>OX578227.1:4295331-9095331 GCA_951216915.1 Tetheella fluctuosa | reverse complement strand
CCGCAGACATTTTAGCTCAGTAAGCTCACCAAATAGTTTCTCAAGATTATTCTTTTTTAGTGATAGGTTTTCCTGTAAACATTATGTGGTTGAGATGTGTGACCTTATTAGGTGCATTGGACACAGATGAGACAGAATGTGGATACTAGTGCTTTTCTTTAAAGCAATTTCAACATTAGCATCCATTCAATATGATATAAAAGTATGAAAGGTTGCCATCTGCTGTTGTGTTGTTTGTATCTTATTAAAAGGATGCTAAGGTGGAAATTGATTTGAAGAAAAGCACTGTGTCTGTGCCCTGTCATATGAGTATGCATTGCACTTTAAGACACAAGTCATTTTATATAGGAATTTCATAGTTGTTGAACATAAATAATATTTTTACCATTGCCACTCGAAAAAGGGCATTTTATTCATCGATAACAGTGAATAAAAAATTCCTTTAGTCACCGAGTGAAAAAAACATTTCGAATTTGGAATCAGCACAAATATACGAATTATGTACAAAAATAATATAAATAAAACATGCTGAAAATATGTACTGGCTAGCTATATGGAGCTATTCCATAGAGCTATAAAATTAAATTCTCTTATTACCGATTATAAAATAAAATGAGATAAATACTATACTGGTGGTAGAATCATTTGTAACGTTCATAAGTGCCTTATTAGGGCCTAAACTGAATAAATGATTTTTGAATTTGAATACTACTATTTATTTTCTCGCAGTCAATGGTAAAAAAAACCGGCCAAGTGCGAGTTGGACTCGCGTACCGAGGGTTCCGTACAAACTTCGTCCATCGTTCATCCATCACGGGAAATGCACAATTTTATTTATTTACCTTATTTGAGAATGGTGCCAATTAAGCTAGACCTCTCTTAATTGTATGAGCGCCCATACAACTCAGAGGTCTTTATTAATTGGCGTAACTATGTATGTATGGGGACACCCTTTTTCAACTTTTTTATTTTTTGGAATTTTACTTTATTTGTGCTGTAAGACCTTGCTTTTTGACAATTTTTTTTATTATATTTGAGTTGATTGAATGAAAGGTAAATTGCGGTTTACGATTTATGACGTATTACAAAAAAACTACTAAGTTACTAGATCTCGTTCAAACTAATTTTCGGTGGAAGATTGCATGGTAATGTACATCATATATTTTTTTAGTTTTATCATTGTCTTATTTTAGAAGTTACAGGGGGGGACACATTTTACCACTTTGGAAGTGTCTCTCGCGCAAACTATTCAGTTTAGAAAAAAATGATATCAGAAACCTCAATATCATTTTTGAAGACCTATCCATAGATACCCCACACGTATGGGTTTGATGAAAATAAATTTTTGAGTTTCAGTTCTAAGTATGGGGAACCCCCAAATTTTTGTTATTTCTATTTTTGTGTGAAAATCTTAATGCGGTTCACAGAATACATCTACTTACCAAGTTACAACAGTATAGCTCTTATAGTTTCGGAAAAAAGTGGCTGTGACATACGGACGGACGGACAGACAGACAGACAGAACAATCGAACAACAGACAAACAAATCTTCCGTTTTTTGCCATTTGGCTACGGAACCCTAAAAAGTAGAGTACACAACTCGTGAAAAAAATAATTCATCTCAGTCCTTGTATCCCTTGCTCCGCTCAGGATTCTAATCTAGAATAATCCTTCGCTGCTCTCGGGATCCAACCTAGTCCCTCAAATTAAATTCCCTTATTTTCCACTTGTTGTATAATCTACTATTATAAATCTGTGTATAATGCACATTAAACCCTACTGGCTAGTACCAGGCATATTAGCCAGCTTGTGTAGTAGTAATATTTAATTTAAATGAAGCTATGATTAGAATGTTTGAAAGTGCTGGCTGTATCTTGTATGTGTAAGTTACCTATGATAATAAGAGCATGATTTGACATTGACCTGATTTTTCAATAGGCAGATAAGCAGTATCTGTTTGTAAATCTTAAATTAGAACAGTTTTTGTATGAGGAATATCTAATCCAAGTTTATTCAGTGAATTACTGGAAAGTTATCCCGTAATCTTATAAATAAGTTTCCAGGCAGATCTCTCTGAAGCAAATATCTTGAAAAATATAAAATAAATATACTCATTCAATATTTATTTTCATTTTAGATTTTATATTAGAATAGAATAATTATTTTAATTCCAAAATAAACTTTGAAATAATGGTCAGAGGGTAGCCTTAAATTTACACTATTTTTGTAATTTAATTTGAAATGTGTATTATTTATGATAATGGTTCTTATGGTTAAATATATGTCTTTTTGTTAAAAAAATATTTTTTTACAAGCTTTTTTAATGACGGTACTTTTTGTTAACTGTACTTGCATTATCTTCCAATACACTAATGTATACCAAATATCAAGTCAATCCGACTACTGGAAGTGGGTTAAATTCGACTTGCAAGATTCCACCCGGACAAACATACATACATTTGCAAGTTAATAAAAAGCCTGTAAAAAAATGTAAAAGAGATTCAATAAAACTGCTGAAACCCAAAGTCCTAATATTGACAAATGTATTTTCAACTGAAAAAGTATGGTGATGATTATTATAACAATTCAAACAAAATAAGGTTGGGTGCTTATTGCTTACCAATTTCATAAGCTTTCCCAATTCTTCGGGAATATCAGTCAAATTAGTCTTATCGAGCCTCAACCATTGAAGCCCAGTCATGTAACGAATGGCATCAGGAAATTTCTCATTCTGAAATCAGGAGAGAATATTTAGTTCATAGAGGTTATGGTATGATATCATCGCATATCTCAAGGAAATACATATAACAGCCATTAAACCACACTTACAGTAAAATCATTACACGTAAAATCTACACCGCGTACAAACGGCAATAATCCTGTATTTGCCATGTTTACAAGTTACAACGAAATATTTATGGAAAACATTTGTGCTCAACTTCAAGGAATACCAATAAATAAAAAATATAATGAATAATGACACATAAATGACAGTGACACTACAAACAGTGCTGCCCAAGGAGTATATAATCACTACCAAAAGAGTATATAATCACTACGTTTTAGTGCTGCCATGTCTGACTCGCTCGATCCAATTCACCAAAAATTTTGTTCCAAGTAGGGTATCTAATCACCCACCCAACTGTATGTTTTCCTTTGATTAATACGAGAATTGCCTAAAAATTAAAAGACATACATATTGCGCGAGGAGATAAAAAGATACTAAAAAGTAATCATTTGGGAACGTTGCACTACACCGACACGAATTTGGAGTTACCAATTCTATCTATGCAGCCACAGCCAGTGGACGTCCATGTATTTTCCTAAGTAGGACCTAGTGCCACGGATGTAATTTTTTTTACATCCGTGAGCAGTGCTGCCAGGCCCCGCGGTTACACCCGCGTTCTCGTATGTTTTTTCGGGATAAAAAGTAGCCTATGTGTTATTCCAGACTATATTCTATCTCTGTGCCGAATTTCATGCAGATCCGTTCATATATTGGCGTGATTGAGTAACAAACATCCATCTATCCAAACTTTCACATTTATAATATTACTAGCTTCCGCCCCGCGGTTTCACCCGCGTTTTCGAGGGATCTTATATTTTCCCGGAATAAAAAGTAGCCTATGTGCTATTCCAGACTATAATACACTCGGCGTCACAAAAATCGCACCTCTTTAAAAAATTCCTTCAAAATAATTTAGACCATATTTATTCAATGATATGAATATGACTATGGTACATCATTTGAAAGGCAATTTATTCAGCTCTCAGAAAATATTTAGGGTTTTTGGTTTCATTAACCAAGGTATCAAAATAAAACGGGTTAATTGTTAAGAAAGAAAAATAAGTTTTATTACAACATCAAACAATTACAACAGGCCAAGTGCGAGTCGGACTCTTGCACCGAGGGCTCCGTACAAACTTCGTCCATCACGGGAAATGCACAATTTTATTTCATTACTGTATTTGAGGTGATGCCAATTAAGCTATACCTCTAAATTGTATGAGCGCCCATACAACTCAGAGGTCTTTATTAATTGGCGTTACTATGTACGTATGGGGACACCCTTTAATTTTCAACTTTTTAGATTTTTTAGAATTTTTCCTTTATTTGTGCTGTAAGACCTTGCTTTTTGCCATTTTTTTAAATATTTGAGTTGATTGAATGAAAGGTAAATTGCGGTTTACGATTTATGACGTATTAAAAAAAAACTACTTACTAGATCTCATTCAAACCAATTTTCGGTGGAAGTTTGCATGGTAATGTACATCATATATTTTTTTTAGTTTTATCATTCTCTTATTTAAGAAGTTACAGGGGGGGGACCAACATTTTACCACTTTGGAAGTGTCTCTCGCGCAAAATATTCAGTTTAGAAAAAAATGATATCAGAAACCTCAATATCATTTTTGAAGACCTATCCATAGACACTCCACACTTATGGGTTTGACGAAAAAAAAATATTTGAGTTTCAGTTCTAAGTATGGGGAACACCCAAAATTTATTGTTTTTTTTTCTATTTTTGTGTAAAAATCTTGATGCAGTTCACAGAATACATCTACTTACCAAGTTTCGGCAGTATAGCTCTTATAGTTTCGGAAAGACAGACAGACAGACAGACAGACAGACAGACAGACAGACAGACAGACAGACAGACAGACAGACAGACAGACAGACAGACAGACAGACAGACAGACAGACAGACAGACAGACAGACAGACAGACAGACAGACAGACAGACAGACAGACAGACAGACAGACAGACAGACAGACAGACAGACAGACAGACAGACAGACAGACAGACAGACAGACAGACAGACAGACAGACAGACAGACAGACAGACAGACAGACAGACAGACAGACAGACAGACAGACAGACAGACAGACAGACAGACAGACAGACAGACAGACAGACAGACAGACAGACAGACAGACAGATCAAATCCTCTACAATAATCTTATCTAGTTACTTTTTTTCCAAATTCGTCTCAATTTCTTATTTAAACTGCTTTAAAAAGTTATAAATTTAAAGCCGTAAATAGAGGTATGTTTAAAGCCTCACAAAGCTAATAAAAGTGGCGTCAAATTAAAAAATAAAATATGTATTCTTTTATTATAATAAAATATGGCTTCATCTGGAGTGGTATCCAATTTCAAGGTTGTTTTTTTTGCTGGAGTTGTTCACTTGTGTTCACTTCAAGGTCTGAATGGCGAATGACTCACTTATGTTTTTTTGACAGGACCAGAATGTCGTGGGTCTAGGGGACCATCTTCCACCCTTACGCGGACAAGCCTTGATCGACCGATTTATACCCTTCTAGGGTGATTAATGGACGGCCCCTTTGAAAGAATAAGAAAGGCGCCCGTGAGGATGGAGGATTTCCCGGATGCTGGAAAGTTATAACGGACGTGTCCTACATAATGGACTGTGAGTGAATATTACAGGTGGCTTGACGTCTGCAAAATACAGTCATCAACCTGTGCAACACGTACCACGCGTAGTGTTGCAAGCAACTCAACAACCCGTTGATGGTTCAACCCTGTTGCATGTTTACCATGAAGCGTTCCCACCAGAGATGCGTAGCGAGGGATGTGTTTTTATCCGCCAATAGGTTTAAATCCTATTCTAGATCTATGACGTGCTAAGCTGTGAAAATAAAGCGATCCTATTGGCTGATAAAAATATCCCTCGCTACGCATCTCCGGTGGAAACGCAGCCTAGGGCTGGCCACATAACAACCGGAATGGTTCTTACAATTCAGAGTTGGAATTCATGATCCGAATGAAAATGGCAACTCCAGCTGGGTGGGACAAACATGTTGTCCTTCCTCGTTAGACTAAGAAACAGAACTAAAAAGAAATAATTTTTAACAGCTCTTTTATTACTGATAACAAAGCATCACCTACAAATTGTTTCAAAAATCAAAATGACTATCACTCACTATACAATCAATATATTATAATTAAAACTAAAATACAGTAAATACACATCTGTAACCACTGACCGAAGGGCAATAATAATTGAAGGAAGTAAATAGAAATTAAAGCAGGAAATGCAACTTATTAAAATTACATTAATTTATGGATTAACCTGTTAGTAATTTGAGATTTTTTAGATAAGATAATAATTCATTATTCATATGCATTCATATATTTCGAGATACAGGTCAAAATGCATACATACATGAAACATTATCGGCAACCTAAAATACAATTCTATTAGAGTACCTATTTATTTAAACTAACACACTAACATTAAAGCATTTAAGATGACATTGAATATTCCATTATATATATTGTGAATGTCATACAATGGATAACAATAAATGTGCTCCTTCATTAGTTTTTCTGCTTTGGTTTGTTTATCGTGGCATAGGAGGCATGTTCGGCATTGGGCCCGATAGAGCAGTGTTGGTCCCCAGTAACACCTGAAATGAAAATTAAAACTAGTTGTAAACAAAAGGAGTGATATAATTATTGATGGACCGAAACATATATATTGTATTTAGTACTGTATTATGTTAAATAATTATTTGTATTATTATTACATTGGGGGCAACGCTGCCTAGAATACATTCTTATCCTATGTTAGGTAGTAATTTGTACTATATTGCAATTCAATTATAGCTTAATACCTGTGACAGTCTCAGTGACAGCACGTCATATAGAGTAGACCTTAATTATTTTGTGATAAGGTTCATAATTATTTAATCTATGCTGCTGATGAAACTTATTGCAAAGCAAAAATATTTGCAAGGTGCTTAGTAAAATTATTAGCATTTTCTCAAGATGATTGTTATGACTATGGTATCAGTTTTTGCTAAATATGTGTAATTTACAGACAAGCTGGTACATTTTTATGATAATTATTATCTATACAGATTGAGATATATATTTTTTTTAAATTCATAAATTTACCTGTTTTTGTTGTGACTTCTGCATTTCTTCCACTTGTGCCCTCTCCACTTCAAATATGACAGGAGCAAACAAGATTACAGATGAACTAGCCACAACCCACATGACGGAGCGGGACAGTCCATAAAGTGACTTCATGCCACCCCTGAAGTTGAGAACAAATTGTGAAATATGTGAACCTACATTTCAAATAAAAAAAATATTGTTGTATAATATGATTATAAGGATAAATTTGGAAATTCCCATTCTTATAAAAAGCATGATTAAATTATTTATTGATTTTGGTTATTAGGCTTTATTACATTGGATGTAATTTCTTGTTGGGAAATAGCTGCTAGAAATGTCATACCTACTTGTGAGTAGGTGCTGCTTGTGGGGGGATGAATATTTAACAATTGATTATGAAAATAAACATAATATCTTTATCGTGGAATTTGTTGTTTATGACCAATGATATTCAAACTTTTAATTATTAGGAGTTTCAATATTAGTACATGGCATGTTACATGGTCGGATTTAGAGGTCTGGAGGCCTCGGGGCAATAAAGGAGTAGAGGCCCCCTGGCCCTAAATTATTTTCCAAATAAAAGGAATCTTTTTCCAGTCAAGTTTTTCAATAAATAATTGATTGTGAAACCAAGTAGATTCTTTTAGTATTTAACAAACATAAATAATAAATATAATCGGAAACTAGAATTATCTGTTCATTTATTATCATTTTTGAAAATGAGCACTCACCAGTTCAATTTTATACCATCAAAACCAAATACATTCTCAATGCCATTTCAAGGATTGGGAATGTAGCTTTGAGAATTTGGTAGTAAATTGCAAGTGCTCATCAGGGATTTTGATATTTTACTGATTGCCTGATTGGGGTGAACAAATATGGATCAATGATTTCTGTTAATATTTAAGAACAATATAATCATGTTTGTACAAAGTACTGTAGGTAAAGGTAAAACAGCTTTACTAGTTGGAATTTGAATGTTTTTTTTTCCCAAGTCTCTATTGTGGGGGCTCCTCTTTTGTGGAGGCACCGGGGCTGTGGCCCCGGTTGCCCTCCCCTAAATCCGGCCCTGGCATGTTATATTAAAAGGTATGCCTTATCAACCCCTAAGGCCCATAATAGATGATTATGATTTTTAAAAATATGATAATTGATTTTTGAGACAAATGGAAAACCATAAATTTGTAGTCTGCCATCACCATGAAAATTATATTTTCAAAACGAATAAGAAAGATGACATGAGAAGAGGGTTATGGCAATCCATACAAGAGCTATTTTATTTGAATTGATCAATTTATTCACCATGTTTTTGTTGTGACTGCATGTGTGCCACTTCGTACAGATTCAGGGAACATCTCTGTCAATCCCCATAACCTTTCTGTCAGGGTCTCATCGGGTTCCTGTAAAATTTTTAACATATTGGTGATGCAAAATATTACTCTAAAATGCATGCATAAAGCGAGTAGTTTGTCTACTAATAAACAATACATAAAAAAAAATTCAAAACTCACATCATCATATTCCTTGAGCGGACCACTTATTGCTACTTGAGCACGGTTAGGCGGAGTCTCCGCACTAGGTGAAGATCCCAACTGAAAGGTTAGTAAATGTTAAGATACCAGTATAATCAATTTATTCGTGCTTCAATCTATTTAATTACATACCGAAGGGATTAAGAAAGTATCTTCGGGCCTACGTTCGGGAGTATCGTCTTTGCTCGCCGTCAAAGATTCCATTCCGCTATCGCTTTGATCCAGCTCATCAGTCAAGTCCATAAGCATGTTATGATTTGGGATATATTGATGAACTAGGTATAATCACTAATTTTGTTCCCTATGTTTATTAGATAGGTTACCTTTCTTTAGTATAAATTTATATCATGGGTGGGAAGTCGCGACATGGACCAGGCTCGCACTCAAAGAAAGAAGTGCTATGTGTTGCCTGCCATAATAAAAAAATATGTAAAAACTAAATAACTAAGGAACAAATTAAAATCGTCTAAAGCCTTTTCCGACTTTTTCCATCGTGTGGTGTGACATGTTTTATTTTACCGTGTATTTTACAGTATTGGTGAAGCATTGACGTTATTATATAAAACTCTTTAGAGATTATTAGACGTGGGTTTAAATTAAAATAATTTAATATACTGAACCTATTTATAATACTCAAGACACAGTCAATCCATGAATCGAGATACAAACTTTATGTATTTGGTGTATTTCCGGACAAATCTGCGTAGATAATCTGCTAGTTGCAGCAGATTGTTGCAGCGAGCGGTTGTTGCAGGATTGTAACAGAACTTCGCCACCGCCTCCGCAAATCCGGAACTTCCGCAAAAAATCGTACCTCCGCCTCCGCAACTTTTTAACGGAGTTTTTAAACACTCATCGTGTGCACTTATTTGTCACCGCTTCCAGGCTCAGTACTAATTGAAAACTGTTTGGTGGAGCCGGTTTAATTTAGGAACTACTAAGAAATCGCCTAAAGGTGACAAAGCCCCAAAACTGTTGTTTGTTATAATTTGTCTCTCCTAAATTTGATACCAGTAGGTAGTTATTTTGTTAAATAAATGTTCCTAATTATTTTTATTTTCCGAATCCCACCTCCACCTCCGTTAACCTCCGCTTCCGTAGAGGTCAAGCTCAGCACATCCACTTCCGCCTCCACCTTCGCTATAAAGGTTTCCGTTACATTCCTATATCAAACAATATAGCGATGCCTAGTGAGTGTGAGTTGTTACGACGCTAATACAATAATTAATGATATCCAACGTCCATGTTAACCGGGGTCTGCCACGGCCTTTCTATTCCGACGCACTTTTTTGTCATGTCTTCATCAGGTCGACGCATAATATCACGCATATTATATCAACGCAGGGGTATCTCTACTAGCTTTTTCTGGTAATTTTGAATCACAGAGTAGGTACGTCAGTCAGATTGATGCATTGAGGATGCGGTGCGCCGTCCTGGGTCATTTTTTGATTAAATAGGACGTAGAAAGTACACGCATCTCCCAGTTTTTCCACAATTCTGCTGATATTTCATCGGGTCCTGTCACCTTATTAATGACCATTATTTTTATGTATTCTTTATCCTCGGTAACTGTACGGGGGCAGCAATTGCAGGTAGATCCACTATAGTGTGTCACCACCTATTATCTTAGGAACGGGTGGATCTATCAAGTTGTAATTTATACCAGATATTGAGGTTTATAGTCACTATTAGGTGTATAAATCAAGGTCCTGAGTCAACTCGATAAAAAGATATGGGCAAATTTAGATTTTCGCGAAAACTTGTAAGTACCAAAATTTAATAAGGCCTTGCTTTTAGCTAAAATTGACAATTCTAGGTCAACCGGAAGTACCCTATAGGTTTTGGGTCGAAAACCTATATGGTAGTTCCCGTTGACCTAGAATCACTAAATTTGGCTAAAA
The DNA here is from genome assembly GCA_951216915.1 of Tetheella fluctuosa. NCBI lineage: Eukaryota > Metazoa > Arthropoda > Insecta > Lepidoptera > Drepanidae > Tetheella > Tetheella fluctuosa. The sequence goes on along the minus strand of OX578227.1, from coordinate 9,084,971 downwards.
AGCAAGGTCTTACAGTACAAATAAAGGAAAAATTCCAAAAAATAAAAAAGTTAAAAATTAAAGGGTGTCCCCATACATACGTAGTAGACGCCAATTAAGATAGGCCTCTGAGTTGTATCGGCGCTGATACAATTTAGAGGTCTAGCTTAATTGGCACCAACCTTAAATAAGATAAATAAATAAAATTGTGTATTTCCCGTGCGTGATGTACGGAACCCTCGGTGCGCGAGTCCGACTCGCACTTGTCCGGTTTTAGAGAGTGCTTTGCGAATATTTTGTGTAGGTATCATCGCTCCTGTGTCCTGAGTGACAATGTCTTTGCTTGAGATCGAAAAGAGTTCCATTAGGTATCTACTTATTAGTAGTTATCATTCGTAAGTTCTGCATTTAAAGATTTTTTAATTGTTGCTAATTGTGGTTAATTATTTGTTACTTAACTAAATATGGAAAAAATCATACTAATACTTAAATTGATTACAAAAATTATTATCATTTAAGTGTTATATTACATATGGCACAGAGACGTGGTCTCTCACTATGGGCCTCATAAAGAAGCTCAAAGTCGCACAACGAGCCATGTAGAGGGCTATGCTCGGGGTTTCTCTACGCGATCTAATCAGAAATAAGGAGATTCGTAGACGAACAAGGGTCACCGACATAGCCCAGCGGATTGGCAATGGGTAGGGCACATAGTGCGCAGAACAGATGGCCGATGGGGCCGAAAAGTTCTGGAGTGGAGACCAGCGTAGGACGACCACTTGTAAGGTGGTCGGACGACCTTGTAAAGGTCGTCGGAAAACGTTGGATGCCGGCCAGTCCTATTGGAAATCCTTAGGAAAGGCCTATGTTCAGCAGTGGACGTCTTGCGGCTGAGATGATGATGATACATAAAGTAACACCGTGAATACACGAATAAACCCAATAATATGCGGTATTGATTTTAGTTTAGAGGGTACCTACCTAAGAACATAATTAAAATTTGAAATTACCAGACAGTCACTAGGAGAAACGCAATCGCAAGGAATTTCCGAAATCATTTAAATAACAGTTTTTGCAGCCAATACCTAAATGTTTTCAGGTTATTGAATTCTTTTTACATCTGATTGTAAATAGTTTAGTTTCAAGTATTATATTTGATTGACGTGCTATTCTTTTTTCAAATTATTTTTTTAATCCCTTATTGCATTATAGATAATTATTTCAAATTATTGGAAACTTTAAGACGAAAAATATCCATTCATTCATATGCAATATTAATATATTAGAACTACAAGAAACTAATATTGTTGGTAGAGACCTATCTACGGTAGAGACAGATTTATGTTTATCACTTCGGATCTTTTCAGGTTTAATAAATTTTGAAAATTGATTGCCGGCAACACTTGTCTGATTACAAATCTGTGGTCTATTTTTTATTTTCTCTCCATTAGGGCAAAGCTCAGGGGCAAAGAGGATTAAATCACTACGTTTTACATTAGGGATATGACAATGAGTGAAAAAATCGATTTGTGTAAAAACGATATTAAAAGAAAAAAATAATCGCTTTAAATAATCGATATTTTCACTCAATGTCACATCTGTGGAGGGCTGCCACCTCAAAAATAATCTTGTCACTAGATTCAGTTTAAGATATCGCTAGAAGAAAACCCTAAAAAGATGCAAAACTATTGTCGATTTTTTATTTATCGTTTATATAATTCACAATTTTTTAATCGATTTTTGTAAACAGCGCCATCAGTGCTACGAATGAAGAAGTACGAAGTAAGTTAACTAAAATAAATAAGTCGATCAAAAGACGGCGCTATTTGTGCTGTGAGCACTGGCGTTTTCGAGGTAAGGTGCTCTCAGTGCTATGATCACGTGATCAACGGCGCCCAGGATGACAGTTTACATACGTGGATGACACACAGTATACTGAAGTGCGTTCCGTTTTAAACAGTACCCAGTATAGCTAACTATAAAGGAACGGCTTCTCAGTATACTAAATTGACGTCATACCTTACAGTGCTAGCAGTGTAAGGTGTGAAGTATATCGATACATACCCAAAATCACTCTTCTTCTTTCAGTCAGACCTTTCAGTCTCTTTCAGCGGTGTCAACTCTACGTCTTTTTACGAAGACCTACGTATCTACGTATTATCTACCAAAATTGTTCAAATTTGCAAAATAGACTGAATGGGCATAATTTCCTTTACTTTCACGAAAAAAATAAATAAATGATCCGTTTCATATTTACGCACACTCGCCTCGCCACTCAACACGTCGCGCCATTCATTTCAAAAACAAAGTGTCATTCTATTCCAAAGAACTGTGACTCATGTGACTGTGTTAAACGAAACGTCTTGCCGTAAAAGTGAATGTTAACCTAAATGAAGTCGTTTAAAAAAATATTTCGAACCAAGATATCGAAACATTTTAATAAATATATGTACAAATTTAATTTGTTTGAAAAAGAAGATTAAAATTGATTAATTTAAATAAATTGATGATGACTCTGAAAGGAGCAAACTTTTTAAATTATCTACAAGTGGTACCTAATTCTTAGATTTTTTGTTTGCAAACGGTTTTTTTTTTTTTTTGTTTGTCTGCTGTCTACTTTTAGGGTCATATAAATTGTCGTTTTATTCACTTTTACCTACCCCACTCTCTTCATTTCACTCAGAAAAAAAGTACGTAGATCTACGTATTTTCTATATGGAAATTATACTATTTCTACGTAATTCTGTCTCTTTCTTTTTCGAATCCACAGACATCTGTAGTAGTCTGTGGATTCGACTTACTAGTGAGTGTTCGAATCTAATCTATGTAGGAATAAGTACCAGGTTAGTTCTCTTGGCACGGTTCCCAACTTAGGGATTTTGTCCCTAAATTTAGGGGCTAGAAGTGTTAAAAGGGACATTTTTAGAGACTGGAGTATTTTGGGGATTTTTTTAGGGATTTCCAACGAAACTTGCAAAATCGAAAACAAAACAAGTGTTTTTAGTTTTGTGCATAGAAAGGAACGCACGATATGAAACGAGTGAACTGCGCGGCGTATTTATTCATTACACCTAAAGTTGCCAGATCGCAAGTTAAGCCCAGTTTAAAAATTATTTTGGAAAAATTCCACCGAAGTTCTGTATAAGGCAACAAAAATGACGTCGAATCGGAATGGCATCAACTGGGAAATAAATACATAAGACACACGTGTCAAGTTCACCGGCTACATTCTATGCAGAATTATATTATTATAACGATTGCTATGCTGGTAACTGCAAACGATTTGAAAATATTTCAAAATTTGCTTTAGCATTATTGACGCTGCTTGCCTTTTCTATACATGGGACAATAAAAAATGACATGATGAGGACATGATCTAGAACGTAAAATGAGACGTCAAACGAAAACGAGGTGATGCGGTTCTGGAAATAATTAACAACTTTGCATGATTGTATTTATTCAATAAAATATTTTACTAATTTAATATGTAACGTTTTATTTTAAGAGCTACGAAATAATTTAGGTACTAAATAAGTATAACATTCTATTTACATATAAAATTCTATCTAGGGATTTTTAGAGAAATTTAGAAAAAAACTTGGGGATTTTTTTTGGTAAAGGCTGGTAGGCAAGCACTGTCTCTTTGGTAGTTTGTGAGTACCAGCAAAGGTAAATCACTACGTTTTAGTACCAGTATCTATCTATAGGAAAATACATGATTTTCTATAATTTCTTAGGATTATAATGTTTTAGTTTTGCTATATAATACAGACAGACAGTATTTTTTTCGTTCCCACTTACATGATATTATAACCTATTCGTTTTCCATTTAATTTTGGTTACAGTGCGTACCTACTATTATAAGTTTTTGAAGCCTAGACTACACTACACAGACAGATCTCTTCAGATTGATTATTACGGTAAGTTTTGAAAAAATATAATGTTTGCCTATTTACTTATCTCATTGTTTTTTATTTTTGTAGCCCTTGAAAAAGTTGTTTACAATGTGTAAACCAATACCATGTGTTTTATAGCTAATTTAAAGCCAACGAATAGGTGCTTTATAATTATTTATCTTTTATTGTTATTGTTTTCTTTTCCATAATACTAAAAAAATGGTCGGCAACACATTGGAAATCCCACTGGTATTGCTTATGTCAATAGGCGACGGTTGCCACTTATCATCAAGTGGACTGCCTAGCCTGCCTACTTGCCTGACTTCTGACATAAAAAAAATATTATTTCTTATTGTATTATCATGCCTCTACTTTTATTTTAATTTGTACACTTGCCTTTTCGCCTTGTGATAGAACTAAGACTCTTGTTAGTGTGAGTCAGACATAAAACTCAAGCGTAAATATTACCTACCCACCATACTATGGTTTCCACTGCATTTCTGAGTATTTTTCCCCTGTTAATAAGTGCCCTGTTCCCGGCCCTAAAGTAGATAACTATACATATACACCAAATTTAATGAAAATATGTCGCAACTGCTAAGGAGCTGACTAGTACTAGAACAAACATACACACAATCATTGTAGGATGAGTTTTGATGATAATAAGTAACATTAGCAGTCTCTATTTTAGGTTGAATGTTGCCCTTTGTCATATTATATCATGTGTCATAGACTTATAACTATTAAAACCAGTGTATTAAACAAAGGTTTCTTTATAATATTAGTAAAACATAATCACTATTTTACTTCAGTATTTGTCTTCACGATTCCATTTCAATGCTCATGGGGATTATACATGTAGATATTATTACTTGTTTATTTGGATGCGCTGCTTGGCAATCCATCAAATATTTAATTCCGTTCATTCATTCATTGATGGTTCAGGTCATTTATCTGTAGAAGGTGTAAACAAATTATTTTCTTTATATTAATTAGACTTACCAACAATTTGTACATGGATTTGCACTATAACTTAATAATATGTTGGGGTGTTGGCTCCCATAATAGCTCTACTTTGTTTGGGATCAAATGACTGTGGGTAAAGATATGTCCAATGATATTTATTATCAGTTGCAAGACTTTCATGAGAAAAGGAATAAAGATATTGAAATAGTTTTTCAAGAAAGGTCTCATTTACACATCTATGTAGTATGAAATTACTGACATGAAACAATATGGGATGGCACAACTTAATGGAAGCCTCCACCAAGGTGAAGCCAGGCAGATACTATACTTCAAAGTCCCCTACCACCGTGCCACAGTATTAAGAGTGTCCTACCACTAATTGGACTCCTTTGTTGTTGAATGCATGCCGCCACTGCATATAGCCACGCACAGAAACTCAGTCAAGGGCCAGGGTCGACACAAACGACACAAAACTACTTAAATATTTTACATAAAAGTTTTAATTTGAAATAACAAAAAAGTTTATGTGCATCTCTTCTAGTCATTAACACTATCTACACTAATATTATCAGCCGACTGTTAGTGATAATAAGACTGCTATGTCTTCCTCGCGATGTTTTCCTTTACCGAAAACTCAAGCTCATTGCAGAATTCAAACTTACGACCTTCGTCACGGTATCCGACGTCGGTGGTACTGGTACAGTGGTAGACTGAGTTATCATGGCATATTATTGCATTGTCATCCATTTCTGAGCTATGTTTAAAGTTTCAAGTCTCTAGCTTAACAGGAAGTTACGTTTAAAATTGATTGCAAATTTTGTACTGAAAAGACAAGAAAGCAATTTTCTGTATACTGGGTGATTTTTTAGTCACTAGCAATACTTGCAGGGGTGAAAGTACTCATCAATATGAACAACTTTTATTATGACAAAAAAATCATGTATATAAAAGGAAAAGGTGACTGACTGACTGATCTATCAAATAATAATAATAATTACAGCCTATATCTGCCCACTGCTGAGCACAGGCCTCCTTTCACGAATAAGGGTGAAAGGGGAATGGGCAAATACTCCACCACGCGTGCCCACTGCGGATTGGTGGAGGTAGGCTAGTGGTCAACCTACTGTTGGAGTTGTCAGGCCACCTAGGAGGTATCCAACTAGCTTAACGACTATCACAATTAAGTGATAACCGGGACCAACGGCTTTACGTGCTTTCCGAAGCACGGAAACGCTCAAGATGAAATACCACTAGGCGGTCACCCATCCAGGTACCGGCCAGACTGGACGTTGTTTAACTTTGCCGATCGGTTAAGAACGGTTAATCAAGCTACGCCACGAGCGCTTCTTCTATCAACGCACAGCTCAAACCACTGAACGGATCGGGCTAAAATTTTGTATAAATATAGCTTTTATGATGTAGGCATCCGCTAAGAAAGAATTTTTGAAAATTCCACCCCTAAGGGGGTAAAATAGGGGTTCGCGGGTTAAACCGCAGGCGGTAAGCTAGTATACTATAAAGGAGGTTAAAAATAGGTAAACTACAGTATTTATTACCAGCTCTATCAGCAAAAGCTTTCGAACCGGTATTAGTATTATTGATTATTCATAAGTATGTACTTGTAAAGGCCTGTTTGAATGTTTTATTTTTGAGTAGTGAGTGTAGCAAAAATATAGTTTTTTTTTCACTAAATACAATTTAAATTGTGTTGTGGTATGGATTGGAACTCTTTGAGCGCGAGTATGACTCACATTTGGCTGGTTTAATATTATAAAACGTCATTGGTTTAATAGTTTAAATACCGAAGATAACCCGAGGACGGACCGGATAAGTTTATTTTAAATTTTCTTTTTGGCCACGAAACATGCATACATTAATAAATCAATATGTTATTTCATATTCAGGGGAATCCCCGTTGATCATTGGCATTATACTGATAGCTAGTACAGTCAACGAACATAATCCTTTAATATTTAACAACTTGAATCTTTATACCAAACAAAATAATTAATAGCATTTTTTTTTATTAAGACCATAGTAAATAAATAATTACGTAGGTTATGTATATTCTATTTAAATAATCAACAGATTATTAGCTGATTCTCAGTCAATTTAATAGCAACATTATAGCCAATTAATATTAAAGACGTGTTTTAAATATTTTTATACAAATAATTGAGTTTGAAACAGAGTACCTACTCGTATGTAGGTAACCAAAATAACACTCGCCTCCGTGAGGTTTAATTATAAATTATAATCATCTGCATTGCCAAACAGACGAGTATATTTTTTTGTGTAAAATAATTTATTTTGGTTCATTGTCAGAATTGTATCCGGAACTTTGTAGAAGATATATTTTATACATTTATATTTGAAGTACTTACTTATAAGTTATAACCAAACATCAAAGTTAAAGGTTTACGATTTATACTTATATTTTTTTAATGATCAAGATAATAATAATTGTACCGTGGTACGATCGTATCTCGTATTGATTTAATAAAATTAAATCAATAGAGCTTACTAAAGAAAGACATTCAATAGTTAAACTTATGATTTGTGAGAAGAACAAATAATGTTTGATCGTCTATCAACCTATCTAATAAACATACTGTTAGTAAAATTTATCGACAGGCAGGCAAACAGTTAACAAATTGTTAGCTTAGTTATTTATTAAGTACCTTAATTACTGATCAAACGATGCACTCCAAGGAGTATTATATTCCTTGTGCTCTTTCGTATAACATCAAACTCGAACTCATTTATTCAGTTTAGGGTTTGATAAGGCACTTATGAACATTACTATTGAGTCAATCAAGTCAAGTCCGAACCGGTGGTAGAGTCAATACACTTGACCTGAGAAGACTCCGGCTCGAAACTCAGCAAAGCTTTTTTTTAATACCGCGGTCCCCAGGCACTATGACCCAGCCTGGCGGAAGATTTTCCCTTTTCTATGGAGGAGTCTACCACCTTGCTCCTCCAAGATCTTTCTATTGGATTTATGTAGGTACTTTATTACAAATAACAAAGGTTATATAAATATATTAAAATAATTTGTGGAAGGAACATTTCATTCAAATTCGTTCTTATCTTGTACAAAATCAGAAATATTATAGTACCCTTTCTTACATAACTTCTGTTTATTTCTTTAAACATTTTACATCTTATGTAATATTTTTTTAAATATGTAGTTAGGTAAGTACCATGTTTATTTTTGTTCGTTAGAAAAACATTTGCTTGATATGGATTTTTGTATTTTCTTTAAACATGTTCTGTGCACAAAAAGTGGGTATACATATTATTTTTTATGATAAGTTCATCACAAGGTAAGTCTTTTCTAATTAGGTAGGTATTTTAGACCCAAAAGTGCGAAAACACGCCCGCTAGAACTCTTAGAATGCAGCATGGGGAATGAATCATCATTTATATCCCAGTGTGGCAGTAAACAACCCCTGTTTATTTTTCTATTTATAAATGCAATTTTATTCAATTAATTTACGTGACGCCTGATGTCAGCATCGCTATTGTAGACTAGAATAACTGTATTTGTACGATTTCCCATACGCTATACGCAGGCTACGCAGCCGACTATTATGTGATTAGCTTGCGCAAGACTTCCGCATATTGATTTACTTTAATCCCGTGTGAGTTACTTTCATAATGATGGGTATACTAGCCAACAAAACAAAACATGTTTTTCTAGAAATTTTAAGAAAGAAAGGTAAAGTTGGTATGGTAAGGTTGCGATGTTTCTTGTAGTCAGTTATTACTATCAAGGACTTTCAACTTATGACTAATTTGTTTATATCGTCTATTTATTTATGCATGATAAACAGTTTTTCCCACCTTGAAACTTTCTTGTTCCACCACAGCGAGTGATTCTAATACTTACAACAAATATTCTTAATAAGGTGTAAACACTTTTTTTCAAAGCACATATTAAGACTTAATGTTTACCAGTGAGGTATTTTGTCTACTTTTAGAATATCAAACAATATGGGCTTATGTCGTAGCACATCATCATGTGATCTCGTGATAGCTGTCGCTCCCGCATTTGGCGTATTGTAGAGAGGTTGTTAAACAGGTTTTATATATGTACATCTTTGTGTTGTTACAATAAATTTATCCAGTTGGGCACGTGATTGAATCTAGTTAAGTCCATTTTATCTGGTTTGTTGTAGTTTGGTACATACCATTTGACTGGGGTCAAAGTGATTGAGGAAAATAAATTGTACTCCCAGCGCAATCAGAATTAGGACATCGGCAATACAGAAATGCAACCTTGATTTGATTAATCGGTAAACAATGTGTTATTGAGAGGATTGACAATGTGCAAGCAAAATGATATTTCCCGCCATCCTACTGCTGTGGCGCCAAGCCAAAGTCCATGCATTCCTGAGACAGTTTTCTCCTTATGGCCATGAAGAATAATCATGCGTGACTCAATGGCCGGCTACAATTAATCTTTCTTTATCAACTTTAAGACCAGTATAATGTAATCTGCATGCTATGTCATCTCAAGGCAGTGAGGAAGAGATACGACTCAATTCTCAAGTTATCATCGTTTCTATTCAAACTACAAGTAGTTCATGAAAGTGATGTTTTTCTTTCCATGACCTTTGCCTTGTGTAACCTCGATGAGTCAAGGAGAAGGTCATGGAAAGTCGATTTTGCGGAAATTAATCAAGATAACTTACGTAATCGTCGTTTATCTTCATTTACTTGTTACCAGACCATCCAGTTTAAATTAATCGAATGTCGCAGAATTGGAGTTTCAATTACTGCTACTTGTGACATATAGGTACCAATAGTCGCTTTTGCTTTACATTACTTGTACATTTTCTTCAATTTTGTTGGGTTTTATTGTAATAATTTTCCAGTACTTACAAGATATGATTTGTTTCTTAATTTATCACAATGATGATTGTTTGGCTACCCAATGATCACGCGTTGTTTGCAAGTACGTGGTGGTACAAGTGTTCGTCTAGTCTAGGTGGTATACCCAACCAAATATTGATCTAAGATAAGAAACATTTTCGGTCGATGACTTGTGTTATCCCAATAGTTATTAATCGTGCGTGACTACTAAATCAGACTGAGAATGTCTTGAATGAAATAACGCATTGTATGGAATCATATTACGCGTTATTTCATTGTTAGTATTGTGCATTGTGTAATAAGGCAACCTCTGGGTAATGAGTCATTTATTTATGTCCCTTATATACGAGTAACTTAACTATTCAAACACACGCTGGGCTAGTGTACCTTTCCTAATGCGACTAAGTCTTGCTACTAAATATTGATTTAGCTTCTTACTGTTTGTATTGTTATTGTATTGTAGGTAGAGATACCTATTCTATTATTAACAAAATCAATTCTGGCCACAATCACAAATAGCGGTTTTTATCGATTACATAAACTGTTCTAGTTGTACTTATCACAAAGAAAAATCACACAAATATTTTCCTTAAATTGTTTGTTACATGTATATGAATAATGTTACGACCTTGCATATTATTATTTTTATTAGTTGTAGCCATTAGCTTATTCGCTATTATTTAATAAGAACTTGTTTGCGTTACATTTTATTATTAACTTTATATTGGTATTTTTCGTTTTGTTTTAATTGTATATTGTATTGTACATTTTGCTGTTATTGAAAAAAATATAGCCAATAGATTATAAAAAAATATATATATACAAAAAAAATGTAACCTTGCTGAGTTTCTTGCCGGTTCTTCTCAGTTGAAGGCTCATTTCCGAACCGGTGGTAACTTCAGTAAATTCGACCTCTAAAGTGCCCTCCTGGGGCCTAAACTGAATAAATGGCTTTGACTTTGACTTGACTTTGAATATTATCAGCCATGTAACGTTATAAACAAGCTTCACGAAAGCTCTAGAATTTTTTAACTAAAAAGTTTACTCAGATCTACTCTTTATACTTCAACCAAATACGTGGGTATTATGTGATATGATTTACTTACGTAGTCTTATTTATTATCCACGTTTAAAGGTTCAATAAGACAACTTGTCTCGGCAATGTTTGTTGTCTGGATATGCTTTAACAAAAAATGTAGTCAAATGCCAAAGCCAAATTGATTTAATTCAAGTGTATTCTATATGATACAGCTTTGGGCAACAGTATTGCTGTGGCTGCATGCAACACGATCAGTAGCAATCTGTCCGCTCAAGTGATCATACTGTCTCAGAATTAGGCACTTAAGTTAAGAAGAAAATGGAGTTGAAGCTCTTGTTTAAGGTTGAACGTGAGTTTTAAAATACATTTCTGGAATAATATTTTATCATTATATTTTCTGTATTTTTGCGTACTGTCACTGGCAATATTTGCAGGGGTGGAAGTAGGTACTCATCAATATGAACAACTTTTATTATGAGACTAACTGTGATATCACGAAAAAAATATCAGCTGTTCCACACAAAAGTTCCAATACCTACTCGACCAAAATGTATGAAGCAACCGTTATATTTTACGCGATATCAGAGTTGGTCCCATAATAAAAGTTGTTCATATTAATGAGTACTTCCACCCCCGCAAGTATTGCCAGAGACTAAAAAATCACCCTGTATAATAATATCTCGAAACTCACTATAAGTACAGCTATTTTATTTATTTTATTCGGAAGATAGTCAGTAGCCAGAACAGATACTTCTTGTGAATCGTCATGGTTGACCCCATTGCTAGGAAAGAAAAGGTTTAAAAAATAAGTGCTTTTCTGATTTCATCCTAAATCCTAAATATCATAAATGCGAAAGTGAGTTTGTTTGTTTGTTATCTCTTTACGTCTCAACGGCACAACCAATCTTGATGAAATTTTGCACGCAGGTGCATGTATCCCGGAAATGTGGATGTAATTGCGGCGAACAGTTCGTCAAACATAAAAAAAAAACATTGATAGTGTTTGTAATACTTTGTAGGATACCAGTGGCGTCAAGCGGGCTACAAAGACTATTTATTATAGACGATCAATGCCGTGACGAAGTATGCCATTGTTTGAGGCCATTCTAGCGTAGAATGAAAAACGCAGGCTTATAAAAAGGTTCCGTCACGTTGAAGGCATAGATCAAGTGCTCTAATGGTAAACGATGAAGTTGATTGTTGAACGATGGGGGCTAAAATCATGTTCCTTATTTAAATGCCTGTCCTAAAATATTTATGTACCTAATGAATAAGCAATTTTAGGATAGGTAATTGTCCCTTTATCTTGTAATAGCTACCGGATTCATTTTAAAGTCTCTTGGGCCCAAAACTTATACACGTAAACAGTTGAGGAAACTATATTTGCAGAAATAATATTTTTTTATTGCTTTGGAGGAGACAACCTGCGATACTATCTATGTCGGAAAGATAACGAAATTATCAAAATAGCAACAGAATTTCGACATAAATACGTTTGATGAACTAAATTACTGCAGCATTCAAGAAGCTTTTCGTATTATGTAGGTTAGATGTAAGAGATAAAATGTAATAAATAAGGAAGGAAAATAATCTCTCACATCATCAGTCATTTGCGTGTAGTCCATTTGAAGGCGTGTGTGACTTCTTCTATCATAGACCACCAAATACAAAATGTCTTGGTGATTTTCCGTAGCTACACATAACTCTTAGTAATTTGTTATTTGCTCAAGTCTTGTTCGAATCACTCGTTAGCCGTGAAGGTGAATGCTTCACATTTTATAGTTGTCGATAATCTGCTATTCGTTAGACAAGTGACTGTAATGCACTGCTACAGGTACGTACGAGTAGCTTGCTTTTGTTGCGTAACCTGTCTTAGATGGTTTTATAATGACCTTATGTAATTGTTGGGATTCAAAGAATAGTAATTCATACTTTATTGCACGTGCTGTCCATGGTTTATTAATATTTATGAAAAATTACTTGCGCACGCGGATTCCGTGAGAATTAGGTATAGGTAAGCTAGATTAGTCATTGTTACTGGCACGTTATTTATTTTTATCTTCTCCAGTCTCGTAAACTTTGATCCTCATTACTATGGTTATTTATTTTATAGCATCAGTCAGTAATAGAATATTCAAAATCATAATAGGGAATATGCATAAAATTTAAATTTGTCTCAAATATTTTTTTCTAGATTCTTTATTGTCATTACATTATACTTAAAAGGTATTTTTTTTATTTAGTTATTATTTAAACCCAGAAAATATTACATAAAAAGTGAAAAATAAGGGAGGAAAATTCAAACTTACAAAACGCGTCACCATTGGTCGAAACGAAATGTGACGTTAATTGTCACGTCATTGAATTTATCGGCGTCGATATTCATACTGTGTTAAAGTAGTGTTTGTGAGAAAAAGTGTTTAAAACTGTATTCCTGTGTGATTACTTGTGGATATATATTTGTAGTCAATCGAGGACGATGACAGAAACTGGTTTTGTTAAAGCACAATCAGATAATCTGCCGAAAATAGATGCATTTATGATGTCAGCATATTTTGCATCAAATCTCGAGTCTTTGCCTTTTAACTACAGCCATTCTTTCAACTGGTGGTGGCATATTCCGTTTTTGACACAAAAATATATGAGGAACAACTCCTTTCTTTAACCGTAGATTACATTTTTCTCCTTTCTGTTTCATTATGTTATATTCAATATAATTAACTTAATTAAAGTAATTATTTTTTTCTATTACAAAGTAATGGTTTAGAGAAATCACACTTAAACCACTCCGAAAGCAACTACTTATCTGTCGAATAAAAAATATATGCATTCAAAAAATCATTTGAAATAAATTTACCGAAACTAAATATATAACACAACGAACGCTGTCAATTCCCAGCGGAATTGAATGGAATTTTGATGCGTTTTATGTTTTATTTGTTTAGTATCGGTAAATTTATTTCAAATGATTTTTTGAATGCATATATTTTTTATTCGACAGATAAGTAGTTGCTTTCGGAGTGGTTAAAGTGTGATTTCTCTAAACCATTACTTTGTAATAGAAAAAAATATATGTTGCAAGGGTCGAATTCAGAAATTTATAACTTTTTAAAGCAGTTTAAATAAGAAATTGAGACGATTTTGAAAAAAAGTAACTAGATAAGATTATTGTAAAGGACTTGCCGACAAATGTAATCTGAATACATTTCTTGTTTTTATTATATTTTTTTCGTGGCGAGTGCATGAATGAGACCCTCTACGCGTGGAACGTAAATAGAGGTAAGCTTAAAGCCTCACAAAGCTAATAAAAGAGGCGTCAAATTAAAAAATAAAATATGTATTAGAAACTTCAAATCATACACTTTAAAACTTTTCTGATAAATTCCGCAAGAACACTGATTTTAGGGAGACTGGAGCCTTAACCTGAAATAAATTATCAATCATTAAAATTTCGTAAAACCGCAATACGGATAAATAAGCAAGATCTTAAGATACATTTTTAAATAACTTTTGTAAACAAGGCTAGGTTAGTTTTAGACCAAACCTCCTATTTTCACACTTAGCTGTACATAAATATATGCTATACTTACGTTAAAATGATCTTCACAACAAAATAGAACCGATAATGGAGATACAATATCCCTTCTCATCATCTTACACCATTTTTTTCGTAATTTCGCATCGCATGGAATACGAAAAAACACTTTATCGGGTGTACTAATAATAGTGTTTTTGCACTTCGGTACCATACAATACTTGTAAGATGGTTTTTTAACTACTTCCATGATTTGTATAGCAATTAAAACTGAAAATACGTATGAAGTAACTGAAACACTATAGTAAACAAACGTGGGATATAACAAATGACGTCATCAAAAGCGCGCGCTAAATGGTGGCATTTGAACGGCTCAAATTTATTCAAGGTTTTAAATTTCACTTTGAAAAATAATTTGGCTCTTTTCAAGCCTATTTATATTTTTTTCCATGTTATAAAAATGTAAATGATAAATTTAAGAAATAAAAAAAAATCATGCATATTCCCTATTGTATGTTCACTAACCTTTAGCGAATTACTGAAAATATACATGAATTTAAGCGGCTGAATAATTTTTGAAATGAGTTTTCATTTGAATTCTAATTTTAGATTAAAACACTTGTTTGTCAGGCTGGTATATCTGAAGATAAGTTTCAATAATCCATAATCTATTTCAATATCAATAATAATTAACTTCGTAACATAAAGATATTCAATCTTTTATGTTGCATTATTCTATGCTTTATAGATAGAGTAAGGTTGATTGAATTCACATTGGCTAGAGCATTTTGTTTTACATTTGTTGTGAGTATATACATCGGTTAGATATTGACGTGTGAGAGCTGCCCTAGTTGGCTTGTATCCATCCACCTATTCATCTATTGTTACTGACATCGTTAATCATTTCCTGGTTATCTTGCATCTGGAGACTCTTGTTTAGAAATATTATTTACTTTGGTCTTGTGTTGAATGAAAAACAAAGAGTTAAATAAATAAAGTAACTACTTAGTTACTTATCTAAATAAACTTATAAAAATGGGAAAATAAGTATTCCTATATTTTTTAAACAATACGCGGTCATGTCGTAAACAGACACATAAAAATACTTTATCTTTACGGTTTCTTAATGGCTCTACTCTACTAATCATGCAAACAAATAATCTACATAGAAAAATTAAATAATACGGATTATTTACTTTTAAAAAAACGTATTCACTGCATAATAGGACATTACCGAGAGCCTTATTATCTTATTTTGGAATACAACGAATAAAAATCAATTAATTTTTGTATACACATACATATCCAGTAACTAATATCTAGATTATCAGATACCGATTTAAAATCACTCGCAATTTTCGATCTTATTTTCGATAAATTTCGAAAATAAACAAATTAAAAAATAATTAGCAACTTACAAAAAGAAGTGAAATCCCACCAAAAACATTTTCATGTAAAATGTTGCCAAGACGAGACCATAGCTCGCACTGTCAAAAAGTTATCAGATCTCACGTAGAGCCAAGCTTCTAACTCTACACGCCCTAACTCTACAAGCCCTAACTTCACAAACTACACCTTAGTCAAAATATATGGCTTGGCCGTTTCGTTACTACAAGAACTATTGTAGTTTAACAGAATTGGTCTCGTCTTGGCAACATTATACATGAAAATGTTTTTGGTGGGATTTCACTTCTTTTTGTAAGTTGCTAATTATTTTTTAATTTGTTTATTTTTGTTTGGGTCGGAACCCAAATTGCTCGTCGGGGAGGAGTTTACTAGCATCGGCAAATGCTTTGAGACGGACATAAATGATTCTCTCATAAATCTTGCCCATGACTTTGAGCAGATTTATGGGACGATAACTGGAGGTAGCTCACTGTTTTTTTTAACCTGCCTGACTAGAAGGTGGTGGGTCCAGGAGACCATCTTCCACCCTTACGCGGACTAAAGCTCACTGTCTAAAATAAAGTCTTAAGTATAATCGTGAGAACGAAACCATAGCTCGTTTAAAAAAGGCACAACGCCATCTATTGACATTGCTTGCACTTTGCAAACGAGGGTCTACTAATAATTGAAGATTGTTTCATCAGATTTTTAAGGCCAACCTCATATACAACTTATTACATTACATTACACATACATTGCCCTTGCGCTTCGCTTGTCGTCTTGGCGGAGGCACTACCGTGCCCCCAGATCCTGTTACAGTTTTTTCAGGGACAAACTAAAAATTTATGTGCGTTTTAGGTTGCCAGGCGCTCAGGTCTAATGATGAATGTCACATCTAGGCGCTCGCGCTCCCCTCGTGACCGATTGTTATGTCCTCTTAACTTTGTCTTATACTATATGGATATAATAATAGCAAACATTAACGTTCATATTTTGAGTCTAACTCGATTTAACAGTGTTATTTAAACAATATGCCTGACATGTGTCCACATTGTGATTCGAGCGATATTGTTATCGGTTCCCAACTCGGAATACTTGACCGATATCATTTCGGTAACAAATAACATCACACCTCGAAGTTATTTGAACATGCCATTAAATTTGTCACACATGTGAAATGATATAAATATGATGTCGGTTATACATGCGCCTACGCACTTTTATTAGCATTCCATCCGTGTCGTGTATATTACATTAACTTCTTAAAACGTCCTATCCGATATATCCATAATCTCATAATAATGTTATCAGTAGAAAATAACAATCCTTGGCTTTGAGATAAGACTTAGTATAATAATAACTTATGTCGGCAGTTGCTAGTTAGTTAGTTCTAGTAAAAATTAGTACAGTAATTTGAAACACCTATAATTATCACTACGTATGTTAAATTCTGTAGCACATGAACACTGTAGTTATTGTCAGTAATTTATTATAATATGTAAGTTTAGTATGTTTCGTTTGTATTTATGTCTCCACTGTCTAACTAACGCTGTGTATAAAGTTCTATGTCGCACAAAAGTAAAATTCTGCAGTAAATTCGTTAAGTGATATTGGTATCTATTGGTAGATATTGGCTATAACAACAAATTGAACATGGTAAAAACATAAAGTAAATACATTGTAATTGATAATCTTAAATATATATAAAGATAGTCCTGATAGTCCTGCCTGACTCACTCTTTGGCTGACTCACCAACGCCCAGCCCAAACTCTTGGACTAAGAAAACTAAAATGTTGCATAGAGGGTCCCTTTATGATTTAGACAAGGAATAAGACGGATTATTCGACATTCAACCCTAAGGGGGTAAAATAGGAAATAGCGGATGAAACCGCATGGCAGAAACCTAGTATTATAATCATAAATTTTGCAAAAATGTCCAAATATAGGTCATCTATTTTTCATGGAAGCGAAATGCCTTTATAATACTGTAAAAATGTGGATTGATAAGGTAACGGCGATTAGATTTGATTACGATCTAGAGATTCAAGGTATTGTAAATATAGTATCTAGCCAGTTTACCCACAGGAAGCAGATTGATTGGTTGCCCTGATTCCAACTGAATAAATGTTTGGTTATTAATTAAAAACCTTATCAAGAATTAAAAGAAGCTTCATTGGTGTATAACTGCGCCACATCATGAGTCATCCATAAAGCATCTCGGCAAATTTCTGCAGTGAATTTTTCTAATTTACGATACCGGACAGTTATAATTTACGCGAAACTTCACTATTTTTTGTCACGAATGCCTTCTACTATAATGGCGACCTGGCGCCGGCTGACGATCTGCTATTTATTACTTTTCTTTGGAATCGAGCCAAATCTCGTTCTACATCGAAAAGCTTCGACACCATGCCAAAAGAAAGTCAAAGTTCGACCGCATGTGTTACGTATGAATATAATGCACCTACAATCGTGATTATCATATCAAACTATCACACACCATCGGATACCATACAAAACAAAGCACAAAGTCTGTATTCGATTGTTAATTTAGAATTAGGCGATGCAGATGGACTGCTTTGGTTCATTAGCTTGCATTGAATAATAATTTCGAAGTGCGTGTAACCGCGAGTGAATCCAATATTTCTTTATTATGTTATGTATTAAATCATACCACAAAGTTGATTCAATTAAAATGGATTCTTCTCTCGTACACATATAGACTTCAATGAATCAAAAGCATATATTTTCTCCAGTGTTTCAACAAGAATAATATTATGAAATTCGTCCACTGAAGTGATCATTTATCGTGGAATATGAAATGTGAGTCATGTTATGAAATTTCATAGTATTGATGAAAAGAGAGTTCAAGTGTTATAAACTTGAGAATTTTAAAAATATTTCATGAAATTACGTGGGAATAAGATCACTCGGCCATTGAATGAAGTAATTTTTAATATTTTACTTTTGGCATTAGAAGAGAGATGTGTGTCAAAAGCAAGCAAAGGCAGCTGGACGTTCCATTTATTTCAAGATAATAAGAATCCATTCTTCCACCGACGACGAGTAAGCGAGGAATTGCAATCATGTACATCCGTTATGTAGTAGAAGAGCCTCTATTGATTAACCTTTGAGCATCTTAGAAACTGCAGGGCGCAAGTCTCCCAGTCGCTTAGCATATTATTCGTCAGTGTAGGTATGTAGGTGCACCAATGTCTATTATGCAGTATTATGAATTATCACACAAAAATGTATAAGAATTAGGTTTATCGATTGATGCCGTGTTTAACACTTGTTAACTCTTCAATGGTTCGTTGAAAGTGAAGTTTCCCATTCAATGTATTTCGTTTATTATTGTACATATTTTTCGCTGTTTGTTTATGAAAGTGCGAAAAAGAAATCGGTCGATCGGTAGCGTTGGGAATGGGAATGTTTATGTGCTCGATGCGTAGTTCCAAAATTTTGTTTAAATGAAGATACGCGAAATAGCTAATGTACGGGTGGTACACAAAGAACTGAAATAGCTTGAGTACTCCACTGGATAAATAAACACATTTGAAAAGAAGCAGGCAAGAGAGCCTAACAGTAGACGTTGAAAAACAGTTTTCATAAACTAAAACATTTATTAATTCTACATTGTCGAAAGTTTTTAAAGCTAAAATTGTTATTAATGTCACCACTGACAAATATAATGTTCGAGCTACTCATTACTTTACTACGACATGGTCGCCGCGGAGTCATCATTTTATGATTGCCCAGATTGCCCTACACTCAGTGAGTACATGTCTTGCACGAAGGAGATCTTTGGCATGGAAAGTTCTTGTATTATTTTGTTACATTTGTTTGGCGACGCACTGTCTGTAACCAAGGGCGCATGACCATGACGGACGGCTCTCTTGGGTAGAGTGACGTCATCGGCTGTGTGACGCCATCCCCTTACGCACCCCAAGGTTGAGGTCCACCAGTTCAACCCTCTTTTACACTTGACACTTTTCTGTGGTTCGTTATACCGAGCGATAGACAACTACTTACAAAACTAAAATCAAGGTTAGCAAATTTATTAAATTAGATTTGTATATTCATTCGGTGTAATAAATGTTAACATTGAAATGAAATGAAATGAAAGGTATAAATAGCACTTGCAGTATTGATATTTGGTTACCTACTAGAAAAATGGTGGTTTCGCTGAATCAGTGAGTCACCTAATTAATTGTAAAAACACATTATTTTTGAACATGAATCATTGAAGATAATACAATAAATCACTCTGATAATATGCTATAAATTTAATAATTCATTGTCGTTCTTATTATTGCAGAGTTTATTAGCAATTTGCTTACCTTTATAAGGTTTTTGTTTTATCTAGAATCCATTCACATCTTCTCATACATCGTTTTGCCGCTGAAGGTCGCGCCCTCGGGATATCGGGTTAACTTGGCCTTGGAGTTGATTTATCGAGAGACGAGGAACGCACTGCGCCACTTCGGGAAAACAACCTTGAGGTTATATCGTTTCGCAATTAATTTTCGTTTGTTTTAATCAAAAAGCCGAGAATTCTAAATTTTTTATTTTTGTTTACGGTATTGAATTATAACGTCGCGTTACGCGTTAGCAGTAATTTCATTGATTATAAGCTCTTCGATACTCCAAGAGAAAAATAAATTGTGTAGGTGGTTTAAAAGGGTCGTCGTGAGTCGAACGTAGGCGGTGTGTGGGCGACATCGTCAGGGCCTCCAGGCCGCCGCATTGAATGACCTTCATAAATTTTCCCATCCCTCCCATTACATAATTACTTCATTCAGCTGAAGTGTTTAAAAAATTTAAGCCACGCTATTTTTAGGCACCCTTGCCATACCATTGTAGTATATTGCAAAGGAGAATGCCAGCGGACGGGCCCACTATGTGTCATCTCGTCTCTCAATCAAATATTATAAACATAAAAAATCTAATTTACTTACTATTAATTTGTGATATTTGCTTGGATTCTATTACGCCCGCCCGGAGCGTCCTCTATTCGAATCTATTAAGCTATTGTATAGCTTTTATCGCGGGCTTCGGGGTTTGTTAAGCTATTGTATTGCTTCGGGGTTTGAGCGCGGCGACCGAATCAAGATTTTATTTCGTAACGAAAAAATTCCGTAACGAAAAAATATCCGTAACGAAGAAACCTAACACCTCCCACACACATACATACACGTAAAGCGTTCGCTTAACATGTATATGTGTGTGTGTATGCTGTTTGTGAGAAGGTATATAGGTGTATATATCTATTAATATCAAAGAAAAAAAAGAAAAAAAAACAAAAAGAAAAGAAAAAAAACTGCCTAAATAAAAAATAAATAAATAATTGTAATTGCATAAGTTGATAAAAAAATGCTATGCAATAGCTTTACCGCGGCAGTCCCCGAGTGCCACACGTATTTTTTTAATAAGGTTCGGCAGGTACCTACTATTCGTTATTGTACGAAACCTAGAGTTGATCATTTTGTTTGATTTTTGCGATGATTATTTTCCGAAAAAGACTTTATGATTAAATTACACAGTTATAAAATACACACATAGTATAAAATATAGTCACACTCAGAATTATAAAATATAAATAGTATGTATCAAACACAATGCAAGCCTATCCATAGCAAAAAAAAATGTTTACGTCATAGCGAATTTAAATCGATCTCCAAGATTATTTAGCAATACTGTAAGTAAGGCACACGGGTAAGGCACCAGTCAGTCAGTTGATCAACGCGACGGGCGGGCGATCTTTTGGTCAAATCAATGGAGTTCTTGTTTTATTTCGTGCGTGATGTTTGTGTTTGTCTTTCAATATTGATGACCTCTTACATATGACGTGTACCTTTAGCTACTTTGTCTAGCTTTTCAGTAAGGTTAAATCCATTAAACATCAACAATTTGCTATGTTTTTTAATTCTCCTACAGTCAATGAACTTAATATTTCCAACTTATATACTACTACTATGGCATCTCAATCAGTAACTCTAACCATGTTAGTAGGTATTTTTTTGTATTTCATAGCTTCAAATTCTGCAACAGAAAATAAAAGATTTCTCTTAACTTGGGACAGAATAATAAAACTGTTTACTCATTACAGAAATATAGTTGTTTCAACAAAATTAAAAATATATCATTGTGACATTTTTTATTGGGCCGAACTTCCCTTGAAATATGTAGGTACCTACTTGGCAAACTTCTTTAAAATTATGCTTGAAGTAGTTAATTCAGTTTATTTAATTATAGGAGGTTTTAACAATAATTAATTATAACGACGTTAATTAGAGTCATTCCTTCGAAAATTACTTTATTGCGAGGATTTATTTATATTTACGTATCATTCGCCCACAAAGAGTATAAACAAATTTCCTAAATAAACAATTTATAGCACATAAAAGTAAAATGTCAATGGCTGAAATTGACTCAGTAGCCGATTCTTAACAACCTATTTTCAGGGTGTGAATTATTGCTTAAAGACTATGAAACTAATCACTAAAGATTCGGGAAAATACTTCATGCCTGACAACGCATTCATAACTACAATACTAATATTATAAATAAATGACACAGTTTGGGTGTATTTTTGTGAGTATATTTAGATAAAATTACGCACCAAATGATTATATCTTGAAATAAAACAGAAAAAAAAACCTTCGGAGAAGCGGGAAATACAGCTAGAGGCGAAAGCTAGCTATAAGTTCACTTATGATGTAAAGTCAGCGTCAAAAGTAGATTGGCACATTAGTACCCTTTCATAATAATCTATTGACATTTTCTTGACAGTGTATGAAAATTGTGTAATGTGACACGGTACTAAAGTGACAATCTACTTTGACGCTGACTATACCTCCCTCTATTGACTATATTATAGTAGGTTGTACAGTGAAAACGAATAAACTTAAGTAACATTGTGCTGTCCTTTGGGGGCTTATACACATGCGACCAACAACATTAAAATATTCACTACCTACTCAACCGTTCGTTGCTTTGACCTTAAAGTCTGCCACCACCTAACTATACTCTACCTACCTATACTGTAGGGACTCGTTATTATTACATTTTGGTAATATAATACATACAAATATGCATATTTGGTTATCTTCGCAAATTTATTCTACATTTTATTTAGATAATTCAAAAACATGTTAACTTTTCACCCCCGCTCTAAAACCAATGTTTTGGACATGTTAGTTGAAAGTTTGTAGACGCTCTAATTTAGCTACCCATTACTAGGTTGAGAAGTTCAAATTTGTTACTTCTATGAATATTTAAATTTAATTGATTTGCGAAAGTTAATATCACCTTTATATCAAAGAGCATTTACTATATACCTACAGAATCATCAAAAAGCTAAAATCAAATAAATAAACTTTGAATAATTTTCTAAAAAATATGTTAGAGAGTAGCGACACCCTAGGCTTGCTTTCACATGGCTCGACTGGACTGGAGCGCTAAAGGATGGAGGCTCTAAATTATGATCGAAAGGGTGGATCAGGGAAATTCGTTCCAATATAACTTGCAGTGAAATCGGTGCAAACCCTCGTGTCGATACCATTAGCTGTTGACATAAATGTTGCTTCCATTGTTACAATTCGGTGACTTTTCGCTCGAGGAGCTCATTTAGTTATCGGCAAGTTATCGTCTCTCATATTTTCAAAACAGACATTTGATTTGGCAGGTATCCTGGTGTCTCAATAACCCAGCAACCAGTCCAGCAAATTCCCTTCCACAGACCCAGTATAAATTCCTTCTTTTCTGCAATAGTCCTTGCACTTGGCGGGTGCTGTCTCTGGCAGTGAGTCTCGATAATATATCCGTGTTGGTATTTATTCCCACCTACGCACGAAATTCCGGAGGAGATGCATTATTTATAAAGGAAAGCATCGCAATATAGATTTATGATTTTATAATAAATGAAATAATAAATCTATCTCGAGAGAATAAACCATCAAGGAAGTCGTTGGTTTGTTTAGTCTGCTACTAATAATATCAAAGTATGTATATGGAGATCAATCATCTAACTAACTAATATATTGCTTAGTTCAATTTATATCACAACACTGGAGCGTACGATTGATTATTTTGGCAAAATCTATAGGAATAACCGTTCTATTCGTAGCAGTCAAACGCTAAATCCTATTGAATATTTATTAATGTTTTTAGCATTGACCTGAGGTTCCTAAATTAGATTTTATACAAAGGTAAAAACGTGTGAAGACGCTTGAGTTAGTACAAACTCGCTACATGGTAAATTAATTTGAAAATACTACCTAGAGTTTAGATGTTTTGCATAACCTAATCCCAGCTGCTATCATTTTGTAGTGACATTGAACTAGTTTCAGACCAAATGTTTAAGTTTTAGTTCTATGAGTAAACATGTTCAACATAAACAAGATGTCGCGCCCAAGATAATGAAGAGGTAAATTTTCGTCTAATTAATTTACGTAACGTAAGGTGGCGATGAACATGCAAGTTTATCTTCTAGGAGTCGAGCATTATGGTCGCTTGGTTAACATTGCACACAGCTGGAAAAGATAGAGCCGATTTACTGGCTGCTCTATTTGCATCGAATCATTTAATAATAGGGAAACCAAACGTTGAAAGTTACCGTCATACGAACTAGGGATTACGCACTTGGGTGTTCAGCTTTCTTGCTGATCGACGGATGCTGCTCTGGTATCAAGAATATTAATGCTGGCGTATGTTGTGATGACTTATTGATAAGTAAAAAAGCACAAGCTTTTGTATACTATGTCTAATTAATAAAAACAACGCAAATGTAAAAAAAAACAGTTGTAACTTATGGAAACAAAAACCATTTTTTCCTAAATTCTGTTATAATTTGTTTTTATTGAAACTAGTGCAATTGAAAACACTTTTGAGATTTATAATATGCGTCTAGTTATAAAATACTATATACGTGCGATCTATCTCTACAACTTTGGGAAATATCGGGGTTTTTCTAAGTGACCTAATATAATAAAAGTTAAAAATCTACTCAGATGTAAAAATCAGTATTAGACATTGTCAACGCTCATGTAGTCAGATATTAATACGTATTATGAACTAGTTCTCTGAATTCAAACAATACATTCGAAGAAAGGAAAACGAGAAAAGGTATTGCGTATTTAGATGACATTCGGGTAGCTTCCCTGAACGTTTTGTGATACAATCGTAATTTTCCAGGAAAAAATTCGTCATAAGTAGATATAGTAACCTCTGTTCTGGCTAAGAATGGGTCGTTTATAGTGTGGACATACTTTAATTAGCACTACGAGGAGAGTTTTGGCTTGCTGCCAAACCTTTCTGAAGCATTCTCCCACTGAACTTTTGTCACTGGCCTTACTAGTTCATACAATAGATATGTATGTTTTTATTCATAGTTAGGGAATTCTACTAAATAAATAATACGAATTATTATTAGTTTTGTAACTCTTTTTGAATTAACGTTGTTGTATTATATTCATTGATCCATCACGGATTTGCAGAATAAGAATAATACTATTATTTTAATTTGAAATGCTTACAATATTTTATGTTCTATCTTTTCCATTAATTAAATGATTGTTTGATTTTGCTCTCTATATAATATTATAAAGACTATTTGATAATCGTACGTAGGTACAGAGGATGTACAGTGACGTCACAGTGATAAGGGTGTCGCTCATCAATAGTTCGCACGCGATTCTATATTTGGCTAATGTTTCGCTGATAAGGTAAAGGTTAATGAGATGTCGAGTGGTTTTATTCGATCATTCATTTATTATGATTAAAACCTAATTGATTATCGCGTAATTCGTGCACCATGATCGTTTCCAGCTCGAAACTAAAAATATTCCTATGATTAACATTTTTGCAGTCATTTTCACAAAGAAATGCACGCTATTGTTTATTTTTATAATACCTATTGTTCAATACTTTTGATTAATTATGGAAATTTTAGCCACTTAATCCGAGTCTGACGCTGTTATCGTACGCAGCTGTTGTGAAGATAAAGCATTGTAATCTCAACAAAGTCAATATGGTCCATTGTGAAATATTAGCTAGCGTAAATAATTCTTGCGTAGATTTACTGCTACACCAATATTGGATTAGTTGCAACCGTATAGTTTATTTATACACCTTAATTTTCATTATTCGGCCGCATTAACATTTGTAGTACGTATTAGGATTGAACAACGAGTTTATCGTTGCGCTGTGAATCATTATGATTATTACTACGTAGTTATTTACAAAAGTAACACTTGTTTTACATTATAAGCCCTGATAGGAATAGGATCTGTTGTTGTTGGCTTTGCATTTGACCAAAATCTCATCGTGGTAATTTATAGCAGCAGATAGTATTCAAAAGGAATATCGAAAAAGATATAATAATATGTAAATAACTGGATTTGTATTTTTGGTTGGATTTGGATTAGATTGGTGCTGTCGAATTAATTGTAACTTATTTCATAAAGATTCTTAGAATCGGGACATGAGAAAGCACTTTGGAAATATTGTAATTGCTATTCCTTCGTATTGCTACAAATCAAATGACCCTGCAGACTATTGCAGAATTGGATTTTAGATTAAATTCAGGTGCTTGTGTGTGCTCGAAAATTGAAGATTTGGGTAACGTTTTATAAACAACTAGCTTTTCCGCGCGATTTCACCCTTGTTCCCGGGATAAAATATAGCCTATGTTACTCGATGAAGATGTAGCTTTCTAACGGTAAAATAATTTTTAAAAGATAAGATGTTAATGTATACATGAGATTCAGATCTCTTTAGTTAGAACCTTTCCCACTCCAACTGGTCTTATAATAAATAGAAAATTCTATGTAAATAACTGGATTTGTACGGAAACTGTGCTGTCGAATTAATTGTAACTTAGAAATTAAATTTATATATAACTTAGAAAGTAATAAAATTTGAAATGCTCTTTTCATAAAATTCATAAGAAATACCATTATTCTTAATTCTTATATCTTTATCCTAGTCAGGTAAATGTATGATTTATCAGTACTTAAATCGACTGTACGTAATCCTTGATATAAACCAACGTCACTGCAATTAATATGCAATTGGTTTGGTCTTTATGAAATATTAAGTTATCAATCAATAGATACAAAAGTTTGACGAGGATAATGTGTCGCAAACTATATTTGCCATGTGGTACAAGGCAGTGTACATAAGCGTTATCTTATCTGTTAAGTAATGTACCACAGTGTGCACTATACATATAGCGTTGTTAAGTGAAGCGATGCTTTTTGTTAATGTTATACCATGTTGCTCTCAGGTGCACGTCGCACGTCCCTCCCGGCGCTTGCGCACGGCGCTCCCAGCACGGACGTTATCTTTGGCCCCACACCTACCTCCAGACATTTAGACGAGGTAAGATCTGATAAAAATATTAGGTCTTATTTTTAAATTGTCAGAATTATAATTTATTATTTTATCGAAGAGATCGGAGGTGATAGTAATATTAATTATGATAATGATCTTTGTATGTGACTGAAGGTGTCGGTTGGTTTCAGGTTTTGTTGAATTATTTCCGCTTTCGTATTTATAACAATATCAAATCTATATTAATCATCTCCTACACATACTGAATGAATCGTTGAGAAAACTGATTAACTGAGTATCATTAAATAATTCCAAATTCTTAATTAATTTAACACAATGGCATTCACATGGCTGAGGTCGTCTCATTTTCTGACAGACCTATCTGGACCTTGTCTAACGCCAAAGAAAGCTTGTTATCTGTAACCTGTCCTGCGCAACATGATGAGTTTAGTGAAAGGATAAGAATAATATATCTACAGTTCAATGTACCAACATATACTAGATAAGAACTGTAAATACTAAATAAAACTAGTATACAATCAAAGTGGTCAAAGTTTAACTTTTTTTTTGTGTACATCTATGGCATAGTACCATTCGAATGCTTTTATAGTAAATACAAAAAGGGGTACAAAGATTTGATTTGATTTGATTTTATTCATGTAATAGGAAATATTAAATTATAAAAATTAAAACTAGGTAAGTATATGGTTCGAAATCCAAATAAAACAACTAAATCTACATTCAGAATGTAACATTCTAAATATAATAAAACAATAGCGTTACATTTCTAGATGCTTCCATAATATTTGTAAGATTTTCCTCTGTTCGTCGAGAGTTTATGCGTATGAATTGTCCTTTTTCAGTTATAAATAATGCCGACGTCAATCATCTACGGTTGTCATACCTACAACTATCAAATCAATTAAGGGACCTAGATGTAGGAGCTGAGTTTTATGTTGGTAGGTAGATATAATAGTTATGTAGATATAATAATAATAATATTATATAGACTGTGATAGAATACTGAAACTGATCATGAGGTAGACCTGTAGAATTTTCTTAGAATTAAGACATGAGAAAGCACTTAGGAAATGTTGGAATTGCTATTCCTTCGTATTGCTACAAATCAAATGACCCTGCAGACTATTGCAGAATTGGATTTTAGATTAAATTCCGGTGCTTGTGTGTGCTAGAAAATTGAAGATTTGGGTAACGTTTTATAAACAACTAGCTTTTCCGCGCAATTTCACCCGCGTTCCCGGGATAAAATATAGCCTATGTTACTCGATCAAGATGTAGCTTTCTAACGGTAAAATAATTTTTAAAAGATTAGATGTTAATGTATACATGAGATTCAGATCTCTTTAGTTAGAGCCTTTCCCACTCCAACTGGTCTTATAATAAATAATAAATAGAAAATTCGAGATAGTTTAACTGTGACTCAGTTTTCATAGTTTCTCAATGGTATCTCAGTGGTATGTAGTTCATACTTGGCTAGACATAAAATAGCATCGCGGTTTCATAAATTGTTGTTGGTCTATTAAAATTTGAAGTCGTTACATTACACAGCTGCTTTGAAAAATTCGCACGCGCCCATTCTCATGTCATGTTGCCTGGATTGGATTCAACCGGTTTTACAATGTTCATAATTTTTTTGCATGTTTCAAATTCAAAGCGCACGTTTGATGATGGTATCATGTTTCTCTTATTGTATTTGTTTGAAATCGGTAAGGATGTACTTAATATTAATTTCTGACGTTATAGTTGAAATACAATTGAATGCTGTTTTGGTGTCAACAAGTGTATCAATTGCAGTTAGTGCTCATTTGTTTGTGTAATTGTATGGTTTTCATATGTTTCAAATAGCATGGGTCGTGTAGGGTTCGTTCGCATTCACCGACAGTGGTCGAACAGGTACCACCAGACGGGGCTCCCGCGGTGAGACAATGCGCTGTCCCGGCTAGGCCATGTATCCCGGTTGGTGTTGTGTGCGAGTGCCGTCTATAGACGAGGCGAGGCGTACACTCACTACCGTGCCGCGCAACATTGATTCGTGTTTCGCCCGCGATCGTCTCCTCCCTCAGTCACTAGTGCGCAACGCCAAGAGAAACAAGTGTTTCGTGCTTTGTAGCGCTGCTTTTATTTTTCGTTAATTTTTTGTGCAAGTCAAAGCTTCGACAAAGAAAACCAGTTTTTATTTGCCCATGTATTCTTTCTTGTACACGAAAGAGCGACGTATCAGCTTTGAAGTGTGTCGTTTGGCTCTCTACCTAGTTCCGTTCCTGTGTTGAGTAATATTCTGTGTCAGTTGTAGTGGTTGTGCTTGTGATAGAATCAGACGATTTCATCGTGAACGTGTTCCAATTTGGGATTTCACCACGAGCGGGCTCAAGGAAATTTATAGTCAAGTGAGTAAATTACATGTACTTAATGGAAGTGCATATAAGATTAGATACTTTCATATCAATTAATACATTTATGAAGTCATCATTGTACTTTTTGTTTCAATTCTTGTGCCGTACTTTCTATGTCTTTATACCCAGTAAGAGATCAAATATGTTTAAGTCTAATTCAACTGTATTAAAATTCTGTTAATGGTGGCGTGATCGTTCGGTGACGGTACCGTTGATGACAGTGGCTCACTGGCTGGCGGCCGCTGCCGCTCGCTGCCTGCCACTCCACTGGCCACTACGTCAGGCATATAAAATATACATACACTACTCACTCACTAGTGTGAGTGACTGCGAGTGCGAATGCCGAGCGCTCTTATCACGCCTGTGTTGCCCGCCTAATCAATTAGTTCCATGCTTGTATTTAAAAATACAAGCATTACGTACCTCATTATCATTAATACCTAAATTATTATAACTTATACTTAATTAAATACTTATAAGTTTTTAAGTTTTCATTAAAATTAAATGTTAATTCTAAGTAATCGGTGAACATTGTAATTTTGTGATTAATATTAAATTGTTAGTAGCTGTTCTAAATCCATATACATAATATGATTATAATCCGGATTCCGGACGTAGGCTAATTTAATGATGGTGACAAAGAATTCGGCCGGATTTTTCGATTTTCAACCCTAAAAGGGGTGAAATGGGGAAATACTGTTAGGATGTCACGTAGAATATGACACTTGGTGTAAATATAATATTAAGTTTATGGGTGTACCTACTAAGAAAGATTTTTCTGAATTTTGTGGAAAGTAGTTGGTGTAAATATGGCTTGGAATGCGAGACTTGGTTTAAATATTGCACGAATCTAATAATTAATATTTAATTTAAAGATTATTTCTAACTGAACCCCTAGAGTGGACTGCGGAGAGTTAATATTTGTATGGAAAATAATAATGCACTGGATGATTATCTCGAGTCTTATTGTAAATAGATTATTGGGAATAGGAGTGTGCCTACTAAGAAAGGATTTACCAATATTCAACCCCTAACCTAAGGGGTTAATGTTGTTTTTATAGACGAACCGATTTTAATAAATTTTGCCAGAAGGATAGTTTGGATCAGGGAGATAAACATAGGATAATTTTTATACCGGGCCGGAAGGCAGTTGGAACCGCGGAGAACAGCTAGTATCATATTTAATTAGGCTAAAAAATAATTATTTGTTTTAGTCATCAGAAAAGCAATAAATTAAATATATTTTACGTTATTTTAAAGTGTGAGATTTGAAATTTCCAATACATATTTTATTTTTTAATTTGACGTCATTTTTATTAGCTTTGTGAGGCTTTAAACATACCTCTATTTACGTTCCACGCGTAGAAGGTCTCATTCATGCACACGCCACGGAAAAAATATTACAAAAACAAAATATATTTCATTTATTGCTTTTCTGATGACTAAAAAAAAATATTTCTTTTTTGATAAATTCCGCAAGAACACTGATTTTAGGGAGACTGGAGCCTTAAGGTATGGTAAATTAAATTACTGCTACTTATTCAAAGGCTTCAAATAAGACCTCTTTCTTTGGAATCACGAACGATTTTTTTTCATTTATTAGTTAGAACTAAAAAATATTTTTTTTAAATTGCACTTATAGTTTTTCAAGTTTTATACAAATTAATTATTATTTTAATTTTTTTGTAATGATATATTTTCAATAAAAAAAATATTTAAATTTAATTATTATTACATTATGTATTTTTTTTTTCTTAATTTTGTTGCCATAATTTATTTGTTAACAAAAGTTCTTAAAAGTTATAAAATAAATATCTGCTCAATTAATTTTCATGGCCTTAACAGCGCAGTCGGTCTCACTGAGTCTCATGCGCGTAGATAATGCTCTCGCGCATTAATCAGAGCTTAAAATTTAGTTTAGGGGAAGATTGGCCCCTTGGATCGGTCTGTCTTCTTGTCAAAGGTTTTAAAATATTTGTCTGGTGAACATATATATAAATGGAGCATCAGAATTTACGTGAAGTTAACTAATTATTTTGGGAGCTTTAAAGCGTCTGCAAAGCAATATGGCCGACGGAAAGTGTCTGGGAGTATTGACGACTTATTTTTAACTATATTGTCTAAAACATACGTGAAAATCAGCCATGAGAATTTACGTGAAGTAAGTAATGTTTTTATGTACCTTGATCACCTGATACCTGGAAATTGGCCGTTTGACCAAGCTAGCAGGTAGGCATACGATCGTAGTACATACTAACACTCTCAATCTCAATCGTCCACATTTCGTCCGTCAGAAAATACGTGACGTCTGGTGGCCCTGGGATCTTGCTCTATTGGAAGGGCTCAATAACTCAATTTTTTATTGAAAAGTATTCAGGACAGTAGTAGGTAGTGATTCAGTTGTAGTCTTGTAAATAGCTTGTTATTTAATGTGGCTGTGCTCTTGTGGATTAAAATTTTGAATTGAGCTTGGTATTGAAATTATAATTAAAGTTGTCAAACGTGTAGTTCATTTGATGAACATTCCATTTGACATTTGAATACGGTCATTTTATTTTGTTGCATTGTATTCTCGACCGGATATAGTATATCTTTTAAGGCGACGCCTTGAAGATTTTGGTTGCAAGGATACCGATTTTTCTCAACAATGACTAAAGCGAACGAAATGAAATTTATTGAAAGAATTCATCAAGTATTTGACATTATTTTGTCCATTGCATGAAACGATTGGTTAACTTTTATAACACAAAATAATTAATCAAAAAGAGCTCTTTAAAATATGAGATTCCAATTTTACCGACATTGAGGATCGATTTGAGCTTCCAAAATTTCTACATATATTAATTGAAACAGATACTTACTATAATTTGTACATAGGTTTTATGAAATATATTTGTAATTTTTAAATTAAACAATAAAAACCATTTTGTCGCATACGCCCTTTCCGTTTACGCGGGTTTTCTAAGAGAGGTCGCCATAGTAGGGAGCGGGACGCAGCACGTTGAATTGGTGACGCCGCGTTTCGTTCGCTTTAGTCATTGTTGAGAAAAATCGGTATCCTTGCAACCAAAATCTTCAAGGCGTCGCCTTATCGCGGCGTCACATTAACATACTAATTTGTTGTTAGTTGAAAGTCTAAGGTTGCCAAAATCTTGTGGTTTCTCTACATTACAGTAGTATATTATTGGCTATTCATCGTTCGTTCGGCGCATACGCAGTGAAAGTGTCGGTCGATGCAGGCCGCGCGATCTGCGCTGCGCCTGCGCACCAACGACCGCACCGTTGTTGTCGCATGTCGCAAAACCAATGTTCGTCAGTGGAGTTCTAGAAAGGTCTTCGGAATTTTCCACAACAAATACTTACCGGCTGTAGATTTGTTTGTTTTCGTAACCGTTATCATTTACGTTGTATTTATTATTGATATCATCTTAACTACTAATATTATAAATGAGAAAATGAGTTTGTTTGTTCGTTACCTCTTGACGCCTGACCATACACGGATAGATTTTATTCCGAAAAACATCCCACAGAAACGCGGGTAACACCGGAAATTATAATTACAGCCTATATCTGCCCACTGCTGAGCACAGGCCTCCTTTCACGAATAAGGGTGAAAGGGGAATGGGCAAATACTCCACCACGCGTGCCCACTGCGGATTAGTGGAGGTAGACTAGTGGTCAACCTACTGTTGGAGTTGTCAGGCCACCTAGGAGGTCTCCAACTAGCTTAACGACTATCACAATTAAGTGATAACCGGGACCAACGGCTTTACGTGCTTTCCGAAGCACGGAAACGCTCAAGATGAAATACCACTAGGCGGTCACCCTTCCAGGTACCGGCCAGACTGGACGTTGCCTAACTTTGCCGATCGGTTAAGAACGGCTAATCAAGCTACGCCACGAGCGCTTTTAGCTACGCCACGAGCGCTTCTAGCTACACCACGAGCGCTTCTTACGCTACGTACGTAACGCTAGTACGTATTCGTATCATATTATTAATGATAAACAAGCAGTATTTTTAATAACATCCTTGATATAACAACACTCTGAATACTGTGTTGCGTCGCTATCGGCGCGTGGTTGGTCAGTGTAAAAGAGAGATATGGGCGTAGGTACCTACTTAGATCAATCAATCACAGTCCAGTAATATCTTGATGTAATTAATTAAAGCTGGCACATTCAATGCAGTTGGCGATGGCATGTGATTCCGTATCGAGCGCGTGCAGGTCCACGTGACCCCTCAATATTATAACGTACTCGACTTAATCTTCTCAAACTATTAACTATGTTTAGAGCAATGTGGGCGTCTGTATTAGCATTAGCTGTTACAGCAATCAAAATCATGTATTACATTACACTACCACCGGCAAGCCTTCCAAGCCAAACCAGTCTTCTATTATATAATTGTTTATTTGTTAGTGACTTTTTTGTTTATACACTGTTACCAGTTCAAGTTCAAGCTAAACAGTTATATTATTTTTAATTCACATCGTATCACCTACTCAATCATTAGGAATTAGCGTGAGATTGAATACAGTTCGCATAGTTTACCGATTCAATCATTGCTTATCAAAGTTATCAATA
Source organism: Tetheella fluctuosa (assembly GCA_951216915.1). Classification (NCBI taxonomy): domain Eukaryota; kingdom Metazoa; phylum Arthropoda; class Insecta; order Lepidoptera; family Drepanidae; genus Tetheella; species Tetheella fluctuosa. Next base: position 9,050,959 of record OX578227.1, on the reverse strand, counting down.
TGTAAGTAGCAGCTTTTAGGGTAAGTGGCCCGAAAAATATTGACATCAATAAAACATAAGGCCAACCCATTTGTATCTGTCGAATCAAAGGAAATTCCATGAATGAAAATAATGAGTCAGTTCTTTGGCTCATTCAACTACAACTACAAATACCAACATAGATAGATCCAATATTCGCCAAGGCTGACTGATACTCTATAGTACAATTTCGTGATTATTGCGTAAAAAACTGATTATACTTACAGTTGGATATTACGCTACTAAATGAAGTCTACAATCGTTGTGTCAAATTCGTTCATACCTTCTGATGGAGTGAATATTATTTTAATTTTGTAATGTTATAAATATCTCACTGGCGATATAAATATCCAGGCGCCGCCACCACAAACCGATGGCCACGGTGTTTGCCCCGTTTGGCGTGAATCACCTGTGTGTGTTTGTAATTTGTTACTGCCAAAGAGTATATTACTCTTTGTGCTGGTTCCTCATTACAACACATCGTTTTTGTTCGCATCGCCTAGGGCATAGCAACAGGTAACGATCAAGTGCGATTGTTGGCAGAGGACTACGGTACAATACAACACGCAACGTGCTGTCGCATTCCTGTATCTCGTGACTAAAACTTCGTGAAAGACATCGATTTATTTTGAAAACTATTTTTTATTATACGGTTCTTTTGACATACACGCTAGGCTAGGTGCTGCAAATTGCCGCAACCTAGTGACCTACATTTGCAAATTCTACAGCTCCACACCTTCTGGGTCATCCCGGTCTTGTATCGTTTTATATGCATATTTATAATTCAGTATTTCTATACGCGACAGGGTCCGTAACGAGGACATTCGTGGAACAACAAAAGTTATAGCCGAAGCCCGTAGAGTCAGTGAGCTGAAATGACAATGGGCAGGCCACATTGCTCGAAGGGCTGGTAACCTATGGGGGACAAAGGTTCTCGAGTGGTGAAAAAGTACCTAAAGCTTCGAACGTAACGAACTATTAATAAGTGCCCTTACGTAATATTGCGAGCGACATCTCTGCTAAAATTCATGGAAATCGGTTTGGCCATCCAATGGTAGAATTTCGAAATATTTTCCTTAGTAGATAAATCCTTACACCCATAAGTTTTTTCCATAAGTACAAACATTAACTAACCAAAATTTTGAAAAATCTTAGAATACTTTGATATTCTGCTCCGAATAATATTTATTCGTTTCGGATTCACATTTCTTTCCACGAATAAGTTTCATACAAACTGTATTTCTTTAACCACATGAGGTATCTACCAACTGCCAATTTGTTAAGTTTATAGGCTTTATAATTCCTGAGATTTCGTGATAAATGAGTGAGATGTAGATTTGTTTAATATTGTTTAGTTGATTTTAGTGCATAATTATGTTATACCTACTCTCTGAGAATAATTTAAACCAACGCACCTACATATTGTTTAAACAGACTTAAATAAACGCAGGCACTGAGATTCATCAACACGCAAATGTAATGATATACAGTTACTTACACCAAAAATATACAAGTTCGAATGCCAGGAATTCTTACCCGCATTTGTTGTGCTCTTGGTCGAATACATATCCCCTGTTACGTGAGATGGTCGTGGAGATGGTTTACAGCAAGTTTAGTAAAACCCAGGTTCTAAATATATCCGCTACTTCTAACGGCATTTAACAAAATGATACGAGGCTATATTAAATATAAATATTCTGGGGTATTATTCCTCACAGACGGCCATCTGACCCCAAACTAAAAACCTTAAAACCTAAGATTTACAAAACTTGCTTTAAACCATGTCGTCACGTTATGACACCGAATATACTGCTTCAATAACGTTACTATTATACAAATGCTATTATGAATTCAATGAATCATGTATCAGAAAATGTATTGATAAATGAGTTCAGCAATCAATAAACTATAGTCTATAGTAGTAGTATAGCACGCTTGTTTGAATGTGTATCATTGTCCCTATTCTATTCTCTTAGTTTCATCCTTTGTACTTACAAACAACAACCAAGTAAGTACCCATTTGGCCTTGTGTTGTGATATTGTTATCAATGACGGACGAAGTATCGTACGATATTAAATTTGTAGTCTTCTATTCCGCTGTGGCTCGTAAAATCTAATTTGATATTTAGAACGATTCGGATCGTGCGTAATAGCTGTGGTAAATGTATTGTTTTGTTTTGTTTGTTTTGATAACGCAATAGCAAGTTCTGTTCAAAATCATAAGAAATTCTACGTTATAATACTTACCTTTTATCACTCTTTATTGTTTTGTCTTTTCTATTATGTATACGGTTATAATTATAATAAACCTATCTATTTTACCTATTCATATATTTTTTTTGTTTTATACACCGCCTGTGTGAATGACCATAAAATGCCAATCTTTTCCAACTGCATCTTTGTATATTATTACCATACTCAGTGTTAGATTACGTAACAGCTCAATCAGCTCATAATAGTTAATTAACAGATGGGCCGCACTTGTTTTGTCTATGATCAATTTAACTGTTAGCGTAATGTCGAAACAGTGGCTAGTCAACTTCTTAAAACCGGTACCATCCGGATCTTGTCAATCGTGACCTTATTATGCAGCATTTTCAAACATTTGCTTCTCACCACACTTAAAATTCTACACACCAATCGCTCTGTTGACAAGCAAAGGATACGATCACACACGTGTGTTAGTTAGTATTATCAAGAGTTTCAAGGTCTCTTCGATAAATATCCAGCTTGGTATAAATATTCAATTAGGTACAAATTATGTAGTACCTACCTAAACTGTGTACCAGACCATTCCCTTTGTCATGCAATTTTATTTATAACTTTATAGTACCTAACAATGCGGGCTGCGTAATTTTTTGGGTCTCTATTTTTGTTCTTCCCTGTTTCTGTCGAGTAGCTGTCGTATTGCGTTTTGGTTCGCTGACATGGCAGCAAGCAGGCGATGATCGAGGCGGGGCTTGCGCGTCATACAAAGACAAATACCTACTGCCAGAACAGAGGCGTCCGAGAGTTCGCTTCTAATTTGGTGACGCCGCCGCGCCACTGTGTTCTGGCACTCAGTGCTACACGTCGACTGTGCGACGCAATCATGCCGATACGACACTGTTTCTTGAACGAATCGAGTAGCGCTACTCCTGCGTCACAAGTTCACAACACACTCAATGCTGAAATAAATACACAACGAAAATGTTAACCACGTGAGTGTTTACAATGGATATTAACCAAACAGCGGATGTAAGGCGGTATCTATTTTTGTTACACAACGTTCTAATTTTGAAGATACGTACGTATTTATTATTGACTCATTAGATGTTGATCTGATGTTATCGTTACTAGTATCATTAAAGGCAGTTACCTTGCAGGCAGCCGCGAGGTAAAGGTTAAAAAAATATATATTGCCCGGTGGGTTTCAGACAGCAGAGTGCTGGTTCACGAATCACGAGGCTCTCACCGGCCCGGTTCCCTGACCTGACTTTATCGCTGACTGGAACTAGTTAAAAGCGAACTTGCAATTTGTTGTACTGATTCAAACCGCTCGATTCCTTTGTTTTTATCACGAGATTAAATAAATTGAACTAAAATGATCTTGAACTTTTCGTTAATCATTCTGCGCTGAGCTTCAGTCTGATGAATTTATCATCGTAAGTAATAAGTAAAAGTTATTGGCTTGAAACGGTTATTGTTCGTTTTGATCGGATATTAGAGAATATTACTCATGTAAACATATGATAATCTTGCATCAGTGACTTTTCATAGTTATCAATGCATTAAGGTCAAATTAATTATGATTTTGTTTGCACGGTCTCTGCACGGGAAAGCCTTGTCTTGAAATCTTGGTAATTTATTCAATTCATTGATATTATAACTAAACATTGTAAGTATATGTCTTCATAGTTCGAGAAATAAATAGTTAAATACTGGCCTTAGAACTTACTAGACTTGTTGGTTTGGTTTTCTAATAGTACCTACCTACAAATAGAAAACCAAAAGGGTAACTACAAGTGAACAGTCAGGTACTAATAAATGCGTAATCAGACCAAAACAGAACATAGACGCATGGTAAATAAATACCCAACTATGTTATCATGGTCTGTTCGATATTATATTTAATTTAAATGTCACGACGAGTTTTGTTATTTTTCACTAGAAGAAAGAAGAAATTATATTTATTTGTGGCACATATAGCCAATTATGTACATCAAAAAAATAGAAAAAAGAGAGAACAATAAAAAAAAAATTAAAAAGGTACCACACAATTAATAATAATAGATTTGCCACAAAACGGACCCAACTCAGCATAATGCTGGTTGTTAACCAACGCTGGTCTTCCGTTGGGCCCGGTTCGTGACCTCACGATACAGATCAAACGTCAGCTACATAAAGAAAAAGTAAATTAATAAAACTTAAAATTAAATAAATTATAACCATGCAATTAAAAGAAAATAGATAAAAAACTATACTACAATAACATGTTGTAAGATAAGGTGGGGTTTGTTTAGTAAACAAACCCCACCTTATCTTAAGTTACACTGCTTGTCACTCTCATTTAAGAAGTGTTAGACTATATTCAAATAGTAGATAATTTAATTAATAGTAATAAATTGGTACCAAATAATACATTTGATATTATAAATTTTGTAATATCTATCATTCCATGTTGTAGTTAATCAGCTAGTCATTGTATCTACGTATTTATTATGGGTTCAAATACGCAGTACATGCACAGTTAAAATATTGTAAAGTTACTTAAATGCTTGGTTCTCAAATTATACTTGAGCATCTTCATCTCTCATAAGTAATCTTATTAATTAGTTCCAAAGTATGGAATTGATACAAAAATTATAAGGAATGGCTACAATTATATTAATATTATTGTAAATCGTGATGACATAATTTATTTATGGTCCCCTAAACTGAATGCTTTCTATTAAGTATTAGTGGAATATGGACTTAATGTACATTTCTTCATATCTTTATACATTTTTTCGGTAATGGACTTTTTGTGATAACAAGTCAGGTGAAGAAAGTAGCAAATTGAAATTATGGTACTCCTAAATTATTCTTTAGTATATAAGACTTATGTTTATTAGTTAGTGCATGGGTGCATGTATGCCGTTGTTGCAGGTGGACAGCGGCGGCGGTGGCTCGACCGAAGTAATGGTGTACTCTCTCGGTTGGGGCATGGGCGAGCCGGAGCGGCGCGGAGTGGACCGCAAGCGCGCTCAGCCGCCTACCATTGTGCACTCGCCGCTGTCGCCTGACGACGGCCATGAGGTTGATGTTCTGCCACTTCACAATCAGGTACATAACAAACACTATTACCCAACTATTTCCAGCAGGTAGTAACGGCCAATATTAATATCACAATGCTAAATTTATTTTATGTAGACGACTGTACAAATGGCTCAGATCATCGCCAAAAACTTGCGTTACGTTTAGTTTCAAACGTCTGAGTGACTCACTCAATGTTACCAGTTGCATGATCAATTTGTTCAATCTGGTTAGGTAGGTTAGCGCTTGCTCTCATTGTTATATTTATTAATATTTTGAGAGCACAAAACATTACTAGTTTCAGATGGTTGTATAAACACACATTTCATCTGATGCAATATACCGGCTCGTTATTCCTTTGGCAGTCGCAGTCTTGTGCTTTGCGTTGAGCACGTGCAGACTCAGACGCCCGTCGTACATTCGCTACAGTTTTAAAATTACGGTTCCAAGGTTGACATGTTGTTTATAACCATACAATTCAGAGTTGATTGCGTACATTTTAGACGAGAGTCTAATGTAGGTAATACTAGTAGAAAGCTCGTAGTGTAGCTATGTAGTAACGATGTCTGGATCTGAACCAGTTCTGGAAACTGGTTTCTTTTGGTATACATTAATTCAAATAATAATGGAGATTTCTTAGTGATGCTGGCTGTACATAAAGCACGGAGAAAACAATATCTTATGATTAACATAACCTCTGTTAGACGTCAACAAATAGGTGTTTCCAATCAACATACCAACCCGTAATGTAATGAATGAATCACAAATTCATTTAATATTATATTTACTTACATTGCGATCTAAGATGACTTAGGTATACCGTTTGTTGCTAAAACTACGAATTCATATTGCACTAATGCTATGCGATGCGATTCACCCTCAATTAGAATGGGATTAGCTACATATAGAGCGGACTGCATGACAATCTACCGGAACGAAACACACGTAGCGGAACGGAATCGTTAACTCATAAATATAAGTCTCCATACGCAAGTTTAGTATCATTCCATTGCATACGAGTGTCTGCTGCAGGAGTTGTGTTAGATTTGGAAACTAAGGGAGTTTACACCGATGAACGTGTCCCTTAGCCTGGCTGATTGTGGTGGCACGGCACGGCTGGAGGGTCGTTGTGTTGCACTCGCAGGTTGAGTGCGCCGTTCGACGTGCCCCGGGTCAATGGCACCGCTTTATTTTTTATTCTGTTTCTCACTCTGAAGTAATTCAATCGTTTGTTGAGACTGCAGCCAGACTGCGTTCTTTGCGTGTAACTATAAAAAACGAGCAGGGCTCTGACAATGTCGAAATGATTGCATTGTTTACGCACGTACGAGTTTTTGTATCGAACAAATAGAACAAAGAGCGTAATAATAAGAACATTGGTTGTCAATTAAAGAAATACAATATTTTTTGATAAGAATGATTTGAAAGTGCTTTAGATAACATGTCTAAAAACACCGTTTGATAAACGAAAACAATAACAAGGTTTTTAATTTTCGTCATGTTGTTGTAGGCTGTACGTTTGTTATGTTGGTGTGGTTGTGTACCTACAATTATTATATTAATTTCTTTTCTGAATCAACTACTTACTATTATTAATAAGGTCTAAAATGTCAGAAACGGCGCTGCAATGTTGCAACTTTAAAAATAAGCTGAGCTGGCGAAAGTAATAGAATATTTATGAGAGTTCCGTGTAGTGTAGAGGAAACTATGTGCGTGTAGAAAATTGCTTGGTATAATGATGAGCCCGCTAATTATTTATTTCTGTTGCCAGGTGGGGGGGCACACTAGACTGTTGGTGCTAAACGATAGTACAGTTATCAAGCCTCTCAATATACGAGAGTTGCATTTCTACCAGAACATTCCTGAAGACATCCAAAACTTTGTTCCCAGATACAAAGGTGAGCATCATATTTTGTCATCTGGTAGATTTGAATCAACATGTCTAGTACGCTTTTACGATTTCGCTGAATGCGTCATAATCATTCATTGCATCTTACATTATTTTCTTTCATATGATACTCAAACGAATTGATTTTATTTACATATTGTACGTACCGAAGTTATGTTGTTTGATGTTATTGCATTTTGGAGCATTAAGGAGATATCGGTTTTGATGATAAATTGATTGTACGAAATGGAACTATCTTATGTGTACGGGAATATTTCGTCACCCTTGCTGTTATCTGGCAATATATACGCAATTCTAAGTTTATGTAACTAATTGTTGTTTCGAAATTTCGTATAACACGTTTTGTGTGAATATTTGTGATGAATTTTATTATTTTTATCACTTGCGTCATCCGTGACGGTTATGCAATAGGCGATTCAATAAAAATATTGATTGTGAATAATGAAAAATATTATTAGTGAAAACCGGCATTCCTTACTGCTCATTTTATCTAAACCATCATTTGAAATTACGTTCAAATAAATGTGAGAGAGAAGAGTGCATGTTGTTCTGTACAAACCCGCCGACCGCAATCAGAATATAAGTTTTATTAATTTTTACTATAGTTTGATGTTGTCGTATTATTTTGTCTGTGAAGAGTTGGTATATTATATACAATTATAAACCCCAAAAATATACATTGATATAATATCTAGTATATTTACAATGATATAAGTAACTGCCTCAATATAAATAAATTCTCGTTAAAATTAAATTATGTACTTTTTACGCGTGGTAAGTACAAAGTATGTATTTTTATAAATGTATTGTTTTAGTTATTAAAATCGCACTGATATCTAGAACAATTAAGATTTGGGGGTTAATTTTATCGGCCTATATTATTTTATGATGAGAATTTATATGATAAATCCTTCCTTAAATTACAAATGTGTTATAAAATATCGCGTAAATTTGGAGAAATATGAATAAGATCATTTTACGAACATATAGGCCTAAGCTTTGTGGGAAAGATTTTCAACCTGCCTTATTAAAAATTCTGCTTCATATTGAAATACAAGACAATTAGTACAAAATATTGCAATATAAATTTATAGATGCCTATCATTAGTTTACTCAGAGTACCATTTTATCTTGTATTGCGTATGTTGTGGATGAAAGATGAACTTTTACTTTTGTTGAGAACGTCCGGATGTACTAAAACTGTGCTTTAAAAGTCGGAACACAGTCGAGGAAGGATAATAATAAGAAAATTTATCGACGGACATCATTACACGCCTGATAAAATTAGCATTTCCTGACCACTTTAGATGCAAGTTTTATTAGCGTGTTTGAACTTGAGCAAGACCTTTTGTAACGTAAACATGTCCGTCTGCTATTAGTTTGTTAGTCAACACAGTCTCAGAGTGTCACCACATCTAACAGCGCGGATTCGGTTTACGCCGGCCATGCCAACGGCTCAGGTGATGCGACGTCGGCATGTCGTTAACACCTTTATGCCATTGATATAAAGGTTTTTTCTCCTTAAGCCGATTCCACGTCGATATGTAGGCAGACCCTAAGTCTAAACAAAAATAATTTTTCATTGATGATTCATTTCATGAAGCGTGTTTGTTACTTCAGCCTTTTTTAGAAGCCTGAAATATCTCAAGTAAGTAATATAATTATATATTTTTGAGGTATCAATAAATATGCAATTATAACAAACATTTGATCACCTGACGCGACGTTAATTTTATATGAGTTTGAACGTTAAACAAACTACGAAGGTCTAACACAAGTAAAAGTTCAGTAACCGGACAGGAAACGCCTAGAATGTAATAAGCAGAGGTTGACGGCGTGCGGCGTGCCTCGTACCGCACTAGGGTGGGAGGGCAACGGGCGGAGGGCGGGTTTGAGTGCGTGAGCGCAAGCGGGAGCGGGAGCGGGTGCGGGAGCGGGAGCGGGCCTGGGGTGAGGAACACAATATTAGTTTCCTTGTTGTCGCAAGGGCTGCGGCGATGCGGCGGGCGGAGCGAAGCCGGCGGCGCACCACACAACCGCCCCTAATAGCGCCCTAGCGGTAATTTTACATTTTGGGTTTGTAAACCTTTACTTAAAAACTACATTCACATCATACGACACATTCCACGAGACCCACATACATATTATACATAATTATGGAGTAAATATGCATTTATTAACACCCATTCACATAATATGTTTGAATCACTAAACATCTTACAATTACAGCGACACGTACACAAGAGACACGATACAAAAGATATACAAACCCTTTAAAAATATATAACCTTTATAATTTCACTTCCTCATCAAAATAACGCTGGCAACTTGCACTATAGTAAGTTATTATTGAATTTACAACGTAAATATTGAACGATATAAACCCACCAGATGTCCCCATCACTCGCCAGAACGCCATGTCGCGAGACATGGATATGCTCTGTCTGTGTTTTCTATATTTCATCGATTTACATTTCTCATTCATCGTTAAAAGTGAATAAACCAACATTCTTAATTTTTAATGAATACAATTTGTTTCTCAATATTTAGTTCGGAAGCAAAGTAAAGGTTGATTAAAGATATAGAAGTGATATAATAGTGTTGGAACGTTATTTGTGCGTGCGTGAATACAATGAGTGATGGTGAGGCTGTTTGTTTCAGGCGTGATGCAGGCATCTAACACGGGAAGCACGAAATTGGACAAGCGGTACTCGCCATGTTTCCGCGACGAGAACGGACGCAAGCAGTCGCTGGGCGGCAAGCGCAAGCGCGACGACGTATTCAAGTGCGTATCCGCGCCGGGCGGTCGCGGCGGTCGCGGCGCCGTCCACCGCCCGCGACTCGCGCGTTATTACATGACACTCCTCGACACTTGTCATGTGTCCTTTATCATATTTCAGAAGCTTTGACGTACGCCGGACCGGCACCCGACGTCGCCATTTATTCATACCATCGCAATACTTACATGACTATCCCACTAACGCGTGAGCGATGCACGACCAATTCACTCTGCGAGCGAATCCGATGACTTGCGTCGTGGAGTCGTGGTAATGATATAATTTGATTGCAATGTAACAATATAACAGATAACAACAACTCTGTGTTTCAATTAGCTCCTCTATTGTCGGTCGTAGTTTGTTGCGCCCCCTGGTGGATTGTTCTATAGTGTACAATTTTCCTATTGCAGATTTAAAGTTCATCGAAATGGCAATGCGAGCGAAGTGCTCAAGAGCATTGCACACATGGACAATTCAAATAAGCAATGTAAGTATAACTCGGGACGTTTGCTTCTAAGCTTATTTATATCGATTATTTCATTCCCGTAAGTACCTTGTTTTATGGGCTCGGGTTTGATTCCTTTTGGGCATAAACCAAATAGATAAATGAGTAAATGTGCCTAATGAATGCGTACTTAATATGTCGGTCGTTTGGTATACCAGATTTCCTGATGATGGAGAACATAACGTCGTCGTACCGGCGCGCGTGCGTGCTGGACCTCAAGATGGGCACGCGGCAGCACGGCGACGACGCCAGCGCAGAGAAGCGCACCAAGCAGATCGCCAAGTGCGCCGCCAGCACCTCCGCCGCGCTCGGGGTGCGCCTCTGCGGCATGCAGGTACAAACAAGTACAAGTACAACCTGCCCTGCCTGGGTCCAAACAAGTAGCGCAACTACTTGTTTGGACTCTTGGAATACGTATTCATTTTATTATTTTAATGCAAGTCTGACCATCGCATTGAAGTTGTTCGCCGATTGCAACGCACTTAGTTGCTGTAAAGCGAATAATTTATGATCATCATATTGATTAAACCACCTCTTTAAATGTTCCGAGGACGCCGGACGCTAGTTTTGGTTTCGATTTATTTAAACATATTCCAGATAGCTTTCGCCCCTCGATCCCCCTTAAAGATTGAATTTTGAAAACCTTTCCTTAGTTTCCATTAAAATTTCTAAACTGCGATTTCAGCTGTACGATGATTTGCCAGTCAGTTTCTCCTATAAGACAGATAATCATAAAGTAAGATAATCAACATTGTAGCCGTATTCGCAAATTTCTAAAGCTAATGAAAATTCCTTGTAGGTATACGTGCCAGAGACGGGCGCGTGTATACGTCGCGACAAGTACTGGGGCCGCGCGCTCAGCGAGAGCGGGCTGCGGGACGCGCTGCGGGACTTCTTCGCGGCCGGCGCCGGCGCGTGTCGCGAGCGGGTCGTGCGTCGCGTGCTGCGCGACCTGGACGCGCTGCGCCGGGCCATCGCCAAGCAGACCAACTACAGGTTCTACTCGTGGTGAGGATCTCGACAAGTTACCTTCGTTTATATTGCACCTACTTTTTTATTTTTTTTTGGAAAACTACAACTTAATAATATACACTAGCTAGATATTAAGATTCAAAAAACCAGAACCAGTTTTCACAAATAGATACAGATATACGATGGAATATTTCTAATATGAATTTAATGTTTTTCAGTTCACTACTGATAGTGTACGAGGGCGAGGTGTCTAGTCCGTCGGAAGCTACGTCGGAGGCGGGCGGGGCGGCGGCGGCGGCGGCGGCGAGCGAGTACGACGCGGACGCGTCGAGCAGCTCCGCCGACCTGCCGCCGGAGCCGAGCCACTTCGACATGTCCACGCTGCACTCGGAGATCTCGTCGGACGTGCACTCGCACTCGGTCCCCGCCGCCCGCTCGCCCTTCCGCCCGCATTGCGAGGAGACCATGGGCGGCTACGAGGAGGGCGAGCTCGCCTCGCACTCGCACTCCCCGCGTCGCCACCCGCCCAGTCCCGACTCCGCCGACAGCTGGATGGCCTACTCCTCCACCAGCAGCGAGTCGTGGCGCGGCGAGGGCTCGCTCGAGGCGGCGGGCGCGGCGGCGGCGGCGGCCGAGGCCACCAAGCGCGCGCGCACCCGCCCGCAGTGGAGCCCGGCGCTCGCGCCCCCCGTGCCGGCGCCCACGCTCACCCTCACCCCCGCCCCCGCGCCCGCGCCGCCCGCCGCGCCCGAGTCCCGCGAGCGCGTCGACATCCGCATGATCGACTTCGCGCACACGGCGTTAGCGGGCGCGGCGGCCGAGTCCCCGCTGGCCACGGCAGCGCCGCACCACGGCCCCGACTGCGGCTTCCTCACCGGCATCGACAGCCTCAAGCGCCTGCTCACGGAGATCCTACCGGCGGCGCCGCAGTCCTACAGTTAATGAGCCGCTGATCACGCGAGCGCTTTGTAGAAAAATGTTAAATATCGACCTTGTCGCGGCCGGAAGCCGGGGCCGTTTGCGAAGGGGCCGGGCTCGCTCGGCGGGAACCTCTCGGCGGGTCGATTCGGTTCGCCGACGACGGTGACTCGATGTCGTCGCGATGTGTATTTAAAATGAAACTATTTTCCTCAAAAAATATAAACTGTTCGACTGATGTATGTTTATTGAGAGTAAAAAATTATAAATCGGCCACCGGGCGTTTATGTAGAGAGCGCGTTGACGATGGGACAAGCGTGTTTATCTTCTCTTGTGTACGCTCGGCGACCTTTGCACTTAGAGAATGTTGGCGGTACAAACTACATACGTTAATTTAAAGTTTAAATTATTATAATTTTAAAGTGGGACCCAGTAGGTATTCTTAAAAATGTATGGTTAAGTATTACTGTTAAGTTATTCCAGATTGTCGTGCTTTGAGTTGTTCTATGTTTGAATTGTTTACTTTCGTTTCATTTAAGTATGTGATGGAGTAATCTAAATTGAGTAAACATTCCTTGTCATTTTAAAAAGACTATTAAGTAATCGTATAATTGGTTACAATTTACGAGTATATTGACTGCCTCTGCTCTTTTTTCATCTACATTAATACTTATTTATGTTTTGTATTCAGATCCCATAACTTAAGACCCACCCCACACTCCTAGATGTCTTTTGTTCGCATACCTACAAAATCAATCCCAGTCTACTACAAAGCCAAAGTTATCTTAAAATATATTGGAGAACAGGTGTTTATTGTGTATTATCAGAAAATATTGACATGAATCTTATAGAATTACCTATACAGAATGAAATGACAGCCATTTATGTGGTTTTAGAGCAAATTATTAATATGTAGCAAATGAAGTGTGTAAATGTATTATTATATAAATCAGCGACAGTTGACAAAAGCAATTTTAATTGTAATTACAAGAACAGTATTATAAAAGTTGTAGTTGCCAGAGTTATCCTTGTGAATAGTGTAAATTGGCGAAGTGATGCCAGTTCGTAATTGTTTATATCTTAGTAAGTAATTAATAAAACTAGACGCTTTATTAAAAAAAAATCATGCCGTGAATATTCACAAAGTGAGTCAGTGTCAACGGCTAGTTTTGCACATGAATCGCCAATGTATTTATTATAAATATGACCATTCACTTAGCGCTAGCCAACATTCCTTCGTGCTGCATTCGTAATTGTTTGTCCTTTTTTACTTATGTTTTTTAATAGTGGGATATGAAAAGTACCTGGTTTAATTAGGATGCTAGGTTGTATTGCAAATTATCATTTATGTCTGTTATTTTAAATAACTGTAATGACACTATTTTGTTAAATAAATTTTAGGTATTAATGATTGTTTTATTTCAAACTAGATTCCACCCCGCGGTTTTACCCGCGTTCCCGAGGGATCTTATGTTTTCCCGGGATAAAAAGTAGCCTATGTTCATCTCCGTACTATAGGCTATCAGCATACCAAATTTCATCGGGATCGGTTCAGCGGTTGACGCGTGAAAAGGTAACAAACAAACAAACAAACTCACTTTCGCATTTATAATATTAGTTAGGATGCAAAGAACGGGCAAGTCCTGACAGTGCCACCGAAAATCCTTACGACCAGAAGACGTCAATTGTGCATAATGCGTTTCATACTGTCCGTCTGGATTCTGCTCTCAGGCCTTCCGAACTTTGAAAGAAACTTTTACGAGATCTACATAAGTCCAACTCGCACATTTTTTTTAATACTTAACTTTTGCTTAAGTGTGTGTAGGTACCATGCCTTGCAATGAAATAAAAAAAAAAACTCGTTTTTCCCGCCATTTGTATGGCGTTCAAAGTTTTAAAAAAAAGTTCATTTTGATTTATTGAAAGAAATGGCTGAATCTAACGACGTGCAAGCATTAGAGAAAATAAGTACCGAAGTGGACGAGTCTCAGATTAAAGTTATACTTTCAACTCAATGTATTAGAGGTAGGTACTTATGCTGGGAAATTCGTACCCATTATTGCACTTACACGATTACGAGTAATTTATGAAACTAATACATTTTAGCTCAAACCTTTCTTGTGGATAAATTAAGAAAACAAACTGATCGCCATAGAGAAATCTGTAGCTTCATAAGCAGCGCCAATATAAAATTAGTGGCTGAAATTAAGCAGACGGAACAGGAGATAAACAGGTAAATATTGTTCGTTTGCTCAAAAGTAGATAGGTATCTGAGTAGATACCTATGTACAGTTACCTGTAGGTATTATTATTATAGCAGGTGATAGTTTAATTAGTCTAACTATGTGCATTACTATGATATGGTCATCTAACAATTTCAATGATCATTTTATTTATGTCATTTACAATCATTGTATAAAATACAATGATTATGTTTATTGAAATTTAACATAGGGGTTTTTTAATATCTACCAAACCAATTTACCACTTTATTCCTAATTCCAGCTTGCAAATTGCTCAGGAAACCATTAAATTAGGTAATATCCAGCTGAAAAAGGAGTGGTTACTGGCTAAGGAAAATAAACAAGATATTATAGAACGCATTAAATCTGGCGAAAAAAAATATGAACAAATGTGGCTAGACGCGAAGAATAGGTTCGAGAAGTTACCATATGTTCAGGTGTTGCTTGAAAATATTGAAAAAACAAAAGGATTAGAGAATGGCCTGGTACATCTTGAAAATGAAGCTGAAACTCTCTTTAAAGAAATAGAAAAAAAGAGAAAATATAGTTCAGAATTGGATAGAAAACGCATCATCGAAATAGCAGAATTCATAGTTTATGAAATGCCAAATGGTATTAAAATAATAAATGAAAGATCTGCAGCAATTGATGAACTGACAAAAGAAATAGATGAGCTTATAAAGGAGCAGGTGGCAATTTCCAGTAACAAGTGCTTGAAAATGTTGTCAATAGATAAAGAACTTTTATCCGCAAATGAGGAAACAAAAAAAACGCCATTAGCAGATGACGATGAAGATTTTAATAATACACTTATGGTAGGTACCAAAAAACTTTACATTACTAAAATTTAAGTTAGTTGACAATTATCAAATACTACCGTACCCCGCGGTTTCACCCGCGTTCCCGAGAAAAAAAGCAGCCTATGTCCCTCTCCATACCATAGGCTATCTGCGTACCAAATTTCATCGCGATCGGTTCAGCGTTTAGGCGGTTTAGGCGTGAAAAGGTAACAAACAAATAAACAAACCCACATTCGCATTTATAATATTAGTTAGGATTAGGATAATATTTAGGTAGGTACTCTTAAACCTATAGCCTTTATCTTTATATATATTGTATAATATTTTTCCTATATTACAGATGCCAAAATTACAATTAAATAATATAGATCTTGATGATATAAGTGTAAGGTTGAATCAGGTAATGTAGCTTATGTTTGAATGTCATATTTTATTTAATAGTCAAATGTCTGAGCTGTTGTCAATGTTTCAGTAATAGATAAAGAATGATGTAATTAATGATAACCCAGAAAACGTATTTGATTCAATTACATATTCAGATGAATATGACAAGAAAAACGATGGCAATGAGACAAGTATTGATTATATTCCCTCTTGTTTCAATAATTCAAATATTTTTGAAGAGAATAAAACACAGAACTTCTCTAACAGAAAACTTATTAATATTTTGGAAGACATAAAGGTTGATAAAAATGTTGCATATAATATAGTATCAAAAGTGAATCCTGAAAACCTACAAACAGTTACTACGATTTCAGTAGATGAAAAACATATTCCAGTAACACCTAAGCAATTTAATACAAAGGTGTGTATCAGATCTAGATCATATCAATATTAAAAAAATATGAATTGCTTTTATTTTATTGCATTGGTAATTTGTAGATTAATATGCCTATGGAAAGTGATGAGATAGAAGAAATAGACTTGACTGGCTCAAATAACATTCTTATTCCACCTACGCAGTTTCTAGATCCATTCATGGTAAGTGTAGTGCAAAGAGTAATATTATATATCTACTTAACTTAGACTACTTCACGTATGTATGAGGAAGGGATCTATGGGCAGGTATAATGTTTAATATATTTTAATTTAAAATAGGATCGGATTTGGGGTGAATCACAACAAGATGAGATGATTGTGACGAGAGAACCAGAAAAAAATATACAGGTAAGTATCTCCCAACTAAAAATAAATAATTATGTACATAAGCATATTATTGCACAATTTTGAAAATTTGACCTTAATTTCTTTAGAGTTCTCAAGAAGGAGCAATAAAGAAGAAAGTTTCATTTGATTTGCCTTCATCACAGACATTAAAAGTATCAAATGAAGCAAATAATAAACATGAAGAAAATGAAGCAAACGAGAGTATTACTAGTCAACTTGACGTTAGTGCGGCAAGTGAGGAGAGTTTCGTAAAGATTAAAGATATGATAATTAAGAAACATAACTTGGATTTGTCGCCGCAATTCGTTTATGCTAAAAACAATCTAATACAAATGGTAATTTAATGGCTTATCAACCTACTTATATGTATATTTAATTTAAGAGAATAGTAGTTTGATTCTGGGAAATGATCTATCATGTGCCAAGTTTCATCTAAATCTGTTCAGCCATTCGGCGAGATTAACTTTCACACATTTATCTATCTGTATCTCACATATGTATACCGGGTGGGTATTTCGAGAAGGCATATTTTCGAAACCTAAATAAGGGTAGAGTAATAGGTACAGTTTGGATTAAACTTTGACAATTGACCCCTAAGTGGGTGGAATGGAAGGTTAGACAATGTTTGTATGGAAAAAAATGTAATGTAGGTACCTGGCTAAGTAACTATTGAAGTTGGTGTAAATACTTATCTACGACACAAATATGGGTTTAGCTACATAATTAAAATTGGATTTACTTACCTAAATTCAACCCCTAAGGTTTCTCATATCAAAATTCATCAATCATAAGGTAAGGTTATGATTGATGAATTTTGGCATAGGGGTAGCTTGGGACACTGTAGAAGTATTCTAACTCTAAAAAAATGTTTTTGCAGAAAAATGATAATAAAATTGTATTATCTAAGTTTTTTAACCAAGAGAATCAAATCGTGAATCAAATAGATTCGCAAATTGAAAATGTTGTTGAGAAAATGGATGAAGAAAAGGATGTAAAGTCAGACAACAATGGAAGAGCAGTTAAGAATCAGGATTCAGTCTTTCAAATAGAAGAAAAACCAAATGAAGAAAATTTGGTCCATATGGATGTTGATGAAATGATAATAAGTAACCCAAAGGTTAGTTGGTATACTATTTCTACAAGATCCAGATAGACATCTATATGTATATCTATCTATATACATATTATAATAAAACTTGAATAAAATAGTAGAATCCGATGTTTCTGTGTATTGAAGAAAAGTAATAAAAATAGAAAGTAACTAAGAAGAGTCATCATCATCTCAGTCGCAAGACGCCCACAAAGAAGAGTAATAGAGCATAAACCAGCGATTTTTAGAATTCTTTTCTGTCTGTCTGTTTGTTTTTTCACAGGTAGACAGAGATTAATTAAGAGAGATTTGGAACAGAATATAGTTTCATTCAAATCGGATGCTGCAATAAAAAGTTATCATTTAAAGATTTTTGTAATTTACTTTTATACTTACTAATAGAAATGCTATATGGGAAAAAAGTTATTATTTTTTTATAAAGTCTGCGCGAGCGAAGCCGCGGGCGAAAAACTAGTTGCGAATAATCTTTGAAAATTTCTTAAATCATAGCAGCATCGTTCTTACTGTCTTGCATTCTGCATGGCACGTTTATAGACTGTCAAATATTTTTAATTTGTTTTAGATACAGACTCATGATGTACAAGCAATTGATAAACCAGTCGCTGGGATATTATTTATTCATGGAAATCAAGCAATTCCAGATTCTTTGGACGTCTCTATGAGCACCACAGGCTATGAAGATGCTGACACAGACTTCCCACATTGCATTGGTATTTCGCAAATTCCTTTTTATAATAACTAAAACATCATAAATCCAAAATGTGGTTGGGCTTATGTGAATGTCTGATATTCAATCACAGTGCAATGGCTTAACATATTTCCATGTAGAACATAGATAACTACATAAAATAACATACCTACCCTACAGTGATACATAAACTACACTTTATTGTCATTCTATACTAACAAAATATAAACATTGCTACTTGCCTACTTTTATATTGTTAACAATAAATATATTGCTACTAGCTTCCACCCTGCGGTTCCGCATTCCCAGGGAGAAAAGCACCCTATGAACGAAAAGCATTCTATTCCAAGTCCATAAGTACCTGTATAAAAAATTTCATGAAAATCCATTCAGCAGAACTGTGAGTGGTAACAAACAAATATATAATATACACACACAAAATAGTAGGAATATGTTTCAGATTCCAGTCTTCTTTTGTCACCAAAAGCTGATATGGCAATGCCTATGAGCTGTGAAAATCCTGAAATATTATCTCAAGAGGTTCCCAATTTTCTAACAGGTATTTTATTTTTGGTAATCTATACTAATATTATAAAGCTGAAGAGTTTGTTTGTTTGACCGTGATAATCTCAGCAACTACTGGTTTGATTTGAAAAATTCTTTCAGTGTTGGATAGCCCATTTATCGAGGAAGGCTATAGGTTTTTATCCCGGGAAAACAGAAACGGGGTGGAAGCTAGGCAATGATAAATTTCCTATATAATTTCAACTTCCAATGAAATATCACCTAAGTATTTATGACTTCATTTCAGGTTTTAGAAAAACTGGATTATCATTTTTTGGACAAATGAATTCATCTGAATCCAAGCCAGATTCTAGTGCCCAGAACCAAGGAAACAGTTTTAATTTTAATTTTGGTGGTAGTGAAGATAAGAAGAATAGAGGTGGTTTGTTTAATATGTTCAATTAATTATTTGATTTGTTGGTATATTAGAGTGTATTAGATATATTTTCTTCATAACATCCCAGTTGTTGTTAAAATAAAATTCATTACTTTAAGAAATATGTTTATTTCTTATAGAATAAAATTATTGATGTAACTGACATGCTCTTACTGCTATTAATTGTAATAAAATGAATAATGGTGCAAATACTTCACTATATTCTATAGCAGAGTCACCTTGCAATTTCCTACATAGTAAGAACTTGAATACAAATGTTAAGCCTAAGAAAATTGCACTCCAAGATGCTCTATATAGAGATGCTTTATATGAACTTTCTAAATTCATTCTTATACAAACTATACAGCAAAAGTATGCATTCATAGCATCACTCACAAACAACGGGGCAAATACGGTCCACCAAGCACTGTTCACAATAGCATCTATTTTTAATGCCAACAACACAGAGAATATTGTTATGGTTATCAAGTTTATCCATATCTCAAACACTGTCAGTCCAATCCACTGAACTATTTCATTAAGGGTGAAAAACATTGTTGAAATGTTAATTTGCCCCAATCATTGCAGTTCTGAATATTCTTATGTGAATGGATGATGAATGTCTGACTTGAGTGTCAAAGTCCAGTTCATCTGTTAGGGGCTCCAGATCATCTGCATGGATCAACATAATTGTTGTGTCAAAAATTATTCCACTAAATGTTACTTATTAATAGAAAACTCCAGAAGTCTTGTATAGTAATGTCAAAAGTTAAAGTGTACATTATGGAATGCAAATAAATAAATAAGCAGATAAACAAAGCATTATTGTACATTTCATCTGAATATACAATATCTTGTTCTAATTCTACTTTGGGTTGGAGTAGAGGTAATGGGGCAGTGAGGCTTCTCCTAAGACTACTCTCTGACCTTAACATTATTTATCTAAGATGTTTTGCTTGAAGTGGTTCAAAGAACACACATAAAAGAATAATTGTATTGTTTTTTTAAATGTCAAAACTGATTTACCCAGATAAGGCTCTGGTAAGGCATTTATGAACAGTACAGGACTTCTGAATAAAGTTTAGATTGAATTACTTACCAACTAAGTCAACAGTGCCAGTATTTACTTCAATTTGGCAGGTACCAGAGAATAGAATTTCAAGCTGTAATGCTAAGTTGCAGCACCTCTGAATGGCTGCTCCTAGACCATGCAATATTATTTCCTTTTCACCTCTAGTAAGAAGATCGCAGCATTTGTCTAATTGCGCCTGAAAATTTATAATTACTTAGAGGCGATAATTGTGAATTCTACAAACTAAACTAATCTTGTGTACCGTGTACCACTTCTTACCTTGAAATGTGTATTTTTGGTTATAAATATAACATTAGCGCCATCCACTGGTTTCAACGGTAACCGTTTCTTGATCGCATAATTCTTATTTGGAAAGCGTTTAGGCTTTTTTTTCGATTCTTCTTTCTTCTCTGAAGTGTTTTTATCTGCCATAATTTTAAAAATATCAAATTATTATTGACATTAGTACGACCAGTGTGACCACACCACACAAACACAGATAATTAATTAAGGTACGCCCCCTTATTCAGACCCATTTGGATACCATTCCGATCGGATAGGACCATTTTATTTAGTTCAATTTAGGCTGGGAATACACGTCATTTTTTTTCATCCGACAGTCGGATCCGACACATTCAATACACTTCGATCCGACTATCGGATCGGACGTATATAATATATACGTATATTATATATATAATTTATTATTATTTAGTTTTTAGCGCATATCTATAGTAATTTATTTTCCAGTTTTTTTTCGCCATCAAGAGTTGTAGCTAAAGTTCTTGAAAATTGTAATTATTTAACGTAGATTGTGTTATAATATGTATACCCCTTATAAATAAATTAAATAGGGTCAGAGAGTAGTCTAAAGTGGTTATTACACTACCCGATTAAGAGACTCCCTAATTAGGGAGTAGTGCGGTTGGCACCCTAAATCGGAATCTAACTACGAGTACACCGATTTCCTAATTAGGGAGTTCCTAATTCGGGTAGTGCAATAACCACTTTAGTGGTAGGAGAGGGGAAGAGAAAGTAAATATCATCGTTGATAGTCCAATACCGCGAAACTAAAAACCACACTAATACTAATATCCGATCTCCAAATAGCCGTAATCCATAGCCTTCTCTATTATAGTATAATGCTGTGCTATTAGAGATACTACATTCATGTGTGCTATGCTCCATTCAAAAAAGAAATAAATGTCTTGTCAGTCGGAATTATAGATTACTATACTGTTGGAATAATTTTGGATCTAGGGAGATTTTTTTATGACCAACATGATTCTTCAAAAAAAAACAATTATTGCTATTTTTTAAGGATGTAAACGGAGGATAAGGATGATGTGATTTTTATTAATCCAGGTTCAAAAGTTCATTTAGTGCAAATGATTTGTGTACAAAATGGGCTGTGTATGTTGCTCTCTAAGTTCATTTATCTCTATTCTCCTAAATGCCCTCGAAAGGTAGGATTTCAAATATTCCTTTCTGTAGCATCCTCTCTTATCTTTATAACGTAACTGGGTACATTTAACTTTGCATAATGGTCTAATCTAACTTATCTCTATAATATATACCTACGGAAAGTTCAGTATGCTGGCAATGCTAATAATGAGCGCATAGCAGACGCATCGGTTGAGGGTTGTGATTGTCTACCTACCCATTTATTCTCTTTGTCAAGGGCTTTTTAGATTCATCAAGGAACTCAGCCTAAAAGCTATCGATGTACTTACCTCTAGAGATTTAAATCGTTAAATGCGCCATGCGCTTGTAAAAACTGTCCACGTTTTATGACTGTGCGTAACGTGCACCGTTCACTGCTTCCTATAAGCGACTACGACGTAAAGAGTGAGCTCACTCTTTCCAACGATGATACATTTTCGTGCGCCTTATGGCAAGTGCTCATGTAACGATTTAAATCTCTGCTTACCTCCCACTTATTAGTCTGATACTTCAACCATTTTCGAGTATTTTTTACTACTTTCTAATTTCTTCCTAGAATCTCATTGTGCACGGTATGTGCCCTGCTAACTTGTTGTTTGCTGTTCACAATTATAACGGTTATGGTCATAGGAGTTGGTATTGGTTACCATTATTGCTTTGTACAAAATTCTGTGGAGTCTATGGGTAAGCTATGATGATGACTTGCATTCGTAATAACAGATTAGAAAATCTTCGAAATTTATGAAATTTTCTAATGAGTAAATGTATTTTACAGCGAAAGCAGCTCAGGCGGCGGGTGCGGTACGTGCAGGTCCAGGGTCGCCATTCCGCAAAGGGTCTAATGTAATGCGATCAGTTGACAAAGCTGTGCAGCGTGGTTTCGCTCACCGTCTCGGGCGACGCGAAGCTGATGATCCTCCACCATTAAATAATAATGATTACTATAACGACAGTGCACTTATTAATCAAAATTATACTATATCGTATAGCAAATTCAATTTGAGCAATTTATTGCCTGCTCTAAATCAAAGTATCGCTGGTATTGTACCTATAGTTTGAAATGTAACTGTTGCGAAAATAATAAAACATTTGAAAATGGGAGACGATTTATTTATTAACGTAACATAAGTACAAAGCAAACATGATAGTAATCAGCCTCATCCACCGATTATAATTTGATTGGGCCCTCCTTCCCTTGATCAAATATTGTGTTATGAACTGAGAAATTTAATTAAGTAGGTAGATAAATACTATTACATTGATATAGATCAAGTAGCGAGGAGAAGGGGACTGGGTTCCGAACTGTTCAACGGTCTCAAAAAGGGCATGTTTGTCGATGTATTGTTCCGCGAGCGACGAAAGCGTCCGATCAGCCTACGCGCCAGTTCTCTTTCACGTGGCGATAGATTTGGTTCATTTGGAGGCCTAAAACATATTTTAATGAACAAAACATGAGCATTTATTTATTAGAGATTATCTTAGCTTATTTTCAGAACATTTAGCAATTTGAGAAGTCATCAGGGAGAATGGTTATGATGTTTGATGCGGTGCGGTTAGCGACCATCCTACTAATCCATATCTACTATGCTATAGGGATCTATAAAAATCGATTATACGAAAAAAAAAATCACATCCCTGCTATGCTAATATTATAAAAATGCGAAAGTAACTCGAAATGTCGTGCGCGATGAAATTTGGTACGTAGGTAGCCTATACGTAGGCATTACTGATTATGTATGTATGGAGAGGAACATTTTTTCTGAACTTTTTTTCTCGGAAACGCGTGGCACAGCTAATCCTACATGTGAAAGTTTGTGAGGATGTTTGTGACTCAATCACGCATAAACGGCAGAATGGATTTCGATGAAATTTGGAACATAGATAGATAATGGGAAACACCTGGAATAAGATGGGTATAGGGTACTTTTTAAACCGGGAAAACATAAGATCCGCAGGAACGCGGGGCAGAATCTAGTTTTACTTAATTCATTAAAGAAGTCCTATAAACGTACCTTTCCGTCTCAAGAAGTATAATGGGCGTTTCAGATACATCCATATAAACTTGCTCTTTCGGCTGCCTGGTCTGATACACTTCTGTAGATAGCATATTAGAAAGCAGATTATAGTCTTTTATACTTAAACCATTCATCAAAATAAAATTACGGTGAATAAATTGTCGTTTCCATCCATACCAAGAATGGGATTTGGTGCATGTTCTATTTCTGATTTATTGACGGCAACCAGACGCACGACTGGTCGACTCTCCGGTCCAGCTCGAAGCATCATCTGTGGCTCTGTCGTCGTTCTCGAAGACACTGTTGAACAAAAACTTTGTAAGTACTAATCTAAAAGTAGGTACCTACTACAGACTTCGATACCTAGGTAGGTAAGTACTTCAAATACATTCGAATAAGTTATGTGTTGTCGTGAATAAATGTATCTTCTTACTTTCAAAACTCATTTCTCGTCTCACAATAGGTACCTAATATAATAATAAGGTAAAAATATTTCTTTTACTTACTAGCAAAGCTTGCAAGTTCTTTTTGCGCATAATGATAACCAACGGAAATGCCATAAACCATTAATATGATCGTGGTGAACATAATCAACATCAAGAGAAATGCACAGCAGGTCCAGGTAAGTACTCTAAATTAAAATGTAGGTAAGTAATAAGTACAAACAAATAACTTCCCCCAGTATAAATCTTAATAGAAAAATCAAACGCAACTTGATCACAACCTCACCGTGGTAAGTAGTGTTGTGGCTGAAGGTAGTAAGCACGATACGAAGGAATGAAGCATCTAGAGTAGCTATCAGAATATACTTGGGGATAGGTATATATTTTCAAGTAGGTAAAGGTTGGTATCTAGGTCTCCCCGTTAAATACTATCATTGTATTGAATCATAACATATTCAGGCTAACTACAGACGTCTACCGCTTAGTAAATGATTTCAAACGTACCTTTCCATACAAAAGGTCATAGAACAAAAAACTGACTGTATTAAACCCATGTTTCCTGAATAGAACTGGAATAGCTGAGAAATCTGAAATAAATCAACATTAATGGTGGCACCGACCAAGTTTTAAATCTAAAAAGCCGATTGTTTATTTAGGGATAATATAAAGTAGTTCCTTCCTGATGTAACAAATATGGAGAGCGTATATGGCGCCTAATTCCCAGCGTAGGTAGTATCGCGATAATTATCTTCCTCATGGTACCTACATACAGATGTTTGGAGTTGTACGAAAATATGAAAGTAAAGTTATCGGTACGTACCAAATAATTAATGTGATATTAAAGGAAATAGGTTTTCTGATATCATTATTTTCACCAGGAAATCTTAAATATAGCAATAGCATACAAAAATCTTTATGAAATAGTAAAGTGCATTCTCATTACGACAATGCTGTCAATGTCTTACAATCTGTCTTCTGTGGTCATACAGAATTACAAATATCGAATAGGTACTTTTTTAACTTACGCTTTTTAATTATGAAGTGTAGGCCCGTATCGGCCCGACCGCGACATAAAGAAATCTTTTTTGCTACTTGCTCTGTGCAGAGCCAACTTTTTTGTAGGTCGTATTTGGATTCAAGATATTGTGTTCAGATTGTATAAGACCTTTATTTAATCTCCTCCTTTGACCATACCTAATTTAACATGTTTTCATTTTATAATATTAAACTAGTAATGACATGTAGTTCAATCTATCATTTACAATAAATAATAATAAAATAACCTTAATATATACCTACTGAAATAAAATTAAAATCTACTTACTTATAAATAAAAAAATTGCCCCAAATCGCTGCCGAGCGGAAGTGTGCCAAAAAGGCTGGCAGCATTGCCACTAATGGCAATGCCAATTCTTTGTGCAAAATATACGCCAGCCCTCTTGTCACGGGAAGCCTCAATTAGTCGAAAAGAGACCTCTTTAAACAAGCGATGAGCCTCCGGTCCCCAAGGCCCTAGAGTTTCAACCCCAAACGCCGAAAATATGTTAGTCCTCTGTAGACTAGCATACTTGCGACGCTTGAGACACTCTTGTTGTGCAGCAGCAGTGCCGGCAGCTACAGACGTGTCTGGAAGGTGGGATGGTGCGAGGGTGTCGACGTAAGTAGCGTCCCACACCAGGGGCCTACCCATCTTCCAGGGTACCAATGACATACCGTCCGGTCTCTTACCATCGTCGCGCACCAGGCCATTTGGTTCCAAAACAGCAGGAACGCCAATGGTAATAAGAGCACGACGGATCAAGTCATTGAGTGCCGCATGTCGTGAAAGCCTCCCGGCACTCCTCACACACGACAGGCCATGGTGACCTAGCTCATCTACATTGTCTCCGCAGGGGCAGCGATGTGGGACATTGGATATTGCACCCAAACGGAGGCATGTGCATAATCTAAACGTAGAGTTGTCCAATGTGCCCGTATTGGACAACTAGTAATTAACTTAAACTAGTAATTTAGGTGTTACACAATGTTGTTTCATATTACCGAATAAATTTATTTGGAAAATCAAAATTTTCAATTATGCCTGAAAATTTAAAAAATATGTTTTACTACACTTATGCATTAGCATTACGTGGGATTTCAATTAATGTCGAACTGTCAGGGACACGTTGTATATAAATAATAAGGAAAAAAAACAAATTAACATTTGCTACATTTTTATCAACAACTTGTATAGGTAAAAATCCAAATTACAACAGTCTCAAGAGTTTATAGGCACTCGGAACACAACCAATAAAAAAATACATAATTATCTCGTTAATTTTACAAAATGTTTTCAAAAATGTACAAATAACGTTACTTAATCTATTTTCAAAATATACATAATATAATAACATAGTCGTACAATAAATACGGCTTCACTGCCTCTAATGCGGCAGATATTATACCTATAGGTATTTATTTAATATCAGACACAAAGTTACAGTTTTATTAATCATTAAATAAAATACACAACACACACGCATCGACATATTTATTTTTCTTCTAAAACAAATTAAAAATCACGGTGTAAAAATTTCGAATGATTTTCAATGTAAAAATAAAGTGAAATAAAACGGCAGAATGAGGAAAGTTGGACGCAGAATATCTGGTAGGTAGACCACTTGCCCCATGACTTAGTAGCTGGTTGAATATTACAATAGGCCTTGGACGGAAAAGTGTGGTTGCATAAGGGAAAGGCATCATATAGATAGATTAGATGTAATAAGTAGGTAGTAGACTAACGTTAGGTATATTCCGAAGTTTCTCAGTTTCTCTCAATATTTCATGTACGGATAAAAATGGATGCTTCTATATCCATAGGCATTGCTTATTATATTAATTGAACACTCTAAAAATGATTTTTAAATACCAGCTAAGTTTATGTTAAAATGACTCATTGATGCCTTTACATGATTCTAAGCACAATATACGTTCGCCCTTAAATCTTGAATATATAACAAATCTCATGTATAATTTAATAAATATATATAATATATGAAGCACACACATACACATTGTAATTATTCACTCTTTGATTGAGGGCACGGTAGTGTAAATGCCAAGTTTTTATTTTCATAAATCTCTGAAATAATTATCATATAGGTTCAGTCCAACATTATAGATTTCTTGAAGTCCTAATAATATACAAAAACGTGAGAAAACGCATATGAATTATAGAATATTATTGTAAAATATGTATTTTAAAGTATGCACAATTCTATCCTACTACAGTTATAAATGCGAAAGTTTGTTACCATTCAGCTCCGTAACAGTACAACTTGGCACGTGGATAGATAATGCCCTGGAATAACATAGGATACTTTATATTCCAGGAAAACATAAGATCCCTCGGGAACGCGAGTAAAACCGGGCGGAAGGTAGTATGTTATAAACAACTAAAGGATATGTTGGTTTGAATTTTAATTTCATTGTTATTGAATAATATTGACAAATATTCTGAATTACATTTATGAAACCCTGTTCATCCGTGAAAGATACACAATTTTGCGATATCCTATAATATTACTGTAACTCAATGATATAAATTTTTAACCTGATTTATTACATGTATCAGTTTATAAATGTATAATTACGTAACAACCTATGAAGCTGCTTTAGTTTTTTTTTTAAACAATAATATGATAAATAATATAATATAAACTATATGAATTGTATATAAATAGCGATATGGTCGATGGTTGTAAAAATACAAAGCCTAGAAGTTATCTAGGTCTGAACCAGATGCTTAGCGACTTCTCATAGAGCCCTTACACATTAAAGGTCGTTTACGATATTTTTTTAGCATTGCCTTCTCTCGACGCTATTTCTTCGTACTCTAGGAGCCAAAGCCGAGGCAGGTCAAGGAAGATGTCTACTTTTTCAATGCTGTAAATTATACCCAAGCTGAGCTCAAATAAAGGTAAGAGAAGCGAAGGGAGTGTATTTAACACTCTTTCTCGTATTCCTTCGCCAAGTCTACACAAGAGTGTGTAGCAAGCATTACAAAGAGAATCTACTTTAAACACTCAGTTAAGACTTCATACAGTTAGATCTCCCATGTTATCGTTTTCCATGCAGCATCTCCCACAGAGGCAGTTGCGTCAAGGCGACGTGTAGCTCGTGCTGCAGCTGCGCGGCGAGCGCGGGCGCGGCGTGCGCGACGCTGGCGCCGCGGGCCCACGCGCCCACCAGCGCGGCCAGGCCCGACAGCGGGCCCAGCCCTGTCACGTGCACGTCCATGCCGCTGGGGAACGGAATACACTGTTTGATGCGACTATTAAACTAGCTTTGTCCTAAATAAGCGTTTACGCGCGGTTTCACCCGCGATCCCGGGATAAAATATAGCCCATGTCACTCGGGAATAATGTAGCATTCTAATGGTGAAAGAATTTTTGAAATCGGTCCAGTACCGTTTGAGTTTATTCGTTACTAACATAAAAAAATACTATTATTATTATAAGTGTAGATAAACAAATTTATTTATATTTTTCTAGTTATTAGAGGGGCCGCAGTGTAGATTTGACAAGTCATGGAAGGCTATTGAAGATAAGATACTATTTAACGTGGATGGACAAACCAATAATTTTATTTCAACGCAACGCGAAAGCAGTACACGAGGAGTCGAAATAGATACATACTAATAAATATAGACTTCATTACAATAAGACCGAGAAAAAGCATGAGGATGTATAGGGGTACTGACTCCATGTGCTGCACGCGCAGGTCGTCGAGCTGCGCGTAGGGCTCCCAGCGCGCGAGCCCCACGGACAGCGCCAGGTGCAGCGCGCTGGAGCCGAACGCGGCCGCCACGCGCCCCGAGCAACACACGCCCATCGCGCGCATGCGGTACTCCTCGTACCCTATCTGACAATAGACACTATCACTTGTAACTGATTCACTTCATTTTTTGATACAGTACAACAAGTTGGTATACTTTCGTTACATGTTTATAATTCTGTGATTTGGCCTTTGAAGTGCGGGAGACGCGTCGTACTATTTTTTTTTTAATAATGAGACTATATACTCTTTCGAGTGTAATCTTAATTCTTCGAACTATGTGTATTCCTATTTATTGGATAAAAGGTAACTGATGTTTAGGTTGGTTAATATAAAATACAAAAACGTAAATTAAAAAATATTAAACACCCATGTTGACCTCACGCGGTACACTCGTGCACACTGAGATTTACTTAAAAAAAAAATACAATGCATAGACAATGAGTTACCTGTAAATCTTTAATCCTTAAAGTAACGTGGAAGCTTGTTTTCATTGGATCGGGCCTGCTTACACTCACATCGTTTATTCTGTTAATTGTCGCCAAATTCTTCACCCAGCCAGTGTCCGTTTCGAACTTTCCTATGTATGATATGGATCCTATCTAAAACAAAAATAATCCCAGCATAAATCTCCTATTCATCATAATACAGTGTGGTTTTTCATTCCCGCCATATTTACGGAGGTCAATAGTATATTACCTACTTGAAAATTTTACTTTTAGTTTTCTAATAAATTTAGTGATACAAAAATGTAAATACGAATGTTCTGGTATTAATTATTGAGACATAAGTTGCTATCTGCATCACACACATTGTATCTCTGTCTAAGGGCGTTTGTGCACTACAAGGAATTTTACCGTCCGGCAGTCCGATTTTTTACTGAAAATATTTTTTATATATATTTTTTACTAAAATCGGACTGCCGGACGGTAAAATTCCTTGTAGTGCACAAACGCCCCGAGGGAGTTGGTTTACCATTCACCAATAATAACTTTGGGGCCTAAATAAATATATCAACATAGAAATGTGGGTACCTTCTCAGGGATAGTGGGCATGAACATGTTTTTACTCGGCTATCCGTAGAAGGAGTGTATTGTTTTTAAATGATAATTACCTTATGCATGAATGTGGCATGTAAAGGAGGCAGATCTAAAACTTCCCGACATGTCTGCAGCAACGTTCGCCTCATGTTGATCAGTATCATGTCTATTACTTTATTACCGTTTTGGGCGAGGCAGTCAACCATGCCACTGAAATAATTCAACAGTTGTTATAAAATTTAGAGTTTGTATTAAGGTTCATATTTGACCACTGGGTGTTGTGAGTGGCCCAAGTTTTAGCATAGTAAAGGTAATCTAAAAATAATTTATTTCATGGGATGAAAAGCATGATTTATTATGTATCCACTCTTCCCCGCGGTTTCGCCCGCGTTCCCGAGAAATAAAACTCTTTAAATGTCTCTAAAAATGTCTTTTTCCGTAACAAATTTCATCGCGATCGCTTCAGCGGTTTAGGCATGAAAAAATAACAGGATTCATAAATAAATATTTTGGATCAAAAAAAAACCTGTCACTTACCTATAAGCCTCTAACAAGCTAGGGTTGCAACAAACGACATCCGACACGCTGGTCGCTTGACGCAACACAAGCGCTAAATGTCGCTGCAGCTTCTCTCGTAACAACGCATATAGGGGTAGAGATACCGCCGCTGTCAGCGGTAGATCATCTGAAATTGTAGCATATTACTTAAGGTTTAGGGATTCATTTGGCCTTATCCGCTCGAGCGGTTAAGCTATTATGGCCCGTGAGTTTATGATTTCATTATAACTAAAGCCACACGGATTTGTCAAAGAATAATTATGTAGGTAAATAAAAATTACATCTAATTCACTCAGTTTTCTATCCAACCAAAACAGCTGTCCCATTCGAAAGTTTAATACCTATTCATGAAAGGAACAGCTTATTTTGTCGCACTTTCAGAGTTGGTCCAGTAGTATTTTTTTTTTGTATTAACGAGAACTTTTAACCCTGATAGTTTAGCGAAACAATTAAAAATCACCAGTACTACTCTTTTATTAGAGTACTAGCTTACCACCCCGCGGTTTCACCCGCGAACCCCTATTTTACCCCCTTAGGAGTGAAATTTTCAAAGCTATTTGTATGCCAAATTTTAGCCCGATCCGTCCAGTGATTTGAGCGTTGATAGATCAATCAGTCAGTCACGTTTTCCTTTTATATATACAGATGAATTATGATATACTTTTATACAATTTAATTACTAAAGCTTTATATCACCAACGCCGTAACTGTTTTATTATCACAGTGAAATGAATATTTCAATTACAATATAATCATATGCAAATACTAGTATAGCAATATGTAATAGAAGTTATGTTGGTTCAATGACTTATTGATAATTTAGAATGTAGCGTACGTAGCGTATCGAATTCTGTGGCGTTAAGCTTATATTACAAATGAATAGAAACTATACCAACAGAACTGTAAACAATGTCTATTTTTAATACAAGTATGACAATGTACTGGTTCGTTTAACATACGAGTTCATACTCAACTTTGGCAGTAAAAGATATATTACCTACTATGATAATAAATAAAAGTTATTCGTTTTAATAGAATAAATAATAATAATACAGCTTATGATGTTATAACTAAGTTTTAAAACTAACAAATACATTTAAAATATAAATTAAATAAAAACTTGAGTAGTGACTTCCAATGTGGCAAAGGGTACATTATTTCAAGCTGAAAATCTGGTATTAAGCAACAAGCACTTACAGCTGTAAGAGAGCCAATTTCCTTCTAGGCTTTGTGGGCTTTCCATATTTGGCCATATTATAACTTATGTATAATATGGCCGAAGTGATATTACCATTATAATTAATTATATTATTGTTTCGAGGGCCAATATTATTTAACAAAAAAATACAATAATATTTATTTAAATTACATAATTATCGTCATATTCAGAACTGGTACAGGTAATTATATAAATTTTATCAATTTAAATAATATGTATGTGTTTTTTTTTCATGTGAAGTAAAAAAAACCTTTATTAAAAAAGGTATTATTTAATTTGTCAGTTTTGTATCTTGATCAACAGACAGGTGGTAACACAGAACAATAAAAACAAGGTAAAGTTGTTATCTTTCCCAATACAAGCATGCAGCCTTGTTTCGTTACAACACATGGCTGGTAATAAAGATAACATGTTTGTATAATATGGGAATTCATTCACATTTTTTTGTATTCTGAATATCTTTATTTAAAGTTCTTATTGTAAATACATTTTACTGTCTTTCACTATATTAAACAAATTGGTTACTAATAAGAACTTGGTAGAAATCTTACCTATGTGTTTTGCCAGCTGTTCAGTTGTTGCAAATTCATATCCACCATTTTTTTGGGGTGAGGGCCATGATAGCTAAAACAGTTTTTATTTTATTTAGACATTTATTCAAACAGTCTGGCTGTAGTATAAAGTACCAATAGATCAATTGGTGATTATCATGAAGGAAAAAATAGATATATAGATAAAAATTAAGTAATAAGAATATATATAGTTTAATTTATAAATTAACTTAAAAATACAGCAATTGGGAAGTGGCTGAAAATTTTTGATCAAAATAAGCCTTAGTAACTGAAGTTAGATTAAAGCTGAGCATCAAGAAAATTGTCGCATTACTGAAATAAAATGAATATTACTAACCTAAGCCCGCTATCAGTCACTCACAAGAAGAAAAAAGTGGATAACTTTATACTGTACAGCTGTATAGATATCATTATAAGTATTACCTTAACAATGACTTCATCATGAATGAACTCTATCCCAGGATTGATGAATGAGAAGGCATCATCCTCCAGAACTAAGCCCACATTCACATCTGCCGTCATGTTTGACAAGGATATTCTAGATCATTGAAATTAACATTAGTACCATTACTACAAAAATAGGAAATCGGCTTTATACTTCTATAAAAATAAATTCTTACCAACTTTTTCCAACTCATAATAATTACGAACAGACCTTTAGAGCAAGTAATATTTATGTTAATTAAAGGGTAATATATAGGTATTAATTTTTACATTTTATATTAATGGTTTATTATCAGTCTAATGTTGTTAACCATTTAAAAAGCAAAAAATGACTCCTAATTGTTATTTCTTCTATAAAAATAGATTAAAATGCTAATAATACTCACACTACATGCCCCTCTGCCATTACCGGTATCAAATTATAGAGGTTCTCATTGAAAGCACTGTATAGGCCTTTGACACTAACTTCACCAAGTGAACACCTAAGCGTGAGACCCATAGACTTGAGGTCTAAAGATAATGCCTGCATGTGGAATGTTGGTGTCTTCACTAGTTCCAGTCTTGATAAATTACTAAAATAATTAATTATTGAATGTAAGTAATGACAAAACATTACGTAAAGATCTATGCTGATTTATGCGCTTTATGTGCAAGCAATTAAAAATTAGAATTATTTTCAATGAAAAAAAATTATATTCTATTACTTACACTTGTGTATTTTTTGCAAAATATGAGGTATCCGCTAGTGTGTCTGGTTTGATCTGCTCTCCATTATTTGTCTGTTGCAGTACTACATTTGTGAAGCTCTAAAATACATAATATTAATACCATTTAGAAACAGCTCATATAATAGGGGATGCAGAGGCTAGAGCCTCCACTAATAACGGGATTAAGATCTTAGACCATTATGCATTATGTGGGTGGAGAGACATAAAGGTACAATGCGTTTCAATTTGACTTCTTGATTATCTATGCAGGTTTTCTTGCAATATTTTTCTTCACCAAAGACCAATGTGTGAATTTATAGGTAAGTAGTAATATATGTTTAGAACTAGAAGGCAAGTTTGAAATATAAAGTATTTACTGTGAAAAAACGATAAGTACACGATAGTCCGATCATCATTCGAAAAATTAAGCAATAGAATTGCAACAAAATTGATGGGACGTAAATTTCGTTTTCGGTTGGAGTGTAGCCTTAGGAGCTCTGGTGCCTCGAAGGATAAACCTTCTCTAATGCTAAATTGTCTCAGATCCAGCTTACAATAATTATTTAAATCCTCACTAATTATAAATAATTTGGCCAAAGACCATGAAATAAAAACAAGAGGTAGTAATTATTTACCCTTTTGATAACGTCTTGTAAGTTAGGCTGAACTTTTGTCAGGAGATCGTCGAGCTCTTGCTCAATATCAACACTTTCTTCAGCCATGTCAACAAATACATTACCTACTATTATCACTAAAAAGAATTAGTCAAAATAGTAAATAAAATAACTAATCATCAAAACGAAACATATTGTGGCCACTATGTACCTACCTACCTACGTACACCACCTACATAGTGCTTCCACCTAAGATTTTGGTTATTCCCTAGTTTCTTTAAGAATTATCCCTAAAATTCCTTAAAAAAAATATAGTTTTATTTATTTATTAACATAAAATAATTTAATTTATACAATCAGAAGCCAAGGCATCACTTTGGCAGCTTTTCACTGTACTAACACTGCACTGTTGGGTTGAATAGAGCAATTGTTTATTGGCATTCCCAGTTTTGTGTGAAGGTATAATACGACTGCATCCGTATGTCATTCTTAACAACGGTAAATTCAATCTAATTCAGTCAATTAATATCATCATCATCATCTCAGCAGCAAGACGTCCACTGCTGTCAATTAATATGATATACTAAAATTAGACCAATTACTTTCAATACAAGTTTGAGAGAATTTCAATGTCAAATGTTCGATTTTTCCCCAAAATTCCTTGAATCCTTATTAAATAAAATAACCTTAAGCCATACATAATGTCGGTAATTTTTCCCTAAAATAGGGAGAAATCCCTAAAAATGGAAACACTGCTTTTTACTAAACTTGACATTAATGACAGTGACAAGCAGGCAGTGTTGCCAAATGGTAAGTATGTAATTTTTCCATATCTATCAAAAAAATACCGTAATATCGTATCATATAATATTCGTAATTTTCTGACAATTATGTACACAATGGCGTAGCTAGGTAAACAAAGGCTCTGGTGCTAACAAAAAAATGGGGCCCTATCTAAACTGGTTAGGTTTTATAATTATCAAACGATTTATTATAGGTACATTTAGATAATAATAAAATAACCTTAATCTATACCTACTGAAATAAAATTAAAATTAAAAACTAAAAACTACTTACTTATAAATAAAAAATTTGCCCCAAATCGCTGCCGAGCGGAAGTGTGCCAAAAAGGCTGGCAGCATTGCCACGCTGAATGGCAATGCCAATTCTTTGGGCAAAATATACGCCAGCCTTCTTGTCACGGGAAGCCTCAATTAGTCGAAAAGAGACCTCTTTAAACAAGCGATGAGCC
This sequence comes from Tetheella fluctuosa, assembly GCA_951216915.1. Taxonomy (NCBI): domain Eukaryota; kingdom Metazoa; phylum Arthropoda; class Insecta; order Lepidoptera; family Drepanidae; genus Tetheella; species Tetheella fluctuosa. The sequence goes on along the minus strand of OX578227.1, from coordinate 9,015,443 downwards.
TCCGGTCCCCAAGGCTAGGGCCTCAGTTTCAACCCCAAACGCCAAAAATATGTTAGTCCTCTGTAGACTAGCATACTTGCGACGCTTGAGACACTCTTGTTGTGCAGCAGCAGTGCCAGCAGCTACAGACGTGTCTGGAAGGTGGGATGGTGCGAGGGTGTCGACGCAAGTAGCATCCCACACCAGAGGCCTACCCATCTTCCAGGGTACCAATGACATACCATCCGGTCTCTTACCATCGTCGCGCACCAGGCCATTTGGTTCCAAAACAGCAGGTACGCCAATGGTAATAAGAGCACGACGGATCAAGTCATTGAGTGCCGCATGTCGTGAAAGCCTCCCGGCACTCCTCACACACGACAGGCCATGGTGACCTAGCTCATCTACATTGTCTCCGCAGGGGCAGCGATGTGGGACATTGGATATTGCACCCAAACGGAGGCATGTGCATAATCTAAACGTAGAGTTGTCCAATAATGTGCCCGTATTGGACGATGGAAGAGCATTTAGCCAATGTCCAGACTCCCATGGAGACGAGCTCGCTCAGCAGTGCTGCCAGATGTCTGCAAAAGAGAATCATACGACAGTTTACTCAGCGGCTCGTCCCACAGTTTTTGTAACTGTTTGGACGATGGTATATCTGTGCTTGAACAAGCCATTATCCAATCATTTCTGGCCTCAGATAGGAGCGAAACCTCAAAGTTACCAAGTGACGGATTTAGAATATTTCCTATGAGGTCTCGCACACTATGAACTGAGGAAAGAAATGCTGGTAGAGATACACTTGAAATTTTGCGGAAAAAGTTTATTAATTTATGCGTAATAAAATTCATTTTTTCTTGACAGACAGAAAACTAGTCATTTATTTTTACATAAAGATGTGAAGTTGCGACATATGATAAGAACCTAACTTCAGATCGGTTGCTTGGCTACGCACGTCGATAGATGGCGCGAGAACATGGGCCCGGCCTTGGAAGCAGCAGGTTTCAACAGGACTAGCACGACGACGGCGCGCCATCGGAATCGGTAGGCGTATCTGGTAGTGGGCAGATCTTGGAGAAGGCTCTGCGTGTGATGCCTGATGCTGTGAGTAGATCAGCTACTCGTGAGACGCCATCAGATCCAGGGTAAACACGTACAATTCTGCCCAACTTCCATTGTAGTGGTGGCAGGTTGTCATCTTTGATGAGAGCAAGTTTGTCGAGTTGGACGTCTCCTTGGTTCGTTTTCCATTTTGTTCGCATCGGCAGCTCCGACACGTACTCGGTCGCCCATCGCTTCGAAAGATTGTCTCATCTGCTCGATCAAATCGTAGCGTAGCAGCCGGTGACTCGGTGTGGTAGACAGGTCTCTATTGGCTAGAGCAGTCATTGGCCGGCCGATGAGGAAATGAGCGGGAGTGAGCGGTTGCAGGTCACGAGGATCAGTGGAAAGAGCGGTAAGTGGACGGGAATTCAGGATGCCTTTAATTTGTGTTAAAACGGTACTGAATTCCTCGTACGTAAGGTTGGCACATCCTACCACGCGTCGCAGATGATATTTACACGACTTAACTCCGGCTTCCCATAAACCACCGAAATGAGGAGTATATGGCGGTATAAATTTGAATTTAATATTATTATTTGAGGCAAAATCAATAATATCCTGACTATTATCATCAAGGAATGAAACTAATTCCCTTTCTGCCCCTACGAAATTTTTCCCGTTATCTGACATGATCTCAGCCGGTTTACCCCGACGAGATATAAAACGTTTTAATGCAAGTATGTAATCTTTTGTTGACATACTCGTAACCAATTCTAAATGAACAGAACGTGTGCATAAATTACTAATACTAGCGTAAATAGGTATACATATAGTTTTATAGGTTGAATATGATCTAAACTTAGGTTTTTTTTTAGGTTTTATTAAGTAAATATAATAATATACAATAATACTTTAATGGTGCAAAGCTACTCTATCGTAAGCTCTTGATCGTGCACTGCAGGGCACAGCAAATCAAAGTTACTTACTACATACAGACAGACCTCTTCTAGAACAGCGAAGAGTTTAGGAACTGACGGAACCGGCAAACGAAAAGTAACGACGAAGAAGATAGTCTAGATTGGGTAAATATCTAATGATTCCGAAATTCATCAGCCATTAAAATATGTTTCTTCCATTACCTTCTTTCCCTAGCTCGCAATCTGACGGAAAATCCATTAAGTTGACAACACTTAACAAACAACACAAAGAATTTAGGGGAATTCCCTACAAGTTTTAAATCTTTTAACTGAGTTGCCATGATTAAAGTCGTGTAGCAAACTGTTAAATTATTCTGAAGGTGGTAGACATTTTCAAAATTTTAGTTTGAGGTTTGCTGATCACGGTCCAAGGGCCCCCTGAGCTTGAGGATTCCGGTGCGCGGCACTCCTTAGCCCTCCGATTTCTAAGGCACTATATAAATAAATAAAATATAAAAAACTACTAGCCTCTGCAGATAATATACCTGCGTGTTAGATAGTGAAGGTTTAATTTCGACTAATTTATTCATTTTATATTCCAAAGATATACTTAACGTTTATTGATATTTTTTATGGGAATTCTGGTAATGTTGTATCTATTTATATAAAATAAAGTCGGGCTAGTTACACCATTTATAACTCAAGAAAGGCTGGACTGACTTTTATGTTCTTTGATTTGTTGGATTTGTCTCCGCCCCCAAACATTAAAACATCGGATTTTTTTTATACGCGGTGCCGCGTTCCTGGTACTATACGAACAGCTTTTAGTAAATAATATATTTCAAATGATACAACATTGTATTTGAATTATATATGTATATATCACAGATTACGGCTTGGTAGATCATGAATCTTTTATGTTTTCTTTCCTGGTAACGTTTGGACCAAACGCTTTATCTATTTCCTGACTACTAACACCATTATTATCAGGATTACCAAGATCGATTATTTTGTCTTCTGTTTCTAAATTATCGTTATCGCCCGTTCCTTCATTAGAATGTTCTGTATCAGGCAAATCGCCACCTTCGTTGTTCAAGTCGTCTGTGTCTAAGTCATTATCTGTATCTTTTGGTTCTGTTTCGTGATCGGTAAGAGTTTCTCTGTCTGATTCTGAATCTGGTTCATGGTGTCCAAATAGATTTGATTCTGAAAGATAAATAAACACTTTTGGAGATCACAATGCAATTATTGTTATTACATCAGAATATGCTTGGTTGTTATAATGAGTATAAATTGATTAATGAATACAACAGATAATTTGTTGTAAATAGATAACTATAACTATCCTAACTAATATTATAAATGCGAAAGTGAGTTTCTTTGTTTATTTGTTTGTTTGTTACCGTTTCACGCTTAAACCACTGAACCGATCGCGATGAAATTTGGTATGCAGATAGCTTATGGTAAGGAGAAGAACATGGGCTACTTTTTATCCCGGGAAAACACCGCGGGGCGGAATCTAGTAGATAATAATAGCAACTCAATACCTACGTCATGTAAAAATTGAAAATTATAAGAACGCGGTTTCTGTTAGAGATTCAATCTGCACTACTCACAGGATACTTAATCTTTTTCACTGGTAATGTCAGCTCAAAAAGTTGATGAAGAAGTCATTAGGGAGCCTTACTGCCATTTTTCCCGCTAGACTAGACGAAACTAATATCACATAAATCGTACCACGCTATTGGTGTCCGTTATATTTCAGTGGCGCCATCTACGATTACCTTGCGTAACCAACCTTATTCACAGTTTTGCTTTCAGTTTTGATGTCAAGAGAATGTCAATAGATTATTATGAAAGGGTGGGTACTAAAGAGATTATCTACTTTTGGGCCTGACTGTGCTACCATAATAGACAGTATTAAAAATATCTACTTATTAAAAAATATAGCTATTAAAAAATATTCTTACCACATTTCGCTAAAGTGCTTAGCTCACGCACGTTGTGAAGAAGAGTATTGCTCATGATAGAAATTATATGATGTTCCAGAATATGTTTGTAATTAGCTATTACTCTGTTTGCAGCACCTTCTACAGTTAAATATTCCGGTCTAAAAAATATAGGTATGTGCATGTTTAGTTGCAAAGATCAAACACTGTAACAGTCCGGTAACAGGTAATGTGACCAATGTGTAAGTGATTACTATCTGAAGGCCGATTCTCGCGCTTTCGATAATAATATCTAAATCGATAAATATATCATGACATAAGGTATGATATTTACGTATCGACTGCTAGAGACCACTCGTTGTATATCGCACGCTAACGATAGATAAATATCGAAAGTGATATCTCGAGAATACCAAAAATTGATTATATAGATATCCGCCATGTTTTATGATAAATATCGAAAGTGATATTTATCTCTACAGCTCGAGAATCGCCTCCCAGATGTCATACTCACTTCGTTTGCTCCACGAAGTTGAAAGTTAGTTCAAATGACTCCGATTGCTCAGCCAAAACTAGCGACATGCGCGCTGTCATTTCATCAGCAGATAATATTATGTGACCTACTAATGGGGGCATGCCATTATTTAGCGATGCTTGATATTTGTATATCACCTAAAATACAAGATAACTTAAATACAGTCATAACATGGATACCATCCACCTTCACACATCGTCAACAGATAAAATATAAATAACTTCAATTCTTATAAATAAAACACTTTATCAATTCGCTTTCTATTACAAATAATAAATCAGATTGTTACAAACTCAAGGTTAAAGATTGTAATAAGCCTGTGGTAATAGCACATTAAGAAGTCCTACCTTCAAGTTGCTGAATCCAACAATTGTGTCCACGTTTCGGATTTTGGGCTTTGCTCTACCAGTGGAAATTGATCTTCGATACAGAGAATCAAGGCCTCTTATTACTCCGTCAAATAGTTTAAATTCCTAGAATACAAGTATTTTTTATAAGTTACCTAATTAAGAGGACTAGAGGTCGCCCGTGGTCAAAATTCGATTCGTATGTAGGTAATATATATTATTAATGTTGAAATAGGTAATGATTTTATATAATATGTATCTGTGGTCGCTTCCTCTATGGCGTTAGATTTGAATTTGGTTCCTCGTGATGTCATGTCGTAAAAATATATTATATAATTTTGGTTCACTGAAATAAATACAGATGAGTTCGTGAAGACATATTTAATTATCCTCAAATAGAAAACCCATATTTAACATGGTAGCAGAGCGCCTAAAGGTTGTTTCGTGATTTATTTCTAATAAAAGAACAATGAAAAGAGGAGACTAGGGAAAACAATTGTCGGACGTTTATAAAAAAACGTGAAAAGCATAATAAAAGCCATGGAAGATAAAAATGATATAAGACTTCAGATTTTCGATGGATCCTGTTATGAAAAATGGAAATTTAGACTAAAATTATTTCTAGAAATGAAAAATTGCTTACAATGTGTGGAAACAAATTAGAACAATTGTCAGAGAGTGACTGGAAGAAAATGGATCTAAAGTCGAAAAATTATATCGTTAATTCGGTGAGCAATAGCCAACTAGATATAATTATAAATGAGATAACAGCATTTAATATGATAAAAAAGTTGGATGAGACATATATCACGAAAGGAAGTGCTAATAAGCTATTACTGAAAAGAAAAAAATTAGAAACAAAATTTAAGGAAGGAGAAAATCCTGTAGAATTTTTACAACTGTTCGAGAAACAGATTAATGAATTGAAGAGTGCTGGTGAGGTAATTTCAGAAGAAGACAGACTGAACTATCTTCTATTATCGCTACCTGAGAGTTGTTCGCATATAATAAACGTAATAGATGCAATGCCTAAAGTGGATCAAACAGTGGAGTATGTTAAGATTTATTATAAAATCAAGGAGGTGTGTTGAAATAGGTAATGATTTTATATATGTATCTGTGGTCGCTTCCTCTATGGCGTTAGATTTGAATTTAGTTCCTCGTGATGTCATGTCGTAAAAATATATTATATAATTTTGGTTCACTGAAATAAATACAGATTGAGTTCGTGAAGACATATTTAATTATCCTCAAATAGAAAACCCATATTTTACAATTAAGAATGCCGAATGTAAAGAAATACTTCACTCATATACAAAATCTTTTCTTTAAGTCTGTCATTGCCGCGTTATCGACAAAGCACTGACACTGGTGACATATATGTATATTATACATATGTGTGTGTGTCAAACGCATGGTAGTGTGTGTAATGTTTTTTTTTTATTAATTTAATTTATTTAATGAATATCATATAAAAATATTAGCTTACTGCACTCCATCTCCATATAAATTTTAACTATACCTTTAAAACTCCTCCATCCGCGTAATTTTCCTTAAAAGGTATAACAACGTTTTTGCTTCACGTATCCTAATCCTAATAATCCTAAACTATCCTAACTTTAAATATTATAAATGCGAAAGTGAGTTTTTTGTTTGTTTGTCTGTTACCTTTTCACGCTTAAACCGCTTAACCGATCGCGATGAAATTTGGTATGCAGATAGCCTATGGTATGTAAAAGAACATAGGCTACTTTTTATCCAGGGAAAACATAAGATCCCTGGGGAACGCAGGTGAAACCGCGGGGTGGAAGCTAGTATATCCTAACTAATAAAAATGCGAAAGTGAGTTTGTTTGTTTGTTTGTCAACTTTTTTGTTATCAGTTTGCGTTTGTGTGTGAGAAGATATGAGCAAAAATATACTGGAGGACACGAGTGGCAATTATACCATGAATAAAGCTTTAGTAAGTCAGTGGTAGAAGTGGAGTTAGTGGAGAAAGAAGAATGCGATCCCTACGTTCATAGGCGATATTGGTGAGGGAAAATTGAAAGAAAGCCAGCATATACTAACGAGAAGTAAAACTCAAATTTGCCACTTGAACCCGTGTGGTAGACTAATCATAACAAAAATGCCTATAGTTGTTAGGAGAGACTCGTGCCTCTGTTGTGGGGATATAAATTAGTTTACGATGATAAGTATGAAATACATCTAGAGATGATAAAATAAATTAAGAAATATCTACCACTGGATCTTACCATGCCGTGAACAGCGAATATAGTAAAAGAGGGTATGTCAACTGTAGTAGCATCCAACTGATGCAGCCTTGTCTTAATTGCATTTATAGCGTTATCCATGAAATCGTTTTCTAACATTGATTTCTTTTTATCGTATTCCCTGAATTAAAAGAAATATGTTGCTTTATAAAAATACAAAACAATATAACTTCATAAATGTATAACTAAACTAGCGACACGCTTTAATGGCCGTTTTGACATGAGGGTATCTCTACTCTCTCGCTATACTTGTCTCTTTTTAGCAAATGTATGGATATGGGCTGTCAAAAGTGATCAATGAAATGGCTCTAGTAGCTACCACTTTCGCAGGTTTATAGAGTAATCTACCATCTAGTTTTGTATCTTAGGGGCCGTCCATTAATCACGTGATGTTTTTTTAGCATTTTTAACAGCCCCCCGCCCCCCCAAAATCACGTGTATTTTTAGTACCTACAAAGAATCTTAAATTTTTTAGAATATTATCTTTGAATTGAGGTATAAAGTAAAATCTTGATTTTTGCCGAAGCCCCTCCCCCCCTTTCAAGCCTCACGTGATTAATGGACGGCCCCTTAGTCCAGTAGGTACCCATCGCTGTCTTCCATATGCTACACTTACGTACTTTTCTAGGCAGTTTACATATCACCTTTGGCCCTAACATCATCTGATAAGACTGAAGTCAAAAGCAATCCTATCGTGCCAAAAAAAAATAGATACGTACTGTAATTCAGCTTCAGAATCTCCTTTGAGTTCAAAATACATCAAGTAGTCATTGAAAAAATCTTTAAGCCACTTGTCCAGATCAATCTGCAATCTTTCCAGAAACTCTTCTGCAATGAACATTAAAGTATTTCACAAAATAGAACTGATTTAATAAGTATGATGAAAGTTACCGTCTAAAGTTGATCGCTTACATACTTAATTATCCGTGCCGTTCGCGCTACTTCCAATGAATTGTGGAATCCTTTGTACAAACTACTTATCATCTTTGCACAGTACGCGCCGCATTTCAATGAAATCCTTCAGGAAATTCGTTGACGGCGCGTACCTTGTACTACGTGAGTGAGTGAGCAATCAACTTATATAAATCACCTATATTTATTTTCAGTAGGTATAGTTGGTGAATTATCTGATTAAAATGTACAACAAAGTTAGTTACTAAGAATAATCTGAATAAAAAATGAAATTACTTATATTGTCAGGGTCAAGATTTGTTGGTGGCTTATTATTGATGTCGTTTGGATACTGAAATAAAAACATACAAGCAAATAGAGACAAAAAATAGGATATAAGTAGTAGGTCAGTAAAAAAAAAAAAAGTGTAATAACTGAGATTTACCGTCAGAAGTATTTTTTCGATCGACATATCCGATATAACGTGCTCCACAATTAGCCTGTCTTTCAGCAAACGGAACCGACCTTCCATTTTATACTTTACATTTAATAGCAGAATTCTGAAAAAGTTGAAAAGTACAATGAAGATGATTTATGAAAGAAGATTACTAGAATATTGTTTTCTATAGTACCTACTTATTTAATTTTTGATTCTTAAACTAGGTAGTTAGGTAATTCACCTTACTTTTACATCATGGGACTGCCCCTGCCCCTGCATATGTGTTCTAACTGTGGCATCGTAGTTCAACCGATTTAAATCCGGTTTCTTTATTTACTATACTTTAAATCGGTGTATTTGTTTGCGAGCTAGGATTTAATATTTAATTTCAGAACAGCCATTTCAAATTTACGCATGCTCGGATTTTGGTCTAAGTTACAGCTAGAGGCTTCGTGTTTGGATCTAAATGCTAACTTGACCACTAATATGCAGGGAGACATTTAGTGGGGGTATACCCCTATCATGTGATTGGACGTTTCTTTTCGATAAACACATGTCCAGCTCTAGCACACGCACAAGATAAAGTGAGTAACGTTTATAATGTTTTGAGCAACCAAATTGGAAAATAATTTCACAATTCTAATCTAATTTGTAATACAAAATTGTATTTGTCAATTCTTACTCGACTTCTCCATAAGTAGGTGCATAGAAGAGTACAGAAGGATCGTTATCAGTGAGCACTCGTTCGTAGGCGCCAACGAGATGTAGATCTTGGAGTGAGAGGCGCACGGTGAGTACCATGCTCTTCAGGTCGTGGTTCAAGTAGTCCACGCGGAATATTGTATTGTTTCGTAGCTTCATGCGGTGAAAGAAGCTACAGGAAAGGTTAAAATCTTGAGATTAACTAATCGGATGTTATGATTTCGGAATGTTTTCCACAGAATGATGAATGTGCTAGCTAATTTCTGAAATTTATAATGCTCATACTCATTCTAGTTCTCATATATTTGTGAATAGATGGACCGGCTAGTAAACTCGTATAGGGCATAAAGCTCACGCATCAAGCCCGTAAAGAGTATAAGGAATTTTGGGTGATATGCAATAAAAAATTAGGTCAATGCGCTGTTATGGTCGTAAATATTTATACCCGCATTGTATTTGAGGTAAGCCGTTGTGGCTAAGTGGCGAACGTACCTTCGATCATGAGAGTGCAGGATCGAATTTTCAGTAAAAGTAACTGCGACCGGCAACATAAGCTGTTAGGTTTGTTTCTCGGTTCATATGATTTATTTTGACCTAGATATCAGTAATGCCAGGACCTTAGCTAATAATGTGTAATTATAGTATTTTACTTACTATATAGAGTGACGAAACCTCACCATGCAGTACCCGCCAAAGTTAAGACCAGCAGGAATCATTGCAGGATTATTGCCAATTTTATGAAGAGCACGATTGGCTATTCCTCGAGAATCCAACATCATCTGAGCAGAGATAAATTGATCTACAAAACGTAAATCCTACCTACCTACTTATACCAAGTAAGTAATTCAAGTTGGGATTACAAACATTGAATTTAAAACATGGATGTTAATCCTGAAATCTTGAGTTTTCAGTGAAGGAAAACATCATGAGAAAACTATAGCACGTTGATAGGGTACTTTGTTGTTCCCTACCTGGTTGGCTACTTCAAATTGAATATCTGTCACCAAGCACCGACATAAAGGTCAGCGATCTCCTTGGTATTGCTATTGCCTATTGGCGAAGGTGGCTTATCATTCTATGGACCTGACATAAAAATAAATGAAAAACCGATAACATAGAGTTTATTTTTGATTACCATTAGGTATTTATTCTTTGGTCTGACTTAAGTTTTGATTATAGTATTACAAAGTTATTTGGAAACATTTTAGGAAACGTAAAGAAAATGAAAGTTATTATAGAATTATGTGATATGACATGTAAGCTAAGTGTTTTTGCTGGGCTTCTATAATAATTTTGCCAGTGAATTTGGCGTGTTACATGAATTTTGTATAGTTGAGTCTTTATAAGAGTGGGTCGCATATAGACTCAATCGGCCGAGCTCTACTATTATAACTATGTTATTATAATTATGGTTACAGATGGCCATAAAACTTAAAATACCTCATTACTATACTAATGAAAGATATATGATTTATAATTAACTGTCAATAACGTATATAGTTGTATGAAGTTGCACACATGAATACCGGTATTTTTAAAGGTTTTTAAATAGGCTTTGTGGATTACACCTTTCAATAAGTGGTTTACGTGAAAAGGTTGAACCTAGTATCTTTTGATTTTACTCTTATTTCCTTTCTCTTTGTATTGACGGTGACAGCTAAGCAGTAATACTCAATATTTTTTAAAAGGGAACAACTATCCAAAGCAAGTGCGGCAGAGCGATTGATTCAGTCGGCCGCTAATCTAAGTAAATTTCTCTCCGGATTCAATGGACCGCGTGTAGCCGATAGCATGCCGAACTCGGTTTTTTTTCAAACCGGCGAGATTCTGTTTAGATTCTGAAAGTTTAACACGTGACATTGCTTAAAATATTTCCAAACAAAATAATATTATTAAATGGTTTGTATTTTACATGAATTTTCCAAAAACTGTTACAATAAGTCATCCTTGATTTCGTGACACACGGTTCTTTTATACCTTGCATTTACACAACTTACCTTCAACATTTTATCGTCAAATTTATCGTCGAGGACTGCTTTTTGAAAATTTTCACGAACACTTTCATACTGACCTGAAATAATGGGATATCCTACAAATATTATAAATTCTTACGAAAGTCTGAAATAGTTGAAAGGTTTCGAGTTGAAAGCTAAATTACAAATTTAAATTCAATGTTCATCAATAAAAAATAATTCTTTTATCCCAAGATAATATTAGATCTCGAAACGTGCGTAAAAAAGCAAGTTTAAAAAAGTATTGGTAAAGTTTTACTAGACCACAAAGCGTTGGTGAGTTTATAGGTACCTGTGGAATACCAAATGGCAATGATTATAATTAACCGCCGTACCATCCAGTTTGTCCATAGCTTTGAAATGGTTCGCTGCATTCAGGATCATCCAGCAGGAGCTGTTAGTATCCTCGTGATGTTGTGGTTGCTGAGCCCCGTCGGAGAAGCCAGGGGAATTGTTATCGGCTTCTGTAATAAGGCAAACGAAAGAGATAGAAAATTGCCCCAAAATAACTATGTACAGAACACCCATATTCGAGTTCAATAATGTCATGGTTCATCTAGAAACGTACTTAGGTACCTACCACAGAAAATCTAAAAACTTTTTATTATTAGCTACGTCTTCTTCGTTTTTCCTGTATTACCTAGTGGTGTACCAATAAAGTAGGTATATACTATTATATTCTAACTACGCTACAGTGACGTGGTGACAGTGGGTATACACACGATTTTGTTGATGGAAGTCTTACCGACATTTTCAGCGCCTTCATGGATTGAGATATCTATTCAAAAGAAAGACAAAAGGTTTATAAAATGTTTTCTTTTTAAAATGTAAGTTCATTATACTCAACAATAACATTTTGTATGAATAGATCGATTATTTTCGCGATTTTAGTGTTGGTGACACCCAACTAAAGTAATTAATGATTTTTATTTTATTGTTAAAAGGAGTTTTGTACTAAAGTGAAACCTCATCTGTAGATACTTATGTTGAATGGAATAATCTTACCTTGACTAATTACCTCCGTTATGCCTAATGGGTTTTCTGTTCAAGGAAAGACAAAATATTTTGAACAAAAAAAAACTTTTAGGCTTATTGTGTGGACAAATTATGTTTTATTTTTAGGTGACCATTTAAATTTAACAATGTTTAAACATTACTTAATTTAAATTATCGTTCATGAGTAAGAACGATTGGGCAGGTCCATGAACCAAAATATTCTGGGACATTACAATTGATTAGATACTAAATACTTGCTTATATCTTCTCGTAAAATAGGCTTCTTATAAGCTTTTGTGTTGTTTGTAGAAACAGTCGTCAAAGCATAAAAAATACATATTGTAATAAAAAAATAATAATTGTAAAACATATTCCTTTCAGGAATTCAGATATAATATTCTGCGATAGAAATAGTTAAATTAAAAAGACTAACTTTGTATTAAAGTTAAATGATGCATAGTTTTCTTATCTCGGATGGTTTTAGTATTCAGCAAACGAGTAGATTTTAATTAACTTTGTAACATAATCTTATTGAAAATTTATTTTACGAACGAAAGTCTTGAAGTATTTGATTCGTATTAGTACCTACATGGAATAAAAAATCATGCTTAGTATTTATGTTTGTTTTGTAGCGATATTAACAAATGGCATTGATTCGAAGGAAATCGAGGAGAAAATTGTGAAATATTTTAACAGTGGTTTGTATTACCATAATACAATTAGGTATCCTAACTAATATTATAAATGCGAATGTGAGTTTGTTTGTTGGTTCCTTTACCTTTTCACGTCTAAACCGCTGCGATCGCGAGAAATTTGGTACGCAGATAGCCTATGGTATTGAGAAGGACATGGACTATTTTTTTTCTCAGGAATTGCGGTTTCACCCGGTAGTTTTGCTGTTTTTGAAAAAATATAGCCAATTCCCGAGGGATCTTATGTTTTCCCGGGATAAAAGTATAGTCTATTCTATAGCCTTCCTCGACAATTGGGCTATTCAACACTGAAATATTTTTTTCAATTCGAACCAGTAGTTCCTGAGATTATAGTGCGTTCAACCAAACAAACGAACAAACTCTTCAGCTTTATGATATTGTATGTATTTATAAGTATAGATAATTTTTACTAACACTGCCAATGAAAACTTATCAAGGAAACAACTTTCATTCATTCCTATCACCAGACACACCGCTAAAATCTTCTTCTTTTAAAGATCTAAGATTTTCCCGGGATATAATGTACCCTATATGTTATTCCAGGGTATGATCTATCTATGTCCTAATTTTCATCCAAATTCATTAATCCGTTTATGCGTGATTGCGTGACAAACATCCAAACACATTTATAATATAAGTGGGATACAGTTCTAAGTAGGTACGTTGATAACATTTTTTTAGATGCCGTTAAATTACTTCAGAAAGACTGGCAGAGTCACAAAAGAGCTTTTGAGAATGCAGTATTACAAGTAAGTGTATATGCCTGTTATGAAAAACAATATAGCTAAAAATCCTGACTAACTGATTGATTGAGCCTAAACTACAGGTCAAAGAACCATGACATGTGAAGGATAAATCCATTTTGAAACGTAAGGGGGAGTATTAAGAATTGGATTTTCCTTAATTAAACCGTTAAGGGGGTAGGGGATCGCGGGTGAAACCGCGTGGTGGATAGCCATAGAAATAGATTCTTTCCTTTATGCGGAAAGCCATATTTGTAAGGAGCAATTGATTTTTTTTAGGCGCTTCCAGTGTTGGTCCCACAGTAAAAGTTGTTTTTAATTTAATTAGTAAAGATGGCTCTTTCTTATATCTGGATATTAAATCAAACGTAATACGATCTATAAAAGTGGCAAGTTTAATTCAAATTTGTTGTCATTGCAGCATTATCGAGTAACGACAGTCTACACAAACAAAGACTTTCTATAATTTAAGTAACATAGTATTATTAATAGTAAATTAACGATCATTTTCTATGACAGACAATCTCAGAAACTTATGGCTACAAAGATATGAACGTGTATGTTAGGAAAATAGAAAATCCATTGAAGTTATCTAATGGATACTTGCATTCTGACAATCAAGTGCAAATGTATGTACCTCCTTTATATCTTTGGATATTTCTTTACCTTTAAAATTACAGTCTATTTAACTATCATGTCTATTTCAGTATGCTTCTTAATCTGGAATTAGAGGAACTACCTCACTTACAAATGCCTGAAGTAGCGTTTAACTTGCCATACAATGTACTCCAAATAGAGTCGAGCATCAGTAAAATGATCGTGCAAGCAAACTATGTCGTATTCAGAAATAAGTCAGATATTATTTACGCTTTGCAAGATCAAAATCCTAATGAGAATTCGCCATTTCGCTTCCAACAGGTGCAAACTATTGGAAAATTGGCGTAAGTATGTAGCACTTGCTACTAAATTTTGACAAGTATTTTGAAAGTATTACATGAAAAACTAAAGAAAAAATAATATTTAGAGCTGTTATAGTATAGAATAGAATTAATTAAAACAACTTATAGTGTTATCATTCACCATCAACTTAAGAAAATAATGAGCAAAGAGTGGAAAACTAAAGACATAATATTTCAGACAATTTGTTTATTTATATTGTTGTATACTTTTCAGGATCGTCATTGAAGGTTGTAGCCTCACTGGTGTCTTATTGACTATAATGAATGGCCAATCAGTTAATTTGGCCCATAACGTCTTGGAGCTCTCCAAATGTTTGTATACTTTTGAGGTAAGAAATATATTTACGTACAATCTTTGGATGAAATCAGTTATTCTAAAAATGGATGATGAAAAATGATAGGAGATAGTTAGTTCTTTTATATTTTTTACAGATAAGCACACCAGGATATGGCGGTCCGCCAGTTATTGTGAGATATAACACAAAAGGCAATGGTAAGTTTATTGAAAATGAGCGATATAGAAATTCATTACATTAGTTAATACATTTTATGTTTTCTAGGCTTATCATTAGAGCATCTCCTGATAAAGCCACTTCGGAGCGAATTGCTGCCAAAGCTACAAGCGACCATGTTTAGTTACATAAACACAACAGCCATATTTCGTGGTGATTTTCCCCCAATCCGGTAAACTCCTCCTTTCGCAGTTCTTTACTTTAATATGGATAAACATGTATTTCAATCGATTTTAGAGCACTAATTTACAAATAAGTCTCAGCAAAATTAATGACTAACGAATTCTAACAAAATATATTAAAGTTACTCTATTAAACTAGAAAGGTTATGCCGTAATGGCTTAAAGGAATTGTATGAAATGAAGCAGCGAGGAATTTAAAGGTTTGCGGCGTTGCACAATGTCGCGGTGGGCGCAGCAAATAAGTTACATACCTTCATGATCGAGGATGATAGTTTCCAGGCTGAGTTAAACGAAAGGGCTCAGGACGGAAAGTTCTTTAAATACTGAAGCAAAGCATAGCATAATTAAAGAAAATTGCAGTTTTTACATAGTAAAAACTACGTTCATAGTTTTTTAGCTTTGAAGATAAAGATTTCTAGAAGTAGCTGCATTTTGCACAAGTGCACCTTGTTCTTGCTTGTACGAAAACCATAGTCTCTCTATAATTATTTCTTGGAACCTGTTCATTTTATTTTTTATGTGTAGGTAGGTACATGGTTATATTTTGAAATCGTTACAACATTTGAAAGAAAAAAAATATAGCTCACGTAGTCAGATTTTCCAAAAAATAAAGGCTGATCTCCGAACCAGTGGTAAGTTCAGTAGCTTCGGCGTTCAAGTCCTCACGTGGTGCCTCAACCTTTGACAGGATTGATTTCCATGAATTCCCGCTATCAACTATGGCTGTAAAAATATAAAGTGATATTCATTGCATTTGTGTTATTTTGATTTCTGATTTAAAATCGAAACTATGAATATAGTTTTTGTTTTTTTTTTTCAAAATAAAATCAACGTTATTCAGAGTAAATTTTGCTATATCTTCTATATTTAATGTATTTTCTCTCCGAAACTGGTTTCACTCACCTGTACAGGTGTACATATATTTTTAATAATAATTGGATACAGGCATCAACAGCATAAAATTATTAAAGAAGTACGCCATTACATAAATGAATATGTACGAATAATGAATAAGATAACTGCTAAGAAAAATCAAGGAGTTGTTGAAATGGAAGATTTATTTATAAAATGGGATGATGCGGTAAGGGAACTTTATTAATCTGACAAGTCAGTGTTGTTAGTAGATAATATTAATATTAGTGGCTTTAGTTTCAAGGATTTTTTTATGACAGAAGGCTGACTAGCAACCAGGCGGTCCACCTGACGGTGGTTACCGAAATGGCTACCATAGCCTATGGACATTAGCAGTACCAGAAGACTTGCCAATGTGTTGCCGACCTTTATAAAGCCTAGAAGGCTCCTGGCTCTCAAGTGTATTAACTGCCGGAACATACCAGTAGGTGCTTGGCAATCGATTTGGCAACTTGAGGACGGTAGCCACAAAGTATCCTACCACCGAGCTATGATTTCCTCACGATGTTTTCCTTCACCGAAATCTAAAGCTCATTACAGGATTCGAGCCCACGACCTTCGCCGCGACATTCGACGTCATTACCACTGAGCTATCATCACTTTAAGGTTACTAACACCTGTACATCTGCAGTTGACCCCCACATTCCCTTGACCCTCCAATATCGACGTTCTATCGAACTGTGTAACGATCGCCTTCTGAAATATAATCTATATATATATACTAGCTTTTCGCCCGCGGCTTCGCTCGCGCAGACTTTATAAAATGTCTATACCTATTTCCCCGTTAGCCAATTTCGACGAAACAAAGCCTATTTATTCGAAGCGCCAAGTTAAGCATAACTAAATTGTGAAAAACCTACGCAAATCCGTTCGATGGTTTCGGAGATTAGCGTGTTCAAACAGATAGACAGACAGACAAAAAATCAAAAATGGTTTCTTTGCAATTTGACTCGTCCTACATCAAACACACTCCATTACAATTTAAAAATAATGTAGATACACGCGGTTTTCAGATAACTTACGTAAATTCCAAAAATCATTGAATAACGATTACTTTTTTGCACCATCCAATTTTATTTTAATGAAGCCTATATTCTGCTCCTTTATTAATTAATCTCAGTCTACCTGTGAAATCTACATGAAAATCCGTTCAATAGTTCCGGAAATTTGCGTTAACAAATAATCAGACAGACAGATATGATTACTTTTCTTCAATGTACAGAAACACCGGATTCTACTGTTTTATTACCTATATGTATAGACAGCTTTCCGGCCCGCGGTTTTACCCGCGATCCCCTACAAAACATTCTTAGTTCACCCCTACGTTATAAGAAGCCCCAATCCGTATAGGTACCTACACAAAGTGTACCCCCAAACATAATTTTTTCACATACATACCCTGAAAAAAATTATGTTTTCCCATACACACTTTTGCACCCCTTTTCGGGTGAAAAGAGAGAGATAATAATAATAATAACCCTAATAATCTACTCTGACCAATATTTACGCAAGATTTGTATTCCAACTACTTTCCACAATAAAGACACTTACAAAATATATTTCCCCCGATTAATTCTACAAAACATTTTCCTTAGTTCTAACCAGGAGCCCAAATATTCCGACAAACTGTAGGAACCTCCTTACTCCATTCCAAAAATTGTCGTTCCATAAAACTTTTGCTCCCCATTTCCGAACGACTGCACCAAATTGGATAAATCTTTCTTTTATGTGTTCGTTATTGTCAGGAGAAGGTTTGTATGAAAAAAAATACACCGGGAACGTGGGTGAAACCGCGGGGAACAGCTAGTATAATTATAAAAAAGTCTGGAAGACTACATTTTTTTTTCAGCTGGAAGGAGACTCTAACAGCAGTGTCATACGGCTAAGTAAAATGGTTCTCGCAGGATTGGACACTTTATACTCAGCTCATATTGGGGGTCCGTATAAATTACCTGCGATGAAAATAGGCGAAGAAATAAGATTCGATTTTCTACAGGTAGGTACTTACCTCTATATTAATACTTATCAATTATTTAATTGATAAAATTTATGATATTTTTCTAATTCTTGAGGAAATTTTCTAAATCGAATTCCTCAATGTTGGAGTTTGATAACAAAACCCTGACTTGGCCTTCAACAATATGAGGAATCCTTGCATGAAAACCAAACTTTGAAGAATTTTGAAATTTTATTTTTATTCGTTTCATTTTCATTGTTTCGTAAATACTCACCCAAGTTCAAATTGATCTGCGTTTATTCACAAATGTGTATTCAATTTAGAAATAGGCTTTACGTAAGAATACATTGAATATGACTTATATGTATTACAACTAAAGTAATATTTAGTTCAGGATAGTTTTTCATAGTATTTTTTAATTTGGTAAGATTCTCGAGAACGCTATGTATTGAGCTTTATGCTTAGAACGTTCATTTTAGATTAAAAAATACTCTTCCAAACAAATACAATGGAACGACAATTGACGATAAAATTATAGGAAATAAAATAAAATGTAATCTTTATAAAAACAGGTTTAAATTAAAAAGCCTAAAACGTTTAACTCTGTCAATGAATAATAGGATACTCGATAATGGAATAATGCCATGCAGCCTTCCCCTAGTCATTCTATTGAATCAACTTCTGTAAAGGAGTTAGGTCCTGGCTGCAACAGGCGAAAGTATTTTGAAAACGTTATCTATATCATAGCATATCTCACAAGCGCATTAAAAAATACACATACAAAGTTATTATTTTACACTATTAAATTATAATAATAAAAAATAATCTATTTCCCCCACAATAAGTTGCGAAAATATAGGTACAATTACAAGGTATTTTCCTTCAAAGGTAAAGTAATAGTTGTAGAAAATAATAAATCAATGAGTTGTAATTGTAGTATGTAGGTACTTAGTAATATTTCTAATTCCAGATACGTGGCGAAGTTTATTTCGGAAATGAAGTTACACAGGGATCTTACGATTTTTCTGTAGAAATACGTGACGTCACAGCTGAAATTACAGTCGCCGTTAATTTCGATGAAACTCTTAATATTGATGGTGAAAAAACACTAAGTACTTCGAAAACAATGAGAAGATTTGAAATTGTGGGATGGAGGTAAAATCATAAATTATAGTTTCGAACACAGTCTATTAGGTTTCAAAGTCAAACAAGTACTAAATGAGTCTTCATTACCACATATTTACACAATAATACATTACGCATGAAACTCTCCGACTATCGAAGATGAGAAAAAACTAAACTAAAACTATGAGAGCTCGTAGACTAGATACGAAATAAGGCGTACGCTCTTCTATTTGCGATGATTATTTTGACAAATATTTTGTGTTATAGTATATTATTATTATTTGTTATTTTGTGTATTACAGGACCGTAGATTTTGCATTACCTGGCATAGCTTTCATGTCTGCAGAGTCTTTAATTACTGGACATTTATTGAATACTTTACCTAAGTATCTTGTGAAGCATTTGTATGAAGTACACAGAGATGCATCTAGCCAAATAGATCAAGAAAACGATTTAGAACAAAGTCCTAACGACAACATTAAAGCAGAAGAAGGTATAAACAATGACGAAAATAGTGCAAATGAAAAAGAGGAAGAGATTGTATTTAACGAAAGTGAAGGTATGTATTCAAATGCGGTTTTTGCTATAAGAATCTTCATCATGGCCTTTTTATTATGACAATCAAGTACAGCGCAATGAGCGTCAACACAGAACTATATCGATATAGTTCTGCGTCAATATATAATGTAAAGGTATCTCAAAACAGGTATTAGTATACCCATGTATCACATGCTAAAAGAGCAGCTCCATATGACTCCATATTTATTAATTAATTATGTATGTGGATATCCAGCATAGAATACATCTTTGCTTCTTCTCTAGTGACTCCAAGGCTCAGCGTAGCTGTCTTAGTTAGGCTATGGCAATTCTTTGAGAGATTTTATTACATGGCTAATTATAAAACCTCCACGTATTACTCATTGCTAATTTATCGATTTTGGTCGCCACCATATCCTCCAAAATTTCGTTTAAATATTGAATCTTCTATTTAACCAACCAAACACCAGCTTACAGGTGTTCCATTAGAATAGTACGCTTGTGTTGATATCATTAGTATTTACAAAATATTATGATTTGCTTTGGTTCTGCTGATGAAATGGCCTAGTTTTATTTAAAGAGTTTTGGTTTAAAAATGATAAAAAATTGTATTGTGTCTGTTTCAGAAAAAAGTGATGGCAATGAAGAAAAAGTTTCAGATGTTGAAGAATATGATGTTGGTGTCGGAAAATCAAGTGGTAGTGTAGCAGCACTATTTGCTATTAGAGTCATCATGATCATTAGTATTACAAAACATTACGATTTGCTTTGGTTTTGCTGATGAAAAGGCTTAATTTTATTTTAAAAATTAGCAAAAAGTGTATTGTGTCTGTTTCAGAAAAAAGTGATGGCAATGAAGAAAAAGTTTCAGATGTTGAAGAATATGATGTTGGTGTCGGAAAATCAAGTGGTAGTGTAGCAGCACTATTTGCTATTAGAGTCATCATGATCATTAGTATTACAAAACATTACGATTTGCTTTGGTTTTGCTGATGAAAAGGCTTAATTTTATTTTAAAAATTAGCAAAAAGTGTATTGTGTCTGTTTCAGAAAAAAATGATGGCAATGAAGAAAATGTTTTTGATACTGAAGAAAAAGATGTTGGTGTTGGAAAATCAAGTGGTAGTGTAGCAGCACTATTTGCTATTAGAGTCTGAATCATGATCATAACCATAGAGGATCTCTTCATGAGTCATTGATAAGACCTCCTGTCAATGTTTGCATTGTCATCGATTTGATATTTTGTCATTAAATGCATAGGTGCCCAATACCTGTCCATCACGTGCCAAAGATACACCTCTCATGACCCCATCTATAAAGTTTCTATTTTTGCGTGAGCTTCACCAACCAGTATAGCATAGCATCCGTTTTACAATATTTTGTTTTTGGTTTGATTAGAATATGAGGGTTACATTTATTTGTTCTGGCCGGCCTTTGTGAGTTGAGTCTGAAACTGGTTCACATACTTTTGTTACAAGAGATTAGGGTCAAAATATATGAAAGCCAGTAACATTGGTTCCGTTTCAGAAAACAATGACGATGACAAGGAACATATTTCTGATGATGCCGAACCTCTAGATGATCCTGAAAAATCTCTTGGTAATTCAGCAGAGGGTGCTAAAGAAGCGAGACAAGCAGCAAGAAGTGACGAAAACAAAAAATTGTCTAATGACACAATCGATGGGGTAACTGAGAGTACATCTGATGAAGTTGATAAGCATGTTATCGCTCGGCACCAACAAATAAAGATTAAAAACAAAAAACGCTATAATAAAACCAAAACTGTAACTGATAATGAAATATAGTGGGAATACTATAACAGAAAATAATTACACTTTCGTATTATGAAAGCATTTATAAGCTTTGCAATTAATAAAATATAAATATTATTATTTTATAAGCCGACGGCCTGGTATTTTAGACTTAAGTTGTTTAGTAATGAAATCTGCAAACAAATTACCCGTAGGTAAAAATCGTAATTTTCAGTCAGCTAAATGAAAAAGATATACCTATAAGCAATTTGAACATTCTGATTAAACTAATTTTAATTATCCTTTTGTTGTACCTTATTATAAGTAGTTGCGATATATTTTCCCACAAAAATGATAATCATTTTTAACCTATCATCATCCCTACAATTTGTAGGTAGTATCTAAAGTAACCTCAACAAAAGTTCATTCGATGTAGTGACTCGTTAAATTTTTATATCTGAATGCTTTAAACGTGAATATTCTATGCCATCAACAGCTGTTAGCTTAGGATTGCTTACGAGCTTCGTGTTATTAGCTAAATGATAGTTGATACTCGTATCTAGTTTGTACGACCTCAATTAACGACCATTTTTACTGGAACCTAAACAAACACGGTAGTTCAGATATCACCGAGCATTCACCCTAATTAAACATACCGTGAGTTAGCTACTTGGTGGGAAACGTGGAAATATTAATATTGCCTTTATTCAGCAACAGTTGTTACATTATAAAATATATAACAGTTGTTATATTATTTCAAATGGTACCTACGCTCACTATCCGAGTGTGGACTAGATAACAACGAAAGGGCATGAAATTAAAACATTCCCAGTGTAAATAAATTAATGAAATATCGAATGTTTGTTTTTATAATATTTAATGAAAAGATTTGAATTCTCCTGATGTTCCTTTGAACATGCAATATATTTTTACGATCAAATATTCATAACACTGTATATAGCATTTGCATGTTTGGTAACACCTTGTATATTGTACAATTCACGTTTGCGACTTGTTAAGTCCCTGACAATTTGTTTTTATGACAAAAGCTGCATTTTTCAGTTGTATGGAATGGACTGGCGATGTTCACACAAAGCGCTACATGTCAATGACTTGGCAACCCATGCGGCAAGCGTGCTAGTTGCTGGGTGGAAATATACCTGTTTACATAATGAAAATTATTGAAGAAAACACAAAATTGATAAGCTCATGAAATGATACGGCTGAAAGTCTTGTATGTAATCAGTGTCCGAAAGAATGATTAATATGATTCACTACTGTAGCGCAAATTTAGTTGAATTGGAATGCTTTTTATGAATAAAAATACGAAGAAGTTATTGAAATAGTAAATATAATTCAGGTGCCAGTTAGGTAGATACTCACCTACTGCTTACATTTGTTTCATCTCATATTTGGTATACAAATGATTTCGATTCACAACTTTATCTTGTGCAAAGTTCGTAATGTATGTAATGTAACTTTGAAGCTTTGAGAAAGTTTCCGATTTCCCCAAGAAGTCGTTGAAACTTAAATTGTTTGTAAAATAAACCAATGAGTCTGGTGCTTGATTAGAATGTAACTTGTTGTTTGACTTCAGCTTTGTACATATAGTAAGTAATATTTATGCAAGCAATAATTGAGCGTTCATTAAAGGAGAACATGACATTTGCAACAGTTGCTACTTACGTAAAGTTGCTGCAGTTCTTTGAAGCGGTAATCAAGAGAGCGCGTAATAAACCCAGTAGGTATAAATACTTACCATTGTAGTGCCTTGTTGCTAAAATTATTGCTGCTTTTTACTTTAATTGTAAATATGTAAATAAAAATTATAATTAATTAATTATCAAAGCCAAAAATTTTGTCAACCCTAGTACGCTGTCATGTCAGGGAACCAGATTATTTAACAAAAAGGCCTACGTACCTATTTTACCTATTAATTGTCTACTTTATAGTTTTTCTATGTTTCATTACACAAGGATGTCATTATACTCAAGTACTGGCTTCAAAAAATTTCAAGTTCGAAAAAAATAATAATATATGTTGTCAATTTACGATTATTATTTTTGTCGTTCCGCGAATTAGGTAGAAATGTAAGTACATTCTGCGTAGTTTACTCTTTAATTTTACTGAAATAGGGTTTGCACATCAGTGAAAATACTAATATTTTTTTATTTTTTTGGGGTATGTTATACAGCGCTAGTACGGTTCTTAAATATTGTGAATGGACTCGTCATAAGGCCCCATTTAACCTCCTTTCGGCTTTACGGGTAGTTTTGTAACAAATTACGTAGGCCCCAGCCGGAGGATCGAAAAAAAACCAAAAACTTTTCTAACTAATTTAATTTAAAATAAAAATTACAGAGTAACTATTATGTATGAATGCTACCGATGCTAGGTATACAATGATTTATTCTATCAATTTAATATTAACTAAAACATGAAATTGGGTTACACGAGTTTCCGCCGATATTGCTGACTCCATGCCTCGTGTCGCTGCCGTGACGCACGTAGCCCGTCGCTAGGTGCCAATGCACTTCTATGTCAGCGGTTTTCTATAGGTACTATATCGTAACACCTCCACCCTCAGAACGGCAACTATTTTAAAACTTTGAGAGAAAATGTTGCCGGTACTCTCGGTGGGGGTTCAGGCTTCTCAGCATCCTCGTAATGTGGTTCTTCAAATTTTGATTTACGGTTTCTCTTCAGATGGGTGTAGTAACGGTGAATAATCAAGGCAGCTCCTAGTGCAAAAGCACCGAATAGTATAGTGTAGATTGGTATTGTAGTATGAAATATAACATCAGATGAAGTATGATCTAAATCTACTGTCCGCTGCAGCATCACTTTATCTGTATATTCATGAAGATCTCTCAGGTCGATTGAGTTCAATTGAATGTGAGGTAGTGGCGAGACACTTGATGTTTGAATGTTCATCGAAATCTTCATAATTTTCAGCGGTTGACCTTCGATCCTGTCATAGCTATTGCTGATGGTGATTTCAGGTGATTCCAAAGAGCAACTAGTTGGAATGGTGACCAGGAAACTTCCTTGTATGGTGTTGTAGCTTTCGTGCCCGCAGATAGTGTGGATCTTCGTTGGATGAGGGAAAGAGATGGCGTAATGTCTTCCGTCCAGTCGATCTACAGCTTCTTTGGATAGCTTGATGGTTGTCATCTCACAGGCCGCATCCAAAGATTGGTTAGTGATAAGGTTTTGTATGCAATCCGCTTGTGTTCGAACTTGATTATGTTTTTCTTCGCAAAGGAACTGATTATTAAACTTCGGACATTCTGTCTCTATGTACATGAACGCCTTCCTGTTACTTGCTATGAGGGGATGTGGGGGCAGAATGGATTGGTTATTTTTATTCGGAAGGATTGCTAACCTATATAAGTCGTAATTTTCAGGAGATACTATGGGAAACTTTAAAGTAATAATGATACGCTTGCCTGAAAAGTAGTAACCTGGTTTTATTATGTCATAATATTCTCTTAAATCTAACCCGAGTATAGTACCTTTAGGGTAAATTAAATCTAATTTATCTACCATTTTCGCTAATATATCTATGCCTACTATAGAATTATGTGTGCTTGATGCACGCACGAAACTTAAAATATTCTCTACTCTCAAAAGTTCTGCCATTATATCGTCTGTATTTTCCGAAATGATAGTTAATAATTGAGCAAACTTAGCGTACTTTATTAAGTATGTATCTTTATGCGCATCTTTATCTAAAAGTAATTCCAAAGTAGAATTGATTCTTTCTTGATTTTGAACTATTTGCGGTATGACTCTACTGTGGTGTGCCATCCAATCTTTGCTTATACTAATATGACTGTTAAATTCATCTGTTATTTTAACTTGGTTATTTTCTAAAATTTTGAAAGCGTTGTTAAATTTAATTGCATCTGAATAATCAAGATTGCCAGTAATGCTCTTAATAACGGAACCTAAGCCATCTATAAGACCCCTCTTGTTACGATTAGGCTCTAAGCTACTTAAATAATTTAGAATTTTTTGCATTTTAATAGTTAAATATTCAATCTGAAGTTCATACAATGAGTAAGTGTCATTTTTAAGTCTATTTTTAAAGTCGGAAAGTTGAGTCTGTACGTTGTTAATTTGGAGTTCAATATTTTCAAGTTCTATGTATTGTAGGAAGGTATGATAATGAGTTATAAGTATAGTCGGTCCTAGTTTGAATGGTAAAAGTCCAGGTCCATCATCCAGGCTCTCAAGTTTTATCTCTTGAGCTTCCAGCATTGTCATCGCGGTCAGAGTCAGTAGGAACCTGCAACAATTTTGCCGATTTAGGGACTCTTTTGAGACGGGACTTGGCTACGGGACCACGTTTTTTGGATGTATAAATATGAATCGGTAAATCAGCAAGGACCGTGTCTTGAGTATAGCGTGGTGCAAGTTTCTGTCGAGTAGCAAAAGGGTTACTTATAAAAACTTGTTGATCTGGCTGATATTCTATTTCCGGTTCACGGTTCTGATTACGGTTTTCTATAAGAGAGCTACGGTTAGTCAATGCCGTCTCGTTAATCATATCATAAACAGTTTTCATCTGATCGCGGTGATTCTGTGTATACTGTTGCAATAAATGTTTAGTCAGGTCTATGTCAACAGGGTCTCTTGGGTCAAAGTGTCCGTTAATTATGTCATAAGGTCGGCATTTTGTGAAGCTGTGCACTGAGCTATTATATGCCAAAATAGCATAATGCATTAGATTAACCACAGGTTCATCTTTTTGCTGTAACTTAAGTATGCGTAAATGCTCTAATATGGTCAAATGAAACCTTTCGATATTACCGTTATCATTAGGTGCATGGGGTAATGTTCTATGGTGATTAATCTTATGTAGCTGAGTGAACTCTGAGAATAACTGATTCGTAAATTCGGTTCCATTGTCTGTCACTATAGTCAATGGAAGACCGTGATGAGTGCAATAATGTAATAAGCTTTGAATTATGCTGAGGGCAGTTCCATCTCGAAGATGGTACGCTTGGCCGTATTTAGAAAAAACGTCAATAAACGTTAAGTACTTCTCATTCTGGGCTGTGAACAAGTCTAAATGAACTATCTCGAATGGTTTCGTTGCTGGTGGTACTATATTAAACTGTTGTTTAATTGGGTTTCTGTCATATTTAGCTTGGCCGCATAACGTACAATCGTTGATGAACTTAGTTATGTGATCCCTCATTTTAGGCCAATAATATCTGTTTGAAAGCGACAAGAAGCACTCGTTAATTCCACGATGGTTTGTTTTTCCATTGTGGTAATTACGAATTAATTCTTGTTGCCTGAGGTACTCCTTAACATTTTCAACTTCCTTTTTAGCTAACACCAAATTCATCGCTGAGCTACGAAATTTCTCTTGAATTATAGGAATTATATCATACATTCTTAACGGTGGATTTATTAAAAGAGCGGTTTTTACTTTAGGATTTACATATTCTCTAATAGCACTCATTACGTCATCACATAAGTTATTTTCAGATATCTGTACGCAAGTCCTAGTATGTGTGTCGAATGGCTTAGTAGCCGTCGGTCGTCGTTTTACGTCACCTACTACTGTCATGATTAGTTGCCTATGAAATTTATTCAATAAATCGTCAGTTATAGGAATTTCAAGGATAGGGCTCTCGTGACTTGTATGTGCAGTAACTGTAGTTGAACCATTAGCAGAACTAGCTGGCATTTCTGAAGGATTGACAGCGATAGAACTTATCTCTTCATTATGAATCTCGACTCTAGAAAGTGCGTCGGCGTTAGTATTGGCATTACCTTTTTTGTACATGACTGTAAAGTCATATTCGCTAAGTTTCAACCTCCATCTTGTTAGTCGCGAATTCGGTTCCTTAAGGCTCATAACCCACTGGAGTGGCTTATGATCCGTGAGGATCTTAAATTTACGACCAAATAGATATGGTCGAAAGTACTTAGTAGCCCATACTATGGCCAATAGCTCTTTTTCTATTGTGCTATAGTTTACTTCGCTATCGTTAAGTGTTCGGGAAGCATAGCACACAGGCTTATCTGATCCTACGGGTCCTTGGGATAAAATAGCGCCAATGGCTACATTAGAAGCATCTGTTGTTAATATGAACTCTTTATTAAAATCAGGATATTGCAAAATGGGGTCATTGGTCAAGAGGGTCTTACACTTTTCAAAGCTATTTATATATTGGGAGTCTAAAATAACTTTATTAGCCTTCTTTAAACAGTTAGTGAGAGGTTTCGTGATTCGAGCGAAATCGGGAATAAATTTTCTATAATACCCAACTAGGCCCAGGAATTGCTTTATCTCCTTGGGAGTTTTGGGTATAGGGTAGTTCTGTATTGCGGAAATCTTATCTGGGTTTGGTTTGATTCCATCTCGACTAATGATATGTCCTAAGTATGCGGTTTCCAACTTTAAAAATTCCGATTTATCCATCTGAATTTTAAAGTTAGATTCCCGTAGTTTTTGGAATACTTTCTGCAGATTTACCATGTGCTCTTGGAGCGAGGTACTAAATACGATAATATCATCCAAATATACCAGGCAAACAGTGTTCTGGAGATCCTTGAGTACATTATCCATCACACGTTGGAATGTAGACGGAGAATTTTTCAATCCCATGGGCATACGTAAAAATTCGTAATGTCCATGTTCTACATTGAACGCAGTTTTGGGAATGTCTTCAGGGCTCATTTCAACCTGGTAAAATCCACTAGCCAGGTCAAGGGTTGTGAAATACTGACTGTTGCCTAGTTTATCTAATACGTCAGAGATGTTGGGTATTGGATACTTATCGTCTATTGTCTTTTCATTGACTTTACGAAAGTCTATCACAAGTCGCCATTTAACTTTCCCGGACGCGTCGGCTTTCTTAGGTACGATCCATATGGGAGAGCTCCAAGCGGATTCGGAAGGTTGAATTATTCCTTGCTCTAACATTTTACCTATCTGTTGTTTAACCTCGTCCCTATGAACGTACGGGTACCGATAACTTTTTGTGTATACCGGTTCCTCATCAGTAGTTCGAATCCGATGTTTAATCTTATTTGTGAATGTTAATGACTCGCCTTCTATATAAAATACGTCCGCATATTGTGCACACAAAGCTTCTAAATTAGCGCGTTCCTCTGCATTTAAATGGTTCGTTCGTAATCGTGATACCACTTCATCAACTCGCGAATGCTTATTTTCGGTACGCGTGCACTCGTTAGTATGAACCTCGGCTAGTAAAGGTTGGTTCATAGAAAATATTATATCGTGTGAAGATGGATTTGAAATTTCTAAAATACCACGATTGTTCTTTACTACGGTTATACAATCCTTGATAACGCAATTAGAAACAACTTGTTCCGGGATGAAAGCCTCTCCGTCGTGGATATTAATTGGCAAACGTACTAGTTTCGAGGAGTTAGCCGGGATAACATTTTCGTATAAATTTAAGTTCCGCGAATTATACATGTGAATGGGGTTGGTCGCGTTACGAGTAATTAATACTTTATTCTTAAGGTCAATCTTAGCTTCCCATTTTTCTAATAAGTCAAGTCCAATAAGTCCGTCAAAGTAGTTATGAAAACGGTACACAAATAATTTAATATAGTCAGAGTCCTGAAATTCATTAAAACATGGTAAAGACACAGAATAGTTATTACGAGTAGTTGCATGCACGTTAGTTACTTCAAAAGGATCAAAGTTAAGAGGAATCTGCGGAAAATAATTTTCAATTACATCGGGATTGATAAAGGATTGATTAGCCCCTGTGTCAATCAAGAACTTTAACGGAGGGTTAGATATCTGAATATATGGAAGTTGCCGTTGCGTTTGCAAATTTACTTCTATTTTGATTTTCTTATAATTTGATTTTGTTGAAAATCCTGATCTGGACAGTTAAAAGAGGATTGAGGGTCATTTGAATTCCCGTCAGTCTGTTCAGTCACGTTATAGTCTTGACAATATTGGGTCTCGTCAGGTTCGTTAGCAATAGGGTACGACTGACAATTATATTCGTACTCAGAATTATATGAATAGGGATCACTATCTTGATAATAATAACTATATCCATCATAATCATAGCACTCGTTGAGATTCATCTCACGAGACTTAAAATAATTGTTAGGCGGTGGGTTACCAGACTTTGTCCAGTCATGTCCTGATAGACCAGTAGGTGGCAGGGGTTTAACCACGTAATGACTAACACCACTCATGGGCTTAGGGCCTGTACTTTGTGGTTGATTGCGTGGCGACATTCTAAATGGAGTAGATTGAGGGTTATAACTTTGCGGCAACGCACGGAACATTTGTTGGGTTCGTGAAGGACCTTGAGGAGGTCGGTTCATAGGGAAGTTAGGCCTCCATGGTTGTTGGGGCTGTGGTTGAGGCATAGGTCGCTGAAAAGGCACATTGAATGGCATACTATACATAGGTGCAGGAGGAACGAATGATTTTTGTACTGGCATTGCAAATTGCGGAAACTGCATCGGTTTCGGTGCAGTATTAATTTTACGATCAGGCACAGAATCATTACGTTGTTGCAGGTACATCACATTAAGTTCCTCTTGCACAAATTCTAATGCTTTTTCGACACTATCAGGGCGCATGCATCGTATGCGTGAGCCTAACGGCTCCTTTAGTCCACGAACAAACGCTTGCATAGTCAGCTTTTTATAAAGAGTGCGTTTCGACTCGATAGTAGTAGAAATTGACTCGTGCAAACTTACATATGTCATGATAGTGCTGAATAAATTTTGGCAGCGATCGTAAAACTCTTGTGGCGTACTATTGCCCTGAGTAGCAAGAGAAAGGTCGTTGTAAAGGGCAGTTTCGTCCCTTTGGTCAGAAAAATTATTGATAAGAGCAGTTCTGATACCTTGCCAACTTTCCGGAATTCCGTTCGAGTTGATAGTACGGGCGGCGGGCCCGGTTATTTTGTTAAGAATCCCATTTAATAGGCAAAGATTGGTAAGCTCATTACCCGGTTCAGTTTTTAAATAATGTGCACATAACTGATCACAAAGATGAATAAATCGGGTCAGTACGTTGGGGTTGCCATCAAACTCAGGCACAGGACGTAAGACTTTAAAAATCGAATCGGGATCCATATTAATTAAGGTTTCTACTTGTCTACAACTATCTACTAGATTCCTACGCGATTGCCTACTGGGTGCAGGGCTTTGGGACAATTTCCTAGGATGGAAAATTTTGGCAAATTATATTAACACTAAAAGGGATTTAAATTATAAGGACAAGCAAGTACAGGAGCGATTCAAGTACTTACATATATTTCATTTTTGGTTCCTTCGCAATCGATTTCTTGATTTCCTCCAGCGGTAGGCCCAGGTTCTTTTAAGGTATTCGGATCGGCGCGACGTAGTCCTCACGACGCTCAGCAATCAGGACGATTCGATTGTTTGAATGTGACCCTAGCTATCCTATCCAAATATCCTACCGACTGCGCCAATTACGTAGGCCCCAGCCGGAGGATCGAAAAAAAACCAAAAACTTTTCTAACTAATTTAATTTAAAATAAAAATTACAGAGTAACTATTATGTATGAATGCTACCGATGCTAGGTATACAATGATTTATTCTATCAATTTAATATTAACTAAAACATGAAATTGGGTTACACGAGTTTCCGCCGATATTGCTGACTCCATGCCTCGTGTCGCTGCCGTGACGCACGTAGCCCGTCGCTAGGTGCCAATGCACTTCTATGTCAGCGGTTTTCTATAGGTACTATATCGTAACAAACATATATAAATATAAATAAATAAATAAATAAATAGTCAATATGTATAATAATTATATTAATAAATAAATAGTCAATCATTTTAAGAGAGTAAGTATAGATAAAAATTACAAGAACGGAATCTTCTTTTTATGTGAAACCGAAAATGATTACTAAAATCAAACAATGAGTAAATCTTCAATCAAGATTAATTTATTTAATAACACAAAAATACAATAGTTGCGAACATGAATATTCCGCAGCCAGCGGTTAGTACTATATACTTGGTACAATGAAACTAGTTAAATTATACCAAATGGTAAGTTAAATATTTTTAACAAATAACAACCGCAAGCAATGTCGAGCATTATAGAAATAACAAAGACCGACATTTTCAAACTAGTCTTATTATACACTTATCTTCTTAAATCAGAATAAAAGAAGGAATTATAGTTCAAACAGGCTTGTAAAAACGCGAGTCTTCATCAACATCGTCATTAAAATTATCATAACTCGTAGCTTCTGAAGATGTATCCCAAAAATGCATTGGAATATAACCACTGGGGAATTAAAAAGGGAATTTTACTTGAAGTACACAATTTTTACCATGAGGTAGAAGTTTGCTTAATTTACCTTTTTGGTTTATCGTCAAGTAGTATTTTAATATCAGGTAATTTCACTTCACTATCCTGTTCACTATTTCCCTTAAATTTCTTATTGTTGTTTGAATACGAATTCGTTTGAGTATCATCAGTAACCATATTTAAGTAATCATCAGGTTGGTTGACGAAGTTATAAGGTTTGAAGTTCTTCTTAAGAAACTCTGATGATTCACTTTGCGTACTTGTCTCAACCATCGATCTGAATGGCAGTATTGGTATACGACGGCTTGGTGTTCTTGTAGGTTTGATATTATACTTTATACTTGGTTCCTGAAATTTAGAATGATCGAAATTCAATTATTTAGCAATTATAAATAATTTTATTCTGCGAAGATTTTTAAAACGAGCATAAGGTTGTACTATTCGATACAATATTTTTGTGATTAAAACATGTCATTAGTAAAGATCATTCACAAGAAACAAGAGGTTTATAAAATGGAATGATATAAATCATCATTTATTTCTAAGCTATTACAAAGGTAGGTGATATGTAGTGTTACCTCAGAACAATTTATATCTATCTATTACATTATAATAAATCTGTACAACCAAAAATGGAGTGTCGGTGATGTAGGAAGAGTAAGTCTTTGAACACGCTAATCTTCAAGACCACTTAACGGATTTTCGTGGAGATACCATGGGTTAATGCGACTTGGCTTGGCGCTTTATCGAAATCGGGTGAAAGGAAGAAAAATATAAATATTTTATAAAGACTGCTCGAGCGAAGCCGCGAGTGAGAAGCTAGCTATAAATAAATGCTGTGAAGTAGATACTTCTAAACAGAAATGGGATCTAAGCTCTCCACTCCATGTACACTGGACTGGCTATACGCATATCTAAATGAGACAATATTATACTTGTAGTTTAAATAATTACCTACCATTTTAAGAAAGGAGATACTTTTATGGATTTCACAATCAACACCACTTACCATAACAGTTTCTTCGATTTTGACGTCTGACTTTTCATTAGGGTTATTAGTACTTGAAAATTTCGTGATTATATTAGCATAATTTCTAGTATCTTTTCCTTGTATCCATTTTATTTCAAGAGGGTTCTTATCATCGGTATTGTTAAATTGTTGTTCTTGGTCATCCGAGGTTATATTAATTGAAAAAGCTACAAAGAGTATTGTTAGATTGGAATTAGTTTGTAATGTTTGTTGAACTATCAAAGTTGTAGGTACCTGTGGCCGTTAATTTCAAAGTTTATCGAATCAAGAAACGAACCATAGGTACCTGCAATAATATGATTATAGTCTCGGAGAAAATGAAACGAAGTTACTTCTTTGTAGGCATGTTTTTGTTTTCATTCTCTGTGACTATACGCAATAGGCGCTTTATGTTCTGTCATCAGAAATCATAATTAAAATTTATCCTTTGTTACAAGGTTAGGAGAATATAATCTTATTATATAGTATATTTGTGTGATTAAGAGCTTATTACCATCATTGTTGTCACCAGATCTCCTAGCAGTTCGATCAAAATTTAAATCGGGAAAGTCGTGAAACTGGCCTCGCCGCATGTACACCGTGACGTCAGATCCTGAACAAATTGTTCATTTATTACCAACATGTCAGTACGAAGTGGAAGTTTCCAAAGTGGAAGTTTCCAAAATGATAATAACAATAAATTTCTTGGGAAATTCTTCACACACGACCAAATAATCGACTTCGTTGATGAAGTCGATTATTTGTTTTAGTCAATTAAGTTCAATTTTCGTACTCCGTAGATTGTGTAGAATGTACCTACTACTGACATAAATGATTCCTTTACCTAAAAACGTTCATTATATTACGAATATAGCAAAAAAAAAATAGATGTTATTAATGTGTGTATAAGTAATCTACGGTTTGAAATTTATTACTTTTATTAAAATTACAGTTTATATTTTGAACAAGTATTAGATAGAATTAAATCCAAATAAGCTCTATACCATACTGTCGGAATTTCTTCGATCAGAGCTATTTATAACCTTAATCGGATTAAGATCAGTATTTATTAATATAGCACGGCTCATATTCAAGGATTCCAAAATGAATGTGAATACTTTGGATTTTTATGTTCTCTTTCAATTGTTAACACATTTAAGTTGATTCGCGATTCCTGGAATTTCAATTTTTTTGAGGGTAGTTTTGGGACGCGCGTCCCATATGGGGGGCTTTGAATACATATTACTTAATACATTTATATCGGTATTTAATACTAACTTTTGAATGTGAGGAACTCTGCCATTGAGTAGTGGTATCCGTAGGCGATGCCCGCAATTGTGGTAACCGTGAGAACTATGCAAATCGAACACGCCAATAAGCAACTCAGGAGGAATGTTATCAACCTGCGTGATAAATGATATATTTATTCATTCGAATCTTCTTTAAAAAATGTTTTTCTTTAAAATATTATGAAATTCATTAGCCAAAACGTGAACAAATTTCATTAAGATTTCACTAACTCCTACAGCATTGTAGTAAAATGAATTCCCATTAAAGTTTTGCTATTGTGTTGGTCAACATGAAGTAACTGTTTTCTGAAGGTTATATCTAAACAAGACAATTCAAATAATACCAGTAAATACATAATTAAGTTAGTTATTTTATAAGGTGAGTTTGGGATCACGACCGCGTGGTCACTTTTTCCAACTTAGTAAATGATTGCGATTTCATTAGTATAGTGCTATTTGATCAATAAATTATTATGAATCCCAAATGAATACCGAAAATATGATCAACCTTAAATTTCATATTAAAACCTATTTTGTCAAAAATCACAGCTATGACTATATCAAGATATCAAATAAAGCAATTCGAAAAGCTTCAGAGGCTATTATGTGAAAAAATATAGAATAAACATGGCTGCCTCTGGAATATCCGCTTTCAAGTATTGAGCGGACATGTTAATGTTGCGCCACCAAGCAGTCCCGACCTCAATACCCTTAAATTGTATGCTCTGGGTTGAAATTATAAGTTTGGTCTATGAACAAGAACCCAACTCTGTTGAAAAACTACACTATCGATTAGGTTCAACATTTGAAACGTTGAAAGGCTAAAAGAGAATCGGTTAGGCGACGAGCGGAATTGTGTCGTCATCAAAACGGATCACCTTTTGAAGTAATAATAATAATAGGAACCTTAAAAATAGGATAAAAATAAATATTTAAATAAAAAAAGAATAAAATAAATATTCTGGGACATTATTCCTCACACACGGCCTTTGTTTACTTGGTTGCCACAGGGCCCCGCATGTGTAGCCAGGTATATTAAAATATAGTTTATCGCCCGCGGTTTCACTCACACAGACTTCATAGACAGGGCTTTTCTATAACTTTTTATCGTTGCGTTGAAAGACTTTACGAAACTCAGTCCTTGAGGGTTTAAATTCCCTATTTAAACCCCCAAGGGTTGAGTGTCGGAGTTAAATCGCGGGGTGGAAAGCTAGTTACTTATATAATATTGAATTCTAGCGAACAATAAACAGGTCTAGTGAGTACTCATAGAAATACGTGTCACATAATATCTGTAACTATAGGTAGTAACATTTTATTGCGTCATCACTAACTTCGGATAATTGAAACATGAATTATGCGCATAGTGAAATATCTAACAGTAAGGGCTAGCAATACACAGAGATAAATCAAGCGCTACAATAACACTAGAGTGCAGTGGACTTCAAACTCTATAATAGTCCCTTTACTTTTGAAGCTGCCTTATTAAAAATAAATTGTAGTTAACATTAATATTTTCAGGTTATTCAGGATTTATAAGTAGGTATTATATTTAATTACTTAAGAAATAAAAATAAAATAAGTGGACATCCTAGGGCTGAATATGATGATGATTTACTTACTTACACTTTGTGTTGAATAATAATTGTTTGCTATACCTTCTATTTTAAAATATTTACAAGTATTATTAGAGTAAGTTTGGATGGTTGGATGGATGTTTGTTACTCTTTCACGTAAAAACTACTGAACGGATTTAGATAAAATTTGGCAGAGAGATAGATTACAGTCTGGAATAGCACATAGGCTACTTCTT
This sequence comes from Tetheella fluctuosa, assembly GCA_951216915.1. Classification (NCBI taxonomy): domain Eukaryota; kingdom Metazoa; phylum Arthropoda; class Insecta; order Lepidoptera; family Drepanidae; genus Tetheella; species Tetheella fluctuosa. The sequence continues at coordinate 8,979,540 of OX578227.1, read as the reverse complement.
ATCCCGGGAGAACATAAGATCTCACGGGAATGCGGTTGAAACCGCGGGGCGGTAGCTAGTCTATAATATGGACATTATGTACAACAATTAGATAATACTACTTAACCGAAATAATAACCTACTTTTGTATATCTATTTTTGCCTAACCTTTTTTTTTTTACTATAGTTTTAAAGATTTTTTTTTACATACCTTTGAATAATATCAAGACTCCAACCAAAGCAGTGCCATATGTAGCACATAGCAGACACTTCAATGGAATGTCCCAGAGGAAACGCTCATTGTTCGCGTCAACTGCCTTGAATCCTAGAATAGCAAAATGTTTTATAATAAAAGACTTGTAAAGGAGTGCTGAATTTCCCCAGAGCAAGAGAGGTACAATAAGTGACAAATAGGTTCCCTAATGGTAAGTTTTTTACTTTGCAAATATCTATCCATTGGAGTTTAAATTGATAATCTATTAGATTTTCAGTCACTGTAAAGTTTAGGTATAGTTTATGCAAAATATAATAAAATAAGCTAATAAATTACATTAGCTTTCAGTGAAGGAAAACATCGTGAGGAAACCATAGTACGGTGGTAGGGTACTTTGTAGTACACGCCTGGCTGGCTACCACCCTCATGTTGAAAGTCTGTCACCAAGCACCTTCAGTTCAGTTACCTTCTAGGCTTTATAAAGGTCGGCAATACATTGGCAATCCCTCTAGTATTGCTAATGTCCATAGGCGACGGTAGCCACTTACCATCAGGTGGACCGCCTAGGCGCCTGCCTGCTTGTCAGACTTCTGACATAAAAAAAGAGAGGTGAGGAGCAAAAGTCATCCTTACGCTTAAAAATACGTGTAAGTATTTTTTTATACATGCCTAATCCTATTTTAGCCTGACCTTATATGTTCAAATATTTGAACAGTATTTTTTTCTGTTTATATCAAATCAGTGTATCGCAGAGGGTAAATGCTTTGTTATGTGAACAAATTTGAAATTAATCATGCATGGGCCGTTGCAGACTACCCTGGGACAATGTTCCCGAATTGAAATCGTCGCTTTGTTTGTCCCACAGAATGGTCGATGAAAATAACTGACCGTAACAATGCTTATAAATTAGATTATATAACAAAGTACAGTTCCATTTGGAAGTATAATCATTTTTGGTTCAGCTTTTACGAATGCAGTTGACAAACATGAGATTTCTCGTCTAAGGGACAGTTATTCAAGAGTAGATAGATACCTATGTATTTCTTCCATCTCTGTATTAGTAAAGATTCTGTAGGTTGGAAGATTTGGGTTTGTAGAGAATATTTTTTGAGCATGCATTAACAGCACCATTTGTGTCTTGTTAACAATCATTTGGGGTTGGAGAGATAAGTAGTTTTTGTTATATTAACGAAATAATCTTACCAGTTTATATGAATTATCGTGACGGTTGAATAAATATCATGTAAATTACAAATAAAACCATTATCAAAACTAATAAATGTTTTATAAAACATCAGTGTCAAAAATACTGACACAGACTGATAAATTAAAAAAGCGCTTATTCTCTGAGGATATTCTAGCAATGCATAGCAATGTTTTACATCGGTTTGAAAAGGAGGTAAGTTATTAGTCCGAATCTCATGACGTAATTTATAACATATTTTTAGGGTTCCGTACCCAAAGGGTAAAAACGGGACCCTATTACTAAGACTTCGCTGTCTGTCCGTCCGTCTGTCCGTCTGTCTATCACCAAGCTGTATCTCAAGAACCGCGATAGCTAGACAGTTGAAATTTTCACAAATTATATATTTCTGTTGCCGCTATAAGAACAAATACTAAAAACAAAATAAAATAAATATTTAAGGGGGGCTCCCATACAACAAACGCGGAACCCTTCGTGCACGAGTCCGACTCGCACTTGGCTAGTTTTATTAATGCGTTCGGCTGTTAGGTGTGCGTTTACCGCACATTTACCATTCATACATTTTACAAGCCTCATCTAGTGCCTTCAACGCGTGTTTGCGTCCTATTTGTCAGCAATATTTCACTTTCGGAGGCCGGTCGCACTTTGGGTACGAATTTGTATCGCACGTTTACATAATATTCTTGTCGTACGTTTTTACACATACGAGTATAAGATGCATTTTTGTGGGTCTGGCTCGGTTAAATTTCAGTCTTCCGGAGAATAAATTTCTAATATTTAATTTTATTTGCATGTGTACAATTTTATTTGCATAAAGAGTAGAGAGAGTGTTTCTGTTTTTGGAGTAGGTAATTGGTTTGAAAGGGGACAAATCAACATAAAATGACTATGGGCTCAACTTTGCATTTGAGGTACAAGGTAATAATAGTAAAAACGCACATGTAAGTTTGAGGCACTGAAATAGATGCGGTACCTAGTAGATACAGTCTGCAAAGGAGCAGGACTGTTAGAAAAAAATGTATATTATCCTACTAATATTATAAATGTTAAAGTTTGTGAGTATGGATGTCTGGGTGACTGGATGTCTGGATGTATGTTTATTACTCTTTCACGCAAAAACTACTGAACGGATTTGGATGGAATTTGGCACAGAGATAGAATAACACATAGGCTACTTTTTATCCTTGAAAAACATAAGATCCCTCGGGAACGCGGGTGAAACCGCGGGGTGGAAGCTAGTACTTCATAAACATAATGATATACTTTTTTGTAATCCTGTGCAGGTAAAACTGTAACTATTTTTATTTGGATATAATGAGTATATGTCTTTATACAAACATACAATTTGCATTTGATCCCACTTGAGACATTCTCAGACGACGATGAGTGAATACGGTGAACTCCGTAATCTACCTTTGTACGGCGACAACCAAAGTACCAAAGTGACAATCGTTCCGTAGCCAAGTCAACTTCAGCCGACGAGCAGTGTAAATAGTGTGGCATATTATAATGTTTACTATCATTGTTTTGCAACGAAAATAATGAACGAAAAAAAACATTTATTCTTTTTTTTATACCACTAACTAATGAGGCAAATAAGCATACCGCCCGCTTGATGGTAAGCGGTTACCGTAGCTTATTGACGCTTCCAACACCAAGGGTATCTATCACTCGAGCGTTGCCGTCCCTTAAATCTCTTTACCCAAGGGTGTAAGAACATAAACCATTACCTACATACATAATATATTACACAGTAAAAAAAAAGAAATAATCAATATGAAAAAAAACGATCGACTCAGTTTTACTCCGAATTAATTATGGGCAATGCTCAGAACAGCAGATATATATCTGACGACTAACCATTAGTTATCCAATAAACAATCATTAGTCGTGTAATAATATAGATTACTGTATATATTATAAAATTTACTTTAATCTAATCAAGAATCTCAATGAGATATACAAACGAAATATACTAGAAATAAGCAGCTGTTAAATCTATACGAAATATCATGATTTGCTTTATTATCGGTTTTAATAATCTTCATTCGCTTATATTTACTTACTTATTTAGCCTATATAGGTAGTAATCTGCAATGAAAAATGCTAATTTGAATAAATAAAGTTGGAATGCCTCGAAGTCTACGAATGTAGTAGTTCAGTCGCACGAAGCGAACCACTCTGGGCGGTCGTCCCGCCCGCCCATCGCGTCACCGACCTTACCTCTCCGCGGAAACGCGAATATGTGATTTAAAATTTAAATAATCAAAAAGTATAACGCCAAAGACAATTTGACAGAGACAGTGTTGTATAAAGTGTGTTGGTTAAGATCGAGTCAGCGGGTTTAAACGGATTTACTTCTTAAGGTAATTTGAAATCTTGAGCGTCGTTAAGTTTTCCTCGTCAGCTGCAAAACTGTCCGCGCTGCGTTATGGACTTAATCGCGCACCGTAAATTTTAAATTGACTCCTGGAATTGACAGCACACAGCCTTTTGTGTTATTTTATGATCTTACAGTTATTATAGTTAGTTATCTTGGTCGAAATATTACACGTACATTTGTAGGTATTATACTCGTGGAAATGTCGATTAATTAGTGTGATGCCTTGGGGACCATTTGCTTGTTAGCCAATATTATGAGCCGTAACACGATTTGAAGAAAATAAATATTGAGAGGAAAAAGTGGTTCCAATATCGAAGAATTTCCGAAGTTGTCATATAATGGCGACAATAAATAGGAAGGTTGATATCTTTAATAAAGTAAGTTTATCGCAACCGACACATTTAAGAACGTATAAGGAAAATATTTGTATGCTCTGATTAGGGACTTCTAATAAATATTAGCCGCTGCTCGCGTGAAGAGATTTTCTCTGTTTCATTAAAATAGTCTCGGTTAGCTTCTTTTTGTCGTATCGCAATGATACATAGCTGTAAAGATCTCCAATAAAATTGTGAAATCTGCTTCAAAACACGGCTGGTGGTTCTCGAGATACCAGTATCTGAGATGATTTATTTTCTTGGTTTGTATGTAGAGTCATTTATGCTGAACAAGTTTTACTATGGAACCAACTGTTTTTGACCAAGCAAGCTTGACTTTTAGCATGAAAAGTTTTTTTTTTTCCAAATTTCAGAGTTGGTCCCATAGTAAAAGTTTCAAACAAACCCAACAGGATTAAAAAAGAAGCTACGTCAAAATATTCACCCGGTATAGCGCAATAACGAATAGACAGAAAGACGTTACGTTTTATAATATTTAGGATAAAAGGAATGTAATACAATTGCGGTCATAAAGGGATTGTACGCGTAACTCGAATACTCACACAAGGGTTTTTAGAACGTGGAGCTGTAGGTACGGTCAGCAACATAAGTAGCGGAACAGATCTAAATTTACAAAGTACACAAAAACGATCCATAATATGTAGAGATTTTTAATATATAGGTTTTTGTTGTTACATATTTACAAAGCACTTATTTATTTCATCTTTTTGTATTATGTATAGTTATAGTGTACATGTGCTTTGTAAATTGGGATCTGTTCAGTTGCTTATGTTGCTGTCTGTACCTACACATTTCAACAACTAAATAAACTTAACCTTTGTCACGATTATGGCTCTCTAATCTGAGCTATAAAAGATTTGTGATCACCCGCATTACGTTCATGTATCAACAATAAAATTGTTTTAGTCGCTTTATTTTATTTATTTTTAATAAAGCATTTTATGAATCATCCCCTAAATTGAGAAGAAGGTAAGATAAGCAGTGGGCTGAAAAGGGTTGATTATGAATATAAAAAGCTTCACAATTTTATTATAAGCAGACTAGCTTTCAACCCACGGCTTCGCTTGCGCAGACTTTATAAAATTTAAATATCTTACTTTCCCTTTGATGAAACAAAGCCTATTCGGTATGTTAGATACAGACACGCTGGTTTTACAGTTTTATTATTTTATACGGCGGTGAAATTATATTGCCTCGCGTTCACCTTTGAGGGTAGAAATGAGACGCAAAATATGAAGAACAATTACATTCTTAGTAGAAAAATACAGTCGATGCTTATTTTCACTTTGATTCTTTATCGTGGAGCGAGAAATTTACGATTTCAATCATTGAGAGATTTTAAAATAAAATTTTAGAATAAAAAACATGAGTATAACTATAGGAAGCAAGCGTACCTCGCATCAAAGTTATCATTTTAAATTGATCAATTGTACTGTTAATATATTATATATATCCTGGGACATTCCTCACACACGGCCATCTGATCCCAAAATAAGTAGAGATTGTACCTACTATGGAAACCAGATAACTGATATACTACATACCTATACTATTTTAATTTCTAAACATATATTCATTATTATAGATAATTACCCAGACTCAGGAAGGACAGACATTTTTATGCACACAAATATTTAACCTGGGTGGAAATCGAACCCACGACCTATAGCGTGATGGGTGGGGTATCTTATCAACCACGCCAACCGGCCCGTTATTGTGATTCAATGTTTGATTTCTACGTAGAACGAGCATTATATTGAACAACAGTTATTGCTCAGTCACTTTGTTCATACTTTTCTAAACGACACCGTCTATGGGTGAGATTTTGTTTTTATTAAAACCAGTGGAATTGTAGAACATTATTGTAATATTTTATCGAGTGCAATGCCACTTTGGGAACAAATATAACGTGTTTTCTACGTGAGTCAGATTCAATTTTGTTTTCTTTTTGCCAAATATCATAATTTTGCCATTTTACCCAATAAAAAATATTCCTTGGAACTCTTCCAAATTTGTAACGCAAAAGTTGCCCATATTATTTTATTCACTTCAGTTCAACAGCCAGAGAAAAAAAAAAATTAGATACATGTTTATTACATTTCAGGTACCTAACGTAAATTAATTTGGGGCCCATAACTTACGTGTCGTGTTAACTAACAATGTAGTTAAGTCTCTAATATCCAAAACACACCTATTTGATAGGTTGTACCTACCCGCCCTATACCCGTCGGTTTGTTTCATACATTAATATTGGCTGGGACAGCATTACATAAAAAGTAAAGATGCTATGAGCATAATGTGAAATTTGCCTTTTTATTGTCAAGCTAACGAAATCAGTAATACAATCTTTTAATCACCTATCAAATAGATATACCTACTTACATCACAAAAGAAGGAATTGGTTAAGTTAATTTGCTATTAATTTCATTTTGAAAGCTTTCGCAATTTTTTTGTAATATTTTTGTCTCACAGAGTAAGTGTCAACTAAAAATTTATAGAATACCAGTTACTCAATCACGCTCTAATGGCTGAACCGATTTGGATTTGTGCTCACACACACATATATTATATAAAACAGGATACATTGCATCCTGGAAAATTAATAGGTCCCTCGGGAACGTGAAATCCCTAAACTCAGAAGCAGTTCATTTCATATGTAATTCATTCAAGGAGCTTGTATAAACTATTTCAAAATTGCCAAACCCTCTGAAATAGCGTAAAAAATGATCCAGAAAAATAAGATATCATCAGATAAAGAAAATATAAATAAAAATAAATATCTGATATAATAGCCGCAACGGCTATTATCGATGTTCGGTGGAGGGCGGAGTGTATAACTCGATTTAGTGCGACATCGCCAAGGCCTACATCAACTGTTTACTACATGATGGCAATATATCACTAACCCATTTCAAAAACGGCTGTTCATATTTGAAGTAACATAAGTATGATCCATTTCATTCTGAGTAGGCATTCTACATAAATTACTAAATAGTATTACTAAGCAGGGAATTTAAAATCCTTGATGAATGTTATGGAAAATTTTAAAACCACGATTAACATCTCATGTAATCGAATATTAATAATAAATTAATGACTTCAAAAATATGTGTCATATTCAAATTTCCATAGCTATTATTTTAACAGTCTATTATAACTTGTAATAAATAAATAAAATTATAATATCTCAGTACAACTTATATAGCCTACAATTACAAAGTTATATTAATTATATATGAACTTGGACATAAACATGCAAACTTCTGAAGTATTATAGCTTCTCGATATATTGCCATAAAAAATAAATGAATAAACGGTTGAGATCGTCTTTATTAACACAGTTTCTTAGTTACCAGAAATAATTTACGATAAAAACTAATGGTCGGGCAGGCAGGAAGATGCTCGAAATATAAACACGTTGACTGTTCAGCGTTAATTCTGCTTATTTATGAATGAAATAAGTTTATGACATAATAAGTAACATGAAGCTTCGTTAACAGACTTACAAAGTTGGAAATAATAGGCTTAAAGACAAGGTTTGGTAAACTTGACCGTCTAGTTGACGACGCTTTAAACAATGTAATGATAGTGATGGAAACCAAATTAAAATTAAATTATTTGCTTAATTTAAATCATCTAATCCTGGATGGGTGACTGTCTAGTGGTATTTCATCTTGAGAGTTTCCGTGCATCGGAAGGCACGTAAAGCCGTTGGTCCCAGATATCACTTAATTGTGATAGTTGTTAAGCTAGTTGGAGACCTCCTAGGTGGCTTGAAAACTCCAACTCCAACAGTAGGTTGAACACTAGAAATCCGCAGTGGGCATGCATGGTAGAATATTCGTCCATTCCTTTCACCCTTATTCGTGAAAAGAGGCCTGTGCTCAGGTGGTACACATAAAGGCTGTAAAGGAAGGAAGGAAATCCGTAACAAGTGATATCCATGACCGTTTCAGTAACTATGTTAAATTCAATAGCTTTCAAATACTATAATTGTTTTTGCAAAGTCAAGTTCAATGCGTAAATTTCGACTCATCAACCTTCAAACGTTATTAGTTAATTAGTTAGGTAACATATAGATTGATTTATGGTTTCCTAGTCGGCATTTATAGTGATGCACACAATTTTATTAAAGGAACTGGCTATTAAAAAACGTCCAATGTGCAAACTTCCCCCCATCTATGTGCGTTTCACGAAACAATATGTATAAATCTATAGTAACGCATCTATAGTGCAGCTGCACTTAAGATCAAATTAAAATGTATGATTTAGCGATTATTAGAAATTATAATAGAAGAGAATCAGCATGAGTGGCTAAAGGGCTAAGGCCCCCCCATTAAGCGTCTGAGTAAATACCTCTGATGAATCTCAAATTAAGCTTGATCTTATCCTATTCTAACCCTAGCCTCAGCTGGGTCAAACCCCTTACAAACCAAAATCCTGGATCCGCCACTGAATGCCATCATATTATGGTGTCTCCTTAGGACCACATTTGATCATATAATCACATGGATCCACCATGATGTGATTGTGGTTAATATAGTATATATTTTTTCGATTTGTCATCAACCTAGGAAGATTGCATAGGAATTTCTCGATGTCTGTTTTTAAATATCCGGCCCCTGCCTCCTGCATCCATTCAATTTCCGTCACATTCTTCAGGATTGATTAGCGTTACAGGTAGGTTTTTTTAATCGGGCATAATACTTGGTATTTAAAATAACTATTTAAATAAATAGTACAAAGTTACAGTGATAATGTTCAAGTATTATATAATTCCTTGGGATTTTCAACGGAAGCTGAAATAATAGAGTTTATAACTGAGCCAGTAATAGTTGGACATTGAATTGCATAGGTTGAAATGTAGATGACAATAAGATATTGTCTTCCGGACATTCAGTGAGATTATACAGACAGTATGAAAGGAAATATAGAGAAAGTAATGTAGAAGATGAAATCCATTATGAATAATTTAGTAGATCACTAAGAGATATGAATTTTTATCACTCCCTATTCCCTAGTTGTATTTTTCATCGTTGAAAGTCGCGGTGAAGTTCATAGTTTTAAATCCATCGATGAACTTGAACTTTCAGAGAAGAAAAAGGGCATCAGACTAGTTTACCGTTATGTTGATAATCTATCGCAAAGCATCAGTTTTACTAAACAAATTCACAATACTGTACCCCGCATAATTGAAAATAAAAGCCTATTAAATTTAGAATGACAATAAAAAACATGTCATCCGATTGAAAAATCTTTGTCTGCTGTAGACCTGGATGAATAGCCACATAGTTTGACAATTTTATTACATGTATTACGTACGTAGATAGTATGACTAAATAAATAAATAATATAATGGAATAGAATAGTATTTGTTTGACAGCTATTAAAACACAAACACACATATAAAATAAAATTAAAAGTGCTGTAAAAATGGAGACGGATCCTGCATTAGTAGTGGTGGGTTACGTCACAACACTGATTTTCAGCGGTACCCTTAATCCTTTTCGTTCAGGTAGGTAGGCCACGTAGAGCATAAATAATATAGATGAAACCAGACCCTCTGTTGTTCGATCTATGTCACACCCGAAGCATTTCAATCAACATTTCTGATGGAATTGTTAATGTAGTTGTAGGTGCAACTACAGCACGGTAGTAGGGTACTTAGTACCCGCCTGGCATGGCTACTACCCTCAAGTTGAAAATCTGTCGCCAAACACCTATTGGTGTGTTCCGGCAGCTGCACTTGAGAGCCAGTTCCTTCTAGGCTTTGTGTGCTTTCCACCTTCGGCCACAACATCACTTACCATAGTGAGATTGTGGTCAAACACAAGCCTATACAAATAAAATAGTAGGTGCGGGTGGCTTATTCATTAATTGAATTTAAATAAACTTTTCTAGCGAACTATTTGTGATTTATCTACTTAATCATTAAAATAATCATGTGAAACCATTGCAATGTGTATTACTTGTTATTTTGGACATTTTATTTGTCAATTATTATATGAAAGAGATTGTTGATCTGAAATTAATTGCGGAGACGTAATTAATGGACAGCATCCAAGAATATAATAGAGATCTGCTATCTCATGAAATTAATAATAAAACTCTGTGTAAGAATATCTAAGAAGAATTTGATTAAGCACTGTTATTAAAACATTAAAATAAGAGGTATGTTGTAAATTAAAAGTAAATCCATCGTCAGTGTAACAAAATGAAATAATAACAAACGTGTTTTTGAAATACATGTAGGTGTTTTATCCACCTAAGCCCTGGCGGGTTATGCATAGGACATCAACTAGAAACTAATTGACGCCGAATGTCGTATAGGTAGGACATATGGAAAACCCATAATAATAAAAAATCCTATATTTAAATACCATTTTAAAAAAACGTACCAAGTTTCATCCAATTCAGAAACATTTAATACCCCCAGGGGTTAGGAGGAGAGGCCAGTCTTTACAATATAAATATAGGACTCTATGATAGAGAATAACCAGAATAGTATGAAGGTAAAATGTTTCTAAATTACATTTGTAGTGTTAAGGATAAGTCTTGACTTCTTTATAAATAATCGGCTTTCCCCCATGGGTTCACCCGCGTTCCTGGGATAATAAGTACATATCGTATGTCTATCTCCGGGGTCCAACCTGGGGGTTCAATCCACCCCTGGTGCCTTGTACAGGGCGCTGGAAATATTGTGCGTCGCTCATCTAACCTCATTGTTTAAATTTTCCTTACTATCACATTTTGAAATTATTTACAAAGTAAAAATATCATCAAGAGATTGTAAAAAGCAAGAGAATGAGTTTTACTCGAAATGGGTGTTAGTAACAAAACTAAAGAAAACATTATCGCTTTGATAATTATTCGTATTCAAATATGTACAGTATATTTGAACGAGCCTTTTCATCAGGTGTGTCGAATTTAGGGACGATATACACCTGTGTCGACAGTAGGGGACACGTCACGCCACTGCCACGCTGACCTTGATTTTCTGACATCGATTCGGGTGCACAGGCTAGTCCACTTTCGTTGTAGTACTACACAAGCATTTCTCGTAAATATCACTTGATATATTACTTGTCTTCTGACGCTATTGCGTGATTGATATTTCTCTTTGTGCTCTTTTCAAATAATATTTGCTTTATATTTGAGGCTATTATATAGGAAATTAATGATGATGTACCTACTTATCTTTTGGTATAGATTTGTCTGGGAAAACTGTCGACGAAATAGGCTGTTTTTGTTTTTAGAATTAGTTATTTTTATACTTTTTCACACAATTAATTACAGTTTTTTGTATCATCATTAAAAATAGTCCATAATTTTTCATCGCAATTTTGTCTTGATGAAGGTTATAACCTTCTACATTAAATAACTTTTTACGATCTTCCGTCACCTGTTCCTATTTTCAGATTCATTAAAATCTTCATCTTATAGTTCATGTCAGTGATTTTATGTTTACATTGTCTATATAACTCATACTCATAGTAGAGGAATATGATTTCATGATTTTTCTTTTTTATAGTAAATTTACTTATCAGTACTGTCTCTAAAATGTTTTATTATAAAGTAATTGTTTCTTTACTAGACGAAGATGGTGTAGATTCATATTTTTCACTTTATGACTCATGGAGAAATATACTATTGTCGCTTGAAGTAGGTATATGGGATATAGTTTACTGTCCAAAACGCTTCTTTACACTATTCCCCCTGTTCTAATAATTGCTTGGTAATTCTAAACTGTGAATGTATCTGCCCCAAACCCATAAAAATATCATCACTGTATCACTAAACATACAAAATTTACATTATCTCTTTCATGTAGTAACAATTTAAGTAGTTTTTAGAATTGTTATTAAATTATTGACGCATTTGTTGAATCACGTTTTATCCTACTGCACCGCGCGACTCGCCCCGGCTTCTGTCAAACTCCGCCGGCTAATAGCAACTATACACGCAAGTGTCATTCGATACAGAATAATATGCAGGCATGCAACGTGAGTTATGCGTACGTATGTGCCCCTTGCATTAATCTGCTCCACTTTTCCATAAGACTGTTTGCTGCAAAAATAAATAGAAAAAAAACCGATGTCCACTTGAGCTGTATGCATATTAAACCTCTAGTTTTCACTTTATTCGTGTTAAAATAAATCGCTAATTCATAATAATATACTATCATGGGTCTGTGGTGGTGTCCTTTCATTTAGTAGTAGAATGTGACCTTACTTTTCCCAGGATATATAATGTTTTATACAAACAAAGCTCGCCAGCTCCCTTATACGTCGCTTTCAAATAGAGCTTAGTAATCCCGGGTACAATCATGAAAAATGTAAAAGCAAGACCTCGCCAATGGACTGTAACTGTAGACGGTACGGCCCCTATTGTTAGCAATTTATTGACTTGCCATTGACAATGTAAAGGAGACGCCATGTTTTTCCGGTTTACAAAATGCAGATTCATTGTGAATTTTACACGCGGAAAGATATTATAAAACAGATTTTATACTGTAGATCTTATAATATTTAGGCTCGGTTGTAGACCATAATAAATTTAAGTGCTTCTTTATGTCGTTTACTATCGTTTGCTTTTCACACTAATGATACGTAGGTTTCATCAAAACTAAAATAATAGAGCCTTTGACATTACTATTATAACCATACGATTATTCAAACTATGAAATTACGAAGTCTGCTTCATTTAAAATTCAGATTATTCTACATGTAATACCAGTTTGATTGGCGTCCAAAAGGGCTCAATATGCCAAATTGTAGTCGATTTAGTTCGTTCGCTTCTGTATTCAGACACATTTGTATTCACTCTGCGTCTCCGTGACCTTCGTCCCAAGTTACTCTTAAGTCGAGAACAAATAGGTAAATTGTTTAAAGAACGTTGTTGCATTGTTTACTTTATAAAATGTTTATTAGAACATTTGTTCATGAGGACTAAGGACATAAAAAGTAACCAAACAGTTTTAGATTTTTTTTAAATGTACAGGCAGAAGATACTCCTTTCCCGCTTCGTACCTACAGAATTTTATTTACTTCATAAGTAGGCGCAAATGTGAATTTCGCGTGTCAAGTCATTCTAGTACTTCTAGTATTACGAAAAATATCTATAAATTTATCTCCACTTTAAACAAAAAGTTGATTACAGTTGTAATTAATAGTCACATGTATAATGTAGAAAAATATGTTTGAAATTCAAATGAAGTTCTTGTGAAAAGGTGCACCGCTGTTTTTCATGCATTTAAATTAAATCTTAGAGTACGTGTAAATCAAAATAAATCTATAAATCGTCGGCAAAACCAGAACGACCTCTGTAGGATATTTATTTGCGAGTCTAGTTTGGGTCTGAACTGGTAAAATATGAATTAAATGAAATAATTTATTCATTCAAATAGGCCTTCACAGGCTCAATAAAGCAGTTGAATTTGGTAACTATTTAATACTCGTACTTACAATAATCTGTGATATATGTATAATAACAAGAGGCGCCTCGTTAGATCACCGCAAAGTTGATAGATAGAAAATAGTGTGTATCTATTCCTAAGCTTAGAGCAGCTGGGTAAATTATGTTGGTAGATGTTGTGATAACGGTTGCAGTGAGTATCCGAGCAAATTAATCGATTCGTGAGGTAATTATTTAGACTCGACTACTGGCATCGTTAATCTGCAAACCTGACTTTCTTCACTGAGCGGTGTTGTTGGGGTAATATTTCAAGTAGAGAACTGAATTGTATTTTTTTTTAATTAAATGGGCTTGTGTTTGGCTTGACATATAAGATGTTTGTATACGACATTATTATGATCGTCCATGACATGTCCTCGTTTATGTATCATATCTCTGATTGCTTTCAATATCTACCTGCATAGAAAAATAATAAGATTTAAATAATTAAGTACGTGAGTTGTGAGAAACAATTCCACGTTGCTTCATAAAGTTTTGATGTAGATGAGCACCAATTTAATAAAGTTATTTCTCTCAACTCTCATTTAATTTTACTTCTGAAACCTTGTGGCTGGAATAATAATTGAAAGCACTAATTCAGTTAGTTCAAGATTTGAAAACAGAAAATGCAGTGATTTTACGAATATCTCTGATTATAATAAGCTTTTTGTAAGTTAGAAAGATATCTTAGAGAAACTTCGAGAAGGACATCCACTAGTAAAGTGTGCGCAACATATGCGACCTCAGGTCACGCACGCGGGCCTGCTTCAATGGTCAACCATGCACAATTCAAGCCCTCTGGTCACGCAAACTAAATAACTTAAAGCTTATGATTTACAAGAATTACTAATCTTGGATGAGGTATTATGTGTAATTCTGATTCAGGTCAATTTATTTCAATAGGTGAGAAATTCTAGATATATTTTCAAGAATATAAAAGTACTAATACGCCGGTTGGCGTGGTAAGTGAGATACCCTATCTAACTTGTAGTATATCAGTTATCTGGCTTCTATCGCACAAGCTCTGCTTAGTTTGGGGTCAGAGGGCCGTGTGTGAGGAATAATGTCCCAGAAGTTTAATTACAATGACTTTTTGTTCAAGAAGGCATAACATATTCTGCATAATATTTAAAATTGTATAAATTACAAAGGAATTTTAATAAACTTTATCACACAGACATTTTATTGTAAAGTTGATGTTTATTATTAAATCTCGGAGCTTTATTGTTGTACGTTAGTAATATCTTTATCAACAAAGTATTTGCTCATCTTTGAGTACTTTTAAATTACAAGAATTACAGTTGTTCATAGACAAAAGACGTTTACAATAAACATTCTCTTCATTCAACTTCAGTGTTGATCTTTTGTATACAGCTTGATTTATTTTATAATCTTGAGAACAAACATTTTGTTAGGTTTGGTTGAGTTTATTATTTTATCCGGTGGCTTTGTTTCACTCTTTTCTACTCATAAAACAACTCTCGCTTTCTTTCACGGATCGGGATGAATTCCGTACGATCGGAAAATATTACATATAATTTTTTTTCAATATGTCCTTATACATAAATAAGTTCAAGCCGTAGTGAACGGTTTAAGGCGATGATAGTTTAGTGGTGTGATATTCAATACCGTGACCAAGGTCGCGAGTTGTAATCCTACAATGAGCTTGAGTTTTCGATGAAGGAAATTGTCGTGTGGAAACTGTAGCACGGTGGTAGGGTACTTTGTAGTGCCTCTGTGGCCGGCTACCACCCTTAAGTTAAAAGTCTGTCACTTACCACATTCGGCCACATCATCAATGGTGAGATTATGGTCAAACATAGTAGTAATGAAGCTTCAATTGAATTTATGGCTATTTACGACTGAAATTACCTACTCGTACTTACTTATAAGTCGCAAATAATTGCTATAAACAATCCATATTTTGCCTTGACTGTGGCTACCCTTGCATATTCTCTCCATCGATTTTCTTACATATTTTATTGTTACTTCGTGATTACCTACTCGTCAAGTACGCGACCTTGCTATTGATTTACTCCATGCTTTATTTTTGGGCTACGGTATAAAAGTTCATTGTATTGTTACATTCAGTGGCGGATTTAGGCATAGGCCCGTGAGGCCCGGGCCTAGGGCGGCAAATTTTGAGGGGCGCCAAAATTTTTAAAATTAATCAGGCAAGTACTAAAATCTGAAATATCTAACAAAAAGATTTTAAAAAACTTTTTTTAATGCTAGCGTATTATTTATTTACGAAACTAGTTTTTTTTTCAAATTATACACACACACATATATATGTATATATAGATTTATAATATATATACTGTTACGAAAGAAAAAGGCCGCCATATCGTCTCGGGCCTAGGGCGCCCTCAAACCTAAATCCTGCATGTCCTGCATATATTGAAATGTACATATACATGTAGTACATAATATTTATTTATATCTAATATATTGATAATGATTAATATACATTATCCTTTTATTTTGTAAGTGCATTTGGCCACAGCCAGCACACTTACCCAGTAAGCGCCTTTTAACTTTATATTTGATGTAACAACTTTGTTGTACCTACTCTCCACAAACTCACAGGACTTTTTTCTTTGGGGTGCGGAGTATTTCATATTTTCTTTTTTTCCTTTAAATGACTATTCGGTCTATCCAGGCAGTTGCAATTCAAGGTTACGTACTAAAACTACAGAATTAATGGCCTCAATTTACCAATGTACCTAGTGATTATGATTGATTGCGTGACGTCCATTGTTTTACAATGTAAATAGATAGGTACCTACCTACCTATATCATAAATAAAATAGTATTGATTTGTGTACAATATTTATCGTCGTTATTATGGATGTACACGAATTTAAATTAATTATGGCTATAATTAAGATGTATAATGTGGCGTTAGTTAATATAATGTACCCAAATAGGTTAGCGCTACTACGTTACGGCTTAAGATACCTACACCTAATGTAAAGTATCCAAGTCGAGACAAGCATATGAAATGTTTTATGTAGAAATTTGGGGTCGTTGGGCTGACCGAGGTGAGGAGCTTTATAAAGTGGTGGTTTTGCGAGCATTCTAAAACGAGGGCTTGTGTAAAATTTATATGGTACCATGTCAAATACAAACGAGGTTTTCCTTGAGTTCATAATATATTAAAACTGTAGAATGAAAGATAAATGAATAGAAGTAATCAAAAAACTCCAGTTGGTTTTTAAACGTTTCCCACGCCACAAGGTTTGAGAGCGCGAGAACATTCCTTTTTCTCGCGTAACTTTTTTCTGTGAAGAAACTTTTTTCAGAGCTTTTACTATAAAGTAAAACGTAATAAATGGGATTTGAAAAAGAGTAGCTGTGGGATATTTTAAAAAGCAGCTAGTGTTTTTATTTCACTTATTATTCTTATTTGAGTTTCCATTCCATTAATTACATTTAATAAAAACACTTGATGACGTACGTACGTGGGTTAAGATGATATTGATGTCTTCAGTGTGAATCATGAATACTTATTTTGGGCTGTATCGATCAAGCCATTGGGTTAGGTACTTTAGTTTTATGTATTTAAGGTAAACAGCGGTAGGTTTCCACAACTAAAAGGAAAAACCGGAAATATAATATGTTTTGAATTCGATTTCTCCTTAGAATCGATTTGTGTTATAGATGAAATCCCTTCAGCCCTTGTGTTATTGTGGGGTTTAATAATAAACGTATGTTTGTATTATCACTCACACAGTCATAATCTTCGTGTACTTCGTGAGAAAGAATATCCTGCAGTTCAAATACAATTACGTATCAGGTTTTTAATCGTTAATTTGTGCAAATACGAAAATACGGTACGTTATTACATCGCACTATTGACAAATGGACCCAATATTTTGGGCATAAATGACACGTAAAAGAGATAGCAAGAATAGTCAGCTTGTAGCGCAAAAAAGTTTGCAATAGCCCACGTTGGGGAATCCGGAGCATATATTCTGGTATATTAGGGTTATTAATAGAATATAGAAATACTTACATATTTTTTCTTACTTATAATTACTTTTTTGGTTGGTAGATTGCTTTCCGGTTTTATTAACAGGTATTGAAGTCGCAAAAGTTGTATGGTGTTGTCAACGGTGTATGCAAAGCTCGAGTTTTTGAATAAGCAATATGTGACAGTCTGTGTTAAATTGGCTGTGCACTGAGCTATGATATTAAAATTTGTAGCTAACATACCGCGATAAAGGTTGCATGCACGTTTGAAAATGACATTTTCAAAACTACTAATACTGTAAATGCGAAAGTTTGTGTTTGAAACCTTGGGGCGGGAGCTAGTAAATCCTATAATCTTTAAGTCAGAGTATTTATCTAATATCTGTGTCATAACTAGTGACTAGATTTCAAATCTCTTTAATAGGGAATATGCATAAAATTTAAATTTGTCTCAAATATTTTTTTCTAGATTCTTTATTGTCATTACATTATACTTAAAAGGTATTTTTTTTATTCAGTTATTATTTAAACCCAGAAAATATTACATAAAAAGTGAAAAATAAGGGAGGGAAATTCAAACTTACAAAACGCGTCACCATTGGTCGAAACGAAATGTGACGTTAATTGTCACGTCATTGAATTTATCGGCGTCGATATTCATACTGTGTTAAAGTAGTGTTTGTGAGAAAAAGTGTTTAAAACTGTATTCCTGTGTGATTACTTGTGGATATATATTTGTAGTCAATCGAGGACGATGACAGAAACTGGTTTTGTTCAAGCACAATCAGATAATCTGCCGAAAATAGATGCATTTATGATGTCAGCATATTTTGCATCAAATCTCGATTTTGAAAGCTGCAAGGTAATTATTATGTTACATGGTATATTTTAGTCCATAACATAGGCTTTATTCATAAATGTTTAAATAATACTTACATCAAAACATAACCTAGACATAACCATTTGTCATTTAAAAATTGTTCTTAAACTCCTAATTTACGTCTATATCATTATAAGTTACTCGTATAATATTATATTATTGAAGCTCACGAAAGTATGATATGTTTATATACTCTTTGTAAATATTAGATAAATACGACATTCCGATTTACATGAACAATTTTCTTTCAGTATTTAAGTGCTTGTTTGTTTCAGATCTGAACGAGAATCTTACGGTGATTCAGCAGTTGGCTATGTCCAAGTGAACATTATTATTATTACATTTTTCTCCTTTCTGTTTCATTATGTTATATTCAATATAATTAACTGTATCTTCCTTAACCTGAAATAAATTATCAATGATTAAAATTTCGTAAAACCGATATACGAATAAATAAGCAAGCTCTTTAGATACATTTTTAATGAACTTTTGTAAACAAGGTTAGGTTAGTTTTAGACCAAACCTCCTATTTTCACACTAAGCTGTACATAAATATATGCTATACTTACGTTAAAATGATCTTCACAACAAAATAGA
Source organism: Tetheella fluctuosa (assembly GCA_951216915.1). NCBI lineage: Eukaryota > Metazoa > Arthropoda > Insecta > Lepidoptera > Drepanidae > Tetheella > Tetheella fluctuosa. Next base: position 8,960,460 of record OX578227.1, on the reverse strand, counting down.
ACCGATAATGGAGATACAATATCCCTTCTCATCATCTTACACCATTTTTTTCGTAATTTCGCATCGCATGGAATACGAAAAAACACTTTATCGGGTGTACTAATAATAGTGTTTTTGCACTTCGGTACCATACAATACTTGTAAGATGGTTTTTTAACTACTTCCATGATTTGTATAGCAATTAAAACTGAAAATACGTATGAAGTAACTGAAACACTATAGTAAACAAACGCGGGATATAACAAATGACGTCATCAAAACCGCGCGCTAAATGGTGGCGTTTGAACGGCTCAAATTTATTCAATGTTTTAAATTTCACTTTGAAAAATAATTTGGCTCTTTTCAAGCCTATTTATATTTTTTTCCATGTTATAAAAATGTAAATGATAAATTTATAAAATAAAAAAAAATCATGCATATTCCCTATTATTGAATAGCTTAGAAATCACCAAAAGATCAGCAAACCCATTATTGTGATAGTTAAATTCTGAAATAAAACAAAGTTTCGAGTAATACACGTTTTATTACTAGATATAGTATTTGGTTGTAAAAGCACTTACATAAATATTTCTAGGGCGATAAATATGCAATAAAATGTAGTACACGCTTTCTTGTGAAGTCCTGTATCTCATAAACATTGTCTACATATTCACTGGTACGTGCTTGAATATTTAGGACCTTATTTTCCAACTCTGCTTGTGTAATGCTCAATTCCTTTTACAAAGTATTCTGCTTCATGTTTATTTAAGGGGCATATATTTAGGACGTATAGGTTTGTGGCAGTGAAAAAAAAAAAAATATTTTTAATTACGCTCTCATTTAAAATTGTCTACTTCTCTAAATACGATCATTTATACAGATAACCAAATAATTTTTCAGATGTTGGTAACAATCCTTGCTTTAATAATTTATAAGACGACCATGACTCATAAATCAAGTCAATTTGGGAGCATAGTACAGTGATTAATTTCATTACATTAATTTGAATATAAACCTTAATATGTCAATTGCATACTTCGAACTCAAATACCATGGAATCCTCAATCAGCATATGTCATTGGCAAGCCTCGGGTCATAAACTAGCACCATTAAACACCATATTTTTTATGGTAGCTGTGATTAGGCCAATATATTTCGGCGTCGAGACAGTCATTACCTATCGTTTCGCGGTTTGCTAATAAATATTCTATTTTTGTCAACTCGGCTGACCTAATTGTCTGTGTCGTCGCTCTATTGCTAAAAGCACGCCGAATAAAAGCGATGGCTATTTTAAATATCCTGTCTTATTCAGTAATATCATCGTTATTTATATTTTTCTCTAGATGGATTTTTCTGATAAATTATTTTGTATAAATTCTACATATTCTCTTTTTTATAGGGCAACCATAGCATAAGTATCTATGACGTATTTGCCTGTTTCTTTTAAATGATAAACCAATTTATTGTAAAGACGAATAATTTTAGAATATTAGATAGTAACACGACAATTTGTGATTGTTTACGTTCTACCGACCTTGTGATAGCCCCTCTCTATCTGAAACCGGAACGTAATGGCGAATACGATGTCAATTTGGCAGTAGTCTGGTAAGCTGATGCTTGTTACGCCATTTGAGTCTTGTAATCTAGATTTAGAACGTACTGCCGCACGACGCGGCTCCGTTGCGTCTGTATACGTAATACGAGAAATCGAAGTGGTTTTCAGTATTACTGAGTACTTAGGTGGTAATACATATCATTTTTACTTACATAAGGAAAGATACAGGCATAGTCATAAACATGGATGACTTATAGAATGCGTCAGAGATTATAATTTTATTATAAACTGAATAAGTCTGAGAAAACAGTTTCATACCCTCTATAAATAATTAAGAACAGTAATAAAGTGATTTCTTAACATTAAGTTACGGCTGTTTACGATAATGTTAAAAATAATTTCATGTAGATTTTTGACAATTAACCGTTAAAGAGCTTTAGATTTAAATCAAGTAGCAATATGAAAATTTAATAGTACGAGACATTAAATAATAAAATAAATATTCTGGGACATTATTCCTCACACACGGACATCTGACCCCAAACTAAGCAGAGCTACTGCCTACTATGGAAGCCAGATAACTGATATACTACATATACTACTTTTCTTTTGTTCGGACATTTATTTATTTAAACTAGCTATTCCCGCGGTTTCATCCAGGTTGGATTCCTCCTGAATTGATCTAGCTAGGTATCATATCTGGGAAAAATCAATTTCTCTATTTTCACACAAGTAGAGTTTTCGCCTTTGTGTTTTTTATTAAAATCTGTTCTGCAGTTGAGGTATGAAATTAATCAGATGTAAGAAATGAAAAAAATAGACACAGGTACACAAACTCAATTTCACTTTTATAACTATGAGAAATGATTCGAAATCACCTTGAAGCCAACTATTCGATTAGAGTTGTTTTTAAAGTATAGTATTTCTGATAGGTACCTACTAATAAGCTCTATTGAACTGGTTATTTACGAGCAATATCACTGACAAATAAAAATACAACGTAGAAATAATGCTTTCGACCTTCAGTAAAACTGATATAGACAATCTTCTAGAAATCACGTCCTATGTAAATAACTAGGTACTGACTTCGAAAAGTTTTTTGTAACATTCCGTTTTTGTAAATGTTTGTTAGATAATAAACTTGAACTGTATTTTTACGGTGAGTCTGCCTTATTCCAAATGTAATACTGAAATTGAAAATAATTGAAGCCAATCGATTCGGTAGGCTCACAAATCGGTTCGTCGCCCGAATCGGGACCGCACCCTATCAGTTTTGAATAAACCCTCATTTAATAATTATCAGTTTCTTTATTGTTTCTGTTATCAAAAGATTTTCTTTGCAAAAAACGTTGATTTAGATAATAAAGGAATAATGATTTAATTTAGAAAGTTATCTCCTCACGCCTATTGAATTACTAGTGCGTGCTGAAGTTACCCAAACTTTTACTTTACCTCACCGCTTTTTTGTAGTTAAGAATTACGTGATTTTTCTTTTAGAAAAATAAAGAGTAAAGCTCAATAGCCTTTTATGTCATAAATATTTTAAATTGGAAACAACACCAGCATTTACTAAACTAGTGGCGCGTTATGATGACCGATTTGACATGAAACTATCTCTACTATCTCGCTATCCTTGTCTCTTTTTGGCACATGTACGGATATGTGCTGTCAAAACGGCCATCATAGCGTGCCGCTAGTTCAATTAAATTTATATTCGTTTTTATCCCTGATTTTCCACATAATTTTATTTTCATTCATGCAGTAGGTAATTACTAAACTCTCTATGTATTTGATAGGTAGGTATTACACAAAAATCAATATTTTGCGCTGAACGCTAACGCAGCAATGAAAAAAGTGGTAATACGTTCAGATTCTAATGGAGAGATTGAGGCAAGCATTTTCCACTTTCAAACAAAAAAGAAATTTATTTAGTTATTTATTGCAATCACTAGCAATGAAGTGCGTCAATACTCACGGGGTAGAAGTTAAACAAACACTAGGTACATACACATTCAAATCTTCAGAAACATTATAAAAGATATCCGGAGAGTTAAACCTTTTTTCGGAGGAGTAATTCCCACAAAGGCTACACACATGATTTTTCATTCGAGATTGGAGAGCTTTTCCAGCTCTCAATCAGACTCTCATTACCACACCCCAATCTGCTAGCGAGATTTCAGATACAATTAGTTCTTCTCCCAGTTAGGCAGATATAAAAAGGTAATGATCAACAATTCTTCTTTTTATTACATAAAAGGTGTAAAGTGGATTGAGTTGTGGCAAACAACACGTAGAGTTTCAAATGACTTCGAACCATACTATTTCTTATTCAATTATTCGACGCAGGTGTCTCATTTCACTGTTATAATGAACAATTTATGATTCTGATAAAAGAACTAGCCGCGATTGATTCTCGATCATTTTATTTATTTTTCATGTTCAACCTTGATTTGTTATTTTAATACCAAATTGATTCAATAAAGCAAACGTTACATAAGAAATGTGAATGTTTTGTTCAAGTCAATAGCAGTATCATAATTGGTACTCACAAAGAACCTTTTATCCTATCCTATATCCTAAAGCCTATGACCTTCTGGAAGTGATTGGAAAAGGGAAACTGAGAAATATTGCATGTCAAAGACAAAAACCTTAAGGGCACTTTCTGTTTCCAATAGCTTTCAGCTATGGCTACAACCTAATAAAGGTTAGAAGCGTGTGTTAGTCACGTAACATCCATTAACGGCCTGAACACAAACACTGCACTTTCATTATTACCAATCGGGAAAGATAAATTTTACTTGGAAGTTATTTTATACGATTTCTCGCGTGATAAACCCCGGTGTATAATCTTCATTAAAGGTATTAAGCATTAATTAAGGTTGATTCAATGAGACTTGAAATATATAAGCTAAGCTTTCTTTTTCTGTATTGCTATTGAAAGTTTTTCTTTTAGAGTTGAAGTCTATTCCCCAGGAATACTTAAGCCTAGGTTACAATTAAACTGGATAAATGAATATTATAGATTAATCATAAAGATTGTTACATTGATTAAACAAGAAACAGAAACCGATAGTTATACTGGACTTAATCAACCAGCTACTTACAATTAACCAGCTACTTACAATTCAATTATAATAGAATACCATTTGGCATATTTATATTTTAACAAAATGGCTGAATTTCAGGAAGGTGTTAATGCAAATTTCAGCCATATCATCTGTTCATCATCTAAATTGTGAAATCATTTGAAATATGTTATCTTGTTACTTTTTTATATTTGCCTTGTTTTTGGCCACTGATCTGCCCATAGATGACGAAGATAGAGGAGCATACTTGCCCAGAAGAAACCTAATCACTCTGGCCTTGAAAGTTCCTAGATTGTAGGAGTCAAGAAACACAGATGTTCGAAGCAAGTTCCACTACTTTGCTTTCGCATCATATCTTTAATTTTTTCTCTTATACTATCTATACTTGTACAACGTTATTGTAAATACTCCATTAAATTCTAATGGTGACACTACGAACCAATTTCTAGTCAATGGTAGGTAATGTATGATTCATATTTTCTACAGATGTTGAACATATCTTTATCTATCGTTTTTTGTAATGGTAAAAATTAATGTTTGTTGTGGTCGCTCATTCGTTCGTCTTCTATGCGTATGCGCATCGTTCATCCGATTGAATTGAAACTTTGTGCAGTTGCTATTGCCATTTGCGTGAAGGTGATTTCTGAAAAGAAAACTAATTTTATAAATGCGAATGTTAACGTGGGCGTTACTCAATGACAAAATTTGGCTAATACATAAATCATACCCTGGAATTAAAATAAATTTGTAAATTTTTTGAATCGGGAAACCATAAAGATGCCTTAAAAACACAGATGAACTCGTGGGACAGAAGTTAGCAAATCTACTGCGACAAATAACAAACAGATAATGTAATCATGTATCTTTCTAGACATAATCAATTTATTATTGAATTTGCCTTGATTATTTCAAAACAATTATTTTATTTCAATTTTATATAGTCTCCATTATTTTCGTATATTGGAGTTTTTGTGTCAGTTTGACGGTGGGTTTATGTTAGTACGTAACCGATGAGAACATTTTTCGCAGTAAACACATCGCCTCGGCAGCGCGACTCCGTGTATTTTTTTATGTTGCTGATTATTCTTATTCTTATGATTTATTTTTACCTTCATGTATATTAATGCCTTAAAAAGAGTTTAGTTATATGTTAAATATTTATATACTACTAGCTGTCCCGGCAGACCTTGTTCTGCCCTATTTCTCTAAAACAAACTAACATTGTTTTTTTTATGTTAATAGCTGCTCCGACAGATTTCGTTCTGTCTAACGCGCCTTTGTTTTGTTTTGATTGACGTCTAATGTTTGACAGCAGGGGACAGAGTGCTTTGTATTGGTAAAGAAAATTGTTGTTTTTACTATTTTCCTCTTATTATTTACTTTTTTCTCTCCATAAAAACCTTAGACTTCATCAAACACAAAAAAAATACGTATATATCACATTGCACCACGTGTTGTTGAAAAAGAAATTTCGAATTCCAACGTGGCGCCATCTATGAGAAGTTCACAATAGATGGTCCGACAGTTTTCTGTAAAAAATCTGATTTAAGGCGCCATCTGTTTGAGACTTATGAAACTTACGATTAATAACAAACATCAACATTGACAATCAGTTTATTGTTAATTATAAATTATTAAGACCATTAATCGAAATCAGGGAAAACTAACCTATGCTTACAATTTTTTAAAAATAATAAATTTTGTTGTATTTGAATTTTTTTGTTCATATATTTTGTTGTATTAATGAAACTGCAATTTAGTAGTTGAAAAGGAATATTCAGAATTATATAGAGCACATGAAATTAAATGAGTAATAATCCAGAAAAAGCGATGTTACGTTATAGATCGATCAAAATATCACATTGCACCACGTGTTGTTGAAAAAGAAATTTCGAATTCCAACGTGGCGCCATCTATGAGAAGTTCACAATAGATGGTCCGACATTTTCTGTAAAAAATCTGATTAAGAATCAGTTTATTGTTAATTATAAATTATTAAGACCATTAATCGAAATATAAACTATCCTATATCTCAAGTTAGACCGAATTACACATAAAATGCCAACTTTCATCGAAATCGGTTGACTTGGTGAAGAGTTCACTGGGAACATACATATGACACTGGATTTTTATATATTAAGATGTACAGGGTAATTTGAGGGAAGTCCGGCGAAAGTAACACAAATATGATGTCTGGTGGGGTGGGGATATGGTACAGGCGTGTTGTCGTTTCATTCAAATTTCAAACAAAATAAATGGAAATAAGGCACAATTCAATTTACTAATTCGCCCATCTTTCATTGTCTTGATTAGTCTATGGTATGATATTATGTTTTACTTTATTACCTTATATCGTTCATATTTTATTCTATTAATTTATTTAAAAGCCAGCCTTTGGATAAATATTAAAAACTAGGTGAGATGAATTCATTCAATATACCTACCTACAATGCTACATTATTTAATATGAAATTCACAAACATACGTTACGAGATTTCCGTTCATAAAACTAAAATAGCAGTTGTAGGAAGTCAATAAAATTATTTCTTTAGTATAATAATTAAAAAAAACAGATTAATAAAAAGTGTGTACCTACCAACTCGTAAGAAATAACGTAAAACAACACAGCACAGGTTTGATTTCATAAAACTGTGGCAAACAGGGCGTGTTTTTATTAAAATCTTTATTGTTTGTAGAAAATAGAAAGACGTATCGACAAGCAGCTGCCGGTGCCGTACGCGATATAATTAGATATTTAATAGCTTTTTGTACGCAAAATATGTGTCATGTGTCATGTGACGCCGGTCAGCGAAAAGTGGAATTCAGTGAATAAAGCTGAATGTCATTACATTATTGTGATGAATTATGTAATAAATGAGAACAATTTGCGGGTAATATACTTAATTGATATATTTAGGGCGATGATAGCTCAGTGGTAGCGACGTCAGACGCCGCGGCGAAGGTCGTGGGTTCGAATCCTACAATGAGCTTGAGCTTTCGGTGAAGGAAAACATCGTGAGGAAACCATAGCACGGGGGTAGGGTACTTTGTAGTACCCGTCTGGCTGGCTACCACCCTCAAGTTGAAAATCTGTCGCCAAACACCTATTGGTGTGTGCCGGCAGCTGCACTTGAGAGCCAGTTCCTTCTAGGCTTTGTGTGCTTATCACCTTCGGCCACATCATCACTTACCATAGTGAGATTGTGGTCAAACACAAGCCTATACAAAAAAAAAACATCATCAACAACAAAAACAAAAAAACTAAAACAAAAACAAACACTACAACAACAACACAACATGTACTTAATTTGATATCCTGAGATGGATTTTAGTTATGCTTTGAAATAAACATTCTTGTTAGGTTATCAAACCTGAAAGACACAAAATTGAAATGCTTGAAAAGCCATCGAAATTTTTGTCGTATACTGCGAAGGAATAACAATGAGTTTCCGTAAAAATCAACTTTGGTGTCTAAATAAAATGAAATATACCTTCGTGGAAAATAGTAACCACGAATATCTTATTAAGGCGACGCGACGCCTTGAAGATTTTGGTTGCAAGGATACCAATTTTTCTACACAATGAAATTTATTGTATTGTATTTATTGTATTCATCATGTATTTGACTTTATTTTGTCCATTGCATTACATGATTGGTTTACTTTTATAACACAAAATAATTAATCAAAAAGACCTCTTTAAAATAAGAGATTCCAATTTTACCGACATTGAGGATCGATTTGAGGTTCCAAAATTAGTCAATAATCCTAGATAAGAACTACCCTATGGTATGTATTTGTATCTAGGATTATTGCCGTATTATTTATAACAGTAATACAATTTATATTTTTTTTATACAATATATAAAATTGAAGTAGGTATCTGTTTATAATGTCAAAATAGCAGTTTTTTTTTACTAAATGCTTAAGAAAGTGTACTATATATTTAACAAAAAAAATGTTTGTCTGGCCGTTTGTTTCAGGTAATCTCCGAAACGGCTAGACCGATTTTGACGGGACTTTTACTGGTAGAAAGCTGGTATTATAAGGAGTAACATAGGCTTTTATTGCTCAAAGGCAAATTTTTATACCGGGAACGCGGCGCAACATTACGCGCTGAAACCGTAGGGTACTACAGCTCGTAATGTATAGGTGAAAAACCGGCCAAGTGCGAGTCGGACTCGCGCACGAAGGGTTCCGTACCATTATCTATAAAAACGGCAAAAAAATCACCTTTGTTGTATGGGAGCCCCCCTTAAATATTTATTTTATTATGTTTTTAGTATTTTTTGTTATAGCGGCAACAGAAATACATAAATTGTGAAAATTTCAACTGTCTAGTTATCGCGGTTCTTGAGATACAGCCTGGTGACAGACTGACGGACGGACAGACAGCGAGATTTTAGTAATAGGGTCCCGTTTTTAGCCTTTGGGTACGGAACCCTAAAAAACCATGACGCTGTTATCGCTGCCGATGGGCAAGGTTTTCAGCTGGCTGTACTTTATATTATCTAATACTATATAAAATTCTCGTGTCACAATGTTAGTTACCATACTACTCCGAAACGGCTTGACCGATTCTCATGAAATTTTGTGTGCATATCGGGTAGGTCTGAGAATAGGTCAACATCTATTTTTTAAACCGCTACGCGGGTGAAACCGCGGGGGACAGCTAGTCTAATATATAAAATTCTCGTGTCACAATGTTAGTTACCATACTCCTCCGAAACGTCTCGACCGAATTTTATGAAATTTTGTGTGCATATCGGGTAGCTCTGAGAATAGGTCAACGTCTATTTTTTAAACCGCTACGCGGGTGAAACCGCGAGGGACAGCTAGTCTAATATATAAAATTCTCGTGTCACAATGTTAGTTACCATACTCCTCCGAAACGAGACAGTTTCAGTCAAAAGTGGTTTTGACCAATTAAGACTTTTGACTGTAACATATATAATAGCAGTTGTAAATTGTTTTCTTTTACTACCACTATTGTCTTGGTTACCTAGGTACACATAAATCTAGTAACGTTTGGTGAAAAAAGAAATATTCACTAAATTACGGGGACTTTCAAGTTGGCCTTTTGCAAGTCGGTCAATATAAAAATCAATTCATCAAAACATCAAAATGAAGCATTGACAAAATTACTACTCTATTTATTATTTAAATAAATTAGGCATGAAGGAGGAAGTATAATTCTATTATTTAAATCATATTATGGGGGTTATTTATCAGCTCCGTACGAAATTGATACAGCGATAGCGTCTCAAGTTCCTCTCTTTATTGGATTGGAACAGAAGACTAATAATAATATTTCAAAGAAAATTACTTTACCATTGGTACTTTGAATATAGCGGCCAGAATACATTTGGCGTACCTAATGTAATGGCGTACCTAAAAAATAAATATTTTTACTGAGGGTTGTGTATTAGAATCTTTGAAGAACTAGGTGCCTATATTCAGGCCGATATAACTAATATAAAATCTATTTTTGTAACATCGTAACTTTCCATCAGGTGATATGAGGCCAATCATAAACCTATTTCATAAAAATGTGCTTCAATTTATTACCTAACCTCACTTACATAATTGTTTATACTGGGTGACTGTTTAGTCACTGGCAATACTTGCAGGGGTGGAAGTACTCATCAATATAAACAACTTTTATTATGGGACGTACTGTGAAATCACAAAAAAATTATCAGCTGTTTCATACAAAAGTTCAATACCTAATCGACCAAAATGTATGAAACAACCGTTTTATTTTTCGCGATATCAGAGTTGGTCCCATAATAAAAGTTATTTATATTAATGAGTACTTCCAACCCTGCAAGTATGGCCAGTGACTAAAAAGTCACCCAGTAATTTTATATAGTACCCTAAGTAATAGATAATGTAAAGAGCATAGAAGGTATATACAGACCGTCCATAATAACTTGTCCCCTCGTTTAAAACTTGGTAGCCCTGTTATTCCATTATATTGTTGTCACATTGTATTGTCAATCAATAGTGCCAACATAAAGGCTAGGGGACAAGTTATGATGAACGGACTGTACCTACTATACATACAAACTTGGTACCTACTCAATAATGAAGTCGGTTAAAAAAGGAACGTGCACCAAAATGACGTTTGCTGATTCAAATTAAAAATGGACAAAAAAAATTAAACTGGATATTTTCATTATCAAGTCATGTCTACGATATGATAAGAAAGAGTATACAAAAGAGAATGAATAAAAGTTACACGCTACCGTCAAGTGGTGGCACTTAGCAATAATCGGCATTAACACTTTTATCGTTTCCATTCGAGAGGCGCGGCGACCTAGTGAACATGAAAATTACGAATAATCTCGCATATTCGCATTAAACGCTGGAATTTACATTGGAGTGTCCTTAGAGCATTTTATTAGTTCTCTGTCAGCCGTAAAAGGCCCGGAGGAACGTTTATTGGGCAGTTACTGAGATTCAATAAGAAATATTGGCTCTATTTTATTAACACCACTTCACGCGGCTGTTGTTCGTTCGGTTAATTCTATTTTTGCGATCGGATTCGATTTCAATAAACTCTGAAATATCGTATTCAAATGAGACGTTATCTTTCTTTTCGATTCGGTTTCAACGATTGTAAACTGATTAAATTACGATTGTTAAAATAGAAATCGATTCGCTGATACACGATTAGGTTACGTTACTTCTGAAAATAGATTATTCGATTTTTGGAGACGTTTTCAATCGCCCGTGTAGTAGGTACACTGTTTAGTTACAAGTAATTTATTGTACATTTGCGTGTCAAGAACAATAGTTAGAATATACTAGTGCTTACTGTACTTAATGTTATGTATTTTATAACAATTAAAGGCAAAAAATACCCTAACTATATGAATATAAATTCATATAGTTCTTTGCCAAACAGGCGCTAAGTTAGGTAGGTACCTAATATATGTTATATGTGCCCCTGCCCCTGCGGTACAGAGAACAGTGGCCATGTTTGACTTGATGTGTCAACATACTTAATGAGAGAAGACATAATATAGTAATGTACATTAATACATAATGTAAAGACGCGAAAGTAGGTAGGTACATTGGTTATATTCACGGAATACAAACAAAAGTCGATGTTGATAAAATATGATACACGTTTTGTCCCACTTTACGTTTGTGTAATGAAGGAACGTTCACTGAAATACTGTCGTTTAAAATGGCGCTAACTAATTACATTCAAAGTAGGCATATAGCTACACACGTCATATACACATGATAGTACATTATTATTACATAATTATTCTATTTATAATAAATAAATATTCTGGGACATTATTCCTCACACACGGCCATCTAATATCGAGTTCAAATCTATACCTATTATAATGAAATATATTTAGGTACCTATCGAATTTCTATAATATAGGCTGATTTATTAGTCACTGGACATACTTGCAGGGGTTGAAGTACTCGTCAATATGAACAACTTTTATTATGGGACCAACTCTGATATCGCAAAAAATAAAATGGTTCCTTCATACATTTTGGTCGAGTAGGTATTGAACTTTTGTATGGACAGCTGACAATTTTTTGTGATCTCGAGAGTTAGTCCCATGATAAAAGTTCTTCATATTGATGAGTACTTCCACCCCTGCAAGTATGTCCAGTGACTAAAAAATCACCCAGTATAGTAGATAGACTCATAACTCTTTATTGTATGTACATCAGGAAGACAAGTAATATATTTTGTATATAGGTATTTCATTTAAGTTTTTAGTAGATCATACGATTTTGCACCTTCGTAAACATTTATAATTAAAGGTAGATCATGAGAAAAACATAATAAGAGGCTGTTAATTCACTCATCAAAATTTCAAGTTAGATCGTCATAAGTCCTCTTTGTCTTGGCTGAGCCCCAGCCCCGGGGTAAATGGCCAACAATGGCGACATAGATCCTGGACATACTCTCTCATGTTGCCAACTATCATCCTTTGCGTGACACAAAACTGTCTGTATACATTTCATTTGATTAAATTTATTGGAGTCCGTGGTATTAGGACATCCTATACACCTTTTTCAAACTCGATGGGGTAGTGTCGTTTTATTGCGGAGTTTGTATGGTCACCTTCCAGCTTTCCGGTCATCATAATATTGCATTGTCACGCGATATACATGTGCATGTAAAATTTCAGCTCAATCGAAAACCGGGAAGTGAGTCAAATTTTACTTGTAAGATTTGATTAACGACACCGGACAGGTGAAAGTAAATAAAAGCTTGTAAAAATACGATAGACTGAGAACAGACCTCTATAATAGGTATCTTCCATTCCTTTCAAAATAAGAACGTTCTAGAGGAAATGAAATTGACAATTTCGACAATAAGACCTCAGATAAACTTCTAACACCAACCACAAGAATAACTTATAGAATATTGCGGTACAAAACTGTTAAATATAGGTTGTGCAATAAAGAGTGATTTAAAGCTGATAACTAAACTTTTGCGTCTCCAATTATCTAACAGTCGGGTAAAAAAAAAACATAGGTTTAAATTCAAATGAGGTAAGTGGTTACGGTGGATATTTTGAGTTTATTTAATAAAAAAGTCAAATTTACCATAAAAACATTACAGAACATTATAGGTCGAATCAAGGAGACTCTTTGATTTGTCCCGAAGAAATTCATTGAAATCTTAACTCCTTGAATAGCTATAGCGGTGAACCGGTGAACCTATGTTCACCACAGTCTGGAAAGAATACATACTATAAAGTAATATTCGATAATCGCTATACGTAATTACAAGTATTTGTTATTGGAATAAAATTATTTTAATCGTAGTAAAATCGATTTAATAACACTTTGTATAATAGCTATGCGTGAATTACTTATTCACAATCAACCAATTGAATGGAACTTTAATAGAAAGGACTCCGTACATTAGCACTTATGTGGTTAATAATTAATGATATAACTAGTCGGCATCGAAACTATCAGTAATAGGCCATTGAATAGGCCTCGAAAAGAGCCGTTTAAGGTTCCATTATATTAAACCTCAGGTTTCGTATACAGGATGCAAAAGCAGGGTACTCATTTAGAGGTGTAGCATGTAATGTATCTGATACTGTATGAACCTACAAGTGGGTACGACTCATCCATGGTCACCGCGTATCGAGGAACGAGCCGTCTACGAGCACACTGCGAGTGCCTTTGTCTTCGTAGTAAAGCCGCCACTCGGTGGGTCGCGGCGAGCACGCTGCGCTCCGCCAACGAGCGGCTCGCGGCACTCACCTGATACATTACATGCTACACCTCTAAGTGAGTACCCTGCTTTAAACTCTTTAATGAAAGTACGTTACTAGCTATCTATTTTATGAAGTTGATTAATCTGATTAGAAATTATTTATAAGCGTATGCAGGTTTCTTATTTTTTAAGGAATATGAGTACGATGGGCGGTTTCCTATATAGTTTTCGGATTTGTTAAAATATGTTTCAACCTTTAGATATTGTGTTATTGGATCGCGACCTCGCCCCGCGTGTCAGTCGCGTATTGTCATGAGTGCAGTTTATTGTACAGTTTGTTCCAAATATAGTGACCTCACGAGTGACCTCATTGTTATATGATTAAAGTTCATCAAGTCATAGTTTAAAAAGTATAGGAGCTATTAGGTGAGGGTTTCAATTACAGCAGATGGGTTTTATTTTAGGAGCCATATAAGTATTTAGTATTTCACAGCCTCTAACATTACAATCGATGATAGGCTCATCGGTTAAGTGTATTGTGAACCGGTGGTGGAGTCAATTGTATGGGTCCTAAGTGCTTTATCGGGGCTTAATGCGGTTAAATAAGTTGAGAGTTTGAGTTTGGTTCGATTTGATATCGATATCGAATCTTAGATTTTTTTAAATTCTTATTAACAAACGTATATGACATAACTTATGGAGGAGCAAGGTAGTACTGCTCCATTGAATAGGGAAGGTTTCCCTCCTGGCTAAGTCATCGTTCCTGGGGACCCCGGTCCAACAGTTGATTATTTTTGATGGGACAAGAAGTTGATGGTTTCTCGACCGCCCCACCCTTACGCGGACTAAGGTCTGTTGATATTAAAAACTCGTATACATACAGCCGAGTGCTCAAGAAACTTAGATTGCGCGATAAAGAATCTTATGGCGCCATCTATACACGTTGGAAAATTTATTTTTGTGTTTATTAATATCGGGAGGATGTAGCCTGTCACATAATTATATTCTTCAGTGAATATATCAAAGTCAAAGTCAAAGTCAAAGCCATTTATTCAGTTTAGGCCCTAAGAGGGCACTTATGAACGTCGAAACTACTGAAGTTACCACCGATTCGGAAGTCGCCTTCAACTGAGAAGAACCGGCAAGAAACTCAGCAAGGTTACATTTTTTATATATTTTGTTTTTTTTTTTTTTGGACAATCTGACAATGTTGGCTTTTTTTCCATTAAATTTTTAACAATTTTTAAAGAAATATAATACACAAACACAAAAGATGAAAAAAAAACAACAAGAAAAATAAATAAAAAATAATAACCTGAACAAGTTCAAATTTATAAAAAAAAAATATAGTATCTCTAAAATACTAAGTACTGGCTTAATTATAAGTATGAACAAGGTGCACTTGTGCAGAGTGCAGCTATTTCCAGACATCTTTATCTTCAATGTAATGAGCTACCTTGTAATAGGCTTTTTCTTTCAAAACTTTCTTAATGTGAGATTTGAATTTGAAATCAGTCATCGTGGTAACTGAGAGAGGTAATTTATTATAAAAGCGTACACTACTTCCAAGAAATGACTTTTTAACTTTGGCTAATCTAAAATACGGAACAACTAATTTATCTTTTTGTCTTGTATTAATATTATGTACCTCCATTTTTGATTTAAACAATTCTATATTTTTACGTATGAACATTATATTTTCATATATGTATAGTGAAGGTAAAGTCATAACGTTTATATCTTTAAATAATTCCCTTAACGATTCACGAGGACCCATATTATAAATGGCACGAATTGCTCTTTTTTGTAATATAAATATAGATTCTATATCTGCTGCAGCTCCCCACAGTAAAACGCCATACGATAAAAAACTATGAAAATATGCAAAATAAACTAATTTGGCCGTCTCGACATTCGTCAACTGTCTGATTTTTCTAACAGCAAATGCAGCAGAACTTAATTTACCAGTCAAAGATTCTACATGAGGACCCCATTGTAGTTTATTATCTAATGTGATGCCCAGAAATACAGTTTTATCGACTAATTCCAAACTGCTGCCATCTATTAATATCTGGCTGTCTACTTGCGCTACATTTGGAAGAGATAATCTTAAACATTTAGTTTTCTTAGAATTTAGTAAAAGATTGTTAACAGCAAACCATTTGGAGACTAGTGACAAAGTATCATTCACTTTAATAAGTTCTTTGTCTTTTCTATCTACTTTGAAAATTAATGAAGTATCGTCAGCAAACAGGACGATATCTGAGAGACCAATTACAACAGAGGGTAAATCATTAATATAAACTAGAAACAGAAAAGGCCCTAGTATCGAACCCTGGGGTACCCCCATTTTGACTAGGGAGCCCTTGGATGTCGTACCACTAATTTCTACTTTTTGTTGGCGATTACTTAAATAAGACAAAACAAGATCATGAGCAGTTCCACGAATACCATAATAGTTAAGCTTCAGGAGCAGAGTACTGTGGTCAACGCAGTCAAAGGCCTTGGATAGATCACAAAAAATACCAATGGCATCCTGCGAATTTTCCCAGGCTTCATAGATGTTTTTCAATAATTTTGCTGCCGCATCTGATGTGGATCTCCCCTTCGTGAAACCGAACTGATGACTATGTAATATCTCATGTTTATTGAAGAGGTTTATCAAAAAGGATTCTAGCTTTATCTATTCCTTGGTATTCCTGAGAGAACTCTACCGAGTTGTGATTAACGTATTTTTATACAACATTGATCGGCAAACAAGCATACGGCCCGTATTTATTTTATAATTATATTCAAATGTATATCTATTTATAAACAATGTAACTAACCTAAAAATAGAAATAAGCTCAACTATAAAATTTTTCCTATTTTTCTTTACTACTCAAATAATAATAGGTCACACAGTTTTATAGTATAGTCATATTAGATACAGTCATTTTTAAATAAATGTATTTTTGTGTGTAATGCACACAGCTCTTGGATTCAACCCAAATTCCAGTGCGAATATTAGATATTGAATGAAATATTACACACAAAGGTTATACTTATATCTATATTTTACTAACTTTCCGATATGCGGTTTGGCCTAACTTTCCCCCCTGATATTTCAATAAATTAGCACAAAAACGTTTTATGTTGGAAATAAATTGGGGAATGTTTTCATCAATGGCGAGTACTTACCTACGTTGCGAACATAAAACGGTATTTTTCAGATTAGGCTACATTAATGCCTGACTTAATTAACATGTACATGGCTGGGACCTGGAATATTAGCTTAGTTAAAGAGTCAAGAGTGGGCACTTCAAACTTATCTACTATTTCATTTTGCTAAATTGTTGTACCTACATAAACAGTTTTGTTATAATTTAACTAGTCTGTGTCTGCATTTCACGATACCCTCCTGACGATACTCACTAATTTTACGATGAATTTTATTACATCTTAGAGAAGTAAAGTCCAAGTGAAATTGCAGGGCTATTCCTCGTGACGAGTCAAATGTTCATTTACTTTTCAAGCCATTTGTTCTCATTATTGTGGTCTGGCTTCTTGACTGTAGCTGTTATTGATGGACAATTTAAATTTGTTGCCTTACTTATTTACCACTATGTAGGTACATAGTAACTACCTACCTACTTTTGCTCTAGTGGGCTATAGGAAGGCTTTGAAGTTGGCAATCATGCAGATCATTCATTCGTTTAGCTCAGTCAATAACTCGTTTGCTAGTTCTGCAAAGGGGGCTTGATTGGATTCATGTTTGAGGGTTGCCTGCATGTATGCTATGATATAGTATGCACCTATCACAGTAAACGTTTACTTTACAATTTTCAGCTTTGTCACTTATTAAAACCTATTTCAATTACCGATAACTAAAGTAATAAATTATCTCAATAAATGAATGAGATAAAGTATGTTGATATTATTATTTCGAGAGGACAATACACTATTTCATTATTGATGTGATTTATTATTAAATATTGAAATTTAAAAGTTATTTTTTTACATAACAGTGAAATTATTATTAGGTATTTATTCAAGGCATTAATTTAGTGCTATTATTTAAGCCACATTTTTGTATTTATTTTGACCACCTGTGATACTTTAGGTTTATAGATTCCTGATACCTAGTTTTGAGTTGCAAACTTACTTACCATGGGTCCATGGGGGTTCGAGGCTCGCCGATTTGCTCGGATTTTATCATCCAAGCTCATCGAGGCTTCGGGAGACCGACGGGCTGGGAGCTTTTTCCGCCAACGCATAAGCTTGGCCATCCAAAAAGGGAACGCTGCCAGCCTGTTGGGAACCTTGCCTATCGACAGCAGCGAGGGCTTTGAGGATGTTTTCTATATATCATAGTTTGTATTTTTTACTTTAATTGTAAATATGTAAATAAATAAATATTCTTACCAAGCAGTTTCGTTCATGTGTATTTTTTCACCTAAGAATAGAAGGTATTTCATCACTCAAGAACCAATGACACTATTTGTAAAAAAACAGGATCTAAGTACTAAAAAACCGTTAATCCATAAAAAAAACTTCAGAATGTAACGAGTTAAATAGTTTAAAAGAACATTCCGATAAACAGTCGCTTTACTCCATGTTTTGTATGTTGGATAGGTGCCCAGAATTAGGTAACTTGACAATGCAAATTTTCTTACTTGACATTATCTTAAAGGGGTCCGATAAAGCCAAAGGGCAGCCATTCGTGTCATCAGAGAAAATCGTCGTTAATGGTCGCACGCCCTCCACTCCGAGCTTTTAAAACGTAGAAATTATCTCCTTACTTTGTGAAGCTTTATGTTTATTAAAGACCGTGCTACGTATATTTTATCTTTAATCATTTTCATACTTGTTCTTTGCATTTTTACCGCAACATTTTTACGCTTGTCAAAACGTTATTTTATCAACTTCTGACTAAAGTTGTTTCATATTTTTGAAATTCAGCTGAAAAATATTTAAATTTATTTCGTGTATCTACCAAATGTTTTTGAACAGTTCATTTTTATTGTGAAGGTTCTTTACCTCACAAGTCTAGTAAGTAACAACTACTTGGTGTTATTGTAAATAGAATTATTACTCATTTTTCTTGCACATCTAAATTATCAATAGGTATGCCAAGTTACATCGTAATCCGTTCTGAAATAACGGCATGATAGATAATAATGTCATAGAACTATAAAGATAATGTATCTAGATTGCTTTTCAATAAAGCGGGTTTATTATGTTTAGAATATTTTACTAGACTTAATCAAAGTTTATCTTCGTTCTGTTACATCCCTATTACATGTATTCTCATATATTTTTATTGCTGACACACATATTTCCAAAGGCATTGAGGAAATAGTGCATCAGCAATATATTTTGTTATAAATTCGGTACATAGATATTTTTCGTCAGTTGCTGTTGTACTGTGCCGAATTGCTGCCCAAACTACGGACCTGGTTTCTGCCTGCCGGTTTGGGTTAATATAAAGCCTTTACATAGCACCTCCGGGTCATCCTGGTCTTTCAGACCAACGGTTATAAATTCAACTCAAAGTTAAAATAATCCGTGCGAGTCAAAGGTGTGAAAAAGTGTAAGAATATTAAATAAATAAAGAAGTTATAGTGGAAAAATTAGTTTTTTTTTAATTAAATAAGTGTGCCACTCTAACAGTTCGCACACTTAATAATGTGGGCTGCAAAAATAGAACTCTAAATAAATAAGAATAGAAGAGGTATAATCATAATTGCATCATCAGTAACTACCAGGAGGGCAGTAGTTAGAGAAGCAGGGCAGGGCAGTAGTGTTGTGAAGCGAGTCACAAATGACACGTCATTACGACCATGGCCACTCTGACAATAATGAAACGCATATAAAGAAGAATTCATAACAACGTGTTTAAAATGTTGAGATAAGTCAGTAAGGCCAGCTGCTTTAAGTTAAAGTTTTCCTGTAGGTATCTCCAATGGTTAAAGTAGAACTTAAGGCGACGATATACGCAAAATGATGATTCTAAATTATGTTTTTCTCTGTATTCTTTAATACAAGAGATTTGTAAAAAATATATGTTAAACTAGAGGATTTATGCCAGGGAACTATTTTTTAATAATTTAAATTTTTCTATGATAACGTCACAAAAAAAACGAGAATATGTGTCTTTTTTAAATTGAAAATGGTTTTTTCTCCTGTTTTGCCCATCCTGTTTAGAAAATATTAACATACATTCTAAGATGTAATACAAAGGGAACTATTTTGTTACTTTTCCAAAAAATCTATGTGTTTTTCTTTTTATAAAATTAAAACGTCTTTTTCACTAGAAAATAGCCTTTGTTCCTTCTTTCTCTCGCCCGTTAGTTTAGTGCGGGACAGGGTTATTTGCGTATATCGTCGCCATAACTATGTTATAATTTACAATATGAGTAGTTGTAGCAACGTGCATTTATTGACACAGTGTGCATTCAGAAAACATTAGTGGAAGGTTTGTCTTATTCATTTAGATTTCTATGTAAACGAGCAAATGAATTAACCGCAGTTGTGAAGTGATACGAATATGATGCCGCGTATACGATGACTAGTTGAGTACGTCAGAAAATCTTGTTAGGGAAACAAGTTTCATAATGGACAACGTACCATCTGTGGTTTCTAACTAGTTTACAACTTTAGTAATGAAGACTTCTGGTTCCTATTACCACCTAATGGAGCAGGCTTGGCAGGAGCAATGTCCAAAATGAAATGTTAGGTACATTTCTATCTATGTTGGGGCTCCATTATCAAAATATACGATAAGTAATCATAAAATTTACATGAGGTAGTTTCTATCACAGCGAATTCATATTTTTTAGACTTCAGCACTTTAATGAATAGAAACCCCTTAGCGAAAATTACTTTTCAATCTAAACAAACGCCATGTTGATTTATGATGGCAACGATTATGAGGCAATGAATGAAAGTATAATGTTCAAAACAACCCTTTATGTAATAATTGTAATTCAGAATAAACAAATGAGGCAATCAATTTATATGTTTGAATAACTTTATTTGTGAACAACTTGTAAAACGACAAGGACGTGAAGGTAAAGCCAAATATAAAAATGTTTGTGATCTAGTACACGCCGATGTCAATATGAGTTGGTTTTACTATGGCAACTTTGTAAAGTAAGTTTTTATGGACGCTGAGGGTCCTTTTTAGAGTTCCTTAGTCAAACAAGGAACCCTCAGTTTCGTAATGTCCTTATGCCCGCCCGCCTGTATTTCAAGGACATTTTATTCGGAGACTACCAGCGATATGAAGTTGACATTTTTCTAGTTTTTTATTTTAATTTTAAATGTCAATAAATAAATTTATTCTTCTAAAACACGGTAGAAACCTTGGGTCCGTGGGGGTTCGAGGCTCGCCGATTTGCTCGGATTTTATCATCCAAGCTCATCGAGGCTTCGGGAGACCGACGGGCTGGGAGCTTTTTTCGCCAACGCATAAGCTTGGCCATCCAAAAAGGGAACGCTGCCAGCCTGTTGGGAACCTTGCCTATCGACTGCAGCGAGGGCTTTGAGGATGTTTTCTATACATCATAGTTTGTATTTTATACACTGATTGTAAATACTTATTTTTTCTAGTAATGTATTTTTTTTTAATATGTATTGTCGTGTGAAGACAATCTTACCATGGTAAGTGACGATGCACCCGAAGGTGGTAAGCACACAAAGCTTTGAAGGAATTGGCTCTCAAGGCAGGTCACGGTATTCAACTTCACTACCACAGAGCTTTCATATCATGAACTATTTATCATTCACTGAGCTATCTATGATGCAAACAAAGTTATCAAATAAAATCGTTAAAACATTTTTTTAGGGTACCTCTACTACATGTTAAGTTAGGGTGTTGTATGTACCACTCACCAAAGGTATTTCAAATAATAGAGAGTCTTATCGTTTTTAATTAAATATTCCTATACCATATCGTACTGACTACGAAACCTTATACCTACTGCGCATGTTCAAACATGCATTTTGCCAGTTTTATTTCGTATGTTTTTAGAATAGTAATAAATTGTTTAAGATATTATATACCATATTTTTTGTTCATATGTTTTTATTCCGTTTTGATTATCTAATTTTCTTATACAACTTCTCATCCCTTTTCTTTTGATTATCAAAAATGAACTAAAATATAGTTCTTGTATATCCAATAAGACAATGCTTTACCTAACTTATTATATAATTCTTTGAGAAATTTGATGGACGTAACTAGATGGACATAATTAGTGGACATTTACAATGTATAAGAATCGTAAGCACAAGAATCCGCAATTGCCTCAAGCTTACCGTTACAAGTCGGGTACAAAGGGCCTGTGACTGACGTGGCCGTGGGCTATGGCCGTGCCGTAGAAGTGGGCGTGGGGTGGATGTGGAGTATTGTGGAGGTGTGTGGGGTTTTCCACGTTGAACGTACTGTGAGAGACATTGTGTTTGTTTTGTCAGTGATATTGTTGTGAATATTTCTGTAACTTTTATTTTTATCATGTTCTAATGTCACAGAATTAGTTTACGTAGTAATTATACTGTAAATGACTTGAATTTAATATTATGGATATTTCAAGCATTTTCTTGCCTTAATCTTAATCTCTTTGGGTCGCCAATCACTTAATGCAAAGTGATGACGAGATTAGCCAACAGATCAAAGATAATAATTTTCACCTGGATTAATTCCAAAAGCGTTTTGGGAATTCAAAGTAAATTAGGTCAAACTTATAAACCTCTTCCGTTTTCAGCAAACGTTACACACTAATGTCACACAACAAAATACTTCACGTATGTAATAAATAAGCTTTTCTAAACACAGGTGTCCTATTTCTAGTCAAAAGAACCTCTAATCCCCTCTAATCTGTCGGTGCAATTGTGTCTGTCAACCAATTAGATTGCCTCGAACTCGATCTCCAATTACGTATTTCACACGGTCACGGTAGATTAAAGCTGAAAACTGAACTCGGATTACAAGTCCCTTTCTTTTCATTCCACTTTTATTTAAAGAGCGTTCAGAAAAATACTTTTGTAACGTGACAATACTTTCGGTCACGTTATAAACTTATTTATGGCTTGTTCGTTGAAAGTAACTCGAGAGGTCGTTAGCGATATAAAAATTGTCGCCTGTTTGCGGCCATTATTTTAAAGTTTCTTTACAATTGTGTCTTAATTTCTTTATACAAACATAAATAAATATTCTGGGACATTCCCCACACACCGCCATCGGACCCCAAACTAAGCAGAGCTTGTACTATGGAAGCCAAATAACTGATATACTACATGTACTACTTTTCTTTTGTAAATACCTACTTATATAGATAATTACACCCAGACTCAGGACAAACAGATATGTTCATGCACACAAATGTCTGTCCTGAGTGGGAATCGAACCCACGACTTGCGGCGTGGTACATAGGGTATTTTACCAACCACGCCAACCGGTCAACGTTGAGGTTTGGGTGAATGGTCCCCATTTTGAATTTGTAACGAACTGTCTTGTGCGTTTTAATTTATTACGACAGTTTCGAGCGCTTGAGACGCTGTGTAATTTGCGCCGTTACGTTACGTTATAGAACTTGTTCGTTAATTAAAAATGCCCGTTCTTTATTAACATCCATCATATAATTTAACTAATTTTAAAATCATAATTAATACATACAATGATACATTGCCTTATTGTAAGATATGCTTGAGTTGGTTTTTGAAGTCTTTCGTTGGTTATGTTTATTTAAGCGTGTTTAGTCGATTTATTGTAGGTATATTTGAATACATCAGCCCCCCGGCTGGGCTGTACTTAAATATTTAATTTAGTCTAATCTAGATGCCGAACGAGCCAATTGGTTTTTAAGCCGATTACTTAATCTTATATCTACTTAATCTTAGTAGATATGGCGGATGGAAGGGTTGAATGTAAGAAGAGTAGGTACGTATCTATTATTGCGCCAAACCTATATTATTGGGAATAGGGTAGGAACATGATGATATTTTAGTTTTTATTTTCCAATTAAGGTGCACATTTAACATAAGTCAAGAGAAAACGGTCCGATGTGACATAACCCTTCCGTTATTATGGGTAAAAGGGATGTTTTCAGCTACGTTGATATTATTATTACTACAATGATTTAGACCCGTGTCAATTAGTGAAGTACTTATAAAGTATATCAGGTGTGGGCTCTCGCTTCGTGATATATCATTTGGTTAACATTTTATGATTAAAGGTTACAATTTAGGTTACGGTTACAGGTTACGATTCAATAGACCTTTGGGTTTTTATGAAAAGGATTTATAAAAAAAAATCGTAAGTATAGAGTGAGTGAAAAATACTGTAGATATAATAACATAAAAGTCATATATAATTTAAAAGTTATTTTTTTCACAACACAAAACCTGCAAATTAAAGTGATTTCGAATAAGTTTAAATTACTAAAGCATTCACTTTGCCTTGTGTTTCACGATTTCGAAAGTACGTAGATCGTTTTATAACGTTACGTTTTCGTAGATAAGGGTTGCCAATTCAATATCAAAGATTGAGTTCTCGGATTGGCTCATGAAACAGTGCGTTACGACTGCGCTGACCCCCTAATTGATTCTATAAAAGTATCTTGCCATTCATATTCTATTTGCCTCTGTTGCTTTTATGTTTGTGCTATAAGTTACAAGTTGATCAACTGTTTTGGATATTCTACCGCGCCCTAGTGTTGGGGCATGAGACAAATTTTCAAGGGGATTATAAAAATCTAAGATGTCCTTAGTTTTCATGCAAAACAATAATTTCTATCTTTTATCTCTATAATATTGGATATGTAAGTATGATCCCAAACTAAGCAGAGCTTGTAATATGGAATACAGATAACTGAACATTAAACTACAATATTCATAAATATTATTCATACACCCAGACTCAGTACTAACAGACATGTTCATGCACACAAATGTTTGTCCTGAATGGAAAATCAAACAAATATGGATGGCTTTTTATGCAAACCAAAGGAATTTCCTGACAATTTGTCTGGCAGGAGCATAGCAAACTCATAAATTTGCTAATTACACTTGCACCTAATACGTTTTTATTCACATCCGCTTCAGTATATGTCTTAAGAGGCACTTGAGATTACTTCGTCATTTTTATTCATCCGTCCTTCGTTAGCTCTCTCGACTAAAATAGGATTGCCATAATAAAAATGACGTAAATAATATTTCATTATAAGTGTTGAGAAGTAAAACGTGAAGTTAACAATTTATGTAGAATATTCTGTCGTAATAACTTTTAAGATTCCGTAAAGATTAAAATATAAGTGAAGATTAGAAATGGCTCTTTAATAATGGCTAAGTTTAACTTAGCTCGGAAGTTAGCATCTAAGCTCATCGAGACTTCGGGAGACCGACACGGGCGGGGAGCTTTTTCCGCCAACGCATTAGCTTGGCCATACAAAGAGGGAACACCGCCAGTCTGTTGGGCGCCTTGCCCATCGGCAGCGGCGGTTGCTTTGAGGAAATTTTATATATTGTAATTTATACTTTTATTGTAAATCACAATAAACTTTCTAATACTTGCTCGTGTAACTAGAAAACGTAGTTTAATCCTTATCTTATCTCCGTGCCATATGTATATAAGATATTTTTATAAAATGGGAGGATATTTGTTAACGTTCTTGCTGAAAATAAATACCAAAACATACCTAGTAGCTTTATGACTGAATGCTTTAATATCTGTTATTAATGTCTTGGCTTGTAGCTATAATAATAAAGTAGAAAACAATGATTCCCAAAGCTTTTCAGAAATGGGTGAATTTCAACAAGTCCATTAAAATCTTTATTTCCATGGATTTTTTTATCTTAAGTTTTATTTAAATTGTATTTATGTATGTATTCTTGCTTAATATCTAGCAGATAACTAAAAAAACTTACGAGATACATAAGATAAAAATTACGTACCACGGCGATGAAACATGCGTGCACGGCAATGAAACATGCGTTTACGGCAATTAAAAAACTATGCCAAGGGAATGAAATTTATTGTTTGTGGCTCCATCGTGCCAACGATGTCTCTGCCAGTGTCATGGCTAAGTGAAAATAACAAAAAACTATTCAACTATTCGAAGTAATAAACACTTCACAAATAAACGAGAGAAATGGCGTTCTATGAAATGTTTAATCAGGAGTAGAAACTTATTCAAATAGAAGTTATACCTATCCACGGCTATGAAAGAAAAAATGTCCAGTAACAAAAAAAATGGAATACTTTCATTTATGGCGCCTAAACGTGTGGTTAAACGTTTGGCTAAACTAAAGGCACGTGTGTACATCCTTCCACGTCGAGCAGTTAGGTGGCACTAATATGCAACGTTTAGCACATAGGAGGGAGGACGCAAGTCGTTAGATAAAACAATATTCTTAAACATGTTTAGGACACGGCGATGAAAGGTAACTCTGGGACAAATGATTTTTTATTAGCCATTCGTTGTATTGTTTAAATATTTGAATAAATGTATTTCGTAACAATACTTTAACTATTCACGTATCAAATAAAACTAGGTTTTAATATACAGAACCAATCGATTTTTATCAATGAGGTATCACGACACAATAGGTGACGTGTGGACAAACACGGCAATGAAAGATTTCGAGGTTTAACTATTTTTTTTGGAGTACCTATAGTATAATTTAATAATATATTTAGTGCTACACATAGATTACTATTTCACCTATCCAGAAAAAAATGTTAGAGCATTATAACTATGATTTTTAGTACCGATTTCATCGATGCCACGCGATTCTTGGTCCCGGGATATTCACCCAAATAATATATGTTTTAGGTTCGGGTTGCCCGTGGTGCGTTTAAAAAAAAGTTTGACCCATTTATTTAAATAATCCTATAACCTGTAATGTATGTATGTACCTATAACCAATGATACAAAAATATGTTCGAATTTATATTGTCAGCTTACCATTTTCGTCAATCCCATCCAAACTCCAAGGGAGATTTTCTTTGAGAAACACTGGCATAGACCAATATCGGTTCAATAGAGCGTAAAAATATGAGGAATTTTCGTGACATATCATACTTAAGTCGACGAAATGATATCTGGATCAAGAGCTCGCTTAGATTTATTTCACTTTTATTATATTCGTGTAATATTTTAGTTTAATGCATAGTCTATTTTATATTTCAGCTCGTTTTCAATATACAGGGTGAAATTTCAACTGGGCATTAACGGTCGAATCCGAATGTATAGACAGAGAATAGCAACAATGTTCAAAGGAGTCTCGGGACCGACTTTGATAAAATAAAACTGCATACATAGATTAAAAAAGAAAAACATTTCATACCGTTGCCTTTGGACATTATCAATAATAGGGGTTTTAATTACTAATACGTTGCAAAATCTTTAAGGCAAGTGCAACATGAGGGTACCATAAAGTACCTACCCTATAGGTACAGAGTGCACGATGACCTCCTTCACCAAAATATCAAACTCATTGTAGAATTCGAACCCACGACCTTTGTCACGGCATTCGACGTCACCACCACTGAACTATTATCACCATAAAATTGATTCATTTGCCGTAAAGATATTGAGTGTAATTTATTTAATGTATAATAATAATTACAGCCTATATCTGCCCACTGCTGAGCACAGGCCGCCTTTCACGAATAAGGGTGAAAGGGGAATGGGCAAATACTCCACCACGCGTGCCCACTGCGGATTGGTGGAGGTAGCTAGTGGTCAACCTACTGTTGGAGTTGTCAAGCCACCTAGGAGGTCTCCAACAAGCTTAACGACCATCACAATTAAGTGATAACCGGGACCATCGGCTTTACGTGCCTTCCGAAGCACGGAAACGCTCAAGATGAAATACCACTAGGCGGTCACCCATCCAGGTACCGGCCAGGCTGGACGTTGCTTAACTTTGCCGATCGGTTAAGAACGGCTAATCAAGCTACGCCACGAGCGCTTACTGAACTGCCGGAACACTCCAGTAGGTCCAGTCGGGTACTACAAAGTACCCTAACACCGAACAAAAACGTTTGCTAAGGACTAATACTTATTAATATAATAATATTCATAGGCTTAAGCTTCACAAACAAAGTCGTCCAACAAAGTTGTTTCTAAGTAAATCTAATATTTAATACAATTATGAGTAACATATCAACGAGGGACCTTAGCGTATAGTTTTATTGCCCTTTCTCGGCCAAGTTGGTTGTGATAGAGTGCAAGTAAATTGAAGGAGTTTGTATTTTCTTCGAGTGCGAGCTGAGATTCAATTTCAAAGGTAAACATTGCCGATCGGGGTTCCCAACTTTACTTTTTATGTTGCGTGGTAGTAAGTGTGGTTACTATTGCTATGATATTATTAATATAAAAAGTAGCCTATGTGTTAATCTAGGGTGTCAGCTACCTCCATACCAAATTTCATCAATATCCGTTCAGTACGTTTTGCGTGAAAGAATAACAAACATCCATACATACACACTTTCGCGTTTATAAGTTACATAACATAAGCTAAATCATGCAGGAAATGAAATGAGGTTGTATTATATTTAATGCAAAAATGTATAAAAGTTAATCTCAGATTTACGGGGTATCTATCGAACCCTTCTTATAAAGTTACTCTGTATAACTTGGATCATTAAGTTGGAGATATTGTAACTCACAAAGTTGAAAACATCTTAAAGATTATTGCTTTCCATCGGTTATATTGGACCGTGTCATCACTCAACCGAAAAGGTTTTAATGAAGAGATATTATTTGGGATTATTTTTATTCCTAGCGTAGCCTACAATGTTCCACTGGTGGGTAAATGCTTCCCTATCCATTTTTAGCAATTGCATAGATATATAAGTAATTTTACACATTTAATATAGAGTCAAATAATATAGAACTTGTTATAAATGAAAAAATCGTTGAAATATCTGAATAAAAATAAATCTAATTTAATAGAAACAAAGAGTTAATATTTTTTTATGTACCTACAGAATTTAAGAAATTTATTAAATGCGGTAGAAATAGCAGCTGCGCAGGGCGAAAGTTACTAGTATTATAGTGATTGACCACTATATTTTTTATTAAAAAAAAAAAAAATATTGGGACATTATTCCTCACACACGGCCATCTGACACCAAACTAAGCAGAGCTTGTACTATGGAAGCCAGATAACTGATATAATACATATACTACTTTTCTTTTGTAAATACATACTTATATAGATAATTACACCCAGACAGGACAAACAGACATGTTCATGCACACAAATGTTTGTCCTGAGTGGGAATCGAACCCACGACCTGCGGCGTGATAGACAAGGTATCTTACCAACTACGCCTTCCGGTCATAATAAAAAATGAAAAAAAAATTCAAGGCCACTTTATTTTATTAATCGATATCTCAAGAAAAATAAAGATAAACTATCATATTAAAAAATTATAAACTCGGTAAGTAGGTAAATGAAGAAAAAGCACGAGTTGCACTTGAGAGCCAGATGCCTTCTAGGCTTTATAAAGGTTGGCAACACATTGGCAATCCCTCTGGTATTGCTAATGTCCATAGGCGACGGTAGCCACTGGTCCGCCTGCATACTTGTCAGCCTTCTGACCTAAAAAAAAAACGTTTTAATTGAATCAGTTTGTGGAAACCTACATTGCAATCTTAATGTAAATCAGTGTCATTTCAACAACATATTTTTCATACCACATGCTATCGACAGTGATGTATACTTTGATACGTATAAGAAAATGAGAATAAAGAAAATATAACGTCATAGGTACGTACGTATGTAATATCACTGGTAGTGACAGGTCGGTAGAAAATAGAAGGTAATATTTCCAGAGTATTTATGAGCTTTCGCCCCGCGGTTTCACCTGCGTTCCCGAGGAATCTTATGTTTCCCCGGCATAAAAAGTATAAGTAAATCCAGAATGTATTCTATCTGTGTTTGTTTCATCCAAATCCGTTCAGTAGTTTTTGCGTGAGAGAGTAACAAACATGTTTGCAGTTTAATATATGGTATAATGCCAATATTTAATAATAACAATTGTAATAAGTGCCTTAATTGTGTTTTCAGATTTTGAAACAATTGTGTAGGTGAAAACACCAGCATTGGGTAATTTAGAGCATTTTAATACAGCGTTTCCAAGTAAATACAAACATTTTAAAATAGAAATCCACAGCCCTCAGACCTACTGAGCCACAGCCAATAGAAATCGTAGTAAAATAATTTAAACATTGACTTGTACTTTGTTTTTATTATTTACGCCAAAACATTAAAGAAGAGCCTACTATAATGCAGTAAACATCTTTAGGAAAATTCCTACTGCAAATCCCAATAGTGCAACAAACTCTCATACACTATTATGTTAGACTACTACGTGTCTTATAAGCTGAGCGCGCTTATCACATTTTCAATTTAGCTATTGAAGAGTTTTGCTAAGCTTCCCTTCACAGGTGGTGACGCATAAAATTTTATGAACAGATCAAAAGCGAAAAAGCTTAACTCCCTCAATACATAATAATACAACCTACATGACTTATCGTGAAGAGGGTAGGCTTGTTATATTCTGATTAGGTTTATGGTGCTTATTTGTTTTATATAACACTAGCTTCCACCCGCGTTCCAGGGATAATGTATCCTATGTGTTAATACAGAACATGTTCTATTTGTATGCCTTTCATCCAGATCCGTTGAGCCGTTTCGGAACTGTGTGGTAAAAACACGTCTGTGTTTGTGTGTAGGTACCGATCTATAATGTTAGTAAGAGGTATCTACCTTTTAATGATTCGATCGATAGAGTAGTTTAGGATCTGATATACTTACTCGTAAAAAAATAAAGAATATTTGCCTTTTTGTTTAAAATAATAAATAATTAATATTTCTAATTATATGCATTTCTTCTCAACGTCAGAGTTCTTTTCACTTTGAATCATAAATAAATGTTATTTTTTGCTGTCTAATTATTTAGAATTACATTTGCATCATCATCGTCTCAGCCGCAAGACGTTCACTGTTGGCTTTTAGGCCTCCCCTAAGGATCTCCAATATACATTTGCAAATTTACTATTTATTATATTTACGTTGTATAAATTTCCCTGCCATAAAGCATAATCAAGGAATGTAAAATTTTATTGAAAAATAAAGGCTAAGATATTTCCAGTACATACATGAGGGTAATTATAATCAAATGTAAAAGCTTCTCAAATAAAAATCTGGGTTAAAAGTAGCATCGCATCGTAGCAGTAGCATACGAACCACATATTAATTTTCATGAAAACTGCGCCACACTCATTAGGTAAAGTGTTGTTTGCTGTGGTATAGAATATTTAATCCTTGCCGTGTTTGGGAATTATTTAGGAGTATGCCGTTTTTGCTTAAATTAGTACAATATTTTTTTTACTTTATCTGCGAGTATATGTTTAGGATTTTATCCTGCTTCATATGATTTTGTGATATGATTTAATAGATATACTTATGATTCTTATGATTTGTACTATATTATCATAAGTTTAAATATATATTGGTTTGGCAAGCTATTCTCAATTGAAGCTTGAGCAAATAGAAATAATTCGATCCCACAAACATTTATTACTTATTTTTTACACAACTGCCTGAAGGAGTCTAATATTTTAAATTAAGCTTCCATCCCTTAGTTTCACCCACGTTCCCGAATGATTATGTTTTTCTGAGATCAAAAGTATCCTATATATTATTTCAGGGTATGATCTATCTATGTGCCAAGTTTTATCCTTATCCGTTAAGCCGTTACGGAGCTGGGTGGTAACAAAGACACACACAAACTTTCGCATTTATAATATTAGTAGGATGCATCAAATATTTTTTTCTAATACACTGTAAAAATAGTAATGAACAAA
Organism: Tetheella fluctuosa; assembly: GCA_951216915.1. Lineage (NCBI taxonomy): Eukaryota > Metazoa > Arthropoda > Insecta > Lepidoptera > Drepanidae > Tetheella > Tetheella fluctuosa. The sequence continues at coordinate 8,928,760 of OX578227.1, read as the reverse complement.
CACAATACAGTTTTTCCACCAAAAATACTGACTGCAAAATGTCATTTCACAAAAAAAAACAATAGGTAACGAAGAGCGTAGTGGGGAGTATTTCATTTCTATTGTTAAAAAATATGGCGCGATATTAGATATGCGATATGTGGTTGAAAAATCAACATTTCGGTAGCTTTAAATACGAGATATATTTGCAATTATTTAAAGCATTCATTTACTCTGGTTTTCCACAAGAAATAAACATAGTAAAACTACGGACATTATAGCAGAAGTAGATCTCACTTGACTAAGATAGAGTTAGTTATTTCATTCATAAACTCGTTGGTAAAGGGATATTTATGAAAGCGCAAGACTCCTGTAAAAATAACACGAAGTGATAACAGAAGTAATTGAATTATAAACTGTTGTAATTAAACCACAACAGAACCGGTATTCCTCATGCTTGATTTAATTTATGGAGTTTCTAAATAGAACAATACCTTTCTATATTTATTTATTATTTATTTAATTTCTCCCGCTTGAGGTGCCACTTACTTATAACGTCAACAAATAACGCGAATGGTTACAATCATCATCATCATGTTCATCTCAGCCGCAAGACGTTGACTGTTGGACATTCCCCTAAGGATTTCCAATAGAACCGGTCTTGGCAGGCTGCATCCTGCGGTTTCCGACAACCGATGCAAGGTCGCAATGACAAGACCAAATTAATGTCAAATAAGTCATGCCACGCCATTGGACACATTATTCCATTATCTGGGGCCACAGCAGTTCCAATATAGGTACTTAATATTTTTGTTAACTCTGAGAAAAATCATTAGATACTTTTTATCACAGATAAACCATTAAGTTCCTAAATGCGAGTAAACCTGTGGGAGGATCGCCAGTTATAGATAGTTTTATAGTAGCAGATATCAGCATTTTCTGAGGATGCTCGGTTAGAAACGTTCTGCTCGACCCCACGGGAAATGCAAATTACGATTAAATGTATACCTATCGGATATTACGAAAAGATACGAAGTTTCAGCTTGAAGATTATCTAAATAATTTGTCTATATTTAATATAATTAAATAATTAAATACGGCGCTTATTGAGTCTTATTTATAATACAGATTCAATAACGCCGGGTAAGGTATATTTTTATTTACTAACTTTATCTTTAAAAATGCGAATAGCTACTGTAGGTAATATGGGTAATGGGTTATAATATGTTTGTTAATACTATATTTAATAAGATACTGATGCGATTTCACTATTATGGATTATTTGGTTATCAAGCCTTTGAAAAAAAAATGGTATTATTACATAAATAAATAAATATTCTGGGACATTATTCCTCACACGCGGCCATCTGACCCCAAACTAAGCAGAGCTTGTGCGATGGAACCCAGATAACTGATATACTACATATACTACTTTTCTTTTGTAAATATATACTTATACGAGCTATAAGTAAGTATAAGTGTATATATACTTATAGCTCGTATATAAAGTACTTATTCGAACGCCTATTTGAATGGTAATTGACCTTTATTTAATCTCGCTATTGGCATCGTCTGAAATGAAAATAGTGTACGTTACGATCGTTATGGGAAATTATTTGAAGGACGGTATATAATTACCTTAAATAAGATCAATAAGTGTATACTTAATTTAATAGTGGTTATAGGCAAAGGCAATTGAAATACCCCAAGGTTTTATCATATACAGTCCAATCTATCCAATTAATATCAAACAAATACATGTAAAAATAAACCACACGTGACGCGCCAAAATTCGAATTACATAATTTGAACGTAGGTATATATATTTATACAAAAGCCCCTTATTTGCCATGTTCCTGACAAGATGCAAACATAATTAATTGGGCAAAAAATCATTAAGGCAGGAATAATAAGTTGTTCTGAAACTACGAATTTTGTAAAAGGTTTGTTTGTATTTTATTTAAGCAAATAATCATTAAAATCGAGTTGGTAGCTCTTTTGCTTTTATAAAAAAATAGTTTTTGTGAACTCACTTGGTATAATGTCTCTGTAAAGAAAATGCAAAAATAATTAGTTATACTTTTAAATTTAATCTTGATGACTTGATGATGAATCTTGTTGACTTTTTAAAGAGGAAACCCCGCCAGCCTCTGGGAACCTTGCCCATCGGCCTCGGCAGCCTCGAGGAAATAGTTTATATATTACAGTTGCCCACAGTTTCACCCGCGTTAGGTACCGGTATATTTTTTTATTTATTCTATTCGGGATGAAAACAAATCCAAGAAATAAATGATCATAAAAATCGGTTCTTGAGTTATGAATGGTCTAACTAAGACAACTTTGGTTTACATATAAGATAAGATATAGAATGTATTTTTGTTGTAAATGTAATATGTCTAAATAAAATTAATGTAAAAAGAACTCATTATGCACCTGTCACAACCACCTGCTTATTATAACTTACTGCAGTTTACATTTTTAGTTCATGTAAATATTCTAACAATTTTTATTCAAATCTTAAAGTAGGTAGTTTCCAGATGGCGAAACCATATACATGTAGATATTGCGAATCAGTCGTGCTCGTGTCCCTCGATCGTAATTTTTAGACATTTATTTATGACATTGCATTTGCTTGTAGACTTTTGGTGGTAGCGTGCCACCATGTATAGTTTGTGACATGCAACAGTGGCAGACAACCGGAAAGCCACTTCGTTTATAAAGAAAGAAAAAAATATATGACATACATTACAACGATTAAAACACTAAATAAAAACAAAAAGTACAGATGCAACAGATTCCATAATATTGTATCTTGTCGAAAAGAATTACGACTCAGTTTTACTTGGAGGTCTGTATTCTAAAATGTCAATCAAAGTACAAGTTATGTTTTGGGTAGAGATTAAAACTATTAAATTTGGAACCTGGTTATATGACATAAGTTTTATTTTCAATTTACACAATACGACTTAAGTTTTGATTCTCGTTCTATATGGGCCTCAGTCTAACCCTTTACTAAGGTTTAGCTTTAAGTCTGTATCTAAGTATAACCATCAAGTCTTTAATGGTTATATGGACATCTATCTACTTATATTATATATAAAAATAATGTTGGTCTGTTTGTAACGTATGCGTTCCTATACCATTCATCCGATTACGATGAAACTTTGGCGGGTTGTAGTGCTGGGCTTCTGACATAGAAAAAAGAGCCATTTAATGGTTTAGTTTATAATTATATCTATCTATCGGGAGATTACTGAAAATAATCACCCAAAATAAAATAAAATTTAACACCATTTTCTTTTTATTCAATTGTTAATTTCTTTAACAGATATTTAATTGTGATGATGCAATGGAACGCAGCGGCAGCAGTGAGGTGACGAAATCGAACACAATGGAACATACCATCGACCCTACAACATGGAACGGCTAAACCTTTGAAAAGGGAAAGGGACAGACATAGGCGACTTATATGGAGATGAACGGGACGGAAGCGCGGGGCGAGGAGGCTGCCGTGGCGCTGGCTCTGAGCGTAGCCGTTACCGTCATCTCCGCTATTGGGTTACTTCTCAACGTGTATATACTCTTCATCATAATTATTACAAAACAGGTACGTTCTACATTAGATTTATATAATTGTAGTAAGTGGTAGTTGTGCAAATTCTTACAAAAATAAATATCAGTGAAGTTGGAAGAAAATAATCTTCTAATAGATAAACCATAAATAATAGCAAAAACACCCGTTCGGACCCGGGGGAGTCGCTAGTAGTAATAATAAAATAGTGGGGGTGTATCTGTCAACAAATCCTTGCATAATTAAATGCAATTTTCCTCACGATCACAATTTACATTACTGCCATGCCTACGAGTGTGCTACGAGTTTGCTACGAGTAGCTACGAGGATTGCTACGGATTTCGTATAAAACTTACTAATGGCATCGGTAGGGTGAATTCTCAAGGAAGCCACTGTTTCTTTAATGTATATTTTTATAAATACATAGTTAAGCACAATGAAATCAAAACTGTGACATTACTAGAAATGATAGATTCTAAGTGTATGAATTGTAAAATACCAATCTGAAACTAGATTTTCCCCTATACCTTCCACTTTTTTAAATTCAGCAAGAAGACTATCTCGAGTCAGACCTGAAAATAATAGTGATACGCCAGTTATAAGACTCATGAGTTATTCAGAGATTCGACCAATTAACGCATTTTAAATTAACACTGTGTAGTCTATAGTCGCCTCGATGAATCATTCACATATTATAAAGAATAATATAAGAACTTATCCCATCGTAAAAATTGATCATATTGATGAGCACTTTCACACCATTAGTGCTATACCCTATTTGGTAACAAAGCATATAAATTAAAATCGATAAATATGTATATGTTAAAATAGTACACGCTACTTCCCTAATTTATCGATAAAAGACGTCGTTTATCAAAAGCTTTTTGTATAATTTTGTATCAAAGTGGCCTGTGTGGATTCCAAGGAAGCAATTTGACGGTGATGAAATATTCATTAGCTCACAGTGAACCTTTTCCAATATTTAGGAGAAATACTTCGAAAAAAGTAGCTGTACTAATGTACTATAACTTACATTCTATTTGACATCGTAAACAAATCATGTCTACTAATTTATAAGATGTAAAATAAATATAAATTAGACATAATTTGAAACAATTGTCCATATCCTACCGACAGTTGTGAAAATATTGTATGATGACAAACATGAAATTAAACCATTTTCAATAGATAAAATATAATTTCAATGGAACTGCAAGTAATAAATGATAACTGAACTCTATCAGTGATCATTTATTACTGTACTTGACTGTACATTGTACATTCAACAATTTTATTAGAATAACGACGACACATCGCTTGCTAACAACAAAAATAGGGTCGCATGATACAAATTCCTAACATATCCCATATATATCTCGTTTTTAGGGTTCCGTACCTCAAAAGGTAGGTTATACCAGATACTGAGGTCGATAGTCCCTATTAGGTGTATCAAAATCAAGGTCCTAAGTCAACATGATAAAAAGATATGGGCAAATTTAGATTTTCGCGAAATCTTGTAAGTACCATAATTTTCAACTTTTTTATTTTTCGGAATTTTCCCTTGACTTGAGCAGTAAGGCCTTGCTTTTAACCAAAATTGACAATTCTAGTACAACCGGAAGTACCCTATAGGTTTTGGGTCGAAAACCTATATGGTAGTCCCGTTGACCTAGAATCACGAAATTGAGCAAAAAGCAAGGTGTTATAGCAAAAATTGAATATTAAAGGTGTCCCCATACATACATAGTTAACGCCAATTAAGATAGTCCTCTGAGTTGTATGGGCGTTCGTACAATTTAGAGGTCTAGCTTAAATGGTACCAACCTCAAATAAGGTAAATAAATTGTGCTATTGTGTGAAAGAAAATATTTGTTGCAATATTATGCTCGTGTGCGCAGAACATTTTACAGTAAAGACTAAAGCGATCGTTATACTATGCGATGTATGAGGACAACAGTTTTCCAACGACAAAGTTAAGTTTGTCCCTTAATCCATATCTTATCGTTAAGATTCCCGTGATGGACGAACTATTTACATACCTATAAATTGATTGTACGGAACCCACGGTGCGCGAGTCCGACTCGCTCTTTTTAATATACCTAAGACAAATAATGAAATTTCTCTATCTATCGACAATGTAATAATAAAACGTGTACTTGGACACTGAGCCATCAAAAGTCTAGTAAATATAACTAACTATTCTTGGAGGTCTCCCTGTAGTTAGGTAATGAAGGAAAACCAATGTCACGAAGTTACGTACTTAAATAGAGTTACAACTTCATGGAAAAACAAACTGAAGTGGCAATGGGTTCGCTGTGTTTGTCGTAAATAAAAAACTTCAGATAAGTAGTTATTTTAAGAATTGATACCGTTATATAAATCGCAATGAGATCATGTACGTGAAAAGTGTTAGAACTAAATAAAACAATTGCAACATTGCTTCACAATTTCAAACAACCTACAGACATCTTTTCATGTTGCTTCGCTTTAAATAAGGCGATCACACTTACAGCATAACACGTGATTACTAAGTACGCACGATTATTAGCATTATTGCTCTACAGATCTTAAATAGTTGTAAAAGTATTCATAGCCGTTGGCTGCTTAAATTAAGAGATATACAACGAACTAGCTGTCTCCCGCGGTGTCACTTACGTTCCCGAAAAGAAAAGTAGGCTATGTCCCCACTCCATACCATAAGCTATATTAAATGGCGATCGGTTCAGCGGTTTAGGCGTGAAAAGGTAACAAACAAACTGACATTCGCATTTATAATATTAAGTTAGGATACAGCCTGAGGTATATTTTACTAATCCGTTGACACCACCATAGTTGACATAATCTTCAAGAACTCTCGTATTCTTTTGTTTTATTTCTCGCGACTGGGAAAGCTATCTCAGAAGCCTCTGTTAACTCAGAACTATTTACACAAGAAAATTGGATAACAACTCAAGCGAAGTTTGTTGTGGGTTCGAATCATTCTTAAGGAGATTATTAAAAGTTTTGGATAAGCATTTACGGCTATGTGACTGGCGTTATTTGTATTAACATTGATTTTTTAAGTCCAAAATACATCCAAGGTAGGTACAATGTACATCCTACTTTCTAATGTTATAAATGCTAAGGTTTACGTGGATGTTTTTTTTTATTATTTAATCACGCCAAACTGGATGAAAAGTTTTGGATGAAATTTTGCTATAGACATAATTATATTTTAGTTAGAGATAATCCAGAAATAACATATTCTACGTTTTATTACGAGAAAACAGTTAAAACCGGATGGATGCTAGAATACCTATAAAAGTTTACTAGTAGCATTTATTTATTTATTAAATAACATTACCGCTTTGTTAATGTAACACTTACGTGCAAAATCAATACCCATCAATATTTATTCCGTAAGGAAAGCCAATTACAGTGTCCTAAAATAAGCTATAAATTTATACATACGCAGTAATGACTAAACAATCATGTTTGTATGACATCATCAAAAATGTTAGCATATTTGTTTGTTTGTGTACAATATAATATAATACATATATAAAAAGATGTAACACTACCAATTTGTCATAAACTTAACATATATAAAAATAAACAATTGAGAAATTATAATATGCTAGCTTCCGTCCCGCGGTTTCACCCGCGTTCCCGAGGGATCTTATGTTTTCCCGGGATAAAAATATAGCCTATAGCCTTCCTCAATAAATGGGTTATCCAACACTAAAAGATTTTTTTAATTCGAACTAGTAGTTCCTGAGATTAGCGCGTTCAAACAAACAAACAAACTCTTCAGCTTTATAATATTAGTATAGATTATATAGTATAGATTAATCATTAATAATTAATAATATAGAATACAGATTTAACTAGATAAAATTTGTTAACTAGAACATTGAGGTTTTACTCAACACCCCAAGATTTGAACATCCGGAATACAGACAATAGACGCAAATTAACTCCTGAAACCGAACAGGACACGTGAATAGGTACCCTAATTTAATAATGTATTCTAATTCACACGGTGTCTTGAGTGGTAATTTGCTGAAGTTTTAATGAATTTCTTGGAATTAATTAAATCCTCGCTTTGTAAAGTACCAACATCTTTGAGATAGATAAATGCGGTTTCACTTTGAGGGAGCTCAGTAATTTTAAATGAGAAATTACGCGGGAATTGGTTTTACACGACATTTGCGATTTACAAAAAATAATATGCAGACGTTGACTTTTAAGTTAACAGATAGAAGCATGAGGTAGTGGAAACTAAAAAATAAAATAATCGTTACTTGTATTACTGACATTGTTTCGTAGTAAATCCATTGGCACCGATTGTTGTGATTGCATTTCGATTTTGGTTGGTTTTGTGCGAAAACGGCTATTTGCATTGAGTAAAACTTGCATTGAACTTAAGTTCTAAATTTAAAGTTATTTAATATCCATTAATATTTCATGATAAATATCTACATAATAATAATAATACATATATACTAAAATAAAATTAAAAACTAAACTACATACTTATAAATAAAAAAATATGTAGAAAAATCTTAATCTTGAAATAAAGTATCATACCTAATCTTAGATCACATCATATATGATCTAATTACCTAATACTTACTTATTACACTTTGTTTTTATTAGGTACTTACATATTTACATTATATATTGCATAGTATTGACAGTATGTACGATTATGGTATTATGGTAACAATCCATTTACAAAACTTACTTTTGTCCAACCGGGATTTTAGTGATTTGAACACTTTCTGACGTCATATAGCAAAAAGAGAAGGAGATATCTTAAAACTTAATGAGACCGATATAATGCAATAAAACTTTGAATTTGAATTTGATAGGATCCATCTGTTGTTTGCCGGCAGCAATTAACAGATTCTTGATTATTTTATTTTGTTAACTTAATAACAACCTACTTTACAAAATTATATTTTTTCATACACTTTTTTGTTTACAAAGTTAATAAATAAAAAAATCTGCTGTTCATCAACAACAACAAATCAAAGATAAGGTTTCGTAACAAGTTGTTTAATTAAAAGAATTTCGGTTGTAAAGTTAAATTAGTTTGACAAAGCACTCAGTGCTGGTCGAAGTTCATCCGTCTCTCTAATTTACTTATTTTATACTTTAGTTGGTTTCGTTTACTTTCCTTAAACGCTTCGTAGATTAATTCTCAATTTACGTCCTTGGGGTCTTGAAAACCACCTACCTATTACCCATCTATTTAGAAATTTACCTCTAGTGTATTCTAAAATGATTGTATACTAGCTCCCGCCCTGTGGTTTCACCCGCGTTCCCGTGGGATCTTATGTTTTCTCGGGATAAAAAGTAACCTATGTGCTATTCCAGACTATAATCAATCTCTGTGCCAAATTTCATACAGATCCATTCAGCTGTTCTGGTGTGATTGATTAATAAACATCCATACATCCATCCATCCAACCATTCGCATTATAATATAATATAATAGTAGGATTAGGTTGAGCCTCAGCCTAGTAAGTTCTATCACGTAGACAATTATTTTATGCTATTTGAGAGTAAATAATGCAAATATAGCTGAGAACATTTCAACAAAGAAAAAAAAACCCAATTTCACATTTTTTATTTGTATAGGCTTATGTTTGGTCACAATCTCACTATGGTAAGTGATGATATGGTCGAAGGTGGTAATTACATAAAGTGCAGCTGCCGGAATAGACCAGTAGGTGTTTGGCGACAGATTTTCAACTTGAGGTTGGTAGCCAGCCAGGCGTCAACCACAATGTACCCCCCTATTACTGTGCAATATTACATATTCAGATCGTTAGGCGACACTTTCAAATTGAATTCGATAAAATGACCATTATAAACGATTGGTCGCATTCGATTTAGTGTGAAAAACCGATCATCGCTGTTCTGTTTCTATTTAGCCTTGAAAAACTCCCAAGACGGTTTCGTAACCTTGCATATTGAAAGAGAGTGCTGGCTGGCTGCTACTTGAAAATATAAAACGTTCTTAGAAGCTACAACTCGGTTTTCTTTCTATTTATTCAATTAGAGGCACAGGCTTTGCACCTTATATTTTTTAATATTCTAAAGATTACACAACATCACAAAACTACTCAGTGACTGTCGTGAAGCGAAGTGGGTTCTTAGTTAAATAAGGAAATCCTTTTTCAAAATTCACCAGAATTTACTTTTTAGATGCAATGGATCTTTATGCTGCAAATAACATGTTTCATTTATAACATTCAGTTATATAATGTACTACCTATTTATTATAGTTTTTTATGTAATATAAATTTCATGTTACGAATTAACAAAAAGACAGCATACCTACCCTATTAAAACATTCTTACTTATGTTAACAAGATTATCTCTATAAGAGGATAAGTACTGAACATCACAGATGTGTACTAAATGAAGGCACTGCACATCCATTACTCGTTATAAAATCTTAATGACCACCATCTATATCATTAAAAGCTAATGTATATCTTGCCGAGAGCTGTGTAAGTATGTTTATGCATATTTGAGCTATGATAATGTATGAAAATGAGAGTATCCTAACATTGTGCTCAAAAGATGTAGTAAAATGTAGTTTAACATTTTCTCAAGTGCGTTTATGAAGCATAGTGAAACACTGGCTTCGTATCGTGATCGTATCGAATCGTTGTCAGAAAATACTAATTGCAGATGCTAACTATGCATATCATAAGTAGGGATCAAGTATGTGTTAGCGAATTATTTTTGGTTTGTTATTGTTAGTTTTTAAATAAATTTCATCTAATATATAAAATTCTCGTGTCGCGGTGTTTGTAGTTAAACTCCTCCGAAACGGCTTGACCGATTCTTATGAAATTTTGTGTGCATATCGGGTAGGTCTGAGAATCGGACAACGTCTATTTTTCATGCCCTTAAATGTTAATTGTCATGACATAGAATAAAAAATATTATATTAAAACCTATACGATCAACCCCTATTTTTCCATCGCGATTTTTATTTATTTTTTATAGCCGGTCTCCTGTCTTTTACAGTTTTCGGCCATTTTTTTTGGTTTTATTTGTGTATCGATCGTAGCAGTGACTGTTATACGTATTAATTTTTCTGTGCAACTCTCATGTTAATTTCAATCTCATCGTAAAAATATCATATTTTTTTTAATTCAATAAATTTTATTAATAGTTAATAAATTTAGAGAAATAGGGTAGAACAAGGTCTGCCGGGACAGCTAGTATTTTATAAAAGAGAACAGTTTTTGAATTTCGAAGTTGATAATCTTCTAAGCTGCCAAGTAGTATTCCTATAAATCTTCAAATGGGTTTGAGACAAAATCAATACAATTTCTACAGAGATATTTCCTAGTCGAATTAATACAAACGAACGCTATTATGGAGAAAATTAAAAATATATGTTATCTGTGTCTTGTTTTAGTGCTATCGAGGGGTATGCCGTTAAATTGGCAGCACTGGTTTGCTGTTTTGTGGATAAATCATTAGTCTATTTTACATTTAGCTCCAAATGGTAAAGTCAAATAGTGAACCAAGTAAAGTACAACAAATACAAACTCTTAATAATAAACTGAATGTCAAATAGAAGAATTCGTATCTAGCCGTTTTATGTTCCTGAGTATGGTGATAAGCCAGATCTAGCCTGCCGTATCTCAACCATCTCACGGTGAGCTCTTGGGAGTTTTACCTGAGGAATGTGGGCCCCTCGACCTTGCTGCCACTTGGCACGTCCTCTACATCCCACCGAGATAACTTCTTCGCACATTAGTTCGGGTTAAAACTATTTTCACTTTTTGTGGAGGGTAAAATATGCATGGAAAGAAAAGAAATGCGTCAAAACTTTATTATCGTCGTAACTTTATTGGTACATTAGTTAAGAATCATTTATTGATTCTTTCTTACTCTGTCTGACGTTGTCTAGTGAACGTGATAAAAAGAAAACATTACTTTTTTGAAAGCAAATTGTATGATAATTTGGTATTCGTTATGAATTGAACAAGTTAGAATTTTACGTTAATTTTAATTGTAATTCGCTGCCTGGAAAAGATAACAATTCGGGTAAGGAAAATACATTAAACTTTGAAACTTGAGAGTGAATTGAGGTTTAATACGAAATAAGCTTACCTTCCGATATGACGCAAATCGTTCAAGTTGCCTTCTTCAGACATCAAGATAAGTTTGTGGAATGCTAAGCATCAAATAACGTTCATTTGCAATTTACAGGTTGAATTTTGGAGCAATTTCTTCAAAAAGACACCTATCAAAAAGAATATTAATTTCTTCCCCAAAAACCATACTAAGACGAGCGGAGGATCTTACGAAAAATAAAAGTTACTCTCAGACATTACGAAGGGATCAACGCTCAGGCGTTTGCTTGCTTGCATTTGTACTTGCTTGTTTGATCGCTTACAATGGCTTACATGCATAATACAAATACCTACTCAAGTACTAAATCATACTATCTTACTAATACTACTTATACTAATTACTTATCATCATACTTCGTCATACTTAATAATATATAATTAATTATAATATATTATTATAAAGAAGAAAGATATGTATATTTGTATGTTTGTAACGAATAAACTCAAAAACGACTGGACCGATTTCAAAAATGATTTCAGTTTTAGAATGCTATACTATCCCGGGAACGTGTGGAAAAGCTAGTGATATATAAAGCACCTTAAATTACATTCAGTAACTAAGCCTGCCACTGAATTAACCACCATACCAGTTAGAGCCATTTGACGTTTATAAAGAAGGTAAAGTACTAACAAGGTAACAGAGCATTACATTTTCCATAATGAAATGCGTCGTTTGTATAAAATATGGTTGAATATTATTTTGCATTTAAATTATAAAGCGTCTTGCAAGGTAACTCTGAGAGTTTCACGGCTGGCCGCGTTTTGTATTAACCTGAAGACGTAAACTTGTTCCTACAATATATTTCAAGATGTACGAGTGAGTATGTATCAAGAGTTGCTGCGTAATGTATAGGGATTTCATGGATGGTAGCTTTATGGTCCATAATTTATTACCTGCCTCACAAATTTATAACTAACTGCAAATAATAATAAATATATAACAAATAACATTTATTTGTTGTTTTCACAATAATGTTATTTTGATAAATCAACTTTAAATTTTGGGTAAAAATAAAAATTCGGGTGTATTAATTTGATGCAAACTGAAGTGAACATTTAAAAAAACAATGGAAATCCTATAAATCATTTTAAATTTCTTTACTTATAATACAATGTGAAGCTGGTGGACCAATGCATTTTTTTTAAACTATCATACTCCAAGATAATAATATTTTTAATATGATTTACTAGAAAGCATCAAAACCGTATATCAATTGCAAATCCACCATGTCACCATAATTAAATCTTTCCCTAATACAGCAAATATACGCCGTTATAGCTGATTCAAAATTTGCACAATAATAGGTATTCCGTGAAATTCAGAACGAGATAATTCAAATACAAGCAATACAAACAAAGCAATCTAAAATGTGCAACTATGTGTTTATTTACCAAAGGTACACACGTGAACAAATACCCAGCGCCTCGTAACACATTCGTACAAACAGAGATGCATAAATTTCAACGTTATTTTAGCAATTGAACTATTCCAGCGTTTAATGAACGCCGTGGGGAATCGCCGTAGGAATATTACCATGTGGCATAATAACTACCCACCGTCTTCAATTTTCAAATTGAATCGCAGCGTAATTGGATTTCATGACGATATTTGAATTCCCATAAGGAACCGCATGTCTGCACCTGATATTAGATAATGTCGTGATTTTAAAGTGTGCTTTGTTTCCTTTTCATTGGTCAATGAAATTAGATATCTCGTCACGTCTATTACTTGTACCTTTGGAGACTGATATGGTTTGCAAACTTCCTTTAATAACAGTCAAGAGTGCCGTTCACTGATTGCCGTAAAAGTTTTATCCATTTTCTAACCTTAGATTGATACGTCTGAATAACGATGTTTTCTCACGAAGCGAAAAATATTTGGAAGAAGAATATTTAAGACTATATAGGACTATTAATAATATAAATCAATTAATTCATCACTTTTAATTACCATAAGACAAAAAAGAACAATAAATTTTAACAAAACTATCACGATGACTAATTGAATTCATATTACGATAAGAACCTTGATCGTAAAATTTTGGTTATAAGCTCCTTTCTTGTCACTTCAACAGGTAAGGATTTAAATGCATCCAAACTTGCGGTCACATCAGTATTTTCTTCTGTATTTGTTACATTCTTCGATACACTTGTATCAAAATTTCCATAGAAAAATGTAACTAATTTATCTATGATATAATTTCCACTATGACTTTTCACAGCATTGTTATTGGAGTCATTATGATCAGTTTTAGTTCCATAATTGTCATTCTTTAAAGGAACATTGGAAGCAACACTAGAAGTTTCATTATGACTATTGTTTATTTGTAATCTATTAGTAAAATATGTAAGTTGTGCTTCAGAAATAGGAACACTCCTTCTTCTACGAACTGGTAGACCTCTTGCTTCATAATCGTATACGTCATCAGGTTTCTTAGAATCTTTAGTTTTGTCGCTTTTGATACTGAAATATAAGTAATTAAACTTGTTATTTCCAGAAAGCATACTTTCAAATGGTTAGTGATGATGTGACCGAAGGTGGTAAGCACATAGAAGGAACTGGCTCTCAAGTGCAGCTGCCGGAACGCAACATTAAGTGTTTGGCGACAAATTTTCAACTTGAGGGTGGTAGCTAGCCTGGCGGGTCCTACAAAGTACCCTACCACCGTGCTATGGTTTCCTCACGATGTTTTCCTTCACTGAATTTCAAGCTCTTTGTAGGATTCGAACCCACGACCTTCGCCGCGGCTTTTGACGTTACTACCACTGAGCTATCATCGCCTTTTTTCGGTATTCTCTTCTCTTTCACTATTCTATTTTTACTTTCGGATTTGGTCATCTGTACCTATTGTTTCTTTTGGTCTCATAGAGTAAGAAAATGAAGTAATTTTTGGCCCAAAAAACATAAGATCATCGGGAACGTGCATAAAACCGCGAGGAAGAAAATTGTATTATAGGTAATTTAAAAAAAGATCATACTTAGGCGCATCAAACTCATTCATGATTATTTTTTCCTTTACAGCATCCATTGATTTATCAACGACCATACCCTGGTCTTTGGGACCAGCTATTTGTTGCGGAGTAACAAATGTACTAGATGTTTTAGTGGGCCAGGCCCAAGTTGAAGGCTGTGTTGGTCTTATCGGTCCTTTTGGCGTTACGGGCCGTGGATAAGTAGCTTTTTGATCATAGTCTATGACGCCCTCATTATACTCAGAATAATGTACGGTTCGTGTAGATAACTTTGGAAGCATCCAATTTAGGTTTCCCTTGAATTTATATTGTGGTACTGCCTCACGTAAGGGGTTAGGTGTCTTCGTTGCATAAAGAGAGTCGTCGTTATGTGGTATTCTTCTGCCATCAATATTTTTGCCAGGTGGGTAATCTTCGTAACGTGGTACATAGCGTGGATCAATGTAGGCGGGCTAAAAAAAATATTACTCTTAATAAGTGAAATAATTATTATCGCGTTAGTTTCAAGTAAAAATTATCATATTTGTTATTTATAATCGCTGTCATAATAGCTGGATTGCTTGGCCGGTTTTTAATGTTTATTTGCCATCATTTAACGCAGTAACAATTAAAGAAATGTCTATTTTTTTATTTGTTACCATAAAAACTTCATTGATCAAATAGTCATCAAATAGGTCTTTGGCGACGGATTTTCAACATGAGGATAGTAGCCAGATACGCAGATACTACAAAATACTTTACCACCGTGCTATGGTTTCCTCATGATGTTTTCTTTCACCGAAAGCTCAAGCTCATTGTAGGATTCGAACCTACGACCTTCGCCGCGGCGTTCGACGACCACTGAGCTATCATCGCTTTAAAGGTTACAACGTATTTCTCTTGGTCAGTTAGCCTAGACAACAAAATGGATCTGGACGTACGCTCATCATTAACTCCATCGAAAATAGCGTATTAGATCTAAATTAAACCGCCCTGTTTATTAGTATTTGGGTTTGGTAGCTGTTTGGGGGGGTTGGGCTAGGTTAACAATAAAGTCATAACGTCTGCTCCAGTCAGATATATAATTTAGATCATCATTAGTTGAAAAAATGGCACTGGGAAGATAATTCACCTTTTGTGTTGCAGCATTAGTAGTCTCTCGAGCCAATTCTGACTTTCTCAAGTTAATGAGACTCTGAATAGTTTTAATTCGTTCAGGTGACCGATCATGTTCATTATCATCATAAATCTGTAACTGATTACCATAAACATATGATAGGTACAATATGTTACGGTAGGTATGCATTGGACAACTCGAACTTTTATATAGAAAGAGTAGTTATTACTTATTTATGGCCAGTACACACATTCAACAATAAAAAAATACCTTTCTCATCTCAGGGTCACTAGTTATTCCAGTTGTAGGAGTGGTAATATACGGTGGCTTAACCGTTAACTTCATGAGAGATCCTTCGAACCTGTTGCGGTCATCCGCCTCATAGATGGAATTGTCCAGCCTTCTACCCGAACGCAGCGGCGCTACGTCTTCGTTAGGAGCTCCAGTCATTACTAAAATAATTAAACAAGTATAAAAAAAAATAGGTTTCAATCATCAATTAGTGTAAATTATGTGTAACGTACGGTTGTCTTCGCCGATGTGGCCGGCGACAGGCAAGTGGCCACTCCGCCGCCATTGCATGTCATCCACGACCGCGTCATCGAACACACCACGCTTCATGTACACGGATACGTTGGTCTCTATAAAATAAAACAAATTAATTAAATACATATTTAAAATAACGGTTGTACATTATAAACTATGGAACAGCTAATGTACTGTATTATGGAAGTATTACAAGTAGATACGTAAATAATATCCTTATCACCATAAACGGCTTGTCCTCACTTGTCCTCACTCCAGTATTAAGAAGCCCCTTACAACAAGGGGGACAGGCGTTTAATTTTATTCCTACTTATTTATGTAAAAATAAATAATGATAATAATTTCTGTCACCTTGTCTACCACATGATTTTTAAATAATTTGTCATATTCTTTATTTTTATATATATATTTTTTTGTTTTATTTGTATTTATGTACTGTTTCTTAATAAAATGACTATGATTAAATCAAAGGCGGAAACATGAATACATCTTCCAGAAAAGTTTAACATCCGTCATACATTATTTCAACTGATATTCAAAAGTCTGTAGGATTTGGATTGGTTCTATTTAAAGCCTAACCGGTCCCAACACGACATTAACTACAAAGTATATGTTGTTATACAAAAAATGATGTTCCTTCTACGTAGTACATATTTACAAAAAAAAATGAAAGCTCACCTTTCAAATCAATGTACTCAGCCAATGAGTAATTGTATCCCAGCGCGATACCTGCCATAGACGAGGTTAAACAGACACAACAAATTGCAGAGCTGATGACACAGGACATTGCGAATGTCCAAACCCTATTTAGAGAAGAAAAAATATATTGTAGCACAAAACGTAACCGTGACGCGAGATAGAAGACCGTAAGACGGTCACCACCCCGGACAAATACCTTATGAGAGCCAGAAACGAAACCTTTTCAGTATCAAATTACCATAATGGCTTGGTCGTGAAACTGCGATCAAAATGCAGAGCATGCATGCTGATAATCTAAATAACGTCTTTGTATGGCCTTTCTCGATAAATGGGCTATTCAACACTAAAAGAATTGTCAAAATCGGTTCAGTAGATCCAGAGATTACCTCCTACAACCTCACAAACTTTACCTCTTTATAATGTTAGTACCTATAGATAAAGTCTGCGCGAGCGAAGCCGCAGGCGAAAAGCTAGTGATCAAGTAAAAACGAGGACACGCTTGCCACATTTTGGAGTTCGCAACATTCTGTCTTTGCTTTGGTCTGAGGCTTGAGAACTAAACAATTTATAAACACTTTGTTTGCGAATTTACTTTCTTGAAAACGATCGAAAACGATCTTGTTTTTATATATAATCATTTTATGTAGATTAAATACACGGTAAGGTACTTACACCCTTTCAAACCAAAGCGTCTTTGAAAAGTCAATGATAAAATTGGAGATTGTTTCTCGGTGTGTAAGAATGGTAATTATTTTTATGTTTTATGTTGAATTACCTCTGTATAAGATCTATCACCCAACCGCAACAAGTAAATATACAGCACATGTTGATTGAGTTTTAATCCTTTATGTTTTAAAATATACATTTGAAAGCTGAAAATAAAATAAAAATGATAAGGTACTGTGAGTACAAATAATATAAATACAGTAATAAAAAGGTTCAATTTCATATGGAGCCTATGTACCTACTTGATTATTCAATTTAATAGACTAATGCATTTGACCTCAATATCACCGCCAGGATTTGTGTAGGATTTGTTCAACCATATCAAGGGTGATGTGGTCGAACAAATCCTACATAAATCCTACACAAATCCAATGGCTCTATAGCCGAAACACACCGGTGGGTGCTCGACGACAAATTTTCAACTTGAAAATGCTTGCTATGGTTTTCCTCGCGATGTTTTCCATCACCAAATGTTCTTCCATCATTGTAGAATTAGAACCCACAACCTTCGACAAGGAGTTCGATGTCACTACCACTGTGAGACGCAGTGAAGAGTAGCTAGAAAGCGTGACGAGAGAACCAGCAATTAATAATACTTACAATTTAGTCAAACGAGGAGGAGTTATCTTAATATATCGACTCCCTCCTCATTTCTATATCCCTATACCATCATCTTATGTTGGACATTTTGTTTACTTTATATACAATTTCCACTTTTGTTACCTAAACAGTAATTTTATGAAATTTTATCACATCAACAATGTCAGTCAGAATACTTCATATAAATGACATTATTTCAGAGAGGAAATATCATAGAAGAAAGAATATCATAGAAAATAGCAATTTACAGGGAAAAGTTTGGATGTGCAAATGATTCATTTTAGGTTTTTTAGGAATCCTATAAAACTTACAGTTATTTTAATTTTATTACTAAACTTACACAGCTATTTTATACTTGGATACTATAGTTATTATGAAATTTGGAATGTAAATAAAGGAAATTTGGGTTACTTTTATGAACCTCATACAATGATGTAGTTAAATAACAAAAAAATAAATAAATTAACTGAAGGTTGAAAAACAGAATTCGTCTTCAAAAATTATATACTTAGAGGTTTTCAAATAACTTTTTTTTAATTATAAATCACTAGTTTGTGAGAAATGCGTTTCTAAAGTCGTAAATGTGCCCTCTGACTTGTCATCTATGGGGTAGAAAATTAAAAAAAAAAAGTTGTAAGTACAAGCTTAAATAACACTTTCAAAGAAAGTTTTTAATGAAGAAAGTAAATCAAATCAAATCATTTATTAGCAGTCCAAAGTGTACAAAATCTTAACAGTGATAACCTCACTTGGCATAGCCTGTATCGAGGCTAGCTCTAGTAGAGCTCTTAATTATAAATTAAGTCTTAAAAAAGAAAGTTCTGTGTTTCCTCCTATCATCTCAGTATTTACTTGTTACGTTAGTTGGTATATTTCTATTTGCGCGATCTTTTCAGAAAGTACACGACCAATGTTTTTTAATGATTCTTTCACTGGTATTTAATATTGTTGGCAATTTTAATGATATTATCCTCAACCAATAACAAATCTTGAGAATACACAAACAATATCATATTTGAAGACACACAAAATAAAATAAAGCTAAAAAAATATGGCGAGTAGGAGAATAAGAATGCGGCAAAAGTCTTTTGATTATTATACTTACTTATTCATGAACAGTAAAAAATACTTTGATTTATATTCTGAGTGGATTGGCATATTATGTTATGATAACTATTACTTTATTCCGTTATAACATATTATTTTCTGACATAGATAATCCTACGCATACATCGTACTTCTCCAATATTACACAATTTCATAACATAGTGCTCACAATGAAACATCTCGTTTTATTGGTCTTCTGATGTTCATGCCGGTCACTTAAAATTAAAATTACTGGAGGAATCTTTGGACCGTAGACAACAATACTCTCACAGTTCTAGCTTCCGCAGATAGCTCTTGGTGCCTTGTTGATGCAGGGTGCTTAGTGGGGTGATATGTTCTGGCAGTTGCACTTCAGAGGCAGTTGCAACCCATTGGCAACCCCACTTGTATTGCTAATGTCCATAGGCGACGGTAGCCGCATACCTACCATCAGGTGGATCGCCTGCCTGCTTGTCAACCATCTGACATAAAAAAGGTGCAGGGTTTTGGGATTTACTGATCTGCTTATAGCATACTATTTAATCGAGCGATCTATATCAAATTTGGGGTTTTTTAAGTGACCCATATTTGCGTCCCAGTGTATTTTATCTAGCTTCCACCCGCGGTATGTTCAGCGTTGCTGAGGTACCTACTTATTTAATATCTTCAATAACTCTTTTGTTTATAAAACGCAAACGTTTATCAAAAAGAATACAAGCTAAATCTTACAACAATAGGTACCACTAACCTACCACAGTATATTATCCGATAACCAATGACTATTTGATTACGTCACAGAATATATGAGTTTACCATGATGACGAGGGTGAGCACGAGGTTCTAACCGACCATTAGTGACCGTGGGGAGTTGAGCACGAACTGTTTCAATAGTTCAACGCTTCACTGAATTTTCAATTGATCGAGGTAGGTCATGCATTAGGTACCTAAAGATTGAGCAGGATTTTGTAAAGAAAATAATGATATTGTATGTTTTTACTCTGGTAATAAACCTTTCTGGGAAATTGATTGAGAAGGTTTTTAATTGTAACTTTCATATTTATGCTTAATATGTTTAAGCATAAACATGAAAGTTACAAAGTTGTTTTTTTTTACATTAAATTTAATAAATATATCCCGGGTTTCTTGTATTACCGTTTGTCCACCTCCGCAAATTAATTTCAAAGCTCTATAAATTATCATCAATAGGTTTAGTAGTTTATACGTAGCACACATAAGATGATGAGATCAGGCTCATTTTCGTATTTATGAGGTTAGTAACTATAAGGATAATATACAAGGACAGCATTTTATATAAATGAGAATTATTGTGGATGTTTATTCCTTATCACGCCATACTGACTTAATGGTTTTGGACGATAGTTGGCACTTAAAAGAATAAACTATAAATAATACTTTTATTCCGAGACAACATTCCCTGTCGATCCCTGGGGAACTCGGGTAACACAGCGAAGCAGAAGCTAGGCAATAAATCAAATATTTACTAGTTTCTGCCTTATCCCCGATGTATATAACGTTTTTGCGTGATTGAGTCAAAAACATCGACAAAAATTCGTATAATATTATAAGCATAATTGACTCTTGTCAAAACTTCAAAGAGAACGCAATTCTGTTTGTTGCAAAAACAATCAGACGACATTATAAGCTATGAAAGTTAACGTAAGATTCTAACAAGATTATGATACTTACTTATATATATTTAATAATAATTGCGAATATCTTTCTTGTCTTGTGTTAATTTTATTTGGGGTTGGTAATGTCATAGAGAATTAGCAGTATTAACTTCTTAATAAAATATTAATTTATTTCAATATTTAAACAACATTTTACATTAAACGCGATTCTTACAATGAACAAAAACAAGTTTGAACATTTACAATAACTGAAAATGGTAACTAAATGGTAGGTATCCACCTATCGGGCGGGGCAATACTAACTAGCCGTACTATTACACTATTACACTATTATGTAATAGCATGTAGCACGATACCAACGAAACTCAAGGAAACTAAGTTTCTGATACCTATATTTTTTGTTGTAAGTAGACAAAAGACAATTTTTATCGATCTTCTCGTCAAAGATATTTTTACACATAAGAGGTCTTAAAGTCGCAACAATGAAATATTGTACATACTACCAGTGTTCTCACAGGAACATACAAGTGAACTGTCGCAGCGAGCGGCTTTCCTTTAAGCCACTTGTTGCTTCGCCACCGGATGTAGGCACTTGATGGGCGCTAGTGAAAGGGCGCGTCGATAAATTACGCATCTTTATGTTAAGTAAGCAACAAATCTAGTGTATAATTCTCCTAAATCAGAGGTCGAACGCAAGACCTTAAAATAAATGCTAAAGACAGAATTATAATAAATACTAGCTTTCGCCTCGTGGTATCACACGCGTTCCCGAGGGATCTTATGTTTTCCCGGGATAAAAAGTAGCCTATGTCCCCTCTCCATACCATAGGCTATCTTTGCACCAAATTTCATTGCATTCCGTTCAGCATTTTAGCCGTGAAAAGGATTTATTTAGGATAAGGATAGGTACATACGTTTTATTTCATGGTATCAAAGAAGTAAGTACTTAGTAACTATTAGGCAATAGGATGTTGTGAATTTGAAAATTAAACATTTTTAGAGAATTCAACATTTTGTGCACTTTAAAACTTAGGTACTTAATGTGAGTCGTTTTGTATAAAGTAAGTATAAAAGTTAGTATATAAGGTCCTAATAAATGAAGCATGGTCGTTTTGAGGGATGATAGTATAGTATAGGTCATAAGTATTTCGAAAATGATATAAAAAAATATTCGGTCGTAATTTTAATGAAAAAAAAAACCTGAAATTGTATTGACTACTAAAATTAACTTTGGTAGTTCTATTGAGTCAAGGGCAAAAACCGCTGCTAAAATGCTGGGCATCATCTTCAAGGTTAAGCGGTACTTTACGCCGGGACAGTTGCTTCAACTTTACAAAGCACAATTCCGGTCGCGCATGGAGTACTGCTGCCACCTCTGGGATGGTTCCGCTAAGTATCAGCTGGACGCTCTTGACTCAATAGACCGTCGTACCAGGAGACTCGTTGGCGACGTTTCGGTGATCGATGCGAAACTAACGAGCCTTGAACATCGACGTAAGGTATCGTGCCTGTTGGTTTTCTACAGAATTTATTTTGGAGAATGTGCACAGGAACTATAAAACATCATTCCTCCGTCCCCATGTCTCCATCGAACCACAAGACGTCGGGAGGACTTCCATCCACACGTTGTTGACATCCCGCTTGTACGGACACAACGCTTTGCTTCATCGTTTCTCATGCGAACAGCGAAGGAGTGGAACTCACTTCCGAGGTCTGTGTTTCCTGACACCTACAACCTAGATGTCTTCAAGGCCAGAGTGAATAGGCTTTTCTGAGCGTGCTACATACCGTCTTGACTCCTCCTGGGGTCAGTCGATGGCCAAACGTAAGCCCATTTAACATAAAAAAAAAATCTTTATCACTACTAAGCAATAATTAATTAATTAAAAATTAGCCCATCTATCAAGGAAGGCTACTTTTTATCGCGGGAAAATACAAGATCCCTCGGGAACGCGGGTGAAACCGCGCGAAAAGCTAGTATTTTATATATATATATTAAAAAAAATATATATATATTTTCGTTTAGTGTCTACACCCCTATTAAATAAGTATAATAAATTTCACTACTGAATATCTATTAGTTTTGAAGTTATATTCATCATCATCATCAACCTACATCAGTGCACTATTGGACATAGCTCTCTTCTAAATTACACATAGTTATAATATACATTTAAAATTTGTTTTCTTCATACGAGAGGTGCATTTAAATTTATTTTATCTCTATCTCATTTACAACGAACGAATTACTAGAATATGATGTGCATTGAAAAAATTAAAGATGTTATTTTACAAGGAAGGAGTTATCCGTTCTGGTAGTTGCAATTTAAGTTTGTCTGCTTAACGCCTTTGGTCACATCACACTTACCACTCTTGGTCACACTTACCACTGTTAACACGATGAGTATAGTAGCTTTATTATGGGCAATACCTAACCGAGGCCGGATACAACGCCCACTATATTATTATATCCGGCGTTTTATACTAGAGCTATGTTGTTTTTTTTATACAACATTGTCGGCAAACAAGCATACGGCTTAGCCTATGAACGCTTGCAACACCAGGGGTATCACTCACGCGTTGCCTTCTCCCCTCCCCTATGAGATGTTAAATTATTTGAAAAAACAACTTGAATAAAATAACTATATCACGGTGATAGGGTACTTAGGGGGGCTAATACCCGTCTGGCTGGCTATCACCCACAAGTTGTAAATCTGTCATCAAACAGTGTGTTACGGCAGCTGCACTTGAGAGTCAGTTCCTTCTAGTCTTTGTGTGCTTTGCTACGGCTATATATTACATATCGTATTGAGATGGTGGTCACACAAACCATAGTAACTTTTTTTTTTACTAATTTTAAGCGTCATATCTAAAAAAAAAACAAAAAAATTAAATAAATAGTACTTATTTCTAGTACTAATTTTGAGCAATAAATTTTTATCATATGTTTACGCCGTTTTTTAAGTTCCATTGGACGCTAGGGAACGCATGAAGGGCTTAATGTATGTGCCGATTAAGTGGCAAGGAGTCGCCCGAAGCGATCCGGAAAATCCCGAACAACTCCTTTCCAAATTCTAAATTCAAAATTGTATTCATTCATTGTCACATATTTTCCGCACCCGCACGTCATCTCATAATATACTAAGATTCTTCAGCTCTTTGGATCTGCTCCGCATCACCGCATCGCAGGAGTGAAGGGACAAGTTGCTGCTTAAGCGGTAAGTACATTAAGCTTTGCTCCCCTTTGCGTCCTTGGAGGTACTCATGATTGCGTAAATATATTTCCCGCATCCGCATCACCATAAAGTTTGGTCCTAATCGATCCGGATAGATCTAGCGGTCTCTTTGCTATCGAAAATAAACATCTCATAATATATTTGCGTTTATAATATTATTGTGCATATTTTTTAAAACTGTCGCTTCATAATAAACGCAGTACCTACCTACGTAAGAGATTCCCTAACGCATACAATTATAATTTAATTCGCATTTTATTCCTTTCGCATATTATTCTTATTCGCTCATATTATTATTATTTGTTCAATAATATCTTAATTTTAGCATTCTTTCATTTTTATTTGTATTTTGCCACGTCATATTTGAAACGTGTCAAAATGACGTCGGATTCAAAAATTAAAATTGTAATTGCCAAAAAAGAGGCTATATTCTCCATTTTCAACAATTTGTTTATTTCTGCCAAAAAAGTATGTCCGTCAGATATTGACACTAGAAGTAAACAAGATTTTTTGGCAGCTTCTTCTAACATAGAAAAATTATACACTAGTTACAATACTTTATGCGATGAACAAAACGCATTATTATTAGAAGAGGACCCTGAATATATTGTTGATTTTAACAACTGGAGCGCATTCGAGACCCTTTACTCATATATTCAACATACACGCTCAGGTCTATTAGAATTTCGCCGGGTAATCACATCAGATAAGCCTTCCGCTAAAACCGATCCATTCACTTATTCATGCCGACTGCCTCGCCTGGACCTTGTTGGATTTTCTGGTAATCCGGAATCCTGGCCCCTTTTTTACCAAAGCTTTAAAACCAACGTGCATGACAATAAGCAGTTAACCGATGCTCATCGAGTACAGTATTTGGTAGGAAAGTTAAGTGGCACTGCTCTGAATGTTTTCGCAGGTATTATTCCCGACGAAACTAATTATGCTTCGATATGGAATTCATTAGTAGGTAAATATCAAGATAAGAGGCTACTAGGGTCAATGTACCTAAATAATATCCTTAATATCAAACCTACATCTGATTCAACCGCTCAATTGAATTACTATGTCGAACGGGTTCATTCTTCTATAGCCGCTTTAAAACATTTAGGTATTGACGATCTATCTGATTTTATTCTCACGCATCTCGCTCTTAACAAGATAGACACGCAACTCGTTCAAAACTTTGAGTTGTCAGTTCGTGATAAGGATATTCCTTCAAGTTCTGATTTAGTCTCTTTTGTACGACATCACATAAAAATTCTCGAACGAATTATTCCTGTTCGTCAAAGTACGTCTGACGTTCATGGGTCCTATTCTCAAAATCGGTCGCGTATTTCCACGCCAAAGGTATCGCATACATTCGCTATTACAGAAAATAATTTCTCTTGTATTTTCTGTAAAGATCCGCAACACATTCATTTATATGAATGCTCGGCATTTAAAGCATTGTCTGTTAAAGAACGCTTTAATTATCTTAAAGAAAACCGATTTTGTATTAATTGTTTGAGTACAAAACATTCAACTTTTAAATGTGCTTCTCGTAATACTTGCAAGACGTGTTATAAGAAGCATCATACGCTTTTGCATTTAGATATACCACAAGTTCCGCAACATTCACAACATAATGCAGCAGGTTTTGAGAATAGGCACTCTACTCCTGTTGCTTCTAACTCAGCTGTCACTAATGTACGTGGTGGCACCGCTGCCGTTGAAAATCCGCGTCCATCATGCTCGCAAACTGTGTGTATGCATATTCACACAGATGCACCTGACGCGACCGCTTCGCCTGTTTCTAACGCTGCGTTGGAAAAACATAATAATTCGCTCACGTTGCATTCTAGCAACCAAGTTGCATCTTGTATACATTTAGATACGATAATTGTTTTACCTACTGCGCAAGTATTCGTTCCAACAAACGGCGTAAACATACTCCCCGGCTTGAAAGTCCAGAGGATTTTCAAAGGAAAGATATACTAGGAAATGTGGGTAATGTAATGACCATACATAAAAGTTAAAGCGGATTTCAGTTTCAAAAAACTTGAAGTAACATGTGTAATTAAAGTCTTATTTAAATTAAAGATGCGGTTAAGTTATTATTAAATTGCGTCAACATAATATGTGGAAAAGATATAAATAATGCGAGAATATATAATATGTATGCGAATAAAATTATTGTGCTTTAATAAATGTGAAAGAATTCAAATTATTGTAATGGAAGCGGACATAATTTTACAACTGGACGTTTGAATGTACCAGTCGTAGTACGTACTAATGCTACACGAGAGATTCCATCTTTTCCCGGGAATACTTGTTCAATAATGCCTGTGGGCCAGCGAAGCGGTGGAGTGTTATCTTGATGAATGAGAACAAGTGTACCTGGTTGAATTGGAATGTCAGGGGTATTCCATTTTTGCCTTAATTGAAGCGTGTGTAAGTAGTCTACGTGCCATCTTCTCCAATAACTCTGTACTAAACTATCCAAAAGTTTCTTTCGGTTGTGAAGACTTATAGATTCGTTAACGTCATATGCAGGCAACGATTGCAGAGGTGTTGTATTAAGAAAATGAGCGGGTGTGAGAATAGTATGAGGTTGATCGGATAGCAAACATAGAGGACGCGAGTTCAAGAGGCATTCAATTTGAACCAACACTGTCAGTAATTCTTCATAGCAGAGTAATTGTTGGCCAATGCTGCGATACAAATGGGTTTTTACGCTTTTAATATTACTTTCCCAAAGTAAACGCCATATTATTAGATGCTTAATTGATAGTGCGTCGCAAAATAATCTTATTACGCTCGCATGTTGTGATGAATTGAAATTAGACATTCAACCGCTTGTAAATTCTTTTTTGAAAACAGTTGGGTCAATCTCAACACCTATTAAGGGTTACGTTTCGCTGACGATCCAGTCGCGCGTTTCTGACGCTCAATATAATTTGACGTTTCTTGTCGTCGATGATATAACTGATCAGCTACCTACGCGTGTGATCCACACATCGGTAATGGATAATTTCGTGAATTTACCGCTCGCTGACGATTGTTGGAATATGCCTGGAGTTATAAATGCGATTCTTGGAGCTCAGATGTTTGCATTTATCTTACTTGGAGGTAGAGTAGTACCGCCACTCGCTCGTTCAGTTGTTCTTTCGGATACCGCTCGCTCTACACCTCACGCCCTCGAGACCACGCTTGGCTATGTTATTATGGGGGAGATACCTGCTGTCAATCCTGAGGGCATTGCCTGGTCCTTCGGTCCTTTAGTAAATGAACTTAATAAAAATATGATGAAATTTTGGGAACTCGAGGAGGTGTCGTCATGTAATATTATAAGTCCGGAAAATCGTAATTGTGAAAAGTTATATGCATCAACGGTGACAAGAAGTCCGTGTGGTCGTTATATCGTTTCATTACCGTTTAAAGGCGATCCTAAGTCTTTAGGTAATTCTTTCATTAATGCGCAACGTCGACTGACAGCTCTAGAACGTAAATTTATCGCAATCCCTACATTACGTCAAGCGTACAATGATGTAATTGTCGATTATATAGAAAAAGGTTATTTGTCAGAGATACCTTATTCTTCTTCCGCTATTTCTGAAGGCTACTTCATACCGCATCACGCTGTTGTACGGCTAGACAAGGCTACAACAAAAACACGTGTCGTTCTAGATGCTAGCGCTAAAACTGATAATGGTATATCGCTTAATGATTTGTTACATATAGGTCCTAATTTACAAGCAGATTTATTTGCCCTTCTTTTGAATTTTCGATATTTTAAAATTGCTATAACTGCGGATGTGCAACAAATGTATCTGAGAATACTTTTATCAGAAAAACATCGAAAATATCAAAAAATATTATACCGCTTTAACGAGAATGAACCGCGTCGCATTCTACAGTTTAATTCCGTGGCTTTCGGTCTCCGCTCTAGTCCGTTCTTAGCTATGAGGACTCTTCGTCAGCTAGCTGACGATGAACGCGAACACTTTCCTTCTGCCGCTGAGGTCGCCACTAAAGAACTGTACATGGATGATTTGACCACAAGCGTACATACTGCTCATGTTGGGAAGCACCTGGCGGACGAATTAATCGCGTTATTTAAAGTTGGTGGATTTAATCTTGTCAAGTGGGCTAGTAATTCGTCTGAACTCCTTTCTCATTTGCCTGAGTCGCATCGTGCTTTTATCGAGTTCACTAATGATAATGATACGTTGAAAATTCTAGGCTTAAAGTGGATACCTAATATAGATGTATTTTCATTTACCACTTCATCCACGTCAACAAGTAACACTAAACGTGCTATACTATCCACCATTGCTCGCTTATTTGATGTACTAGGTTTAGTTGCTCCCGTCATTCTCTATGCGAAGCTTTTACTGCAAGAGCTTTGGGTCACAAAAGTAGGGTGGGATGAAGAACCACCTGAAACTATCGTTGAGCGTTTCATTCAATTTAAAAGTGAATTACATTTGCTTTCTAATCTTCAGATACCTCGTCACTTAGGGGTTGCTGCAGATTGCGTCGTACGCCTGGTAGCCTTTGGAGATGCTAGCATGAAAGCTTACGGCTGCGTCATTTATTTACATGTGACTCACCCTAACCGCGACATATCCGTTCATTTGGTATGTTCCAAGTCTAAAGTGGCTCCGCTAAAGACTGTTACTCTAGCAAGGCTCGAATTGTGTGCTGCATTACTTCTCGCTAAACTTATAAAACGAGTTCATACCGCACTTCATGTTCGCTATCCCATAAAGGATATATTCGCATTTTCTGATTCAACGATCGCTCTGTCATGGATTCATTCATCCCCGCATCGATGGCAGGCATTTGTTGCTAATCGCATTAGTCAAATACAGGAAATTTTGTCTCCTGATCGCTTCTTCCACATAAATGGAATTAACAATCCCAGTGATGTCATTTCAAGGGGTCTATTACCCGCACAATTAATTAATCACGCACTTTGGTGGCATGGTCCATTTTGGATTCGTCTTCCAACTTCTGAATGGCCAATAGTGCCGTTTGAACCATCTCACGTTGAAGATGCTATACCTGAAATAAAGAACTTTATTACTTTAACTTCTATATCTAATTTAGATACTTCACCTCTTCTTGAGCTCTCTCTTCAAGTGTCCTCATGGAAAAAAATGTTACGCATTGTTGTTTATGTTTTACGCTTCGCAAAAAAAATACCTCGCTCTTCTTCAATTCAAGTTTCTGATATTGAAACCGCTGAATTTGCGATTATTCGTGATTTACAAAACAAATATTTTGCTCATGAAATAAAAAATATAAAGAAAGGTAAATTACCTTCAATTCCACTAAGAAAACTCGATCCTTTTGTGGATGATAATGAGTTGCTCCGCGTTGGTGGTCGATTGGCAAACGCTAATATACCGTATGAAAATCGTCATCCAATATTGCTTCCACGTCGTGACCATTTGGTTGACTTGATAATTGATGATTATCACCGCTCCAATTTTCATACTGGTTCGCATCTTCTTATGTCTTTAATAAGACAACGCTTCTGGATTATATCTGCTCGGAATATAATTCGGCAACGTATACGTCAATGCAATTTTTGCTTCAAAGTCTCGCCTACTCATCCTTCGCCTATGATGGCAAATCTTCCTACTGCTCGCGTACTAGAAGCTAAAGCTTTCACACATACAGGAGTTGATTACGCCGGTCCTATATACATTACTTTAACGCGCAGACGTGGTGTTAAAAGACAAAAGGCTTATATTTGCCTTTTCGTGTGTATGACAACTAAAGCCATACATATTGAAATCGCCTCTGATTTGAGTTCAGAAACATTCATAGACGCGCTTAAACGTTTTCTTTCTAGGCGAGGGCCAGTATCGTGTATCTATTCCGATAATGGAACCAATTTTATCGGCGCTAAACGTCAGTTAGATGAATTGTACACCTTTTTGTCTGCTAAAGACACTACTACCGCATTCCAAACAGAGTTAAATAATCATAGAATCACATGGCGGAATATTCCAGCTCGCGCGCCTCACTGGGGTGGACTTTGGGAAAGTAATATTAAAAGCGTAAAAACCCATTTGTATCGCAGCATTGGCCAACAATTACTCTGCTATGAAGAATTACTGACAGTGTTGGTTCAAATTGAATGCCTCTTGAACTCGCGTCCTCTATGTTTGCTATCCGATCAACCTCATACTATTCTCACACCCGCTCATTTTCTTAATACAACACCTCTGCAATCGTTGCCTGCATATGACGTTAACGAATCTATAAGTCTTCACAACCGAAAGAAACTTTTGGATAGTTTAGTACAGAGTTATTGGAGAAGATGGCACGTAGACTACTTACACACGCTTCAATTAAGGCAAAAATGGAATACCCCTGACATTCCAATTCAACCAGGTACACTTGTTCTCATTCATCAAGATAACACTCCACCGCTTCGCTGGCCCACAGGCATTATTGAACAAGTATTCCCGGGAAAAGATGGAATCTCTCGTGTAGCATTAGTACGTACTACGACTGGTACATTCAAACGTCCAGTTGTAAAATTATGTCCGCTTCCATTACAATAATTTGAATTCTTTCACATTTATTAAAGCACAATAATTTTATTCGCATACATATTATATATTCTCGCATTATTTATATCTTTTCCACATATTATGTTGACGCAATTTAATAATAACTTAACCGCATCTTTAATTTAAATAAGACTTTAATTACACATGTTACTTCAAGTTTTTTGAAACTGAAATCCGCTTTAACTTTTATGTATGGTCATTACATTACCCACATTTCCTAGTATATCTTTCCTTTGAAAATCCTCTGGACTTTCAAGCCGGGGAGTATGTTTACGCCGTTTTTTAAGTTCCATTGGACGCTAGGGAACGCATGAAGGGCTTAATGTATGTGCCGATTAAGTGGCAAGGAGTCGCCCGAAGCGATCCGGAAAATCCCGAACAACTCCTTTCCAAATTCTAAATTCAAAATTGTATTCATTCATTGTCACATATTTTCCGCACCCGCACGTCATCTCATAATATACTAAGATTCTTCAGCTCTTTGGATCTGCTCCGCATCACCGCATCGCAGGAGTGAAGGGACAAGTTGCTGCTTAAGCGGTAAGTACATTAAGCTTTGCTCCCCTTTGCGTCCTTGGAGGTACTCATGATTGCGTAAATATATTTCCCGCATCCGCATCACCATCATAGTACCTAACATAAATTTCTCATAACGCAAATACCATGGAAATTTATATTTAAAATCATATTAGTGTGTATTTTTTTATTTCTCAACATGGCTGTGTTAATTTTGTAGCACATGTGGCATTAACCTCTCGTGCGGGGTAGGTACCTACTTAGTTAATATTTCACACACACTCCTACCCTTTGCGTTCTTGTGTAGGTACTAATAGAGTCCCGTTTGGTTTCTATATCTGTTTACGTAACCTTTACCATGTTTTTAGTAATGAACTACGTGTCTAGGGAGAAAGGAAAATACGCGTTGACCAAGTGAATTGAATGAGCCGACCGAGTTTGATGCTAACAAGTACCTACTGGTACAATATCTTAGTTGTTTCAATTGTAAAGTATAGCCTTAATACCTCTATATTAATGTGTAGTATAAAGTGAACGATTCACGTTTACCTCACCCTATAGCTATTAAATTTTAAATTTCCGGCGTCTATCGCTGTTTTGCTAATACCTACAGACACCAACGTTAACCCTTTTCTAATTTACAATACATTATTTTTAGTTATTAAGATAGATTAATTTGTATTAGAGACATATTAAATTTTAATAAAAACTGGACCATTTTAACTTTATGCTAACAATATCCGACATTTTTTTTACATACTTTACACAAACCTGATCCCAAACTAAGCAGAGCTTGTACAATGGAAACCATATAACTCATAAACTATATGTGCTATTTTTTCTAAATATATACTTACATGTTCATGCATACAAATGTCTGTCCTGGGTGGGAATCGAACCCACGACCTGTGGCGTGATAGGTAGGATATCTTACCAACTACGCCAACCGGCCCGTCATTATATTTGGATAAACATCCACACAAACGTTTTACTCAATCACGTTGTAATGGTTAAATAAGATTGGATGAAATTTGGCACAAGTTATAGTTAGAATAAAACGTAGGATAGGTACTCTTATCCCTAAACTTAATATCGAGCTACAACCGCGGGGCAGAATCAAGTGTTTAATAATCCATGATAATCATATACTTACTAGTAATATTGTAAATATATGAGGTTTGTAAGTCAAAGTAAACAAACAAAAGGAAAGCTATTGAATTTTAAAACGACAGGAACCAAGCGCCGATTTCCGAAGATGGCCAATAAGAGCGTATCCGTGTTTGTCGTCAAGTATTCTCTCAGTTATGTGCACATAGCTATTTTATACGCCATTATGTGGAAACTTTAAAGGAAATATCTAGGGTTTCCTTTCCAACATTATAGATAAAATTATGAGAGAATAAGCGGAATGTGAAAAAAGCTCGTTGAAATCTGAAGTAAACAAAGAAAATTGTTCGCATAGTATCCTCTCACAAATAATGTTGATAAAATGGGACCAATGCATCCGACGAGATACAAAAATGCTTACAATTTATATGGTTGGCTTTTTAAGATTGTAAAATAAACAAAAATAATGATTAAATAAATATGTATTAAAAAATGGCACAGACCTACTATTACTTTGTCAGGTCCATTTACAAATATGAATTTTCAATTTCCCATTGAAATCCCCGAATAATAGTTAGAAACCCAACTTAGGATATTATTTACATATTTTTAAAATATTTATTGAATGGAACAACAAACAGCTATTATGTGATAGAGCAGTTTTCCATTCCAAAGGATCTCATCCCAGAATATGTGCGACACATATTTACTATCGTGCACCATCCATCTTTTAACTAATGTCACAGCTTATTCGTAACAATGACCGATTTCTGACAAACATCGTCTCAAAGGCGCAACCTATCGCGATGAAATTTGTTACGCAGGAGGAACATCTAGTATTGCATCTAATCTAGTTTTGAGAGTTGATAAATGGACGTAAGTCAAGTTCTAGGGCACATATAGTTCATGACATAAAAATTACGTTGGACAATCAATCATTCTACAGACATACTTATAAAAAGAACTGTAAATGGCACAGAGCATTCTAAATGCGCCCTGACTACTTACTAAATTTTTTATACAACATTGGTTTGATGATGTTCGTTTAAAATCAACGGTGTAGGTATTGCATCATCTCCAAAGAGTTTTATAATGTATATCGCGATTCATGAATTTTCACATATTTTTTTATATTTCCAGCCAGCATCGGCATCATCAGTTCTACTGGTACACTTGGGAGCGGTGGGGGCGCTCGCAAGCGGCGCTGCACTGTGCGGTGGTGGCGGCGCGTGCGCGTGTGGCGCGCTGCTCCACGCACTACATCCATTGCAGTTGTGGACTGTGTGTGGCTTGCACGCGGATAGAGCAGCTGCCATCGCCGCACCTCTGCACTATGCTGCTATTGTTTCTGCCAAAAAGGTGCGTGACTTTTTTGTACTATTATAGGCATTTCCAAAGTTCAAAGATTTTCGATTTTTTATTATTATTATTACGTTTATAATAACCATCCATACCTTCGCACATACATAAATTATGATTTAATTTCCAATATAATTATTTTCAGGTAATGATCTGCGTAGCGTGCGGTTGGATAGCAACGGCAGCTCTCCTGGCGCCCCTCGCAGCAGCGCAACCTCCACTGACTTATAGTTCTGGCCTCGGTGGCTGCGCACCAGATTGTGGGGCTGGACCTTCCGCATTAGGATTCTGTCTGCTCTACGCCTTGTTAACTCTCTTACTGCCCACCGCACTGGTTTTGCTGTGTAGTCTCAAAATCCTCCGTATCGCTCGATATCATCGACATAGGATCGCAGCAGCAATATATGAGGTGACTTTATCGGCGCAAGTTACCGTGACGCATCAAAGAAACCCTTTCGCACCACCACCACCTCCGCGACGAAGGGCATTATCAGCAGTTATTCAACCACTAGGATCTCTAGCTATTCTATATTTTCCATATTACTGTGTTTTGATATGGCCCGCCGTAGCGGTTCCACCACAACCATTAGCTGCGCTGTCAGCAGCATTGCTAGCGGCAGCACCGCCGGTCAACGGCATACTTTATGGTATTCGAAGTAGACCACTTCGAGATTCACTGAGAAACTATAGACGGAAGCGAATGACAAAAAGTGAAGTGACGCAGGAGATTCAAGCCCGAACTCCCAGTGCTTGCGGATCTAGGAGACCATCTTTATCGGCAGGTTCAGGTGTCATAAGACCGCCAACAACTAGAAGGTTATCCGATGCTGCAGCGATGGGTTCACGTGGGTCAGAACGACCCGCACAGCGCGCAGCGTCTTGCAATATGTTGCAAGATTCTCAGGAGGAGGAGATACCGCGACCGCGAACTTCTGCTATACCACTAATTCGTGCTCCGCCACATATAGTTCTAGGTCGAGCTCTGGGACTCGAAGAGACTGGGACCAGGGATCGACGACGAAGGCAGTCACCTCGCATCACGGTGACTCGGGCCATGTCAGATGAGAGCGACTCGCCGACACGTCGACCGCTCTGTCGCCAGCAGTCGCGATCGAGTGGTGCCCTCCTTGGAGGCCTGTCGTTTTCCCCTGCCATATCAGAGAATATGAATTTAGACAACCATGCCGATGAGCAGCTCCTTCTATCGTGGCCTCAACACAAGTCTAACGATAAAAATGACGCTTTATAAAAACGGGTAATAAGCTTAGAGTAATTTTGCTGATAGATGTGCATATAAAAGACAATAACTAAGTGTGTGGTTCGAAGTCGAGTCAGCTTCGGTGTTTAAGAATTGTTATTTTTGAATCGCTTTGTATACCCGTCTATACTCGAACTTTCCGACCGAACGGTGACCAAATATTAATGTTTCCTATAACTATTTACTACAACTGTATCGTAGATGTAACGATTTCTCCTACAGGGTTCCTCCATATCGTTAGCTTTACCTACTGAAGTATTACTTTAGTGTATCGTAATGACAATTGTTTGAAATATTCCATAGGTTTAGAGAGATTTAAATGAGATTATTGGGTATTGATTTGTCGTTTCCTTAGAAATATTTATGAGTAAATCTCATAATTTATAAATATTGATTGTTTAACCTCTTAATTCTATGGGCTTTTAATTATCCAAGATGTTATTTTTATGAGGTATTGATATAATATATTATGCAAATAATTAGATACCAAACATTATCTAGATAACGTTTTGTAGTAAGCTACGTAGATACAGTTTCTAAAACGCTTATAATTTCTAGAAAATAATATGAGACTATTAAAATAACGCCATGGAAGAAAATAAAAACGCGAGGAGTATTTTATTTTATTAATATAATATCGATTTGTATGAAGTGTTACATGAAAAAGAATTTAAGTTTAATTGCTTGGTTAACTTGAATTTAACTTTAGATATAGTTATACGAATGCAACGCTTTTACTCATCGCCGCCGTCCAACTCGGTAACTCCAACAAATTGTTAGGAACAATTTTTTTTAAGCGGATTGCACTAAACTTAACTATGTTTAACTGTTGAATCAGAATAAATTCTTTATTGTGGGAAGTTTTATGTGATCTTGTGTACAAAAATTACTTGTTTAATAAATCTATTAGTATACTATCTGTCCCCCGCGGTTTCACCCGCGTTTCTGAGAAACAAAGTAGCCCGTGTCTTTTTGCATACCAAAGGCTATCTGCGTACCAAATTTCATCGCGATCGGTTCAGCGGTTTAGGCGTGAAAAGGTAACAAACAAACAAACTCACATTCGCATTTATAATATTATATAGTTAGGATAATAATTGTTCCAAAAAAGTTCTTTATAACGTGGCCTAATAACGTGATTTTATTAATCCTACTTACTAATATTGCAAGCAAATGCAAAATATTGTATGTTTGTGTGGCTATTTTTTACCACGTCAAACATGGCACATAGATAGATGATTCACTGGATTAAAAAAATATCTTGGGAATACCACAGCGGGGCGGATGCTGGTAAATTAAAATTAAGAATTCATGTTTGCCGTATTTTTAAAAATCCTGTTTTAACAAATATACGTTGAACACATCCCGGTTATTATGCATGAAAAACTTTTTTGGACTTTTAAGCATGGATTTAGGCAGGTAAAGAGGATAATTTCGATGGCAGCAAACTAGAAGAAGACATTTATAAAATCGCAACATTTAATAAAAAAATAGTGACCATTTTGAGAGTTATGGACCGATTAACATGAAATTTTCTATCATGCATTAAAATAACATTATTTAAAGATTGTATAAAAGGTTTTATCGATTTATAGTTGTTTTACTAAAATAATGTAGATGTATTTTTTTACACTGAAAAATCTTCGACGTAGAAAAAGACATCTGCCTGATATCCGTTAATTCATTCGCTTTTTTGATCACAACGTATAAACGGGTATCAGGCAGATGTCTTCTTCTACGTCAAAGTTTTTGCAGTACCGTGTTTAAGCAGATAACCGCTACATACTAGAATGAGACAAGTGACTGATGGTTTTATTTAAGTTTCAATCGTCTGTCGAAGCTCCGAAGTAAAGGAAATTTATATTCTTAGAACAATACCTACTTGTCTTGGATCTGAGATCACATTACATTCTGTGTAGTGACCACGAAGGTAACAGTGTCATAATAGGTATATATATTTATCTGATAAACCAAAGAATAAAATTGTGTGAATGAAAATAAAATGTGAGAAATTATAATTTTTCATTGGTAGTGAATGGTTTCAGCAAATGCCCTTGAGATTCAGTTCACTTGTAAGCTTTGGGTACTGATCATCCCTTACCATAGTGAAAATATAGATAAACACAAGTCTATCTATAGTAAATTTAAAAAAGCAAAAACAGTTAAACTCAAGCCATGAAATGCCTCCCTAACTATATCAATACCGATGAGAGGAAATAATTTACACCCAAATGGCTATTTCCAATTAATAAATTCGCTTAAATTTCCTCAAAAGTTGATTTTTAATTATCGATAGTAGAAACATCCTTTTTGCATAACTTAATTAAAGTGACATTAAACGAGGGAAATTCAAAGAAAATTCCTCGTTTATTTGAGACACTTATTTAAATTAGTGGATGGTGACAGTATCAAATTTATGCGATGTTTTAATAAAATCGCGGTGGTTGGAAGATAATAGAATATATATTAATTTATAATAAAGATTATAAATGTCGTTGTTCAATGATAAATGTTTAAGCAGATAAAATACGAATTGTTATTCTAGTCTATGAGCTGTTTTACTATGTCTGTGTTAATTTAAATTATGTATAAGTGAATATTAAATAACGTGAACATTATGCATATTGATTTTTATTTAACGGAAGACTGAATTTGGTGAGATTTTCTAGAAACAACAAAAATATAAACCTAAGGCCCTTCACACACATAAGTACTCTATTATTGCAATGGAGGTTATCATTGCACCTTATCGGCTAGTAACGCTTTAGTTACTAATTTCAAGTGACGTTTTAGTTACTGACAACACATTCTCACATTGTAGCAGGTACTCTTCTGGAAAAAATGGGACAGTATTTCCACAAAATTTAAATATTGCTGCTGTGGACATTCTATAGAATGCTAAAAATTTCGAATCGCTTTCCTGGAATTTTTTGGCAGCAATAAATACCGTACTTATTTTTATCCAATATTATGATACAACATAATTCTCGTCACTTGAATTAGTAAACATTGGGGCTCGGAACAAATTTTGTCAACAAGTGACTAAAATTACAGTAATTTGAGTAAGTTTACTAGTCATTGACTTCAGTTGAAACGGTGCAGTTTTGTTTGAGTTAGTAACTTTGAGAAAAGCCTTAAATAGCAATTAGATAACTTCACTGTATGTACCTATGTTTTTATGAATTCAAAACTATAGGTATGTAACATTAACATGTGCGTTATTCAAACAAATTTGGATATTTTAGATCCTACTAATTATACATATAATGAAACAGTACAGTCCGGTGTGTACATTGAAGAAAAGTAATTAAAATAGGAAGGGGGTAAGTAACTAATCCTATTGATATTATCTAATATATAAAATTCTCGTGTCATAGTGTTTGTCTGCAAACGCCTCCGAAACGGCTCGACCGATTCTTATGATTTTTTTTTGTGTATATTCGGTAGGTCTGAGAATCGGTTGGGGGATAGCTAGTATTAATATAAATGCGAAAGTTTAGATGGATGGATGATACTCTATCACGGTTGAACGGGTGAATGGATCTGTATGAAATTTGCCACAGAGATAGATTATAG
The DNA here is from genome assembly GCA_951216915.1 of Tetheella fluctuosa. NCBI lineage: Eukaryota > Metazoa > Arthropoda > Insecta > Lepidoptera > Drepanidae > Tetheella > Tetheella fluctuosa. Next base: position 8,890,061 of record OX578227.1, on the reverse strand, counting down.
TCTGAAATAACACATAGGCTACTTTTTATCCCGGGAAAACATAAGAACTCTCTCGGGTGAAACCGCGGGGCGGATATTAGTATGTAAAATACAGTTACAAAATCATCACCATCAACAGAGTATAGACCCACAAATAATTTGGCCCATCATTATAATTATGCTAATATATTTGTGAGTAATAAATGTAGCATTTCCGCGAATAAATTATTCCTATTTGCGATTTTGATAGCGGTTGAAACTTGGCCGCGTTCCTGCTATAACCTCGTAAACTCTGGTTTATTGCTATTCACATATTCCCTCCCTACATTTCAACTACCCACCCTCCAACAATAATAAACATTGATGTGTTGTGTATTTTCAATTTAATCAACAGCCTTTTTCAAAATTAACAATAAAATACAATATATATTTAATGGAAATGTAATTTAGGAATTAAGTTTGAGTGACAGTTGAGAGCTGAAATGAGAAATGATCTGAGCAAGATCTCAAAGCAAATTAACTATATAAAACTAGCTGTCCCCCGCGGTTTCACCCGGGTTCCCGAGAAAAAAATCTGTTCAAATTTTTTAATGATTTTTTCATACATATGTATTGTATTACGGTCTCCTGACAATAACGAACACATAAAAGATTTATCCAAGTTGGTGCAGTCGTTTGGAAGTTATGCGCGTACAAACATTTCGGTAATTCATTTTTATTTATATAGATATTCCGATTCCTTTGTCGTCTTATAATAAAATTAAATACAATTTATAATTAATAGCTCATGAAAACAATTGAGTTTTTTTTACTACTGCCACTAAGGCAGAGATGCGGCTCTAAATAGGATTCCCTCGTCCTTTTTTCTGGTCTGATAAAGAATATCGGCCACATACATGCACGAACGGTGATCGAGACCCAATAATAGAACAAAACACCATGGGTATTTGTTGTATTTCGGTAAAAAAAATTATATCAACGGAAAATAAGAAACAACTTATTTTTTTCCTTACATATAAAGATTGTCATTTAGAATAGTGGATTATACAATAAAAAACGACTCACCGCCATGCGCCACGGCTTCAAAATAAGGCTACAAACAATATTGCATTACTGATAAAACTCATGATTGGGGAAAGTGGAAAAATAGATATCAAATAAGCCAAATATTTATTAATAAAAAGTTATTACAGAGCGCAGCATACGAATAACCGCAGAATCACTAGTATGTGAGAGAGCATTGTTGATATTAATTAAATATTATTAATACTGCAAGAAGGGGAGTTACACCCCTTTTTATAGATAACCGTTCAAGTGGACAATTATGACCCTCCAGGGTTTAACAACGCCAACTTTATTACTATAGTTGAACATGGCTCCAATTAACGGCCACTATATAATAATCTAACCATTTTAAAGCCCTTTTTTAAGTTATCGGTATCATATTTCTATCAAAGATTTATTAATAATTTTTCAATTCTTTTAATAAATATGCTTGTGAAATAAATATAATACTCCACTAAGTCGATGTAAAAAAACTCACTAGGAAAGAAAAACTGTGCGATATTAGTCTAAAATTGACTGCCAAATGTTACGAGGGTGTAATGTTAGTACAAGAAAAAGTAGTAGTACTAGTAATTAGTAGTTAATAAAAGTAGCAAAAAGATACCAAGACTATCAAAAGACGCTATTAGCTAAAAAAAAAACTAAGGAAATACTTTGGAAATCTCTGTACCGTATTCCCTCTCCTCGGCGTCCGAAATTCGACAATCAATCTAAGTACCTGTAGCACAATTTAAATTAGTTTTCAGTCGTAGGTTCGTGAAAACCGCAATTAGAACTACGGCATTGCTTTTGGTTTTCGTACTTCTTTGTGTATTCACTTAGGTTTTAAGTAATTGCTAAATACAAAATGTAGCTAAAGTCAAGCAAACGAAAGTATGACCTGAGAAAACGCGGCAAATTAAAAAAATATACATGTGGTATTATTAACTATTAGGAAAAACAAAATAATGACAACTCTAACCAAAGACTTTGACGAACATTATTGTTGCCATATTAAAACTTTAAAAAAAGTCCAGGTCACGCTTTCGTTAGCCAGACTACCAAGATTGCCTTTATTGTTTTCATACTAGTATACGTTAATTGAATACCTAGTTACTATGCAGAATGAATATTTTGAGATTGCATATTTTTACTAAGGGACCAACTCTGAATTAGCGAAAAACAATTTTTTTTCATAGACTTTGATCGAGCAAGCTTGACTTGTTGAAAATGTTTGAATTTTTTTTCGCAATTGTTTTTTTTCGCTGTAGGTCCCATAGTAAAGATTGTTCAGCTTGACCAATTTAGCGCTGGTTTCTAAAATATGCCATCACTAAATATGCACCCAGCATAAATACTTATGTACGAATGCGATATTCAATCTCAGCTCACACATGTCACGTCAGAGCCTATAGTCACCTATACTTAGGTACCTTTTTTTTTTTTTTTTTACTTTGTATAGGCTTGTGTTTGACTACAATCTCACTATTGTAAGTGATGATGTGGCCGAAGGTGGTAAGCACACAAAGCCTAGAAGGAACTGGCTCTCAAGTGCAGCTGTCGGAACACACCAATAGGTGTTTGGCGACAGATTTTCAACTTGAGGGTGGTAGCCAGCCAGGCAGGTACTACAAAGTACCCTACCACCGTGCTATGGTTTCCTCACGATGTTTTCCTTCACCGAAAGCTCAAGCTCATTGTAGGATTCGAACCCACGACCTTCGCCGCGGCATCCGACGTCACTACCACTGAGCTATCATCGCCGTAAAATAGCCTATAGTTTGGTTCGCGTAAGGAGCGTATTTGTTAAATATTGCAATAAGCTAACATAAGTACCTACGATGTTTACACATAAAAAATAGATTTAGATGTACCAAACGAAAGGAGTTGATTAGTGAAAGCGCTCGTTTTTTTTATATAAAATGGGCTCAGGTTTGCCCACTGACTGATAACGAAATAAGTTATGACGAGGCCGAGGACGTAGCACGCTTGCCCAATAAATGCCTACTAAGCCTGGCCTTGAAGAATCTCGGTTATATGTATCAAGAAACACAGATCCAGGATGTAAGTTCCATTCCTTCGCTTGTTTGTATAACGAACTATGAAGCGTAGCGTTGTGTCCGTATATAAGCGGGATGTCGCTTCCGAAAACCGACTAAATCTATACAATCCTTATTTAATATGCTCGAAGCCTCAACGAATAACATTACTAGAGCTTTGGACGTTTGCTGCCACGCTTTGTTCAGTACGATATTATATTGCTGGGAAATTGATACAAACGCGAGTTTTAAGCGGATAATCTGTCGTTAAAGCCTTCAACGTTGGATTACCAGGAAAATATACTCCCCTATAATATCATCTGCAAATATTATGTAGGTAAGTACCTACTTAGCGTCGTTAAATATTCCCTAAAGCGTAGGTGCTTAAGTATGTTTTCTCGTGAAATTAATTTGGGTAAATTAATTTATTTAATGAGCGTTTAGATATACTCGTAATCGTAATTTGCTTTATTGTAGTTGTTGTTTTAATTGCATATTGTATTGTTTATTTAGCTGCTTTTGAAAAAATATAGGCAATAGTCAGATTATAAAAAATACATAAAAAATGTAACCTTGCTTTTTTATATATTTTTTTATAATCTGATGTTTCTTGCCGGTTCTTCTCAGTTGATACATGAAGGCTGACTTCCGAACCGGTGGTAACTTCAGTAAATTCGACCTTCATAAGTGCCCTCCACAGGGCCCAAACTGAATAAATGGCTTTGACTTTGGTAGTACGATACTTAGTATGCAAAAGAAATAGACTAACTATATAGCCTTAATTTTGACACACAGTACCAGTATAAATAATTAACTTTAGTAAACGGTAACTATCGTGTTAAATTTGTGTAAGTAAACTTACAAATTTTGTATGCGAGAAATGAGTTCCATTAGTATTCAATTATATAGGTACAATTTATTATTCGACGGGAAGCGCTATTTCAATTCCTAAAGAGATATGTCGTAAATGCAAACGCGATAGTTAGCGTTTACTAACGTCAATTACTTACACTCAGGGTACTGTTGACCTTACAGTAAATACTTCAACATGATACTTCGAAACACTGTTAGTGTTACTGCAGTTGTTAAGATGTTAGTCGTCTGTAATACCTACCCATAAAAAGCGATTACAATAAACTACATTTGTAAGCGAACAATTTTATAATATTTGCCCTGCCTGTGGTTAATATTGTGCTGTCCTGAAACATAAATTATAGGTTGCGGTTCGTTCCATATATTGTTTTGTAAATAAATTGTTATCGGCGCAGCTGTTCCGACCGAGTGTTCGCTCACCTTAACCACATAAATGGAAAATTAATTAAAATATTAATTTGTCATGTTATAGCGAATCATTTCAGAATCAAATAAAACGTATCTTATAAAACATCGAATTTGGGTGAAAAGAAGAAAAGATATCGATATTCTATAAAATCTGCGCGAGCAAAGCCGCGGGTGAAAAGCTAGTTTCATTAATAAAAAGAATGAAACTGTACATTAATTATAGCCTAACTCCAATAGTTATTACTCTAGATTTGATTTAATCGCTTAAGTATACATTATTTATTTTATTAATTAAAAGAATACAAAGGAACTTACAGGTAGGGTATTAGGTACTAGTTAGAACTAGTTAGAATATCTAATCATTCCGATTCATTATCATCATCATCCATAAGTACACCATTATCATTCTGATCATTCTGAATTTTATATTTTGTTCAATTTGATGAAAAGATATATTTATTAATTAATTTGAAAATTAATAATTAACCAACTAAGGAATAATAATAAATTAATAATAATGATATATAATGGGGGTTATAGTATTTTTATAGAAAAAAAAAATTAAAGATTGTATTGTACAATTAGCACATTACAATATGGACCAAATTATGTTCTAAAACGAGCTGTTCCCCGCGGTTTAAAAAATAGATAAGAACCTATTCTCAGACCTACCCGATATGCACACAAAATGTCATAAAAATCGGACGAGCCGTTTCGGAGGAGTATGGTAACTAACATTGTGACACGAGAATTTTATATGTAAGATTAGAAAACAATTTAAGAAATTAATAAGTAACATAATTGTGCTACGTGTGATTATATCTAAAGGTATGTATATATAAAAATCTATTGCTGTTCGTTAGTCAAAAACGGCATGACCGATTTGAATTTCTTGTGTTTTATTCGCTCTAATTCAGGGGTGATTTTAAAAAAATATAGGGAAAACCTAAAGAACAGTTGAAAAATCAATTCGGCCAATATTATCGATCTCACGTGGTCCGAAGGTCACCGGGTTATCTATTATTTAATAAATATAGGAGAACGAACGTGTTTGTATTATGATCTAATTTATACCGAAACTCGGAGTAAATATGATAATAATATTAATATCTATTACGTTGGGTATCTACACACACACGTGTTCCAGTATATAAGGAAAAAGTCACGTGGACGTGAATATAAAGCTTTTGTGATGAAAATATAAAAGAAAATCACAAATATATACTATTACAAAAGTAGTAAACTCATGCACCTAGTACCTACTCAGCGCAATATGTTTCTCGGCTACAGATGTGACTTCCTCGTATAGATAGTATTCCTCTTGTAGGTAGTAGAACTCTTAGTGCAGAGTTCACCCGGGGAAGTACTACCACCATATCTAATTCCCCCGTGAAATAGTAGTGCACTTGTATTACTGTGTTTCGGTTAGGCACAGGAGACTTAACAACTTCATGTCTCAAGGTTGGCAACGCGTGAGTGATACCCCTGACAGAGAAAATATAATATTGTATTTTCTTTGCCGGTGGTGTTATGAGCGTCTATAGGCTACGGTAACCGCTTACCATCAGGTGGGCCGTAAGCTTGTTTGCCACCTAGTAGTATAAAAAAATATCCCATATCTCCAACTAAAAGCTTTCTTTAAGATATCTTGGCCAGTCTGATCGTCAGTGCGATTATAAAAAAAAAACTTATTAACAAATTTTAATGTTTAGATAGATAGCTAAGTAATGTTTTAGAGTTACGAGTCAGAAACAAATTCGCGGCCGAATGCAAACGATTAATATCAAAGGCGACACGCTTAAGTCTATGCCATAAATACTCCCAGAATTCCAGAAGGACTTCTTGATTTACTGACGAAGGCTCGGAGGACTCGCAAGGGCACTGTAATCAGGATTATCTGAATTCCAGCAAAACCTCAAACGTTGAGTTTCACTTTTGGAGAGAAAATGGGTTTCGCCTAAGAATCATGAGAAACTGATATACATACATCAAATAAAATGGTCGCAACCGTTTTAATTTACGCGATATCAGAGTTAGCCCCATAAAAAAAGTTGTTCACATTGATGAGTACTTCCACCCTTGCAAGTATTGCCAGTGATAAAAAAATCACCCTGTATATTCTAATATTTAAAATCTTTGTTACAAATTATTTGATACTGTAAGTATAAAAAATATAAAACCTTTCAAGACACTTCTTAACAATCATAGCACGAAATACTTATAATGCCAGACCGATCACTACTTAACTGGTACCTACCTAATATGAAAAATATTATTCACAAAAATTAAAAGCTAAAGTAGATTTCTTCAGCACGAACGAATTCATTTTTATTTTATGCAGTCATTTACACGTCCCTATTTTGCATCTACTACCCCGGGGGCGAATGTACCTACAAAGGCTACACGATTTCAGTCACAAGTCAGACTCTAATATCAGCTTTTTTTAATCATCATAATATCTCATATTATATTACAGTGAAAAAATTCACTGAATAAAATAGAACAGTGTTTGATAAATACACATTTGGGATTCACTGCACAAACAAAAGCTAATCTATTACGGTCTTATTACAGAACGTGGTCTTAGTTTCGTACCTGGGTTTGAACTTTGTTTAAATCATGGTCCAAAATATTTTTTATTACAAAAAATTGTTCATCTCCAAACCTTCGAGACCCCTAGTTTATCAAACTGATAACTTCAGTCGTTTGACTGACTTATATATTTTTTATATACCTATCGAATTCTTCGGCACGTGAGTATGTCACTGAACTCCTCCTAAACGGCTGGAGGGATTTTTATGTCATTTTTGTGTGTGTTTGAGATTGATTTCCCTGGATGGTTTAGATTCACTATTAGACCTGGTAGGTGACACTGTGATCGAGTTCTTGATTTATTTATTAGGGTATTGCGGGTGAAACCTCGGGACGGCAAGCTATTAAATAAAATATAGCTTTGACTTTGACAGCATGCATTATAAAAATTCCCATGAAATCGCTAATTTCTAACCGTCATTTCTGAAGGTTAATAAAATATTTTCCAGCTTGTACTTAGTCTATAACTTGGAACTCGGAAAACTCGTAACTTATTGTTACTTAATAGAGTAACACCCCAGGGGCAGGTTTGGTCTTAAAGCGGTCCTTAAAATAGCTAAAGATAGACTTCTAGGTCGATTTGGATTTGTGCCTAGAATAATTTACGACAACATTAATTTTACGTAACTTTGTTTTATGTTACAAAAGCACTCTCTATTTCACGAATCAATGGTATTTAATTAAGTAATATTTTAAAATAATTTGAGCAAGCTAGTAATTATTACCAGAAGTTCGAGTCAGACTCGCGCACCGAGAGTTCCGTACAAACTTCGTCCATCGTTCGTCCATCACGGGAAATGCATAATTTATTTAGGTTGATGCCAATTAAGCTAGACCTCTAAATTGTATGAGCGCCCATACAACTCCGAGGTCTTTATTAATTGGCGTACCTATGTATCTATGTATGGGGACACCTTTTAATTTTCAACTTTTTATATTTTTTTGAATTTTTCCTTTATTTGTGCTGTAAGACCTTGCTTTTCGCCAATTTTTCTTTTTATATTTGAGTTGATTGAATTAAAGCTAAATTGGGGTTTACGATTTATGACGTATTAAAAAAACCTACTTAGTAGATCTCGTTCAAACCAATTTTCGGTGGATGTTTGTATGGTAATGTACATCATATTATTTTTTTTAGTTTTATCATTCTCTTATTTTAGAAGTTACAGGGGGGGACACATTTTACCACTTTGGAAGTGTCTCTCGCGCAAACTGTTCAGTTTAGAAAAAAATTATATGAGAAACCTCAATATCATTTTTGAAGACCTATCTATAGATACCCCACACTTATGGGTTTGAAGAAAATTATATGTTTATATTTTTGAGTTTCAGTTCTAAGTATGAGGAACCCCCAAAATTTTTTTTTTCTATTTTTGTGTGAAAATCTTAATGCGGTTCACAGAATACATCTTCTTACCAAGTTTCAACAGTATAGTTCTTATAGTTTCGGAAAAAAGTGGCTGTGACATACGAACGGACAGACAGACAGACAGACATGACGAATCTATAAGGGTTCCGTTTTTTTGCCATTTGGATACGGAAACCTAATAAACCAATATAATACAGATATCGTATCGTAACATGCCTGTCTCTTGGACAGTTGGCAACACTGGTTCCCGCACTCAGGGGCGTCCTGGGCTCGGTACTTGCGACTTGAACGATTTTGCAGCAGCATGCCTACTATCGGCCTTAGTGGACTTTTGAGACAATACGAATTTGTAACCAAGTGTAATCTTACCAGTCTTATCTTACAACTAGGCTTACCTACCCACGAAAGATTGTTTCAATGAATTTGTCGTTGGAACATCCGTGACATGGAATGGAGCATGAAATGACAATAAAAATTACCCTGGGTCGTTGTCGAATCACTGAGTCACAGTGCATCTCAAGGTGGACCACATCACACCAGCTCCTGGAGCATTCAGTCATACACCAAGTTTTAGTACACCTTTCAGAAATTTTTGTTACAAATGTCTCATAATTCCAGCCGCAATAGGTTCAGAGTAATCAGCGTCAGAACTGACGCCTGTTAAATATGCAATTTCTTGTTATCAGCTTAGCCTGTCTAAAACACAAAAGTGATTAGTTTAATATTTAGTACCGCTCAAAGGATAAGCCTATACCTATTTTTGGTCAACGAAAAAAGAAAGGGTTCTCAATCCACATGTATACTTTTTTTTACTATTCAATTATTAGATAATTTTCCTGAAAGTGGTGCTAAAATTGACGGCGTATGACTAATGCTCCAGGAGCTAGGATGGTATTATCCTGCCGGTCACTTCTCAACATAGCATAGAGCGGAATTCTCTCATACAAACATACTCTACCTTTTTCTGAGATTTTGCTGCAGCCTAATGATACAATATTTATAATAAGATTGATCTGCTTAATGCGTTATCAGGAATATTCTGGTTTTATCATTCACGTAATATCGTTATAATATCAAGGTGCTTTCTCAACTGTCATATAATTAACATAGTTTTCCAAATTGTTTGCACCCTATAAATGTCACATATCAAATACTCACTATTATGAAATATGGATCCAACTTATATCGTTAAGTCATTTGCCCACCCAGAATGATGATTTTAACGCTTGAGAATGTATCGACGCTCGTAAAAAAACACGAACTCGTACGTGATTGGTCGTCCCACGCAAAAGACATTGTATCACGGTAAACATTGATTGATATAGAAATTCATTAAACTACTATTTTTATCTACTAAAATTTTTATCATTTTATGCAAGCCTTCTCCTCCGCAACAGAATGTCATAAAAAAAAATTTACTGTGTGGTTCATCATGGTTAATTTGTTTATGACATCCTTATTAGTCAAAATCACCATTTTGTACCTATGTAAAAGGTATCTATCGTAAAAGGACTTAAAATAAAGATGCACACACTGATACAACCTGGAGTGCCTACCTATATTAAGGTGAAAGCATCATGAGTGTGTCAAACATAGCATCTAAATGGATTAAATTTGATTACTGTTCTTCTCAATCGTCTGCTCTTAAGTTAACGAACAGTCGTGTCACTCCTGGTGCAATTCGTGACTTGATTCACAGCTCTGCGTCATATCTCCCTTGCTTGTAGCTGCTCTAGAACACTCCGTTATCGTTTTATTTGTGAGGGATTTGTATTTTTTAATTTGGAAAATTTTTATACTTACTGAGATATTTACCGGTTCTTTCCAGTTGAAGGCATACATCTGAACTTGTGGTAACTTCAGCAGCTTCGACGTTAATAGGTGCTCTCCTATGGCCTAAACTGAATGGCTTCGACTTCGACTTATTTCTATTTCTATTGCTGTTTTTAAACAATACTGGATTTGGCTTTCAAGAAAAGTAGATAAAAGCTATTGCATAACATAAGTAAAACAAAACCATTCTATATAGGTATTAATGTACCTAATTTATTTGAACATACTTATACCTAACATCCATTAGTGATATACAATAATAATTATTAATAAAATGTGGAAACAGAAATTATGATATAAACGACGAATTATATATAATTATATAGATTGATTGAAATACAAAACATGTAATTTCAGAGTTACTGCATTTGTCAATTTATTTAACAGAAGTGAAAAATTTAGTTAACCATATATTAACTTATTATAGGCTTCTTTGTCTGCAGTGACATACCTATCTTACCTATGAATAGGTAACAACCAAATATTATAATTCTTCATTAGATAAAAATGACATCAGAAAACAAATACTTTATGGTGATAAAAAATATTGTTTATTTGCCGATGTTTGCTGAAAAAAAAAAGCAATTAGTGGTATTCTTTAACAAACATTAAAGTAGACTTAAAAATGACTACTGTTTTGAAGTACAAATTTTTTTTTTTTGTATATTTGGGTGAAAAACAATAGATTACACAGTCAGATTAGAATTTCCACATGGTTACTATTATTTGTTAAAATAAAATATTTTTAAGAATAAGTATAATTTATTTGCAAAAACATGTTTCACAATACGCGAATGATCATACATCGTTCAGTTAGACTTACAAGCATGTTTAATTTTTTATTATTATTTTAAATTTTACAAGGACATAATAATTAGCAATCTATATTGTAGAAAATATAAGCATACATTCCCGCGGTTTCACTCGTGAAATATTTAAATAAATAATTCACTTGTGGATAGTCAGAGATCTAATACTCTCTTACCCGCTTGGCTGCCAGATAAAACAAGGGTCACCATGGGCGTTTTAGAATTTATCAAAAACCATCTTTATGAATTTGACCGTCTTTGAATTTATGTAATTTCACGTATTATTTAATCTGTATAATATACTACTCATCAAAAAAATCGAAACACCTCTGAAGTTTGGTTTTGAATGAGTTTTATGTTTTTTTTTACATTAAACAAAAAAAAGTAATAATGCCAGTTAATTGCGGATATTATAAGGTATCGTTTAACAATTAGTAATGTTTCAAATCAAAATCAAATTCCTTCAACTATCGTGTTTTTTTCAACAAGTAGGTATGTTTTTTCCAAAAATACTTATTGAAACGAAGACGTAAAACATTTTTTTTTATAAAAAGTGTATCCAGTATCTCGTATTTCCTCCCCAGTCTCTAATGTCTGCTTTCATGCGGTACGATTTCTAAAATTTTATAAATTCTTCAAGGAAGAAAATATACCTATTGACAAAAACACGATATTTAAACAAATTTAATTTCAACCCCTAAGGGTTAAAATAGGGGTTCGCGCGTGAAACCGAGGGTCTCAAATATCCACACAAACTTAAACATGGGCTTTTGCGCTTATAAAAAGAAGGTTACTTACGATACACTGAAACCATATCCATTTCACGATCCCGAAGGCAATAAAAAGTGGTAGTGCAAAAGAGGCTAGTTTGGCTGCATTGAACGCTAGGAAACTGAAAAAAATTAATACATCAAAGTGGACATCTTTTTACTGATATAATAATTTATGAAATTGTACACTTTTTTTTTTATACAACATTGTCGGCAAACAAGTAAACGGCAAGCCTGATGGTAAACGGTTACCGTTGCCTATGAACGCTTGCAACACCAGGGGTATCACTCACGCGTTGCCGACCCTTCCCCCTTCCCCGATGAGCTCTGGCGACCTTACTCACGCGCAGGAACACAACTATAAGTTATTTGGCTGCGGTATTCTGTAAGGTACACAATTCGAGCTGCTCTTTGAGCGACATATTGCTATGCTCTACCTCTTCTAAACACACAATAAACCTAACCTAACCAAACCAATGAACCTAAACTCTTGCTGCGTCTTACTCGAATCCAAAACCTAGAGCAAAATATTCAAAACATGAGCAATGAGCATGGATATAGGAATTATCAATGATATGTTACTAAAAATACTAGAGCCTTAGACTACAGCATTTCCATATAGTGTTGTTTAGAAATTGATTCAGAATGTCATGAATGGTATTTTATATCGTTCTGTCTGTCTGTTCGTTTGTCCACCAGTCCGTATATCATAACCATTTTTACTCGGAGTCTCCAAGTAAAAATGGTTTTCAGTAAAATTGGCACTATATATACATTAAATTTGAGGAGATTCGTAGACGAACAAGGATCACCGACATAGCCCAACGGATTGGCAAATTGAAGTGGCAATGGGCAGGGCACACACGCGCAGAGCAGATGGCCGATGGGGCCGAAGAGTTCTGGAGTGGAGACCACGGACCGGCAAGCGCAGCGAGTGAACGTCCTATTCACTTGCAAGGTGGACGGACGACCGGTCCTATTGGAGATCCTTACCTTATCTTTTTTTATTTTATTTTTTTTATCCAAAGAAGATATACATATTATAAAAACATATATCTCATGCCAAACTGCACAGCAGTTTATCGGCAGTGTTCTCCGGGTTACATTCAAGATAGGTACATCATTTTCACACATCAAGCATTTGGTGATGAGCGGCTGAGATGATGATGATGATACATTAAATTTGGATGGTAGGGAGCTTGTTATGAAACGCTATACAATAGTCCAGTTAAATTATGAAAATGTTACTGAAGGATGAAAACAAAATTACCAGTGGACAAAGAACGAAACAAAAACAAAAGATTTTACCACATTTTCAATTGATTTCGCCGTAAAAACCACTCATGTGAAAAGTGAGTATATACACAGAATGTCACACTTTTGCACTTCCTTTGACACTTGGTTTGAAATTGACCGTCAACTTCAATTGTTTTTTTTTTGTAAATACAGATTCAAATATTTCTTTCATCTTTGTTAACCTCTATGATTATTATAAGCATGAAGAATTGATGTTTGTCATGCCGGGTGATATCGCCCAAAATGAAGTTTTTTTACGTTTCGGCAATGAGTTTTTACTACAACCAAGAATTTAGCATTTTAGCATGTAAGACAAAAATGTTTACTGTGGGTCATCCTTAGAAGACAAATAATAAACTTTGATGTAGTTCTTTCTAAGACTAAAATTCGATTTATTCAGCCTAAGTCATGAAAGCGCCCTAAAAAGAGTCTTTGTACGACTTGATTATTATAATACATCGAGATTCTTTACTATCCTATTCGTTCAGTAATCAGTAAGGTGTGTTTTCATTGTTTCTTAATTTCTTTCTTTCTTTACTATCTTTAATCTATACTAATATAATAAAGGTGAAATGTTTTTTGTTTGTTTGTTTAAAGGCGCTAATCTTTGAAACTACTAGTCGGGTTTGAAAATTTGTTTTTTGCATTTGATAGCCCAATTCTTGAGGAGGGTTATAGGCTTTTTATCTCGGGAATGCAGGTGAAACCGCGGGGTACAGCTAGTATACTATAAAAGGTTTGTGGAGGTTTATTATAATTATACACTTAAAATTAAATCAAACCACACGTTCCAGAAGTAATTTTGCTAAACAACGGTGAAAAGCACATTAAAATATATTGCATAGAAGACCTAAACGCAGAAATAACCACTCCGATTTATACTATACTAGCTTCCGCCCGGCGGTTTTACCCGCAGTATCTTATTTTCTAATTTTCTGCGCAATTTCCTTTCCGTAAGACCCTTCTAAAAAGTTTAAAAAACTTAAAAAAAAAGATTAATGAAATCGGTAAAGTGACAAATTATGGCATGACCAAAGAAAATAGGGATTCATTTTATATAACATATTATATAGATAGATACGTAGATAAGCGTGGTTGGTAAGATACCCTATCTATCACGCCGCAGGTCGTGGGTTCGATTCCCACTCAGGACAAATATTTGTGTGCATGAACATGTCTGTTTGTCCTGTGTCAAAAGAAAAGTAGTATATGTAGTATATCAGTTATCTGGCTTCTATAGTACAAGTTCTGCTTAGTTTGGGGTCAGGTGGCCGTGTGTGAGGAATAATGTCCCAGAATATTTATATTTATTTATTTCTATTTAGTTACCGAATAGATTAAAACTTAGTACCAGCACGCTATTCCTTCGATCTAATTCTTCAGTGAGTTGTAGAGTATTGTCCCAAGAACAATTGCAATTACGAACGGTATAAGGAGACATAAACATTTGCTAATATTAAACGCACAAAAGCTGTAACAAACGTAAACGACACTTGAAATAATTACAGCTGAATTTACCTATGCTTTAAAAATATAATAAGCAGAGATGTACAAAATACTTTTCGAAAAGTAATTAAATACAAAATGCAAATACTTTTTTAATATAGTATTTCAAATGCAAGATACAAAATACTTTTGCCTTTTGTATTTAAATACTAAATACAAAATATGTATTTTCAAAATACTTTATTGAAATAAAATACTTTATGGTAAAATTACTGGTTTTCTCTATTTATTAAAGATTTTAAAATCACAAGCTCTTCAAAAAGAGCATCTGACATGTTGCGTCTGTGTGGACGCATAATCATACCACCATACGAAAATAGCCTTTCCACTGGTGCTGAACTCGGGAGACAAGTGTTGTACCGTAAAAAAACTTTTTTTATAGTTGGATATGTGTTGAGGATATTCAGACTTGTGTCTTCATCTCTTAAATATTGGAGGGTCTCCAAATCAGTAGGTTAGGTTATAGGTATGTATTTTTTACAATTGTTATTATTGTTACTGATTGAGAATATTTGGAAACTGTAAAAACTTTAATGTTAAAGTTAATATCAAATTTTGTATAGAACTTTTTGAGTCAATGTTTAGGTACTTACATTTTGCATTAAAATTCCAATTCCAACATTGGGCAAGCAATCACTGATTAATATTTAATATAAAGTATTAAGTAGCACACCAAATCCAACTCTGTACTTAATAGATAATATATTTTTGATAACAAACAGTTACAATACAAACACTACTTGTATTAATAAATAAATAGTAACTGTCGGCGTTAGGTTAGATATAAAACGTAACCGAGGCAAAATGAAATGGAAAAGGCGCGTACGGCGTAATGACATGTAAACAGTGTTACCAACTCTGAATTTCATTTAGTGCTAAAACTATGTCGAAATGTACTAAAAACGAGCAGTCTTAAAAAAATGGTGCTAAATAAAAAAAACGTCACAGTCCGATTTAAATGTTTTTACTATTATTATAGTTGTACAGTAAACAATTTTGAAATCTAAAGATTTTTATTAACATAGAATAGATTTAAATGTCAATTAGCACACAAAACGACCAAATTAACTTATGATATGATCGAAGCTTATATTTATATTACATACTTGCCACAATGCCCACAATGACATCTTTTTTGTAGTGCTGTGTACGTACCGGTTTTTTATAAATATATTTTTCTATTTCTGTATTTTTATTTGTCATTTATACATTTATACACTCATAATCACTTAAATACGAATCGTTAAAATAACGTATTATTGCCTACACGGCATATTGTTTAAATACAATTTGTTTTGGCATTTTTTTAAAGACATTTCGAGCGAACAACACAGAAATAATGAAATAGCTGCCAACACTGCAAAACGTAACAGTGACTTTGAGGATTGTCAAGAGGGGTCCCTCATATATTATTGGTCAGGTTTTATATGCGTTTTGTTTCATTTGTCATTTTGCGCATAAACTTTCAGAGCTGCCGCGCCACTAGTGGCCATTTTTTGTTTTTACTGAATCGCGGAATGCTTTAGAAAAATAAAGCTAAGAATAAAAAAGTATTTTGTATTTTACAAACCATTTTACAAATACAAAATACGTCTCGAATAGTATTTCAAATAAAATACAAAATACTTTTTAAAAAAAGTACTTAAGTACAAAATCCAAAATACGTATTTTGTATTTTGTATTTGTATTTTAAATACAAGTATTTCAAATATGTCACAACTCTGATAATAAGTTAGTACAGATCATTGGCAGTTTCTTGAAATTTGATGTATAACATGTAATGTGAAATGTTCTTGTCTCTAGTTGTACTCGGGTATGCAGGTTTCGGGTATGTGGTTGAAATAAAATAGGCACTTTTCAAACATGATACTAACACGACCGGATCATTCTTCTGCATTCTTAAGACAAATATTGTTGCTATTATTATTGCGTATCGTAACGATTCTACAGTAGGTACTTATCACATTACTTCATAATTACAAAATAACATTTAAATTATACATTTCTCATTCATTATCAATATTCCATGCGTACAAGCCGCGACTCACAAGAGACACAGATATTGTGACATTGACCATGACGTAAGATTAATAATAATAAATACTTTTCATGCGCTATGTCATTTTAATGCCGGCACTTTATATGGCGTTGCGTATTCGTGTTTGTGCTGTTTGTGTATGCAGTATTTGGTGGTAAATATTTGACGGGAAAGGAAACATCAATCAATTCAACCATCCACACATGGAGTTTAAGTTTACATATAATAAATTATAGATTTCAACAACGCGCACGCTTATAATATTAGCCAACATATAGACGGTTTATTTCCCTATTCTTATTATATTAAAGAATCTCGATATTAAATGACGACAATGCTTTGGGTTTCGCGCTCGCTCTTGCAGGATAATATCTTATGTAATAAGTATACGTTTATTTTGAAAAGAGTAATTGCCAAGTTTATTGCCGGCTCTCCTCAGCAAACCCGTTCGTTAGAATTTGACAATTATTTATACTACAGATGAAAAATACATTGTAAACTCTGTTGCGAAAATTGATTTAATATTAAAAATTGAAAAAAACCTCCACAGATGACATATTCACAAAACTCATATACATACATACTTGTTAAAAATATAAAAACACAACAATGTCGTTCAAAAATAATGAAAACCTTTGTTTCTTGATTTGAAATACTTCGCCTTGATTTTGTGTTATTGTTTCTTCTGTTGATAAAAAAAATTGAACATTAGCGCATATCATTACTATCATATCACTAACTTCCGCCCTGCGGTTTTATCCGCGTTCCCGTCGTATATATTTTCGGCATAAAAAGTATCCCGTTTTATTCCAGGTTTATTCTAGGATATAATCTACTATCAAAATCAGTTCAGTCGTTTATGCGTAATTGAGTGACAAACATCCAAACGTCCAAATATCCAACCACTGAAACATCCAAACTTTGTATTATTATTGATTACATTATTTTATTACATATTTAATACATCTCATTGTAAATTAATTGTACAATTAGTCAAATCACCTCCATAAGTACACAAACCTTTTTTTTGTGCAATACTATACCTATATATAGAAGATCTTGTGATTTTTGCGAATACACCGTTTAGCATTCGTATTTTACCAAATTAATTATCAAATTTTACAGCAGAAGGTTTTTTGAATATTTTTACACAGAAATGTGCTATGAAATTTAAACTTAACATAGAATTATGCTTTTTAGTAATTTATTACTTTAATGGTTTTGGAGGGAAATGTTTACAAGGCTTGGTCCATTACAATTTATAATGTTACTTAAAATAAAAATCTCAATTTCAAAAAAATGTCGCTTAGGATAAGTCGGCGGGAATGGTTCGATATGGTAAAGTTGTGGATGCAGGCCGCCCATGGCTGGTCCTATTGGAGATCCTTAGGGGAGGCCTATGTCCAGCAGTGAACGTCTTGAACGAAAGATTGTGAACATACTACGGTTCACAATCTTTCGACAGCTTACAATATCGCGAGATAGATTATAATCTAACGGTATTTATAATTTTACGGTGACATATACAGTGTACTCACAGATAACACCGGCGACAAGGACGAACAGTCCAACGACGAAAGCTAAAAAGCATAGTACCATACAGATGAACACTTGAGCAGCTATATTCAAGGCTTCTGTGGTCACGTATACGTTATCCCAGCTGGAAATTATGTTATAATGACAGTAACGTTGCTTTTTTTTGTTTTTTTCAGGTTATATATTATACTTGCTTTCACGCTGCGGTTTCAACTACGTTTTCAGACCAAAAAGTAGCCTAAGTTCTATTCCAGGATCTAAAATAACTTTATACCAAATTTCATGGACATCCGTTCATCCGTTACGGGGATGAGTGGTAACAAAAGTAACAACCGCGTTCCTGGGATAAAAAATAGGCTCAAGAGGTATGTAACAAACAAACTCACTTTCGTATTTGTAATATTAGTATAGTAAAGCATATTAAACTCTTCTGTAACTAGACCCAAACATCAGACCCAGACCAACAATCAACTCCTTTATTTTTCTATACATGGTAACTACTCCATAAACGTTTCGCTGTTATTTCTACATTTATATGAGTCCTATAGTTAATTATAAAATAATTTAGACAATGTTTACGTACCACATCACTTTCCATGAAAATATAATATTTTTGGGCAATTTTGCAACAGATAAATAATATTTATTTGCGTTATACAATGTGTCAAATTGACACCAACTTTTTTTAAATCTCAACTTGATCTCGACTACACCAATATTAGTAATAGAACCATAAACTCGTCATAAACTACACTACTCATCAAAAAAATCGAAACACTTCTGAAGTTTGGTTTTGAATGAATTTTATGATTTTTTTTACATTAAACAAAAAAAAGTAATAACACCAGCTAATTGCGGATATTATAAGGTATAATGTTTCAAATTAAAATCTAATTTATTTAAGGCGATGATAGCTCAGTGGTGGGACGCCGCGGCGAAGGTCGTGGGTTCGAATCCTACAATGAGCTTGAGCTTTCGGTGAAGGAAAACATCATGAGGAAACCATAGCACGGTGGTAGGGTACTTTATAGTACCCGCCTGGCTGGCTACCACCCTCAAGTTGAAAGTCTGTCGCCAAACACCTATTGGTGTGTTTCGGCAGCTGCACTTGAGAGCCAGTTCCTTCTAGGCTTTGTGTGCTTACCACCTTCGGCCACATCATCACCTACCATAGTGAGATTGTGGTCAAACACAAACCTATAGAAAAAAAAAAAAAAAAAAACAAATTCCTTTGACTATCGTGTTTTTTTTAACAAGTAGGTATGCTTTTTCCAAAGTTTTTTGTAAACTTTTTGAATCGAAGACGTAAAACAAAAAAATGTTTAAAAAAGTGTATTCAGTATCTCGTATTTCCTCCCCGGGCTCTAATGTCTGCTTCCATGCGGTTCGGTTTCTAAAATTTTACAAATTCACCTATTGAAAAAAACACGATAGTTAAACAAATTTAATTTTAATTTTAAACATTAATATTCGTTAAACGATGAGTACCTTATAATATCCGCAATTATCTGGCATTATTACATTTTTGTTTAATGTAAAAATAAAACATAAAATTCATTAAAAAACCAAACTTCAGAGGTTTTGTTGCAGTACCGTTTCGATTTTTCTGATGAGAAGTGTAGGTATATAATTTATTAACGTCCTTTAACGTTACCCATTTCCTTTCCCACATACAAGGATATAAAATTTTGATACTAGTAGTATCCAAATTTATTTATTTATGTTGTGTTGCGAAATGTCTTTGCCCATACAATACAATCGTTGGTAAACTTTTTGACGGAGATAATCTAGAACTCTTGAATTCCACAATACCATCCATCACACACTACAATAAGCCCTATAAATAAAGGAAGATTATTATTTTAATATTTACCTTTCTTTTTTAAGGTTATTTCGATGATGATGTTGTGTTGCGAAACATGTTATTCATCGAGAACTGTTGAAAAATAAAACATACACAGGTGTGGTTTTGCTTTCCCTCCATGGGTGTTCAGGAACATTGATAGGCTATTGTAAAATAATTTTAAATGTTTGGTACAATAATAAAAGTAGAGTAATTTTAATTTTTGAAATGGTGGCAAATGTCAAATGAAAAACGATACCTACTCACATATCAACGCTTCAGCAAGTATGAAAAGCCCTCCACCAATAAGCACAATGATCATGACACAGCACATTAGTTTGCAAAACAGCTGAACACAGCACGGGATGCAGCTGCTGCAAGGGTTCGGGAACGGGGGACAGCAGCAACAACCGCCGCCGCCGCCGCCGATCAGGATGTTACGAAAACTAGAAAACAAAATTGAATTACAAAGTTGCTTACCTATCTTATATTATTTTTTACAATAGGCTTTTATGTTTGACCACAATCTTATACTATGGTACTGATATCTTCTATCGTGATGCCTATGACGTAATCAATAAAAACTATAATTCTGAGAAAACGATATTTTTTACTCCGGAAAATCTACAGGTTATAAATTGCCAAGAACGAAGAATCCCAGCAGTAACGTTGTATACAGGGTGGAAGTTGGAGATGGTAGACTAATGACGACTGCCTCAACCCAGGAAAAAGTTCTTAGGGGACCGCCCATTTTTTTAGAGTAGCTACATTCACACTTTTTGATAAAAATATCATAACCACCGAGCAAATGGGCTGTTTTTACGATTTGTTTTTAAAGCCTATCGATTAGTATATGTCTTATGAAGATCAAAAGATTCAATACTACCAATTAAGGTTTGATTATTAGACATTAAAAAAATTGTAAAAAACTTTCGTTCATTTTGTAAAAAATCCATGTTAACTTAGCTACCTTTATTGCCTCATCTTAAATTTCCACCCTGGGTACTTATAAAGCAGGGATTAATTAAGGATTATTGGCCCGGCAATTTGCCCTTATCTTTTCCTTCCATTCTATTGATGGGACAATAGAATGGAAGGAAATATAATCGCACAAACACAACCGTAGAACTTGAGTTATCCTCAAAGGCCAAAGTAAGTGTTATTGTTATCAACTAAGTTTCCTCCTAAAACGATTAGGGAGTATCAACATCGACAGGGCAGATAGTGAAAGAAGCGCAGTAATAATTAAAAAGAAGGGATTTAATGATAACTTCTCAGTCTTATGATGTCTAAATCTTGAATTATTAGTTAAAGAACGTAGTGACTAAAGCGAATAATAATAATCTAATACGCTCAAACTCGGTAGGTTTACTAGTAGACTTTAAATAATTCCATTAACCACCATCAGACTAGCACATGGACCAAATAATTGTATTGTCATCAGAATTACATACATTTGAAAACTTTCAAAAAGATACGACCACCAGAAATAAGTGAAATTTGGATTCTTAGATTTTTTGCAATATATTTTAATGCTAAAAACCTAAGAATCTTCAGTCAACCAAATTTATGCGTGTAATAATAAAATACGAAACGAATACTTTGTTGCTCTACCACCAATGTTATGAAGCCACAGTTGAATTTACAAAGCCACAAAATTGATTTTATTATTATTGTACGGAAGCCCTCCATGCGCGTGTTTGGCTCGTACTTGACCGTTTGTTCTTAGGGTGGTAAAGAGCATTTATTATTCTATTTCTTTACTTTATTTTGTGGATTTATTTATCCAGCTGGAGTAAAGCTCCATTATAAAGCCGTAGAAATGAAGAATTATTAAATAATTTATATCACTCTCACTTACCACATAATCTAAAAACTGACAGCACTATAGTACTGTTTTTGGTCTTAGAACAATCCATAGGAATTTAGTTTCGAGTAAACGGCTAAACTAAATTAATTTTGAAGTTATGTACTATAATAAGATCATTTTAGGGTGTTTAAATCTGTCAGCACGGATTAATAAGGTATGTGCCTGTCAGCTCAGAGCAATAATCCTGTCAATGTAACACAGATGATGAGCAACTAATTTCATCGACAAAGTGGAGTATGCAAAACGTATGTAAAACCCATAGAGACAAGGTAACCATTTTAGGCCAGTAACAGACATCCGCAAAGTCTCGGAATACAGTCTGTAGTCGCTATATCTAACATGTTTCTATTAATTGAAACTGATTGCAATCAAGTTACGTTACGCAGTGATATTTTTCGGTATTAAAATAGAAAGAAAGAGAGAACATTTTTTTTTTTAAAATATAAATACCGTGTAATTGTTTATTCTTATGTTTACTCTATTTTATTATTTAATGGGCTGGTTGGCCTGGATGGTAAATACCCAGACTGCTATGCCACAGATCGTAGGTTCGATTCCCATCCAGGATTTTTTGTGTTCTTGACCTAACCTGTTTGTTCAGTCTGTACATAAAGTTACAATATACGTTTACAGTAGGCATATCAGTTATCGGGGCAACTTAGTAGGTATATAAGCTCTGCTTATAGTAGAAGGTCTAAGATTATTATGTTTTATTTAATTGATTTTGTATCGTTACCCATTGCTACTTCTTCAGTTGCAAATTTATACGGAACTGTAACATTGTTTGCTAAACAACACATCTAAGTAAACAAATAAAAAATGAAAACAGCGAACGGTTATTACGTTTATTCATTCACTGTTTAAAATTAAGGTCGTTTAATTTTTTTTCTACGTTGTTATAAATTCTAATGTAATATTTTTGTGCATTGATCGAATAATTGGCAATAGTCTGGAAATATATAGGTTATCGTCCAGAGGAACGACCATAGTAGACTTTAAAAATATAGGCGATGGTTCTGTTGAATCTGGTTCCCATTTATCTGGTACCGCTGCTTCGTAAGAACTATTTATTGGCAATAATTCATTACTTCTTCTTGACGCGTTTACTTTTTCTTTAGGAAGATTATCAGCTGAAAAATAATATTAAGATTAAATACCGGTGTGTTCCAATAGCTGCACTTGAGAGCCAGTGCCTTATAGGCTTTTTGTGTTTACCACCTTCGGTCACATCATCACTCAACACAATGATATAGGTAATATTATTGTTTAAAGAAATTAAATAAAAATAAATAATAAGTATATTTTGCTCCTGCAGCTACACTAGAAACCCAGTTCCCATCTAGGCTTTGCTTAGTACATTCGGCCCCATCATTACATTCCATGGTGATAATATTAAAAGAAAACTCACTAAAATTAAGAGTATTGAAGTCAACGAAGCAATAGTTGTAACCCAGGCCAATGCCAATGGCAAGCACGAAGAGGATTGTCCCTGCGATGCAAAAAACCACTGCTGTCAACGCAAAGCATTGTACTAACCTGCAAGATAAATAATAGATACATGTAGCAAATAAGCAGTAAACAAGACTATTCGAATCGATATTTGAATAAAGAAATAAAACAGTTCTATTAAATTTTGATTTAATTTTATGTAGTATGCGCACTTTGTATCATACATAAATATATAAATAGAATGTTCTCAAATGTCTCAAACGAATATTTCATGTCAAAGTTCACTTACATTTACGATTCGATTCGTTAAAACGATCATCAATAATAATAAAAATATCATGGGATATTATTCACACAAGGTATCAAATTAAACACAGGTACAGGAAACTTATTATGTGTACAACAACAACAAACAGACATGTTTTATACACATGAATGTTTAACTTTGTCCTGTGAGAATCGAACCCACGACCTTTGGCGTGGCAGTCCGTGTCTAAGAATAAAACTGAGTCACAAGTTCAAATATTGAGAAAGAGTGCCAACATTTTGATGCAAATTAATATAGTTCTAATCGTAATCCATTTTAGCGAGTATTAATTTCTTAAATTGACTAACGCCTGTATAGCTTTTCAAGATTAAATATTCTTTATTACCAAGGTGATACCGTATGTTTTCCAACTGTATGTATGTGATGTGGATAGTAGAATAAATTACTTACCTTTCTACAACGTAAGCAGTATTTGAAACCAAAAGCTGTAATCTTGTACAACCGCAACACATTTGTTAAAAAAATATCAAGTGTATAATATAAAATAATTATTATTTTAATATTAATTATTAATAAAATAAAAATAAAAATCGTAAATTATAAACAGTTACATCAGAAACACTACAAACAGGTGTCTCACTGACGTAACATATGGCATTTCAGAATGCAGATAAATATGTTGAAAATTGATTTATTATTTATATGTAATGTGATGATAAAGCATATGACAACATTATTAATTAATTATATCACAAAGCATAGGAACAATTTTATTTACAATTTAAGAATAAGTTTTTTTTTTCAATTTATGTTAGTTCATGTCTGTGGTTACAAACCGCTAAGTAAAAGGACTGGCCAATTTAAATCCAGATACTGTTATTATGTGAAAACTTTGACATGTTCTCTTGTTATCCATGTGATGGTACATTTATTTTTATACACTTTTTTATTTACATACAATATTATTTCAGCTGGGTGTGATGGGCTACACGATTTTAGAAATGGATGCTCTGCCAGAGAGCCTTAAGAAGTAAGTACAACCATTGTCAAAATAGTTTTCGCACATACCTACGGAAATACATTTACATGGTTATTAAGTTGACTCGCGGTTGGGACGCGCGTCCCATTCGCATTCCGATTATAAGATTTTCGTACAGCCGAATCCGCGAGGCGGAAACTATTTTCCGCACCCGCGTTCTCGGGATAAAATGTATCATCTTGTGTGTTGTTAATCTAGAATATATTCTATGTGTGTCAAATTGGATCCAAATTCGTTCAGCCGTTACACACAAAAACTTTCGCATTTAAAATAAGTATCAGTAAAATTTTTAATTGATTTGTGTACCTATATTTTATTTAGGTTAGCTACATGCTACATATCTTCAGCTACGGTCACGTCTGCAGCTTTACAGTTCACAACATGTTGAGGTCAACACTTTTATATCTCCTGCAATACTTCTTTGCAGTAAGCCACGCTGGGTAACATGTGTGGTATTTGCAGCCGGTGTGCTTGCGATGACCTTGTCAGCGATCATTATAGGTGCATTCATCGGGTACACATACTGTTACATCGAGCACAGGAACAAGATCAGAGCATTTTCAGGTAGCACTTTTATCACCTTATATGCTGTGTTGCGTTTCAACCGCCTCTTGTAAAAATATTATTGTATTGACTGCATAGGCAGCAAGATTTATTAAAAATTGGTAATGTCTTTGATATTTTTACACAAAGGTGTATGGTAGCATACTTAAAATGAAACAGTTAATTTAAATTTAAATGTGTTAAATAAATTAATAAATTTATTTATTTTTAAGTATTTAAATTTAATTCATTGCTTAGAATGCTTCTCTGAATAATATCTTTTACATACTGGTTCTTAAAGTTGTCTTAGTTGTCTCAGTACCTATGTCATATATTCTTCAGAAATTCTATTTTTAATTAAGTATAATAAAGTTAGAAGTTCATGGTGATACTCACCTGGCTACTTACCAGCCTCAAGTTGGAAATTTACACCAAGCACCGTGTGTTCCGGCAATTGCACTTGAGAGCCTGCAATTACTTTCCAGGATTTATAAATGTCGGCAACTAATTGGCAATCCACCTGTTATTGCGAAGGTATCTATTAAAAAAATGCCACAAACTATCTATCCACTTACCATCAGGCGGACTGCATATATATAAAAAAAAAAAAAAATATTATGCCTTCAGGTAACGTCACACAAACAACGAACCTGCAAGTAGTTCACATGCCCCTAGTTGATTCTGAAGAGGCAAAGGAAAACAAAACAATAAATGGTGCCCTATCCAGTATCATAATATCCAAGATGCTGAAGATCGGTCATGCAATAATTGACGAAGACTTGGTCTGCCTTCCATGGACTAGCGATGAGCCCGATCCAGATATGTTCCGATGATTTTTCGATTCACAAGAATTCTTTAGGCATGTTGTGAAAATCTACATTACCTATGTTTACAGGTATTAAATAGCGTGTGGTAATAAAATTTAGTGTAAATGTATGTTTATCATTAACTAGCTGATGCCCTATGGTTTTATAGTCATGTACGAAGCAGTATTTAGGTACCAAGTCACTCTTACGCTTCAAGATTCGTAGAATATCGCTGTGATAGGTGTAGCCAAGCACACTTCTGGAACCAAACGGCACCTTTACCAATGCCGATGGCAGAAAGGATGACGACGTAACAGACATTGATTAAACCAATATTTTTTGTACTACCCATAGGCCATTGTTTGACCACAATCTCGCCGTGGTAAGTAATGATGTGGACGAAGGTGGTAAGCCCACTAAGCCCAGAAGGCTACTGGTTATCTCGTGGAACTGTTGGAACCGATTTTAAATTTGATTGCTAGCCAGCCCTGCATCTAAAATTCAAGCAAGTGGTTCAGTAGGTATTATAAATCTTCTTTATATGACAGAGCTATTTATATTATAATATATTTCTTTGTATACCAACTTTTCATTAACTTGTCGAAACATTTTAAATTAGATATGCCACAGTCATATTAAATCAATCCTAGTTTCAGTTCATTTTTGTGAATTGGTATGATATTCGCTTCTATCTATATGATAGGGAAAACTGTCTTCGAGAGATTTCTCGGTAGCTAAGTGATTCAGCGCACCTAGAGAGTAAAATACGGAGATATTTACGGAACTGTTACGACCTTATATTATAATAATAATAATATCTAGGCATATACCAGGGTGGATAATTTGAGATGACATATTTTTGCTGAATATCTTTTACTACGGGACCAACTCTGATATGTCGAAAACATATTTTATCTCATTTCTTGACAAGCTTAGTAGGAAGAATTTGAAATTATATTCACGGTTTCAGAGTCGGTCCCAATGTTAAAGTTGTTCAGTAAGATGAATAAGTAACATTGGTTTCAAAAATATGCTATCTAAAAAAAATACAAATATATTCTGTTTCTAAAATGTAAAACTCGCATGTGCTACATCGTTACTGGTATCACTTGACATAAAAATGTAAATCAGAACGTTCTGTAATCGAGCAGTATTGCTGTATGATGGGGATTGTGCAGAAGAACTTATAGACCTGACCTCCTCATTACAATTTCCCCGCAGCGCTACAATAATGGGTTCTTCAAAACAGGCTTGAAAAGTGCTCTACCTTGCCCTTGTATCGCATTGATAAATCCCTAGTTTTTCAAATGTCCATTAGCGGCGATGACCACTTAATTAATAAAAATCCTCATATAATATTTCGTTGCGATTCTATAATATCTATGGTTTTTATTTAGAATTAGAAATGGATCTTCAATTCATACGTACACTGGAGTTGAATGACTCATGTAATTTATATTACATTACATAATGGTCTCGTGTTGCGTCTGACCTTACTTGGTTCAATTAGTTTGATAATACTTTTATATTTGACTGGCGATTTTCATCACCAACGGCTTAGGAGCAAGAACACATTATCTTTAGTTGTAAAATAATAATTAAATTAAATAAGGAACTAGTCCCACCGCCGTCGAGTAGCTAAGCGAGTGGCGATTTTCTCGTTTATGAAAACTATAGCTGCGTATACCGTAAAACTGAAAGTCGTCTTACAATCTGAACTATTGTCATACGCAGGAGTGCTTCATCGTCTATGGTTTGATGAGGAGATCGGCGTCAACAATAACATTTAATAACTCACAGCTTATTACCATTGAGATAGTATTTTTTCTTAGTCAATGAAACTAGTGGTGTAAGAATAGAATTACGGTATACCTATCTAACAAAATATCGTTTTACTTACAATTGAACGAGAAAAAGATAATATATGTAATTGATACACCAAAATGGATCATCGTGTATTCAGAATCATAATTTCAGAGCAACGAAATACGAATTTGAATTTTTTAAGCAAAATCATGTTATAATGGCATAAACATAGCATTAGGAACGAGCAAAGGGAAGTTTTTGAGCAACACGAGTGCATAACTGCTGGTGCATTTGGAGCTCTCTTTTGTAGGTCCTACAGGAATCTTAACCGCTCATCGCTTTGCAAGTAATCTCTTGTCGTATGTGGCTGCAGCATCTTACACGAATGTGCGAATGTCGCTTAGCGACACAATGATAGACACGTTTTTTTTACCCTGTGATAACCTGTGGGTAACGCCTTGATTAGTTTTTTTCGACATTATCAGCGACTGGCGCAATATTAGAATTGTAAGAATAAGATAAACTAGTAAATAATTAGTAGGCAAAACAGGAACCTGCTTCATTATTCATTTAAACATGAGCGGTATTAGAGGGTTAATTAGTACTTAAACAATTTTTTTTTTAATACGCTCCAGATTTTCGGTTTTGTTTTAAATTATATATTTTATATTAAATATTATAATACACAATTAACAAATTAAATTATTAATACTTTTGATTCAGTTTAAGTATGACGATCCAAAATACAATAGTAACAGATAAACAGGATGTTACGACGAAACAATACAGTAAAAGGTATTTATAAATACCATGAAAATGGTTTGTGATTATAACTAAGTAATTAAGCATAACAATCATCAATAAAAAATACGTGTGGCACTCGGGGACTGCCGCGGTAAAGCTATTGCATAGCATTTTTTATCAACTTATGCAATTATAATTATTTATTTATTTTT
Source organism: Tetheella fluctuosa (assembly GCA_951216915.1). Lineage (NCBI taxonomy): Eukaryota > Metazoa > Arthropoda > Insecta > Lepidoptera > Drepanidae > Tetheella > Tetheella fluctuosa. The sequence goes on along the minus strand of OX578227.1, from coordinate 8,861,389 downwards.
TATTTAGGCAGTTTTTTTTCTTCTTTTTTTTTCTTTGATATTAATAGATACCTATACACCTATATACTTTCTCACAAACAGCATACACAGGATGTGGGAGGTGTTAGGTTTTTTCGTTACGGAAATTTTTCGTTACGAAATTTCTTGATTCGGTCGCCGCGCTCAAAGCCCGAAGCCCGCGATAAAAGCTCCCGAGAAAGGTTAATCTTAATGATATAATATTCCCGTGTCACGTCACGATGTTGGTCCGCGATGAACTTCGAAACTACTTAGTATCCGATCTTGTAATTTTTTGTCAAAATATTTGATTTGTTCCAACATAAAAGATATGATAGTATTTATCCCTATTATTACCTTTTTTATACCAGGAACGTGAGTGAATCTGCGGGGAACAGCTAGTATATTATAGATTTATATCATGATTAGACGATTAGAAGATATTTTCAATTAAAAGTTGTAGTCATGTTATAGTTGTTCTCGCAAAAATCCATTGCATAAATATAAAAAATAATCTCCATACCAAGATTACTTCACCAGCTGCAGTTTCCAAAAGGGTACCCGTACCTTAAGTTATTCGTCTGTTGCATATAACGCGTGTTAAATTTTGTCATTAGTCCAATACCCATATGCATCTGAATATGGGCAAGCATGAAAATCTGGGACACCAACATTTGATTGAGACATATAACCCTTTTACAGGAATTGTCACCTAATTGCTAATGTCATATAATTTTTTCAGGCCCAAGTTCAGAACGAAGCTAATCATCATAAGTATAGGGTTGGCGGCATTAGTCTTCGCATCAGCATTGATCTGGTACCTTATTACCAACGCGGATAACTCGACACAACTGCTGTCAGAACCAGACCCTCAAGAATCGGAAAAGCCATCATCATCTCACCTGCGCGTATTTCGAAAGGCTGCAGCATGTACGGATGCGCCTGATTGCTCAAAAATTGCCAGGTGAGTGTTTGATCGATTGGAAAAAACTTTAAAAAGTAACAAAGCCAAAAAACTTTTAAATCAATTACACTTTAACATGTCAGTGACTGTAACTATAGTAACAATATTAATAATGTGAAATTTTATTTTATCAATGACCACAAGGTAATAAAGATTAAACTTCTGAGGTTAAACGTATTAACTTAACAGGCTGGCAGCGTTCCCATTTTTTTTTTTTAGTTTTATTTATATTTTTAACCTATTTAGAGATTTTTAAAGACGACACTTAGGTAAAATGACTACATAAGTACACTTGACATTTTATAAAACTGATTAAAGTGTAAATTAATCATTTCGATTGTTATTTATTATCCTAATAACGTGACTTTTCGACACATAAGTGGTTTAAATTTTGCCCACTTCATACGCTATAATATTGTGATCAACCTATCATGGTGATATTGAAGTTTAAGAATATACCTTACAATAAAGTGCTATCTATAAAACCGACTTCAAAAACTGAAAAGCATAAAATAAATATTTTCTTTCTACATCATTTTGAAGTCGGTGCCACGTAAAACATAAAAAATACTTGGTCTTCAGGTTACTTTCTTGATTTGTTTTGTTTCAGCGAGTTTTCTTTATAGTTAACTAGTATCTATAAACACATACTAAATTTAGTTAAGTTGTCTTTAGGTTAATTTATTTTTGATAATATTTTGAGTTTGTGTGAAAGATTGGTTTTAATATTTTTTTGTTGTTGTTGTTTTGTGTTATCCTTAGTAATTTTATTATTTTACGAGGCACTGACTTCAAAATGATGTAGAAAGAAAATATTTATTTTATGCTTTTCAGTTTTTGAAGTCAGTTTTTTTTATTTATAAATTATTTTTATTTAACACTTTTAAGTTACGAATATGGGTAGACCTAGTAAGGCAGCTTTTCGAATGCGGAAACGACGGCTAGATGAAACGGAATAAAACAGAACCGTACAGAAACATAAATATTGAAAAAATATGAATGAAAGTCCGTAAGAGTTGGGCCGTCACGGTGCACACTTGATGATCTTGGAAATAAAAATACCCTAAAGGCCTAAGCCCTAAATGTGTATGTATTTAGCTGTCAGTCGTGTAAAAACCTTTGAAGGAATAGCACTGTCTAATTTAGAATCAAAAAAAATATTAAATAGGCCACACAGACTCTTTCGTCAAAGAGCATTGCCAGAAATCAAACTCAAAATCATTTATTCAGTTTAGGCCCTAGTAAGGCACTTAGGAACATTTACAATTGATTCTAAATGATACTCTTTATAATGTTCGCCTTTAAATTATGCCATGAGATTTACACGATCGAGCTGTTTGTCATTAAGGATTTCCGTTGTATGCATTCCTAGTCCAAGTCCAGTCCAGTCTAACACGTCCTTGATCATAGTTAGGTACGTCCTCGTAATGGAATTGTCATAATCCTAACTATACCTCAATCACTACATAATCCTATCTGGTATATCTTCAGAGTCCACTGTCCAATACCAATGAAATTTAAATGGAACCATTTTGACGCTATAATAAATCTCATGCAAAATAATTTATTAAAATCGGTTCGTAAACAAAGAAGTTATCCCCAGAAATAGGTAGGATCATTGAGAAGGTCCGGTGGTCGTCTATGGTCTTCTTCATCAATTTCACATCACCAAATGATACTTTCTGAATGCAAATGCTTGATTTGGTACCGAAAATACCAAAATCGCTATGTATATGCCTATAAAATTTGAGGAGTTCGGTCAATTCCTCAGGATTCCATCGTTAGAACTAAATTTTGATAAAAATGGGACCAATCTGGAGGTATGCCCTTTCAAATAAAAAAATAATCAAATCGGTTCATAAATGAGAAACTCCTCCTTTTTTTTAAAGTCGGTTAAAAATCAACGGTTAATTGTGTGATGACACAAATGAACTTTATTGTCGTACATTGATTTGGTTGGTTTTTCTATGATATCGTTAATCGTCAAAATCGCCATGCTAGGTCACAAATTCTCTCCAAAATTAAAACATTGTGATAATTTCAGACAAATCTTAATGCAGAATGGGTCAGCAGTGGACGCGGCAATCGCGGCTATGTTCTGTAATGGCTTGCTAAATCATCAGAGCATGGGTGTCGGTGGAGGCTGCTTCATGACAGTATATATCAAAGAGGAGAAAAAGGTCTATTCTGTTATCGCAAGAGAGAAAGCCCCTGCAGCCGCCACAGCTGATATGTTTACTGGGGCCTCCGTTAATGCTTGTAAAGGTAAGTAGTAGCCCCAATTAGATTTGTAAAGCATATTCAAATTCAAATTCAAATTCAAAATTCAAAAATCATTTATTCAGTTTAGGCCCTAATAAGGCACTTATGAACGTTACAAATGATTCTACCACCGGTTCGGAATACACTTGGACTGAGAAGACTCCGGCAAGAAACTCAGCAAGGGACATTTTTTATAGATCTTTGTTCTTTTTATTTATGTAAAAATTTAATTACTAATAACAAAGTTTATAAAATTTTAATGAAATAGTTTGTGTAGCGAACATTTCATTTAAATGCATTCTTGTCTTCTATAAAATCAGAAACTTTATAGTACCCTTTCTTACATAACTTTTGTTTAACTAATTTTTTAAATCTATACACAGATAGTTCTTGAATTTCTTTGGGTACTTTGTTATAGAAACGTATACATTGCCCCTTAAATGAGTCCCTCACTTTGCTGAGCCGAGTTACAGGTACAGCGAGTTTGTGCTTATTTCTAGTGTTCAAGCTATGAGTATCGCTGTTCTTAGGAAAATTTTGTATATTTTTCCGAACATAAATTAAATTTTCATAAATGTACTGTGACGACACAGTCATAATATTTATGGATTTGAATTTATCTTTAAGAGAATCTCTAGGACATAATTTATAAATTGCGCGAATAGCCCTCTTCTGCAGAATAAAAATTCTATTGATGTCGGCACCACTGCCCCAAAGGAGGATGCCGTAAGACATCAAGCTGTGAAAATAACTGAAATGAACTAATCTTGCCGTAGATTCGTCAGTGAGAGAACGAATTTTCCTCACTGCATAAGCTGCAGAACTAAGTCTATTCACTAAATTACAAATATGTGGGCTCCATTGTAGCTTATCATCTAAAGTGATACCTAAAAATACGGTTGTTTCAACAAGATCCAGTTTTTCGCCTTTAATAACAATGTCTGTGTTCAAATGTCTTACATTGGGTTGACTGAATCTGATACATTTGGTTTTTTTCTCATTGAGCAATAAATTATTAATAGTAAACCAATCAACGACTACTGAAAGAGCATTGTTTACGTCGTCAGAAGAATTAAAATCATGTCTATTCACTTTGTAAAGAAGTGAAGTGTCATCAGCAAACAATACTATCTCATGTTTTTTTTCTACAAGGTAAGGCAAGTCGTTGATGTAAATCAGAAAAAGAAAAGGTCCCAGGATAGAACCTTGTGGGACGCCCATCGTTACCGAAGACCCAGAGGAAACTTTACCATTTACATCAACCCTTTGAATTCTATCACTCAAGTATGAATTCAAAAGACTGAGTGCAATGTCTCTAATACCATAGTGGTGTAATTTCCTGATCAGTAATTCATGGTGTACACAATCAAATGCCTTGGATAAGTCACAAAAGACACCGATGGTATCACGTGACTCCTCCCAGGCGCCAAAAATATTCTGAACAAGCTCAACACCAGCATCGGTTGTTGAGCGACCCCTGGTAAAACCAAATTGTTTACTGTGAAGCAGTCTATTACTATTGAAATGTTCCAATAGTTGATTAAGTATAATTTTTTCGAAAATTTTACTAAATGTCGGTAGTACAGAAATCGGTCTAAAATTAGTGGGGTCAGATGTACTACCGGTTTTAAATAAAGGCACTACTTTACTATATTACCATATTTCAAATAAGCGGTTTACAGCAGACACCATTTTACTACACAGAATACAATCAGAGGTCTACAATCGGAAGGCATTTTTTGCATCTAGATTTAAATATGGGTCTCAGATCTAATTTATAGATAAAACAATGACTAACTTTATTTATAGTACCTTCTAATGTACTTTAATCTTTCCTATAGCTGGACCATTAGCAGTGGCTGTGCCAGGCGAAGTTCGAGGTATGTGGGCAGCTCACAAACGCTGGGGAAAGTTACCCTGGAGCAGCCTGATAGCTCCAACTCTGGAAGTGTGTAAATACGGCTTTCCTATGTCTGAAGCCATGTACACCTCCGTGAAGTTTATGGCAACTCATCTTAAAAATGATTATAACCTTAAGTAAGTTACCAGCGGATACTTAAAAACATAGACAATATGTATCAGTATATATATATAAGTCGTATTCGAAATTCCATGTCATGTGTGTCCCATGGATATTTTATGTCTAGGACAGAATCATTGGTTTGATAAGTTTAGCTGAAACAGCACAAAACTCAACAATAACTATGACTCCATAAATCATCGCAGAGTTAAACTGAGTCGTAATTGTTTTCAATATCCCACATTATTAGAGAGTCTGTTATGCCTTGTAATTTTTGTTCGTATCTCTGTCAAGTTGTGTGTATGTTGAAATAAATATATTTCTTTCTTAAAATATCTACGGATTTTTACGTCTTATTTATTTGTTACTAATTTTTAAAAAAATATTTTACCCAGCAAGATGTACTACAACCCAACTACAGGCCGTCACCATACGCCTGGAACTATTTTGAAACCCATTGAAGCTTTCTGCAACACGCTTCGGAGGATCGCTGAGAATGGTGGAGATGAACTTTACAACGGCACTTTAGCCAAGGACTTTTTAGACGATTTGCAAAGAGCCGGGAGCATCATCAGCGCAGAAGATTTAGTAAATTATAAGTAAGTCTTGTATTTTCTGAGTATATTTTTTATATTTACATAAAATATAGCTTGAATAACCGACTTTTTTTATAGTGCAAAAATCACAGACGCTATAGCTGTCCCTCTAGGTGACAGTGACACTCTGTACACGCCACCACTACCAAGCAGCGGCGTGATACTCGTCAGTATACTGAACATACTCAGCGGGTACAAGTTCAATGCAAGCAGCATCAAAAGTACGGAGGATGCTATACTCACGTATCACAGGATACTAGAGGCATTCAAGTACTCGTACGCAACTAGATCGAAGCTTGGTGATTCAGATTTCGTGGATATGAAGGAGGTGGGCATATTCATAAGTAATAATGATCTAGCACATCGTCAAAAAAGGCGTAAATAGAGCTCTTTAAGGTCAGCAACACACCACACCAGCAATCCCCTGATATTACAAATGTCTATAGGCAGCGGTGGCCACTTATCATCAAGTAGGCCCTCTGCCTGCTTGTCAACCTGCTGATATAAAAAAAATGAAATTGTTTCCGTAGAACAGAGATGGCCAAACTTTTGACCTATGAGATTTACCTACTGTGTTCAAAAATATTTCATGCGGTCGACTGCAAGGTAAGGCGAAATAAAACAGTTTTTTTAGAAGTTCATATTATTATTTATTATCGGTGCGCGCGCGGATTATGATAAGCGATATATATTGTTTCATCATTTCAAATTTGGGCTACCTAATTCACCTTCGCAGTCGACCTCTTAGCCACCACTGCCGTAGGAGGTTACATGAAGACCCACTCTCTGAACCATGACCAACAAATTAATTATTAGGTACATAAAATTCTTGTAAATTTTTCCGTCATTCTCGCAACAATAGATCGACACGATTTTTTGCAGTGATAATTTGTGGACCATTTATACTTCACTAGCTTCCGCACCGCGGTTTCACTCGCGTTCCCGAGGGATCTTATGTTTTCCTGGGATAAAAAGTATCTATCCAGGATGTCAGCTACCAAAAATCATCAAAATTGCTCCAGCCATTACACACACATTCACAAACTTTCGCATTTATGAGATTAGTGTGATTAGAATCTGATTAAAAATTTCAAAAAATTGATTTCTGCAAAGTTACTTTGCAATACTTATGAACACCTGTATCATTACAGCTGATCCGTAAAGTAATATCACCGGAATATGCCGAGGAAATCCGTCAAAGGATCAACGACACCATGACTAGTAATAACACGGATACGTACGGTGTCAGTGAATACTTCCAGCCAGACTCGGGCACCGCTCACTTGGGCGTCATTGCTGACAACGGTGATGCTGTATCGGTTACCAGCTCTATTAATTACTAGTGAGTCATTATTGGTTTACGAAGATTACCCTTTTTTATTAGTTTATTTCATATGTTTTATTAAAATCACAAGTTCCCTAGCATCGACTTTTAGACCTATCCCAAAAATCTTTTTGTTTCAAAACTGCAAGTACTCATTTATAACATCAAAATTTCTAAACCCCAAGCTACGGCGCAGGCTTCACAACTCTTAACACTGGGGTCCTGATGAATAACGTGATGGATGACTTCTCAACACCAGGCGTCACCACCTACTACGGCTTGAAGCCGTCTCCAAGTAACTTCATTGAGCCAGGCAAGAGGCCACAGTCTTCAATATGTCCAAGTATTATTATTGATGGGAATGGAAATGCTAAGATGGTGATTGGAGGTTCTGGTGGAACGATGATAACCACTTCTGTGGCTTTGGTAAATATTTTATTTACGTTTTAGTACGTACATTATAAAAAAATATTGAAGTTTTTTGAGTTACAGAAGTAGTAGGTCCAAAATACAAAATTATATTGTATGGATGTATTTTTGTCAATTTCTATTATATTACATTACAAACCCCCAAGTATTGCAAATGCCCATAAATGGATTGTCAACAAGCTGATTTAAAAAAAATGGGTCAGCAGACCCGAGATTAGTTTCCCGATCTTCGAGTATTTAGGTCTTTAATAGTCTCAGTTACAGCAAGAGTTAATGCAGTTACTAGCCGTTTTACAGAACTGAGCTGTCTTGTAAATCGGCTAGCCGTTTTGTATTGCGGCGGATTCTACAATTAGGCTGCAGATTTGCATTTGAAGAATTAACATACTAATTTACAGTTAATAACACTACATTGTTTCCATATTGCAGTTGTCGAACATAAAAATGTTTTTTTTTTCCAGGTTATGATCCGTAACTTATGGTTAGGACAATCCATAAAGGAGGCAGTAGACGCACCCAGGTTCCATCATCAAATATTTCCTGACATGAATGTTAAATACCAATTTGGTATTACAGAGGTAAATCAATATTGAAATCATTATTATTATTTTCCCCCAAATCGTCCCACCCTAAAAGACCTCCTATGTAATTGAATCGAATCCAAAATATTTTCCCAAATATATGTTATATTTCTTTCGGTCATTTTCTTTGTTGGTTTGTCCATGACATTCTTAACATATTTTTCATTTTATATACCAGCTACTATAAATATTATAAAAACTTTTCCAGGACATAGTAAACGGTCTCAAAGCAAAAGGCCATGGGATGATCAGATATCATGACAGAGGATCCACTGTTTGCGCTCTCTACAGGAACCAAACGGCAATTTTTGGCAATGCCGATTATAGAAAACGAGGGGATGTAGCTGGCTTGGACTAAACTAATAATAATTTAAAACAAAAACAAAGTATTTTAGTGTTAATTGAAGGACAAATGGAGATACGAATTAAGAAATTCTTAAATTCATAGAGAAATTGTTTTTAAAGAATTTTTGCAATAAAATATAATTTAATCTAGAAAATTAATATTTATTTTATTTTTTTCTCTTAAACTTCTAACTTCAAACTTCAAATTTTATTGCATTCATGGTTTAATAAAGATGGTAAATAATATTAAAGTACATCATGAAACACTGATTAGGGCACAGCAAATTAAATTATACAATAAAATATAATAAATTATAGATTAAGTAATCAATTACATTTAAATTTAATTAGGTACGGTCTTCCTTTTTAGTTGGATGGATGGATGGATGGATGGATGGATGGATGGATGGATGGATGGATGGATGGATGGATGGATGGATGGATGGATGGATGGATGGATGGATGGATGGATGGATGGATGGATGGATGGATGGATGGATGGATGGATGGATGGATGGATGGATGGATGGATGGATGGATGGATGGATGGATGGATGGATGGATGGATGGATGGATGGATGGATGGATGGATGGATGGATGGATGGATGGATGGATGGATGGATGGATGGATGGATGGATGGATGGATGGATGGATGGATGGATGGATGGATGGATGGATGGATGGATGGATGGATGGATGGATGGATGGATGGATGGATGGATGGATGGATGGATGGATGGATGGATGGATGGATGGATGGATGGATGGATGGATGGATGGATGGATGGATGGATGGATGGATGGATGGATATTTGTTACTCAATCACGCCAGAACGGCTGGACGGATCTGGATAAATTTTGGTACAGAGAAGATTATAGTCTGGAATAGCACATAGGCTACTTTTTATCCCGGGAAAACACTTTTATCTTACTTTACTTTTTATCCATCGTAATGGGTGAAACCGTGGGGCGGAAGCTAGTAAGTTATCAGTATTTGAAGTGATGAGTCTCGCATGACGGGCGGATTGTGTGGTCCAATTGATTAAAGACCTCAGGCATTTGCTGTTTAGATCCAATTAATATTGATTTAGATGTGCGGAAGACGAATGCTTTGTCATTTAATCTTCGTGTGTAGTTAATGAGTATAGTCCGAGCGCGATTAATTACATCAATTTATTAACTTTTTTAACTGACTTAAAAAAAGGAGGAGGTTCTCAATTCGTCGGAATCTTTTTATTTTATTTTTTTATGTATGTTCCCCGATTACTCGAAGACGCCTCAACCGATTTCAAAAATTATTTTTTTGTTCGAAAGGGTATACTTTCCAGGTGATTTCATTGGCACCAAATCAGGATCTGATGATGGGATCCCAGAAAAATCGAGAGCAACCCTCAAATTTTATAAGGACGCATAATGTGTTTTATATATTTTCTAAAACTATTTAAGTATTTGCGTCTGGTATACTCATCATCTCATGCTGCTAAGCTGAGGATGGAAAATATAATACCAAAACTATTAGGAGTTAGTGAATAATTCTTTAAACCGATAGACCGCTACTTATGTTCCTTTGAATTAGTCAGGTGAGCTGATGATGGAAGGTACAACTCTTGTTATTTAGGAGTTAGAGGATCATTCTTAAAGTACCGTATAGACGTTTGTATTCGACGTAGTTTTTATTCTTTCTAAAAATGGAAAAATAAAATTAACAAAAACCAAAACCGAATTCAATGTGGGTTTGCACTAAAAAGTATAATATGAAACGATGTCTAAACATCCTTAGTTACAGATGTGGTTATAGGTCGCAAATTAATATCCTACAGTGAGCGATTGGAATACTTCCATGTTCATCCAATATGTCCAAGTATTATTATTGATGGGAATGGAAATGCTAAGATGGTGATTGGAGGTTCTGGTGGAACGATGATAACCACTTCTGTGGCTTTGGTAAATATTTTATTTACGTTTTAGTACGTACATTATAAAAAAATATTGAAGTTTTTTGAGTTACAGAAGTAGTAGGTCCAAAATACAAAATTATATTGTATGGATGTATTTTTGTCAATTTCTATTATATTACATTACAAACCCCCAAGTATTGCAAATGCCCATAAATGGATTGTCAACAAGCTGATTTAAAAAAAATGGGTCAGCAGACCCGAGATTAGTTTCCCGATCTTCGAGTATTTAGGTCTTTAATAGTCTCAGTTACAGCAAGAGTTAATGCAGTTACTAGCCGTTTTACAGAACTGAGCTGTCTTGTAAATCGGCTAGCCGTTTTGTATTGCGGCGGATTCTACAATTAGGCTGCAGATTTGCATTTGAAGAATTAACATACTAATTTACAGTTAATAACACTACATTGTTTCCATATTGCAGTTGTCGAACATAAAAATGTTTTTTTTTTCCAGGTTATGATCCGTAACTTATGGTTAGGACAATCCATAAAGGAGGCAGTAGACGCACCCAGGTTCCATCATCAAATATTTCCTGACATGAATGTTAAATACCAATTTGGTATTACAGAGGTAAATCAATATTGAAATCATTATTATTATTTTCCCCCAAATCGTCCCACCCTAAAAGACCTCCTATGTAATTGAATCGAATCCAAAATATTTTCCCAAATATATGTTATATTTCTTTCGGTCATTTTCTTTGTTGGTTTGTCCATGACATTCTTAACATATTTTTCATTTTATATACCAGCTACTATAAATATTATAAAAACTTTTCCAGGACATAGTAAACGGTCTCAAAGCAAAAGGCCATGGGATGATCAGATATCATGACAGAGGATCCACTGTTTGCGCTCTCTACAGGAACCAAACGGCAATTTTTGGCAATGCCGATTATAGAAAACGAGGGGATGTAGCTGGCTTGGACTAAACTAATAATAATTTAAAACAAAAACTCTATAACCTCTAACCAAATGAAAAAAGAATCATCAAAATCGATTCATAATTGGCAGAGTAATCGCGTAATAAACATACAAAAAAAAAAAATACAGTCGAAATGAGAACCTCTACCTTTTTTGAAGTCGGTTAAAAAGTATAAAATAACGATATTATATGAGAACTCGTTTTGAAGTCAGGGAAAGAGAAGCACGTGTTCCAGAATGTCAAATTTATTCGCTGACTTCAAAACGAGTTCTAATATCGTTATTTTATACTTTTTAGTGCAAACCATTTTTAAGTTGGTTTTACTTTTTTGTTAGATTTTATTTTTTTAGTACAAACCGTTTTGAAGTTTGTTTGTTTTCATTTTAATATATAAAAAAAGACGTTTGTTTTATTTTTAATATTTTAAAATACACTGCGTTGTATGAGAAATGTAGGTAGATAAGTTAGTTTTTAGGGTTCCGTACCCGAAAGGCCCAAACGGAGCCCTATTGCTGTCACTCACGTGTCCGTCGGTCGTCTGTCACACAAATTTTACAGCCAAACAGTTGGAATTATAGTCTTCAAATTTTTACAGTTTAAGCAATTAGGTAGGTAAGCATCTTGTTGACCCAAAGCCACAAATCGTCAAAAAATATTTTAAAATGTATTAAGAGGGGAAATAAATATGTTGACCTATCCCCATCGAGTGTCGTTGTTTAGAACTTTTTGAGTAGATAAGTAGTTTTTTGTTTTAAAAAAAAAATGGGAAACAAAGGAAGGAGAAGCCACCGAAGTCAGCATTTTTTTTTACAAAATTTTGTTCCGAAGAATTTATTTATTTTTATTTATTAAAGCGATTTACAAAAATAATGATCTTTTATCGTATATTTTCCCACCGACCGAATTCGTGACCTTCGAATTGTCCCGGAAATGAAATGCCTGTATCTGGCAACCCTAGGTATAATTCATATTGATACTTGCGCTCGTCATGCCATCCTGGATGGATGGATGGATGGATGGATGGATGGATGGATGGATGGATGGATGGATGGATGGATGGATGGATGGATGGATGGATGGATGGATGGATGGATGGATGGATGGATGGATGGATGGATGGATGGATGGATGGATGGATGGATGGATGGATGGATGGATGGATGGATGGATGGATGGATGGATGGATGGATGGATGGATGGATGGATGGATGGATGGATGGATGGATGGATGGATGGATGGATGGATGGATGGATGGATGGATGGATGGATGGATGGATGGATGGATGGATGGATGGATGGATGGATGGATGGATGGATGGATGGATGGATGGATGGATGGATGGATGGATGGATGGATGGATGGATGGATGGATGGATGGATGGATGGATGGATGGATGGATGGATGGATGGATGGATGGATGGATGGATGGATGGATGGATGGATGGATGGATGGATGGATGGATGGATGGATGGATGGATGGATGGATGGATGGATGGATGGATGGATGGATCTCGCATGACGGGCGGATTGTGTGGTCCAATTGATTAAAGACCTCAGGCATTTGCTGTTTAGATCCAATTAATATTGATTTAGATGTGCGGAAGACGAATGCTTTGTCATTTAATCTTCGTGTGTAGTTAATGAGTATAGTCCGAGCGCGATTAATTACATCAATTTATTAACTTTTTTAACTGACTTAAAAAAAGGAGGAGGTTCTCAATTCGTCGGAATCTTTTTATTTTATTTTTTTATGTATGTTCCCCGATTACTCGAAGACGCCTCAACCGATTTCAAAAATTATTTTTTTGTTCGAAAGGGTATACTTTCCAGGTGATTTCATTGGCACCAAATCAGGATCTGATGATGGGATCCCAGAAAAATCGAGAGCAACCCTCAAATTTTATAAGGACGCATAATGTGTTTTATATATTTTCTAAAACTATTTAAGTATTTGCGTCTGGTATACTCATCATCTCATGCTGAGGATGGAAAATATAATACCAAAACTATTAGGAGTTAGTGAATAATTCTTTAAACCGATAGACCGCTACTTATGTTCCTTTGAATTAGTCAGGTGAGCTGATGATGGAAGGTACAACTCTTGTTATTTAGGAGTTAGAGGATCATTCTTAAAGTACCGTATAGACGTTTGTATTCGACGTAGTTTTTATTCTTTCTAAAAATGGAAAAATAAAATTAACAAAAACCAAAACCGAATTCAATGTGGGTTTGCACTAAAAAGTATAATATGAAACGATGTCTAAACATCCTTAGTTACAGATGTGGTTATAGGTCGCAAATTAATATCCTACAGTGAGCGATTGGAATACTTCCATGTTACCTCTCTCGCAGTACGCCGTAAAAAGAATTAACTCCGTTATAGATTCACCTACTCTTCTATCCCTCTTAAATTTCAATACTCGGTTTAGGTCCCGTAATAGCAACCACAAAATTTTCGCTCTTGAAGTGTATTCTAACAACAGGGTTGTTAGAATGTGTCGCCAATACAACGAGATTCTTATAAGTCACAGAGACATTGATATTTTTAATTCAAAATTAGGGAGGTATATTATTTCTGGAGACAATTAAAAAATATTCTGTTTTAGCTTTTATAGTATTATAATATACCTACTTACTTCAAAAATTAGCTCAATAATGTAGGTAGTAACTACCTTCTAGCGAATATAAGTTAAATATTGTTACGTAGATGCATTTAGGCATACATGGATTGGAATGTATTCTAGATCAAAACTTCAAAATCTGTATAATTGTCTTGTCATGACTATATTCTGTATTATGTGCTAGAAAAATAGAATAAATAAAAAAAAAAATTGCATACTTTTTAGGGTTCCGTAGCCAAATGGCAAAAAAACGGAAACCTTATGGATCCGTCATGTCTGTCCATCCGTATGTCACAGCCACTTTATTCCGAAACTATAAGAACTATAACTGTTGAAACTTGGTAAGTAGATGTATTCTGTGAACGGTATTAAGATTTGAACCCCCGGGTAAAGACGGCCCTAGTCGCTAAGTCAAATCATAACCCGATTACCTGACATCAAATTAACATACAGCCACCTTCCTCTACGGTACATCAACTTTATTGCATTTTATATTCAACGTCGTAAGAACAATAAGATAATAATATGTTTTATATGTATTCCGCTAGTTTCTACCCAACAATGAGTTATTATTTTATTATCGCGGCAAATATCTACATAAAGTAGGTTGTATAAAAGATTTCTAGGAACAATCATTTGTATCCTTGAGTTTTAATAATGGAGCATGCCTTCTAGCTTTTCAATAAAAAACTAAAATAGGAGGAATGCTAGTTAAAGTTTATTAATAACTTTATTCTTGGAATCAATTTCTTTTTTTAATATAGTTTTTTAAATCAAATTCATAAAATTTTATTTCTAGGAATTCTTTTTTTTTTTTTTTACTTTGTATAGACTTTATCGACCACAATCTCACTATGGTAGGTGATGATGTGGCCGAAGGTGGTAAGCACACAAAGCCTAGAAGGATCTGGCTCTCAAGTGCAGCTGCCGGAACACACCAATAGGTGTTTGGCGATAGATTTTCAACATGAGGGTGGTAGCCAGGCGGGTACTACAAAGTACCCTACCACCGTGCTATGGTTTCCTCACGATGTTTTCCTTCACCGAATGCTCAAGCTCATTGTAAGATTCGAACCCACGACCTTCGCCGCGGCGTCCGACGTCACTACCACTGAGCTGTAAGTAAGTAAGTACCTAATAAAATCACAATTATAACATGTTTTTTAAATAAAAATATTCTATTACGATATCAATTTTAAGATGTACCTAGGTTGTCAAAAAAAGTAGAGAACCTAGGCTAAAAGTGGCATCTAAAAAATGTATCGAAGAAAAATAAAGATTGATTGCCAATCAAATTATAATATCATGCAAAGTGGTGAAGTCAGAAGGCGAAGCTTAGCAAGCACTGGGAAAACCCTAAGCAGAAAAATTTCAAGGAAAATAGTACAGGGTGGGCCAGAAAGGCGTACGATTTTGAAAACACTCTAGCGTTTGAACTGTATGAGAGGGGACTGCGCGGGTGGTGGGGTTGAGAAGCTCGGTTCTCGGAAATTTAGTCGCGATGGATCACTTCACCGGAGCGCAACGTGCATTCTGCGTTAAACATTATTACAAAAATGGCGATTCGTGCGCTATTGTTCGGCGTTTATTTCGGCGCGAGTTTGGATTACATGACCTAAATCAGTGTCCGAAGGAAAGTGTGATTCGATCGTGGGTTAGAAAATTCGAAGCAACTGATTCGGTTCTCAAACAGAAGCCTGCGGGACGCCCAAGGTCAATAAGAACGGAAAACACAATTGAACAAGTGAGAGCTTCAGTTCAACGTAATCCTGGTCTATCGACTCGCAAGCGATCAGCCGAACTTGTGGTATCCAGAACATCTTTGCGTCGCATTTGTTGAAAGATCTGAAATTGCACCCGTACAAAATTCAACTTGTGCAATAATTAAGCCAAAAGATCCAATTTTACGACGAGCTTTTGTTGAGACAATGTTGGAACGCTTTCGGAGTTTCAACAATATTCTGTTCTCCGACGAAGCCCATTTTCACTTAAATGGGCATGTCAATAAACAGAATTGCCGTTACTGGGCTGCAGAGAACCCACGTGCAAAACATCAAAAGCCTCTGCATTCGCCGAAAGTAACCGTTTGGGCGACTATATCAGCGCACGGAATTATCGGACCCCATTTCTTTGAAAATCAACAAGGGCAATCTGTCACTGTAAATTCTGACCGATACATAGCCATGTTAAGGGATTTTTTCTTTCCGCAACTGCAACAATTTGAAGCCTATAACCGTGCGACATGGTTTCAACAAGATGGCGCGACTTCCCATACATCTAATGCCTCTTCAGCGGTCGTAAACGAGATGTTTGCTGGGAAACTGATATCGCGGCGAGGTGACATTGCATGGCCGCCTAGAAGTCCGGATCTAACGCCACCGGACTTTTTTATGTGGGGATACCTAAAAAGTTGAGTCTACTCCAATAACCCGGCCACGATTAACCAGTTGAAGACCAATATTCGAGAAGAAATGGCAGCTATTCCCCGCGCAATGTGCCAGCGAGTTTTTACCAATTTGAGGTTCAGATTCGAGGAATGTTTGCAGCGTGGTGGTGCACACCTGGATGATGTTATTTTTAAGAAATGAATTTCCCACATGTCTATTTTAATAGAAATAAAAAATTGTATTCGAATTGTATTCAGTTTTTTTATTATTATTATTTCAAATTCGCAAATCTTTCTGGCCCACCCTGTATAAAAATAAAATATAAGGATAACTATTGAAGAATTTGCATATAAAATTCTACATGTATCGTAGCTTGTATCTTTAAAAACAATAGGAAGATGTTCGAAAGAGTACCTACTAAACAGAAAGATTACTTGCCGTTTAATTTTCAATAATCGGTGGCATATTCTACCTCACTACTCACTACCTATCTGTCACAATCCGGGACCCATAAAAATCTGTGACATTCTGTGACATTCTGTGACACTATTCCTCACACACGGCCATCTGACCCCAAACTAAGCAGAGCTTGTACTATGGAAGCCAGATAACTGATATACTACATATACTACTTTTTCTTTTGTAAATACATACATATATAGATAATTACAACCAGACACAGGACAAACATACATGTTCATGCACACAAATGTTTGTCCTGAGTGGGAATCGAACCCACGACCTGCGGCGTGATAGATAGGGTATCTTACCAACCACGCCAACCGGCCCGTCAAATCTACTTTGTGTTAATCCAGTATTTCTAATCTTTGTATTCTCTGAATTGATCCTCGATAACATACATGGTTCTCATAATAAAGCCATACAATGGAAGCAGCGGAATTAAACAAGAATACAACATCGATGTCAAGTGTGAATTGCACCAATATTTAATGGAACCCGTAGAGTAACTGTAAATAATTCAATTAATGTCACCATTAGATATTGACTCAATACTTGTTATTGTCTTGAAATGCATCGAGATATTTTCATCACATAAAATATGATCATTATAAATCAACCCTTGCCATAATTTTGTTTTATGATATAACTAGCTTCCGCCCTGCGGTTTCACTCGCGTTCCTCAGGGATCTTATGTTTTCCCGGGATGAAAAGTAGCCTATGTTCTTTTCCGTTCTATCTGCACACCAAATTTCATCGCGATCGGTTCTGCAGTTTAGGCGTGAAAAGGTAACAAACAAACTCACTTTCGCATTTATAATATTAAAAGTAGGATATATATATATGTCGGGGAAGTCATTAGTACGGGAGCTGATTTGTCAACGAGAACGAAGTGTTATGACGTCAACGCTTCAACAGAGTCTAGACTGAAGGCGACCGCCCCCGGAACGCACTTCTCTGCTGACCGCCGTGCGAACAACTAGTCTAGGAACTGTTTCTTTCTCGTTGTGTAACTACCTACGTCTTAATAAATTAATCGTGTTAATTCGAAATACTTTGTTTGTTGCTCGTGACCTACACTCACATAATATGTTCTCTGGAGATGACGCCCACTCAGATCTGCTACCTCAACCGACATCAGAAGTGGGATCCGAGCAGACAAACGAACACCGCACTGAGATCACACCACACCGTGAAGAAAATGGCGAGAGCAGAGACAACTGGAGGTTATTATTCGAAATACAAAATTCGAATATAAAGGCCTTGATTGAAGCATTGAGTAAGCCACAACGCTCTACTCATATTGTGAATCTACCCGAATTCGACCCGGACAAGACCGACGCAGATGCACGTTCATGGTGTGCAACTTCAGACCTGTGTTTTGCCGATAACCCAATGGAAGGAGGTCAGTTGATCGTCACCATTAGCAAGGCGCTCAAAGGTACTGCATCAGCGTGGTTATCGTCAGTATCCTACCCTGGTATGACATGGACGGATTTTAAAGAACTGTTCACTGCAAGATTTGTGAGCACAGAAACACCTGCGGGTACCCTGATAAAGTTAAGTGCCGACAAACCCAAGGAGGGTGAAACCTTAGCTGCGTACGGTAGTCGTGTTATGTCACTGTTATTTAACCGCTGGAAAAATCTCACTATCGAACAGATTGTGGTGGCTACAACAGTCGCACACATCTCTCAGTTTGATTCAAGATTGCAGAGAATGGCTTTTACATCTGAAATAAGCAATCGCCAGCGATTACAACAAGAACTACAAGCTTTTACCTACCTGAAGCGTAAGTCAAGTGCAGTACCAGATCAGAAAACATTTGAAACTAAACGCATGAAAATATCTCAAACATCGTCGATCAAATGTTTTCACTGTGGGAAAATTGGTCATAGACTGGCTGATTGTTTACATAGACAGGAAGCAAAAGGGAAACTGACAAAACTACAAAATGTTCAAGCCTCAAGACCCAATTCTCAGCAGCAAGCCACTACTAACAGCTCCATTGTATGCTACAAATGTGGAAAACAAGGACACATCTCCATCCGGTGCCCTAATGGAGGCGGCAACACTGAGGCACCCCGCACTCCACGCAGCGACCGACGGGTTGACGTGTGCGTCGTCGATCCCCCGGCAGGAACATTAAAACATCAAGGTCAGTTATTCACATTCCATTATGATTCTGGTGCTGAGTGTTCACTCATTAAAGAGAGTGTTTCATGTAAATTTAGTGGTAAACGTGAACATAATGTAGTCACCCTAAAAGGGATTGGTCAGTCAAGTATAAACAGTACTGTTCAGATTTCTTGTGTTGTTGAAATTGATAATAATTTAATCGGGATTTTATTGCATGTTTTGCCTGATTCTATTTGCGAAGTGATATTATGTTAGGTCGTGAAATATTGTTGCAAGGTTTCTGTGTGAGTATGACCGCGACTCATTTTAAAATTTCCAAAGTTCACGATGTTAAGAATTGTAATTTACATCTACCCTCGGTTGGTTCAGTGCGAACCGTTCCAACTTTTAATTTGAATGATCAACCCTCGAAAAATAATTTTACCGTTATTGATACTGACGTTCCTGTAGAACATAAATCGGCGATTGTTTCTGTATTAACTCGTTATTCGAGCTATTTTATTACCGGTATGCCGGTAACGCGCGTAACAACAGGTGAACTTGTTATTCGTTTAATTGACCCTTGTTTGACCGTTCAAAGACGACCTTATCGGCTTAGTGTTGAACAAAGAAAAACAATGCGTGATTGTGTAGGTGAGTTATTGCGTGCAAATATAATTCGTCCGAGTAGTTCTCCGTTTGCGAGTCCAGCACTTTTGGTTAAGAAACGAGACGGTTCGGATAGAATGTGCAGTGTGAAATCGTGCGGTAGTGAGTTTCTAGGGTATGAAATCAAGTCAGGGGAGATTAGACCTAATCGTAGGAAAGTAGAAGCATTATCTACCCTACCTCCACCGTCCACCGTAGCTCGATTAAGGCAATTTATAGGCTTGGCAACATACTTCAGACAGTTTGTACCTAACTTCTCGCGTGTTATGGGCCCACTTTATAAATTGACGTGTGATAAGATTCCTTTTTCTTGGCGACAGCACCACGAAGACATTAGAAAAGAAATTATTTCTATTCTTACAAAAGAGCCGGTTCTAATGATTTATGATCCCCAATACCCAGTAGAGTTACACACAGACGCTAGCTCTGATGGGTACGGTGCTATTTTATTCCAAATCGTAGAGGGTAAGCGTAAAGTAGTTGCGTATTTCAGTAAGAGGACTACGCCTGCGGAGTCGCGTTATCATAGTTACGAACTTGAGACCTTGGCGGTTGTTAACGCGATCAAACAATTTCGACAATATTTACATGGTAGAAAATTCATAGTTGTGACCGATTGCAATTCACTAAAATCATCTCGAAAAAAAATTGACTTGACACCGCGGGTCCACAGGTGGTGGGCCTATTTACAATGCTTTGACTTTGACGTAGTTTATAATAAAGGCAAAGATATGGCACACGCAGACTTCTTGTCACGAAATCATCCCCCATCTCTAGATCGTAAAGCTAATGTAGAGTCTAAACCAAAAGAAGAGCTAAGGAAAATTGTTAACGTGACCGATTTTTCCGGTAATTGGCTACTCGCTGAACAAAAACGCGATCCTGAAATCTCTAAGCTTATTTCTGATTTAAATAACGGAGAGTTAAATGACGATTTAGCAAAAACGTATGAAATTCGTAAAGGTATTCTTAATCGTAAAATTCAACGTAACGGCCGTACTAAGTGTTTACCAATACTCCCAAGAGCGATAAGATGGTCGGTAGTGAGCAACGTTCATGAGTCACTCGTTCATCTTGGTTATGATAAAACTTTGGAGAAGCTTTATGACGTCTATTGGTTCGAGGGAATGTCCCATTATGTGAGGAAGTTTATTGACTGTTGTGTTACATGTAAGGTATCGAAATCACACTCGGGTAAAGTACAAGCTCAATTACACCCAATACCTAAAGTAGGCGTGCCCTGGCATACTGTACACATAGATGCGACGGGAAAGTTAAGCGGCAAGAGCGATCAGAAAGAATACATTTTTGTCCTTATCGACGCATTTACGAAATACGTCTTATTGTGTCACGCGGTTAATATCGATTCTAAAAGTAGTATTAAGGCTGTTAAAGATAGTGTAGCTCTATTTGGCACTCCGACTCGAATAATCGCGGATCAAGGACGTTGTTTCGCGAGTAAAGAATTTAAAGAGTTCTGTGATTCTAGTAACATTAACTTACATTTGATCGCAACGGGCTCCTCACGTGCCAATGGACAGGTAGAGCGTGTGATGTCAGTTTTAAAGTCAATGTTAACAACAGTAGAGACAAAAGATCGTTCGTGGCAGGATTCGCTAGGCGAAGTCCAACTTGCAATTAACTGCACGGTTAACCGAACAACAAAGGCTAGTCCATTAGAATTGTTAATAGGCAAGGTTGCGCGGCCTTTATCATTGATGACAGCAGATGATGTAGAACCCGAGGTTGATATAAATACCGTGAGAGATTTAGCTTTACACAATATAGAAAGTGCAGCATCCTATGAAAAACGTAGATTCGATCAGACGAAGGCAAGACTCAATAAATTTTCCGTAGGAGATTTTGTTTTGATTATGAACGAGGAGCGTAATCAAACAAAGTTAGATCCAAAATTTAAAGGACCGTTTGAGGTCACAGAGGTTCTTGACGGTGACCGTTATAATTTAAAAGCACTTAACTCTAACCGGACTTACAAATACGCACATGATAGGTTGCGAAAAATGCCGGAAAATCAGAGTATAACTGACGAGATTGATATAGAGCAATATAGTGGTGATAATGTGGAGAGTATTTAAGTTTGCATGATGATTGGACCGTACCAGAGGTTGTCGTGTAGCCGTAGCTCAATGGAAATCGGCGTCTACTACTTTAGTAGTCCGTGAGTACGCGGTAAGCAGGCAAATCTGGCGGAGGTCAGGTTACAGTGGAAACCATAGAGTCTAGGAGAGGCTCGGCGTTTCCATGGGGAATTCGCACAAATGAAAAATGAGTAACTGGAGGTTACTGGGCTATGCGTAGCCAGAGATCACATGCAAAGCTTAAATGTTTTGGTTTATTTGGTTTAATAGTATCTCTCGTGAGATACCACGATAATTAATGGTCAGTTATGCTTTGAGTTTCCTGATAATTGATGTTGATATTAAAACGTTGTTGTAATAAAACAATAATTTTTGATGTTGATTATTTCCTTTTTATTGGTTAAATTGTATGTTAGTGCCTAATGAGGATTAATTAGTTTAGTTAAAATTAAATGTCGAGTTCCGTGAAATCTTGAGTTTTGTTGAATCCTGATAAATTAGACTTCCACAAACTGATATGTTTCTCGTTTAGGTCAGGAGTGACCGAGCTATGTGATACTGTGTGATGAATATTGTTTCAGAGTAACACACAGAGCCGTGTGTCTCGTAGGATGGCCGTGTCGGGGAAGTCATTAGTACGGGAGCTGATTTGTCAACGAGAACGAAGTGTTATGACGTCAACGCTTCAACAGAGTCTAGACTGAAGGCGACCGCCCCCGGAACGCACTTCTCTGCTGACCGCCGTGCGAACAACTAGTCTAGGAACTGTTTCTTTCTCGTTGTGTAACTACCTACGTCTTAATAAATTAATCGTGTTAATTCGAAATACTTTGTTTGTTGCTCGTGACCTACACTCACATAATATGTTCTCTGGAGATGACGCCCACTCAGATCTGCTACCTCAACCGACATATATATATATAAGTTAGGAAATTTAGGATTAGGATTAGGATTATGTTCTCATGACAATGATAATTACGATATAATATGTATCATAATCATTAAAAATTGTGTGTTAAACAATAATCATATAAAAGTTATTATTTATTCCTTACATTTAGTATTGCATTATTTTTCTATTTGCATTCCTAAACCATTAGAATCCACGTTGATAGTTGAAATAACTAGAGTTATCAATAATTTACTTTTATGGGCAAGTGCACATTAAAATTGCAATTAAACTACAACGTATCGAACAAACAAATCTCATTTTCTCATTTGCCTGATAAAACCTCAAAATAAATTAAGTTTGTATACTTAATAAAAAAAAACAAAGCATTTCTTAATTTGTTTCAAATCCGGTTTCCTCATCCCACTGAACCCTAAAAAGGATGGGAGTATAAAAAAGTACTTCAGCTTTATAGTAACGACGTGGTCCCGAGTTGTTCCGACTCATCGCGCGAGCGGACGCGGCGTGCGCGCATTTGGCATACTGTCTGACTAAAAACTAGCAATTCTATTAGAACTATTTTTTTTTTATTCATTCAATAACGCGGATTTAAATAAATTTTGTCAATAAAATTGTAATAATTCTGTCGTATTAACAAATATTTGTCAAGTGAAATTATTTGGATTCAAGACTACTCTCTCTGACCCAAGGTTGAATTTTCGTAGTGAAATTTTTGTGTGTTTTTTTATAATACTTGTTTGGTGCTTGCTGCCTTCATGGATGCTAAATTGTAATTAGATACAGTTTGTTACGCGTATTCGATAAGAAATGTAAGTATTGCAGTGTTTGCTGTTTACACTTGATTTTTTTTTTGCTTTTTACTCGCAAGAAGCCGTGTAGTTTGTACATTAAATATTTATATAACCTAAGCTAAGTTTTGTGTTTGTTCAATTTATTATACGCCTATGCTATTTCTAGGTAAATTTAATCTTCCATACGAGTAGGTACTAACTTTTGCAGGGATATGGCAAACAATGGTCTAGAGCAGGGGCCACCAATTAGGTTTACTAGAGGTCCGTTTTAAAAATATAAAAGATTATCGCGGTCCGGTTGGTGATGACTGGCGACCAAGCTTATACCCTTTCCTACAAATCCTACTATAATGTTACAAATATATATATATATATATCAAATGATTGTATGTTTGGGTGTGCGTGGATTAAATAAAATAACCATGTGTACATTTTTGCTTGTCAGAGTTTGGTCCGCACAAAGGTCGGCGCGCGGGGCGCGGCGGTCCGGATCCAGACCGCGGTCCGCCATTTGGTGACCCCTGATCTAGAGTTAGGTACATGATCTTTCCCTACCTCCTTGCGATAATGGGCGTAAAGATATAAGTTTTACTGTTTCCTAAATTATGTGTAGGATAAATTATGCTCCTTACTTGAATATTAGAAATCGAAGAATATGCATTTTTAAAACCGACTTCAAGTCAGGAGTCAAGGAGTTAATCGATAAGTCTTAATATTTTTTCAATAAGGCGGATTTCGATGTATCGTTAAAGGTATTTAATATTTATTTGGTTCTCCAATACATAACTATTATTAAAGATAAAGCCAGTTTTATGTTTATCGAATGTCAACAAACTCGTAAATACAATCAGAAAATTCAAAAATTGCATTGTAAAAACAACATTTAATTCGCATTAGCTAATAAACCTAGTTTCATCGTAATATTGAGGTCAAAATGGGAAAACACATATTAATGATTTGGGCATGTCATAGGGAAACCACAATAACGTAGGTAGCAAATACCTTAGTCATGAAGTCCGTGAGTTAAAGAGTAGGTATTAAACCTAAGAGTACCTAGGTTATGACTTCATTCTATAGAATGGTTAATGGTAAACACGAAATTGGTAAACAAGGAATTGTTAATGAGTGAATTGTAATACCCTCAATGATGATGAGTTGATATATGACAGTTTTTTTTAAACCTAATAGTATAGAACAGATGTCATTGCTCCGTAACTTTGTTGTAAACAGTTCGTTGAAACGCCTTAGTACTGAAATGAAATGAAATAATTTATTCATTCAAATAGGCCTTCACAGGCACTTAAGAATAGTCAGACTCTAACGCACGGTTCGGAAGGTTGCTTTTACTGAGAAGAGCCGGCAAGAAACTCCGCAATTACTCTTTTCAAAACAAACTTAAGACTATTACATAAAATTTATCCTGCAAGAGCGAGCGCTACACCCAAGCATTGTCGTCATTTAAATATTCATTAACGTTATAGTACTAAAATAGACTTAACACGTTCCTTAAATTTATGTAATGGCAAATTTAAAAGTGCAGGAGGGATCTTATTATAGAAGCGTGTACACAGTCCCAAAAATGAACCTTGCACTTTTTGGAGTCTATAAGCAGAGGTTACAAGTTTATGCTTATTTCTAGTATAATAGTAATAGTGTGCATGTCACTTGTTTTTACAAAAAGACTTATATTTTGTTGTACAAATAATATGTTTGCATAAATGTACTGCGATGCTACTGTACTTACCGTGGTACCTACTTACTAGTTGCAATTAAAAACAGAGATCGATTGCAACTGGAACCATTTTTGACATTGCACGTAATGTTTCTATAGATAGTTGTTTCAAATAGATTTGCATCAAACTTACTGTTAGATGTTATCTTGTAAATATTATAAAAGTGATTCATAAATAAATTGCAGACAATCTGTCAAGTCTACTTAATGAAGTCAGTTAAAAAAGTCATATCACGAGTAGGTATAATTGAAAAATTCAAAAAAAAAAACTAATTAGCTGCGTAATTATGTTTGCCAGTCTTTGTTGTACAAACGCCCATGTAACATTTCCATGATACGGAAACCTCAGTGCGCTAGTCCAACTTGTACTTAAACAGTTTTTTGTTGGTAAGGTGCCTTGCGTGGGTACTGTGCTGACGTCAGTCATAGCTTCTAATTAAGTAATAAGGTTTATTTAAAAATGAAGAAGAATACGATCATGCTCGACTCCGCACATAAATCTATCTATACTAATGTAATAAACGAGTAGAGTTTATTTGTTTGTTTAAAGGCGCTAAACTCTGGAACTACCAGTCATATTGGTTTTTTTTTTATTGCATTTGATAGCCTAATTCATGAAGAAGGTTATAGGCAATCTATATATTTTTATCCCGGGAATGCGGGTGAAACCGCGGGGAACAGCTAGTATAAAATAAAATATTTAACAATCTACGTCGATTCTCATTTGTCAGTTGTATAATTTTAATAATGAATAGATAGGTATTATGAATAAGCTTTTACTTTTTGAATAAGTAATAGTACTAACTAACGTACTTTTACAAACAATTTGCATTTGTATGACTAAATTTTTTAAATGTAAGGTAAGTTATAACAAAATAAATAATTAAACATTCATAGCATATGTGCGTAAGCACAACCTGTTCAAATCCCATATGCGAAAATACTCCAAGGTCTTATCTTCAAGGCTATATCTAATAGTACCTCTGTATGTTTTTATATTTAAAAAATATAGAGGTACTGGTTGCAGAATTTACAATCAGTACCTATATTTTTCATATCCGAACAGTGTCGTATCTTAAGTCTTAATCGGACTGAAGTTAGGGGTGATCATATTAACAACATAGTAAGCTATAGTCTATAAGTTCGTGTAGTATAGTTCAAGCTAAAGGTACAATTAGGTATGTACGAGTTTAAAAAACTACCATTTTTAGTATGAATCATGCCTAAAGAGAAGCCAAATAATGTTACTGGCCTCTCAATTAACCTTGGCATTTAATGATCATTTACCAATCTCTAGACTTCAAACTCAAGCTTCTATTTTTATGTCAGACTTTAACTTTTTAACATAAAATAGGCTTAATTACCTCATGACGCCAGCCACCAAATCCTCATAAAATTGGCAAGTCGGATGGAGTTGGCAAGAGACGTTATTCCGATCTTGAACTTCTTATAACCCGGTAAAACTGACCGGGGTTTTAACAAAAACACAAGCAAAACAGCAAGGCAGCGAGTCAGCAAGATAGCAAATTCTACAAAAATGATGAATGCGTATGTTTGTGTGGATGTTTGTCACACAATCACACCGTAACTGCTGATTGATTTAGACCTTATTTTAAATATCATTACTCACATCATAAAAAAAACTGAAATACCGATCGCACTTAGATAATACTTATCATCATTACAATAAAGTTGAATATCGATCGTTATGTACAAGGAAGTCAAGAAACTATTTATGGTTTATTTGACAGACAGCTCGCCTGGCGAATCGAGTCATCAATATTCAACAAGGACCGTTGAACCCAGGTGCACGTGTTAAGAAATTTATTTCTATTCATAACTCATATCTTATATCTAAGGATACATCGTACACATACTAAACATGGACATATAGTCAAAAATACCTATTTAATTCACCTGTTGCACTAAAAGTTTAAAAGCACACATGCAAAATATTAGATATAATTATCTAATTCGTGCGATGTTATTAAACTCAGTCTCAACCTTGATTGCTACATAAAAACAAATGCAAGAATATAAAAATACCACAGAAATAATAGTCGCACATCATAAATATTCCTTGAGCGCGATAAGAAATTGCAAACAGTATTAAATATAACCAGGTGCAAATCTATACATAGCTAGTTACGTAACAATATATCTAGTACTGTTATACAAACTGTTGCTCCGTTACTAGTTCTTCACATGAAATTATATTGAATTGAATATTTCCTGTGAAGATGACTGTTACACGATTATGTGTGTGCGTATCTACGAGTACATCCTTAAACTCGATATAATACTTACGATGTTTGATCCTCTGTCATATACCTAACTAGCTCCCAAAAAAAATATTAGCCACAAGTAAAAAACTGTTGATATATAATAGATTTCAAATGGCATGAGTTCGATGACACATGGTGTTTTATAAGATTAGCAAGGTTTCATGAAATATTTTGTGTAGTGCGGAGTTGCACAAGATATAGGTGAAAAACCTTTCAACGCCCTTACGTGTAAGTAATTACGACTATAGTAATAATATTTCATGTTTTCCTAAAATAACACCCGAAATTATAGTTTAGATTTTAATTTCCTATATTGACATGATTGTCTCATATCGAGAATGCAACAGGCGATAAAAAAACACTTTGCGTGTTTCCTTTACGATGTTATCTTCATAGAATCCTCAAGCTTACTTTAGTATCGAATATATGACTGCCATTAAATTCAACATCACTAATCACTAAGCTATCAACGCCTGTTTTATATAATTTAAAATAACAACAGTAATTAAAGCGTTATCAAAATAAAATCTGCCGTCAAATTCGAATACAGCCTTTTAATGTTTTATTTATTATTAATATCGATATTTTTGATAACTTTACCAAACACTAGTATAAGTGATTTAGAATGAAAATTCACCTTTTTCGTCGACACACAATTAAAACAAATACTCCAACACCATTTAAAACAAGATAAAAATATTGTTCTTTTTTATTGTGTACCTATCAATATTTGATGATTTTCGTTACATGCATATATCGTTTTATTATTATATGTCTTTCACAAATTCCTACCATGTAACTCAGGTTAGTAACTGGGATCACAACGGAATAAAAATTATTATTTGTTTGTGATCCCATCAAAGTGGAATAAAAATTAATTTAAATTAAAATACGACAGACCCCAGGTAGGATATCTTTGAGGATCATACTGGACGTGTGCACGGGCAATTTTACAAAACTGGTTTTTATTTGATCCTGTTAAGGATGAACTCAAAGGCTTATGAACCTTAATCAAGCAAAAAGTTTACTTAGCTTTAATAAAGGAACAAATTTATCTTAGTAAAGAGAGATATACCTACTTGATATAGGTTCGCTGTGTAGGAGTAATTGTTGGGTCAGGTCAGTAAGCCCTTTATAGTTATTATTCTTAAGAAGATATTAAAGTCAAAGTCAAACTCAGTTTAGGCCCTAGAACTGACGTCATAAGTCCACTTATGAAGGTCGAATTTACCGAAGTACCATTCATTATAGATGCTGTATCTTCAGCACGTGACTAAATGGTCGTGTCAGCAAAATAGTTTGCAGAAAACCTGTTTTAAGTAGGAAATTATCAAGTATAGGCACATATTACTAAATAGTTATAGGTATGATAGGGTCGAGTGATTTAGAAAACGAGCACATCTTGCTTTCTTCGATCGAAGTTCATACAGATCCTACCTTATAAGATGATGCATTCCGACCACAGTTTGTGAGAGCTACTGAGCTATGGTTCATTAAATTTTCTTTAATAATACTTGTTATTATATCTAACTGTTTTATTAAATTATTAGCGATCCCCTATTAAACCCCTTAGGAGATAAATTTTCAAATATCTTTTTTTAGTCCTCATCTACGTTAAATAAGGAACTCTTTTGTGCAATTTTTTTGCCGATGGGCATGGTTTCTTGGAGAATAGATATTTATTCACAATTGAATATATTTCTGTTTCAGTACCAACATGACAATCCAAAGTATGTCAGTGACAGATGCACGGGATGCTACGAAGAACCATTGCTGTAAGGGGTAAGCTCTTTTATTTTTTTAATAAACCTTAGGCCAGTAGGTATCTTTCATATACTGACCAGCAATTATAGTAATATAAATGTAATTTAATTGTGTTGTGTGTTATTCAGAATATTTATTTTTCTTTATCTCTTTCTTATATTTTGTCATATGAACTCGCTATATTTTCGAGTATACAATTGAGTGTTATAGGTAGGTACTTAGTGTGTGAATATATATTTAGCCTCCAGCCATCAAATTGAGTAGGTAGGTATCCATGTTCGCTGTAAAATCACAAGAACAAAGATCGTTGTAAAGTAAGTCATCCATCCCGCCAACGCCGGTAATTAGCTTTGATTGAATATAAAGAGAGCATTTAGTTTATAATAACAACTTATACTTAGGCATAGGTATGGATGTCTACACAAGATTGCAAACTCCATATTTAAATATTAAAAACAGCAGTCGTATTATAATTGTTTCTTACTAAAATTAAGAGTCCAACTCGCACACGGAGGGTTCCGTACGATAATAATAATACCAACTTAATTTAATGTCTATATTACTCAACTTTGCTACAAAATTATAGGTAGGCGCTTATAATATGTAACATCGCGTCGGCTACCAAACAATACCGCGCAAGTAATATTCTGCTACTTTACAGGAGAGATAAAAAACTGTTTTATTTTATGAGAGAACAGACTAACGCTGTGTTACAATTTCTGTAATAAAGACTGGTAATTTGTCAAAATGCTTGAATCTGATAGGTAGATCGATGCGCGCGTAAAATCCGCATCCAATGGCAAAATAGCCGAAGATAGCCGATATATATTATGTAGATAATAAGTTTTTATTTATTAGTAAGTAGTTTTTAATTTTAATTTTATTTCAGTAGTTATATATTTAGATTATTTTATTATTATTTATTGTAAATCATTAATTATAGTATATTCAAAACCAAATAAGTTATCTAAGTATATTATTATATTTGTATGTTGTACCTACAAGAAATAAATATTATTTCTCCCTTTCTAAATATTATTAAAGCTCTTATCTACTTACTCATAAAACGATATTGGACAATTTAATATTTATACAACTTAAAGTGTGATAGCTTAACTATCTTTTACAGTAAAAGAAAAGACAAAAAAGGGGGCCTTACAGGGCATCAAAAAAAAAACTACGAACTATTGGACTTAATAAAACATTGTTTATTCGTCAGATATTTATCGATCACCTTACTGTAATTGTCAAACAAGGGACGCTATTTACCTTCGTGACCAGTTATTGAACCAAGTTGATTTAGTAAAAACTAATTTATGATAGTTGCCTGCAAGAGATAAATTGCTAAAAAAAATTACGCCTAAAAGTAAAATTATAGCAAATATTTTTCGTAAAGTAAATCGTTGTAAAAACGATAAAATAACTTGCTAAAGTGCTGCTCGAACTAGATAATTTTGAAACACCCAGTAACTAGATGCAGTGGTGGATCCAGGATTCTGGTTTGGGAGGGGCTCGACCCAGCTGAGGGTAGGGTAGTAGGATTGTCAGGGGTCGACTCAGATGCTTTTGCAGGGGGGGGGGGGCTTACTCCGCCCCTGGATCCACTATTGTCTAGCTAGGTGAAGGTATTGTATGATATCAGCTGATTTTTAACCGACTTCAAAAAAGGATGAGGTTCTACAATTACGACTATATTTTATTGGTGAGCTATTAAAAATAATGTAGGTAAATGTACCTAATGATTTCTGTTGAGGTTCTAGTAGCTGCCTAAATATTGTACAGATATTATTTACTATAGAACCTTTTCACACTCGTGTAAGTAAGTATAACTGACTTTATTAACATTGTCCGTATAAGGTAGCGGTACATATCTAGTCTTCATAAGGAAAAATATGGTGACACAGGATGTTTGATTGAATGGTTGATAACAGGCATTTTCATTTCATTTTCATTCATTCAGATATATGACACCTCAGCAACACTACGATATGTAGCGTTATGGTAGGATGGCGTGTGCATGTGGTACCGGATGTCATGTATCAATGCTCTTCATGCTCTTAATTTTTGCATTGTATGAGCTAATACATCTCTGTCGCGGGGTAGGAGCCTGGTGATCTGTGGTACAGGTTTCCTAGAACAGACACCAGTCTCTCACAAATTTAATTAAGAATTGTTATGTTAAAATGCTCAATCATAAATGTTTGTAATGTTAAGAATTTGTGAAGAGAGCAAAATAATGTATGTACGTACATATTATTATTATAATATAATGAAGCTAAAAAATTTGTTATTTTTCGTTTCTACGCATTAGCGCATATTATATATATTGTTCCAAAGATTACTCTGGAACTACCAGTCGGATTTGAAACATTCTTTTAGCATTTGATAGCCCAATTCTTGAGGAACATTAGGCTACATTACTAGGCTACATTTAACCCGGGAAGGCGAGTGGAACCGCGGGGACACCTAATATTTAATAACAGGAAGACAATTAATCAAGACGTCAACTTCTTATAAAGAAAATAAATATAACGTGTTGTTAAATCCGGTAATTCAATAATATTCGAAAGCTGGTAAAACTACTTTTTTTATGTAAGATAGAATTGTTTTTAACATCAATCTCCGAGTTGGAAGTCAGCCTACATCTGAGAAGGCATTACAATACATTCTGGCTATTCTATTTTTTCAAATGCTAACTTATAAAATATATTAATAATTAAAAACTAAAAAAAAAACATAGAATCACTTTTTGATAAAATAGTAACCAGTAAGAGCGAACTGGCTAAAAATTTTAAAAAAGCATAAAGCAAAGTGCACTAATAATAATAAATATTAATAATGTGAAAATATTAGCAAATAATAGTAACTATAATAGTAATACGTATTACTTTCCTTATCGCTATTCGTCTTAACATAACGTTTACATGTAGTTAGGTACCTCTATCCATGATTAATCTTATCTTGAAGATTTAATCAAAATGTTCCGTTTTTAAATTCATATGCAATAGAATGCATTTTTAATTACTTGTACAAAAAAGTCATAAGGTACCTCAGCCTCTTACCTACTGAGTGTAACTGAAAAGTATAAGAAACTGTGTAATGAGTCGTTACACTATTTAAATCTACTTTCATAATATTTTTTGTTGGATTAAATCAGCATTTTCTAAGTCAGCTAAAAGTACAATAACTTGTATTTATTTTATCATAAAAATAGGTTGGAGGAACTTGTAAAAAATTGTAAAACATTAAATAACAATTCTAAAGATTTATTCTTTACGACTACTTCCGTTCGATCAAAAAGTGGTACTTCCTGCTCTGAATAGTTTAACCAAAATGCCAGTCAATACCAGTCGATTCTAACATTCTAAAATAATACCAACGTATTTTTTGCGTGATAACTATAAAATAAAGTACCTATAGTCGAGCGTTCGTGTATAGTTTTGCATTCTCGCCATATTTACATAAATATTTTATTTTAACTTGCTTTCTCCCCGCGGTTACACCCGCGTTCCCGAGGGATCTTTTGATCTCCCGGGATAAAAGCAGCTTATAGCCTTCCTCGATAAACGGGCTATGAATTGAAAAATTATTTTAGTGTTGGAACACTAAAATAATTTTTCAATTCGAACCATTACTTCCTGATATTATCGCGTTCAACCAAACAAACAAACAAACTCTTCAGCTTTATAATAATAGTATCTATAGATTTTTACAACATTGATTCGTACCAAGCATAATACAAATACAAACTTAAATAATAACTTGAGTTTAAGCTTGGTAATGGTAAAAAAAATTGGTAGCGAAATAAGCCTGATCATTATTTGTAATAGATACACCCCAATTCGCATACGTACATAACAAAATTAAGTAATCTTTGATTAAAAATCGATGCATCAAATATTCAAATGGAATAAATATACATATAAGTAAGGTACCGGCTTAGTACTAAAAGGCTTCTATATAG
Source organism: Tetheella fluctuosa (assembly GCA_951216915.1). Classification (NCBI taxonomy): domain Eukaryota; kingdom Metazoa; phylum Arthropoda; class Insecta; order Lepidoptera; family Drepanidae; genus Tetheella; species Tetheella fluctuosa. Next base: position 8,828,187 of record OX578227.1, on the reverse strand, counting down.
GCCCTCTGTGCTTACAACCTTCGGCCCCATCATCACATACAGAGATTGTGATCAAAACACAAGCCAAAATAAAAAAAAATGTAAAAAAGAAATAATCCGTAATACCTAATGCAATATACATTGGATTATACCTAATCGGTAATAACATTTTAAAGGCATTTTATTATTGTAGGGAAATTAAATCTCAATAACTTAGTATTTTCATAGATTTCACCGTTTCACGTGATTTTATATGATATATTTTTTGCATTTAGGCGCGTGATCTGTACCATGGCCGCACGCGCAGCCCGGCCAGTCAAAATGTGTAATAGCACAGTGATCGTCAGGATCAGTGTTAAATCGGACTTAGTAATGACGGGTCGCACCAATGTGATGTTAAATAATTTATTGTGTGTACGTACGATACATTACAGTGAAGTGCTGTGTATGTACTAAATTATAAATAAAAAGTTTGATAAAAATAAATGCTAAAACGAAGTGTTTAAAACGTGTTCGAAACTGGGTCAATAATTTTTTCATGACATTTTATTTATTTATTGGCATGCGTAAAGAATTTTAAGTGCCTAGGTAAAAGCAATAAATCGTATAGTTAATTCCATGGATAAGATTTTTTACGCATTACACGATTTATACGTTTATACTGAACTGTTTTCATGACTTTAGTGGATGAGAGAAAGTAAATACAATAAACCTAATTTTAGAAGACCCTAGCCCTAACTTACGAGTATAAACTGAAAGTATTCTTGTTGTCGCTATGTTTCTCACAGTGTGGTAATTAGGTCCCTACTTATATGTTATGCAACTTTAACATGAAGTATCCTGTCTTAGCCTCAATTTTAACAAATTCCCCATAATTATTTTTAGCATTCTTGTACCTATTGGCGTGAGAATATCGATGGATAGTTATAATATCTTGACTGCCACGCCACTGGTAATGGGTTCGATTCCATCCATGAAAAATATTTGTGTGTAGTATGAACATATTTATTTATGTTCTGTCTGTTAAATTTAATAGATATATATTTCATTTTATATAGCCCAGTGAGTATATAGTTTGCTAAATATGTATATAGTATTATTTAAGATGTTAACATTATGTAGAATACTAGCTGTTCCTCGCAGTTTCACCCGCATTCCCGGGATAAAAATAGCCTTCCACAAGAATTGGGCTATCAAATGCAAAAATATTTTTTCAAATCCGACGGGTAGTTCCAGGGATTAGCGCCTTTAAACAAACAAACAAAAACTCTTCTGCGGTATTATATTTATTAGTACTTATATATATTATAATATCAAAAAAAAATATTGTTTCCTAAATATATAGAATGTTGTGGTGACACAAATAAACAAATTTATTTTATTACTAGCTGTCCCCCGCGGTTTCACCCGCGTTCCCGAGAAAAAAGTAGCTCATGTCCATCTCCATATCATTATCTATCTGCGTACCAATTCTATCGCGATCGGTTCAGCGGTTTAGGCGTGAAAAGGTGGCATACAAACTCACATTCGCATTGTATTACTAGCTTCCGCCCCGCGGTTTTACCCGCGTTCCCCAGGGATATTTTGTTTCCCCGAGATAAAAAGTAGCCTATGTCCTTTTCCATACCATAGGCTATCTGCATACCAAATTTCTACGCGATCGGTTCACTGGTTTAGGCGTGAAAAGGTAACTAACAAACAAACAAACTCACTTTCGCATTTACAATATTAAATTATAGTTAGGATTAGGATAGTTAGGATATGTATATTATTATACTAGCTTCCGCCCCGCGGTTTCACCCGCATTCCCGAGGGATCTTATGTTTTCCCGGGATAAAAAGTAGCCTATGTTCTTCTCCCTACCATAGGCTATCTGCATACCAAATTTCATCGTGATCGGTTCAGCGGCTTAAGCGTGAAAAGGTAACAAACAAACAAACTCACATTCGCATTTATAATATTAGTTTAGGATTAGGATGTTAGGATATGTATAAATAATTATTTCCATATAGAAAAAGGCCGTGTGTGAAGAATGTTCCAAGATATATTTTAACTGTCAGTCAAGATGTGCACATTCTTAAAGTTAGGTAGGTGCTATGTATATCAGAGATCCCTAAGCTATAGCTAGATATACAAATTTAAATTTACTTGGAAACCATGGGTCCGTGGGCGTTCGAGGCTCGCCGATTTGCTCGGATTTTATCATCCAAGCTCATCGAAGCTTCGGGAGACCGACGGGCTGGGAGCTTTTTCCGCCAACGCATAAGCTTGGCCATCCAAAAAGGGAACGCTGCCAGCCTGTTGGGAACCTTGCCTATCGACAGCAGCGAGGGCTTTGAGGATGTTTTCTATATATCATAGTTTGTATTTTATACATTGATTGTAAATATTTGTTGTAAATAATAATTATAATTAGTCTACTTGGTAAGTATGTACCTACTATAAATAAATAAGTTCTAACTAAACTAGTTGATCAGTTGAACAGGAAGGAAACGAAGATATAATATTGATTTAAGTGGTTTTTATCAGAAAATAACAAGTTGATAATCAATTATAACTAAGTAAGCATATCCTTGAACACACGTTACTGTATGTATGTTGTATCTTATAGTTATTTATGCATTTTTGAAATCAATAAAATTAATGTAACGATTGCCCTTGTTGAAACTACTTTCCGCATTGCGGTTTCACCCGCGTTCTAGGGATAAAAAGTAGCTTATGTCACTTTCCAGGATATAAACTACCTCAATGCAAAATAAATGTAGATTAAAAAATGTATTTAAAACCTACGTTTTTATATTCATTTATTTTATTTTAAAAAAATCTAATTTGAATGCATTGTCAAATATTGTAATGTAAAAATTGGGATACCCTGAAAGTTTCAGCCGGATAGCTAATCAGGAAGTGCTCGAAATTTGAGTTGCAAGATTCCACCCGAAACGACAGACAGACCAACAAGAATCGTGGTAGTAATAATAAAAAAAACGTAATAAAATCACGTCGATCCAATGCAGTGTGAAAGAACAAACGATTTTTTTTTTTTTTCGTTTAAAAAAAAAATGGTTTGACCCCACTATCCACTATGAGTCTTTTACTAGCACTTTTGGATTGAACTTATTGAACTATTCATTTTAGGAATTCTTTTCGACAATCTGATAAGACAGCTGATATTGAGTTAGTTTCATGAGATAATTGGATAGTTTATTTATATGTTTTCATCTGGGTAAATTTATAAACAAAAGTTCAATCTTAATATATATATTTCTTGTGTGCGTGTGTATGTGACTGAACTCCTCCTAAACGACTGGACCAATTTTGATGAAATTTTTTGTGTGTGTTCGTGGAGATTCGAGAATGGTTTAGATTAAACGGCTGGACCGATTTGGATGAAATTTTGTGTATGAGTTGGACAGGACAACGTCTGTTGGGACAGCTAGTTTTACTATAAAAATTCAAAAATTAATAGAACGTTTAAAAAAAATTACCGTATTTTCTTTAGTACTTCCTCTAATAATTTACTACGGGACACAAAAAAAAGTTAAACAGTATTATGTAGGTACTTAATTAACTGTACGACTGTACTTTGATCGTTTTTGCGACTACATAAACCCGATGATACCAACCACACCCACATTACATCAACTCACATTTTAAGCAGTATCTATAATTAAACTTCATCTTAAATTTCATCGCGATCGGTTCAGCGGTTTAGGCGTGAAAAGGTAACAAACAAACAAACAAACTCACTTTCACTTTATAATTTTAGTTAGGATAGCTAGGATTAGGATTACGATTAGGATTATTGTATGTTTGTTTGTTACCACTCTTGAATGAATTTGGATGAAACTTGGCACACGTTATAGTATACTAGCTTCCGCCCCGCGGTTTCACCCGCGTTCCCCTGGGACAAAAGGTAGCCTATGTCCTTCTCCATACCATAGACTATCTGCGCACCAAATTTCATCGCGATCGGTTCAGCTGTTTAGGCATGAAATGGTAACAAACAAACAAACAAACTCACATTCGAATTTGTAATATTAGTTAGGATTAGGATGTTCTGGATTAACACTAACATAATTTATATCCCGGTATTCGTCGGGAACACGGTTAGCTATGAATCTACACTAATATTTATATATAAAGCTGAAGAGTTTGTTTGGTTGAACGCGTTAATCTCAGGAACTACTAGTTCGATTCTTTTAGTGTTGGATTACCAATTTATCGAGGAAGGCTACTTTTTATTCCGGGAAAACACAAGATCACTCGGGAACCAACTATTTGACTTTGCTCATAAAACGCATTAAACTAAAACACCGTTTTTAGCTATCATTTATTCATGATAAACAATGTGACGTTTTTTATGTGATCATTTAAGCAGTATTTGTCTTTAAATATGATATTTTCAACTTTTTCTAGATGCTCTTGTCTATTTCTCAATAAGATGCGGCAATCATTTGAATAGCCAAATATCAAACGTCATAAATGGTAAACAAATATTAACATTGCAATAGGCTTTGATTTTTCACAATCTCATTTGAAACAGCTTTTAACAAAACATATATTTTTATAAACATTTCGCCCATAATAAAACAAATATTTACCAAATAGGATCTTTTTTTGATTGACTATATATAATATATATTTTTATTATTACATCCTGGGGTCTGGAACATTCTTGATCCCAAGCCGGGCAAACGGGCCACTGACCACAGCCACCGGTGGCTGTCGCGCGCCAAATTTCTGAGATACACAAAATATATAGACAAGAATTGCTCGTTTAAAGTTATAAGATATTAGTAGATAGGATATTATTTCTCGGAGCAAATAGACATGTCCATGCATACAAATGTTTGTCTTCAAATTCAAATTCAAATTTCAGTTATCTGGTTTCCATAGTACAAGCTGTCCTTAGTTTGGGATCAGATGGTCGTGTGTAAAGGATGTATTTCACATTTTTATGTTATGACGTCATGTATAGGTTACCTACGCACATAACGCACGTAGGTCCACATATTTTCATGAACGTAAATAACCTAATCAGTTGTAAAATATCGACAAGTACAATACGTCAAGTTAACGATTACGTGCTCACAAAATGTATCATTCTTCACACTTCGAGACCGTTTCTCACGTTATGTAGAAGTTATATTAGCACGTGAATTATTATGTGCCTATGTTGTGTAATAAGGTTCTAGCTAATCAAATACCTACAAATATGGGCAGGAGCATAAACCTAAACCAAAAAATTTCTACCATTATCTACAACGCGATGTTTGTTTTATATTTGCTATTATTATTTATATAAGTAGATGTAAAAACCGACCAAGTCCAAATTAGTGGTAAATTTTGAATCTTCAAAATTATTATAGTTTTGTGATTGTAAAGAACCCTCCATGTACGTGAATAAGTTGTGAGAAGATAGGTTAGAGGTGCCGCGGCGACGACGGTTGTGGATTCCGATTCTACTATGAACTTGAGATTCCCGTAATGTTCTCAGGAACTACTGGTTCGAATTGAAAAAATATTTTAGTGTTGGATAGCCCATTTATCGAGGAAGGCTATAGGCTACTTTTTATCCCGGGAAAACACAAGATACCGCGGGAACGCGGGTGAAACCGCGAGGTGGAATCAAAGTCAAATCAAAGTCAATCAAAGAAGATAACTTACCTACTAATAATAATATTACTTTTGCGTTATAATCAGTGTTTGTTACATTTTTTCATCTCATCCATCATGTCACATTTTATCTTTACTATCTCCATCCTGTCCAAAACAAAAACAAGGAAACCAATTAACAATTAAACAAGCACATCATAACTTTTATATTGTTATGATTTATTTACATGAAATCATATATCTATTGTTTGTATTGAGCGGTAGTTATTTTAACATACTTACGCTTATCCGTTACTAGCTTCCGCCCCGCGGTTTCACTCGCGTTCCCGAGGGATCTTATGTTTTCCCGGGTTAAAAATTAGGCTATAGCCTTACTCGATAAATGGGCTGTCAAACACTAAAATAATTTTTCAATTCGAACCAGTATAGTTCCTGAGATTACCGCGTTCATCCACATCCGTGGTTCAACCAAACAAACGAACTCTTCAGCTTTATATTATTAGTATCTGTTATTACAATAACTGATATCTCATAGAGAGAAGTGACGAAAACATCATCCCTTATTAGGAAGTCCTAAATATCTGTCACTTTCTAACGTCATAATAAAGAGACTGGGCCATGTTCATAATGAGACCGAAAGTACCTACCTATAATCATCTATTTTGTATTATACAACACAAATAACCATTTTTTGAGTGAACCTTATTGTAAAGCTATAACGTTATCCTTTCTATGACTTGCCTAAACATCAAAATCACCATGCTAGTAAGGTCCCAGGTATAAGTTGCATCATACGTAAGTGCAAATTGAAAAAGGTTATGGTATGAAAAAGTGTTTAAGTGACATATTCTTACTTAGATTCCATGAAATTAACTATATACAAATGTTTTTATCTTCAATGATATCTTATCATTGAAAAATTAAAACAGATTTTTTTTCACTATCTACCTGATTCGACATTAAGATTCCATAAGTGTAATTAATGTAATAAAAATGTGTGACAAACAACTTTTGAAAGAAAGTTCAATGAAGAAGCCAGGAGGGTCGAGTTCGAGGCAAAGGAACAGACATGTGCTTATCAAGCTACCAGACGATAGCGACAGGTGGGTCATTAGTTCATTCATTCAGGATACTACCTACCTAATAACAACAAGGCGCATTATATTTTAAGAAATGGTGAAATATAAAAATGTAGACTAAAAAAATAATCTAAAAACCAAGTTTTTTAATTTTTTTTAAGAAAAAAAAATCTAATTTGAATGCATTATCATCGAGTTGTGAGCTACCCTGAAAGTTTCAGCCGGATAGCTAATCGGGAAGTGCTCGAAATTTGAGTTGATTCCACCCGGAACGACAGACAGACAAACAAGAAAGTGACTTAATATAAACGTGTGTGGGTAATATAATGGAAATTTGCCTTAAGGTAGAAGCAAACAACGAATCACTCGTAACGAGCAGACATGGTTTCGAAAAAAATATCATTATGATATTTCAATAACGTAACTTACGATTCCTATTGAATTTTGTTTTTTAAACAGGATGATTTTTTAGTCACTGGCAATACTTGCAGGGGTGGAAGTACTCATCAATGTGAACAACTTTTATTATGGGACCAACTCTGGTATCGCGTAAAATAAAATGATTGCTTCATACATTTTGGTCGAGTAGGTATTGAACTTTTGTATGGAACAGCTAATCATTTTTTCATAATTTTCACAGTTAGACCCTTCATGTTACCATTACCCAGTATGTTACATAGTTTTGGCCCAAAACTATGTAACATACTGTTGTATACCCAAATCCCAACTTGGGATGCGCGTCTCATACGTAAGGATTGTTAAATCTTACAAATCATGTCGTAGGTCCAAAATAAATAACAATAAGTATATTATGGGAGTGTTATTTAAATGTCAGTCGAGAGCTGTATTGTTATTAGTTATAGCAAACTATGAGTTCTCAAAACCAAAAAGCAAATCGATTTTAAAAAGTAATGTAGATAAATATACTTATTTTAATTAAAATCTAGACGTTCCCGACACGTTGTTTTGACAACGAGCACAAAAAGGCAAGGAAGATTAGGTATATAATATAATATTGTAAGCAATGTGAGTGATAAGACGGTAGGAGCATCAGTATTTAGTATCATACCTTCCACCATATGCTTGTAAGCTACAAGCATGATCTTTAGAACCTCATGTCCTTTGTAAACTCCTTAAACTGTAACTAATTAAACCCTGCGACATAATTTAAATGACTTGTAACCATGATGTTTCCATCTTTATTGCAATTCATCAAAATTAAATACATTTGTGTACCGGTAATGTCAGTTTTTCATTTTCCCCAAACATTATTATTATTTTTATGACATCTCTTCTCTAACACCAAAACAAGATTGTATTGTTCGTCACTATGATGCTTATCCTCGTGGTTCCGAGTCTTGTGACTAGAGGACACTTTTATTGAGCAATGCCTTTACCCACAACCTACTCGCGGAGCCAGATTATATGCTAAGGCTTCTCATCTTACGACACTCTTTTATCCTGCTTTGAATATTTACTCCTCGTTAAATTATTATAGCTCGCAAAATCAAGTGTTCTATATATTTTCTAAAAACAAATAAAAAGCCTGTAATAAATCGCGTATCGGTCCGTATGATTGTTTTTAAACATTTAGAATATTGCTAATGGTAAAATTTTTGGCGTTATTGAAATAACTTATAGAGAAAAATTACATCAAATAACACTATTATTGCTTTTCTTTTCCCTAATACTGCCATCTATTTCTTTGATCTGAAAACGTTACCGACGTAAATCCAGTTTAAAACAGCTGTTTTCCTTATCGATTTTCTTGCTACCCACCCCATAAGGAAGTGCGCTGCATACCCACCTGCCAATTCCCAAATACCTACGTCATAGTATATTAGAATATTGAAAAGCTATGAACAGTGCTATTACGTTGTACAAACCAGTAATTAATGCGGAAATAAATCCGGTGTTCTAATTTCAAAGAAAAGGACATGGAAATTGTGGTGGAAACTGAACTGTTATGTACCTAGGTTATGTTATTATGTGTGATAGCTATTTGAGTTGTCAAGAGCTCTAGAAACCAAATAAAACAATGGAGGGTCATACTGGTCTGCATAGAAGAAGTTTTATAAGTACACACGCAGATGAAATACCATTAGACACGTTACGGTTGGTGTCGCCTATAAATAGGTTCGCAATATTTCACGGAAACTTTTCTGATGACTATGACTACCCATCCAAGTGAGTAAAATATTGGAATAGGTAACCGCAACAAAGCTAATAAAAAAACACTTCGAAATCTACAATATATATTACCCCCCAAGGAGGTTTTTTTCTGTTTTGTCAAAGAATAATCATGAGTACCTACTCGATGTTAGATGGCTAACGCTAACTCAATATTTCTTTTTAGGCCCTACAAACTCAAAACGAAGCTTATCATTACCGGGTTGGCAGCGTTGATCTTCTTGTCCGCATTGAGCGGGTACCTCATTGGCAAAATGGATTACTCGGCGCGTCTGCTGTTGGAACCTCCAGACCCTCACGAATCACCCAAACCGTCGGCATCAAAACTGCACGTCTTCCAGAAAGCTGCAGTATGCACGGACGCTTCTCAATGTTCAGAAATTGGCAGGTTAGAATATTTTTTTAGCTATGTTCATATAGATAGATTATAGATACCACCAATGTTCAACTTCAGTCAAGTAGTAAGTTTTCTTACCAATGGCATTAGGGATTGTAACCAGCCCGAGCGCGCCGTAGCTTTTGAAATAATAAAAAGTATTTAATTAGATATGCGACGTTGCGAAATTTATGTCAGTCGTTAAAATTTCTTTAATTTTTATTTAGATTTGTGTTTTCGCGGTTTATTTTATTTACATTTTAGTTCAACTACTCGATAACAGATGGCGCTACATGTTATGTTACAATCAAAATTTTATTTATAGTTACATTTAATATAAGTATAAAGCTGTTAATCAATAACATGAGTTGTAAATAATATTTCTGCCTATATGCTTTAAAACTACACGTACAATGAATTGCATAATATTATCGGTCACGTACACATTGTTTAGCACTCACACTTCCATATGATTCAAAATGCTGCCAGAGAGAGGAATATTTTTACTTTTTAGTAGGATTTTTTTAAAGAAAGGATTTAGTGCTCCCAACGAAATACTTACTTACCAATATCGAATTAAATTCATCAATCAATGGCTCAATGAGGTGCGCTGCATCACCGCCTTTGTCACGCGTTTTATGATTAAGTCCACATGCCAAGATTGCCTTAGTTAGTAGCTTCGATTCAATATAACACCTTATTCGCTATACGGAGACTTGTGTACTATATATACTCTACTGTGTTACTGTAACCATCAAAGAACGTGTTTGTTATAGTCCTGCTGAAACGGATTCTGATGGGTTGTTATGAACAGCGGTGGTCCTGGGGTAGAACGAGAGGAGCGGTCGTTCTAGGCGATAGGTGGGAACGGGCGCCAAAATGTTAAATGAAAAAAAAAAAATTCAAGCGAAATTCAAACTGATCACACCTCTTAAAACAAAAAGGTTTTACAGTAAAAGTTGATTGGTGATTATGAGTTTTTTAACATAAACTGAAATTAAATTTATGTGATGTGAATGCGTCTACCAAAGAGCGCCAAAAGACAACTCGCTCTATCCTGTTCAAGGGTTGTGCACTGGTTATGAATCTACCATGATATTTTTTCTCGTAGTAGAATATATTAATGTATGCTGGTATCACAAGCCGGCTTACTCATACATAGAACATTCTATAAATAAACAAACATCCTTCATAACCGGGTCGCAGGCGTAGACTACAGCCAATCACGTTTCGAGAATTTTATCGACGTGCATGCGGTCAGTGACGTGAATCTGGCTGACTATATAAACGCGACGCCTTCCGATACCACGATTATTTCGTTATACAAAATCTCAAGTGACGTTGTCGCAGTGACAATACCCTGCAGTTTCATATTTTTCAATATTCAATCGTAAATATGTCCGAGGCTTTCTTCGACGAGTACGACCACTACAACTACGATCAAGACAAATACATTTTCTCTGGACACAGTGGCAAACAACGCAGCAAGAAAGAGGTTAGCGAACACACTAACCACTTCGACCCGTCCGGCCATTCTAGAAAGATCGTTACCAAGTTGGTCAACACAGAAAACAATAAAAAAGCTGGGAAGAAGCACTAAGCTAATGGATTATTGAAATTTACATACGACTATGGCTTGCAAAAGGACAGTTGATATGCCGAATGAATGGAGGACGTTATGGCGGATACCCGAGGAGAGTGCGGGTCGCTGCTCGTCTCAGAGATCGATGGAACACCCAAGGCGGTTCCTGCTGACGCAGAGCTTCTACTTCGCGCACCATACCAATAGGATACGATGCAGAACGAGGCCGCAGCGGCACAAGTGAACAGCGAACACTTTATTGTACGGCCCGAGCCGGCCGTAATCTATTATGGACATAACACCGTTCCAATGACAGATCTCATCTCGAATTGGGCTTGTTGTAAAGCTCAAACCTGCTGTGTTATTAATTCCTAGTTAGATTATTATATGTTTAATTTTGTATCTTTTACTAGGATGCTCAAATGACTGTAATAATAATATAAGGCTAATAAAAATTATAGTTATTATCATATTATTTGGTTTCATTGTATCGTTGATAAGTTTGAAGTGGATAATGTTCGAGCGACGAGGTCGTTGTTGTTTGTATTGAGTGTGTATTTATCAGCAACACCTACATGACTCGGCCAGCCGTGTTTATACACAAAAACAACCTTGAGCAATGTGAGGCAGACTGCGAGGTAGCTGGCCTTGTCGGTTATATTATCAGTATTCTTTTTGCGTCGTAGTAAAGTAATACAGCAAAACTAATCTCGTTCCAATACATAGTTACAGATTGCGGGTAATAAAAACCATTCGATGAGACGTATAAGGAAATAATAATATAGGAAGAGGCAATTAAAACTGGTATTTTTTAGGTTAATTACTAAAATTTATTTTTTATGCTCAGATTTTATATACATATACCTCTAGTAGGATATTTTTTCTAAGCGTAGGATACCTACTTTTGTGTATTAACCTCCTTTATATGCTGCCCTCCCAGTAATACACCTTTATAAATAACACGTTAGATGCTAAGTAAGGTACCTATAAGTACGTGTGTAAGTGTAAGAATGTAAGACCTGACTGCGCCATTTTAACTTAACGCGATTGAGGAAGCCCTTGGCTTGTTGGGAGTTGGGTACTGAATGGATCATTTCATCATTGACATTAGACCCTGCGACGATTGGTTACTGTATGTATTATTTATTTGGCATGTTATCGGAACCTTATAATTTAATATATGTACCTATTGAATATATTTGCACTCAATATAATTTTTAATTGAATTAGGAAAATGATTTTGAATTATTTATTTTCTATTCATATTTACCTACAGAACGAATATTTTGGTAGGAATTTTAAATTAAGAAGCACTGGCACTAAAAAATGTGGTTATTTTGAAATAAGCACAAGCTATACAGGGTGATTTTGTTATCACTGGCAATACATGCAGGGGTGGAAGTACTCATCAATGTGAACAACTTTTATTATAGGGCTAACTCTGATATCGAGTAAAATAATACGGTTGCTTCATACATTTTGGTCGAGTAGGTATTGAACTTTTGTATGGAACAGCTGATAATTTTTTCATGATTTCACAGTTAGTCCCATTATAAAAGTTGTTCATTTTGATGAGTAATTCCACCCTTGCAAGTATTGCTAGTGATAACAAAATCACCCAGTATATATACCTAACTAATCTATGCATAGATCATTGACTTTCTGATGAGTTGACTGTAGGTACCTATTCGCGAAATCACCTAAGTACAAGTTGTTACTTTCTTTTTTAAATCTTCTGCAACATTTATATTTATATGAGTTTCATTTTATGTGGGTATACAAATAAACTTTAAAACCTTTGCTACCTTCTTAATAATTATACTTCCTTGGTACCTACATAGGAAATCATGAATTACTTATATCCCTAATAGATAGTGCGTTATTATTCTAAGTAGATAGGTAGGTATGTGGCGTCTACAGGCACGGTTCCCCAAAGGTATACAATGATATATCCCTTTTAGTAATACTAATATAATAAATAAAAAAAATAAAAAAAGCCTTTTATTTCTTGCGCTATCACATAAACTACATTCTTATTTCCTAATCTATAATCTATTCTATACTTAGTTTTAATTCTATTATATTTAATTTAATTATACTACGTTTTAACTTTATTTTTAAGCTATTGTTTTTATATGCAAGAACCCCTACTTATGTGAGGGTGAAGGCCTCCTCCAGATTTTTCCACTCTTCCCTGTCTTTGGTTATTGTTTTCCAGTGTTTTCCTGCTATTTTTATTATATCGAATTCCCAGCGAGTTGTTGGTCTTCCTCTTTTTCTAACGCCTGCAGGGCCCTGCCATGACGTCAGTCTGGTAGTCCAACGGTCGTCCTCCATCCTGGCCACGTGTCCTGCCCAGCGCCATTTCAATCTTTGTGCGAATTGAAGTGCATCTATCATTTTAGTCTTTTTTCGTATAGTGCTATGTGGGATTTTTTGTATTTTTCTCACATTTGTGATGCTTCTCTCCATACTCCGTTGACAGGACCTAATCATGTTTTTCACTCTCAATGTGTACTTCCATGTCTGACATCCATAGGTGATGGAGGGAAGCAAGCAGGTGTCCATGACTTTTTTCTTTAAATTAATAGGTATAGTTCCTTTTAATATTTCCTTTAAGCTCCAGAATTTTTTCCATGCGCCTGATATTCTTCTTTTTACTTCTAATTCATTGTTTTGCTTGTCGAGAGAAACTCGCTTGCCTAAGTATATGTAGCTTTCTACGTATTCTAATAGATTTTGGTCAAGATACAAGGGATATTTTTTGCTATTAGTCATAATTTTGGTTTTATTTAAATTTATTTGCAAGCCTACTTCAAGGCTCACAGATTTTAGTGAGAGTATCATTGACTCTAGTTCTCTTGCATTTTCAGATAGAAGAATAATATCGTCAGCGAACCTTAGGTGGCTGATAAATTTTCCGTTAATGTTTAGTCCTGTTCTTTCCCAGTTGACTTTGCTGATGGCCATCTCTAGTACCGCAATAAAAATTCTCGGTGACAGAGGATCCCCTTGCCTTACGCCTCTTTTTATGCTTATTGGCAGACCTGTCGACTCAAGCTTCACTCTGCTACTGCAGTTTTTGTATATATACTTGATAACTTCTATGTATTTGTGTTCTACGTGCTGTGAGCTTAAAGCTGTCCATATGGAAGAGTGCAGGATCGTGTCGAAGGCTTTCTGGTAGTCGATGAAAGCAACATACAGTGGTCTCTGGTACTCATTATATTTTTCAATTATTTGTTCAATCGAGTGGATATGATCTATCGTTGAATATCCGCTTCTGAAGAATACTAATATACCTAATATAAATAGTGAAAATAAGTCATTATGGCACAAGTAGGAAACCTAAAATTAGTAGATTTAGTAGATTTAAAAGTAGTAGATTTGAACTTTATTAATACCCTCATCTGAGGTCTAAATTGAATAAATGGCTTAGTCGAAGAACTAGGCAGATGTCTCAAGGTACAAAAGTTAACAAATTGTTAAGCCACCAAACATTACATTAGGTAGATAGGTACCTACATACATTTGCTTATTATAACGGATCAACTACACGATTTTGATTTTTTGTTGAACAACCAGAACCAACTTTAGGGTCGTTGCTCTCAGATATATCAGTTTCACTGCTTCAAACATCTAGGTATGTTTCATCTTATAGACGTCTGTAAAATGCCTTTCATAAATACTTCTTTCTAAGCAAAGACACCATTCAAACGAATACAATAATTCACGAATCGATGTTTGTATAAATATTTTATTGCATATTAAACAGTATGATGTAATATCAGAGTAATATTGAAATAGTGTTTTTACTGCGTATATTTTGTGCGAACATTATGACGCAATATCAACTTCGTATCGCCTATTATTGAACGTGTGTAAACAAACAACAAAACACTATGATGACCTTAGCAAAATATTATTTTAATCATCCATTAAATTGAATACAAGCACATTTAAATAATTTAATCCTAATAAATTGAAATATAATTAAAGCTGGAAACTCGGCTATCAAAATAGATATCTATCCTCCGAGTGAAGCCGAGTGAAAGCCGTGATCTCATAAAATCTTATCCTGTTCAAATCCAAAACTCGCAGTTCAAAATTTTTTTAAACTTAGGTTAGTACCTACCTACCTACTACTGAATGCTCTAGCTACAACCTTAGGAAATATCGTAAGGAGAGGCTCATGCCACTCCTTTATACGGATATAGCTATAAGGTATCTACAAAGACTAGTTTATGCCCGCGGCTCCACCCACATGTTAATGTCTCCGACTTTTTAGGATGAAATCTGTCATTGCACAGCTCCCTTTAATCACAGTGCAATTATATACTCTTATTTTCTGAGTAAACAGATAGACAGATAGAGATGCTGAAATGTTTTTAGCAAACAAGCATACGGCCCGCCTGATGGTAAGCGGTTGCTGTAGGTAGCCCACAGACTATGAACGCTTGCAACACTGGGTATCACTCGCGCGTTGCCAACCCTTCCCCCCACCCCGATGGGCGACCGTAGTTACGCGCAGGAACACAACTATAAGTTATTTGGCTGCGGTATTCTGTAAGGTGGAGGTACTTCCCCAGTAGAGTTGCTCTTTGAGCGACATTATTGTTATTAAGTCATGCTTAAGCCTAATGAGTAGATATTTTTCTACAACGATATTATATAATGAATCGTTCCACATCATTCTTTTACTGTAATCTGCAAACTTGGCACTGTTTCAAACGTAAATGTAGGTAAATTATGTTTACAATAGCACAAAAATAGCCGATGACCTGATTGGTAGCTTTATGTTCATTTTATTCACAAGGTCTTCGATGGTTTATGATTATACCTACTGTGGCTTACCTCAAAATTAATTAATATATCATGACAAATGGCAGAATTTTCTAGAATGACCGATAACATCAACACAAACGTGATAACGTAGCGTTTACTAACGTCAAATACTCGCACTGGGACTGGAGGGATGTTATTGGCCTGTTTTCCCTTACATCGGATAATTCTTTAAAAAATGGATACATTCATATACCTAGCCAACTACTTACACTCAATAATACTTAAAACACCAATCAAAAGCTAAGACCAACATCCTCCAACTACCTATACATCTTTCCCAGACAAATCCTCAAGCAGAATGGGTCAGCAGTGGACGCAGCAATCGCTGCCATGTTCTGCAACGGGTTGCTGAACCAGCAGAGCATGGGTCTTGGCGGAGGCTTCTTTATGACAGTGTACGTGAAGCAGGAGGAAAAGGCCTACACAGTCAACGCGAGGGAGGCCGCCCCTGAAGCAGCATCAGTTAACATGTTTGAGGGGAACTACGATAAGTCTTCTAAAGGTGAGATATTTTATTTGTAGCACAAATCTTAACTAGCATTATATACCTAGTACATAAATGAAACTTTAATAAGTTGTTGAGTGCACGCCCCGAAAAGGCAATGCAACGCACGCTGGGGATTATCTAGTAATGAAAATCTATATACTTACTTACCTAATACCTAAAACAAGTAGGTACGGACCTATAAACGGGAGTTTCTCTAAAAATAGTTTTCTAGCAAATCCTTAGAGATAAAGAAAGCTAACAACCAAACGAGCCAGTAAGTTTCTCAAGGTCACAGACATACACATACGTTTAAAAAGTGAATAAGAATCGCAAATAAAAATACATAATAGGTTTTTATTGATGACTCATTAAATACTCAGTCAGTACTTCTAGTACCTACAGTCACATCAAAAACATCTTGTATTTATGTATTGTTGCCATTTGTGACTCGACCCATTTTGTAGGGACAGCGGAGAATGATGGATCAATAACAAACTGCCTGGCATATTGCCTAAAAGCAGTCTAGCTTCCTATGTTTACAGTCTTAAATCGTTAGGGCCATTATATTTTTATATTGGTACAATTTAGTTTGTAGGGAAAGCTGGGAAAGATGGTACAATAACAAACAATTTGGCATTCTGCCTACAGGCTGTCTAGTTTGTAAGCAATTTAATGGTGAAATACGAGCACTAAACCCGATGAAATATATTATTGAAAGGATTCTTATAAGTATAACATATTATGACAAAAATTTGGTATGTAGTAGGTAGTTTATTTTATTTGCCTACTTACTACCTACCTACTTACCATAGTCAAAGAGACAACTACTCTTTGCGATTATTATAATAATAATATCCTAACATATGGCCGTGTGTGACTAGCGGCAATGTAATCACACATGTAAAGAAATTATCGTTGTTAGATAAGATTACGGATTATCTGGGGCTACCAAATTACCAGAACAAATAAACAACATACTTACTTACTTATATTTAAATAATCTATGTAGCCAAAGTATAAGAGGCTACTTTGATACCCATTATCTAAGTAGATTACCTATCTATCTATTCTACTTAGATTATTGTGAAATAGGCAATCGGTTTTATTATTTCAAAAGGCTACGTGACTCAAATGTGATGAACCTAATGATAACATTTTAATTTTCTTTAATAGGTAGGTATACATAATAGAATTATTAATCCTAAAAATACTTAATGTATTTCCTTAACTTGTGTAACGTCTAAGTATGCAAAGGTAATCGGATGGGCGTGGTTCCGTCGACGCAGACCCATTTGATAAGTGAATAAAAATACAAACTGAAGGTCTGTGGGCGTCTTTTGTTTTGAGACCTATGAACTACCTATTTACCTAGATCTGTAAGAAGCAATATGGTGTAAATCATGTGTAAATTCACTTGTAAACGAGCGTGTGCGTCTGTACGGTGAAGATCCAGTACCCTGAGTGTAAAGAATTTACGTAAATAAACGCTTATTGTCACGTTTGCGTTTACTAAAAATTATATAATTAATTATACTTCTTTAAGTCGGCTTTCTAGTATCGAATGAATTTTTAAACAAGCCATAATGCATGTAGCTGAAAAATTATAAAACGTTTTGGCTGGTTATGTTGTTTCACTTTCCCGGTTTTTGGGATAAGGGAAACACTTAAATTAAATCTAAAAGTATGAATGCTAGTACAGATTAATCCTGCACAATAAATTAAAAATAGAACATCAATTAAATGAAAACTTTAGTCCATTGAAATACGGTTTAAAATAGAAAATATTTACATAAATCGAAATACGGGGTAAGGGGAACATAATGATATGAGCTTGAGACGGGGGTTGTCATCTAAACATGAAAGCCGGGTTTTTTATTATATTTTTGTTTATTAACAGTAAAATTACAAAAGTCTCCCATATTTCAGTCTCAATAGTAGGGTAATACGCAAGAAATATATCTGACACTAGTTGAGGAAAAGAAAAACAGCCTTCTGTTTGTGAAAAACAGCGACTCCAAAATATAATCAATATACTGGATGTGTAAATGCTGTAGAAATAACGCGCATTATGACCCACATAATCTTATTATGTGTTGAATGTTCTGGATCGACCACCTTCGTGTATTCAGTAATTATGGTCATTGTTACAGAAACAATTGATCAAATACATAATATAACGCTTAGCTTTTCCATACAAAAATATGAATATTTCAAAGAGGTTAAAACGTACTTGGTTACAATATTTACCTCAATGACATCAGTGTTCTCAAGTCATTTACCCGAAGGTTGATTAATACTATAATAAATAAATTATAATACGTAGTACGACCGCAACGTCGCAATACCTTTTCGTTCCTCAGGACTACAATATTGAGTACCTAAGCTTGTTACAAAATTACTTATAGAAACAGTTTTTTCAAATGCTCATCACCCTGTCATCACGTTCGACTTGGCACTTAGTAATTAGGGAGATATTGATTGTCAGTGGAATACCTACACGTGAAGTGTTCTATATTAATTTTAGAATGTAATTAACCAACACAATTGAAAAACGCTAATTTAATATCAGCTTCTATATAAACTGTGTGAAGTTTTGAATGTATACAGTGCAAGCAAACATAAGAACAAAATTAGATTCAGGTCTCAGACGCGGCGAAGGTTGTGGTTTCGAATGGTTTTGGCGAAGGAAAACCGTCACGAAACCATACAACGGTAGTAAGATACTTTGTAGTACCCGCCTGACTGGCATCTTTATTTTTTACCATCATACATTTTTGGTACTTAGTTTAAAAAAAATGTTTGTTGGTTGTAACGTATACATTGCAACGCACGCCAGGGATTAGGTAGATAAATTTCTAGACAAAAGTACCAACTACTTACCTTATTTTTAGAATCATTAATGACTCATATGAATTAATCTGACGAATACTTGACTAAAGAACACTCACCCAAATTCAAAGGTGAAAACAATTCCTATCCCCGTACGTAAGTACTAAGTATAATATTTTTAATGCGAGAGTGTTTGTTTGTGGGTTGTCTTTCTTTCACACAGCAATGGAGCAACGAATCGACGTGATTTTTTGCATAGAGATAGTTTATGGATCGGAGACTGACATAGGCTACTTTTTACTGCTGCGTTATTTAATCTCTAACGGGAACTGTCGGGAACGCGGGTGAAAACGCGAGGGTCAGCTAGTAAATACATTGAGAGTAAAATAACTTATGTACAATAACGAAGATTTTATGCATTGTAAAATTTATTTCTGTAACAAAAAGTACACTTATATTGTTTTGGATTTGGTTTGACATTGAATAAGACGTAAGTAGATCTTATTCGATTGAGATAGATAGGCTGATGACTTATTTAAATTTTAAAAAAATCAACAACTGTGTGTGATTCGGAAGTGAATACGTCATACATTTTGTAAACGTCTTCTTTGTAGGAATGCAATGTATCGATCGTGAGCGAGTCTGTAGTCCGACTGGCACGTGGCAGATTTTCGGGTTGTCGTCACCACAACCTTTTTTAAAGACTGGATTCGCTCCTGAGTAGGTAGCTATGTAACACCCGTCGTACATGTATTGCACATTATAGGAGTTCCTCATCATATTAAGAGAATAAGAGCCGATCCAACATTGCGATAAATCGCTGTGAGCACGCAAAATCTCTCTTAGGCTTTCTCTTTAATCTGGTTCAGTTAAGTCAAGAGACCTATGAACAAGCCCGCCATCACAGTTTCACTCACGGCATTGTTACACAAGGCCCGCAGCGCTTTTAGAGAGTTCTGTCTGAAATACAAGATTTGTCTGAAATATGTTTAAACGATTATGTATATTTACCATTCGAATTAAATAAATTCTAGAGAAAGGACCTCCAGATTTAGCTTGTTTCTTGTATTGGAAATATTTGGAAACCATGAAATTGCCTTGTATGTGAACCCATGTTATAATTTATGGGTATCAATATTCTTTTATAACTCAATAAAATTTATTTTGATTGCTCCGCATTCGTAATACCGTGCAGTATATATAAAAACGTCATAAACTTTCACATATATATATATATATATAAACCGGGTAAGTGCGAGTTGGACTCGCGTATGAGGCGTTCCGTACAATAATAATAAAACCAACTTCATTTTTACTTTATGTTGCATGCAATAATTATTAATAATATAATTATTGTAAATACTTGTGGTAAATTTACATATTTTCATTATCTAAAATATTTGTATTTTTCTTAATATATCATTTCTTAAATACTGTAAAATTTTGAAAATCAAAGAAATGTTGACTGTAAAATATAAATAATTATCTACCAGTCTGACTGTCACATAAAATTATAGTTTTGGAATGTACAAACCATTCCCGTACCTATGATACCTACTCCACTTTTTAAATTTCGACCCCTCTAGACCACTTCAGATCCATCCCTATAAAATTATTTTCTATTATTGACCTCCGATAGATGCGGGCATGCAAGTTCTGCAACTATAATAAGTACACTCAATTTCGAATCGATAACATTAGACAGTTCTGAAGAAAAAAAACAGCCATGGCATGCATACGGACAAACACATCATAAGGATGACTAATACAGAACCCTAAAATATCATAATTTTTCGCAGGTCCTTTAGCGGTAGGTGTGCCAGGTGAACTCCGGGGTATGTGGGCAGCTCACAAACGCTGGGGCAGGTTACCCTGGGACAGTCTGGTAGCCCCCTCCCTGGACCTTTGCAAGAGCGGCTTCCCGATGTCCAAACCCATGTATGACGGTCTGCAGAGTGCGACTTACATTAAAAATGATCCGCATCTCAAGTAAGATTGACACAAATATGGTTTTTTTCTTTCATTGTAATTATATGAAAATATAATATTAGAAAGTACACGTACCTACACGTACAGTATTAAGCTACTTATAGACATTATTTTACTTTGTGCCTGCTTTGCTTACATAGAATCATGATTTTCTTGCCTATTTGTAATTTGCATGAGGTGATTTTAATTTATTTCGATGTGTAAGGATAAGGTTGATTACCTACCTACATAACTAAGAATGTTTCATAATCAATTCAATCGTAAGCAGCTTACCGAATGTTGGTTTGTGTTGTGTTGTGTGTGTTGGTACTTTTGATTGGAGTCAATGACATTTGAACAAAAGGGTGTTACATACTTATTATATTCTTTGTATCATAATATATAGGTACTTAGGTACTTAAATAACTTGCAATTATTTCGAATCGAGTAGTGAAAAGAGAAGTTCTGGAACTATAACAGAACATAGGAATCAAGATTTTAATGAAACCATACTCACCATGCATAATGCCAAAAATATAAAGTTAAAGTCTGAGTTTCAAATAACAAAAACTTCACTGTGCTAAAAATACACCATTCCCAACCCGTTTACCTTATTTAGGCCATTGGGGGGACTACCTGATGGCAATTTTGGAGGCCACGCGACTGATTCTGCTACAAATATGGCGTATCTTAATTGCTTTTGGGATTTGGATTATAAATACTATTTATATGCAAATACCTGCAGTTTACGAAATGTAAGACTGGAAAATAATGATTTCTTAGGTACTTCCTTTTCATTATAAGAATATTAACATAATGTCTCATAAGATTATTTTTTTACCTACATTGCCACATCACAGGAAGATGTACTTCAGCTCGTCCAAAGGCGATTTCCACAGGCCTGGAACCATTTTGAAGCCCAGTGAAGCACTCTGCAACACGCTCCGGAGGATAGCTGAGAAGGGTGGAGATGATCTTTATAACGGCACTTTAGCTATGGACTTCTTGGATGATTTGCACAGAGTCGGGAGCATCATCAGTGCTGAAGATCTAGCAAATTATGAGTAAGTTATTATTTTTTCAATTTATTGAATATTAGTTGTTATAGGCAAATATGAATCGA
This sequence comes from Tetheella fluctuosa, assembly GCA_951216915.1. Lineage (NCBI taxonomy): Eukaryota > Metazoa > Arthropoda > Insecta > Lepidoptera > Drepanidae > Tetheella > Tetheella fluctuosa. The sequence goes on along the minus strand of OX578227.1, from coordinate 8,806,113 downwards.
TTACTGTCGTAACGATTTATAATTATTCACTATAAACTAGTAATGACCCTACCAATCGAACGGTATCCTGCCAATTTCATAAAAGCCTCACCATTTCTAGACATTTTTGGACATTGCGACTTAGGAAAAAATAGATCATAATTGAATTTCATACTTTTAAATTCTTTAGAATTTTTTGTCGTGGTTTCTTTCGCAAACAAACATGACGTTATCTTTTACTACATAAAAACATGAGGTTATCAAATCATCTGTCTAACAAACAGTGGTTCTTAACCGGTGGTCCGCGGACCACTGGTGGTCCCTGGAAGCACCCGAAGTGGTCGCAAAGCCATCCAAAAAATATTAAATCGTAAAAAATTGCTGTTGGCTTTGGACAATTGTATGCGTGTTTTATTTATACATAGAACGATCTTTCATTCATTTGCATTTACTGTATATTGCCTCCAAACAGTTGGTGGTCCATGACAAGACAGATTTTTTTGTAAAATGGTCCCTTATCACTAAAAAGTTAGAACCACTGGTCTAAGGTGATGATGTTCTGATGGTAGAACTTTTGCTACTCTTGGCTTTGTAGCCATTTTAGTTAGAGTCGAGATATTTTTTGGTTAGAGTTATTGAATCACATACAATTATAAAAATCCTTTCTTTATTCACCTTCTAAAGTCACCAAACACACGTTCATAAATATTTGAGTCGATCGCATCCAAATGCATTTTCTTCGTTTTGATCTTTATAAAGTTTTACCTCAGCTAAAGTATATTTAACCTTATGTATCTTCTTGCAAAGGTGACTAATCACGCCAGGCACAAGATTCACCCTGTGGCCGTTGAATTTGCGTTAATCTCGCGGGAGTCGAAGAATATTATAAGGACTTAGAATTACCACTTACCAGTGATGATGAGTGAAAAGTCTTCAAATGCACTTACACCAATATTTATTGTAGTGTAATGATGTATTGTGTGTAATTGTATGCTTTTGGTGGTGTGTAGGTGTTTGGCGATGCACTATTATAGTATTAATTAATTAAATACATTTAAAAGGCGCGGGAAAATTTAACCAATCTTATTAGGTCAAAAAACGAAGTTGAGAGAGAAAAAAAAACAAAAGAATTAAGAATATATTCATAAAATTACCATAGACAAATATTACAAAAAGTTATTATACATTCGATTATTCAAATTAAATTAAATGAAAAATATGTAGCGCCATCTATTGATAAAACTTGAAAACCTTGTGATTGGCGCGACTATACTCCCGGCCTTTTGAAAGATCTCTTTCAAAGAAAAAATAAGAACAAAATAATAAAATAAAAATGCACGAATTAATCAAAGTTTATTAAAATGTGACTTTGTATTTGTGAACAAATAATAATTATTAAAAATTAAAATAGCATATGTTAGGTTAATTATTACAGTGTTTAATAAATTATATGATAAGCCTATACATACTATTGAGTAGGTAAAGGACATAAGCGTACTACAGGCCTTGTGTACGTACCGCGTGAAGTCTTAACTGTAGCCACTCGTGTTATTCCATCCCGACTTGGATGTGCACTAATCACAACTCCCAATTCCCATTGCAATGGCACAACCTTATTGTCATTTATGATAAGAACAGCAGTGCAGTTTGACATCTATAGATGGATCATTCCATTTAGCACGCGCTTGCAACGTGCTCAGATACTCAAGCGACCAACGATCCCAAAAGGATTGCACGAGCCTGTCTAGCAGTTGATAGCGTTCTAACAAGTGAGGAGCGCGATCATCAATACGAACAGATGGAATATATCGAAGAGGCGTTAACGTTAAAAAATGAGAAGGTGTTATTGCTAATGGCTCACTTGGATCTTGGCTCAAAGTGGTACATAGCGGACGAGAATTTATTATATTTTCAATTTGACACAAAACTGTTGTCATTTCTTCAAACGTTAATATTTGTGAACCTATAGATTTATGTAGATGTGATTTAACTGATTTTATTAATGGTTCCCATGATCCAAAATGGGGCGCATTAGGCGGTGTGTGTTTCCATTCTATTCTATATTCTGAAAGTTCATGTACTAATGCGTTCCGATACTGTGTTGAAGATATAAATGTATAAAGTTCGTCAATATAAGATTTTGCACCAACGAAGTTTGTGGCATTATCTGTGTACATTACCGATACAGGTCCACGTCGCGAAATAAATCGTTTAAATGCTGACATGAAGGTAGCAGTGCTCAAGTCAGAAGCTAGTTCAATATGAACAGCACGCGTAGTTAGACAAACAAATAGGCATATATATGCCTTGTGACTAGTTATACCGCGACCACGTTTTAAAGTAATATTGAGTGGCCCTGCATAGTCACATCCTGTATGTATGAATGCTTTAGGAATAGCATGAGTACGAATCGATGGTAAGTCTGACATTAGAGGATGTGCTGGCTTAGGATTTACACGAAAACAATAATTACATTTATCTACCCTCGTGCGAATGGTACGTCGAGCGGTGAGAATCCAGTACATCTGACGCAGTAAACTATGAAGTAAATTGGGACCAGCGTGGCAATGTTTACGATGATAATAATCAACTAGCAAATCTACAATATGGTCTCTTCGAGGTAGCAAAATGGGGTGTTGATGGTCGAATGATAGATCAGAGTTACTTAACCGCCCACCGACACGAATTAATCCGTTATGTATAAATGGTTTAAGTTTTTGTATATGTTTTGAACATTGTATACCGGAATTATTTTTTTTAAATTCCTCGCGGAAGTGACAATATTGAACTGCAATTAACAGTTTAGTTTCTACAAACACTAAATCATTCGTGGTAATGAAGTCATTGCGTGGCAATCTTTTCAGAAATCGGTAAATATAAACTAGTGTCCGTAAAAGTTTAGTCCAATTTGAATGACGAGAAGCGAATTGACATATTAAAGGTAATTCATGTGTGGTACTTGTAAGTGTAACCGTTTTGGTTTCGGGCGTTTCAAAAGTGGGTTCTGGTTTGAATGGTGTTACAGGCCACATTGATTCATCTGTATCCATATTCAACCAAGCGGGACCTTTAAACCAAAGTGGATGGTTTAAGAGTTGAGAGGGTAGCAGACCACGTGACAAACAATCGCTTGGATTATTTGTCCCGGGAATATGATGAAATGTGTTTGCAGGAAGTATGTTTTGAATTTTAGAAACTCTATTAGCCACAAATACGTGAAGTCGGTGTGGGGACGTGTTTATCCAATGTAAGACTACGGTTGAATCAGAAAAAGCTAAAATAGATTTTATATTGCATCGAGGTGTGTAAGTATCTGATACAGCGCGTAGTAGCTTGGCAAGTAATAAGGAAGCGAGTAACTCAAGTCGAGGCGTGGTGATAATTTTGTTACTAGGCGATACTTTCGACTTTGCACACACTAGGGTTGTCACACGCTCACCAAAGTTATTGGCGTGTAAATAAACAACAGCACCGTATGCACGTTCACTAGCATCGCAAAAACCTAAAAGTGTCACTTCAGTATGTTCGAAAACATTTAAAAAACGAGGAATTTTTAATTTTGATATAAGTGGCAATTCTGATTGAAATTGAGACCACGCAGCTATAATGTAATCAGGTGGAATATCATCCCAATCTAACTTTAATGAGCAAATTTCTTTGATCAATAATTTCGCATGTGTTATGACAGGTCCCACAAGTCCCATAATATCCCAAAGACGAGCTACAGTTGATAACATGTTGCGTTTTGTGCAGGTACGATTGGATGGCAAAATAGTATAAGCAAAGATATCGGAAGCGGGTTGCCACTGCATACCGAGGATTTTTTGGGATTCGTCTTTATCTAAATCAACTGGATCCGTTAAGCGATGCGAGTCGGGGACATTTTGAAGTAATTCACGGCAATTACTTGACCATTTGACCAAGTCGAAACCACCAGATGCAAACATACTAATTAATTGTTGCATCGCATTGAGTGCGACAGCCCTATTAGGAAGTGAACTTGCTATGTCATCAACGAAAAGGTCTCGTCGAGCGAGTTGGGCGGCGAGTGGAAAATGCTTTTCTTCTTGATTAGCTAATTCTTGAAGAGTTTTAAGAGCCACAAATGGACTTGATCGAAGTCCGAAACACACGCGTTGGAAGGCATAGTACCTTAAGGGTTCGCGAGGATCAAAGCGATAAATTATTTGTTGATACGGGCGATCTTCCTCGCGTGTTATAATTTGTAAGTACATCTGCCGAATATCCGCTGTGACAGCAATTTCAAATAGTCGAAAATTAAGTAAAATGGTAAATAAATCACATTGAAGTGGTGGTCCGGCATGTAATATATCATTTAGTGACGTTCCGGTAGCCGTTTTAGCGCTAGCGTCGAGTACAACGCGTAATTTTGACGTTACCTTGTCTTCGCGGAGTACCCCATGGTGAGGCAAAATAAAACCCTCATTATGATTTTTAGATTCGGAAATCTCGACAAGGTAATGTTTATTTAAATAATCGCGAATGACATCGTCGTATCGCATTTTAAAATCACGATTTTTTTCAAACTTGCGTTCGAGATGAAAAAAGCGTTGTTTTGCGGTTTTTAATGAATCACCTAATAATTTGGTGTCCTCTTTAAATGGTAATCCGACTACAAATCGTCCTGAGTCGTTGCGGTACGTTGTAGAAGTATAAAAATCTTCACATTGTTTATCCTCCTTAGACGGAATCGGTTGGTCATTAACTTCGTCCAATTCGAAAAACTTGCTAAGTTCATCGTGAATCGACTGAGGAGTCGCGGTAGAAAAATATGATAGCGAAACATCGCTTTCATTATCAAGCTGCGAGTCACCCATGACTATATAACCGAGGGTAGTGAGAAAAGCGGAGGGCTGTTGTGGAGGTCCTGTGACCTTGCCCGACAACAAGAGATTGATAAATAATTTTGCACCTAGAAGTATTTCAACTTCAGATGGCTTATAAAAGTTTTCATCGGCCAGCGGTAAGTATTTTAAATACGAGAGTGACTGGGTGTCGATAGGCGCTGTAGGTAAATTACCCGTGATTTGATTTAGAACTAAACTATCGATAGCATATGATTGGGACGGATCGATTCTACTGAAAAATGTAAAGTGTACTTTACCCTTAGCGGTGTTAGAATGATCGCCAAGCCCTTTCACGATAGTTCTTCGCGTTAACTGGTCGATAGATAAACCTAATTTTCGACAGCATGCGGAAGTAATAAAGTTGTTTTGTGAACCTGAATCGATAATGCAACGACATGAAATTAGATTATTATGACGGTCTAATACGTTGACGAGTGCAGTTCCTAATAGTGTATTAACATTTTGAGGTTTAGAAATTAAACAATTCAAATTGTTATTGTGAACGCTATCCGCCGATAAGAAGCTCATGGTGTTGTCAACAGGCGGGCTCGCATTCGCGGGTGGGACAGAAGTTGAAGGTATAGAATGCGAAGTAGTCACATGCGAGACTGATACATTGGACTGAGCATTTGAAGGAACTTGAGAAGTTTGACCGTTTTCGTAAGTGTGAGTAGGACTATTTTTTTGCATATGAATTAAAGAATGATGGCGATAACCACATTTACGACACACATTTTTACTTTTACATGAACTCCAAGTATGTTTAGAACTCAAACAATTAGTACAAAAATGATTTTCTTTTATATATTTAAACCTTTGTTCCGGAGAAAGATTCATAAAATCAGAACAATTATAAATGTACTCATGAGATTTTTTGCATATATTACACTTTAATTCGGAGTTTTCGATGAGATATGAATGTGAGATTTTCGGAATGGAAACTGCAGAATTAGATTTATTCAAATCCTTTGAAATCTTTGATACGGGATTCGTATTAGTTCGTTCCATAATCTTTACTTGACCTTTGACGAAAGCAACAAAATTATCATAAGTAGGTATATCGATGTCTCGCACGGACATTTCGAACGACTTGGCTGTTTCACGGTCCAAGCGTTTCAATGCAAAGTGAATAAAAATATAATCGCACAAATTAGGTATATTTAACTCCTTGAGAGCAGCAATCGATGCAGCATATTTATCAATGAAGGTTTCCAATTGACTAGCGGTTGCGGGATTTGGTAATGGTTTGGAATCAAATATTGCATCTAAAAACGATGTTGCGAGGTAACGTTTATCTTGATATTTATTTACTATCGATTGCCAAATTGACTCGTAATTATCAGACGATGGAGTAAATCCCGAAATTATTAACTGAGCCTTGCCTTTGAGCTTACCCATCAAATAATATAATTTTTCTGCGGTTGATAATTCTTTGTTTAAATGTATAGTTGTTTTAAAAGTTTCATAGAATAGGCTCCATTGAGACGGAAGGCCATGAAATTCAGGAATCTCAATCGGCGGTAATTTAGGCCGCATTGATTTAGGTAAGTTAGAATTGGAAACATTCACGGATTTTGAAACTAGATTATTTTTAATACGTCTAACATGACAATAAAGGTCCTCGAAACTAGACCACTTACTGAAGTCAGGATTTGAATCGGGCTCCAATTCAATATTGATTGCATTAATATCATTTATTATGTTTAAGTACTCACTGCGCATTTCATCAATAGTTTCACAAGATGAGAGGAACGTTTCACGAGTGGCACTGTCGTCAATCCTTTTGGAAAGATCGAAAACCCGCTTCATTCTTGCATAATAACTCTCGCAAAGTGAGAGTTTTAATTTTAAATCTTTAGATTTTTTAGCTGCCATGTTCACGTTTGTATACTAAAGTTACACTGTAATAATTAGCTGTTTGATAATAAATTTATATGTGAAATAAAATAATGTCAATATAAACAAACACTGCACACATTTAACCAAACTGTGACTAGTCACGCAAATGCAGCTGTATGCTGTGAGAAAAAATTACGATAGCGGAAAACAGCACACGGTGCGAATTGCGAAATAGGTAGGTAATGGCAAACTAATCTAAGTCCTCACAGGAGGCACCATAAAAATAATCACGCCAGGCACAAGATTCACCCTGTGGCCGTTGAATTTGCGTTAATCTCGCGGGAGTCGAAGAATATTATAAGGACTTAGAATTACCACTTACCAGTGATGATGAGTGAAAAGTCTTCAAATGCACTTACACCAATATTTATTGTAGTGTAATGATGTATTGTGTGTAATTGTATGCTTTTGGTGGTGTGTAGGTGTTTGGCGATGCACTATTATAGTATTAATTAATTAAATACATTTAAAAGGCGCGGGAAAATTTAACCAATCTTATTAGGTCAAAAAACGAAGTTGAGAGAGAAAAAAAACAAAAGAATGAAGAATATATTCATAAAATTACCATAGACAAATATTACAAAAAGTTATTATACATTCGATTATTCAAATTAAATTAAATGAAAAATATGTAGCGCCATCTATTGATAAAACTTGAAAACCTTGTGATTGGCGCGACTAGTGACATTATAAGTACCCCAGGGTCTCCAGGGGTCAAATAACGGGTTAGATCATGTGTTATCTCCGCAGTTACAAACGCTTTCTACCAACGTTCAAGTACCTTTAACGAATTACATTGCGTTATATTTGAGGTGTTGCGTTCACCGAGCAATGTTAATTACATTTAGATTTATTGCAGTATTCAATAAATCGATAGAGCTTTTCAATTATTTATATAGGAACTGAAAGTTTGTTCGTTAGAAAACTACGTTTAGATATATAGTAGGTACATACATTGAAAGTTTGGGGGGATATGTACCTATAGTTAGTTCCGTTAGTTAATAATAATATATTTAATAATTTTATGTAAGTTTCTATTTTCCTACGAATTTTCTACTTACCTATTTATTATGTTAATTGCGTCTTACTTATAACGTGTACATACTTCACAAGTTTTTAACTGATTGTTAGATAATAGCACCTAACGGTTAGATTTTACTGGCAGTTAGGTGTGTCACGTGACAGCATGTTTTCTCTGGTAGGTTTAGCATAGAATTGAAAATTACTCGTGGGAAAGTATTATTGAGACAATATACTAAAACGTCTTTTGAATTTCGTTCTAGTCTATTTTTGTCAAAATGATGATCGGACTATCGTGTATCGTTTTTTGTAGTAGTAATTTGATACCTAATGATATGAACATTTTTAGTCTACAATGATTCTACAATTTGAACGAGAAGCATTATTAAAGGCATCGATAAAAAAAAATGCTGTCAAGTTACTTGGTTGGTAGAAAGAAGAATAATATAACTATAGCATAGTAGAATACAATGTATAGTTAATTTAATACTGCTACAAATTCACAGCACATGTGTTCTGTTTCCTGATAAATAAGGTGTTGGTAAACAAAGGACAAAGCAGTTACTTACTTTTATCACTGAAAAACAATGTTATTATCTTGGAATTTATTCTAAGGCTATTATCGAATTCATTCAAGTATTAAGATACAAAAATAATTTACAAAACCTAAAATACTAAGAACTATGATTTTCTTATCTTGAAAAATAACCCTATTTTGAGAGTTTACTCGGGTTTGTTTCGGAAGACGAAGGTTGGTTGGTTAGCTTACTGAATCGAATGCCTTTATATTGCGTTTCTGGGGGAATATTGTCTAACTCCAACACATTTCGCAATCGAGATCCATTTCAGCTCACGTTCCAAGGTGCATTGTGTCATTCGATCACTGTAAAATGAGCCAAGGAGCAAGGTGGACTTTAAGTATGGATGTACCTATGTGACATTGTTGACTAAGAAAATATAACCGATCCATATATTTCTTCCATGTTTTATAGGTGTTGTTTTTCTTATAAAATATAACTAGTTGTTACGCACCATAAGCCCTTTTTGGTTATGAACCAAAATAAATGGGGTATATCCAGATCAACTGTCACATATGTATAACACATTTGCTCGTAAAGGGTCTCTTATTTCACCAATTTCAATATCGTAATCTATCTCATTACATTGTGCGTTATTATAATGTAAAACGCACGGTTTATCAAGATGCTCCGTCTAAAACGAACGGTACTTTTTTAAATCTTAGCAAAGAGTTTTTATGTCAGAAAAGTGGTCAACATTTTATGAATAAAGTTAACTTTGGGAAATAAATTTATTCTTTAATTTAATTAAATTTTGACCATAAATTACAATCATTTATCTGTAACAAAACACAAAAATATTAATTTACTTTATTTAGTAATACTGGCTGTTTTTGTGCCTTTGCTTTAAAAAAAAAGCGCTGATGCGCGCGCATCGCTAATTTGTGAAGAAGTAAAAATTATTCCGCGCGCTTTTAGGTATTGTTTTTATTTGAAAATGTCGTCAAGTAATGATAAACAAAAGATTTATTCGTTTAATTAAGAAAGTCGGAGTTTTATTTATTTCCTCGCAAATATGTTATAAAACGTCGTATGACATACGTGCGCTTTGATAATTACAGCCTCTGCTTTCTTATAGCCCTCGCCTACGGCTCGGGCTAGCAATATCATAATGTGCTGTTATTGAATATTATTCCTTCTTCCCAATTAGGTATTAGTAGGTACGTAACCTACTATTCATTATTCTGTAAGTTATAGATGAATACCCTATTTACGTACCTACCTTATTTTTACCTCTCAAGTGCGTTCATAACAATTTTCTTGATAAATTAAACTGCTTCACGCTTATCTACACCTAGTTATCTTGAGCACAACTGAAGTAAGCAAGGACGAGGTTTTATCTGTCCGTTCGTTTTTTTTTCCGGAAGATTAATGAATTAGGTAGCAGATAATTTATAAGTAGGTACATAATAATACTAGTGGCTCTGAGATCTCGTGCGTATTTTACTTTTTCAATCTCCATAACCTGCTCACAAAACACGAGAATCGGTTGAGAAATGCGACCGTAGAACTCATTCGTAGTGTTTTTTTTTTCGGGCCCGTGAATTAACATGTTGGACAACTTTTCTTTACCGCCTTCGTATATTTTTAAGATACGCTTAGACCTAATTTCCTATGGTTGATTAAAATTCTTTACGCCGATATCGTTTTGTGATAACATTCTTATTTTGACTCACGGTTTTTATTTCTTTTTCCAATGTTGCATAATAATAAAATCATTGTAATTCCTAAAACAATGATGAATACTAAAACAGTTGTGTAAATGATGATAAATATGTGAGTCATTTAAATTATTACTAAAAATATATATGAGACATAAAGGTAGGTAACTTGTTTACTTTTTTATTATATTAAAATATCGAGATCATGTATTTTATTTCATTCATTACAAGTTGAACAATAACCTGTAATGTGAATAAGTCCTTTGTTATTAACGTTATCTATTCGTTATTGTTTTAAATAAGTACAATAGGTTGTATTTATTTAAAAACAACTCTTTGACCTAATGATGAAATATGAAAAAATTATGGACAATAGACAGGTAGATAGGTAGGTACTACCAGTTCTTAGAAAGCGCTGTCACTACTAAGATACTCGTAGAATCTACTTTAACCGACTTCAAAAAGGAGGAGGTTCTCATTTCGATTCGTATTTATTGTATATTAGCTGTTCCCCGGGGTTTCACCCGCATTTCCGAGACAAAAAGTAGCCCATGTCCTTTTTCATAGCGATCGGTTTAGCGGGTTAGGCGTGAAAAGGTAACAAACAAACGAACTCACATTCGCATTTATAATATTAGTTGGGAAGGACGTTACACTAACTTCTTTGACTAGGCCGATTTAGATGATTTAAATGGGAAATGAATTTTCTCGAGGTGGTCTCATAATAATATGATCTGACCCTGGTCATGGAAAACATGACAAAATAGATTGCATTAGAATCGGACGGCACGATTAAAAATTGGGAGTGGGAGGGAGGGTTTTGGTGGATACCTCACTCGAAAATATTTATATTTTGTGAAATCTATTTTTTATTTTTGGGATTGCGTTAGAATCGGTCCGCACCAATTATATTGAATTGTAGGTAATTGAATTTAATCAAATAGGTACATACCTACTCTACCTACGCTCGTCATTCCACTTTTTTTTTGGTTTCTACAAACAAAATTTCTTTTCATCACATTCAACGGACCTTCAACGCAACGCTTCTTTTTGGAGAGGCCAGCCTCAGCATTAGTTTACACAGTTTGAGGCCACAATTGCACCTTAAAAACAAGGAGATAAATTCAAAACCATCAAAGATCGACTCGGCTGTTAAGAAGAATCGGAATATACATATAAAATTCGAAAAAATAATCTCGGAAATGAACCTCGACGACCAGAAACCATCGCAATTGTTACGAAGAATGAGGGGAACTCGGACAAGACAAGGTCAACGACGTAACATGTGGATGAGGCGCCTACCAAGATCAATCACCACGGTATCAATCAAGGTAGCACCTACAGCTTACTAGCAGCGCTTGCTAGCAACTTATCATGATTTTACTTCACATATTTATTATGAATTTTGATGATTAAGTAAATAAATTATAGGTTGACACTACGCAGAACAAAATCATGATTAAGGCCTACTGTATTACATAATAAGTAGATAGAGTACTTCCCACTTTTATCAATCAACTGTTTGCTATTTTTGCAATGGAATCGTACAGGGTTCTGTAAAGGTCAGTGTGATACCGAACGTCGTAGTTAATGTAAGTATACCATTTAGGTGTTCAATATGTGTTATCAAGAGCGTGAAATAAAAATATATAATATCTAGCCACGTCAACTCGATTCTTTCTAGGGATTCCTTGAGCGGTCGGTCTAGAATTCTGGGTTTAAGTTCTCATAGATGATAGAACGTAATCAATGTTTTTCTTTTAACGATATTTTTTTGAATGGAACTCTGAACGAAGATCTCTAGACCGACGCCTTTGATATCCGTATGAGGTCTGGCGTCTACTAAGACGACGAATTGCCCTGAATTGAATCTAATCGCAATTTGTTGCCTCCTGTGCCTACATACATTTAATTTACTATGAAACTACGTCATCAGCTGAGCCATGCTGAATAAAATTATACTCGCGCATCGCATGTAAATTTTTACTACCCCGGCCCCGGGCGATGTTTCAATTCCGGATTCGAGTCGGCACGATTCTTCCGTATCGCCGTATTGGACGCAGCCTTGATACTCAAATCGCTTCGACCTATGAGACAAGCGTGGAAGAAGAGCCTAATATAGCCAGTTATGTGTCCCCCACCGTTTCAACCACGCTTCCGACATAATACATCTCAGTTCAAACACCTCTCTGCCAATTTTTATCATTATCGCTTCGGGAGTTTCATAACCATATAGGTACCTACTTAATAGGTAGGTAGGTACCTATCTATGTTTTGTCCACAGATTTGGTACCTCGAATGATTAACGAACCAACGCTCTTTTGTTATATCCTCACCAAAAACACCGTAGATAATTCACTTGTTCTCGTGGTTACTCAAAAATGCTTTGTTTTTTTCAGAGCAAAAATCACAGATGCAATAGCTGTTCCTCTAAGCGACAGTGATACTCTGTACGCACCACCACCGCCAAGTAGCGGCGTGATACTCGTCAATATACTGAACATACTCAGCGGGTACAAGTTCAATGCGAGTAGCATCAACAGTACGGAAGATGCTATACTCACGTATCACAGGATACTCGAGGCTTTCAAGTACTCGTACGCAACTAGGACGAAGCTTGGAGATGCAGATTTCTTGGATTTAAAGGAGGTAAGCATTTTATAAATAGGGTTCAATACCCATCGACATCCAAATGATTTCGAAAAATATGTAGGTATTTTATGTCTGGCGATTCACTTTACCAAATCGGAGTTGATTGATCGCGATGAAATTTGGTACGCGATAGCCTAACTATGGTATGGAGAGGAACATAGGCTACTTTTTTTCACGGGAACGCGGGTGAAACCTCGGGGACCGCGAGTGATTTATACCACTTACATTTTCTTATAAGATACCTATACATACTTACTATTTTATTGTTATTATTATCGATTTTATATGATGTATAGGTAGTCAGTGTACGAATATTTATTAAATTGCAGCTAATCCGTAACGTAACCTCGCCAGAGTACGGTAATGGAATCCGTCTAAGGATCAACGACACGGCGACTAGCAACAATACTGACACATACGGCACTAGTGAATACAACCAGCCGGATTCAGGGACTGCTCACATATCCATCATTGCTGGCAATGGGGATGCTGTGTCGATGACCAGCTCTATTAATTACTAGTGAGTATCTGCAGCTAGGATCATGAGGACTCTTTTATCACTGGTTTTCAATGAACGATGAATAAAAAAATAGGGTGAAAAAACTTGCAGGCCTCAAAGACATGTCTGCCTACCTTAAGCCTTGTGATGGTCTATGGACGGACTTAATCGTTCTTAGGAAGTCGTAGGCCCGTCTCAAAACTTGACGTATTTTTCTTTATCTTTTTCCATTGTTTTTTCCATTCACACACATAAATCCTATACTAATTTCTCGCAGCTATGGCGCAGGCTTCACAACCCTCAACACCGGCATCATAATGAACAACGTGATGGGTGACTTCTCATCGCCAGGCATCACTAACTATTTCGGCTTGAAGCCGTCTCCAGCTAACTTCATAGCGCCGGGCAAGAAGCCCTTGTCTTCAATGAGTCCAAGTATTATTGTCGATGGGAATGGCAACGCCAAGTTAGTGATCGGTGCTTCTGGTGGAACGAAGATCACTACTGCTGTCGCTTTGGTAAATATTTTTAAAAATATATTATGTTTATTGTTGTACCTATGCGAGTATTCGCACCTATCCGATCTCATCTCGCAATAAATTTTGTTCATTTTGATGAGTTTAAATCAAAAACTCAATTTAGTAACACCGTAAAAAATATTACATTGAGAAGTCAATTTCAATGAAAAAGTTGACACTGGTTACTATTTTTACATTACAATAATGACAACATAATTTTTATTATAAACTATTTCAGGTGGCAATCCGTAAATTATGGTTTGGACAATCTATAAAGGAGGCGGTTGACGCACCCAGGATCCATCACCAGATATTCCCCATGAATGCTGAATACGAATTTGGTATTACAGAGGTAAGAATAAATTTAAATTAAAATGGATTCTTGATGCCTGCTACTGTACCTTTAGTACAGGTAATCTGTATTTTGTTTTTTTCACAGGATGTAGTAAACGGTCTGAAAGCAAAAGGCCACGGTATGGTCAGATATCGAGGCAGAGGGTCCATTGTGTGCGCCCTTTACAGGAATAAAACAGCGATTTACGCAAACGCCGACTTCAGAAAAGGCGGCGACGTAGCTGGCATGGATTAAGATACTAGAACAAAGAATTTACAGTATTTTAATGTTAATTTAAGGACAATGTGAAAATTTAAGACTAAATTCGGATAATAGAAAATATTATGTTTTAATTTGGAATTGTTGTTCAGTCGTCGATATTGCACTTCTATTCTACATGAAGTAGAAAATATCCGACACTTTATTAATGAGATACTTTCTTCTTAAGTTCTTCTTTGTAAAGTTATTAAATATAAAAGGTCCAGTTCAGTAAATAAACAGTATTACAAAATGTCCACTTAATAACGATTGACTTATTCTTCTGTGGCATTATATTTTAACCGACTTCAAAAAAGGAGGTGGTTCTACGTTCGACAGTGAGGGAATTTGAGATTCTGGAACACGTCCTTCTTTTTCGCTGACTTCAAAACGAGTTCTAACTTCATTATTTTATAGTGAAAATCCTTTTAAAGTCGGTTTTTTTTATGTTAAAAGTTAATTTAATTAGACATTAAAATTATTCTGTTTCCCATCCAAAACTTGTAATATGAAGTTAGAAACTTCCTTATTTTAAAGGATACTGGAAAATTTTATCGATTTGAAATCATAGATTTAAAAATGCTTTAACGATTTAAATCGAGCATTTTAATTGAAATTAATCTCAAGTAAAAAAAATACAATAAATATAGGTAATAAACCTATAACAATCGGAATGTGATAGTAAAACTTAGTATAGATAGGACTATGAAAATAAATGACGTCGTCTTTCTGCAATTTTTGCTCTTCTACTTACATTACAAATAGCCCAACCATTTAAAAAGTAACTAAATATTGTTAGTAGGTGCATAGACAGCAAACAATTAATCTGTCTATGTTATTGATTGTTCAGACAAAATACCTTTTATTATTATACACATAAGTAGGTACTCATAACAAGTTGACGTCTATAAAAATATGCATTAAAAAGTCGCTTTGTGTCAGCATTATCTTTCTGTTACTTATTTGTATAATATGAACCAAAAGGAGTTCAGATACTGATCGTTTCTATATATAAAAAACAACGAAATAAAACCTTATTTCTTCTGAGCTTTTACCTAATTTTTGTATTTATTACTTTTAATTTTTTACTTTATTTTGTGTTACCTAATTGACATAATTTTACCCAAAAGTACCGTGATAATCAAGTATTTAACTTGTAGCTTATTCGTATTAAGATTGAGATATGATTTCTTATTTATTTTTCAAATGCATTTCAATTCGTTTGTAGTACTTATACGTCTGTTTTAATTAACAACACATTTTCTAAGTAGAAATGTTTTTATTAAATAAAAATGAGGAGTAAAATCAATGCCTGGAATTGTTAATAATTAATTAAAATTATTTACCTATCCATAAAATTAAGGTAAACCAGGTAATTTATTTAGATGTACAATATAAAATCATTATAAAAATATTACTCCTCATTTTAATAAAACAGAGTATATACCACGGAAGTACCTATACAATCAAAAGATCCCAATTAGCGCACAAACTACCTAGTTACTTCAAATATGTAAAATCCCCGCGAAGCTGCCTAAATAAGTCGGCTGGTGTGGCGATGGTATACTAATATGGCCCTATGACGGATTTTCCAAATTGTTTAACTACTTACCTGAATTACAGTCGTGATTATAATGTAATTATTTTTAAGACGGGTAGGTATATTAAATTGTTACCGAGTCAGCATGATAGATACTACACTTTATAATGTATTAAACAGTGTCACAAAATTACTCAATGAATGTTTTAGATTGTTTAGAATAAGAAAACTTATTTAGCAATTTATTAACATGTACGTGCAACTAGCATTCCTTCTACATTCCATCATGAATCATTGTCATCCTGTAATTGTAAGGATGTCTCAATAAAGATAGTGTTATTATATAAATAAACTAAATGATTCAATATTTTTCTTTTATTTTAAATACCACCACAGCTGGGGTGTGGGTGGATGACACCCCAGCTTGAAATAGGTTGATTCGGTCGTAGTCTATCCGCCTGTATACATTGCATGGGCATATTAAATGTAAGGATTACGTCATCTACGTACGTATGGCACTGTCTGCATAGTGTCATATAGGGCTGTCACTTAGGGTGGGTTGTATGAACTCACTTTGACGTTAATGTTGATCTAAAAATGCCGTTATCCATCGCTAAAACATTCGAAATCTTGTAAAAACTTCACTGCACAATATAGAAGAAATTATGCAATAAAATGTATAAATAAATCAAAACTTATCAGACGATGCATGACGTCACGCGTTACTGAGCGAGCGAATACCCTGATTCGTACAGACCCATTACCTATTTAGAATTTGACGTCCACAGAAGTAACTTTCTAAGAAAGTAACGTACATACATATTAATAAAACTAGATTCTGTAATATCGCACAAACATATAATTCTGCATTGTAATTGCATTGCACACATTTTCCTTATTTATACCACAAAACTATACTTATTATAATGGATTGATTATAATATAAATACAAAGCTTACGATTAATATGATATTAAAATACCTACGATTCAAATCAAGCTATCGGAAAACGAAACTATAAATGGACCATTACAAATTATTAAGATTTATGAAAAATTCATTATACATTGCATTCCGCAATAATTCAATGTATAGATAAAGTGCAATATAGTTTTATATTTCTTTTTACACCTATTAATTTATCACTTTTTACTTTACAGGATGTAGTGAGTTAGTGACAGCCTAAACACAAATTTGGACCAATTTGAGAACCTGTAATTTTGTCACAAAATTAATTAATCTTAAAAATAGGTAAATATACAAATATTATATCTATTTACTAGACAAATATATACATTACACTTATAATTCATAGACAAAGCCCTTTTCAAGCCCTTTTTACGTAGCGAAACTAAGCAAAGATTTATATAAATTTCACGTTAAATAAACGTGTACTAATATATTAATTTGTAAATAATAAATAAACAGACAAAATATAAAATCCAGTTTGTATCGACAGAATTTCATAACTCATAAAATCTTACTCAGATGTAACTTTGTCGGTAGAAACTATGTACGAACACTTCGAAACTTCAGTAGTTTCGACGTTCATAAGTGCCCTTATAGGGCCTAAACTGAATAAATTAGCGAACTATTATTTATCTTATTTCAAAAAAATTAAATATTAAATTATTAACAATACCGCTATAAAGCCAATACATCTCTCATAGCCTCGACAGGGGTGACAAACTTGGTAGATCCAACAAAGAAGGTGTTATCAACTCCACTAGTTATCACACTGCGATGTAAACGCTTACATTCCTCCGCAGTAATACCGCCGATGACGAATAAAATTACTGTTGGGTTGTCGAGGGGATGTTTAGAGCCACGTGTTTTCTTGCTTGTTAGGATGCTGGAAAAAAATATTTATCAAATAACTAAGGACGAAGCAGTACGTTAAGCTTTTTCCTGTCAAAGAAACATGCTTGAGTTGAAATAATCGTTTTAATTTTGCTTAAAAACATAAAAGCGAGAAACCATTAAAGACATTTACTTATTCATTTTGCTGGTTTCCAACAATTTCCAAGGCTTTGTTCAGCGTATCAAACCAGTTTTTAATTTAGTTATAATGCTACTTACTTGAGCCCACTCCTTAACAGGTCCTTAATACCCTCATTGCGATGCCTCAGGTCGGTCAATTCTGGTCTCTCTGTATCGACCAAGTCATCGACCAGCTGTTGCAGAATACCGCGGTACTCGTAACCGTTACCCGTTTCACACGGTTTCAATACTGAGTTGTATCTTGAAATGAAAAGAGTTATATTTTATTATTCACTTAAAAAATAGGATGCGATGATGCATACAGAGCCTAGAAGTTACCTCACAAGCAATAGGGTATTTTACTCTATACTTATGAAAAAATCTAAAAATATAAAATTTATATAGCTTAGGCAATAAGCAGCCGGAAAATGTTAGTTTTAGTTCATAAAATAACTTAATTAATTTTAAAATTCATTTCAAAGTTTTCAGTTTTTTTTAATCTGTTTCTAAACAAGCGAAACAGTAGCAGCCATTATAATGACGTCATACGGTGCTGTAAGTAAACTAAAAAGTGTCAACTGAAGTATTTTTATTATTATTTTTACACTAGTATTCATGCATTCAGGAACAGCACACCAATGAAAAGGATAATTAGCTCATTTTTAATTTATAAAATTTGATAACTCCAATTGAGACCAATATCAGCGCATTTATTTACTTACAAGAGACCAAATAACGTCATGACCTTAGAGTAACATGGTGTCCAGCGTTTTCATCAAATTACGCGCGAAAATTGAAAATGCATTTTTATGGCACTTATCGATTGAATAAAAAAATTGTGTATTTTTTTGTGGTTTATTAGCACCTTAATAACGAATTGAGACACTTTTTAAAAATGGGTGTAAAGTTTTGTCGAAACATCCTGGTATAATGCTTTGCGACAGATTTTCAAGTTGAAGGTGGTAGCCAGCCAGCCAGCTGTCGGTATCAAGTACCCCTTTGCACAGTGCGAGGCCGAAGTAGTACCTACATAATCTTTTTTTTTTATTGTGTAAGTAAAAGCTATCTAATGTATGTGCATTTTGACACATAATTCTAATACCGCGTGTATAATTGTAGATTGGTAGATTAGATACGTTAGAGTGCTTAATAGCCACGACACGAATTGTGCTGAGGTACCAACAATAGAAATATTTTAATGCGTCGCATTTTGTAAATGAGGATTTGCTGTCATTGAACTTTGCATAATATGGTCTATTATTCAGAATACACAGCACACTAGGTTTTGCAAAACATTAAAAACAATTTGACCTGCATCTGATGTTGGCATCTAGCGGTGAGTGGCAAGACTTAATAAAGTAACGTTATGTGAACAGCCGCTCGCCTATAGATGGCGCTATTTTAGAAATATTCATAGATAGATTTTCACGAGTATTTTCAAGTTTTCTTAATTTTTTAATAGACAGAACGAAATTGCACCCTGCATTTTAACCAAAGTATACTCACTTTTGCAATATTTTTCTCATTTGTGCGATATTTTTCAATTGGGCCAGGAGATTCCTGGATATTTTATCACACTCTTCCGGTGTCACAATATACCCAGCTTCTTCATTTAAGAACAAACTCTTGTGGTCTTCAAATATGGCAACACTGAGTGTCTCTAATAGGCTGTTTTCATGCTTTTTGGAAAAAGATACCTCTGTGCCCGTCAAAGAGAAAATATGAACTAGAAGGGCTAGTAGGCTCTCTAATGGTAAATCTCGGTCTTTGCGAGACTTTATAAGGTGACTGATCTGTAATTTAATACATTTTAAAGATCATTAATATAAAGCGGATAAAATTCTTATTATTTTAAGTTCATGTCATGATAGCCAATATCATTCACTTATATGTGAAATACATAAGTACTCGACTCTCATCTTCTATTTAATATTAAAAATGTATGATTAGATGTTTGCGACAAAATCACGCATAAACGGCTGAACGGATTTGGATGAAACTTAGCACAGAGATAGATCATATCCTAGAAGAAAGCGTAGGATACTTTTTATCCCGAAAATAACAAAATTTGTGGGATTGATCCCACAAATCGGCATGTGGCGGAAGTTACTAGTTCTTACAGAATGGAAATTATTTGTGTTTGAAGAGTCCAACTTAATAGGCCTATGATTATTTCGTTTACTATGGTTTGATTATGGTTCCCATAATACATACTATGTAGCCTAAAATATAATAAATTTCTGTAAAAACCTTACCTGGTGCAACACGCTGGTAGAATCCCTACTAGCGGCCAAGTTCTGTATAACTTGTCGTTCCAAACTCATGAGTAGTTCCATCTGCACACGCCGCGGCGACTTGAGCGTCTGTACCACTGCCAGTGCTTGTTGAAGCACGCCTGAATGCATGCCTATAATATCGTAGTTTCCTGAAATTAAATATTGACAACTGACATATTATTATTATGATAGGCATATTCATTAACTGAGTTGGGAGCGTGTTGACTCTATTGGTCTCTCGACCGTTAATGACGACAATATATTTGTGGCTAGTGATGATGGAGTCGAAGGTGGTAAGCACATAGTCTATAAGGAAAACAAACTCTTCAATTTGTAAATTATACAATAAGAACGTAATAAGAGATGAAAAAATAAAATGCAAACCTAGCTTGGAACGTGGAACAATGAATGACTACTATGAAAAATTTATCTTATTAATATTATAATTGAAAAAAATGGAGTGTGAAAGATTTTCAACTTTAGAGCCAGCCAAGTAAGGTCTACAAATAACACTGTTTGGTCCAATAGTTTCCAAAAGATCATCGCACGAGCGACAATTGAGGCGGCACAGTACCAGTCGTCACAGCTCAGTAGCTATCATTACTTTAAACTCCACATCAATACCGGAATCTCATCTGTCTCTTGGTTGTTTTTTTGACCGTCCGTTTTGAACCATATGCATATATGACATATAGTTGAAAATTGCTTGTTACTCACCTTTAGAAGCAGTAACAATCTTCTCAACACTCTGCGGTGTCACTTTTAACAATGTCTTTGGACTAGGTGACATTTGCACATCAATTTTGGACAGTTTGTTGTATAAATCAAACATGACCTCTTTTTGTGACTTGTTGATCATGTAGTCGAATGTTTGTACGCATGAGTCTTCGTTAGCATGATACAAACACCCTGGGCTCAGTTGGATGTCATCCGGGTGGTTCACACTGAGAATAATCAAATATAAATATTACAAATGTGAAATCGTAACAGCTGAACCGGATTTGGATGAAATTTGGCACACGGATAAAATATATTCTGGATTAACATACAGGGTGTAAGGGACGGCAAACTGATAGGGTGCAATCAGCTCCTTATTTTGAGTCATATTCCACCACATGATTTTCTCCGGATTTTTTTCATATTTTTTTTTCGTTTTTTTCAGTTACTATTCCTTTATTTAAATGTAAAAATAATTTCTTTGTACAAAACACTCAATTTATGTTAATATAAAACTGCTAAGATCAAAAAATCAGCAATGGATATTGAAATACTCTAACGAACAACGCGGGGAGGGCGGCCGACGGCTCGCTGCGCTACACATCGCTACGTGCGTATTGCCACGGTAGCGATACATTGCGTATGAGGTAATCAAACAAAATAATCAGGTTTATTGGATTCCTATGACGTTCCGGAAATAATATCATGTACCGAGCATCTTTTTTTTTTTTTTACTTTGTATAGGCTTGGGCACAATCTCACTATGGTAGGTGATGATGTGGCCGAAGGTGTAAGCACACAAAGCCTAGAAGGATCTGGCTCTCAAGTACAGCTGCCGGAACACACCAATAGGTGTTTGGCGACAGATTTTCAACTTGAGGGTGGTAGCCAGCCAGGCGGGTACTACAAAGTACCCTACCACCGTGCTATGGTTTCCTCACGATGTTTTCCTTCACCGATCTTAGTATTGTCTTATAGTATCTTAGTACTGAATTCACCCCATTCGTTTGCGGAGGGCTGTCCCTTACACCTGTATAGGGTACTTTTTATCTGGGAAAACGAAAGATCCCTCGGGAGCGCGGGTGAAACGCAGCGCGAAAGCTAGTCAAATATATATTATGTTTTTGCGACAAAGCCTATGAATCGGTTCAGTCTTTAGCCCATTCAAATACAGTTGAAAATAGTATGACAAAGATAGGATAGGATATCTATATAAATAATATATGTATTTAAGAAAAAAAAGTAGTAGTATGTATATCATATATCTGGTTTCCATAGAACAAGCTCTGCTAGTTTGGGATCAGATGGCCGTGTGTGAGGATTGTCCCAGGATATTATTAAAAAGCAACTTATTATATTAGATTAGCAACAAATGTAAAATTGCAAAATGTAGAAAGAAGCATACACATTAGCCTCGCAAAGCGGCGACATGTCGACAGCTACATCGTTAGAATGTCCCGGGAACCGTGGCAGCACAGCCATCACCTTGTCTAGTACAGACTCCATTGAATATGTGGCCACACCACACAGGTCTAATGTACGGTCCACTATTATGAGGGAAGCTGGTTGGGAACAGTTCTGTAAAGATAAATTTACATTTACTGAAAAATAAATATGGGATGTGTGTAAATGAATATTGTATTGTATGTTTCCTATTTTCTATTACGATTATAAACGCGAAAGATTGTGCGTTTGTGTGAATGTCTGTTACTCAGTAATGGCTGTACAAATTTGGACGAAATTTGGCACATAGATAGATCATAATCCTGAATTAAAACAGGATACTTTTTATCCCAGGACAACATATTGAGATCACAGGTTAAATAGTGGAGCGAAAGTTAGTAAATAATAAAATATGCTTACAGTTAATTTAATATTATTAACGGTTGTAAATACAGGGCTATTCCTTATTATCTAGCTAAACTTTCAGGGTTGAAAATGTATTAATTAATACATTACTTGCTGCCGTACGTCAATTAAAATTTAATGTCTGATTAAATAATGCCCATCTTTGTTTATTTAATAGCTATAAAAAGAGACAGGGATGGAGATAATCAATCATTAAACTTAATTGATGTCTCTGAGTGCAGCAGCGTGACACATTTAAAGATTATATTAATACCTTCAACTCTGAAAGTTTAACATATAGCTATAAAACTTTATAGCTAGATGATGCCTAAACATTGCACACAATTTCCAGTGTCGCCTTATTTCCTTAAATACTTTAACTATTAGATAAATAATCCAGAGATATTAACTTATTTTTGATCAATGTGAAATACATTTTTGGACAATATTTAAGTTTTAATGAAATTCAAAATTAAAGTCCTAACCACCAAGGAAGTCTCAAAAGCCCACCTCTATCTCAGAAGAAATAAATTGATTTGACTTAATTCCACAGGACTTCTTTGGTGGCATAAACTCTACCTGAAACCAATCTCACCTTTCTCCTAGTAATACAAACAGGTGAATTTTCTAATACACCAGTTACCAAAGAACTATATGCTCCCATATAAAATATATCCTCTCTCAAATTCAAAGAGTCCAACATACTGTTCAATCCACTGGCTAACCTCCTAACATTTGCTCTCTCTTCACTTGTTAATGTGTATAAATCTATTGATGAGGATTCCGGAGTGAGTTTCCCTTCAAACATTGGATACACTTTCTGGTATGGTGGCGTTAGAAATACAACATTGGTAGGGGATATCAAGAAGATTGGTATGTGGACAACCTCTACTGCAGATTGCTGAAAACAAAAGGATTACTAAAAATATGTTTATTACTATTCTTATTACATACATACCTACATAAAGTAATTACTATCATTGCTTTAGAGCCTTTGGCATCTATTACTTTTTGTGCCTGAGCTCCCCTGTCTAATTACATATTAATGTACCTTTAAATTCAATAAACTTATGTGCAACAAAAAAAACGTAAATGATAATAACCTTTCTTTTTGTCATACAGGACAGGTGAGTCATCAGGTCATCAACATAAAAAAAATATATATATATTTTATTTCTAAATCTACATAATATTTCAAAACATTAAACCTTTTTGCCAATCCAATCAACCAACATTCCTTCTAGCTGCTTAGTGGCCTCTGCTGGGCCTCTTCCGGCAGCAATCACATCGCTTACATCTCTACCTTCATTTAGCTCCAAGAAAACAACATCCAGGCTAACGCAAGATATCAGAATACAGTGTGTGAATTCACTGTGCCGTATTATATCACAGATTGTGCGCAACTGTGTTGACGTTGCTTGTGTTATAAACACTGCTTTCTTGTGCTCTTTCCTGGAAAACTGACAATAGATTGTTAAATGTATGCTTTCTATAACAATGAGTGTGATGTTGGCTACATATTTTTATTGCACAGTATTAATGGTAAAGCTTTATTTATACGCAATAGGTTTGTTGTTTTTTCGTAAAAATTTAAATGCAACTAGACTTGTTAAATGTATGTAATTTAGTTTAATTATTTGTATTGAAGAAATATTTTACATTCTAAGGCTACTCTCTGACCAACCCGAGTACCTTATCCAGTGTGGGATTAAGTTGGTAAAGCTAAAACAAATAATATTTGTTTCTAAACCTAACCTTAAATGTCATGTTTATTCTGTAATATTTAATTATTTTAATTGGTAAGTAATAAACATTGATTTTGTAATTACTTTTTTATTCTATGAATGAAAAAGGTGAGATGGGTAGGCCATCTCACTAACAAACTGCAATGGGGACAGGAATGACCAAAGAGGATATAATCACTGGAATGACAGTGGGTTATGTTACGAAGAGGGTTAGGTTCGAAACAAATAGGTACTATATATTTTTTCTTTGTTGTTGTGGAATAGCAACGATTTCCAAGCTAAAAATTATACATTAAACATTAAAAGGGTAAAGGTGAAATAATTAGTACTATGTTGAAACTCGTCGAATTATTTATTTCGATGGCTGAAACTAATTCTGGTACCCTACCTCAAAAGGCGATAAAGTTTTCACAGCGACTGCACCCCCGGATAGCAAGTTGAAGAGCCCCCCGTCCCAATGTAGGCACTCCGCACTAGCATCGTCAAGAAAAACTACCGCACCAATTATTCTGTTGTAAACCTCCGACCACCATGTTTTGCCGAATTCTTTCACTGATACACTCGACATTTTGATTTTAAAAGATTTCTTCTCTTTGCCTTATAAGTTTGGTTTTTAAATTGCCATCACAAAAGTAGTTGCAAATTACTATTACAAATACATTACAAATGAATATACATACATGTAACGTAAACGTATCATATCGTAACAGCTGTTTTTTAAACAAGACAAAACAAACAGATAATAGACAATTAGACAGGCAGCAGGTGGTGTGACCAACTTCAAATTAGAGATCATGCCCCAGCCCACCAGGCAAGAAAACCAATGAGGAAAAAACAAAAAAAAATGCACTCCGGGAGTGCCGACAGAAGTGAAAACTTTTTTTTTCAGAGATTGCGATTGAGATTGAGATTGAACGTCAAACTGCGTCTCGCTCGTAACGGTGTCGCGAGTCCAGAGGTTTTACCTCATCTAAAAAGAAACTAAACGTCAAACTGCGTCTCATCATAACGGTGTCGCGTCTCAATGGTGTCGCGAGTCCAGAGGTTTTACCTCATCTAAAAATATACGTACCGTGCTAAAAGAATTTTACACTTCAATAATCCTGCCAAACTCCTATGCAAAAAATGACAAAATATTTTAATTTATGTATTGTCAACTAACCATGACGAAAATGATGGATTGTTGCGTTTTCTTTTATTTTTACTGAAATCGTGTACTTTTATTGATTAATCAGTGGCTTTTTGTCTAATGAAGACCAAGCGTACCTACGTGTAATGAAATGATCGCAAAGACAGATTGTAATTAGTTTAAAGTTTACGTTTCCACCAGAGCAGAGATCAGATACGTAGGGATGTGTGTTTTATCCGCCAATAGGATCACTTTATTTTCACACGTCATAGATCTAATGTAGCGATCCTATTAGCGGATAAAAACGCATCCGTCACTACCAGTTTTGCCAGAAGGTTACATTTCTTACATTTTTCGTAACTTTTGACCCCCTCGCGTACCATGTAAGTAATTTTTATATTACCATCACAAAAGTAGGTATTTTCGTAACTTTTGAGAACAACGAGATTTGTAATACTAGATTTTTATTGCTAACAGTTTACGAACCCATCCAAATTGAACATACCTAAAACTATATCACACTCAAAGACGGATCTGAATGGATCGCGCCCCATGACAAAATGAAACGTATCCTACGCAACGGATGGATTAAAATTTGATTTTGTTTGAGCGCGTGCGCGCACGTTTCCTACTTAGCAAGTTCGCGGCGTTCGCGATTTCGTAGCAACTTAGCTAGAAAAGAAAATATACAATGCTGATTGTGTTTTTTTTTATTTCGTTGTGTTATTATTTGTTGTCGTACATTTATTATTTGGTAAAAAGTTTAGCATTTAAGTTTTTCAAATTATCGTGATACGAGTGCCTATCTTAAATGTATTAATAATTACCAATTGCTAATGATACGATAATATGAGTGAGCAATACTTTTAGGTGCTTAATAACTTTTTGACTCTTTGACCATTCCGAAACTAATCAATGTTCCGTAAAAGATTTAGGTTCTTATGTCAAGGCTCGAAGAGCCGTACTATGCTATGTACTATCCATTTGTCAACCAAGTACCTTTTTCAGAAACCTCAGGTAGAAAACTTGTAAACGAAAAATTACTGGCCTTGTTGCTGACATCAATTTCTCAGCCTCCGACCTCCGAACCCAAAAACATGTTAATAAATAAAAAAAAACTATAATGTAACTTTTGCAACAAAAATGTAACATTTCAGGAAACGAAACGTTACTAACGACTCAAGGGCCCTGGCAACACTGGTCACTACTTTACCAGTCAGTGCTACCATCAAGACAGAGTTGCCGTGTTCGATACTTCAGATTGCCGTATTTATAAATAAAAATCATGAAATTGCGGTATTGCTTATTTTTATTTATTACAGGCAGTAACTTTGTTCTAAAGGAAACAAAAAAAACATACTCATTAATATTATTGCTATAGAGATTTCTAATACTCAACTCTAACTACTCTACATACTCTATACTTCGCTATGTTTAGTAAGTTATGTTGCATTGCACCAAAATTCAGGAGTGGGAGCTTGTGACGTCACCACTTGTATGTAAAAATTGAAAAAATTTCAACGTCGTCATTTTTTGTATTCGGAACTAAAGAAAAAATACGTGTCCCATATTTTTTGGTAATCTAACTGACGGACTTAATAGATTTTTTTAGTCTCATCCCCTATTGCGGCAATTGCTGCTCACTATGCATCACTTGTGGAAACGTAGCCTTAAAATGTCTACAAACGACTCGATATGTCTGACGATCGGTAGGGACCGGACCCTACAAATTGTAGTTAATTATTGAACTTTTCAACTTGCCTATTGACATGCCAATTTGTAGGGTCCCTACCGATCGTCAGCCAAATCGAGTCGTCTGTAGACGGCTTTAGATAGGCATCTTAATATTCAAAGTGAATATTATTTTTGTTATTTCCTTTTTTTGTATGACATTGGTAGTCATCGCTGACACGATGGAGCCACAAACAACGAATTGGAATTGGAAGTATAAGAAATAGTCAAAAGGGAAATAAAAACCACAAAACTTTTAGAACAGTTTATTCCTTATCACATTACACAGTAACTTTTGACTTCTAATTTTATACTCCTGCATTAACATCTTAGCTAATTTTAAAAGCAGACAGTTTAGTGATCTTCATAACCACTGGGCAGGGCATTAACATGGGGGTTGTGGAACAGGGACTTCTGGCCATTACCCCATGGGAAACGCTGAAAGAAAGTAAATATAAAGACACTACATGAACTTTGACACAAAGATTTGAAAATGGTTTCCCCTTTGATTTTTGTATGAGCTGTTACATGGTACTGATAAGACTATTTGGTAGATAGAGACAACAATTAGATTGACTATTTGGTTAAGAAGTGATCAAGTTATTGGCTAGATCACTACCAATAAATTTTAGTGATGAATTAGAAGAAAATGGTTAGTTGAAATGTAATACTTATAATGTGAAACTATTTACCTTAGTGCGGATACGCAAGTACTCAAAGGGGACAAATTCAGGACGCTCATGACTACCTTCTTGGTGTCCAAGGTAAGCATTGAGCATACCAAGGGCAACGGCAGGGAATGCAACAATGAATGTCATCTTCTTCCAAAGCTTGTAGCCACCTATTAGTGTCACAAATTATTTATAAATATTAACTACTTTTAATGATTTTAAAGCCTGCATGTATAAATAATCCCATTCTAGAGTATAATTATGTTGAATTAAATAAAACTTTATAGTGAGTAATGCCAGAGATAATACAAAGCAAGTTTAGTTGGGAGTTTTCAAATATTTCAAATGCTATTGTAAATCTAAGTATTGATGTATTAAGCAGTTTAATAGCTTGATAAATGGTAAGAAACTCCAAAATATTGTTTATAATGCAAGCTTGGTTGGTGGGTGTGGCTGTGAAAAAACATATTTCATTTAATTTACCATTCCTTTATTAATATAGTTATGTTGTAACAAAGAAAGGTATGTTCATATAAAATAAAATAGTTTATAGCAATCTGATTGGGTTGGATTCTCATTGAAATTATAGTACTTATCTCCTCATTTTTCATTTCACACATATCCGAACGACGGCTAAAGACCCAATGATTTCATTTTGCGCAATGGTCACGAAAAAAGGCTTGAGATAAAGATTTTTGATAGGTTATGTGGTTACATAATTTTCAGGAGTTCTTTCTTACCTCCATGTCCTCCAGCGGTAGCAGCATGGGTGGAGGAGCGGGCGTTGCTCCTAAGGTACGTAATTGCAGCCTTTTGCAAGATTGAAGTCATTTTTTCGCTTTTTCAGAATCCAAATTTTATGCACAAAATCCAATTTCACTTGCCTAGCCTGTAAAACAAATGACAATCAATCAACAAATCGTGGTGACATTTCTGTATTGAATTGATTTGACTGACAGTGACAGGACAAAAGTGTTGCCAGATTCAATTTTTAAAAAGTCCATAGAGCGAGGTTGAAAATCCATAGATTGGCCATGGAATAATCAATATTTATCTCTGACCACGGAATCATTGATTTTTTCGCATATTAGGTACTATGTATTTGGTATGTGTGTTCACCTTTTTAACCGACTTCAAAAAAGGAGAAGGTTCTATGTTCCACTGATTTCTCCGCCAACTGTTGACCGATTTCAATTTTTTTTCTCCTGTTCGGTAGGGTATACTTCCAATTTGATCCCATTGTCACCAAGTCAGGATCTGATGATGGGATCCCAGGGAAATCGAGAGCAACCCTCAAATTTTATAGGAACGCATAATGTATTTAATATATTATCTAAAACTATTAAAGTATTTGCGTCTGGTAATCATCTTCTCATGCTGCTGAGCTACTCCTTAACTATTAGGAGTTAGTGAATAGTTCCTTAA
Organism: Tetheella fluctuosa; assembly: GCA_951216915.1. Taxonomy (NCBI): domain Eukaryota; kingdom Metazoa; phylum Arthropoda; class Insecta; order Lepidoptera; family Drepanidae; genus Tetheella; species Tetheella fluctuosa. Next base: position 8,776,786 of record OX578227.1, on the reverse strand, counting down.
ATATTATAGGTTCGTATAGACCGCTACTTATGTTCCTTTGAGTTAGTCAGGTGAGCTGATGATGGAAGGTACAACTCCTTGTTAGTTAGGAGTTAGAGAAAAAATCTTTAAGTACTGTATAGACCGCTAGTTTTTATTCTTTCTAATTATTTGGGTGATTGTGTCGGGAGTCTTCATTTTATGCTACTGAACACTTATGGACACAAAAAAATAATATATACATATTATTCAATATTGTCGACACGTGACTTATCTTGATAAGTAGATATTCAATACACAAGATACTAAAAATGGAAAATAAAAATTAACTTCTAACAAAAAAGAAAACCGACTTCAAAATGGGTTTGCACTAAAAAGTATAAAATTTGAATTTGAATTCGATTTTCCTTTTTGTTAAAAGTTAATTGATAGGTAAGGAAATCATTACACTGGTCACAGATTTCGAATCGTTTATTTTCGGAAAGCAGTAACACACAGTGACAGCAGTTATTTACCTAAGTAATTTCTTCCAGCAGTGAATATTAGATCATTTGGGCAGTACTATACTAAAGTATTTAGTAAGGAAATAAAGGTTAAAAGCTTTTACGGTTAGTACACTTTTAAACGGTTGTAATCTACAATCGATGATGTATTAGAAGGTTTATTCTTTATTCGGGGATATAAATTTCGGGCTTTGATCAGACTAAAATTAAATCTACTGCTGCTACTAGAAAGGGTATTTTAATCTTAAAACAATCGAAACAGTGGCCGCCATGATTTATATGTCATACGGTCATGTAAACAGAAAAAGTGTCAACTGATTAACAATGTCAGCGCATGTGTTTATTTATTCATATCCCAACTGACGTCATGACAACAGTAACATCAGTGCTGCCAACTTAGGGTAATTTACCCTAGATTTAGAGTAAAAATTGTTCTGCAGGGTAATTTTCAGGGTATAAATTTTCCTAGGTCATTTTTTAGGGTAACTTCTTCTCGTGTTAACTTCGCTCCTACAAAAGCAATGTTAGAAAAATTTAAGAATACCATGTATGAGTATAACTAAAAAGATAGTGTTAGTGATGCAGCAGAGGAGACTTACAATGTTGTGCCAATAATAATATTAAAAAAATATTTATTGTTGATTTATTTTATATATAATTTTTCTAATATTGCTTACAAAAGCAAAAAAAATTAATAACACCATAACTAAAAAGATAGTGTTAGTGATGCAGCAGAGGACACTTTTGGTGTGGACATTTTTTTCTCAGATTATGATGCTCATGTAGTACCAAATAGGCTATGATAGCTCAGTGGTAGTGACGTCGGATGCCGCGGCAAAGATCGTGGGTTCGAATCCTACAATGAGCTTGAGCTTTCGGTGAAGGAAAACATCGTGATAAAACAAAACCATAGCACAGTGCAGTGGTAGGGTTACTTTGTAGTACTGTAGCTGTAGCGACGTCTAACAACTACACAAGTAACTATCTGCTGCCCGGGGATAGTTGGCGCCACAAGATTTTGCAACGCGTTGTCTAGAGGGCATGTTTACAGGATTCCAACCATAGATTATACACTATAACTAGCTATTCCAACATCTGCAGTTAGACAGGTACGATGACCTAGTCTGGCGGAAGATCTTCTTTTCAATGGAGTAGTCTACCACCTAACTCCTTCATAGTGTAGGTGGCTACCAAGTTCAAGATAAAAATATGTTACCAAACACCTACCAGTGTGTTCCGGTAGCTGCACTTGAGAGCCAGTTCCTTCTCGGTTTTGTGTGCTTATCACCTTCGGCCACATCATAACTTATCATAATGAGATGGTTTTGAAATGCTTAGTAAAAAAATTAGCGATTTCCAGAAAAATATTAATATTGAATATTTTAGGGTAGGGAAATGGCAAGTCCATTTCATATAATATTAATATATAACAAAATACTATTGGCACTATCCTGTATATGTATACAATACTGTAATCGTTAACAGTACCCCGAGTGTAAACAATTGACGTTAGAAAACGCTTACTATCACGTTAGCGTTAACGACATTTTTCTATAGGAATCGGCACAGCGCCTCTCGCGGAATACTCATGGAACTAATTTCTTCCATAGAATTTTTTAGTAAACGCAAACGTGATAGTAAGCGTTTATTTACGTAAATTCCTTACACTCAGGGTACAGGTAATTGTTCCGGAAATCGGGGTTATTCACACCTTTGCTTTTGTTTTTACCTTTGATTGCGGTCCCGATCGGGTAGACAAACCGATTCTAGTGTGTAATTTGGAATTGACAGTGTTGTGTGGTGCTTTTTACTAGCACCAGCCTCGCGTCACTATATTTTGATTTATCTTTATGCCATGTTTAAATTCAAAATTGAGTCACAAATATCTTGGTTTAGAACATACGAAACATAATGTAGAGTGTAACAACACAAGTTTGCACAATTAGGCTAATGCACCTGTTTAAAGGGTTGTGTGCGAATAAAGTGTTAGCCGTTACTGATTATTGACAGGTAAATAAGCTACTTACAGGTACCTAACTATGTACCTACTTATTTGAAGAACATTATATGCTATGAAATAATTACAATAATAGAAATGGTCTTAAAATTTGACTATTAGATAAACATATCTTTTTATACTAAAGTAGGTTGATTAAAACTTGGAAAATAATTTTGACCATTCTGTTCATCAAGTTCAGGAGATTCTTGTACACCAAAGGGAAAGTGACGTTCCAAAATAGTTTTCGGCGATACCTGAAAGAAATTAAATAAACTATTTAGAAATACATAATATGTAAGTATAGAAAGGTAACAGATAGTCATGATGTGCATGTGGAATGTGCATTCGAAATAAATGCCAGGTGGGTGGTGAAATAATTAGAATGGACTAGATCTACATGTCTAACTAAACTATGACTATGTCCAGCAGTGGACGTCCTGCGGCTCAGATGATGATGATGATGAGATCTAAGAAGTAAGAATGATGAATAGATTGAATTATGTTTAATCCAATATTTTTATAATTAACTTAGTTTTAGGTAAATGTATACTTGCCATTTTAGCTTTCACGTGTTCGAAATTGAAGCCCATAAACAAAGCAGATTGTTGCATCTGTCTCAGGTTTCTCATGCGGACTCTGGGATCGCGTTCCAATAACCGCAGGAGAAGACCGCGCGCTGCGCTCGACAAGCTACTGACACTCTCTGGGAGAGTGCCAGCTGGAAGCTGTATGTGGTTTCCTAGCAAATTTACGACTCTGCAAATTAAATTACTTATGAAAAAAATATTGTTTTCGTTAACAATATCCTATAGGGTACTTGACTTATTCAGTGAATGAATCCTATTAAAAATGTAGTAAATCTACTTTCAAAGACTATTTGAAACAATAAAGAATATAAAATATCTTTTACCTATTTTCAGTGTTTGTTGTTGAACTTTTGTCGGAAATGTTGCATCTATTTAGATCTAGAATGTCATTCGTTGCTCTTGTGTATATCGCAGGCGCTGGGTACTGAAATTATTAATTAAAAACGTTAAGATGTTGAGGTACTTTTGTTCATTATTACATTACATCCAACTGATCCAACGCTCCAGCCTTCGCCCATAGTACTCATACATTCTTTTTAATATAGTTGCCGATTAGGTAGGTACCTATATCTATCAGTGTAAGCATCACATAAGAGAAATTAAGGCTCTGAATAGCCCTAATTATCGGGTTTTAATTTTGTGAACATCAGTAGCAGATCGCCACGTTCATCGTACTTGGTTAATTTGCAACTGAAACCACGTTCAGCCAATGCATAGGCCTGTGTTTGTCCACAATTTCACCATGGTAAGAGATGGTATGACTGATGGTGGTGTAGCGAAATCACACAAAACCTAAAAGTAACAAGTTCTTATGTGTAACTACCCGAACACACTGGGTAGGTGTTTGGCGGCAGGTAGCTAGCCAGGCGGCTACTACGAAGTACCCTACCACCTTGCTATGGTTTCCTCACGATGTTTTCCTTCACTGAAAGCAATAAGATTCAAACCCTAGATCTTCGGCATTTGACGTCACTGCCACTGAGCTGTCATCGCCTTGTGAAATTCTTTAAATAAAAGGAAAAAAGAGTTATTACTTTTTTATATGCTCCTTGACTATATTAACGCTCTATTTACTACCACTGGACCATCTTTCTCTTAAACGTACTTAACTATACGCAACACAACACAAATACCTACCTAGTCATGAAGCACGCCCTTTATTTACAAATCAGTAGTGCCACTCATTTATTGTTTGCACATAAAATATGATTGTTACACATGCATGGAAATACTTGTTTGTTTATTGTGTAACAAACGCCCTGCGGTTTTGCTCTCTACCCGTGGCGTGGGTGCAATCAGCAATGATATTATTATTATAAGACGACTTAAGGATTTCAATAAAAAGATGGGCAGCACTGCTTTCACCAATCCATGTACTGAGTGTTGTGATTATATCAAATTCAATATGACGAACTAATTCGAGCATTATAAGATTCTTTAAAAACAGTCAGATGAACAGTGTGATAAAAAATGGAATTAAAAATAAAATGAACAGTACAATTTCAGCCTTACGAACGCACTAAGTTTCCAAGAGCCCTAAGGTTTAAGGGGAACGACACCGCAACCCGTCTTCCCGGCTCGTTTGAAAGAAGAAAAAAGTCGACATCACTCGTCCGGCTAAAAATAGGGAGCCTGCCCCTTAATTGCACACTTGGAATTTACTGCACGATTTAATGATTGTGTTGCGAGTTCATCGAGTCTTTAACGAGAGGGCGGGGTAATGGCAGCAAAGATTGGGATGGTAATTAGTATTGTATTACACCTGAAAACTTACATTCTGTAACAAAAAATGTCCTTTTATGATTGGAAAATAAGTACTTAGGTACTGATGTGGTACTCAGTGACATTGGCGTTAGGTAGGTACTATTATCTACCTGGCAATTAACTTTTAAAAATTATAATTTCTGAAAAAAAAAAAATCTAATCTAACAACCCATCCAGCTCGGCTGTATAAAGTCTTCAAGATCGTGATTTTAGTGGTAATCGATATCGGTAATAATCGGTAATCAAGATTTTCTCTATAAAATAAAAATAAAATTGTCTGTAGACAAGTTTCTCGCTATCCAGTCAACTCGTTCTTTTTTAATTTGTATTTGACCTATTATATTAAACGCAGTCAGTCTATAAAAATTAAGAACAAAGTGCCGTTAGATACAGCGCCAGCGTAGTGACTAGTGACTACTAATCATAGCTTATCTTTATCAGTTAGGTAGTTCCCTCTACGCGCAGGTAAGAATGCTTACATTTTGGTCTGGTCACGATTCGGCCGCATTTGTGAATAAGAAGTGATTACTTGCGCCTAGCTAGGTATAGGACCTACTGTACCTAGGTCTTACTAAGAAACAATGCATTTATTACCTTTGCTTTGCGGTGTAGTTTGATAGTGTATCCATCTATCTGTTTTTAAACCCCAAGTCCAAAACTCTGAACTGATTATTCTAATGTTCTGGAGCAATAGGTTTATTAAGGTGATTTTTATTTTTTCTATTTATTCTCTTTATTACCACGAAATTTAAAATATATTGAAATAATTGTTCTTGGAAATCTTAGGTACGTTTATCTGCAAGTACATAAATAAATAAAAAACCGGCATTATTTTGATTAGCTACAGTAATGTCACCTGAATCTCATTCATTTTGCACGAAGAGTTTGACTTAGGTAGTCCACAAACGCTCCATAAAAATAACAATAAATATAAGAATAGAACATAATAAATTAGTTCGTTTTCACAAATTGTGATCTATACAAAAACTAGCAATTGGCGACAAAAGATGAGAAGTGACACTATTTAAATCTCTGAAGTGACATTGAAAGTACAAATCAACCACACAGTCCAATAAACAAGAAACTCCGCTAGACAATAAGGTCCTTACATAGAAGCAGTTGTTACCGTTAACATAATATTATATTATATTGAAACGGGATAGTTTGGAGCTTACGGCATAATCCAACATTTATCAACTGTCAGTATTAAATGTATTTGCAACCCGAACCGATTAAATTTGCATTAACATTTAATTAGTTACTGTCAAATTAAACATTTTGTTTATTAGACGAATTCTTGACTTGACTAGTTTTCTCGTTGGATTTTCCTTCATCTGTCTTAGGATTAAACTGTTATTAAGGTTTACAGGTTTTGGAAAACAGTGTTTATTATGTATCAGGTAAGTACTAGGTACTACTAAAGTTTAGGCTGAATATGTAAGTAGTATATACTATATAGTATTGTAGTTATTTGGTTTATTGTATATATCTATATTTAGACATATGAGAGTAAGTAGGTATTTTTAGACAAGCAGACATAGCCAGCGTTTGATTGCTTTTAGTTATTTTCAAGGAGCAATAATTCCGTTCTTAATGCTAATATTTTTGGAGATATACTAATCCATACTAGTAACCTACTACAGTGTTTTAATGTCTAGGTCAAGCTGGTAAATTGTCTGACACTGTAAGTATACATATCATCGAAAACTTAGAAGGACTATTAACGTCATTATTGGAAATACTGCGATCACTTCATAAAAAAAATAATAATCATAAAAAGTCATTGCATTAATGTTGCAATTAATAAAAGTATTTAGTTCGTTTTATGTTTATCATATTTAGAAATCCATGAATTTATTTTGCAACACATTGATTGCATTTGGTCAATCAATTTAATTATGTAAGTCTTTTACATGTGACTACATATTCTACATTGTTACGTCCTTGTAAATAGCAACAGAGAGAATCGATAATTAAAACTACATTGTAAATATAATATTTTGTTCCTTTATGAAGACGATAATAATGTAAGTAGGTAATTAATGAAACTACATTTATACAGGCTGATTTTTTAGTCACTGGCAATACTCATCACGTGGAAGTACTCATCAAAATGAACAACTTTTATTATTGGGCTCACTCTGATATCGCGTAAAATAAAACGGTTGCTTTATTTTTATACATCATATCTACGTGCGCTGCGTTTGTAAAAAGTAATAATAATTTAAGTTAATTACTTACCTATATTTGGTTTGGATTGGATTGGTATGCCTTAGTGGTAGCCGTGGAGCGATGCGGTGTAGCTATTTGCAGTGGTACATCTCATAGTACAGACATGCATCTCAAATATATTTTCCATCCATTAAAGACAGTTAAAACCTAGTTGAGGATATTTCCTCTCCAAATAAAGCGCGCATGTGCATCACATAGATACCTACCACTCAAATTGATACATTCAAGTTAACACAATCACCGTGTTTATGAACTTCTTACAAGCTTTTCCCTTATAATTCAATTGATCATTTCACAAGAACATGCTAAGAATGAGGATAAAAAATGTAAAAAAAGCTTATGAACTGTGATTCATTAAAATTATTCCACAGAGTAAAAAATATTTTTCTACATCCCTTAATTATCATGTTTGGTTGGATTGAGTAGATAGGTTTACCTATGTTTAAAAACTGAAAAATAAGTAGATTTTGGCAATTCTCCATCTTCCTTGATTTGCTATGTTCCCAAATCAGGGAAGAGGGCAGATATAATTTATATTGTCTTCTATCGCGATCTGTTGGAGGCTGGCGTGGATGACTTTAAAGTCCTGTCTTCTCCACTACGAACATGACAATAGGCTACGGTAACCGCTTACCATTAGGCGGGCCATATGCTACTTAGTTTGTCATCTAAGTGGTATAAAAAAAAATGCACGTATTCTTATACTAATTTAAGGATGCTCTTGTTTTTAACTAAGGTTCAAATAAATATACCAAATTAAACGAAACTAACATTAGGTTGTAGATGTTTTGCCTTCGGTACTTAATTTGATGACCATATCTTTTTATTGTGAGCGTCAAGCTATTGTCATATTATAGAGTTGGACGTCACAGAGTGGTTTCCTTTTTAATTTCTACAATAAAATAATAGACACTTAATTCACCCATACGCAGAATATACCTAACACATTGTGTATGTATGTGTGGGGTAGGCACATACTCGGAAGTGAAGATTCTCTGACAAGATCACCTATACCATATAACGAGAAGCAGAAAATATAGCATGGAATGTGAGGGTAGTACATTTCTAACATTATTACTTGCCTACATGCGAATGAGTTACTCTTGCGCATTCCATGGAAAATTATAAATGGAATACATTTACCGTAGATACTTGAATCAAAAAAACAATATTACGAAGATGCTCGCCGCGAAAGTGTTGCAATATTACAAAATGACAGTTAATTAAAAAGCTATTTATCGTTTTGGAGTGCGGTGCTATTGTGTGACAGACCCACCATAGTTTGATATTGCGGTATCATCTTAAAACCTTGACTCCCACACGTGATGGATAGTCGTAGATATTGTGAAATTTCCATTTAAAATATTGTAAACGTAACAATGCTATCTTGCAGATTATTACACCCAATACCTACTTATAAACGAAAGGTTAAGGTCTTACGCGTGCAACATAAAATATATCTTTACATAAAATTGAAACACAGATAGCTGGAAAAAAATATAACGAAGAAACAAATACTAAAGAAGAGAAGAAAATTGAGCTGAATCTTTTGCATAAGTAGGTAGCAAAATCTCTCTAAAATAAAAACTTGGTAGCTACTACTGATATTAAAACATGTACATAATCTGAAATATAAATAAAAGTCACACGATCCAACAAAGAAGGAGCTTAATCAGGGTCGAGCAGACAATTCTGGATAAAATAACTTAAATAAAATTCTGAGATGAAAAATAATAAAACGCAACGTCAGTACGAATTTAGTTCGCATTATAACTCGATATGTACCTAACCGTGAAGAGAATCAGGTTTGTGTGGTCAGGTAAGCAAGCAGATGGTGCTGCAGACCAGTGAGACCACAAACACCCGAGATGTCATTGACACCGATAATTTCCAAAAACAGGTTACTTACGTACAAAATTAGTTTGTTGGGAGTCGGTTTCATCTCTTTATGATTGTTATCTAATTGACAGTTATATTTTTCATTTGGTGGCAAAATCACTGTTATGGTGGATGCTCCCCATTGAATTTTTAACGAATATTTCTGGAGGTTTAATTTATTACGTCTATTTCATGCATCGATACGTAATAATTTTGTAATTTACGCCTGAGGCCTGAGGCCTGAATGTATTAATTATGTTTTATAACTATATAAGTAACAATGAAAGAAATATCTTACCATTACATGATTTCATTTTTTTCATTTTAAAGGGATGTAATAACAATATGATGTAACTGAAATGCTTTTATTACATTACATTTCATCCTTTTAATTTTAATTCCAAAGCCTTACACATAACCTTTGGAATCATATACGATTGGTAACTCAAAGGATATGATTTTCATATGCATCAAGATAAAAGTATGTAAGTAATTAAATTTTAAGAGCTTAACGTTTATTATTTTTGAACTTCACTTATGTATAAATTGTTTAGACATTTTCATTTAAAATTTATCTTTATTACGGCTAATAATAAGAACTACTCCATTCTTGCATTATCATTTCGAATAGATAAATATAACCGTTTAATTACATACTAGATTAAACCCGGCCGATAACACTCAACCTCGCCAATAGAGCTATTAAAACAAAAAAAAAGTTTCACAAACAGAAGAGAAAATAGTATACTTTACTGTTATGTCTTTGCCTATTTATATCTATTAAATATATTAATTAGCTATAAAATGACATAACGAAGGTAAAATGCATAAGACCTAAGTATTTTAAAATTGTCGATCAGTCCACTTACGAGTAGGTACCTACCTACCTATACTTTATTTATTTATTTGATCATAGGGAAATCAACAACAATACAACACATAATACAGGACAAACAAATTGAAAGTAAAGCCAATAAAAGATTTCCACAGATTAAAATAAGTGCTGTGTCAGAACACGCGCAGTGTAGGGTTCCGTAGTCAGTACGATATGGTACACTGCACCGTCTAAAACATAAGTAACACTGAATATCCTTATTCTTATCCTTACTTCCTTACTAATCCTAAACTAATCCTAACTATATAAATTGTTTGTTGGTTTGTTTGTTTGTTACCTTTTCACGTCTAAACCGCTGTACCGATCGCGATGAAATTTGGTACAGCCAATTTTTTTTTTTTTTACTTTGTATAGGCTTGTGTTTGACCACAATCTCACTATGGTAGGTGATGATGTGGCCGAAGGTGGTAAGCACACAAAGCCTAGAAGGACCTGGCTCTCAAGTGCAGCTGCCGGAACACACCAATAGGTCTTTGGCGACAGATTTTCAACTTGAGGGTGGTAGCCAGCCAGGCGGGTACTACAAAGTACCCTACCACCGTGCTATGGTTTCCCCACGATGTTTTCCTCCACCGAAAGCTCAAGCTCATTGTAGGTATGGAGAAGGACATAGGCTACTTCTTTTTCTCGGGAACGCGGGAGAACCGGCGGGGGACAGCTAGTCAATCAATAATAAATAATAATAAAGAAGCAAGCAGCGCACGAATTTAAGTATTGACTTTTTCCTGTAGGGAATTATCGGATTCATTGAGATTAATGAAGGGTTCCGGTCAATAAATTGCTTAGAGCCCTTTATGTGGGTGGTATAATATTTTAATAAAGGATTTAAAAATTAGATTAATTGCAAAGTTTTGGACACACAGTTTATCGTATTTAAATATAAGCGCAGGTTATATGCAAATTTTAGTGATCAACGAGCAGTGACGTATGTAGCCATAAATTCGACGAAATTTTTCCGTCTGCTTGTTGCGCTTGCGCCGGAGCACATCGCGCAAACCTCGACTCGCGGTCAACGGCCTTGACATTGTACCCGTTTAGTGTTTACATCTTATTAATATTCTTTGGTATCGCGCATACTTAATTTTCATTTTTTAATGCAATGATGTCACGTGTTGCGAGTTTACTGCGAGTCTGGCTGTCATTGTCGTAACATTTTTTAAATTTAATAAGGCTTATAAACAGCTAGTCATTCCTATTTTACCTTCACCACATATTCAGACTTGATAGTGAGGTCTACTTAAGTATTCTTCCATATTTGATCGAGTCTCATTCACAAAGCTACAAAACTTGATTATGAAAACTAATGCCTGTCGTCGATTGTTATTTTAAGTCATAATTATCTAAACTGAAAAACTGATAAGATATTAGGGATGATGACTGACACATCAAATCAGCTACTTTTTATGAAATGTCAAAACGATAGGTTTATATGGAGTTTTGTATTAAATACATAGTTATGACGTCATATTATAAAGCATCAAAAGTTTTACTTTTTATGGTTAGATTGGTCATTAAAAATCATAAAAAGTATAAATTTAAAATAATCGTGGTTTCGTCCCTTTTTTTAATGTTTTATACTTGGTTAGTGTTTGATAATTTATTTTGAATACAGGCATCTTCGCAACAACAAGCAACAATTGCTTTACTCTGTCTCTATTAAGACTCTGGCCTATGTAAAAAATAGAATCCTTTAAAATTTAAAGGATTATTTAAAATGTCTACAGCTGTTAATGAACCTAATCCAAGGTAACTCCTGACAATTATCTGATCTTAAACTCTAGGTTTATGTCACACAGTACAGACACTATAACACCTGAAATGGAGATCATTACTGCATATTTCATTCATCACATCACATAATACTATCCAAAAGATCAAGAGTACACTTTTGAATGAGCATAGGTAGTTTAAAATGACCTTACGTCTAGTGTTTTAATAAGTATAGATATTCAGTTCTTACTCTTGTTATTTTTGATACGCTACAGTAGGTATCTAGAAGATTTCTGTTTGGTATATAATAACTATACTTTGTATATTTTCAGTTGGTAGTTTATGTCAAATTTATCTGCGTAAGAGTTTAACGAAATGCTTTTTTGGCGCCCCAAAATTATAAAAGGAATATTCTCTTGTTGACTTTCAATTAGTCGATCACGAAACATTTCTATATTCTGCTACATCTGATTTCAGAAATTAATCATAAATCACATGGTTTACAAATAAATCAAGGAGCTGATGCAGACGAAGTACTTACCTACATACAAATTACCTGTTTAGTGTATCCTTAAGTGTATCTAAGTAAGAATTTCAATAAACTTGCTTTGCTAAAGTATGATTTGGAAATTAAATAAACGAAATAAAGGTAAAGCGTTAGTAATATTAAATACCTACAAGTACTAAAAAATCTACAAAATTCTACAAAATTGTTATAAACAAAAGGTCAGTCACGAGAATACGTGCAGTTATTAATGTTATTATTCATTGTACATCATTTCATTTCAAGATATTATACTTATTACATAGATATATTTGAGTATTATGAATGTTTATTTATATTTTATATATTTAGGGAGGCTAATGTCAATCTTATTTCTGCTTTTTGAATTCACAATTCCGCCAATTGGCACGTTAGTTAAAGACTGCCTTTCACCTTTAGCGGTTTCACTCGGGAACCCCTAATTTACCCCCTTAGGGATGGCATTTTTAAAAATCCTTTCATAGGGGATGCCTACGTTATAATAGTTATCTGTATGCCAAATTGTAGCCCGATCCTTCCAGTGGTTTGAGCTGTGCGTTGATAGATCAGTCAGTCAGTCACGTTTTCCTTTTATATATTTTGGATAGATAGAAGATTAGATAGATAGAAGAAAGAAGAAGATAGATATACCTACGAAGAGGAATCTTATTTCATCGACCAAGAACAAAGTATGTGACATTGGTAGTGTATTATTTTTGACAGTCTTAAGATCTGTAGGTAACGGTACATACAGTGATAAGTGAATAAAATTGTTGTGTTCGCAACTTACGAGAACACCGTCTCTATATCTCAGTCTGTATCACTTGACTGATACGCAAATCGAGCTAAATGTATGATGATACGCTATATCAGACGTGACATGCGTTGCAAAAATAATTTGCGTGTATTGCCATTTTTATGCAAAACTAAGTTCGCGGCACTCGCGTGATTCCAGACCAAGAATAATAATGTAAATCACCCTGTTGCGTCGCATTGCCAATTTGGTTTGTCCTCGGCATTGAAAGCCATAGTTTCGGTTTCGTTTAGGTGGTTATTATGGTTATATAACTTGACTAATGAACAGACACAGCAAGACTCTACTACCGTCGGGAGCCGTGAAATTTTGCATAGACTCTTTTGTCTATAATGTAATCAGATTTGGAAGAATTCCTAGTTATAGAGGTGTGTAGGCGAAACGAAAAGCTAAACGAATCGTATACATAACAATTACTAAGTAAAAAAAATAACAATAGACTTTACATATTCCATATTTTTACATACCTAATCGCGTAAGTATATAAGGAAAACTGAAATTGGATAGAATATAATAGCTATGTATTCTTAACTTATGGATATCGGCGTTATCTACCTTTTTCGAACATTAGAAATACTTAGTGTGTTTTACAAACTTTATAGATTTGAAGCAAATTTTATAGCTTTGATGTATTGTGGAAATCTGATATGCTGGGTGCATTAAAAATTTGTCAATATTTGTATTAAACTAGACGCCTTTTTCCAAAATATTTAGTTTATGAATCATTTAGACAGATTAATAGCTTGTAGATAAAAGTTAAATAATTAATATTTCATATCCTATCTTAATATCTTGCTCATAATTTAAATTTATTAGCAAAATTTGGTTACCTGGACAAATATTTTAGAAACACATCCTTAAAATTGAAATCTCTATAATAATCAGTTAAATGCAACAACCACGACCTCTCACCGCAAAATACAAAGTCGTGGTCAACAATCCAAGGCATTTGGAAGCATTATGTTTATCAGAAGGACAGCCATGAAGGTCCTGAGGTACACGAACACTTTTGCTATGTATCTATTAATGGTTCCAAGTCAAATGGATAATTGTTGATTGCTAATGGACACAATGCACTATGTGGCGAATGACATAGCGGAAGATGTACAACGGAGGAAAATATTACACAGACGTATGCGCCATTTTTCAGCGCAAAACACTTCTTTCTTTTGTGATTTTTCAGACGCCTAACTAACGCTTCATGGCGTGCGTAGATTAAGCGTACAATAACTGATATATGCTAACGAACGAAAGCGTACGAGCAAGTACAAAAGCATACGAATGCATTTACCATCAACAGAGAAGGATTATCCTACGGTGCTCATCGGCCTTTACGTATGAAAAATTGTTAAAATCGATGGATATTTTTAAATCTCTGGTGTTACATAATCTCGCTGAAATTCAACTGGATTTGCCACAGATTTTCCTTAGAATAGATAAGGTCACTGATGAGGAATAATATCAAATATTATTATTGGTATCCATTATTACGGCAAAAGATTTGAAAATAATGACGTTGTATTATTTTTCTTAAATCATAAAAACATTTGTTGCTTAACGAAGGTTGAAAGCTAGTGAATCGTATACAAAGAAATCAGCAATTTGTGAATCTCCATGTCATCAATTCCTCATTTATCTTATTATTTGCATCAAGCTTCAAAAATCCATTTCGTCTTCAAAATATTTTACAAAGTCAAATCATTGTAACCACGTGACATCAATTAGCATGAAAAATAGTTATTTACTTACAATACATATTGACGTTAAATATTTATATACTTTCATTGCAAATACATAAACGACGCGGAAACAACCTTCCTGTTATTAGAAATCGTTAAGTTGAAGTACGATTAACTTTAATAAGTAAGTGTGGGGGCAGATTCCACTGGTTCGTGGGACTGGTTCACTTACTCAAAGTTAGCGTTTGCGTCTTGTTCTAAAGTGACAACCAATTGAGAAAATATTTTTAGATCCTAACACTACCATTTGTTTCAGATTTAGACGCAGACGCAATTTGTACCAAACATGTTTTTGAAGGTAAATTATTTGTCCGCTGCTATTTTTTTGTAGATTAGGTAAACCTTAAAAGCCGGCCAAGTACATGTAGGACAATGCATACCATAAGCTTCCGTAGTACTTTTAAATCGAAACCTTGTTGGCTTTGGCAGAAATCTGAGGCTGGCTACATCCGATTACGTAGGCACGTGTACCGATATCCCAAACACTGTACTTGGGGATCGGAATTACCGGCAAGGTATTTCGATCAACTATTAACTCGTGAACTAGTAGACTCATATGGCGTGATAGTTTTCTTTGTCGCTGAAATCCTTGAGCTAGCGCTGTAGATTATTTCAGATTTTGCAGAACTAAAGTTTTAGCTGTATTAGGTAGGGATACGTGCAAGACGGCCACTATAGGCCTTTATATTTCGTTCACAGATGATATTGTTACAGAAAATTTACCTATTCAACTTGGTCCTCTATTTGGGGTGTTAAATGAAAAAAAACTATTCCATGTTTGGGAGATAGCCTTCCCACTAAAATTGTGATATACAGACGTACACGGGCATGACAAAACTATAAGGGATATATATGTTTGACTATGGAATCCTAAAAAGAAACAACATTCTAAATTGTCTGGAATAATTGGAAGCATCGTTTAACAATTTCTCTCAGGAAATCGTAATTAATCATAGGTTTAGCAAATTATTTTCACCATTTCAACCATTTTCAGAAATTGATTCGAGTTTATATAAAACTAGCTTTTCCGCGCGGTTTCACCCGCATTCCCGAGGGATCTTGTGTTTTCCCGGGATAAAAATAGCCATCCTCGGTAAATGGGCTATTCAACACTGAAATAATTTTTCAAATTGAACCAGTAGTTCCTGAGATTAGCGCGTTCAAACAAACAAACAAGCTCTTCAGCTTTATAATATTAGTATATATTACTGACTGAGATTTTTCTAGAAAGCTCTTGCCAATCGAGATCGCTTGGTAGCAGCTCTGCAAGTCATTAGTGCGTAAATTCATTGCCATTACCTCGTTGCGCCGGCGCCGCCGCCGTCGTCGACGCGCCGATGACCGTCTCGATCGAAAGGACGATGCAAATAGCTGTTTTATGTGGCTAACTGTACATAACCTGACTAATAAATAATGCCTAATTGATGTTTGGGATTGCTTACGACGTATATAACAGTTAATAATGTAATTGTGCATGGGGAATACTAGATTACTGTTTTGCAAGGTTATCTAGATGATTTTGTAATTGTTATGCAGGTGATTCTTATCGCTCCAAGACCATTTCTCATTGAAATATTTTAAGAGGATCATATGAATGCGTAACATCACTCCGGACGAGTTCTGAAGACTCGGCTTTGTCGTCATTCATTTGAATAGCACGTCACTTAACATCTTTGGTATTTTAGCAGATTTATCACGAACGTAAATAAACGTCGCATTTCCTATTTACATTCCTTCCATATATTTGTTGCAAGATCGATCAAGGCTGCAGCTGTTTCCATGGAAATTTGTAGACAAACTTTGAAAAATCAATTGTAGCACAAGATATATTATAATATTTATCTCTTCGACATGCAAAATCTATTGTTTAAAAGAGGCTTTCATCACCTAACTACTATGAAACAAAAAAAAAACAGTTAAACAATAACACTCATTAAAATACATCATTTAGAATACAATACATAATGCAAAAATATATAAAACTATACCTAATTCATACATACTTAGATGCTTCTTTAAATTTATTTCATCACAATCTATACTAATATTATAAAGCTGAAGAGTTTGTTTGTTTGTTTGAACGCGCTAATCTCAGGAAAAAAAACACAAGAGCCATCGGGAACGCGGGTGAAGCCGCGCGGAAAAGCTAGTTATTTGATACTAAAAGAATTACTTATAAATAATGTCAGCTGAAGATAATGTTAGGTATCTTTATAGACTGGTTAATCGTATCCAGGTCTCCCTCCAGGACATAGGCTTTAATAGGTTATCAAAGCCTCAGTATAGGTATACTGAAATTGCTTCTTTTCAAAACCTATGTTAGGTTAGTGTTATCCTGAACCACTTTTACTGGACCAACTCTCTAGGTTTCAAAAAGAAACATCTCAAAACATCCACCTGGTATATTCTGCATGGACACACATCCAAATGTCGTCTGAATCTACACTATGTGCTATTTATTGTTTGACCCATATGTTACTTATGCAGTAATAAATTCATCATTCAAAATGTAGGGCTATGAGAGTCCTGGTAGCTGGGGTATTATGACCGAAGGTAAATAGAGGTGCCTGAAGTGAATGCCGTAGTATGTGTGAATTTATGATATTATGAGATACCTAAATTAAAAAAATATATAGATAAGTATCGTTGGAATGAAACAGGATACCAATTAAGAAAACAGGAACAGATCCTCAAGAACAATAGGATACTCTAGGTATGAAATGATTAATTTTTTTAGGGACGAATAGATAATGTTCTGGATCGAGTTTTTTAATCCAAAGACAAGACATATTTTTTCATAGGACCAAGACAACGGGATCAAGATGACAATTTTACAGGATCGAGGTGAAAATTTGACTATGTAGAACTTTGATCATAGGTATATAAAACGAATTTAATCTACGCTATCCAATAGGCCAATGACATTTGAATCGACCAAAGTAATTATTGAAAAGGCATCGACACTGAAATTGGCGCTACAGATATTATTACAAACAAATTAAAGGATAGTCGAGCAAAAAATTATTGTAATAACGAATAAAAGATCGAGTCAAATAATTTGATTCTTGATGATGAAATACAAGGGGCAATGTCGGGTGAGCATAAGAAGGGTATTTCAATTTGAAAGATCAAAAATAGACGTAATTGCAAAGGTGAAAAAAAAAAACATAGAGACAATGACAACCGGGAAAACCGTGCATGGTACGGTACAAGTTTACATTACAATCAACACCTTTGTTTGTTACCAATTGTTCGGTTCTTCGTCAACTAAGTACCTATAGATAGATAGTCCTTTATATTTATTAGTTTTAATGCAAGAGCTTATTTTATGAGTTTTTCAAAACATTTTTATTAGACACATGTAAAATTTGTTCCATGTCACCTCAAACAATTTGGATATACCTATGTATACATGTAATAAAACTCTAGACCAGCGTGTCTGTAATTTAATAATATTTACCAAAAAAACCAAAAAGTGTGGGTGATGCAGGAAGAGTAGCAGAACGCAGAGATCTTATTTTTCTTGTCTATAAATATAAATAACAACGATTTTAAATTTAAGATTAGGAAATCACTTGAAATGACGAGCGAATAAGAAATAGTATATTGTTGGTACTCTCGGCGAAGATATTTTATGTATTTAAACTGTATGAATAAATATTCCCGTATACTAATATTATAAATGCGAAAGTTTGTGTGTGTATGTTACCACTCAGCTCCGTAACGGCTGAACGGATTTGGATAAAATTTGGCACATAGATGAAATATGTTCTGGATTAACAAATAGGATACATTTTATCCCGGTGACGCGGAAAGTACCGCGGGGCGGAAGCTAGTAATTTTGGGTACTAATGTGGAATATTATTATCAGTACTTTTTTCATCCGTTTTCATTGCCCAAAATATTTTAATCGATATTGCAAAGGACTTTCTGGTTATTTTACTATTTAATTTAAATCCAATTGAACAGGCCTTATCACGAGACAAAATGAGGCTTATAATATATTTTTTTCTTTAAATAAAAATACATTAGTCATATATGCACACATGAGTAGCAAAATTTAATGACTAAGGTAACGAATTTAACTTCCGACATTGTTTCCTTGTAGTTTTTGCGTGCATACTTGTATTTTAAAATAAATAGCTTATTATGTCCGGATGAATCTTTTATCTCAGATGTTTCTGTTTCCTGTACCTATTTAAAAAAAAAAGTGTATGTTTGTTAAGATTCTAAATTTAGAGAATCTCAAGATGATCTTACAGTGCGCGTGATAACTTTACATTATTTTCATTAGCTAAGAGATTTAGTGAAGGAATTAGAAGTAGTTATAGTGTATTGTGCCTAACCTACTTTACATAAAAGAAGCGGAAAACGCTAGCGTCAGAAATACACAAAATAAATGTATGTAGGTAAACCTTGAGGTACCTACCTAAGTGATTTGTAGACATAATGGTAGAAATAACATATGTCATCAACAAGCACATGAAACACTAGCTGTCGATAAAATTGAAATGATAACAATGAAACATGGGCAAAAATAAAAGAGCCCTTTACCATAATAATCATTAGGTCTCATTTAGGATGGCCATGAGGCGTAGGTCAACCTTTTCAGTTCCTTATTACTAGAGCAGGGACATACATACATTCGGGTATTATAATATTATGTTTATTTTTTTAAAGTGAACATTTACGTCATGAGTAGGTACTTCAATAAAAGAGCAAATCATTAATGTGGTTGAAGACTGAAAAATAAATAACGCAGTAGTGGAAAACAAAAGTATGTACCTGACAAACAGACTGTTTGTAATTAAGCTTAGTGTATCAGTAGAAGTAACAAATATTGGAAGGGGCATTGACTTAATAATAGGGGGGTGAACTTGAAATAAGTATGACAGGTTGCCACATTATGTTGATTAGAAACATTTGCGTCAGAGCACATAATCATCAGCAGGCTATAAATATAGTGTCAAGTAGATAGTACTTAAATACTAAGAAAAACCTATTTACATAAACTGATATAATATGAACAATGATATATTGGACAGTGGTTGGAAATATGCAAATGAATATATTCATTAATGTTTAAAAAATCAATGTTACATACAATTTCCTTTAATATTTAGTCTCTGCCAGACTATGCCTTATTCAAATATACCGTAAAACATGTCGAGTAAGATGCCTTCCACTATATGATTGACATTTAATCACAATGGCACGTAGACAAAAAGCTAGTCCAAAAAGCAATTAAGTAATGCGTTAACGGTTTTCAGTTAACGGGTAGACCGGAACACTAAGTAATTATGGTCTGAGTTAAGGTTGACTTGACGCGTCATTTTAACCCGCGTTTTATTCATATAGTTTAGTGTTAGTGTTAACCCTCGGTCTGGCTGTACGGTAAAGTAATTACATACAAGGCTTAAAGCCTCCTTTCCATCGGTTGAAGTATTTTTTATTTATTTCTCTTCTGAGTTAGATAAAGTTTTACACTTAGGCAGATATTAAAAACCAATCACGTATAGGTTATTATAAAGCTAAACGTTTTATTGCACGATTTTATGATTGAATTTAATAAATACGCTCAGTAAACGAGTAAAACTTGAGCTAGCAGAAATGTTGGTCTGGGTGGATACTTTTAGAATGCCATCTTTTCGAAACCTAAGTTAGATACGTCATGCTGATCAACTTTTACAGTGAAGCCTTCAAGTAAAATAAAAAAAAACATCTATTTTGAATTCGTTTTTTCTAACCTAACAATAACTCTCCATATGACTCCAAAGGGAGCCCGTGTGCACAACTCTTAACGCCAGCGTCAGGACAGGTGCTGGGAACATAAAGGGTAGAATTGATGGCACACGTTTCCTTACTCGTAATGTGACCTTTCTTACGGTGTTATTAACATCCCACACATAACTTCAAACATTATTGTTGTCTATTCGTAACAAGGAAAACGCATGAAATTATCTTTGTTAAGAGACGCATTAAGGAAACAGCGATTTTGATGTTTCTAAATGAGGTTAACAAAACAGCAACTAAATTACTAAAATGGAATGAAGAAAAGTTAAAACATAGTGTGTTGTTTGTACAATGATCATTTGCACCTGCGATTCTGTTTGTAATGGAAAAATTGGTGCAAGTAGCAAAGAGCACGGTCAATATGCTAACAGTTTCAGAAGCCATTAAGCTGGTCTTAGTAACTTCGCATATATTTTCAATTATTAGGGGTTACAGTATTATTTTTATCAGCCATATTGAAACATTATTTACTGGCGTATTCATTATTACGTCTTTAAATTGTCTCTTCTCTACATTAGGTATAAAGTCAATCCGTGTCTCAAAAATCCAACAAGCACTTCGTTTTATGTAAGAAGGCTGACATGCAGGCAGGCGGTAAGTGGTTACTGTCGCTTATGGAGATTATTTATTAAAATTTTCAACAATAGATCGAGTGTTTTTGGAGAAGGCTTATGTGTAGCTCGTAGGTGATTAGTATAATTAAATGATGTGTTGTACATCAGCTGAACTGTCACCGTAGGCCAAGGAAGTCGTAATGACCGCTCGGAAGATATTCCTTAAGTAACTAGGTGAAACCGGGGTGGATCAGCCAGAAAACAAGCTAAGCACACGTTGATCAAGGACAATAAGATCGATACACATTATCTATAAAAACAACTCAGGTACCTAAATGTATTTATGTACATGCCAGACTGTGTAAAAATAATCGTCTGATGGTAATGACGTAAATAATTTCGCAACATTTCACTTGGCCCGAGTGAATTCATTCAGTTCCAAAAGTGAATTTGGTTTTCTTGCACGTATAATTGTAATATCAACAACAATAATTTGAAGTGCGAAATCAAAAGTATGAAAAACAAAACAATAACATAGCATGTTTGTCAATCAATATGTAGTCAATGTCCAAGTAAAATAATGAGTAAATATTGTATTGTCTGTGCGTCGTCATAAGATCAAAGTTTTTTTTAAGTAGTTTTTGTATTTTAGTCTATGTGTCATTTAATATATGAATTCTTCTAATTTGGTATTTTCTTAGGATAGGTACCTATTTATGTGTTATCTTTAGGTTTATCATCATCATGTATAGTTTTCTCCACAGTTTAACAATTTCCATAATTTTTATCTACATATCTGGCACAAATAAATACTTTTTGTTTCATATTTGTTTGAATGGTAAAGATATAAAATATAAGCCAGGACGATTCGCTATTGAATGAAATTATAATAATTTGAATGCTAATAAAATAATAATAAAGCACAAGTCTACGTAGGTAGGTACATCCTATTGTATGTATAACACAAACGATTCAGCGGAACAAATCAATTATTGTTTTTGTTGCCAAAATTTAAAAATAATGCACACACTACTTTAGTTCTAACATACTTACAAAAAATTGGCATGGACTAATTGAAAACGCGATGTCAAAAATGACTTTATGAATTCGCAAATAAGGTTAGAAATCATTTACAACATTTTTCGCCACTATATGTAGACGAAAATGAAATCCGTGAAAACCAAATTTTCCACAGCATGTTATGATGTGACAAATAGTTTCAGTGACATGTATCTTATGTTACATTATAGTGGAGACAAGAAACAAACAATTTTACAATTACTATACTCTGCAAAATACGTCAGAAGCATTTTTGGCTAAATAATGTTCTAGCCTTTATGCGTATTTTAAAACTATGAAGTCTTCACTTTGTGTATGGCCTCCTTTCATTATCAGGATTATCATGGGTTTCTCGTAAAGTATCACGGTAGGTACGCCTATTTTCTAAAAATAATGAATGCATGATTGACAAATGAGTTATTGGGATAGAACTAAGCCAGACAGAGGTGACTCGTGCATAGATCAACAAATATTTTTTCTTTCTTTCTTTCTTTTTCTCATCTGGTCATATTACTCACATGAAGTTTGATTAGGTACCTACCTAACTTCTGATTAAAAAAAAAAATCTTATCCATACTTCTAATGTTAGAATTTAACTTTTTATGACTAACTGACATTGTTAAACTCAATGTATGATAGAATGAAAAATAATATAAGCAAAAGTACCTAAATAAATTCTTGATAATTAAAGCAGCACCTTATTATTCATCAATTCTAAACTTGTGCTATAGAGACGAGCTGTGACCACTGGTGGTAGACCGTGAGGTATTGAAGGTAAAGGTTAAGTTGCGAGACTTGCGGTCGAATCCATAAAAAAATATAGCCTCCACTATACATGAGGATAGGCCAAATGGTTAAATTTTAATAGGACTGACTCTACATTATAATAATTTTTACACAAGAGAAAACTCTAAGGTAAAAGATTTGCCTACACTGAACAATACAAGTAAAATTACATGTAGAAAAAGGTTAAAAGAATATTCGTGGTTGAATTCGAACATTACATCATCAATAGAAGATTCATTTTAATATCAATATGTTGTATATAAAATGGTAAACTGACTGACTGGGTGATATATCAACGCACAGCCCAAACCGCTGGACTTAGATACTTGAAATTTTGCACATAGATACTATATAGTCACTGATAATTTTGTTTTGTTTTTTTTTTTTTTTGTTATAACTCGTATATTGTCAGTGAGACTAGATAAATAATTTAATGTAATAAATCTGAGTTGGATTTGAAAAGAGTAATTGCTGAGTTTCTTGCCGGCTCTTCTCAGTAAAAGCAACCTTCCGAACCGAGCGTTAGAGTCAGACTATTCATAAGTGCTTGAAAAGGCCTATTTGAATAAAAAATACTTTCATTTCATTTCATTATACAGTGTAGGCATCTAAAGAAGGATTTTAGAAATTCAATCCCTAAAGGGGTAAAATAGGGGTACGCAGGTGAAACCGCGGCGGAAGACTATTCTACCATTAGATACTCAGATCAAAACCAGAATCAAATACAGTTTATTTTCGGAATCGGGTCAAACTAATACATAAATTCCTCCAGGCTTTTTGTGCTTATTACTTTCGGTCACCTCGTTACCTTTCATGGTAAGACCATGAAAGAAGTCAAACATAAGCTTAATCATCAAGCAATCAACTTAATTTTGAAATGATACAAAATATAATTTCATGTGAACGTAACCAAACAATTGATCAACTTTTAACTACGTGAAAAAAACCTACTTACCGATATATCTGTCTATAAAAATAATAACGAGTATAGGAAATAGAGCTAGCTAATTTGAGTTAGGCCTGATTTTTCAATGACCATGGTGTCAGATAAGCAGTTCTTCTCTTTCTGTATCACTCTTGACAGAGTGGTCGTGGTCATCACTTCAGGTGTTGGTGGCAAGCTTCACAGCACGCCGCCACTCTTCTCTGATGGCCGCCTTCCTCGTGCATTCATGAAGTGATGATGAGTCATTTACTGCCGCTTTTATCTGGTCAGTCCACCTCATAGGCGATCTTCCTCGTGGCCTGGTACCCTCAACCTTTCCCTGGACCACAAGTCGCTCAATAGCCACCTCCCCTCGGCGGCATACGTGACCAAAAAAGGTGAGGATACGGGACTGTACCAAAGATGATAAACGCTGCTTGATGCCGAGTTCTCGAAGTATAGACTCGTTGGTACGGAATTCAGTCCACGATACTCCGAGCATTCTCCTCCAGCACCACATCTCTAGGGTGTCTATCTTCTTCTTCTCTACTTCCCGCAGGGTCCACGTTTCTGCGGCGTACAAGAATATGGGGAATACAAGTGCCCGAACTAGCCGAATTTTTGTGGCTCTATATATGTTGCGATTCCTCCATATTTTCCTCAGCTTGTCCATTGCAGACCTAGAGATTGCCATACGCCTCTTCACTTCGTCGATACATCCACCGTTGTTCGTAATTAAGGCCCCCAGATAAATGTATGATTGCACCACATCACAATTAGCAATTTGTGTACTTTCTGGAGAATTGTTATTCATGCGGTCGACAATCATCACTTTTGTTTTATGCCGGTTTATCTTAAGTCCGAACTCAAGGCTAACTCGTTCCATTTTCTCGAGAAGTTCTTCCATGTGCTGGGTACTGGTGGCGAACAAAGATAAGCAGTATCTGGCTGTTAATTTAAAAATTGAGCAGATTTTCTGTAGACTTATTAGAAGAATAGCTTACTTATCTGTGGTTTATCCAGAAATTGAAAAATTGGCCCTTAATCCATTCAGCTCAGTAAAAAAAAAGTACTTACATACTTTAAACCATTTTTGTTGCCTGTCTAATAAAAGTAAGTATAATGAAGCCATTGCAGACATTTTTATTGGAGCAATATGAAAAACATTAAGTGACAAATTACAGTACCAAATACTTCACGCGCGCCGTCATGTGATTATAATCTTTCATAGCGGAGAAGCAAACTGCTTTGGCGCCAAAACTTTATGAACTAAAAAAACTTATAAGCTGCAATGTTATGTTTATTGGCAATTTGCGTATATTGTAACGTCAATGTATAGATTCAGACGATGACGCCGGCTCCAGCATGGGCTGCATAATAATCGATTTTTATTTTAGTTTTTTCTTATTTATATCGACACGATGGCTAATAACTATGACGTGGGTAGATGAAATCAACATGCTAACACTATCGGTACTAATCGGTAGCACACCCAATCTCCAGAGCCGTTAGTACGTTAGGTTTGAATTTGGAACTTAGGTAGGTACTTAGAGTGAATCCTACAATGAATGAACATGAGCTTTCGGTAAAGTAAAAACGTAGTGAGGAAACTATTGCACGCATATAGGAGGAAAATATTACCGATCGAAGATGGGCTAAAGGTTTTCATAATATTTAAACTATAAGTAGGTATGTATGTAGGTACCAACATGAGTAGAAAATATTATTTTTAGTTATTTCCTGGTAGGCTGAAGGTCGCTTTTAAAATGGACAAATCATTTTACTGAAATCATTTAACAATAGAGTAATATGTACTGAAACAAAGTACATTAGTATTGTCACAGAGTATTGTTCAATACTTTGTAAATCGTTGCGGTAGTCATAAATATAACAGCTGTCAATGAACGCATGTAAAAAAATATGCGAGTTACTGCCTAGGTGGCTGTAATTATTCTAAAATCAGTATTGAGATTGAGATAAATGAGTTAAAAACCTTATTAGCAGGATCACCAGCCAACTGCCAAGTAAAACTATAATTATTGGGTATAATTTAAAATACTAAAAAAAGCAATATTTTTATCATTCTAACAATATACCTATATATAATTCACTATTATTATTTGTACATGATTGTTAAAGAAAAGGTTATTCATTCAGTTTCATATACATACTTTAATATAGGTTCTGTGATATAGATAAATAGGTAAATTAAATAATAATGAAGAACTTTGTATGAATATTTTCTGTGTAAATACTTATACATTTATCCCATAAAAGTATCGTATTTACAAGTACCATTCACCGGTAATTAGGCTATGATAGTTCAAGATCAAAAGTCGATGGAAGACTTCAGTATAGTATACAGCGGGAGTATAAGTAACGGCGATATTGCACTTATCGATATTCTTTTAATTTATGTTCAATCTTAAGTTTTAGACTGTACATCGTACTGACTACGGAACCCTACACTGCACGTGTTCGAACATGCACTTGGCCTGTTTTTGTCTAATGTTATGCTGTGGTTATGTGACAAGTTTTTGAGTTTATGGCCAAAAATGTACAAAAATTCTAATGTTCTCCCTTCATCTCCGAAGTTTTTTAGGTGAAAAGTCTGAAAGAATTCAGACGGATGGATGATAAATATATTTTTACAGAAAAAAATCTTACCTTTTTTAACAATTTTGAGAAATTAAAGTCTTTTATAATCCCTATAAAAATGACAAATCGAAATAGATTATATTGCATCTGAAATAAAGAAAAACGAGTGGTCAAATTTCTTTGCCGATGTTCATTCTGCTATCATAATTACTTATGCATATATTTTAATGGATTCATTCAAATAGGTAGGTTCCTATCACAAATATAGCAGGTGAAGTATGGTATGCGTATGCAGCATGCAATAACAGCACTAAATTTTTCATTGCTACACAATAGGAGATTTTACGACTTTGTAACGATAATGTCATTGTGATCGATTAACTTTGAATTTTCAATTGATTCTATTGTTTCACTACCTGTTAAAGATTTATTTAAAATTATTTGCAACGACGAAATTATCTGATTACCCTTGCACAACGGTCCCGCGTGTCCAAAACACATAAAGAAAAATACATAAATAAAATAAGATAAATATAATATAATTTAACATATATTACAGACTATGTGACCTACAGTCTTCTTTAGCTCTCGAGGATGCTTTCGCCTTTTTTCTCAAATCAAACGAGTTTTAAACTTGTCTATGCCATGGCAACTAATTAAATCGATTCGTGATCATATACCTATCTAGGCATACCTAAGCTAGATTTTAGCATTAACATAAAATTGAACCAAAATTTTCCCCCATACTTACTCCTAAATTAACAATCCGGCTAAGTGCATGGTGCTACCATGCATACCATAGGGTTCCATAGTACTATTCATTAGAAAATGTCAGAACATCGGGCCTGGCTACATCTGATTACGTACGTGTACCTACACGTCCAAACACTTTGCTTGGGGAACAGATTTCGGCAAGCAAGATAGTTATTTCGGTCGGGTCTTTCCTTGTGATTTCAGTCTTTCTCATCTTCAGAACTACAGTTACTGTAGGCGTAGGGGCAAGTAGCTCTTGCAAATCGACCACTTTAGCACTTTATATTTCGTAAACAGTAAATAATATCCGTTAAAAAAAACTTTTTGGGGTGCTAAATTTATGGTATTTTTAATACTTTTATTCGATATACAAACACAGACACACCGAATTCTACTGTTTTATTTATATGTATACATATAAAGATGAGATAATTAACAGCAAAATTGCTGTGATATATAGACGGTTGAACGGACATGAGGAAACGATAAGGATTACTTGTTTTACAACGTAACCCTAAAAAAGGCGACTGCTTGACCTTTCTATATTATGCCTTAATGATGGGTGACATTTTATGGTTCACGCACGGTCCGAGAAAGGGATATAAAAAACATTTGTTACATTACTTATGGACTATAATGTTTATCTAATAATGATAAACGGTAGATATCTCTCAATATTTATGTTACTTTCACATTAGATGAAATGCCAAGGTTAGGTAGGTAAGTACTATAAATGTAGACAATGTTTAACTAACTTGTTGTTGTTTTCCCACCAGTATCAACAAGTGTTTTAGAAATACCTATAGCATTCTAGTAGGTAGGTACCTACCAAAAAAAAAAATTCAAGGTCCCGATGCCCGACAGGCCCGGAAGAAAGTAGTGTTCAATATTTTATGTCTTTGTTGAAGTAGTAGGTACTACCTACACATACGTAATTATTTTTTTCAAAAATGATACGATACATGGCAAATCAATTGCTGCTGAAAATAAATCAGTCTCGAATATTCCTACTAAGACATATATTTTAATGTCATACTCATAATATAAATAAATTAAATCTAAGCTAAACCAGTTTGAAATGATATGGAGAAATGTGGTATTACGGTAAAATTATATTATTATCAGAGTTTTAAACGGCGCAAACATTCTTTTCTTTTAACTGTGATAGATAATACCTAATTCCCCACTATTCCATTTTTTTTTCTAACTGGCTACGATTAATTCATGCAAAATTCAGAAATAAATTAAATTTCAAATTAATTAAATTAAAAATACTGCGATACACAAACAGGGTCTAACATACTGTCTCAACATCCACCAGCCTTTCGCATTCTACATTTAGGTTCGAAACGATGAGCTTCAGCTTTCAGTGAGAAACCATAGCATGCTGGTATTGGTAAGGTACACTTGCCGGGCTACCACCCTCAAAATCAAATCTTTCACTTAGCACACCAATACTTAGGTAGGTACTTTCTTGTTCCGGCAGCTGAAATTGAGAGCCCGTGCCCCTAGGCTTTATCTGTTTTCCACCTTCGGCCACATGATCACTTACTATACACAAAATTCAACAGAATTCTAAACATTAACCTACCAATTGTCGTTATCCTAGGTATAAAAAAAAATGGTTTAATTACCTAACTTTTATATAGAGCAGTGTCAGGTTGAGGACAAAAAAAACCGGCGACACGCATCTGCCCGTGTATTCCTATATTTACAAGAATCCGTTTCGAACAGTTTTTCCCACCCTCACAACTATCATAAATTAATATGAATTACTGGCTTTAAAGTTAGGTTTAAAGTTTTTAAAGTCACCTAAAGAAAACTTGTCAAGTTGAAGCCAAGTTCAGCTGACCATAAGAGGTACTTGGCCAGTTTTTTTCTTCTAATAGTAAGCTTATTCGATTACAAATAATTGATTTGATTATAAGTAGTCAATGATCACATGATCATTTAACTACTTAGGTATTGGGTATTCAAATAAATAACGGAGGATTCTAAATTGCAAGTCTCTTATCGAAATTTAAGTGCAAGCGTATACTTAGGTAAGTATATGACATAGTCATTTGCGATAAGAATCTTAAAAATAACTAGGTAACTATTATACATACATTTAATTATATTATACACGAATATATTTAGTGAATTGTCACGTACCTATATCATATTTGATGCATTGCACGTAGTTTTTAGTAATGGTGTGTAAGTAAATGATCACGCAAATAAGTAGATACTGTAATAATATAATACTGGTATAGTAACCTACTGTTCATTACCTTTTTAATTTAGATGATGTTCAAATTTATAGAACAGCCTAAACTATTTTTTATTCAAATAGTTTATATCTACTTATATAATTATAGGGTTTTGATAACTGATTGTGATCAGGTGATTATTCCTGATTAGGTATTATTCCTGTAAATTTTATTATGATCTGGAATATGACGATATGAAGGAATTCTACGGTCTTTTCCGTTGAATTCCATCATATCTTCTAATGTGGACTTAAAAGTAGTACCCAATTCACATAATCAGATTAGAGTTCCTACCTCGTTATAATATTGTTTTAGAGCAAACCCACTTTGGAGAGGTAAACCCTCTTTGTAATTTTTTTTTTTAAATAGAAATCACACTTACTCTCTATGGTTGATTATTCTATATCTCATTTTCCACTTCAGCAGAATTTAAAAAATTAAATTTGAAATTGTACTTTTATTAATTAACCAACGCGACACCGGATACGCGACGTTCAATCACTAATAAATTCTACAAGTACAAAAAATAACAACAAAAGATGCACAGTATGAACTCAAAGCTCCCAATAGCGGAGATGGCAAAACGCAAGCCACTTGCATCGGCTCTGTCAACGAGGCTCACGAACGTACTATATAAACACCGACATTATCAAACAAACCACCAATACATAGCCGGCAGTCAGAGCGATCGCACATTCAAAAATATTTGAACTTGGAAAAAGTTTATTTTTAAACTTGGTGTTAGTGATTGCGTTTGCAGCCGCCAGTCTTTTATCGTTAAAGGACAAATATTCAAGTAAGTATTAAAATATTAGCTTAGAAAGTGTTAAAATAAATCAAAAATCTTTTACTCTTCAACATGATTCATTATCTACTTAAAAAATAAAAATATTTAACGTTTATTAAAAGAAAAAAACTAACTTAAAATCAAAAGTTGAAAGAATTCAACACATTGTATGCTGTAATAATAGTGCTATTAATAAAAACGAAATCAAGCTTTTGAAAAGAAGTTTATACTTCAAACGAAGTTAATGTAATTCCATTCATTTTCAAATAACTAGCTCTAGTTGACAATAATCTGTGCAAATAATGAATTAATCAATTATGTCAATTTACGCTAGGATAACCACAATTAATCTGGTTCAGCGGACAGGCCTGGCGATGCGCCGACGCCCTTGCGTTGCAACGCAAATTCACTGTCAATAATGCAGATGAGCAACTAACACTTACGCTTCGATAATTTTGATAGGCATACAAAAATATTATATTTATGATTATCTGTACCTACGTTATACTATATTTCGGAAAGCTTACATATAAAACTGCAAAATATTATTTCAGAATAACTTAATACAGCTATGCTATTCTGTACTAAATCTCGACAGTGAATTCTCGAAGTGACTATTGTCTGTCTCGCTCGCGAAACTCGGTAATCAGCAGTTCACGAGTGAGACAGAGAATAGTCACTTCGTGTTCTCACTGTCGAGTTTGAGTACAGAATAACATAGCTGGACGCATTGTTTATAAACTTACAAATAAATAAATAACATAAGTGAATACAATTACCTACATATCAAAAACGCTATAAACATACACAAGCAATTTACACAATTATAATATACAAAAGTATAGAAAAGTTCGTAACACGCGTGAATAAATAAATATGAGTTGTAAAAACGATAAGTTCGAAGCATAAAAAAGTTTTCCTGCGAGTATTTAAGTTATTATTTCTAAGCGGACGACGAAACTAGACAATAGATAAACGAAGGCTTTTTTAAATGACATAAAAAAAATGGAGGAGGTTCTCAATTCGTCTGCATAAGTAGGTATATAGGAGATTAGGATAATCTATAATTTTTAAAGTATGTTCGGGTTTATAGCCGGCAAATATGAACTGATTTATTTTATAATTTTTTGGGAATTCTCTCGACATTATCCCATTATCGTCCCTAATTACTAGAACAGATTAGAATTCATGTTTGATTATTTTATTTTATTTTATGCTTTTTAGTATAAACCTATTTTGGAATTGGTTTTATTTTTTGTAGAATAACACTTCCAATGAGCTTTTATCTATAAAATATTCAAGTTTAAATGTTATTCTTGGTAAGCAAACAATACCGTGGAAGTTCCTAACTAATAAACCTTCACGATTCTCTAAAAACAAGTGCCGTCTCGTCAGCCACGACTAATGCGAAGCAAATTGATTCTATGTACCAGCGTTAGACGAGAACAAAAAAAAATATTGCACTTTTTACATTGGTGAATCACTAGTAATTTTACTAGAATATTAACAAAATTACTAGGTACAGTCAGCAACATAAATAGATGCACAGACTTTACAAGTTCACCATAACTATCCATAATATGGAATTGTGTAAATGTGTCTACAAAAACCTACATGCTAAACATTTCTACACCATCGTAGTTTTCATTTTTCTTACTTTCTTACGTAAAGTCTAGTTAAAATATACAAAATACAGAAATATATTAATGTTTCTGTAAAAAAATTGTCAAATCATTATCAATAAAATCACAGACATTAAAATGTACATTAGAAAAAAGATTTCCCTATAAGAAAAGATAATAACGTTGATGCCTACTTGCCTAGATATTGCATGAATTTTTATTCTTTTTTGTAGCTACAAAGTAAAAGAAATAAGAGTTAGGTACCTAATTGAAAGAAATAATGAAGTTAGTAATTAGCCACAGTGGGTCTGAGTAGCTAATAATGACCCTGCAAATCGAATGAAGCGTTACAAAATGACGATAAAAACGTCTAGCCAGTCGAACTGACTCCTTTGTCAGGCCTTTGTACGCGTCATGTTAGAAAAAATATATTGTTTTTTCTTGATTCAACCCAGTGATCTCACCTGGAGTAGAAAAACATTTAAATACTATTTGCGAGTATATCTTCAGGCAGGAGCTGTTTAGGGGTATTTCAAATATTTCTGAACCGGTGATATAACTTCTAGTAGCTTTGAGTTTCATAAGTTGGGCCTGATAAACGGCATTGATTAGAATAATAATTGCTTGAAATTAAAATAAAGAAAATGTTGTAGACGTCATTTTAACAACCGAGCAAATACGATTGGATCTTAAACCGAAGTCATCTCCAAAATATCCGAAATAATATGCCTCAACAAAAGCAAAGAGCGAACAACGAATACGTGCAAAAGCATTTTAGTAAAACTATCACATCCAGCGCACCACAATTCGTCATAGCGTCATTTTGCACATATATTCCTGCCAGTGTATTGTGACTCAAAGAGCAATAATATGATTTGCGCAGTACATTTCCGTGGCACGTGACATCAATGATTAAGTACTCTGATATAGTCAGGCTTTCCACATTTGAACTATGAGAACGGAAACATTCACATAAACTTATTGTTACCCTATCATTTTCTTGTTAAAATAGAAGGTCCGGGCAAAAAGTACAGCGACCAGTAAGGAACGATAGTCAAGGTAACGTGCCGCGTCAATTATCTAACATAATGATAAAGATTTTCATGGATCATGGATGTTTAGTAATAACAATAAAATGTAGCAGCATGTATAATTATTTTCGGACAAGCGAGTCCAATCTCAATATTTATACAAAAATATAGGAAAAAAAACGACGTTTTCACGGTACAAATCACAAATGATCTTCATGCTTGTGAAATCACCTCATGCGTAAAATGTTTTCTTTACACTAAACGACTGCAATTTTAAATAATAAATTCGGAATCGGTCCGAATCGGAACATCAAACAAGTCGGACATTTGTAACTAAAATAAATTATACGCAGTGATAGGTTAAACATAAATTAATTAACGCAAATTAAAGTTTAATAAAGTATCCTAAGACTAATGAAGCCATTATAATCATTGTAACCGTTAGATAGATAGATATGGGTGATGTTATTTTTGTTGTTGCTCTATTTAAGCCGGAGCGCTCAATTTTAAATGAGTAGATTTGTTGACATTTCATAGTCGGCAAGGCAGGCTAGTGCCGTTACACAAACTCGAAGTTCTTCCGCTGGCAACGACCTAAGCTGCTCTAATACTGCAACATCTGACATGGCTTCTGATTACCGTTATACAAATAACATATTTTTGATTGCTTATGTACTTCCAGTAGTATAACCAGGTATTGTCGTTATTTTAAGATAACATAATTTAAACTTTCGTAGAATCATATCCATTTTATTCTAGACTAGCTTACGCCCCGCGGTTTCACCCGCGTTCTCGAGGGATCTTATGTTTTCCCGGGATAAAAAGTAGCCTATAGCTTTCCTCGATAAATGGACTATCCAACACTAAAATAATTTTTCAATTCGAACCAGTAGTTCCTGAGATTAGCGCATTCAACCAAACAAACAAACAAACTCTTCAGCTTTATAATATTAATAAATAAATATATAGTATAGATAAGTACAAGTACCTTGTTGTTGTAGCAATAGTCTTGATTAATTCAAGTCAACTCTAAAAATTCCAAGCTATAACCTTTACAGAACGTAAAAACAAATAAATATAGTACTTAAGTGAATCCTTAATGCATGATACATTAAATATTCGTATATAGATAGGTACATACCTACTTGAAGTATTTCTAAATAAATTATGATTATAAGTATAGGTATTTCTTAACCTTAAAGATGAGCTATTCACTTATGACCGGGCCGCAATTCAAGTAAATGGATTCGATTTGAAACGAAATGAAATAGCAATAATAACGATGCAATCTTGATTATGATTAGGTACTGCTCATCCATACAATACACATGAATTTTCTCGTAATCGATAAAAAAAAGAAATAAATTCTTAAATCATGATAATAACATACTTACTTATTGGAACTTTCAATTTATTATTTTATCTATATACCTAAACTTATCCTTTATTTATAATAGGTATGAATCAAAAGTATTCAAGTTATCAGGAACCTGGCTCCTGCATGCAGGTGCTAGTTTTTTTTTTTTGTCATATATTTTTTTTTTTGCCAAAATAGGACGTGTTTTGATTTTAAATGTCAGATATCATTATAGTGAATTTACATTCTTCTCTTTGAAGTATAGTGAATTATTGTCACCGTATTTTTGCTCCTCGAGCGGGTGACACGTGTGATTTTTATTTATATAGAAATGAATATTTATTTATGCTAATTTGATCTAAGGATTAGGTTTTTTTAACATTTCTCTTTTTTACTGTAAATAGGCCAACAACGTTAGAAAATAAAATATAAAATGTTCTTAATTTAAAACTTTTGTTCTAAATACCTACCTCTTGTGGAAACTATTCGACCTACAAAGATAAGACTTGTGTTGTCGACTGTACAACAATACTTGCATTTTCAATTGATAAACGAAATCAAAACACATTGTCAACGTGTGTTGATTTATTGAAAGAGACGTACTTATCGGATAATAGGATGGATAGATAGGTGGTCCCAATCCCAATGCGTCGACAATGAACCATGGGTCGTACCTACCTTCGTTACACAATCGAACCCACGACACGAATAACGGGTTTCAACACTAATGCAACTTATAGAACTTAGAGCTTATAATGACGCTAACAAATTTATTTCGACAAAATTCTTACAGAAGAGATATGGAAGCGTGATTGATTACCATGCGTTTTATAGCATTTAATCAATAGGTATTAAATTTGATTTCCATTTTTTACTGTTGCTTTCATTTTTTATCAATTAAAAAAAAGAGGTGACACGATCAAAATTGCGAAAAAACAATCCCCTAGATCACGATCATTCGAATAGAAAGTAGTAGGCAACTGCATCTAGACAAAAACAAAACAAGACTACGAGATCAGGTCATTTTTTGTAGAAAGCTCGAAAAGTTATTTGGAATGTCTAGGTTGACTCTGTTTGTCATGAATTTTTATAATGGTTGATACGCAAGAACTTGTAGACTAGAAAGATGTTTTCTATCTCATAAGTAGTTTCTTATTTTATAGGTAAGACCTAGCTCAAAAATTCAAAGATATTTTACGATTCGTGACAACTATTCGAATCGATTTTACGATCACTGTTTGACACACACAGTTTTCCGGTTCTTTA
This sequence comes from Tetheella fluctuosa, assembly GCA_951216915.1. Classification (NCBI taxonomy): domain Eukaryota; kingdom Metazoa; phylum Arthropoda; class Insecta; order Lepidoptera; family Drepanidae; genus Tetheella; species Tetheella fluctuosa. Next base: position 8,741,380 of record OX578227.1, on the reverse strand, counting down.
TTGGCAGCTCTATCTATACGTACCAAACTGTCCTATCTCAATTCCAATAATCCATGGTCACTCAAGTACGTAGGTCCCTTAGGCACCTATATGATGTTAAATTACGACTACGTTTACTACTATTTATTGCCTAATATCTAAACACCTTTAAAATATCTAAAAATGTCATTCCACTTTGATCGTAGAAAACATTATCCACATCCAAAATTAATGTCGCAAGAACACATACACTTGTGTGTAATAATGTGTATGTAAATTTACGAGTATTTATCATTAATGTGTGTTTCCCAAGAAATACTGCATTTTAACGGAGAAAGCTGGACCTGTTTGGGATATTTTATATGAACGTATATATTTGTAATGATGTTTATTCATTTTATTGGTTGAAGGTAGAATGCCAGTGGTAAGAATGATACCTACTGCGTGTAGTTGACCTTTAAATATCGTGTTACTCAACATACTGCACTGCATATGATAACAATTATTTTGTTCCATCAAAAATTCTTTAAAAATCGAACCTCTTTTGTCATTATGTCATATTTTTATTTTTGTCATTAGTTGTGTATTACATCTCATTCCGTGTAAATATCTCAAAGCAATTGTTATATTTTGTTGAAAAAATAATTTAAAGAACAATATGATGTTATTTTTTTCTCAGGATACGTGCGGTGCGTCTCATACGCATTGTATTGTGGGTATATTAATGTGACACAATGATTGTAGGAATCGTACCATCCATGACATGGTAAATACATAATTGGCTTAGCAAATGGTCACGATCCTCATAACGTTACAAGAGTGTTCAAATTACCATTTTTTACAGTATTATTTTTATAAAGATTGATTCCATAAAGGTAGTATAATAATTGCCAATATGAAGCTGCATCGGCAGTATGTAGGTTGGTAGGTACCCAGTAACATAGGTTTAGTAACTGCAGGTTTATTACGTAACGTTGTTGCAATCCGTTTCAATTTGAAACAGACTCAATTTACCAATTTTCTGATAACTGCAAATGCAACAAATTGCTTCATTGCAATCGGAATTATTTTAATATTGACATTATAATATTTATTTCGATTGAAGTTGTTTCGAATTGAAACTGATGGCAACAAAGTTACGTAATCCACGTACTGAACTTTATATAGGGTAGGTACTCTAGGTACCTAGTATGTTTACAAACAGAAACACATGCGATGGACTTGGCAGATAAGCAAAATGGGATTTGTAATGGTGCGCCTAGTAATTATCTTCTACCTGCTATGCCCTTGTAACATTTCGATGCAAACCTCAAGAAATAAAATACATAACTTTGAAGAAAATCTCTGTATTATTATAAAATAATTCAGCGTATAATATTTTTCAACTAAGAATCGTTTTTGTGTGGATTCAAGGAAGTGCATCAAGTCAAGGCCTTTTACGCTTGCTTTGCAAAACTAGATTTTTCTTAATTTTGGATTCAGATAATAAAATTGTCAATGTCATACATACGTATTTTATTTATTGCATAATTATTTTTATTATTATTGTATTTTAATAACTTTTACATCTAAAAGATTCAATTAAAACAAAACAAATCGTTCGATCGCACGTGAATAAAATAATACGTTAACGTCTGAATAATACTGTAATATTTACAAAGCGTGTTACGATAGTGTACAGTCAGCAACACAAGTAGCTGAATAGAGCCTTTACAAAACATCTGCACACTACAACTATGCATAATAAGGAAATATAAAGTAAATAGGTATTTTTAAATGTCAGGCTTCTTGGGTATCTACTATACATTTCTACATCATGGCGTTTTATAATTATATTTGGATCTGTTCAGCTACTTGTGTTGCTGACTGTACTTACCTACAGACAGGAGATCGTTAAAAATTTGCATTTCGTAAAAACATTCGGTCAACCGTTACATCGGACAGTGTTTCGTAATTGTAACAAAAGCTGGGACAATAATATAATAGATTGAGTTTTACAAGGCCTACAAAATAAGGTTGAAATGTTTTGCCAGATGAATAACTGATATACTAGATACCTACATAAGTAGAACATCTAAAAACTGCAGATATACTATACTATGAACTAGGAAAGTAATTGTTCCAACAGTGTTGTCATCCAGTAATAGCCAGCGTTACATTGATTACATAACTTGTAGGTACTTATCTTAAATTCTAAACCACCAAAAACTATACCTATCATTTCAAATTAGAAAATTCCAAGGAAATATTAATTTAAAATGAGAGTTCACTGATTTCTGTTTTAACTTCCTCACTGTTTCCCTAGTTCATGACCCCTGTCGATGACCATGCAAATGGAGCAGAAAATAGATAAACGCAAAAGTTTCAAATAAAACGTCAATCCACATTAGGCATCACGTGTAGCAGCATGTACGTGCCTATAAACAGGCGGCAATTTTTTTCATTGGCGCAATAAACGAGCTTGCTCTGGGATTCAATTGAAAGATCGCCGCGCCGTGTGGGAAGATGACAAAACATGCCCTCAGCCCGCCGAGGATATCCTTCCAGAAAATAACTCAACATACCTACCGTATCCAATAAATCTGATACGTTTATTCTCGACATGTGTAATGTATTTCGATAGACATTGTAACTATTTTAGGGCGTGTGATTTACACAAAAATATATTCGAAAAAAAATTATTATATAAGGTAAATTATAGGTTTATTTATATAGGATAGGGCCATTCTAGATCTTCCTTCTTATTCTATCTTACGTAGGTACTAAATAAACACCCGAGAGATTTGCATTTCTTAGGTATAAGAAGCTGTATAAATTATGCTATGTTTCTTCATGCTTTATTTTTTCGTAATTAAAGCGCAAATATTTATAGTTATAGGTATTTGTAAGATTGTAGAAAATAATATATTATAATAAATAAATTTGTTTGAGGAAAAATATAAAAACATTGGATAGCAATCAAGCGAGAAAAAAAAGATGAAATACTCCAACATTTGAGGGATGTAGAGCCAATATTAATATTCTTTGGTGCCAATGGCCGATCATAAAGGTTCATTGGCACCAGTTTTTCAAAATCGTTGTGCGTATTTAATTATCTGTTGATTTTTAATTTGTATATGGGACTGTAAACATTGACATATTTTCTATTAAGTATGTATAGATATTTATTTAAAGTTAGAACAGTTTTTATAAAGCCAGAAGTATCTTAGCTTATTCGTTCTTTCCATCAAATGAATAATCGGCCTTAAAATATTTAATTGATGGAGTTCCTGCGATTTGAATATAAATAAAGTTAGGTTGTAACCTACTAACAACATGTAGCTACTTACTTACCTAATTCTTCAGTACCTACGTGATATGTTTTGGTATATTAGGTAGGTATAGTACAGCTGCAAGCGAAATAATCAAATTTACTATGCTATAATTCATTCATAAATATTTTATTTTATGATGGTAAAATAAAAAACAAGTACCTACCTACGACATACCAACTCTACCTTCATCCTTTGATCGTTCACGCATTTACTATAAGTAATATTTTTATAAGAATTGATCGTACAATCATAAGACCGCATTCACATTTCCACGAAAAATATCGAAAATCCGGATTTTTTTTAGATTTGTTTTTGTTTTTCTCTGAAATTACTAGATATGATAAAATCTTTGAAAATAAAACTCAGTTGGCATCGTAAAAACTACTGATACTAGACTGTTATTCCGCTATATATTACAATTTTTCACAAAACTTACGTAACGCGATACGTGATGCGATCCTTCGGCGATATACTTATTATATCGTTTACTATAAGTAAAAACCATCTGACCGCTTAATAAGAGATATAGGTAACTGGTGAGAACCCAAGTTAAGAAACCGGCTCTCGTTACGTATTGAACTCGAGTCTTCGAGCATCGAGTATGTATAAAAATAACACTAATAACTACACCATCTCGACAGCAAAAATAACATGACTCAGGATTGCACCAGCCAGACTTGGATTCTCATTTTATCTACTAAATATTATCTTCGGTTTACGAGACCTCGATTCGTCAAGCTAGACAATTGTGTGTGAATCATTCATACGATGCCACACATGCAATCCAGTTGCCAATTCAATTCAATGAGCTTATTAAAATTCAGATAATGCGTTACCTACGTCTGACCGGATCATCCATATTTCCAATGCGCAGTTCATATCCTGTGTACCACACCACGCACGCACTAGGAAGTGTCCATCATATCAAACATTATCCGCGTCTCCTTTTTATTAAATAAAAAAATATCTGGTAGGTAGGTATAGTTGATAAATACAATCCATCCAAACATACAAACTTTCACATTTATAATATTAGCAGGATAATATATAATAGCCTAGTTGGACGGTAATGTATGTATATTTTATAACGACTATTCCCTAGACGGAGGCTGTATAATCATTTAATAGCAAGGCGCCAGACCGCATTCCAACAAGACCTGGGATATCACCTTAATGCCCTACCTACAACTACTTCTCGCTATAAATAGAACCCATCACCAAGGTGTACGACCTTCCTACTAGCTAATGCTAAATATACAAGCAGCTAAAGAAATGCCATAAACCTTATGCCATGCATAAAAAAAAAAAAAACAGGCAGTCATGGGGACTGCCGATAGAAGTGAAAACTCTTAACTTAAGACTAATTGAAATTATATGCAAAAATTACTCATAGCTATAGATATACTATTAGCATGAGCATGTCGGTGACGCGAACCTATAAGTTTTTCCCACCAAAAACGCTCAACGCGGCTAAAGACGTTTTCACTTCAATAACGTTTCTACCGATAGAGCAACAAAATAAAACGTCTTTAAAATATACATGCTTGGAACGATCAATCGCACATCTTACGTGTTAATTATAATATTTTGAATGACTATATCAATAACAACACAGGCAGTTAGACGTTTACTTATTATGTGAGCATGAGAAATTTCTTACAAAAGCTTCATCGTCAGCCCCCGTTCACAAATAGTTTACATCCTACTTACTCATATCATATCAATTGCAATACAAACAACTAGAACATACTCTTACCCCAGCGCATTGGGCCCTCAGTACCCTCAGCCTAATGGGTAGTGTCCAAGCTCTGCTGTTCGGCGTGTAACATTGGCCTTACCACGCTCACGACTTTAAGACGTACATTCAAATGCACTATAATTCGGAGCTATTGTTATATCAAACCACTAATTGAGCAATTTGTCTTTTCAGGATGAAGGTCTTATTATTATGTATGGCCTTCGCAGCTGTGAGTCTGGCAAAGCCGGTCGCCGATAACATACCAGAAGGTCCTGCTGTCTCTTTACCTGATGCTACTGAGAAAAATGTGGAAGCACAGCCTGCAGAACAACTTGCACCTGTTGCTTCTGCCTCCGAAAAAAGTCCTACAGTCACCGTAACTGAAACTAAAAGTGCGTCTGTAGACCCTGTGGCCACCAAGCTCGATGAAGCACTGGAAGTAAAAAGCAAGAATAAAGAACCTAAAGTAGATGAAACTGAAAAGGAGAAGGCCAGCAATCCTACCAAAATCATTAGCGGAGTATTGAAATCAGATGTGGATCAAGCTACAGTCAAAGAAGTTCCGAATATAGTATCTACTAAATCAGCCGTGCCAAGTGATGCCGTTGTTGCTGATGAAGTCAGCGCTCCAGCTGCTGAAATCAATACTGAGAAATCTGAACCATCTGTCGAAGACCAGAAAAATAAACTATCTAATGAGCCAGCTCCAGTTGAAGAGCAAAAGCCCTCAGAATCAAACGCTGAGAATGTTTCTGTGTCTGCCCCTCCCGTAGATGCTAAAGAGGCTGAATCGCTTCGAGAGCAAGACATGCTGCGAGTAGAACGCGATACCGTCGATGATAAATTTAAGGCAAATATAAGTTCAGTAGAAGCGCATAAAGAAGCAGAACTGCTTAAAGAAGCGTCAGCAGACACGCCTAATCATGAGTCGAAAGAAACGCCTAACGAAGTGTCAGCAGAAGCGCTTAATATAGTATCCGAAAAAAAGGAATTAGATGATATTAAAAAAGAGCCATCAGAAGAGGCACAACAAGTTGCAAAGTTAGAGACACCAATCAAAGATGACGAAAGCCCTAAACAGGTCCGTGAAAGCAATAAATCCAAGGAATCTAGCAAACCGCTAGAAGAACCAAAAAATCCAGTATCTCTCGAAACCGGTGAGCCCCAGGAATCAAATATGAAACCTGTGGAGACACCGCTAGGAGCTGCACCCACAGAAAATAGCTCCGAAGAGAGCAACGAAAAGATAGTCGATAGTAGCAGTGAGAGCAATGAGAGCCATGAAATCTCCAAATCTTAGATAAGTAGAAAGGTGGCGCATAGCGGCGGACGTGTGTCGACCGCCCTCGACACGCGCCCCCCGCCAGCATCGGTCGCGGGACGCCGCGCCGCCGATGCCTCGCGAGACGCTGTGTTTGTGATGCATCTCCGTGCCTTGTGCAAGAGTGAGTCTCAGTGGCGACCGCCACACTGACGTGCCTGGTGGATATCACCAACTATTCACTACAACTAGAGACTATTTAAATAGCAGAACCGAAAAAATTACCTTCGTTGTAATTATAAATTGTCAAAGTAAATTATCGAATTTCCGCTACCTTAAGTAATAATTAAATATGTTTTTATAATAATGTGTTTTACATTCAATTACCACTATCCACTAACCACAATCCACTATTCACTATCCTGTGTGTGATGTCCTATACGTGATTCAAAAACTCATATTTCTTATTCTTTGAATTTTAAAAGGCAAAAAGGGATTTATGCTAATTGCTTGACGCAGCTACGAAAACACTTCCAGCTATTTCTTGGTTATATTTTTGGAACGAAGTTACTTTACGGAGCTTACGGTAGGAGTTAACTGGCAGAAAAGGGAACCGTAACGAAAAAGCGTTAACAGGGTGATTTTTTAGTCACTGGCAATACTTTTCAGGGCTGGAAGTACTCATCAATATGAACAACTGTTACTATGGGACCAACTCTGATATTGCGTATAATAAAATGGTTGCTTCATATATTTTGGTCGAGTAGGTATTGAACTTTTGTATGGAACAGCTGATAATTTTTTCGTGATTTCACAGTTAGTCCCATAATAAAAGTTGTTCATATTGATGAGTATTTCCACCCCTGCAAGTATTGCTAGTGACTACAAAATCACCCAGTATAGGTACATGTGTGTGTGAATTACCTTAACTACAAAAATCGTTTGAATCTTAGCTCTTATGAAGATAGTTGCTCATTTCATGGTCTCCTCACACTCAGTAATCGCCGGATAGTCGCGGACATGATGCTCCTCTATACCATACTATGCGATCGTATTGACTGTCCGCTACTAAGCAATGAGGTAGGCCTTTCAGTACCCTTCCGGCGAACACGGCATACTAGTTACTTCATGTATCTATACATCGCACTAAGTATGGTAGTAACTCAACTCAGTGTTTACACGAATCGCACGTAACTATAACAAACTTTTCCCTACTGTCGATCAACTGCTCCAAGGATGGCGTCAAGCGAAATGTCATTAAATCTCTCTCAGGTCAGGTCGGTTAATATAGGTAATCAACATTTCTCATAGAACACAACTTACGCTAAAACACACACACACACACGCACATACACAAAAACATATAATATTACACATCACTACATCCATATCTTTCAATTATTACTAGTGTGTGTCCACACTGCGAGCCTAGCGCCACAGAATAAAGATGTAACCAGTACGGAAACTACCTACAAACGGACGAAACGGCTCACTCACACAAAGATGCGCATCGACAGGGGTCCTAAGCGGTTTTCGCGGTGCTGTCAGTAGTGAGTGCCGCGTCAAGACGACTAAACTTGTACGTGACCAGTTTATTTCCGCGATCTTTTTAAAAATGCCACGAGCGTATTGCGTAGTATACGGCTGTTTGAACTTTGCTTCAACAAAACCGGAGATATCGTTTTTTTAAGATCATATTATGTTCGTAAAACATAACACAAAATACAAATCTAAGATGGCGGCTGTAATAGATTATAATATTATTATCAACTACAACATCATGGGTGTCGTTTTCATGGTTTTCGAAGGTGTTGAAGCCGTTAGTGCTGTCAAAATAGAAATCCAAGATGGCGCCTGCAATAGATTATCAACTTTTTCGTCATGGGTGTCGTTTTTATGGTTTTCGAGGGTGTTGAAGCCGATAGTTCTGGCAAAATGTAAATTCAAGATGGCGGCTGCAAGAAATTATCAACTTTTTCGTCATGGATGTCGTTTTTATGGTTTTTGAGGGTGTTGAAGCTGATAGTGCTTTTGCAATCAATAATTTGTAATCTATGAAGAATAAAGGTATTTTTTATGCAATGGTTTTTTAAATACTAGGTACCTACCTACCAAAAAAAAAAAAGATCTTCAAGCTGTGTGTTAATATTAAACTGTTTTCCGTATTTTAAATTATCGAGATTAACCGACACAATGAGATACCTATTTTAAATTTTATTTGTAAACTAGCTATTTCAATTCGATTAATTGGTCACTAGTCACTACAGAAAATATGTTTTAATAAAAAAAAAACAATACTATAAAACATTAAACGTGTCAACCCTATTGCTTCAATGGAGTGTAGGTAATTATTTTATCAACTAGGCTTAGTTTCCATACTGGTTACATCTTTATACTGTGCTAGCGCGGTTGCGACGGCGGGTGCGAAATATCAAACATAAGAAATCGCTATTTGCGTCCATAGTGTAGTGACTAAGGCGGGCGCCTAGCGCGACAGACTTGAGCGACATAGCGCGCGTTGTTTTCAAACGTTCCAATCCGCGCATTATGGCCGCACTACGGGCATAGACAACAAGCGACCTAGAGGGCGGGTGCGGGGGTATCAAATCTGTTCAGTCATGTCGCTCGGCGTAAGCGCGGCAAAGTATATATTTTTTTTAATGGCGGTAAATACTGAAGTATTCATAAGTGCTATTCACTCCAAACCAGCTATATGGCACAGTAAACACCCACACCAAAGTAATCGCACAATAACAAGAAAATTATGGAACGAAATAAAAAAATCTTCATACAAATTTAAAAAAATCGCCATTTATTTTTCTGTTTTTATTTATTTCGTGCACTCCATCCCTTGTGTTAAACACCTCCCATCTCAGGATCGGACTATCCAGTAAAAATACCAAATCTTCGTCCATGGTTTGAACACCTCAAAATGCTATAACAGATCGCACGTCATTTGCGCCCGTACGCTCCCGCCGTCGCGCCCGCCACCGCCCTAGTCACCGCGCATTCAGTGTGGACGCACACCTAGGCACTCAAATTTTACATAACTTAAGTTATTTTTATTATTTAATATTTTGCTTCTTTTATAATTTACTAGCTTTTCCGCGCGGTTTCACCCGCCTCGATAAATGGGCTATCGAGGAAGGCTATAAGCTACTTTTTATCCCGGGAAAACATAAGATCCCTCGGGAACGCGGGTGATACCACGAGGCGGGAGCAAGTATTGTATATGTTTCATTCATTTGTATCGCTGTTGATTTCTCAAATATATAAATAAAATAAAATTGCAATTCCCACGCTCACGTGCCCGTGTCTTAAATAATAAAAGACAGGCGTGACGTCACTAATTATGCCTCCATGCGACTTTCTCGGAGGTTCAAGAATAAAAAAAGGTTATAGGCAATTTTTTATCCCGGGAACGCGGGTGCAACCGCATAGAAAAGCTATTTGTATATTTGCTTGCAATTGCAATATTTATTATAGTAAAATTATTATATACTAGCTTCCGCTTTCACCCGCGTTCTCGAGGGATCTTATGTTTTCCCGGGATAAAAAGCCTTCCTCGATAAATGGGCTATCCAACCTAAACAAATTTTTCAGAACCAGTAGTTTTTATTTTTATTTGTATAGTCTTGTGTTTGACCACAATCTCACTAAGTGATGATGTGGCCGAAGGTGGTAAGCACACAAAGCCTAGAAGGTTCTGGCTCTCAAGTGCAGCTGCCGGAACACACGATTAGGTGTTTGGCGACAGATTTTCAACATGAGGGTGGTAGCCAGCCAGGCGGGTACTACAAAGTACCCTACCACCGTGCTATGGTTTCCTCACGATGTTTTCCTTCACCGAAAGCGCAAGCACATTGTAGGATTTGAACCCACGACCTTCGCCGCGGCATCCGACGTCACTACCACTGAGCTATCATCGCCTTAAAAGAGAGTTCCTGAGATTAGCGCGTTCAACCAAACAAACTCGCTTTATTATATTTGTATAGATTGAACTTCGTTCTAGGCGGGGGACCCCCGACCACACATTACTTTTTATTTTATGGATAAGTTATCTTAGTAAAATTACAGTGCCAACAAGTAGTTTACAAAAATTTAATCCATTGTTATCGGCGTCATCGCTCAACACAATAAGAGTAAGTAGTAAAGTATTTAATGCTACAATTATTTTATGTCTTGCCTTCCTTACTAACCTTTACTAGGTAGATCAACCTATTTTTAGGGCAAGGACATAATTACATTCTCCCCGATCCAAACATTGTTTGAAAATAAACGACATAAGCTTCAATCAAGCGAAGAGGTGGATAAATCGGAAAATAGTTTCAAGTGAGTAATTAAATTTGTTAAATTGTTGTACATCTGCTGAATAGTACCTCAATATAATATGAACGTGGATAGTTTTATACCTTCAAAACAGCACATAATTGAAAAAAAATGCACTCCGGGAGTGCCGACAGAAGTGAAAACTTTTTTTTTTGAGAGATTGAGATTGAGCTCTTGTATCATCATCATTATCATTAAAATTATGACAATCTAAAATAGTTTTTTTTTTCTGAGTGAGTTTGCGAGCGACTAGCGACATTACTGGCCGCAATTATTTTAATGGGAGGAAAAGAAACTAAACGTCAAACTGCGTCTCATCATAACGGTGTCGCGAGTCCAGAGGTTTTACCTCATCTAAAAATATGCGTACCGCGCAAGAAGTTTACACTTCAAAAATATAGTATGTTCCCGATGGATTACAGTTTTCTATTATTTTATTATCATTTCAAAGCTCTATTCTATTAAGAAGATTAGCTCTTGCCTTAAATATAAATTAAGCTTTAGTGGCAATAAACTGACCAAATCTCTGGAAGGAACTATAACTGATAAGGAGGAAAGGCTCTCGACTGGAAACCAATTACCGGAAACCGAAGAACGGTGAGGCCTAAAATCAAGTGGACCTGATTACAATCGCTGGGAGTCACTCAGAACGTTCGTAGTTGAAATTCATGAGGAGCCTTCAGAAGTGGACCTGGGTTGATTTTGATGGACGTAGATGTTTATTAGCTGGATTTTAACCGTATAGTGTAGCCATGCAACTGATCCATTGTGGATTTGAGAATCCATATGCTACTGAATTTCTTGTTTGAAATGCTCCTCGAATGCTACACTTCATTTAAATATAAGTATGCAAATAATTGAGAATATGTACACCAATACATCAACATCTAAAAAATTATAACATTTTATAAGTATTTAAAATCACAGATTTCGAAACGTAACCTGAAATTCTATTCTTAACTTTTAGAATGCATGAACTTACTTCATTCGTAAACATACGGCACATGAGTACTCCAAGCGACCACCAATCCGCAGCGTGACCGTAGGGCTCTCGACTCAGTACTTCAGGAGCTGAAAAAACAGTACAAATAAGAAAACTTTACATATACGTAAATAATTATTTCAAGTAAATTAAAGTTATTTATTAGAAAAAATATATATATTAGGTTGGGGAAAAAGTCTTTTCGCATTATAGTATGTATGAACTTGTAATAAAATCTCTTTGGCTATACTATTTGTATCTGGCTGGTTTTGGTATCATTGAAAGTTTAAATTTTAAAGAACATAATTCCAAATTCAAATTAGGAAAGTGTGATTTTCAATTGTTTTTCGTACCGTCAAGATGAGTGAATCTAATGAAGAAATTCGATACATTTTAAAATTTTACTACAAGGTAAACATGCAACGCAAACCGCGAAAAAAATTTGCGATGTTTATGGACCTAGTGCAGTGTCTGTGAGAGTAGCACAAATTTGGTTTAAGCGTTTTCAATCCGGAAATTTTGAAAAAGTGGAGCAAGATCGGCATATCAGTAGTTACGACGTAGCTGAAGAACTGGGAATTGACCACAAAACAGTTTTGGCGCATTTGAAAAAAACTGGGTACACAAAAAAGCTCGATATTTGGGTACCACACGAGCTCACTGAAAGAAACCTAATGAACCGTGTACTCATTTGTGATTCTTTATTACGACGTAATGAAACCGAACCATTTTTGAAGAAGCTGATAACTGGTGATGAAAAGTGGATCACGTACGACAAGAACGTGCGAAAAAGGTCGTGGTCAAAGGCCGGTCAGGCTTCACAGACTGTGGCGAAATCCGGGTTAACTCGCAACAAGGTGATGCTGTGTGTGTGGTGGGATTGGAAGGGCATTATTCATTATGAGCTGTTACCACCAGGCAGGACCATCGATTCTGAACTCTACTGCGAACAACTGATGAGATTAAAGCAAGAAGTTGAGAGAAAGCGGCCGGAATGAATCAACAGAAGGGGTGTGGTTTTTCATCATGATAACGCTAGACCTCACACATCTTTAGCCACTCAGCAAAAATTAAGAGTTTGGCTGGGAGGTATTAATGCATACGCCGTATAGTCCTGACCTTGCACCTTCAGATTTCCACCTGTTTCGGTCTCTTCAGAATTCTTTAGGCAGTGTCAGGTTAACATCACGAGAGGACTGCCAAAACCACTTGTCGCGGTATTTTGATCAGAAGTCCCAAAATTTCTATAGCAATGGGATCATGTCCATACCTACAAGATGGCAAAAAGTTATCGAACAAAATGGTACTTACATACTTTAGATAAATGTAAATAAACTATATTCAAAAATGTTTTGAATTTTCTTAAAAAATGCGACGAAACTTTTTCTCCAACCTATTACATAAAAACGTTGGATGCAGTCCGTCCAAGACCGGTCCTATTGGAGATCCTTAGGGGAGGCCTATGTCCAGCAGTGGACGTCTTGCGGCTGAGATGATGATTAGAAAATATTGGGAAACGAAAAGGTTACAATTGTTACGGATGTATTGTGCTATTGAAGGTACGTACTAATAGAATTGTCCCAAAAACAAAGAAATAGGGAAACACGATATTAGCCTACATAATCTTACGATAGCAGTTTTCCCTTTGGTTTGAATGGACTCTTAGAAGGCTATATCAATCGTGTGTAAGACACGCGACTTGAATTATTATTTGAGTATTATAACTTATGTAGTTATAGTTTTATAGTAATGATTGATAATATTAATAATGCTATTCTTGAGTAATGTCGCTGTTTCTTCAGCGAACAAGCATTCATACTTCTTGTGCCCACGCAGCTAGCATTCCTCCATTCATACTAAGATTAATTTATTAGTAAAATAAAAAATGTATTTACTTTCCGATGGAAGGAACATCTCGTTGTCGTGAAGCACACGAAGTCCTCTTGCTTTCACTGATCACTATCACTATTATAGCTAATGTCAACTTTTATCGTTCAGGCTGATATATCTTGTGTCGTTAATGAAATGAGCAATCTGCTTTATTCCTATTTCATATACCTACGGTCATTTCTGGATGGCGGTATAGACTACCTACTCGCTTACTGAGTAACTAAAACTCCGCTAGAGGTTTTGTGCCAATTCATATACAGTGTAGAATCGAGGATAATATTAAAACCGGATGCTCTATAGGTCACTAGTAATTTATTAATTATGGTCCCAACTAATTTAAATCAAAACTTTACCTTTTGATTTTTTCTAACAAACTTAATCGTAACTTCAATGTAATGCAAACAATGTAATAGCTCAAATCGATCGATTGAGTTCGTTCTGTATCGTACTTATTCGGAGCTACTCGGAACGTCTCTTTGACAATTAAACAAGTGTGTCGGCTGATAGAATAGATAATACTTAATATCGCACTTCAGTCAGTGGAGTCATCCAAGTAAATATTATTATTTTCTGAAGTTAATTTAAGTTATTTTGCACTCAAAGATTAAATAAACCACTTTCAAGTTAATAGTAAATTATTTATTGTACAATTAACAAATACAGATGAACACAAATACAATTAACAAAGCGTACATACAACATAGGTCGATTTTCAATATGTCTGCTGCTCTGCTGTACGCAAGTAGTGTACCGACCGATAATGTTATTGTGAACGGTTCCTAAATCCACGTTGAGTTGCATCATGTGAAAGGCCTCGGTTATTCTGTTTTTGAGGATATCTACTGTATCATTGTCTACTGCGCATAGTTTTTAACAGCTCCCCATAAGAAGAAACCTAGAGGAGTAAGGTCAGATGACCTAGGGGGCCATCGACGTGGACCAAAGCGTCCAATCCATTTATTTCCAAAAATTTCGTTAAGTTTTCCACCCACTCGTACGACAGAATGTGCCGGTGCACCGTCAAGCTGAAACCAAGTATCATTACGAACATCTTGTGGTAAATTTTAAAGATATTCTGTTAATGGTCCATCAATAAGCCTTAGGAATTTATCGGTGTTAAGTGTACCGTCAATAAAAATTGGACCAATTATTGTATTATTATGGATTCCTGCCCACACATTAAACGGAGAAACGATATTGGTGAGCCAATTCTCTCATGACATGTGGATTATTTCCGATCGTGGAGTAATAGTGCGTATTTCTCCTGCTCCACATTCCATTACGGGTAAATGTGGCCTCATCAGACCAGATGATATGATGCAAAAAGTTGTTGTCTTCTTGGTACATGGCTAAAAACCATTGAGAAAATTGAGTGTGAACAGGTAAATCTCTTGGTAAAAGACTGTGGACTTTCAAAAACATAAAAGACTAAACTAAACTTTCCTTCTTCTCATTACTTTGTTTATGGTGCGGTGATTGACTCCAAAGATTCGACCAGCTTTTCTAGTACTGGAAGTGGGATGCTGTCTAAAATATCGAAGAATTCTTCTTTCCAATTGCCGACTGACATTTAGAGGTCTGTTGCCCTCGTATTGATGTCCGGGGACAAGAGCACGGTTATCACGTAAGCGTTGTACTGCATTTGTAATCACGCGAGCATTCCTCGGGTGCCTTCTGTTTGGAAAACGATCACGGTACAACACCAGGGCACGTGATGCATTACCACGAGCTTCTCCGTACAATAATATCATATCAAAAAATTCATGTGAATCGAATGGTCTAGCCATTTTCACATAAAAATTGTGTTAGTAAATAAATCCAATTCAAATTAAAATTAATATTGAAATCAAAGAAATTCCGTGACAATATTCTGACGTTGCTAATTAAAATTATTATTTTAAATAAATTTACAGTTTTTAAAAAGGAGATCATAATGTACAAAAAGAGTAGCAAAAAGTTCGCTACTCCTTTAATCCGGCAAAACCACGTATTGAATCTACTTGGTATTGACATGTCATGATGGATAAAATTGAATAAGTTATGTAAACAGAGAATTGTCATTGCGATATTTTATAATGTACTACATACAGATTTTAATTAATTTGAAACAGATTTTTATGTCGATCCCCACTACTTTCCACGACATGTCGTGGAAAGTAGTGGGGATCGGTTTTATTCAAGAAGGAGTAAAGTTTTTTATTATCCCCTGTACCATGACTTTGACAACGTTAGCGATAATTTGTTTTGCAATAATACACTGATTATGAATCGTAACTTTAAATTCTTATTGTGTGTAATGCATGGGTTTTGGTTAACTGGGATCATTTCAGAAAAAATACTAATATTCTAGAGAGTCTCTGTTTTCAATATTATCCCCGGTTCTAGGCTACACACTGTAAAAGTAAATGTCATAAACGAAAATGCGAAACCTATACCCTGTCCATTCGTTTATTTTCTTTTTACGTTTATGAATGCCAAATGAAAATAAACCTTATTGCTGTAATATAAGGTTCATTAGTCTCATGATACAACTAACCATTGATTTATGAGATAAACCTTATCACAAATAAATAAAGTTCATTTTTCTTTGTCATTTTAAACGTCAAAAAGAAAAAGAATGGACAGGGTATTAGCGTTTTCCTAACACCATAAAAAAAGTTATAGATCGAGCAAGATTATTTTTTTTTTAATTAGGTTAAACATATTTGGGCTTGTATACATAAGCAAGCGATCGTTTATGTAAGTAATGGCAGTGAAACCAAATGCCGAGACAAAGGTTGTGTGTTCGAGTCTAACAATGAGCATTCGGTGATAGAAAACCTCGTGAATTAATCATAGCACGGTGGTAGGGTACCTACTCAAATTGAAAATATTTCGCCAACCACTTCCGGAACTTAAGATACAGTTCCTCCCTAGGTTTTGTGTGCCTTCGGCCACTCAGTCATTTTCTAGGGTGAGATTGTAGTAAAACACAAGTCTACATACAAAGTAAACATAATAATAGTGGGTCGCCACCCAGGGGCCCCGCGGCTCGTGGTGAAAATAAGTCAAAGAAGCTTTAATTTAATGCTTGCGTTTTAAAAAGGTATTAAATAATAGTTTAATTCACAAAATCAATTTTAGATTAGTAACTTGTTATAAGCTAGGTACATTCTTATTTCTCTACGATAAAACTTAGACACAGATAATAATGTCGCTACCTGGGCAATTTTATTTTGTAATCATTGTATAATTACATTATCTTAATATATATAAATCTCCTGTTACGATGTTTGTCCGCGATGGATTCCTAAACTACTTAACCGATTTTAAATTAAATTGGCACACCGTGAGCAGTCTGGTCCAACTTGAGAGATAGGATAAACGGCTGGACCGATTTGGATGAAATTTTGTGTATGAGTTGGACAGGACAACGTCTGTCGGGACAGCTAGTAAACTATAAATAGTTTTGTTTTAATCAATTAGGTACATACATTCAGTAGTGCCGTATAAGTATTAAAATTTGGTTTGGTTAGGGGCTCCGAGACTAACATAGACCCTAGGGGCCTTTACATAGCTTAATCCGGCCCTGGATATATTAGCTTAAAATGTATGTACTATTTGTGTACTTATTGTGATTACACACGCATAAAAGACACGATGAAACTTTGCCGTCGAATCTAGGGAAGAGTTCAAAACTGTTGAACTTATCTGACGCATCGCGGAGTTTGAACAGCTGCATTTCGGACAGACTTGTACACTTGTATTGTATACTATGCATGATGCAAGAATAGTTTATGTAAATAAATACTACGCGGACGTCTAGGGCGGCAGGTATTATTTTACTTTGGCATTCATACATGTAAATAAGGTTAAATCAAATTAGTTGGCGAAACTTCGCAATCGCAGTTGGTAGGTATTTATTATCTGCCCAATAATATTTGTTTTTTTATTATCTGTCTGATTAACGTACAGCTTAAACCACTGGGTATAGAAACTTGAAATTGTGTCCTGTGTACACAATTCCTCATATAACGTAAGTAGACTAGCGAAGGGTTTTCAAACTTCAAACCCTAAGGGGATAAAATATGGGAACGCATGTATGCCACGAGGTGGAAAGCTATCTAAAATAACTATACGACACACACACAGACAGACTGACTGTCTCAACTTGCGACGCGCCGCCGTGTGCACGGTATGTGAATTAGTTATCTTCAATATATTTAATTTCCGGTAAAAATTATAAATATTGATGAACGATTCTTGATTGAATGCATTTTATTATCATGAATAATCGTCCAGTTAAAGTTACGCCTACTAAATTAATTTAACCTAATTACATCACCAATATAATTAATCAAATTCGGGACAGATTGAATTGCGCTAGCGTTTACTTAAGCTGAAATTATGTAGTAATAATAATAAGCAAATATTTTGTTTCATTGTCACTATATCGTATACAAAATTTAATTCTTATTTAGAAACAGCAATATGTATTCATTTATGCGATTATCGTCACGATATTCATCTGATGACTTTGCATATAAAAATAAACTACATTATTATTAAAATCTATTCATATTGAAAATTATAAAGAATCTTCAAGATAAAATAAAGAAGCTCATATGATAATACTTCATCATTTATTCACTTATTATATAAATTATCACAAGACTAAGATTTTCCGCTTATTTTTTGAACTTATTACATCACAACATATATACCTCCTGTTTCTTTTTATTATAAATTCTAATATGTAACAGCCATTATTATACACGCTCAATGATTTTTTATATATCTAAAACATTCTTTCAAATAAGGCCATAGCGAGTGTGCGGAGATATACTTTTATTTTTCTTTACAAAGTGCTGAAAAACCACACTATAAAATGAGGCACACCATCAAGGTATTAAGATAGAATAAAATATATTGTCGATTCACCAGATTTAGGTATGTATGTTAAAATAAATAATACATCGTAAGGTACTCACTGATATGAAAATATTACTCAATGCATCTAAACACATATAATATCCATTATTACAATATTGAAGGACATTTTGAGATACGAGATTTATAACGTACAGCCTCATCTTTGGTGACAAAAATCAATCCTGATAAATATATTATTATAATTATTACATAGTTACACGCAATAAGATAAGTATCGAGAGATCGTATCGTATCTACGAGTCACAAATTGAGGTAGGAGAGTAAACAATAAGAAGTTTATGGGTGGACTAAATCAAAGTCCGATAAGAAAAAACATAATTATAATCTAGAAGCGTTTTATTGACAAATCATTAAAATATATTGTTGACTCATCGACCTCTTGACTACTATAAGAATATATTAAATATAATCTTAAAATATGTATATTTTAGACATCTGTTACAAAGGGTCATGGATTTAAAGTCTTTCCTACAGCAAAGTCCCATTTGTAACCAACCTAAAAACTCAACTCTAACTTAAAACTTTGTTTTAAGTTTGAGTTACAATGCATCATTTGATTACCGTCGTTGTGTAAGAAAATACAGAAAAAGTAAATAAATAAATATATACAGTGTTGTCTAAATAGATAACCAACCGATGAAATATCGATAAAGATTCGAATACACAGAGAAGCAATTATGGATAGGCCAGATCATTCAAATAATAACTATGTATCTTGATCTATGGACAAACGCAGTATCAACATTTATTATCTTTTTTCCATTATTTTTGTAAAATTTGATTTCCTTTCTAGTTATATAGACAGGTCTATAAGTGCTTTTTCGTACATAGTAAAACTGTTATCGATTCATAATAAACAAGAAAAACAAAATGTGAAACACCACGAGAGATGAAATTACATAAATTGAACTTATCTGACCGCTACTAACGGGTTACCTAAAAGACATTCCATGCACCATACCTAACCTAAAATAGCTACAAACACATAAACAATCACTTTGATTACAATCTACAACATTCTAGCTGAATTAGTTTGATAAAGCTCTCAACGATCCAACCCATTGCATTATTCGAATATAATTCATATAATTATAATAACCTATGTTTATATTTACATTATTTATAATACAGAGTTCACAAACAATAACTATGACGATATAAGTATGTCGTTATTACTAAGAAGTTGTTAATGGCTCAATCAATATAGTAAGTTCTCTATTCTACATTCACACATTAGATAAATAAGAATTCATATATTTTTAACAGGATTTTTTATTTATTTTCTTTATAAGGAAATTCACTTTGGCAATATCACAAAGCGATTTTAATATAAAAAGCACACATGAAAATAGTCAAATGACTATATACTGAGTGTGCTCAAATCAGCTGTTATTAATCGTGAAGGAATTAATACTTTTACTTGTCACCTTTCAACTAAAAAATATACGGAATGGTGACACGAAAACGTACGAACAACACAAAAATACGTCTATTTCCTCATGTTCTTTTTCGTCTAGGTAACTATTAGTTCTAGGTAATATAAAAAAAAACTACAGTGCAGATAAAATCCAAGCAAATAATCTTACACATACACAAAACAACAGACGAATTAAAACCTTAAATAAAACTTCATAAATGAGTGGACACATCAACCAGCCTTGCGAGTCGTAACTCAGAAATTATTACAACTAATTTACATTTTAACACTAATGTTACAACAGACATAATCGTTAATCGGTTTATAATGAAATACCTACACCCATTATTTTACCTTTTGTTATAAAAAAGGTCGTTTTGAAACGAAACACAGTGTAATTTAATCTATTAAAAGGGTTTAGTAAACGCTGAAATATTTAGACATGTGTTAGTTAACTTGTGAAAAATTCTAGTTGAATCAAGGTATTACTAACTACGGCAAAACTATCAACTTTGTGCAGCAAACAAAGCGAAATAAGTACAATAAATGATGACAGATTTAAGTTTTAAAATTATGTATTGTCAAAATGTAAAATACAATATTTAAAATGTTACCAAAATCAAACGATACTATAATATTTACAGACCATAAAAATAATCACATTTATCGTGTATTTCTTTTGTGTAAAAATAAAAATATAATATGTACTATATAGGGCAATAGTGGAGCCATCTATCGCGTCGGTTATAGAAATCGACCGTTTCCATTGCCACTGACTACGTTTTGCTACGATACAAACTTTTCTTCAACAATCAGTATCACTCGTGGCTCGGCCGGCAGCCAAAACGATGAAATCGCTTACCATCCAGCGGCAGACAATATAATTAATATGAACACATATAGATCACAATTGTAGGGTATCGCGGATCAGTTTGCGCACTGTGTTACCGACGGAAATGGGCGGGGCGCCGGACAAGTTGTAATGAATCTTGAACAAATACGGCTGGATGTCCGTGTACGAGGTGTCGAATATGAGATCAGCGTCCGAACGGCTCGGCATCTTGGGCACGTACTCGTGTCGGTTGATTATCTCCGTGATGAAAACAATTTTATCCTGGAGCATTTCGACGACGTTCTCGTGTTTGGTGTGCATGTCGTGCTCGTTGCGCGCTTCAGTGAGCTCGCAGCAGACGGTCCACACCTCCCAGGGGACGCACTCGGGCTGGAAGGGCCAGCGGGCGCGCCGCTTCTGGAAGAACTCCAGGCTTATGGAGCCCCGCGGCGGCGCCGACGTGCCGTCCACCGCTCTCAGCAGCTCCGAGAAGTCCGATATCTCGCGCTTCACGCTCCGACCGAGGGCGTCCGACTCGCAGCACACGTACGTGAAGTCGATGAAGTCGCAGTCCACGTCCACGTAGCTGACCGTTCGTATGGAGTAGCTCTCCTCGTTGTTGTAGGTGAACTTGCCGCTCGAGCGGTGGAACAGCACGGTGTGAAAGATGCTGGCGACCACCTCGTCCACCTGCCGCCCCTCCATGGACAGTTCGAACGCTATCTTGCGGGCGTTCATGTTGCCGGCGTCACTGAGCCGACGCGCGCGCACCCGCCGCCACTACCGACATAATCACCCAAACTACGTTCGGTTACAGACTCTGGAATTGTTTCGATGGGGCAACGCAAACCAAGCGAGCGGTATACCGAGCCATTTTTCTATAAGAGGTAACGAATCAAGTTCCACACTGAAATGGAGAATGACCGCTTTAGTCACAGTGCATTTGCTTATATTTGACAAGCTGTTTTTTAATTCCTAAGACGAATTGCTTATTAAATTATACGCAGAATCGATTGTGATTTCTTAATACGCCCTATTTAATTTCGCGGTGAATCATATTGAACATAATAATTAACAATGGCGCCTCCATGATCTGATCTTAATCACCTTTGTAACCCAAAAAAAAACTCACCCATATATTTGAGCGTGCCACAGAGTGTTGTGGTGCGAGAGCCTATGGATAGCCACTTGGAGAGACCAAAGTCGATCAGCTTAATGTGGTAGTCAGAATCCAGGAGTATGTTCTCTGGTTTGAGATCTCGGTAGATGACGCCAGCGTTGTGAAGAAAATCTGATAAAATATAGTTGCTTATGATTAGTACATTAATAATTGTTTTTATTAATCATTAAGTAATATCTGCATATCTCTATCATATTCAATGTAATCATACACCTACTTAGAATCAAGACATTTTAATTATTTATTTTAACTTTAGTCTCTTTTAGACTGATAATTTTATTTGAAGCCCTCAAAACCCGCAAAAAGTATTAAAAATTATATCACTAACACTACATATTATAAAACAAAGTCCTCCGCCACGTCTGTCTGTCTGTTCGCGATAAACTCAAAAACTACTGCACCTATTTTCATGCTGTTTTCACCAATGGATAGAGTGGTTCTCGAGGAAGGTTTTAGTATATAATTTGTCAAGTTTTTGTATACATTGGCTAAAATATAATGATATTTGTTAGAGGTGTCGGAAAAAATAAGCCATCTGGGAGCTTTCAACGAAAACGCTGCCTAAACCCTTTGAAATATAACAAAATGATGTATAGTGGAATTGTGTATCTTATATAGGTCTACAGAAAAGTCCGATAGCATATGTATATCTCTTAAGGATAACATACTATATCCACTTTAATACTTAAAAAAATGGGCAATTATAAAGCGGTAATTGGAAAGCTATTTATACAAATACGGTATTAATGTTAGAGGCTTTAAGCATTTCATGCACATTATTTTACTATTTTACACCATATAATTTAAATGAATATCTTAGGAGCTATCGTAAATTAAAAATGACGCGGGACAAAATAAATTCAAGCGGTCTCGCAGCAATGCGACACGACGACGCGCGATAACGGGACTCGCTTGATGCAGCCACCTCCGCCCGCGCTCCACTACTCGCTATTGCCACGCAACGCAACAAGCTGATGCAAAAAAATGCAGGCATAATATATTATGCTCTTCTACCCGTGCGAAGCCGGGGCGGGTCGCTAGTTATTAATATTATATTATACTAAATCAATTTTATCAAAATAAAAGAAATTTGCTTAGAAATTAATCTGTATAAATATAAACTCACCTAGGGCAATAGCTATTTCGGCAACAAAAATCTTGATAAGCTCCTCCGGCAATACACAGTATTTGTCTAGTAAAGCCAACAGTTCACCGCCCGGAATGTATTCTGAAACTGTAATGATACATCGTAACCATGGTGCCACGACTTTGTTTTCCTGTACAATTTAAACATAAAAAGCAATGATTTGAATTTCCATAAAATTTCATCAGAATTAGTCTCGCGACCATCGTAATTCTATGACCTATGATGCTACTCTTAGGGTACGGATAAAATGTAACAAAATTATGTGTTCAGAGATACTATGAAGTCAATTAAATCATAACATATCTTGCCCTAAGCCAAAGTTGAAACTGAAGTAAAACATTATGAATATAAAGCTTGAAAGGGGTAAAAACAACTATAATTTAATAGGCTAGCATACACAATCTCTCCATGGTATGCTTCTTCTTCTTGATAGAATGGCGACTGAAGCCAATAGCACAATTCCGCCAATGTCACGTTAGTTAAAGATAAACGAATGGGATTCTTTTACAAGAAAATTTTGTTAGTGTTGATAGGAGGAGGAATTAGAGCTGAATTAAATCTTAACTTATTAGTATTTAAAAAGTAGGACAAAGCTAGGCTAGGTAGGTAAGTGATGATGATTATGACAATGACATCTAAATTGACCTAACAAATTACAATCTTATTTGAATGAGTCAACATGACCCCAATTTCGGTGAACAACCGTGAATGACACCCGTCGAGGTAAACACCAACAAAGTAAACGTCATTGATAAACATTAATAAAACGATAACATAGATAGTTTAAGGATAAAGCATGATAAAGCTTTCTAATCGTACAAACTAGACGGTAGGTCAAAAGGTTGGTGTAAAGGTTCACCTGAAGGTGGCATAAATATGATCACCGCCGCCTATGGACATTTTGGGTATGTTCCGTTATACACTGCGAGCACTGTTCAGTACTCTTACTGGGGAGAAATTCGTTCCGTTATAGATGACAGTATACTGCCCCAGTATCCTAGAGAAATATATGACGTCATAAATCGGCGCCATTTTTGTACTGTGAGCACTGGCGTTTTCGAGGTAAGGTGCTCTCAGTGCCTAGACATTCCTATGATCCTAATGGTCCGTAATAAGAACGTCCACCTGAATTGTACCTATTTAATTTATTTTTCTAGCTTAGTATTCTGCGAATACGCAATTCTGGTTAAGTGAAGTAACAAAACAAATAATTGTCTGTGGCACAACATCGAATAAGAAAGTATTTATGACTTGATAAATTACTATATAATATTATTAGGTAATACATAATATGTAAAATATGTATATTTACAAATGCAAAATTGGTCACTATATTGGGTGATTTTGTTATCACTGGCAATACTTGCAGGGGTGGAAGTACTCATCAATGTGAACAACTTTTATTATAGGACTAACTGTGAAATCATGAAAAAATTATCAGCTGTTCCATTCAAAAGTTCAATACCTTCTCGACCAAAATGTATGAAGCAACCGTATTATTTTACGCGATATCAGAGTTAGCCCTATAATAAAAGTTGTTCACATTGATGAGTACTTCCACCCCTGCAAGTATTGCCAGTGATAACAAAATCACCCTGTACTTATATTGGTCATCTATGAAATTCACATTGAACTGATCTCAATATCCAGAATATTTTGGATAAAACGAAAACATTCCACACATCTGCGCAATGTGTGAGTGTGTGTGCATACATGATAACGAATTTTAATATATTCAAGAAAGGTGTCGTAATAATGAATCACCGTAAATAGATTTAAATTGGACGCAAATAAAACAAAGAAAACGTGAATTTACATCGCTACGGCCGTGACTTCCCTGTGTACCACTATATTTAGAGCAAAGATAATGTAATCATGCAACAAATAAGTGACTCTCACAGGTCTACCAAGTGCAACTGACTTAAATAAAGCACATTGCAATTGAACTGTAATAACCTTATTTGTACGTTTAAAATTAGAATAATTATTATTCTCGAGTCGTGACCAAATTCGAGAAATGAAATTAATTGAATATTAGTTATTTTTTTATGTGAAAATCGTGAAATAGAAATAACAAAAATATTGTTTTTCGGTTCAAAACAGAATGTATAGTTTTAGAATGTTCGTTTTTACTAACAATCAGTTGAACCTAATGTTACAATAATAAATTAGTTGGTGAATAAGATAATAATATGTCGTGTTGAGTCTTTAGTAGTGAAAGACATTAGAGCACTTAAAAGATTAATGAATGAACTTCATTATCAGCAGATTTTCTTTGAGATTATTTATTTCTTACAAAAAACATTAAGTTCATTGACATTCATTTGTTTATTTATATCATACCTACCTCTCGCCTAGAAATTATTGATTACACGAAAAGATTGGATGTTGACGACGAACTGCAAATTACAACCATCCAAGATACCTAACTAAGGTAAAGCAAAAGGTGGTTTACAATTTTAGCAGTTGTTTACTATCAATATTTTGTTTGCATATTATGGTAAGCTTGCCGACTGGGTACGGTCAACCCTCCACATCTATTTTAAGTCCCGGATTCGAAGTCAAAGCTGACATTTTGTAGATTGATGTGTCGATGATTGCTCTCTTTTCTATAATACTAACTATCCTAATTTTAACTTCCTAACTATAATATTGTAAATGCGAATGTGAGTTTGTTTATTTGTTTGTTACCTTTTCACGCGTAAACCGCTGAACCAATCGCGATGAAATTTGGTACGCAGAAGCCTATGGTATGGAGAGGGACATAGACTATTTTTTTCTCGGAAACGCGGGTGAAACCTCGGGGGACAGCTAGTCATCCATATACGAAAAATCGGCTTCGGTTTCGATTCCGATAATATAATTCAATCGGTAGTTGTTTACGATCTTAGCAAGTGCTATGTCAGTTAGTGTGTCTATGTCTAGTAATGGACATTTATTTATATTTGTACTTATATTAGGTAAGTACCTGTCTGTTAAATACACTTTATGAGGCTTACCAATGTAAAGTCTTTTCTTTGTCTGCCAGCAGGAAACAGCGCCCGCTATAAAGGAATGGTGGCCGACAGCAGTCTGTATGCGTGTTTCTTCTTTCACTTGACGCACTGAATTCTCATTTATAATCTGAAATTCGACAGATACATAGTTAGGTCAAACATACTAGACAAATAAATATACGACTTTATGTTTATATTATACTTTTACACATGCCAATAAAAAAATGTAGTAAGTTTTATTATAAGGATAAACATAAGAATGTAATAAGAATGTATCGTCATCACTATGGGTTTCCCAACTATAGATTTTCTCTTTACCTATAAATTAGTTATTTTGTAGTTTCAATATGTTCTCCATGTCGTGTGCTATTCAATTCAATGGATTATCTGAATGAAAGTCAAATTAGACGAGCTTGGCGAAGACTGGGTTCCCAATTGTTCCCATGAGGTGATTGACCCCATCAACATTAAAATTGATTAAGGTTTTATTTTTATCTAGCATTTGTTAAATTATTGCAAAGTTCTTAATAGTAGTTACTTATTAAATACACTAGCTAGTGCTTCAGCACTAGTCATTTAAACTAGAGCTAGTTTTGAAACATGTAGTCTGTGACACGTAATTTAATAAAGATATGTATCAATTCTACCTAGAATGATGTGTATACAATATTAATAAATCGATCAACAATTTGACTGGCAGCTAGAAGCGCTCTTATCACGCCACGTATACATTAAGTATTAATAATAAGTAGGTACCTATGTATATATTAGGTAAATGGGTCAGCCAGATAAGTAGATTTCTGATAAAGGTGCACTTAATGTAGTTTTTGACAGATGAAAAAGTCAAATGAAAATAGTAACATTTATATGAGAAATTCACTGAATAATCTACGTTTTGCAGACTTTAGATGCATTTAAATTCTACTCCTGATATACATGTTTCTGTAATTGGTTATCCGTAAGTAAAAACTCTTGAGACTCACCAAACAGATTGGAGGCGGATGAATTCACTGTTGTAACCATGTGTAACATTCATATATAATTTTTATTAGCAATATTTTAATTGTCTCTTAATTAGGTTAAGTGCCAGCAGAGGGATATAACAATTAATTATTTATTATAGAGATAAGTCACAGACTGAGTCAGGCTGATTTTATGATACATGTAATTAGTCACATATACACAATTACAGTAAAACTAAAGTTGATTACTTTAAACGAGAAATGTCGCTATCAGGGCTAAATTATAAGATAATCTTCCTTGTATGTATTAAATAAATATGTATAATTAAAGAAGAATCTTACCTGAGCTTTACTCAACACTTTTAAAGCATATTCCTTATCTTCACTGAGTTTTTTGACCTTATACACCTCTCCAAATGCGCCCTTTGCAACAGTTTGTTCTATTTGAAAGTCTCTTTGAACCAAATCAGTGGTGATGGGGAATTCTGGTAGGAATATAGATTCTTTGTGAGCGACAGGCCAAGCTGTTTTACTTGCTTCTAAAGGATTTTTCAAAGTTGAATCATTCCACCTGCAACAAGCATAATTCTGGGTTTGGACCTATGCAAAGAGTCACATACATAATTTTCTAATACACTAATGAGCAATATAGGTAGGTACCAAAACTGATGCCTATCAAGTAGTTTTAATGCCCTAATACCTAAGCCAGTTATTAATAAAATAGTAAGTAGTATAGAAGTACTAAAGCAGTCTATCGAATATCAATTAATCAAACAAAACCGTTTTTTTAGATACAGAAAAAATATGGATATTCTTTTATGTTTGTTATTTTTGCAGTATAAAACAATTTGAAACCTCATTCAGAAAGTAGGTAATCAAAGAATAGCATCAACGCAAATAAAAATATTCATAGTAGCATGTTTAATGCACATTAGTTCAATAGCAACAAAATTGTTTTTCTGTGGAAGTTGTTCTAATTTTAGATTGTGGCTTTTAAGTTGAATGAAAATTTGACATTTTTCTTAACAACAGAATAAAAAAGGATAAACTTTATAACATTTTCTTTTTTTTTGTATAGGCTTTTTTTAACCACAATCTAACTATGGTAAGTGATGATGTGGCCGAATGTGGTAAGCAAAGCACATAAAACATAGAAGGAACTGGCTCTCAAGTACAGCACAGTGTACATTTAAGACAAACAAAATGTAATATAATATACATAAGATAAAATGAATTATGTGGAAGCATGACACAGCATAATTCAATTAGTTCTTTTTATCTGTTTTGTTTTTATAAAACAAACTAGAAAACAGAAACAATTTAGGATACTTTTCAAAGAAGAAAATTAACTTATATCTTACTTTAAAACCCCTACTATGATACTTACATAATAAATGCGAAATAATATACTTATGGAAAAATTGTGCAATGCTTTACATAGATAGACAGATAAAACTTATAGTTTGGGTTCCATAGTATAAAACAAGGAAGCTTGGTTATATCCATTCATCTGTCACAATATCACCACTACACACATTGTTTTTGTGATCCTTTAATGTGGATTATTGTAGAATCAATCTAATGTCGCTCCACAAGGACTTAGACTTCAGGGTAGAACTGGCCTTGCTAGAGGCATAGACAGCAATCTATACCCAGAAAGGGCCCACTCACGTGACCTACTTACAGAAAAGAAGAGCCCACAACAAGTAACAAGATGGTGTTGCCTCAATTACTTACCATTGTTTGATATTCAATATTATTCTGATTTATTGCAGTATTTTGAATAGCAAATATTACTTGTAGACTGACAATAGCAAATATTGTTGGATAAGTATACCTACCTATATTTTAGAAGAAAATAATTACAGATATGGAAAGATTCAAAAGGACAGATATTGCAGAGCTCAAAACAGCACAATATGCAATACCTGCTGTATATTAAACATTCAATGAAAAGCTATAAATCATCAGTTACTATAACCATGAAAAGTATTTTTTGGCAATTCATCTGCCTTTTTAGAGTTTACAAAACTGCAGAGCCATCGTCGTAAATAAAAGAGCTAGTTTGTTTTGAAGAATATTACTGTAGGTATGTAGAACAACTCACCTTCGTCTGGATACGCGAGACCAAGGTCGTGAGGCGCTGTATACAGATTGATTGCTAGTTACACTAACGAAGGAACGCCCGCTGAGGTTACCCACGAAATGGGACAAGCTGAACTGTACACAAAAAAAAATTGTAATGCGCTCACAGCGTTCAATAGAAACAAAGAAATGTCAACACACAAACAATAATAAACGCGTTTATGTTACCCGACATGCGAAGACGAAAAATAGCACACAATCCTACGCAATTAAAACAGTCATTGTATTTATTACACAAAAATATTACGTGAGTACAGCTGTGAATGACATTAGCTAGTTTTCGTTTCATCTTCATCATATAAATTTACCTGACTTGTGAAGGCTTGGCCGTCGCGCTCCGGGTGCGTAGATGGCTTCTGGGTTCTGTATTGAGCACTTTTATTATGTGAATTTCCCATTAAATTAAACGTTAGAGGTCATTATGTTAACGTTATTTTAATTAATTTAAAAATATTGTATACCATATTCCGCACAACCTACCTATTCCATATCATAGACTATAGACAAACATTTTTTTTTAAATAGCGTAGCAAATTAGACAACGCAATGAGGCAATAGGTTATGGTTATGGCAAAAAAAATGATAGTTTTAGTTTATACTTTATGTTTCATTTTCTTTTTCAGTATGGCAACCGAATCCTTTTATTCGGACTTACTTTTTGCCAGTGTCGAGGTCTGGGAATAAAGCTGGTTTTAGTAAAATAGTGGCCGTTCTACTAAAACATTCAATTAATCCAGAAGCAAGTGGATTGGGGTGATTTATGAGTCGTTCAATATGCTGTGTCTTATTGTGCTTATTTCTGAGTCCACAGAAACCATGGTGCTTTTACAATATTGTTCATAAAAAAATTAGCACCCTTTGCAAGCATGTGACATTACTTTTGCTAGCTACTCCCCAAATTTGAATACCATATTATTATTATATTCAAGATAGAGTTGTATGTCACACGAGTTTATTATTCAGGGAAAGCACTGAGTTTCTGCCTAGCATCCAATATAGACTTCGAAATTTGTAGTTGACTTGGTCTCTTTTGGCTTTTATGTGGTCTTTCCACGTTCCACGTCTGTCCAGGAGAAAACCGAAATACTTCACACAATCAGTTTGAGGTAGGTATAGGAAGAGAGATGAATATTATGTCTTAAAAGAACCGAAGGACAGTTTGTCCCCTCCTTAGAGTGAAGCTTATATGGGTGGATTTCTGCACACTAGCTCGGATGCGGAATTTTTGTAGCCAATCTGAAGTATCGTCAAGGAGTTTTTGATGTTTTTCACTAGCTTTCGCAGGGTCACTATTCACGGCCAGAAAAGCAATGTCGTCAGCATAGGTGGCAACAGTAACATCTTCGGTGGTTGGTAGATTTGATGTGAAGATGCTGCACAAGACAGGACCAAGCACCGACCCTTGAGGCACACCAGCTTCAATAGGAATCAAGGAGGATCTAGTATCCCGTTGCTTATCGAAGAGGTAGGATTCTAGGATGTGGAATACGGAGTGCGGTAATTCTTGCTTAATTCACAGAGCAGTCCTTTGTGCCAGACTCGATCAAAGGCTTGCTGTACATCTAAGAACGTTGTCGCGGCGGCCTGCCCATACACTATATACAGTAGATATATCATAGTATACGGCTTGTTGATAGCATTACTTGTTGGCTCATTCCATATATGGCAGGCGCAGCGATTGTAATAAAAATAAAAATCAACAAGACTTCATACCTGTTATTCTCTTATTGCCTCCTCAAGCCTTCCTTGCCTCCAACCTTCCTTCCAATGTCTCTAGATTATCTGCTTCGCTATATGTGTGGGTTCCACGGTTTGAATGAGCCATGCACCATCTGTAGATTATAATGCCCAATGACACCGACTGCCTCGGTGCCTAGGGCAAGGATAGGTCATGCCTAAAGCATGACCCACCCTGTGACTATGTCACCTCTTTGATTGCTAGAACCAGAACATCACGAATTAGATTATGTATAATATATAAATAAAGTTAAGGGGTTTCAGGTTCAGATTGATTTATAGGTGCCACATTGCTTAAGACTTGGGTAGTAACGTATCTATACTCTAGCCCAATGGCTCTTAAACCCACGTACATGGGCGCAGGGAGGCATACGCCTTACGTCGCGACAAGGCCTACGCCTTACGTCGCGGCTCTGATTGTCAGTATAGATATGAGTTCCGGAGGGAGGATATTAACGTATCTATACTCTAGCCCAATGGCTCTTAAACCCACATACATGGGCGCAGGGAGGCATACGCCTTACGTCGCGACAAGGCCTACGCCTTACGTCGCGGCTCTGTTTGTCAATATAGATATGAGTACCGGAGGGAGGATATTAACGTATCTATACTCTAGCCCAATGGCTCTTAAACCCACATACATGGGCGCAGGGAGGCATACGCCTTACGTCGCGACAAGGCCTACGCCTTACGTCGCGGCACTGATTGATAGTATAGATATGAGTTCCCGAGGGAGGATATTAACGTATCTATACTCTAGCCCAATGGCTCTTAAACCCACATACATGGGCGCAGGGAGGCATACGCCTTACGTCGCGACAAGGCCTACGCCTTACGTCGCGGCTCTGATTGATAGTATAGATATGAGTTCCGGAGGGAGGATATTAACGTATCTATACTCTAGCCCAATGGCTCTTAAACCCACATACATGGGCGCAGGGAGGCATACGCCTTACGTCGCGACAAGGCCTACGCCTTACGTCGCGGCTCTGATTGATAGTATAGATATGAGTTCCGGAGGGCCATCTTTCAGATACATGGGACTGCTTAGGGAATATAAAGGGTACATACAGTATAATATATATATATACAATACTTAGTTATATGATGGGTAGTTATTCAGACACACAGATACTTAGCACAACAAATACTTAGAGTATACTTAGGATCAACAAGATACGAAGATACTTAGAGTACGCTTAGATCAACAAGATACGAAGATACTTAGAGTACGCTTAGATCAACAAGATACGAAGATACTTAGCTATCGTCCAGTGTATTTCTCGCACGCGTCTTTTCTCACAGTAAGGTTCACTTACCATAGACAACTTGACAAGATGTTTGAGCGGGAAACGGCGGGTAGACTCTCGGTGTTGCTATATACAAATATTTACAAGATGACATTCGCGATACGTCGCGACACTCCCGACCGAAGGGCTTAGAGCAGTGTTAGTAAGTTGCGCGTCCACTCCCTAATTTTCTCTAGGGCTCTTGTGGCGGCACCTCTTCTTTGTCTTGTCTCTTCCCTTTGTTCGAGTAATTCTTCATGGTTATCATCATTCCTTTCTGCCTCTAATTCCTCTGTCTGTATTTCCCTTGACCATTCCTCTTCAACATTATTTTCAATGTTTTCATTACTACTTGTTTCTTCTAAAAGATTCTTGTCAAGCGTAACTGTCTCTGCGTTCTCAATTACAGGTTCTAATTCTAGTTCAAGTGCTGGAGGATGGTATTTGTTAGTTTCATCAGTTCTAAAACAGGTTGCATTTTCTTCCTCAATTTCAAGAGGATATAAGTGAGCTATTGATCGAATAAATTCTTTATTTCCTACATTAACTTTAGCTACTCTGCACAAACCATCTACTCCTTTGACCAATGAAGTTATTTTTCCGACTTTCCATCCTTCCCTGTTTTTTGTTTCTCCTTTAATTTGGACAATTTGTCCTATGTTTGGTTCAATTTTTGAGGTCACTCTAGGTTCTCTAAGTGAATGCCAGTATCTTTCTCGGAGACTTGGTAAGTATCTATTCTGAAACATTTCCTTAAATTCTTGTAGCATAACCAGTGTTCTTTTCCAACCCTTTACGAGTTCTGTTTTAGTTAAAGTTCCTTCTATTATAGAATCTCTATTGGAAATCTCCATTGATATACATTTCCCTATTGTAAGAAAATCTGATGGTTTCAGGACATGATCCAGTTCTGAATCTACACAGGTAAGTGGGCGCGTATTCATGACAGCTTCTATTTCTTTAACAACAGTAATTAATTGTGAGTCATTCAACAAATGTTTCTGTAAAGTCTTTTTATACAGTTTTTAAGTATTCCGATCAATCTTTCGTAAAATCCTCCAAACCATGGTGCTAGTTGAGGTATGAACTTCCATTGAATTTTTTCATTGATGCAATACCGACTCGATAATATCTCTGACATTAGTTTGAAATGAAGTGCGTTATCAGAAGTTATAAGTGTAGGTACTCCTCTGGTGGATACCATTCTTCGTAAGGCTAGTAAACCTTCTTCTGCGGTAAGATCTTTAACAACTTCTAAATGCACCGCTCTTACGGCTAGACAGGTGAAAAGACAGATCCATCTTTTCACTGAACCATTCCCGTTATCGACTAGAAGAGGACCCATATAATCCACTCCTACAAAGGTGAATGGTGAACTATAATTTACTCTTACTGCAGGAAGAGCCGGTGTCGGCGGTAGCTTGAAAGGTCCTCCGCCGTGCTTAACACACCTCGGGCACTTCTTCAGAAGTTTTTGTACTCTACTCTTTCCTTGAGGAATCCAATACAATTCTCTTATTATACTCAAGGTATGGTTCACACCGACATGATAGTTTTCATTGTGAATTTTCATTATCACTTTATTAGTGAATTCACTCTCTTTTGGAATAAGAATAGGATAACGTTTATCAAACGACCAATCTGAGTTCTTCATACGACCTTTGCAACGTAATATCCCATCCACATCTTGAAACAGTCCTAAATTTCGACTTAGATCAGTGACTTTTCCTTGAACCTCTTGCGGGAAATATTCCGCCTGTAATGTTTTGATTTGTTCGCTTGCACTAATTAGTGTATCTTTCTCTTGTGAATCTTTATTCTCTTCTCGTTCTACCTTTTCATGAGGTTCGTGATCTATATTCATGACGGTATCTTCTAAATCCTGTCCATTCGGGAGACCCTCCCCAATCGACAGAGAAGAAAGTGCCGTCCCTCTGAAATCTGATGGCCACATTTTAGGCTCTCTCGTAAGGAAGTCAGGAGCCATTTTCCTCTGTCCTCTAATGAAGTTGAAGGTCTGGTTGCTATGTCAGCTGTATTTAATTCTGATGGGACATATCTTATCACCAACTCTTTATTATGTTTTATCTCTTCTATGCGTCTGGTAACAAATGGTGGTAGTTTATTTGACTTATGCCATTCGATAACAATTTTACTGTCTGTCCATAATGTTTGATTGGTTACTTTAGTTTTAAGCTGCTTGAGTACAAATTTAATAAGCCTACTGCCTGTCAATACACCCAATAATTCCAGGCGTGGTATTTTTAGGTTGTCTTGGTCCTTTAAGGGCACTAGTCTTGACTTTCCCATGATGAATTGTTGCTCATTACCGTTTACTATGTATAATGCTGCAGCGTATGCTTTCAAAGAAGCATCTGTGAAGCAGTGCAGATGATATTTTCCCTCGAATTTCATATAACATCTAGGTACTGATATTTTCGGTATCTCTTCCAATTCTTTGCGTATCTGCGACCAATCATCAGTCATCTTCTTTGGAAGGGTTTCATCCCACTTAATCTTTAACTTCCAAAGTTCTTGTAAAAATAATTTTGCAGATAATACATGCGGTACAGCAAATCCGCAAGGATCATAGACAGATGCGATTACCTTTAAAACGCCACGTTTTGTATTAACATTAGAATCTGTATCAAATCTCAATGCAAATGAATCTCCCTTTAAGTTCCAATCTGGACCTAAAATTTTAACAACTTTATCTTTACTAGCATCTGGTGTTTGTTCCATAAATTCTACAGAATTAGAGCTCCATTCTCTTAGGTTCATTGATATCTGTTGGAACGCTTCTTTGGATTTATTATATAACTCTAACGCTTCCTTTGTATTCAAATCACCTGTGACTAAATTATCTACATAAATATCATTAGCAATTTGCTTAACTAGTGATTGGTTTGATCTTGTTAGGTGGTGCTTGATAGTTGCGTTCAAGATGAAGGGACTAGATATTATACCAAACGGGACTCTACAAAATCTCATACACTGGAGATTATCCTTGGTCGCTGGTTTTCTTGAATCTTTTACCCAAATGAATCTGGTCACATCACGGTCTATTTCGTGGAGCGCGATCTGTAGAAATGCCTTTTCTACGTCTGCAGATAATGCGACTTGATGGCACCTAAATCGGATTAATAGACCTGTCAAATCTTCAAGCATCAATGGGCCGCAATACAAACATTGATTGAGGCTTTTACTTTCGCTACTTTTAGCAGATGCATCGTATACAATTCTCATAGACTTCCCCTTTTGAGTTACACAATGATGTGGTAAGTAATGTACTGGGTCTTCAATCTTTAAAGGTTCTTTTACTATTTCTATTATTCCCTTATTTATTTGATCTTGCAATGTTTTATCATACATCTGAAGTGTTTCTTCATCTAGTCGTTTAAGCAAATTGACTAACCGTCCATATGCTTGACCATAATTAGATGATAAAGGTGGTGGATATTCATTCCAAGGCCAACTTACTGTATACCTTTTGTTAATAATCTTTGTAGTTTCGTTGAAGTTATCAATAGCTTCGTCATCTCTGCTGGTTTTAGGAGTCATTTATTCCAATTGTGAACTTTGTTTTCCTCTTGATGAAAACTTGATGGGACATAAAGCTCTATCGTGATTATCAACGTTACAATGTCTACATGTCTGTCTTGATCTGCAAGTTTTGATGCTATGCCCCTCACGTAGGCATCCATAGCATCTATTGTTCAACTTGGATTTCCTTTCATTGACTGTTTTGTATATCTGACATTGATCATTAAAATGATCATTATTACAGAAAATACATGAGAGCTTCATTCTCTTTCTGGTGATGCCTTCGGTTAGCTCACCTTTATGTGTCTTTATTTCTCTTCCACCGAACTTTCTCTTGTGTAAAAATTGTCTTTGAAAATTGGCAGCCTCAAATGGGTTAACTTTGTTAAGTTTAGAGTGAGTATTATTATAATTAAATTTTCCTTTTCTATTATATGTAGGTCTGCTACCTGTGTTTAGTTTTGTTTGCTTTAAATTTTCTTGTGTTGTGTGTAGTGTTTCCACTGTATACTCGGTATTAGGAATTTTCTCATTTGTAATTCTACTCGCATCTTCTCGTGCTTTAATTATCATTTCAAGATGTTGTCTTATGTCATGAATCGAGTTACTAGAGGTTTTCAATTTCAATTCATATATCAAGTCTTCAGGAAATTTTTCAAAGATTAAATGACGGAGGTGATTATGATTCACATCCTCTCTCAATGACTCTAGCACTCTCAAGTGCCTTTCTACATTATTAAGTGTCTCTCTGCAAGCACTTACTGTTTTCCCCGCAGGCTTCACTCTAGACAAGGCTGCATAGTGAGCATCTATCAGGTGTGAGGAATTTCCATATCTCTCCTTCAAAGTATTCAGAGCAATTTGATAATTCTTGTTTGTAGTTTCTAGACCATCAATAGCTTTCTTAGCTTCTCCTTTCACAGAAGCTATCAGGTATAATAGTTTATCAACTTCAGAAATATTTCTATTATCTATATTAGAACTGAACTGGTCCCAGAACTGATGCCAGCTTAGAATATCTCCATCAAACTCGGGTAGATTAAGCTTAGGTAAGCGACTGCTTGTAGTTTCCTTAACAGTACAAATCTGTTCATTTGATTTATTTACCAGTTTCATTTTCACTTCCAACTCAACTAAATTCTGTTCAGCCTCCAACTGAATTTCTGACATCTGGCTTATATCATCAGCAGAAGGATGGTTGACTAATCGGAAGTAATTGTTTATATCTTCATTAAATCTTGCTAAAAGTGTTTTAAGTTTTGACTTCACAACTTCAGCATTATGCATTTCTTCATTATTTTCCAAGGAAAAGGTCAAGGTCAGATCAGAGTTCCTTTTAATCTCATTTACCAGCATCAATAACCGTTTAAGCAATAGTTCTTCCATGTTTACAAATGTAGAAGAATTCTGTAAATAGAGATTAAATGTCTAGGTATTAATTGGAATTAATACCAATTAATAAAGTAAGAGTGTTTACTTTAAGTACTCAAATCTCAATTAATTTTAAATTTAATCTTTAGTAATTACACTTAAGTACATAATTATGTCATTATTATATGAAGTAGGTATAAGGTAGTGGCAAAATAGTCAGCATCATAATTTGAACCTTGAGTAATTGAAATAGGTAGGAGAATACCCTACATTCTATAGCCACTGAAAAATTTATAAAGCCACTGCCCTAGTAAGGGTTATATAAATACTTCAATAGAATTTTTAGACTATTCAATTGTTCTACTTTAATAAGTGCACCATAGTAGGTACCTATTGTATACACCATAGTACACATCTATTTACTTAGCCCTTCAACCAAGATATATATAAGATTACCTAATTTCTAGAATAGCCACTAATTAGAAAGGTACCTAACCAAACGTAGGTATAATATACTCAGTTATTAATTGTAATTTGCATTACACCAATGATAATTGTAATATCATAGTACTAGGTACACTCGATATTTACCAAACACATACCTACACCCCATGCGTTGACGCCATGTACTTCATATGAAATAGTTACCAACGGGATGGATATATTTAGCAGATAGATAAGTACCATTTAGGTACGTAGTACGTAAAATTCTAGAAGATAACTTTACCTTAGTCCGAGTCACAAGAGTCACGGGTAATAATTGTATCGATGGAGCAGAGCACAATCCGCCATGCATCGAATGTTCGCGAAGCGAATAGGTAGATAGACGCTTTCCGGTTCGCCACTTGCAGTGTGTGTGAACTTACTATTTAGAGAAGCAATAATTACCTATATTACTTTCGTTTCGACACTTTGCCCTCATCATTTAAACACATTAACTAGAATATCATTGCATTATACACTATTCTAGCTCTCCATTAGTAGGTTAGGTATATACCGCCTTTGAAAATTCGAACATGGACAAAAAGTTTGATCTAGGTATTGAATATGAACGAAAACAACATACTGATCGAAATCACATGTTCATTACGATATGACTACAATAATCAAACTCACCTGAGTATAAATCACTTTTCCAATACTCTTTTTACTTGGACAATATTATAAATCTCCAAATTACTCCAAAATTCTTATGTTTCCAGCCAATACCTACCCACAGCACAGTTCTTTTGCCGCCATTTATCGCGTCGAATTAGAGATGTGTCTAATGTTCTTTTAATAGGTATGGTCGATATTTTATATCCGAAATATCGTATTATTATTGGTTATTTTGAGAATGGGCTACTTAATAGTAGATATAAGCCGACAATAATTATGGTGAGCACAAAAACGCTAAAAGTAGGTAGATTGATAATAGTGGGTACCATACAGTCACCACTGTATCGTGACATTAATCGCTATAATTGAAAGATCGTCGTCGTGTCGAGTGAGACTACCGACATTACCATTATGGTTCATACATAAAATAATTTATTATAGGATCTCTCATGGTTAAATAAGAGAACGATTCAGAAACAAATGTAAAAACCAAGAAACCAATGTAAAACCAACGTTGACAGTCTTAACTTGTAAAAGTATAATGGTCTCAGATACCATCAGATATTTGTTATCACCTCGCAGGTTCTAACCAATAATATCGTACAACATAATATAATATCAATGAATCGTATCGTATCGTGCACGTAATAGATACATACAACCTTTAAATACTATTATTACTTGTGAACATTGTTTGTTTCGGTATAAGTTTCTATTTCTATAATAGGTACTACTCAATACGGATACCTAGTTTCACAAAACTAATATATTCCATATTAGTGTTACGATAATATTACACTCCTGGACATCACTACGTCAGACGAATTCAGTAGGTAGAAAGACGAATGCAGTCATTCACTTTACCCTTTTTTCAATTCTATATCAATAAATAATCAATAATTAGAAGCTCTATTGTAGTTAAAATTCGTAAATAGATTTTAATGTCAAATTACGTAAATATATAGTACTTTAAAAGTAATCTTTAAACAAAAGAAACTTTATCATGTATTTGTTTCAAGTCGAGCGTCACCCTCCATTTTAAGTCAAATGACGTACCTTAAGATCAATCCTATAATTATGGTTCTATAAATTCGTCGTAAAATTGTTCGAACATCTTAATTACAATATCATATAAATTAATTTATCATAATTATACGAATCAGAATCTTGAATTCGACTTCGTTTACAGACAACGTAACTTCATCGATCCACGATGCATATCCGCAATTGGATAAAAATGGCGCTTTCGTATTTCCGATACATTTCCAATACGACGATCAAATCCATTACCCAAACCAAATTTATCTAAGGAATATCGTACCATTTCTCATTTATTATTACGACGATAATTATATCGATAATTAAATATACAAGGAAGGTTGAAGCACGAAGGTTGAGACGAATAATCTTCACAATCATTTTAATCAACAAAAAATGTTTCCATTATAGCTCCATAGATGTCGCTAGTGACATCTTGTTAAAACATAGTTTTGATGTTTTCTAGGTATTTCTCTTAGATGCTGCATCTTTTCTATATCCCAGCATCTCCACCATGTCGCGGCGGCCTGCCCATACACTATATACAGTAGATATATCATAGTATACGGCTTGTTGATAGCATTACTTGTTGGCTCATTCCATATATGGCAGGCGCAGCGATTGTAATAAAAATAAAAATCAACAAGACTTCATACCTGTTATTCTCTTATTGCCTCCTCAAGCCTTCCTTGCCTCCAACCTTCCTTCCAATGTCTCTAGATTATCTGCTTCGCTATATGTGTGGGTTCCACGGTTTGAATGAGCCATGCACCATCTGTAGATTATAATGCCCAATGACACCGACTGCCTCGGTGCCTAGGGCAAGGATAGGTCATGCCTAAAGCATGACCCACCCTGTGACTATGTCACCTCTTTGATTGCTAGAACCAGAACATCACGAATTAGATTATGTATAATATATAAATAAAGTTAAGGGGTTTCAGGTTCAGATTGATTTATAGGTGCCACATTGCTTAAGACTTGGGTAGTAACGTATCTATACTCTAGCCCAATGGCTCTTAAACCCACGTACATGGGCGCAGGGAGGCATACGCCTTACGTCGCGACAAGGCCTACGCCTTACGTCGCGGCTCTGATTGTCAGTATAGATATGAGTTCCGGAGGGAGGATATTAACGTATCTATACTCTAGCCCAATGGCTCTTAAACCCACATACATGGGCGCAGGGAGGCATACGCCTTACGTCGCGACAAGGCCTACGCCTTACGTCGCGGCTCTGTTTGTCAATATAGATATGAGTACCGGAGG
The DNA here is from genome assembly GCA_951216915.1 of Tetheella fluctuosa. Classification (NCBI taxonomy): domain Eukaryota; kingdom Metazoa; phylum Arthropoda; class Insecta; order Lepidoptera; family Drepanidae; genus Tetheella; species Tetheella fluctuosa. The sequence goes on along the minus strand of OX578227.1, from coordinate 8,700,931 downwards.
GAGGATATTAACGTATCTATACTCTAGCCCAATGGCTCTTAAACCCACATACATGGGCGCAGGGAGGCATACGCCTTACGTCGCGACAAGGCCTACGCCTTACGTCGCGGCACTGATTGATAGTATAGATATGAGTTCCCGAGGGAGGATATTAACGTATCTATACTCTAGCCCAATGGCTCTTAAACCCACATACATGGGCGCAGGGAGGCATACGCCTTACGTCGCGACAAGGCCTACGCCTTACGTCGCGGCTCTGATTGATAGTATAGATATGAGTTCCGGAGGGAGGATATTAACGTATCTATACTCTAGCCCAATGGCTCTTAAACCCACATACATGGGCGCAGGGAGGCATACGCCTTACGTCGCGACAAGGCCTACGCCTTACGTCGCGGCTCTGATTGATAGTATAGATATGAGTTCCGGAGGGCCATCTTTCAGATACATGGGACTGCTTAGGGAATATAAAGGGTACATACAGTATAATATATATATATACAATACTTAGTTATATGATGGGTAGTTATTCAGACACACAGATACTTAGCACAACAAATACTTAGAGTATACTTAGGATCAACAAGATACGAAGATACTTAGAGTACGCTTAGATCAACAAGATACGAAGATACTTAGAGTACGCTTAGATCAACAAGATACGAAGATACTTAGCTATCGTCCAGTGTATTTCTCGCACGCGTCTTTTCTCACAGTAAGGTTCACTTACCATAGACAACTTGACAAGATGTTTGAGCGGGAAACGGCGGGTAGACTCTCGGTGTTGCTATATACAAATATTTACAAGATGACATTCGCGATACGTCGCGACAAACGTGGTGGAGCAGTATTTTTTGGTCTCGAAGCATTGCCTGACACAATGGTACAAGCGATGTACCTGATCTGATCGACGGTGGAGTTTGGTCTACGAAAACTAAATTTGAGCCTGACTATTATTTCATGATTTCATTACTTCACTGAGTGTTTTGAGGAAAATCCTTTCCCATAGCTTTGATCGGACTGGGGTAAGACTTATTGGTCGATATGAAGAGCACTCTTGTGGTTTACCGTCTTTAGGTATACATAACCAACTATCTCTGAGACTTTCCACAGATTCGGGATATAGGAAAGCCTAAAGGTGGCGTTGACAAGCAGGTCAAAAAAGTGATACATTTTTTATATTATGATGCTAATTGTGCTCACTGACTTTACATTGGTCGTCGACTCGGTCAGAGAGTAGTCTTACTCAGCTTCATCAGCCATCGGTGCGGCGTTATTTTAGGGGCCGGCCCCCCCTGGATTATTATTACCCTAGTACGCCAATGCCGTTCCTAAGTAGGTATCTATATCCTAAAGCTGGAGACAAATTATCGGACGCGGCTGACAGCCACGACTGATAAGTGTGCACAGTCGTTTGAGACGTGGCTTCGACTGACAAAAACATCCAGCGCGCCAGATTTCTGTCGGACGCCAAACACTAAAGGTCAGCGCAAGGTAACGTCCACGACTTACCTCCGAGAGTTTGCGGCTATCAGCCGCGTCCGATAATTTGTTTCCAGCTTAAAAGTTGAATATGTATTTAGTACCTAATTACTAGAAACTAGATAGATATACTTACTTTGTCTATTATTTGGACCATCTAGGTAGATTATACGTCGTTCACTATAATATTCTAATAATTTGATCGAGAGTAGGGTTGAGTAGTTAGGTACCGCAAATAACTTTAATTTTATACCTGTTGTTGGCAACACCAACATTTAGTATAGTTTTTAATAATGTACTTTGGTACTTCCGGTTTTCTACTTTGAATTCTTTTACATTATTGTCATGCGTGTGTGTTTAGTTTAATACAAGTATTTAATGTTAAAACTGTATTTATCTAACAACTAAAATCCAGTAAACTACAGTCCACTACACATACCAGCAGAAAGTTTTGAGAAAAAAAGTTTTTATGTGTGTGACACTGGCCAGTTATAATTTATTTAGAAAACACGATTATTTATAAGTAAAAATACAAACATTCCAATCACAAAACTTCCCTCCACTTTTTTTAAGAGCTAATTTGAACTATCGTGTCTCATTGAAAATAGATCTGCGTCAGGAACGCTTTAGCGCGATAATTTTTTATGATTTCAAATGTCGTCTTAAACCGGACGAATCGTAGGATAGACTTCAAATGTCATTTATTGACGAAGGCCCTTCTAAAGCAGCCGTATACCACTGGTATAACGAACGCGGTTTTTTTTAACTTTGAGGGATGAAAAATGAAGTGGTCACCCTTTGACAGCTGTTACGGAAGGAAACGTGCTAGCAGTGAAAAAATTAATTCAAGAGAATAGGCGAATTACGTTTGAAGAGCTTTAGCACATACTGCAAATTGGATCGGGAAGCGTTCACGAAATTCTACATGAGCATCTTCGCGTGAGGAGGATAGTTTCACGCTGGGTGCCGCATACGCTAACAGCGTTCGAGAAGGCCATAGAAAAGGTGTCTCGAAGCTGATTGGAAAAAGTGTTTCTAAAATTGGTTTAGACGCATGAAAGTTTGTATGCGAACTGGCGAAGAGTTCTTTCAAAAGATTAACTAAAAAAACTTAACTCATAAAACTTTTTTTTAAAGTTTCTCAAAACTTTCTGAGTGCCCCACGTACACTGACCTCCATTATACAAGTACGCTGGACAGTATATTTCTTTTGAAATGACAGTTGTTTTTGTGCCAAATCAAAGCGCCCCTCTCGAGCGTCTCAGGTACTATTATTGACATTTGTTGCAAACGGCCGTCGTGTTGTTTTTGTGCGACTCTAAGGATTTACGCAAAAATCACGAATAAAACTACTTTGTGCACGTTTTAGTTATTTCGTGTTGTCTACGTGATATTTAAATAGTTTGGAGTATGTATGAGAGTTTGCGTATTTTGTAAAACTCGCTATCAAAAATGCAGTGGGATAACCTTTCACAAGTGAATTTCATGGCTATAGATTTGTTTAATTGCTTGTCTAAAGCTGTTATTACTATTTTGTTTGAATAGTAAATGTTTTTATTCATATTTATTTAGGTAAAATAGGAGCTCCATTTTCAAGAAATATGTAATGTAAACAAATAAATAGGGCTGTAATGTTTCATATCGATAATGGGTCGATACTTCCGAGTTTGAATGTGTTTTACAATTAGTGTTTTCAACTATCAGACTTGATCATTTAAAAAAATGTTGTTGGATAAAAAATTCGATGAGCAATTTTTTGTAAGTAAATCTGCTTGTTTTTTTTTAGTAGTATTCACCTTTCCAAATGATCTCATAATATGTGAATATATCGCAGTTCCAATAATATCGTACATGTCGAATTGATAATCTCTTTTGTTATCTTGAAGTCGATTAAATATAAATTATTATAAGTATTTTTTTAGTAGTACCTTTCCAAGTGATCTACAGGAACATTTAAAGAATGAGGTTTTAATCCGTACCTAAGCCGGTGCCTAATTCATGATTTCATTGTCATGCCATTATATGCTATTTATACTATTGTAACATCCATAGCATACTATATATACTTTAAATATAAATGCGAAAGTAACTGTTTGTTTGTAATGCTTTCACGCCTAACCCGCTGAACTGATTACGATAAATTGTGCATGCAGATAACATATGGTATAGAGAAGGACATAGGCTACTTTTTTATCCCGGGAACGCGGGTGAAACCGGGAGGGACAGCTAGTACACTATACATAAATTTGTATATAATATACATTTTTAGGCATAACTACGCGTTTGTTAGCTGTTGGACAGTTCCTCCAATTTGCTACTACAGGTATAACGCTTAACTGAGTTGGTTCCTGCGGAAGTGGAGCGGTGCGGATGGGTGTTTTTTCATTACGCCAAATGACAAAAGATAATTTAAAATGTATCGTGTATAGCGAGACAGTAGTTCTAATACGTCACATGTCACCCCCTCCCGCACCACCCCACTACCACAGGAACCTACTCAGTTATGTGCTATGCCTGTAATTATTTATTTGTTAGTCTAGGGATTACAATATCTAAAGATTACGCGGACGAAATCGCAAGTACAACTTATGTAGATAAATAAAAAAGAAAAAACATTTTTTATCGATATAGACACTAAAATGTCCCGTCTCTACTATTAGTTCCGTGGACGCTCACGATTGCTATCAGCGCCAAAATGGCGAAAATCAAATGGCTTCAATAAAAGGTCGATGATATACTGTCCAGCGTACTTGTATAATGGAGGTCAGTGCCCACGTTCAAGGAAACAAACAGTAGGGATAGACCCCTACACCTGTTAGAATCTGTTTAAAATTTTAAATTAATCACATTTTTAGGTACCTATTTTTAAATGCAAAAACTACATAATTATATACTTAATAACAAAATAACAGTAGTTTATTGCAGTAGGTAGAGTACTTTTGACAATATAATCTTTATCATTTACTAGCTGTTCCCTGCAGTTTCACCCGCGTTCCCGGTATATTTTTTGATGTTATAGTTATTCTATTATTCGGGGCGGACACGTCAAACAAATCATAAAAAAAAAATTATGACAAATTATGCTTATGTTCATGAAAGGCAACCTGAACGTGCAACTAATGCGCAATAATGAATAATAAAATAAATACCTAGTATTTTTCTTCCATATTAGCTAAGTATAGTCAGTAAAGTAAGCATGAGGTAGGTTTAAAAATAATAAAAGCATAGAATTTAGGTATATAATTTAATTAATTAAGGTTTACTTTAGGTGCGTATTATGCCGAGCGAAACTAGCGGGGCGGGTCGCCATGGTCGCATGTAGGTAATAATTTCTATCTACTTGTATATGTTTTATTTAGGTACCTATGTAGATATCCCAAAAGGCGCCAAAAGCATTAATCGTCAGTATCAATCTATATAAATAATGATTTCATTGCCATTTTGTCGTGTTATTTATCTCCATAATGATAGTTAAATACCCAAGGTAGGTAATATGAATCAAGAATAAAGCGGATTTCTGACTGAAGACGAAAATATTTGGGGATTCTTATAACGATCAAGCTCGGTGATAGGTCGATATTCAATATCATGAGCTTGATCTCATGAGTTCAGAAATTGTACCTTAGTTTATCTCTGGCATGAAGTGTGAATGTGTGGTATTTTTGTAGTTTAAGTGGAAAAAGTGTAACATTTTAGTTACCTAAGTGATTTGTTGAGGGCTTTAACAATGTCTTAAAAACGGATTTTTATGGATGAATTCAACCGATTCAATATCTCTATAATATTTTTTTACATATTATATATTTTTATATTATACTCACATCATTTTGTAAAAGGCAGCAAACAAATCCTTGTAAAATATTCTTTGCACTTTTTTTTGTAATTTTAATATTCACTTCCAGTTTTTGTGAGAATGCAATTAAACATTATGGTAGCTTTCCTCACAAATAAAAACTTTTACTTTTAAATAAAATAAATCATTAGGTATATGATTAAGTATTATGTCTTATTACACCAACCAAGTTTCTTTTCTTTCTTATGTTTTTTCTTAGCAATACATGTCCTCTTCCAATTACTAAATTTTAAACTACAATAAATTCTAATTTGGTTTAAATTACCCAAAACGACTTCGATTAAGAATATTATGCAAGTAAATCCAACCATCATACAATACCCATTAAATATTCCTTGGACATCTTCCAAGCTTAAGGCTTTTATAGGAGCTTCGCCCTTAACATCGTTGTATCTGTAATCTTCCCATTTCTTAATGAGCCCTGCTTCAAATAACGTCATCATGTGCCTACTGAATTGATCTGTCAATTCGGAATGCTTGGGAAATATCATGTTCAAGTAGTAACTGTGAATCCTATCAGTAGCTATGTGCAGGTACTGAACACCTTTATCATCTAGTTTATTCTTTTCTAAATAGCGGCCAACAGAACAATCTATCAGACAGAACCTATGACTATCGTTACTCATTTGTTTTACACATCCAAACATGTCCGATATAGGAACAATTTTTTCACTTATCCTTCGTAGTATTTTATCTTCAGTAGGCAATACAACGTCTGGAGATGCCATACCTTCAATATTGTAACCTACCTCTAAAATGTCTCCGAACGTATCTATTTCTTTTCCTCTTTTCATTGCGGTGAAGAAAGATATAATCGCTGCCTGGGAAGCAAAACTCATAACGAAAAAGCACCAAATAGAAACAGTGAGAAAAATACGAAAGGATCCCCGTTTCGGCGGTTTATGAAGACTGATCAGAAGAACATTTCTTACAGTGTTTACCAAATCTCTTCCAGCTTGGTCGAACGTGAAGCGTCCCATTTCCACTGTGTTAAACAGACAGAAAACTAGCCAAATACAAATGAAGCAAACCGTGAATTGTATGGCCAACTCGTAGCTATTTTGCAGCAACTTTAAATTGAAGAGAATCGTTTCGAAATCAGCACGATGCGACATCAAACAAACCCCGCTCTCTTTATATGCGAATGTGTAGTCTATATCCAGGATAATAATGTCAAATTGATATATAGGATACAGGAATAAATCTCCCTTTCTTTGTGAGAATGCGTATATCTGCTGAATACTAAGTTCGAAGTTGAAAGGTTCCTTGATGACTGATGCACTCGGTGATAGATCTATGCTGAAATTCATGAGCTTCGATACGGTATTCCAAATGGTACCATCTCTAGAGTGGAGAGTAAATGTACCATTTTCATCTTCTCTTAGGTCAAGAAATGGCTTCAAATCTGTAGCAAAAGCTCTCAGAGTAAATCCGTGTAAATTTTTGGCTCTATCCTCAAATAAACTCAAATTTCTTCCATAATCACGGTCATTATAAGATAATCTTTTTGTATTAAACCCTAAGCAAGTTCCGAGATTCTTGGCTCTGAGTTTTGAATGCACGGTGACATTGAGGCAAAATTCCACGCAAACGAAAGATTCTTCGAAACCAACAATGGGCATGCCAATCTTCCTGGCGGTCCAACAACCGAAACTATTTTCCAGTTTATATTTTTCACTTGTATAAGGGTTGTAATTTGAAACGAATAAAATTTCCTCTGAATCATCGTAATGGATAATTATCACGTTGCATGCTTTATAATACCACATAATGAAAAATAATTGCGCTATGAGATGTCTATCTACTTTTGTATGATAGTACAGAATTATATTAGAATGGGGATGCCAATAAGTTGTTCCCATAACTTGAAGCAGATTATTCTCCAAGTCCTCTAAATCCTTACAGCTTAAAATAATAATATTTGAATGATATGGTACCATATCTTCAATATCATAATCGTCTTCGTGGCTATTAGTAATGACTATGGTTAATGGTATTCTTTTACTTTCAATATAAAAGCTGTCAGGGAAATATCCGACACAAAGCATGTTGATCCAACCGTTTGTCTTCAAATTAGTTTGAATCATATCAACCTGTAATTAAAACTGAGAGATGAAAAGATAAAAAAAACTCAACGACTTTAAATTTATCCTCAAAAGAGTAAAATTTAAGCCTATACAAAGTAAAAAAAAAAAACTTACTATTAGTTCATTTCTTCGATCGTCAACATTTTTCTGGGTAACGTTTAAAATCCCTAAAACTAAATACGGAATAGCCAGTAAGGTAAATAAGATCGAGTCCATGTTAGCAGAGAGCACATTGAAATAACACAATATTTTTGACATGTCAAATCAGTGCCCAATCACATAATACTTACGTTACAGATTTATATCTCAATCTGATTTGAAAATTATACCAGTACTTACCTAATCTAAATGTATGTTTACATATTTGAAATAAATATATCATTGAATTTAGACAAATTCTGAGTCAGTTCATATATGTATACGCAAATAAAAATTAGGACTAACTATTATTTTTTTCTGTGAATGAATGGAAGCGTATAGATTATATCCTTTTCAGAAATCTGGCATAATAAAAAGCCCTTTAAAAATATAACTATATAATTTATTATTAAACAATTAATTAACATATTAAATTAAATAAAAACATTTTATATTATATACTAAATCATACGGTCATATTTACAGTTATGAACTACCGAAAAGTGTGGTTTAATCCACGGAATTACAGTAAAACGTTCTTACGAGACCATTCATATTTCTGGTGTATAATTAATATCTGTAATTACAGTTATTGATATATCAAAAAAAAAAAAATTAAGGCGATGATAACTCAGTGGTAGTGACGTCGGACACCGCGGCGAAGGTCGTGGGCTCGAATCCTACAATGAGCTTGAACTTTCGGTGAAGGAAAACATCGTGAGGAAACCATAGCACGGTGGTACGGTACTTTGTAGTACCCGCCTGGCTGGCTACCACCCTCAAGTTGAAAATCTGTCGCCAAACACCTATTGGTGTGTTCCGACAGCTGCACTTGAGAGCCAGTTCCTTCTGGGCTTTGTGTGCTTACCACCTTCGGCCACATCATCACTTACAATAGTGAGATTGTAGTCAAACACAAGCCTATACAAAGTAAAAAGAAATATATATATCCTAATCCTAACTAATACTATAAATGCGAAAGTGAGTTTGTTTGTTTGTTACCTTTTCACGCTTAAACCGCTGAACCGATTGCGATGAAATTTGGTATGCTGATAGCCTATGGTACGGAGAAGAACATAGGCTTATTTTTTATCCCGGGAAAACATTAATATCGCTCGGGAACGCGGGTGAAACCGCGGGGCGAAAGCTAGTCAAAAAATAAAACCGACTCCAAATAAGGGTTCGTCCAAAACTACTTAACAGATTTCAACAAATGAGGTGTCTCTGGATTCTTCTTTATTTTCATAGAAACATTACGCGGATGCTGGACCTATTTTGTGCAATATATTCCTCCGAATACGAATAGAAACCCACAACTTTCCGGGAGTTCTCAACCTAACAAACTGTATTGATGTCACCGGATAATTGTAAATACAGTCTCCTATATGTTATTCCAAAGTCTAATCTATCTATGTGCCAAGTTTCATCCAAATCCATTCAACCGTTTATGCGTGATTAAGTCACAAACATCCAAACAATTTATCTAGTGTTTTGTTCTGATATCAAATTCATGATATTTTTTGAATGGAATGTCCGATTTGAATAATTCAAAAAGTAATCTACAAGTACTGAAACAGCCTTGAATACGAAGTGATTTATTTGCATTAGGGTCAATACCAAGGTATGAATAACGTGATCTAGTTTCTAAATAAAAAGTAAAATAAATATTTTGGGTCATTATTCCTCACACTGACTCACACACGACCATCGCAACATATCAACGTATCGTATATATCAACGAACAGTCCAAACTGCTGGACCTAGAGACTTGAAATTTTGCACATAGATACCTTATACAGTGTAGGCATCCAATATGGAAAGGATTTTTGTAAATTCAACCCCTAAGGATAGTTTTATATTATAAATTAACGGTGTTTACAATTTTCCGGTGACAAACATTACTTTTATAAATATAATAACAAGTATCACGCAATATCTAAAAGCATTTGTACAATCTACAATAATAGTGAACATTATTTTGTAATACGGTAAAAGGTGTTCGAACACTCGTACCATTACTCTATCAAAATAAAATTACTATATTGACCTTTTCAAGCTAAATACACTTAACTGGATAACGTATGTTTAAATTATTTAGGGAATATCATATTTAAATGGCACGCTTATCAATGCTTCTCGAAAACGTGTCCACATCTTAAGACTATACATAAGCAAGCTATAGAGCGCGCCTTATTAAGTATGCAACGAAAGTACAAGTATGAACACAGAAGGGTCTCAAAAAGGGATGCGGGTGACGCGGGGCAACATAGAAAAAATAAAATAAATAGAATACAAAAACAGTATAACATCATCTCTAAGAACAACCCCGATATTGTCATTTTTTCAAACAAAGCACATACTATATCGTTATCCTTAGTGTATGTTTTGTTGGCAGTCCTTATAAAATAAATAAATAAACATCTCTATGAAAGCGCTATACCATAGCAAGTATCTATAACATTTGTGCTTACGATCGGCACAACGGACCGAGATACTGTTACTCTATAACTTTTATGTATACTCTAAGGTCTACATCCTAATGATCGATTGCTTATCTCTTTTCCACCATCTTCCAACACACACGAGTAACGGTATTATTTTAACCAATTTGCCGACTACAGTGGCAGACCACAGAATGTATGAACTTCGCGCAGCAAATTTACAACACGAAACAGAAACTATATAACTTTGATACTATATCACTACATAGTATAAAACAAAGTCGCTCCCGCTGTCTGTCTATGTATGCATCTTTAAAACTACGCAACGGATTTTGATGCGGTTTTTTTTAATAGATAGTGATTCAAAAGGAAGGTTTTAGAATATAATTTGTCTTCTACCCGTGCGAGGCCGGGGCGGGTCGCTAGTAATTTATAAGGCCATGATAATAATTGCTACGATAAGTTTTAACAATATATTTGGGAATTAACAAAATTTATTTATACTTACACCAAATTATTAAAAACTATACAACAAATTAAACACTGCATACCATGATTTTTTACTATTTTGATATAAAAAAAATATTCATACATGTTTTGATGGCATTGCTGTCGAGTTTTTTTTTTATAGCTATATCATACATAGTCCGTTAATAAAACACCGAGGTTAGGATAATGACATACTAACTATCGACAACAAAATAAAAACCGGTCAAGTGCGAGTCGGACTCGCGCACCGAGGGTCCCGTACAAACTTCGTCCATCGTTCGTCCATCACGGGAAATGCAATATTTTATTTATTTACCTTTTGAGGTTGTTGCCAATTAAGCTAGACCTCTAAATTGTATCAGCGCACAACTCAGAGGTCTTAATTGGTGTAACTATGTATGTATGGGGAAACCCTTTAATTTTCACTTTTTGGAATTTTCCCTTTATTTGTGCTGTAAGACCTTGCTTTTTGCCAAATTTCATGATTCTAGGTCAACGGGAACTACCACAAAACAAATAAAAGGGCAAAAAAGTTGCGTTTGTTGTATGGGAGCCCCCCTCAAATATTTATTTTATTTTGTTTTTAGTATTTGTTGTTATAGCGGCAAACAGAAATACATAATTTGTGAAAATTTCAACTGTCTAGCTAACGCGGTTCTTGAGATACAGCCTGGAGACAGACAGACGGACGGACAGACGGACGGACAGACGGACGGACAGACAGCGAAGTCTTAGTAATAGGGTCCCGTTTTTACCCTTTGGGTACGGAACCTTAATAAAAATAGACAAAAGTAAACTTGTAAGCAGCCTGTCATTGCAAAATCGGAGAGGTAGATATTAAAACGACGAAATAAATAGTTGCTTACGACATAGGTAGTTCGATGACGTACATAACAGTACCTGAAGTGGCAAGTTCGTATAGCATATCATAACCGATCTTAACATACCTATAGTTTTCAGTCTATCTCCCTCTAGCCTCCTTCACTTCCTACTTTCAAGGTATTGTTGCAAGTGGTTCCAGGCGCGATCAATCTGCGACTGCGTGTACTCATAGCTCCAAAACGGGCTAAACACAATGTTGGCTTGTGCCACTTGTTCAAGGTTAGTTGGTTGAGCATCGATTCTCTGTCTCGCTTCCTCTTCTGTTAAACCGTTGCGTTTCTGTAGTCTTTTGACTGCCTGTAATAATATGAAGATATAAAAGACGGAATAACTCAATACCTGGATTGCTTAGGAAAAAATATAATTAATTATCAAAGCCAAAAATTTTGTCAACCTTAATAAGCTGTCATGTCAGGGAACCAGATTATTTAACAGAAAGGCCTACGTACCTATTTTACCTAATAATTGTCTACTTTAATAGTTTTTCTATTTTTCATTCATAAATTTTTGCTACCTCAATACAAGGATGTCAATATACTCAAGTACTGGCTTCAAAAAATGTCAAGTTGGAAAAATAAAATATGTTATCAATTTACGATTATTATTTTTGTCTTTCCGCGAATTAGGTAGAAATGTAGGTCCATCTGCGTAGTTTACTCTTTAATTTTACTGAAATAGGGTTTGCACATCAGTGAAAAGAGTAATATTTTTTATTTTTTGGGGTATGTTATACAGCGTTTACGGGTAGTTTTGTAATATGTATAAATAAAAATCAATTGCCTAATGTATGCAAGCGCATCACTTCGGAACGGCTGCACACATATTTGGCTAATTCTTTTTTTGATGATGTGAAGATTGTAAGCAAGCGTTTAGAAGGAACTGGCTTTCAGTACAGCTGCTGGAACATCGGTAGATGCTACCCTACCACCCCGGGTAAACGATACAGTCTGTTTTCACCCATCTTACCTCATCAGGTGGTATAATAACAGCCCATAGCTGGTGGCAACGGTTGTACCACTTGGCTTGCACCATGACAGCAGCTTCCAACACCACCACTCTATGGCCAAGTTCGCCGTATGCTTTAGCGCGTCTCTCAGCCTCTTTTATCACAGCCGGCCAGATTATTTCATTGAGTTTTTCTAATTGTTTCTGAAATGTTTATTTTGAATAATAATACTGTTAAATTTCTTTTCGGATCATCTGTTTATTTTGTTGGGAGAGTCCATTTCACCTGACTCCTACTTTCCAAAATGTATCCTTGCCGATAAGTGATCGGCTTGATCTCCTTGGCATGACCTTAACAGCCAAAATAAACTTTGGCTGTTCTATTGAGTCAAAGGCGGAAACCGCTGCTAGAAAGCTGGCGATTCTCTCTAACTTGACGCCCTTGACTCAATAGACCGCCGTGCTAGGAGACTCATCGGAGATGAGTCGCTAATTATGGCGAAACTCACGAGCCTCGACCATCGGCGAAAAGTCGCTTGCCTATCGGTTTTCTATAGGATATATTTTGGAGAGTGTGCGCAGGAATTATTCAACCTAATTCCACCATCCCCATTCCTACATCGAACCACTAGACGCCGGGAAAATTTCCACCCGTACGTTGTAGACATCCCAAACATACGGACACAACGTTTTCAATCCTCATTTATAATGCGAACAGCAAAGGAGTGGAACTTGCTCCCGGCGTCTTTGTTTCCTGACTCCTACAATCTAGAGACATTCAAGGCCAGAGTGAATAGGTTTCTTCTGGGTAAGCGTGCTCCATCTTAGGCTTCGTCTTCGCCTTTCGACGGGTCAGAAGCCAAACGCAAACCCATTGTATGTAAAATATATATATATATATATAACAAATTATCAGAATAATTGGACGATTTTTTCCTTACCCATTACTAAGTATTACATGTAAAGACATATTGTTTAACTGAGACGGTCCCTGCAGTCGCGGGCGAAAAAAGAGAGCGTCTAAGCAATCGTACACCCAGAATGTTCGTCCGCGAGTTTTTGCGTTCATATATTTTCTTGTGCAAGAATATTCAGTAATTTTTATTACCAATAAATATGTTTATCTGTCAGTTTATATTAAGAAGAGAAGTAATGCTTACTAATATCTTCATCTTACCTTATCACTAAATACAATCTGTCCCAACTTCTTCCTGTCTACTTCCCCATTCTCAGAGATGACGTGTTTACCGAATGTGTCAGATATTGTGCCGTTTAGGGGGCTTCCAGGTTTGTACAGTTCGTGCGCGATTATATCACAGTTTACTATTGCAGCGCCCTTCAATCTGGAAGTAAATAAAATCTTTAATATATATGTATGGAATGCTCATATTCTAATGTAAACTAATCAGTGGTTTGGCGGAATTCATCTCTTTCCTTTGTCAGAACGAGTTGTAAGCAAGATCGAGGCTTCGAAATTTAAACTAATAAAAGCTTATTACTCGATCATAGGGAGGGGGGAGGACAGACAAATTGTAAAAACCAGATTTGGGTAAGATCATAACTTAACTAACAGCAGTAATGAGAGATATGGAAAGAAATACATCAATAGGTCTTATGTACCAACTTAGTTATAATAATAACTTAGTTATCAGTCAATTTATATTCACTCAGCAAAACCACCCCCTAGCAAAATAAATAAAATAGATAACTAAATCTAAGAAATGAGTCTTACTTTAATTTCTCTGCAATGTTACTCTTTCCACTCGCGATACCGCCAGCTAGTCCAATCACATAAGGCCATTCAGGAATATCAGAATTCGGCTAGAAATAACAAGTCACACATAGTTTAAAGATAAATGTGAGATTGTAGCCTAATGTAAGTAGGGATTGCAATCCAGAAAAACGGATCCGGTATACCGGCGAATCCGGCATCATTAAACGTTTACCGGATCCGGTACCAATATACCGGATCCGGAGCTAGCAATTTTTTGCAAAATAATAGTGCTGTTGCATGAGTAGGCTATGTAGTATGGCTTTAAATGCGTTGCGCGTGATGTTGACGGCAGATGACACAATTAAGGTGATACCGCGTTAAGCTTAATTAACAATCTGAAATTCAACGTGCTGCGTCCCGCTCCCTACTATAGCGACCTCTCATAGAAAACCCGCGTAAACGGAAAGGGCGTATGCGACAAAATGGTTTTTATTGTTTAATTTAAAAACTACAAATATATTTCATAAAACCTATGTACAAATTATAGTATCAGTTTCAATGAATATATGTAGTAATTTTGGAACCTCAAATCGATCCTCAATGTCGGTAAAATGGGAATCTCTTATTTTAAAGAGGTCTTTTTGATTCATTATTTTGTGTTATAAAGTCAAATCAAAGACATTGTTTTTTTTTTTTTTATACCACTAAGGCGGCAAACAAGCATACGGGCCGCCTGATGGTAAGCGGTTACCGTAGCCTAGCGTTGATGCTTGCAACACCAGGGGCATCACACGCGCGTTGCCGACCCTGCAAAAATCTCTTCACACCTTTCTTGAAGAACCCCATGCTGTACTCCCTTGGGAAAACCACGGCGGGGAGCTCGTTCCACAACTTGAGCGTCCGTGTTAGAAAACCCCTTTGAAACCGCACTGTACGAGACCAGTTTGGCTCCAATGTGTGAGGATGAGCTCCCCGTCGATGGCGAGAGGTGCGATGGTAAAAGGTAGCCGTGGGCATCAAGTCAAACAATTCCTCAGAACACTGTCCGTTGTACAAGCGGTAGAACACACATAAGGAGGCAAAGTCTCTCCTAAGACTTAAGGGCTCTAAACCACTTGTGAGTTCGGGATCGTCCACAATTCTAATGGCACGTCTCTGAACCGATTCAAAAGGCCCAAGCTGGCATCCAGGTGCTCCCGCCCACAGATGGCAGCAGTACTCCATATGAGGTCGGACTTGCGACTTATAAAGTTGCAGTCTTTGCCCTGATGTGAAGTACCGCTTAGCTCTGTTGAACACACCGAGCTTCTTGAATGCCAGCTTTACCTTGTCTTCCAAGTGACTACGGAACTGAACGCCACTAGAAATGTCCACGCCAAGGATCCCGATCCTTAGGGACGTTATTCTTACAATAAATTTCATTTCGTTCGCTTTAATAATTGTTGGGAAAAATCGGTATCCTTGCAACGGAAATCTTCAAGGCATCGACTTAGCACTTACGTTTTCTACGATCCTTTTTACAAAATATATTTTTTTAAATAATATATAATGAATACTAAGACAATTATTACTTAAAATTCTACTTAAAATAATTATTTATTGTACGTTGATTAAACTAAAGAGTTGTAAAATTAAAATTATAACATAGTTTGTTTGTATGTATTGTGATAATTGTGTCATAAATATAAGACTTGTTTGTTAGCATTCTGAAATACTTTAATAATTATTGTGATCTCATCTCAGTAAATTACGCAAGGTTAATTATAGTAGATTTTATTAAGTTACTTACTAAAATAATTGATCTATCTGTGAAAATGAAATCTAGTAAGACTGAGCTACTCGTTACATCGTTAAAATTATACTAGTTACCTACAATTGTTAGCTCGTTGTCTAATCTTAACATTGGCCTGGAAATAAAGTTGATTTTATATATTTAATTTTTTTATAAACTACCCATATTAAGTGCAACTTACTAACAGTTCATATTGAACTGTAAAGCGAAAATCATCCTGATTTGATCAATCCGGCCGGATCGGACCGGATCCGCCGGATCGCTGGGAATCCGGTCCGATCCGGCCGGATTGAAAATGACGCCGGATTGCAATCCCTAAATGTAAGTAATCTATACTATTAAAGAAGGATCTTAAATAATGATACCAAACATCAAAAGAGGCAACTGTACATCCGAGCTCCAATCCATAATAGACTTGGTGTACAGAGGAACATAGGCTATAAGGATTTTATACCTTCTTGTATGTGAGTTAAGTTTACTTACCATTGGTGGCTTCAACAAGGTCCCAAGTAGTCTCATCCGCTGGTTGCTGGAGCTCAATTTCTCCTCCTCCTCATGCGATCTTTGTGGGTCCGAATCCTGCGCTATATCAATTACGTGAATATCGAGGGGTTGGAGGCCATTTTCTTTTCTTTTCTCATTGATCTTCTGAGAGCCTCGTAATGTTTCTTCGCTTACAACTATGAGCTGAAATTTTTTATGGTCAAATGAATATTAGTCAGGCTATAAACTGGGTAGTGGGTACCTTATAATATTTTAAGCTTACAATATAATATTCTTTCTTCAAAAAAGGAGTGATACAATATAGCAGCATTTAATATGCAAATTCAATTTACTGTTTAGGGAGCCCAGCAAATACAGAATACATTATAACATGCTCTTGAAAGTATTTGATAGCAAATACCTGAATAATATTTACCTGAAACCTAGGATCATCCTTAGTTGGTCCATAAATGTCTTGCAACGGGAACACATTGTATTCCAAATCTGGATTGATGTCTTTCAGAAAGTCAAGCACAGCTTGCATCCTTTGCTCTACTGGTTGGATTAGCTCCCAAAGCTTCTTAGCTATAGAGGCAAAATTTGTTTAATTTTTCGAATAATGTAGTACATAGAGGCAAATATGAGCTATTAACATTGATATAATTAGAATTATGATGTGATGATTTTGAACATTGAATTATTGACTATTTCTCTCACCTGTAAAGTCTTGAATACAAACTTAATATTGTTATAATTTATGTTTTTATAGACATGAGATCTTTTATATTTTTTTATATTAATGATGTTTGATTGTTATGTTGTTTAAGAGGAATCATTTCTAAAATGTGTTCCTTACACTGAATCATTTTAACATCAGTGACGCCCACCGTGAGATATTTGGTAGCACGCAGTGCAGCTTCTGACAGTAGGATCTTATGGCCATTATGGAGGCGGTCGAATGTACCTCCCAGTGCCACATACTCATATGTTTTCACTGCACCACGGCTAATTGTGTCTGGTTTTATATCTTGTGTATCTGTGAATGCAAAATTAAGACTTAGTTTCTAATGGTTGATTTATTTATTTAAGTTAACCATAATAAATGCTTTGTTATATAATACCTATATGTCAAAGGGACATGCTGATCCAGTGGGCTACCGATTTAATCAATGTGCTTTTTAAACATTTTTTTGTAACTATGTGTATTATATATATAATACATACCTATACTCTGCAGTTTACACCCAGTGTTCATCAATGACTGCTTTAAACCTGCAATATCCTTAGTCAACTCAGAGTCATATAATATTAGGTCTATTGGATGGTTGATCTTCAATGTTGCTATTGAGTCAACGGGCTTCAGCATCAATCTTACATCCAAGTTGCCATAATGAGCTGTAGCCTAAAAGGTATAAGGTATATAGGCAAAAACTGAGTAGTCTTAGGGGCCTCTGTAGCTTTTTTTACTTAAGACGAGGCTCCCGAAAAAAAATTCTACGATAGCTCCGCCCATTCCCACCGCAAGCCTACTGTAGCATCGACGACGGCACTCGTCGCACATTTCATCTACGCAGCTACGCGACGCGCGATGATGTTAGATTAGCGAACATAGATAGCATTTAGATTTGACTTATGAGCTGAAATTTTGCATGCATATTATGTACATCACGTGACAATGCAATATTATGATGACATGGATCTGATGCTGGAGCTGGAAGGTGGCCATAGGAACTCCGCAATAAAACGACACAGCCACATCGAGTTTGGGCTCGTTTGATTCGTATTGACGAGTACTTTGATCCTATATGGTAACCAGGGTCTGATGCTGGAGCTGGAAGGTGTCCATAGGAACTCCGCAATAAAACGACACAGCGCCATCGAGCTTCAGACCCTGGTTACCATACAGGATCTAAATACTCGTCAACACGAATCAAACGAGCCTGAACTCAACGGGGTTTTGTCGTTTTATTGCGGAATTCCTATGGCCACCTTCCAGATCCAGCATCAGACCCTGGTTACCATACAGGATCAAAATACTCGTCAACACGAATCAAACAAGCCCAAACTGGATGGGGTTATGTCGTTCTATTGCGGAGTTCCTATGGCCACCTTCCAGCTGCAGCATCAGACCCTGGTTACCATATAGGATCAAAGTACTCTTCAATACGAATCAAACGAGCTCAAAATTTAAGTTTCATTCGTAGTGTCTTAAGTAGCTCATCACTTTATGTTTCTCCTTTTGTGATTTGTAAGTATGTTGGTGATTGTAGGTAGTCTGCACTCATTGCGTTAATTTTAATTTATTTTAAATTTTTAATTTTGTTAATTCAAATTGCGTGTTTTTGCCTGTTTTTATTGTTTTTTTGCTTGTCCATTCTGTGTGTACATGTTAAGGATTACGACCCGTTATTATTTTCCTGTTATTTATGTATATGCTGTGTTAAATGTCTGTAATCTGTTTTGTGCACGTGCAAATATGAAAGTGTTTGTTGGTTTGTTCTTCTTTCACACAGTTGCACACAGCAACGGATTGACATGATTTTAAGCATACAGATAGTTTATGGACTGGAGAGTGACATAGGTTACTTTCATCCCGGTAATGTGGCTGAAACCATAGGGCAAAAGCTAGTAATCTATGTTTTCAAAAGATAGAAACTGTAATATGAGATAGGTAAGCTATCCGGAACTTATTTTCTACCTATGAGACAGGGTTTTAGAAATTATGATTATAAACTTACCTTAGAATATAAATTTACAATTTCTCTACTCATTACTGGTAATAAATTTTCTGGGCTTCCTTTAATCTTAACATATAACACTTTCCTTACAAACTTGGAGGCTTTCAAACATACACTGTGGGCTTTAGCAGCATTGGAAATGAAAAGTAGTCCATTGTTTGCCATTTCATTCACTAAAAAGTAAAAATGAAGCTTATGAATTAAATGTAGGTAAATAATTAGATAGTAAGGTACTTTGCCTTACAAATTACTTTATCTACTTACCTAAATATTATATTCATGGCAAGATTCAATTTGAATATATAGAATGACAAAATAATGCAATACAAGTGGAGCAAGTAGGATACTTATTTATGCCCCAAAGCAATTCAAATCTTTAAAAGCAGCGATAAAAGCAAAGTGATTATGATATTTAGAGGTGAATCGACCCACCTGATGAACTCATCAAACAAATATACGATACAATGACTGAAAACAATAACACCGCAAAGGAGGCACTAACAAATTTGAACATTTCGTAATGTTTTCTACAGTAGGTGTACTGTTCAAAGGTCAGTAAATAAATTTCAATTTCATGATATTCATTTATGTGCCGGAAAATACAAAATACAGTGTAGAATGAGTATGTATGACATTATTTTATTGCAATAGCACGAGAGACGTACGATTAAATGATGATTAAAATATTATTACCTATTATTATTTGTAACACCAAATAATTAATGTAATAAATCTGGAAGACAATAGATTAGATACACAGAAATAAAATATTTTTTGGCTATCACTTATATTGAATTGACACAATGACATTTTAATCAGTTATTGTTGTTGTTGTTATTCGATTCGCCAAAAAGACAGGCAAAGGTACAAAGCCTTACAGCCATGTCATATATAATAATAATGTGAATATATATTGAAAAATATCGTATGGATATTTACTTCATTTTAATCAGACAATGACAATCAGTTTAGTTAGTACCCATAGGGTTGGGTAAAAAGAATCGATTTAGTTTAGCCTAGATATCAATTAAGTTAGTTAGTCGATTCTGCTGGTATATATCCAAAGTAAATATCCATACGATATTTTTCAATATATATTCACATTATTATACATAAATCACTAAGTATAATAATACATAGTTTGTATTTTATACATTGATTGTAAATACTTGTGGTAAATAAATTTATTATTATAACCAATCACTATGTAATTAACTACTGAACTTATAAACATACCTACATAATATTTACTGTCATGACTACTTGTCTGTCAAAACACTAAGATAATTATTAACTCGGTCGCCCAGGTACCTATTATAATATACCTACTCTTACAAAGATAGGGTGCGGATTAGAGGATATAGAGCCAAAACGAATAGCATTACGAAAATCAACTTTAGTTAATTACATGGCTTAGTAATTATGTTACATGATTTCAAAGACTTTTTGACGTGAGAACAGTTTTAGATCAATTAAAGCAAAATCAAAAAATGGGAATTGCGCACTCATACACTCCCGTTCGTGTAAGATTGCGATGTAAGTTCGTAAAGAATGTGCGGGCACTGTAAGAGTGCGCAGTTGATAATTCTAATTTTCACACAGATCACATACAATATATGCAGCATCTACAGTCATGTGCTGTGCAATCTTTATGCCACCACTTATTGCCAACTACCCATACAACCCAGTCTTCAATGATTAGTTTTTTTTAATGAATTTCATATTATATGAATATTGGGCATTTTATTTGTTTTTTTTTTATTTGATTATTTTTGTAAGGCAAAACTACTAATCACCTTGGATCTTTTATGTTTTCTAGTGAATGTTTTACTTGATAGCATTAATATGTCAGATATTTTAACTGGTACTTGTACTGATTTTTTAACAAAATAAGAAGAATAAAAACGAGATAATTATGTAAGTCTGCGCGCACAGTCTTAAATTCGTATCCTGCGCAGTCTTACAAGTTCATACCCTGCGCAGACTTAAACTTTTGTTCATATTCAATTGTTCATACCATGGTCTCGCCATCTATGCAGAATTGCCTGAACTAATGTCATCGGTACTGTCTTCCGACCGTGTCCGCTTGGTAAATCTCACTAAGTAACTATCGATTTATTTCTATCTATTGATGTTCAAATTTTCCGAGCTTAGACGTCTGCGCAGTCTTACAGACCGCGCAGTCTTAGACCAACCTACCCTATCAGAACTTTATCCTAGACTAGCTTTTGCCCCGCGGTTCGATCTTGACCTGCGTATCGATCTGAACTTATAAATATGAAGCATGCATTTAGAGTAAATAATATATTTGTAACTTGTACCTACAAACTTGTTTGACTACAGAACCAAGAACAACGAATCTTTTAAACTATGATTTAAAAAAAATGTTTGGAAATAAATACGTTTTAGCGTTGATACCAAATATCTACCATTTTTCTTCAAAAGTAGATTAGTTATATAAGTTAGAATTATATTAGTTACTCTAAGAAAAAGACAATTGTATTCTTGTACAAACTTTCATCCCCTATCGCCTATTTTACCGCAGCACCGGCCCTTAATCAGGGTAGAGCGAAATTGTCTTTTGGCGCTCTTTGGTTGACGCTTTCACACCACATAAATTAGTTAAGTACATATTTATTCAAAAAGCAACTTTTGTAGCAAAAATCAAACCCGCTATCAAAATTTAATTTTTCACTCGATTTTTCTTCGCATTGTCATGTTGGCGCCCCTTGCCTCCTGGCGCACCTTGCCTCCTGGCGCCTAGAGCGACCACTCCTCTCGCTCTACCCCAGAGCCAGGGCTATATGAAAGCCGTAGACCTAGACTCCATTTTCAGCGGATGCTCACGTTATACATATCTATAAGAATTATAACTGTTCCTGCTTTCGGCATTGATGAATCAGTTAGTCTGGTAGGAAATGTTATATAGGTAGTTAAGTTATAAAAGGTTAATATAAGATTATTTCCCTATGCATTTTTTAAGATATTGGTATAATAAGACAAACTATTCAATTGTATTGAGGAACTACAATTTATTAGGTAGGTACATATTCGTGGGATAGAATGAAAGTATATCTAAGTAAGTAGGTATATAGTATATCTTCTTATGATTTAAATACCTACAGTGGAAGTTACAAAACTTTTGAAACACAAAATAGGTGGGAATTATCATATACTTTACAATAGAACTAAGAAAATTTCCTATACTTCCTACCAGTTTTTCTGGTATACTTAGGTATTACATAATAAATGCTCGTTATAATTTCCATTTATTAAAGTGGCTAGTATATACAGGGTGTAAGGGACAGCTCTCCGCAAACTAATGAGGTGAATTCAGTATAACATACTAAGATACCCGGTACATGAAATTATTTCCGGAACGTCGTCATGGGAATCCAATAAACCTGATTTGTTTGATTACTTCATACGCAATGTATCGGTACCGTGGCAAAACGTACGTAGCGAACTGCAGCGCAGCAAGCCGTCCGGCCGCCGAGTCCTCGCGACGTTCGTTAAAGTATTTCAACATCCTTTGCTGATTTTTGATTTTAGCTGTTTTATTTACATAATTGGAGTGTTGTGTACAAACATTTTAATTTTACATTGAAATAAAGGAATAGTAACTGAAAAAACGATAAAAAAATATGAAAATTTCCCGGTGGAATATGACTCAAAACAAGGAGCTGAATGCACCACGTCAGTTTGCGGAGGACCGTCCCTTACACCCTGTATGTCGTAACATACACTCAAAGACCGAAAACGCTCATAGAGCGAAAAAATTGCTCACAACGCGTACAACAAGTGGTCACTGTAAAACATCCACACCGCGAAATTCGTATAACACGAATTTTATGAACGGTTCTTATGAAAACGCTCACGACGCGACGCGTTGTGGCAATAACAGAAAGACCACATAGCGAAATTCGTGTCGTGGCTATCATGTTATACGACCACAATGCATTGTGGGCATGAAGTAAAGCCATGACGCGATCTGAGCACTAGTTGGTGTAACCATATCACATGGATATGATAGCATGTTCGAAACCATCTCCGAAACCATCTAAAGGATTTTCATGGGGATTTCACAGGTTAATTAGGCTTAGCTTGGCGCTTCGAATTGCCTTTGTCTGTTGAAAAAAAGCCGCGGGCGAAAACCTAGTAGGTAATAAAATAGGTAACTTACATATAGGTATACATAAACTAACTTGTAATTCAAATCCTATTTACTAAACAAAAGCCGATTCAAAGAAACTAAAGTAACCAATAGATAGATATAATTTTAATCACATTGTACTTATTAGGTATTGTAATTCTTGCTTAAACATATTATTATATTTAATCTCAATTAATGTCAACCTAAAATAAAAGTAAGACATTTAATGGACCTTCTCACTTAATTAATGAAATACATTTATAACTAAATATTTACAACAATATTATACTACCTCAGAGTAATTGATTAGGTACTAACGTACCTACACTACATAATATTACTAAGTGTACGTAGTTACAGTGGCGTAGCTAGGTAACCAAAGGCTCTGGGTCAAAAATTGGGGCCCTATCTAAACTAGTTAGGTTTTATCAAGTAAAAATATTAATATATAATAAATAATTTAAAGGTACAAAGCTACGGTATCATCAGTACTTTATCGTCACCTCTTCCAGAACAGCGAAGAATTTATAGGGACTGCCAGAACCGGCAGACGAAAAATAACGTAGATAGGTAGTCTAGATTAGGTAAATATCTAACGATTCCGAAATCCATCAGCCAATAAAATATGTTTATTCCATTTCCTTCTCGTTCTAACCCGCTAAATCTGACGGCAATTCCGTAAAATTGACTGTACAAACAACAGAAATAATTTAGGGAAATTCCCAAGTTTCGGTTTTTTTCGTGTTGCAAACTGTAAAATTATTCTGATGTTGATAGAAATTTTCGAAATTTTCAGATCGAGGTTTGCTGATCAGGATCCAAGGGCCCCCTAAACTTGAGGGCCCCGGGGCACGGCACCGCCTAGCCCTCCGGAAGCTACGCCACTGGGTAGTTATCTACTTATTAGCTTTGACGAAAACTTTTAAACATTTTAGAAGAACAACACTGTGGACATACCTGCAGAGACAGTTAGCTATTTAAAGTGGCAATGCGTAGACTATGTGCAATAATATCTGAGTGGTAGTAACGTCGAATGTTGGGGATAAGTCGTGGTTTTGAAGAAACATTGAGGACCAGGAGCAAGAAAATATAAACTTGAGAGTGGGTAACTAGAAGTTTGCGCCACTAAAATAGTCCCGTGGAATTAATGAAAATCGTACTTATTTCTTTTGGGTGAGAGGTAGACCTTATATTATAAAAATATTATATTACTTAAAAAATAACAATAAGAAACAAAATAGTAATAAAAAGAGAGGTATAACCATATAGACCTAACCTTTTTTATATCATAAATTTACGACCCGAATCCGCGTACCTATTCTTTGCTAATATTCAAAATGTGAAAGTACAATCACTGAAATTTGGCAAAGAGGTAGACGCGAACGCGTGTAAAATCGCGGGGATAACTATTTTAATGTATGTCTCCGCTCCTTTTTTGATCTTTACGGCTGATTTTATTGCACGATTCTTGTACCAAACTTTTTAGAATATTTTATACCTAATGACGTTATCTACGCATATCAATTATATACATTTTTTTAAATTTATTATGAATTGACTAGACTATCAATATGATGAAGGTGATGAGGTGACGTTGTTTTCATTATTCTTCTGAGAATTCTTTGGCTCAACTGTGTCATGGGCCCTTCACTGTAAATAAAAACATAAGTAGATAAGATAATAAGATTAAATATCAGAATATGAATCATTGTAGATACCAGATTATTGCCTACCTAGCTAGAGTATTCTTCTGATAGCAAATTCACCAATCCATAGCACAATAAAATGATTATTTTTTTTGTACCCAAGTACTAGAATAAAAAATATGTTGATAATTACAATCAGTTAAAGTTGAGGAATTAAAAAACGAAGGTTTTTTGATAGACAGGTGTCTAAAGTTATTAAGTAAGTACCTAAGTTAATGAGGTAGGTAGAGCTAATTAATGGAAATGTGTTGATCAAAATATTACCAAACAATTTATTTATAAACTCTATGAGCGCGAAAGCGCCAGAAAAAAATATTGTGAGTCACAATTAAAATATGGGTCGCTGTTAATCTGTTTATCCTACGCTTTTATATCGTCACTGCATGATTGAACGATTTATCAAAGAACAACAAACGCATCCTGTTTCGATTCTGAATCGTATATCGTAATTTCCATCTCTTTAGTTAGTTTTACTTTTCTTTGCCTACTCTAGATAGAAATTTTAGTTTTTAGTTAATTAGGTTCCGTAGTAAAGTCGTGTACGATAGATTATTTAGATACCCGAGAAGGATTTTATGAATGAGTCATTTTTATTTCTCATCATCATAGTATAAAGTCTGTTGTAAGGAATTGTAAACTTATTTTCAGAAATAAATCTTACATAAGAGCTAATGCATATCCCTCAAGCGCAAGGCAGTTTCATCTGAAGATATCCGTGTATCTTCGGTAGGTGCTGAACTGGAGCCTGTCATCCATTTGCTGGTGCGAGTGTCCGACTGAGTTTGAGCCATACCGAACATGTTGCGGAATCTGTAAAGAGCACAGATAATTATTTTTTAATCACTAAGCAAGCGTTACTGGCCAGTCTTTAATTTGAGGTGCTAATTTGGTTTTCGAATCGCTTATAAAGCGTGTGTTAATAAAGTTATGCCGATTAGCGACGTGATTGTTCTCCAGGGCTTTATTTCTAATTCACCTTCTATTAGGTACAGTCAACGTCAAAAGTAGATTGGCACTTTAGTACCCTTTCATAATATTCTAGTACCTAACATTCTCTTGACAGTTTGTATGAACATTATGAATTGTGTAATGTGACACGGTACTAAAGTGCCAATCTACTTTTGACGCTGACTATACTATGTATGTTTTTATTTTTTACTGAAGTAGAGCTTTCTTTAAAATTTTATTTAGTTATAAATAAAGTTCTTTGACGACCACTTCTGCAGAGAGAGAGAGAGTATATGTATAGCCATAAAAAACGTAATGATGTACTTAGGTACTTTTAGCGAATAAACATCAAATAACTACACCTCGAGGTAAGTAGGTATGTACATACCTACCCCGTTTCTGATTTATTGTTTGACAAGTGGCGCATAGGTACCAAATGTATCGTTTGCTTGACAAACTGCTTTACAGAGAAATAGTATCATTTTGACATTTAGAGTAATGTACCAACAATGTGGATATATGGCCTGGCCCCATTAGTTCCTGTCAACAACCAAGCCTCGATGTTAAAGGAAATACAGGACACTGGGCATCGGTTACTTCATCATCATCTCAGCCGCAAGACGTCCACTGCTGGACATAGGCCTCCCCTAATGATCTCCAATAGGTTACTTACTGTTGGTAAATTTGAGTGGTTTACGTAAACAACTAGGTAGGTAATTACTACATAATATTTAATAAGTACCTACTAAGTTCCTACTTGTAGACTAGGACCTTTTTTTAATTGTCAATTTTATTTAAAAAAAACCATTCATAGTCCCAAACAGATGAAACAGTTTATTGATTTTTATAAAAAAAAATAACCTTCATAGTCCTCTATACCTACATATAAAAGTTGATAAAGAATTTCCTGTGTTAGTTAATTCAGTTTTTAGATAATTGTTCCTCTGAGCATATTTATCGGCTAAGCCAATTTCGTCATATCCTTTACTGTTGGAGTCTAACGTAGTTATGATTATACTACAATGTTATATTATAGGAAATAATGCTTATAAATACGACTTTCTATTGACTGTCATCGATATAATCATAAAACATCTTAATATTTGGAATTAATCCTACAATGAGCTTGAGATTTCGGTGAAGGAAAACCTCGTGAGGAAACCATAGCGCGGTGTTAGGGTACTTTGTAGAACCCGCCTGGCTGGCTACCGCTCAAGTTGAAAATCTGTCGCCAAACACCTATTGGTGTGTTCCGGCAGCTGCACTTGAGAGCCAGTTCCTTCTAGGCTTTGCGTGCTTACCACCTTCGGCTACATCATCACCGTAGTGAGATTGTGGTCAAACACAAGCCTATACAAAGTAAAAAATAAATAAAAAACAATTTGTCTACAAAATGTTGAGGTAAATAACAAATACCTAGTTAATTCTTTCGTTCTTTCCTTAAATGGAAAGTTTGCGTGTTGAATGTGTTTGCACACTCATGTTACAGGTACCTACCAACCAAGTCAAATGTAGAATGTCAACAATGTCGTATTTAAACGAAATAATGGACTTTCTTTTCTTGAAAATGTACCTTAGATTAGATTAGTTACCAAGAATGAAAGTAGGAAATATTCTACCAATATTTTGAGTGCGAAAGTTTATGTTTTATCTAACTAATATTATAAATATGAAAGTTTGAATGTTTGGATGTTTGTGACTTAATCACGCATAAAGGGCTGAATGGATTTGGATGAAACATGGAACATGGATAGATCTGGAAGTATAATCTGTTATAAGGTACCTACTGTTTATTCCGGGAAAACATAAGATCACACGTGGGTGGAAACTGCGGGTCAGAAGCAATCAATAACTTCGTAATGGTTTAGGAATAAACATAGTAGGTAAGTACCTATACTCCTATACTCCTAAAATGCAACCTAATGAACGCGAGCAAAATAACACCTGTGTTATTTTAGAAGGTAGGTATTGCTTACTGCAATTTTTTATTCATATCATGTCAGTGTCAGTAAAAAACAACATTAGGTAGCTAGTTCAAGAGTAAAAGGAAATTAACAATCATAAAAACTTTAACATTAACTCAGTTTCTCACCTTTTTTGTACCAAATTCCTTACTTTCTTCTTCCACACAAAGATAAGAAATATGTATAGTCCGAGGCCAATGTTCGAGATATCTATCACAATGTAGTACCAGTTGGAACCGCCCACGGCGAAGCTAATCAGCTCCACCGTCCAGTTGACACCCATTACCATGAACAACTTCAAGTATAATCCGTACCTGTGGGGAAATAGCTAGTCATTCGTTTTCTAATAAAGCATTTGTATGCAAAGAGTTTTATGTGGGACGTTTGGACTGCTGGGACTAGATGCACGTTATATTACGTAAAATAGGCAATCAAACTCCAATATAGCTGGAATATGTACACTATATCGGGATGTGCTTGATTCCCCAATTCCCTTCATTGTTCCAACACTGTATGAAATAGTGACTATAGTGTGACTATTGTGAGCTGGTGAATAAAGATTTGAGGCGATTTATAGGTCAGTGGTAGTGACATTGAACACTGTAATGGAGACCGTGCGTTCGAATCCTAGTTTGAGCTTTCAGTGAAGGAAAACATTATGATGAAGCCATAGGATGTGTCACCATGCTTTAGTGTCTGTTTGGCTATCACTCTCAAATCACCGGTACACCGTTAGCTGCACTTGCGAGCCAGTTTCTTGCCACCTACCATGGTGAGCTTGTGGTCAAATACAGGGCAGTAATAATTCTTGATAATAACAAAATATTTTCGGTTGTAACTAGTATTTAGTACCTACCCATAGGTACATTATATTACACATTGGACTAATCTAGTACCTATCTTTTTGTTATAGCATTAACTATTCGAATCCGCATATGCTCAGGATATTCTTTATGACTTAGATGCGTGGAAATGTATCGTAAAGTACGAGTTATTCCTGGACTCTAGCTAGAGTGATTGATTATCCTTTGTTACACAAATTATATACAGATGCGTTTCAAGGTTTCATGCAGAATAGTGTGTTACGTTGCATTCAAGAGGAGCTGATTCATTCTTTTTTGATGGCTATGATGAATGATTTATATTTTTAACCGACTTCAAAAAAAGGAGGAGGTTCTCAATTCGACTGTATGTTTTTTTTGTATGTTTGTTACGCGATTACTCCGCCAATTATGAATCGATTTTGAAGATTCTTTTTTCGTTTGGTAGATCATACTTCAGAGGTAGTCCCATATAAATTTTACTATGTTTGATCTTGAACTTTGAAGATATGACGGAATTCCTCAACGAAAAGGAGCACGAATATCGCGATTGAAATATCTTTTTCAATATTATCGACAATTATTATTGATAGGCATATCCTCGATCAGAGACAAATCTTGATAGGTATTCAATACACATAAGAAATTAAAAATGGAAAAAAGTAAAACCATCTTCAAAACGGGTGCACTAAAAAGTATGAAAAATAACGATATTAGAACTCGTTTTGAAGTCAGGGAAAGAGAAGCACGTGTTCCAGAATCTCAAATTCATTTTTAAGTTTGTGTTTGACCACACTCTCATCACAGTAAGTGTCGAAGGTGGTATGCTCACAAAGCCTTGAAGGGATCTTATTCATAAGGGCAGCTAATACCGATAGGCGATTCTAAGCTATAGATTTCCAACTAGGTGGTAGCCAGTATTTTTACACTAAAAAGTCAAGTTTTTTCAGACGAAAATACTAAAAAAAATCTTGTAAATAAAGTAAATAGTTATTGTTGCCAAGAAAACGTACCGACAGATATTTAAAGCAAACCATCACTCTGCATTTTACTGTATAAAATTTACATACACATCGATCAGTTGCCAATTATACATTTTCTAAGAAAGACTACAGAAACTACAGTTATAATCGATCAAGATACTGTGGATACAACTCAGAGCTGTGCATATAACAACCGCGGTACCTATTAGTAAGCGCAAAAACAATCAAAGTACATTGATCGTCTTTGATAAACGTGAATTTTTAGCAGTCCTGGCTTGCACTGGAAAAATATAGAAAAAAAACAAAAATATCACTTTGCAGGAACTTTTAGTAGAAGGACAGAATAAAAAATAATGTAGAAGTTCAAAAAGCAATCCAGTCGCTGGTCATATATTTAGAGACCACCCACGCTGTAAATGTATATTTATTTTCTCAAAACCCCAAGGGCTCTTCCTCGGAATGCTCATAAATCTACTGGGCCTTACTTTTTTCGGATAAGTGTGTTTTGATCGATGGGACTAAACCCACGCCACACTGTTTATTGACCATTTATAATATTATATTTTCTAAACAGGTAGACTAGAAAAGCGTATTAACTGTATTTGTTTGGAACCAAAGAGATCGTAAGTGCCGTAGCAATGCTTACGGTCATAAATACCACGATCAAGAAGTGTATGTGTGTCTTAATATAATTTATGGTAATCTATGGTACTTAATGATGTGGATGAATCAGGACCTAATTTAACACAAAAATAATATAATATAATTGATCCATAGATAATATTATTTTTGTGTTAAATTAGGTCGTTAGGTTAGGTAGTTAGGCGGTAGGTAAAAAGTGTAAGGCCAAAAAGTCACCTATCTCAGCTTATTTGGTAGACACTAAGTAGCTCAACTGTAAAATTTTCTCAACATGCTATTTTATTATCAGTTGAAGAAACGTAGACGGAGCCATGGCAGATCACTCCGTCACTAAAATTCCATAAAAGCCTATCACTGGAGCCTTTACTGACCTTTGCTTATCTTTCTTAAGTTTATCGCTGCGTGAGGACTCGGAGCCTTTTAAGATAGCCGTCTCTTGTTTTATGGAGCGAATGCGATATGCTGTCACAGTGAATAATACCACATTGCATACCACCAGCACCAGAACTGGAGTGAAGAAATACACCAGCTCGCTCAGCCAATCTGCATCAATAGAACAAGTTTAAAGACCTCAGCTTTCTAAAGGAAAAGGCGATAACTCAGTCATACATTATAAATATTCGTAGACAGATGTTATCACATTCTACCTACGCACGAGAGGTTAATAATATTGATATTACATGAAATGAAGATATAATTTTTTCAAATAGGTCTTTATAAGTACTTATGAATAGTCTGACTCTCAATTTGGAAGGTTGCTTTTGCTGAGAAGAGCCGATAATAAACTCAGCAATTACTAGTGTCAAAACCAACTCAGATTTATAAGATAAAACTACTATTGCCTCACTGACAATATTTGATGAGTTACTTAGAATACTTTACTTATTTAAATAGTTTGAATAGCAAACTCAAGCAGACCAGCCCCCACAAGCAACACCTGTTCACAAGTATGATCGCCCTCCTCGCACATATTGTAGGTGAGTGAGCGCCACACGATGCAGCCTCAAGCAAAGGCCTAATAATAATAGTAAATCAGCAAAAACTAAGGTATGGTAAGAAAGTTAGCAAGTTATTCTTCATTTTTAACCTAAAAGGATCTTTGATAACCAAAGTCATCATGCTTGGCAGTTCAAACTTGACGATCACAGATAGCGCATGGACAAATAGTAGAGCCATATTTTAAGTTAAAACAGTTTCACATACCTACAAACCAGCACCTTTTACTTCCGAACCCTGGTGTGATGATGCTAACTGACAACTGGTCACTGAACTGCATTGCAGCGGTGCAGGCGGTGAGGGCGATAGGCACAACCCATGCGTACGCGCCGTACAACGCAAAGCGTTTTATGTCGCGTCGCTTGTTCGTGCTGCCGCCGCGGTAACTGCTGTTTTTAGGATGAAATCAAAAAGCTATTTTCAGTGGATTTTTTCTAAACTAGTTAGTGAGTTTTATTGGCAGTGTGTATTTAGAAATTTACCTGCCTAATTTATCACCTAGATTTCGAAATATTAATTCGAAAATCAATGTGAGAAAGAATTTTCTCTTTAACCCAAATTACTTATTATTATTATTGCATCATACTAATCAAATATATCCATTACTAATAAAATTCTATACTACTGATATTTTATTTTATACCACGTTATCGGCAAACAAGCATACGGCCCGTCTGATGGTTACCGTAGCCTATGGACGATTGCAACACCAGGAGTATCACTCGCGCGTTGCCGACTCTTTCCCCTCCCCCATGAGCTCTGGCGACCTTACTCACGCGCAGGAACACAACTATAAGTTATTTGGCTGCGGTATTCTGTGATAATAGTCAAACGTTTTTGTTTTGTTAATTGTTACACATGTATAACGACAATCAAGTTCATGTAGAGGGCAAGGCAAGTTAAGTATTAATACAACAGTACAAAATCGATGCTATGTCGTGTTTCGAACGTGTACAATTTCGGTTGACATTTGCATGCATACATACCCGTAGTTAGGTAGCACAAGCATTTTCACTCAAAAACAATCCCACTTAGAATTAAATACCTAATACACACCGCTCATAATTTTAATTAAAGTTCGGATTATATGTATACAAACAGTCGTTGCATAATATTCATGCCATATGGAGCGTCTACGCAGCTGCTACGACGCCGACGTGAGACTTGTAGCGTAGCGTAGGCGTTGCTACAGTTGTGATAGACATTTTATTTGTTTTTATTAAACATTAACGGCATTGTAATGGAAAATCTATATTTTATTTCCATTGTGTAAAAAAAATATGAAAGCGATTGAAAAATATTGGTCTATGTAACACGTCGTAGACAGTAAATTGCTGATATGCTAAAAGCGCTCATTACAATGATTTGCATACTTCAAAATGGTAAACAATGAATTTGCATAAATTCGACAGTATACATTACGCTAGATATGAATTAAATTGAAAGCGAACGTTGGCTTACAAATTTTGAAAGTATCTATTATTTAATTAACAATGAATAAATAAAAATTATGAACATTTCTAATTAAAAACACTATTTATTTCCAATCGAACATTATATTTGTTGATACTTAACGGATGGTGTTATGTCATAATGTGAATTATTGTTATATCTTACCCTTGGGATTGTTGGGAAGACAACTGACTCCCAGTCCTTATTTCGGGTTGATTGCATTGAAAAAATAATTGTTTTAAGTAGAAACCTTTTAAGATTTGTCGAACTCTAAAACTACGTATCTAAGGTTGCCAATACATTTAACACAGATATTAAATTCAGTGAAAAACTAAGATCTACGATAACTTTAAGTAAACAACTGCATAAGACTAACTAAGGCTAAGCCTATATATAGAAAATAAGTGGATTAAACTAGCCTTTGCCTCGTGGTTTCACATGCTGAGACGTTTATGCAAAATACATTCGAAGTGCAACTGTCATTATGAGGTCTGAGTCTTTCTTACTGTTTAGGCCGAGCTTTGTTTGTCAGTCAGTCAGTTATTTAATCAATCGAGGAGCAGTTTACTAATATTAGTGATACATGCGAATGTTTACGGGTTTAATTTTACTCAACCATGCGGTAGCTTAACGGATTTGGTTGAAGTTTGGCATATACATATGTATATAAATCATACCCTAGAAAACTAAAAATTACACTAAAAAAATATTTATGACTCAGGAAAACAGCTGCAGAATCGTGGGTAAAACCGGGAGGCGAAAGCAAGTATTTAATTCTTAGTACAAAAATCTCATTTGTTATAGGGCAAGGACATAAAGTAATGAAGCAGTAAGATAATTAAACTACGAAGCAAAGCAACATCATCAATCACCATGTAGGTAGTTCACAATACAAATGGTTAGATACTACACCCGATTTTCTGTTTATATTTGCATAAAAACTAACCATGAATTTCAACGTGAATTGTTTCTTAGAAATCTTTTGCAGCCTCGATATATTTTAACAGTGTGTTAGTTTACTTTTCAATCTTGGCGTATCAAAAATTTGCATATTGTTTTTCTTGGCAACCCTACTATAGGTACTTTGTGCATACAAAGAAAAATGTCGTAACCTTTCGTTAACGTTTCAAACTAATTAAGTAAACTTTTTACTATTATTGATGCCGAACACCTTTTACGTTTCACACCTTTCCTTTTGCTTTATGTTAATCTTTAGCTCAAATTGAAATTTAAGTTAGTTGAAGTGTTTTTTTTTCTAAGAATTTGCTGAATTATTGAGTAATAAATGATTATAATATGGTTCTATAGTTTACTAAAATGTGACATGTGGCGGTGTGACATGTGTCTAAACATTTCACAAAATAACGAACATACAGCACTAAAACGTTCAAACTGCTCAAGGACTTTTTAAAACTCATGCTTATAGTCCTATCCTACTTATTCTAAATGCGAAATTTTGTGTGTATGTTTGGATGAAACTTGGCAGATAAATCATATCATCCCGGGAAAACTTAAGATCCTTTCGGGTTTAACTGCTACTAAAAGTTTACAGCTACAGTACAGTACTGAAATATTTTCGCAATAAAATTTAATCTCGCTATGTGAAAGTAAAATTATTTACTACCTACATCAATTATTGTGCATCTACCTATGAAGTCATGCATTAATTTATATGAAGTACTCATTGAATGAATAAGTTTATAATGAATATGTTAGGTATCTGCTATGGTCTCTATTATATTTATTACGTTAGTCAATAGTACATTACCTACGTATTCACAAGAATGATGCCTTCAAAAATTAATTCAAAAGTTTGGTTGACCTCAAAAAATATTTCTTAATAATGGTACCGATATTTTACACAAAACAGAGGTATGACGTTATAGACAGAAATAGCATTAACGTATATTGTAACATAAAGTGGTGTGCTGTTATCGGTGAAGATAAACATACGTCTTGATTAACCTACTGTACACATTGTTTGGCCACAATATCTGATGATTGGAGTAATCTAATCTTGATACTCTATGCTAGATTCACTACAGCTGAAATCTTCAATTTTTTTTATGTTCGTACTAATGATAGTACGATTCATACAACATGGAACAAACTCATGGTTTTAAAGTAGATTTCGTCGTAATTGCCTCTTTGGCAATAGATGTAACACGGGCTGTCAAATGAGGCTATTATACCTAAATCTTGTTTACTTTATCGTAGTTGTTCTCTACATTAATGTGGTTTTTTGGTTACTTGTCCAGCTCTTATAGTTATTTATTTTAGTTACAATAATAGTCGGTATAAACACAAACTATAACATATAGAAAAAATCCTCAAAGCAATACCTACCTCTATATAGTTACGTCTAAAGGACAGAAAATAAGTAAATATAAATTCCCGGCCTTGATTTATTTTAAATTTTAATAAAATCTTGCTCAAAGCCTACTTTACTTGACTGAGGCCTGCCCTCTTGTGATTTTGAACCGTTCGAGTTAATGAACAAAGGACAATGAACGAGCATGTGTACAACATATGGTGGCTCTAGCAATCAATAAACAAGACAATCATGCCGTGTACGACAAAGACCTGGAAGTACTTGGACCTACAGACGTACGCTGCATGTAGTCGGGACCGGGGCGGCCGATCTGCAATCCATCGATTTTATTATTACAACAATTTCTTCCTTATTCTCTGTTCCTGTTGTGGTAATACGTAATAAATCAACTTGGCGACTTTTTTTATCGGTGATATTGGAAGCCAAAACTGACTTGATGTGTTTTATTCTTCATCGTTATTTACCGATTCTATAGTAGACTATAAGATCTAAAATATTGCACAACTTCGATAATTTATAAAAAGATCTGTGTGATCCCATAGTTTGATTTGCTATTAAAAAGCCAGTTGGCTAAAACATATGCTGCCGTGCGTTTTCATATCAATTCACGTACGCCCACGCTGAAGTATTGTGGTTATGATCTAATACTAACATAATAATATACCTACGTTGTATACGAGTATAGATATAACTGCAATGACTGTAGGTAAAGTATAGGCATTTAAATGTGTCTTCTATGTATTTTTATTGATATCTTTATTATTCACTTCAGGAAAACTGTATTCAATAAATACAACCGACTATTATACAGGATGGAATATCCAGATATTTTTGAAACCCAAGTTGGGTGCGTCATGTTGATCAACTTGTATCATGGCTTCTCTGAAATCGCGAAAACTTTCATACAAAGAAACTTGTTCAACAAAACTGTATGAAAAACATAATATACGTTATAATATAATTTTATTTCAGTAGGTATAGATTAAGGTTATTTTATTATTATCTAAATGTTATTAAATTATCCATTAATTATGCAAGTTATTTAATTAAAGAATGTGCTCGCAAAAAAAAAAACCAACTTACGTTTAAACAAAATATATGCTTGGTGGCATATATACATTTGCTTTAATATATTATTATGTCATTAATGTTAAGTTAATTAACGAATTATTATCATATTTAAATATTACATTGAATTTCGAATAATATTCGTATCCTTCCATTCTCTTTTTTATTTCTGGATAGGTTTGTGTTTGACCACAATCTCACCGTAAGCTAGAAGGGAAGTAATTTCGCCAAATTCGCAGCTTCATATAATGCGTTTATAATTGAATTAGAAATGGTAAAATGCCGTTAAACGGTCGGTTTTCACGAGTCAAAACTATAATTAAAAAAGTTACGAATTATATATACTGCAAATGTGGCGAAATTAACCCCCCCTGGTTCTCTCTTGTGGTTCTCACTGTAGGATTCGAACCCACGACCTTCGCCACGGCATTCGACCTCACTCCCACTGAGTCATCATCGCCTTTGATTGATTTGATTGAAACCAATTTAGATACTCGTGCCTATAGTAATTTAATATAGTTTAGGTCGAATTGTTTTATGATTCAATTAATTTGTAGCCACTAACTAATACAGCCCCCATAATTATACTGATTTTGCGCAGCATAGACACTTATAGTACCATCTACACCAATAGTATAGTTAAGCATATGAAATTATAGCAACTTGATTGTTATAGAGCAGTTAAATAGATTTTAATTAAAGCTTGACTTTGAACTACTTACTTGGAACGAGAAGCAAGAAATACGTATTTGCTTATAAACCAAAATAGTCACCTGAAAGTCCTCCATATATCAAAGCACATCACGTTCAACCAGAAGAAACTCGATTGGAATGCAAAGTAAACGATGAATGCTGAAAAATAAAAATAAACGTAAGAAAACTGAAAGCCGAAGCAGATTGCCGAGAGGAAGTGATACCAGATCAATGAAGATTTAGAAACACAACAAAGCGAAACACCTATTTGTAACAAATAAACGGTGAGCATGTGGCTTCGTTTATTAGTAGGTCAGGGGAAAAAAATAAGGTAGGACACCCATTGTACGTGCATGAAGTTTTCATGGCTATACAGGATGATTTTGTTATCACTGGCAATACTTGTAGGGGTGGAAGTACTCATCAATGTGAACAACTTTTATTATAGGGCTAACTCTGATATCGCGTTAAATAATATGGTTGCTTCATACATTTTGGTCGAGTAGGTATTGAACTTTTGTATGGAACAGCTGATAATTTTTTCATGATTTCACAGTTAGTCCCATAATAAAAGTAGTTCATTTTGATGAGTACTTCCACCCTTGCAAGTATTGCCAGTGATAACAAAATCACCCAGTATAAGTACCTGATTGACATGCAAGTGTTTAAACAAAAATAGTTCACCAATTTTAGTTCGTATGCTCAGTGATACCTTTAATTAAGGCGGCATTTACTCTTGTTCTTTTTTATTTTAGTCACCATAAATGTGTTAGTGTTAAGCCTTGTTGGTTGTCCTTAAGTAAATAAATAAATAATAAGTCCTTATTGAACAAAGATAAAGGTAACACATTTTATGACCTCAACTGATGCCATTTTTTTTTATTTTGAGGCCATGCCATGTTATTTATTTAAACTACGCTCATATTTTATTATATGCATCTTTAGTATTATGTTGCTGCAGATAACAAAAATATCTGTCACATTACCCAATTGAAAACGAATGTAATGAATATTAATATTATCGGCTTTATTTAAATTATGTCAATTTATCTCTATTTGTATGTAGTTTGTAATGTGAGTAGCAAAGATTTCGCAAACATTGATAACAACGTAGTGTAACATAATTATCCAGGGTGATTTTATAGTCAATATGAACAACTTTCACTATGGGACTAAAGATTGACTTTGATTTCGCGAAAAATGAATAAGCTGCTGCATACATTTTGGTCGAGGTGGTTTTGCGTGGATGGAATAACCAATTTTTATCGTGATATCATCATTGTTCCTATAGTAGTAACAAGTAACGCCAATGACTTGAAAATCACAATGTATTTATAAGTATTATACTGACTATTCTGTGACTAAGTATCCTATAAAAATGTGGACGATAGAGAAAGTGCAAATAAAACGTGATTTCTTATACATACTATATGTCAACCAAACATTAAACTGGGATTTATGGTGTAAAGCTTTCGATTGGTGATAAATAGGTAGATTCCTCCTAACAATCTATGTTCAACCCTTGACAACATCCTGTCGGTGTAGGGTAATGTTACAATTCTCACAGTATGTATACCTATAGTACAGTGCTTTGTGTCGCATAAGCAGTATCTGTGGTATAGCTGTGGTTTTGTTTTCTCACTATATTTATGTTTCTTGATTTGTATACGAACCAATGAAAGAAAAATAAAATTGAATTGTTTGAAAATATATTACAGTTAGTTTAATTGATTCATATTCTATTCAATTAAAATGTATTCAATCTCTTTATATATGGCAAAAATGCTAAACAATAAATTACATCGTCCATGGTTTTTCACAATAATTTGTAAAAGATAAAGAATTAATAATACTGAAACTTTATAATATTTAGTACCTCATTTTGTTTGAATGAACATTGTGAAAAATATTATATTCACAATGCGGCTGCTTACCCACCTCTAGGAAAAGCCAATTTTTATTATGTTTCCGAAACACCTGTTCTTAACGATTTCCGATTGGATCTTATAGTGGAAAGTTAAAGTGGAACACGGTACCCAACCAGTAACATCCACACTAAAACTAAAATACTTACACTAGACTACCTATTTTCATATTATATTACCTACCATTATTCTTTATTAACTCTAATTTTTCTACCTCGCTCTGGGCCAGTCTTAACATTTCGAAGCATTACAGATCTCATAGAGTCCGCGCCACCACTGAAGTCCGAAGGAATTAATGAAAATGGATCTTATTTTAAGCTATTGTATAGCTTTTATCGCGGGCTTCGGGCTTTGAGCGCGGCGACCGAATCAAGAAATTTCAATTTTTTGTTCCGAAGAACAGGCTAAGATCATAGACCATACTGCCTCGTCATTAGTTATAGATAGTGTTGACTCTCTTAGTAAGTGATGATGTGGCCAAAGATGATAAGGGCACAAAGCTTTTATTGACATAAAAGCCACACTTGCCTCCTTTGTATTATCACAGAATACATAATAGTAAGTAGGTACTAGTAGTAGCAGTCTTATCCATACTCACTGAGCTTACCACAAGTCTGTGTCAGTTGATACTCTTAATCAATATCATTACTTATTATAATGCTACACATAACAATATAGGTACACATACATTACTGAATGCATTAGGTGCATGTGCAAAATTATACAAGCCATATTGAGATAAATTAAATGCTAACCACGTGAATATAAAAAAATATCTTTACGTGGTTCAAAAAAGCTAGCTTTACAAACTTTGTAACTTTGTAACTTATACAGGAAGATGGAAAAAGAGATCGCAAAAGAGAGCTACCATTCCCCTGAATCTACACCATCTCGGCGATTAAATATTTTCTTTCTCATTTTATTCCCTCTTATTCAGACCCATTCGGTTGCCATTCCGATCGGAAAGGACGATTTTATTTCGTTAAATTTAGGGTGATGCTGTGTTAGTCGCAGAATTAATTTGCCGCAAACGTACCGATCAACTGGCTCATTCCAAATGGAAGTTTGAAATGGGAAAATGAGAGCCATCCTATTCAGTAGACTACTCAATCGGTTCGTCTACCTGATCGGGATCGTGACTCTGTCTGTCGGGAGTCTGAATAACCCCGATTGACCTATGAAACTGTTATTTTCAATTAATTTGACCGAATCAAACTGGTCAAGGTCATGGAATTACAGCTTATTAACCTAGAGTAGACGCATCGGAGCAGACGAAGATCCAGATGCAGTGGGTGGGCCACTTTATTATCTATGAATAGAATTACCAACACAGACGTTTATAATTGTTTAGTTTTAATTTTTACACGTAACTATAAACTTTATTGTCGGTAAACTCACGTAATAGTGAAAGAAAAGTAGTTAGAACCTAATTTAAACAAAAATAAACATTGCAAATTGTCAGTAAAATCTGGAAGATTATAAATCAAGAACCATCCGCTCGGCCTAAATAACAATTTATTTACAAAAATTCTTGAAAATCCGTTACGGACGGACAAAAATACCGTACCCTGATTTAATTAACTCAAGTTTTACTTATTTGATATATAAAATTCTCATGTCACAATGTTAGTTACCATACTCCTCCGAAACGGCTCGACTGATTTTTATGAAATTTTGTGTACACAATATTTAGGTAGGTCTGAGAATCGGCCAACATCTATTTTTTAAACCGCTGCGCGAGTGAAACCGCGGGGGACAGCTAGTAATATATAGGACATGACGAGAAGGCCTTTTAGCGTGTGTGATTTTTATAAGCACACGCCTATAAAAGCGCTGTTTAATTTAATTAACGTAGGTAATGAATTTTGGAGTTGTACCCATAGTATGCAATTCGTTAATGTCAATTAGCTTTAGTTTAGGGGTGCGGTGACCTTAATTATCTTGTAAATAACGTGTAATAGGAAGTGATTCATTAATTCAGCTACAAGTGAAACGTTATACAGTCATTAGATCAGTGCCTACAGTTTCGTGAGTGCTTATGAGTTTTTTTGCGAAGTGGTAGTGGTAGGTACTTTGTGGTAGGCTACCGGGCTGGCAACCATCCTCAAGTTGAAAATCTATCATCATATGAAATCATCTACTGGTGTTCTGGTGTGCTCTGACTCTGACAGCTGCACTTGGGATCTAGTTCTCGTCTAGGTTTTGTGTGCTTACCACCTCAAGTCAGGCCACATCATCACGTACCATAATGAAATTGTGATCAAACCCAATAGGGTTGTGCTTTTATAGTAAAAAAATCTTAATCTTTTTTTTTACTAAGCCAATCTTCTGCTTCGCGGTTTCATCCGCAGAGGACGGTAACTTAATTATTTCCTGAGACAAGAACCTATTCTCAGACCTACCCGATATGTACACAAAATTTCTCTTATATATAAAATTCTCGTGTCACAATGTTAGTTACCATACTCCTCCGAAACGGCTCGACCGATTTTTATGAAATTTTATATGCATATTTAGTAGGTCTGAGAATCGGCTACTATCCATTTTTTAAACCGCTACGCGAGTGAAACCGCGGGGGACAGCTAGAAATAAAATAAGCAATATAATTTCACTCACCAACGACGAGGCATCCCGTCATGTCAACACCAATTCGACCTACGTGTAGCTTCAGATACGCCAGAAAAGAATAAGCGATGATCAGTCCACCGCAGTAAGCCATCAGGCACATCCCGTGAAGGTTCCGCAGTTCAGGTATCAGCGCGTACACGAGGAAAGTAGCCAGGAGAAATGGAACTGATAGCATAAGACCTGTGGGTGAAGGAATCTGTAAATACTAAATACTAATACCAAATAATATTTTCGACCATATCTCATATATGGTCGAAAATATTATTTGGTATTGTATTTCTATGTCTTGTGCAGTCTTCTGTGTATCAGAAAATCCAATAAATTAAATAATTCCTACTACTATTTATCCTATTCCTAGTATGCTACTTACATCACTATTGGCTTAAAGTTTAGAGCCCATTAACTACAGTTGATGTTATTCAAACAACTATAAACATTGATTTCGTCAATCGTTAAACCGTAGGATTAGACTATGAAAGTGTTTTATATTATATGGCGTAATATATGATACAAATTCCTTTATAATGTTGTTGTGAATATTCTGGAAGTAAAACTGTAAAATTAACCCAGATGGAGTTCTGATCAGATTTATGTTATCAGCTTTTAACATCAGTTCCAGTAGTATTGTAGCATCAGCACTAATAAGTATACGAGGACTTACCAATAGCATACGCTGTATAAAGGATAGGACTGTCATCAGTTTCCACAGTTTCTTCTGGGTAGCATACTCCAGCCACTAGCCTCGAGGCATTGGTATTGACGTCCACCTTTATATCCACGCAGTATCTCATCGGGTCGTGCCATTGTAAACCTCCTGAAGCTACTTCGTGGAGAGTGCCGTTCTAAAAGAATGAGAAAGTTTTTAGGTATTTTTTATGTCAGCAGGTTGATAAGTAGGGCAAGTCCACCTGGAAAAATGATAAGTGGTTACCGCCGCCTATAGACATTTGCAATTTCAGACAAATTTCTAGGGGCATTGCGAATGTGTTGATCTTCTACCTAATATTTACTAAGTTCCGTCTGCCCTGTCTGCATGTTATTTAGACGAGAAGATTCATTGTGTGTGATAGTCCCTGTCGATTAGCTAAATACTCAAATGAAAGCCCGAAGAATGTGCTTGAAGTTAAAAGTTGAAGTTGTTGCCTTAGAAGAGACTTCAATTAGCTTTTGCAATTTTTCACAATTATGTCAGCGCCTTTACGTGGCATCGGGTGTATTCAATATTGACTGAAGAAAATCTTACATTTAAGTAAGTATGTGGGTGGATAATTGCGTTTGATTTGTATGCATAAACTTTTACAGACATTTTATTTCCTCACTATAAGTAGGCACATGAACATACCTACCTTGCCTTATTTTTCTGTGGATAACAATAATACAACTAATGTTTCAGGAAAAAAATAATTAAAATTAATAACTAAACTTATCGTGATGATTGTGACATATTTATTTATTTTTATTACAAAAATAATTTCACGTTTATTTAAGTTAATGCAGTTCCTAATGAGTTTTGACCTATAACCAGGTGGAACTTCTTTCGGAGGTAACTTTGTAAAAACGCTGTAAAGTGGCATGAAAGGCATCGCGGAGGTGTATGATGAGTATTAATGAATGTGAGAAAATAGTTGCCAACAGAAATTATAATCGGCATCTATTTTCATCTTTTAATTTTTTATCTAGAACTAGCTTTCCGCCCCACGGTTTCACCCGCGTTCCCGTGGGATCTTATGTTTTTCTTTTCTATAAACCTCACGGAGCCCGAGACCTTTCCAACGAATGCAAAACCGTGGAAATCGGTTCGTGCGTTCTGGAGTTATAGCGTCAGGAAGGAAAACCTGACTTATTTTTATATAGTAGATTAGTAGGTTTATATATAGGTACATCTTCACTAGTTTATTTTTTAATAAAAAAAAAACTATATTTGTATCAAGATTTGGCTGACTGTAAGAAAATGTAACCTGAATGAATTTCTAAATAAGAGTAAGAGAATTTTCAAGGATAGGTATTATTCGAATATGAAGTTCGTAAAATAACTAGCAAGGTGTCGTGGGACTCCCGAGAAGTTAAGTGTAGGTATGTCCCTAAAATCTAATTACGCTTATTTAATGTTTTTTTTTTTTTCATTTTGTCCTCATCCCTCATATCATTATTGTTTGGAATGTTCTGTCTATTACGTCCATATGAGTAAGATAACTGTAATAATAATGCACCAGTAAATAGTTGGCGTCAATAAATATTTAGGTATTCATTGAATCAACCACAATAATCTAAGTCCTCTATGCGACACAATTATTACATTTTAAAGACAAACAAGTAAAACAAGTTGCCTATTAATAGGTATTACAACATATGTAACGATTCTAAACAATCGGATTTGTAGTGCTTTTCCTCCATTGTTTATATTGCTATAGTAAGCCATTTTGTTAGGACTAAATATTTACCACTTTACTAAGAATTTCTTGGACCGTGTTTTGTTTTCAGTA
The DNA here is from genome assembly GCA_951216915.1 of Tetheella fluctuosa. NCBI lineage: Eukaryota > Metazoa > Arthropoda > Insecta > Lepidoptera > Drepanidae > Tetheella > Tetheella fluctuosa. The sequence goes on along the minus strand of OX578227.1, from coordinate 8,657,093 downwards.
TGAAATTTAAAATAAAACTAGCGTCGACTAAGGTCGGGCATGTTGGAATGTTAACAAATGAGCAGTGGGACCTGAGTACGGATAAAGACATGTTTATTGATACAAGTGTGTTATTCTTAGTTGTTGCTTGAAAATTACCATATGCTTGTAAAACTTAACATGTGCCGTGGTTGTTAGGGTTTTTTGCCTCAAAACTGAAAAAATAACTATACGTAGGTTACATATTGATTATATAATCTTGATTTTATAGTCACTTTATAACTAGTTTAGGTAACGTCAAATAATCAACGATTGCTCGACTTTCCACATATCTTGCAGCTAATTAATCTCAACGCTCCTTCTAAGCTCCTTCGTGTTAAGCAAACATTAAGCCAATACAGGATGTGTTGGCTGAACACGAGGGAGTCAATTCAATGCCTTCAATGCCAGCCAGTATCGTAGTGACTATTGGGTTACCACTCTGCCCTCAGGTCGTGGGTTCGATTCCCACTCAGGACAGACATTTGTATGCATGAATATGTCTGTTTGTCTTGAGTCTGGGTGTATTTATCTATATAAGTATATATTTACAAAAGAAAAGTTAGTATATGTAGTATATCAGTTATCTGGCTTCCATAGTACAAGCTCTGCTTAGTTTGGGGTCAGATGACCGTGTGTGAGGAATAGTGTCCCAGAATATTTATTTATTTATTTAGAATAGAATACAAAGGCAATTGAACAACCTAGTTAAAACATCTAAATTAAAAACATTTTCAGACAATCCACAGAATTCCAAGGTCAATTTAAATGTCTTTTACCCAATCTTACATCACTCACCCTCGCGTCTGATGAACTCTCCTGAGTCAAGACTTCAAAGTTACTGATTCAGTAAATGTATTCATTTTTAATGAAATGAAAATATTTTTTATTCAAATAGGCCTTTACTGGCAATTAGGAATAGTCTGACTCTAACGCTCAGTTCGGAAGGTTGCTTTTACTGAGAAGAGCCGGCAAGAAATTATTTATTTATTTTTCCTCATTTTTAAGATTGTATTTATTTTTTTGTATAATTAAGTTATTTAATTAAAAATGTATGTACTCAGTTTTATTGCAATGTGCTTCAAATTAATCATAAATTTTATTTATTATTTTCAATAATAATAACACCAATACGCACCTATTATGAATATAATCGTAATAGAACCATCAAATTGCATTGCATATCTCAATATTTTAATTAAAACGATTAATCTAATATTATTCGTATTTTTTAACTAACTTTGAAACATAACAAACTTATATCCTAATTGCCGTGGCATTGAGACAGCATTTAGAATTCTTTTGTCATTGCACATAGTACCTACATAAGTAATTTATCCAATGTTAGTTGGCCTAAATAAATTTAAACATCGTGAGGAAACCATAGCACGATGGTAGAGTACTTTGTAGTAACCGCCTGGCTGGCTACCACCCTCAAGTTGACAATCTATCGCCAAGCACCTAATGGTATGTTCATCCCAATAGTATTGCTAATGCCCACAGGCGACGGTAGAATTTAATAGAATGTATGTACGTACTAACCGTACATACATTAATTCACAACATTTATACCAAAGTAATTGCCGATATTTGTTCAGGAAAATAGAAATAATAATTTCATGGAATATTGGAAACAAGAGTGATTCATAAAGCTTGTCCTCAACTCGGCTAATGAGTTTTACCCTGAGTTGCCCAAGTTGAAGTTATAATAATATGGCAAAACATTAACTGTAAGTCTAGTAAAACCCAGATTTTAAATATATCTATCATTTTCTAACGTCATCATCCCAAAAGCTGTATAACAAAAACCGACTTCAAAAACTGAAAAGCATAAAATAAATATTGCCTTTCTACGTCGGTGCCAAGTAAAACATAAGTCGGTTAAAAAAGGGACGGCGCTTATATCCTGGGTTTTACAAAACATGTCAATACGAAAGGTAACGGGAATAAAGTGAAATCATGAACAAAGAAAAGCATGTATCGATTTTCCACATGCCGGAAATCCCATTGCTTGCATACCTCCGAATGCATTTAATTGAGCGAGTTACTATCGAAACAAATGAGGAGCTTTTTATTACAACCATATTGAACACTTTTGATTAATTACAAGCTTTTTATTACAAGATATTACTTTCAGCTGGCAACTAAATTTTAAATCAGTTTTACACTCAACCGATTGAGCAGAGAAATTTTGCACACAATCTAGTACAGGTACCCAGCTGCTGGACTTGAGAGCCAGGTCCTTCTAGACTTGTGTGCTTACCACCTTCGGCCACATCACTTACCATAGTGATAATGTGGTCAAACACAAGCCTATAACAACGTGAAAAACTCATAAAAACTTGTCCTTCTTGGGTAGGAAAGGTACTCGAGAAGGTTTTTTTTTGAGTTTTTTAACTACACAAAGTATGATACTTAATATTATAAAGCTGAAGAATTTATTTGTTTGGTTGGACGCGCTAATCTTAGGAACTACTGGTTTGAAATGAAAAAATATTTTCGTGTTGGAAAGCCCATTTACCGAGGAAGGAGGTATATATCTCTCGGGAACGCGGGTGAAACCGCGGGGCGGAAGCTAGTAATGTATATTAACCACAGTGAGCGATGTGAATTATATCTTGGAGATATTTAAAAATCACATTATTTAAAATATTGTATGGTCCTTTAACGATAAATACGTATATCAAAAGGACGAGTAATAAAGCACAAAATTCGCAATCATAGTGTTTCCGCTTTTTTATCTCACTTATGTCGATGAATCAGGAAATTGGACAAAAAAAAGACAGATTGATAACAAACAACCTAAAAAAGTTATTGAGTTTTTGTTGCCATTTATTCTACATCATTTCAACTACGAGCAAAATACATCGCTACGAAGTCTGCTACGAAGCTATGCAGTCGTAGAAAGTTCGTAGCAATATGATCGGAGCGTGGACTGCAACAGACATGGTCAATTGATACCAATCTAGGTACCTATGTCACAAAAGGCAGTCACTATGTCCGGCCTTCCTATTTTACCAAATTATCTCACAGCAAAATTGAGAAATTGCTTATCTTTTATGAGTCAGTGTGAGCAAACGTTCTCGACGCAACGGTACTTAGTTTATTTTAATGGCTCATTGGAATGTTAACTTAGGGCCATATAGAGACTGTAACGAATAATGACCGTAATTACAGTCAGGTACGAGACCTACCTACGCCATAAAGTTTGGGGCGACCGTCAATTTGATTCACCCGCGTGATTCACAGCCTACCATAATATGACCCTTGTTATTCTAATCCGTGAAAGTGAGTTTGTTTCTTTTTATGCTTAAACTGCTGAACCGATCGCGATGAAATTTGGTATGCAGATAGCCTATGGTACGGAAAAGAACATAGGCTTCTTTTTATCCCGAGAAAACATAAGATCCCTGGGGAACGCGAGTGAAACCGCGGGGCGGAATCTAGTTTACCATACGGCCATAGGCCGCACATATAGCATTGTAATATTTTATAATTGCTATGAAAAATGTATAAAATATCCAGATTTTAAATTAGGTAATATTTGCCTTTATAAATGCTACCGAAAATCATATATTCGTTATAAGATACATATCTTGAACGAAATATATATAGTTGTTTTTATTTCACCGCTGTAGGTATACGCGGTAGAGTGCAATTTATGGATTGTCGAGCGGGTCGTATAGTTGTTTGACACCTTAGTGGTATAAAAAAAATGTCCTTCACTCCATTTCACTAAGTAGGTACATTTTTACCGAGGACCTAGAGCTTTCAGAGTTATCAATGTTCAACATTTTTTTATAATATCCATCTTAGTGTGTTCAAGTGTGGATGTATAGGCTACTACTAGCTTCCGCTGGCGGCTTTATTTTTTCCCAACATAAAAGTATCCTAGATTAATTCAGAATATATTCTATCTGTGTGCCAAATTTCATCCAAATCCGTTGAGTAGTTTTTGCGTGAAAAATATGTATCCCTTCTTACTCATTTATATAATCTCTTTCACAATCCTTCCATCTCTTTTTCGGTCTTCCTGTTCCCGTATTCAGAATATTAAATATACGTGGATCCATCCACATTCATATTCAGAACTCTTTCAGTGATATGGTTAGCATTCCACCTCATCACTTCTCCATACCACGAAAAACGGTCCCCTCTCAACTTGTTGTTGTCACTAGCGCTACATTCAAACTTCTTGTATGTATTCATTCATAATCTCATCCTATCTTGTTAATCTTATTGTCAATTCTCATCTCATCTGCATAAGATCTACTTTTATCCGTCCCCTTTATTGCCCAACATTCTGATAGGTCTTATCACAGACTTATACATTTTCTCCTTTAGCTTGCAGAGACATCTATGTACCATAGGTTGTTCCCGTGACCTGAGCTAAGTCTGCTTTATGTCACGGTCAATTACGCCTTCGCTCTGCATGAGTGAACCGATGTACCAAAAGTAGGAGCAGACTGGTAGTGACACCGATAGTGGGCAAAAGTATTAAAATTATAACCAGTAAAACAAGCGAAATCCTATAAGGAAAAAGCAAATTGTTAGTGCTCGGGCTTAGAGGAAACTTTTCTTATAACAATATCGTAAAATATTTAATTAGCTGTGCGGCAATATTTTAATTAATAATCATAATTTAAATGCGTAGAATAGATAGTGCTTGATAGAAAATATACATTCATTTTGGTTTGTTTTTTTTCCTGTAGAGTTATCAAGTAGGGCTCCGTATTTCAGTGTGGCCAGTGTCCCTATGTAGCTAAGATGACCCTGACCCCAGAAAATGAAAAGGTTTTCACTTTTCTCTTCGCTCAGACTTTTCTAACACTTTCATAACATGTTCGATGTCGTTTAGAGCTTTAATACTATCAACGGCAGCTATTTGTAAAAACGCAAGAATATTTCAATTAGTCGAGTTATTCATACACCTTCATCTTTATTATCGTATTTTTTATATAAATCCATAAATAAACTTCCGTTATACATAATTAAATTTCAGTTTTTGATTCACAATGAGTAATTGGACTATGAAGGGCTATGTATATTGGATTGGTTCAAATTATAGTGAATTCTATATGATATACTTAGGAGAAATATTATGCGATTATTTGTTATTGTCCAAAAATGCCAATTTAACAATGTAATGTAGGTACATTTTTATTGATATTTGTCGTTTATACTACCTACAGAGATATATACGAGCATAAGATAATAACGCATATACGAGTACCTACAAAATGTTGCGTTTTTGGACAGATTTAACGGATATCAATATGCTATTTATTATTAAAGTATTTTATAAAATAGGTATGTATATATTGGAGTTTTATTATTTTATGTATTTTAAGTGCTTTAAAATTGAGAGAATTAATTAACATAATTCTAGCAACAGAAGTAGGTATATAAAAAGTAAATATACCGGTTTGAGACAACTTTATTATATCCGTATACCTAGTCAACCTATTACTACGAAAATTTCGTAGATTCTCAATATTGATATAAAATGATTAGATATTATTAATTATTATCACATCACGAAAATTGTGTGGAGAACTTGTTGTTTATGCGATGTGAATGCATTGTTTGTATGTTGGTTATCTTCAAAATTTTGAGTATGTATCGTAATGATTAAAGGATATTTTTAAGTACTATTTTATATAGACGTCTTTTCCATGAGCTTATTATCATATCACATTCTGACCTTCAAATTAAAAATAAGAAATTACATTTTGTAGATATGATTTGTGACATAATAAAAGGAACTTTACGGCAATGGTTATTTACCTCTTGGATGTACAACTCTTCGTTGTTATTCGTATCAACGAGATACCTCTCGCTGCAGGGATATCCATACATGAAGAAAAAATGCCCTTGAATCGTCGAGTTCAACAGCTCCTTCCCTTTATAAAGTGGGGGGTTAAAGGGATTTACAACACTCAATTCAGTGTCTGTGCAATTCGTATCGAAGAATGCCTCAGAGATTTGGCAGCATTTCCATATGCATGTCCTCTTTAGACAGGGACAGCCAAGAAGTACCACCCGACTGTCTTCTTCCACCTCGTACCATGTCCCTTGTGTGTACTCCATTCCATCGTGAATCACTGAACCATTTGAATGTTTCACACCATTTGTTATGTCCAGACTATCGGTTTTGGAGCAAGGGTTACAGCTCACAGGCCATATAATAAACAAGACGTGTATCACTAATATTAAGGCCTTCATTTTATCAAAATCCAATTAGCACTATAAGTATTACTTTTTCAGACACTTCAGCTGCTTATGTTAGAAATAAACTTGCGCACATAATTTGAATTAAAAATATATGTCACTTAAATTATAAGTAACAATAAAATAAACCATAATCACTCGACGTAAACGTTTTGAGTGTCCGTTATCAGAGCACTAGTGAGGTAATTTGATGTATCATTTTTATAATGATAAGAGATAAGGGGAAGGCGGGCCGCGATGTAGGTGTGCAGTGTGCAAGGAAGCGTGTCGATGTCACGATGTTTGTTTCCCGACTGAGTGGGCAAGTGGCTTAGGTATGGCCAATGTGGCTCGCTACAGCTACTACTAACTACTACTACAGCGGAGAGCTGCGGCTTCGGTTTGCAGGCACAGGCAGCTTCTACAAAAGTTCTCTATCCAGCAAACAAAATATGCATGTTTGTTTGTATTTATAATATAATATGCAGTAAGTACCTATAATTATTATTTTATTACCATTATTTACTTTTCGTTTATTTTTTTTAAATTAAACCACAATAATTTCATTCATCATCACATTAAGGGATGCTCAATTGTTCATGGTAGTATTTAAACTAGTAGAGCCCTCGCGTTATTATTAAACTTGCTTAGGTTGTTTTTTTTTATGCTCATACGAGTAAATACTTAATATGTATTAACGGCTTTGCCGGTTCTTCTCAATTGAAGACTGACTACCGATGTTAACTTCAGAATAGTTCAGAAGCTTCAACATTCATAAGTGCTTTCCTAGGGTCTTAACTGAATAAATAGGATTGACTCTGACTCACTGTTGTCTTCCATGTTCCATGATTTATTTTATTTTCCCTCTACTAAGGTTCTGTCATCGCTGTACCTATAGTTATTTTCAGTTCTTAACTTGACTCGCGATTCTTGGAATTCTATTTTTTTGTAGGCGGTATATACTGGTACACCATATAGACATAGTACCTACCGACAAACTGTACGCGGAGTGTAAAGTGCTACGCGTATACTTACAGCAACTCTTCATACAGATAACTGTCTTATCATTATCTCCCCAAACTACGAATATGTTACCGAACACAAAGTCTATAGATTACCTGTTCCTAAGTTTCTACATCCATTCACGTATATCATTACATGCTGCAAAGTTCCTAATGTTTTAAAACTTTCTACACTGAAGGCTAAATAGGAAATTGAACATTGCTTATACATTGCTTACCTATACTATCTACTTATCTATGCTTACTTATCGACAGTATGGTTTGTACGTTGCGTAACCATATGCTGCAACTTCTGAGTGGACTAGGTATCATCATCATCATCATCTCAACCGCAAGACGTCCACTGCTAGACGTTTTTCGTTTTCCGACGACCTTTACAAGGTCGTCAGTCCACCTTGTAAGCGGACGTCCTACGCTACGCTTGCCGGTCCGTGGTCTCCACTCCATAACTCTTCGGCCCCATCGGCCATCCGTTCTGCGCACTATGTAGCCTGCCCATTGCCACTTCAACTTGCCAATCCGCTGGGCTATGTCGGTAACCCTAGCTCGAGTGGACTAGGTACCTACTTATTAATTTTAAAAGGGGATGAAAAATATATTTGATCTCGAATTTAGTGAGGATAAGGAACGTCTGGAGAAGCGGCAGTGACCACTTACCATCAAGTGGACCTTTTAAATGTTGTCTAATTTTCCTTCAGCCCCGACATAGGGGACGGCCTAATCGTATTCGCCCAGGGTGTACAAAGCTAAAATACTTACAGGTGAAAAAAACAAAGATGCTGTTCAATTATACTTATACAAAAATAAAAATATTAGTTTATAGATGAACTTTTTCCATCATTGGTTTTCTGAAATTGTAAGTGATAAATTACAGTTTATCTGTTGGACCACTGTAATATTTTTATGTTCTTAAATTTATTTAAAAGTTGTTACAATTTTTTTGAACATTATTCTTGTTAATTTAATTCATGAACGAATATACAACGTAGAGCTGCAATATACTTAAAACTTGCGACAACTTTAATTTGACATACCCAGGAGCAGGATCATCGCACCACCCAGCGGATGGCCATCTAATAAATTACAGCGCCATCCACTGGTATTACTTCAATACAACGGGGTACACCTACAATACACATTATTTCAGTAGGTAGTAACCTTATCTTCGACATCAACTCGAGATGATTCTAGAAGATGGCGACAGAGAGCTCAAAATGACTGAAATTAAAAGTTTTTTGTCCTAAAAGGGAGACAATCAAATGAACTGACTAAACTGATACGATATTTGTATTACATATTCAAAATAAAAATATGATTTTTCCAAAGTATTTTTTTTTTTAAGTTAAAATAATATGTTTCTTTTTAATGTCAGCGGCAGGTGCTCCATCTGATGGTAAGTGGCTACCGTCGCCTATAGAAATTACCAGTATTGCCAATTTGTTGCCGACCTTCATAAAGCCTAAAAGGCAACGGACTAAAATACAGACGTATTTTGGTACCTATTTGAAATGTATCAAGATATTTTAAAATAATTGGTTTATTGTATGCTGACCAATATTTAAATAATCCTTGGATGATTTAATAGCCATATTTTACAATAAAAAGGTTATACTTAGCTATAATCTATACTAACATTATAAAGCTGAAGAGTTTGTTTGTTTTTTTGAACGCGCTAATCTCAGGAAGTACTGGTTCGATTTGAAAAATGATTTCAGTGTTGGATAGCCCATTTATCGAGGAAGGCTACTCTTTATCCCGGGAAAACATAAAGATCTCTCGGGAATCCGGGCGAAACCGCGAGGCGGAAGCTAGTATGTCAATATAATAAAATACTTAAAAATAAAATGAAACATTCGTTGCGTACAGCTTGCACTAGAGGTCACAGTGAGATAGAGTCTGGTCCTTATGTCCTTAACCCTGAGAAACTCTTGATTTGAGACAAAGATCTATTATTGAAATAATATTTCATATTTGTTACATGTTTATTTAATTTTAATATACTACATAGTTACATTACGTATGGCCACTGGTATTCAAGTTATAATAGAGACCCTTGCGTTCCATGAGGAGTGCGTGGTCGCCGCTCTCGGCGACTTGTCCGTCGGCGAGCACGTAGATGCGGTCGGCGTCGCGCACCGTGCTCAGTCGGTGCGCGATCAGCACGCAAGTGCGACTCTCCTTCGCCGCGTCTAAGGCCTCTTGCACAACCTTCAACAGGAGAGTTATTATTTACTAGCTTTTATCCGCGTTCCTGAGGTATCTTATGTTTCCCGGGATAAAAAGTATCCTATATTATGTTAAGTTCAGTAGCTTTTGCGTGAAAGAGTAACAAATACCCATCCTCAAAAACTTTCGCATTTAGAATATTTATAGGATAGGATAGGATAACATCACAGACGCACGACTGAGCGTAGAAAAAAATACTCATTTCACGATTGCGGATAATAATATGGTTTTTTACAAAAAGAAAATCCATTACTTTTCTTTTTAGAATAACGAGCTGAATTGTTAATTTTGGTACGACAGCATTTACACCAGTTACACTCAAGAATAAAAGCTAAGCGATTGTAAGTAATTCGATAAATTCGAATCAATTTATTCCCCGAAGTTTAGTAGCTGTTTTCGCCACCATAATACCTTTTCGCTCTCCGTGTCAAGAGCGCTGGTGGCTTCATCAAGTAGGAGGATCTTCGGCTGTCTTATTAGAGCTCTAGCGATTGCCACCCGCTGTTTCTGACCACCAGATAGCTGGGTCCCTTTTGAACCTATATTCGTATCGTATGCCTGCAATAAATGTAAACCAACAACAAATAAGCAAGGAGTAATCTTGGTAGCCATAATTACTATTAGTTTGGGTTACAGGGGTTGCAATTTACTTTGTTCACAATCGCAGTGATGATGATATGACTAGAGGTAGTGAACACAAAGAGTATTTTTAAGACTTTTAAGTTTTTCTGATTTTTTTTTCTTTTGTCTCAGAAGGAAACATAATTACAGTCACCTGAGGTAGCGTTATGACAAAATTGTGTATGTTCGCTTGTTTAGCAGCTTCTATAATCTCCTCGAATGATGGGGAACGGGAGTTATCACCATAAGCTATGTTCTCTTTAATCGTGAGGTTGAATAGCACCGGCTCTTGAGAGACGAGGCCGAAAGATGCGCGGATGTCGCTCAAACGTAACCGGGGTAATGGTGTCTCATCCAAACACTAAAAGAAAAGGTATAACTATGACTTTGAGGTTTAAAACAATCAATTTAACTTAGATTTGTTATATAGGTACTTACAGTTTATGGGGCCGCAAAGTTATAAAGAAGAGATCGCGAAAAATTTACAGAGAACTGAACTCCAAATGAAAATTGTTTCTAATTGTTCATTTCTAATTTTGTTGATCACGGATTAACGCGCAATAAGTAGGTAATTAATAAGTTTACGCTAGTGTGATTGAGTTCTCCACCTTACAACATTAAGGTGATAAAATGAGATCATACTCTTACACTAATTTATCATAACTAATTCTTATACTGAGAACTCTTTTCGTTAAGCAATAATTATAAAACTACTAACGACAACTCCTAAGTCTGGATCATAGTATCTTTGCAGCAACTGTATAACAGTGCTCTTACCGCAACCACTTCGGCCAACTAATGCGATTGTTTTACCACGTTCCACCTGCAAGTAATTAATGTATATTAATTCGTTTAGAAAATACTCAAATAATGTTATACGAAGTCTGAGCTACCATCAAGTGATCGGCGTCATGAAAACTGCTTCAAGCAGTAGCCTTTGGTCATGGTGTCAGATAGTATCTGGCCTCCAGGTATCTCAATCAAAATACTATCGAAACCACTAGTCTGTTCTATAGCAGTATGTCAGCCCTACTGATATCATTAGTATGCTTTTAATTTTTTATGTATAGAGTAATCAGATTACATGGAACTACGATAATAAAATAGAAAATAAAATAAATGGCATATTAACGGACGACTTCATGACTATTTTATGTATAAATTGGCGCCTTGTTGCGTAGCCGGATCACAGGATAGGAGAATCGAGCGAAAGGGGAAATCGGGGTGGTCACAAGTGAAAATAGGGTTGTCATTTCCGACTTATAGGCTTGAAACAAGTTAGAATAAAAGATATATAAGTACTTACCTTTAAATTCAAACCTGCGAGCACCCGCACTTTAGGTCGGTTTGGGTATTTAAATTCAACGTCTTGGAAACTTGCTTCACCGTTTGCTTTCTGTTATGAATGAAAAAAATATGTTATAAAAATAAATAAGTGTTTGTTGATAAAACAAATAATTTAAGTAGAAAAGATATTTAGAGACTCACAAATTCAGTTATTGGTGATACCGGGTCAGAAATCTTTGGTTTTGTATTCAAGAGTACAACAATCCTTGAAGCAGCGTTAATGCCCTTTTGAAAGTCAGGTGCGAAGGTGAACGCATTTTGTGCTTGACCTGACGCCATTTGCAAAGATTGTGTTGTGCTGTTGAATATCATATAATTGTGAGTAGATACTTAATAATGTATTATATTGTTTTTTCCGCCAACGCATAAGCTTTGCCATGCAAAAAGGGAACGCTGCCAGCCTGTTGGGAACCTTGCCTATCGACAGTAGCGAGGGCCTTGAGGATGTTTTATTTATATAATAGTTTGTATTTTATAAATTGATTGTAAAAACTTGTTGTAAATAAAAAAAAAATATTAATCCTATCGAGTTTTTTTTTTACTTAGTATAGGCTTGTGTTTGGCCACAATCTCACTATGGTAAGTATAGTGGCCGAAGGTGGTAAGCACACAAAGCCTAGAAAGAGGGATCTGACTCTCAAGTGCAGTTGCTGGAACACACCAATAGGTGTTTGGCGACAGATTTTCAACTTGAGGGTGGTAGCCAGCCAGATGGGTACCAGGTGGGTACCCTACCACCGTGCTATGGTTTCCTCACGATGTTTTCCTTCACCGAAAGCTCAAGCTCATTGTAGGATTCGAACCCACGACTATCACTGAGCTATCATCGCCTTAAAGATCTTACTAACTATAACTTAGTACTTTGAATGAATTGATTAGATTGAGTATTCACCATTGCTATGAGAGATCTTCAGTGATAGTGATGACCTGAAGAGGAAAACAACGGCGAGAAAGATCTTTAATTAAATAATGATCAGCAGCCTTAAGAAGGCCACCGACATACAAATACACTTACGGGACCACTTATCTCAACCTTCAACCTTTATTTGAGACCTTTTCTATAGGTACTATCTTTTATTTTTATGTAATATAGACAAACGTAAGCGTTTGTCCATCGACTGTTGGTACTTACACAAGTATATCCTCATAAGCAACCCCTGCAGAGACTATAAGATGTCCACCGTAGGTGAGGGCTGCAGCATTGACAAAGTTAAACATGGAGCGAGATAGCCCAGCGACGAGGCCTCGAAAGTGGGCTGATTTCCTTGCCGGTGCCAGTGCCGGTACTAATTGGGCCGTGTATTCTTTGAGAAACTTATCTTCACGGCCGAGAGATGCAACTGTACGTATGTTTGAAACCGCCTCTATTGCTATCTGGAGTAGGTAATAATAACTAAGGCCGCCCTTACACTTGTAAATTTTACTCACGTAAGTTTATATTAATAAAAAATGTTTACATTTGTAAATTTATCGTAAGTTAATTACGTAAGTTAACTTACGTGAGTAAAATTTATAAGTGTAAGGGCGGCTTAATACAATTTGTTTTTGCCTTTTTCACGATTTACAGGTCTGTATTTCACCGATGTTTTCATGATGAGATATAATGGTGACTGATGATGTGGCCGAAGGTGGTAAGGTAAGAAGGTAGAAGGAACACACCGGTAGGTGCTTATTATAGCTACAGATTGTCAACAAGGATGGTAACCAACCAGTACCCTATCACCGTGCTATGGTTTCCTCACTATGTTTTCCTTCACTTGAAGCTCATTGTCGGATTTCTACCCACGAGCTTCGTTGACTCTGAGCTAACATTGCCTTAATATAATATAAATTTTACGGAAACAGCCGGAATAAGAATAATGAAGTATACAAATTTACCTTTATGCTGTTCTCGAGTGTTTTTACATTTCCTACGGACTCCGTGCTTGTTATCTTGGCTTGATAATACACTACCATCACGATTAGTGGTAGAAAGGCCAATGCCACCAAACCCACTCGCCATTCAAAAAGCATTGCAAGTACCAGCGCTAGACCAACAGACCCGACGCCTTGTAGACATATACCTATACGCTGACCAGTTGCCTGAGAGATACATTGATCTAAAATAATTATTAAATCTTCGTAATTAATTAAAGTGCACAAATTCTCGGGCATAGATTGTCACGCACGAAGTTATTTCCACTGAAAAGCTAGCAGTTTATTTATTTATTTCTTAGGACATCCAACAGCTACTTAGAACTATACATGTTTAATGTTGATATAACTAAAAATCCAAAGCCAATAACAGGATACCACAACATGATAAAAACAAATTAAAAAGAATACACAGAGCAGAGTATAAATATAAAAGAAGTCGATAGTAGTATTATAAGTTTGATTGTGTCGGTGTTTGTGTAAGTGTATGTATGTGTGTAGGCATGTAGTGTATGTAGGTTTATGTAGGATATGCGTATTTGTGCGTGTTGGTGAATGTGATGTATGGTGCGTGTGATGTGGATGATGTGTGCCGAGATAGAGATTTGCGTGTCTGTGAGTAAAAATACCTATAGAGATAACTTTTTTATTATTTTAGATTTAAAAGCGTGTTTTGTGCAAGAATATACATATATCAATATCGCAAATTTTTTTGTTGTATATGTTTGTAATACGTGATACAAATTCATTTTGACCGTAATTAGTGCGGCTTTGAGGAACACAAAAAACTTTGTGTTCAGGGTAACGTGGTCTTCGGTTAGGGATATTTAGGGGAATTTTTGATCGAGACGAGAATTAACCACATCGTGAAGAAAGCTTAAATCGAGAATTTGTCTTCTGACTAAGAGACTGTGTATTCTATAATGAGAGCAAGCGTCCTCGTAACTTGAAAATGACTTTTTAGATTTAAAAATTAACGTAGCTGCGTGCAGTTACACTTATTTCTCTTTGGGGCAAATACATTTAATTCTAGGGCTTAAAAATTACTTACTCCATGTACGTAAGCAGCTTCGGCAGATAGTCGAACACAGAGAGCTCCTGTAGAATTGCTGCGATCGTCGAAGTACGCAACTTGTTGTCGCAACAAATGCGCAAACATGCGCAGCCGCAGTCTCTCCGTAAGGTACGCGCCCGCGATACCGAAAGATACCGTCTACAACATATTACTCAAATAAAATATTCACCATATGAAGTACATAAGTATCCATGTGTAAGTATTTAACCGCCCGAAAAAACAACAAAAAAAAATCTATTGTTCAATTAGAACCTCAATCAAGTTAGATATTCCCATGATGATACCAATCAATATGCAAATGATTGAAATGTTTTTCACTTTATCAAGTAATTTTTTTGGATCCTGATCTGACATAGTCTGAAAATAAAATAATAGATTTAATGATCCTTATAAAATTATTGGCAAAGGCTAGTCATGTAAAAGTTCGATAATAAGTAATTGTCTAAAATACTTACACCGAACAAGTCACCAAATATAACAATGAATATGGGCATCGCGAAACCAATAATGATGGATCCCACACTTCCGATTGTGATAGACTTCCACTCGGGTGAGTTTAAAGCCACCACGCGCCAGAAAGATAGCCTTGATTTATGCGATTTTTTGCACTCTTCAAATTCCTATTTTGAATTATACGGATATAATGTAATAAAACAAATAGATACATAGTAATAAAAAAAAATGTTTTTGGAGTACTAAGTAATTAATAAAATTATATATTGATAGTGTGTAAACACATAGATTTAAGATCCTCAAATTCCTTAAATTCAAATGGGTACTAACGTCAGTAATTAATAAATCTTCGACTTCTTCAGCAGATATTTCAGATTCCACTCGTACTGGAATCACTACTGTAAAAACAGAGATATTTGAGACCTAATATTGTTATCAGATATTAAAATTAAATAACGTCATGCATATTAAATCTCTTTTTAGATGCAAAGGTACACAAATATTCCTTATTTAGAATGAGTCAGGTTGGCAACAGATTAGCAATCCCTTTGATATTGCTAATATCTATAAGCGACCGCAGCCAAATCCTACTATGAGGTGGACCGCCTGCCTGCTTGTCTGCCTTTTGAAAAAAAAGAGAACAAAATGCACCACAGTAACATTACTCAACAGGTATAAATATCTTGAAGGAGATGTTTGCTGTCTACCAACAAGCCCAATACATTGTTTCACATATTTTTTATGTTTATAAACAGAACCAACCTTCTCTCCCATCAGTTTCTTGTGGCTCCTGGATCTCAATCATATTAAAATATTGACCCTTCATCGCAATCAGTTCCTCATGAGTGCCACACTCGACCACCTCGCCTTGTTTCATGACATAAATCATATCAACGTTGCGTATCGTTGATAGACGATGTGCCACCACGACAGTCGTCCGGCCTTGGGCTGCCTAAAATAACGAGTCTGTTACCTCAACAACACAAAGATAAAACTCAACTTGAAATATTTTAATTCAATCAGAATTATAATGTAGACCTTCATCAATAATTTCTAACTGTAGATATTATTAAAAATTACTGTAGGTAGGGACCCAAATAATCCACCGGGAGCAACCCGAATAAATAACCTTATAGTAATTTCATAGGCAAAAATACAAATGGGTCGTAGCGTCTGCACAACTTCATCCTGATCTACGATTTTTTACGCTAGCAGAATTTTTTGTTACTTTGGAGGAAATATGTCTGTGACGAATAGGGATACATTAAGGTCCACAATTTTCTTTTCAAAAATGTTCAATTTTCTTTTTAAAAAAAATTGAATAATGTGGTTTTCATTATTTTTTAAAATTTACCTAAAGTTTCCTACGAATGGAATACCTTCTCTAATCCCTAATACACCAACATTTTGCGCCGACTACATATATTGCAGTATACGTGGTTTAGCTATTCCTGCCATATTTAAGGACGTTGTAATATTACTTAAATCGAACACGAATATGCAGCATATTTATTACCTTCTTTTTAATTACCTTTTCTAAAGCCATTTGTACTTTAGCCTCGGAAGATGTATCGAGTGCACTGGTCGCTTCGTCGAGTAGCAGGACTCGCGGATTCCGTACAAGTGCCCTAGCAATAGCAATACGTTGCTTCTGTCCACCTGAGAGCGAAGCTCCACGTTCACCCACGTACGTATCATAGCCCTGTTCAATGAAAATGAGGGTTGAATTGAAATAATACTACCTACGGTTGAAGGTGAATCAAAAGAACCATCAAGTGGAATGAGTGGGACTAGTATATTATGTGAAAAATTCAACGGTAAATCTGTCAAATAAAATCGTTGCAAAGGTGTAGAACTCTCTTCCGGCGCGCGGCGCTTGTGATTTCTTACTCCTGCAGCCTGGAGATAGAGTGTAAATGCTTTTTTTCTATGAAAGCGTGCTCCATCTTCGGCATAGGTTCATTACGAGCGGTTTTTTTTTTGTGGCCAAACAATCGAAGCGCAATCCATTTGAATGTTTCAAGTGAAAGAAACCGAATTGAACCAAAGCGAGAGCAAACAACAGAAAGATACCAATTAGGTACAGATCTATGGAAATGAATAATTAAGAAATGTGAAAAGGTTTTCTTAAAGCACACCAATCGTTTAAAACTTACCATTGTAACTAAGGGTTTCAACTACGACCGATACTAACTGTAGAGGACCAAGAGTTGGGAGGCTTATATTGAATAGTATTTGAATGGGTGTAGGTACCTATACATAGTGTGTGTGATGTAGGCGTTATCACCTTAGGTAGTTTGATAATGAAGTGATGTGCGTTGGCCTGGGTGGCGGCGGCCTCAACATCCGCGTCGCGTGCGTCCTCCCGCCCGTATCGGATGTTCTCGCGCACGCTGGCGTTGAACAGCACCGGCTCCTGACCTACGAGCCCGATCTGCGCGCGCAGCCAGCGCACTGACAACTCACGCACGTCGTATCCGTCCAAGCTCACCTACCAGGTACAAAGGAAATTCAGCCATTGTACATTTTTGGTGACCGACACCGACATAACCCAGTGGATTGGCAAGTTGAAGTGGCAATGGGCAGGTCACATAGTGCGCAGAACAGATGGCCGATGGGGCCGAAGTTCTGAGGTGGAGACCACGGACCGGCAAGCGCAGCGTTGGACGTCCACTTGCAAGGTGAAACGCTCGGAAAACGCTGGATGCAGGCCGCCCAAGGCCGGTCCTATTCGAGATCCTTAGGGGAGGCCTATGTTCAGCAGTGGACGTCTTGCGGCTGAGATGATGATGATGATGACATTTTTGGTGTAAGTCTGGCTAAACAAAATAAAGTTATATTCCCCTAAACTACAATAATGATATTTGATTTGACCGAAGTTGTGGGGTTATTCTTTCCCTTTATGAAGAATACCAATATGATTAGGACAGAACAGAGTACCTACTAGTAATATAATTGAAGAACTTACACAACCGTTGATGACATCGTAGTATCGTGATATGAGTTGTATAATAGTGGACTTGCCGCAGCCGGAATGCCCCACTAGGGCCACGGACTGTCCACGCTTCACACTAAAAGTCACTCCATTTAAAACCTACCAAAGCAAATAAACACTAAGATTTGAATTTCACCATTTTAAGGATATTTAATATTAAATGATGCAAAGGCTTGATAAAATAACTTACAGGAACATCCGGACGGGAAGGATATTGGAAGGTAACGTTCTTCAATTCAATAGTTCCTTCAGCAGTAGAAGGTGATATGCCTCTTTCGAGGAGCGGATTGATCTTGGGCACGTTATCTAAAAGATGAATTATATGGGCGCCAGCGCCACGGGCCCCACCGAAAGTCTCCATCAGTGAGCCAACCATGCCGAAGGTACCGAAAGCCGTCATTATACCGAAAAATACCTGAAAACAGATAGCAAAAATTAATAAAAAAAATAATAATATGGGCAAGCGGCCAATTAATTGTAAGTCCGACTAGCGCACTGGTACACTGGTCTAAAAAATATAATTAATGATAACAAAAACTTTTAA
This sequence comes from Tetheella fluctuosa, assembly GCA_951216915.1. Classification (NCBI taxonomy): domain Eukaryota; kingdom Metazoa; phylum Arthropoda; class Insecta; order Lepidoptera; family Drepanidae; genus Tetheella; species Tetheella fluctuosa. The sequence continues at coordinate 8,638,668 of OX578227.1, read as the reverse complement.
TTTTGTGGCTATGTAACATTACAAAAAGTATGATATTACAAAAACAATACAGCTACGTTTATTTTGCAGCGGATAACATTTTTTAACTTAAGAATTAAACATATTTATATTATTATGTGCTAGTAGATAATATAATATCCAAATTGCAGCTCCTTTAGCGTTTTAAAACAAAATGTTGTGTTGGTTCTCTGATATACTAAAAATACAAATATATAGGGGCGCCCTTCAAAACTTTTCTGAATTTTCAATTCAGTTATTTAGGTCCTATAAGGCTTACACAATTATTTCGTTATCAGCTACTTTAGGAAATAAACTTGATTTGCGAATATAATATATTTTAAAACTTAAACATGACTCACCGAAAACATGACATCCGCATTGTAATTTTTTGGGTCGTTGATAATGAGGTGTATCCCAATATAGAAAGATAATGCATAAGAGCAGAATACGCCAAAGAACATGAAACCCATCGAGAGACCGGTAAACCAATCTTAAAAAAGACAATAATATTTTTTTTAAAAGAAGTTCAGTTACTGGACCCATTATGGCGACGACTTCAGTTAGCAAGTTGACGCGATGGAGATTATACCCCGAACGCTTAACTGAGACCGGTCCTGAGGTAGCTACGCGGTGAGGGAGGGGTGTGGTGACGCGACGCGGCGGGAGCTCACTGATACGTCAACTTGTGACTGCAGCACCGCGCAGCACCTACCTCAGGAACGGTCTCATGCAGTTAAGCACGTATACCTATTTGCAGAGTTGTGACATATTTGAAATACTTATATTTAAAATACAAATACAAAATACAAAATACGTATTTTGGATTTTGTAATTAAGTACTTTTTTAATTTTGTATTTTGTATTTTATTTGAAATACTATTCGAGACGTATTTTGTATTTGTAAAATGGTTTGTAAAATACAAAATACTTTTTTATTCTTAGCTTCATTTTTCTAAAGCATTCCGCGATTCAGTAAAAACAAAAAATGGCCACTAGTGGCGCAGCAGCTTTGAAAGTCTATGCGCAAAATGACAGATGAAACAAAACGCATATAAAACCTGACCAATAATATATGAGGGGGTCCCTCATATATTATTGACTTGACAATCCTCAAAGTCACTGTTACGTTTTGCAGTGTTGGCAGCTATTTCATTATTTCTGTGTTGTTCGCTCGAAATGCCTTTAAAAAAATGCCAAAACAAATTGTTGATGCTCTTTTTGAAGAGCTTGTGATTTTAAAATCTTTAAAAAATAAAGAAAACCAGTAATTTTACCATAAAGTATTTTATTTCAATATAGTATTTTGAAAATACATATTTTGTATTTAGTATTTAAATACAAAAGGCAAAAGTATTTTGTATCTTGCATTTGAAATACAATATTAAAAAAGTATTTGCATTTTGTATTTAAATACTTTTCGAAAAGTATTTTGTACATCTCTGCCTATTTGATTTTGTAGATGAAATAACATAACAAATTCATAAGCCTATTTAGTAGTAAATATCATGTTGGTCATGAAAATCATACGATTGTGTTAATTAAATACGATATAAGTAGTTATGAATATATAGGTGGCGACCACTTACCACTAGCTAGCTGGACCGTCTGCCACTTCTCAACATGCTGACCTTACCTTTCTTTATACTAATTTTTCTGGCTTTCCTTAGAGGTTCGCTGTATCTTTGAATCTCTTTCTGTTGTCCATTAAAAGCATATACAGTGCGTATTGATGCCAATACTTCCTCCGCTATTGCGCTTGCGCGACCTGACTCCTCGGTTTCCTTTTTGCTTAGGCGATTGGCTATCTGGATAAAAAAAAAGAATCTTTGCAAATAACGTTTAGGTTGAGTCTACTTACTTCTTGTGACAACCATACTCAACCTCAAATATCATGATATCTATAGGTTAAATTTAATGATATTGAAGTATACGTCGGCTATGAGTAATGAAATGTTTTTTTAAAATTCAAATAAGCCTTCACAAGCACTTGTGAATAGTCTGACTCTAACGCTCGGTTCAATAGGTTGCTTTTGCTGAGAAGAGCCGGCAAGAAACTCGGCAATTTCTCTTTTTAAAACCATCTCAGATTTATTACTTACATCAAATTATTTATCTAGTCTCACTGACAATTTGTGTGATATAATGGAAAAAAAAAGAAACAAAATGATGAATGACTTAGTAAATAAATAGTTAGCAAAATCAAGCAGACCAGCCCCCACAAGCAGCACCTGCTCAAGTATGATGCATGTCTTGGCAGCCTTCGCCCTCCTCGCACATATTGTATGGAAGTGAGCGATGCGCCACACAACGCTACGCCCGCCGCAAGCAAAGGCCCCAAAGTGAGCTTGACTAACTTAAGCATGCTAAAAATAAAATCAATTTCACGGAATACGAATAAGAACACACAATATGTTATCACTGCCGTTAAAAACCTTCCAAACCTTGCGTTAGATTCTGAAAAATCATAAGAGCCTGTGTAGGCCCATTTGGATGAATAAAATATTTCATTTAATTGCATTTCAACATCCATAGCATTTTTTTGAAAATGGGAAGAGTTTGGAGTTAGTTGGTAGACTCCAAGAAGCAAAAGATCGTCACGCATAAGCCAGCAATTAGCCAGCGAACATTCTTGATGCTAACCCCATAGAGCATATCTGGGACCTGTTAAAAAGGCATGTTTGAGCAAGAGATCCCAAGCGCGAGTGAGTGAGTCGCTGAATGAATGGTTCGCAATTCCTCAAACTGAAATCAAAAGCTCATGACGTCAAAGAGAATCGTTGCCAGGCAATAATTATATCGAATTAATTCTAGAGGAGGCAAGACCCACTATTAGATATTTTAATTAGTATGTGTGAGTAGAAACTTGCAATTTTAAACCAGTTCCACCCAAGCCAACCGATTGAGCTCCTTGACCGACTTGAAATTTTGCACACACTTTCGGTGCTGATGACAATAAGATCTAGTAGTTTAGAAGTTACCTAATCAAAAAGCATTATTTTACAAAAGTTTCCTCTTTATTGTTTTTATAAACTCTTTTTTATAGCATTATTTTTAATGATTCTATGTTAAATTATTGTTGAATTGATATTTTATTAACCATTAAATATAAAAGCTAAAGCTATACTAAAGCTTGCTAGTGTATACCTATATAGAGAACAAAAAAGTAAGTTACCTACCTAGAGGAAATGTGTGTAAAAGTGTAAATGGTAAAGGCTTCTACAGCGCAACTCTCAGGTACGTAGGTACATAGGTACAAGGCCAAAATGAAAGTAAATCGAGTTCAGAACATTACATGCTTTCAGTACATGGATATCAAAGTAAATCAACCAATCTTGTTCTTAAATAAACTGGATAAATTAGTATATTTAAGAATTTATAATATATTTATTACCTTACCGGTCAATCCAACAAAGATCAATGTAAGTGGCGTAGTGGCAATGCATATAAGGGCAAGTTTCCAACCCTTGATGAAAGCCATGATAATGCAGCTGACTCCTATGCTCAAGTTAAACACAAAAACCGACACTTTATCACCGATACCCTCCTCCAATTTTATAACATCACTGAAACAAATACCTCTCTGTCTACTTTGTTTATTTTACATACATACATATATCTATCTAATACTAGCCATGAAAATGCAAGTGCAGTGCAATGCGATCCAAGTGTAGTAAGTAACTCAAGTACAACATAATCTCAACATGGCGGAGGATGGTAACCAAACAAAGCCTAGAAGGGAACCGACTCTCGAGTGTAGCTGCCTGAACACTCCGATAGGTGCTTTCTCATCTTGAGGATGGTAGCCAGCCAAATGGATACTACAAAGTATCCCACCACCGTGTTGAGGTTTCCTCACGATGTTTATCACCGAAAGGTCAAGCTCCTTGTAGGATCAAACCCTTGACCTTCGCCACGGCATTCGACGTCACTATCACTGATCTATCAACACATTTCTTGTCTATCGATAAAGGCCAATGGGTAGGTAAGTAGGTATGCCAAGTCTCGAAGTTGCCAGCGTGTTTGGCTGACGATGACCAAAACCTGTGAAACATGTCGATAGATTTTGTTACAATTATTACGGGAATAGCAAGGTACCCCGATATAGTAAACAAAAGGATTTAAAATATCAGAACTTACTCTGCCATTTTTGACGCGAAGTCGCCAGTTTGTCGCAAATCGAAATATGCGAAGTCCTGATTCAAGGCAGCTTTGAAATACTCTTGTCTTAATTTAAAAATCTGAAAAACCTCTTCATGTAATAACTTTTTTGTGTTCCCTGTTATGCAAATGCAGCTGCACACAAGGATGCCAAATATAGTGGTCGTGCAAACATCCCTCAAACAGTCGTGTAAGTAAGCCGAGTATGACGTATATAGGAAGTCAGCTCGGAACGAGTCTAGGAACGTAGTAGTTTTAACCGCTCGATGGCATTATTATCCTGACTGCACGTTTACCCGAAAATAAACCAAGTATCGGGATCCTGGGAGCCTACTTTACGAGGATGCCTAATTCTGAGGATATTTGGACAGTCAAGCCAATCTAGCATCAAATAAACTTGGTGTGCTAAATAAAGCCAAGCTGTTCTTTACATCTGCAGTGGGTCTAGCTTCATAGAGCGCAGGTTAGGCTGCAATTCTCTGCTCACAACATATGGGCGGACGCACCCGCTTATCAAAATGCGGTTTAGAACCACTTAGCTGCGGCGAGACATAGGCTCACACTGAGTGTTCTATCGCCTATCTATATGATAGGGAGTGCTCTCGGGAGAAACTCTTTGACCGGATGCCGACGAGGCCTTTCTTTCTTCGACTATGACTCATCTTCAAGCCGTCTCAGTCGTTTACGACACGAGTCAGTCAGACTTTTTTATTGCAGACCAATACGTAATGGGGAGGTTTCAAGCACTATCACAAACACACTACGAGTTGCAAATTCTATAAGTTTTGCCGACCATTTCCTATCAGCTCAACTGTCTGCCTGCTTATCAACCTAATAGGCATAAAAAAGACACTTAGGTAATCAGGAAACATGTGAGCATGAGATGTGAGCATTTCGACTACAAAACAGCATTAGACCTTTTACTTACTTGATTAATGGCTGTGATACTCATAAAGGCAGCTCCTAAATATCCGCTAACAAGCATAACAACTCCAACACAAGCGTAATTTACTCCAAACTGATGCATACTCCTCAAAAAGGCTTCATCATCTTGTGTGCCATTTTCGAGAGCTTTCGCGTAGGTTATCATATTTTGGAAGACGTTGGCAACTAGTGTGATAGCATAAGGTAATGTTACGCCCGCAATAAATGCTGATAATATTGAAACTGTTATTAAAATGATGTCCCACTTAGTAGCAAATCTGTACTGGAAGGCAAAAAATAGTGTAGTTCCAGTACCCTCTGTATTGTTTTTAAAAGATAACTTAAGGTATCTAGAGGCATTTATATATATACGAGGTTGATAATACAATAAAGAGAAGTTTTACTTATTCTTATTCGAATAATACACACATCTATATTTATATATATCGCGCCTAATAACTATACTGTATCAAATCAAAAAACACTGTTTAGAGATATAGCGTTTTAAAGTTTTGATAAAAATCGTATTTCATAGACCATTCATTTAATTAAACAAATTAAAAAATATAAGGATATTTTGCGTTTTTTTTAATTACAGCACTTTAGTTTTTGTAAAGTTCATTAGTCTAATGTGAACTACGAATAAATATTTATTCGTAGAATGTGAATATAATTAATTTTAAAAGGGTTTACGTACTTTGGAACCATTCAGAGATATTGTCCACATGAAATTGAATAATTTACGTTTTCACCGAGTATAATTTTATAACTATATACAGTATTATCTATACTTTAGTAATATAATAAAGCTAAAGAGTTGTTTTGTTTGTTTGTTTGTTTGAATGCGCTAATTTCTGGAACTATTTGATAGCCCAATTCTTGAGGAAGGTTATAGGCTACCTTTTATCCTGGAGCCTTATGGTATCAAAATAATTAATAGGTAGGTACCTACCTCACCAAAATAAACACTCATTTTGAAAAAAAATATACTTAGTAATAGTATTTTAACATAAAATATATTACACCATTTAGATAGGTAATAGAGTATTAAGTTAAAATAGGACTACTTATATATAAAACGTACTTCCTTTTTTTTCGTCGAAATTCGTTGGCGTTACTCGAAATAACATGCTAAGAGCGCCTGCTCTCAAAGAGAGTACCTACCTACTTAGGTACTGTGTTCCTTGAGCACCTGACACCGAGAAGCGCGTAGCGGTAACTGAAGTTAGGATCCGACGGTATCACGGTACCTATTACTTGAGAGGCCATACAATGATCGTATTGAATTGAACAGTCAAATACATTTTTAATGTCGTAGAAGTAGATGAGATATAAATAAAACTGTCTTACCAGTTCATACATAACTCAAAAACTCTAAATTTTTTGTTGATACAGTGTTAGGCGCGATATCTCTATAATGCACATAATTCAATATCTGGGTACCTAGTTGTTGGATAGATATCGACAATGAAGAGAATATGTTACATTACCAGTGTGAAATAGGATATACTCGGTACACTTTCCTTGGATTTTCCTTCAGACTTACTGAAAACAACAACAAAAATGTATCGTCAAATGTATATTTTTTACTGTCGTACCTAACTTACGTAAAATGAGAAGTATCAAGTAGGTGATGTGTCTACTGGAGACAAGCTATCAGTCAATTTTAATAATAATATCTTGGGACAACTTCAGACAGGATCCCAAACTATACCTACTTACATAGTAGGAACTATGGCACAACTATGGTAACCAGGAAACTGCTATATTACTAAGTATATATAGTCCTACTAAAATTATAAAAATTGTGTGTGTGTGTGTCAGCACTCAATTCCGTAATGGCAGAACGGATTTGGATGTAATTTGGCACATAGATATAATATGTTCTGGAATAACACATAGGATATTTTTTATCCCTACAATGCGGATGAAACCGCGGGGCGGAAGTTAGTCTTACTAATAATATTATGAACAGAATACCCTGGAATAACATATAGGATTTATTCCAGCATAAATAGTATCCTATCGTATATTCATAACCAGACTTATCAACGTATGAACATGATTTAACATAGCCATAGGCCTAACCTGACTTTGTCTTCCATATTTTTGCTTCGGCGCATATTTATGCTCTTTTCCGGATTATTTTTCACTTCACTTCACTTTCTTGCGGTTTATGTTTAATATTTATTGATGTTCGTTGATTGACACATGAGATATCAGTTTGACTGCTGTTGACTGCCTTCATAATATCATAGAAAAATCGGCCAAGTGCGTATTGGAACACGCTTAGTGTAAGGTTCCGTAGTCGTAAATTTAATTAAAATTGTTCAATGGCTTTAAAAAAACTTGTCATTGTATAATGAACCAAAGACTTCCATTGACTACTTACTTGTAAACTAGACCCCTTATTACGTGAGATGGTTCAAAGCTAGACTAATTTAACCCAGATTTTAAATATATCCGTCCCTGTCTAACGTTATATAGCATAAAAGAGACGAGCTACATAAAACCTGGGCTTTGAAAGACTTTTAAGCCATACGGGTCTTTTAAACTCATCACATACTTATTTAATGATCGACCATCATACCCACCTTGTATGCTACTACTGGCTTTAAGTGTAGCAGTTTAGTGGGCAGGGGGGAAACGCAACTCTAAGGCCTGATTTTTCAATGGCCAGATAAACGGTATCTGGCTGTTAATTTGAATTTAGAACAGTTTTTGTAGGGACTTATCAAAGGAATAGCTTATCCAAGGTTTATCTAGCAATTGAACTATCGGCCCTAACAAAAATGATAAGTAATAAAGCACTTACAAGTATTTTTGATGCAAAAGATCGTTTACTAAATAAACTTATCTATATTTTTGAAAGACCTCTTTAACGATATTCCATTTGATAAGGTACGCGAAAAAAATAAGTCAGCCTTATTTTAAATGTATACCCTATATAAAACTTATCCTACCCGCATAAAAATGTATTTTAAACTATTTTATTTTATGTAACTTTGTGTCACAGATATGTTAATTATGCCAAATTTGCAGCTTGATATCACTGATTGTCTCCGAGTAAAATATGTAATATGAGTGACAGAAGGGCAAGACGAAAATATAAGGGTTTGAATATAGAACCCTAAAAACCACGTATAAAAAATATGACTGACAGACCCTGTAAGTCTGTAAGGGTAAAAGCACAGATATAACCTACTTTATTACTAGTTTGACTCATCATCTCATAAACATTTTTTAATTAATGAAAATTAACAAACATTATAGTAGGTACCTGCTTGGCGACAGACTTTCAACGCGAGGGTGGTAGACAGCTAGGTACTACAAAGTACCCTACCACTGTGCACGTACCCCACGATATTTTCCTTCACCGAACGCTCAAGCTTATTGTAGGATTCGAACCCACGACTTTTGCTACAGCATTCGACGTCACAACAAGTGAGTTTATCCTGGTGTTCCTTTCTCTTTCACCAACCCGATCTCGGTATACAGGTGAAGTTATTAAATTGGCATGGCAACTTTACCTAAGTAATCAAAAATAAATGTAATAAAAACAAAATAGTATCTAAAAAGTAGTAGTAGTAGTAGTATCTAAAAATAGTATCTTAAAAAATATTTTCATTTTTGTCCAGTAGCGTCTACGGGCCGCACGACATTGTTGACGGTCTGTGGGTCGGGGTGCGACAATAACAGCAGTTTTACTTTATAATTTGTGAACACCACCGCTATCTAAGTACATAACTCTGGTACAAAGAAAATATGAACTTCTAGAGTCCGCGCCACCACTGAAGTGCGATGGAATTAATGAAAATGGATCTTATTTCTTTTCTAATAGAGGTAGACCTATCGGACTTCAGTGGTGGCGCGGACTCTATTAGATTCATGCATGTTCCAACTTGGGTGTGCATTTGGTATAGTTACTATAGGTAATCTCTTTGAAATAAAACCAAAGCTGCTATAGATACATGGATGGAGATATTACTTTTATTAAGTATTAGAAACCAGACCACAGCTACTTACCCGTGATAAAGACTTCGGTGGTATTAAGAGCTTTGAAGTACCTACAATCAAAATATTTATACCTAATACTAACGACATACATTCAAATTATGGCTGTAGAAAAAAGTAATGACAATATTCTTCATAAATGCTATTTTGTATTAAACAGCCACGTCTAAAAACTTATTGACTATTAATATTAATAGAAATAGGTAGGAAATACCGGATAGGATAATACGTATACCAATATTTCTCAAACATAAAATAAATGTAAAATTAATTAACAACCGAAGAACAACCATCGACAGAAAAATGCTTTTATAACTCTGTTTGTAATTTTCCCCAAATGGCTGTCTTCTGCATAACTATGTACATTGATAATTTAAATGTTTCATACAAATTGTACCTTGTTTATATCAGCGTTCTTTTTAAAAGCATTGAAGATATGAACTCAATAGCATGACGTAATCGGAATAATACGTGCTAAAAGAATGTGGTATTTATCACTACAGCAATAAGGTCTACAAAACTTTATATTTTGATAAGTAAACTAAACAGGTTGTTTTAAACCGTGTAGCACTTCCTGGCAGGGCCACCATCACGGATTTTAATTCCGAGTCCTGTCGCAATTTTGTCGAAACTTGTCGCCAAGTATGAAAGTCGATCTAGTTCTAAAGCTATAAGGGGTTTTATGTGGTAGGTAAAAAGCATTGGTTAAGAAGATATATCATTAATTTTAATAATTATTTATTACATTTTATTATGCAAATAATTATTTGCAGATAGAGGTACCCATAATGGTACTTGCATATATAAAAACAGGGGCGTAGCTACTGCCGTATCAATGATACGAGGCCCCGGGCTATAAGGACCCCGTACCCTGAGTGTAAAGAATTGACGTATATAAACGCTTACTATCACGTTTGCGTTTGCGACATTTCTCTATAGGAATTGGAGCAGCGACTCTCGCGGAATACTCATAGAACTAATTTCCTCTATACAAAATTTTAGTAAACGCAAACTCGGTAGTAAGCGTTTATATACGTCAATTCTTTACACTCAGGGTACCGAACGTATGTAAGCAAAAATTCTAAAAATGTTATCCACCATCTCACTTATGAGTGCAAACCCACTGGGTTGCGCTGGGCCACTCCCGGGAAAAAAGATGCGTTCTCATATAAAAATAGGCAATGACTTTTCGATAAATTTTGGGAGCAAACAGCGCTAGTTGTTCTAGTCCTTGAGCTACGAAGATAGCCTTCCCAGGAAGTGCCCATTTTGGCAGGGCCACCTTAAAACCCTTATAGCTTTTGACTAAGGACCGACAAAATTTATATGTATATGGCTCAAAATCCGACAAAATAACGACAGATTCAGAAATCAAATCCGTGATGGTGGCCTTGCCAGGAAGGGTCACACTAACCTTGTAAGCCTAATCTACTTGGGTATCTATATAAATGACTATTTACGATTTCATACTGAGGGAGATAGTACCTAAATATATATTTTTCGAATTTAATTTAATTAAAACATGGTATTAGCAAAAAAAATTATTGTTTTAGATCCTTTTGTAGGAATACCTAAGAATAGTGATTTTAAAATAGTAGAAGAACAATTGCCTGCTCTTCAAGAAAATGGTAAGTAAGTTCCTGGATACACCTAGGTATTTATTTGGCAATACCTACTCAAATATTAAAACGATGAAGTCAGAAGTGTGAGAAACATGTTTCAATGAAACATCATAATATGTAGACGTACCATCGACAAACTTCAAGCATGATCAATTTTTTTACCTTTTCGCTTGCAAGCAGTCATCATAGCTCGCCCCGCCCATTGTCAAGACAAAAGCTGCTATTGTGTAATTTCATTTGTTTTGACTAGTTATATGATAAGCGCATTGTCCACTTGTATTGTCGACAACCAGGTAGTCGCTGGTCGCTGCACACAAAAAGTAGCCTTATGGTGGTCATGCTTGAACTTTGTCGATTATTTGTAGGTTATAGGTAGGTATGTACGTACCTACCTATAACCTAAAAATAATCTTATCTACTCTTAGGGCTAACTTATTACTTTAACCAACCTGTAAGAACCTCTAAAAGTAAGTAGTATCTAGAGATGTCAATAATGATGGAATTTTTTTGTTGGTTAACAGTTAGTAGTACCTAACCTACTTAATTAATAATTTGAAAATAATAAAAATATTTATAACAAATTTGATCGTAAAGGGTCTCTCATTTCACCAATTTCAATATCTTATTGTATTATTATCTCATTACGTACTTGTGCGTTATTGTAATGTAAAACGCACGAGTTTCTTTTTAATAAGGTAAAATGCACGGTTTATCAAGATGCTCCGTCTAAAACGAACGGTACTTTTTAACCGACTTTTTTAAATCTTAGCAGAGTTTTTATGTCAGAAAATTGGTCTACATTTTATGAATAAAATTTACTTTGGGGGATAAAATATAATAAATAAACATTTAATTCTTTAATTTAATTAATTTTGACCCATAAATTACAACCATTTATCTGTAACAAAACACAAAAATATTAATTTACTTTATTAGTAATACTGGCTGTTTTGGTGCCTTAATTAATTAAAAAAAATGTTTAAGAAAGTCCGAGTTTTATTTATTTCCTCGCAAATCTTAATATATATAAATCTCCTGTCACGATGTTTGTCCGCGATGGATTCCTAAACTACTTAATTAACCGATTTTAAATTAAATTGGCACACCGTGAGCAGTCTGGTCCAACTTGAGAGATAGGATAAACGGCTGGACCGATTTGGATGAAATTTTGTGTATGAGTTGGACAGGACAACGTCTGTTGGGACAGCTAGTATGTTATAAAATAAAACGTCGTATGACATACATACGTGCGCTTTGATAATTACAGTCTCTGCTTTCTTATAGTCCTCGCTTACGGCTCGGGCTAGCAATATCGGCTGTAATTTTCAACTTACCGCACTAATATCATAATGTACTATAACGTTAAGTAGGACGGTTGAAGTTGATGTGATATTTTTATTCAATATTGTTATGTTACTTTTAAATATTAGTTGAATTTATTGGTTGATGGTTATATTCACCATCTCTACTTCGCAGCTTCGAAGCAAAGGGGCTTGAGGATTAAGAGGCTAAAAATTTGTGGTGTGGCTTTATTTTTCTATTATGTACCTATGTAGGATAGGCCTGTGTTTGTCCACAATCTCGCCATGGTAAGTGATGATATGGCCGAAGGTGGTAAGCATACAATGCCTAGAAGGAACTAGCTCTCAAAGGCATGGAGCTTAAATCTTTCTTTAGTGGAGTGGACCTGTCAATAAAGACTTTCCTATGCCGAAAATACTGAACCATCCCTTGAGTCCCATTAAAATCGGATATCCAGCCGATTCCGTGGTCAGCTCATTAACAGTACATAGGTACACTGTATCATAAGCTTTAATTTTGTCCAATCTTTTAGAATTTTTATCTGAGGCTGCATACTTGAGTATCGATCCGTATCAACGACTGAAACTCGGCGACCAATATCCTTGTGATATGATCGGTGGCCAAATTGCCAGGTATTAAAAACTTTTTCCCTATCTATTACCTACTACTGTTATATTTCTGTAAAGTAGGACTTAACTACCTACTTGAGTGCATGGACCTAGAAAAAAAGGCGGACAGATGGCCGCTAAGAAACTATTGAAGCACCAAAATGGCGGCGACGTAATTTTGTGTGTGTGTGGTTCGGAGCGTGTATGCATTTAAGCGAGCTGGCTTACTGTGGGTGCTTCAATAATTGTTTTATGAGGTGGCGTCCGCCTTTTTTTCTAGATCTATGCTTGAATGTTAGTTTAATGCTTATTATTTACAAAGAAATAGCTGTCTTAAGTCTTTGCCTACTTAATTCCAGGATAATAGAGAGTAGAAATGCTAAATATCCTGTTGGGAAATGGGTTATGGGTCATTTTGGTTGGCGCACATATACAATCACGAACCCAGAAAAAGAAACAGGTTGTGCTCAGAAGCCATATCTGTACATTCTACCGGAATTTAATGAGTTGCCAATTTCATTAGGCTTGGGTGTTTGTGGAAGGGTGGGGTAAGTGATAAAATTACATATTTGTGTTACTTCCTAACAGGCTACTTTATTTCTATGATTACATTAATATTTAGCGTTAGGTACTTATGGAACTATTGTATCAATGTAACTCCTCAATGCTTAAAGGTAGACATGATAAGATGCTTGTTTTAACAAACATTTTTGCCCAGGTAATAATAAATAATCTACCTACTTACACAGTGATTTTTAAAAACGGTAATGCTGTTAAAATTCTTTCCTTTACTTACCAGGAACACTGCTTATTTCGGCTTCAGCCTAATTTGCGATCCAAAACCCGGTGAGACGGTAGTAGTGTCTGGAGCAGCAGGAGCAGTCGGCTCCCACGTTGGGCAAATAGCCAAAATACTGGGTAAGTTACCTACTTGTAAAACAATGTTTGTTGTGCCTTACCTACACTACATAATACATTTTATTAGTTAATATGATGAAATATTTTAGGTTGTAGAGCTATTGGAATTGCTGGAACTGATGAAAAATGTGAATGGTTAATCAAGGAACTTGGATTTGACTACGCTGGCAACTATAAAAATGTAAACATAGCTAAATTTCTCAAAGAATGTGCACCAAACGGAGTGGATTGTTATTTTGACAACGTTGGGGGTGAAATCAGTAGCACCGTAATCTCACAAATGAACCTTTATGGGAGAATTGCAGTCTGCGGCGCAATTTCGAGCTATAATGAAACAAATCCTGAAAAGCGAAAAGGTTTGCTTAACCAAGATTTTCACAAATGCTACCTACAGTCATGATTAAAATCTCGGGACGGAAGCTACTTAGTCCCGTCCCGCGATTTTATTCGCGTACAGTATCTTGTTTTACTCCAGGATATGATCTAACTATGTGCCAAGTTTTATCCAAATCCTTTCAGCCGTTTATGCGTGATTGAGTCACAAGCATCCAATCTCTCAAATTGTATAATAATAGCAGAATTCTATGGATAATAATATCCTGGGACATTCTTCACACACCTGATCTAAGCATATTATATAAGCTCCCATGGAAACCGGACAACTGATATACTGGATATTCTTTTCGAAACCTATACGGTAATACATAATTAACAACTTTTACTATGGAATCAACTCGCCTAGTTTTTTAGGGTTCCGTAGCCAAATGGCAAAAAACGGAACCCTTATAGATTCGTCATATCTGTCTGTCTGTCCGTCCGTATGTCACAGCCACTTTTTTCCGAAACTATAAGAGCTATACTGTTGAAACTTGGTAAGTAGATGTATTCTGTGAACCGCATTAAGTCGCCCCTTTTACTTCTAAAATAAGAGAATGATAAAACTAAAAAAAATATATGATGTACATTATTATCATGCAAACTTCCACCAAAAATTGGTTTGAACGACATTTAGTAAGTAGTGTTTTTTAATGCGTCATAAATCGTAAACCGCAATTTACCTTTCATTCAATCAACTCAAATATAAAAAAAAATGGCAAAATGGCTTCCAGCACAAACAAAGGGAAAACTCCAAAAAAGTTGAAAATTATAGGGTGTCCCCATATATACATAGTTAGATCAATTAATAAAGACCTCTGAGTTGTATGGGCGCTCATATAATTTAGAGGTCTAGCTTAATTGGCCCCAACCTCAATAAGGTAAATAAATAAAATTGTGCATTTCCCGTGATGGATGAACGATGGACGAAGTTTGTACGGAACCCTCGGTGCGCGAGTCCAACTCGCACTTGGCCGGTTTTTTATACTTGTTTAGTTTCGTGTTTGACCACAATCTCACTATTCCAAGTGATGACATGGCCGAAGGTGGTAAGCACAATGCCTAGAAGGAATTGGCTCTCAAGTACCTACAACTGCTGGAAACCACCAGTAGGTGCTTGGCGACAGATTTTCAACATGAAGGTGCATGTTAGCTAGCTAGGCGGGTACCTACTGTAAAGTTCTCTACTATCGTGCTATGGCTTCCTAACGAAGTTTTCCTTCACCGAAAGCTCAAGCTCATTGTAGGATTGGAACACTCGTACGGCTTGATGGTTTTCCGAACTCAATATTGCGTCAGTCTTACATAGTAAATCAGGGATGATTCCTCAACACACAAGTAATACATGTCGTACGGAGATACAGAACAATTCTTATCTGGTCACCACGTAATTTTATTTGTTACAGCAACAATACTTCAACCATTTATTGTCCAGAAACAATTAAGTATCGAAGGATTTCTAGTGAATAGATATGCGGAACGTTCAATGGAAGGTATTAATCAAAACTTGCAGTGGGTTAGAGAAGGGAAGATCAAATATAGAGAGCATATTACTTATGGATTTGAGTCAGCCATTGCCGCCTTTATAGGATTGTTTACGGGAGAAAATACAGGAAAAACACTAGTTAAAGTAAAGTGATGTCATTGATGGGTACTTATCTATACATATTTATACACGAACAATATTAAACATATGCAAATAAACACTTTATATACTTACTAATAAGAAACCTCTTTGACTTAATTACTAATTATTTTCAATTACTTAGGCATTCCCACTATCATCTACACCTGCGCCTTTTAGATGGTGATGAACCTTTAGGTACTTTCTGTACTATTTTATTGATGAATAGTTCTTCATAAATTAAGTTATTAGCTTCAGGACTTAGATATTTCGATATCTCTTGATATAAATACTTTTTATGTGAAATTTCATCAGATAAAGTATGAGTAGAAGCTAACTTATTTTTAGTAACAGGTAAGAATGAATTCTTCAAGTCTACAATTTTTTGTGAATTTTGGTCAATTTTATTTAGTAAATTGTCTTCCATTTTTTTAATTCTAGATACTAAAGAAGCAAGTGTACATTCTTGGACATTTGACTTTGAAACATCTTTTTGTTTTGAGTAACTTATATGTTGTGCATTATTGTTGATACTCTCTTCAATTTTATCAATAGCCTTACTCTCATCGCTAAGTTTATCCTCATCATCAATTTTATCAAGACATGACTCTATAATGTCTCTTAATTTCATATTGTATTTCCTTTTTTTATCAATAGCAGCAACACGAGCAGCAGGAATTTTATTTGTTGGAATTGAAAAAGACTTATCTTGACGCAAATTTCTTTTAACATTGGTTTGTTTTTTTTCACTTTTGCTTACTATATTTTGTGATAACAATGATGCTTTATTTTCTGTTAGAGTTTCATCGTGATATAAAATATTTTTAGATGATTCATTATCATTTACAGTATTATTATGAAGCTTAATGCTTGTATTACTGATTTTTAACAAGTTATTCTCATTAGAATTTGAACCTATGAGATTTTTTTCTGGAATTGTCATGAGTTCTTGCAATTTTTGTTGAGTGTAATATTTCTCATTTTCTTTATTGACAACAAGATCATTTGAATCTTTTTGTAGATTTATGGTAAATTGAGTCACTTCATGATTAGTTTTATTATTTATAATTTTCTTCTTTTTATCAGGAATTCGCAAAACGAACGAAGGAGATACTGGTTCAAGATTGCCTGTTATGGATACGGGCACAGGTATATTTTTTTCTGATATAATCCGGATTTTTCTATCGCCCTTCCTAATTGTATTAATAGTTTGATTATTTGCATCAAAAATTGAATTTTTTACCTGTTCTTTTCGGTCGAGTAAATTAACATCTTCAAATTCGATACTAAGTACATTGGGATTAATTCCTTCAAAGACACAAGGCACAGTAACAATTGAATTTTGGACTGAACCTTGTATATTATCATTTAATGATATATCATCATTGACAATTTGATCCTTACCATCAATACCTATTAGGACATTACTACGTACTTCTACCTTTTCTTTTATTGAATTATTTTTCAAAGTGTCCAACTCACTTAAATCACAATTGGTTAAAAAGTGTCCATATTTTACTGAAAAATTTGCTTTTTTATCTTCGCAACATATTAATTCGTTTTCAATATCATCAAGACTTATGTCATATACTTTGGGTACTTCTTCTGCAGTGCTGTCAACCACACCCTGCTTTAAATCGCAAAATGGACCAATTTCTGTAGGGACAGCATCAAATTTAAGTTTTTCTTTCTGAAAATAAATAATAATATACCATGAAAAAAGTTTATACATCTGTACATATAATAAAACAGAAGAATCCGGTGTGTCTGTTCTATCCATTGAAGAAAAGTAAAAAAAATAGAAATGGAGTAACTAAAGAAGAGTAGGTACCTAATAGAACATAAACCAGTGATTTTTTAAATCCTTTTCTGTTTGTTTGTTTGTTCTCCAACATCTCCGGAAATACTAAACGGATTTTCATGTAGGTAGACGGAGATTAATTTGGAGCAAAATATAGACTTTGTTTCATTAAAATAAAAAATAAAAATTTGAAAAGCTCACAACGATATAAACTATAAACGATAAGTCGTGACAATCGAAAAAGGATTAAATAATTTTTTTGGAAAACCCCCGACTAAAAGGAAGTACCTAAGTAACACATATTTACCTACCTATTAACTTAATGATAAACCCAAGAAAATCCGTTGGGGGCTGCCATTGCCATCTCTGTTTCCGATTTCAATAAAAATATATCAGTGTAGAAAAGCTAATGTGTCTCGTATTAGAGTATTAGTATTAGTAAATTAAAGACTAGGTACATTAATTTACGTAGGTACTCAACGAAATTTCAATTAGTCACAAGAAACTGATAAAATTGCAATATTTTAGTTCATTTCGGGGTAGAGAAGGGCAGCCCCAGACGGATTTTTTTGGTTTTTCCTTCACCATTCCGTCGTGGGTAAAAAAGTAATCATCATTAAAGATTTTTGGAGTTTACTTTCATCATACAAATATTATAAAGAGGAAAGATTTGTATGTTTGTAACGAATAAACCTAAAAAACTACCGAACCGATTTCAAAAATTATTTCACCATTAGAATGCTACATTATCCCTGAGTAACATGGGCTATATTTTATCCCGGGAATGCGAGTGAAACAGCGCGGAAAAGCTAGAACTCTTATAAAGAAACATAGCAAATAATAACGGATTTTTAAGGCGTTTCCACAGGTTAATGCTTAGCTTGGCGCTTCGAATAGGCTTTATTTCATCGACATCGGGTGAAAGAAAGAAAAGAATATACTATAGGTATTCAATTAAGTCAACACGAGCAAAGCCGCGAGCGAAAAACCAGTATAAACTACATAATCGATGATTTAATTGATTGTATTCCGTTACCTATGGTACGTAATTTGTTTAATATTATTTCCTTTTAAGCCGTGAATGGTTAGGTCAAAAGTAGCCTTCTTAAATAAAATAAAAAATCTAGGATTTTTTTTATACCGCCATCTGTTATCGCGTCTGCGCGGCGGCGGCGGCGCTAAGCTGCGCTCGGTTGTATTTTATTTATATTGCTGTTAGATATGATTTAATTTGCCCTACATATTAATGCGTAAAAAGAAGCTCAGGTAATATGTTAGACCTTATTATACAGGTGACAGATAGGTTGAACGAGAGACATACTTGTAACTACTTGGGCTCTTCTTTCCTAGAAGCTTTTCTCTTCTCCACAAGGAGGCCACTTGAGTGGGCCCTTTTTGCGTGGATGAGGGACATACTTGCAGGGTTAAAATACTCATCACATCAATTTCACCAACGTTTACAATGGAACTCTCTGAAAATAATTATTTTTCATACATTTTGATCAAGCAAGATTCATAGACCTTTAGGTATGAAAAGTTTGTTTTTTTTTTGTTTGAAGTTGGTCATATTAGTGAGTATTTTCACCCCTACGAGTATATTCCTCGTTCAACCAACTAAAATATCATCTAATACCAGGGAGATTGCCAAAGTGTGGTCAACTTTTGCAAAGCCTAGAAGGCTATCTTTAAAGTCCTTGGTATAGGTATGGACAGCAGAGTACTCTTTCCATCAAAAAATTACAAGATATTATATTTTAAATGTCAAGATTATCTTTAGATACTCTTTGCTTACCTTGAAGTTCATAAAATATGAATCCTTGAAATGATGTTGACATATCACCCGATTTTTCAACTGTGAAACTTTTAAGTTAAGAAATTCTAATCTATTGGTGTTTACTAGCCATTGGTGACAGCGCACTCTATCAAACACTGGGTAATGAAACATGTGTGTCACCCCATCACTCTTTACTGTACAGTTAGGATAGGAACAGCGACAACCACCCATTTTATACTGGAAAATATAGACACAAATTATGTATACAATAAGGTTATGATGTATTAGTGTCTCTCACTCTAGTAAACAATATGTTTGAGCAACAGAAAGAGATGGAGATGGGGGATTATCCATTAATGGTCAGATGAGGTTTGGAGTCCAATACTTAAGAGCAAAAGACATTGATTGTGTGTATTCACACACTGGCATAGCTGGGCTGAGTCTGTGGATCAGTCTCTAGCAAACAATATGTTTAAACGACATAAAGGATGGGTGAAGGTAGAGAAATACCAATTCTATCATACTATGTGCTGTGTTAAAATTATATTATTGATATTTTTATATGATATTGTATGAAAAGATTATTTTTCCCGGAAGTAAGGCTTATGAGTTTAATTAAGTGAGATAGTGGATAACATTTTGTGAATTTTACATACATACATTCAGGGCCCCTGTAGCCCGGGGGCCTCGTATCATTGATACGGCGGTAGCTACGCCCCTGAATAGTAGTTCAGATGGAAGTATGTAGGAAATATTTAATTAACCATGTTGTATTGATTTTGATATAACCTTGCTTACATTTAGTTTATTTTAGCATAATTTGATATAAGATACCTATAAGAATATTCTTGTTGACAGTTATTTATTCTTGTTGACTGCACTGGTGCAAACTTGTCAACCAAAATATATAGTGTGGTAAATAAGCACCAGAATCAAAATATAAATACTAGGCAGTACGGAAATCAAAAACAACTAAAATTACATATAATAGGTACTTCATGCTTGTTTCTTAGCCGTAGTAGTCGTTTTGAAAATAAAGTAAGTAGGTAACCTACTTACCAAAAAGTTCGATGAAGATGATGTTTGCTTTGTAACAAAATAAATACGTACCTTATAAAATATAATATGGACTTTAGTGTTTCAATTCCATTTTATTTAAGCTCCAACGAGTGACTAGGACTGATGTTTCAATTGCATTTTATTATTTATGTCTGCATTGAGTGACTGATGATATAAATAATAAAAACTGTTAACTGATTTATAAACTAAATCAAACTGAACTAAAAAAAATATCACTGAGTGAGTTGTATTGTAGCTTATGGTAACTTTTATCTCGTATATATATAGTGTATTATCTATGACTTTTACTTCCTACTCTGAATCTCTGAGACCTGTGAGCTGTGTGAGTGACCTGCCTGAGTCAAAGAGAATATAGGGTATTTCATGCGTTAGCATCTGTAGTAGTCTGTTGTATGTTCCGATATGCACTGCGAGCACTGTAAGGTGTGACGTCAATTTAATATACTGAGAAGCCGACTTTGAGCATAAAACCATTATGGTCTAAGGAAGCCGTAGCTAAACTGGGTACTGTTTAAGGCAGGGAATACACGTCAGATTTTTTCATCCGATAGTCTGATCAGACTGGCGTTGGAGCCATTACCTATTTATTATTCTGTGCCATTACCTTGTTTGAACATACAATACACGTCCGATCCGATAGTCGGATCGGACGTCCGAGTCAGAAGCGGGCGCGAGGCGTTTACGATTCTATTGCCGGTCCGATTGTCTGAAGGCGCGTACTGCATACTTCTGGATAGAGACAAAATATACATCCGATTCAGCCTCCGACTTGCCATGCCAATTGATTCTAGCGTTGACACTGAACGTACGCATCGTTTTGGTTCGGACAATGGGCAAATATTACGACATTGAACGGCTTATTGCAATATAATATAATAAATAGTTTTAAATTCCTCTTTGGTTGATAGTATGTGTTAGTAGTAGACAATCACCCAATGAATGATGTTCCGCCTTCGGTTAGAAAAACGTGACTATAAAAGCCGTAGATAAAAGCAGAGCTGCCCCTTTCAAATATTATTTTTTAGGCTTCAAATAAAGTATTCCGCTCATAAGCGTTTTATTGTTGGGTAAAACGCTGCTAGCTGCTAGTATGTATAGATTGTATACAATTTAATTTATTAGATATTAAATGTTAATAAAATTAATAGGTAGTGAGTTTGTATTGACCTCCTGTAAATATTTATACCTACCAACAAAAAATAAACGTAAAAATTGGCCAAGCTCGTTTCCCTAAAATCGATTTAAATTCATAAACAGAGCCAAGCTTACCACTTACGGTTAGCTGAACATAGGCATCAAATCAGCTTTGCATGAATAAAAAAACTGACTGATTTGGCTCAGTCGTAGTTAAACATATATTTTTTACAAATCTCTCGCATTAAAGAATACAGAGAAAAACTTAATTCAGAATCATCATTTTGCGTAAATCGTCGCCTTAAGGTGACGCCGCGTTAAGCTTAAAAATCAGAAATTCAACGTGCTGCGTCCCGCTCCCTACTATAGCGACCTCTCATAGAAAACCCGCGTAAACGGAACGGGCGTATGCGACAAAATGGTTTTTATTGTTTAATTTAAAAACTACAAATATATTTCATAAAACCTAAGTACAATTTATAATATCAGTTTCAATTAGTATATGTAGAAATTTTGGAACCTCAAATCGATCCTCAATGCCGGTAAAATTGGAATCTCTTATTTTAAAGAGGTCTTTTTGATTAATTATTTTGTGTTATAAAAGTTAACCAATCGTGTTATGCAACGTACAAAATAAAGTCAAAGACATGATGAATTCTTACAATAAATTTCAGTTCGTTCGCTTCAGTCATTGTTGAGAAAAATCCTTGCAACCAAAATCTTCAAGGCGTGTGGCGCACTCTACTTCTTCTGTGAACGCGTTATGCTGGCGGCGGGCGGAACGTGACAGGGAGGACACTACCCCTATGGCAATCCGCTGCAAGAGAACAGGGCACTGGAGGGTGGCATTTGCTCGTCACCTTTCCCCCCAAATGAGCCTTATGGCGGCGGACTCGGGGAGTCTGCCGCCCATGTGTTCCCGCACGCTACCCAAGACAAAACAGTGAGGAAAGAGTTCCGGTCCCCACTATCGGAACGGAACGTGAAATGGGGACGTGAGGGTGCGGTATTTTGATGGAATAAACATATTAAATCACTACATAGTACAAAACAAAGTCGCTTCCCGCTGTCTGTCCCTATGTATGCTTAGATCTTTAAAACTACGCAACGGATTCTGATGCGGTGTTTTTAAATAGATAGAGTGATTCAATAGGAAGGTTTTAGTATATAATTTGTGAAGTTTTTGTATACATTGGCTAAAATATAATATTTGTTGGAGGTGTCGGAATAAATAAGCCGTCTGGGAGCTTTCAACGAAAACGCTGCCTAAACCCTTTGAGGTATAACAAAACGATGTATGGTGGAATCTTATATAGGTCTACAGAAAAGTCCACGATGGCATGTCTATCTCTTTAAGGATAACATACTATATTCATTTTAATACTTTAAAAATGGGCAATTATAAAACGCGGGGCGGAAGCTAGTATCTAATAAATAGGCATTCCTAATTTAAAAATTGTTCTAAATACAAAAAATAAAGAATCTTCCGAAAATTTCAGTCGGACGTAACTTTTTATGATGAATTAGAATCAGACGGCGATATTTGATCAATCGCAACACGGAGGCTCTTCCACCTAGATAAACGTATGAAAATTGAAATATGGGATCTAAATTTAGGTGTAATAATGTAAAAAAGTTACGTTAATTAACTAACCTCGGAGATAGAAGGGGTCAGAATATACTACAAATCGTTCATATCAATAATTGCACAGTTCGCGCACAATTTTCCGAGAACTTGGCTAGCGCACTCTGTGCGCTTAGATAGATAGGTAGGACCTATTCAGTTAATTATTCATATAGCTTCATTAATACATAGAAGCACTCAATAAAATTAAACTCATGGAAAGCCAACGAAACAAGCTTCATTCGTCATAATTTTGTTGTCACAATGCAAGTTCGCAATGTACGTAACAAGAGCAAAGAAGTGAATATTTATAAATCCTTAACTCCGTTATCGTGGTTCTTGACAATATTCGCTATAAACTGCAACATTACAAGAGAAACTTCATTAAAAACTTCATGTTTTTTCATCCGAAGTATAATTACCGCTACTATACTTGGTTCGATGATATGTTACAGTTTATATATGAAAATAACTTATTTATACGACGATATTAATATTTCTGTTAGACTCACTGATGTAGTTCAAATGATTTACGACTACTGTCAGTATATCGTCGACTTGTACTTCATTTATAAATACGGACGCCGCATCGGCTTAGAGTATTTCAAACAATATGAAAGTATTGATAAGATACTCGATGTTACCTATTATTCTTTGATCAAACGCAGACTGAATAAATTGATTACTTTTTTTGTTTTAATCTGGCTTATAAGTTCAATCTGCGACGCCATAGCATGGTTTCTGAGTTATTATGAATGGACAGGGCCACTTGTCTATTCAGTGGCGTACATATATTTATTTATTAAAATTCTAACAACAGTCGATTTAACCTCTCACGTGATGCACATCGAGATTCGTCTCAGACATATCGGTGATTTAGTGCAAAACTATTATACACATACAGAACCTTTACCTGGATTAATTGATAATACTTTAGGCAATGAAAACTGTTTGTACTCGGTACCATGTCCCCGGACATTAGAGTTAAAGACACGACATCCTCCATTGAAGAACTTTGACAATTACAAAGAGATTAAGTGGCTGAGCAGATGTTATTTATTGCTGACTGACCAAGTTGCCTTCATTAATAAAATGTTCGGATTTAGAGTGAGTCTGCTATTCACGAGCGCATTGCTTTATATAGCTTTTATTTTTTTCCTACGTAATTCAGAAAAAAATTCCAAAACATTTCCCAGTGTGGATTTTCATGTACTTTCATTAGGTATCTACCTATTACCCACCTATCAAGTTATGTCTGAAAAAAGAATAAATTATGATGCTTGAACGAGTGACCCTCTACAAAGGACTAAGTGCTTTCGATCTTAGTGACTGGAATTAATTTATTTATACCTAGTAATCTAACAGTCTTTTTTAGATTTTGCTGAATAGCTTGAGCTTGCTCATTGATATGGTGCGGTTTACAAATTTAGCTGTCAGAATCGTAATTGGATCACAGGTAAATTCCACGATCATATAAAATAGGTACTTACTTAGGTAAAAGTAAATGTCTAATAATGTACTTATATATTTTTACGATATTTTATTTTTTTAATTTATAAAAGAACAAGAAACATCTATGTATATTATACATTATGGTAAAAGTAGTATCGCAATACGACGGAATATTTTTTTTTATATTATGTCCATCCCTCAAAAGGGCCGTACCATACTTAATTTAATAGGACCTTATACAATAGGTACACTAAGTAAAATTCGAAAGCGATTATAATATACATAATTATAACACCTATATCATAATAGTATTAGTTCGAAAATACTATATTCGTAGCACTATAAAATTCAACCCAGGAAAAGCCAAACCCGGCCAAGTGCGAATCGTAGTCGGTGCGCGTTTTTTTTAAGCGACCCGTTATTTTACGCCACATTGTAGTTTCTACTTACTTTATTTATTTCATAATGTTACATTTTGTACTCAAGTACATATTTATAATCGTTGCGAAAAATCTAATTTTTCAGCAAACAACATACAATTGCGGATACTTCCCAGCTGTGTCCACCGTTATGCGCCTGCTAACCTGTATTGCTGTGATCATCAGCTTAGTGAATCATTGTGAACAAGTCTACCGACAGAGGGAACGCATATTTACTATAATTGATCACTTACTTATCACTAAGGATCCAAGTAAGATAATCAACTTATCCTCAGTTCCTTCTAGGCCAGGGATCACCAATTAGGTTTATAAGGGGTCCGTTTAAAAAATATAAATGATTATCCCGGTCCGGTTGGGAGATGATGATGACTGGCGACTAAGCTTAGATCTTTTCCTACAAATCCTACTCTAATGTTACTAATGTATCAAATTATTGTATATTTGGATTAAATAAAATAACCATGTGTACATTTTTGTTTGTCCGCACAATATAGGTCGGTGCCGCGGCGCGGCGATCCGGATCCGGAACGCTTTCCGCCATTTGGTGACCCCTATTCTGGGCTTTGTGTCGTTACCACCTTCGGCCACATAATATAATAAGATTGTGGTCAAACATACACCTTTCGAAAATAAAACCGCCCCGCCCCAGGAACCTTGCTAATAAAAGCGAGTTTGTTTGGTTGAACGCGCTAATCTCATGAACTGGGTTCGAATTGAAAAATTCGTTTAGTGTTGAATAGCCCATTTATCGAGAAAGGCTTTTTATCCCGGGAAAACATAGGATCCCTCGGGAACGCGGGTAAATCCGAGGGGGCGAAAACTGGTATATAATAAATATTGTAATTGCAAGCAATTTTATATACAAATAACAATTCCCTACTGTTTCACCCGCGTTCTCGGGATGAAAAAAAATTGAGCTATCAAATGCAAAAATATTTTTTCAAATCCGGCTGGTAGTTCCAGAGATTAGCGCCTCTAATCAGTTTTTTTTTTTTCTGAACCTCCGAGAAAGTCGCATGGAGGGGGCATAATTGGTGACATACATCACGTCTGTCTTTTATTATAGAAGACACAGGCGCGTGTGCGTGTGAATTGTGATTCACACACATATGTATGTAACGCTTTTTCGTTACTGTTCCTTTTTCTGCCAGTTAACTCCTACCGCAAGCTCCGTAAAGGAACTCGTTCCAATTCTATTTTCAAATAACTTCATGGTAAAATATTTCTATAACGATACCTATATTTTTATTTTCTCTCACTCACAGCTGCAGAGCTCCGTGCTGCCATGGTTGAGCTTCAGGTGCTAGTGCAATCTAGACAGATTCACTTCAATATGGCTAACTTCATTCAACTAAATTATTCTTTACTTGTCTCTATCGCGTCTGTTGTCGTTACTTATACCATAATAATATTGCAGAGTATAAAATAAAGATATTTGTCTCTTGACGATGGTTTTCCAAAAATATTCACTCACAAATCTAAGACATTATAGACAATATGCCATAATGCCTACTACGCTACGTGGAAACATCTACTACGCGCGTGACTTTTTCCCGTGGACTCGAAAGTGGATTACCTAATTAGGGGCAACTATGTTATCCTGTACTTAAACTCGACTCCTGACTTCAGAGTTTCATACGCGTTACGTAACATTGTTTTTTTTTAACCCTTCAGAACGGTCGCGTAGAGATTCTCTGACGCATTTTTTAAAACACATAGGTAATTGTGACTTTTAGGTAAAAATGGTCACTTGGTGGTTACGTAAAGTTTTACTAAGGGGGAGGGGGGTACAGAAACACGTTACCCGCGTTACAAGGTGGGGAGGGGGGGGTCAAAAATCTTCAAAAATTACTTGAATGTTCCCTAAGGTATAATCTAGTTGGTATTAAAAGAATGATGATGGTGCAAAAAGGGCAGATAATTTCAAAGTAAAATTTGCTGTCTTCAATATTTAGGGTAAACTCCCTATAGGCCTGTTTGACCAAAATCTCAACATGGTAAGAGATAATGTTGATGGCATAGAACACAACTGATACTATGGAATAAAATAAATTTTACAGTACAGCAATTAGGTATATAATTTGCATTCATAGATTAAAGATTCTATAAGTATTGTGTTACACTTCTACACTAGTTCATTGGCTAACACAATATAGGTAATTAAATGAAAGCCTTCATATTTCCTATACCACATCTGTGTTGTATGTCATTGATGTGCTTTATGGAAGATCGGCAGTAAATACAACACTGCCCTTGTGGAATGCCAACTTTTTATGCAAGTAAGTGTAAAAGATAGAAAAATTTAATTAAAGAAGATTGGGTTTGATTTCAGGTTTAGGCAGGCTATTTTTCACAAATCTATTCAATGCAGTTGTACTTATTAAAAAAAAAAATTTAATCTCAGTAAAATTACTTACCTTAACATATTATTATAACAACATGATTCAAAAATAAAATAATCAGGATTTTAACAGATTTTAATTTAATATTTAAAAATTCAATGCAATTGAATGGAAGAGTAATGCTATTCCAAAAATAGTTATTTTTTTTCAATGTATGAAGGTTCTTACTTAATTTTTGTGACACAATTTGCTTTTCTTATTAACTATAAAAAACATTATACATACTTATTCTCATGTTGTATGAGCCATTCCTTACGATCTACCCCACCATTGAAACCGCCATTGGATCCCGAAGCTATGATTCTATGGCATGGTATAATTATTAGATGTGAATTAGCTCCGCAGGCAGCACCCACTGCTCGTGAATGATTTGCTGGACGACCCAAGGATTTGGCTATATCACCATATGTCTGTGTTGAACCAAACGGAAGTTCTAGAAGCTTACTCCATACTTCCTGCACAAAAGTACTAAAATCAAACATTTCACATATACTTTCTAAGGCTATCTCTCTGACCACATACTTAATACTATGTAATTGATCAATTTTTAAGTAGGTATATTATGTATCAATATTTTTTATATTTTTTTTTTCTAATAGTTTTAACTAGTTTTAGGGTTGTGGTTTTTGCTAGTAGATAATATCATAAAATAAATTATGTAAAACCTGACAGTTACTTAAATAAGTGGAGTGTAAATAAATATGATTTCATTATATATTATAGAAATATGAAATATTTACAGAAAAGTTTGTTTGAAATATTTTGCTTACCTTTTGGAATTCTGAACCAATCGTTTTTATAGGTATAGTAAACTTCTTAAGTTTACCGTCAAAGTAATCCGCAAGTTCAGTCTCAAGCTTCTCCAGTATATTATTCTTCTTTTCGATTATATGGCACGAATTTTCTTTACACAACATTTTAAACATTTTGTCAATAGTTTTGGAGTCTTCAAAATTTACGATATACAAGAAGCTTTCATCAGCCGCACAAATAACTCTGCCTAATGGACTATCAAACTTATACGCACATACTGCAGTTTTATTAACATTGGAGGAGAACTTTGATACGATTGTTGAAAGTTCCATTATTTTTTAAGTTTTATTATCGTTGGCGCCGCGGCCGTTGGCGGGCAATAAGGCTGGGAATACACATCACATTTTTTCATCCGATAGTCGGATCCGAGTATCGGAAGCCGGCGAACATTCAATACAATCCCATCTGACTGTTGAATCGGACGTGTATTGTATGTTCAAATAAAGTAAGTAACTCCAACGCCTTCCGATAGTTTGATCAGACTATCGGATCCGACTATCGGATGAATAATAAATAAATAAACCGACCGATAGGTACATACCAGACCTCAGGGATGAGAAAAAACAATCGATTTTCATATTAATCGATTATTTTTTTCGTATAATCTATTTTTAATAATCGATTTCTATAATAATATTAATCAATTTTTAATTAATCGATTATATAATTCATACATTTTTTAAATCGATTTTTATAAACAGCGCCATCTGTGCGACGAATGAAAAAATACAAAGTAAAGTCAATCAAAAGACGGCGCCATCTGTACAATGTCTGTATATAAAATAGTTTCGCATCTTTTTAACGGTTTTCTTTTAGCGATATTTTACACTGGATCTAGTGACAAGATTATTTTTGAGGTCTAAAATCGATTTTTCACAAAACAATTTATATTTAAATGTCACATCCCTAATACATACAGTGTGGATATAGCTCCAACAGTATTTCCACTTAAGATTTTGGATTTTCCCTAGTTTCCCTAAAAACTATGGAAAATCCAAAATCTTAATTGGAAATACTGTTGGAGCTATATCCACACTTTTAAAATTCCGTAAAAAATCTTCAAAATTCCTTGGTTTAGGGAGCATAATTTATAATAAAGAACAAAATATAATTTTACGTATTACTTATATCTCAATTACCGGAGGTAGGACAACAGTACTACCACCTTATGTTCGATTTTTCCCAAAATTCCCTAAACCCCTGTTTAAATTAAAGATCCCTAAGCTATACATAATATCGGTAATTTTTCCCTAAAATAGGGAGAAATCTCTAAAAGTGGAGACAAGTTCTTCTATTACAATGAATTGTCTATGGCCGCCGTTAGGTACAGACTATAAATCTCTCATGAAAATAATCGCTACGTTCATCTCATGCACAGACATCATATAAACATTACTAGATTTTCGTCCGCGGCTTCGCTCACGCAGACTTTATTAAACTTCTATGTTTTTTTTCCCGATAGTCAATTTCGATGAAACGAACAGTATAAAAGTAAATTCCACAAATCTTTAGATGATGATAACTTTTATTTACAACATCCGATTTTAATTCTGCTCCAAATTAATTCATGTCTACTTGTGAAAACTACATGAAAATCCGTTCAGTGGTTCCGAAGATGTGCGCGAACAGACAGACAGACAGAAAATAATTTAAAAAATCGAATGTTAAAAATAAGTAAATGCTAAACTGTTACATTTAGATCGTAAATTCTGAGAGGGAAGGGAAGAAGGTTTTTATGAAATAAGAATCTTGGTTTTAGAACGTAGTAGATACCTACCTAATTAATTATTTTTTTCAAAATTTAATTTACTTTAACAACAACTTTTCCAGTATTTTCTCCTCTTAATAAACCCCCTAGAGCATCGACCATATTATCAAACCCATGATATATTTTCTCTTCATATTTAAGTTTACCATCACGGAGCCATTGGAGATTATTATTAACTCCTTCTTCCCAGCGATCATACCATCGATTAACCAAAAATCCTTCGATTTTAAGCTCCCTAAGGACTATCGCTGGCTGCAAAATTGTGACTGAAAAAGATTAAGTTTAAGCAAAGATTGCATACTTAAGGAACTTATATTTTTTCAAATTGTAATGGTTGACATTATACTGTAATACTGTAATATCATGCAAAACTTATTTGCGTACAAATTTACCAATAACCTATACTGGGTGATTTTGTTATCACGGTGGAAGTACTCATCAAAATGAACAACTTTTATAATGGGACTAACTGTGAAATCATGAAAAAATTATCAGCTGTTCCATACAAAAGTTTAATACCTACTCGACCAAAATGTATGAAGCAACCATATTATTTTACGCGATATCAGAGTTAGCCCTAATAATGAAGGTATTTGTTTCTTTGTATATTCATTCAAATCTGGACTGGACACTCTGTAAGTAATATGACCCTCATAACAGTAGGTAAGTTCCTTCTTCCTGTTTCGTGCATCGTCCCTAAATTATTTTTTTTGGGTGCATCATCTTTAGTTTTTTTTTGCAGTGAGTTTTAAATAGGTATCAAATACTACATAACAGCAAAAAAAAACTAAGTACACGTACCTTTTGGCAATGATAAATCATTATAAGACGAAATGGAGCCACAAACTGCCACCCGCCCGAATTTATTCATATAATTGATAATCGTTGAACTAATTTCACCACCAACCTAGAAAATTGAAGAAAGTCAAGTTAACGTCCGTTACTCTAATTCGATACCCTATGTGGAAAACACATTAGTTTATTTCATCGTTACCACCGACAACTTTGGTTATAGATATGTCTTATCGAAGTTATAAATTTTGCACAATTGCGTTTGATTTCATATAGGCATCCCGCAAATGTATTTGTTATATAGATATATTTAAAAAAAACTTACATTATCAAAATAGCAATCTATTTTGTTCGGAGCACCTTCTTTTAGAGCCGCTCTTATATTAACAGTTTTGTAATTATAAGCTCGATCAAAACCTAGTTCTTTTTCTAAATATTCACACTTAGCATCGGTTCCTGCGAAGCCAATGACTCTGCAACCTAAAAAATATTACTTAATGTATAAAAGATGACAGATGACCTGTGTGTATACAGGGTGATTTTTTAGTCACTGGTTATACTTGCAGGGGTTGAAGTACTCGTCAATATGAACAACTTTTACTATGGGACTAACTCTGATATCGCAATATCTCCTGACAGGGAAAATATAATATTGTATTTTCTTTGCCGGTGGTGTTATGAGCGTCTATAGGCTACGGTAACCGCTTACCATCAGGTGGGCCGTAAGCTTGTTTGCCAACTAGTAGTATAAAAAAAAACAAAAAAAAATGTTGTTCTAACTTTAAACCAATAAATTCTTCCAACACCGCTAAACCTGAATATACCCCAGTATTTTTATCAAATCGTTATCTACATACAGACCTAATAATTTGCCGATTTGACCAACGTGAGAACCAACAGCACCAGCTGCACCAGTTATCACTAAAGTTTCACCTGCTTTTGGTTTGCAAATCTCCTTCAAGCCAAAGTAAGCTGTATTTCTGAAGAAAAGTAAAAAATTACCTATTATATACTTTCTTCATTACGAGTTCATTTCCTACTGAATTTTAGTGTAAGCAAACCCATTTTGACGTCGGCTTTATTTTTTGTTAAACATTTATTTTCTTTGACACTTTAAATAATCTTTACGTACTTTTAACTTGATAAGTACCTTCATAATAATTACTTACCCTGGCATGCCAAGTATCCCCAAAGCAATGGAAACAGGATGAGGACTCAAATCTGGTAGAAGAGTAAACGGAAGAAAACCCGGTATGGTAGACCATTTTTTAGGGTCACATATCGTATGTGTACGCCATCCGAACGAACCAGCTATGTATTTACCAACAGGATAATTTTCGTTGCGACTTGCTATTATCCTAAAAGTTTTCATCATGGATAGTTAATTTGTGCATTTAAAATCAGAGAAGCATTAAAAGAGATACATAATTATGTATGCTAGCATACTTACTTTGCAACTTGTCCTCCGATCATATCAGTAGGTAATTTGTATCCTATCATATAGGCACGCATATATGGATCTATACTGAGATATTTTGCCTCAGTTAGAATTTCTGAAAAGAAAAGAACATTCAACAACAAAATTAATCCTGCTGTCCATCCACTGCTGAACCTAAACCTAATCTGTACATTTCCAGCAGACGATCGAGTGCAGCTTGTCATCAAGCAGCTCCTAGCAAGGCAAAGCAGTCGCTCAACCATAAATCTAATCCGTATCAAAATTATTCGGCTTCGAATCCGAGAGTTTTATACCCAATCTACCTGTCGATTTCGATATTTACCGAAAAATATAGGGTTATTTACTCTATATGAGAAAAAATCTAAAAATACACAATTTAGATAGCTTAGGCAATAAGCAGTTGGAAAATATTAGTTCATAAAATAGATCATTTTTAATTTATAAAAATTTATAACTCCAATTGAGTCCAATATCAGCGCATTTGTTTACTTACAAGACCAAATGACGTCATGACCATAGAGTTACATGGCGTCCAGCGCTTTCATCAAATTACGCGCGAAAAATGAAAATGTAAAATTTTAATACATTTTATGGCACTTCTCGATTGAATAAAAAAATTGGGATTTTTTATGTGGTTTATTATAGCACCTTGGGAACGAATTGAGACACTTTTCAAAAATGGGTGTAAGTTAATACCCTATTATTAAAGCGCGTAAATTTTTTGTAATTTTAATATTATTGTGCTGCTCACCTCCATCATTGAGTTCTGAAAGTTCTTCCTCAAAAACTTTAAAATCGCTTTTCTTTGGTTCACCTTGAAAATAGTTCATTAGTACATATTTTTGGGCTTTCACTTTACCAGTAACGCCAGAGTAATGGCGTGGTATCATACGAAACGGAGCAAGAGCCTTAGCCATCACAATCACAAAATATTGGACTTGATCTGTCTTAATGCTGTAAAAAAAAGATTGTAAGTAAGTATTAATTTTACGAATATTTTAGAAAAAAAATTAAAAAATCAATGAACAGTGTTTACGCGTCATTGACATATTGGTCTTTCCACTACAAATTGACTCAAATTACAGTTTTTTTAAACTCACGATGTTTTCCTTCTCCGAAAGCTCAAGCTCATTGTAGTACCTACACGAACCCACGACCTTTGTCACGGTATTCGACGTCACTACCACTGAGCTATCATCGCTACACTGGGACAATTTTATTCAATACTAGCTGTTCCTCGCTGTATCACCTGCGTTCAAAGGATAAAAGTTTGCCTACATAACCTACCCTATAATAGCCTATATAACCTGCAATAAACTGCCTATCTAACGCAAAAATTACGTAAATAAAATACGTAAAATAACTACGTATAAATAGGGTCTATTCAAGAGAATAACAGTCCTATAGGGGAGAGGGGGTAAGACGGGGTGGCGGGTAAGACGGGGACTACTAGGCTGTATATGGCAACACGACTAACCAATCAGAATCCTGTTAGTGCATGACGATGCGCCGCCATGATGGTCATTCAAATCATTTCGCATAGTAACCGGCTAGACAAAAGGTGTCATTAATTATTTATTTGCAAAAACTGTTTTTTGTCATATCCCTTGTCATTTTTGTATTTTATTTGGTTTGTGTTTGTTGCCTTAATATCACCAACACAAATACAGTGTTATTTTATTCCTATGGACCAGCAATCACGCCAATAGGTAAGGACTTCTTTGGTTTCAAATACGGAATCGTTATTCCATAATAATTTGTCGAATTTCATAAGGCACGCGGGGGCAAGATGGGGTATTGGGTACAACATCCTTTTCCAGCAACAAGAAAAACTGCAAGAGCATCCAATAAGAGATGGAAAACCGCTATTATTACTTCATATCCCTACAAAAGCTAATCAGAAGATAAAAAAGATGCTAAAGAGAAAAGAAAAGCCATTAGAGCATTAAAAAAAACTTTAAAAAAAGATAAAATTTGTACTCTATTAATCGATATTCCTATGATTTATTATTATCTAATCACGGACGGCTTGCTACCGCTCATGCGCTTATCTCTTTCTTTTTAGGGTTCCGTACCCAAAGGATAAAACGGGACCCTATTACTAAGACTCCGCTTTCCGTCAGTCTGTCTGTCTGTCCGTCTGTGATCAGGCTGTATCTCATCAACCGTGATAGTTAAACTGTTGACATTTTCACAGATGATGTATTTCTGTTGCCACTATTACAACAAATAAAAAATAGAAAAATAAATAAATATTTAAGGGATGGAATATTTATGGGAGCCCCATACAACAGATATATTTTTTTTGCCGTTTTTACAGATAATGGCACGGAACCCTTCGCGCGTGAGTCCGACCCGCACTTGGCCGGTTTTTTTAAGATGTCTTATACATTGGTTAGTGTTTGATAATTTATTTTGAATACAGGCATCTTCCACATTAAACCCCCTCAGACCCATTCGGTTGCCATTCCGATCGGAAAGGAATATTTTATTTCATTAAATTTAGGCTGATGCTGTGTTAGTTGCAGAATTCATGTTCCGCGATCTTGTAGCGATTGACTACCTTATTCCAAATGGAAGTCTAAAATGAGAAAATCAGAGCCATGAGCCATCCACTCAATCGGTTTGTCCATTATTACTTTATAATTTGTGGGTTTGTCTACCCGATCGGGAGATCACAACCGAGCAGGAATAACCCCGAAAGGCGATGTGAATGTAGTTCGTTCGTAGTTTCCATTCATTCTACCACTTAAATTGTTCGTTCGTTTTTATCTGTGGGATTAAAACAAAATGGCTGGATTTTGTTTGGGTTAGATTGATTGGTTTGAGATTTGCAATTACTTTTTCACAAATTGAGTTACGGTTATATACTATGAGCGAATCAGTAATAACATTTTTTCATAACGTGAACGTTGTGAACTTTTTGCTGCAAAAAATGTCACATGTGTGTGACATGGTTGAATAAGTGTTATCAATTATAGTCATGACTTCGGTCTCTGAATTCAATTGTATTTTCTGTAAAGAGACTTTCGAGGATAAAGAGTCATTACAAATACATTTCAGGTATTTTTAAATTTCTTCGGAAACTCACCAATGTTTTCCAAAATAACTATCAAAAATATTATTTCAGGAAACACGGTGATCCGAAGTTCAATCAAAAGAGGTTTTTAGTTACACAGAATGATACAAAGATGTCAAACGAAAAATCTAACGACCAAGTCGAGATGGTTAACTGCGATGTGTGTCCCGAAGTATTTACCACGATATCGAAGGCGATAACTCACAAACACAAAGTGCACCCGGATCACGACGCCAAGTATTTCTGTCCCTGGTGCGGGAAACTCTTTACTATGAAGGTAAATTTTATTATGTACTATGAACTGTACTATGAACGAAACAGTTTGCG
The DNA here is from genome assembly GCA_951216915.1 of Tetheella fluctuosa. Classification (NCBI taxonomy): domain Eukaryota; kingdom Metazoa; phylum Arthropoda; class Insecta; order Lepidoptera; family Drepanidae; genus Tetheella; species Tetheella fluctuosa. The sequence continues at coordinate 8,603,178 of OX578227.1, read as the reverse complement.
TGAGTGTGGCAAAATTGAGTGACCAACCTATGCCTCTCCCCCCACCTCTCAGCTGTAAATTGGTATGCCTTATCATTTATTACTTACCTCATATCAAACTGTATAACTATAGCTATTGATAAACTACTCTCTGACCACTTAATTATAAAGCCTTTAAGAAAAAAAAACACTGACGAATTAATTTATTTGCTTTTAATTTTGATTCCTACTACTAGTAGAATCTATAATGTATACATATAAGTATTAACTGAAAAATATTAACCTACTAAGTTGTAGCAAAACTAATATACAAAAAGATGAATGAGTAGCTCATCAACACCAAGCTGAAACTGGATAGAAACATGAAATAATTAGCTAACCACTGTAAGAAAATAGGCTATGTTCATTCATCAAGTAGGTCTCAGGTTTTTATAGATTTTCCTTTTAAAAACATGGTGTATCTCTTTGATTTCCAGCATTTATACAATAAGCATATTCAAGCAAATCACAGTGGTGAAGGGAAGAGTGACGAAAAGTGTTTTCACTGTGATACTTGTAATGTAGACTTCTTTGTACCCATGGCCATGTTGTATCATAATAAGTTTTTTCATCGACAAGATACTGACATGCCATCTATTGGTCATTCAAAGAAGCTGAAACTTTATAATCAGGTGAATATGATTTAAGTTATCTTGATTAAATGTATTGTAATACTTATACTTGAACTAAACTAGAGGTGTGTGTGTGATGGCCATTTTGATAGCCCATCTGTACATGTACCAAAAAAACAAGCATGGCAATACAGTAGAGATGTTCGCATGTCAAAATGGCCATCATAGTATGCCACTAGTTAACTATAATAATAACTTTTTGTCCGATTATAATGAAACAGCCTATAATCTGCTCCAAATTATTCTCTGTCTATCTGTGTAAACTCCATGAAAATCCATTCACTGGTACCGGAGATGTGTGAACAAACAGTCAGAAAAGATTTAATTTATTCTAAAATTCGCTGGTTTCTATTCTATGACCCTTCTTTAGTTACCCCCTTTCTATTTTTAACAACACACTGGACTCAACTATTTTATTATATGTATAGAAGATAATGAATTAGTTCTCACATTAGGTTGGAATGATGGGAAAAAATCCCTCAATATTACATTCAAAATATTTTTTTATTTTTACCTGTGTTCCCAAGGAATGGGGAATTTTATGATTAAGCATCATATAAATAGCATTATCACTTAAGTTTTGGAATTTAGTTTGATAATATTATTGGTGTATTGTATATCCTACTACTATTATAAATGTGAATGTTTGTATGTTTGTTACTACTCTGCAATAGGTGAAACCATAGGGTAGCATGATTATAAATCGAATAGCTTCCGCCCCGCAGTTTCATTCACATTCTCGATGGATCTTATGTTTTCCCTGGATAAAAAGTATTCTAAATGTTTATCCAAAATATATTCTATCTATCTGCCTCATCCAAATCCGTTCAGCTGTTTATGTGTGATTTAGTTACAAACATCCAAACTTTCACATTTATAATATTAGTAGGATAAATTAAACATCATTCAAGCAACATTCTAAACTAAAACATTAAATTTAAGGAAGCCACATGTTTTGTTTGACTACTATACGAGAATCAGCGATTTTGGATTGCAAATATTTTCGTCCGATTTCTATGTCTGTGTAATACATAACTAGCTGTCCTCCGCGTTTCCGAGACAAAAGCCTATGTTCCTCCATCCCATAGGATATATGCATACCAAATTTCATCGCGATCAGTACAGCGGTTTAGGCGTGAAAAGGTTACAGACAGGTGCAATTCCCGAAACACATTGATTGCTGTTTGGTGAGAGATTTTCAACTAGAGGGTGGTAGCCAGGCAGGCTAGTACTACAAACCACTATGTTATAGTTTCCTCATGATGTTTTCCTTCACCGAAAGCCTAAGCTCATTGTTGAATTCTAACTCACGTCCATCGTCACGGCATACGACGTTACTTACTACCACTGAGCCATAAAAAGTAGTAAGCGATAGACCCTCCCGCAGATAGATATCACGGGGCGGTAAGATTCTTTATCCTTGTATAGGATATTGGGACATTAAACCCAGCAATAGATATAATTCTATACCATAGTATAGTATAGATATATTCTATTCTATACCCAGTAGTAAGCTTCAGTGACGATAGATAGGTTATTGGAAACGGCCGTAAGCGTAAGACTACTTGAGTGTATTTTATGGCCAATTACTACTTCAAGTACCTACTTAATAACGTATAATAACTGTGACTTAATCATCAAACATAACAATCAGCTGTTTTTAGGAAGCTGTACAAATATATTACTGCGCATTCTGTGGTGAAGAATATGAGAACAAAGTTAATCTCCAGGTAAGCGTGATGGTTCTTACAAACCATTAATATTCTTAGTAATTAAAATTTTATAGGCTATTGATAAAATGTCTTAATACTTGCAGAAACACATCAGTGATGATCACAGTGATGAAAATCAGAGTCCTGATGAAGTGTTGCGATGCCCTCTCTGTGAAGCAATATTTTATCATTTAGATGCATATGAAATACATCTAACATTTCATTCTACGGATGATTTATATAACGACAAAAATGAAATGTAAATAGCTTTTCAAGTCTCTTACTTTTTTATATTATTTTTTATCTTTTACTTAACAGATAAAATTTACAACTTTTGCAGGAGAAATGAGATTACTGAGTTTTCCCTTGAGACTGTAGCACCTATAACAGAGAAGGTTGAGAATGTTGAGCCAAAGGATGCCGAGACCACTATAAATGCCATGGGAATTGTAAGATAAATATTTACCATAGTATTTGTTGTTCAGTTGTGTGAATAATACTAATTGTATTTTCTATACAGGACCAGTTTTTGCAGTTAGCAATGGACGAATCGGATGACAGTACTCCTAAAAAGAGTAAAAAGAAGAAAAAACATAAAAAATCAAAGACACATGCAATTACTCTGGACGAGTTCCTAAACATGAACAAGGATGTTTTTGGTGAAGAAATTGATTTTCAGGGTGTTGAAGAAATTCCAACACAGGTTGTTGCAAAACGGTTAAAGGCTAGTAAAAAACAACCAGCAAATGTAAAAAAAGGTTCCAAATTTATAACCCAAACAAACTTGGAAAAGTTAAAACAACAAGGCATTGTTGTCAAAAAGAAATCGGGTATTAATTCTTCTATGATGCAAAATATCAATGAAGGTAAACAATTTCCAGGCAATTCCTTAAAAGTTGCACAAAAAGTAATATCTAATAAAATAAAACCTTATACAAAAAGTTCTAAAGAATCCAATATTTTAAGTACATCAAACGAAATGTTATCAAAACTTATCAATCAAAGTAACAATCAAATTAAAATTGTAAAAAAAACTTTACAAGATAAAAACATTTCTGAAGATCAGCAAGAGAATCCTGTAATGTCGCCTGAAGATAAAAATGCAAATTTTGAACAGACAGTAATAATTAACAATGATGAGATTCCAATAAAAACGCCAAACAATGAACTTAACATGAGTAACATTAGTAAATCTGGAGAAATAGTGGAGAATAACTCTATATTATGCAATGAAATTAAGAATGTATCTCAGAAAAATCTATTAGGTGAAAGTTTTATGGATAAAGATGAGGAAGAACTCTGTAATGATGATAGTGTCATTTTAAAAAATGTTAAACCTACGGAAACTATTGACGCCATATCATCTTCAAAACAAGGTCTAGATGATTCCTATTCTTTACGAAATGTTAATAATTCTGTAACCAAATCTATTGTGCCATCCGAAAATACTGATGGTAATGGAAAAAATGTTGACTTGATTAATTTTGAACAAAATAATCAAGAGTCTGACATTGATGATTCTGAAGAAAATGATATGCTTGATAATAAGTCCGAAATAACCGATCATAATACATCTTTATCGGCTTTGAAACATTTGAGTCATCTTATAACTGTCAAGCCTCTTAACCAAGTTAAAAGTAGTATCGATTTTAAAGACAGTAAATTCATAGGTCAACGTAACATTGATACGAACAATATTAAGACAATTAATTCTGACCATTCTACTCTAAATGACAATGATATGTCACAGATTAGCCGAAATAATCCGAAAAATACTCCAACAAAAACCATTGATGCTTTGAAGAACATTAACAAGAATATTACAATTAAATCTCTTACACAGTTTCCCCAATCATGTAATAAAGTGAAGCAAGAAGATCGTTCAGAAGACGATGATTATTTTGATGATGATGATAGCGAATCTAATTTAAGTATAAGTAATAAACATCTGATGAAAAATGAAAATATTGGTATCAAAGCAAAAACTGAATCAGCTGAGCCTCTAAATATAAAAAGTCCTTTAAAACAGCCAAAAATGGATTGTCACATAGCAGTCCAGTCTTCTAAACCTAGTAATACGTCTTTAGCCATGTCTGAAAAGGATCATCACGCAAATGACGAAAAAAGTATTAAATGTCAAACAAATACAAATCTCCTGAAACTCCCTCCAAATGTTACAGCTAAATCATTAAATACTACGAAAAAAGTAACGAAACAAGTTATTGAAAAATCAATTAAAAATAACTACACCCAGAAATATGTTAAGTCCAAAGAAATACATGAGGATATCGAAATTTTTAATATAGATGATTCTGACAGTGATGATAATAAAGAAACAAATAAAAACAAAAAAAATGTAGACAGTTCAACCAACAGCAATAAATCAAAAATATGTACAGTACACCCCATGCATGCATTGAAAAATCTAGGAAAAAATATCACTATAAAAAATATGAATCAGCAAATAACTAGAATCCATAAAACATCAGAAGCCAAATTGTCACATGATAATTATAACACGCCGGATGACTCCAATGATACTGATCTCAATCATGTACCTTCAATAAATGAAATAAAGTCACATGTTGATTTGCACACCCCTGAAAGTCATAAAAATCTTGCAATAAAACATGTTCTCAAAAACTTAGGTAAGAATATCATAGTGAAGTCGAGAAATTCTTCCCCGAGCCAATCAGTTACATCTCTAGATCACAATACGCAAGACTCCAATGTTGAAAACAAAAATGACAGTGATTCAGATTCATGTTCAAATAATGTAAAAATTACTGAAATCGAGAACAATCACATAAGTGATACTGAAAATGGAATAGACCCTGAAGAAGATAATGAAACTAATTACAATACACATTGTCAAAATCCAATGATTCAGTCTCCAAATGATTCATGTAGTGAGAATGAGGGCACGGAAGATATAGACGATCAAGCTACAGATATAGAAAGTCAGCTAGAAATACATAAGCTGGCAAAATCACAAAATATAACTGTATCAAAAAATTCAACATGTTTAAATAGAAGAAGCATCAACAAAGGTATGACAGTTAAATCATTTAATGATAATAATACACAAAATCTTTCAACATTAGCCGAAGAAAACCCAGAAGTTTCAAATAATCTAGGCAACCAACTAATTGTAAGACCTTACAAGCAAGCTAAAATGGAAAATCAAAACAATTTAGCTCCTGGAAATAAAAACCAAAATATGAGACAGATGTCTAGAAGTTTGAACAATTCTTCAAATAGTCAATCAAATCCAGCTACATCAAACCATGTGAATACAATTAACAAAGAAGTAACGGTAAAAACATTTCAAACCCAAACAGTAATTCAAGAAATTACAACAACTGTAACAAAAACTATAAGAACAGTTAATCAAAATGTGAAACAGGAAATCCAAAGTCAATCTAGTACCACACCTGTCGTAAAACCTCGATTAATACAAGGTATCAAGCCAAGCTTTCAACCATCTCAAGCTCTTCAGGGTACAACAGTAAGACACATAACTCCACCAATGGGGTCTAAAATTAGAAATGCAGCACCAACAATTAGGTCTGGTGCTATAGTGCGACCATCAAAGCAAATCGTTCCCGTTAGACCTGGTTTGTCTTTAAGGCCATCTACTCCAAAAATGCCATTTACACCAAGACCTTCAACATCCGGTCAACAAAAACCAATCATTGGAAAAACTCTAAAAATTTCACCTCACGCAGTTACTACATCAGTAAATAAAAGGCCTAGGTCTGAAGAAGCTTCAGGACACTTTAGTTGTTTTAAAAAACCAAAAGAATCGCTCATTCCTGTATCTGATGTACCTACATTTAGTAACAATGACTCTAGTACATACTTAGCGTCTGCCTCACACGTGAGTAAATCCAATATTACCACTACTAAGATAGTCAAAGGAAACTCGGTAGTTACATCAACCCAAATGAAATCACAAGTCTGCGCTTCTTCCGAACAACTGAATAAACTCAGCAGTGTATCAGGTCTTAAAATAATGAAATCTTCTCAAGTAAAGCAATCCGAATTTCAAGAAAAATATGAAAGAAGTGCTCCAAAACAAACTACTTTGGATGCAATACAAAAATTACAAAAACAGGGTCTGTTAGTGAAAAAACCACGTTTAGACATTGACGAAGAGAGTGAACATTCAAAACATGATAATAATGAGGGTTACTCTTCAACAGAAGAAAATGATGATTAACTTACTATTTTAGCTGCTAAAGTTATGAGCGAATATGATTACCTAACATGTCTTAGGCGCAGTGCATCGTAGTAAGCCTTAGGGTACATTTCTACTCGGGCGAAGGGATATACAGCCGACCAATTAATTATACGAACCCATACATACATCAAACGGAACAACTTTTGTTCTAGGACTTTTGATTCGTGCGATAAATTTATTGCTTTTCAATACAATGTTGTGAGATCAAGCGAGTATTGTATATAAATTGTGTGTATCCCACTGTAAGGCCTTCCCGTCTTCCGCGTTCGAAGTTTTGAGGACCAGTCTTTCAAAAATTTAACTTTTTTTTAAATTACTTTATAAATGCCTGTGGTAAGTGATGATGTAGTCGAAAGTGTTAAGTACAAAACCTAGAAGGAATATCTCGCTATGGAAAATTTTATAATATTTTTTCTCGCCAATCGAAAGTCATAGACCAAAATGATGTAATGTTGATTTATTCGTCACCGCTCCTTTTCTCTCCTTTCGAGTAGCATCATATCCTTACGTCACTGTAGTGCGAGCATGGATTGTCGATCGGTATGTTTAAAACATCGTTAACTATATTTATCGATTTTCATCGGTGAATCCGAGCATAGAACTAGTTTCGGTAACTTTTATCGAGAGCCTTATTAGTCGAAATCGTATAAATTTTACATACTGTCTGTATTACATATGGTTTGTTTTGTTGTTTACAGGCAGGCACATTTGTAGGAAATAATATTACTTATCTAAGATTCATAATAATTATCAAAAAAATTCGAGAATTGTATTTTAGGCATAATATGGAGGATCATACTTAATAAGAGAGCCTGTAATTAATTTGCGACGGAAATAGTATATTGTTCTTTTTTTACTGCATTGATTATTCAATCAAAATTATATAAATATTTTGTTCTAATATTTTTTTTTACCCGACTAGACTGTCAGTTATAATGGTTTTGGGTGTGTGAACGTGTACATACTTGCTTCGTACATAGCATGCATTTATGTAGATTTCTATCTTACCTCTTGTAGCGTAAACGTCTTGACAAATTTTATAGTATAGCCTAGAAGGAAACTTAGAAAGAGACTGTCAGAACAGACCAGTAGGAACATCGTGATTTACGAATTTATCGAGACGTCCATAAAGTATGTTCTATGCAACCATATGGGATGCTATAGTATATTGTATGGCACTTCCTGAGGCAGGACTACCATCATGGATTTGAATTTTGAGTCTGTCGCTATTTTGTTGCAGTTTGACGCAAAATATCAGATTGTCCGACTCTATTCAAAAGTTATAAGGGTTTTAAGGTGGCTGCTAGAACGGGCACATCTTAGCAGGATAATCTCTGTATCTGATGATGTAGATCACCTAGCGCAGATTTGTCGCCAAATATCAGATTTTATTGGTCCCTGATTCAAAAGTTATCAGACCGTTATAGGATCGGACAAAATCTGATATTTGGCGACAAATCTACACTAATATTATAAAGAGAAAAGATTTGTATTTTTGATTGTATTGAATGAACTCAAGAATTACTGGATCTTTCATCAGTAGAATGCTACATTACCACTGAGTAACATAGGCTATATTTTTTTTATTAGGATATATTAGGGAACCCTACGAAAACTCCTAATAATTAATGTGACCCAAGGTGAAAAAAAAAATCCTATAAAATTCCTTACGCGCGTGCGTGCGCGTGCTTCAAAAACTTGATTAAACAAAATAATGTAGGTACTACAGTTTTAGAGAACACATCAATACCTACAAAAAGATTCGCGATACCATTTTCAAACTATTTTTTAAGTGTAAAAAGTTATTAGAACGCCGCCGGAAGAAACTTACCACGTTATTCGTCTTGGTATTTATCTTTATCGAAATTAATCACGCATGAACGGCTGAATGAATTTGGATGAAACATGGCACAAAGATCACGGAATCCCTGGAATAGCATATACGGTAAAGCATAAGATCCCTCGGGGACGCGGGTGATACCGCGGGGTAGAAGCTAGTTAACAATAAATTGCTGGGAAACGTGCTTTACGTGCGTGCTCTAGTTCTTGTAATACATATGTGACCCTGCCTGGAAGTGGCACACTAATCTATTCTCGTTTTAATTAATTCAATCTTCAAATTTGTCGAAAAAAGTCGATAATTGCGTTTATCGATGCATCCATGCTCCCAGGGCCGCTATGATTATAAAGTTCTAAGGAACGTATAAAAATGAGTGTATAATGGGCAACACAGATTTGTGCAGTCCATACAATTCTTTAGCAGCTAATTTTATTTCGTATTGTTTATTTATGTACAGAAATAGGTGTATGAGTAGGTAAATAATACAGACTGATTGAAAAATATTACATTTTTTACATAAACATTGCCAAGTCAAAAATACATGTATGTATTAATTGTTTGAGATGGTCCCCATTATCAAAATAATGATATTCCTATCAAAGCTTAAAATGCGGACTACCCCGCATCACAATGCTATGTTAGTAACATAGATAATATAATAATGTAAATATATTTTTTCTTTATTTATAAGATTGACATGTGAATTGTAAATAGTAGCCTATCGAATATAGAAAAATAATTCAGATATGTCGTGTACCTTAACATATTTTGTTATTAAATTTTGATATTATTTAAGTTTAAAGAACCGAAAAAACGTGAGTTACGCATAAATGTTTTCTTTTGAAGGTATGTAACTGCCGAGTTGGTTTACTTTAGGTTATTTTAAGAGTTACATTTTGCAAAACACGACCTTTTATAAATCCCTCAAAGAGAGATTGACAGTGCAACCAACTGCTTCGGCATGGCACTGACTTACGAGATGTCTTTTTTGTTCCTAATTTGTCAAACTTTATTAAAATATTTAAATAATCTAAACAAATATTATTTACCTATGCCTTTCTTCTTCCTCTTCGTGATTAAGTCTGCTCGTGCTCCGTTGTGCCCATCGGAGATCCTAATCATCATACTTTATTTATACTATAAATGCGAAGGTGAGCTTATTTGTTTTTTACCTTGCCGCCTGACGTCTCAACCAATTTTAATGAAAAATTTGGCACGCGGGTAGCCTATGGCATTGAGAAACATTATTAGGCTACTCTTTATCCCGGGGTCGCGGGTAGGTACTTCCGCAGGGGACAGTTAGTAATATTATAAATGCGAAAGTTTTTGAAGATGTGAGTTACCCACATATCAATTACGCCGTAATAACTAAATGGATTGAAAGACTTGACACATAGGTAGATTATACCCTTAAATAATACATATATGTACTTACATTTATAATACTTTTTAGTAGGTAGATACAAAAGATTTTTCCCGTACCAAAAAGTTTAGTTTTCTCTTGGGAACGCGGGTAAAACTGCGGGTTGGAAGCGTGTAATAATACATGTGATGATATAAGTGAAATGAAGCAGTAGGTAATCAAGTTAATAAACAACTATATTTACAAAAGAGTTATATAACACCATTATACGTTTTAAACACCATGAATTACGAAAATATAAATTGTATGTCCGTCCATCAGTCGAACATGGATTATAAAAATTCCAGGTATACTTCATCCGTTACTAGTATCTGATAAGATCACTTAAACCAATATCCTTAATCTGATTTTGTTTCCACTTTATTCTGTCGCCATTTTTGATCCTGTAATTGATATAAAACCCACTTAATGTCAATGAACTGGATTAGTAACTTTTCTGATGATATAGATACCTTACGAGGAACTATACTTATAACATGCACAATGGACTTACGATAGTTAACATTTCAACTAAAACTAGTAACGAAACACAAGCTACAACACTAAATGAAATAAAAAAGTGACATATAAACAACCACACCCTTCAGTCTACAACACAGGCATGCAAATACTGTGACGCGGACGCTGGTAAACAAAATATCGATTTAATGTTCATATTAATTAAATTATCTTTGGATTATCCATTAAATACGCCACACCTGTATATTAAAGTAACCACAACTGCTGCATCACATACAATTGTGTCCATGCCTCCGTTGTACACTGCGTTATTGTACCAATAATCTTAATAATTGACTTACCAACACCATACCACGTCTCCAATCACCTTTTTTTATAGACCATTATGTGATATTATAATCCTAAATACCATCCATAAGGCGACGATCCCTAAAACCTGACTTGTCAGGTGTTTTTGTATTGACCGATTATACTACCAAGTTACACGGTAGATAAAATAAAGTAAAATTATTTTGGGTATTTAAATGGCCTGGGTCGATGAACGTGTAGAAACACTGGGACTATACTTGTTACACCACTTGATAATACGGGATAGATAAGTAAATAATAAATAGAAATGATTACAAAAAGGCGGTCTTATCGCTAAAGCAATTTCTTCCAGTCAACCTTCGTGTGTTCATTAGCAATTAACTTCACATCAGGCCATAGCGGTGCCACTCGCAAAAATACACAGGATTGGTACATAGCTCTAATCTATATAAAACTAAAGTGAGTGCAGTCTTAATTAAAGGTTGCATTCAAGAGTGGACAGCAACCATGGATTGACTAGACTAGTATCTAATTGGACAAATATTAGTATTTCAGGAACTGTAGTTTGAATATTTTATTTTCACGAGTGGCGGGCGCCAGTTATTCTAGGTAAAACCCCAATAATTTGTGATAGGTTTATCATACCCATACAGATGTAAAAATATTAAGACATTAAAATTTGAATTAATCAAAAGGATTATATACCTATTTTAATTAATGAGACTACCGACTAATTAGAGGCGCTTATTTAGTTATGTTTTGGAAGTAGGTATGTTTGATATGAATGAAACCTGGTTAGATCTTTCGGATTCCGGGATAACATTAAATCCCCCTGGAAAGCGGACATAACCGCGAGACTAAAGCTAGCATACAATAATAATAATTTATTTAAATACATCGTACACATTTCCCCAACGCAACGTCACAAAACAAAATGTCGAATAACCCAACTTCCCATTATTCATCAAACCGCACAAATCCCCACAATGCTCCTACCCTGGTTATAATCAGTCCTAGTAGGTAATAAGTTATTTATAAATCTTGAACCCAATGTATTATAGGTAGGTATAATTTGCAACAACTTGCAATTTTATTAATAGAACAACAGCACAGGTAGTTCTTATTTAATATTATTTTCGTACACTATTTTGTAAACTTTATTACAAGTTACAAGCCAAAACAGGACTGATTAATTCAGAATAGTATCCAATAATATTAAAAAGTGTGACATATCGTACACATACCAAAACAGCGATTTCATTGGATAGTCGGTAGGCAATTGCTCGCAATTTGTATCGCAGTTTCAAGCCACCTTTTGTTTTCTTGCGCAACGTCCTCAGTATCGTGTACATATTGCAACAGTGCAACAGAAGGAACAAAGCCGCCAAGTAAGAAACCTGTAGAATTTCCCAAAACTAAATAAAAATAATAGAAAAAAGCGTGTGCCACTGAGATACAATTTATTAATTCAGCAATGCAAATAAATAACACTATTTACAAGTTCAAATAAGTATTTTTATAGTAAAACTATTATCTATAAATTAACCACAATATACAAAGCATTTGTAAGTAGAATAACTAAGAATGACTCGACCCAATTAATGACAATCAAAACAAAGTGGTTAACGTTTCGACCTACGTACGACCTGCACCTTGGTCCTAAAAATCACTGGTAGGTACGTATGTACCTCGGAGTTCTTACCTAATGAACATAATTATAAACCACTGGCTTTTCAGTAAAGGAAAATATTGTTTGGAGACCTAGCATGTGAAGTCCGCCTATCCGCACTAGGCCCACGTGGTGGACAATGGCCTCAATCCCTCTAGTTGTTAGGGGAGGCTCGTATGCCCCAACTGTAAGTAGGTGGGCTGTTGATGGTGGTAATACAATTGACAACATTTCATAATTCATAAGAAACTAAATTAAAAAAGACCCGTACTTAAAATAAAACACCTACCTATTTATCGATCATATTATAAATGTCATAGTCAAACAATATGACGTTATTTACTTGACCAGTTTAATAGCGTTTTTCAGTAACGCCGCGTTTCTCTATTTGGTTCTCCTAAGTTTGAATCATATTTCTTTTAAATTAAGGAAAATTAACGAAATTAATGAAAACGGAGTAAATTATGACTGTTTAATTCAGGTTGTTTTATAATACGGAACTAAGACACTGATAGATGTGCAGTGCTACTAAAGCACATTTTTCGCCCTATTACCTAGCACCTATAAATTCATATTAACACGTTCCAGTCCGCTCGGGTTGTCATGTAATTTATATGAAAACATTTCTCCGCTTAGGTAGATACCAGGTCTATACGAGTTGAATGTAAAAAAAAATGGAATGTTGTCAATTGAATATTCAAAATTATGGCTATTTTGAACAAACATGGAAGACAATATCAATATTTACAGATCTTTGTTTAGCATAATATGATAGTTATAGCTTAAAACAGTAACTAAACTGATATCAATATAAATAATTATATTATCGGGTGTATCATTTAACTAAGACGGTCACAGTGGTAGGTGCGCGGTGCGGGAGCGGCATTAGATGACCAATCGCTTGCTCGCCCCAACTCCCCAAGTTAAACCTTGCCGCGTTATCTAACGTGCAACGTCACAACTACAACTGCCGTCTCAGTTATATGGTATACCAGTACCTAAAATTACACTCGAGTTGTATATAAAAATCAATCATATTAGATTATGACTAGTCCCGCTAGATGCTTGACAACTCACTGCACTGACTCATGTGCCCACATATTTATAGTAAAAACTAGCTGTCCCAACAGACGTTGTCCTGTCCAACTCATACACAAAATTTCATCCAAATCGGTCCAGCTGTTTATCCTATCTCTCAAGTTGGACCAGACTGCTCACGGTGTGCCAATTTAATTTAAAATCGGTTAAGTAGTTTAGGAATCCATCGCGGACAAACATCGTGACAGGAGATTTATATATATTAAGATAATTATACCTCGGTTATTATAGGAAGAGCTATGACAGTTTCGAAACATTCCATTCCATGCAAATATTTTTTTTGGTAATCAAGATACATTAAATGATTATATAATTTTATTCACTTAAAAAAATATATAATATACGTATTTGTTAATAAAATGGTACTGTCTTAATTATAAAAATGATCTTTATCTGAAACAATGGACTTAATATTTTTTTTTAATATGTTCAGAAGTTATAACTTCTGTTAAAGCGGAACGCAAATGTGCTAGTGTAGTAATGCATAGTTTGCCGATAGTTACCGAATAATTGGGAAATCGATAAAAATACGTTTCAAATAAAAAATATTCTTATAAGAATACGTTATTATTGTCATATTTGAATAACGGACATTAATAATAGTAGGTACAATTGAACGTATACCACAGTTTCAAAAAAATTCAAACATTTCTCTGTTTTAATTCTAAATTTTAAAATTGTTTGATGTGTGCATTCCTGTTTATGTGTATGTTTTGGTGGACATTAAACATCTAGAAATACAATTTAATTATACTTTAATTAACAATATAAATTCGATAAGATTTTGTTTACAGCAGTAATCGAGTTGAAACAAAAATCGATTAAATTTGTGATCGATTAATCAGTGCCTGTCTCTATAGTTTTTAAAATTGTCAATCCGACCGATCCCCAAATAATATATTTTTACTTGCATGCTAAGTCCTCCCCTAATCCCCTGGCAAAGTCCTGAGCCGAGGTCGAGCCCCACAGGGGGCACCCTCAGGCTACCGTTGCCCTAAAATTATTTAGTTTTAAGCCCTCAGCGCTCGCCGTATAGTCCGCGTAAGGGTGAAAGATGGTCCTCTGGACCCACCACCTTCTAGTCAGCTTCAAAAAAAAAATCATAGCTCTTCCTATGAAAACCGAGGTATAGAGGTAGGTACTTTAACTACTAAGTAATAAAGTGAACAAATACAGGGAGATTCAGAATTATTGTGTGTAGCTGATACTGGCTAAGGTTGAGAACCATTTCCTGCCATACACCTATACATTAATTTTATTTTTAAATCACAACATTTCAACTTGGTTTTGAACATGACACTGTGAAACCTTTCGAGAGAAATATTATAAAAAAATTATATTGGTTTACAATACAGTTATTTTGTTAAAAGCCTACAAATCATTATAGGTATCCAATATTAGATAAGTACCCACAATGGACTAAATTAAGTGATGTAGATTTAAACAATAAGTACCTACAGTTAATTATTGCATTCAGTTTCAATTGGAATTCTGCTCAATATAACGGCCGCGGCGTTCCCATTGCTTTACGTTGTGATAACTGTATATCTTTATGCAAACTTCATTGCAAATGGAATAATTTTCGAATATTTCTATCTATTTGGGGGTTGTTTCAAATTGTAACTGATTGCAACAAAGTTACGTAATATACGTACGGCCTGTATTTATATAAGACATTCAATATTATTTACCATATTCATTAAGTATGTAGGTATTTAGGGATACCTAATTGTCGAGCATGAGATTTTAATACATTTAAGTTCATTAAACGAAAGTATAATTTGTGTATTTCATTATCCGTAGGGTAATAGTTGTAAATGCGAATGTTAGGTCAAAGTAAAAAACAAATTAACTAATCGCATTATGTGCTGTTTTGGAAATGTTTTATATTTCTTCATCATCATTTTTCTCAACACAATATATTTGTTAATAATCAAGATATAATACCAATAGTATATCAGCATCAGTAACCGCATCGACTGTTGCCTAAGTTTGATGCTGATGTTCGTGTCGTGACATGACTGCAGGAGAGGATTAAAGGCACGTGCCGTCTCCGCATGCCAATCAAAATCGTTGATTCAATTAGGTACCAAGTACTTTAAGAATGCGACTGTAAGTTTCAATGTCTTTGTGATATATTGCATTACACCATGCCCCATTAAGATGGCAGGTAGTTAAATTAAATTATTTTTAACCTGTACTTACAAATTCATTCCAGGCATTGAATGTTTTAATTAAATAATTAAAATCAGCATCAGCTGACGTGACAACAATATGCATCAGCAACAACCCCGACAAGCATATTTGGTACAAGCAATTTGTCTTATTACTACAAATCCGATATCCATTTACCACAAAGAATCATGTCAAGATCCATACAACGATTTGTACAAAAAAAAAACATTTGAGGAAATTATAACGCAAACACAATTTCTCTAAAAAAAAAATTGTAACATATCATGTTATGTTAATTTCTATAACTAATTCGTTGGCTTTACATTTTCTATGAATAATTCTACAAGTAATATTAAAAATACATACAGGGTATTGAAGGAGACTTTGTGCGATTACTATGCTACTAAACATTAATTGATAGCATGCATACGAAAATTATTTACATGCAAACATAGATTTATTACCTACTAAGTAGCTTCCGCCCCGCGGTTTCACCCGAATTCCCGAGGGATGTTTTCCCGGGATAAAAAGTAGCCTATGTGTTAATCCAGGGTGTCAGCTACCTCCAAACTAAATTTCATCAAAATCCGTTCAGTAGTTTTTGCGTGAAAGAGTAGCAAACATCCATACATACAAACTTTCGCGTTTATAATATTATTTGGAAGTAAGGATAGAAAGTAGGTTTTCAAACAACGCTTGCTCGGAATATAAGCCGAAAATTAGCTATGTGTGAGTACCTGTGCCATACACACAGACACAATTATAGTGTGCATGTCTACGCATTTGGGTCAGAGTCTGACCCGAATGATCAGCGCGTATTTCGCGCGCGTTCTTGGTTTCTACAGGTAATAATTCTATGCATGCAAACAATTTTATTCTCTGGCGATAAATACATAGTTTTTGGTATAAAACAATATCTTTTACAATAACAATAATGCAAATACACTATTGTAAATAAAAATGCGTGAGAAGCATTACACAGCCCATCCAAGTAAATGTTGGTAGCAATAAATATATATGTGACTGAACGAACATAATATTTATAATAATCCTAGAGCCTAATTAATATATTTAAATTACATTGTACATTACAACCCCGAAAATTAAAACAAGAGTACAAATACAAAACCTAACATGAATCGATTATATTTATTGACAATGATTTTGTCAGCACATATCAATGACAATGAATACCTAATTATACAAAGTTAAATTAAAATAAATGGCTTAACTTTGCAATCGCATTGGTATAAAGTACATAATGCATTATCAAATTAATTCTTTTTATTTCATCGCGAAACACGACTAGCGCGAAGAGCGGGATGCAGGACATAAAGGTAAATTCTAACTATAACACATCGCAACTACACTATTTTTATGAATAGTAGATAAAATATGCCTTATACCACACAATAATAAGTACTAACGTCTTATACCAAATACTCATGTAATGTAATCAAATCTGTTGACATAAGGCATTATTATCCACTTTTCAAATCAAACGAATTAGATACTTACACTGTAAAAATAAGCCAACAAATAACAACAAAAGCTTTGCTAGACAATTACCTATATGTATATACCTACTGCCCGCAGCTGTGGATACTAAGATCATATAACAATATTGAAATGAGTTGATAACGTGACTTTAGTCAGTTGTTGACGTTGTTGTTCGAATCTAGGTATTTCATTTAAAATTAAGTGACAATAACTCGAATATTCTTTCACTTAGTTAAGTTTCGCCAACTTATTAAATATAACATTGTTATTAGGGACGTGCTTAATCTATAAAAGTAAAAAAGAATCCAGTGATATAAAATGTTAACAAGTGACCACAAAGCTACGCAGATCCCGTTATATAGAAAACTAGGAAAACTGTTAAAAAAATATAAATTAGACGATTTGTTTCGTGAAGCCCGACGAATTCAAATTGCAGTTCTACAATATTTCTGCTGCAATTTTCATGAAGAGTTGAATATGTCATTTGTGTTTGAAGGGAACAAGAAACAAAACACCCTTAAGTTCTTATATAGATAAAACAATAACTTTGATGTCAAAAATAACTACCTACATACGGTAAGCATGTTACATGGTAAAAACTAAAATCTATGTATATGGAACGAAATTGGTCCACACAATCATGAGATGCTAATAATTTATCTGATTCATTTGAATACGTTATGAATCCACAATTTGTCACTCTAATAAGTAAAATATTTTTGATATTTATTCATACTCTGAACTTCGGAAACGGCAGATGCCCCAATTTTATTTGAGATTCTTGTGAGCTACGTTACACTAAGTCTTAGGAATTCATGTCTGTTATTATAATCTCGCATATCTTCTGAATCAATAAATTAACTTATTTGTAACAATAATTATCATCGCTAAAAAGAGTAATAATGACAAATACTTATTAGAGCGACATTATCTACTTATTTCACTACTTAATAGAGCGGCGTGCGTCACACAATCATAGTAGATTATATGTTGGTTCGTTGCTACATCTCTCATTCCCACTCTACCTGTTCGTTGAGTTTCTGCGGAATAACCATCAGTGTCGTCGCCGTATTACCGATGCCGAGGAGCAGAAAAGACATACTTAATGCTGGGACCTGTAGTTGATTCGTCATACGGAAATGTATTTTATATTCGAAGAAATATACTTTAGATCTATTGTTAAAGAAATTTAGATAACTAATGTTTTGAAATTGAGTTATCAAATAACAGGCATGTTCATTATTACTGCCATACCTATACCTATCATTTTGCCGAAAAACTATTCACCGAATATCATTTGACCGAAAACGTTCGTCATTTATTGTTATGAATTTGCTCTCTCCCTCTCTAACTTATTTCGACTTTTTACTATTCTCCGGATTGCAAATCCGAATTTCACAGTTTAGCTTTTTTACCCGCGACGGAACGGAGACCGTATAGAGGGTGATTTTGTTATCACTGGCAATACTTGCAGGGGTGGAAGTACTCATCAATGTGAACAACTTTTATTATAGGGCTAACTCTGATATCGCGTAAAATAATATGGATGCTTAATACATTTTGGTCGAGTAGGTATTGAACTTTTGTATGGAACAGCTGATAATTTTTTCATGATTTCACAGTTAGTCCTATAATAAAAGTTGTTCATTTTGATGAGTACTTCCACCCTTGCAAGTATTGCCAGTGATAACAAAATCACCCAGTATGCATTTGGGGTGAGAGGATGTTTGTGCAAATCCATGTTGCCATTTTTCTCCAAAACTACTAGTCCTATTTTGATGCAGTTTAGTTATGAGTTTGGGTTTGTTTGGAGCATGTTTTTAGATAGGTGCTATGGTTTTAATTCGCCAGGGGGCGCTGTAATCAATATTTTTCTTCTTGATTTTTTGTACCTATATAAACTGCTGAGGGCCTGTGACAGGTTTGTAATACATTGGTGATGGGTCTTAGATAGGTGTTATGGTGCTAACTTTCCAGAGGGCGCTGCTGTAATATTTTTTTTCTAGCATTATGTTTCCAATTATATCTAAAACGGTTTGATCGATTTTGATACGGTTTCCTGTGAAAGGTTTATAATTCATCAGCGATGGTTCTTAGATATGTGTTATAGTGCTAACTCGCCAGAGGGCGCTGTAATAAATCGTTCTTGCATTTGTACATATATAAATTGGAGCAAACAGTACGGGGCTAAATTTAGGGATATAATAATTATATTGTAAGACACCAAGCATACAGAAAGACAGATATTTAGACAAAAATGGATTAATTCTCTAAAAAGATTAAAATAAAAAATACAAAATTAAAAATTTTGAAAAACCCACGACGGCTGCAAAAATTGTAATCGAATAAGTTGTAATCGAAAAAGGATTTAATAAAATTTTCAGCAGACCCCCGACAGCAATTATCAAATATAGAGGTACTACTGCACATATTCACCTACATATTAACATAATGATAAATTTAAGACAATCCGTCGGGGGACTGCCATTCCCTGCCCCAAAATGAACTAAAATTTTGCTATTTTATGAGTTTGTGACTAATTGAAATTGCGTTGGGTATTTAAATAAATATAGTCTCTAGTTGATATAAATTGCTGTATCTCTACGACACATAATAACTTATCTATACTGCTATATATTAATTGAAATCGGGAACAGATATGATAATGGCAGCACCCGACTTTTAAGCTTAAGCTTTTATGCACAGGCCGCTTGATCACAATGGTAAGTGGTAAGCACAAAGTCTAGAAGGAACTGGTTCTCAAGTGCAGTTATAGGAACACACCGGTCGATGCTTGGCAGAGAGATTTTCGACTTGAGGGTGGTAGCGAGTCAGGCGGGTACTACAAAGTAAACACCACGCTATGGAGGTTATGGCTATTGCTATAATATTTTAACTGAACAATTACACTTTCACTTCTGACCGGTAGATACATTGTTTATAAGTACATGTGTTTATTTGTTTAAACCTACATACTACCCAGTATTGTGTCAGATATTCGTAAACAAGAGAAACAATGAAAACTGCATCAAAACCGGACTAGTAGTTTTGGAGAAAAATGGCAACATGGATTTGCACAAACAAACAAACATCCTCTCACCCCCAAACGCATATACAGTCTCCGTTCCGTCGTGGGTAAAAATACATAGTTTGACCGTTTTCAAACTAATGAAATTCGGTGAAAGTTATTTCGGCGAATTGATGTAATACCAGCAATAAGACGTCACTCGAATATTATAAAGAAAACCTTCAAATCTTTAAGCATTATTTTAACCTTCCTCAACTTTCAAGATGTAGAATTTATAATGAATATAAAATAATTAATTATATAAATTTGTACTGACATTGAGCTGTCAATTTTTTTAAGTCCCTTAGAAATAAAATATTAAGCTTGTACGTACCTGCCAAGTAGCTTCCGGAAGGTAGCTGATATGAAATAACGTATACGCAATGTATAATTGGAACACGTAGCCACCGAAGAGGAATGGCAATAGGTATGACAGTCCTCGCCACATCCACGAATGAAAACCTTCGATGGTAATGTCCATATTGTGCCTAGCTCCAAGAGCTTTGAGCCTGTAAAGCACTCCGCTTTGATACCTGAACTGCATGTATTGTACCACGCCTAGAAAAAGTAAATTAAACATAATAATATAGCAGCATACATAGACGTTGACATAATCAAAAAGTATTTAGGTAATTTACTTTTATATGGTGTTTTATACTGTTTGTAGTTTGCGCTTCCTTATATTCGTGGTGTTTTCTAGGCTTACTAAGGTGCTAGCTGAGTTCTTTCATAATGACAAAAAAAACCGGTAATACAATATCGAAGAGTGGCAAGAAATAGAGGAGGTTGGTACTTATGTATTTTTTTTTGTATATCTAATAGTCTTTATCAATATATCAGCAATTACATAAAGCACAAAAATATATTTGTAGGAAAGAGAGTAGAAGACACAAGACAGGTCTAATTTTATCAATTAAGGACGGTAACTCAAACTAATCTTTTTTTATAATTTAATCAGCGACAGTATAATCTAAGATAAGATAAGTCATCATTTATAAATTGCATTGAGGCTAATTTGTAATTGAGAATAATAATTAATTCGTTTTCACAAATTAATTATCCAAAGTGTCAAGGATAAGCCAGTAGCGGAGTACAACGAGTGCACCGTGGCACGCCAGAACCAAGACTGCCTTATCGACTTTTTTTTTTTTTTAACAGGACCAGAAGGTGGTGGTTCCAGGGGACCATCTTCCACCCTTACGCGGAACCTTATCGACGATCTCTCCGACCCTTTTATACAGGTAGGAAAACAAGTCGAGTAGTGGGGAGAGTGGGGAGATGGATGACGCGTTCGGTGGCGTGGTCGGTGCACGTGCTGCTTGTGAAATTCTTGCTACGCTCGTACGACGACTCAGGCGCCGTCATATTCAATACCTGATATACGTACTTAGTAAATATTGTTTTGTTTTTGTCTCATAATTACTCGAAAAGACATTGTTGTGGATTTAACTATTTAAACTGCCTTGAGAATGGTTATTATAAGTAAAAGGTTAAAATAATAATATTTTACAATGACAAAAGAAATAATGATAATATATGCCTTTCAAGGAAATATTACATCTTAATATCTGTTAATTACAAGAAGTCCTATATGACGTTTGAGTATTATAGAAAAATGAACCTTATTGCTTAACAATAAGGTACGTCCGCATCATCATACAATAACCATTGATAAGTTACCTGTAAAGAATCTTATGAACATGAATAGATCTATTATAAATTACTTTAGTTCGCAAGGTAACGTAATATAATATGAATCGAAATCTTAAAAGTACTTATAATCACTCTGTATCCAGTTAAATATTTAAAAAATAGGCTTAAAATTTAAATAGAACATAAATCGAAAACGATCTGTTTCGGTTCCTTCCATTACAAATTTAAAAAAACTGGCCAAGTGGGAGTCGGACTCGCGCACCGAGGGTTCCGTACAAACTTCCTCCATTGTTCGTCCATCAAGGGAAATGCACAATTTTATTTATTTACCTTATTTGAGGTAGGTGCCAATTAAGCTAGACCTCTAAATTGTATGAGCGCCGATACAACTCAGAGGTCTTTATTGGCGTAACTATGTATGTATGGGGACATTGGTTGGTATGGTTTCCTTTATTTGTGCTAACCTTGCTTTTTGCCAATTTTTTTATTATTTTTGAGTTGATTGAATGAAAGGTAAATTGCGGTTTACGATTTATGACGTATTAAAAAAAAACTACTAATTAGATCTCGTTCAAACCAATTTTCGGTGGAAGTTTGCATGGTAATGTACATCATATATTTTTTTATGTAATGTAATTATGAGCAAAAGTCAACATGGTAAACTATACTTACTGATATAAGCAATAAACCACATGAATGTGTGCCTGAATTCATTCCAAGGTTCATTTTGGGGCCAGATGAGTAATATGCCAGCAACAACTGTAGATACGAAGTGATGTAACCGCCACCACCCTTTGATCCTTGACCCGTTCACTTTGAGAATGCTCTCGCGAATCGTTAGCGTGCAGTAGTACCAGACCAGGAGGAATATCAGAATCAATTGCAATGGCCTACAAATAACATCATAATTTTAAAAAAAATAAAGGAAAAATAAGTCAAATATGGTTATGTTTAGAAAATTATGTTACTATTATTGTATGGATGTATTTTCCTTAGAAACAGTTTTCTATCGAAGGTCAATTTTTTTTCTACTTTTTTGATTGTAATCTCTCTCTAAAGTCTCTTTCTTAAATATAGTACGATAGGTAGGTATAAGGAAATACCGGCCAAATGCGTGTTAGAACACGCGCAGTATAGGGTTCCGTGGTCAGTATGACGTGGTCTAAAAATCTAAAGACTTTAAATAAATAAAAGGAAAATTCTGTTTAATTCAAAACTATAAGAGTAATATCTCCTATTAGTTTACTGTCATTGTATATTATACTGAAGTCTTCCATTGACTATTGCTCGTAAACTAGTACCTACAGCCAAATATACCGGTGATACTTTTCCTTAAATATGTATGGGAGTGAAAAACTAAAAAATATGATAGTTTAATGTTAATTGAATACTTTAAATAGGTACCCACCTGAAATCTATACATAGATTTCCCACAGCTAGGACAAAAGCTATCGCACTGAGGATCAACTTGAATTTCTCATATTCATCCTTGTACTTAAACCTGCAAACAAGATTATAATACCTTTATACTAATGTTTAATTAACTTTGTAAAGCAATTTCTATTTTAATTGATGATTTATTTACAAATACAAAAGGAAGTATATATTATAAGTTTTTTTTTTATATTGTCCCAAAAATGATAAATTGGACGATGTTTAGTACTATTTAAACTTTTACGTACTAAATTCATGTTTATAGTATGCAATACCTTTTCAATAAAAAGTTTTTAATAACCCTGTTTAATAAAAGTGACAAAAGCATAATAATCACTACACGAATAGATCTGATATATTACTACAAACATTAAACGAAATTTACCAGTTAGAATAAGAATTTTGTTTAAAAAATTTACTGGTAAGCATATGACTAGGTATCTCACCCAGCCTTCCATCCACCTCACAACTCTCACCTGTTTCTGTTACAAAGAAAATAAAATACTTTAAAATAAACTTTCTAATTATAGGGACATGCAAACTTACTTGTCATTTTTGTTCAATATAGACACATTGACGTTGCCCAGTATGATACGCAAGTAGAGACTGTTTTGTTTGGGTAGTGTTGCTTTGATCTCATGTAACATAGCTTTCCTCTTCATAATCTCCTTCTCAAGGTTCGCAACGCGTTCATCTTTTGTCACGCCTTTCTTTTCTAGCCTGTCGGTACACATAATCGACGAAAAATTGTTTAAGTATTCATTATTGTGTTTTTTTCTTTCTATCAACAAAAAAGTAGTTATGTAGCTACAGAATAAGTCATCATTATATTATATAAATTTTTTATGGATACTCATGTTTAGCCGGGATCTCACTATGGTAAGGGATAATGCAGACAAATGTAATGGCACAGGAGGCTTAAAAATTGTTTTAAATTTTGATTACCTATAGCCTAGTATAAGAAGTACGCATCTGGTTGCAGGTATATATGAGTGACGGTACCATAATGTTACCATACCTAGGTATAAAAGAGTAGTAGTATCTTGTAGGTAGTTGTCATCAGTTTTTAGAAATAGATAAATTTTAAAAATATGCTGACCAAGACCTTATAAGACATGCAGCAATATGTCACATAAGTCTGCAAATTGTAAAGATTTAATAGATATCCAGTTTGTAACTATGTCAAAATAAGTTGTTAAATTACAAACTATCTTTACACTGTCCCATACTATGGACAATTATTTTTTAATCCCATCCAAAAATAATTTAAGACTAATTATAAGCCATAACATAACAAGTAATATCTTCTTGCAGGAGATCTTATGTGCAGTGAAACACTTGGGTCCACCAATATGCAGATTACTCAATATCCATACATATTCATTTAAATACTATTCTTTCAATCTTCAAGTGAGTTTCACCCAGAAACAAAGAAACATTTATTTTTATTAGTGTTGATAATTTAATGGATTACAAACATCCTCATAGATTAGTTATCATCAAATTTATGAAGAAAATGGAAGCTCTTAATCTATTATAATCACAAGTTAATTTATATCCCCCACTGATTAAATGTGTATATTTTTTAAGTTTTCATTGTCATCATTATCTTTGTAGTTTTTCTTATGAAATCTATTTGTCAGCCCATTTTAACTTTTAAAATTTTACATCAAAATATTTAATGGTTCAGAATTTTAGCACATTGAATAAAACACTTACTAAATTACCTGTACACACTTGGTGCAACAAAGACAGAACTATACCCATTCTCATTTTGTAACATCAAGTAGCAAAGGACATCAACTAGGTCCTGTGCTGTCTTTTTATATTTAACCAGAACTTACAGAATGATAAAATATCTATGTATTACAATAAAGGAATAATTGAAAAGAGCAATTGCCAAGTTTCTTGCCGGCTCTTCTAAAGCAACCTTCTGAACCATGCATTAGTCAGACTATTCATAAGTGCTTGTGAAGGCCTATTTGAATAAAAAATATTTTCATTTTCAATAACTTTTTTAATACTTTAAGTGATATACTGGATTTACTTTAAGGGGTTTAGGTAGGAACCTAAACTTTAAGATCCTCTTAAGGGTTAGCACAAAATAATAAAATGTTAACTTGAACAATTTTGACAACATTGAAGGTTTGAAATAAAAGGCAGATAGTGTAAACCATGCTTTTCCCCACTGTTAGCACTAGTGATTAGAATCATAAAATAATATTTATTAGTATAGATAGATTATCATTTGCTATAAAATATACAAACAGCCTCAATTACTTAATGTTATCAGTTGCACATTGTACACACGGAAATATTAGTAATTAACATTCTGACCTTTTCAATGCACTTGTGATAATCGACATGCGATATTTCTGATGACCAATCTCCTTCATGCACGAGGCTTGGAGTTCACCCACCTCTTCCAATTTTGCTGTGTATTCCTTGCTTATCGTCTGGAAAAGGTCATATAAATATAATTCATGTTTAGTACATGGCTTAAATACTGGTTCACCATTCACCTATGCTCTATTACAAATTCGTAAATTGGTACTCAAACAGTTACAAGAAAATAAAAATTATATATACATGTATTTTTATAGTATTATGAATTGAAAAGAATATGTAAATTGTGGGGAATGCCGTATATCAAATATAAAAGTATCAGTCCCAGAGAAATAAAATACATGAATGAATCAGGTCAATAAATTTCTGAAAAATATTTGAATGCGAATAAATAATGGAACAGGGCTGGCAGGTGTTGATCTAGGAAATGTTCATAGATCTTAATAATTTTGTTATAATCCGTGGAAAAGAAAATAAGCAGGATGAAGAGCATGTTTTTTGCAATTAGGAATTCTATTTCTTTACGACAAGCAATCATTTACCAACGTACCTCCAAACGTTTATAATCTGCAACTAAATCTTCCCACTCCTTCAAACACTCTTCGACAGGATTACCAGTATTTGAGAGCATTGTAGAAAATATTTATTACAAAACTATTGTTTGAAATCGTCGAAATCCATTTCCCGTTTTTCCCTTTCTTGTGGAACCGTGCCGTTTGCCGTTTCGTTCGTTCCTTTGACGTTTGACAGCTCAACTGTGTTGCCATCTTTTATTTTGAATAGGAGCTATCTTGCTAATTATTATTTATTCACTGTGATTGGAGCTACTTACGAAGCTAAAATGGGCTAGATAGCGCCAAATGGTTTTAAAATACAAAAATATATATAAAATCTAATAAAAATTAAAAGCACTGCACTAAAAAGTAAATATTGATCCAATGTTCTCTGTCTACCACAAATAACATACTATAGAAGTCTCTAACGAGCGAGAGTGACTATCCCGTAAAGTGGTTATTACACACTGCAAGGCTAATGTGTGCGTGTGCGTGCGGTGTGTGCGGGCGGTGTTGCGTCGATTGTTTATAAGTATGACTTCAATTTATTGAAGTGAAACTTCTTATGCGACTTCCAACATGGTTGCGTTAAACGTTTAACGCTACCATGGAGGGGGTATGAAAGCCGCACTTTTAATTTCTATTTTAGATTATAATAATTTTAATGATAATGATACAAGAGCTCAATCTCAATCTCAGAAGTTTCACTTCTTCCGCGCGGAGGGACTCCACGCACTATATTTTTTTTCTTTAGTAATAAAATTAGTTGTAGCGCAGCGCAGTTCAGCGCACGTCCCGCGGTACCATATTTTTTAATTACTTATTTAGTATGTTATAGGTACTTACGAGTATAGTAGTATCCTAATAGGTGTGTTGCGCTGAACAATCGACTAATTCCATTAGTTTTAGAAATAATCGCTCATCGCTAACGTATACTACGCGCTTAGATCGGCTACTCTATAGACGCATCACACTCATTATCACTCATAGAACATTTATTATACTCAAGAGAGGGTCACACTGCAAGTCACGATAATCATTCACACTATTTCAATTTTATGCTCGCGCTTTCTCTCTCTCATGTTCTCACAGTCACAGCGGGCACTTGTTAGTCTGTAGGTTTCTCAAAAACTAGAGCACCTAGTGCAAATCTGTTTGCTCCCAGTATAATGTCACCTTTCAGACTGTCAGTCCTCGGTTTAAAATCACATTTATGTTTTCATATGGAGTCGTCCAAGAGCTATGTAGCTTAAATTGCACAAAAATCAATCAAATTACTCCCTCTTGTCACATAGCAATACCTATAGAATATACATTTTGTCAAACCTTGGTTTAGTTAGAAGATATTTTTATTTTACCTTAAAACCATTTTAAAGTTTGAACCAGGGCCGGAAAAATGCCGTATTTCGCGACAAATACTGGGAGCAAACAGGATCTCCACTAGTTCACTCCATGTACTTGCGCGCTATAATTGCCTACCAGCCGGGCGGACTCCCGGTATCCGAATTCAATGGGTTGCCACATATTATTGTACCATGATGGTTGCCACCAGCCGAGGGGCGCGTACGTATAGTTGCGGCCACTCGCTACAATTTTTTTCTCGCTCGAAATTATTTCTCGAGTTATTATAAGCTTAAAAATTTAAATGGCTGGTGGAAATTTGTGTGCGGTACCTGGATGTAGATCTAGCAAGAGGAGAAATAAGGATTTTTTTTTGTTTACCTGCTGACGAAGAAAGGTTACATAAATCATTGTTTCGTTGAATACGTTTTATAATGAATGAGAAAGATAATGTAATCACAGGTATAAAATATTTATTTAGTAGGTGTCCTTACAAATGGTTTAATAATAGGGAATTAAGACAGGGCAAAAAAATATTGGTCTTTACATTACATTAATTGCACATTTATAGGTAACTATTAAATATTGTATTTGTATTACACATGAGACAATAAATATAAAATTTATAACGTTTTCTTATTTTACCAAAAGTGTAAAATATTTTTTTTATCGAAAGGCAGAGCCCTAGTGTTATTGTTTTTGCTTCAAGGCCATGCGACCGTGCGGAGCTGTGAACCGATATTAAGTTCCGCCCGAATAATAAGGTACATTTTCACGCTCAGCCGTGAAGAGTAGGCTATTATAAAATGCAAGTACCAACATTTGTTAGAGAGTGGAATATCTGTTACGTAGTAACTATTTATTTATCTGTGACTAGGTGCTCTAGTTCGTGAGTTACAGAAATGGCCCTGCCACAACGGATACCTACTTTTATAATTTTTGATCCAGGGACCGCCAAAATCTGATATTTTGCGAAAAAATGGGGCAACTCGGAATTCATATCCGTGATGTGCTACACGAAAATACCTAATTTCAATATGTTGTCATAATCCTAACTTTGATGCCACTCAAGATTTTTGATCCAAATCCTGATTTCATAATCCTGTGACATAATTACCTACAATAATGGGAAACGCAAATGACAAAACTTAATAAAATAAATTAGATATTTAATCGATTTATTTACAGAAAATATTAAACCAAATTCTATTAGTTTTGGTAATTAATTTTCTATATAAATTTAGACAAATTACAGCGGTTATATTATGTGTAAATACAAAATTCTCATGTAAAGTGTGATACAGTGTATGATAGCTTTTTAATGTACCAGAGAACTTTGCTCATGCGGGTATACATATTTCGATAGTTATCCTTATGGTAAGCATATATGTTGACATCGGTGCAGATACCTACTTTACTCGATAATTGTAATATAAACTTCTTATTTAAGTAATACATTTGCAAGCTTTAAGAGACAGCAAGTATGTCAGAGACTACGTTACTACACAAAGTTAATAACAATCTTTACACTAGAAGGAACAACTCAACTATAACACCTTACCTTATTTTTTCATAAACCAGGGAGGACATCATGCAAATTTATGATCTGTGTACATAAAAGGAGAAACTGACTGATAGATTAACCCATAGCTCAACCGCTGGGTGTGAAAACTTGAAATTTTGCATACAGGTTTCTAATTATAATGATGGCATTCACTAAGGTGTTCCAAATTTCAACACCTAAGGGGGGTAAGAAACATGAGCCATTGGTGGAAACATAGGCCCGCCACAGATTATATTTATAATTTCAAAAGTATATTTATGTATGTAAAAAAATAATAATTTATTTACTTTTATTATTTTAATTATTATCTTTTCTAATGTACCATCAACAAATCAAAAATACTTCTAAAGCAGCTCAGTATGTATGAGTGGAAACTCAAACAATAATTATTTTATTATCAGAGAAAGGACATTGCAATAGTAGGAATGACTAGAAAATGTCATATTGTGATGTATTATTATAAAATAAATCTTACACATAACGCAACTAATCACAAACGATGTAAGTGAATAATACATATTTTTATGTTTTAAAATAATATATAAGACAACCTGAAAAATGTCGTGTATTTTTCTTGAATGTTCCCTCTAGTTGCAAGAAAGTTTTATTGTTATAATCTCCTTTGTCGTGTATTTACGAATTTACACTGATTAAGCGAATTATTGTATCATAATTAAGAAACTCTGTACCATGTTTAGTAAATAATTCGACAGACACAGATTCACACAAGCACATACATACATCTTTAGTTTTAAATACGCAAGCGACAAAGATGTATCATACATACATAACATATTAGTATAATAATAGAGATTAGCTAGCTCTCTCAGCATAGTATCGCATCGCTGGAGCTGTCGACCGTCGTAGTTGTTTGTAGGCAATGTACATTATCATGCACTAACACGGCAAAGCTTCTAACAATATGACCATACTAGACTACGACTACATACTAACTTCTATTTGAAATACCGCGCAACCAAAATCTTTAATACCGCAATAAATAACTAACATACAGAACGTTATAGGCTCCTATTAACCTATTAATAATAATTATCTTTGCATGTAGCTACCGCAAATGGGATTGAAATTAAAAACAATTATATCACACACTTTGATTTACGTAGAATCGTCGTATCATATAAATGGAAACCACTTACATCGAAATCAGATTAATAATGCAATGCAAAATGTGGATCGTGAGCGTGAGAGTCACATATCTAGCAAATCAATGATTATAACTTAACAGGAATTTTGTTTGAGACATGAATTTTTAACAGCGAAGATATAGAATGTTTTTTAAATAGTTCTCTAACTTATAGTTAAAGTTTTGAATCGCCAAAACTTAAAATAAGTCCCTATGAAACTGCAAATCCTTATAAAAAGCGCGCGCTTCCAACAACCCTGCTCTATCATATAATATAATAAAGATAAAATTATCCAATTCAATTTAGTTGTCTTCATAGATTTCCATTAATGTTGTTGGCGCTCTTGCAAACAAACATAATGAATATCGTATCGAGCTGAGACGAACATCAAAAGCCAATTATGAACATAATGCTGATGGGAGATTATAAATGAGTTCAGAGTGTGATACACATAAAAAATGACTTAATCCCGGGATGATTGTCATGAATAACCATCAATATCAAATTCAATAAAACTAAAATTATCAATTAACAAATCAAGGTACAAGTTTTCTAGAGTGGACACGTAAGAAATCAACTCAACTATTCATACCAAATAAAATTTATATCTAAATGTTCTTACGAATAAACAATAACTATAAAATAAAACAGAATAATGAAATGTTAAATAATAACACAGCTTTTACTCCTCACACCATCGTTTCGATCGGGTACATGACGAATGCTAGGTCACCTTTTTGATTGTCCAATGTTTCCCAAATCATTTCAAAACTCGGAAAAATAAAATATACTAAAAATATACAGAATCTAAGTATCTATACCATTACAGTTTAATGGAATGTGTTAATCTAAACCGAAGTACGTGAACACGCAATGTAAGCCGGGCGACTGTCACTGCCAATTTAGAAATAGAGATACATAGCATCGTCAAGTGTACATCAAATACCACAATGAGCGGTACGAAGCAATAAAACTATTTCTTCGTTTCAAAATGAAGTAACCATCGGTATAGCAACTCATATCGCTCTCATTGCAGCTATTAAATGTGAAATAATAATGATAAAGATACCATCGGTGAGTTTAAGTTACTAAAATGGCAACGCTCCTAGCGACACTCCCAAACTTTGACGGTCTGATCAACGCTGCCGGATATCACGTATGGCAAGCTCCTGTGGAAATCTGAAACAGATAATAATTTCTTTAATATATAATCACATAAAACATTTACTACAGAAACCTCTATGTACGTTAGTACAATTTTTATATTGTTATCCGTTTTTTGCTATTTTAATTATAATGGTTCTATATCGAAACCTATTGTTGAGGCAGCTTTGTCGATCTATTCGTTCGTTCCACTGTCGCAGGTTTCAACTGTTAACTAATAATATATGTATTTTTTGGGCCCAGACATGATCAATAATTAATAATATGTCATTTTGGATATAATATTATTCATATTTTTCTTATCTTTGTAGGTCCTGCTATCTAAAGGAGAAAAACAGTATCAGAACGTGTATAGGTACCGAGACTGGTGGCGAAGTGTTGGTGCGCGTAGAGTGTCTTGAGGCAGCGCGTGTGCGCGACGTCCCACACGCGCAGCGTCTTGTCGTCGGAGGCGGTGAGCAGGTACCGCCCGCCGGGGTGCCACGCCGCGCCGCGCACCCAGTTGTCGTGCCCCACCAGCGTCGCCAGGCACTGGCCCGTGCTCACGTCCCAAATCTGTACCATTCATTCATATATAGTTAAGCGGTCGGGCTACAGAAGCGATGAAGGGTAGAAGCAGTGAGAACAGTGTCACTAGATAGCAGATACTGAGTCAAATTTGGGCTCGGTGTTGTATTTTGGATGTACTATATCCTTCAAAACTTCAAGCGAATGACATCTGATTGTACTATCTTCTTTATATATAAAATGGTAAACTGACTGTCGATATATCAACTCACAGCCCAAACCGCTGGACCTAGACTTGAAATTGTGCACAGTATAGGCGGATACCTAAGGAAGGATTTTTGGAAATTCAACCCCTAAGGAGGTAACGCAGCGCAGGTGAAAGCGCGGGGCGGAAGGCTAGTATACATAATAGTGCGTTAACCTTGACGGACTTGTCTCTGGAGCCGCTGGCGAGGAAGGGGCCGACGTGGTTGGCGCGGCGGTTGTCCGCGCCGGCGGCCTCGTTGACGGCGGCGGCGGCCGCGTCCGGCGCCCACGACACGCACTCCACCACGTGCTCGTGCTCGCGGAGCTCCATCTGACCGATACAAATTGACACTGTATCTACTTGCTTATGTTTGCTACCATTCTCGACAAATGGAAGAATAACTCACGAGCTATTCACGTGACGATGGTTGTTGTGGCAGACCTATCGCGGATGGTCCATAGTGCCTTATACAGGACGCTAGGAATAGTGCTTCCCTGTATAACCTAACGGTTGGGTGAGTAAGGTCACTATACTTATCTCTATTTAGGAATAAGAGGGAAAATCTGTAGCTGCTTGCCGTACTTCTAGAACTGATGAGCAAGTAGACAGATTCCCGCTGAATTATCTGTCCAGCAACCCTGCTGTAGGAAAGGGTAGATGTACGGTAGTACATTGAGATGTGAGCGAGCTTACAGTTCTGGAACCATTCTGGATAAATGGAAGTGAAGTAATTCACTAGCCACTCCAATGGGTACCGATGCGAAGCTGCGACGCGAAAACCTACCGTAGATGGTTTTTGGTGTTTTAGCTAGACGAGTGCTCGGATTAGTGTGTTATTTTGTATAACCCCCTAAAATAACTCTCTAATAAGGATATGGAGCTGCAGTGAATTCAAACAAGGATTTACTTGCCAAAGGACAAAGGTAGCTTGGCTTTGGCTTGAAACGATACAAAAATGAGTGTGAACTAATTTGGCAATTGAAAAACAGAACTACAAGATTAATAGTATCGTAGTAAGCAGATGTTAGTAGAAGATTTTCGTCAATTTGGCGACATTAAAATTATTGTTAAGTCCAGTGTTTTTTAATCATTTCTCCAATGATTTGGTTGTGGATTTGCTATTTTAATAATAAGTGTAATATACCTTGCATTCGTTAGTATCAGCGTTCCAGATCCGCACAGTCTGGTCGTTGGAGCAGGAGGCGAGCAGCGAGCCGTCCGGAGACACGCGCACCATGCGCACCCACTCGCGGTGCCCTTTGTATGTCTTGATGCAGTACCTACCAACATAGGTTCTATTTAAGACACAACCGTCTCAACATAAATTCACATTCTCCATGAATGACTAAAGGAATCGGCGAGGTATCGCCAGCGAACAGTACCATTATTATATTGATATAAAACTGAAGATTATCTGATGATTTAACTCTATTAACATCAACACTGTTTTCTCCTAAAGGTATAATTTCATCAAGAGCTACCCTTACGTCAATAAAAAAATGTGTTAATGAGTATTCGATGATCAACACAATCAAAAGCTTTTGATATATTATAGAGCACCTCAATAACAGTACAAAGTCACTTCATATTGTTTTGTATTACATAGTCGTAACTCGTTCCATACCCAGTTGCCACCTCCCAAGCTTTGATAGTCTTGTCCCGACTAGCCGAGTAGACGATGTCGCCGCTCGGTGAGAACGCGACCGAGGACACGTTGTGATCGTGGCCGTGCATCGTCTTCATGCACTCAAACGTTTGATTGAAGTCCCACAGCTTGATTGACATGTCGGCGCTGCAGGACACTGGAAACAATCATACATGAACAATAACTAAATGAACCACAATGATCTACGAGGGGATATAATGGAAATCATCAAAAACTTCATATAATAGCGACCTCAAAAACCACATGGGTGTTATGGACTTGATTTATTTAATTGGCCCCAACATAAAATCAATATAGTACCCGCTCAATCTAGTGCGGCACATTTACGAATAGCATTAGCCTTTTACTTAACGTCGATGACCTCAAAAAAGTCTGAATCTTTTATTATGTTCTTGTTTATTTATACTCGTTAATTTTTTTATTTAACCAAAAAACTTTCATCTATCTTTACAGGCATTACATTTTAATATCCTTTTCATGTAACCCAAATTTCATTTCACAGTGTGTTTTATTTAGCTGGGACCAGTGAGCTTACAAATACTAGAGGAGCAACGCCTTACTATCATTTTTTCGAAATGCGTGGCCACTGAGTGTTCAAAAGACGTAGCGTTGAAAACCATGTTAGTCTCGTTTCTTCTACCGTCAAAACGAGACAGGTACACTTGATGTCAAGCTGGGAACTATGGCAGATATGCCTACAGACAGACATATACAAAGAGGCAACGCGTCGGTGCCGTAAACAGATAATCTAGTTACGATAGTAACATATAAGATAATTGACTGGGACAGTTTAAGGAAAACTTTCTGTGAGGGCTTTTACTCATGGAACCGATTCTGATAATAATTTATTGATTTTACAATTTTATACCAAGAAAATGTCTAATTTCAAAACATATTGTCGATTTAGGAATTTAAATGAATTTACAGTATGAAATACATAAGGCTTTTTTTATAAAATAAATTTAGCTTACCAAGTAGTTTTCCATGATGGTCGAAGGCAATGTCCTGAACGGAATCGGTGTGTCCCTTCAGGGTTCGTTCGTACTCGCCGCTCTCAAAGTCCCACACTTTGATGGTGGCATCCTCACTCGAGGATACCATCAAACTGAACACTGGGTGGAATATTACCTGAACAGAAAGAAAAAAAATGTAGGTACGTCTAACAGCTCCTCTCATATTACAATATTATGAAAGTTTTGTTTGTTTGAAAACAGAATGGATTTTGTTAAAAAATTTACTAAGTTACTACACTGGTTTTGAAAATTTTAAATTCACCTAGAATAGCATATAAGACAGATACCATTATCCCAGAATGTCAGGGTGGGATTGGTACTTAAAAATACTGGACAGAAGCTGGTTTCCAATAAATTTCAAAATACTTCTACAATGTACTCTTACTTACTTAATAACAATGAGAAGTAAAATGAACATAAAACATAACGGAACAGATATATTCGTGGAAATTGTGAATAATATTAATTGTGTGGAATTGATTGCGAGAAGTAAACGTGAAGTAAAAAGTTAAACAATAAAAAACCGGCCAAGTGCGAGTTGGACTCGCGCACCGAGGGTTCCGTACAAACTTCGTCCATCGTTCATCCATCACGGGAAATGCACAATTTTATTTATTTACCTTATTTGAGGTTGGTGACAATTAAGCTAGACCTCTAAATTGTATGAGCGCCCATACAACTCAGAGGTCTTTATTAATTGGAGTAACTATGTATGTATGTATACCTTTAATTTTCAACTTTTTTATTTTTTAGAATTTTTCCTTTATTTGTGCTGTAAGACCTTGCTTTTTGCCAATATTTTTTTTTATATTTGAGTTTATTGAATGAAAGGTAAATTGCGGTTTACGATTTATGACGTATTAATATCGATACTTGAGTAGTATCGATACTTGCGTTGCGATACCTAGTATTTTGGTACTCGAT
Organism: Tetheella fluctuosa; assembly: GCA_951216915.1. Classification (NCBI taxonomy): domain Eukaryota; kingdom Metazoa; phylum Arthropoda; class Insecta; order Lepidoptera; family Drepanidae; genus Tetheella; species Tetheella fluctuosa. Next base: position 8,567,475 of record OX578227.1, on the reverse strand, counting down.
ACTTTTGTTCCGATACTAGGTATCGATACTTTCTGATGTACTCGATAATTTTTACTCTTCACTATTATTGGTCCAGATTCTATACTAGAGAAAGCCGGGAATCTCCGAAACCCCTAATCCCCGGTTATGTGTGACCACTTGAGTATTTTAATTGGATCTTGGTATTTTGACAAGGGATGATTTAATGAATGATATCTTATTAATTGTTTAAGAAAACGTTGCATATTATTTACTGTTTGAACGTTCCTAATATTATGACAATAACTTGTATGTCTGATTGTAACGAAAAAGACTGAGGGTTCACAAAATAATTTTATATTTAAACTCGCTTTTCCGCGCGGTTTCACCCACGTTCCCGAGGCATCTTGTATTTTCCCGGGATAAAAAGTAGCCTATAGCCTACCTCGATAAATGGGCTATCCAACACTGAAATAATTTTTCAAATCGAATTAGTTGTTCCTGAGATTAGCGCGTTCAAACAAACAAACTCTTCAGCTCTATAATATTAGTACAGATTAGTATGACAGTTAAATTAGTATTCAGTATTTAATTGTATTCAGTATTATGTTAGTATTCTTAGTACAAAAAGTAGTTTTTTTTAATTTTTGAATAATGATTAAAAATGTATTTTTTTTTTAGATTTTTAACACGTTTTCCGAGGCAAAAGAAAAAGTACTCGATACTTAGTAGTATCGATACTTTTGATCCGATACTTTTATCGGTATTGATACTGTTGATACGATACTTGGTATCGAGTAGGTATCGATACTTTTGAAAATTTGCGGAACCCTAGTTGCAAGCATATTACACATTCCTAAAATTCTTTCGCAGCTGCGCTGAGTGAATTTTGTGCTATGTCATTCAGTATTTGACGACCGATGATCTGCGAAACCTGCCAGGGGTTGGCGGAAAATGGAGGATCATAAGATGTGACAGTTAGTGAGTAAGGCCTACGTCCAGGCTGCTGATGATGATGATGATTCGATACGGAACGGGATCAGTCAATAAAATAGGGACATTATTCTTTAATTATATTATTTACCTTAGTAATGGTTGCCCGATGACCGGTGAGACAGAACTTCTCTGGTGGGCGTGGAATCCACTCGGCTGGAGTGCGTTTGGCGCGCGTCGGCGCACCCTCGATGAATTCCTTCTGAGCTTCCGACAGCTTCGACTCCAATTCCATTACCTGAAGAGAGATTTATGTAGTTTTGTAATCTAAAAGTATGAAATTAATAATTTTATGCTTAGGTTACTTTGATTTGAAAATCAATTTAAGAATTTACCTGCACTTAAAAAGTACAGCAATTATGCTGGGTTGACAATGCCTGCAATTTCGACAACGCAATAAAGTAAACTATATCCTGGATGAGACATCTATATAATGTAATAGCCGTTCCACTTGCCATTTTATTTGAGTTTAATTGATGAAAGTGGTGAGGATTACGGAGTTTTCTACATTAGTAAGTGCATCTGGTGTGGAATGTATCGTTTCTGCTAATGTTTGAAGTTATGTACCCGTTACTTAATTTCTTTATCTGCCTTTTGTAACGTTTGAAACTATAGACGTGTGAGATTCCACGGTATTTTCACTAAGCCTGTGATATTATATTCGTAAATATTTTGTCGTGCAGTTAGATAATATTATAATTATATTATCGCCTACAAAACATACAATTTAGAATTACCCGGTAGTTGGATCCGTTTGTCGTGATTATGTTGATGATGTTATCTTACATAAGGTATTTCTTTTTCCAGTGTTCGCAGCACGTCTAGTAAAGAGATTGTAAATAGGTGTGGCAATACTGGCAATAGCGGACACCCTTGTTTCATTCCCTCTCTTTTTATCCAGTCGGTACGTGTTGGTTGTACATTTTTAGGCACGTATATTTATTCAGACTAGCGATGCAACGATACGGATGCTGAATAATCGTAAACCGCAGGTTATCGTAATTTTTGACGATAATCATATTGTATTACGATTTATCGTTGAACCTATTTGGTATATTATTATTTTGTGTGAAAGGGAGCGCAAGAGAGCGGCGGTTTTTCCGCTGGCAAAAATAACAACAGCCATTTTGCATCTTAATGACATGCTTTAATCCACTCATCAATCTCAGAAATAGACTAGCCGAAACCAGATAATTCATTATTTTCTGAACAAACATTTACCTGAAATATTGATTTACACAATAATATTCCGATATAATGTAACCAAGTTAGTCGTAATTCGTATCGGTTTTATAATAGAGATGCATCACTAATTCAGATATACATACTGTGATAAACCTCCTTGCAGTGGCTGTTAACTCTTGATGTCTCAACAGTGCAACCAACCGTGATGTCATTTGTCACGCAGGAAGACATTGACTACTTTTTATACCGGGAACGTGGAACCTAGTGTAATATATCTTTCAGCGCTGAGATGTCTACCGTATAAAATGAGTTTTCAATGTCAAGAGGTAGATGAGATATCCTGAGACCTGATCTCTACATTTCATCTATTATTCGTTGAAGTGACATCTTAAAAATATCGCTAATTTCCTTGTTCTTTTTAATTATGGACGACAGCAGTTTCAAGAGCAAATAGCTAGCGTATATGCCATATCTTACATCACACATTTACTACATGAGTTTCATTAGCCATTATTCCATTATCTGTACGGTGCTGAAAATTAAAGATTTTCAGTAAAGAATTCCAGTGTTCATTTAAAACATAATGATTGGCCAGAAGTGAAAGGATTAACAGATTTATATTTTCTACTAAACGATTTACGTATATTTCTTTATCCATCCGTCTAAAATGCTCAAATGCTATGTAAGGTATCTGGTCACATAGTTATTTTGTTAAACTCAAAAAAATAAAGTTACAATGTAATTGTATGTACCTAGCATGTATTGATATCTATTTCAGAAGAAATAGTATTGGTATTTGAATATATTATTAAAATAAAAAATTGCGTATGCCAATTTGTGACACTGTAATGTAGACATAAGTGACTGACATACCTACAACTCATCTTGCACAGACGGTAAAGTAAAATACATAATAATGGTGCTATTTTTATCCTACATCTACGTGTAAGAGATCTCCCGATTCCGAATTATAAACATTCTTGGCTATTAGAGCAAGGTTCAGGCTGAAATGAGCGCAGTGAACCAAATACCATCACCTTGAGTTCTATTTGTTAAACTTCACAACATTAGTTCTGGTGTAATATAATTGTTGGATAAATCGTGCCACATCGATATAAAATATCTACTAGATTAGAGGAATACCACTGCTGCTTGCCACATGTCAACACGATTGGTTGTGCCGTTGAGGCTTCAAGAGGGTAACAAACAAACTCAATTTCGTATTTATTATAATATATTAGTAGGATAGGATACTAGTTTCGACCCCGCAGTTATACCCGCGATCCCGTAGATCTTATGTTTTTGGGATAAAAAATATCCTATATTATATTCTAGGGTACGATCTATCTGTATACCAAATTGTATCACTATTGGTTGTGCCGTTGAGGCGACACGAGGTAACAAATAAAATCACTTCGTGTTCTGTTATATTGGTACAATTAGTACCTATGTTAGTATGCTTCTAAGACGACGCAGTCTATATCGATCGACTGGCTCCGTGGAAAATCGTAACGACCTAGAAATGTCCACGACTCACAGATCGATGGGGTACATTGCCTAGGCCGAATTGTGTCGTGATGTCGTTGCTTCACAAACTATATGTCATACATCAAGTTGTAACAATGAATGGGCTTTAACTCTCGATAGTTACGTGAGTTTAACAATACCATTCGAATGTCTAGAAAACAAATGAATGTTATGTAACCAAGTAATTAATTATGAACGAAGGGGAACGTGTTTGTTTGGGAACATTACTTGCCGTGATCATTTGCGCGTTCATCTATCGATTACATATTAGGTGCAATAATTACAACAAATAGTTATATTACATAACGTTATTGTGACAAGATTTTCTAAAGCTACAGATTAACTTATTGAAACACAATCACACTCAACATTTGATAATTGAGAGATGAATCTCAAAATATATTTCATTCTGGTGTAATCGAGTCTGGTATTGCTCAACAATATCCTTTTCACTCATAAGTGGACAACATCGGTCGCTGCATTTCATAATAAGAATAACATATGCATCATAGGCAAGTCAATATATCTGTGTAAGGTTTATGTACATTATTTTAGAAAACTGTTGGCAACACTGTAAAAAGAAATAAAGAATTACAATATGGCTAGAACATCTTGATTTATTCTTTACATGGCGCTGGGCCAAAAAAAATTAATTTTAATGTTTTACATAAGTATTTTACCTAAATAATGAAGTAATTACACTATGTAATCTTAAAGTTATATAATGTGAGTAAAATTTTGCGAAAAGGTTGAAGATTAGCAGTGATATTGTTGGATACAATTTTTTGGTTATGTACGTTTAACTAACCAAAGTAACCAACATTGTGGTGAAGAAGTTAAGCACACGTTTAGTGCATAAATCTTCAAGAAATAGTGCTGTACGTCAAACAACACTTAAAAGTAGTTAATTATTACCTTTCAGCATAATTTTTTAACGCATTTCAAAAAAAAAAAATAACACGTAAACGTTCTACGAAGTAAGTAACACGACAAGAAAATGGAGTCGCTCGATGAAGATTTTTTAGATAATTTTACTGTAACGCAATTGAAAGAAGAGCTAAGGCTTAGATGCTTAAGTATGCAGGGACTTAAGAAAGATTTAGTTTTGAGAATTTTAAAAGATAATGTGTTACGACAACAAAATGGATCATTTGAAATTTTGAAGGAAGAAAGAGATCGTCGTCAATCAAAAGATTTTGAAATACAAAATTTACAGAAACAAATTGAAGAATTTAAAAATAAAAATCAAGGAACAAGTCAAATGGAAGGTATGGCAACTTTTGGGACACAAAGTAGTGATCAAGGTACGTGTATTAATGATAATCAATCATTAATGATTAAAATTTTATCTCAAGTAGTGGAAACTCAAAATAAATTAGCAAGTCAAGTCCAACCAACATTTCAAGTATTTTCAACAAGTGATACAAGTAACGCTATTCCTATTTTTGCTGGTAACAAAATAGATAATGCTAAGAATTGGTTAAACCAAGTAGAAAGAATCAGAACATTGGCAAACTGGACAGAAAATTTAACGTTAATAAATGTTACAATGAGACTAAGGGGTCCTGCAAGCGACTGGCATAAGGCTATTGGTAAATACATAGAAAGCTGGGAAGATTGGAAAAGTAAGTTTGTGGATAGGTTCAGTACTAAGATGTCATTTGCTGAGTTTATTTCATTTCAGGCCAAAAGAACATTGCGTTCAACAGAAACATTAACAGAGTACATTTATAATAAAAATGCTCTTTTTGAAAAAAGTCCTACAAGTTTATCGGATATAGATAAGGTTTCTTTAATTTTAGAAGGCATTGTAGATATTCGTTGGTCAATTCCATTAGCTTCACATTGCTGTCAAACAGTAGAAGATTTGCTTAATCATGCTTCAGCTTTAGATCAGATTAGAAAAGTAGTACCTAGAGAGCAATATTTTACAGAAAAAAATAATATGTCAAATAGTAGTGAAAATAAGAAAATAAGTAATAGATTCATTTCAAAATTCAACCGTGAAACAGAAAAAGAAGAAGATCAGACATGTTTTAAATGTAAGAAAAAAGGACACATTTCTTATAATTGTATTTTTCAAGGAACAAGTAATTTACCAGAACAAAAATCATCACTTAAAAGTAACTTTAATACAAAACCTAACAGCAATATAAAACCTCATTCTGAAGAAAATTTTAGTAAGAAACAGTTAAGCTGTGTACAAAAACTGGAACCAAATGTTACATTGATACCCATAACTTTAAATAAAACTTTACAGCTTGATGCACTTCCAGACTCAGGTTCTGTTATAACGATTATTGACAAAAGCAAATTACCGGAGGACACTCAAGTCTACCCATGGCAAAAAGGAAGTTTTAAAGCTGCCGGTGACGTAATCACACCAATAGGATGGATAACAGCACAACTCCAGGTGGGAAAAATTGATTATATTATGCCCCAAATAGCTATTTGTGAAAACCTACCAGTACCCATGATATTAGGAAAAGATTGGCAATTAGCAGTTTATGCAAGAATTATTTATGACCCTGATGGTAAAGTTTGTATTATGACACCAACTCACACTGAGTATTTTCCTACATTTTCCATAGACAGCAAAACAGTTTCATGCTGTGTAAACTCACAAGAAGTTAATAATCCAATTACTGAAGAATCAAAAGAATTAATAAACAATCTTGTCTCAGAATATGATGATATATTTAAAAATGATAATTTGAATGATATAGGAAAGTTTCCAGACTTTGAGTTAGAAATAAGATTAAAACATGATAAACCTATTAGTTGCAAACCATATAGATTACCTCAACCAGAGAGAGTATATTTAAAAGAGACTGTGGAAAAGTGGTTAGAACAAAAAGTTTGTCGTTTGTCAAATTCACCATACGCCGCACCAATGTTTGTGGTACAACAACCATTTCATGATACTACTCCATACAGACCAGTTGTTGATTACTCAAGAACTATTAATCCTATTACAGTTTTAGACCCACAACCTATAGAACGAATGGATGACATAATAACAACAATTTCACAATTTGTTTATAAATTTAAATTAGACATATACCATGCATATCATAATATTTGCATTAGAGAAGAGGATATTTTTAAAACAGCAGTAATTACACAAGATTATCATATAGAGTTTATGAGAGTAATGTTTGGTTTAGTAGGTGGACCATCAGTTATGTCAAAAGTCATTAAATATACATATGGATCATTGTATGATCAAGGTGTAAGGGAGTATTATGATGATATTTCCGGAGGAGCCAATACTGTGAGTGATCATATAGAAATATTAAGAAAAGTTTTCCAGTTTACAAGACAAAAAAAATTAAAATTAAATAAAGAAAAATGTATATTTTTAGCAAAAGAAATCCCATTATTTGGAAAAATCGTAGGCTATAAACAAGAAAAAGTAGATCCAAAACGTATAGCTGCAGTTGATCAATATGACACATTGTCAACAATTAATGAAGTTCGATCATTTTTAGGATTTGCTGGAACATTTAGAAAATATATTAAAAATTTTGCTATGATAGCTAAATCGTTACAAGATATTTTGAAAAAAATAAAGAATGAAAAAGAAGTAATAACAGAGGATAGATACAAAAAAAAAAAGGTAATTTTATCACAAGAACAACATAATTCATTTTTAAACTTAAAAAAATTAATAACATCCTCACCTATTTTATCAAATTTTCAACAAGATGCAGAAACGATCGTTGAAACCGATAGTAGCCACCAAGGCTTAGGTGCTTGTTTGATTCAAATACAAAATGGAGACAAAAGAGTAATAGAATATGCAAGCAGATGTCTTAAAGATGCAGAAACAAGGTATCACATTAATGAGCTAGAAGTAACAGCTGTACATTGGGCAATTGTGAGTAAGTTTAGAATTTACTTATTGGGAATGAAGTTTACATTGATAACTGACAGTTATTGCACAGCATATATTATTGATAAAGCCAAATTAAATAGGAAGTTTGCACGTTATGTAATAGATTTAGCACCATTCGATTTTATTCCAGTACACAGACCAGGAAAACAAAATGTTATTGCTGACCATTTATCCAGATATCCACTAAAAGATATGTGTATGATTGTAGTATGCACAAATTCAGATCGGTTAAGATTAGCTCAAGAAAAGGATTCATTTATTCAACAAGTATGTTCAAAATTGAATAAAGAACCAGATACACAACACCTGAAACAAATACATAATACATTTAAAATTTCAGACGGAATACTATTACATATAAATCATGAAGAAATACATAATCAAGAAAAAATTGTTATACCTAAAAGCTTATATTCTTCAATTATTAAATTAGGGCATGATGACAATGGTCATTTGGATTTTGAAACAACACTTAATAAAATTAGAACAAAATATTGGTGGAAATCAATGAGAAAGGATGTAAAAACCTATACTTATTCATGTTTGACTTGCGCCAAAGTAAATAGACGCACGAAATTAACATATGGAGAATTATGTAGAAGACCAATACCAGAGATACCAATGCAAGTCATATCATCAGATCACATTGTTGCATTACCACTAACTGATGCTGGGAATATTTATATGTTTGTACATATTGACCATGCCACAAGGTACATATTGGCCAAACCAACTTGTTCATTATCAGCACATAATGTTATTGACACAATTGAAAATGATATAATATATATGTATGGACCACCACTTACTTATATTTCAGATAGTGCACCATGTTTCACAAGCCAGTCTACACAGAAGTTTTTTTCAAAATATGGTATTGAGCACATACCTACTACCCCATATACACCAAATAGTAATGGATTGGTAGAAAGAGCGAATGCTACCATAGTGTCCACTTTAACAAAGTTTGCCATGGATAACAAGAATGACTGGGATAAGTTGTTACCAAAAGTACTATTAGCCATAAACACTTCAAAGCAAAAAACCACAGGATATTCGCCATTTTATCTACTACACGGATTTGAACCTAGGATACCCCCAAATGAAATACATTTTGGAACAATATTGGAAGACATAGAAAGAGAAAATCAATTAGAATTACTTTGTCAAGCAAGAAAATCAGCAGAAGCAAATATAATGAAAGTTCATTTAGAAAATAAAAGAAGATTTGACCTAAAAAGATTTCAACATAATTTTGAACCAGGTGACTATGTTTTATACCAATGGATTAAACCTACTGACACAAAATTGACACCAAAATATAAAGGACCATATAAAATTATAAAGAAGATTGGATCTGTGTGTTATGAAATTGAAGATGTCAGCAAGCCCACAAAAAAGAAAATAGTTTATGTTCAATTTTTAAAACTTTTGTCTAATCCACATAATTTAGATTTAATTTCAGATTTTTCAGATAACCATATTCATAATGATTACCAAACTATAATCGATGAGCAACCCTTGGATGATTACCAAACCCTAAATGATGACCAACCCATGGATGATGACCCACTCAATAATAATAATGAGGAAAAAGTACCATTTGTGACCAGCAGAGGGCGCAAGACATATAAACCGCGTTCATATAAGCTTTAAGTGTAGTAAGCAGGTTTTTAGTTTTGTATAATTTTTTTTCTCGTAGCCCTTGATGCATTTAAATAGTTAGTACATTTATATGATGGCAAGAGTATCATAATCATAATTATAAGTAAAGGTATAGTTAGGGATTAATTAACGATTTTACTTAACAAATCAAACTAACAATGTAATTTGTAGTATGAAAACTAAGTTCTGTATACTTAACCTTAATTTGTTGTTAAGTATTACATGCAATTTATTTAAAAAGATGTTAGATATTCAATAAGTTTACTTTTTTTTGTAGGAACAATAGATTAACATTATTGGTTGAATATAAATACATTTTCTGTTTTCATGTAAAACTTTATAAACAGATTTAACTATAGAAGTGTAGAATTAATAGCATTACAAGTTTTGTAATTAGTTTAGAAGTTTGATGTTATTTTAGTTAGCATTTATTTTGAAGATTTCATTATTTTCTACTAATCAATTTAAGTACTTAGGAAAAAGATAGATGTCGCTACTTTCTTAGTGTTAAAAAAATCAATAAATAAAATAAGTTTTTGTTTTCTATAAAAGTTCATAGATGGCGTTAGTAGTCATACAGTGTTTTCAATATTATATTTTTGATGTTTTCAAAAAAAAAAAAAAACTTTTGTATAAAGTAAATAAGTAAAAGCTGTTTTATTATGTAAAATTCATGTCATATCAACTTAAATAATGTAAAATCAAGTAAAGTTTCGAATGTTGTTAGACTAAGGGCATGTAAGGTGTTTAGAAAGGTAAATTTTAAAATTGAAATAGTAATTTAAATTTCGAAAATTTAAAGGGCATGTAAGGTTTATGTACATTATTTTAGAAAACTGTTGGCAACACTGTAAAAAGAAATAAAGAATTACAATATGGCTAGAACATCTTGATTTATTCTTTACATCTGAACTTTTAAAGCTTATTTGGTATTCATATTCTGAAATCTACATCGTCCTTTCGTAATACGTGTCAGTTTCATAAATCAACTGGTAAACAATAAGGTTCGTAAAACTGACTGAAGACTAATAATACATACCAGGGCCAGTCTACTTTGTATGGCTATCTCGAAACTACCTATCGCGGGCAGATACGAGTGCTTCTGAAAGACTAAAGGCCAGTAAGTTCTGGACCTCTTATCTGACAGATATCTGATAACGCATTCTCTTTCTTTCGAAATGTCCAAAATGAGACGGACTGTCAAGATATCTACTACATAAGCTATCAGGAACTTATTAACGGGAACCTGTGAGACTGGCCCTAAATCTTATCTTAATCTTAATAATAATATATATAAATCTCCTGTCACGATGTTTGTCCGCGATGGATTCCTAAACTACTTAACCGATTTTAAATTAAATTGGCACACCGTGAGCAGTCTGGTCCAACTTGAGAGATAGGATAAACGGCTGGATCGATTTGGATGAAATTTTGTGTATGAGTTGGACAGGACAACGTCTGTTGGGACAGCTAGTATTATTATAATTTTCGCCATTTCTTCATACAACAAGATAGCGCAAATTGTAAGGAGGTGGACAGCGGTATGATTACTATGTAATCGTCGTCGGTTCGAGCCACGCAATATGGAAAAGCAACTTTTGTATTTTGAATGATAGGGCCATAGCGGTGAAAATCTATCGTATTTTTTGTCTTTTTAGTTATTATTCTACTCTCTAGAATATTTTTTTTATTTTTACACTAACTGAGTGTGCTATGTGCGTATGGTAATATTCACTATACATTCGATACAGTCTGTTTGAAGACTGCAGAGTTTGTTTGGAAGAGACAGTATCGCGTTAGCATCGCGGCATTTTAGCTATTGTATCACATGCAGGGAAGTGTGTAAGTGCGTATCTATATTCACGCAATAATAAACTCGTTACTCTACATATAGCGGGGTTATCTAATTAACAACGATAGTGGTTGTCTTCATTACCTTTTTCTGCAGCCTGATGACTGAAGTCCATTTCTTCTCGAGAAGGCCGCCGAACTTGCGATCCATTTCGCCGGTCATGTCGGCCTCCTTCTTGAACGCTTCCAGCGCGTCCGTATAGCCATTGCTACCCAAATAGTCGGCGATCGCTTTGTTCCTGTAACAATATTAAAACACGAATCAGTATAGGTACTGGTAGAATTGTATAGGATGATTTACTATAATTAATAATATTATATAAGGTCCTAATAAATGAAGTACTTACGGTCCTTTTGAGGGATGATAGTATAGGTCATTCATAAGTATTCCGAAAATGATAAAATAAAAATATTCGGTCGTAATTTTAATGAAAAAAAAAACCTGAAATTGTACTTTATCACTACTAAGCATTAATTAAAACCATAACAGCATAATCAGGTGTAAAATTTATAATAAAAAAAGCATTTAAAAATACATTACTTTTATTTATGAAGTACAATTTCAGGTTTTTTAAAATTAAAATTAAGACCGAATATTTTTATTTTATCATTTTCGGCATATTTATGACCTATACTATCATCCCTCTAGGACCTTATATAATTCATCTTGTAGCTTCAACCACTGGTAAAATTTAAGGTTTTTACTTGATTGTAATTTTCTTCAATATGGTATTGCAATACTGGGTGATTTTTTTAACACATATTTGACATATTAAAGGTATCACTTAAGTATAAAAATGTGTCGTAACAGATAAACGGTATACAAATAATTCAGAAGCGAAGCCGTGGAAGGAAACTGACATCATGTCTACGTAACGTAACTAAATATCAAGTTCATGAGTCATAGTACCTTAAAGAGATTATGAAACAGTTAGGGTAAAAGGTAAGGCTTGAAAGTTCTGCTGTACATTTAACAGAAACGATGATGTTTTAACGGTACGCATATTGGAGCTCATAAAACGGAAGTGTTTATGTGAATCTATAGCCATCACGCCGAAAATAAGTTAGTACAGAGATCTATCATATTATTATAACGTCATTTTGACAACAAATTCAATGTTTTAAACAGTTCTAGCTATAAACAATCATTTTCTTTGAATTACGTACATTTGGGAATCAATTTTAACAGTTGAGAACTATTGATAAATTTTCATGAAACCATTTTAAGTACTTTCAACAACATTAATTTAATTATATCCTTCTGAACGTATTTATTAAGAAATATACTTTTTTCCGCATGAATTTGTAGATTTAATTTAAATAAAATATCTATGCGGAGGTTATATCAATTAGTAACATACCAAACAGCCGGTATAAGCAAATAAAATGTACAAGCAATAAATTAGAAAAGAAAAAATTTATATATTTAAAGGAAATAAACATGAGTAGTATGCGTTCCAGAATATAGAACTGAATCACACCCATACGTATAAAAAAACGTGTGTTAGTAAAAACTAGTGAAAAAACTAACAGCTGAAGATCACAAGAGCGCTTCCTTAAGTGTTGTGTTTAAGGAAATCGAATCTATTTTGGTTAACATGCGATGAAGTGTTTTTTTTTTTGTGGGAGTTTTTGGTCACAATATCAACTAATTTTCATTTATAGTTCTAGCTTTGATACTTTGATACGAGGATAGTAAACAAATATCATAATCCTGCCTGTCTTGAACCTAATTATATCTTGAGTTAAAGTGTATTTCCGAAGGAAACGCCTAGATACAACCGTTAGAATGTATCACCTTCAGATAAAGAAAGTTCCTCGATGAAATGCGAGTGTATTGAATTTGGTAAGTAGCTACTAAGACCTATTCCTAATTTTTTTATTATGATGAGCATTTAGATAAGTACTTAACTTTTTTATGTTTCACCATGAATATATATTTTTAAATGCCACTGTAAGAACATTAACGACTTATCAACGAAAGGGCAAACGAGATACTAGGCTATTTCTGATTCGTTATTTATGAATAACTTCTTATATTTTGTAAACAATTTCAAGGGCAGTTGATAAAAACTATTTTTCAAGAAGGAAACTCCATTCAAAGCTATTAACATTAAATATTCAAACAGCGCAGCCGCAAGGTTAGATGCACCTCCACTGCAGGAAGTGTAATGTATATGCTGACTGTAACACAGCAGGCTAATGGAAATAAGTTCGTCATTCTCTTTAACAAAATATGTAGTTCATTATTGCCCGTTCATGTTCCGGTGGCATATTGTGGCCGCGACATGTATGGAAAGTGTGCGGTTCGCTTTTTTTCGAAACAGGTACTCAATAATAAATTGTAGGTATATGGAAACAATAATTTTACGGTGTGTAATAAACCTAAATAAAATGAGGTGACAAATTAATTACAAGAAACTCAAAAATCACTATTATATTCCTACTGTGTGGTACTAATAAATGTTTGTTCATGGATCGGCCTTTATGGGTATCCAACAATACCACTCCTATACGTTCATACGTACACACATTCTATACGTGTCAAAAATCTCCTGCTGTTTTCAAAATTAAATAAATATTCTGGGACATTCAGCACATTCAGACAACCTGAATAGGTTGTTGCTTTCACCTCAAAACATCACATTACTAATTAAGTCATAGATAAGCATTATCAGTCAAATGCCGTTGACTGATATTTTTCTATGAGAATAAGTAGTGTTACGTCAGAGACGTCAATTAATTATATTTTTTATATGTAGTTTTGGGACGGGCGTCCAATTCGCGAGCCAACGGGTTTCCATTTTCATCTGTGTTTATTTGATAGCTATAAAAAGGGACAGCTCTATAGTAATTTATCTTTATACCTACTAACTGACTTCGCTGAGTGCGTCTGTGAGACATAGAGTAGATGTCGAACTTGTCCCAATTTGATAAGACGCCCTTGCGGCAGGTATAATCACCCATATCCGTAATTATCGCTGTATACAAATTGGGTCACAAGTCTACAATGTCATTTCTATGGATGTAAATAGTTACTTCCTACTTCTACCAGTGAGGCATCAGGCAACAGGCACTGCGATGTAAATAACTAAACATAATATTATGGCGGACTCTACATACCTATAATGAGTTGGCACGAAAGCTTGGTTCATTTTAGTTTTTGACAAAATAAGCATTGAATATCGTTGGACATTAATACAATGATTACAGCGTATACAACATACATCATCAAAATTTGTCGCCAAACACCTACCATGTTGGCCAGATAGAAAAAAGCTGTCGTCATACCCGTGGCGTAAAGTTTTCTGGTCCCTTGCCAAATTGATCTGAACTAACTTTTGTCGCCTGTTACTACCGCTATTGCTGAAGCTTGATAGGTTACTGACTCACACTGCCGAAGAGAAGATCAATTTGTTGACCTCTCTATTTGCGGGGAATTTACGCCCAGATACTGGTTTACAATCGCCATCAATAAACCCATTTGCAACAGTCTAATGCCGGACATCCGCATCCAACTAAAAGAGGTTGCTAAGGTACACGCGCTCTAGACGTGTCCCGAGTTAAATGGCTCTGACATTAGTGACAACGTCGTTCTTTGTTTCATCCTTTTCTCTAAATAGAAAAAAAGGCTAGCGAGAAATAAAATATACCGAAAATACATAACATAAAAAATAATCATTTTTATCTGACAAACAACGAAATATAAGAAGAGGAATTATTATTTATCTTTACGTGTATCAAACTTATTTGGTAAATGGCTTATAATAAATTCAGAACTCGCAAACATCCTGGGGAGCTAAGTTGGGGCTAAGTGAAGAGATGTTTGAAAACATTGCCATTTATGAGTTTCAATAAAATAAGAGTTGATTTACAAAACGATATCACTGAATAGCTTGATATCGAAGAATAGCTTTAGGATGCGACTCATCACTATTCTTGTAACATAAGAATTTCAATTTGACATTAATTTGCATGACACATCACTATGTATGTATTAAATCGAAGATGAGGTCATTATATGCTAAGTTATGTAACAGAGACAAGATCACCAAGATCAAATGTTTATGAACACAATAAAAACAAATTACATGCAGGATTTATTTTTATATTTATTTTCAATTTGTCAAATTCAAAAATAGGATCCACAATCAAATTACTTTGCTGAGTAATCTTGATTGAAATCTGAGTTTCTTGCCGGAGTTTTCCCAGTTTAAGTGTATTACGAACCAGGATGATAGAATCAATTGTAACGTTCATAAGTGCCTTATTTGAGTTTATTACTAATTAATTAAAGATCTTTCGATACGCTATCTACAGTAAATTAATGTGACAAACACGTGACAAATAATTTATGACGATACAATTTTTTTTCTGTGTGTATTATTTAAGGACAATTAACAAATTGATTTGATAAGTTGCGATATTTTATAATAGAGACCGATAAATTGGCATTACCAATAATAAAATAATGAGCAGTAAAAATATTTGTAACACATTTTTTTTTGACAATTTTAACCTAAGTACTTACTTACTTATTTCATAGTGTTGTTATTAATTTTGGTTAAAATACATTTCAATTTATAAGTTAAATAGTGTTTAGTGGTCACCCGTCTCTTTCTAATGCGATGGGACAGCGATTTCAGTCGCTTTCATTCTATGGGATCTTAGGGATTAATTCTAACCAATCATAATATTACAAAACACTTTTCTAATTGTTCAGTTAGCTATTGTCTACTACCCATAAACAAGTAAAGTAGTTAGAAGGCTATATCCAAACAAGTTACTGGCTGGTATTAAATACCATGTCGCTATATAAAATGTTCCCAGACTAAAGGGATTGTTCAGTCAGCCCACTCAACTTTCTAAGAGAAATGATTTGTTGCAAGTTCACTGATACTGAATTACTTTGTATGTTATGTACCGACCAGAGATTTAAATCGATAGATGCGCCCTTGCCATACATAAGGCGTAAGAAAATGTATCATCTTTGGGAAGAGTGAGCTCACTCTTTCCGTCGTAGTCGCTTGTAGGAAGCAGTGAACGGTGCACAATGCGCACACAGTCATGAAACGTGGACGTTTTTGCAAGCGCATAGCACATCTAATGATTTAAATCTCTGATACCACCATAGATATCATGTAGTAGTATTTTATAATATTTTGATCCATCATAAAAGATATATAGCTATTTCAAAACGCCTAAAGCAAACTTTTAAAAAACATCGTATGTCAATATCTAAAATAACACGAACAATAAACGTAGGTAGTGGAAGCAAACGATACCGTTAACGTCATATTAATTAATAACACGATAAAAATAGCAATACAGCCAAGAGAAAACAATATTACAAAGAAGAGTCCAAGATTACTTACTAATGAACTAAATACTATTGTACAGATCACAATTGAAATGTGAGATGCGAATGCAGTTTCTTGTTATAACAATGTGAATTGAACAATTTTCTGCGCGCATAATGCAATTATTGAAACGAAATTTCTTTTAGTTTACATATCAAGTTACATTCCAGATTAATGCAAGTAAACCCTCTTATTAGTAGTTTTAAATACAATTGAATCTGGATGAGCTGCTGATGTTGTCACAGATATTAGATAAACCGAGAACGCTGTGATGTCCTCAATCCTGAGTACATGCATCAAATATTATTCCGGTGGGATGTCATGTTTTAAATAAGGACTGAAACAGCGATCGCTTATTTTTGTAAAACAGTCTATGAACGTCACACAACCTCATGTCATTCCGTCACTTCATTACGTCATTTACGACTTTATCATCACATACCACTACGAATGCTTATTCAATAATGTTAACATTCAAATTCTACTTTTGTAGGTACGTAATTCAATTATTGCGTTAATGCATCGATTGACAATGACTTATTTAGGCGTAGGTATATGTTAAAAAAAAAAGTAGCGAGAGAAACGGTTCATGTACACATTTCCGTTAAATTAAGATTACTTCTTACTTGATTAAAATGTCAGGCTTAGATATCTGAACGGAGAAACCGAATCGATTCTAAAGACAATCAGTCTCACTCACGGGTGTCCCTATTGTTCGCGTGGGAGCAATCGAGTAATATCTATTATTTTGTATAAGTGAAAAGATCTAGCGATGCAGGTGGTACTTCGTTGAACATTAAAAGCAAAATATACATAAATATATTTAAATTACATTATACATATTAATTAACGATGAGAACATAACTCATATTTATTTGATAAAATCAAAACTGTTAAAATTGGTCATTAGTAAACGCGACAGTTAGTTAGTTGGCACATTAATGTGCGATCAGTTTTGGCCAGTAGAAGAGTTCGGCAGCAATGTTGGAACAGCGAAAGTGGTTTCGTGCGTAGTGCTAGAGGCGCGGACCGATCTGGGACCGCGGCCTGAGAAAATAACTTTCACGATACATTTCCGATGTTATGTATGACTCTGATAGCAGGACAAGTAGCGTGTACAAGTGGTACAATGAGTGTGCAACTGCACATCATATTAATACGATAATTTAATACGTTTGTTTATCAACATATATGTATATTAGATAAGATTGTTATATTTGAATTATTTCCTAAATGAGTACAAATACAAACAGAACTATAAACTATTTATTATGGAAGTAATATCGTCATTAAAATTATGTGACAATCGTCATCGATTTACAATTCCAATTAGCATAGCTAGTTACATAAATAATTGAATATTTGAAATCGAGTAGCATAATATATGTATTAATAGCAAAATTCAAATGGGATTTTCTGTAAAGTATTGATTGAAATTAATATGTCAAACATGTAGGTATAATTTGAAGTAACTTTGATGTGACTGTTGTAGTTCTTATCTATTACGTCTACAACATTACCAACTATGCTGTTTGTGAACCTTATTATTTACTTACTAGTTTTCGCCTCGCGGTTTCACCCACGTTTCTGGGATAAAAAGTAGCCTATGTCCACCCTGAAGGTCCGTTCTAAATATTAATGAGTATTTTCGGAGATTACCTACCTCCTACATACACACTATACGTCTTGATAATATTTTTTTGTGTAGATTTAGAGAACGCTTTTTTTTTAAATTAAACTAGAATCATCAAAACTCCTCTATACAAATACAGTATGGAATATACTATTTAATTCAGTGTAACAAGAGCGGAAACATCATTCAATTCATCACATTTATGTGTAAAACAAAAAAATAATTAGTGATTATAATAATATTGAAGCGGATAAACTTCACTATTTATTTTATATTGAAAAAAATCATAGAATCATGGTAGAGTCAGTCATATAAGTAGCTGTATAGATCCAAAACAAAACAAGTACTTAGGTACTATAAGTGTCTTTAACATGGAAAGATAAACTAAACAAGTGTTTTGTAAATCTGTGTCTACAAAAACCTACATACAATACGTTTCAAAATTTTTATAATCTAACATACAATACCTACATAGAAATAAATAAAATTGAAGTATCTGTTTGTAATGTCAAAATAACAATAATAGACCGGACTTTCTCTGGCAGATAGCTGATGTTTATAAGGAGTAACTTAGGCTACTTTTATTATTGGTTATAGCACAGGTTTTAGATTAATTTGTATAACGGGAACGCAGGTGAAACCGCGTGGAACATAGTTATAAATAGTTTTAATGTAGGCAGGTGTTTTATAAATTTGTAACTGTTCAGCTGCTAACCCATTAGGTACTAGCGTTGCCATATGGCAACAGTAGTAGTCGAATTGGGATAAGTATCTTATATCAAAAACAATGGACCACATCCCACTTTTTTATTGTAAATCTATACATAGAAATAATAGTCATCGATATAAAATAATAAACAGACGGGGATTATTGAAGTTTGCGGGTAATTGAGCTTTCATTTGTCAGTTTTCGTAAATTAATTAAAATGATAATATATCAAATGAATCAATGAATGTAAATTGATCATTAAAAATTAAATGTATATTATTTTACATGTTTTTAGATATTTATTTCATCGAAATGGTAAAACGATTTTTTTTAAGTTTGTTGATGTATATCAACCTAGCGTTGCCATATGGCAACAGCCCAAAACTCAAAATTAAAAGATTTTGAATTTTTTTTTCAACCATAACTATTTTATTTATACGTCATTAAACTCAAATATTATCAAAAAAACAATATCTTACTTACATTACTTTTTAAATAGAAATGTCCGAAAAGGTAAACAATCTTTTCTTAATTCTTATAGTGCAATTTGTTATATAAAATTCAATTAGAATAAATATTAGTAATTAGAATTAAATATTTAACATAATTGATATTTTTTTTAACTCAGTATACATTTTTGGACCTAGTAAGGTATTTAAAAATATATCAAAAGAGAACTACAATTTTGTACCTTTTTGGACACTTTTATTGAAAAAGGGAGTTCGCGGAGCCTAAACTACTGGTGGTAGATGACCTGATCGATTGATTGACTCTCATTCATTCGATTAATCAATCAGTCAGGACTTGTTCAGAGATTTGAAAGGTCATAAATAGACAAAATAACGGAAAAACAACGTTCGTACCTAGATGGATGTAACCATGCAAGACGAAGTTAAGAGTGTGGAAGAAAGAAACCACACTTCCGTATGAGGAGCACGTAACGTCAACAATTTGCATAGGCACACGTGACATGAAACGTAAACTCTGGAGCTACTGTTAAATTTTGAAGAAATGTGCATAAATGGATTTTGTCAGGGTTTTTCTAAGATACCGTTTCGTAAACAAACACGAAAACGTTTTCGTTAAACGTATACGTCGTGACGGTGCGGTGATAAAACTTACGCATGTCTTTAATGCTTCATAGTTTATGTTAAGTTCAAACATTTTCTGTACTTAAGTGTAATGCACGTAATGGTGTAGTGTAAGATGAGCTTAGAAAAAAAAACTTCACGTTAATGATATTAAATTCTGATTTTTGTTATTTTTACTACAATTAATGATAAGCAATTATTTTGTATTATTTTGCGTGGTAAGTATATTGCAAACTATAAAAGTATTGTTTTATACTTACTTAATATACATATATTCAAATTTACATTATATTTCATTTAAAAAAAACATGATATGTTATTTATTATCATAATAATATAGGTACGATTCGTAATTTGCATACGTAACATAAGAAGACACGATGAAGTCATAGGATTCATTCAATTATTCTCTACCAACAACGAAAATACTTTCAACTACAACATATTTTGTATTTAGGTACATAATTTTGTATTAATTGTACACAAAATTCCAATACTTAATACAAAAAAATAACAATCTTGAAAGTCGGATTAACTGTATAGTTTATAGTGTATAGTTTATATACTTAGTTCTTGCAATGTTATTGATCAAAATTGTGTCTTAAGTGGACAGAGTTAAGGTTGAAAGCAATTTTCCGCGTGGGAGGGATGAAGGGGAGGCGACCCACGTGACTTGGCGTATCGATCGCACCCAACAGGCGCCGAGCGGTGACTACGTCAGCGCCTGACTGCGTCATTGTGAATCCCTTTTTCACTAGCCTATTCTACCAAGTTACCAACCTCCCTCGAAGTTCACAACCCCGTAACTAAATGTTTTACTCTATCAGTTATAATACTTTAGTAAAATGGAAAAGTTGTATCTTTTGACTCGATATGGAGTCCTAAGCACGTTTGTACAAGAAAAGCACTATAGGAAAACGAAATCATATAGCTGTGCTTATGATTCCAATTTACTTTTATAATTGCGGTGAGCTAAAAGAAAATGTACAATAAGCAGAATTTATCATATTTCTTCATCCTCCCTATGTACAGATTACTACGATCTCCAATATAGTTATGTAGTAACTGCACTTGTGACATTATTTAGGAAACTGACTTCAGCAAATAGGGATATTTAAGTCCGCGACTTACACGCAAACATCGGATACATTGCATGCAGTAAACAGAGGGCTGGTAAATGAAATGTCGGAAAAGCCATCAGGTTAGGGGAAAATGCCATCAACACCGACATTCTTGAAGGGGAAAGGTCAGAGACATTGGTGTAAATAGCTATGCATAAGTATACTAAGCTAATTTATAATATTTGGGAATTTATTTAATTATCCTGTTATTTTTTTACTCTTAAAGAAATCCACGACAACCGTAGCGTCATATTATTCACAGCGACGTTGTAAAGAAACATATAAGTTCATCAGGAAGTTTCTACATGGTAATTTAATTACATTCGCGTCGTGACCGGACGTTTAATCCTTTAAAGTGAACCGGTGAATGTTCTGTCTAATTACTTACATTTAAAATTTCTCTTGTTGTAAACTCGTAATGTTGATGTGTTTACGAGAGGTTTTTAATTATTTGTACACAATCAGAATTTAGTTTGATGAATTTAAATTAATTTGATGTGTATGTTAGTGTTAACAATAAATCATTGCAACATCATTAAACCGAGATAAAAATCTAATGAAAGATTGAGTGTTCGATCATGTATCAAAATAATTCACGAATCAAAACAATCATTAGTATAGTGGATTGAATAATAATAGGATGTGAGAAATAGATTTGCATTAACTAAGTCAGTAGAAAGGCCAATCATAATAATCGTTAACGGTTACTTGAAGCATCTAAGATATACAACGTGACCCTTTTGATATCATAGCACAAGCTCTGCTTAGTTTGGGATCAGATGGTCGAGTGTGAGGAATATGTCCCAGAATATTTATTTATTATATCCCATAACTCTAAGGTTATATGCTATATAAAAATACCTAGTTTCGAAGATAACATCAATAAGACTCTTGAGTATCTAAGTTTCAGTGATAAGTACGAGTAAATAATTTTCTTTCAATCAAACCAATCATACATATTCAAAGCTAAGATGTGAATATGCGACGTTGTCATATTTAACGAAAAAGCAACCTTTATTTTACATAAATAATCGTGACTTTGTCGAATTATTTTGTAAGAAAAATGAAATCGAAAAAAAATAATTGAAAAATAAATTCATATGCCAGTTGATTCCTTTTACATGGTCTCATTAATACCCTAGAGTTATGGGATATCAAAAGGAACACGTTGTATATAATATTCTGAGTTATGAAGTATGATTATATTGTAGTTTTGTTGTGAGCTTGGTTCGCAAGCCGCATGCGGCAGAGTGACTAGCGTCGACTGGTCGAAGACCACATTCCATGCAATCCATGACTTGAGTCGTTTAGCGGATGGACAACGGGTCTGGAACCTCACAATGGCTCACATACCTCGTTTCTTTATTAAACCATTGGGTTATAAATACAATGAACTACTGCAAAATGTTTAAGTTGTTCTAGAGATTTGGCGATCTATTCATAGTGATATCCTGATATTGTTATTTTACAAGAATAGTCAACGAAAATTAAGCATTATCAGATAATTTTAGGTTATACCTAATACTAGCTTTCGTCCCGCGGTTTCACTCGTATTCCCTGGATAATACGTAGAATATATCACTCTCCAGTCTATAAACTAACTCTATGCAAAAACGTTGCTCCATTGCTGCGTGAAAGAAGGACAAACCAACAAACACACAGTCGCATTTATAATAGTAAGGGATGTTAAATTACTATCTAATAGATAACTACAAAATAAATTATTCTCATCATCGTAACTTAATTCAAAAGATATTAGAAATTATAATTGTGTCACGTTTCGCATAGGTAGCCTAGACGACGAACCTACGTTACCGTATAACTAAAAATGTTGCCAAGCAAAAAAAATAATAATTTTCAACCGGCACTGTATGAACAAAGGTACAATGAGAGCAGGTTGACATTGATGCAGGTCCGTCTTATGATGACATACCTATTACATACGATGACTCATTCATTCATAGGTTTGTTAGACGAATAATACGTAGTTTGTTTGTAACGTAACAAACGTAGAGCGTGCTTTTGATTAATAGTAAACATACATTATAAAACATTCGGGTATAGACAATTTTAGTATAATCTCTTCGACCTGTTTATAATCAAAATATTTAACATCAATTTATCGAATCTAACTAATCCTCTCATAGAAAACCCGCGTAAACGGAACGGGCGTATGCGACAAAATGGTTTTTATTGTTTAATTTAAAAACTACAAATATATTTCATAAAACCTAAGTACAATTTATAGTATCAGTTTCAATTAATATATGTAGAAATTTTGAAATCTCAAATCGATCCTCAATGCCGGTAAAATTGGAATCTCTTATTTTAAAGAGGTCTTTTTGATCAATTATTTTGTGTTATAAATGTTAACCAATCGTGTTATGCAACGTACAAAATAAAGTCAAAGACATGATGAATTCTTACAATAAATGTCATTGTTGAGAAAAATCGGAATCCTTGCAACCAAAATCTTCAAGGCGTCGCCCAAAGTTAATAATTTTACTTTGAAAATTATAAACGAGATCCCTCGAGGCAAAAATGTGCAGGCTACAGCACAATCTCATAATATTATAACGACGTATTAGTTGCGTGTAAATATAGACATAAACACATCAACATCCTATCAACAGTTTCTTTTTAACTAAATACTTAGCAAACGCTTTATGTCTCGCCTATCTCCAAACAGTTACATAAGGCAGATTATGATCTTGATCGATTATGGTAATAACCAGGTATGACGCAAGCAGTTTTGCTGTTTGGGTGTTCAAATGTAAGACAACTCTCGATTCGACCTAGTTCATTGAGAACCAATAGGAGGTTTCATAAAGCGGGCGTTGTAACAAGATTGTTATCACTCAACTCATTTGAATAACATTACTCTAGAGAAAAATGAATTACACTTTTGCTATTCACTATTCGCTTTCACTAATTGTAATAATAGTTTACACTATAGGAAGTAAGAGTTTCAAGAATATTGTAATATACTTACTCAATCAAAAAGTATTTCTTATAAATAAA
Organism: Tetheella fluctuosa; assembly: GCA_951216915.1. Taxonomy (NCBI): domain Eukaryota; kingdom Metazoa; phylum Arthropoda; class Insecta; order Lepidoptera; family Drepanidae; genus Tetheella; species Tetheella fluctuosa. The sequence goes on along the minus strand of OX578227.1, from coordinate 8,543,463 downwards.
GCGTATTAATTTTTACTATAAAATGATATAACATCGATTGGCGTCTGCTCTATAACATTGAAGTGAAGTTTAAGTTTTAAGCTAACGGCTAATCGAGTCAGATCTAAGTGCCATATACTGCAGCACCTGCCACCGCTATTTCTATAATTAATCATTTAAATAAATCGTCTTATCTATGTAATATGTATACACCCCACAAACGTGACAGTTGACACACAAATTTTGGGATATGGAATTCTTAAACAATTTTTGTTAACACCTTATGTTTATCCATGTTTTTAATACTACTTAAGACATGACATGTATGTAGAAAGGAGTGATGACTGAAATTACGGCTGACAAGGAGAAATGGAAAAACAATACATGTTGCACCGGTGTAGAAAGACTTCATACCAAGTGTGTCCTATTGATGTGGCTTCGGCCACAAGAGCTGAACAGTAATTCCAAACGAGACAATCACAAGCCACTACCTGGTTTAGGAAGATTCCATATTACAACTGCTCAAAACAATCTATCTATATCGCATTATGTACATGTTCTAAACGCTGATATATGACACATGGGTTACATAATCGCTTATCCCTAATTGTTTGTATGAAGACATTACCTAAATCAAAGTTATGAATTGTCTGAAATCCAATGACGAAAGCTTAACACCACCTTTCATTGCGATTTCACTCAAACTAAACTGTCTCCCTAAACAACAACAATAAATTGTCATCTACTGGGTGATTTTGTTATCACTGGCAATACTTGCAAGGGTGGAAGTACTCATCAAAATGAACAACTTTTATTATGGGACTAACTGTGAGATCATGAAAAAATTATCAGCTGTCCCATACAAAAGTTCAATACCTACTCGACCAAAATGTATGAAGCAACCATATTATTTTACGCGATATCAGAGTTAGCCCTATAATAAAAGTTGTTCACATTGATGAGTACTTCCACCACTGTATATTAGATTATTATATTACAAAATCACCCTGTATATTAGACCATCAAACTTTGTATGGAATTGACATAAGAGAACGATAAAATCTGGTGATAATTTGATTTTAAGTCGGTCTGATACAAAAGTTGATCATCTAGTATCGATGACTAATGTCGAAATCCATCTTGTTTAAACCCCCTGAATCGTTTTAATGCTAAGGGACGTCAGTAGTATGGAAAAGAGAAGTACCTTTACTAATAACAACATTAAATCGACCTAATAACTGCTAGCAATTTAACAGTAACACTGTTAAGAGTACTATTGCGGGTCTAAATTCCAATGCCTGCTGGTATTTTCATTTGTGATCGTTATTTTTAATCAAGAGCCGCGTTCAATGACCCCCATTCGTCGCAGTATATTCGAACGGAACGCGGAATGGTCCAGCACTATCGTGATTGCCAATCGCCTGGAAGACACTACTATAGTCTCTACTTCACAGCTATTTTATTAAATATGACGTAATTAACGGTCTCACATATTATTGTTTTGTATGAAATGTGCTGTGACACGGAATAAATAATAATAATGTCGTAGCTGTGATTCGTCTAACGTAATAAACTAGCGTAATCCCACTTCTCTAACAAGCTTTACGTAACACTGACACTTTTAATTTGGACAACTTGTCTGTTTGCACTTGTATAACAATAGCGTGTGAACAGTGTGACCACATCTTTGTTAGGATGTACCTGTGAAATAGATCGCGAATCGCAAACGCCTTTCACTTCTAGTCATACTGCTGAGTTAAAGGGTAGAGGTAGAGTATAAGGAACGTTAGGGTTTTTTTTAGGTCACGAGTTCAGGGGCGTTCGATATAAAAGGAATTGAATAAAGAGTTTATTTTACATAATGAGATGGCTGCATTGAGTATTTTTATAATATTGGATTGAAACAATTTTTCAAACCATGGGATCTTAAAAATTGTCGTAAGTATTTCCTTGCAACTGAACTTGGATATATATTCGACGATTGTTCCGATACTTTTAGCGTCTTAGATAGACAATAACACTGTTATTAACTAACTTAAATTTAGATATCTTGAAAACAAAATAAGGGATCAGATGAAAAAAGGGTGGTAGGATATACATTTGCGAAGCATATTTTTCATGTTTTACATCACAACAAACAAAACCATGTCCTCTTACAACAAAGATTGATAATTTCTATGAACACCGCAATCTATGGCGGAATAAGGTTAACCGCTATCGCAATTTCAACATCAATAATCGTATAATAATGATGGGATTTCTAGGTTCTTAATGAAAGCCGTACACCAGTATTAAATGGAGGAATGCGCCGGCGGCGGCGGTGGGGTCAACGACATGACGCTCTGAGAACAACTGTCACTTTCAAAGGTCGAAGGTGTAGTTGCAGGTCGACCCACAACTAAACCAATAACATGCCAGAATATCGATAGGTTAGGGTCTAACTATTAACAAAAGGGATGTAAGGCATGTGATTGCTACAAAGTGGGAATTAGGTTTACAATTCTTGCTATCATGTACTGTAACTTACGGTTGGGGTTCTCGTATGTTTTTGGTTGAAATTATAAGAAATTTAATGTTAGAAAGACAATTTTTTTTTTAAATTAATATTAATATTTCTCAACCAAATTCGGGGATACCACGGAATTAAATATAATATCAGAAAGTAAATTGAACGGGGAAGGAAGTCCATCGTTAAATACGGTTACACAAAAATAACTGGATTCGCAGAGCAATTGAAAACTGACTAACTTGGGTAACTACCGTAGTGAACGTTTATCAGTTACTATTTTAGTGACCAATAGAGAATTTAATTAAATAAAAGTGTGTGTGATAGATATGAACTTAGGAAGGTATGAGTAAAGCTATTTGTAAAGAAAAAAGTTTGAGTTTTCGGTGAAGGAAACCATTATGAGGAAACCATAGCACGGTGGTAGGGTACTTTGTAGTCCCCGCCTGGCTGGCTACCACCCTCAAGTTGAAAATCTGACGCCAAACACCTATTGGTGTGTTCCGGCAGCTACACTTGAGAGACAGATCCTTCTAGGCTTTGTGTGCTTACCACCTTCGGCCACATCATCACTTACTATAGTGAGATTGTGGTCAAACACAAGCCTATACATAGTAAAAATACATATGTAAAAAGTTTTAAGAGGGAAGGTGTACCTAATAAAAGAAATACTTTATGCTTTCAAGTTTATCATTACATACAATTGTATTATTAGTAGCTTCTACATCACTATTTTACATGCATTCCAGAGATCAGATATCAAATAATTTATAATCAGCACTCATATCTCACAGAATAAATGTGGCATGCGCTAAGCCATGGTATTTTCGACGTGCCGAATATCGCCATTACATTAAATCTTAAGTCATTCATTTTATGATTTTTAATTACCAAACTAACCGCAATTCTTTAGTTCTTTTTATGCTATGTAATTATGACGTCACAGTGCAGTATTCAATACAAGACTCGAATTTATTATTTATGGCTTCATCGAGTGACCGAAGATTCCCATATACTTACCAACTTAATATAAAATATCGTTTCAGGAAAAAAAACATCGCATGCAAGCAGGTAAAAAAATATAGAATATTGAATTCAGATAGTTTCTTGGTAACATTACGTTAGTAGCATGACCTTGTTGCCGCTGCAACAAATTTTGCTTGACCGAATTCAGTTGTTCCCAAAACTCAATTGAATATTCAAAATACAAAGACTGTTATTTTCTACTATAGTAGAACAATGAAGTTTTAATATCTGAGACGTAGAAACTTTTTCAGCAACTAAAAGTTACATAAAATTTACATTACAATTAATATACCTATGATTAGTTAGGTGCATTGAACTGTGTCTACAGACTTGCAATAAAAATAAAAACACGCTTTTTATACTTTCCATTTCCATTGGTACAATAAACTTAAAAAAATAGTAAATAATATATTGATTTTGTAAACTGAACTACTTACACCAAAGATTTATCACAATCGGATGAACGGTTTAGGAACGCATAAAGGACAAACATACAAAGAGACATTAATTTTTAGGGTTCCGTACCTCTAAAGGAAAAAAGGAACCCAATAAGTGATCCTATAAGATCACTTTGTTCAGGAACGCATGATAGTATCAAGTTATTTAGGTCTGCAATCTCTTGGAGCTGTGAAAATATCAAATTTCTAAGTCAACGCAATCAAAAGATACGGCCGTTTATATTGAGACTCGCAACTACTCGTAAGGGAATCAAAATCTATAGGGTACTTCCCGTTGACCTAGAACCATGAAATATGGCAAGAAGGAGAAAAAGCAGTTTACCAACTGCAAACTTATTTGCAGTTTACTGACCGCGACCTATGTCGATGAATGGGGACCAAAGTTTACCAACGACAAAGTTTGTCTCTCAATCTACTTTACGATTCCCGTGTTGGACGAACTACAAGGTTGTACGGAATCCTAGTAGGTTGTGCGCGAATTCGACTCGCACTTGGCCCGCTTCTACTGATATAGATAGATTTATAATCAATCATTTAAATAAATATAAATAGGTATGTCATATTACTTACAGCTCCTCTCGTTGCCGTTGTGACAACACCATTTTCATCGTGGTCGGGTAACGCTTGAGGCGGTGGGCCCGGGAGGTTTACTGCACTAGAGTCTCACTGGTTCACGCGGGCGACGGCAGGAGCGCCGTTGCCATTATCACACCTGTACACATTACAACAGATTCATTTATAGTCCCGTAACTTCACAATACGCGATTTTACCAGTTTACCCAAGGGATTTAAAATAAAGGATGATTTTCATAAAAAGCTAATATGGTGATCTTTATTTTCTAAAAAAAAGACAAGTTTTCATGGAATTATGTAAAAAATAATGGTTTATCCCCTGTTTCTTAATATCCAAACAAGTCTAAAACAAATTTTCATGGATTTATCTTCAAAACCAAATACATATGTATGTCTATGTCATACATGAAGATTGTCAATTTACTTTAAATTAGGAATAGATTTACCTTTTCCTCACCATCTTTTAAATAGACTTGACGGCAAATGTTTATACTTTTAGAGCATGATCTTAAACTTCAGATGATATTCTTATAAGATAGTATAGAACATTGAGAATCAATTATGAATCATATAAAGAAGGTAAATGACCACAAAAATTGTTAAAGGTGAAGTGAGCAAGGAGAATACTGTGAGGTCAGGTATTTAAATATAAAATACAAAATTTTAATTCAACATTTAGGTAAATGGTTTAACTAACTCATGTACCTTGTCATATAAACTCTTGATGTGAAACAATATTTGCTACAATGGTTTGTTATGTATTTGATATAACTCTAAGTAATCTATCAATAATTGGGAACATTGAACCTTATAAAAGAACTAACTAATCCCAAATAAAAATATAAAATATAAATAAATATTATGATTGATCTGAAACTTGATATATTTAAATCAAGGACAAATCTATTCGAGAATACCTAATTAAACAACTACTACCCATTTAGAAAACCTATAGATGATAATGTAGAAGGATTATTGATGAGAATATATGCAATGCGATGCTCTTTACAAATGCTTTTTACTATTCAATGCAATAGCAGACTTCTGAACCATGCAATAGAGTATGAAAAATCATGAGTGCCTGTGAAAGCCTATTTGAATGAATAAATATTGTATTTCATTTCAATCCATTATATCTATATAAATAAATGTTTGCTTGTAGCAACTTCCAATATAATATAATAAATCACCATTACAAATGTTTAGTTACCTATTTATTCATATTGTAGGCAAGGAATCTGTTAATTTATAAAACATGGTAAATTAATGAACATAAATTTTATAATGTAATTTATTTAATATTATTGATTGATTATTATCATGTATCACTTCAAAGTCTTCAAATAATTAAAAGTTTTAAAGTACCTACTAATATTACTATGCAAATGTAATTTGAGCTAATCAAAATGATCTATGGCTTCTATGTCAAGGGTAAATCTACCTTTTTGAGGGAGTTGCGTAAATGAAGCCATAACAACTCAGTAGGAAATTGATTAATTAATAAATACAATTGTAACTTAAAATAATTTACCACTATACTGATTGCATAAAATACTGGTGAACACTTATATTTAATTTCCATATACATGTTTACTTAACTATTTATATCAATTTCTTCTTGAATATCTTTATGATATTGTTTTGTTTTATTGTTTGTTACATGTGGCATGGTTTAGTATATAATGTACTTCTTAACAGTTAGCAGAGGCCTATTTCTGTAAATTGATACTATTATTGTAATAAAAATATTACTAATTAATATTACTTTTCTTTGTAATCTATACTAATATTATAAAGCTGAAGAGTTTGTTTGTTTGGTTTAACACGCTAATCTCAGGTACCTACTGGTTTGAATTGAAAAAATATTTTAGTGTTGGATAATCCATTTATCAAGGAAGGTTATAAAATACTTTTTATCCCGGAAAAACATAAGATCCCTCGGGAATGCAGGTAAACCGCGGGGCGGAAGCTAGTACGATTATATTGAGCTTTCAGAAATATATCTTAGCTGTTACAATACCTTGGGACTACCAGACTGTTAGGAATAAAGTATGTCTATTGTATATTATAGATTTTTAACTAATTTATGTAATATAGCAATGTTGGTAATTGGAAATTCCTTATTGTAAAATAACATATTTTTGGGCGTTACATTCAATAACAAAACCAAATATTATCACGGGCAAATTAGATAAATACGCAGCTGATGCTGCAATACAAAAATTGCAATAAAATGACTCAGAAAATCAAATGTCAAATCATAAAAACCAATAGGGTAACTGTCAGTTGCCACATCAACGAAAATCGTATTTTAATTTCAAGTTACAGCGATGAAAAGACAAGGAAGTAACGTAATCTCATCTGTTGAAATCGTTACAAATTACTTACAGTAAATATTACAAAAATTAAGAAGAACGGCCATATTGAACGTGTACTGGGACGAGAATCTCGTAGACCAATATTTTTCCAATTACTTTGAAATTATAGAATAAAACGAAAGATTTCTATAAAATATACTTACAAAAACACAAAAGCAACACTAAAAATGGCACTTTTGTCTGAAATAAATATCACACACTTTTACAACACACTTCACATAAGACCCGAGGCAGAAAACCGTTTTCTTTCTTTCTTTCGCTATCTTGCGTTCGTTCGTTTTTGGTATGGATGGAATGAATAGAATGAACGAACGATCAACACCAATGTTGCCAACGGTTTCTGATATTGAATAATACTGTTTTATTTTATTTATTTATTTAATACTGTTTCTTTTATTTATTTTATACTGTTTTTTTATTTTATTTAATAACTAAATTCAAAACATTTGTTTTGTACACAAACTGACACAGCTTGGTTGACCGGGGTTTATGAATACTCTAAGAAGCTCTACATGGTTGACTCAAATAACCAAGGCCAGCCACTTTGATTAAGTCATAAAAAAAAATCTTCTAAGCCACATAACATACGTTTTTTTTTAAATAATTTTGGCATAGACGTAAGAAATAATACCCTATGTTAGAGGACCAGGACTGATTGCGGGGTAATAAATACACAAAGTAAGAATGAGTGGGTGGGTCACAATCATCTACGGCTTGGATCATTTTGATATTTTGTCCAAGTGGTGCCATAAATTAAGTGGTTATTTCACTATTCAATTTGTAGATACTCTAATAACATAACATTTTAAAAGCTTGATGAATGTGTGAGGTTTGGAGACCGGGATTTTTAGCTGTTCATGTGCGAGGAAAAAGTTCTATGATTGGCAACCCTGACTACGAGTCGTCTGATTAAAGCGGTCATTCCTCACTTGAAACTGGCAGTAATCTTTGGTCAAGACTCAAGCTTGAGAAGACCTTTGAAGAGGATTGGGTTGCCATACGTAAAAATAAGAAGAAGAAGAAAGCGGTTATTACACTACCCTATTTAGAGAAACTCTAATTAAGTGGTTATTACACTTATCCTAGTTAGGACGCCAATTTAGGATATGGATAGGTGTAATCGTAGTTAGAGCATTTGCTTCCTATTTAGGAAGGTCCCAATCCTAAATTGTGTACGATTTAGGATAAGTGTAATCACATTGCAGCATTGCTACGATTTAGAGTTAAGCGAGCTCTCCACCAGATTCAACTTCTAAAATTTGTTTTAAGACAATAGCTCAGTGATAATAACGACAGTCCCCTCGAATCTCTCCACAGAGTCGAAAAAAACCCCCGAGTTTGAAGGGAATCTCGTACTCGTACCGTACAGTGATTGTATGTAGACAAAGGGGATTCCCTTCAAATTACGGGGTTTTTTTCAACTCTGGGGGGAAATTCGGTGGGAAAATTTTTTTGAGGGGACCTTCCTAAATCGGAAGCAAGTGCTCTAACAACGATTACACCTCCCGATTTCCGGGCCATCCTAAATCAACGTCCTAATTAGGATATGTGTAATAAACACTTAAAGTTTAATAGCCACTTTAGAATTCAAATTAGTCTAGTGTGATCACTAGCTTAAATAATAATGTTGTTTTTTTTTAATTCTTGCATGTTGTTTCTACTTTTCTTTTTCCTGTCTGTTATAAGTCGTATGCTGCATGATAATACTATGTATATTACTAATTACATTTAATCGGGTCTACTCGATTCACAGAGCTAAGAAAACTCGACTGCTTTTAAATTGTTGTGCTTAGTTTGAATATTATGTAAATATAAGTTTAGTTGATTTCACTTTATACACATCTATTGATCATTAGTCAATCACTTTAGCGAATATATTTTGTAAATAAATGTGAAATCATGAAATAACAATTGTTTTGTATTGTGTCTAATACCTAGGAAAAAATTGCTGATTCGAGCAAGAATAGTTTTTTATAGTTCAAGTAAGAATTGATATTTTATTACCGATTCAGTATCGAGTAAAAATCCTATCAACTCGAATCGAATGGTTTAACTCTATCATATTTGAGTACCCAACCATCCCATCACTAAACAAAACAAATGTCCGATTCGTGCGCCCATTTCGTAAGTTCCTCAAACGATTATAATTCGAATAACGCCCGTCGCCAGAAATAATAGATTTCTTACATTGGGCAAAAATACGAACTGAATATTTCATAAATAAATTCTTGTAAAATAGTTTGTCTTGTAACACATTGTTTATAAATTTTGATGTCGTCAATACCTACGTAGACGAATGGATGGAATCAAGTTTCATAAATAATGGTGTTTGCATAATTGCTCCGAAATTTAGAACGTCTAAAATCAGTTATACAATTATACTTTTATAACTGCGGGACTATACATTTGTCCCTCAATAGGGCAGTGGACTGTGCAGACCTTTCACCTTGTTGTAAGTGAGTGAATAGATTTGGACAGAATTTGGTTTCAACCATCGATGTGTTACTCGTTACCATATATACGAGGCACGGATGCTGACTCTGAGGAGCGGTGTGTGCGATGGTGATAGCAAAGAGCAAGAAAGTGAAACCAAAGGCTTCTTTCCGACCATCAATCATGAATAACACGATTAAGAATATGGATTACAACTGGGCGCCAGGGCCGGAACCACCCAACAATCAGGATGTTGGTGCTCCAAGAGCAATCTTCATACCTCATTCGAATTCTTTGCCATTTGATGAGAGACGTATAACTTTGGAGCAACCTGTGAAGGTAAATATGTCCATATGCCACAACAACAATAATATAGCTCATTGGTTTGATCAGTTAGTTTATGTCACATAAATACAAAGCTGTGAAATTTACAATTACAAAAAAACTCAATAGGGTATGTGGTTAAGGATTATTATTTTATTTAAAGATGGTGATCCAGTTAAAATCTAGATATTCTTGTGATCATTGGGAGTTTGAAAGTCCAGTAATGATTCAGTCCCAACAAGCTTAAAACTTAAATCTTTTCAATAAACATTTCCAAGGATTATTATTTAATTTCAAATTTCACGTGAATAGGTTCCTTCAATTAACCTGTTTCATAAATATACCCATATTGCTAAAAAATAAGGTACACTTTGTAAGCAATGATTGGTATTGCTAAAGTCCTTAAGCAATGGTAGCCACATACTATCAGGTGGAATGTCTACCTGCTTGACTGCCTTCTTACAATAAAAAAAATAACTTAATTTTTTTTTTAAAGATTTCTTCAATACTAATTTATAAAGTGTTTTAAATATATGTATTCGTGATCATCTATGTGAGTGATTTGATAACAGAGGTTTTAGTATGTAAACAAATTGCTAAATACTTCTTCCTCTTTGTGAGCAACTAGAGTAGATAAATTGGGTTAGTGATGGTGGCCCTGTGGTTGTGACATTGAATATGGTGAAAATTAGTAATCCACTTAGCTGGCTATCACACTCAATTTCATATTTTGTCACCAAGAACCTATTAGGGTATGTATACCACTGCAATTATAGGATTTGTTTGCTTGTCATCTTTGGCAACAACATTACTAGTTTCTACCCTGCAGGTCATTAAAAATTATCCTATGGTCTAATCCACAACATTTTTATCTGTGTGCCAAATTAAATGAAAATCCATTCAGCTATTATGGAGCTCAGTGGTATAATATAATATTCTGGGACATTATTCAGCAGAGCTTGTACTATGGAAGCTAGATAACTGATATAATACATAAAGTATTTTTCTTTTGTAAATACATACATATATAGATCATAGGGTATTTTACTCTATATGAGAAAAAATCTAAATATGTACAATTTAGATAGCTTAGGCAATAAGCAGTCGAAAAATGATAGTTTTAGTTCATAAAATAACTTAATTAATTTTAAAATTCATTTCAAAGTTTTCAGTATTTTTAATCTGTTTCTAAACAAGCGAAACAGTAGCCACCATTATAATGACGTCATACGGTGCTGCTTAGGTGCTGTATGTAAACTAAAAAGTGTCAACTGAAGTACTTTTTATTATTATTTTTACACTAGTATTCATGCATTCAGGAACAGCACACTAATAATAAAAAGGATAATAGCTCATTTTTAATTTACAAAATTTTATAAGTCCAATTGAGACCAATATCAGTGCATTTCGTCAAACTACGTCCAGCGTTTTCATCAAACTACGCGCGAAAATTGTAAATGCACTTATCGATTGAATAATTTTTTTTTGTGTTTTTTTGGTGGCTTATTAGCACCTTAGGAACGATTTGAGACACTTTTCAAAAATGGGTGTAATACCCTATTACAACCAGACACAGGACAAACAGACATGTTCATGCACACAAATGTTTGTCCTGAATGGGAATCGAACCCACGACCTGTGGCGTGATAGATAGGGTATCTTACCAACCACGCCAACCGGCCCGTCAATCAATCATGCATGCACACATCCTAACTAATATTATAAATGCGAAAGTAATTTTGTTTGTTACCTTTTCACGCTTAACCAATTGCTATGAAATTTGGTATGCAGATAGCCTATGATACGGAGAAGAACATAGGCTACTTTTTATACCGGGAAAACATAAGATCCCTGTGGAACACGGGTGAAACTGCGGGGCGGAAGCTAGTTTATACTAATATTATAGTAGGATTATATGCAGCGTGAAACCATGTGAGCAATAAAACTCTTTTCTTACATGTAGCTTACCATTCAAAAATATTTTTCATCTATAATACTGATATTACCATATTTATTTTGTATAATATATGTTTTGGCAGTGTGGATCTGGGTTCAAGTTTGAAATTTGAACACATGAATTTCCACTCCTATTCAGGTGGGTTTTTAATTAGTTCTCCACTTCAGTGTTCTGTAGCTAAATAGCAAAAAACAGAACTTATAACTTCGTTATGTATGTCTGTAAGTCACAGCCATTTTACTTGAGGACTATTGAAACTACATATTTAAATAAAATTTGGAAGGTTGTTTTCTATGAAATTAATTATAATATATAGGTATGTAATAGGTACATATATTTTTTGAGATATAAAGACTGAATATCAGCTTTTTAATTGAGGAGTTGCCAGCTATTACTCGTGCATAGCTTATTTGTAGCTCATGCACCAAGTTAGGCCCTAAGCTTAGGCCTGGGATCTCTTGCTCAAATCGCTTTTTATGACTAGTTCCAGAGATGATCTATGGGGTTGCACGTGGCTGTTTGCTAGCCAATTCATAACTTGAATGTTATTGTTTTAAAGAAATCGCGTAAACACCATGTGTACGCAATACGTTATTCAAACGTTAGGTGCATTCAAATAGTGTTTCGGTTATATCTGTGAACAAAAGGCAGATTGTGCGGTTCCAGAATAACATGGATTTAACTCTGAATATGTCTATTTATCGCCCATGTTCAATGTGTTCCTCGAAATTTATCCCTCCACACCATCACAGAGTCACCATTAAAACTAATTCATTCACGCCTTGCTCATTATACATACCGTTCTCTCGGTCTTAGTCTTACGCGGTTACATCCATGCGGCCTAAATAAAGACATCCTGGTCCCGTCGGTAAACAAGAAATTCCTCCATTGGTCTAAAGACAATTAATGTGCTCTCTCGCGTACGTAAAAATATTGAAAATAATACATATTTATCGGGCTCTTGTTTGTGTCTCAAAACTCAAAGTAAATACGATATAAATGCTGTACTTATTGAACCCCCTACAACACCTTTTCACTACAAAAGATGTTGTTAACATTTGTATGGAAAAGCAGATGTAAAGACATTACAATCCCTTAACAAATTCTAAACATGCATTCGGTTCAAAGTTCTTCGGAGGCATACTTTGTTAAATCAATTTCAACTGTAGGAACTTGAAAATAAGGATCAATTTTGTTCATTGGTAGAGATGAAAGCAGGACTAAATTGTACCCTTTCAAAAATATTCATAACTAAATAAATTTCATTGTTTCACAGAGCTGTATGGAAAAAATCTTCAGAAACCACGAAATATGTCTTCGTGTTTATTATTCTCCTAAAAATGTTATTGTAATGTTAATAAGCATTACTAAAGAATAGTTTTGCTGCATAGCGTTGCCGATGACAGTAGTTCTGTGACGAAGGGATCTTAAGGTTGTTTGGAACTGAAAATATGTAGCTCAAATAATTATATTCAACTTGATACTTATTTCTTATCTTGATCATGTTGCTAAACTTGGTCAGTACGCACCTGATGCCTTTTCTTTTCATGCCCTTCTTTCTGTCGTATAAAATACGTCCCCCCAAACATAAATCATAAAACCTTATGGAACGAAATTTTGGTGGCGTGGACTTAGACCATCTCCTTAAAGACGCTGTATGATGTTCATGCTCCTATTCGATCAGTTAGATTGAAACATCTTCCTGCTCCCTGCCTCGCTGATGAGATTAAATCTATCATAATAATGTCAGCCGCAAGACGTCCACTGTAAATAAATCTATACAAGCCAAGAAAAAAATCGCTAAATTGAAATGACTAAAGTTGATAAATTTAGAGAAAAATACTGATAGACAAGGAATCACTCCGTAAAGATTGAAGGAGATGATCAACAACGCCATTCATAAAGATGGTGATCCAGTTAAAATCTAGAAATTCTTGCGATCATTGGGAGTTCGAAAGTCCAGTAACGATTCAATCCCAACAAGTTTAAATTTAAATCTTTTCAATAAACATTTGTTTTCGTTAGCCATTTTTGATGTATCCACGAATACTAATACATTAAACTATCTCCTTTCTTCTCACTCCCAATTGTCCTTTATTTACTTCATTCACTCTCCATCTCCTCTAACCTACAGCGTTGGCGTTGCGATCACATCAGTCGTAAAATGATCGTAGAAGGGTACTTAATTGTATTTGGTTTACGCAAATAATTATTATGATCATGTCGCTTTCGCTGGAATACACTACATAATAATTATTTAGGAACGATTCGAATATGACAGTCCCAAGTAAATCTTCTTCGCCATCGTCTGAAAACTACTACTCATACTTCCCACTTCTTTCTTTATTACTTACTGTCTGCTGTACTGCTGTACTGCTTACTAGCTGTCTTCCTTGGCTTTACCCGCGTTCCCGATAAAAAACCTATGTTTCTATCCGTACTGTAGGCTATCTGATCGTGAAATTTCATCGTGATTGGTTCAGCGGTTTAGGCGTGAAAAGGTAACAGACAGACAGTTACTTTCGCATTTATAAAACTAGCTTCCGCCCCGCGGTTTCACCCGCGTTTCCGAGGGATCTTATGATTTCCGGGATAAAAAGCAGCCTATGTGCTATTCCAGACTATAATTTATCTCTGTCTCTGTAATACATATAATAAAGTGATTATTGGACCCACCACATCACACAAGGCTGCTTTAAATGGAATGTCACATGTAAAGATATCTATTTAACATTTCCAATCGCGTTGCACATCTGCGTTTTTCCGTAAGATACTTTGTATGCAATTCAGGCATGTTTCTGTCTGTCATGGAGAGTGTGCTCGGCCAGAGCATACCCTGACTCAGCGCGACCCGAAGTGCTCGAGACAGACGGCTACAATTGTGCACTGGCAATTAAATTTAATGAGATTAAATTGTACTATTTTGGACGACGCATCTGCTAGCACGCTATGATAGTAAGGAAGTTGATACTTATCAGTTTTATGTTATAACTTATAATACAGGAAGCATATAAATAGCTTTGTTAATGTTAAAATAGTACCTACTGTCGATTGTAGCGAAAATATGTATTATTAAATTAATTATTCGTTTGGGTTTGTGTTATTTACTTAGATTGCTCCAATAGCAAAAACGTTGTACAATAATGCAAATATTTTTCTGTTCTGGATAGTTACTTATAGCAATGTGATGCATTTGAATTGTTCAATGAAAAATCTAGATATCCTTTGACGAGGAAAAGAGCTTTCAGACAGTCAGTCGTGTCAGGAATCACATAGTTTGTTGATAACATTAAATTTTCTAAAGCATGTGGGAGTAAAGCTGTTCGTACCCTGTTAAGAACGAGTCATAAATCAGTATTACTGACTGAACGGACAATGCATACCTAAGAATCATAAACAACCTAACTTCATTAATTGTAAAAACATTTTTATATCGTACTCTCTAGTGTCAAATTCATTTTTAAGATGGCAGTATCGTAAATTCTTATAGGACAAATCAGGCGGGATATTAATTCAAATAATAACAACCTTTTTTGCACTATCTAATTATTTACTGATAAAGAAATCAGCATTTGTAAAATACTTACCAGACTATCAGTAATGTCTACAGTTATTAACCAATAACCTATAATGCGTGTATTATAGTAATTATGAGCGTATAGTTAATGTAAACATGAGTTGAATAATAACAAAGATGTTATGCAATGCTGTCATCCATGCATCAAGCACCAGCACGTAACACCGTGTCCATTCTTTCTCCCAATGCGCATAGCAATCACAGAATGAATTCATTATTGTAATAGAATAGATAATAAAATATGTATAGATATTATCAAATAGCACATACAAATCTTGACGGAATAAATTAACCAAAAATATGCAGACAAATAACTCTTACCTAGCCTACCGTGAGGACCTTGAGAATTTTCGAAATCGTTGGGAATTCATATAAAATATGAGCGTGTAATCCTAGGTTTTACTCATCAATGAAACGTTATTTGTATTTGCAGTAAGATCAACACTAGGTAGCTTATAATAAACAAACATCTAATGTATTGATAGTAAAATGCAATTGAATATATTCCCCGTGATACATACAGGCACGGCTTCCGTTCAGTTGATCTTGATTGTATCGTTAATTCATAAACAAGGTCGCCTTCGGATAGAGTGTGAGTTAACAAATCATATGAGGAATTGCTGAGCAGTCAGTAGTACTTATTACTTTAATTCATTCAATTGTTACTATGTTACAGATTGGACGCAATGTGTATAGAGCGACTCCGAGTACTACAAACACTATATTCGAATGTCGGGTGCTGTCTCGACACCATGCCACTCTATATTATGACAAAGGCCACTTTTATCTTGTGGTAAGTACATAGCTCTATTACTAATTTAAAGGTTAATTACTTACGTATATTAATGTAAACTTGTTTGTAAAATGATTATTTTTTAAATAACTAAAAATAAATTAAAAACATTATTTGAATGAATCTAGAAAAACTTGAATCTAAAAAAAAGACATCCGAAAATATCATCAAGCCGTGAAACACATTTAGGTATTATTAATTAACAAATTTTGCCAACGTAAGAATGCTTAATTCACTTTTTTTTATCAAAATAATAGAGAATTCTTTGTTTCAACTATTTTTAAACTACTAAAATATAATATAATAGACTACTAATAGTAATATGATAGTCTACTTTTTATTCTGGGGTTGGAACCGGAGACTGCTCCCTCCGCTCCGTAAACTACCTCTATGCAAAACATCACTTCGATTCGTTGCTCTGTGAAAGAAGGAAAAACCAAACACACTTTCGCATTTATAATAGTAAATAAAATCTATACTAATAGATATAATAAAGGAGAAGAGTTTTGTTTGTTTGTTTGTATACAGGCGCTAATCTCTGGAACCACCAGTCGGATTTGAAATATTATTTTTGCATTTGATAGTCCAACTCTTGAGGAAGGTTATAAGGCTATTTTTATCCAGGGAAACCGTGGGGAACAGCTAGCATATAATATAAGGGATAAGGAAAAAAGTGCGAGGAATTAGTATCAGTAAAAAAATTAATGATTCTCAAGTTGGTTAAAACCTCATGTGCTATATGTACCTACGTGAACACATATAATATATTGAAGTCGTGGTCGTTCATATCAGCATATTTAAATATAATAATTATTATAAATTGGTATTGTAAGTGATAAAATATACCACAGATCTCTAATAATAATGAACACATTCTATGATCTATGTAGCTTGTTTGGTAGGTATTCTTTGAAACCAGTTGCGAAGCGAAATACGTACGGTTCTTTCCCATCGGTATATATGTTACTTAAATATTTTTTGTGGGAGATAAACTATCTCAAGAATATCCCCGACTAGGATTAATTCAATTTATTTGACAGCGATATCTTTAGATCTGATCCGGTCGAGTAGTACTCTATTGAAGTAGAATCTTCACATATGCGTGTTATCTGTATTGTTTCTACACTTTCGTATCTATCTTTTTGTATGTTTTCGCAAAATTGAACTCGTCATGATCGCCACTGCCACATTCACTAAACATAGCCATGTCCTTAAGGATTTGGTTGGAATACTTTTGTCTAGATACAAGATTGGTTAGCTAGTAGCTTCCGGCCTCTTGAAAATCTGTTGCAAGCATTTCGGCATACCATTAGGTAGGTATTGTGAAATATAAACTTATCAAGAAGTCAAAAAATCTTATCTACATCTTATCAACAGTGATAATCCACACGCACAAATGATTGGCTACTGACAGATCATAACGTATACTAGTGCTTTGAGCAAACACATCATTATTACGAATTTTAACTCATTAACTCATCCTACTATTAAATGATGAAGACCTTGGACTGGTTATGCGCGCAGTGGCATGCTAAGGTCTAGTAATGGGTCGACTTCTCGACTCTCACTGTTTCCGCCCACCACAGGCGATTTCTTTGATCGTACGCTCGTTGTCTTCATGCTAATTTCCATTTACCAAACTGCGTCTCCGGTTTTTAAAGGTTGTTTGCCTACTTAAGTTTGTATTGTACAGCTAAGGTTATTCGTATAGTCGTAAAAGTCTATACAGGATGTAGGTTTCAAACGTGGCAACTAACAACTTGCCGTGATTGTTTGTTTTACACTTCTCAATGCAACTACACACCTTATGTGGCTACATCCATAGATAAATGACAGCTTTCAATATTATGGGTGTTGTATGTTTTAATATCATCTGATGGTGTTGCAAAATACTGCGTTTGATTTTGTTTCACAATCTTGCAAATTGATCTTTATATCTTTTGCGGTACGGACCATATAAAAAAGGAAATAATGTGGATAAAAACTAACCTTAAGTTGGAACAAATCACACATTTGAAAAAAATACACGGGAATTTTATATATTAAAATTTAAATTATGTTGCTGCCAATATGATCTAGTTGATCAACTAATACACATGTAATTTAAAAAATAATACTTTAAATATAACTAGTAAGTGGCGTGTCTTGACAATTTAAAATCTAATTTCATGAAATATCAATAAAACGTTTTTTCGATCCATAAAATATGGTTATTCCTGAACCGACCCCAAAACCATGACGCAACGTAACGAAAATCTCTAGATAATTAATTTGTAAACACCTATACTTGTAAACAAATGTTGGCATACTCGAATGTTTATTTGTTGACAGGACAATCAGAGTAGCAATGGTACGTTTATTAACAACAACCGGTGTTCGATATCCAAGGAGCAGGAGCCGCACGAAGTTTTTTCTGGTGACGTTGTCCAGTTCGGCATTCCTGTTGTTGAGAATGCTAGTAATTCGGATAAGGTATGTTGTGCTTATATTGTAGCTTTAAATGATGATGTCTGTTTGAATGAATTGTTCTGAGGTTCTTGGTTGAATCAAAAGTATAAACTTTTTTATGATACATCTCTTAAAGTTATTCGTTAATCATAATTTAATTGAAATCGGCTTTAAGAAAAAAAATCAGCCAAGTGCAAGTCGGACTCGCGCTCCGAGGGTTCCGTTCGAACTTATAGGTATGTAAATAGTTCGCCCATCACGGGAATCTTAACGATAAGATATGGATTGAGGGATAAACTTAACTTTGTCGTTGGAAAACTATTGTCCTCATACATCGCATAGTGTAACGATCTTCACTGTAACGGTGTTTCTTTACTGTAAAATGTTCTGCGCACACGACCATAATAATGCAATAAATATTTTCTTTTATTTTCTTTCTCACAATAGCACAATTTTATTTATTTACCTTATTTGCGGTTGCTGCCAATTAAGCTAGACCTCTAAATTGTATGAGTGCCCATACAACTCAGAGGGCTATCTTAATTTGCGTCGACTATGTATGTATGAGGACATCCTTTAATTTTCAACTTTTTTAATTTTTGGAATTTTGCCTTTAAATTTTGTGATTCTAGGTCAACGGGAACTACCATATAGGTACTTCCGGTTGACCTAGAATTGACAATTTTGGCTAAAATTAAGGTCTTACAGCACAAGTAAAGGGAAAATTCCGAAAAATAAAAAAGTTGAAAATTAAGGTAAATTTTGGTACATACTTATTACTTACAAGTTTTCCCGAAAATCTAAATTTGCCCATATCTTTTTATCGTGTTGACTCAGAAGGACCTTGATTTTTATACAACTAATCTAAGGGACTATCGACCTCAGTATCTGGTATAAATTTCAACTTGCTAGGTCCATCCACCCGTTCCTGAGAAAATCGGTGGTGACACACGGACTGACGGACAAGAGAGTGATCTTATAAGAGTTCCTTTTTTACCTTTTCAGATACGGAACCCTAATCAATTATCTTATTGAACTTTAAATGTTCGTTTCTAGGAAAAGAAAAATAAAACTACCTACTTCAAAATAGGTTGTCCCTGTTGTACTCTAATCCGATTGTAGGTTTGAAATCAGCGAAAAACATTGTACAAAATCTTACTTATAAAATATATACATACCTATACAGACGAAATGAAACCCCCTATTTATTTAATTTTTAGTTCAAAAATAAAAAAACAAATTAAATACTTCCATATTGGCGATGCACCTTTTTAGGGTTCCGTAGCCAAATGGCAAAAAACGGAACCCTTATAGATTCGTCATGTCTGTCTGTCTGTCTGTCTGTCTGTCTGTCTGTCTGTCTGTCTGTCTGTCTGTCTGTCTGTCTGTCTGTCTGTCTGTCTGTCTGTCTGTCTGTCTGTCCGTCCGTCCGTCCGTATGTCACAGCCATTTTTTCCGAAACTATAAGAGCTAGTCTATGGATAGATCTTTAAAAATGATATTGAGGTTTTTAACATATTTTTTTTCTAAACTGAATAGTTCACGTTAACTGAGTAGAACACGAGAGACACATCCAAAGTGGTAAAATGTGTCCCCCCCCCCCTGTAACTTCTAAAATAAGAGAATGATAAAACTAAAAAAAATATATGATGTACATTACCATACAAACTTCCACCGAAAATTGGTTAGAACGAGATCTAATCAGTAGTTTTTTTTTAATACGTCATAAATCGTAAACCGCAATTTACCTTTCATTCAATCAACTCAAATATAAAAAAAAAATGGCAAAAAGCAAGGTCTTACAGCACAAATAAAGGAAAAATTCTAAAAAATTAAAAAAATTGAAAATTAAAGGTGTCCCCATACATACATAGTTACGCCAATTAATAAAGACCTCTGAGTTGTATCGGCGTACATACCATTTAGAGGTCTAGCTTAATTGGCACCTACCTCAAATAAGGTAAATAAATAAAATTATGCATTTCCCTTGATGGACGAAAAATGGACGAAGTTTGTACGGAACCCTCGGTGCGCGAGTCCGACTCGCACTTGGCCGGTTTTTTTAATACAACCAAGGTATATGAAAATGTTTTTGTAAGTGCTCATCCAATCAATTACAAATAATGTATTCAAATTACAATATAGTGTTATCTAAGATGAAGTTTAACCTGTTTCCTATTAGGTATTAATAATGCGGTTTGTGCAATTAGAACTCTTGTATTACGAAAGACCCTATTAATAGCCAATGCACGTCACGCGTAGGGTTCCCTAGTTTATGATTAATCACATGTTCTGTTCATAATATTAGTAAATATGATTCGTAGTTCAAAATCAAACAATTGAAAATTATTAAGGCAAAGCACTTGGTGTATTGTTGCCGTAGTTACTCGATTCTATGATTCAATTAAACCTTGAACCTTTTACCTTGATAAATTATCAAGGTAAAAGGTTCAAGGTTCAATATTCATTGTCATTGTATAAAAAAAAAATTGTACATCAAAATTATTCCCATCTTCTATCGTTGCAGGAAATATTGCAACTAACGGATATACATTTTGACTGTCCTTCCTAAGTGATTGTTTAACTGCATTGCGAGATCAGCGGATAATGTGAGATTTCAACTTTAGAGTTGTCCTTAGTTATTTAACCTATTTTGGGACGATGTAGAAAAATGTGAAAAGAAGTGACCTAGATTTTCTGTCATCTTAATTATGTCTATAAGTGAATGATTTTATGAACAATTGATGTTCAAACACTAATAACGCTACCCGACTACATTGTTAGCAGAATACGTTTCCGCCAGTGGTCGCGCTCCTCAAGCTATTCCACCCCGATGGCAAGGAGGCCAAGCTCTCCTTCAACCCCACCATGACGACTCCCCTGCACCTCAAGGAATTGTATCAGCTCAATAATTTTGTTCAGGTAAATATAATACTATAATGCTGAAAAGATGTACACTCGGGATTATAACCTCTTTATGAGTAGTGATTGCATTTTTATCAATTCATGAAATGTTCCGTGTTATCCTGCTCGTACTTATATCATAAATACGAAAGATTTGGTGTGTGTTTATGTAACCACTCGGCTACGTAACGGCTGAATTGATTTATAAGAAATTTGGCACACAGATAATATATGTTCTGGGTTGGCACATAGGATACTTGTAGGGAATGCGGGTGAAACTGCGGGGAGGAATCCAGTATATTATATTAAGTAAATTATACTATGTCCCATATTTTTTTTATGGCTGAAGTAGCAATAAAGTATCTTCAAAATTGAGTTATTTCCATTAAACTTTTAATTAAATGAATAAGGATAATCGTCACATTGCTAGATATACTCATTGTTAATCATGTTACAAATGAATAGGGAGAATGAACTTTTAATTGATATAGTAATTAATTAATTGATAAAGGATATATAATTATATGTGATAATGTCCATTTGCGAGAACTTTGTTTACCGACCTGTTTGTTTCATTGTCTGTTATGTTTTGAACATCTAGGACTTAATATTTAGTAGGAATTAATTATTTTAGATAATTGAACTCACAATTCAAGTAAACATTTTTATGAACTAATAAAGTAACGTAAAGTTAAATGAGGCACAATTTTATTACATTGTTTTGTTATATTAGGAATCTTGTATTTTATTTGCGTTAGTAGAAACTTTTTTTTTTCTATTTATAAGTAGTCTGTGTGTGACCACAATTTCACTATGGTAAGTAATGATGTGGCCATAGTTGGTAAGCATACGAAGCCTTAAAGGAACTGGTTCTCAAGTGCAGCTGCCGGAACACACCAGTAGGCGTCTGGCGATAGATTTTCAACTTGAGGTAGGTAGCAAGCCAGCCGGGTATTACAAAGTGCCTTACTAAAGTGCTATAGTTTTCTCACGATGTTTTCCTTCACAAAAAGCTCAAGCTCATTGTAGGATTCAAACTCACGAAATTTGAAATTACCACTTCGCAACCCACCGTAAAATAGGTACGTTTCAAATATCGATTCCGCAAAAGAATCATTTGGTGTTGTAGGAAGCCATTCAGAGAGAGGCGTCCCTAGAGACGCGGCTGCGGACACTGCGCGAGTGTGTGGAGCGCACGCGCGGCGAGGCGCAGGCGTCGTGGGAGCTGTTCGTGGGCGAGCAGCGCCTGCTCATGCGCGTGCACACGCTCGAGACCATGCTCGCCGTCGGCAAGCAGCCCGAGCCGCATCTCGTGGCGCAGCTGCTCAGCGACAAGAGGAACTATCAGGTCGGTAGCTTTGTCTACATCTCATTTTAGATTATTGATTCTCCGTTATAGGCGCCTTTTAAAATACGAACGAGTATATTTATATTCACTCGCAGTCCTGGGACTCTGACCATGGTTAATGATGATGAGGACCTCGTCGGCCTCGATAGATTCAATAAAAAAAATATTGTATTTAAGATAACAGTAGTTCTAAACTAGGTATACCTATTATGTCCCATCCGATTATCATATGTATTTTTTTAATATCGTAATATTATACAGGGAAGTATATAAAATGTGTTTTTTTTTATTCAATCCATTTATCTTTTGTGTCGGGATGTATTCACTATTTTCTTACTGCCTATCCTACACAATATGATATGATACTTCCAACATAGATTTAATTTCTGCTTGATGAATGTTATAGTAACGTGGTAGATGTGATGTGATGTGGTGTGATGTGGTGCAGGAGGTGGCGCAGGAGAGCCTACGCGCGGCGCACGAGCAGCGGCTGGCGCTGGAGGAGACGCTGGAGCGGCGCGGGCGCGAGGCGGCGGCGCTGCACCACCACAACTGTGCGCTGCGCCTCGCCGCCAACAACGCGCTCGCCGAGCTACAGGTACCCCACTACATGTCCTCTCATATAGGTACAGGAGAGCCGCACGAGCAGCGCAATAAAGCATATTTCTGTTCTAACAGATGTTAAAGTCAAAGCCATTTATTCAGTTACTAATAAACGTTAAAGCTACTGAAGTTACCACCAGTTGGGAAGTCGCCGAGATGATACGCTGTGTATGATAGGAAATACAATTTAAACATGGATTGTAAAAAGTTATATTTTACATCTAGTATACTAATATTATTATTTTTTTAGTTGGGATGTTTGAGTGCTATATTACACGATGTATATATTTCATAGAGCTTATCAAACGTAGTGACAGTTGTAAGTGTTATGCGTATGTGTGTTGTAGAAGCTGGCAGCGCGGTGTGAGCGCAAGATGTACGCGGCGCGGCTCGCCATCGCCGCCGCCGAGGAGCGCGAACAGATCGTGCGCAACCATCTACCGCTCACTGTTAGTACTCCTACCCATATTATAATAATACGGTAACGATAAGCGATATGTATCCCTTGTAAATATGACGTGATAGAAAAAGCATGGAACATTTTTATTCGTTGACCTTACATGGGATTGTGTTTAAATAAATAAATATCCTGGGACATTCTTCACACACGGCCATCTGATCCCAAACTAAGCAGAGCTTGTACTATGGATACCAGATAACTAATATACATAGTACTTTTAAAAATGAATACTAATAGATAATTACACCCAGACTCAGGACAAACATACATGTTCATGCACACAATGTCTGTCTTTGGTGGAAATCCAACGCAAGACCGTAGCGTGAGAGTATCTTACCCACCACTCAACCGGTCCATGCGGCCACAGGCCCTTATGGGGCGAATTGAATTAGCGGTATATATATGTTTAACAAGAGATTTTAAGTGTGTGCTGTTTTGGCTGTAGTTTATTATAGGTGTTACATTTTTTTCATATTTATTTTCATATATTTTCCAGTACTCAGTACAAAACGGGGAAGCAAAAATGTTGGTGCTAAGTACGGACAGCAACAAGATGCAGGAAGCGAAGCGCGCCGGCTCACTGGAAGACGCTATTCGCGCTCTACCAGACTACATAAAGCTACTATTGCCACAACATTTGTTGAATAAGGTAAGGTATTTGAGAGCCAGTTCTTTCTAGGGTTTGTGTGCTTACCACCTTCGGCTTCATTATCACTTATCATTGTGAGTTTGTGGACTAACACAGGCTTATATAACTGGTGATGGGTTCAATTTAAATATTCATGATTTAAGCAGCGAGTTGTATTTTTAAATACATGTCTACTTTTACCTTTCATTGGATGTGCACTCGTATGTGTTACAATGTTGCGTTATTGTGTTTATATTATAAGAAGATGCAAGTTTGCCATCGAAGAGATCTTTATTTATTTTTTATTTTATCTTATAAATAAAATAATATTTTTTTTTGTGTTTTGATTTCAGGTTGGCATAAAAGCAATTTCTGCAGAAGGGAAATCTGCTAAAGAATTCGAATTAATCCTCAAGAAAAATAATATTTACAACTCTGAATGCCAAGGTAAGGATACATACTATGCAGTATAATTAGGAATGCGTGGTGATGCTGGTCACTAAGCCTTTTGAATGAGTTTAAGTGACTAGGTCTAAAGTCACATTTCTCATATCCATTTATGTATTTTCTAAAAAGGTATACACTGATATCCATTGTGGCCTTTTGGTGTCGTTTGTAAGACTTGTCAACAATAATAAATAAACATGTGAAAATCACTCGAGCATCATTGTGCGGATTTATCATTTAATTATTCACTTATTCTTTCAGAAAAACAGCAAACCGAAGAGGATGGTGTCGGCATCAGCGGCGAAGAGAAGACTGGTGAACCTGACTTATGTACTGACGATGAAAAGCAATCACGACTGAATCACGGTAAAACCAAGTTCATTGATAAGTTTATTATTATTATTCACTAGGTCAAGGCCATTTATTCAGTCAACGTTCTAGATGGGCACTTATTGATAATACAGGTTTCCTCACTATGATTTCCATCATCGAAAAGTTAGTGGTGAATCCGTACAGTGCTGAATACTTCGATTAATAATTCAATTATACGTCTACTAGCTTCCGCCCTGCGGTTTCACCCGCGTTCCCGGGATAAAAAGTATCCTTTATGTTAATCCAGAACATATTATATGTGTGTATCAAATTTCACAGCAAACTTTCTCATTTTTAATGTAAGTAATATTATTATACTTCTAGCTTATTTTTCGCCCGCGTTCTTCTCATTCTTCCCCACCGTTTCAGAGGGAAATAATGACGATGTAAATTCCATTCAGTTAAGTTTTGAGTAACCAAACATCAAAAAATACGATCGCATTAAAAATTTAAGTAGGATACTTACTCATACTTGCAACATTTTGATCGATAGATCCGGTAAACGAAGTGGAAAATTCGAGTCCGCTGGACGGAGAGTTACGCCCCGACAACAACGCCAACTCTACGTACAGCGAGCCCAGCACTAGGGAGGAGTCCCCGGTGAGTTCGATGACCTTTATTTTGTCCGACGAAACTAAAAGCAAACCTCCGGTGCTCAATACAAGGGAATAGCTTTAATTTCCTGATACTACTACACGAGCACCAGTATGTCTGCACAATATTGCATGCGTAAATTATTGTAGGGCTATCATCAGTCAGCGTTTGTGAGTTCAATCAAGAGGGAGAACACGACATCAGCAAGCTAAGTGCTTCACTTTCTAACTTATATGTCAATCACTATCGCAGAGTACCTCTGCTTTGCGGGTGTGAGTATTATTTGCTAGACGCTTGTTTGTTTATGGATTCGAGACTAAGATATAATTTTTATTTGTCATCATCGTAGATGTTTTAATGCTTATACTGACGTCGTATTTGAGTACTACAATGAGATTCAGTGAGCGAAACTATAGAAACCATAGCCCGGTGGTAGGATACCATGCAGAATCTAACGAACATCCAAACTTCGCTATGTTTAGCCCACTGACTAATTATATCTCTACTTTCGTTCAAGGCAAGGAAATAACTTAACTGTTTTAAGTTAGGTTTCACTATGTCATATTCCAATTCAGTCATATGTAATAAGTGCTAATAGTGAGACAACTCCTTTGTTGCGCCGCAAAATGTGGACAGGCCAAAGATATGCAAGGGTTCTCTATGTGTCACAAAAGAAAATACCTTTCACTGCCGCGGTAAAGCTATTGCATAGCATTTTTTATCAACTTATGCAATTAAAATTATTTATTTATTTTTTATTTATGCAGTTATGCAGTTTTTTTTCATTGATATTAATAAATACCTATACAGGGTGATTTTGTTATCACTGGCAATACTTGCAGGGGTGGAAGTACTCATCAATGTGAACAACTTTTATTATAGGACTAACTGTGAAATCATGAAAAAATTATCAGCTGTTCCATACAAAAGTTCAATACCTACTCGACCAAAATGTATGAAGCAACCGTATTATTTTACGCGATATCAGAGTTAGCCCTATAATAAAAGTTGTTCACATTGATGAGTACTTCCACCCCTGCAAGTATTGCCAGTGATAACAAAATCACCCTGTATACTTTCTCACAAACAGCTGCTTACGTGATCGTCCGATTTCGGAGCAGCTCGTCTTAGGTTTTATTTTCGTTACGGAATTTCTTGATTCGGTCGCCGCGCTCAAAGCCCGCGATAAATGCTATACAATAGCTTAATAATATTTATGATACATTTTGATCGAGCAAGGTCGGTCTTTTGTAAGACAGAATAAAATTATACATTCTGTTTATTGAATATTTGAAACCGACAAAATATATTTGCGAAATTTATTATTAGGTCTTGTTGTCGTGTTGTTGTCTTTTATTAGTTACTAGCAGTTCCCCGCGTCTTCACGCGCATTCCCGGGATAGAAGTAGCATGCAAAAAGAACTTTTCTAATCCGACTGGTAGTTCCCCAGAGATTATGAAAATGAAGAGGTTGTGAAAATGTAAGTAATTTCACTTAGACTGTCACTTGTTGCTTCCACAATCTTTTCGAACGACTTTAGAAATTGATGAAATCGCAATTCTCCACTATTATTATATGACGTTGACGCACAATGATTTATCATGCAGGTGATAGGCATATTTAAAACAAAGAATCGTTGCGTGAACATAATTGCGTGTAAATAAAATGTGCAGTATCCTATTGGTGTCGATGATGTAAGTGTCTGCAACTGAAAAACAATGCATAAAGCAATGACTTCTGTCTTTATATTGCAATATGAGTCTTAACAACACTTGTACAAATACTGCGCACTAGTGACATATTATTTTCAAAATCAATATCCATTTCAAATATTTATATGATCAATTGTGAAATTATCCACAAATTCTGTAGTAAATCATTGTCCAAACTTAGTGAATTAAAGATTTAGGAGAAACTATTTTACCTGTAGTAGAAGCACAGTCTATGTAACTCTTTACGGATACGTCTAGACAGAGCAATCGTGCGGGGCTTGTGGGGTGAGAGAGGGGCGGTAGCGAGCCCAAGCTGCCATACACTCGCTTGGGACACAATAGAGCAATTACGAATGCCTATACAAAGCGGCATTTCGCGTGACTTCAAACGCAATAGACCACTGTATGTAATTACGCTGTGATAGAAGTATATGTTCAAACAAAGAAGCGGCGCGGCATGCAGCATTTCATATCTAATTAATATCTGCTACTAGTATACCTTCCAGTACCTTTAAATACTCCATAACTAAAATCAAAAGGAGGCAATTGAAACATACATAATATAAAAAACATACTATTACGTATGTATAATGATCAATTTCACGGTACGGCAAGTTCGTATATCGTCTTTCTTTTGTTGTTTATTACTCGAGCCGAGCTCAAAACGGTGAGTCAGAGGGGCGGCACAAGGGCGCCGTAGGTGACGCCTCGCGCTCCACCCAATCATATCTTATTATCCCCACCTTGCGTCGTAGACGGCTCGCGGCGCGGCGGCGGCAGGAAACGTGACGCCCGCGTCGTCGTGTGAGGTGTATAACCTCAATGTTGCGTGGTGTTAATAGGGATCATTTTAATGCCAATCTGATTGAAAAATGCTGATAGACAATGTAACAATAGATGTTATGTTGTACTTGCATTTCTGTAGGTAATTTTAAGCTTTTTAAGGTTTGGATTTTGGATCATGGAACTTTTGTTTTATAGTCAGCCAGTTCCTTTTGCATTTGTGTGCTTACCACCTTCGGCCACATCATCACTTAACATAGTGAGATTGTGGTCAAACACAAGCCTATACAAAGTAAAAATATATATATATATATATACTCGATTCCTGGTCCTTTGTTGTAGGGATGATGTTATGAGTTTATTTATATTAATTTTAAATACATACATTAATTGTAACTACAGAACTAAATATAACATTTGGGTTAGAGTGTGCCAAATCTTCGGTGTTTTCACGAAAAAAGGGCACACTCGCGCAGCCTACTTGCGTAAGAGTCCATAACAAGTAAATCTTTATATGCCCATTACAATCTGAAAATCTATATATATAAAAGATAAAATATGTATGTAGGTATGTTCCTTATATACTCCGAAACCGCTGAAAGAGCATTGTTTACATCGTCAGAAAAAAAATGTCTATTCACAATGTCAAGAAGTGAAGTGTCATCAGCAACAATATTGAATTATACTAATTTTTGGCTAGAAGTTTATTTGCATTATCATTATAAGATAAGTTCTTACTGATAATATTGATATAGGCGATATTTAACTTATAATATTTAATATTAATAACAGAGCAAAGCAGGCGTGGAATATGCGAACATTCTGCGCGTGATGGCAGGTCTCAACGAAGAGATCAAGGTCTTGCGCGAGCGTCTCTCCGCTAGTGTTGCCGAGAACGAGCAGCTCCGAGTGTTGCGCGACGAACTGTTGGCCGCGCAACCTGACGTCCGAGATGAACCGCCGCCGTTGGATCACGATGATGCCGCTGCGTATTGCGCCAAGATTGCCGACCTGCAGGTACTATCATAAATATATTAACATGTTGTTTATTGTTACATGAACTGGAGATGGCTTAGTACGATTCTGAGTTGTAAAGTAGTTTAGTTCCTGCAGATGCAAAACGCTGACGCATTTTTTACAATCAATTGATAATAAGATTATTCATGTTTACATTAACGCTTTAATTTCAGGCCCAACTTACGCGCTCCAACGTGGCCGAGGAGGCGAATCTAACGGAGATCCAGCGGCTCGCGTCGACCAGCGCCGACATGCAGGCCGAGCTCGCGTTTCGGCCGACGCGCGCCGACATCGACGACCTCACCACCGTCGTGGCCAAGTTGCGCGAGGACCTGCTCGCCAAGGAGCACCAGTGCGAGCGTCTCCTCGCCGCGAGGGATCAAGACCGGAGCACCGCGGACAAGGGCGTCGCCACCTCCCGCTCGCTCGAGGTCCTGCCCCGGGTCGACGACGAGCCCGCCGAGCGCACCCTCGACGCCGGCAAGATTTCGGCCGAGATCGACGACCTGTTCCGGCTCGACTACGATGACGAGGACGAGGAGACCGACTCCGCCGCCACCGAGATCAACCGCGACGAGGAGAGCGTTCCCGCCGCGGCACCGGACGGCGATTCGGTCGCGGTGGGCGGGGCGGACGTGGCGACCGAGTACGTGCGGATAGACGACGCGGAGCGGCTGCAGGTGACGCTCGCGAACGGGTCGCTGCACGCGCTCGAGGAGGAGCTGGTGCGCGCCAAGGAGCGGTGGGCGGAGGTGTGCGACGAGCGCGCGCGGCTGGCGGCGCAGCTGGCGGAGATGCACGGCAAGCCGGCGCGGCCGAGCCTGGCGCACGCGCTGCTCGCCGCGCTGCCCGTGCTCGTCGCCTGCCTCTACTACCTGCTGCTGCCATACATCTCCTGATGCACGGCCACCTGGGACCCGCCCGGGTACGCGTAGCCCGCCACCCCCCACCGCGCCCGCCCATGCAAGCCCCGGTGCCGGTGCTGATACAGTGCGGACGTTTTTCTAGTTCCGATTCTTTGCTCACTATACCTGTATCTTCCGTGACGATTTTGACTAATCTTGAAAGAGTCCTGGTGATCTCAGTCGACTCGGACCGGCTTCCCGTCGTCACTCGATTCGAATATTATATGCGCGCCTAGTTTATGGTCGCCGGCCGATGGTTTCGGTATATTTATGGATTAGAGTAATTTAGAATATAATATATTATAGATGTTGGTTTATTTATACGCCCTCGGTCCGGTTGACGTCTAAGTTAACCGGAGGCGGGTCCGAGTCGATAAGGTGGAACGAACCGTTGGAGAGAGCTCGTTTCGAAAGTGCCATTTATGAGGGAGGCGTCGCGACGCTGCGGGGGTTGGAACACGTTTTATCGCGTCGATGTATATAACCTAGTATTGTTTCTGTAAAAAGTGTCAGTATCGTATTGATAGTATATAAATTGATTGTTGATATCTGCCATAATAATTAATCTGTACATTTTATATCTTAAGGCCTAACGACTGTCCTAAGTTATAATAATTATTGTTGCTCGAGGTCTATCGAAATTATCAGCGGAGCGATGTTTGGTTACTACTCGAATCGAACGGATTTCCTTGTTATATATTTAGGTAATGATACTTCATAGTGTGTTCATCTGTTTATTACGTAGGGACGAAAGACAGACGGAAGCGTCGAGGTCGCAGCAGCAGAGCTATCACATTGTTAACGCATCGCTTTCGGGAGCTAAACATATCATTGTTAGGTTTATATGACGCGGGGTGGGGCATTTACTCGTCGACAGACTGGGACTTTCTTAAGTTTCTTCGAATCGTTTGCATTTTCTAGTCTTTAGAAGGACACGACCTTTAGATCTGTTGCACGATGTTTTGCGCTCCAGCGATCTTTACAATTTTATACCTTATTTACAATTTAGTTTAGGTGATCAATATCAATACTTTTCCCTAAATTTTGGATGCGCATACGCGCATCTAACTTAGTGGATAGATATTTTGGCAATATCATAAGCAGTTTTCGGTTGCGGTGTTCAGAGGTTAGGAGTAGATTTCGTTTTGTGCATGCAAGTTTGCTGTTTGGTTTCAATATAATTAAGTGCCTTTTACATGTTTATTTTTTGGATACACAACAATTATAGTTTTATGTTTGAATGAGAGAGAATCTTTTTATTAATTTTATAGAAGTGATTATGTCACGGTTCACTCGAGTGTTGTGGTCCTCCGCAAGACAAGTTTTGGTCGACCCTCAAGATCGCTTAGCTCTGTGATGTGAAGGCCAATAGATAATTTTTGTAACAAACTTGTATAACTAACGATTGATTAATTAATTATATCTTTAGAATTATTATAACTTTACCACGTTGAAGTCCACTGTCTATAAATATTTATTATTTTATTGTTGCACTGATTTTTGTTATGTTCAATGTTTTATTTTGTGTTTAAACCACCTTATTGTAAATATATTATATCTCATACTCGTTCATACGTTTAGTTTCATATTGTCGAAGACTTTTATGTTGTATTTTATGGAGTAAAATTAATATGCATTCAATGTGGATGTACTGATAAATTGAAAATAATATTGATTTGTTTAAATATTGTTATTTTATTTTATTTAATACCTACTACGGCATCCGCTGACTATAATGGTTACGTCATCGTCTTTATAAAAATCAAGTATAGTATATTTCTTATTCAGTAACAGCAAATAAAACAAGTAAACCAAAAAAATGCAAACGACGCTACGCCTAGCGCTGTATGACGCAGAAGTGGAATAATAAGTCTTTCGTAACGAGCTGCGTAATTCTACAACTATGATTATTATTTAACTTATACGAAAGGAAGCATTTGAAGAATTACCATCGCTTCATCTCGAATATTTGGGTATTATATAAAAAACAAATCAAGGATAAAATCGGGATGCAGTCTAAAAATGGAAATCTCTAAAACTACTGACCAAAAAAGTGGAGGCTCCGATTTATTTTGTTAAAGCTAACTAAGTAGGAGTTGGAGAAATTAGTAGTTAAATGCAGGAGGCCTTCCGCTATATTATATTTCATTCCAGCTCAACAAATGTTTTAAGTGTAAAGGTCGCAGAATGTCATAGATATTAACTTACAGACTTATTTGGCTATCAGAGGAAAAAATATTAATTGCTAAAATATAAATATCTAGGTATGATTCTATGCTTCATACCTCTTAATAGAAAACTAAACCGATATTGTCCGACTGTTTGTACGTGTGTCAAGGTCTTCTTCTTAGAAACTTCTTATGCTAAGAAGTTATAATTAATACCGAACTAGTAAATATAGGTACGTCCTTACCTACACTTTTGAGGCCTCTCTAGGCTGTCTTTGGAAATTTTACATGAGTTTTAATAGCGACTGTGATTCTGATAGGAATATCCAAAATAAAATATACCTACCTACCTATATACACGGCAAAGTTGTATGGTCCTTTGTATGGTGTTCTGAGCAAACTTTAGGTAAATATCATTATGTCAGGTTTGGTGACCTGGGGGGCTAAAAAAGAAGCTCGAGCAGTATTAATGCAATTATTTTTACCGAATTTACGGCAGATTCATCATTACTAAACCTTTTGATGAATTAAATTGTATGTATGTGACTATTTGTAATGACTATTTTACATAAAACATTAAAGTTTTCACAAGAAGCATGCAATGTTGTTGAGAAAATAAACTCAAAATCTGTTTAATTTTATGAGTAACAAAATCGCCTCTTATACTAAGAAATTATTGCTTTATCATCATCTACATCATCTAAGCCGCAAGACATCCACTGCTGGACATAGGCCTCCCCTAAGGATCTCCAATAGAACTGGTCTTGGGCGGCATGCATCCAGCGTTTTCCGACGACTTTTGCAAGGTCGTCCTTCCACCTTGCTTTATAGACAACAATAAATTCCATAAAATGAGGAATTCAGCGACATTTATGAAACCCACACTAAAATAGGATATCTAATGGTAAGTACCTACTCGGAGACCCTCAGACATAATTGTGACCGTATTTTTACCCGACTGCCAAGGAAGGGTTATGTTTTTTGTCTTGTTTAGTATGAAGGCATCTATACGAGCTATTTGAAGCAATCATTCACCACCTAAAGTTGTTAGGTACCTACCTATAGGTAAATAACAAATAAGAAAAATACGTTTAACATTTAAAATTTAATTCACGCAAACACAAAACCAATACAATCAGTAATTTTCTTCTGCTTTTATCCAATGATTATCAATAAGAAATGTTCAAGTTTTAACAAAAATGTGTGTTGTGTACATACAGTTGTAAAACCACCGTTTAAAACTATTTAAAACCATAATCAACGCTTTAACACAAAAACAAAAAACCGTTTAAACAGTTGAATGCTCGACTAAAACGGGATGTTGTTTTACAGAAAATATGAGAATTGTTATGGTAGGTACTTATATAAAATGTGTAAATCATATATAGCATCATGATAAGTTTAATAATAATACTAGGAAAAATTAGAATGTACATTTACATACCTATAATAGGTACATAGGTACTACTTTTATCACTATTAATCACCTATGCGTCGCATGAGGTTTGACTTTGATAATTCGTCCAAGGGTTTGACCGACTACATAAAAAGTAGGTTGTCTCGAGCATAATTCATTGTTGTTGAACAGAAATAATAATTTATAACATAGGTAGGTACCTA
Source organism: Tetheella fluctuosa (assembly GCA_951216915.1). Lineage (NCBI taxonomy): Eukaryota > Metazoa > Arthropoda > Insecta > Lepidoptera > Drepanidae > Tetheella > Tetheella fluctuosa. Next base: position 8,509,449 of record OX578227.1, on the reverse strand, counting down.
GATAAGGCATATTTCATATTATGGCTACATGTCATATTGTTTGTATCAAATTTATTGTTTTTAGGTAGAAAAAACGTCCGACAAATCGTCTGAAAAAAATACATACATTTTGGTGTTATATCTATGGGATGGAGAAATCGATGATGTGGGTAATAAAATGAAATACAAAGCCCCGATTAACTAAAAACAGTTTTCAAGCATTTCAAACAAAAAAGAAATGGTTTAAATGTTATAAATTAAATAAACGTTTTTAATCCGACCAGTTGAATTATTTTTGAACCGGTTTTACTATGTCTTCCGTTTCCGCTCCAGAAATACTTTGTGAATTAAAATAGGTTTTTTTACGATTTCAAAGTTTATCCTAGCTAGAAGTAGATACCTCCGTACCTATCACCCGTCAAAATTATTAAAACTCATCGAAACTCACTCGCACCGTCGGAACTTGTATTCAAAAATAACAAGACAACTGAAGTAAGTCTTCAGTTGCAACCAAAAAGTAGTTAAAAATAATTAATAACTTACGTTATTTATTTGACTAAACTATTACCTACAGGTTTAGTATCTTAAGGTATTTGTTCATAAATGATTTAAGAAATTATTAGGACGCACCATACAATGCTGAATGGATTATGCTGAAACCCGCGGGGTCTTTGATATAGCCAATTAGCCAACGGGTATTAAATTACATTACGAGAAACTAGAAATAAAACAATATAGGTAAATTTATTTACCTATATTGTTTATACAGCGACAATCGTAGTGTAGGCAAAGAGCTGATATACACACCCCAAGAAGTTTATATGATGAATATAATGTAATGCATACATATGAAGGGCACAGGGGAAAAACATGCGATGACACAAAGACAACGAACTGAGAAATTTTGATTTTTCTTTTACATTTTACTGCAAAGTGAATTTTGGCGTTTCGTTCCGTACCACCTTTGAAATAACTGTATATTATGGTTATTGTGGTGGTATTAGGTATGGCCAGTTCAAAAAATATAATAAAAATTGACATTGTTTTTTTTTCCCCTGTGCCCTTCTGTTATGTTGTCTGCCAGTGGTAGCACAGTAGCAATAATTCCTCATTTATTGGGTTAAAAAATTGGTACACAGAATCTTAAAACTTAAAATGCCTATAATATCTAGTAAACTGCACTACAAGGTGTCACTATGTCTTATGTGTTGTGCCTAATTTATTTATAGCTCACTTGAGATACATTCTGAATAATTCCGATAAATTAACGTAAAATAAATAAGCTTTATTTAATGTCAGTCATATATAAAAAGTACATAATATAAAAAAAGTCAATGACAAGGACGTTTAAAGTATATTTTTATCTTTCAAACTTCGACTTCGAACTTGTCTATACAATAAAATCATTCGTCCTACATAATATGTATAGGTAATTATACCTACTTATCTTTATCTTAATATAGTCATCCCGATTCCATTTTAATTCACTTCTATTTTCCAAGTAGTAGCTCGTAGCACCGTAGACGTAGACCCCATAGCAGAGATGTACGTAGAAAACACGTATAAGCGATACAAACGGACGAAGATCCCACCGACCCGTGTGTATCGGCCGAGCTGGGAAGTTCGTCCGGGCGTAGCACTTGATACTGCTCTTCTTTCTTCCTTTTTCTTTATTCAGTTTTTCTTATCTTGTGTAGTTGGTTCAATTATTCACGTCGCAGTAGTTTATCAAACATATAGAATAATACGTGGCTTTTTAAATGCGAAAATATTATCTTCTTCCATTTAAACCAGCGAATAACATGAACAATTTCATATGTTTGCTTAGTTAATTCAAAATAACACGTTATCTAATAATCATTATTATATATTTAGTTACACAATATCTACATAAAATATCTGTAAGAAAACATAAAAAGTATAAGTAAATGAGCAGAATTATTATTCACCTGTAAGAAACAGCGGATGCTAATGAATATAAATTCAGTACGGAGTGAAATAAGCGCTCGGTTGCCTTCCGTCGACCTTCGATCGGCGCGAAGCGAGCGAATGCTGTGGCGAATGCCCGTCCGAGGAGCGCGCGGCGCCCGGCGCGGCGTCGGCGGTGAACGAACTCACCTTGACAAATGCACCATTTGGCATTGTTCGCGGGAAAACCGGCGGCCTTGCGCGCGCGCCGCTACCGCCGCCGCTCGCTCGAACCAATCATCAGCCTTCGCGCCACAGCCTGCGACTGTTTTGGCGGGAACGACTCGTCTGAACCACTCTAAATGTTACTCGCTAGCCGCGGCGTGGCGCTAGTGTCGCGTCAGCAACACCGCGATTTCAGCGTGACGACCTTTCGACGTAGACTTGTTGTGAATGACATGCGGACGTGTGCAACTAAATATTTTACTTAGGTCCATGACGAAAATTTATAGTACGAACTACACCTTTAACCCTTTATTCTACCCCTTTACCCCTTTATCTATTTACCAACACATTCACATTTTTTCATATCACGTTAATTTACTGAAATAGTACTCAAAATGGTAGAGGAAAATAACTATTTATCATGATTTACCTTACCAACGAACGCATAATATCTATCAATGACCCCAAGGCATGCATTCTTGTCTTCACGCGTACAGAAGACTAACTCAATTAGGTATGTTTGATAATTAAGTATAATACAAAACGTTAACGCCCATTTCAATTACTCAATTAAACTGGTAATAAGAAGCCGTCTGGCGTCTACCGCGAATAGATAAATGGTAATGTGGTCATGCTCAAGTGATCCGCAGGCTACCTAATGAGACAAAAATACTTAGCTCATAATATTATTTTGCAGTTACAAATCAGATTATATTAAATAACATACTAGAAGGTCTATTTTATTACAACGTCACCAAACATTTGTTTTTTTTTTTTATCCTAGTGCCCAAACGTGATATTATATTATTGTGTGGGATGTGAAGTGGTGCAGGTCTTGCCGAAAAATAATGTAGATTAACCCCCACGCGATTCCATACTTATCATTAGAAACTGCTGAACGGTTAGATGTCAGTTAATAATGCATCCCATATTCATGTTCAATATAAAGATAAAAAATATCTAATTGCGAAACAAAGCGCCCCAAGATCTTTTCCATAGTTCGTAGACAAGAGCTACGGCGTAGCACGGGAGCATAGATGCGAGTAAGAAGTTACGAAAGTGGGTTTACTACTTTTCGTTAGTTTTAAAGATTAAATATCTTTTATTAAAATAAAGTAAATCTAAGTAAGTACAAGTTTACTACCAATACCTACAGCATGAATACAAAATATTCAATATAATTGAGGATTGTCCGCAGACATATCTATACTAATATTTTTAAGCTGAAGAGTTTGTTTGGTTGAACGCGCTAATCTCAGGAACTGCTGGTCCGAATTGAAAAAGATTTTAGTGTTGGATAGCCCATTTATCGAGGAAGGCTATAGGTTACTTTTATCCCGGGAAAACTTAAAAGCCTTAGATTTCCTGAGATTAGCGCGTTCAACCAAACAAACCAACTCTTCAGCTTTATAATATAGTATAGATTTAATTGCCACTTCAGAGCTGCTATGCTTAGATTATTATGATCCGAGAAACTGAAATTTCAATAACATCTTTAGCCTTGTTTTTTGTAGAAGTGCATTAATCAAAGCATGACGAATAAGGATCAAGGGACCATATATAGTTCGAGGTTGGGTTCGACCCGTGGATCCGGCGATTTGATTTATAAATCGGTTTGCGATTAGGTTTCTAATTAATGTAATCATCGCGAAATTATGTGTTTTTGGAATTGGGCAAGATTTAGTGATGGGTATAATAATTAATCTTTTGTGGTAAAGAAACATGAACGATAGTATTGTATTCATAATACCATGAATAATCAAGGGTACGATTACCACTCAGGACCGACATTTGTGTGCATGAACAGAGTGGGTGTATATAATTATCTATATACTTAATATATATTTTGACTCAGGTCAAAAAGCACTTACTATATACATATACAAATATATATTTACTAAGGAAAAGTAATATAATTATGTAGTATATATGTTATCTAACTTCCATAGGACAAACTCTGCTTAGCTTGGGGACAGATTTGATGGCCGTGTGTGAGGAATAATGTCCCAGAATATAAATTTATTTTTTAATCTAAATGATTAATGATAAGTAAACCAATCGCGTATAATTTTAGGAAATTTTATAAATACATATTATGTTTCGATAAAAATAATTAAGTGAGTTACCTACTAAACATCTCATTTAAGTAAATATATTTTTATTTTATGTGATCAGGCAGAGACAAGTTTGTCATTAAAATAAAAAATATAGACGACCTCCAAAACGAAAGCTACTCAGCAGGTTTGTCTTGATTTACAATGTATCTATGAGTCATTTGCCAAGCTGTCGGTTGGTCCTTATTCTTTTAACTTATTTTTATTATTCTTGATAATTATGGAGATGATTTATTTGGCAATTGAGTGTTTGTATACAAAATGAAGTAAAACACATTGTCTACGGGCTACGCGGCTACGGTGCTACGAATCGCATTATTTTATATCTAACTAGCTTTCCGCCCCGCGGTTTCACCCGCGTTCCCGTGGGATCTTATGTTTTTCTTTGCTATAAACCTCACGGAGCCCGAGACCTTTACAACGAATGCAAAACCGTGGAAATCGGTTCGTGCGTTCTGGAGTTATAGCGTCAGGAAGGAAAACCTGACTTATTTTTATATAGTAGATAAAGATTAAATATTCGTAGATGCTTGTTTTTACTTTTGATTAATATTAAATATTGAAAATTCAGACCTTAAATTTGGTTTTATAAGTTTGCATGCAGTATTATGTTTTGATTTTTTTTGAAAAAAGTAATAGAGTATTTTATATATTTGTATAATAGTTCTTAATAAAAAGATTGCTAGGAAAAAGAAGGTGTAGAAATACGGCGCCATAGGTATCTCCAAAAACGACACTTGTCAACTTTGCATAAAAGTAACAAATTAACAAGATTTATAACCATGATATTTTTAAGATTGAAAAATATCAGGCAGCCATTAAGGTAACGTATACAAGTCAAGGAGAATATTGTAACGCAAGAAAATTTCAAATAATCTTCACTTATGATTTACAAAGCGAATGTCTTGCGCGAAGTGGCGGAGTGCGCGGACGCAGCGCGGACGTGAGTCAGGTGTCGTTAACCCGACCGATGCTCGTCATCACAATACCTAGTCCGCCGCCATTACATTTTACGCCACTTTTTATCACATCTCGATTCATGGCGCTTCGACGCACTTCAATTAACCTCAAAATGTTTAGTTTTGCAAATATGTATGTTCGAACTGCCGATTTATATACATTTGTATATCAACATTAATACGATGTCCGTGGATATTCATTTATTACTGTAAAAATATACCGAATTCATCTAGATGAAGCCAGACGGGTATTAAAATTAATAATGTAAAGTCTGTTGAGGTTTTAAGCCCGATGTAAAAAACTAATCCTAACTATCCTAATCCTAACGAATATTATAAATGCGAAAGTGAGTTTGTTTGCTTGTTACCTTTTCACGCTTAAACCGCAAACCGATCGCCATCAAATTTCGTATGCAGATAGCCTATGGTACGGAGAAGAACATAGGCTACTTTTTATCTCGGGAAAACATAAGATCCCTGGGGAACGCGGGTAAAACCGCGGGGAGAAATCTAGTATTATCCTAACTTCCTAACTATATATAATATTATAAAAGCGAAAGTGAGTTTGTTTGTTTGTTATCTTTTCACGCTTGAACCGCTGAACCAATCGCGATGAAATTTGGTACGCAGATAGCCTATGGTACGAAAAAGAACATAGGCTACTTTTTATCCCGGGAAAACATAAGATCCCTGGGTAACGCGGGTGAAACCGCGGGGCGGAATCTAGTAATATTATAAATGTGAAAGTTTGGATGGATGGATGGATGTTTGTTACTCAATCACGCCAGAACGGCTGAACAGATCTGAATGAAATTTGGCACAGAGATAGATTATAGTTTGAAATAGCACATAGACTACTTTTTATCCCGGCAAAACATAAGAACCCTTGGGACCGCGGGTGAAACCGCGGGGCGGAAGCTAGTAGGGCAATATGTTTAAACGCGTAGCACATGTGTAGGTGGTATATTTTATGAGGTATATTTTAAGTTATACAGGACAGGGCAATTAGTGCACTCATTATTAAGTCTCTACCAATTATGGGTGAGTACATCAACCAGCACGACTCGTAGCACTGTCCCTTTCAAAATGTTTATTGTTCTTCCTCACCTAGCGTCTCTTGGCTTCTTGTCAGGTTTCACTTTCTAATAAATACTTATCATTGTTTTGTTTCCTTCATTTAAAATCACTTGAAATATTACAAAATTCTAAAGGTTAAATAGATTTATCGGTTAGTTCACGAAACTTATTACTAAATGAATATTCATAACGTTACATCCGGGAACATTATGAGTCAAGAGACCACAAGTTCGACTAGCGTCACTTGTCTTTGAAATATTGGTTACAAAACGAGCGTATTTATTATTACATAAAATTGGTAATCCCAAAGGTACTATTTAGTCATTCGTAGTTGTCAAATAAAGAAGGGGTAATTTTCTTTAACTAGTAATATTGAGGCGAACAACACATTTTTCTTTAATTCAATTCGTCGAGCCATTTCAGAGTTATTGCGAGGCTAAAGCACGGCAATTGATTTTTATATATACACTAGCTGTTCCCCGCGGTTTCACGCATATTCCCGGGATAAAAAGTAGCCTATAACCTCAATAATTGGGCTATCAGATGCAAAAATATATTTTCAAATCTGACTGTTCCAGAGATAAGCGCGTTCAAACAAACAAAAACTCTTCAGCTTTATTATATTAGTATAGTTATACTTAGACAGATTATATCAAAGGGATGAATTAAGCTTTGGTTCATAGAATAGAATTAAACGAGTGCATTGAATGTTTTATGAACTTGTACATGACTTGTAACTTTTTTAACGGGTTATAATTAAGTTTTTAATTTTAATAAAGAAAGCGAGCCATCTTTAAAACAATTTTCATCCCATCTATTCGAAAAGGACGACTTGGTTCCCCTTTAAGTGCACCCAAAGGTGGTGTTTTCTATAAGAAACTTTTGGCGGGCAGTAATAAGTTTTTAATCCTCTTTATCGTGATAAGTGCGCCGCAATTATCTTTGCCGCGCACTTCTTGAATTTGGAACATCTTAGTGTTCAGCGCCAAAGAAATCGAACGCAAATATTGTTTGAATAAAGACTGGCTGGTACGACGGCCCATAGTCGCGCCGCCGGCTGAATAAAATAAAATAAAACTGTAACAATAAAATTTCATGTCTCAAATGTAAATATAAGTTTTTAGTTGTTTTATTGTGTATTAGATACTATTTAATTTTAATTTAGTTGTTACTCTATGTTTTATTAAATAATAATATTACAATAAAATATGAGGCGCCTTTTATTTTCTCATAGAGGGTGATGAAAAGTAGAGTGTATCACTCGGGCGCAAAATATATTTTTGGCTCGGGCGACGTACTTTGAATCCCTCGCTACGTTCAGGATTTTACTAAAGAATCCCTCACTTCGCTTTGGATTCAAAAAAGCGCCCTCGCCGTAAAACTATTACTTTGCTCTTGCTTTTATGATACAATCTAGTATTAAATGTCTAACAATTATTAAAATCATCTATAATTCAACGGGTAAATATAATCTACGGACATCTAATCTACGTAATCATCGAAAAGATAAACGCGTGATAACAGCGTATCATGGTACCTAAGGAGTGTGATTCCAATCACAAATAAAAAAATAGGTGGGTATTAAAGTTCATGTATGCCAGCTTCTTAATCATATTTTTTTCTGCTCAATATACTTCAAATTGTAATATCTCATGAATATTATTTTATTATTAAGTATGATATGGTGTTAATTAAAAAGAATTAAACGAGAAAATGACAAACCAACTTCTAACAAATCATACCTACATATATTTGTCATGTCCGTTAGTATTAATTTTAAAAGAAGCCATATTTAATGTGAATGTTGTAATGAGTTAAATCAATTAAATGTTAAAAGTAAAATCTTAGGTAATTAGCAATTCTTATGATTAGTCGACTTTGAAACATTTTAATATTCCGTCACGTTTCTGTAGAAATGGTAAGACGTCATCTCCACACTTCAGTCACCGTCACGGCACGTCATGGCTAGACTGATGTGACGGCGACGTGACAATGTGTGGGAATGTATCATTAGTTTGGCAGGCCGATATGTAGTAACTAGTCCGTACATACTACACAGATACATACACTATCTTTATATTAGCTTACATAGATATATATTATTATCATTAATGGAGGTACTTGTGACTTCTATATAAGGTCAAAAAGTAGCCTCGTCCTTATCATTCTCAGAATTACGTTTTTGACCTCAACAATGGTGTCTTTGTCCTTCCGCTCGTGTAATCAGTATTCAAAACACGTGACGAGTCATTGAGGGTATCAATAAATTTTAATGTTCCTTTTATTTTAGTGATGTGATATAATTAAAACTGTTTATAGTATCTATATATATTCTTCAGGTGCATCTTCAACTGGAGTATATTAGCAATTTCTCGTATCTACCAGTTTCTCATGTACCTAAGTAAGGTAACGTTCAGTCAGGTTCAGTGGCACTCACGTTGGATATAACGTAGTCATGTTTTTTTTCTGCGATCGTTTCTTTATTTTTCAGCTCATAATTGCCTCTACATATCATTTGATATGCAACATTTTTGACGGTCTTACCATTTGTATCTAATATTCCCCCTTATTCAGACCCAAACGGTTGCCATTCCAGTCCGTAAGGACGATTTTATTTTGTTAAATTTAGGCTGATTGTGTTAGTCGCAGAATTCTTGAATTATTATTATTCTTCTCTTTTGGCATTCATCTAAAAACACTAATTTCGAGAAATATTTACATTTTCTGGGACTTTTTAACTATTGGTATTAAAATCCATACTCAAATGTAGCAATGCATTGCAGGAATACAATATTGTGTATTGTAAAATTTGTAAAATATTATTATTGAATCTGTACATAAAGATTTCTTAAAATAATATTGATTTCGACACCTTACCATTACTAATCCAGTAATAGCTATTTAATTCAGTGTTCCCGATAATCTGAAATAAAAAAGAAAACGCGATTAGTTAACGTAAAATGTTATTTCTTAAAATTATAGTTCATTTGAATATTTTCTAATATGTATTAATTTATACTAGAATTAACTTTTTACCTACGTTAAGTATATGAATATTTTATAAGACAATAATAATTCGACAATTAGTGTTTCCTTATGAATAATTCGTGTTATTCGAGGAAACGGCACAATGACGACACGGCATGGCAGCGAGCGGCCGCGGCGCGGGCGCAGGCGCACACGGACTGTACTTAGCGATGTATAAATTTAATCATACACACACATTGGTCACATGATGTCACCTGAGTGTAATATATGATTCGGGTAGCACATCTGTGTTCATTTCAGAGTTTTAGTTTAATACTTTTTTTTACTTCATTATTAATAAAAGCTTATTGAAATGTGATATCGTACAAAGAATGCAGAAGTTGATGGCAAACAATAGTTATTTGATAGCGAAGTATTTGCTTTATTCGCAAATATTTTAAAATGTTGTACAAATTACAATGTCACGTCACGTTTTATGTAACCACAGAATTTGTAGGTATGGGATATAGTCCGAATGAACAACACAATACTTATTTAGTTTTATTGTATAGGTAACAACGTCGGTAGCTAAATACATAGGTAAAATAAGTTGTTTTTTTTATTAATCTACTTATTTTACGAGTATTTTAGTAGGTAACAGTAACTTCATTCATATGAACAACATTGTGGATTGGTACGGATTAAACGTTTTATGAATCTACTCATTCTATGTCAGTAGTCATTTTTTCCAGATATATGTCGTAGGATGATTAGATAATTCGAATTCTCACGCAAAAACCCTAGGGGTATTGTGAAAACACGTATAATTAGACAATGATGAAAACATTCTACATGTAACTTCTAAAATCTCTTCCAATTCAGAGACGATCCGGATTCTTTAGGTTTGAGCTTTACTTCGTGGTTATTTGTTTTAACTGCACGAAAAGACGATCAAAATACAATTGTCTTTGCTTCACGGAAACCCTTCATATTGGATTGGATGGCGTGCTTAAATAAAATATTTTTCTTTATTTTTTTCTATATTGAGAAATGTTTTCACCATTATCTAATTTATTTGTGTTTTCGCAATATCGTATAGGGGTTTTAGCGAAAATTCGAATTATCAAATATCGTACGACATAAGTATATATTATTATGTTGTTTATAATGCTCAACTATTCTATTAAATGCTAAGCAAGATAAAATCGCTTGCAACAAGTTTGTGTTAACCTCTCCAAAGTAAATTCAGAAGAGGTCTTTATATATATTTATTTCTCATAATTTCCTGTCATGAAGTCACTTTTACTTTTGTAACTCACCTAGTTACAATTAAAATGTTTTTTGAATGCTTAGTGCTAGTAATAATTGTTAAAATTACTTTAGTTAGAGGTACCTAAGCTAATATCACGTTTACTTTTACGACATTTGTCTATATGTATAGGCACAGCGCCTCTCGTGAAAGACTCGTGGAAGTAATTTCGCCTATACATTTTTTTTATAAACGCCAACGTGATGGTAGCGTTTTAAGTCATTTTAATCATTATTACCGGCCGTATTATAACGGACCTATGCTACTGAACAACCTAAGGAGCTTGAGCGTAGCTCAAAGTAGTAATATATTGGTATTTACCAACAGTGAAGGAAGAAATATAGCCCTGGTTTGTGTAGTACCTAAAGAGAGCTGATCAGCTTGGGTACCATCACTGTTGGAGTTGTTGGCATATGTACCCTGGAATGACGTAGCACACTTATAATATTCACACAATAGATACACTTGATACCACACAATAGCTGTGTCTATGTGTGAGTAGGTAATATTTTTATCGGTGTAAATGAGCTGATTAGAGGTCAGTGACGTCAAAGTCAGCTGGAGCCACTTTTGATTAACTAGCATTCTAAAGTCATCCTTATTAAAGAATGATAAATTGATAAGTTTTTGATAAATTCTCCGTCTTGTTTGTTATAAATGAGTTCAAAAAACTTTTTTCTTAATGAACCTACGCATTTTGTAAAAATAACTTTCTGAGGATGCAATAAAAATATCTGAAATGTTTCCACAAAAAATAGTCGACTTTATCTGTAGAAATATTTGTCCATGATATGACTGACGTACGTGGACACAAATAAATAATACAACGGTTATCGTTACATCACACAGCACAGCTGTTAAACAGGTTTGATACTGCATTCCTGAGGGAACGCCAGCGCTTCGTGCCAACATACTGACATAAAAAAGCTAATTATTTGTAAAAAAGTAGCACAGAGTGAAATAGTTTAGAGCTCATATTATAAAAATGCTACATTATCATCTAAATGAAATAAAGAAGTGCCACAAAATTTAATTTGCATCTCAGTTTTCCCTTAAGACTGGTAGGCATTGCCAAGTTTCATGGAGATAACATATGTATTGCTATCGATGAATGAATCCCGGCACAAAATAAAATATACTCTGTAATGTATTTTATTACAGATACATCTACATTTAAATAAAGCCTATTCTGCTATGTGAGCGTGTAATTAATAAACATTTACTTATTAATTATGTTTGATTAATAGATTTATTAAATATGGCAAAATTTAAAAGTGTTTTAATTACCTCGTCCCGTTCAGTCCGTCACAGTTAGTTAATAAGATTATTAGTTCGTCTCGACAAGAATTCCCTAATTAGGAAGTAACGCGCGCCGGAAGCAGTATCGGCCATTATATTGTTGCTATAATAAAGTGAGAATTTATTTTACTTTAGCTAGGCTACGTTCGATCACAAATACATCGTGGTAAGTGATGAATTGGCCTAATGTAGTGAACACACTGTAGCATGTAGATAAGCGCCTGATGACGGGTTTTCAACTTCAAGATTATTACTCTCTCCCGATGCTCTCAACAAAGGGTTCTATAAAGTACCCAACCACCATGCACAGACCTAGATTTATAAAATAAAAAACAAGATATTATCAAATAGTTTCTACGATTTCCCTTGTTCACGCGTAAGAATAATTACGCATGATGTCATACATTGAAATGATAATTCACGACTAAGTCATAGCATTTAATCATCCATACATGATGTAATGCACGCACCGACTACCATTCATGACCTATTACCTACTCATCAACGTTTTTACAAGTTTGCTCAAAGTCAATGAAATATACTTAGTTAAGGACCGTTTAAAACCATTGTATCTAACAAATGGATAATTGCATTCTTATCTTTAGCGATGCAATTAAACGTGCAAAGAAACATTTAAAGGAAGAGGAAGTAACATGACATAAATAAAATGGAGTCAACACCGAACAAGTCATGGTTACTATATTATGTTGTCTGTCAATCGTTGTTCTAATTCGTATACCTACAATCTAATAATAAACTTTTTAAATACAAACTATGAAACATGACTGTTATAACGCAATAGTGACAATAATAGAACAACATTGAGCGCTCCCAAATTACATTGGAGTGCCTAACCTGTACGCGGCGCCAACAATCAACTCACAAAACATTACTACCAACACAAACATAATGTATACAACAATATTTAATATACAAACTACTCTATTATCATCACTTTATTTTTTTTTAATAATACACCCACGAACACTCACAATTCCTAACTTGAATCGCGATTCCTAGAATTCTATTATATTTATGTCGTTTTAGGCTGCACGTCCTCTTCGTAAGCCAAGGGTCGTATTCGTCATCCAAGACATCCTCGGGGAGATAGACGACATTACTACGTTTCCAAATAAATATCATCACCACACAAAACCGACTCCAATATTGTCTAAGACCATCGCAAGGACCATCTAGGGCGAAAAGCTAGTTATGTGTAAGACTCTATCATTATATGGTTTACAAACCTGGCAGAAAATTTTGCAATAATTATAATATAATATCATCGTGACATTGTTACTTTGGGTTCGGTTGACGTTGTGATATACAATTTCAGCTTATCTACTAAATATCTATTTAAAAAGTAGTACATGTATGTAATATCAAATAATTTATCTGATTCCCACAGTACAACCTCTGTTTAGTTTGGAATTAGAAGGCCGTGTGTAAAGGATGTCCCAGGATATTTTTTTCTTCTATTCAAAAGTGGGTATGACTGTAGGCCCTAGGGCCTAAATTTTATTCATGGCCTTTAATTTAATATACTAAAAGTATATACTCTACAAAGTCAACGCTACTGAAGATGCCGCCGGTTTAAAAATGCTATTTTTTGACGATTTGGAAGCCATTAAACGGTTTTATTCTTTTCCGCCATCTGCTTCGTAGGTATATCAGGAAATCCGTAATATTATCATTTATAATATCATGTTATTTTTCTTCTATGTAAATACAACAGGTCATTGAACTACATCATCCCATTATATTAGATAAGAATGAAATTATTATTGTATTATTATACCTTATTGTCCAAAAATTTAGATAGTGATCGGATTCAAGTGAACATTTTCCGGAACCTTATAGGCAAAGGAATCGTCTGGCAGGGGGCCCACCCCCCTGCCAGACGATTCCATTGCCTATTATATAGAATAGGTTTCCACCAACCGTTCTAAATATATTAGTGACGATATGCTGACAGCCGTGTGGTGGTGACGTGCGCTGACGCAGCGCTGCCCACGTCAGCACCCACTGAATCACGCGCAGCTAGGCCGCCCCCGCCCCCACCTCACCCGGCGCCCGTGCCATACATATAAATGTGGCTTTACTTTATAAAAGAATGACTGATAGGCGTGACATTGGTAAGATTAATGCAAACACTAACGAGATATCAGCTAAAATATTCCCTTCGAAAACATTTTTTTTGTTGCAGAAGTAAGGCGAGTCCCTTAGAGTAGGTGGAAATTTCTAGTTTTATTCCTTTTGGTGTGCGAAGATTATGTCGAAAATACATTAACTAAAAAATAATATTTTGCTGCATGCAGAGAAAACAACAATAAATTGTAATAATTATTGGGCAGAAGAATCATTAGTCTGCACTGCCAACTGCTAGATATCAGTTCGTCGATTAGGTTTTGATTGATCGATCCGCCCTATTCATTGAGAACAATATCAAATGGAATTAAGAGTTGAATAGAATCGAAACAGATTTTTGAGTTTGACGGTATATAAGGCCAAATAAGAATTTTAATGTTGCAATAAAAAATGTTAATATTTTTTTATACCTATTTTAAAATAATTTAGAACAAATAAATTATGTTATGCATATTTATCATCGAGTTTCTGTGCATTTTATCAAAGAAGAAAATATTGCGAGTCTTCTCTATTTAATATCCAGAAATCTACATAATTAAGTTCTAGGAAGGAGTAGGTATATTATTGTTTTATAACTAACTTTCTACATTTACCTATTAGTATAGTCAAAAATAGTACCTAATCAATTTAATTGAAGTTCAAAATTTTAATTCCACTAGCCATTACCTATACGTGCACTCATTAATAGATTCAAGACGATAAATAGATATAAATGGTCTCCTCGAGTTTGCTATCCATTTATTTACTACTATCTACTCAAAATTTTGTTATTTTTTTCCCTTATAACACACAAATATTGTCTTGTCAGTGAGACTAGATAAATCATATTGTGTAAGAAATCTGAGTTGGTTTTGAAAAGAGTAAGTAATTAGTGAGTTATTGCCGGCTCTTCTCAGCAAAAGCAACGTTCCAACTATAAGACTATTCGTAAGTGCTTGTGAAGATGAATGAATATAATTATTTATATACCTACTTTTATATTAACCTTAAACTCCGTGCTATTTTTAAATTATTGTCTGTATTAACTTTCAGTTTATTATCATAATACATATTATAAATACGAATGTGAGTTTTTTGTTTGTTTGTTAACAATATAACTGTTAACTTTATTTTTAAACTAGCTGTCCCCCGTGGTTTCATGTCCTTCTCCATAACATAGGTTATCTGCGTACCAAATTTCATCGCGATCGGTTCAGCGGTTTAAAAGTAACAAACAAATAAACAAACATACTCACATTCGTATTTATAATATTAGTTAATTTGATATTTTCCAGTGTTATGTTATCCTATTGTTGCAGGTAAGCACGTATACGTAATGTGCGAAAGACAAACGTTCATTGGTCAAAACCATCGGAACCGGCTGGGTGACTCATCGTCAAAGGACCCGGCCTCTTTATTACAAATCCCACTTGGAAATCAGAGTTGAGCGCGCAAAATACATTTTGTACCTCAGAGTAAATATCCCATATGTATTAATTGTCTTTTATTAAGAATCAAGTCGATATCAATCTTTGAAGAAGTTATTAGGTATTAATAAAAAGTTTTGTGCTATTCAAATATTACTTTATTTATTTATATACCTATCTTTATTCGAATTATTAAAAAAACAAAGGCCAGCGAGAATACCTACATATTATTTTGTAACAAAACATCTATGATTTCAACCTGCTTTTGTTCACATGTGATGAGTAAGCGTTTGGAATTATGCAACCGCGCGCGACAGGTCTCGACTTGAAGCTTGGAGGCAATCGCCCTCCTCCGGAGACCTCACGATAACCTTACACCGTTTATAAAAGAGTTATTTTTATTCCTGTCGTCTTAATACATTAGGTGGATGATAGTTATGTGTTTTTCTGCTGTAGGTAGTTTTATTAAATTTCTAGTACTTAACATTATTGATAAATCATAATTATGGTTAACTAGGTAGTAAATTTGAATATTTCTCAGGCTTATTTATTAACACTTGATGCTACCATTATTAAGATTACCAATTATCTAGTTTTTTAGATTAAAGAAAACTGAAATTACTTACCTATTGAAAATATGAAAAATGTTTGGGTTTTCTCTCGTTCAACAAAGATATATCACAAATATTCACAATATAGACAACAATTCGTAAACCTCTCGTTTAGCAAATCATTTCAACAAATTAAAAATATTTTTAATTTTTAGATTTAACATGGTAAAATATCTTGAAAAATATTTACTTGATACCAAGGTACTTTACAAACGTTTTGAATTAGAAATAATATATCGTTTGGGTTTTGAATAATATTACATAAACCAAGGCTAAATGTTCTAAACAAAAATAGAGGCGCAATGGGGATTTGGAGGGCGCTTTCGCACTTTACTTGGCGTTCGTATTCGTTATTGTGTTTTTACGTGAAACATTTGACGTGCAATGAAACAAAAGGTTGTAATTAATAATAAACATACTATATCTAGACGACTTGGTCTCTATTATTTTATTGGATATTCGAAATTTCACTCTATATTCCACCTTCAAGGCTTTGTGTGGTTACCACCTTCGGTCTCATCATCACTTTCCATGGTGAAATTGTGGTCAAACACATAATTTTGTACCACATAGTAAAAAAAAGTTCAGTGGAATATCTTGGATCATAATACCCTACTGGAAATGTATTTATTCAATGGGAAATGTATTATGTATTGAACACACAAAAAATAACACATAAAGACATCATGACCTTGTGGGATCCTTATACATGAAATACGCAGTTCTGAAACTGGCTCTAATATAATAAAAAACAGAAAGAAAGCATGATCATAACGAATAACGCATAACAGTTTCACCTACGTTCCAAATGGACCTTATGTTTACCCGGGCGGGATTAAAAGTATTCTAGATATTATTCGAGGCCTATCTATGCGCCAAGTTTCATCCAAACCTGTTCAAACGGTACGGAGCTTAGCGGTAGCAAACATACATACACTCACACGCCAACACACAAAAAAAAATAATAAGAAGTAAGATAACATAGTAACCTAATCTATACTAATATTATAAAGCTGAAGAGTTTGTTTGTTTGAACGCGCTAATCTCAGGAACTACTGGTTCGATTAGAAACACAAGATCACTCGGGAACGCGGATGAAACCGCGCGGAAAAGCTAGTATAATATATATCTGTCTGTCTGTTTGTTTGTTACCTTTCCATCCCAAGAATGCGGGTAAACCGCGGGGGACAGCTCGTACAAAAAAACAAAAATACTTAGTCATAATATTTCCCTTATGGCAATAAATAATTCTTTATATAGTAGGGATTCATTTTTTCAAATCTATTCGTTGATTTGACAGAATTAATTATTTTAATTTTCAAACACTGTAAATTTTGCATATTCCTATTATTTTGTATTATTAGGTATTATTATCTATAGAGGTATCTTTATTATTATGGCTATTTAACTATGCGTATATTCAGTTACTCAAACTGAATTATTTGCGCTGTTTGAGAATAGTTGATTGTGGAATAATAATTTTCCTAACGTTGCGTTGTTTGGTGTATCATTAGTTACTTACCTATTTGCGCAATTATAGTTTTGTAGCTGTACCTTCTGTGATTTCTTAAAAGTACTCTATATCTTTTAAAATCTTGCGATCAGTCATGAAGACTATTAGCAAATAAGATGTAGGCTTGGTAACAGGTAGAGTGCTACTTCAAGTTCTTTATTTAGTCGATCTCCTTATTGACTCCTGATCAATTTTTTTTTTTTGTAAATTAATAACTTGACACGTGATTCCTGGAATTCTATTTTTGTTACATTTATGTAGATATATTCGCGAACCAAGGGGTTAATTTATCCAAGTATCCGTTTTTGGTATTAGCCCATAAATTAATGTTATCACTTATCAGTGGCAATGTCGCAAAGTTCAGCGTTCGGAACTCGGCTGCGCGGGCGCAATCGCGGCTCTGACGTCATGCGCATGATAGGTGCTTTATCGTTCATGTGTAACACGGGCGATTGTTTCTGTGGAAATTCTCTTGCTTGGCCTCCTGGTTAATATAGTAGGTATAATTATAATTGTCAAACGATAACCTATTTATCATGACCTTTTTCGAAGCTAGCAACTTTAATCATGCAACGCAAACCCTACGTGGGTACATAAAATATTGCAATTGTACATACTGATTTAGGTATATTTCACTCTAGGTCGTTAATTTTGCACATACATTTTTGTAAGTCGATATCTGTTTGTTCAGCACTATGTCGCGAATTATAAATATCATCAAGGTACCTAATATGTGAACCAAGTTCCATTTGTGATTTAGCTGCTTACGTATATTATGTGAATCATAATTACTTACATCGATGAATAGCATCAGTCGGTGCCATAATATATCGATTGAATTATGTATGACGGAAGACCGGTTTACGTCAGAGGAAGCGGTACTTTTAATGGCTCCAGTAGGCGAGATTCAGATAAAATGAGAAGCGGAAATGCTCGTCCGTCTGTCAATGCGGCGACAATGTCGTGCTATTTGTGTTAAACGAGCGATTTATTTCAGTCGGTCGCGACGTGAACGTCCGCAGCGGAATTTCGGCCGCGAGGAATCTGATTCCGTTAGCTTGCAGCGACCGCGAGACCGAGAGAGCCAGGGACGCTGCATCCTATGCCATCGTTGTCGGCGCGGCCGATAGGCTCAGATACTTGTTGCCGGGCGCCCGTCCGTCGGGCGGTGCGGACGGGCATGCGCGGCGCGGTGGTGCCGCGGCGCTTACCATCGCGAACTGCGCTGTGCCAACATCCCCTCTATGATAATGCCACTATTCGTGCATAAGGAAAATTCGAGATGCGTGAATGCGGCTGACTCATCACCTCGTTCACTGACGCCGCCGCGCGCTGTGGCGCTGGGTTCGACCAGTGTCACAAATTTTTTATTAAGTTGGCTCGTAATTAGCATTTAGACTACAATTTGCATTTAATTTTCAGTTAAGAGCCAATATCGTCACATCTTACCTTCAAAAGGTCATCATTATCCACTCAAGGCGGTATTTGATCCGCGTTTCGGTCGGCGCTCACACACTGCATTTTGTGCACAGTAATTATCCGATCGTAAATCACACAAAAACGACAGCGAAAAGGACCTCGCGAGACTGCTCTGAGTAGAGGCGCGCGCGCACGAACGTCGTCGACCAGACCAGCGCGCACTCGCTCACGGAACTGACTGCGCCGGCGTTCCATTTAGGTCACTGTCATACGGTGGTGGGTGGTGGGGACACACGTTCGCCACTTCGACTCTGAAAAATTAGCGTCTCGCGACTATGTTTCAACGCCGCGGGCGTTTTCCCCTCTCGATCCGCACCAATCACGCCGCGGCGGCGCTTGTTTTGCCGCCAATTTTCGGCTGTAGTCAGTCACACACCTTCACAGATTCGCGACTACACCGTTTGGTTTCCTAGCAGCAACTGATGAATGTTCTACACTAACCGTACCGAGCACCTCTCTTTTTCACCATCTGATGTCCACTGGATTTTTGTGTTTTCTTTCTATTTTGTTCGTCGATAACCGTCTGAGCAACATTTATCTATAATACTATTATATAAGCCTAAGTTGAATAACTAGGATAGGATCGCCTTGACGTGATTATTTTATGATTTACCATTTATGCATACTGTATGTACAAGTAAATTATATACTGTCACATCCTCTAATTTTATATCCAATTGCAAATAACCACATCCATCCATATCCGGTTTATTTTACATAATACATTTTCATCTGAAAGAATACACAATATTTTCAGTAATAATTTAACAATTGCTACAAGTAAATATAATAAATAATAAAATTTAATATAAGTACATTGCATTGCCATCCAACGTGGCAATGCCGCCAGCATTCTGGGTACGCTGCCTTCTGATAGCGACTTTTTTAATTTAGACTATTTTATTTAAGCTTCTTACTTTTAGTCATAAGTTAGTCTTGAATTGTATATTATATTTTTGTTGTGTTGTAACTAATATTTATTATACTACTAATATTATAAAGCTGAAGTACATAATAATATTGTTAGATGTGATGTAACAGATAATCTTATACGTGGTAACAGCATGCCACTCTTTTTTCTAAAATTAAGTAGATGTTTTTGCTTATTAGGTACACAATTGGGCACAATGATTTTGAGCGTGGATTTAGAATAGCTGAATGACTGTTGGTGAAAGAATTCATATTCCCATTCATAGAACAGGCGCCTCGGAGTCTGCGTCGGACATGAACGAAACTGCCCGGAGAAAGTTGTCGACGAAGCACACTTGTCTTAACGCGTAACTAAACCGAACACGAAAGTCATTAGTTACAATACGCACAATCTGTCCAATCAAGTTGGCAGGATAGAAGTTAGCCACGGGTGGATCGTCAGATACAATTTTAAGGAACTAAATGGTGTCTAGAAGCGGGAAGTGTGAGCGGTATCTAAGGCTATATTTTTTGTTAAACAAAGTATAATGCTTACTTTTTTACTGTTTTCTTAGCGACTGTACAATGTGCGAAAGATCCGGAGGGCCTAGCTGGAGGCCAGCCAATTTAGAATGCGCGGTATGTTTATTGATAATGAAAATGTTTTTTTTTAAATTCATATTATGAATAGTCTGACTCTAGATATCTGACGTCTCAATAGAGACGGTTCGAAAGATTGTTTTTGCTGAGAAATAAGTAATAAACTCAGGAATTAGTGATTTTAAAACCAATTTAGTTTATTTTATTATATTTATATATCTATTCATTTGAACGCTCAGTGGCAGTGACGTCGAATGCCGTGACGAAGGTTGTGGGTACTAATCCTACAATTGTCATGAGCTTTTGGTTAAGGAAAAAATCGTGAGGGAATTATAGCACGTTGGTAGGGTACGTTGGAGTGCCCGCCTGACTGGCCTCCACACTCAAGATGATAATCTGTCACCAAGCTCCTGCTGGTGTGATCCAGCAGCTGCACAATACATTTTAGAATTTGTATGCTTAACACCTTTAGGCACATCATCACTTATCATGGTGAGATTGTTGTCAATAACAGGCCTATAAATCGTAACGACGAATTTGAGTGTGGTTAATTGAACAATAACTTTACTAAAGAATCATAACCTCACCTCTGACCTTAGACCTCTGAACTTAATAAGTTATCAGTCAGAGGTTTTTAAAAGACAATATTATATTTATACTAGCTTCCGCCCCGCGGTTTCGCCCGCGTTTCTAAGGGATCTTATGTTTTTTCCGGGTTAATTAGTAACCTATGTGTTAATCCAGGATGTCAGCTACCTCCATACCAAATTTCATCAAAATTGGTCCGTTTGAGCGTGAAGAAGTAACAAACATTCAAACACACAAACTCACAAACATTCACATTTATAATATTAATATTTTCACAAATTAACAATAACTGAGTTCTTCCACGGCCTTGGATTCTTTGTCCCTATAACTTTGGACTGATAATGAATAAACATTTTTGAATTTGTTTCCTTACTTGACATAACCACTTAGCTATGTACCTAAGTCATAACCAGTATTCAACCGGTTTATTCAAATCTTATTATAAAATTTGGAACAATGACATTAATGAATTACTAATCAATATTATTAAAAAAATATATATATATCGTGAGTGAATGCATAAATATACATATATTTAAAACATACTATTCATTACAAAATTATACAAGTACACTCAGTTGTATAACACAACACGAATAGAAAAGAGATTATTCCATATCATTCCAGAAAAGTTATTAGTAACTTGTGTTATTAATAAGTGTGTTAATTCCAAAAACTATGTTGATGAGATAATCTAAGCTACCCTCATCATACTGTACCCATAGCCCCATAGCATAAAACAGAATAAAACACCTCACACCTTACATATAAAATGTTGAACTTTATTATAACATAAATCGAATAATCATCTTTTCTAGACTCACACACACAATGTATATGTTGTGATACACACCACACATGAGCAAATTGTAAATGTGCCTCGATCAGTTTTTCTTAATATCATGGGCTTAACAGCTAATCCCCCTTATTCAGACCCATTCGGTTAAATTTAGGGTGACGCTGTGTTAGTCGCAAAATTCATTTGCCACGATCGTGTACCGATCGACTGCCTCATTCCATATGGAAGTCTGAAATGAGAAAATAGGAAATACCATCCTATTCAGTAGAGTACCTACTCAATCGGTTCGTCTACCAAATCGGGACCGCAACCGAGCAGGTCTGAATAAGGGGGATTGTGTCTTTATCTTTTATGTACCACTAGGGTGACAAACATTATACGGCTAAGTTCTATATTGTCATTATGGAGTGATTGATTTAGAAACAAACTTCCATACAAAATTATACATTAATATTGTCATAACACTAACTCATAGATCATTTATAACAATGTTAAGATATTTTTTTTTGGAAATATTCATAGGCCTCGTAGCAATATATTTGTTTTCACTATAAATCAATTAGATTTATGAGAATAAAAATTATTTATTATTTATATTAAAACGTGATTTAGGAAGTACGTATTGGTAAATACCTAAGTAATTTATTTTAATAAGTCAATATTTACATATTTACAATTAAAGTAAAAAATACAAACTATGATATATAGAAAACATCCTCAAAGCCCTCGCTGCTGTCGATAGGCAAGGTTCCCAACATGCTGGCAGCGTTCCCTTTTTGGATGGCCAAGCTTATGCGTTGGCGGAAAAACTCCCAGCCCGTCGGTCTCCCGAAGCCTCGATGAGCTTGGATGATAAAATCCGAGCAAATCGGCGAGGATGGACCCATGGACCCATGGTTTCAAATAAAAGTAAATATTTTATAATAATCTCATAGAGTTCGTAGCAGTCATCGTAGTCAGTAGTAGTTTTTTTACTTTCTTTTTTGTAAATTTATAACAAGAATACAAAATTTAATCTGTAATATATAGATTTTATATATTTATTTAGTTAATATAAATATTTGAGTTGCCGAGTATATCCTTTCGTTGATAATAATAATTGTTTTTAATTTTAATATGTATTACAGGGAATAATCACGTAGAGTTCGTTCGTAGCAGTAGTATTAATGAGTTTTTTTTTAAATATTTACCTGTTTTTATATTTGTGTAACTCTGTAATTGTGCGCCTGTTATAATAAAATTTATTTTATTTATTGTGTTAGAAATATAAGTACTACATAATTAATTTTAAATATTTTAGCAAAGTCAAAATAACCTGTAGCGTTCGTAGCAGTTTCGTAGTCAGTAGTTGATTTTTAGTTTTTACACAGTTTGCGTTGGAAACTTTCAGCTTTTTTTTCAGGCAAAAAATATCTGCAATTTTTTTCAATAACTCTGAGATTTAAAGCAGACGTTAATCACAGTTTTTTATTTGATACATTATGCGTTGAAATGTTTAGATATTTGTGGTGAAAATTTTTAGAAAAAAAAACAACTGAACATTAAAATATACGGTTTTGTGGAAAGCGCGTAGGTGAAGCTATTATTGTTGTGGCAAAAAATAAAATAGCTATTTAAATCATTTGATTAGTTAGTTACCATAGAGAATATGGGAGCTAATTTATATTTTGGAATTATGCCCCAACGTTTGATAATTACCTACTTTTTAATTTTAAGAGCTGTAATATTTCACCATAATCTATAAATACCGTCATTGGAACTGTGTTAAAAATATATTGATTAATTAATGAAAACTCAAAGTTACATTTTTATTATATTTAATAATGTTGACTTACTCTATTAATTTGTATATAAACAAATACATTTTGGGTTAAATATGTTATTGTTTAGTGCTTTGTTTTATAATCTCTCTAGAGACTAAAATAAACATCACTGGAATACTACCTACCGTTAGAGGTACCTACTACATGAAAATAATGATTATTATGCTTTCCTCTGATATCAAGCTAACAAGTACATTCTCTTGCACATTATTAGAAACTTTGTTAGAGCATTGTCGATACTTATCTTTTTAATAACTACTGCGAATAATTCGGTCGGTATAATTAAAGTGATTAACATACAATTTCATAAAAATAATTTACACGGTAATATTTTCAGGCGTTCAAGTAAAGTAATTATAATATTTATTTGACCGAGCAGTTGGCGTGGTTGGTACCCTACCTATCACGTTACAGGTCGTAAGTTCGATTCCTGCACTGGAAAGACATTTGTGTGCATGTCTGTTGTAAAAAAGTAGTATATCATTTAACTGATTTCCATAATAAAAGTTCTACCTATTTTGGGATCAGACGACCGTGTGTGAGGAATGTCCTGGGAAATTTATTAATTTTAATTATTTATTTACATTATTAACCATTAATAGTGTGAAGTCAAATATTTCACAAATTAATTACAATTGGTTTACGATCTTAAAATTATGTAAGTACCTAATGTGTTTTATCATGTTTGTTTAGGAGATATAAATAATGTAAATACCAGAGATTTCGATATCAGGTCATCATCATGTATCATTATTATTTTATAATGTGATCGAATTGAACATAATCCATTTATGTCGGTTTATATCTCCTAGTGGACCTTGAACTCTCGTTGAAGTCACTAGCAAGAATAACTACATATGTATGATCATAGTATATTTGTTATGTGGTGATGATATGGCGGACGGTGATAGTCACATAAACCCTAGAATTAAAGCGCTCTCAAGTGCAGCTATCGGAACACACCGTAGTGTTTGGCAGCAACAGATTTTTACATGAGGATTGTAGCCAGCCAGGCGAGTACTACAAAGTATGTTATCTTACACCGAAAGCTCAAGCTCATTATTAGATTCGAACCCACGACCTCCGTCACAGCATTCAACGTCACTACCACTGAGACTCAATTCATCGCATCTAAAATGTCTACGTATTAGAATAGGTTACTGAAATAACATACCTCCTAAGAAGTTAAGTTTTTCAACATGAAAATCTTGAGCACTCGTTGTATATTACATATTTATTACAAGCCGACATCTACGCTACTCGAACGAACACGGGTGTTTCTCGTACATGATAAAAACCTCGAACAAATAGAACTATCACGACACACGGTGTATTATGATGAATGCTTGTTTGATAGTTAGGCAAGTCATTGACGCGACTACAGCACTGTTTGACAACACATTAAGTATGACGCGGACATGGCCTGATTGAAAAAAAAAGCGCGGCAAAATCATGGCAGGCTAGGCGGAGCGGGGGGCGGGACAGGGCGTAGCGCCCTTGGTACCGCCCCACTGAGTCACTGCCGTCGCCTGGTGCGCCTGCGCAACAAAGAACGAGCCTTTAGGATCAATAACTCAATATTGTTAAAGATAAATAAAAAATATATTGTCCATTTCTCTAGAGAGACGAATGTAACCGAGTAAGAGAATTATAAAGACGGTCTTCAGATGCTTTTTTTTATGGTTTTACTTAATACATGTTATTTACACAATATTATTATATTTATATTATTTAGAATAAGTATATATAAGGATTTTTTTTAAAGTAGTACTTAAATACGCGTGATAAATGTCTCAAGATATTTTTATTTGGATGTAGTAAAATTAAAGCAGTTTGGGTGAGATATAAAAACTACCCAAGCTTAAAATCTCGCGTGTTTGGTTTCAAATGGCACTTAAATATACATATATGCGTAGGTATATGTTGTTTCTATATCTAGTAGGCCTCTAGTAATAATACGAATTTAAAAATATCGATAGATGACTCATGTACCTACCTACTTATCACGCAAACGTGTCTACAAATCTTGTTTCAAAGACATCCACTTGTTTTTTTTAGATAACTATCGACCTTTCGGAGCATTGTTGGTTTACATTAAATGTTGTCAAATGTTATTTGAAGAACTAACATAACTAAACCGGTAATGTAACTGGAACAATGTACAGATATCAACAAGAATTGGCACGACATTAATGCCATATACCCAACATACTATATAAGAACTTCTAAAGCTTTTTAGATGGCTTGGAGCGGGTAGGAACTCAATTAAACTGTATTTTATGGCTTTCCCTTTCATTTTTTCATATATGTTTCTTCATAGTAAAAATAGAAACTATATGAAATGAAAATGAAAATATTTTTGATTCAAATAGGCCTTCACAAGCACTTGTGAATAGTTTGACTCTAACGCTCAATTCAAAAGGTTGCTTTTACTGAGAAGAGCCGGCAAGAAACTCAGCAATTACTCTTTTCAAAACCTTTGTGTGGTGACATTTATTAACGGCATATAGTATACAGGGTGATTTTTTAGTCACCGGCAATACTTGTAGGGGTGGAAGTACTCATCAATACGAACAACTTTTATTATGGGACTAACTGTGAAATCACGAAAAATATCAGCTGTTCCATACAAACTCGTTGGATAGTTTCTTCTACTGGTAAATATTTGTTTATCATTTTTATTACAACGACCTACAAAACTTTTCCACTTCACACCGAAATATTTGGCAAATCGAATGGTATCATGACTTTTACTTTGTTTCATATCTCAAACTAAAACTGAAGGGCGTGCAAAATTAGGCACGTAGGCACTTATGATAATTGACAGATTTACGATTAACCACAATATAGCCTTCTGGTAAGTGATAATATGCCCTATGAAGCTGAGATGTCGGCCAAGAAGTACTTCGTCACTTCGTCACCCAAATGTATATGCTGGAATTCACCACCTCAGTGAGTGTTTAGCATTTTGTACTTGAAGGCGGTATGGACCACGCCAGATAATTGCCATAAACTATGCTACCAGCATAGACAACTAGGCTATGTATCTATAATAAAGGAGCGTAAAACAAACGGTTTATTAAAGACTTGCGATCTTTATTCGTAACTTCAAAACATATAAATAATTAAAAAATATACTTTAAATCAGTAAAATGAGAAAAATAATACATTCATAATAAAAAAATTACAATACATAATTATAAACAATGTCCTTATATACGTACGGAAAATACTAAATAAAGATATACATACACAATTAAGTTTTACAAAAAAACATCAAATACACAAAATTCGGTTAAGAAGCGCAAATGATATAAAACTACACCATCCACGAACAAACTATGGCAAAAAAAGTATTATGTTCGAGGGAAGTCAAATATATAATAAACTCCCGAAGGACATAAAAGAAGCTAAATCCATGACAACCTACAAACGATTACTTAAATACTATATTCTAAACAAAACAAACATATAATCAAACAATAATAAAAAAAAAACTAAAATAAGATGATGTATGCCACTTCCAGTAACGTCTTGATTGTATATCTACTACGTAATAGTAATAATTGTCGAACGAATTCTTGAACTTTGCAGACTCTTTAATATTTATATTCATTTTATTTTGCCCTGTATTAGTATGTCCGCCGTGTCGCCCAACAAACTGTCTAACATAATAATTATTGTAATTTCTCATGTAAGTGAATGTAATTCTTGTGAGAAATAAAGTTATCTCAAACCTCATATAAATAATATAACATATCATATATTTATATGTAACCTATACTATATTATACTATGTTACCTACCTACCATACTTGCGGCGCCGGCAGCTAAACCGTGTCTGGAAAGTGGGATGCTGCGAGAGTATGTCATATCATCTGGTCTCGAACCATTTCTGCAACCAGGCAAAAATCAGGAGTTAAACTCACTCATTCAGGAGTGCTACCGAATCCTAACTAATATTATAAATGTGAATGTGAGTTTGTTTTTTTGTTTCCTTTTCACGACTAAACCGCTGAACCGATCGCGATGAAATTTAGTACGACGATAGCCTATGGTATGGAGAAGGACATTGGCTACTTTTTCTTCGAGAACGCGGGTGAAACGGCGCAGGACAGCTAGTATTTCCATAAGTCATGTGACAACCTACACAGCGCTGCAGCGGTTCGTTTAATACTATTTGTGACTGTTATATGCTTATATGTTAAACCTTAATCTATATTAAAAATCTCAATAATACTATGTACGACAAACAAAATGTATAGATTGCGTGTAAAGTCAATATACAGTATTTGTATTATTTGTTGGTTTAGATTTGTTCACATCCTGTTCAGCGTGTTTCTGAGGACGTTGATGTCTTTTGTATGGAATGTTACCGGGAGCGCGATTATCCTATGTATCTTTGACAATTTCTTATTTGATTTTGAATTATTTTAGATGAACATGTTGCCATTATATGCTGTGTAATTCTATAATATTGCCATAATAAGACAAGACCTAAAAAAATGATTTTATATATTTTTTGTTAATCCACAGGTCGTGGGTCGTGGTAGACAAACATTTGTGTACATGTAGAGGTATAAAGTTATATATTTACAAGTAGTATAATAATATGTAGGGATTCCAATCGTTTACATTTCATAAGTTACTTTAATTTGTAAGTAATTAATATAATCAAGAGAGGTAGAGCATAGCGATATGTCGCTCAAAGAGCAGCTCGACTGGGGAAATACCTTACAGAAAACCGCAGCTTAATAACTTATAGTTGTGTTCCTGCGCGTGAGTAAGGTAGCCAGGGCTCATCGGGGGGAAGGATCGGCAACGCGTGAGTGATACCCCTGGTGTTGCAAGCGTTCATAGGCTACGGTAACCGCTTACCATCAGGCGGGCCGTATGCTTGTTTGCCAACTATGTTGGATAAAAAAAAATCAAAGAGCTAAATAATAATTACGATTTCAGTATTTTTAAGAAGAAATATCCTTACGAGCTACTAGATTCCACAAATGGACAAACAATAAATAAAAAAAATATTTTTCATTATACTTAAATGACAAATTTATATATATACGAGAGGGATATTATAAAAGACACTTACTTAATTGAACGTTTTTCTATCGGACCGTATTTGTGAGAACAGCCTTCACTGTCCGACTTTCAAATCCGCCGGCTACACTTTGCTCGAGCGGGCGTTCACAGGTGACTCACATGCAGTGCGCTCGCGCCGCCGCCGGTGACGTCATCACCACAACCTGATCAAAACATTTATTAGCACCAAATGACTGAGTGGCTCCGCCTGCCATCCTTGCGGTCTAAACAAGAAATAACAACTACATATTTATTTACTCACATGTTTTTTTATTTTATTTCTAAGAACTCAAATATATTTTGTAGGTACAGTCGACGTCAAAGATATATTTACAATTGAAAGTTACAAAAAGATCTTTACATTAAAATAAGTTGCCATGTAATGTGAAAAGTGCTTGTTTACATGATATATTACAGTTTTATATTTTCACTCAATGTGCCCAAAACATATATACACTATTTAATCCATGGAATTTGCCACTTTTTCTGACTTATATTCGTTTACATGACAAGTTACATAATAATATTTACTCTTAATGTACCAAATTAAATTGCATGTAAAGCTCAATTTTAATATTTACAATCAACCATACATAAACAGTTTTATATTTCCTGGTAAATAAATACCTTTACAAACAATTGAAAGCAGCAGTCTAAAATATTGACAATCGTCGAAAAGAGTACCATACTGTCAAATGGTCTGTTTGTCTCGTTTTCGTGGTCTCGTTCGTTTAGATGACGCTATCAATGCTATGTCGAGTCTTTAATTCCGATGTTTACATTTAAACCATTTTTAGTATTTTTGATTTTCAGAGTTCCGTACCCAGAGGTTAAAACAGACCCAATTACTAAACCTCTAGTGTCCGTTCGTCTGTCTGTCTCTCACCAGGCTGTACCTATCACACGAACAGTTATAACTAGGCTATTAAAACTTTCAGGCGATGTATTTCTGTGCCCCTAAGTTCAATAACAAATACTAAAATCAGAATAAAATAAATATTTAAGTCGAGCTGTTTATTTGTACAACAAATGTGATTTTTTGAAAATTGTACGGAACCCTTAATGTACGAATCCGACTCGCCCTTGGCCGGTTATTTTGTAAATGCATAGATACTGAAGAATACTAAGTTTAAATAAAAGTGAATTTAAGGCCGAACTTCCTTACGTAAGATAAGCGCGATTCGATGACTAACTGTATGGATTGTCATGGTCATGGGTATCTGTTGGATAAATGTCTATCTGAGGAATAAAAATTGGCCCTAAAGTTGTGCTTTTTAGCTTTAGGGGGCTTTTATTCTTGAACGTGGCTTTATTGTTATGTTGATCAAAAGCTGACATACCTACTTTCGTTTCTACTATACCTTTTGATTAAAAGACTTATGAGTACAGTTAGGTGTTTTAATTTTAAAAAAAGTGCTATACTAGTTCTATTAAAAAAAATACTTCTTATATAAATAATCATACAACGTGTGAATATCTTAATGTTTAAACATTTTAAAATCGTGTGTAGCCGCCAAAAGCATCCTGCACGTCTTGTAAGCGTTGGCCCATAGAGCGGACTAAATTTTCGCAGTAGTCAATACCGCGATAGTATTCCCACAGCTCGTGTACATGTTCTCTTAAATTTTGTTTGGTCTTTACCTTCGAAGAGTCCCAGTTTTGGACCATAAGACCCCACATGTTTTCAATAACATTTATGTCCGGGGATTTTGGTGACAACTTTATCAGTTCTATGCTATCTTGTTCATTGATCCATGCTTGGACTATACGGGAAATATGGACCGATGAGTTGTCCTGTACCAAATATATTTTTTATCACCAAATGAAGCTTTAAGTGTTGGTAGTAAGACATCTCTGAGGATTTCTAAATAATTGTTGGCATTCATTCGTGTTGTGATTTCCACAAGTTCACCTGGACCCGAACTCGAAATCCACCCCCAAAAACCAATTGACAGACGTCCACTTCTTCTATCGACCAAGACATTTTGTTCGTCGTAACGCGTGTTTAGCGATATAGGGACACGCGTCCATCTTGGCGTGTTGTGAAGACCTTTTCGTCGATAAAAACCGCGTCTTCAAAGTCGAAATATTGATATTTATTGGCAAAATTCAACCGCAAACCTTTGTGCCGGTCAGTTAGTTGCGGTTTCCTCGCAGGGATTCTACGACGAAGTCCTGCACTCTTTAATCGTCTTCTGATTGTATTAGCACTAACATTTAATTGTTATGCATATGTAGGTACGCTTATGAATCGCTGGACCATCACACTTTCTATAAAGCCCTGTCAGTGTATTCAGAGGTTTTTTTATTTCGGCCCTTAGATGAGTGACATTTCACTGTTCCCTCGTTGCCCCATCTGTTGATCCACAGATACACCGTTGGTCGCTGAAACAAGATGAGAGTGATGAGATTCACTATTTAATATTTCTCATAAAATTTAATATGTTATGACGTAAGGCCATATTTATTACCGTCATTTGAAGGTTTACTTACCGAAATCCCCAGTTCTTCCGATATATCCGTAACCGTAGCTCCATATTCACGCATGGTAATTATTTTGTGCTTTGTATGGTCGTCTATGCGAAACATTTTATTTAATATTGTTTATGAAATTTATCTTTACAATGACACTCGCAATGCATCAATGACGCTCGAAAAGATAAAACACTTCTAGATATATCATAAATAGAATGGAATATTCTTAATATGAATTATTAAAAATAAGTACCTAAGAAGCTAAAGAAAATTATAGCAAGGAGGTTTCTTAAATAAAAGGTAGGCCAGAACGAAATAGATGAATTATAAAGAAATTTGTAAATATGTATGTAAATATGTTTTTGTAGCAGAATGCGTTAAAGTTTTTATGCATCATGAAACGTAAAAACAGAAATGTTGCTCTTGACGTGTATCACGTTTGACACATTGGAGTGTAAATATTATTCTGTAACTTGTTATGTAAACGAATATAAGTCAGAAAAAGTGGCAAATTCCATGGATTAAATAGTGTAAACATATTTTGGGCACATTGAGTGAAAATATAAAACTGTAATATATCACGTAAACAAGTACTTGTCACATTACATGGCAACTTATTTTAATGTAAAGATCTTTTTGTAACTTTCAATTGTAAATATATCTTTGACGTCGACTGTACATGTTTTGTGTCGCATCCACTTTGACTGGTTTCATTAAGGCTAGTTTCAGCTGAACAGCAACATAAAATTGTTTGTTTGATTTTTGTAGGTAAGTAGGTAGGTAGATATTTTATCAAATAATATCAACCATAGTTACATTCTCATTATGTGAGCTGGTGTAAAGCATTTTTTATAAGATGCATGTTTTAAGTAGTCCCGTCCTGTTTTTGTTATATGACGTTAAAAATATGTATCGGCCTATTTTTACCTTTGGTTTCACTAAACTTGCTTTAGGGGATAGAGTTTACGTTACCTACCTATGATCCTACCTACAAGAGTATAATATTACTCGAGTAGAGTTATTGTAAGTACCTAAGGGTGCTTTCGATTAAATCTACTTAAGGTAGGTACTTAACGTAATTATACTTTAGTGGCAACAAGAATGGAAAAATATTACTAACGGAAGCCGTTCTGCTGTTGACAGCATGGTTACATTACAGGCTATTTTTAGATTCATATCAAGGAAGCGAGCATGTGAGCTAAGCAGTGAATGGTAAAATTGTCTAAAAAAAAGATCATTGATGTATGTATAAAATACAAACTATAATAATATATAGAAAAATTCTTATCATTTCAATTTTATAATAAATTATTATTTATCTATGAACTAATATGTAAGAAAACCCAATAGCTTAATTACTTCAAAAATTTGAAACGAATGTAAATTATGTTCATTATCTAATCATTATTTAACCTCATTAATATTTAAGTATTTATGAGAAAAAATATTAATTATTCAGGTATTAAACAATAATATATTATCATAAAAAAATAAGATGTTGGCTATGAACCTAAAAACATTTAAATTGCACAAAATTAACTCAAACCTTATCTTATCTCCAAATAGTTTAAATGTAAGCAGCGGTGTTGGTGCTTGGCGCTGAGCTCTATCTACAACACGGTTTGCACGGTGGTAGGGTACTTTGTAGTACCCGCCTGGCTACCACCCTCAAGTTGAAAATCTGTCGCCAAACACCTATTGGTGTGTTCCGGCAGCTGCACTTGAGAGCCAGATCCTTCTAGGCTTTGTGTGCTTACCACCTTCGGCCACATCATCACCTACCATAGTGAGATTGTGGTCAAACACAAGCCTATAAAAAGTAAAAAAGTAAAAAAAGTAAACATAAAAGCCATCAATGAACTTCATTGATGGACCGGTTGGCCTGACTAACACGCCATGCCACATGGGTTCGATTCCCACCCAGAATATTAGTCTACTCTACATGACATCCGAGTCAGGCAAATGACATGGTCATCTGCCAAGAATGTCCCAGGATATTTATTTAATATTGAATGTAGCTCACATATTTAGTGGAATTCTATAGATTGTATTTATGTATCGCACGAGGAACAGTTGAGTCAAAAAGCTACCCTTTGCCTCGTGAGATACTCCGGGGAGAGCCTAAATGTAATAGAATTAAAGAAATAAATATAGGAGCCAAATTCTATGAAGTTCATTACCATTTACTTACGCTGTACGCGGCGGCGCGGCGGACGCGGCGGTAGAGCTCCCGATGCTTTGACCGGGTGCGGGTGAACGACCGCCAAACCGCGCCAATCCGCCATCTTGGATTCGTCACGGAGCGCGCGCATTATGTCTTCTGCACAAACTTGCCAGTACCAGTATTTTCATTTGCCAGTATACGGCCAGAATAGAATTTCATAACCCAGCTTGCCAGTTTAATTTTTAATGGGCTACGGTATAAGTATTATTAAGTCTTCCTGAAAAGTTTTGTTTTCAGTCGCGATTGTCAGTGCTAAAACATACTACGGTGGCATTAAAAAGCCTACATTATATATATTACTATACATGTTATACATTAGGTACATATAGAATATACCTACTTGAAATTTTATTTATCTAAACTTAAGCAACCATTAGATTTGGGGCGATATTTCAATCGATAGGTAATTTAAACCACGTAGGTAGGAACCTATAAGCTATTCTTCTGATAAGATTATACAAAAACTCTTCTAATTATAAATTATCTGGCCATTGATAAGTCTGGCCTTAGGCGCATGTACCAGCCCATAAACAATTGATGGTCAAATCATCTCTCTCATTGTTTTTTTTGGGTTTTCATTAAAACAACAACTGTACAACACATAGGTACCTACAATGCCGCATCAAAAATGCACTGATTAGGTACTAGTATGTACAACTAAGATACATACTTGGAGGCGTAGAATATAAATTCAAAACACCTATTACAGACATTTGAGGACTACCTATGTAATAAAATTTCTCTGCTTATTTGGTAGTTAATACATATAATATTACCTTTACAGTTGTATGATTCCTACCTAGGTTATAATAAATAATTAAATTATTGTGAAAGTTACACAATAACATTACACCTACAATGCTCAAATTAAAATGATTGTCTGATAATAATAGCATATCCATTGCACGTAGGTACTTATCAGATTATGTGCGGGGGCATGGCCGGCTTAGCAACAGTTGTCGAACGTTGATTTCTCTCTACTGGAGAGCGTGTGCCGAGGGAGATAGTACCGAAAAGTCAGCCTCTCTCGCACCTATTCATTACTGCTTTATTCTCAACAAGTTGTCTGTAATATCTACTTGATTTGATTTATCAAGGCTTTTGCGACAAATCAGTTGCGTTGATCTTAGTTTTATGATAGTATTTTTATAATAGGCGTTTTCTAGCACATAAAGGGCCTAAACAGTAGGTAAAACTATTGAATTAAATTTTGAGATCCAAGAACAGCTCGTAAAAAAGTGTAAAGTGTAAAGCCAAGACTACCTTTTTGGATTTCAAACTATAGTGAAAAGTTAGTTATGTGGTGTTTTGTCACTTAAAATGAATGTTTCTAACGATACAAATAGACAGTATCGAACTCAGCATCTATAAACATGCGATATTCAGGAAATGTTGTCGACATACATGTAAAAGGGCATCAGTTCGCACATAACAAACTAAAATCACCTAAGATGTACAGCATGTAGGTGACATTCCTTGTACAAAGGAGAAACTAGTCGGACTGCATTCAGGGCCCGCCCTTAACCGCCGCCGATGCCGGGTACCGTTGCTGCTATTCTACCATTACACCGGCAAATACAACTAAGGCTGTCTAATGCATGACAAACGCATGGTTTTTCTCAAAATAAATAATGCGAATTGGTCGCAATGTTCCAAAAGATAGAGAGAGAGCCCACACCGCGGATTCCTTCGTATAGGACCGGTTAAATTCCCCAAAGGTGATCAACCAAATTTGTACTGAGTTGTACATTTACAGATTTATATATATTATTACAAATAACATGAGACAAAATTGGAAGTCTTATCTCTAGCATAGGAAGTTTAAAATATTATCCAAAGATTTTTTTATTTTAACGTAGAATCGTAGTATTTACGCTTTTTTATGCTTTATACTAATTATTTGTATTTACTAATGAAACTCTGGGTCCGTGGGGGTCGAGAGCTCACCATCTTTTTCGCGAAATATCCAAACGCCTGGTCGAAGCAACTTGTGACCAGAATGCTGGCTTATATCTTGGTCAGAGAATCTGCATTGCCATCCAACGTGGCAATGCCACCAGCATTCTGGGTACGCTGCCTTCTGATAGTGACTTTTTTAATTTAGACTATTTTATTTAAGCTTCTTACTTTTAGTCATAAGTTGGTCTTGAATTATTATATTTTTGTTGTGTTGAAAAGTAAATAAATACCTATTTATTAATTATTTGTCAATCAATTATAATAAATAGTAAAATCGATTATTATCGAATATAATCGATTTTGTCAAAAGAACAATTAATAAATGCAAAATTAAATCTGTATTATATTATATCGTAAACATTTCAACCGCGTGACTTATTTATAAGTTTGTTTAAGCTAGTTCGTCCCACCAAAGAAATCTGAATATCGATCTCATTTCTTCCGAGATAGAGATGCGCCTAAGGAACTTCTTTGGAGAAACGAACTTTACATTATCTTTAGCTATATGGCTTATTGTGTAATTGATGGCAAAAAAGAGCATGTTCTTGTCTATAAATATAGACAAGGCTGATCTTTTTATTACTAAATATTCAAATTAAGATATCTCGTAAACTTCACTAGTTATCAAAGTCAAATAAAGACAAAATAGGTACAAAAATATACTACAAAAATAACGATTACAATCGCAAATGGCCTATAGAAATTGATACTTCTCATTTATATATACATAAAGCATACACAAGCAACTAAAAGCTGATTAAGGCTCCAGTCTCCCTAAAATCAGTGTTCTTGCGGAATTTATCAGAAAAGAAATGTTGTTTTTTAGTCATTAGAAAAGCAATAAATGAAATATATTTTACGTTATTTTAAAGTGTGAGATTTGAAGTTTCCAATACATATTTTATTTTTTAATTTGACGCCACTTTTATTAGCTTTGTGAGGCTTTAAACATACCTCTATTTACGTTCCATGCGTAGAGGGTCTCATTCATGCACACGCCACGAAAAAAATATAACAAAAACAAGAAATGTATTCAGATTACATTTGTCGGCAAATCCTCTACAATAATCTTATCTAGTTACTTTTTTTCAAAATTGTCTCAATTTCTTATTTAAACTGCTTTAAAAAGTTATAAATTTCTGAATTTGACCCTTGCAACATATATTTTTTTCTATTACAAAGTAATGGTTTAGAGAAATCACAATTTAACCACTTTGAAAGCAACTACTTATCTATCGAATAAAAAATATATGCATTCAAAAAATCATTTGGAATAAATTTACTGAAACTAAACATATAACACAACGAACGGCTGTCAATTCCCAGAGGAATTGAATGGAATTTTGATGCGTTTTATGTTTTATTTGTTTAGTTTCAGTAAATTTATTCCAAATGATTTTTTTTCGTGGCGTTTAAGGGTATATCACTGTACTTTACTCTTTAGGTAGTGGTCAAGTCTATTTTTAAAAGAGGTTGCTGATTTTGTACTGATTACAAACCAAATTCGCATGATACAAATGTAACCAATTTTATGTAAGGTATGGTTTTATCAAAGAAACTGAATGTATACTGTGGACGCAAATAACAACTGTGGTGTATAAACATAGCTGGATAAAGGCTGTATAAGTCCAAACATTACAAATACGTAGAGGTGGATAGTTTTGTGCATACTAATCTATATAAGTACGAAAGAAGAAGTCCTGACTAACTGACTGAGGTGATAATCATCGCAGTTCTAACGTTCTATGTTGGATTCTGACCCAATGTTTAAATTAAAAGAGCCTAAACCGCTGATCCTAGAAACACGAAAGAACCTTGGAGGAATGTTGGAGGGTTAGTTTCTTTTATAACATAGCGATGTACTAAGAAAGGATTTTCTGTAATTCAATTCCTAAATCCAATAGGAATAGGGGATAGTGACGTTGACGTGAATTCGAATCCTGGAATAAGCTTGAGTTTTCAGTAAAGGTAAACATCGTGAGAAAACCATAGCACGGGGTGGTAGGGTAATTTTGACTTTGGCTTTATAATCTGTATCATTAAATGTAAATGACAACCCTTAACTGACTAACAAGATTCACTTAATGTAATGCATGCATGCTCAGAGATTTACACGATTTGTCCTATTGCAGTGTCCCTTTCAGTCATTGGCATGTAGTTGTAGCTCTTGCTTGAGATGTAAGATTTACTCACTAAACACTCTAACCGTTTCAATTAATCATAGAACTATGTTCTTAATATAATTTGTCCTGACAAGATATTCAGATAGCAAACAGCCGCAATTAATATTATAGTAATAGTAATATTACATAAAATAAAAAGATCTACAGTATCATAATGTGTTACGTACGATGAAAAATAACTGAAACTATAAGCGAAAGCTTTTTGTTGCTTTGATTGTTAGAAGCCATTTAAGAAATACTGACAATAATGAATACATTATTTATTATTATTATGTATATATCTTTGTTATTATACCACTCCTTGTTCTTATAGGTGTGGACTGGGTCTTCTAAATGAGGGAAAGATGATAATAACTGCAATAACAAAATAAAAGTATGTGTAAATTATTATTACATACTTTCCCTTTATTACCTTATCCACAGTTTCTTTAAACTCTATGAGAGTTGGGCACCTCTACATAATAACTTGAAATTCCTCGGCTATGTTAGTGAATATGAATATTTTACGACCTCAAAGCTTAAAGCTTGGCTTGAAAGTAATTTAGCTAGATATTCCATGTTCACACGGTATTCTGAAGTACTACAAACTAAAAAGGCAAACGTGTTTCTTTGCAACTTTATTTGAATACCTATGTTTTTACTGCTTTGAGATTCTATATTTAGTACTTTCACAGTGTATTTATTTACAGAAAACTATCACTTCATCTTATTTCAATCGATTATTACCGTTACTATAAAAGAGCTTTACACATTGTAAGTAATAGAAGCCCACTGAATGCATTCAAGTTCCAGTTTTTTCAAGCACAATAAACATAAGCTGTCGCTCGACGTGTGTTGGTTTATGTATATTCAATATTAATATGTCTGATATAATACGTACTTATGTGAAATACGTGTCTATGAGGAAGGAACGACCGGCCTTGAGGAATGCCGTCGCATACATTGTGTGAGCAGATTCGCGGCTAAGCCGAGGTTTCACAACGAGATACGATCGTATCACGAGTTTCATCTCGACTCTGTCTCTACCGACACAACTTGAATACAAGTTTTATAAATTAATTGGCTATTATTGAACGAATTGTAGTTAAGTGTACACAAAATGTAATGACGTTAGCAGGCTTCGTTAGGAGTAGGTATGTTCGTGATCAACCATATTTTAAACTCTTCTTATTTTTGTATTAATGCCTTACGTTGGATTGACGGCAGGAATGAGTGCCACACCATGGGAATGATACAACTGAATATGATGATAACACGAAACCCGAAGAGTTTATATATCTCAGTCATATCTAGTTTTACAACAAACTGATAAGAAGCAATGATACAGCCATGCAGTTCGCCTATCCCACATAACTGGCAGGTCCATCACCGACGATTATTGGATTTTGTCTTATAATATAAGATATAAGAGAGAATATAAGAGATTATTACGACACGACACGACAACGACCCGACGGCATGCAGCTGACATATACATATACAGATATACACCCAGACTCAAGACAAACAGACATGTTCATGACCTGGGGCCACCAACCGCCAATAAGCCCATTCGGATATAACAAACATGGATGAAAACAATATTTTTGCCAAAAAAGAAATTTACCTCACTGTCGAGTTTTTTTTAGAAAATAAATCAAGGGTGGCGTGCTGTGCAAGCGCTATGTGCGTGGGGTTTCTATATTGAGATAAGTATCTACAAAAAATATGTATAGAGGTTTCAAAATGATTTCTTTAATAAGTCAATAGTTGGTGAGATACCCTTCTATGTCGTAAAAAGTGAACCCCTCTTACTTTTCAATTGTGAGGTGGTAAATTCTGAAAAATATTGAGGTAAAGTAGAAATTAAAAACACTTTTTGAGTAATCTTATTCATATTAACTACACAAAATAATATGTATTTTATGTAGCTATTGAGATATGAGATATTCGGTTTCACGCTATTTTGAGTTTAGCGACCGCAAAAATAAGTTTTTTTACAGTGTCTTTGAGAAATATTTATTAACTTATTTTTGCTTCCAATAAAATTTACTTTGTAAATTATAACTTGCTACTTTGTACATTCTATGGAACCCTAGATATGTGCGTGGTTTGTCACATACTTGGTCAGTTTTCCGTTTTTAGAGATTAACATATCTATTATGACCTAAAGATCATTTAAAATATCTATTACTTATAACCGAATTAAATAAAAGAAATGTTTAGAAAAACATTATAATTTGAAGTACCTAAGTACTCTCTTAATTATCTAGACGTTTCCGAGTAACCAGTTAGTTGATTAACGTTTAAATTCATATAATTTACCTCGTGTGTTGTTTTGTTTGTCAGAGGGAGAGTGACCGCGTCGTGGCCAATAGATAATGATGCAATTTACAGAGTTTGAGTCACCACCTCACTTTGTGTACGCCGCGTCCGTCGGCTATGATTCACAACGGTGCGGTTGCGTGATG
This sequence comes from Tetheella fluctuosa, assembly GCA_951216915.1. NCBI lineage: Eukaryota > Metazoa > Arthropoda > Insecta > Lepidoptera > Drepanidae > Tetheella > Tetheella fluctuosa. Next base: position 8,469,360 of record OX578227.1, on the reverse strand, counting down.
TGCCCATTTCACTTTGATCCGTGTACAAGGTTATTTATGTTTCGAGTTGTTTGTCATTATGTAGTCATTGTACGACAATGTCCTACTAAAATTATTGTATTCAAGAACATCAGAATGTAAAGAACCAGTATAATTTACTAATGAAATGGAAAAGGAGGAGGTGAAAAAGAAATAACAGTATAATTTCTATGTTTCTCATCTTATTGATCATCATACATCTATGTTGGATGTATGTATTATGTAACAAATTCACAATACATGTATTGTGGATCTTTGCAGGGTTTTCTTAATGATTTTAGACCTACATTTAAAAAAAAAATACTCTACTCTTAGATACTTAATCCGAATTCGTTAAAAAATAGAGAGATATAAACAAGGAAGACTTTTATCCCGAGATCGTGGGTGAAACTGCTGGAAATAATTGCATTGCTATCTACATTTGTAGTATGCTTACTCAAGTAGGTATGTACCGCAGGGTCATAAAGCGAAATTAAAGCTAAAGAAATAATTAAAACGGAGAAGAGAGCGTCAACGTCCTAAGCACAGACCGTGACCGGTGAGCGGCATTATTTTAAATTTCAAATAATAATTATTTCGTGGCATGTTCTCTAATTAAACTCTGTATAATTTTATGATACTCTACCATTACTGCATAAAATATTGGGTTACGTTTGAGCTGCGTTGAGATAAATAGTTGCGCACTTGGTTCTTTAAAAATAATTTGGTCGTGATTAATATCTTACGAAAAGCGATCAGGTTTTTCTTATAAAGCTACATTTATGCAAATAAATAAGCAATTAGGTAATCAGCAGCGATAATACTTAGTACTTGCTAAATAAACTAACTAAAATGGTTTTAAGGTAACGAGTACCTAGGTATTCTTCGGTTCTCAATGCGCTCTTCATTCATGTGTCATATGTATCACATGATATGATATGACATCTGAAGGTTTTAAAGTAGTTGTTATGTCTCTGTCACTATTTTTTATTTACTATTGACTAGATTTTCGTTAGTGGCTTCGCTCTCACAGAGTATATAAAAATATTTTTTCCGTGACTTTTTTGTATCCGTTAGCTAATTTCGATGAAACAAAACCTATTCCTGTGAAAACCTGTGTAACGGCTCGTGGCGTAGCTTGATTGGCCGTGCTTAACCGATCGGCAAGGTTAAGCAACGTCCAGTCAGGCCGGTACCTGCATGTGTTTTCGTGCTTCGGAAGGCACGTAAAGCTGTTGGTCCCGGTTATCACTTAATTGTGATAGTCGTTAACCTAGTTGGAGACCTCCTAGGTAGCCTGAAAACTCCAACAGTAGGTTGACCACTAGCCTACCTCCACCAATCTACAGTGGCCATGCGTGATGGGGTATTTGCCCATTCCCTTTCACCCTTATTCGCGAAAGGAGGCCTGTGCTCAGCTGTGAGACATATAAAGGCTGTAAAGGAAGGAAAAAAGGAACCTTCGATAGTTTCGGAGATTAACGTGTCCAAACAGATAGACAGAAAAATAAAAAATTATATACAGACACACTGGTTCTTGAGATTTAATTTGACAGTTCGATATGGTCACTTTACAAAATAAATCCAATTATTATTAGTTAATATTTTAGTAATAAGGCAAAATCTGTCAAATAATGACCACTGAGGGTATCTGTCTCTATACTGTACTTAAATGTAAAAGAACATGGCCTGACTGATATCTACGTTAAGCCTAAACCACTGCTACTAACTTACAATCATAAAATTTAGAGGCCGTTTCTAGCGCAAGGGTGTACTAAGAAAGGTTTCAAAATTCATCCCCCTAATCAAATCGTATCGTCGTAGCATCGTAGAAACCTAAATAAGCCAAATTAGCTATGAATATTTTCATGAAAATGCAGCTTGCGCAAAATACTTGGCTAACGTCGTAGGTCAAAGAATTTGTTTAGAAACGTTTAGGTATAAAAACGGTTATGTGAATCATATGTAGGATAAAATATGATATTTTTATTAATAGATTACTTCGCTAGTATTTGTAGTTAGTTATTAGGGCGATTAGATAAGTATCTTATCATTCCTGTTCATGTCTCAATTCCTAATTTCCTATCCTAATCCTAACTTCCTAACTTATCTTAATCCTAACTAATGCGAGAGTGAGTTTGTTTGTTACCTTTTCACGCTTCAACCACTGAACCGATCGCGATGAAATTTGGTATGCAGATAGCCTATGGTATGGAGAAGAACATAGGCTACTTTTTATCCCGGGAAAACATAAGATCCCCGGGGAACGTGGGTGAAACCACGGGGCGGAAGCTAGTATCCTAACTATATATAATATTATAAATGTGAAAGTGAGTTTGTTTGATTATTTGTTTGTTTGTTACCTTTTCACGCCTAAACCGCTAAATCGATTGCGATGAAATTTGGTATGCAGATAGCGTATGGTATGGGGAAGGACATAAGCTACTTTTATCCCGGGAAAACATAAGATCCCTGGGGAACGCGGGTGAAACCGCGGGGCGAAAGCTAGTCTTTAACTAATATTATAAATGCGAAAGTGAGTTTGTTTGTTTGTTACCTTTTCACGCCTAAACCGCTGAACCGATCGCAATGAAATTTGGTATGCAGATAGCCTATGGAACGGAGAAGAACATTTAGTCTAGGAAGCTAGTCATTAATAAAAATCCTTATTAATACCTGTAATAAGGATGGATGGTGTTTTTGTATTATATGACCATTTATATTTTTTCTCTACTTAACATGTACAAAAAAAAACAACCTTATCAACTTAAACTAAATAAACCTTTTATTAATATATTTCCTCTTATAGGTATAGGTAATAACCTATAGTAAATAGTAACTGGTAGGTAAAAAGAGAGAGAGCTGCGGCAGATTGAGTCCTAATGTCCAAATTAGGTTTACACCCGTATCAGAAACATCAATAGTTAACGCTTCACCTTTGACTGAAGAACTATCAAGAATTACCAATTGAAATCAACATTATAAATAGGTGCACATTTTAATTACAAATAAGTGTGTTCAAGCATCGATTAGTGTCATGTCTAATTACCCTATTTAGGCAACTCACAACGCTGATAGCTTTTTCGTGGCGAACATTTCCATCAATTATTCAGCCCACAGTCGCCGTTTAGTTCTGGTCTTTTATTGCTTGCAAAGCTGTCCGTATTAAATTATGTTCAGTAGCGGATGTTCAGTTGCTAATTGACTATTGACAATATTAGTTTATCTCATACGGTAAACTTTAATGATAAGCAAAGCGGTGTATAATAAAACGAAATGTAACTGTAATCATGTCCATTCCCAGCTACACATCTAAGCAAGCACCAACTATCGGAGCCCTGAATAGAGCCGTATAAGGGTTTAATTAACCAAGAACTGGCAGTGACAAGACAAGCTTTAACATTGAGATCAATGCGGCGGCGGAACAGACGGTCGCCCAGACGCCAAGACGTGCAGTGCAGTATGGTGGGAGGGCGGTACAGACGCGGCGGGGGATGACAGGAGTGGGAGGCGAGAGGAGGCGAAGGCTGCGTTACGTCAGACGGCCGCATCCGGGTTCGCGGCCGCCGCACGCGCGCCACCCGCTCTGTATTGTCCATATAGACTACCGCATAGGGCAGGTGGACGGACGGACAGTTGACCAGACCTTTCAATGTTACTAAAAACTCAATTTTATGTCTTGCACGATTTTGTGCAATTGCATATTCAAACTAAATAAAAGTTACCTAATCAAAAATATAGAGAATCGAAAAATCCCTATTCATAACTACAGATAACTATGCCAATTTATAGGATACTGATACGGTTGATGGGCTATTGTGATACAAATTGCTTTTGAATCCTGAGCAAGATCCTAGACCAAACCGGTTGGTGAAGTGCAAATAATCGTAGACTTCTATGGCTTCTTGGCTTGGTCATCGAGTTATCGTAGATATGATCTATGGGTTAGATACGAATAATAATTATACTGTGGTAAAATTTGTATTTTGTTCCATTCCCATATCTACCTGTAAGTAGAAACACAAGAAAATAAATAATTGAGGGAATCACGATTCTCATTAATGAGGACTACAACGAGAGGAAGAGCAGGTTGTGATAGGTGTTACGCTGGTGTGGTCAAACACATCATCGATGCAGGTCTGTCCTGAATTCTTAAGTAGATAGGTAAAGCACAAGAAGAGCATCTATTGTTCGAATTATGAATATGTTTTTAATTTAAAAGGCTATTTTCCATATAAGTAGCGTGGTTCAGGTCGCGGTGGCTGTTGCTAGGCTACATTGCGCCCGCACCCGCCCGTAGAGACCGTGGCAATCGGAAATTGTCTGAATTCTAGGCCAACACGACTCCGAACATCGTTATATTACTCTGTCTCACTTGCACAAATATATAAGTAAACTGTGGAACATGAACGATGAACATGTCTGGCATTATCCTTGTCTTTGGTATTAGGGCCTCTAATGTACAGGTAACGTGTCTAGCTAGTCTCAAGCTTTTATTAGATCGTTTCACGACTGACACTATTAGATAGAATAGAGTCGATGTTAAATTTCTCCTCATTATTCTCTCGAGCGGCCTCGATCGAAGGTACGATATCTGTCTGATTAGATTTATTGACGGCGAATAACGAAAGCGCGTGACCGTCTGAAATTGCAGGATAGATAGCTGGTACAAACATGATGATGCCAGAACAAAAATTTCGATTACATCTCCAAGAAGTCCACTAAATCATGTAAGTACCTAATTATTACGTGCGAATCGATTTTGAGGATCCTTTTTGATAAATATTTTTTTATCGATGAAAATTTATGTTTCTTTATTCTCAGGTTATCAACGTGGCTGTATATGAAATTCTAGCTAGGAGTAAACAAGAAAGGTTATTTTATCAGGAATACAGGATGATTTTTTAGTTGCTGGCAATACTTGCAGGGGTGGAAGTACTCGTCAATATGAGCAAGTTTCACTAAGGGACCAGTTGCTTCATACATTTTGGTCGAGTAGGTATAGAACTTTTGTATGGAATAGCTGATATTTTTTCGTGATTTCACACTTGGTCCCATAGTAAAAGTTGTTCATATTGATGAGTACTTCCACCCCTGCAAATATTGCTAGCGACAGAAAATAACCCAGTATATTATGAGTTTCTTAGGCCCAATTTTTTTAAACGTCGGATAACTTTTGTCCATAGTATAAATTCTCTTTCAGAGCAAGGACTTTTAAGAGTCTCTCTAGAAATTCAATCACACAGCCATATTTGTCTCATGGATAACACGTTGGTTAAATTGTACCTCAGTTACATAACGTCAGCTCAATACGTTCGCTTTTAAAAGGACATAGGTCACCAAAGGCAGTACCTATATACTTTATGATTATCTAAAATATAAGCTTTCACATAGTTAACGAACGATACAGATCATTTGCAACATTCCGTGTTTAATGTCCACTGCTCTAAATCTTCTATGTGGCACCAGTCCAAATATGCCTAATGCATTTTTTTCGCTAACATCAAACCGGTTACCGAAAGTTGCGCGGGCGCATAACGGCATGGCATGGCGGGCGAGAGGCGCGGGATCGATCCGTGGGAAGAGCGAGTTCCGGCTGTGCCACTTGCGCCACGCCTTTCACCGAGCAAGGTCGCCGCGCGGCCGCGGCTGCGCCACTTTCTTTTATATAACCGCTGCCATGCGCATGCGCCCCGCAAACGGAATGCGACACCCGAATTTATAGCGGTGACGTCACGCCCCGAGGTGATTCACCGCACCAGCAGCCTGAACGATCCCTACCTCCCATTCAATTTATCTCATCTAACCTGCTCACTCAGGTTGATTTAAAATTGTTATATAAGCTATTCTCACATTTTGAAAAGTACCGATATTATGGGGATTGTCTTATTTTGTCGGCTAATGACTAATAAAATTGATCACGGTTCTTTCACTGTCTCAACTATTTATTAGTACTTTATTAGACAAGACAAATTGGCACTATTTTACTAAGTTATAAGTAAAATAGTGCCATTTTTTTAGTTTGGCTGTAAAGATAATCCTTTTGATTATAAACCAATGTCCGTACTTCTAACACTTAGTATTTAATCTTTAAAAAATGCTTACACAAGCATATTATACTATAATTTTATTATGGGACTAACTATGAAATCATGATTATGAGCTGTTCCATACAAAAGTTCAATACCTACTCGACCAAAATGTATGAAGCAACCGTTTCATTTTACGCGATATCAGAGTTAGTCCCATAATAAAAGTTGTTAACATTGATGAGTACTTCCTTCCACCCCTGCAAGTATTGCCAGTGATAAAAAAAACAGCCTATATACACAACAAGCTTGCAAACGTGGGCGTCGAGTAAACTTATCAAAGTTTTAAATCCATAATTATTTAAAAAAATAATTTATGTTCATATTGAAGAGAATACCTATCGGTTGAAAAGAAACTTAATAGCTGAATAAAATTTAGGCATAACCTAAATTTTAACATTATAATAGTAGGTAATTGTACAAACAAAGTTTAAAGATGCTTGCCATTTACTATTTCAGTATTTATTTTGCTATCTAAATGTTGAGGTCTTAAATACAATGAGGTGTGTACTAATCAACTTAGTCAAAGCTAGTTGAACGTTATTTTATTCAATTCCTAATGCTGAGCCTGATACTTATAGGTAATGAAAATAAATAAAAACATGTAAAAAATAGTTAGCAAGCAAGGGTTTAACTCACAATTTGTAGATCTGTTGTCATTTCATTTAAGAAATACAAGTACTTAGGTAAAAGGTTCCTATGTTAATCTTGGACTGTATGCAATAACTGTTTTGCAATTCATATTTATAAATATTTTAGGTACAAAGTTATTGATTCCATAGCCTTTGGTTTGTATAAAATTTGCGATATCCGATATGATCCATCCGAAGTTGGTTGGTATATTTGATTCATCGTTATGGTAGGTTAACTAACAGTTGCATTTGCTCGCCACCTTACCCCACCTCACTTGAGCCCTGGGGCGGTGGACTCGGGGGAGTCTGCCGCCCGTCACAATCGGGCTCGGGTAGATGCGCGTTTGTTCCCGCACGTTACCCAAGGCGAGACGGTGGAGACAAGAGCTCCGGTCCCCTCCGGTCGACAACGACGACGTCGGCGATGACGTCGTCGAAGAGGAGGCCTCCCACCAGGCCGTCGTTGCTGGGTACGCGGATGACTGCTTCGGCGCCCCCGTATACCCAGCGGCAGTGACATGTAGGTACACCCCAGGTTTTTAGTCAGTAGGAGTCTGACATAACCCCGCCACTTTCGCCCGGAGCCGCAGGGTATACATAAGGATTTTCCTGGGTAAAAAAAAAAGGTTAACTAATAGTTGAAATTAAGTACCTACCTATAGTCTGTCTATACTTCTATCTATACTAATAATATTATAAAAAGGTAAAGTTTGTGAGATTGTGCGGTTGTAGGGGGTAATCTCAGGAACTACTGGTTCGAATTGAAATATTATTTTAGTGTTGGATAGCCCATTTAGGTACTGAGCAAGGCTATAGGCTACTTTTATCCCGGGAAAATATAAGATCCCTCAGGGACGCAGGAGAAACCACGGGGCCAAAGCTAGTATAAAATAAACTAACGATTTATTAGTTTAGACTACTTGTTATAGATTTGTTTGGTAACCTAACTTATCAATTGTCTATTGTTAACTCACTCACATTCGTTGGTAAATTTAACTGCAGGTAGAGAAGGTATTCAGAAATTGAACCAATCGTTACAATTTTTAACCATTGATTACCTTAACTAATGATCCAAAAACCCACCCATTCAGAGTCAAGTGAACCAAAAATTACCGAAATGTTTACTCATAGTTAGAAAGTGACAGGTAGGTAGGTACATCCGGCACGTTCCGGAACTGCGCCGCACGTCTTGCGCGACGGAATGCGGTTACATCATCGGATCACCGCTTGAACTGTCGTCACGATGTTCAAACAACTGTGTAAATTAAATACTAGTGAATGCTTCAATTGAGGAAAATACATGCCAAAAAGTATGCTTATCTCTTGCTGGACTAAGTACCTACATAATGCAGAGAAATATATTTGATTTATGAGTGGGTCAAAAGTGGCTCCAAATGGTTCGTGTAATATTACACACGGTGCGGCTCGCCAGTTCTGTTTCTTGAACTTGGCTTGACACGCTCCCGCGTGTCTAGATCTTTACTTCTCAACTAGATGATTAGTACCTACAGTAGGGTAGATAGAAGTTCACCGTCATGAGCCTAGTGAAGATGCAGACGTTTGACGTCCATTCCTAGTAGGTAATAAGTCCCTTTAAGTCCAACTGGATATTTTTAACAATGTCGTCTCCGTCGAAGAAATATTTAGTCCTAAGAATGATAATATGTGTAATAAGTATATATGTAATATTACACCCTACTCAAAATGCTGTCCCTTCGAAAGAGGTACCTACCTATGCCGTTCGCGGGGAAGCCAGCTATGGATTTATGCCGCCTCCTGGACCGGTCAATCCGGTCATAAATATTATGTTTGCACTATCTATTCTGAAGGGGTGTTCGTGTTACTTGAACGAAATTTAATGTCTATCGTGCACGTCCATAATAATTATTATTTATTACTTATATAATTTTTTTGAGACTAAAAACAATTAAATAGTAGTTTGCAATTCTTATTATAAACGCTTTATAAAAAATAAAAAGCTGAGTCTCGTGGAACACTCGGTTGGAACCACAGAGTACTTTTTATATATAGGGAACGAAGGTTGATTGGAACGAAGAAGCGCGCACCTATAACTAGACACAGCTAATAGCATACGCGCTATGGATAACCGTCTACACTAAAGAAAGGGTCGTGCGTGACTTCGTCGACTTCTTCACTCCTCGACCCTCACCCCCCTCAACCCACTTCAACCCCCGATCAACCACCCTCACGCCCCCTCTACCCACCTCAACCCACCTCGCACGAGATTCGCGCCTGTAAACAAACACAAACAAAAAACAAAAGACGCTGATAAGGCGATGATAGCTCAGTGGTAGTGAGTGACGTCAAAAGCGGGTGGGTTCGAATCCTACAATGAGCTTGAGCTTTCGGTGAAGGAAACCATCGTGAGGTAAATATTATTCAGCTTTATCTTCTTATATATAAAATTCTCGTGTCACAATGTTAGTTACCATACTCCTCCAAAACGGCTCGACCGATTTTTATGAAATTTTGTGTACATATCGGGTAGGTCTGAGAATAGGTTCTTATCTATTTTTTAAGCCGCTACGCGAGTGAAACCGCGGGGGACAGCTAGAAATAATATAGATATATTATTTTATTAGTAATTAGTAGGTATTAGTAAATTGTCAATATTGTGTAAATGTCAGTGCCTGCTGTTAGTTACACATAGGGTTGCCACCTTTTTTTTTTGCAGTTAAAGTACATTGGTTATTATAGGTAAGAAAAAAAGTACATAAGATCAAAATAAAGTACAATTTATTTTTCTTTATTGTTATGTTTAAAAACATATTTTTTATTACTTTTTGCAGTTTGTTTAAAATTAGTATCTCTACTAAAAACTTCTGCAATCGTTTATTTTTCTGTTTTGTCGTACTATAATTTTTTTTAAATCATTTTTTCGGTGTAACATATTCACTATCTATTTGATCCGTATTACTATCGAAATTACTTTTTGTAGGTATATATGGAGTATTGCTTGTCAATGATTTACTATAGCATTAATCTATAAAACTTTAAATCGCATTGTTATTGCACTTCGCACAAAACAAACAAACAAGAAATTGTGACAGTGACACTGACATTTGAGGTTAGGTTAGGTTAGGTTAAATTGTTTAAAACGAGTGCTTAAGTGATGTGGCGCTGGCGAGTGGCGACATCGATTTAACACCAATCGATAAATTTCGCTTAGCGAAAAAATACTTAAGACTAAACTTTTCAAAATCCCAAAGAAGTCAAAACATGCGAAATAAAGTATTTTCGTGTACTTTATTGTTCTCATAAAGTATAGAGAACAATTACCTGAAATAACGTACAATACTTTATTATAAAGTACGGGTGGCAACCCTAGTTACACAATGTTGAAAACTTCGGGATTTTCTCCCTTAGGGGGAAGAAATATTAAATGGGGATTTTTTGTGATTTCAAACAAAACCGGCAATTAAATCGAACGATAGAAAGAATGAAATAACAACAAGATAGAGAAATAAAGTATCACGAAATAATATAATATACAAAAATAACACTTGTGTATAACTTGTCTAGTTAAAGATGAGGTTTGAAAATAACAATACTTCTAATACTAGGTCCACACCACATATAGTGTCTGTAATTTTCAATCCCATTCTATAGCTGCGCAGGGTCTGATTCTTATTGTTTTATAAATAACTCGGAACAATGACAGAGCATAAAATACAAACTTTACTTATGTCAAAGTCAAAGCCATTAATTCAGTTTGGGCCCTAGGAGGGCACTTATGAAGGTCGAATTTACTGAAGTTACCACCGGTTGGAAAGTCAGCCTTCAACTGAGAAGAACCGGTAAGAAACTCAGCAAGGTTACATTTTTTTTTATAATCTGAATAATGGCTAAGTATATTTTTTCAAAAACAGCAAAATGTACAATACAATATGCAATTAAAACAAAACAAGAGTACCAACCAATATAAAGTAAATAATAAAATGTTACACAAACAAGTTCATAATAAAGAATACGCTAATGGCTAAAACTAAAAAATAATAAAAAAAACATCATGCAAGGTGCACCTGTGCTGACTGTAACTATTTCCAAACATCCCTATCTTCAACATAATGAGCTACCTTGTAATAAACCTTTTCCTTCAAAACTTTCTTTATGTAAAATTTAAATTTAAAATCGGTCATCTTGGTTACCGAATGAGCTATTTTATTATAAAAACGAACGCAATTACCAAGGAATGACGTGCTAACTTTGGCTAGCCTAAAATATGGAACAACTAATTTCCCTCTTTGCCTTGTATTTATATTATGGAAATCTACTTTTGTTTTAAACATTCCTATATTTCTACGTATGAACATTATATTTTCATAAATGTAAAGTGAAGGCAAAGTCATTAAATTTATTTCTTTAAATAAATGCTTTAATGAGTCCCGAGGACCCATACTATAAATTGCACGAATTGCTCTTTTTTGTAGTATAAAAAAGAGCGGCTGCTGCTCCCCATAATAAAATACCGTGTGATAAAAGACTGTGAAAGTAAGCAAAATAAACTAGTTTAGCCGTCTCGACATTCGTCAATTGTTTAATTTTTCTTACAGAAAATGCAGCAGAACTTAATTTATGTGTACCGTGTCACATTACACAGTTCATAACTTTCATACAAACTGTCAAGAAAATGTCAATAGACTATTATGAAAGGGTACTAAAGTACCAAGTACCGCTGACTGTACGCGTTATTTTATCAGATACGACCTAAGCCTAAGGTTACTACGCATGACTTGAGCTTTACATGAAAGAAGTTTAAATTAGTGTTGAGTGTCCTACGGTTTTAAAATGAGTTTGTAAGAGTAGCCTCTTTTTTGTACTGAACCAGTACAATGTCCCACTTCAAATGAGGCGAGGTGTCGTGAAGCTTTGTAGTACATTTGAAGTAAAGAGTATGTATGACATTTAGTGTTGCTGTCTTTGTATTTGTACTGCCCAATGCCGTACCTTACAAAGTGTTATTGTGATTGACGTAATACTTATCTCAAAGTAATAAGAAGTGAATGATAATAGAAACTGTACGATTTTATGACGTGACTACAAATTAAAATTTAAAAATAAAATCCGTGACACTTTTTTGCCACTGAGCCTGTTCCTCCTATCTACAATGACTTACTTAAGTAGTTTATTTATATATAATAAGAGACATTAATGAAATGAAGCCTAATTGCAAAGTTATTAGGTACAATGACTTACCTAATAAGTTCGTTTATTACTTCAATCAAACCGTTTGACAAATAAACTCGGCAATAACACACACACTAGTCACCTGTGCGAGTCACTAATGCAATACATACAAAAATATAATAGAGTTAAAAAAAGTCCTGAAAGTCCACCTCTATTGCATAAGAAATAAGATCGGTTTTCTTTAATTCCACGGGACTTCTTTGGTGGCGCCAACTGGACGCGTCATGTTGTTGCTCTCGCTCGGACGGTCGCGTAAATGTCCGTCGTTGAATAAAAAGACTCGTATTGAAATGAAGCATGTAATGCTTCTCTGTCTCTCACTCACAGTTCACGTCATATGAAACAGTAAAGAGTACCGCGACATTAAATTTGAAGTAGTACATGTCAAAATCTCGTACCGCTCTTACATTATTTTGTCATGTCCGGGACTAATGTACCGCCTCTTGTATGTCCTACTCAACACTAGTTTAAATTAAACTATGTATGCTAAAGCGGTTATTACACGATTCAATTTGTGGATACTTTAAATTGTAAACAATTTAGGAAGTAGTGCGGTTGGGACCTTCTAATCGCACTAAATCGGAATCTAACTTCATTCGATTTCCTAATTATAGTTTTTACTAATTGAATAGTGTAAATAACCGCTTTTAAGAGGGTTTAAAAAAATATCTTGGGACAAAATTTTGCTAGGGATTGGCAGCACAGGCGGAGTATAGTGTAGGGATGCAGTATCGCTCATAAGAAATATCGATGTAAGAATATCGGTATTTTCAAATTGTTGTCGTAAATATTCATGTTTATGAACGATATATTGATTTTTTCCGATGTATTGAAATAAATATAAGAATATTGAAAATGTTTATTAGTTATTTATTCCGTAAAATAGAATTTAATAACAATCAACCATTTTGACAATCTTGTTCCTAGTAAACTATCACAATCTGACCAAAATATATATAACCTACAATTGCTTCAGCTTTTTTATTCACTCACAATCAAATTCACAAATTTCGTTTGTTTGGTATCTTAGTAGGCATTTTGTTAATTTAAACGACAAAAAATTGCCGTTGACGTTGATGAGTGTTGGAGAGTGAGATGCTAAATATAAAAATGTACGCGTGTGGCTGAGGAAGCGAACGAGGAGCGAATAATACAATACATGGCGCAAGGCGGCTAGGCATGAAATCGCTCATCATACATAAAGAGCGATGTTATCAATTGCTATCGATATAAAACGTAGTGGTTATAATATTCTCTTTGTTTGTATCGATGGATGTATCATCTTGACTGACTGACGATAAGAGTCACATCACAAGTTATTTTATTTTATGTTGGGAATGCGAAATATTTAAAAACTAGCTCTGTTTGTTGTATTGCATGTGAATTGTAAAATACAAACAAAACATAATCATATCGTAATAGTGCCAGTCCTTTGATTCGTTATAAACGTAACACTTCCTGTATATCATATTTTATTTTAAAAAATGACCTCGTGCAGTTTTTAGTAGCGTTCGTGTTCTAGTTTAGCAGTTATTATTTATATTCTAAACATCCAATCTCCATCATGCTACCAGCAACCAGTCCTAGAAAGAAATTTAGAAGTCCAATACAAGATGGGGCCGTTAACACGAAAACATCGGTGACGTGAGTATCATAAGTTCTTACCCACGTAAGATGTTACAATCGAGAATTTTATCGATTAAAATTCGTTAATAATTTCAATTTCCTTCTGTGGGATGTGGGTTCTAAAACCTCCATATTAGGTACCATTAGATATTCCATCTGATAGATATCAATTTCTATTGCCATTCATTCCATTTTGCAGATGTATTGGTTTTGATAATATTTAAATGTTCAAATGTAATCTTTACTATATCACTGATGCATGTATTTATTGGCATTTCAGCTGTTCTAATGTACCAGAGAGCCTATTTGATGCAACTACAGCTAAAAAGCATTTCAGCAAGTTCGGCCGTGTACAGAAGATAAGGCTGTTCCCAAAGCGGCAGATGTGCATAATAGAATATGACCAGCCCACTTCTGTTGAGCGTGCTGTGCTCAATGCTGGTGCCTTTGATGGCTTCATGTTTGATGTCACGCGCACTAAGGCTAGAGTGTAAGTGTACATGCATTTTCTGACAATCTCTACCGTATATTATGTATTCTATATGGTTTACTATCAAATTTATTCTATTAACAGTGAATGTTTGTTGGTTGCTCTTATTTATTTTTATACATTTACTGGCATTCCTTTTACTCTATGTATGTTCTTTAACATTTTTCTGACTCTACTCTTCAAAATGTTCTAACATGTAGCAGGCGACGTAGCAAGAAAGATGATGATCCAGACTGGGTCCCGGATTCAGATGTAGAAGAGGAACTGACAGCTATGGGTGGGACTCCCATATACAGGACTCCGAGGCAAAAAGGTAATGCTTGCTTGATATTGATAAAAATAAACATCCCTTTGGTCGGAGTTGTAGTTTTATTTGAGATATGAAACAATTTAGCATATTGAGAAGGTTTATAATCATCTCTATACATCATTTAGGGGTGCCATAAATTCAGATTCTTAGTCAGCCAGCCACCAATACAGAACTAGGAGTTTTTGCAACTGATATTTTGTTAATAATCACAGTACCACCAAACTGCACTGGGTCCCTGTGGTGAGCTTTGTGGGACTTTCCATTGATGTATGACATAATTTTTGTGATGCTCATGATTGATGATCAATTAACTAATCCCATATTGTTGCCTTATCTAACTAAAGTTATTTTTACAATGTTCTATATGTCTGTATCTCTAATATTAATAAGACATGATTTAAAACTTTGTAATTTTTAGCTATGGATGTACAAACTGAAATAAATAAACCCACAACTTTGAAAAGGGTGATAAAGCAACCAGTGGGGCAACAAGTGCGTAAAAAAGTTCCAGTGAATGAAAAACCAATAATTCCGTAAGTGTTCATGATATCACAAACTTTTTGTGGCCTGATTCTGACTTTAATAAAAGATTTATTTATGGCTACTTACATAATAATATTTATTGTCAAATTGAAATGATTAAGTACATGCATTATCGAAAACTAGCTTCCATACCACCATTTTACCTATGTTCATGAGGGATATATGCATCTCCAGGGTAATAAAAATATCCTATAGTTTAATTGAGGGTAAGGGGGGAAAGACTTTTCGCCCACAGCTTTGCTTATGCAGACTTTTTAAAATTACTATACCTTTTCTTCCCACAAACTGATATGATGAAACAAACTGACTGAATAAAACTGATAAATTAAGTCTCTGCATGCTTTTACTCTTCCTTCATCAATCTCAATCCCAGTTTTGTTAAATAATATTCAATGTTCAGACTTTTTCATAGTTTATGAAATTCAGTATATTTTGGTGAAAGTAGCCAGATACAAACATGCATCCCATATTTTGCCCACTTTGAGAAGATTTTATAAAATCCTTTCTTAGTACAACCCCAACATCATAAAAGGACCATTATCTTCTAAATTTCATGGTTCTATTATAAGTTAGGCTCGCTCAGTCAATCAATAAATAGATCTGGCAGGGCTTTATTTTGTCTGTGTGTAATGAATTGAATTTACTTCTTTCAGATCACAATTAATAAGTGGTATTGAAACACCTGTTTTAGTTGCAACAACACAAACCAGTCTCAGTACCTCAGAGGCAGCAGTAGAGCTCATTCAGTTGCGTTCAAAGGTATCTCTCACTCCAGATGAACAATGGAGAACTTTAGATGCTAGAGATAGGTATGTTTATATTTTATTTTCATTCAAATATAATTACAGAGGGGGTATGCAGAAATATTACACTAGAAGCACCATAAGATTGCACTTATAACAGACAGCTTATATCCATTCATGTCTCAAAAGAGATGCATAATTTTAGGGCTTCTGCCCTTGTATATTGTTAGTGTCATCATACAGTGCTGCTATACCGAGAAAATATTTCGAGATGGCATATTTTCGAAACCTATGCTTGGTTCGTCTTGCTGAACATTTTTTACTTTGGTCTTTGATATCGCTGATTGTTTTACTATAATGTCTTTTTCAGAATCTTAAGAGCTTGGGGTGGTGCTGGGTCGCGGGTGAAAGTAGGCGGTGCTACCATCGGCACTTGTCCAGATATGTGCCCAGAGAAAGAGTTGTTGCACCGACAGTCTGAGTATCAGGTCAGTTAGCTAAAAATGTTTCATAATTTACGTGTATTATGCTTGCAATTTTACCCATGTATCTGTGATCAAATGTATACAATAGTCCATCTCTGAGTTCCAAGCTCCTCCTCAGCTAAATTTCATTTAAAACCATTTGGCAACTTGGCGGTGAGAATGTAGTTAATTGAAAAGAATCACATCTTAGCATGTAATTTTTAGTCATTTAAAGTGTTATTAAAGGACATGGCTAAATAGAGCATGGGCGACTGCCCTAACCATGTATAAACACTGTACCTAGTAATATGTAATGCTGAATATTGATATTTCGTATGAAAAATGTTTCAGGAACTATTCATATCTTTACAATCCTGAAAATAAAATCGTAGAATCTCTTGCGTCAATAGATAAACAAAGTGTACAAGAAAACGATTTTGCTATGAACTTTTATATAGGTAGAAAAAAAGCATTATTATTAGTAAATAATTCGATTATACGCGGAGGAAACCGCGGGGCACGGCTAGTATTGAAATAAAATAACTACAACGACATTTATTAATTTATTATGTAGGTGAGTATACATTCATTTATTTATTATGAAGCAAAAGTGATAAATCGAGATTATTCTGTTAATCTACAAGTAGTACATTATTTAAAAATGTAGCTGGAGCAGACAACACGTTCTGGTTTCTCGCCCACTTCAAATACCAGATCATAGTCATAACCAAAGAGACATACTCTTTGTAATCAAAAAGCAGCAGCCACTGTTCCCCACAATACAACTGCAGGAATATGCACCAATGTCCCTAAGGGATTACTTGTAGTTTCGCTTTGTTCTTGTCGATCATTATTCAGTCAACATTCTTCGACATAAAATAATGATGTAAGTATATATTATTATTGCGATGGTTATTGAATTATTTGAATACATTATTAAACCACGAGTTTATACAATGACATGTTCCGAAACATATGGTCAATTTTTTATTTGGTTCTAATCTAAGACGATCACTAATGGAATCAAGTGTAATCAATTGGTTGTCACTTTTTTATTGCGGCACTATTTAATTATGTGGCGTTTCTTTCCAGATTTTGCCAATGATTTCTAAAAATCATATAAAGACAATCAAAGAAATCAACGTTTCGAGATGTACCATTCACGAATATGTGGTCAATAAACCTACTTTTAAAGATATTTGCGTAAGCTGAAATTATCAGTATAATCTATTATATTATTTATAATCGTGCAATACAATTATTAGTTTAATAAATAATAATCTAATATAAGATAATTTCAGCTTACGCAAATATCTTTAAAAGTGAGTTTATTGACCACATCTTCGTGAATGGTACATCATATCGTGTTTATGTTCTTCTTGTCAAATAAAAAACATGAAAACAACTTTTAATTATTTGATTTGTTCACAAAAGTTCTAGGAGAATAATAAAACCGTAATAATTAATAAATGAATATTTAAATTTTACGATCTAGTGAGAAAATTCTATACATGCTTAGGGCAGTTGTTTAGCCAATCTTTAAAAGAAGATATTATGTTACTTCAATTTTAATTTCTGTAGGTGATGACGTTAGAGACAGCTCCGGAGTCAGATGGCCAGCTAGAGCCGAGACGCGCTGTCAAACAGTACAGCCGCAGTTCCGCTGACCAGGAGATACCCATGTGCTACGAACTTCGTCCCGCTCCAGTACTCATGCGTACATGCGCTTATTTGCTTCACGAAATCGCTGACACTACGCGACAAGTAAGCATTGTATTAGTCATCTTCATCATATTTCCGCAACATATTATTTTAGAAAAAAGACAACATGTGATGGTCACCTTCTATGCTAATTACGTATTTTCAAAATAAAATATCGTCCGTTCTTATTATTTATAAGCTTTCAATAGGAAATTTATCTAAGATTCTAATGATAGCTTTTTTTGTTGGAATGGATGTGCCGTTATAGAGATAAAAATTAGAATCTGAAGATACGCGTTTGAATGGCCGCCATTTCGGAAAAATTTCGGAGTATTTCGGAATTTTTTGGTGATTCGGCGGGTTAAGTTCATTTTAATGCAGAACTATAACACTTTAACATTAAATGATGACAATGCTTGGGTGTAGCTCTCGTTCTTGCAGGATACATCTAAATCTATGTTTGTTTTGAAAAGAGTAATTGCTGAGTTTATTGCCGGCTCTTCTCAGCAAAAGCAACCTTCCGAACCGTGTCTTTGTCATCACTATCATCATCTCAGCCGCAAGACGTACACTGCTGGATATAGGCCTCCCCTAAGGATTTCCAATAGTCTCTCAGGGTCTGGAGTTCATGTGAAGGCCTATTTGAATTAATAAATAAAATTAAATTTAAATACCGGTACAGACAGATACAGCAGTTATAGTTACTAAAATATGTTACAGGTAACATTGGCTGATTGGTTTCATTTCATGTGGGATCGCCTTCGGGGCATCCGCAAAGATATAACACAGCAGGCTCTTTGTTGTTCAGGTATGTTTTTCTACAGTTATAGAAAATAAAAAAAATGTATTGAAAAATATAATCATCTTCCTTTATATATTTTCAGAATCCATCTGTTTGGTGGAAATGTGCGCTCGTTTTCACGCACATTGTGCTGCCCGCTTGGCTGATCTAGAGCATACGCAATTCGATCAAAAGCTAAACACCGACAATCTCACTAAATGTCTACAAACCCTCAAGCATATGTATGCTGACGTGGGGCCGGAACAAAAACCTAGAGAAGCTGAATTCAGAGGATACATAGCACTGCTCAACCTTGGTGACGCTAATTTTTGGTGGGAGGTAGGTAATAATTAATATAGGTTTAGTTATCAATCCATAAAATTAATTAAATTATAATTGCGATTTTAACAAGTCAATATATAGAATATTTTTTTATATTTTTTCAGATCAAACAACTGCCATTAGAAATGCAAAAATCGGAACCGATAACATTTGCCATGAAAATATTTAATTCATTAGATAATAATAATTACGTGAGGTTTTTCCGCTTAGTACAAGAGAATGCTACTTATCTCCAAGCCTGTATACTGTTGCGATACTTCAACGATGTCCGCGCTCGAGCACTGGCTAGAATTGTCAAGGCATACGCGCCTAGAGGTGGATCTCGATATCCAGCTGAAGATTTATTGAAAGCCCTGGCGTTTGAATCCCTCGAAACCATGAACTCCTTCATCAATCATTATGGTCTGAGATGCGCAAAGGTTGACGATATAGAACCAACAATTATTTTGGATAGAAATCAGTTCATAGAAGACAGTGATCCTTACCCTTTGGCTAGAGAAGTCGATCTAATTGAGTCCAAAAGAAACAGTACTGTTGGAGAACTTATTGCTGGGGGTCAAATACCGAAAGCAGATTTCGGCAATCAAGTACTTTACACTAGTTTCAACAAAGATGGAAAATTAAAGGATTCTGCTTTAACTGCTGAGGATCAGGGATATAACACCACCAATGATAGCAACAAAGATCTTCAAAGCTTAAAAGCTGAAACCCAAAGGCTGTCATTACAATCTGGAAAAACGTATGGCAACACGGACATGTTGTCCGAGACAAAATCTTTCATTAGACCAGAATCAAAATCATTGAGTTCCAAGACTATGCCCACAGTTTTTGTCCCCAGAGATAGCGGAAATAAATTGTTTTCATTTAATCCTGCTATACCTGTTGCACCTATAGCCGAAATAAAAAATTCACCAGAAATTGAATTTGATGGTAATGACAAAAATATATTTACGTTTTCTAAACCCCAAGAATCTTTGGTACCAACTAATTTTTTTGCTGGCAAAATTACAGAAAATATTTTTGCACCTCAAGCTGGTAAAAAATTGTTAAATTCAAAACCATTACCAAAAGAGAATGTATTTGCAGCTCCAGCTAGCAAAAGTTGGTTTGAGGCTAAACCGGTGCCTAAAGAAAATGTGTTTGCGGCTCCAGCTGGAAAAAGTTTGTTTGACTCAAAGCCATTGCCTAGCACTCAAAATATTTTTGGAAAATTAAACAACGAGAATAAAGATCTCTTTCAGACCACAAAAAGTTTATTTAAAAGCACTAAAACGGACGATAGCGTTTTCAAAAAGTCTGAGGAAGTAAAGTCCATTTTCGATCTAAGTAATGAAAATAAAGGAGATACACATATAAACAATTTTGGAAACTATACGAAAAATTTATTTACTAAGAAAGAGGATGAGAATATTCAAGGAAACACTATATTTGCTAGCAAAAACATATTTTCCAATGCTAGTGCAAATATTTTTACCAAATCTGATAGTGTAGCAAATATAGAAAAAGGTGGCAACATTTTTTCAAAACCAGCAGTCGAAGGCGATGACACAAAACGGCCGACTAACATATTTGGATATATCAATAAACCTTCAGAAACAAGCCATATCTTTAATAAACCAGATGTTATTGAAGGCCAAAATAAATTATTTAATATTCCTAATGGAGAAGCCACTAATAGCGAAATGTCACCAGGCAGTTTATTTAAATGTGCCGTTAATCTCCCAAACGGCTCGAATACTCAAGAATACGCAATATTTCAAAGCAAAAATAAAGCACAATCGGTGGCTGATAATCTATTACAATCAGTCAATGTTACAAACAGGGAAAACGATACAGTGTACAACTTCGTGCAAAGTGAAGATCAAATCCAAGACCAATTAAATGAACAGCGACTTCTTGAGGAAAAGATAAATGAAGAAGAAAGACAACTTCAAGAAAAAATAAGAATAGAAGAAGAGAGAAATCAGCTCCTGCGCCGTCAAGAAGAAGCAAGACGAAAGGAAGAGGCATTAAGGAGACAGGAAGAATTAAAACTGATTGAAAAAAAGCGAAAAATAGAGGAAGAACTTAGACAGGAAGAGTTGAGGATAAAGCTTGAGGAAGAAAAGAAAGCAGAATTAAAAAGGAAACTGGAAGAAAAAGAAAGACAATTTAAGGAGAAAGTTTATAAAGAATCAGCAGAACTGATCGAAGAATTATCTGATGAAATAACTGCGGAAACCGTTAATGATATTACGAAAGAAGAAGTAGAAAATTTGCGAAGCTTAGTGAAATATGCTCGTGATCTAACAGAAGAAATATTTTATGATTTGAGTAATGAAATATGCTGTTCGGAAATAAAAGCCGAAAAAATCTGGAATGATAAATTAATGCGTAAATGGTATCACGTATGGAGAAGGCAGTATATCAGAAATGTAAAAAGACGAAGTCTTCTTGAAGACACTCCTGTTTGGTTGACTGAGAATACTCCTCTAGAAGAAGCTGCACAATTAAGGCGGTTAGTTGAAAATGCTACGTTAAAAAATATGAACGCTTTTCATAGAGGATATAAATTTATAGGTGAGCTGAGACAATTTCCATCTCCAGAACCATATAATTTAATGGAATTAATCAGATCACCTTTATTAAAAAGAATGAAACAGATTAACTATCCTTATGATAAGTGCTTTTTTTGGAAAGTCACTTTGGTTTCGCCAGGGTCAATGAAATGGCTGTATAGAAAGATAAATGTTGAAAGGTGGCTTTTAAATGTTTTTAGCGACAAGAAGAAACATGAGGCATCCGAAACATTAATTCATGTTGAAAAGCAATCATGGAACCATTTGATGGATTTTGCTATATCTGTCAGCTTAACTAATACAGATAGAATATATGATTGTGGTGAAGCGATTGATGGTGCCAATGGTGTCCTCTTTTATGGTATTGAAGACGATCTTACTTTTATTCAAACAATAGAAGAAACTTTAAAGCAAAAATATCCATATCAAGTTCTACCAGTAACAGTTATACTTCCGAAATCGAAAGATGCTACTATAAATAATACTATAGATGCACTTCTTACTGAATACGTTAAACATAATTATATATCAGCTTATAAAATATACACTTTAGACTCTAAAAATATACTGGCGTCTTTGAATGAATTTACAAAAAGTGCAGTAAAGTGGATGGCTAGAAAATGTCCACAAAACCCACCAATAGATATAGATTATTTAAAGTCAATTTGTCAGAGATATCTTGGGAATGAAATATGGAGCCGCTTTAAGACTGAGAAGGATGGAAGAATGAATTATATTCTCAAAGATCTTTATAAATTAGTTAGATGCTACAATATAGCTGTTGATAAGTTAACCGAAGCTATTACAAATGAGGACTTATTTAATTACTCCTCATTTCCGCTAGAGTTTAAAACATATCTAGATAACTCATCCCCATATCCAAAGCCTTTTGAATTTATACCTAGCAGCGTAAGGAATCCAGAAAATATATTGGCAATTAGGGATAAAATGAAGCAACTAAAATTACCTAAGCCTTCAACAGAATTTAATCCACTGAGTGTAGTGAACATGCAGCAAGAAATACGTTCATACTGTAATCAAATTGGCTGGTTTGACAACCCAGAAGAAGTAGTATGCAAAGTTGTTGCAGTTTTACCCAATGAATTATCTGATTTAAACATACCCTGTGAAAAATTTTCTGAATATTTTGCACACTATGATTTAACACACTTCCTAAATGTAATTATATATGAAAAAATAAATAGGCTAAATAACTTTGATAATCGGTTTGCTGTTTATGAAAGATCAGTTTTAGAAGAGTATCGTAACATTCATTGGTTATTTGAAACTAATGTTTTATCTGAAACTAAGCACAAGGCCTTAGAATATGAAGATGATCTAGATATAATAATAGAAGCGAAAAGACGTAAGATAGCCAAGGACTCAATGGATTACCTCACATTACAAGAAAAAGATTACTCATTAGTTGAAGATAATTTAAAAGCGGCCGATATGAGCATATCTTTATACAACGAGTGTAATGATTCTGTAGAACAGATAGAAAAGCAAATTGAAGAAGAAAGAATTAAATCAATTGAATTTGAAAATATGTTGAGGGCGGCCCTCTCTGATGTTTAATGTTATTTTATGTCAAATTTTATATTTAAGTACTTAGGATATTGTGTCAAAATAAAAGAGAATGATTTTGATTCACGTAGTATTCATTTTCAGCATTAAAATCACTACATTATTATAAAACAAAGTCACCCGCCGCGATTTTCATACGGTTTTCACCAATGGATGGTGTGACTTATGAGGAAGGATGAATTATATATTATGTAAACCTTAATAGGTTTGGTGTAAATTTGCTGAAATACGACGATTATTGAAGATGTCGGAAAAAAATCATGCCGACTGAGGCTTTACTGGCGTGCGCCGCGTAAACTTTAGTTATATAAGTTATGCTATTTAAAAAAAAGTAGGTGTATATGGTCTGCTACCCGTGTGAAGCCGGGGCGGGTAGCTATTAAATGTCAAATGTGTGATAATTATGTAGTATAATATCAATTGGCTGGTTTTGTATAAGTAAGGTAGCCCCACTCAGCATAGTTAGGGAAATATCAAATGATATAAAAATAATTTTAGGGCTAGTTCAATTTATTCTTCTAATTATAATTTTGTGGCTGTACAATTTTCAAGCATGCATCAACAAATTCTGTGAATATTGGCTCAAGCATATACTCTTGCATCAATCGATCTGGATGAGGAGATTTATCTAGCAGTTCTATTATATCTCTGACATGTGGATTTTCTAAACACTTCTTTAGTTCTGATGATTGTTCTGTAACAAAATGCAAGATATCATCACATTCACTACCATGAGGATCAGAAGTGAATATTGGCAAATCATTGTAATTATATTTAAGTATATTGATTTTGAAATAGGCGACAGTAGCCACTTAACATCAAGTGGACTGCCTGCCTGCTGTCAGCCTTCTGGCATAAAAAACCTATTTTTTAAAATTAAATTATCAAATTCCTGGAATTATATTAGGTAAGTATATTATCGTTTTATACCATATTAACTGTTAATGTTTCTTACCCAATAATTTTAATTTTTCTGATGATACTGTATCTTCTGTTGGGTATTCATATTCTATGTTATTCTCTTTTGTATCCTCTATTTCTCTTGGTGGTTCTGAAGGAGCAGAGCATGGTTCCAGTTTGTGTTCTTTATAGCAGCCAACTGAACAACTAAATACAATGTTTCTGGGTGTTAAACAAAGCTAAAAAATTCAAAGCAGTTTTTTTTCTACAACAAAAGGACACCAAGCAACAATCAATTACACATTACAAATCACATTAGAATTGAGCTGCACAAGGTAGGATTTAAGGTAAGTTCTTAAATAAAATTAAGTAGTAAAATAAAATAAATTTGGCATGGCATGGTAAATAATAGATACCAACACTCATTATTTTAAGAGTCAGGTTGCCTTGGTAAACAGTGTTTAAAAAGGTTTAATAAACACCAAAACCAGCGGAAAAAAAAATTGCAACCCTAAACTTATATGACCTACTACTAATGCCAACTCAAAAAAATTATATGGATAGGTAGGTACCTACTATAACAATAAATATGTTATCCCTCTAGATGGCCGCTAAGAAACTATGGTAGGTACCTACTATAACAATAAATATGTTATCCCTCTAGATGGCCGCTAAGAAACTATTGAAGCACCAAAATGGCGGCGACGTAACTGTGTGTGTGTATGTGGTTCGGAGCATAATGGTGGGCGGCCGGCTTAGTGTGGTGTGAATGTGTGCGTGCCGGATGTGTATGCACCCCTGATAAAATAAATAAATTTATTTTAATTTATTCATATTAATATATTATTCAATAAAATTATTTATAAAACTCTACAGGGTCTTCTCGTCTTTTTAATGTACTTTAACTTTTTAAATAAATAATTAAATTCAATAATTTAATAAAGATACAGTTTTTAAGCGAGCTGGCTTACTGTGGGTGCTTCAGTGATTGTTTTATGAGGTGGCGTCCGCCTTTTTTTCTAGATCCATGGGTAGGTACATGATAATAAATGCGAAAGTAGGTTTGTTTGTTTCTTACTTCCTAACAGAATAAAACATAAAGGTAGGTACGCACATAGATTGTACCGTGGAATAAAAAAGGATATTTTTTATTACGAAAATACATAGTCCCACGAGAAGTCGAGAACGAGGATGAAACCGCGGGGCAAATACTAGAATTTAATTAAATATATAACTTCACTTACTATGGTTGTCTGCATACAGGACATTTATATTTCGACTCATTTTCACACTGTATACATATCATTGTTTGTTTTTTTTTCTCTTTATGTTATGAATTTATATTTATATTATATATTAGTCTTTGTATAAATTTTAATTAATGTGTATATAATAAAAGCAAAGAGTAAAATAATAGACCTATTTTATAATACAGAAGATAAAAGTAAGAACAATTCTTAGTGATGTGCCGAGTACGGCTTGACTCTAGTCAGACTCGATTCCTGCTTTGGACTCGCCTACTCGAATACCAATTTATTTTGATTCGAGTTCGCTGGACTCGATTCCAGTACTCGAGTCAGGAAGAATCGATTTTGTACTCGCCGATTCTATTATGCGAGTCCAACTGACTCGAGTCTAGTATACGAGTTAGGTTGACTCGCTCGTACTCGATCTCTGTTTACTTAAGCAATGAAGTGACGCCTAATAATACAAGTTTGAACCTGCAACTTTTTGTTTTAATTTCTTTGTTTTGTGTCAGTAAGCTGTTACCGTGAGTGAATTTAATTGTTTGTTAGTACTAGTAGTGAAGTGATTTTATTGTAATTAGCTTTATTACGAAATGGCGCCGAAAAAAGCTTCAGGTGTATGGAAGTGTTTTGAGGAAGTGGAACTTTTGAGACAGCTTTTAGGAAGTCATTTTTTTTAAGTATGTGAGTTTCGATTCAAAAACTTTCTTCAAGCTTATTTGATTTGTCTAGATGTGATATTTATTTGTACTAAATTTATACCATGATTATCTTTTTAATAAGTAAAATGACTTGTAATGTTTGTGAAAAAACTAATAGAACAAATATCTTATGTTCATAGCTTCTAAAAAGATCTCTTTTTGTTGTGTAATTAAAACAAAGAGAACTTGATCTCATGTCTGGTTCCTAGAAACTTCCTTAGTATGTTCTATGTTGTTTTGTAATGTAAAAAAATATTTTCATTAAAAATGTTTGATTTATTATCGATGTCATTATGTTAAACCTTATGTTTGAAGTTTACTCCTTTTCGATTTTGACTCGAGTTCTGGAGTCGAATTCCCAGACTCGAGTCCTGGACTCGAGTCAACATTCGAATACCAACCATAGAACTCGAGTACTGGGCTCGAATCTTGGAATCGAGTCATGATTCGAATACCGTATAAATCGACTCGAGTCGACTCGATCCACCAAAACAGCGACTCGGCACATCACTAAGAATTCTGAATTACTGATAGAGATCAGTGTTTCCACTTAAGATTTTGGGTATTCCCTAATTTCTCTAAGAATAAAAATATCCCTAAAATCCCCCAAAAACTTCAAAATATCTTGGTTTACGTTCAAAATTTCTTCAAATTTTTTACTTTACATAATATACATAACATAAAATACTTTAATTTACATAATCAGAAGCCGAAGCATTACTTTTAAAGCTTTTTGCTACACTGTTGGGTTCTGAAATTGAGCAACTATTTGCTATTATTCTTAGTTTTGTATGAAGGTATAAGATGACCATTCTTAACAATGGAATAGCGCAATTAATAGGGTAAACTAAAATAAGACGGATTACTTTCATAACAAGTTTGAGGTAAACTCCTCTAATAAATCAGTGGTGCCATAGAGTATATTGGGTGGTGCCATTGTGCATAAAACCAACGGTGGTGCCCACTATAAACAACAGGGCTACCTTATATTCGATTTTTCCTCAAAATTCCCTAAATCCCTGTAAAAATAAAATATCCCTGAGCCATACATGATATCGGTAACTTTTCCGTAAAATTGGTAGAAATCCCTAAAAGTGGAAACACTTCGAGAGACGTTTGTTCGTCTGTAATTTTTTTTTTTATTGTTTTCCCTTATTACGGGAAGGCAAAGGGTTCTAGCCCATACATCTTAATCATGTATAGTATTTCTTCTTTGTTTTAAATCAATACCTAATTTATGTCTGATATCCAAATATAACATAGGCCAAAGCCAAATTTAGTGTACATAAAGTCTAGTCAACTCAAGTCAAGTCAGTCAGGTTTTAGTAAATTGATGGCTGTTTTACTAAAACTTTTCGTGGACTATTTGAGACAACATGAAATGTCACGCACGATACACGCATTCATTTAATTTCACTTCACTCGTGCACTTTTATTGATCTTTATTGGACAAAACGCCACCAATATCATTCAATAAAACTAAAAATACACCGATTTCATGAAAATTAAACGAAAACGTAACGTCACTTCGCAAGTTCCCGCCAAAAAGTCTCGTCTGTCTGTCTACGCTTTTGTTGGATGGATATTTCAGAGCTGCCAGTATAAATTTCTAAAAAGTGCGACAATTTTACCATAAAGATACGAAAGACAAAAACATTTCTTACCAGTTTTCAATGATTTGTTATGACAGGGTACTAAAACTTTTGGTACTTACTACTTTTAATATTCAAGTCTACGGATGAAAGCAATAGGGATATTCTAAATCAAAACCAGGGATTCATACTTTAAATTCTCTTCTATTTTAAAAATCACACTTTTTCTTTTACATCAAATCAAAGACCCTGCCATAGAGATGTTCCTCCAGCACCTGCAGATTTTCACAGATTATAAAATAATTCTTAACAGTCGGCCATCCTGATATTCCGTCTGTCTCAGACGGCTTATAAAGTTCTTATTTATTAATGTTAACAAACACTTAGGTACCTTTAAGGCATACAATTCTAATATAGGAAGGTATATATCAGTGCAACAAGGTACTTGTACTGGAAGACAATACTTATTTTATATGAATATCACTAATAAAGACTACTGAGATTAATATGAAAATATCAAATAGATTAAGCAATTTATGTTTGCATTTAACATTAGGTACCTAGTATATGTTTTTTAACAATAAGCCTCTTGAATAAAATAACTCCTTTAGTCGCAAATTAAATAAAAACAATCAACAAGAAGAAAAAGTACCTACTCAATACAATAGTAAATCCAATAAGTAGGTTAACCTAACCTAACTCTTTATTATAATATTAAAATTCAATTTACTAAACTGATATCATAGCTAGTAGTTTCGGCCATCCTATAATTGCAAGAGAATGACCTCATTCTAAACTTGGAAACAAACACTTATAATAATATTTAGTTAATATGTAACTCAAGGGAACACATACCTACCCCAACATAAATCAGTAGGTAAGTACAAGTTTTAATTGAGGGTACAACTAAATGATACTGTATTTAAAAATAATACAAAAGTAAGTACTTTCAAGGGTTACTACATCTATCATAAACCCACCATGGGCATTTCAGGTATTCCATCTCCCAATTGTTGGAAGAAAAAAAAAAAAAAAAAAAAGAAAATCAACAATAATATTGTAAGTGAAAACTCTTTCACATTTACTAAGAGCAATTTGACTCTTATTGATCAGTTTTCAGTATAATTATAAAACAATGGAAATTTTAATAGAATGCAGCCCTTTGTACTCCGGTGTTTAATATATGTATATATATATATATATATTTATTATTCCCAAGAGTTACCATTTAACTTTATTTAGTAGAGGTGATAAGTAGGTACTTATACTACAACCTAATGTAATCTTACATCTTAATATCTATACCAAGTGATATATTTTCTTACATATTCTCCACTCTCCATAATCATTACATGCATCTATAGTAGGTAACCAAAATATCTATTGGCAAAGCTAGTTTGCATCTTCCATATGCAAATGACAAGCTACACCTTTAAATATACTTGCTTGTTAAATAATTATCCGCCACACAGGAAGCTGAAATTTTCTATACTTAATTATTAATAATACCCATTAACTTGTATATTTTACCCAACACTTTTCTCATAACTTATTTATCATCACTATGTTCCTGAATATACACACACATACATCATTATAATAACAGTCATTTATTTCACCAAAATGTCCATGGTCACTAGCTTCCAACTGCAGTTTGGCTGCATTCATGCTATGCTATATATATAATTATTACTTAAGTAAAGTAGACTCAATACCTACTTAGTTATTATTTTACCAACACTTGTCATAAAATACACTATGGAGAAGTACCTACAATAATCTATATGTAATGTTTGCCCGCACAGGGGGCTACGATCTAAGTCAAAGATTTGTATGACAGTATTTGCCCACACAAGGAGCTGACTTCATAATCACAGTGTTATACATAAAAGTACTAGATGTATTTATATTTTTCCCGTAGTTGTAGCCTTTGCCCAATACAAACGTACATTGTGAAGTATGGGTGTCACTTGCCCGCACAAGGAGCCAGAGCTTAACCCAATAGTATACTGTATTGTATGGATGTCATTTGCCCGCACAAGGAGCTACCGTTAACCCATGCACACTGTGTCGCATAGATTCTGCTTGCCCGCACAAGGAGCTACGCTTAACCTACAGCACACAGGTACAAATGCCGCATGCTCGCACAAGGAGCTACGTTTAACTCACCAGTACACTGAGTTCTATAAATGCCGCCTGCTCTCACAAGGAGCTACGATTAACCCACCAGCCCACTGAGATATACGAATGCCGCAAGCTCGCACAAGGAACTACGGTTAACACATTAGTACATTGAGTTGTATGGATCCCACTTGCCCTCACAAGGAGCTATAGTTAGCCTACCAACACATGACGCCCTATTATATGCTTCTTGCTCGCACAAGGAGCTACTGCTAACTATGATCTATGAATGTCGCATGCCCACACAAGGAGCTACTGTTAACTATGTTCTATGAATGTCGCATGCCCACACAAGGAGCTACTGTTAACCCCACAGCACACTGTGTTGTATAGATGCCGCTTGCCCTCACAAGGAGCTGCGGTTAGTCCACCAGCACAATGCGCCGTATAGATCCCACTTGACTGATCTCTAAGATAAATTATAGAATATTATTTAGGGATAGAGAATAAGCTATATAGACTACAATACTACATTATTTAGGACCAAGGATTGTAATACTTATGGTAAGGAAATATATTTAATAATAAGAATATCAACTAAGTAGGTGGAAGTGGGATAGAGAATAAGATATATAGACTACAATACTACATTATTTAGGACCAAGGATTGTAATACTTAAGGTAAGGAAATATATTTAAGAATTAGGATATCAACTAAGTAGGTAGGTATGTCAATATTTTGACTATTTAAGTTTTGTCAACCTCATCATCTTCACTTTCTGATTCTGATCCGTTAAATCTTACCCAAGGTTTCAATTTATCTACTGAGAAAATATTACAATACTTTTTTGTTTTTGAGTACCCTTCAACACTACTTATTTCATATCGGTCAAGATCAAGAACCGCAGTCACCCTGTACGGTCCGCTATATGCGGGGATCAATTTGTTACTTTCTCCAGTATTTTTCGCACTCTTTTGCACCATCACTAAATCCCCAACTGCATATACTTTGGCCCTACATCTTTTTTTGTCATACTGTGTTTTCATGTCATTTTGTCTTTTTTTAATATGTAAACTCACTTGTTCTCGTATCTTTTCAACTGCACCTTCTTCCATAGGCATCGCAACATTTATTTCATGCAGATGGCCTTCCATAGCGTTGACACTAGGCTTACCAAATAATATTTCACTTGGATTTTTTCCCGTACCCTGATTAATTGTGTTATTTAAACTCCACTGAACTTGATGTAAATGAGTGTCCCAATTTTTATCATTTTCTCCATGACATAAAGCTATAAGCGATCCAAGAATGGAACGATTATACCGTTCAATCTGACCATTCGCTCGGGGTGTCGCTACGGCATTCAGGGTATGTTTTACCTCCAACGATTTCATATATGCTTTGAACTCATGAGACGTGAAACTTGTGCCTCGATCTGAGATTAAATTTTGAGGTATACCGAAGATTCCAAACACATCACGAAGAACAGCGATAGAGGTCTTACTTTTTGTGTTTTTGACAGCCCGCAATATGATAAATTTTGTAAAGCTATCAATTATTGCCAGAATGTATGTATTTCCTTTCTTACTCTTAACAAATGGTCCCAAATGATCTATGTGTAGACATTGGAAAGGCACATTCGGTTTGGGTATTGGATGGAGAAACCCTTGCTTCTTTCCACCTGGTTGTTTTGCGTAAGCACAAGGAATGCACGCCCGGACATACTTTTTTACAAACTGAGTCAATCTCGGGAACCAATAATCTCTGCGAATCTTTTCCAATGTCTTTTCATATGAAAAATGACCGGCTTCATCATGACATTGCTGGCATATCTTCCATCTAGCATCTGCGGGTACAGCCCAACGTAGTTCACCATTAATTTTGCGAAATATCTTACCGTCTTTCAACTCATAATCTATACGAATATCTTTTGCTTCTTGACTTTTTGAATCCAAAACAGCTTTAATATTACATAACCAAGGATCAGTCATTTGAACAGACTGCAACCAATGTACCTCAGCAACGTGCATCACTAGCAGTGGTTCGCAATCAGTTGCCGGTATAGAGTTTCGGCTTAATGC
Organism: Tetheella fluctuosa; assembly: GCA_951216915.1. Classification (NCBI taxonomy): domain Eukaryota; kingdom Metazoa; phylum Arthropoda; class Insecta; order Lepidoptera; family Drepanidae; genus Tetheella; species Tetheella fluctuosa. Next base: position 8,437,646 of record OX578227.1, on the reverse strand, counting down.
ATCGGCGTGAGCTAACTGTTTCCCCGGTCGATACTCAATCACAAACGTGAACTCTTGAACCAATAACCACCAACGCGCTATTCGAGGAATCAAATCCCTTTTCGTTAATGTAGCACGCAATGCATTGCAATCCGTGATTACCTTAAACTCTATACCAAGAAGATAAACTCTAAAACGTTTTAACGACTCTACTACCGCTAGCGTTTCTAGCTCATATGAATGAAAGCGTTGTTCCTCAGCAGTGGTCTGGCGGCTAAAGTATGCTACAGCTCTAAGAGGCAATTTGCTGTTTTCTCGTTGTAGTAAAATGCCGCCTAAACCAGTCGAACTGGCATCTGTATGCAACTCAGTCTCATATTTTGGATTGTAGATAGCTAGTACCGGTCGTTTGGTTAGAATGTGCTTCAACTGTTCAAAAGCTTGTATTTGAGATTCACCCCAGTTCCACTGCACGTTAGCTTTGGTAAGTGCAGTTAATGGTCTAGCAATAGTCGCAAAGTTAGCAACAAATCTTCTAAAGAAACTACATAGTCCAATGAACTGTCTCACTTCGTGAATGTTTTGTGGTGCTTTAAAACCAGTAACCGCCTCTATTTTTCTTTGCCCTGGACGAACCCCGTCAGCAGATATTTCAAAACCCAAGTAATCGATGTTTTTTTTGAAAAAGTTGCACTTGGTTAAGTTTAGTGTTAGATTTGCCTCTTTGATGAGGTCTAGAACAGCTTGTAATTTCTCAATTCCTTCTTGAATAGATTTAGATGCGATTATTATATCATCCATATATGCTAACACACCGGGTATTTTGCGTCTCTTCAGAAGTGTAAGGATAAGTCTCTGAAATACCGCCGGTGCATTTGTTAACCCAAACGGCATGCGGTTGTATTCAAAATGTCCGTCGGGGGTCACAAATGCAGTAAGGTGCTTAGAGTGTTCTGATACAGGTACTTGGTGATACCCCGACGTTAAATCCAGAGTAGTGAAGAATATTTGGCCTGACAGACTGTCAATTTGATCATCGATCAAAGGCATGGGATATTTCTCTTTAATAGTTTTACGGTTTAATGCTCTGTAGTCGACACAAAGCCGTATGTCACCATTCTTCTTGGCTACAGTAATAATTGGACTCGCATATTTAGATTTTGATTCGCGAATGATTCCATTCGACAACATGTTACTTATAATAGTATTTACTTTTTCGCGTTCCGAAAACGAGAGGCGATACGGTCTATGAGTAACTGGAACATCGTCCTTTAACCGTATATGCATTTCTGTCAACGTAGTCTTGCCTAATTCTTCCATTCTAAACGCGAAGCATTCTCGATAAGAATTTAAGAGATTACACAGTTTATTGACCGTTCCACAGTCAAGATCTACATCTACGTTAAGTTGATCACAATCTATGGTCTTAGCTTGTGTAACATCAGTTGCGATAATGTTTATGTCATACACCAAAGATTCATTAAGAGGTATATCCGGCACATGTTGTTCAGAAATAAGGGATGCTCTTGCTAATAATGTACCTTTTGGAACAACGAATTTTTCCATAGAAAGCCCTATAACTATAACTGAGCCGAATCCTTCTTTAATTGAGTATACACCAGGTAGAATCATATACTCTTTACCTATCTTCATACATGATTCTGTTGAAATATATATAGAACCATCTAACTTAGAAGTCATTCTAATCATAACCGTAGTAACTCCAGATACAACAACATCTTTGTCATTAAATATTGCATATTTAACAGATTTAGACATAATATTATCATTATAGAATATAATCTCGGTGTCAGTCTTGTAGGCTTTTATACCAGGAAGCTCTGTTAATGATTGGCCAATAAGAACATCAACAGACAAAAGGTCTGACTGCACAAGATAAGCTTCTACCATTTCATTAATGCCATCTAACACAATATTTATCTTAACCCTACCGATTGGCACAACAACTCCGTTTGCAAAACCTTTTAACTCTGGTAAATTAATTGTGTCCATTTCCAAATTTAACTTGCTACCTATATTATATTTCAACAATGTGCATTGACTACCTAAGTCCACAAAAGCCATCATCTTCTGGTTATTAACACTTATTTGTTTAAAATACTTTTCATTACCAGTACTGTTAATATTAATACTGAAAATATTATTAGTAAACTTAGATGTGGTAGCATTAGTCGGTTCTTTAGATGAATTTGGTGCACTAAATGTTGAACAATTATGTTCTATGTGACCAAATCGTCGACATTTGTTACATTTAAGTATCTCCTTCGGACATTTAGTAGCTATATGCCCCACATTCCCACAGTTGTAACAAGTTACTACAGTATTCCGTTTATAATTATTATTTGGTATATCATTTGCCTTCTTATTGTAGGTTTGTATATATGAGTGATTTCCCCCATCACGGCTTGACCTATAAGATATTCTAGGAAAGTCAGTATTTTTTGTGGAAATATTTCTGAAGTATTTTAGAACGTCTTCAGGTTCTTGACAATCTGCTCCTTGTACATTCATTCTAACATTGAAATCATAAATGCCATGAGTAAGACAATGCACAGCATGTCTGCCTTTTAATTCACACCTATTTATTAACATAATTTTGTCATAATAATATTCCTCCCATGTCTCATTACGCCTGGATTTTCTTGCTAACATTTCTGACAAAAGATCCCCATAATTCTGTTCACATGGGAATTCTGCCAAGAGTTTGACCTGCCATTCGCTCCAAGAATATTTAACACTTGTTAATCCATCATACCAGCGTTTGGCTAAGCCAGTGAGCTTGGGTAAAGCATTAAAAATTGTTTGGCGCTCAGACCAACCATACACCTCAGCAGATTCATTTATTTTACCTAACCAGTCTTTCATAGTTTGAGACTTAGATTGTGGGTCAAAATTAGGAATGACATGAGCCCCTTGCAATCCTGAGGTACTCGCTACACCTACACTATTTTTTTCTTTTAAAACATTAACCAATTTTTCTAAAATAGCCACATCAGATTTATTATTAACTGACTTTGTACTTGAAATACTATCTGAATGGTTGGACTTACCGCGGTGATGACTTTGTTTAGTACTTTTTTTGTGATGTCTATATCTCTCCTGTGATGAGTCACTTGATGATGAACTAGCTGACGATGAACTTTCCATAGATGAACTTGACCTCTTTCTTTTTCTGTTCCACTTATCTTTATTTTTTAAACTGACATGTTTTCTATTATGCAATGGTGGAGGAGTTAATGTACCTGCTTTGGCTACATCATTATTGCCCATGATTACAGAGTTACAGAAGTAGATAGGGATATGAATTAAATCAAGACTGCTGAAATACACAACTGAATTAATAATTTCCAATAACCATAATAAAAAATAAAGTAAGCTCTAAATCAATTAAGTACTAAATAAAAATGGTATTCTGAGTAAATTTCTAAGATTGAATATACCTACTATTCTTCTTATATTAGGTGAATGATGAATGATGTAAGAATCAAATGATTATTTCACTGAAGTTATTTGTAGGTAAGTACAGGATATTATTATGAATAGTGATATTGTTTTAAGTTGTAGGACACAAATCAAAAAGGTTAGAACAGAATGATCAATTGATAGTAGGTACCTATTAAGTACCGATTCGATTTGTACTACACACTAGAACTTTTATTTTATAAAACAAAACAATTAATCCAAGATATTCACTTGTTTATCCAGTTATTTCCTGATATTAACGAATAATTTGTAACCAATTACCAATATCAGATTTCACAACCTGATATGAAACCTACTCACCGTTTCACCTTCCAAGTTTACCTTTGGGGCGCGAAATCCTTTTTCCAGCTTCTGAACTTTTAATATTCAAGTCTACGGATGAAAGCAATAGGGATATTCTAAATCAAAACCAGGGATTCATACTTTAAATTCTCTTCTATTTTAAAAATCACACTTTTTCTTTTACATCAAATCAAAGACCCTGCCATAGAGATGTTCCTCCAGCACCTGCAGATTTTCACAGATTATAAAATAATTCTTAACACTACCGATATATTATGGTCTAAAATAGTTAAATTAGTCTATTCAAATCGAATTTTGATTTTTTTATTTTGTTCTAAAATCGTTTTCGACTGTGTTACAGTAGGTACATTATGATATACGTGCGGTAAGTTGAAAATTACAGCCGTGGCGATATTGCTAGCCCAAGCCGTAGGCGAGGACTACAAGAAAGCAGAGGCTGTAATTATCAAAGCGCACGTATTTCATACGACGTTTTATAACATATTTGCGAGGAAATAAATAAAACTCGGACTTTCTTAACCTTTTCTTTTTAAGGCAACGGCACAAAAACAGCCAGTATTACTAATAAAGTAAATTAATATTTTTGTGTTTTGGGCCACATCATCACTTACCATAGTGAGATTGTGGTCAAACACAAGCCTATACAAAGTTAAAAAGAAATATTTACCTGTAAGCCCCTGAATATCGGTATGAGTTATAATATCATCTATGTAAAGTTGCGGTACAGAGTAAAGGAATACGGTGCGGTGAATGCCCGCGTAGTTGTAGAAGTCAAAGGTGTAAAACTGCTCGTGATGAGTTTTGTTCGGCCTGTCGAGAAGAAAACTATTATGAAGTTGTACCAACTTCTATTCTTTTTTGATGTAACTGTGGGTGGAGTAGATGCATTAATGAAAGTCGTTCGTAATTATACAAAAATTGCTTTATAATATACCTACCTATATCGAACCCGTTGATTTTGAAAAAAAAACACACACTGTATTATTACACCATCCAATAGCATTGCTGATAAGGAACAATTTCTGGGATGTAATGATATCCGGAAAACTAAAGGAAAATGTTGAATTTTAATAATTGGATTCATATTTTCAAAATATATACTAGAGATAATATTTAATGTCTTTTATTCATTAATTAGCCATACCTTGTTCGAAATGAAGCTCATTTTTTTCAACACACCCAGCCAGTCAGCCTCACAACATCATGTTCTAATTTCAAATTTTAACAATGGCCATCATTTTGAATAATTTAATCAGTTAAGGTTTTATAGGTAGGTAACGTAAGAAAGTAATAAAATAGTATTTTGTTAAAAATGAGCTCCACTTTACTCACCCACTGTGAAAGTGGATGCTAAACAACGGTAGGCACTTACCATCAGGTGGACCGCCTGCTTGCTTGTCAGCCTTCTGACATAAAAAATGCTTGTCTTGTGGTGACATGAAAATATAAAAAAAAAGCAATGAATTATATTCTCATTAGCCCTTGTCCTGTGAAAATTGTGAAATTAAGATTAATTTTGCATATTATTAACCTTGGAAAGTTCCTGATTATACCAGTTATTTCGATAGCCAAATTCGGGATCTACTGGTGATTTCCTAAAATTTCATATGCCATCAAGCGTTCTCAAATCTCTTGTCACGGTTGCTTGTGGGTAAAATATTCCTTCATTATTTACGATATTTGTTTTTTCAAGCTGGCTGATCTCATTGGCACTGGAACCAGGAACAATGGCATTTGTTATCGATAAAGTTAGTGTGACAACAAGGGAGAACAGCTTTGGTTTTCTTGAAATCATTTTATGTGAAAGATTTTTTTTTCATGAATACATAAGTTAATAATAATAACTGCAGTAGGAGTTGAGAATATCTCAGTATGTTAGTCACCTAATAAATTTATATACGTAGAATTGCAACAATACAAAAACACCCCCACTTATCACCCCCACACACTTTTTCTTATACCTCCATACACCAAAACATTCACACACTCAAACATATATGTCGGAGTATAGCCATAGACCATGATGCTCCATAACGCAAGTAACGCTATCTTAAGTGTTACTTCGGCAGAGTCTCGGTAGCAGTGAAGCACAGGAGCGAGCTTGAGACAGACGTGTACCGAGGAACTGTCTTACGTTTTGTAGTGTCCATTAAATAATTAGTAATTAATTAGTGTCAATAAAATAAATAGTAGTTAAAGACAATTAAGACATTAAAAGGTAGTTTATAGTGTAATTATTAAGAAGCCCATGTGAAAGACATTAAATCTATTATTGAAGGCAATTCTGTTTATTTAATAACAAAATAATGAGTGGTAACCAGCAAGAGAGACCTCCTTCTCCGTCATATATATATTTATTTTTAAAATTATTCTAAACAAACAAGTACAGCTTTTGAAATTAAACTTAATTCTGCCAAACTGCACAGCAGTCTGTTGGTAGATATAGTTCTCTTAGAGTTCCATAGTATATAGGTACATAGTTAGTTAATACTATTAATTACTATTTGATAACCTGGTTTAACACGCGCAAAAATATAAAAGTTATTTATTGATAGAAACTATAAACTATAGTCAATGCATCTCAATATTTTACTGATATAGTTTATAGTTTACTGACATAATGCTTCTTAATAATTTTCTTGAAGTTGCTTTTTGTTTTGGCTTTATTATCAATGGTACAATAATTATTTATTTCATTGTATAATGTGGGTACAATCCAGGCACGAGTACGTTCACCATAACAATTGAGGGTATCGGGAACATTATATTTCTCAGTTCGGTTCGAACAAAGTGGGCGGCTTCGGACTTGCATTATTTTATAGTCATCTGAATTAAATTGTTCAATTAAAATAGCACAGTTACATATTTCATTAATTGGTAATATTTTACAAATTTTAAATAATCGTTCATATTCTTTGTTTAAATCAATTTTAATTTTATTATCTACTAATTATTTAAAAAATCTTATCTGTAGTTATAATATGTAAGAGTATATGTAGTAGGTATATATTTTTTACAGTGTTTGTTTAAACAATACTGTTGTTGTCAGTTAAAAACTAGTTTTGTCTCTGAGACGTTGCTGATCTGTCTGAATAAAATAAAATAAGCTATAAAAATACACTGCATAAAAATCTACATTAATATTATAAAGCGGAAGAAATATTCGGAAGATATCGGAGTGTATCTTACACAGGATTGTGCTGGCCGTCGAAGATCACCCACGGCCTGTGACGTGACTTCCCTCTTGAAGGGGTTGCAGGTGTACCTTAAGGATTTAAAGGTACGTGAGCCTTCTTTCTTTCTCCTCTCCGATGTTTGGCATTTGAGGGTGTATCGATTGAATATTTTATTATCAAAAAACCGTGATTGCCATAATTTTAGGTATTGTTCAATTAAAATAAATTTTATTTCTTTCTTCCGCTTTACAATATTAATGTAGATGCAAAGTGTAGCGTTTTTTTTGTGGAACCAAAATATACCTGCAAGGATTTAAGAGCAAGGAATTAGAACTGGAGTTATTCAAAAGTATGATAGGTACTTATTATTGTCATTTTATGCATTACTGAACACACTGGTTATAGGACCACCAAAGGTTCATGTTTGGCATTAGTTAGCGCTTCTGTCGAGTAAGGTCCTATAAAAGTTTGTTATTACGGACATGAAAACCATGTTTACATTTAAATTATATTTAATACCTTAAACCGTACCGTAAAAATATCGTGCTTGCCTCAGTTTTACGTAGTTCGTACGTTTTGTTCGAAAAAAAAGCACTTAGGTAAAAGATTCCGAAAGAAAAAACTGTCTCAAAGCACTACCATTAATTGACCCGTAACTCATATTTGCCATAATTAATCTCAGGCATTGTAAAATATTCACAACATTATTCTAGAGATAATTAGAAATAAACCCGCGGAGCCCACCCAAAAACAGTGAAGTTTGACATTCCGAAGACCTCACGCTACACTAGCGCCTCTAGCGGAAAATTCCCACGCGATAGCCCCCAATCCTACGCTTGGGTACCTATGTTTTTATCTGCGTACATTTTGTACTCTTCATTTGTATAGGTACCTAGCTTTACGTCTTATTCATTTAAAATTTATGAAAGCTTAATTTATGTTTCTTACCTATTTTAAGACTAAAACTATTATATGCTAATGTTTAAAAAAAATAAGTACCAACTTACGTTCCGTGCACAAATCCTATCAGACTAATTGCAGTTTCTACCTGCGAGTAATTATGCAATGCGGTGGTAAAGAATGTGTCTTAACTATTTATCGAATGGGAAATGATTTATGCTTTAACAATAATTATTATATAAGAATATTTATGCGCTTGCCAATTTGTTTTATCTATGTTTTTATACAGGACAGTGATGTTTTTTATATCTTTATATAAATTTGGAATATAGCTTGTTCAGCAGTTGACGCCTGTCGGCGGATGTAAAAATCGTCTCTTGCGACCATAGTATTAAACATTCGCAAAATATTAAAATTTTGACAATCACGGCTAAAAATGTCAATCAATCAGTCTCCTGGCTTTATGTCTGGCTTATTATCGTTGTATAGGCTTTACATAGTCTTCCTTTTACAACGCTTTTGTTTCCTGCCACTTCTTTTCTTTTATGATTTTTTACGAAATTAATTAAATAAATTCACATGTCACTGTCAATGACGAACAAAGTGCCAAGGATTGACAAACATTGAAACAGCAATTTTTGCAAATAAAATAAATATCATCCTGTAGTTATTTGAGTAGGGACATTTTATAATGTTTATAATTATCATACTAATAAACCTCTTAAAAATGTAGGTAATGTTAAACATGAAAGTGCTAATAAAATGGCTTATTTCAAAACTATTTTGCTAGGCTATTAATGAAAATTGTGTAACAATCGTTATCTTTTAGTTAACTATGGCGAAGCAAAAAGAAAGGTTATGATTTAAGTATTTTGCAGTTTATGTGTGTGTAGGTACTTTCATTTCCTAAGATTTTTTGGTACTTTATAACGTTTGGAGTTTGGTGCCTACACGATATTTATTATTTTTAAGTCTAAATGCATAAAAAAAAATAATGACATCACTAGACTGAACTAGCGACTAGATCAACATTGCAAAAATTGACTTAAACACCCCAACAAGAATACTGGCTGATAATGAGGTAATAGGATCTTAGGATTGACTTAGGAAGTTTATTTATAGTAAGAAAGGTAATTCATATCTTTTACTAAGAATTGAAAGTCCCACGAAATATATTAATGTATTACAGCTGTGTTATTTTGTAGTAAGGAAGATGAATTTGATTTTGATGACATTGCACTTTGTAAGTATCCGCCTGGCTAACTAGCTACCAACCTCTGATTAAAAATCTGTCACCAAGTGACCTATCGGTGTGTTCCCTCAGTTGCACTTGAGAGCCTATTCCCTTTTTAGGCTACATACTTACCATCTTCAGCTACATTATTATCACATACTATGGTAAGATTATTGTCAGATACTTTTTATAAAAAAGGTACCTATTTGGGTAGGACAATGGAATAAAAAATTAAGTTCTATAAGTATACTTCTTGTAGGTAAGTATATTTGACAAACTATGTAAGTATACAGAGTTACTGGTTATATGTCACGATCTTGTTAAAAGGTTGTAGGAGAGGTCATACGCCTATATTTAATATGGTAAGTTTTTGAAAAAATCTGTTTTGAGAAATAATCGATGGGTAATAGGTATTTATCCATAAATTGTTTTAAGTAATGCGAAGTAAGACCATGCTGCTCTTAATATCTGTAAAAAAATCGTACGTATCTATTATCAGGCCTAACTTACAGTTTAGTACGAAAACACACATACGGCGAGCGGCTGTCGGAAAAAGAATTTAGTGGGTTCGCTCACCGTGCTGCCTGCGAGACGAACTGCACGCGCCCTTGAGCGTCTTTCGACATAGGTAACAAATATAGGTTTTTTTATGTTATAGTATTTGTTTTACAGAGTAGGTACGTTTGGGCATCTTGTAAAATAGTTATAAGTCTAATTCTATCTTAGATATTATAAAGTCATCCTTTTCATTAAAAGTAATGATACTAACATATTATAACTAAATAAAATAGGTAAAGTAGGTACTTAGATTGAATTATAGGTTCACAAGATGACAACCCCGTCGTTGCCCCCTGTCGCGTCGCGTCTGATCCTCGTACAGTTTCAAATTGAAACAATTACGATTATCTATCAACTAGACAAGAAAGTGAGTAAAATAAATAAAATCGTAGTAAAATAAATACATAAAAATATATATTTACCCCCATAAACGCCATCAAATTTACATCAGCGTAACCATAAGCTGTGACCCTGCATGGTTTTTGGGCCCTGAAAGTTATCAAGATATAAAATATTCTGTAAAAATATATAGAACTATAAAACGCAATACTACCTTATCTGTATAAAGTCCTTTTTAATTGTATCATCGGCAGCGTACCATCGGCAATTGTATGCAGCAGTGCTTATTCCGAGGCTCTGCAAAGTGATGTATGTAGGTACTTTTTGTATTATGTTTCAAGGTAATTTTATTTATTCTGAATGCATTTTTATTTATAAGTAGGTTCTTAACTTACAGATTCCATTAAGAGATCACCAAAATAACAAAGAAAAAATATTTGCAGCAAACTCATGAACAGGAAAATTGCAAATGTCATGACCAATCCAATATCATGAATAGTCTGAAAGCAATATCCTAATATAAAAAAAAAACCGGCCAAGTGCGAGTCGGACTCGCGCACCGAGGGTTCCGTACAAACTTCGTCCATCGTTCGTCCATCACGGGAAATGCATAATTTTATTTATTTACTGTATTTGAGGCCAATTAAGCTAGACCTCTAAATTGTATGAGCGCCCATACAACTCAGAGGTCTTTACTAATTGGCGTAACTATGTATGTATGGGTACACCCTTTTCAATTTTTTTTATTTTTTAGAATTTTTCCTTTATTTGTGCTGTAAGACCTTGCTTTTTGCCATTTTTTTTTACATTTGAGTTGATTGAATGAAAGGTAACTTGCGGTTTACGATTTATGACGTATTAAAAAAAAACTACTTACTAGATCTCGATCAAACCAATTTTCGGTGGAAGTTTGCATAGTAATGTAAATCATATATTTTTTTTAGTTTTATCATTCAGACAGACAGACAGACAGACAGAACCCTAAAAATTATATCAATTTGCCAGCCATGACCTATTTTAAGATAGTTATCTCGTGCGTTACCTTCCTTATCAATTCACACGTTTCCAAATAGTAAAAATGCTAAACAATGAATTGCATTGTATATTGCAATATGTATACACACACAGTCATGGACATATTAAGAGAAACGCAAAAAAAAACAGGCAGTATAGGGCTGAAACACGCGCGGTATAGGGTTCCGAAGTCAGTATGATGTGGTATAGTCTAAATTAATGTACACGTATTCAGTACACAAATTAAATCAAAATTTAATTTAAAAAATGTTTTTTTTTCACCTTTTTCATTCTACGAGTATCCTATTACCACAGTCTATGTTACTCTTACAGTCGGCCAACGGACACGTCTAGACAGAGCAATCGTGCGGGGCTTGCGGGGTGAGAGAGGGGCGGTAGCGAGCCCAAGCTGCCCCGTAAGTTACCATAAGTTACCGTAAGTTACCGGCGTAATTTTACGGCTTTGCATCGCTAGGTACAACACATTACCTTCCACCATGCCATAGTCTTATTATCACTAACTCTTAATATTGTGGTCTGTGACCATGCTATGAGTCCTCAAGATGTTTTCCTTCACCAAAAGCTCGTTTGTCACGGCATTCGATGTCACAACAATTAAATTATTATAATAACCTACGCTGTTATTGTGGAGTTCAATGTGACCTTGCGTACGAATAGATGTTAGAGTAAAGTGGTAAAAAAGTTCAATGTAAATACAAATTTTATGATTTATTAAAATACCTACCTACAAAAGGAAGATGACGTTTTTCGTTAAAAGATTACTAATTCTAAATAGTTACCGTAACATTAAATCCAGTGAGGCAAATTAGAAATGAACTTGACACTAAATTAAATAACGTTGACTTTGTGTATGTGGTTTCCAGTAAATTTGATGAACTGCAATTAAAAAGAAAGATTTTTTAATGCATTATATAACTTTCTGGTTTGTATTTATTGTCAGTCATACCATACCGTATTACAAGAACGAAAGTGTTAAAATACAGAAAGCCAAGACGGAAGGGAACTGTCAGAACTCTCCTCACGATGTTTTCCATCACTGTTAATTTTTTCCATAACAATGAGTGTTAAAGGGTCGAGCTCGCGTAGAAGATTTTTACACCTTACTTACAATCCAATCTTTGTTTTCCAAATATTGATAATTTTATCGAATATATATTTTTTTTTTTGCGTGCTGGTGTATCAAGATGGCCTATCTAAAAAACCCGCCAAGTGCGAATCGGACTCGCGCACCGAGGGTCCGTACAAACTTCGTCCATCGTTCGTCCATCACGGGAAATGCACAATTTTATTTATTTACCTTATTTGAGGTCGGTGCCAATTAAGCTAGATCTCTTAATTGTATCAGCGCCCATACAACTCAGAGGTCTTTATTAATTGGTGTAACTATGTACGTATGAGGACACCTTTAATTTTCAACTTTTTTTATAATTTGGATCCTTGCTTTTTGCCAAATTTCGTGATTCTAGGTCAACGGGAACTACCTCAAAACCAATAAAAGGGCAAAAAAATCGCGTTTGTTGTATGGGAGCTCCCCTTAAATATTTATTTTATTTTGTTTTTAGTATTTGTTGTTATAGTGGCAACAGAAATACATAATTTGTGAAAATTTCAACTGTCTAGCTATAGCAGTTGTTGAGATACAGCCTGGAGACAGACAGACGGACGGACAGACAGCGAAGTCTTAGTAATAGGGTCCCGTTTTTACCCTTTGGGTACGGAACCCTAAAAAGTGCAAACATGTTTACCTTATTAATATCTGATGTCTCTTAATTAGATCATTGAACTTGATACGGTTCCCTCTTCTTTCTTTTTGTTTTATACTAATAGAAGCTCTTTCTAAGAATATTAAATTCTCGATATCTTGTTTCAATAACAAGAATTGAATTCGAAGGTATGTACAGCAGGTAAAGAATAAAAAAACTGCAGCACTAATTTCCAGTAAAACAATAGATTCTGAAATTATCATAGACTTAAGACGAAATTTTTATATAAAATGAAATATTATATGAATATTTATATGAAATGAAATTAAATATTTTATTCATTCAAATAGGCCTTCACTGGCTACGTTTGTGCTAAGAAGAGCCGGCAATATACTCAGCAATTACTCTTTTCAAAACTAACATAGAATTATCCTGGAAGAGCGAGGGCTACACCCTAAGGCAAGCATTTTCGTAATTTAAATATTAAATAAATACTATACCGGTAGGTACATGCATGGTTGAAAAATAGTCACAATTAATACATAAGTAATTACCTGTCCAAATTTGATGGATAAAGAGAAATGGCCAGTATTTCACAACTAAGGAATCAAAAGGATACACATCTAGCATTGCCAACATTGACTCGCTCTCTTGAATATTCTTTGTTATTAGAAACTGCACACCAATAAATATCATTGGGCCCAAATAAAAGAACAAAACCATTAGGATATTCAACATGTTCAACACATTTATGACACGGTTCAGAAAATTTATTTCGATTTGAATTATTTTATCCCTTGCAATGCTCTTTTCTTGTTTATCTTCCATTAGCTCTAATTCTTTGATGTTATTGACTAATTGGTGAACTTCTTTCTCATAAACTATGAGAGAAAAAGATTTTAAATGTGCTAGTATCTCCAAAGTAAAACATGGCACAACATGTGTCAGTTCAGTTAAATTCTTTCCTCTTTTGACTCCATCTTTGATCCAAAATATTTCACCGACAAGGTCACTGTTTAGCCAGATAAAGTTAAGAAGATACATAGATCGACGTTTTATAGTATCGATAGGATTTTTCAGTTTATCTACAACAAACATTCCGGTAAAAAGAAAAAATATTTTTAGTTTTTGTAACGATTTCTGAAACAGGATTGATTCAGCCATTTTTTTACTCGACTGCGTTGGTCTAATATATATTGTAAAACGATAATAAGATAGTCTTGAAGCTTGGCTCTTGCAATTCAACTAGAAATTCCACTGAAGCTATATGAGTAGGTATAACTATATTTCTGTGGTAAAGGTAAGTAGATACTAACAGTTTATCTTATTAATATTAAGTATCCAAATCAATACGTATTTACGTGTTAGGAAATACATTGGAAATAGTTTGAATTGTCATAGAATTTAGCGTTTCCTAGAATGGATTTTTTTGCAAAAATATATTTTTACACGGTTATTTGTAATCCACCAGCAGTGCTTTAAAGTATGGAAGTTTTAAAAATATGATCAACTTTTATCATGGGACAAATCCTGAAATTGCAAAAAAAAACTAACTTATCATACTTTACATTTTGATCGAGCAATGTTGATCTATTGTAAAAAGTTTGATTATAAATAATCTTGGATAGTTGGGAGAAAACAAAAACAAATTAAATTTTGTACTTTATTCACACTAGAAAAATATTAAAACATAAATTATCTATGAGTCACAGAAGGCAGGCCAACGTCCTATAATTAGGTAAATAAAAATAAAATTCAAACTTATTATATGTTAACACTTCGAATGCTATGTTATGTTGACTCGTTTTAACATTGCAATTTTTTTTATGAACATTGGTAAACTATTTATGTTTTGCCTTTTGTATATTCACATGGCTATGCTAACGAATGTAGGAAACCTAAACCCGGCATTCAATATATTATGACACATGTGACATAGTAATTTATACGATCAACCTATATTTATCGAGTGATAGAACTGTTTGTTGGTTGGTTGCACTAAGTATTGGTAGTTAACGTTAGAGATATATAATTTACTTTCCATTGTCAAATACTCGTTTTGTTTTAAATTATTCAATTTGTAATAATATCTAGAATAGTTTATATTTTTACAGTAATATATCGGGTTTATATTCACAGGCACAGATTATTATCAAAATATTATTTTGACTAACCTCGATGTCAACATCAAGTCGCATTGATCGTGATCACGAGTGGAGTTTTTATTTATTTATTAGATCACTAACAAGACACACTCTAATACATTCAAAAGTGCAGGTACTTACATTAACAATAAACATAAATGGTCCCCCAACTAAAGGTGACGACCGCTTGCAAATAATAAAATAAAAAAAGAACAGACAACAGAACAAAAAAATAACGACATATAAAATTGAAAAATAACATAAAATATTGCAAAAAAAGACGTAGAAACTAGATACTATATACGTTGCTTACTTACACCTAACTAATTATTTTATTAAGCGGACATCGACTTACCCAAGTAATATTTGTCGAACAATTTCCCTAATTTTATTTCGCCGTATGATCATAAGCCAGAATTGCTAAATAAATACCTTTATAAATGTTAATAAAAATAACAAATTTCAACGAATTGTGTTTTACGGAAAATGAATCGCTATTAAACAAGCGTAAAGTGGGAAAAATACAGCTGACTAATAAAACAGTGACCAGTGGAGTAGTCGGCATAACAAAAAGTCGCATAATAAAATTAAGGAATTTATTCGTTCGGCTTTTTGATCATTCGGGGAAATAATTGTGGCGAACGATTTTCGGCCAGATAAGAATCGGCTAAACATTTTCAGTCTTCCAATAGAGAACCCATGAAATCGCATGTGACGCAATTTAGAGGGCAAACATAAATCACGTGACGCTTTGTCAATTAGGGTTATATTGAAGGAGCGAAGGTCAACAAGATTGTTATACATACATACATACATACATACTAAATATACTTACGATACAAGACAACTTAAGTATGTAACGTTAGTAGTTTAAAACGATGTAACTTACATAATACCTATGTGAAACTAGTCGTCATACATGTGATAGGCCCATTTTGACAAGAGGATATATCTTTTAGTGTGGCTATATTTGTTTCTTTTAATCCCATGGATGCATATGGGCTGCCAAACGGGCCTATTAAATTGTAAGACTTATGGAATTCATTCGGTATTTTTATAAATGCAAATAGTTTTATTTAATATTATTGTTATGTCGTTACGAATGTATGTACCTATTACGAAATTATTGTCTAAAATAGTTAAAGTATCTTAGTCCCAAACTTAATTTCTTATGGCCATGGGATTGCAGGTCTTTGACACACATAACCACTCCACTAACGGAATGTTAATAAAACATGACTGTACAATATGATCTACTTAAATCATTAGTAATTTAACATTTCATTAAATATCCAAGCGCATGACTGTAATAATATAATATAAGGCCTAAACTTATTTGATAATTAATGATACACTGCCTACTCGAAATCTTAGTAATTAGGTATATTTTAATCGCCACAAGCTACGATGCAGATTAATTTTTTTTAAGTTAGTCACAACTCGTTTTATCTACTGTTACATATTCTACTATAATTGCGTTGTGGATGATAGATCACTGTGAACTTTTTTCAATCAATGACCGTTTTCGCTCTTTCAATCTAACATTAACGTTGGCTGTCTAAATCGAATTCATTGTAAATCAGACCTTACTTATTTTAAATTCTGCCCTGAAGCGTACACTCTATACACCGTTGATCAGAACTCTAAAACTATAGAGCAGTACGGTTAACTTACTAATATATAACCGTGTTTCTTCAAGCACAAATAAGACATACTACTTAAAGTAAACGTATCTATTTATTTGGTGCGATAATAATGGCATGGCAATAAAGACTAGAGCTCTTGGTGTCTAGCGGGCTGGTTATCGGCGACGTAGTAGCCGGTGTCGGGCGGCGGCGCGCCAGCGTCTGAGGCGGCGACCGCGAGGTAGCGCGCGCGCAGGTGGTGCGCCGACGCCTTGGGTTGCCGCGACCGCGTGAATATTCCTTTCTTGTTGCCTCCTGCGCGTCCTACCGCTGTTCGAATGAGCATAGAAAAATATTAATTTTAGATTTGATCCTCATTTACGTATTTTTTATGTTTAATATTACCACAACTGCCCTTTTCCTCTACACAACTTTATATTTAATTTAACTACCACTTACAAAAAACAACCTTAATGATTATTTCCAGAGCAAAAAATAATACACTTGAAGGATTCAAGCCATTTACAGAATTAAGTTTCGGTGACTGTTTTGAGTCTGTTTATTCAGAAAATATTCAAAAAAATATTTCTTAAATGAAATTATTCTGAAATGTTGGGTACCCGAAGCGCCGATATCTATCTAATGGGCTGTAGCTGCCTATTGCCAAAAATTCTGACGACTTACTTTGTGCAGTCTTAAAATCAGCGAAGTTCCAAATAAGCTCGCCAGCAAAGAAACCGGCGTGCCTTAGTCTATCAAATGCTTTGAAGTGTTCTGATAACAGAGCTACTTGATATTCTTCGGACCAAACGTATTCTGGTATCTGAAAATAACAATATATGTCATAATAATAACATAACAAAAATAATTTAAGTCGCACTAGCGGGTATGTTCCGGCAATAGCGGTTCCAGTTGCCTAGGCTGTAAAGAATGATCGGCAACACATTGGGCACTGGCAAAAATTTATTGGGGACACTGGCAACTTACCATCAGGTAGACAATCCGCCCGGTTTTAGCCTAAGTTTTGTTAAAAGAATGTGCAACTGACAGTACACACCGTTGGGTGCTTTATGATAGAGGTTCTGTATTTACCAAGTGCAGTCCAGCGATAGTATCGGCTCCATACTCGGACATGATGACTGGTTTGTTATGCTTGCGGTGCCAGGCGGTCGCCTCGTCGTACACGTAGTCCGCGATAGTTGTCAACACGCCGGGATTCACGTACCAGCCATGGTACCGGTTGAAGCATATCACGTCTAAGTGCTGGCCCTGTATACGATTGTTTGTTACTGATTAGTCGTTGTTGTGAGGTTTTAAATCGACAATAAGTGAAATGTAAACCGTACAAGGCAAAATATTTTTATCGTCTTAAATAAAAACATCGCCAATTTATTGAAATATTTCAAATCATGGCCATAAGCTCAATATTTAATATTGACACTTTTGTTAAATCAGCATAATCAAAAATGCTAAATTTATTATAGTAACCTTCACCTTTTTGTGAGTTATTGGAATTCACACTGCTTTTTAGGGTTCCGTAGCCAAATGGCAAAAAACGGAACCCTTATAGATTCGTCATGTCTGTCTGTCCGTCCGTATGTAACAGCCACTTTTTTCCGAAACTATAAGTGCTATAGTACTGTTGAAACTTGGTAAGTAGATGTATTCTGTGAACCGCATTAAGATTTTCACACAAAAATAGAAAAAAAAACAATAAATTTAGGGGGTTCCCCATACTTAGAACTGAAACTCAAAATTTTTTTTTTCATCCAACCCATAAGTGTGGGGTGTCTATGTATAGGTCTTTAAAAATGATATTGAGGTTTCTAACATCATTTTTTAAAATGTGTGTTTAAAATGTTAGAAGTTACAGGGGGGGGGGGGGGGGGGCTGTAACTTCTAAAATAAGAGAATGATAAAACTAAAAAAAATATATGATGTACATTACCATGCAAACTTTCACCGAAAATTGGTTTGAACGAGATCTAATTAGTAGTTTTTTTTTAATACGTCATAAATCGTAAACCGCAATTTACCTCTCATTCAATCAACTCAAATATAAAAAAAAATGACAAAAAGCGACCTTGCTTTTTGTCATTTTTTTTTACAGCACAAATAAAGGAAAAATTCAAAAAAATTAAAAAAGTTGAATATTAAAGGTGTCCCCATACATACATAGTTACGCCAATTAATAAAGACCTCTGAGTTGTATCGGCGCTCATACAATTTAGAGGTCTAGCCTAATTGGCACTAACCTCAAATAAGGTAAATAAAAAAAAACCCTTGATGGACGAACAATGGACGAAGTTTGTACGGAACCCTCGGTGCGCGAGTCCGACTCGCACTTGGCCGGTTTTATTAATTATTCTTAAAACGCACAAAGTGTTGATTAGGTAATTATTTAAATACATGGTATAACCACAGTTTATGTAACTCTTTCTTACAGTCGGCCAACGGACACGTCTAGACAGAGCAATCGTGCGGGGCTTGCGGGGTGAGAGGGGGGTGGTAGCGAGCTCAAGCTGCCATACACTCGCTTGGGACACATTGGAGCTATTAGGAATGCCTATACAAAGCGGCATTTCGCGTGATTTCAAACGCGATAGACCACTGTATGTATTTACGCTGTGGTATAACAGTGATGACTCGGATTCCAAATAAAAAGAAAAATAGATCAGTAACTTTTTTTTTCACTTTTATATATTTTCGGTCATATCAGTAGGAGAAATCTGCCAGTGGCAATTAGTATAAATTTTATGCACCGAATTCATGGGGTTCGTTCTAAAAATAAAAAAGAGTTACGGAATAGGACAAAACAACATTAAAATATTTTATTAAATTATTACTATATTAAATTCTACAGAACTATTTTTAAATCCAGTTTATAGATACCCACCTATAAGTTTCAAATGGGAAGGTCACTCGATTCTTGATCCCAGTACCTATTATAATAAATTACCATAAACGATAACGTCAACTAACCATAAATTTCACATTATAAACATACGGTTGAGAAGAGGCAAATAATATTTTAGGTAATCGTTTTAATAATTCCCTTATTTGATAACGTACTGAGGATGGGTCTTGCCCCATAATACCAGAAAAAGGAAATTTTTCACTTGACTTCTATATTATTTCTAATTATTTATGTACTTAAATTACAGGGAAAAAAAACAAGAATTGGAGGGCTGAATAATCTTAATCCACCATGATCGTCTAGCTAGAACACTATTTTAATTTATAAAGCGATTGTAAGTCCTTTTGAATGTTGAATTTTTGCCTATGCAGGTTTTTCATGCATAGAAATAACTGGTTTTAAATTACTAAATTGATTAGCATGATATTTATTCGCTCTATAAACATATATACCCACTTAACTACATCTCTTTAATTTACTAGTTTGTGCTAGTGACAAACTAAATCGTTACGATTTGAATTGTGTCAAAAACAAATACGAGACGTTTTTTACTTACAGCTTTATCAGTGGTGTAGCCTTGAGCCAGCGCAATAGTGACCGGTCTTGAGGTATCCATTGTCTTCACATGTTTCACCACTTCGCTGAAATTATTATTATCGCCTCATAACAACGTTATTATGTGCTTAAATGTATTTTTTAACCATTCAATTAATTATCTGATGTTAGATAATTATTATTATCTCTTTATCTACTAAACAATTGGGGTTTCTAATGCTTTTACACTCACAAAACAGTACCCTATATTCTATTTGACTTAATTATTTCGTTGTATTAAGATTTCTTAAATATAATTATATTATATATTTTCTATGTTTATAGAAAGCTTACCCAAAATAAACATCTGCTAACTTGTTCGAGGACCTAGGTTCATTGGAGATTGACCACATAATGACACTTGGATGGTTTATATCCCGTCGAATGAGCTCAGTTAATGACTGCTTGTGTTTTTTGAGCAGAGAATCTGTGAAAATACTGTGAAACACAAGTTTATTTCATTATTTGTAAGTTTTTGATAGTTTTTTTTGTTGGTTTACGGTGACCCGATTAGTAAGTAATTGGTGCAATAACTTTGACGCTGAAAAAAATATGAGGCCCCACGTTGGGCGCCAAATGAGTTGACATAAACTTCGCATAGGTGCACTAAGATAAGCATGGGAAAAATATTTTACGGAACTCTTTTGTATTTAATTTTATGGTATTCTTATATAATTTTATTTACATATTTGCAATCAATGTATAAAATACAAACTATGATATATAGAAAACATTATCAAAGCCCTCGCTGCTTTATTTTTATTATATCCTTTTACGTCCTAAATTAATAGACATTATATTTTACTCACTCGGTATCTACACTAGGGCACTCGTCAATAATCATGATGCCCTGTTCGTCTGCTAGTTGATATATTTCTTCAGCATAAGGATAGTGTGATGTACGAAACGCGTTGGCGCCTACCCATTTGATTAGATTGAAGTTTTTCACCCATAATACTGGATCCCAACCCTTGCCTCGTAACTAATGAGTAACGTAAAAATAATAGCTCTTAAATTTTGTGGTAGCTTTCTATTATAGTTATTAGTGTTATTATGTCATCTCTTTTTCTCATAAAAAATAGCTAAAAAATTAAGGCTTTTCGTATAAAATCTGTATGCTTACATCTGAATCTTCATGCATGCCAAATCCTCGAAGATATAATGGCTTCTCGTTGATATAAATACTGGTGTTAGTCCATTTTATAGTTCTGATCCCAACTTTTTGGCTATAAGTATCTATGATCGCTCCGCTTGGGTCTAGCAATGAAGCCTGGAGTAGAAAATATATGCCATCAAATATAAATTGTATTGAAGACAATAAGATCACTGTTTTTATTACATTCATACATTTTAACAAATTGTTTAAATCTTAAAAAGTTTCTTCGATAAGTATCGGCCGAATTTTCTTATTTTATTTCTTTCATTTGTTCTTTAGTTGAAGGGAGCTATTTCACGGGTGATGTCTTTTAATATCTCTATTATTTTGTTAAATATTTAAGTTCCAGTCAAATCTCATAACCAGTCAAAACCACTTTTGACTAGTCAAAATGCTTTCCTGGTACATAAGAAAACCTTTAACCTATAAGAGTTTTGAATGAGATAGTTTCAGTCAAAAGTGGTTTTGACCGGTTATGAGTATTGACTGTAGCATCTAATATATAAAATTTTCGTGTCATAGTGTTTGTCTGCAAACTCCTCCGAAACGGCACGACCGATTCTTATGAAATTTTTTGTGTATATTCGGTAGGTCTGAGAATCAGTCGTAGGCGTCGGGTGAAACCGCGGGGGACAGATAGTATATACATATATATATCCAAGGATGATTTGCGAAAGAGAACACAATAATGGCTTAGAAACATTTACGAATATGCATGTAATGTACCTTTAATGTATACAAATATCCAGGATCATCGTGCATAAGGTAAGGCCACCAGAAGTTAGCATTTTCGACCTCAAGCAGACCAGCACAGTCATGTGATGCAACGATTTGAGTATCGTTCTTGTCAAACAACTGAGTCAAGCAGAGGACGTCGCCAGGGAATGGGCCCTTATATGTTATATTGTATGCTATGAAACCTGGAAGTTATTAATTATTTAAGTCATTAAAATGTTTTAATTGGAATCGTTACTGCTTCAATATCTACTCTTGTACAAATTTGTTAAAATCCATTCTGGTTAATTATTCTATAATTTTCAACTTTTGCATCCACTCAAGTAAACGCTTTAAGATTTTTCGCGGTTCTGTTGATTTTAATACATACAATCAAATATTAAAATTAATATTTACCTACCTGTAAACCCCTGTATATCGGTATAAGTAATGATGATATCATCTATGTAAAGCTGCGGTGTAGAGTAAAGAAATACGGTGCGGTGAATGCCCGCGTAGTTGAAAAAGTCAAAGGTGTATGTCTGCTCTTGACGAATTTTGTTTGGCCTGTCGAGAAAAAAGCGTTATGAATACCAAACTCAATTTTTTGCCTCACACATGATTCAAATTTCAGAAATCATACGTCTACATGGTTAGATCTTAACTATTTTGATTGAATCGCAGGTGGAGGAGAGATGCCTAGATTATATTATTATTATATTATAATATTATTATTATTTATTTAATGGTATATGAACATATACAACATTATAACAAACATTGATTTATATAAAATCAATGTATATACATACATTCATATACATTCACTCGGACAGCCAGGCAGCTCTTTTAGCATTGGCCTCCGATTCAATTAACTCTAAGCTAGTTAAAATTTGCAAAAAGAACATGGTTGTGTTACGGTGAGTTCCAAGGTCATATACAGGAATCATCGATAATGAAAAAGCTGATGAACTAGCCAGAGTCTGAGCTAAAGATATCCCTTATGGCCCAGAGCCAATCTGTGGTCTACCTAATACTAGCAAAACTTACTATGAGAAAGTTATACGTAAACTCATCTATATATTCCTGGAATAAGGCTCCTGGAATGAATCACTCAAAGGCACTTGTCTGCCTTTAACAAGAAGTCTACCCGAGAGATTCTATCTCTAAGTAGGTACAACTTACGCATACTAGCGAGGGCCCTAACAGGACACTGTGGATTGTACAAGCATTTGTTCGCTGTCAGTGTTCACGATACGAAGGCGTGCAGATTCTGCTGTGAGGCAGATGCGACACCAATACATTATTGTGTGAATGCTATCCACTTATGCCTAAACGTACTTAATACTCATCTGGGGAAACACCAATTACACCCAGATGAAGTAAAATCAATTCTTGTCAAGAACTTACTACAGCTTATAATAGCTGCTGGTCTTGGCACTGATATTTAATTTATGTGGGTGGATGATTTAATTTATGTCACAATAGGCTATGGAAAGACTTGAAACAGCCACCTAATCCAAATAATAATAATAAACCAAATCTATTGAGCTGTTTATGCGTGTTTGAGGATTACCGTACCAGCACCAGCTCACAGAGGGACCTTGAGAACAACGTGTTTTCAAACGTTTGTGTAATTAACCAGAATGAGTATTATATATACAATTAATTAATTATTAACTTAATATTCACCTATATACCTACTCAGGTTTATAAGTGGATATTAAATATTATATAAGTAGTTGAATTAATTTATTTTACAACCTGCTATACGAAGCTTCCCTCAAGTACCTACAGTAGGTAGTAGGTAAGTACATACTTTGAGTCACAAACATAGACAAAGTCACAAGCAAGTCATGAAATATGGGGCATTTTAACAAATTATCAAACTAAACTGTGGGGTTGTGAGCGAGCAAATATAAAATAATTTTTTTTAATCTACTGGCCAGTTACAGGCATGAATTATGAAGGGGCAGTAAATAAGTCCTTGCTTACCCAATAATGACATCCCTAACACTTCCCTGTGGTATGGTGTCACTGAACAGCGTGTTGTCGACGACCACTGTCAGCAGGTTGCTGGTGTTGTAACAAATAGCGTCCGTGATTTCCATCTCAAAGGGCAGGTGACCTATCTCATGGAAGGCTACTGAGATTCCATTCAACCACTGTGGAAGTATCATCACGTTATTAGTTTGAAAAGGCAAAGCAAATAACAACAACTTTACAAATTAACACAACTCATGAGTTCCGCTACCACACTGCGTCAAGCTTCATTTAGTTATTGAAAGGAAACAAATTGGAACAATATTATTCATAATATGATCCGGAACTTACATTGCTTGTTACGATTACATTATGTGACGTTTTGTTTATAGTACCTATCTATCTACTTATGTTATGTTTGTGTTTGTATTTAGGAATTTGAGATATCCTGCCTTCGTCCTACAACATACTTTCGGATTGTCTAGAGGGCGCATATATTTCAATTTTGTTTATGTAGAATAGTGTTAAAAAAAATTGTGTATAGGCCTGTGTTTGAGCAATATCTGGCCAAACATAAGTTATAAAAAATAAAAAAGCAAGAAATATTACCTTAATAATATTGACCATTTAAATCGGATGCATTAAAGAAATAAATAAGTAAGTCATTTATTAACAGTTTTTTAATGTGTATGTTTAAAATGTAATTTGGAATTTGGAAATTTCCACATTACTATCTATGTTTATACTCATAGCGTTATCTAAAGGAACCCAGGTGAGAGTAAATAGGTAATTTACATGTTAAGTCAATATTAGCTTATCGTTTGTCGGTAAAATAGGAGATAAGTAGGTATCGTTTGAAACGGATAACCGTTTACACCCAATTTAACTTCAAACTAAAAAATAACAAAAATATGTCAGCATTATATTTATACAAAGGAATTTTTAAAAATAATATTTCTAAACAATGCGACAAAGAACTATAATACCTAGGTACCTACTCAATTTCAAACAATGGCTCCACGATGACTTACGTCAAATAACATCGATGTTCGTATCACCCTTTGTAATACTTAGATACTATCATAATACCTAGGTCATAATAATAAATAACAATATCATCTGCGTAACGTCAAATTTGTGAATACCAATATTCATAAACAAGTGATGAATTGATTATACAAAAGTAATTTAACCCTGTCTGTATATATAGGTATACCTATGCAGCTTAGGAAATTGTTTTTATAGAGTTTATATATTATTCTTCCTATATCGATGTAGGATTACGTATTTTGCGTGCCATATCGTAGACACACCTACAGACGTACTAACTAGCTTAGCTAGCCCTGCGCTTTCACTCGCATTCCCGGCATAAAACCCCATGAAACCTATCATACCCTGCACATCCTATATCTTATTTCAGGACCTAAAGTAGTAATTTTTACAGATTTCTGTCTGTTGGTTTGTTTTTATGAGCTAATCTCCTAAGCTTTGACGGAATTCCAAAGATACTACATGACTTTTCAGAGAGTAATCGAAGCTTTGTTTTTTATCCGGAAATATTTTGTGTTCCTACTTAAAGTTCCTGATTAAAAGTTACCTACATTACTCCAAAGATACTTTTGAAACTACGCACATTCATTTTCTTGTTATAAAAGTAAAAAAATATATAAATTGCAGGTTTCAACTTTCAGTCCTGATGCTGCAGTGGTACTGCTCCCCTAAACCGAGAGGTGGCTCTGCCGTCTTTGAATAATATTGTGGATTTTAAAGTTAAGTTCTATGTACTTACTTTTAAGTAATGTTTCAAATAGTTACGTGATCGAGATATCAGGATAAGTAAAGTAAAATATTACATCTATAGATGCGCTCAAGATCGTTCACCTCGCGTGGGCTCAGTAATAATGTATAGCTAAGAACGTACCTTCATTGCATTACACAGAATCGTTGTTGAAAGTAGAATAGTAGGTGTAAACCTTTTTTAAAGTAAATTTAATATGATATTTGGATTTTATTGATTTTATGTTTCACCGCTGTCAAACAAACAAATATCTATAAACACTACATGCCGATTTTACAAGCGGAAATTTTGTCAAACGTTCGTCGTATTTCCATAGTTTGTTTTATATAAATAATAGGTTTAATATGCAATATTAATATCTATTTTATGGATATAAATCCTTGGACTAAACTCTATAAAATAGATGTTTTCAGCTAGCTAGCATGCAAAATGTTATTAACATTGCCACGAATTCTTTGGACTTCATAAAAGTGTATGTTAAAAAACTCGCGTCATAGATAAAATATGGAAATAATTATCACGTTAGATAATATTTAGAAACATAGGGGAAAGTATTGCGAATCACATCAAACAAAATCAAATATAGTCGAAACAATTCGAGTTGCTTAAATAAAACGGTGATTTTATGAGCAAACAAAGTGACGTGAACTGTGAATAAAGCCTTGTTGATTTGTGTTTTCTTTTGCTGCATAATGAACCATTATTTGTCATATTAAAGAGGTTAAGTATAAAAGTATTGTAGCAATACGTAGAGTGCACTACCCTGAAAATATGAAGAGGTTATGATCCCAGCTGTAATTAACTTAATGAAACATTTTTAGAAGCAATTAACTGCCATGTTTAAATTTAATGTAGTAAGTATACAGAGTTTAAGAGCTACAAAATAAAACCAATTCTAGAAAACACTCACGAAGAGTTTTCAAAGTTGATTCAGATTAAATATCAACCATAATGGAATATCTTTAGCTTACACGACATAATACCTATTCATGTTGTACACAAGGACATTGAAACTACGTCTGAAGGAGAACGACAGACAAAGTCACTCATTATAATAAATGCAATGCTATTGTTACTGTCTTTAAATATATAACATAATTAAAATCTTTTCATACGTTAACATTCCTTTATTTTTTTTATTTTTTTACTGAAAATCTTTAATATGTATAATGCCACAAAAAATAAACATGCGATTTACATTTAAATCACGATGAACTCGTAAGTGTTGTGTTGGTATCGTAGAATGATTTGTGTCTTGTCATATTTCACAGTTCTTGCGATGCGCGCGATGAAATGACATCATTGTTGTGTGAATTTCTCTTCACACGATACGAAGTTATTACTTGATAGAGTCGCGCCTGATTTACAAAACATTGTTGATTTTACTACGCTTCGTCTATAAAATTGATATAATTTCACATATAGTGTATTCTTTCACAATATTAGTAATGTAATAATTGTTTTACTTGGCAGTTTGTAAGCTGAAGATAAATATACTTTACATACAATGATACACGTTTAATTATACGTTTTTTATGTATACCAGAGAAGCGATACACCGCAATAAGATTTTAAAGTGAAAATGCTGTGTAATAAATGCAATAACAAAACACCTTATAATTAGGAAGTTTTACTATTACTTGAATTATTACAAAAGTACACAAAATACTGTTTTACATTAGTTGCAAAAATCTCATTGGGATCAATACTACTGAGCAAACTAAATTCTGAAATATGGTATACATATTCATTGCAATTTTAAATAACCCCGGTACACAAACAGAAAAGTAGTATATGTAGCATATCAGTTATCTGGCTTCCATAGTACAAGCTCTTCTTAGTTTGGGGTCAGATAGCCGTGTGTGAGGAATAATGTCCCAGAATATTTATTTATTTATTATTATTTATTTATCATTTCATACAAGTTTCTGTTTAAAACTAGACTATGGATGAGCTCCTTGCTGATGATACAAAATCAATCAAAATTAAGGATGACAAGGTAAAGTAAGGTTACATAAGGACGAGAAATCTGGTTTATAATGATATAATGCGGGTATTGCACACGAGATGTATCAGTAGGAAACTGATTGAGTAACGTCGGTTAAGCGAGGTCAGTGATTCTTGCCCTCTAGTAGCCTCGTGCAATTTGTTGGACGAATACCTACATACTCAACTGCGATGCATTGTTACCAAAATAATTTTGTTCATCAAAGTCATAAAAATATAATTAATTTGACATCGATATTAAAGTAATCAACAGGCTGATTTATGTCATTTGCACGAACATAATATTTCAAAGTTTTGACATTGATTATGTTGATTTTCATAATAAAGAGAAGATTAATAACTGCCAGTCATTTTATAATAAAATTAATTAATATGAATAAATTAATTTATGTCTAGAATAAAACAACTGACTATTATTTTTCCAATTTAGTTATCTTTTATCAAGATAATTGTTGTTGCATTTGTAAATGCTACTTAACGATCAAACAACTTATCCAGGTACCTATAGGTTAAACGTTTGATTACATATCTATGTTAATGGTCAGGTCAAACGAGAGCGGGCTCGCGAGACCGGTGTCATTTGACAAATTGTTCAATTACAAAAGCAATTGCCTAACAACGGTCTGAGACACCTTGTAACACCCAGTCACTAGGTCTAGGATCTATGCCCTTTCTGGTAGGTACATCGCGATTTCACCAGATAGAAATTCTGCCATGATAATCACTCCAATCAAAATTTTATATTGATATAAAACCCGACTGCGACGAAGCCAATAAAAGGAGTGTTATTATTAGGAACGAAACGTCTTATTTTTGTTATAGTTACCCTTAAGGTTAATAAAATTGCTGTCACATTCCACTAACAAAATCGATAATTATACAGGATGTGAAAATCACCAAGATGTTTTGATTTCATAGCGACTGTTGCCTTAAATGCCAACATTCCTTAAAGAGACTTGACAAGACTAGTGGGTACAATACAAAAAAAAGGTATTGTGTCGGGTAAATATGCCTAAATTATACCTCAATCATTGCACGATCAGTAACATAAGTAACTGAGTAGTTCCAACATACCCTACAATTGTATTATTCATAATGCGGAAATATAAAGGTGTTTTGTAAATGTGAGTCTACAAAAACGTACATACTAATCTACATATTGTTGAGATACTAAAAGTGTGGTGTGGTGTTTTGTAAATTTGGACCTGTTCAGCTACTTATGTTTCTTAGATCTAGTAAATCTGAGAGCTACCCCATTAGCAAAAAACGTAAACTACAAATTACCAATTAATTACTACACATCACAAAGATCACATCTAGCTACGAGTAGCAAGTTGTTGTTCATTTTAGTAGTTTTTTTTACACAATAAATTTAAGCAATAAAATCCGCTTATCTTTCCAAATTAATTGCTAGTTGTAACTTCCGCAACAAAGCAATAAATTTTTTAATGCATTCATTTTAATGAATGCACATCCTATGTGTCTGTTTCGTACCTACACTTGAAATTTCAAAATAACTACTTAAGGATTTTAAAATGAAAAAAAAGTGCGATATAACTTCAAAGAAGAATATGAAAAAGAAATTATAATATAATAAGGAGAAGAAAGTTGGTTTTATTATAATAATGTGAAGGAAATCAGAAAACAAGATATTGCCCAGAATGGACATGTACATTGTGTTGGGATTCGATAAACGTATATCAAGTACTTCTCCAATGATTGCGAAGAATTAGGAAAGATAAATATAATATATAGCGCCAGTTACGTATTTTACTAAACATAAATTACATTATATTAAAGTAAATAATTACCTAAGCAACAAGTAGGTAACTACAAACGTATCAAGTAAAACTCGTCTGGTTACCTATACTAGAGAACTGATACGCCCTTGCAAAAATTTAATCTGAAAATACAGTAGGTAAGTAATAGTAAACTTACTTATGAAATACCATATCCCACCAAAAACATAAAAGTGAAAGAAGGCCAAGTTCATTACAATAATATGTATTGAATGACGGCTTCGCTAATAAAAGAAGCCAGATCTAACTGGATACCAAGTTCTTTCGAAGTTCTCTAAATCATGTCATGTAATAACGTTCTATGGTGGCTTTAAAAGAAAATTTGTTTGTTCTTTGCTACTCAAAATGACGACTTGGCAAGTTTTCTCTTAGTTGAATTTCTCTAATTGAACATCTAATAAACAAAGTTCGAGATCAAACGAGAAAATTATATTTTAGTTTCAAGACAATCAGGCAAAACTGTTTTTTTACTTAAAACATCGGTCAAATCCATTTTTGGCTGATTTTTGCAATCAAAAGTGGTTTTGACTGTAACATATATACCCATCTGTAATATAGGTATCTATTTCCACATTAAAATCCTATTAGAGTGTATCCCAGGTATACTAAAAATAACGTTGTAAGTATGGGCAATTAATGTAGGAATAACTTACCACTTGTGCGGCATAATGTACGCTGCTGAACCTAAGCCAGACCCTCTGGTTAGTTGTGGACCACCAAGAAGGAACATGGAACCTCCGGTCATACCACACCAGGCCGACGTGGTCTCGTAGGGTCCCGTCTTCACCAACATCGTTGTACGACGATGGTACTGGCATCGGGATCACCGGGCCAGTCTGGACATGCAATATTTTGTAAAACGTTAGCCATAGTAGAAACAACAAGAACAGGTACAGAGAAAGGTATTGATAATAAGTAAATGATGAATCTTACTAGATTTACTGATATCGCAATTTACATAAATGTATAGGATTCTAAAAAATATTTATGATAATATGGTATACCTAATACTAGAAAAACATATTTGATAGGCGCCAAGGTCAACTACTTTGCCTTAAGAATGTATTTTAATATAATAGTTTTGGTATTTGTAACTACATTAAATAATCTACGCAAATATATTTTTTTACTACCATAAGTTAAAACAACGAGTGCAAATGTTGTTGTTTTCAATTGAAATAAATAGCTCTCATAATGAACAATCTCTACATGACAGAATGCTTTGTATATCTTTATATAACTTTTATAATACTAATAGCTTTTAGTTATTTGACCAAATTTTGTGACATTTGGATGCAACGCACAAACAAAATTATTAGTTATTTATAATGTTAGTTTTTAGTGGTGTTTAGTTATTAGGATAGTTGAGAAATACTGAGAAAGTTTTTCTGAAACCATTTCTGGATGAAACCGACAAAACAAATTTAATACCTATGTTCCTTTGAAAAAAAAAAACACTCTGAAATGAATTATGTACTAATTAACACTTTTGTGCTGGTAAAGTTGTTTGTCACCTAATTTAGATTAAATAATTTTACATATTATTAACCTTGGAAAGATCCTGATTATACCAGTTATGTCGATAGCCAAACTCGGGATCTACTGGTGATTTCCTAAAGTTCCATATCCCATCAAGTGTTCTCAAATCTCTTGTCTCGGTTGCTTGTGGGTACAATATTCCTTCAGCATTTATGGTTTTTCTTTTTTGCAACTGGCTGATCTCATTGGCACTGGTAGAACCAGGAACAATAGCATTTGTTATTGATAAAGTTAGTGTGGCAACAAGAAAGAACAGCTTTGGTCTTCTTGAAGTCATTATCTGTGAAAGAAATAAGTTTCATGAATACATACAAATTAATAAAAACTGTTATCGTGTTGTATTTAGTGTTTATCTTGCCTGGTATTTTTTTTGCGCCAAATTTATGGCAATCATGTCGCTATTTATTTTCACACATAATTATTATTATTATTGCTCGCAACAATAAACTATAAATTGGACTACAAAACTATTTATGTGGCGACTAGGGTTGTCAACACTGCTGCCTATTATACTAGGTACTAACGCAGGAGAAACTGCGATATTATATTTAGCTATTAAATAATACGCACCTAATGAAATTTCACGTAAAATGGCGCCTAACACCATTGTGGCAGTAATTTAAAAGGTATCAGCCAGCAATAAGCGTGTAAAGTACCTACGTATGCTCTTTGCACAAGTATCCTACGTACGCTCGCAGGAATGCGAGACGACGCAAGCCCTGGTTTACTTTTTTTTAAACAAACTAGAGATTGTAGACTTGTAGGTAAAATATAAAACTTTATTGATTTACCTGTAGGAACTAAATACATTTACATATAATATATTTTATGATGATGTTAAGAGCTATTACTTTGAACAATTGGAATCGTTGCGGATTTTTTTTTTTAAGATATTTTATCTATAGGTACAGTCTCAGAAATGTTTTGTGGATCACACAATTTGTTTGTATTTGCATGTTTTATGAGTAGATTTGTAGGTACGATTGCTACTTAGGCCAATTTGCTTTTCAAATCCAAGGAGTCCACGAGCTGTGGAAGTTTCTGGACTAAAATAATAAAGCGATGCGTCAGTGAAACATACTCTGTGGTGAAACGTAAATGTAGCATTGTTTCTTTTTAACCGACTTCAAAAAAGGAGGAGTTATATGTCAAAACGATAGGTTTATATGGAGTTTTGTATTGAATACTAAATTATGACGTCATCATTGTATAGCATCTTTACTCTTTATGGTTAGATTGGTAATTAAAAATCATAAAACGATATATTTAATAAAATAATTGAGGTCTCTCCTTTTTTTTGATGTTTTATTACATTGATTATTGTTTGATAATTTATTTTAAATACAGGTATCATCCCTATTATAATGTGCCATGTAACAAACATATTCAAATGATTAATCAGGACAATGTTGAACTTAAGTGTACTAAGTATAGTCAATGAGCTCTAAAGGCTTTGTTCATTTAGTTAGAGTTTTTTTCTAAACAAGTTCATTTACCTTTAATACAACTCTACTGACTTACGCCCACACAAGTCAGTCTATCATGTCAAAAATTAATTACATACCTACCGATATATCCTGCTATCCTTATATTATTAATGCGAAAGTGTGAGTGTGAGTATGAGTGAGTGTGTGTGAGTATGAGTGAGTGTGTGTGTATGTTTGTTACCAGTCAGCTCCGTAATGGCAGACAATTTAAAACAAATATTTAATAACCTTGGAAATAGGTACTAATCCGATTGAATGAGAGCATATATATACTAATATTATAAAGAGAAAGATTTGTATTTTTGTATGTAACGAATAAACCTAAAAACTATTGGACCGATTTCAAAAATTCTTTCACCAATAGAATGCTACACTATTCCTGAGTAACATGGGCTATATTTTATCCCGGGAACGCGGGTGAAACCGCGCGGAAAAACTATTATTTATTATGTAAAATAAATTTAGTCTACATATTATTTAGTTTAAAACGTACTGATCCTAATTACATTACTAGTAATAGTATCTCTACTTATACTCTCTATCTATTACTTTAAACTAAGAGTTTGTTTAATTGGATTTCCATGAATATATTTTTTTTCTCAATACTGCTCCATTTGCTCCATACCGTTGTATTACTACTTGTGGAATAGATGCATTGTAACTTCAAGAATTCATCATCGTTGACATCTTTTGGTTGTATGCGTAAAATCAAAAGTACCTACATGACGACTAAGTTATTAGTATTTAATTAAACATTATACTTAAATGATACATCAAACTGCAATCAGTTTCCTAGTTTCACAGGATATTAAATTCTAAATTGTTAGTATAGGTAAAGTAAAAAAAAATACCAGTAGGTTTCATTAAAACATTGAGAGTGGAATTATCTGGAATCAAACATAACAAAACTACAACAAATTTACAATGGTTCCATAAGGAATTTAATACGGTTTTATATCGTCGAGGATAAATAAACATACAAATATTTCCACAAAATATTATACTTAGGTATGTCGTTGAGTTATGTTATCGCTTTTGGCATCATTTAGCATACTTATCACAAAATCAGGGCGTTTGTTTCACCGGCAACCAAGAGCCAGCCAGATGGAAATCGTGAACTATTTGCATCAATTCAACATGCATTTATGTTGCTATAAAATAAACTGTTACTGTTGTTACTGTTTAAAATTCTTACATACTACTAGGTACTTATTATTATTGTTGTAACGTAATATAAAATAATATGGAAATATTTGATGCTAGGTTATCTAGGTTAATACCTAGATAACGTAGGCGTTAACCTAGATAACCTA
This sequence comes from Tetheella fluctuosa, assembly GCA_951216915.1. NCBI lineage: Eukaryota > Metazoa > Arthropoda > Insecta > Lepidoptera > Drepanidae > Tetheella > Tetheella fluctuosa. The sequence goes on along the minus strand of OX578227.1, from coordinate 8,403,839 downwards.
TTAATTATATAGATTACCTGCAAAGCCCTAATTGCTGGAAAGAGGGAGATTAGACCACAGCTATGTAATAGGTACCTATAGTTACTTATTTCAACCTAGAAGAAGAACCAATTACGAGAAGATAAAAATGAAAAATGCTTTCAATAATTGCAATAAATGTGAATATTCTTAATCACACAATAACATATATATATTTAGTGGTATATTTACGTAATAAGTTCTGTCCTCTTTACTTATATGAAAACAAGAAATAAGGAAATGTAAACAGCGATGTGGTGGCCGTGACCTCACTATACGACAACAGTTGGTGTAAACAAATCTATAATTTATTGCTGTTTGCTCTCAGAAATTACTTTTACCGAATTCCTTATTCAGTTGTTTTAATTGATCTATTGATATCCGTAATACTTGTTAATACGATATCAGGAATATGATTCCAGTAAGAAACCAAAATAGAAAAAATACCCTTCTTATTTATGAGAACATTGAAATTTATATTTGAATGATTTTCTTTCTTTTGATAAATAATCAATTACTGAAACCACTTTCGGAAACTTACACAAAAACAGAGACTACCAAGGAACGCTATGTATAATGTCATAGTTACAATTATAAAAACATAGATAAGTCGACCTATTCCTATGGGAACATTGGTAAACTTGGCAAAGCGCCAGACAAATTACCCATTCAAGTTGTGTGAAGTACTATGGAATGCAAAGGTTAGTTGGAAACTAATTAACATTTAATCGAACAGTATATCAACGAAGTTAAACGTACGACAGGTACTTACCTAAAAGTTTTATGAATACAGTATTACTACTAACTTAAAAATAAATAAGATAAGATGTAGTGTGACAGGAAAATATGACCATTATATTGCTAATTTAATTGAGTTCATTAAATAAAGTAGGACTTGTAACATTAGCGCTAACGTTTTAGGACGCGACTACAAAATATTTTATGTAGATATATTAATAATACCTTTTTAAGGTCTAACAATGCAAAAGGCCACTGTAATTAGTCACAGTCCTTTGTCCGCTGATGTTTTCAAAGTAACTATGCGATTGTTACGCGCTGCCGTTGACCCGGTTCAGTGAAATGTCTCATTAGAGCAATCACTTAAGCCGAGCGCTTCCGTTACTTTAGCAGATATATGCTCAACGAATGCGTTTATTATCACAAGCGATAATTTCCGTCAAAAATGTACGTATTTATTATATGGGCGACGATACGACAAGTTGTGCAAACAACTCAAATGGCTTGTGTAACAGGATAAATATAAAACAGTAAATACCTATTTCTGCTTCCTTTTTAATTCTCTTTATTGATTTTGCTATTGAATAAGCAAGTGAATATATTTGTTGCCACTTTATGGCGACGATATTACGATTACGATATTCATTACTTTTTACTACAGATTGGCTAGTGAATCTCACCATTTCAGTGATGATGTGGCCGAAGGTGATATTTATATAAAGTCAAGAATACACAGGTCACTATGCGTTCTAGTAATTGAGTCTCATTTCGTCGTCTCTTTCTATCAAGTTTCCTGTCCTGTCAAAGGTCAAACCTCGTCGGATACGACTTGTTGTTTAAACAATCCCTTAGGGAGAACGAGGGTTACCATCTGTCACATCAATAAACTAGGACAATAAACTCGAAAACCTCGGATATTTGATAGAGATTTTTTTTGCACATCAATACAATAAATTAAGTTTAAATGTCATTTTTTATTATGTTTTATAAAAGTATGTAGGTATTAATAAAAGATTTAGTTTACAAATTTCATAATTAACTTCTACAATAGGTAAATCAATATTAATTGGTTTAATTTGTTTAATCTTTAGTGTAACTGTAGTTTTAAATATTTCAATTCCGGATGTATTTAAAACCTCGCCCGAACGTTCTCCAGATGCCCTCCAAAATAGGACAAATCCAAGGAAAGCCGGACGGATGGCAACTTTAGGTAGAATCAACAATAATAAAAATGTTAACCTTACACCGCAAACTCACCCACATGTTAACTAGAGGTTCTTTGTAAAGAAAAGCTTTTTCGCGTGGAAAATAAAAATATGATGACCCAGTTTTAGAGGAAAGAAATGTATTGTGGGCTTTTGTAACTTAGGTTGATATACCGTAATGTTATCGAATTATCAAGTATTGTTATTTTGGCTAAAGACCTATGAAACTCGTTTGAATGCCTTTGTAGCTAGTCCCACACCAAAAACTAGTCTTTGGTATGGGCACTTAGCGCTTAGCCTTTTTCGAAATAGCTTAGAACAAATAAAAAGTAGGAACTGTTGGATGACGACGACCTCATTCTAGGATTTAATTTTAAAAAATGGTAAACAAGTTAAATTAAAGACACTAGATGACCTATATGTATATTAAAATAACGTGGTTTCGTACGCCGTATGGTTTGAATCGTTACTTTAATTTTACTTAGCTATTAAGTATTTTTTAAACGGGTCATGTAACATGCCGCTATAGTATCCATTTAATAATGAATACCATTACGATTCGTGAGAATGTTGATATTATTATCCCACACTGTTAGTTATCATATTATATCTCATCACGTCCGTGCCCCTGCAGTCTGGCATACAAAGCCGAATAAGCTAACTCTATAGTCGACCTTCTCTCTTCCGTTACGTATCAGAGAAAACAAACAATATTACAACCACAGCGCACACACTGTATTACGAGATTTACAATGAAACACAGTAGGTACGTAAACATGTTATCGTTTACTTTTATCCATTCATAAACATTAATTGTAACTTCTAATCTAGTATCGCACGCAACGTGCCACTCTTGTAATATTTCACGTGTTTGTAATTCATAGTGAAAGTTATTTAGAAAATTGAATGTTCATTCAATCGTACGTTGTAAATTACTGAATCAGTCGTTATACCCATAGTTGACAGATTAATTGTAGAATTATTTTTCTAAAAATTACTCAGCAGGAATATACAGAATAATTATATTTGTAGACTACATATATATTAAGGGGACTACTTATATAAATGTAGATATTATAAAATTATAAGAAATCAACGTTCAGGAACTATAAATTTGTGTATATACGTTAGGTTGGTATATCATGGCTTAACTCAGTTGGCAATAGTTGGCATTATTCTGAATTTCCGCATTAAATTAAGAATTAATTATTTACATTGTTAAAAAATGTATAAATAAAGTACCTACTACTTACATACGTTGTCACACACTGATGTATCGTAAACTAATATACGGATGAGAATCCAAATAAAATGTAAGTATGTATGGCCTATGTCCAGCAGTGGACGTCTTGTGGCTGAGATGATGATGATGATGATGTATGTAATAAGATGATTCTGTTATAACAATATTTTATTTTCTGTCTGAGTGTTCTCTGGCAACGTTAAATTACAAAATGTAGTTTTATTATATTACGAGTAAAATGCAACTAGAGCGTGGGTAAAGCTAACATTTCCATGTTGCGTATTTATTGTCTCCTTGTGAGATTGCTGTACAGTTATTAAGATGTAAAACCTTATTATTTATTTTATATAATTATTATTTTACGATTATCAATTATTTTGGTGGTATAGGTAGGTATAGTAGTTTTGATTGGCCACACTACTCACTCCCTCAATAAAAAAGAAAAAGATTATTTTTGAAATATGGCCAGGGTTTTTGAGTAAGTATAGGTAGACACACACAAGTGTAAGAATAGTAATTATACGTCTCACATATACGTATTATAGAATACCATGGCGAGTGCTCCGTGAGCATCGTGACAGTCCTACTTACACATAGTAATTTCAGCCTCCAAATTAGCTGTTGTGGTAAATCGCAATAGCATTAATCGTTGAAAATATCGTATTTAATGTATTGTTTGACCAAATAATTTAGGATCTGCTGTAGTGTTGTTGTTTAGTTGTTATTCGAATTATAAAGCAGCATTATTTTACTTCACGCCTTCTAAAAATCTTAATAAACAAAAAAAAAAAACATTATTAAGTCCTAATTTTTCATTTATCAGATAAGCCTGACTGTTCATTTTAAATTAGAACAGTATTTGTACAGACTTATCATAAGAATAGCTTATCCGTGGTTAATCCGGCAATTGAAAAGTCGACCCTAAATTCGTTACCGAAAAAATAAGCTAAGTTCTTAATTAAATGTTATGTTGTCGGTTTCAATTGCTTTGTTTAGGTATATGGAGTGACTTGCACATACATCCCTACATTTGTTTGTACAGTCAGGCCCAAAAGTCGATGCTGGCTTTAGTAGGTACCTTGTCGTATCTAATTAATCAATTGACATTCTCATGTAATTTTTTATGAAAACTGTAAATTGCGTAATAATTTGTTATGATGGACCGATTCTATGTGGTGGTTTGGTAGACACCTACCACATTACTGGTCGTGGGTTGCATTCCCAACTAGGACAAATATTTAGGTACTTAAGTATATGCAAAATATCTGTAAATTATCTGAATTCCATCTGATCCCAGAGGATGAGGCAGCCTTACGTGCGATGTATTAGGATTTATAGGAAAGAATATTGAACGATGCATATCGGCTAGACTGGAAAAATCACATGCAAAAATAATGATTTGAAAAATTGCCTCTTTTGGGATAATCTATTTTTTAATTGAACTACCAAGGTATGTATTTTGGAGAACTCTACATATTGATTGTATGGGTTTTATCACTTTTATGTCTATCTTAGACCGAAATTTATGAAATCTCCATTTATATGTTACTTAACTATTTTATGTTAACTGAAAAATTTAAACTATAATGTATAATAATTTAAGTACTTACGTGCGCACAACTTTCTTCTGGTGAAAAACTATAAGAATAATTTCCGTTTGTGAATTCGCCCGCGAGTAGGTAAGAAATGCGATGGCCAATTGAATGACAAAATATTTATACTTTAACAATTTTTATAAAAGAATATTTGTTTACGTGCTTGTCAATTGTTTTAGTGATGTTTTTATTTAGCACAGCGATGTTTATATTTGGATGTTTCTATAAATTTGGAATTAAAGCGCGTTTACCGGCCGACGCGTGTCGGCATACTGGCTCATGGCTGTATGAATGAATGTAAAAATTCGTTGTCACAGATCGGAACGCACCGGGGCGGCACAACCGAATCGGAATAAACACGATTAATTATATATCCCGTAGTTCCAACACAGCTACTTATCATGGTTGGTGAGTTGTTTCACTTTCTAGCCAAGGCGTAACTGCAGCGCTCCCGCCTGGAGCGATAAGAATAAAGTGGGCAAGAGATTATGTCACTAAGCCATTATAATGATAAAACCAATGCGTTTGCATGTAGAACTGAACTCTGAGACTCCGGAAATTATTAATAGCCCACCAACAGCGCGAGTGCCTAATTTAAAATATATACATATGTTTTTATTTCTATATTTTTTATTTACTAATTAAATAATCTTTATATTAATTCCAAATTCGGTGTACTTCCTACCTAAACCTACAACCTAGTTTCTAGAAGCCTGATCAATGTTGATCTATTGTTAAATGTAAGTACCTATACGAATGTCACTGTCAATGATGAACAAAATGTCAAAGATAGCAATAGTTTTAATCATAATTAACTTTCATTGGGTTTTCAGAATCTGGCTGTTAAAAACCTCGAGAATCTAAGTATTTACCACTATTATCTATCTGTGGCACTACACAAAAGTTTAGTAGGTATGTTTAGTATTCATAGCTAGTTATTATTATACGAAAAATCAATTTGTTCATCATTTTATTTCATTCGGTAGATTATTTTATGCTATAATAAAATTACGGGAAATTGCTTCTTCATAATGATATGTAATAAAGGGACTATAATATATATTACTCGGATTATTATTTCTATTGGTGTTTTAATAAATATTCAAACTCAAGATGGTGCTTACAACTGTATTATAATCGAGTACATTGTAAAACTCGTGTAGTACAAGAATAATTGAGATCCATCCAGCCGATCCCAGATTGATATTTGAGTCGGGACAATAAGGAATTGGGCTTGGCTCGACCTCGGTTACACAGGCCTATGACCTTGTCACAGTTGTCTCGTCCGATATGACAGCACTTGTCAATTGGGATAAAAAAAATTACGATGCATAAACGACAATGATATTATAAGTAAAAAGGTGTAGATAGGTTACAGGCGCTCAGATAGCGGCACGGTAAAATGTGACTAATTGGCTAATTAATGCCGGCGTCAACGGATCCACGAGGTTGAGATAATCAGGCTATCTGTAGGGAATTTAAATGAAAATTTAACTTTGTCGGGCTGTTGATTATTATGTATTTTATGACAAAGGTATAGTGCGTTAAAAGTACTTCGTAGGTACCGATGAAGATTTTTATCACAATTAATTCCGTTTTTTTAGGGTTCCGTACATCCGATGAAAAATTTGAACCCTTATAGGATCACTCTCGTGTCTGTCTGCCTGTCCTTCTGTTACAGCAAATTTTCTCCGAATCCACTGAGGCATGATGATAATTTCAGTGTTCAACCTACTGTTGGAGTTGTCAAGCCACCTAAGAGGTCTCTCCAACTAGCTTAACGACTATCACAATTGAGTGATAACCGGGACCAACAGCTTTACGTGCCTTCCGAAGCACAGAAACGCTCAAGATGAAATTCCACTAGGCGGTCACCCATCCAGGTACTGGCCAGACTAGACGTTGCTTAACTTTGCCGATCGGTTAAGATCGGCTAATCAAGCTACGCCACGAGCGCTTCGTATATTATTATTATATTTTAACTACGTCACAGAATAAGTACACTACGTCCAAGAAAGTACGGAATCCTCGGTGCGCGAGTTCAACCCGCATTTAGCCGGTATTTGTTATTTATTATCAATATCAAAAATTATAACATTCTAGTTCTATTTATTTTATAATTTAGCTAATCAATCGGAAGCTGAAAGTGCCGCCAATGCTCTGCCCGTCCGGCTTCCTACGATAGCGCTAGATAATACCAGTGAACTAGTTTTGAATCAGTATAACTAAGTACGATACCTAAAATAATCTTGTAGTCCGATTTACCTTGACAGTAAGTACCTGTGATACGATTTAGTCCTAAGAATATAATAGAATAAGTACTAATAGTTTATTTGTATAGGTAGGGGAGACCGAGGGGTGTTGAAAGTTGAAACAACGTCAATTTCGCGGAATCCGTTGTTCATATTGATGAGTACCACCCCTGCAAGTATTGCCAGTGACTAAAAAATCATCCTGCATTTTTTAAAGACAGTTTAATGCAGTACAAATAGTAAGAGTAATTTATTTTAATTTGAATATTAGGGAAAATACGAATAAATACGATAAAAGTACATCCCGGCACCCAGACGTAGCTGTAGAGAGATTGGTGGTAGGTATAGTCCGCCCCAAAAGTAGATCTTGTCACTTTGTTTGTGTGAATTGCTTAATATGACACGGTAGTACAGTGATAATCTACTTTTGGGGCTGACCGTACCTAGTAGGTTTAATTAATTATGTGTAGGTAGGTACATGTATATTATTAACTGCAGGAATAAAAACAAAATTATTATTGACACGGCGGTGAGGAAAATCAATCCGTACAGTTGAATAACCAGTTAAATTATTATTATTATTTTTATTTTTTTTACTTTGTTTGTGTACTAGGCTTGTGTTTGACCACAATCTCCCTATGGTAAGTGATGATGCGGCCGATGATACGATGAAAAAGGACGTAGATTTATGCTACAGCAGATCATCCATGACCTCTGGATATGCAATCAAGCACTCAGTACAATACATGAATACCAAATTACTGGAAATATCTTGCCACTTTAAAAATTATTCATAGTTAGTAAAGCAAATACAAATATCGAATAATAAATCAATCATGGGGTTAACAATCGGATAACCTAGAGAGTTGTACATCGTGATCTCACAAAAAATATGAACAAATAACTTTTTCAATACTTAAGTTGGAAGATAAATAAATGATTCTGTTTTTATAACAAGTTCAACAGTCGAATCATTACTAAATCATATCGATAAGGGATTTAACAGACGCAAAGAAATGAATTCTATTATAAGTTTCTTATAGTATAATAACGTGACGGTTTTAAAACATAACTGATATTTATTGTTGATGCAGTTGTTGTAAGTATTATTGTAATGCTACGGCCATATTATCAGGAAACGTGATTAGCGAACTTTTATATTAGAGGAAAGTGACCAAATATGGAATACCATTTTGTTTTTTATGCATAATTTGCACAAATGTTATAAATAAAAAACTTTTTGTACTAATTATTAAAAATCATATATTTGCCCTTAAGTTTGTAACAATTTTAGGTTATATTGATAAGTTCGAGGTAACAAAAATTTTCAAAAACTAAATAATGATAAAGGTGCCTATATATGGAACAGGTACCCCAAATATGGAATACTACAATCACTATCAAAAATTAACCTTAACTTATAAGATATTATTTGCAAACTTTAGTGTTACATACATAGGAACACAAATTATTAGCAAAAATCGCAAATCCAGGTATCAAACTCTGGCCCGGCGCAATCAGTATGTACCCAGAGCTCACACATGTGGCACTTGATCCATAGTCCATATTTGGATTTTCCAAAGATTTCAAACTGTCAATAAAAAAAATATAATTATGAAAGTAATACCATCTAATACCGCAAAAACATACAAAAGAACATCTAAACGGTCTCTAAAAGCTATAAAAATAATACTGTGTGCACTTTCTTTACGAAAAATACGTATTTTTTACATACCTTAGAAAGTTCTGCGGAAGCGGTAAAACAAAACACTGTCACAACGACGAAAGGGCTCGCTCGACTGACATGCTACCACTTGTACGTGTGAAATTGCGTAGAAAGAGACAGAATACCACTGATTGATGCTTGTGTGAGTTTGCATTTGAGAGAAATAGGGGTATTCCATATTAGGGATACTATTCCATATTTGGTCACTTTCCTCTATAGCCATCCCTCTCCTACCATACGGTAAGTGAGAAAGGAATAACAACATAAACATTCGCCGAACGAATCCCAATAAACTACTACTAATAAGTAGGTACATATCTAGGTAGGTTACCTTACCTACAAAGATTTATAATCTCTGTACTTTTATCAAGAATTATTTATGTTCGGTCAATTTTAGTTAATTTATGTTTCGACGAAAGAAATCTGTAGGAATTTGAACTTCATTGTTTATAAGTAATTACATTCCTTTCAATGGATAATTTCTTATTCCACGCTATTCACCTTATTGAACCTATTCCGTGAACTAACGAATATAACTTAACGGTAGGTCCATAAAGCGTGTATTGACAGCATTTGAATTGGTGAGTTGAAACACATAGGTACATAAAATTTTATGAGACAGTATCGAAACGATTTCATGGAACAATAACGAGGAGGTACTTTAGTATCGTATGTTATTTGTTCCAGATTTGAATTAAAGTAAAATGCACAAACGACAGGATTGTCCCCATGTCCGATACAAAAAGAGAAAATATTTTTAACAAATTACGTAAGTATTGGGAAATACACTAAATATACGAGATTTTCACTTGACTGACTCGTCTTGACGAGGTTTTTTTTAATGTTTATCCTATCGTTAAAAATAACCGTCTCCATGTTTTTACTAATCTAAAATAACAACTAAAATACTTAATACTTCTAGAAAAACAATTAAGCAAACAATAACAAAACCACCTCCACACTCTCTTTTCTTCTTTTTTTTTCTTCATTGATCCATGCGTGTTTCTTTATATTTATTATTGTAGAATTTATTTTTTTGATTAGTACAGGACTTTTTTTTCTCTATTTTCAGACTCATTCTTTTTTTTCTTTTTAAATTATATTCATTCGATTTTTATTATATTCATTTGTGGGCACTACCTTACTGCTAAATTTAAAATGTATTTAACAGTGCAAGTCAAATGGGTCCAAGCTGAAAACCAGCGCTGGTGGTCGGACTTGTAAATGGAGTTCGTCTCCAGCATAAAGCTGAGTCTTGGTCCTTTTGCTGCAATATGCAACTAAATAATAAATATGTTTTTTTAAAATGTTATTTGTATTTAAGTTGTAGCAATAAATGATTTCTATTTCTAAAATATAAAAACTAAAATAACTCCAAATAAAATGGAAACTTACTTTCCATTCATTCATCCATTACTGTTCCATTGTGCGACTGTGTGACATAAAATACAAAAAGGTAAGGAGATGATGTTTTCGGCTCGGAACAATGACAGAGCAGTTTTCAGTTGTTAGTGTGTTTCGTGTCCAATATGCGATAGTTTGACCACTTTGATGTAATACAATAATTACACATGTTATCATGAGCATCGGTGGTTCAGTGGTAGAATGCTCGCCTGCCACGCGGGCGGCCCGGGTTCGATTCCCGGCCGATGCAATAAATTTTTGGCCTCCAATTAAAAGTTTTTCTACATTATTTTATGACTTTATAAATCCAAAACTCAACTCGGCCACCGACCTTGTAGATCGAAGTTGTCAATCAAATTATTTGAAACGTTAAAATACCGCTGACTCAATCCATCCCAAGGTATCCCACACCAAAGGCTTGTCAATACTCCACGGGATCGTACAATCTGGCCTGCCGTCATCACGCTCATATACCGACTGGTTGCAGAAGGCGCGTTGGCGACAACAACAGCCCTGCGGATAATATAAGTAAAAGTCACATGGCGAGATATAGGTAAATAAATGGTGGCTGAGCTCGTCGACGCGGTCTCCACAGCGGGAGAGATGAGGATGATTGATCCCGGAACCAAGACAAAAATAGACAGTTATGCGGTATAACATAGTAGATACCTACTGATAATCTGTTGATGGAATGGCTTCCAACTAGTGACCGAGCGACAGCTAACAAACAACGAAAATGTTATATAAAATGAAATTGCTTGCCGAAACCCGGGATTGAACCGGGGACCTTTAGATCTTCAGTCTAACGCTCTCCCAACTGAGCTATTTCGGCTATACATAAACGGGTCAAATTATACAATATTAGAAATGGGTATTATAAATATTAATATTGACATAAATTACTGCCTTTTTTGTATATTATTGGCATTAAAATAAAATTGCCTTGAAATGGAAATCACTAAATAAAATACGGCAAGTATGTCATAATAAGGAGTGTTAATACTACGCCATCTATATGAAACAGTGTAAAACATTTTCTTTCTGCGATAGTCCACGTATGTATGTTTAGTCGTAGTAACGCTACTCGACACTAGACGGCACAGTTAATATTTTTATTTATTTCATATAGCAAGAAATGTTTATTGATAATAGGTTCTACGTTTTGTGCATTATACCGTCATTTGTCATTCCCGGGACTCGGGAAATATTTAAGGGGAATTCTCGGTTCCCATGAAATTTTAGTTTGGTAGAAAACACTGATAAATTAACAAGGCCGGTATATTCTTAACATATGTTAAAACCAGTTAAAACCACTTGTAACCAAATAAATAATTTTTAAAAATTAATACTTAGGAACTATCAATTCGATCTGAATAGTTCTTTATGCGTTAGATAGCCCGTTAGGTGTAGGCTAATCCCGGGAAACCTAGTGAAAGCGCGGGTAGTATATATACATATACTGTAGCAAAAGAGACAAGAAAATACTTCAACATTTATTTTCAAGATTAATTTATGATTGTAGAAGTTACTTATATTGCTAACTAAACCTATGTACCTATGTTCTTACTTATTATTATAGATTATAATAGTTGGTAGTACCAATATTAACATTAGCATTTCTTGTAATCAGAATCTCATATAGGTAACTATTAAATGGATACCTAGGTAGGTAATTAAATAATACTTACATGTACACTACAACGATCAAGAATTTTAGCAGGTTTTACCGAAGTACAATTTCCCAACTTCCTAGACTAAAACTCCTAGGAATTCCCGGGAAGGGGATCCCGGGATCCCGGGATACAACATTCAACATTCTTCTTTCTCAGAGACAAGCATTAGTTATAGAAGGTTATCTACATTTCACTGCCCTACCTATACGCATTCTCAACATCTCACGAAAATTTTGAAGCAGGAATCTGAGTAAAAATAAAACGCCAGTAGATAGTAGTACTTTCTACCGTTATTCTTATATAATAGTAACACATTATAATTTAAATTCAGATTGCTTAATAATAAATATCAAACTACAATCATTGATAGCTACTTTTACACCCGCTTCTCAGTATTGTATAAATAAAAGGTTAAAACCAGAGTATTGTACTAACACTTTTTTAGATTAATTACAATTTTGCGCGTCAAAGTAGGTACGAGTAGTGTAGGTACACATAAGCAAACTAAGTTTTCTGCCATTATAGTACGAATTTCAGTTTGTTCATAAAGATTTTAAATAATTATGTTGTAGTGTAATATAATAAAAAGCCATTGAACGAAAATTTTGTTTGCGATAGCAAATGTCCATGTGCTTGCTTGTCAACCTTATAAAAAAACTGATCCCAAACATAGCAGAGCTTGTCTTAGGATATGTATTTAACCCATACGCGTAATGAATTTGTTTTTATGATATTTTGGAAGCGGTTTGTGTGATAACATCCTAAGTTTCATAACTTTCCAACAAATCTGACTTAGAGGATACACAATTATAGTAAAAAGCTTTAATGGGTGTTGATAAAAGGATAATTGGACACAGACCGTCGCATAATAAAGAGGATTGAATTTTTACTTAAAAAAAAGTTACGACAAACAAACGCGCTCGTTTGGGAATGCGTCCTCTGCGGATTTAGGGTAAGCGGGAACTAAAATACACAGTACAATTTAAGTGTTTTTATTTCGTTTCATATAGCAACTTATGTACCTACTGGAGATTATTTATGGCCTTTAGCTATAAGTAATGACTGATACAGAGATATGAGACAATGGTTGGATCTACTTGTAGATAACTATTTTTGTACCTGAACTTGAGCCCCTTGACCTCTTAAATGCCTAGAGTACCAAATGTCACGAATAAACCTATGGTTATAGTTATTGATTAAAGTCTGAAAAGTGCCATTTTTATCACTCACTGGCTGACTCACTCATCAAAAACCTAAACCACTTGTTGGCTATTTAGAAATTTGGCATGAAGGTAGCTCACTAGGTGTATTCAAAGGAAACAATATTAAATAATCGTTTGTGATTATCTTGATACTTAGTGCTTGAAACTAATTGCTCCTATAACTTTGACGACACCAAACATCGATAAATACGAACGTAATTGAATATTGAAGATTGAAGGGTATGTTTTTATTTAGATATTTTTTATGTTCTGTTCCTGTTCCCCGTAGTTTTACCCACGTTCCGGGTATTAAAAAAAACCGAAGATAAAAACTTATTCTACTATTCGGGGCGGAGACAAATCCAACAAATCAAAAATCATAGAAAAAATCGGTTCAGCCGCTCTAGAGTTGTAAATGGTGTAACTAACTCGACATTGTTTTATATAAAAATATAGATATATACATTATAAACCATATAAACCATTTATTCTACACACATGAATACGTACAAAATTTTATGACATACATAATACAAATAACATATTGGTAAGTATATATTTAAATAAGCAGTACGATCAACTTTTGGACACAGCATTGATTTTAATCTGATCCCCGTTACCAGTGTACAACAGATTGATTCTACGTGCAACGAAAAAGGCAACAGTTCACATAAAAACACAATATCAACAATAAAGACAGATAGAAGACAAAATATCTTACAACTTCACAAAGGTACACAATACAAGAACAGCAAAAATAGAAAGAAATTATAAATCAGGTCAAAAATAGGAATTAATATGACACACAATACAAAACATAACACATAAAATCATATATAAATAAAAGAAAAAAATAAAAAACAAATAAAATTCAAACCAAATCCATAGCACAAAAAATCGATAAAGAGAGATTCATACTCACATGAACTTTTGTATACCAATTCAATCGGTATTATCACGTTAAACATAATTTATTGTCTATTAAAACTAGAGTATCTACTGAGCCCGCCCATAATATTTTTTATTTTATATTCCACTAATAATGGTAATAACTAATCCAATTTTCAAGTAACGTTTTGTGATTTGTGATCATTGACATGACGAATAAGTTCAAATAAATGGCCATGCCCTTAACTACTTATTATGTAATGATTTATGAATAATATGAGTTATCAATGCAATTGATATAAGTTGCAGACGACAATGTCGGTGGTGAGTCAGTTCTTGTGACACATTCATCAGTTAGGTATGTTATTGATTGCTACAATATGAAAAAAAACTTGATAGAATGTGTACGATTGATTTAAAGGGTTCTCTACACTAAACTATAATTATAAAAATACATTATCATTCGATTGATGCTTCCTTCTTTAATAATACATAATAAATATGAGTCTGTCTGTCTGTTGGTTCTTAGCCCTTCGAACCGATAGAATTGGTAGGTACCTATACCTACTTTTTGTCGGTATGCGCGTAAAACAGCGGGGACGACATGTCCACAATAATTAAAAAGTACAAAGTTAGAGTTAGAAAAAAAAGATAATTATAGATGGCGCCACCGAAATGCTAATCAAATCTAGCGGGAGAACATGGTGGTAAGGTTTCCTATTGAATCAATATGAATGAGAGAAACCTTCAACATATGATAAAGACTAATAAATAAACAAGACTAAGTATATCGGTATGTAAACGTAGGATTTATTTAAAACTATCGTTAAATTATTGGGTATGGAGAAACCTTAGACGTACTTTAACAATAAGCATAAAGAGAAGCAAAGTTTTACAAGAGTTATCATATAAAATTTTGTAAGTAGAAGTTCAATCTCTATAACTAAAGAGCACGAATTTCAATATAAAAGTAACCGCATCACACCGAATACACTCTACAAATAGAAATTTGTGACTCACGCAGCGGTTTATTCTCGCCTTTAGTATCTGTGGAACCCTAAAACTCAACAATGTCTACGTCCCGTTGATATTTTTATACCTAAACAAATAATATTTTTTTATTAAAATGTCATTCATATCTAAAGAAAAACATGCGCCCAACGTGGGGCTCGAACCCACGACCCTGAGATTAAGAGTCTCATGCTCTACCGACTGAGCTAGCCGGGCTTATAGCAACCATTTGGAATTGACTATTGAAGTCGGGAGTACGTCCGATATTTTTCTGTAACTGAAAAGAAACGCTCTAGTACGCCACGAGTACCTACCTCAAGAGATGCGCCCTCGTATCGCAAAGCTTGTGTCCTTGAATTCTTGAATTTATGAGTAAAAAATTCATGTAGGCTAAAAAGGATACATTTTCCTACTTGAAATTTTCTGAAAAATCATGTTAATTAAATCGTTTAACATTTTCATCAAGTACGATGGAATTGTCACAATTGGTCTCACTCATTGTTATAGTTGTGAAGTATAAAACTCAATTATTTTATCCATCGCAATTATTCTATTACATCTATTATAGGTAATAAAAACATTTTTATTGCACGTACTTCGACTCCTAAATGTATCTACTCATACTATATTTTCCCACAGTAAATTATTCGCAGTCTGTGCTATCGCAATATGATAAACCAACCATTGTAGGTACATACATGTACCTTTTATAGAAAACATTTAATTTTGATATTATTCCAGAAAAACCATTTTAAAAGGAGCAATGAAACTGCTGGCGCCTCAGCGCTACTTAGGGATTCGAAAGTACAGTCGATTACATAATTAATAAAAAAATTATTTCGTCACAATTTTTCCGAGTAAGTAATTCGTTTTATTTTTGTTGTTGATAGGGTTGGATGGTGATGAATTCGCAGTTGAAGAATTTGTGATGAATAACCACAACAATTATCAATATCATGCTCGATGTAAAGATTAAAATATATATATAGGCGTACCTACCCTATAAC
Organism: Tetheella fluctuosa; assembly: GCA_951216915.1. Taxonomy (NCBI): domain Eukaryota; kingdom Metazoa; phylum Arthropoda; class Insecta; order Lepidoptera; family Drepanidae; genus Tetheella; species Tetheella fluctuosa. The sequence goes on along the minus strand of OX578227.1, from coordinate 8,387,877 downwards.
CAGTAACTACATACAAACCCTGAAAACTACGGAACGCGCGTTGTGTAGGATACAGTACAGTACAGTCTTACGCTTGAAAACTAAAGGAAAAAAATTCAAACTCGAAATCAACACTCATTTATTTGAACGATAGATACATTGATTCGTAACTGAGAAGACTTTGGTAAGAATCTTTATTCTATATTATAATTAAAATATTTCTAATTCTACTCCGTTGAAATGGACACAAAGCGAATTATTTGTAAAGCTACCTTATGAAGTACTTTTCCTTTTACGGAACCCTATAGGATTTTTTTTTTATTACTACTTACGCAGCTTTTATGATATCAATATTATTCTTACAAAAAATATTTTTCTCGTTGGATTGTATGAATGGCTGCATTAAGTGGCATGAATGTTGTAGGTACCTATACGTGGCTCCATCGTTAACTTTTGAAATACAATTTTATCTTTTTAAACATACTTCAAGAACGATCACTCATTTAAAAAAAGGAACGTTGATTCAAAATTGCAAGAAAAAAACCGTAATTTTACAGTGCAATAAAATACAAAAGTCAATAAACTTATGTAGTGAACATTACAATTAATCATTATTCTAAAAGCGATTATGAGAGGATGTGACACACGTTGACAGTTAGCTGGTGTTTTACTTGGCAACACCAATGACCCAAGCTTAGCGCATACAGACCACACAAAATGATGTACATCTGTCCATACTTTATCTATAACCGTTTTATTGGGTCACCAATTAAATCTGTAGCAAGTGTATGAACTATATTTTAGAATGGATAGTTTTATGACGGTAGACTAAACAATGCTTGTGCTAAAGATTAAAGTTTAAATGGAGAGTTACTGTGAGGTATTGTGGTGAAGAAAATAAAAGAGAACGCTTTAAAACATTTATTTAATTTTAAAATTGAGCTTTCTTTTATAATTTACCTATGAAAACGTTGATACTTTATCCTAGTAACAAAAATGTTCTTTAAAACTTATCAGGACCTTGAGGCAGTCTTCTTCTATGGTAAAAGCAAATTACCTAGTGCAAACAGAAGAGCAGATCAGCCAAGGTAAATACTGAGACAAAGGGTCATCCACCATGTTTTTTCTTAAACTGAAACCCAGACTAAACATTTCCTGTTTTGGAAAATTCCATTTCAAGTTTTCCGCATATCATAAATAATCAATTGCCTAGAAAAAAATACTACATGCAGTGTTCTTCTGTTCTTACGATTTACGTAATACTCAGTAAATGGTAAACATCCGGATTTCCGCCTTGACTCATCTAAGCTTATATTAATTGTCCTACACCTTCCTAAACCACGATATATGGCGATTGAGAAATAAAATTATTTATTTTGCGGTTGTTTTACGGTACTTGGTACATGACATAGCATGTTTGTGAATGGTTTTCCCTGTGATTCGTCACTCGTTAACGTCAGAGAAATTAGGATGAAAAATCTTTTGGACTACTTAGATAGTTGAAGTTTCGTGTTTATTTTGCGGGCATTTACCTCATGTGTCATTAGGATGAAAATTTTTGTGTAATTATAGGGGATAATTTAGTTTAAACGTTCTTTCATGCACACACTTCTTCACGTTCTTTCATGTAACACGGGTCTATTAAAATATATATTATCATATAAACTACTAGGTATATAGATACTATCTCGTACTAATTTAAAATTTGGACATGATACTCGTACATCATAAATAACCATTGCATAGAAATAAATTTGTGGTTAGCGGAGTTATTACCTACTCTATAATGATTCGAGGATAAAATATCGGATATTAACAAATTATTTTATCCTGGTAATTAATAATACAATTCTTAAGTAAATTGTAATAATATTTTTTTTATTAGTTAACTACAAAATGTATAATATATACATACCTACCTAACACAAAAAATCATAGCAATTTCATTATACAGAAATATTATTTGTTTCAGGTGGAATTATTATCCTTAATGTTATGTCCATTATATGCAGATTCCAAAGTCAGAGTCAAAGTCAAAGCCATTTATTCAGTTTAGGCCCTAAGAGGGCACTTATGAACGCCGATACTACTGAAGTTACCACCGATTCGGAAGTCGCCTTCAACTGAGAAGAACCGGCAAGAAACACAGCAAGGTTACGTTTTTTATATATCTAGTTCTTTTTTTTTTGGACCATCTGACAAAACTCCTTAAATATAATTATGTCGCCGCTACGGGTATTTACTTGCTACTGCTAGTAATTATGTATTTTTCATCCATTATCCATACTCAATGGATCCTTTGAGCATGAAAAGGAGGAAAAATGAGTTTACCGTTTATATACACAAAGTATTCATGCTTGTCGTTAACTTTCCATAAGATTAAATTCTGTATGCTAACAAGACACAAAAAATACCTGTATAAAACTGCGTCACTTCAATTTATCAAATCAAAGGCAATAATAAAGGTTAATTTGGCTGTCGTTACATTCATTTCTCGGTACGATGACAATACGCCGACATATCGAACCGTTCACCCCTGCATTTACGAGCGAATCCCGACGGTTTTATGGGCCGGGTAATGAGCAAGATGTTCACTGTTTATTGTAATTAATTTAGTAGGTATATTGCAAGTTATGATGTGATGCGCATTGATTTCACTTCGGTTAACATTGTTGTTTTGTGTTGTTTGTTAATAAAAGCTTGGAGTGAAATGGTGCCTTTGTGACGAGGGTCGCTGGTCTGTCTCTCGCGACTCTAACAAATGTGACCGTTGTTTTGGTTTTATCAACACTTTTGCTACTGGATTTATGTCTGTAAATGTGGGGTAAGTAGGTATATTGTTTTATTAAAGAGTAAATTAGTAAATAACTTGTATTTTAAATTAGAGACATTTTTACCAGTGATATGATAACCTAATCTATTTTAATAAATTATATGATAGAACGCGGTGCGTGGCTGAAAGCAACAATTAGGAGTTTAGGAGTTTAGTTGATTTCAGTAGGCGTCGTATTCAAAACGGCGTAATCAGGTGAATGGCCGTAAGCAAACGTGACAAAAGTACTCATCAATGTGAACAACTTTTATTATAGGGCTAACTCTGATATCGCGTAAAATAATATGGTTGCTTCATACATTTTGGTCGAGTAGGTATTGAACTTTTGTATGGAACAGCTGATAATTTTTTCATGATTTCACAGTTAGTCCCATAATAAAAGTTGTTCATTTTGATGAGTACTTCCACCTTTGCAAGTATTGCCAGTGATAACTAAATCACCCAGTATAAACATGTGACATTATGATAGAGATTGATTGATGACTAAGGTCGTTGAGTTTTCACTTTTTTCTTTTATTAAGTTTGTAATTGAATACGAACATTATATACATTACTAGCTGTCCCCCGCGGTTTCATCCGCGGTATAAAAAATAGCCTACGACCTATTCTACCTAAACCTACCGAATATACATATAAAATTTCATAAGAATCGGTCAAGCCGTTTCGGAGGAGTTTCAGACAAACACTGTGACACGAGAATTTTATATAATAACTAGCTTCCGCCCCACGGTTTCACCCACGCTCCCCAGAGATCTTATGTTTCCCGGGATAAAAAGTAGTTTATGTTCTTCTCCGTACCATAGGCTATCTGCATACCAAATTTCATCGCGATCGGTTCAGCAGTTAAGGCGTGAAAAGGTAACAAACAAACAAACAAATAAACAAACAAACTCACATTCGCTTTTATAAAATTAGTTAGGATTAGGATATTAGATTATAACTATTTGCCGTGTTAACATTTAATTTGTGCGTACTAACGCACATAAATTACAAGTCTATATTTTATTTGAGATTTGTCACTTAAGTAATTTTTCCAAATAAGTACATTCACAATGTACAATTAATTGTAAACAATCCTACTTCCTACTATATAGTAGGAAGTAGGATTGTTTAGTGTACAGGGTGTAAGGGACAGCCCTCCGCAAACTGACAGACTGCATTTCAGCTCCTTATTTTGAATCGGAAATCGAATTCGGAAAAATATCCTACAAAATTTTCCTAAGAACAGTGATACTCATAGCTTAAACACTAGAAATAAGCACAAACGCTGTACCTGTAACTCGGCTCAGCAAAGTGAGGTACTCATTCAAGGGGGTTTCTTGCTGGAGTCTTCTCTCTCAGTCCAAGTGTATTCCAAACCGGTGGTAGCATCAATTGAAACGTTCATAAGTGCCTTAGTAGGGCCTAAACTGAATAAATGACGTTTTTTCAGTTACCTACTATTCTTTTATTTCAATGAAAAATTCAATTCTTTGTACACAACACTCCATTTATGTAAATAAGAACAGCTAAAATAATGCGACGGCTCTGCAGTTCGCTACGTGCGTATTGCCACGGTAGGTACCGATACATTGCATATGAGGTAATCAAACAAATTAGGTTTATTGGATTCCCATAACGTTCCTGAAATAATTTCATGTATCGGTCATCTTATAGAATGATATAGTGAAAGTTTGGATGGATAGATGTTTGTTACGCAATCACGCCAGAACAGCTAAACGGATCTGGATGAAATTCAGCATAGAGATTATATTATATATAGATTATAGTCTAGAATAGTAGTAGGGCCTAAACTGAATAAATGACGTTTTTTCAGTTACCTACTATTCTTTTATTTCAATGAAAAATTCAATTCTTTGTACACAACACTCCATTTATGTAAATAAGAACAGCTAAAATAATGCGACGGCTCTGCAGTTCGCTACGTGCGTATTGCCACGGTAGGTACCGATACATTGCATATGAGGTAATCAAACAAATTAGGTTTATTGGATTCCCATAACGTTCCTGAAATAATTTCATGTATCGGTCATCTTATAGAATGATATAGTGAAAGTTTGGATGGATAGATGTTTGTTACGCAATCACGCCAGAACAGCTAAACGGATCTGGATGAAATTCAGCATAGAGATTATATTATATATAGATTATAGTCTAGAATAGCACCTAGGTTATTTTTTATCCCGGTAAAACATACGAACTCGGGAACGCGGGTCAGAAGCTAGTACTGCATAATTCTCTTGAAAAGGCAAAGGCATGCGCGTTTGCGAAATCGCGCACCGTGGAAAAGTTCACGGCCCTATCCAAAATCTCACACCGTGAACCTTAGGACCAACCGTTTCGCGGGGAATCTGATATCCGACGTCTGACCTACAATCAACGAGGACCTTCTCACGATGCGTGCATGTGAAGTCGTCCGAGCTGGTTTGTAAATTCGTGTAATCGGGGAGTCACCTGTGTGAACTTGCAACGTACCTTTGATGTTACCGACTCGCGCTGGATCTCAAAATATTAGAAACAGGAACTGATGCGATTCTTGAATTAGACTACTCGAAAGTAAGTCACTGTGCATGCAAGCATCCGTAAAACGGCAGACCGTGGGAATCCATCTCAAGGAAATATGTATAGAAACTGGCAACCAGCCCCATTGATGAAAGGCCGTGGTTAATGTTGCCCATACACATTTATCTTTTGACCTCATGTATTTTTCACAACTTGAAGATTAGCTAGATCTGTCGATGTTAAAAAAAATGTACGCAGTAAAATCTCCGAGAAAAGTGAAGAAGATTTGCATATTGAATCACTACCAAGGAAGCTTCGCTCGCTAGTAGTAGCTAGTCGCTACGTTACGCTTCAATCGGTTATGTGTATATGCTTTCGGGGAGACCTTATACCTTGACATTATTTTTAAAAGCCTTCTATCTATTTTAGCACTTATTATGAGACATAATTAGAATTTAAAAAGTATTACACATTCCAGACTTTCCAAACAATTGATTGGCAGCAAATAAACTTTATGGAATATCCCATAATAAAACTGTTTTTTTTAAATAAATAAGAAATATTATCCTTATTAGAAGGATATTATGAAGGGCTAATGACTGTTGTTGAAGGTCTGTTGACGTATTTACTATTTAATGGCCCTTCCCCAAGGTTGACTCACTGAATTGTCACCGAGAAATGAGTTTTACAATCAACACTGTTATTACGTTGGTTCATGCGGTTTAAAATTTCCATTTAGTATAAACATAATTATAAAATATTATAAGTTTACCTGAATGCTATAAGAATAAATTATGAATCAGATTATTTATGCTTGATATTTAATTTTAGGTATACATACATAATAATAAAATAAATAATACTGAAAGTTGCACTGTTTGTCAGTAAAGACACAGAATAAGTAATAGTACTATAGAAAGAGTTACATAGACTGTGGTACTATGGTAAAGATTCCATGTCCGTGATATCCGCGGAATTCTCCCCCGCGGAATCAACCGCGGAACACTCCCCGCCTCCCTCTCCCGCGGAATCAACCGCGGATCACTCCGCCCCTCCCTCTCCCGCGGAACCCTCCGCCCCGCCCTCTCCTGCGGAATCCGAACCGCCCTCTCCGCCTGCGCCTGCCGCGACGACCGGCCAGTCGTCCTCTTCCTCCTCCTCGGAGGGAGAGTTCACGACGGTCGTCGGGGGCAAGCGCAAGCGGAAAAAGAAGGCGAAAGCCACTGAAGCCGAGGTAGCTGCCAAAGCTGCCAAAGCTTCCGCCCCTTCCCCTTGCCCATCACCCAAGCCCCGCCCACTCATGGACACTGTTGTGCCCACACCCCCGCCGCTAATGGACGTGCCCATGGCTCCTCCCCCGGAGGAACAGGGCCGCCCAGAGACGCGCATATCCCAGCCCCAGACCCAATCCCAGACCCAATCCCAAGTCCCGATGAGGAAGGACTCTCCGCCTCCCCTGTTTGTTCAGAACAAAACCCGATGGACCGAAGTGTCCGGGTGGTTTACTCCTAACAAGATTCAATATACCTCTGCCCGCTCCACCGAGCACGGCATCAAGGTAACCGTGCCCACTTCACAGGACCACCGGGCCCTGACCAAACTCCTTAAAGAACGTAAGGTGGCTTTCCACACTTACACTCTCCCTGAGGAGAAAGCCCTCCGGGTGGTGATCCGCGGCATCCCCCGCGAAATCCCCACCTCAGAAGTCGAAGCCTCCCTTAAGGAGCACGACCTCCCGATTCAGTCAGTGCACCGGATGCACAAAGGACGTGGCCACGAGCCATATAACATGGTGATTGTGGCACTGGACCAAGGGAAGGCCGGCAAGGCCATATACAGAGTAAAATCTGTGTGCGGCTTGAGCGACGGCTTCACCGTCGAGGGCGTCCGAAAGGGCGGCTACCCCTCCCAGTGCCACAACTGTCAGTTGTACGGCCATTCCGCCCGCAATTGTTTTGCTCCCCCCCGGTGTGTGAAGTGCCTCACACCTCACGCCACCAAAGACTGTGACCGTCCAAAGGTCATAGATGAAAACACCCCGCCACCTGGTTGCGTTCTCTGCAACCAGACCGGGCACACCGCGAACTACCGCGGGTGCTCGAAGGCTCCCCGCCCTTCGCGCCATTCAACGCGCAAAGCCCCCATCTCCAACCCGGCGCACACCGATCTGCGCCCTCAAAGGCACTCTCAATGGGCCCGCCTTAACTCCAACTCTCCTAAGGAGTACCCTCCCCTCCCAAGGGAAGCGTTTGCTCTCTCCGAGCAAACCACGACCCAGCCACCACCTCCTCCTCCCAAGGTTTCCGCTTGGCAGCCGAAACCCACCGCAGCGCCTTCAGCGCCCGCCCCGCCGTCACCGCCAACCCAAACCACCCGCCGCGCAAACCCGTCACCAAAACGGGACCAAAACCCTCCGTCGAGTGTGGATGCGGATTTCGCACTCGTGGAGCGCTTCATCGATTTCATAAACTTCGATGAAATTAGGGAGCTCGCCGATCTTATTAAACAGAGCGAGGGCAACGGTCGTGCCCTTGCATCTGCAGCGCTGCGATTTAACAAAATCGCTTGCCAACTCGATCACTTTCGCGTAAATCCATAATGGATATTACACCCACGCGCGGTAGAATCAAACCCCGATCCCTCAAGTTAGGAACCTTCAATGCCAACGGCATTATAGGTAAACGAGATGAGATCGCAGAATTCCTGCGAGAGCATCAACTCGATATCCTTTTGGTACAGGAAACATTTCTTAAGCCCTTTCATAGGGACCCTAAAATTGCGAATTATCAGATAATTCGCAATGACAGACCCAACGCCGCAAAAGGCGGCACCCTCATATATTATAAAAGATCCCTTCACTGCTCCCCTATGGACGCACCATCCCTAGAGTACATTGAGGCTTCAATCTGTAGGCTCGGTATGACTGGACACTCATCCATTATACTAGTCTCGGCATATTGCTCCCATTCTCACAACCTACCCGACTTAGGAATGTCACTCAAACGTGACTTAGAATCCCTTTTCAATTTAGGTAGCTCAGTCATTCTGGCGGGCGACCTAAACGCGAAACACACCCTCTGGAATTGCGTCGCAAACAATACCAGAGGGCGTATTCTTGAATCCCTCCTCGGGCCACTCAACGTGGACCTGATCGCCCCATACGAACCGACTCACTTCCCGGACATAGTGACTCACAGACCCGACATACTCGACGTGGCGCTGCTGCGTAATGTAAACTTACGTTTGCATGACTTAGCAGTGCTACACGAGCTCCAATCGGACCACCGGCCTGTAATCCTAGAGTTTACACCGCGCGTAGGTCCCCCAGATTCAGGTCAACCCTCTCGCACCAAGGTCGTGACGGACTGGGACAAATTAGGCGAAAGCCTCAAGGCGACCTCGTCCGTCCATCTAGACCGTATCCCTGACAGCCTAGTCACCGCCGACGACGCTGTAGGCGCTATCGACTCACTCACAAGTCACGTGCAATCGTTAGTTAGCGATTGCTCTCGGACAGTACCAGCGGAGGATGACCGACGCTGGCACTTGCCCGACGACATACGTGACCTGCTGAGGGAGAAGAAAGCCGCCATTCGCGCCTACGATAGAGCTCCCTCAGAGCAAAATCGTGTCCAATTACGAGCTCTCGAACGTGCCGTCAAGGCACGCATCGCAGAGTTTCGCGAGAATCGCTGGGGCCAGACCCTCAGCGAAATCAAGCCCTCCCACCTAGCCTTTTGGCAACTGTCTCGTGCCCTCACAAAGGACACAGTAGTTCCAATGCCTCCCTTAAAGCGACCCAACCTTCCACCCGCCTTTGAAGACGTGGAAAAGACCGAATGCCTCGCCGAAAGTCTGGAGGCTCAATGTACGCCCAGTTCTCTCCCTATTGACCCGCGTCATTTGGAGAAAGTTACAGCCGAAGTAGAACGGAGGACCGCTCTTCCGTTACCTCCTCCCGCTCCCCCGACTGACGACGTCGCCAACGACGTCAACACAAATGACGACCCACTTCCACCCGCGACCCATGACGAGGTGAAAGCGATCATCGGGAAGTTACACCCTCGTAAGGCCCCGGGCTCGGACAAGATCACCAACAGAGTGATCAAACTCTTCCCAGCCTCCCTTATCATGCTATTGACGGCCATCTTCAATGCCGCCCTCTCAAACAATATTTTCCCACACCAGTGGAAAGAAGCCCACGTGATTGGGATCCACAAGCCCGGCAAACCCAAGTCCGAGCCCTCCAGTTATCGTCCCATAAGTCTGCTCAACGTACTGGGCAAGATTTATGAGAGAATCATTTATGTCCGCCTTAAAGCATTTGCCGATGCTAACAAACTCCTCCCAGACGAGCAATTTGGGTTCCGACCCAAACACTCGTGTGTTCATCAAGTCCATAGAATTGTTGAACACATCTCCACAAGTTACCAGAGAGGTCACATGACAGGCGCCCTTTTCTTCGATGTCGCAAAGGCATTCGACAAGGTGTGGCACACAGGCTTGATCTACAAGCTTTACACCCTAGGTGTGCCACCGAGACTCGTGACCATCTTACGAGACTTTCTGTCGAATCGCCTCTTTCGATATCGGGTCGAAGGCGTCCTGTCCTCACCACACCCCATTAGTGCCGGTGTCCCGCAGGGCTCGGTACTATCTCCCTTGCTCTTCACGCTCTACACGAGCGACATCCCTAGAGTCAGGAATACGCAGTTCGCTCTCTTTGCAGACGACACTGCCGTATATTGCTCAGGCAAAAGCCCGCCCGCGATCTCTAAGAAACTCCAGACCGCAGCCAACGCCCTAGGCGCATGGTTCCGGAAATGGAGAATAGAGATCAACCCCTCCAAGAGTCAGGCGGTTCTCTTTTATAGAACCGACCGAAAAAGACGTCCCCCCATCCCCGACCCAGTCACACTATTCGGCGAGCCGATCCCTTGGGAGAGGCAAGCCAAATATCTCGGTGTGACCCTCGATGATCGCCTATCCTTCGCTGCACACATAAGGGCGGTTCGCGCGCGCGCCGCCTTTGTGGCAGGACGACTCCACTGCATGATCAACGCCCGGTCTAAACTTGCCCTAAAAAGCAAGGTTAGACTCTATACCGCGTGTATCCGTCCAGTCATGACGTATGCGAGCACCGTGTTCGCTCACGCTGCTCCCACACATCTCCACACCCTTCAGGTGATTCAAAACCGTTTCATGCGCAAAGCCACGGGCGCCCCGTGGTACATGCGCAATGAAAACCTCCACCTTGACTTAGGTCTCCCTACAATCAAACAATTTATAAAACGCGCCTTGCGCCGATATTTTGATACCGCAGCGCACCACGCGAATCCCTTGATAGTCAACACTGTCACATACACCCCGTCCCTTATTTCCCGCATCCGTAGGCCTAGGCACGCCCTCAGCGAACCAGACGATGCCACCACTTTAGCTCAAATCGAGGCTGACGAAGCCCGAAAACAGATACAAATGCGCAACCGACAACCAAGATTTCGTCCTCGCCGGCGAGGACCGTCGCGACGTCCCTCTCAGTCTCGTCCCGTTTAAGCGGCCCGAGCTGCATATTAGCAATCCGACCGATCCCCAAATAATTATAATTGTTTGCATGCTAAGTCCTCCCTCATTCCCCAGGCAACGTCCTGAGCCGAGGTCGAGCCCCACAGGGGGCACCCTCAGGCTACCGTTGCCCAAAATTATTTAGTTTTAGTTTTTAGTTTTAAGTAGCGGTTGAGAGCCCTCAGCGCTCACCGCAAAAGTCCGCGTAACGGTGGAAGAAGGTCCCCTGGACCCACCACCTTCCTGTTCCAGTCAAAAAAAAAAAAAAAAAAAAGGTAAAGATTCCGGACTTCGTATGAAATTATTGATTTAATAATTTGAAGGTTAACTTACAATATACAAAATATATAATAGATAACTGTCACAATAATGCGTTAAGAAAGACCTGAATACGTATGAATATTGGTATGACTAGATACCTAATAAATCAACAAAACTGATGTAGGCTTTTATTTAAATCTGTAAATGCAGATCTTTTTTTTTAACTATGTATAGGCCTGTTTCCACATTCTCACCGTGGTAAGTGATGATAATGTCCGAAGCTGGTAAGCACACAACGCCTAGAAGTACGTGTTTATATTCTTTTAAAACCCAATCCTGCAACACTCATCTGTCGGGCCGGTTGGCGTGGTTGGTAAGATACCCTATCTATCACGCCGCAGGTCGTGGGTTCGATTCCCACTCAGGACAAACATTTGTGTGCATGAACATGTCTGTTTGTCCTGTGTCTGGGTGTAATTATCTATATATGTAATAATATGTATGTATTTACAAAAGAAAAGTAGTATATGTAGTATATCAGTTATCTGGCTTCCATAGTACAAGCTCTGCTTAGTTTGGGGTCAGATGGCCGTGTGTGAGGAATAATGTCCCAGAATATTTATTTATTTATTTATTTATTCATCTTCGTTTGCCTTGTTAGTTCTACTACATAAATAAATAAAAAATATATTTAAAAGTTAGGGAAGGTCTTGTAGGCCGGACTCGTATTTATAAAATTGTGAATCACTACACTTTTGTCTCACATTCAAGTAAAACATTACAGAACTGAAACAGCGAGTAGTACGCCGTACAAGCTATCGTCAAATATAAGAAATATCTTATATTTGCATATAGATATTTATAAAATGTTCATGCTCTAAAGCTGCAAAGATGTTTTTAAAAATGCCATCATAAATATATGTTAGGTACACTATATCCGCTTTAATTATTATTTATCACGGGAATTCAGATGTATAATGCATTCTATTGCACATACTTTTCAGTAATCAGTTGCATCAACATCATCGATATGATATTATTATGAGTAAATGCATTGCACAAGAAATTTCACATTTCTGTGGAACACTAGAAGAGCCCCAGAAAATTGGATTGATAAATTATTTGAGTTTTGTAAAGGACGCACAAGTATCACTGTATTTCTAAATCTACGTATGAATTGAGGAGACACTTTACGTTTTAAAAAAACTCTCACGCATATTTAGTTGTGATTGAGCTGATTTTGTAGACCCATGGCGTAAAACCTGTAGCTTAAATCTCTTGCATGGCTTGTTACAGCTCATGTAGCGACTCAGGCCTGGGATTTCTTGCTCAAACTGGGCGTCATATGGTCCCAGAGATGTTGTACGAAGAGCATATGTATCAGGGCTGTTTTTGACTAAATAAAATGCGTAACCACTCTGCATTATCATGCATTTAAATGGTATAATATTTCTGTAGACAAAAGACTGAACGTGGTGTTCCAAAATGGCATAGATGCACCTACTTCTGAGCATTTGCGGCTACTCCATTTACCGCTACAGTTTGGTGCGTTCTTCGAATCTTATCTCTTCCCACACCATTACAGATCCACTATTGAAATTCACTCACTCTTCAACATCCTACATACCATGCATTTTCCTATTCTTCATCTTACGCAGTTACGTACATCTGGCCCAAATATAAACATTCTAGTCTCGTCGGGAAACAAAAATTCCATTTGTCTAAAGACCAATCAAATTAATGTGATCTCTCGCGCTACTAAGACTACTCTAGATCACAAAATAATAATTTTTCATCCTGATCCGGCTCTTCTATGGTGTGCACCGGCCTCATACTAGAAAGGTTTATGGATACATTTCTTTTCACATAAACTAACTCTTATCGTCACTGAGTAAAGTGACTACACTTAGGTACATATCCAGTTTCAGTGAGATCCATTATTCATCGCCGATAGTTAAAATATAATCACCACATTAAATATAAATATTCTGGGACATTATTCGTCACACACGGCCATCCGACCCCAAACAAAGCAGAGCTTCTACTATGGAAGCCAGATAACTGATATAATATATATATATACTACTTTTCTTTTGTAAATACATACATATATAGATAATTACAACCAGACATAGAACAAACAGACATGTTCATGCAAACAAATATTTGTCCTGAGTGGGAATCGAACCCACGACCTGTGACGTGATAGATAGGGTACCTTACCAACCACGCCAAAAAGCCCCCTATACATGTCTGCCGAGTGCAGGCAAGCGCCAACTGTAGACGGTTTTTTAGCTTGCCTTACCATCGCTCATCGTCGCTCGCTTAGTTGGCCAATAATATCGAAAAAGCTTTTGTCAGTATCGGTCTCATTATATGAGATCTCACGTAATTAATGGAATGGGGAAATGAGCTTACACTCGTTAGGAGGTTGTATACGAAAGTATTATATGGCAATTAATAGCCAAGAAAAGAGGGCTCCTGGATTTTAAAGCTCGTGAGTGCATACTGCTAGTACCTACTACCTAGTTGGTCCTTATTATTAATTGTTTGTTTATTATTATATTTTGTTGTAATTTGAAATTTTAAAATGTTTTCATTTTTATACTCTTTATTTTTTACAAGTCGATTTGCGTAGGAACTCTCCAATAACCATAAGTCGATTAAAGATCTCGGATTCTTTAAATTAAATATATTTATCTTCCTTAATAATTTATCATGAATATCAAGCAAGATCTGAAGACATGAACGTATAAGGTTTTTTACTTTTAAACAATGCAATAAAACAGACCTTCAATTCTGGCTAAAACGTCAATTTCTTTATTTATTTCTGGACTGTTGACCATTTAATTTCTGTTTTATCTTCTAGATTTGTGTCATTATTATTATGGAAGACATAATATCAGAACGGTGAACCATATTAATATTGCGTGTCTACATTAGTGTTCTAGTTTAGTTATATAGTAGATCATAACATTTATCGTACGTTTGGCAGGATGTCGAGCTCGCCGGGTCGACGTTCTGACAGACCGCAACTAATTGTTACAAATTGTATTCTGATACTGCTTATTAAGTACTATTTTGTTTGCTAATAATAATTAAGTTAGATCACAAAAAAGTATTGATACTAGTTGTATTGGTTGACTATGACCACGATTTCACTTTTGAATTCGTTGAAGCTAAACCCACTAATATCGTCACATTTTCGTGTTGATCAAAAATCTTCAACACTTAAAAGTGATTAATTCTTCACGGGAACTAAAGTATGCCGTTTCGATGATCATTTACCAAGGAGGCCATTTTTTTATGTTTTGCTTATTTCTTAGAATACACATCTAAGGTTAACCTGACATCAAAGGTCATACAAATCATCATATTATTTTGTTAGCATTGCTAGTATTTAATAATTAACAACGGGTTTGAAACGAATAGGCAACTAAAAAATTGAACCTTCACTATTTATAACCTGTTATAGTAAGTAGGTAACTGTTATAATAATTATCGTCCTGTCCGTTTTTCACAACAATTTTACTCGGAAACTATCGGCTCTATGTATATGCGATATGGATTGGGGGGCACTCCTTACATAAACAGTAACAGAGGGATGAAAAAAATATTAAGTGGTTAAAAGCGTGTGGGGTAACATTAGATAGTTCTTTAAAAAATATAGGTTCTAAAAATACATTTTTATTTAAATCAATAGTTGGTGTGATATGAGCTTCTTCTAAAGTCGCAAAAAGTTTGTGTCCCCCTAAATTTTGTATTATGGGGTAGAAAATTCTGAAGAATACTTTAAAAAAAAATTGGTTTGAATAAAAAATGATTCGTATTTTTTGAGATATGGAATAGGTATTATCGGTAACACGCTATTTGGAGTTTAGCAACCGCATACATACATTTATCTTTTATGGTGTCTTCGATAAATATGTACTATGAAATAAAAACTAATTTTTGCTTTTGATAAAATTTACTTTGTATACTACTTGCTTCTTTGCACAGGCTATGGAACTCTACACACTATGCGGGGTACGACACGCCCTTGGCTGGTTTTAAGAATTGCATTTCCTGCACTGTGTAGATAAAACGCATCACAAGTTCTGTATAAGCAAGTATAATATTATAGTAGGTATATACCTATGAGCGAAATGATACTTACTTTTAGTATTCTCATGTTTTTATGCTAATGTATAGGCATTGTTGACTATTATTAAGTATACTAGTATCAAGATCTTAAGTCATTCGCGTGTATGTAAAAAGTAAAAGGTAAGGATTGTCTTATTAGTACTAACGGGAATCGATCTAAACAAAATGCAAATTATATTTTATCGTATGTAGGTATCGACTAGTCATTCTGGTGAATATAAAAAAGTAGGCTACGGAGTTTTATTTTGATGGCATCAATCAATACATACTTAGTTTATTCAACTCATTTGTCATTGCAGCACTAATGTTTTAATGTGAAAGTAACTCTGCCTGTCAGCCTGTTTATTACATTTTCACTTTTAAGCCTCTGGATCGATCGTGATGAAATTTGGCAGAGAGGTACCCTATGACGTGGAGAAGGACATAAAAACGACCTTTTAAACTTCGGCTAGTGGTAGAGTAAAAGATCATGCAGATTCGAAATGGAGAAAAATTGGGGAAGGAAATTGTGGTGTTCCTATAGATTTCCACAAGTAACGGTTTTGAGCCAAATTCATCCAGGAAATCAATAAGGAAATATTCGTTAAAAGATTAAATTTTTATAGCTTTCAAACCATTTCGGTTAGTCGGTAGGTATATTAATGTTTATATGCAAGCAACGGTAGACAATATCTGGGTCAAGTACTCGGAAATTAGTGAATACGTCGCTGGCCTTACTCATCACTGACACTTCGTGCTTCGGTCACCGGGGAGGTACACACGTAGATAAAAATTATAATAAACTGAAATGCTTAAGCAGAGTATTATAGGTTATTTATTATTCTTATGTTGTAGGAGTTAAATCCTTATTTACGATTAAGGAAACATAAAATATAATTGAACTGTTTAGCCGTCAATTAGAATCAAATTATAATTATCTGTAGCTCTATGACGAGAGTTCAGCTGCAATATATTATGTTGGTTGCACAATAAAGCTAGCGGATACATATAGTAGACGTACGGCATGTCCAATATATATATTTTCCTTCTCAGTTATTGCCAAGAGTGGAGCCTAGAGGTAAAATCTAACCATTCTTAGAATAAATCGTGAATATTCTTTAGACGCTCTACAGACGTATCATACTATTGTTATAGGTATAGTTACGAACATATGTTTAATATTTTTTTTGTGTCCTTAAACATGTGTGGCATTATTATATAGCATTAACAGCAGACAATCGTGGGTCACAGTCACGTTGCCGGCGCCTAGCGCGCGCGACTCTACGTTTGGTCGCTCCAAAACGCTCAAAGCACGTACGTATCCATATCCGACAACATTGACGGACAGTGTGTCGTACTACAGACACTCCATTTTATACATTTTTCGTAAGAAGCGTGTCGATGTTTGGTCATTGGTGTGGAGGTTATCCATAAGAATAAAAAAACACTTTTATACTTATGATTACACACAGGTCGGTTCGATTCCTACCAAGTAATTACAAATATTATTTAGCAAAACATGTCTATTTCCTCTGAGTTTAGGTGTAAATATGAATGTACAAGTAGTAATGTAAGTATATGTGGTTTACCAATAATCTGGTTTTAACAATAGGTATTTCAGTGTATGAAGAAAGTCCTGGAATATTTATTATTAATTTTTATGGAATAAAAATCCATTAAAACTAACCTGAGGGATCGTTTGCTCTATTCGATCGGTAATTGTGATGTGTATAGCTTCAGATAACTTTTTTTTATTAAAATGAGGTTGCATGTGGCTTCAGACTACACTATGACGAGCGATGACGGAACCGAGGAGTGTGACATCCTCGGCTTACACAGATGTGTAAATGTATGACATCCTCGGTTTTTTATTTACCTATACACTATATTCTTGAAGGTGTCTAAATTGTAGGTGTCAGGAAATGCAGACGCCGGAAGTGTATTCCACTTTGCTGTTCGCATGATAAATAAAGAAGCAAACCACTGTGTCCGACCCTCCAGTTATCGTCCCATAAGTCCCTCCAGTTATCGTCCCATAAGTCTGCTCAACGTACTGGGCAAGATTTATGAGAGAATCATTTATGTCCGCCTTAAAGCATTTGCCGATGCTAACAAACTCCTCCCAGACGAGCAATTTGGGTTCCGACCCAAACACTCGTGTGTTCATCAAGTCCATAGAATTGTTGAACACATCTCCACAAGTTACCAGAGAGGTCACATGACAGGCGCCCTTTTCTTCGATGTCGCAAAGGCATTCGACAAGGTGTGGCACACAGGCTTGATCTACAAGCTTTACACCCTAGGTGTGCCACCGAGACTCGTAACCATCTTACGAGACTTTCTGTCGAATCGCCTCTTTCGATATCGGGTCGAAGGCGTCCTGTCCTCACCACACCCCATTAGTGCCGGTGTCCCGCAGGGCTCGGTACTATCTCCCTTGCTATTCACGCTCTACACGAGCGACATCCCTAGAGTCAGGAATACGCAGTTCGCTCTCTTTGCAGACGACACTGCCGTATATTGCTCAGGCAAAAGCCCGCCCGCGATCTCTAAGAAACTCCAGACCGCAGCCAACGCCCTAGGCGCTTGGTTCCGGAAATGGAGAATAGAGATCAACCCCTCCAAAAGTCAGGCGGTTCTCTTTTATAGAACCGACCGAAAAAGACGTCCCCCCATCCCCGATCCAGTCACACTATTCGGCGAGCCGATCCCTTGGGAGAGGCAAGCCAAATATCTCGGTGTGACCCTCGATGATCGCCTATCCTTCGCTGCACACATAAGGGCGGTTCGCGCGCGCGCCGCCTTTGTGGCAGGACGACTCCACTGCATGATCAACGCCCGGTCTAAACTTGCCCTAAAAAGCAAGGTTAGACTCTATACCGCGTGTATCCGTCCAGTCATGACGTATGCGAGCACCGTGTTCGCTCACGCTGCTCCCACACATCTCCACACCCTTCAGGTGATCCAAAACCGTTTCATGCGCAAAGCCACGGGCGCCCCGTGGTACATGCGCAATGAAAACCTCCACCTTGACTTAGGTCTCCCTACAATCAAACAATTTATAAAACGCGCCTCGCGCCGATATTTTGATACCGCAGCGCACCACGCGAATCCCTTGATAGTCAACACTGTCACATACACCCCGTCCCTTATTTCCCGCATCCGTAGGCCTAGGCACGCCCTCAGCGAACCAGACGATGCCACCACTTTAGCTCAAATCGAGGCTGACGAAGCCCGAAAACAGATACAAATGCGCAACCGACAACCAAGATTTCGTCCTCGCCGGCGAGGACCGTCGCGACGTCCCTCTCAGTCTCGTCCCGTTTAAGCGGCCCGAGCTGCATATTAGCAATCCGACCGATCCCCAAATAATTATAATTGTTTGCATGCTAAGTCCTCCCTCATTCCCCAGGCAACGTCCTGAGCCGAGGTCGAGCCCCACAGGGGGCACCCTCAGGCTACCGTTGCCCAAAATTATTTAGTTTTAAGTAGCGGTTGAGAGCCCTCAGCGCTCACCGCAAAAGTCCGCGTAACGGTGGAAGAAGGTCCCCTGGACCCACCACCTTCCTGTTCCAGTCAAAAAAAAAAAAAAAAAAAAAAAAAAAAAAAAAAAAAAAAAAAAAAAAAAAAAAAAAAAAAAAAAAAAAAAAAAAAAAAAAAAAAAAAACTGTGTCCGAATATGCGGGATGTCAACAACGTTAATGTTGAATTTGTGAAAATTCTCCTAAGTATTTGCTATTTATAATAATAGTAAAGAGGAGAAGAGATAGAACGCGTCACTTTTTGTACGACAGCTGACGTGAAACAAATCAATCACTGAGCAGCAAAGATAGAATAATCTCAAAAATGATATAGGTATACCTATAGGTATTTAAATCATTGCATACTATTTCTTTTTTATTATGTGGCATTGCTAAGGACCGACAATCATTTAGCATCCAATAAAAACCAACAATCAAATGGCACTTTCCACATACAGGCAAATGAAAACATGGAAATAGATTTTCAAGTTAATTTAGTACCAAATGTACCTACTAAGTATTTAGGTATTTTCCGGTTTCAGAGTCAAATGGTCCGTTGATGTTAGGTATCTATCCAACATTATCGTTCGTGGATTTTTGGAGGATTTCAGTGTGAATTATGGAAAATCCACATAAAGAAACCTATCCAAGTCACATAACCATTGCAAAGATTTGAAGCAACCGTTATATACATATTATTTATATAGCAGCATATTCATATATGCAATAAGCTGTTCGTATACAATAGTGGTTTACGTAAATATTTATCAAGGCATATGATTACCATTAAATCTAGGAATTATTGCTTAAAACAAGTTTGAAACGTATCGCTGGTCATCTACCTGTTTAACCAAACACAGATAATAGGCTTAGTTACTGCATAATAGGTTATATGAAGGCACATTCTTGAAGGTGGTTTAACAACGCTTTATATCATCATATTCACATCTATCGTTAAAATCGAACTTTGACGTCTTGCTTAAATATTTGATATTCCTTTTCTTACCTTCATCATCATTATCATCATCATTATTTCAGCCGCAAGATGTCCACTGCTAGACATAGGCCTCCCCTACATCTTACCTTGCTTTAGCAAAAAACATTCAATCTTGTGCATTTTATAGGACTGAGCTATTTAACTGTATCCAATTTCATGTCAGTCTAGACATTTCTTCCAAGAATCTGCAACGGAGACTTACTCCACTGATTTTGTAGCGTTGTCTAGGCCATATATTCCATATAGTCTCGACCGATGTAACCGTACCCTATGATCTTATTTCTGTCGAACCTTTTTACTACAAATAATGAGAGCGCAACAAATATTGGGTTTATGAAATTAACGTTTACCTCTGAGAATATTCATCTAATTAGCGGTATTTGAAGTTATAATTGTTTATCGGATTGAGTTCAGTATAAGACTTAGTTTCAAATTGTATCCATTTTCATACAATCATTTTATTCATCATCATCATCATCATCTCAGCCGCAACACATCCACTGCTAGACATAGGCCTCCCCTAAGGATCTCCAATAGGACGGGTCTTGGGTGGCCTGTACTTTATTGAATGCATTCAATGTTGTTTCATAATATTTAAAGACAATAGAAAAAACTTTCAATCTGAGGACTAATAGTAGTCACTATTGATTATATGTAATGTAGGTAAACAAATTATGATATCATGTTTACTGATCAACGGAAATATGATTGCTTATTGCGAGAAATAAGTGTGATATTGCTCGCCCATTTAGATAAGCCATGTTAAGGTGGCTTAAAAATCTGAAATTCAACGTGCTGCGTCCCGCTCCCTACTATAGCGACCTCTTAACGGGCGTATGCGACAAAATGGTTTTTATTGTTTAATTTAAAAACTACAAATATATTTCATAAAACCTAAGTACAATTTATAGTATCAGTTTCAATTAATATATGTAGAAATTTTGGAACCTCAAATCGATCCTCAATGCCGGTAAAATTGGAATCTCTAATTTTAAAGAGGTCTTTTTGATTAATTATTTTCTGTTATAAAAGTTAACCAATCGTGTTATGCAACGTACAAAATAAAGTCAAAGACATGATGAATTCTTACAATAAATTTCAGTTCGTTCGCTTCAGTCTTTGTTGAGAAAAATCGGAATCCTTGCAACCAAATCTTCATGGCGTCGCCTTAACAAATACTACCTACCTGTTTGTATTAAATTTAAAAAATAAATTATTTTCGATAGTAATATTGTGTGAAGAACTGTCCCATTCATTTGATCAGCACTTCCTCGTAGACGTCCGCACTGCAGGGCATGAGCTTCCTCTCACAATAAGGATTTTAAGATCCATCACGTGGGCCCAGAGCTGATAGGTCCACTTCTGCTAATATCTTATTCAAATATTTTTAAAAGTATCCTATGGGATTTTATTTTAACTTCTTGGCTTTATTTCGATACACTATACTTAAAAGGTAAAACAACTCTGGTGCCAACGAGGTGAAGACATCGACTTTATTTTAGTTTGATTCAGCCACGAAAAGTAGGTTACGGGCTATTATTATACCTATACTTAATGCTTTATTGTTTACGAGATCTGCGTATGTAAATATTTAAACCATCTCGCATCTAGCAGATGTTTTGTTTGAAAATTTGGTCCCAGGAGTAAGTAGTGGCCTCAAGTCTAGACGTCGCTCCAGGGGATTAACAACGGATACACTATTTCGAAAAAGATATGAGGAAATTGTCAGATGCTAGTCAATTGTGTGCTTTTTTAATTTCATTTTTATTATTACAAAATCCTTTAGTAGATTGAAGTTCTTAATAAGAGCTTTACTCAATTTACACCGTCTATACTCCTCTAATATGTCGGTTGTCAATAAAAAAGAAACAAAGAGTCCAGTTCACCTCTCCAGGCGGCGCTTTGTTGGTATAGAATTGTACTACCTCTGCAACGAAACATCTAATTGCCGACTAATATGTAAGTTCCCCTAATTCATCTTACACAAAGACCATATAGAAGCATTGGACGAGCACAAAACAAAGGCAGCCACGCAAAAACCATTTTTAATCAAACGGAATTGCACCTTGTACGCACTTCATTGTTAGTCGACAATAATAATAACACGCAAAGCTTCATGCCCGCATTTGTAAGGATATTTTGCAAGTAGACGAAGCGAATACAGGGCTGCCAGATCTTTCAGAAAAGTATCAGGGACATAATATTTAGGGACATGTCCGGCCTTATTATAAGACATACTAAAAAGTATGAATTCGATTTTTCTAAATAGTTATAAATAACGAGTTTATTTGAAAAAAAAAAATCTTTTTTCTGGCAACTGCTAAATGAATTTACTAAAGTTACAATCTAGCTATGGCGATGCTACTTATAAAATGAAACATCGTCCCAGATTTGGCACTCACACTTTCTTTTCATATTTATTACGTTTGAAATCAAAGACATACAATACATGTTGGCATTATGTATTTTTTTGTACAATCCCATATTATTTTGCTGGCAACACTGTAATTGTACCTTGCGATCTGGGTGGTGATTCTGTAAGGAAAATGACATATCCCGACTGTCACTATCTTCTGTCTCTGTCGTTTACAAAGCAATCACATGAAAAGTCCGTTGTCCGCAGCAACGTTGCGCGAACTCGTCGACGAGTTTTGTTTTAGAGAATGCAGTGCCTGGAAGCACTGCGTTCACCCGAAGTTAGTTGTTAGGTCGCGTGTAGACGCGGTGAACGCGTGCCGTGCGTTGTGCTCATGGACACTGTTTGTTTTCATTTACGAAACACTCGGACTTAATTCGGATATCCAGTGCATTTTTTTACAAGATACCAATAATATTTTTCATGAAGACTTATGTGCTCGTGTGTATTTTCATGTTACACTTATTGATTTTTCCAAAAGCTGTCAGAATTAGCTAGCTGTAACATTTTTTATTATAAATTCATCGGATGTAATATTATTGTGTGGATTTCTGAAAAGTTTTAAGTGCTTTCAGTGTCAGCTGTCTAAGCTCGTTCGCTGTCCCTTTCTGTTGTCTAGAAAGGGAAAGGAACGCAAGATTGCACAGGAGCGTTGTTTTGTTTTCATGATTTTCTTTGCTGCTCTACATAGAGCGGATTAACAAATGTAAGTTATTTTTTCGACTTTTTATTAGATAATTATAGTCGCCGAGTTTACTCTGCTTAAATTTTAATTTATAAATTTTACCTTTCAATTAATTCTTATCAGAATGTTTGGGGCATTTGTTGTGTTTGCTTATAAAAGCTTCATTGTCATCCAATGTGCAGACACTCATTGCATACGTACCGAAATTAAATTAATTTATCGAATCGCCCATTTATGCTATTATGTATTTGAAGACGACACTTGGTCATGTGGACGGCACCAATTAAACTGAGTTCATTTATAAATAGTCTCCCTCCACTTAGTGTTTACTTGCATCTTACTTGTGTCCACCGGTATCTTTGCTTCTACCAGATTAATTACAGCTGAATTCATTTCTTGGTTGGCTTGAAGCACTGCACTTAGGTTAGAGTTAGAATAGAAAGCATGTATTGTATGAACCTTTTATGTAGAATCAATATTAGTGTCGCGTACATCTAATAAATCAACCGTTATTTTTGCTAGAGACACACTTACTGACAGCTTTTATTTACGTTTTTCATATTAAACTATATGTACTAACCACTGTCCAGTTTTTCATACTGGTTCCCGATAAAAACATGCATGGAACTCTTAACAATGTGTAATCATCTACATGTTTTGGCAACTGTTTTTGTAAATAAATGATTCATAATCTTATTACTTAACTATAAGCACACATATTTTTTCTTTTCTTTTCATATATTATGACATTGGTAGTAAAACACCACTCAAAACAGTTTTTAGAGCAATTACGATGCTTGTGTGTATTATTTTAAATTATATATAGCTTGTACAAAAAACTATGAATGAATTCAATTTCTTCGTAGTTTGTTGTATGGACGTATTCTGTTATTCGGCTACTATGACATACAGATAGACAGAACGGTATAAGCTTAGTAATAGGGTTCCGTTGTTATCCTTTGTGTCTGGATTACGTAAAAAACAAAAATAATAAACATATCACTATATTTAAAGGCCGTTGGTTACAGTTTTATTACGAGTAAGTAGGTAATAGCTTTGTTTAATTATACTTATTAATTTATAATATACATAATTTGTATAGATATATTATATATACATACATAAACTAATTATAATTATACATCTAATAGGTACAATCGACAAGGTTCAAGCATGACCACCATAAGGCTACTTTTTGTGTGCAGCAACCAGCGACTACCTGGTTGTCGACAATACAAGTGGACAATGCGCTTATCATAAAACTAGTCAAAACAAATGAAATTATACAATAGCGGCTTTTGTCTTGACAATGGGCGGGGCGAGCTATGATGACTGCTTGCAAGCGAAAAGGTTAAAAAATTGATCATGCTTGAAGTTTGTCGATGGTACAATCCTATCCTACAATATTATGAAAGTGTGATAGTTTGTATGTTTGTGACTCAATCACGCATAAACGGCTGAATGGATTTGGATAAAACTTGGCAAATAGATAGATCATATCCTAGAATAATATTTAAGGTACTTTTTATTTCGTGCAAACATAAGATCCCTCGGGGAAGCGGGCGAAACCGCGGGGCAGAAACTAGTATAATATAATACATTAAATATTAATTCCATATCATATTATAGTTAATTTTATTAGAGTTCATTGCACAATCATGATAGATCTTTTTCCAACTTCCTTTGTATGTTCTGTGAACATTGAAAGTGATCTCGGATGCTATAAACTTGCGAACAAAGATTTATGTGAAAGGCACCTGAGTTATCTCACTACTATAATTTAATACGTATTTATTATGCTATCAATTATTGACAATGTTAGTAATATTTCGTTATCAGCCTATGAGAGCTTTAATTATTTGGATTTCCTGTTCAATATTAATCGATTACAATGTAATAATCTATACTAATATTATAATGCTGAAGAGTTTGTTTGTTTGGTTGAACGCGCTAATCTCAGGAACTACTGGTTCGAATTGAATAATTATTTTAGTGTTCGATAGCCCATTTATCGAGGAAGGCCATTGGGAACGCGGGTGAAACCGCGGGACGGAAGCTAGTTTATTATAATTTTAGATAACAGGGAGGCAATTTTTTGATCGAAACTAATAACTAGATAAATCGAAAGTACTATACGATACAGATATAATAATCATGGGAAGGTAGACAAGTACTTAGACAAATCAAACTGTTGTTTCAAGCGTCTATAGGCTACAGTAATTATTGCATGCTACCATAGCTTACAGCTTACCAGGCGGGTCGTACTCGAATGCAGTGGGCTCGAATTCTACAATCAGCTTGAGCTTTCGGTGAAGGAAACTATGGTGAGAAAACCATAACTCTACAGTAGAGTATATTGCAGTACCCGCTTTACTGACCACTCTACCCTCAATTTGAAAATCTGATACTAAACATCTACCGGTGTATTCTGGCAACTGCAATAGAAATGTTGCCTGTGAACAATATTACCTATGTATGAAACATTGGAAATAAGTCAGAGATTTTTAATTACCAATCTGACCACAAAGAGTACATCTTTTGATACTGTCACAAGTTAGTATTTAATACAAAACTCCATTTAACGTATCGTTTTTCCATTTAATAAAAAGTAGTTAATTTGATATATCAGTCATCTCTATTGAAAATCAGTTCTGTCTTTTTGCTTCCTTTCTTTTCTTTTGTACATGTAGCAAATGACAAAATACCTACCTAAATACTCATGAAGTAATCTAAAGGCACTGCGTCTACGTGGGCCCGTGTCCGCTCGTCGCAGGGAGAGCACTGTGCCTCAGCACTGAATACAGAATATTATCATGTGCTGCAAATGACAATTATTTATTTAGTTAATCCTTTTTAGGCTTTCAAAGTCAAACAATCAATTCTATAGTTTCATCATATCCGTCTGTCCGTCTGTCTGTCATGGTCATTTTACTCAGAGACTACCAGTGATATCAAGCTAAAATTTTCCATAGTTACAGGATATTTAAAATGCAAACAAACTTATCAAATAAAACCGTACCGTAAAAAATTACCTTCCCATTGGCAGTGTTTTTTTTTCGAAGGAAGTATTGTTAAAAATGTCTATTAAAATATAGAGGGTTGACTCAAACATTTTATTGATATAAAGATTCGTTTACGAAACATCAAGCTTTATAAGTCATTTTGTTAGAGTTGCATGATCCCCAATAGACGCCAAACTGCCATTCTTAACCGACCTGGCCGGTACCTGGATGGGTGACCACCTAGTGGTATTTCATCTTGAGCGTTTCCGTGCTTCGGAAGGCACGTAAAGCCGTTTGTCTCGGTTATCATTTAATTGTGGCTTGACTACTCCAACAGAGGTTGACCACTAGCCTACCTCCACCAATCCGCAGTGGGCACGCGTGGTGGAGTATTTGCTCATTCCCCTTTCACCCCTTAATTATGAAAGGTGGCCTGTGCTCAGCAGTGGGCAGATATACGCCGTAATTATTATATTATAATTATAAGTTCAGTCTTAGGTTTTAGACTTAACCACATTACACTAACTTCGGAACCCTATCCTGCGCGTGTTCGAACAAGTTTTTGGTTGGTTTTTTGACATAGGCGACGATAGCCACTTAACATCAGGTGAACAGTCAGTCTTCTGACATAAAAAAAATGGATATAGCTTTTCGCGAACTGTAATCTCTTTTAATTCGTATCTTGTACGATCTGCGCGTTACATAACCTATCTATTGAATCGAATACACATCGAATGTTGATGACCTTAACTATGTACAGCTTTATATTTTAGTTATGAGGAATGCTTTTATATGTCTCCATATCAGTGCAAGAATCAAATATTATCTTTGTTTTGTTACAGAAATCGTTCCGATACCTTGTACATGCAAGAATATTTTAAGTATAGAACAAACAGGCGCACCGCCCACGTAGCGAGATAACGCAGCATCCCGTCCACAGAGAAATTAATCTGGAACACGGTAACAGGAAACATGCTGATAAAGTGCTATACGTTGTAGTTAGGCTGTTGATGAGGGAATCACTCCAAGCTGCTGACTATCTAATATGCTTAGCTGACACCTGCGAACCCCGTACTATAGTTACCATAATGTCGCCTGGCTCTTCGACTACTGTAGCCCACACTTGCAGAGAACCTAACAGAAATAACGAGCCAGCCGTATTACAACCAAATATGGAGTCTAACATGCTACACTCTACTAAAGTTACATGGAGAGATTCCAGTAATACCAAGACACGAAACGTTTGTGTCATAGCAAATATCACTAAAAATATGACAGTTGATAACCATTCCAATGATAATAATTTAGACAAAATTCACGAATTGACTGATTTAGATAGGTGTAGAATACCGAATAAAGAATACGAATATCAATACGAGAACGAAAAACGATGCAAGATAACGACTAGAGAAAATAATTGCGAGTTGCATAAGAAAGAAGTCATATACGGAAAAGAATCGATTATCACAAAGAGGGTTGAGGTTGACGTACATGGAGGTACAAGGCAGACCACTAATTTAAAATTCAAATGCGTTTGGGATGCAACGAAGTGCATGGAAGCGATCAGAAGGACAATGGGCGTTCGTTTACGCGCCATAACCGTTATGGGGTTGTTCCTGACGATGTTCGTGACGTGTGCTGCGGCGCCGGCGAAGACTCGACCCACGCGGAGTGCTCATCACTCAGCGGTAAGTGTTTTAGCAATTTATATTATTACATTTAGTGAAATGTTGATGTTACCGTACGTAGGCGTAGGCGTACCTTTCTTACGCCATAATTCGTATGTAAGAGTCCTCGCGTAGTGTCTCGTGCATACTAAGCAAGCAGTTTAAGAGATATCCTGACAACTTGTAAATTTTTGTTTCGTCTGTGCCTCGCCGGAAACTGGCTGCTTATTATAATGGGCATTGTCTGGGCTATCTGAATCTGTCTGATATGGCAGACAATGTCTTTCTTTACATAGCAACCATTTTTCTCCGACCCCTCTCGCAGATTTGTTTGAGATCTTTTCATACGAAACAAAAGCAGTTGGTACAGCTTTTTATTAAATATGCTTTGTTCACAACACACGGTTTTTAATTCCACGAGTTGGGTATTTCCTATGGAAAAATGCTTTTTAAATATACTATGCACAATATATATATATAAACAGTATAATATACAAAGCTATAACTATAAGTCATGATTTATGTAATGTAGTTTTATGACAGACTTAATTTCGCAACCTACCGTCTTCTATTTGAATCACATTATCTATTATTTATATTTCGTATAACATATTCAAAGAGATGTGTAATGTGTGTGTCGCGCAATGAATGTCTCCCTTTTATCCGGGGAATGTTTGATTCACCCTTAAAAGGGACCGTGATCCACTGACGGATTAACGGCCATTTTAAGGCGTATTTCCACCAAGTGCAAGTAATATGGGGACAAAAAGCTGGCGTGTCGTATTAGATTACTGGCAGTGACAGACGGACGGACCGTTTGGGAGGAGATTAATGGGCTAAGTGACGAGTGGGAGGCGTTCCTTTAGCGTCCTCCGCGGCTCGGGAAGACATCTCCGCTCATTTATTTTGTAGACCGTTACAAATTGTGAAAAATCCGACTAATTTTCATTTAGGGCGTTACAGTTAAGAAATATATCTACTTGTCTTTCCTTCCACCAAGTAAAAGTTTGCTATGGCATTCAAATGAAATCATATTTTGAAATATTAATAAATAAGTATCTTTAATCTAATAGAAAAATAAAATGTACATTTTATAATAATATTCAATTAATTTAATTGCTAACACCAAATACAGCTTAGAAAGCTGGCAAAACTTGCTTTACACATTGCCATATAACGAATAATAGAAGTAATAAAAACAATAATTGTAATTTAAAATGAGATTAGTTAAATGTGTTTGTCTGCCGGGATGAATTGAATCAGTTTTGAACCCGCTTTAATTGCAGTTTAAACACGGCGTGACTGCGATGGTTAAGTTAGCTTCCTGCGCATACGCAAGTAGATCATGTTTGCGTTAAACTTAGTTATATAAGTGATAACTGGTTCACTGTATTCTGTCTTGCAATGCTGTAGTGGCCCTCGGTTGAATCAAAAGCAAGAATTGGTAGAGTTAATTTATTGAGTACACTTGCTAGAGAACTGGTGTGGTAACACTCACACCTAGAACTATTTACGAAGCGAAATAAAACCTTCACAGTTATTCTGGTTCATGAATATCCACTGACTATTGAATTTAGATTAAAATCACGGATTCCTTCAATTCGCAGTATTCAGTTACCAATATGAACATTTTCATTTGGTAATTCTCTATTTAATTATTTTTGGGTTGCCAGTTACCGTGGCTCTTACTTTTGTTCTCCCTTAGAGCAAAACTCTTCTTGCGCATAAAATTTGTATCTTTAAATGAGTTATTATATACACACACGTACCTACATTATTAGCTATACACTAGTATATAGCTACTTTAATATAATAGAGTAGTACATGCTATGCTATTTATTATTAATCAGGCTCAACTAACTTCTAAACAGGCGTGCTCCGTTAAGCAATATTACTACTATATAATAGAGCTACTTTAATATAATTGAGTAGTACATGCTATATCTATTATTATTTATTATATTAAATCGAAATACCACACACTCACACATTCTAATTTCGAATTCTCAGGAACTAAAAAGCCTACAATATTAGCCTATTCAGTAGGTAGGTTCCTTATCCGTTGTAAATGGTCTCTCAGATATCGCCCTGTTTGCTGACGATACTTCATTAATTTTCAAAGTAGATAGAAAAGACAAAGAACTTACTAAAGTTAATGATACTTTGTCACTAATTTCCAAATGGTTTGCCGTTAACAATCTGTTATTAAACTCTAAGAAGACTAAATGTTTAAGATTCTCTCTTCCAAATGTAGCGCAAGTAGACATCCAGATAATAATAGATGGCAACAGTTTGGAATTAGTCGATAAAACTGTATTTCCGGGTATCACATTAGATAATAAATTACAATGGGGCCCTCATGTAGAATCTTTGGCCGGTAAATTAAGTTCTGCTACATTTGCTGTTAGAAAAATCAGACAGTTGACGAATGTCGAGACCGCCAAATTAGTTTATTTTGCATATTTCCATAGTCTTTTATCCTATGGCGTTTTACTATGGGGAGCTGCCGCAGATATAAAATAGTAGATTGTTATACAAGGAGCTAAAATGACCCATTATATACGAGGTAGTTTTACTCCCGAGCTTTAGCGAGGGAGTAAATAGAAACCGAGTTTTAATGGGTTTTAGCGCCGTGTGTTACACTATACTTTTCACTACGATTGCGAGAAAATAAAACAATCCAATACAAGAATCCACTCGTTTTTCTGTCCTCTACTTCATAAACTTTTCGTAAGTATTTAAATAAATGCTTTGTGACCTTGACGGCAACAGATTGAAAATTATTTCTTTTCCTTTCTCTTCTATTTGTAAATTAGGGTCTCCATTCTCACTAGATGATGACATTTTCACTATTGTAAAATTAATTATGGTCACTACCAATTCAATTTGCAATTAGAGAAAAATTATAAAGATTTCGCGCCAATGTCTTTTTTTTGTTTCTTCTGTAGCCACAACACATTGCATGCATTCTACCAGAGATCGCCGATTTTAGTTCCATTTTCAAAATTAAAATGAAGTTCTTTTTTTATGAAACAGTAATAAGTCGAGTCTTTATTCATGATTATTCTACTTATGACTAAAGACATTTTCGTTTTTGTAGGCTCATTGTCATTTGACACACAAAAAAAAAAAAACTTTTTCCCCTAGAGGAAGAATTGCTATTTTTTCTTCGCTCTGGTACGCCACAATGACGGTCTTTTTGAGCAAGAGGAGTGAAAACTATATTTATATTACAAAAAAGAGCAATTTGTGCCATTTATAATATGGGTCCTCGTGAATCGTTAAAGGAATTATTTAAATATATAAACGATATAGACTTTACCTTCACTTTGAACTTGTTCAGGTTATTATTTTTTATTTATTTTTCTTGTTATTTTTTTTTCATTAACACATTTACATTTAATGGAAAAAAAGCCAACATTGTCAGATTGTCCAAAAAAGAAAAACTAAATATACTTATAAAAAATGTAACCTTGCTGAGTTTCTTGCCGGTTCTTCTCACGTTCATAAGTACCCTCTTAGGGTCTAAACTGAAGAAATGGCTTTGACTTCGACTTTGACTATAGTGTCTAAGCGCCCACTAATAAAGCCCTGAGGAGTTAAAGGGGGGATTCAGCTCGCTGTATTTCAAAATTGATAACACTTTCCCGGTAAAACCGATTTTGATAAAATTTGGCAAAGCGGCAGATTGTATCACGAAGATAAATATAATACACGTTTAGTCCGGGAACGCAGGTGGAACCGAGGGGTCAGCTAGTATAATATAGCGGTGTCTGTAAGCAGACGCAATCACGACACATTTACGAACCATTTGAAAGTTTATTATTCACGTGGTGGTAGTGGTACAAAGTACCTAATGCAATCGTGGTGTTTTATACTTTTCTCAGTATGTAGCAAAAGGATTTTACTGATATAAAGTAAGCTAAGATAAAAATCCTGAATGCCGGGTGTATGTAAATATTAAACAATAAACATAAATTTAATACCCAAGTTTTGACTTATACTGCAAATTATATTTTGATGAATTATTTTGTAAAATATATTATGAACATCCATTGTACGTAAATGTGAGCATGTGTCGCACAAATGCCTCTTAAACATAATCAAATTATTTATCCTTTAGTGGATAAAGGTGACAAAAGGCACCAAAGAAGCCCTAGTGCTGCCGCATAAAGAAAAAAAACTCCTATCAGTACTGTCCACGTATGGCTATGGCGCGTAACGCGAGAAACAAAAGGTGTCTGGAACAGTGAATACCAAGTACTCCGGGTAAATATCCTGCAAACTGTAAGAGATATGCATTGTCTCCCGACGTTCTCCTGTCGGCAGACTTTTAACATGAATATGTACTTGAAATGTATGTTTCATTAAATTTCTATATATAGGTATGTATATATTCTACGTTCTTATTGCACTCATATAATTTCACAAACACTAGGTAATGTAACTATAATATTAAAACAATATAATAATATATAAAATATCAAGAATTAAACGCACGCTGCAAACATTTTTGTGTAATGTCTAGTAAAAGACGTTAAAGTTATTTGTTTGGCGCGTGTGAACGAAAAGTAAATAGTAAGGTAAAGTTACGCACCTATAAAATAGTATATTGCTAAACCAAAACATAATTAAAACTATCCTGTGGCGTTGATAATTATATTCAGTATTGCTCCATGTATTAATTTTGTTCTACTAGCAAACGATTTGATAATTTATGAAGATCAATCAAATTGAACCTTTTTCATATTATCAACATAACAACACTTTTAGTGCATTATTTATTGAAAACCAAATCTTCTGGGATATTAAGATTTTTACCAACATTACCCAAAATTCTCAGCAGCAGCTCATTAGTGTTCAAGAATCTAGTCAGCTGTGAACCTATAAGCTTGCTAAGTATCTGTGTACTTAGCTCATGATTAGGTATTTAATGCGATTATGAGATGAGTAACAATAGTAACTAAGCACTACATCAGCATTTTTTTTGCTGCGTGACAGCAAAAGCCATAACAACATTCATATAAGCAAAATAGGTTTAACTAGTGGTGTGCCTAACAGAATAATTAATTGGAAAGCTTATCATAAAATTTAATTTAAATGTGTTATCATTAAATTTGATTAAATGTTAATCATGTATTATGGAACGTATTTTTTTTTTCAAATTGGCACTGGTACTTAAATAATTTTTAGGTTTTCCATAAATTCGGGTATTTCCAGATTGATAGTGACGATAAGTTACACATCTAAAGAGAACAGTTAGAACCAACATAAATAACTATTTATAATACAATGAAAAAGTTTGCGCCCAACGTGGGGCTCGAACCCACGACCCTGAGATTAAGAGTCTCATGCTCTACCGACTGAGCTAGCCGGGCTGATAACTTTGGGAGATAAATTTGAGATGGATTCTTATTACATTTATATCCCTGTAATGAAAAAAATATATTTATTCGGTATATTGTATGTATATTCGATTTCAATTTAATTCTTGTCAATGCTCAGAATATTGTAATACTTATAATGTATCTATAGTATAAATTTATTAAATAAGCCAATAACCCACCTTATAATGATGTTAGAAGAAACTTACTTCGTATATCAAAATTATATTATAACACAATTGAAGTGAAAATGTGTGATGTTAGTAGTAATCGTTAAATTGAAACAGCGCTGGAGGCCATCGCTATTGACCCAAATATTCATTATGCCTATCTAAAGCATCCTATTCGACTCATGATTCACAAATTTGCAATATAGTTAATTATTATTATTATCGTTTAGTACTTATTTTAAACAAGCTTTGTCAATTAATGAAAATTTAAATATTTTAAGACATCATTAGGTACGTTACTTTGGCCTTCAACTTTTAATTAATATAAATTTTCAGCAGACCCCCGACAGCAATTATCAATTATAGAGCTACTGCACATATTCACCTACATATTAACATAATGATAAATTTAAGAATATCTGTCGGGTGCTCCCATTCCCTGCCCACCCAACACACACCAGCATAGTACGCGAAGGAGATAATGAATAAAAATGTTTTACGAACACTAAACTATTATTGAGACAGCTTGACGAATGAATCCAAGTGCATGTTCACTAAATCTTTACAGCTGTTCTACGAATAGGCGGAAATAATATCTGGCAGGAGCTAGGAAGTTAACTTGAGATAATAAGTTTATGATAATAATTGGATAAAATTTCCAACAATTTACAATATTTTATTAATTCTATGCAAATTTTCAAAATTACTTTCATGTAGGTACTTGACAGTATTTGCAATTAGAATTTGCATTTCGAAATTGCCATGAAACGGTCGAGTGTGCTTTTACCTTTGTTCATTATCATAATATGGCGCTATCGAGAGCAATGAAACGGATATCTTTCTAATGGCTTCATAATTGTACACACATTTCCAGATAAAAACTAAGCTATACCTAAACACAATTCTAGTAATTTTTTGGAGCATAATCAACTCTAGAAAAATTACAATGTTATTATTATAAATTATTTCATGTTTTCAGTTTCACGGAAATCTGAATAAATGTTAGTCAACTGTAGATTGCAGACAGCGATAAGAAGTGCCATTCCACGAAAAAAAACGTACTTGATACTATTAATAGGTATAAATTTTAACTTATACGAGTATGCCATGCTCACATATTGGAAGGTTTATTTTATAATAATTTGCAAGCAAACTGCAAAACAATCCTGAAAACTAATCAGTTCAGAACCTATTTCATTCATTATCTGAATTAAATAAATATAATACTTATTGAAAATATAATACATTACTGCATTTATTGCAGTCACTATTACCTACTTCTTTCCATCTAATACTACCTACTAATCAATAAATTAAAATAACAGAATTAACCCAATTTATATGTGCTTGATCATTGTGGATTACGCATCACTAATCCCTGGTGAGTTCTTAGGATAAGTGTATAATTCGTAAAGTTTTACCAACTCTTGAAGATAGATAAGATGTACTAACAGACACATGCACGACGAAGAAACTAATAAGAATATAAAGACAGTTTATAGATCGTTTGCTATTAAGTTATTTAATGTTCACTTAAATACCATTTTCTTTTACATAGCACCATATTTTAAATTATTATACACTGTCAGTATTTTCGCTTGATGAATCCATAATCATAAAGCCAACAAAATCAAGTCTAATCTCCTGTGTTGAGATAATATTTTCAATTTTTATGTTATGAAGAGTTAAATGTAACTTCTATGTACCACTGATTAAGTAGGTTAGGTATCATTCTAGTTTTTAAGGCCCAGTTCTAGGCATAATTTGGTTAATTCGTGTCTTATGAATAGTAAGCAAAGTCTGTAAAGTATACATAAGATTTTTTTTACCATTAAATATGAGTTAATAATGGTAACTATTCTTAGAATCCCAAAGAAATAAGTGTAGGTTCTAATTTACACACTAGTTTTCCACCCGAGTTTCACTCGTGATTCCCTATTTTATCCCCTTAGTGGTTGAAAAGCCTTCCTTAGTGGGTTCTTACTACAAAATTTCAAGATTCTAGACACTCTGTTTTTAGCTGTGCGTTGATATGTCAGTCAGTCAGTTTCTCCTTTTATAATATAATACTAGCTTTTCCCCGTGGTTTCGCCTGCGTTCCTGGGATAAAAAAAGCCTGTAAACTACCTCGAAAATCGGACTATCGAATGCAAAAAGAAATTTTCAAATCCGACTGGTAGTTCCAGAGATTACCGCGTTCAAACAAACAAAAAACTCTTCAGCTTTATTATATGTATTAGTATAGATAGATTTAGATTCTAACAACAAGGAAGTGTGCAGTTTCTCGCAAAAATGTATTTACGTATAGTGTAATGGTATTCGGGCAGCCTCCGAATGTATGGTTTGTACGAACCGGAAACACCATCTCTCGAGATAAATATAGACAACAGACAGTGACGGATATACTAACATGCAATCTCCAAACATTGAGATAGAAAGAGACAAACATATTTCAGTTAATCATCTCTAATCTAGGCCTGCACTATTTACACACGAATTAAAGGTAATTAGGTTACAAGCTGATAGCAGACTAATTTCTCATTAGTATGATTGAGTGTATTTTTTGCATTCGATGGATTTCTATTTATTAAATAATACCATAAATAAGTTAAGAACAGTATTTGATACTTGTTTCATAATTTGTAGCTGTTTTATAAATGACTAGCTGTTCCCCGCGGTTTCACCCGCATTCCCGAGATAAAAATTGTCTATAACCTTTCTCAAGAATTTGGCTATAAAATGCAAAAATAATATTTCAAATCCGACTGGTAGTTCCAGAGATTAGCGCTTTCAAACAAACAGAAATCTCTTCAGCTTTATTATATTAGTATAGATGTAAATTGATGTAATAATACTTTTACAACATAGTGACAACGACTTAGACGTAATTTAAGTACATGATCAGTATTCATCGCTCGTTCTCCATTGTCTCCCCAGGTGAGGTCCGGAGAATTCGGCGCAATGTTCCGGTGACTCACTCTATTCTATATCCGTTCAGTTTTGCCGTTGTGCAGTCGATTACAAACCTTGCTCATCTTGCATTTCGAGTCACGCTAAATGCATCTGAAAAGGATGCGGTTTTCCGTTCAATAGCTTCTCTATTGTTATTCTAAATAAGTTTTTATTGTTTATTTTTAGACGATTCTTTTAGCTTTATGAAGTGACGTCGTAGAATATTATGTAGTTGACCTATATATCTTTATTTTAAATTATTTTTATCCCGAATAATATTATGTTCTGAAACAAATATATGTGTTATGAACTGCTAGAACTTGCGCACAAACAAATATCACACAAAAATAAATTACCCAGAGACGTATATTTATTTGTAATATTAGTTTAAATAAACATTGACTCAAAAAGGAGTATCTATGCAGCATTCTTGTTTCCATTGGTAGAGTTGACCTTAAATTGCCAACGATTCATAAAGGTATGAATAGGAAGTACTTATTATATCTTGATTGAATATATTCAATGAAAAGATATCACCGATATTATTCAATTCAATCAAATTCTTAAACTATTGGCATGGTTTCAGGTAACATACAAAAATATAGGTAGATGTAGGTACATTTTCAATGTTTTCTGTGCTTTTCATATAAGAGTGACTCATTTTCATGATATACATTTAAATTCAAGCATTATGGCTTTTGCCGACACAAATAACTAAAATAACGGGTGTATTCATAATGAAAAAGAACTTATGGCACTGGGTGTGACTCAAAATTCAATCGATTCTTAATAACGATTAAACTTACTTCTCAGAAGGTGTTCACTAATTCAAGAGTTAATTTTTGATATTAAGTGGGTATAAGTATGGTACGAGACGATGAATAATATAATTAATATTGCACTTAAGTTATTAATGCGATCATGATTCTTTTATATGGAACGTTTGTTGTGAAATTACCTAAGTTTCCATAATATATTTCCCGCCTGCGCGTATTACGTGAACCAAACTGGTCGGTTGGTAAAGTTGTATCAGATGGCATTTTATTAAATTTACCACATGCACATATTCTGGAGGGCCGTCAGTCAGCACACTACTTCTTCATTACCCATTATTGTGTATTTTAAGTTTATAAAATGTTAAAATGACAAACTAAGTGCGAGTTCAAATGACGCACGGAGGGGTCCTAATAAAAAATATTCCTCAAATTAATAAGTACTAAATAAAAATAAAGTATATATAAGTAATATAGTTTAAATAACAAAACAAAAATGAAATGTAAACAACTTTTCATCAAAAATACAAAATACAAACTATAATTACTAATATAGAAAATTTCCTCGAAGCTGCCGCCGCTCTCGACGGGCATGGTTGCCAGCAGACTGTCAGCGTTCCCAGCAGACTGGCAGCGCTTCCTCTTTAAACTAAATTAAGTTAATTTATAACTTTTGGAATTTGAATTCTAAATATTATAAATTATTTTAAAAGGTATCTGGTGTGTATAGTTCATTTACACTTTCATTTAATTTGTCTGTGAAGAGAAAAGTGATCATTTTCATACAATATTCGTAATAATATAACAAAGGTGCAGACATAGTAAAGTACATATAATATTTTTGGTTTACAGCTATTTTACTATTTTTTTCGTCGCATGAAACTGTAACCACAATAAACAAGCGTCAAGTTATATATTTTTTTAAAATGCCGTAGCCAAATGGCAAAAACTATAGAGTTTTATGTACCAAACGTTTCATAACTAACATTTTGATATTTCAAACTTACATATTGTATATGCCGTATAAAAAGATGAAAATAGCGTAGATAATTTTGATATATGATGTGTCACTTGCGTGGGCGAGTGTACTTGCCGTGCAGCCCCGCAGCCTTAAAAGTGAATACAACATTCTCGTTAACTGCCCTTTTTATATGGTCAAGTTTATTTCTTGGATAAACTACACGTCTCGTGCTCTAAAGATCAAAGTTTCGTTTTATAAATAAAATTATTGGTTATTGATTCTTAGTATACAGTTTTTTAAAGCAAGGAAAATAGAATATCCAAATACATATATTACTAAAAATATATCTGTTGTATAAGCATTAATATCTATGGTTTATAGGTACAGTAGTTTAAATTAGTATTTATTGTTTTTGGTTAACTGCTTTTTAGTGTACAATAAAGAGTTATCTATCTTTATCTACTTAAACTATAATAAGGATGTCCCTATTGTAGGCTCATTAACTTTAAAGATACTTATTGTGTACATTCTTTTATAGATTTAAATGCTTTCTTTGTTAAGAATGTTTATTTACTTTAAACGCCTTGAAGCTTAGCCATGCTGTTAACATTACTTGAAACATTCGTATCTTATCTATTAAGTACATCACAATCCTAAGAACGATACGGCTTTACTAGAAACGAACTGTACGAACCAAAATTATTACAAAAAAAAAATACGAGTAACTTAATATCTACTGGTAGTTCTTGATTATTATTCATAAGTTCTATTGCTAATTCTATACATCAATAATCCTTGAAATTTTATAATGTTAATCTTCAACCCTTATTATTCTGAATGGTGTCACCCTAACAAGAACGTCGCGTCGAATCGTAGGTGGCGCGCCCGCTACGTGACTCGCAAATTCATACGCAAAGTTTTTTTACATAATTTATTAATAGGTTTGTCAACTGACCGTATAATTTATGCACACTTTAATTACTTTGTTGTACAACTTGAATGGAGTTGTAGTAAATATCATTAATATTCAAATGATGCCATTTGAATGATTGTTCAAAGATTATGAATTTTCTTGAATGGAAACCTTCGATCAAATGGTTATGTGTCAAATGATTTTTTAATATCACGGTGTCTGTCGCACAGTTTAAATACATTATAAACACCAACGTCAACTCTATCTTGTATGTATGTACCTACCTAATTTACTGTACATTATTTTTATTTATTAAGATAGATTAATTTGTATTACAAACACTTGTATTTTTTAAATAAATCTTCTAATAAATCATCTTTAAATAAATAAATGTAATTATTTTATTAGTAGTTGCATCAATAAGGATTTCATGTATATTTATTTTATTTATTATATTGTAACACTTATTTCAGATTAAATGGGGGTTAATGATTTCCATTTGCAACTGTCTAGTTTTCTATGTTACCGCTAGATATATCGTATGACAAATTGCAAGATATTAATCTAAATTTGTGCAACTATGTAGGGGAATCACGGACGGTGGGTAATGGCGGACGCACAGGTTTAACTATGTTAGACCAGGAGATATTTTGAATGACGCAATCGAAAGTCGACCCTGCAGTCAGTGCCAAACAATAAGTCTTAAAGTGAGGAGGCTCTCGCGCTTCAAGGTATGTTGACTTGATTATTTTTCAATAATTTCATCTTATTTTTGTGTATAATTGGATGTATGCTTTTTACTGTACAAAAAACATAGGAGCATGATGGTTTTTTTCTTGTGAAATAACATCTAATTAAACAACGTTTTAAAGCACTCGTGTCATGCACCTCATGGTTCTAACCTCAAATAAAATATTTATATTGCATTTCTGGGTGAATCAGGGCTAATGGCGAACGATTTGAGTGGTGTAAACACGAACTTCTGCAGTTACCCCTAAAAGAAGAAAAAAGAGCAAATTAAAGTTAATGAGAAGATTAACAGTAAAAATAAAAGTAATAAAGGCGTGAAAAAACAGTAAAAAAGTCAAATCAAAGAATCAAGAAGAGTATTTTTGTCTATTTGTAACGAAAAATATTCACCATTCACCGAAGACTGGATAATATGTTATAAATGTAGATTATGGGCCCATGAGAATTGCACAAATGAGGAAAGCACTTCGATGGGCTTCTTATGTGATTTTAGCGCTAATTAGATAGTGTCTGTTACCCCACATACTGTGGGGTAATCCTGGATACCAAATGCTTAGTTATTTTATTATAACTTGATTATATTCAAAAATATATTACTGTTGATTATAAAAACATAAGGTTGATTAGTAGAACTAAAGACTGATTAATAAATAACTTTGATAACTTAATTTGGTGTCGTTTTATTTTAGTTTTCCCATAGGTGTTCGCAATTCCCCCACCCTCCCCTGTAGGTGTAAAATTTTAATGTTTTGTATTTATATTTGTTCAAGTATTTTATTTTGGTATTCGATCGATATCAGTAAAATGGCCGTCTACTATACTCCATATTCAGAACCCATGATATAAACTATGAATGCAACTCAATAATGCAGTTGAAATACAAATATGAATGCATGCAGACAGTGAGGGCGGTGTACGGGCGGCGCGGCGCGTGCGCTGCCGTTTAATATAACTTAAGGATGCGGTTACAGTACATGAGCGAGAGTTTTAGTTGTACATTTTTAAAATCTTTAAAAAAAAACAGACTAAATCTTCACTAATCTTAGGTACTCTACTACCAACTTTACCATTGACTTTTGAAGACAAAATGTTTTCTTGCAAATGGCGACTAATGCTCACTTTTTGCCGTGAATAATCGCTTTCGCTTTCATAGTATGATAGTTGCGTAGATCGCTAAGTATAGATAGGCGGCGCGAGGGGGGCTACCTGCGCCTGCGCCGAACTATAAATGTAAGCGACTACTTTCACTGCTTTGCGAGGGCGTGACCCGCACCCATCAGCTGATATATTGGCAAATGAGAGCAAATTATCAATATTTTACTCATAAACAATAGACTAAACAATCACGCACCTATATAAATGTTGTATAATTCATTCAGATGTTATCTGTGTTAATGTACACTTCAGTTCATTAAATAAGTACATAAATAAATATTCATTGTCATGCAGGTATAAAATGTAATGCAATGTAATGTGGTACAAGTTCTTACGGACTATAGTGTTGTGGATTTGTGTTTATATTACTCACCAATACAGGCTAGTGACCAGAAAGTAACAAGAAAGTAAAAAGAAATAAATTAAATTAAATCCAACAATAAATTGTATAAAGCCATGTAAACACACCTGTTTGGAGCTTCATTGATATTTTTTCCATCGAACACGACTTTTATGGCGGCAGTTTGTAGAGCATATCGGTTAAAGCTGTATTTGTAAAGGTCGTTGGTGCCCCACGCCCTTATAAATAGATAGGCGCCCCTGGGGGTTGTAAAAACGTACCAAAGACACCCCACTAGTAATATATCAAGATATCGGATTCCGAACGTGCCCGCTTCCTGTGGAGATAGTGAAAGGAGGTATTTTTAATTATCTTTTATGTTATCTCGAACATGGTTAACTATCAAATGTACTAGAATAATCTTAGTGCTTTCTTGACTATAATATAAACATTTCTATGAAATTAACAAACTCTTTGTTTAACTCTCCTTAATTTTAATAGGCTATTAAATAAATGTATAGCTTCGATTGGCAATTACCTATTGAATTTTTATATCTACAAAAACTCTTCTAAGATTCCTCATTTTCGGTAATCATTAAAAAAGTTTCCAGTAGCTTAACAGGTAATAGCTGCACGTAAACCACATAAAACAAAGGCCATAGAAGTTCTAAAGCATTTTAAAAGGTATGAAATAAAAAGTGAAGTATTCAAGCTCACGCTCAAGGCCCAGTAGATATTTGTATCGCAACTGAGAACAGAGAGATAAAAGAATATAATGAACGCACGATCGTGCACGTTAATGTAGGTACGCCATGTATACAGTCGCGCTGTTAAACGTTACATACACAATTTTTTCAGAGATTAAAAATTATATAGATGGTATATTTTAGCACTAAATTAAACAATGCGTTTTAATTATTTTGTATTGTAGTATC
This sequence comes from Tetheella fluctuosa, assembly GCA_951216915.1. Classification (NCBI taxonomy): domain Eukaryota; kingdom Metazoa; phylum Arthropoda; class Insecta; order Lepidoptera; family Drepanidae; genus Tetheella; species Tetheella fluctuosa. The sequence goes on along the minus strand of OX578227.1, from coordinate 8,345,997 downwards.
AACAACAAACAACCCACATCAACCCATTATTAAGTAAAGGCCTTCTCACTCTCACTCCATTTAAATACGACAGGTAAATAAATACCAAAATACTTTAAAAATACGATACGTCATTGTTAGGTACAAAGTTCAAAATATAGGTAAGAATTAAAAAAAATACTAGGTATGTGGTACAAACTCAGACCCAAAACTTATTTATTCAAATTAGGCCTTAGTAACATTATAATTGAGTATATCACCGGCTTGGAAAAACTCCGACAGGACAAAGTGTCAAGTCAATTTGCTAAGAGAGAAGCCTCTGAAAAACCACGGTGTTTGTTTATAACATACAGCCCTCGGTTTCACCCGCGTTCTCAGGATGAAAGTTCCCTATGGCCAAGGCATGGACACACAAGCAATCTTTCGCATTTATAATATAATAGTAATAGAATTAGTAGGATAAATATTGATCCATATCAAATACTTTTTATGGCGATGGTACATCAATATTATTCAATGGAAGTCGGCACAATACTCCATGGCGGGAAGCGCAATCGATTGCAGGGGTCAACGACACGGAAACTGACCTTTGAGTGGCTCAGCTGATCGAACATCATTATTAGGTATTTAATTAAAAATAACTTAATTAACTTCTTTTTGTTTATGATCAAGCTTGTAGCAGTATAAAGTAGGTACATATATAGGTAAGTACCTCTAATAAATTTTTAGCTGAGTAAATTCTAATATCAATCACATAAATATTCGTATTCATATACCTAGGTACTAAAATATAAAATGTAGAATTCCCAAACATCTAATAGCTGATTCACAGATCCGTCATCCGTCAGGGATTCATAAAAGCTAGAAAAAAATGAAACTCAACTACCTACCAAGATAGTTGGATGTTCAGTTACAAACAAAGGCCACGTAGCAGGACTTGTAATACGAAATCAGATGAAAAGAAGAGGGATAAAAAAAAGACAAAAACACACTGATATATTTGCTTGTCTTAAGGCCCTGCAGGGATTAATACTGTCACCCTCATCGTTTTCTTTTTGAATAAGTGAAGTTTTTGCACAGAAAGACTCACTCAAACATCTAGTCTTGTGTTATTTTCAATTCCAAATTCAAATCAAATGATTAACATTGTAAAATATTGCGTTCAGTAATTCAAGTATTTCGTGGTCTTGAAAGCAGGCAAATGTGACCAATCAGTCAGCGGAACGGGTATGCAATGCTTTTGGCTCGCAGCCAGTCGTGCGTATAATAAGCTGTTCCGTAGCGCTTTTGTTATATGAATGGAATCACTTATATGATTTGTACTCCGGTTACTTATTGGTGACACGGTTTGGACTAATCATTTTATCGTATGCCTCTTATTGGACTATCCCTTATTGGATCATTCATTCCTATATCTACGAAAACTTCTTCTTATCACATTATACCTACTCTTTGTAGCATGTTTTTAGTCAAATAGATCATTGTTCACGGTCATTAACTTGAATCAGAATGTCGCAGTGGAATCCGTACCAAGTACCATTTATTCAAGTCATTAGTACCCAACTGTAAAGTTGACGTATCTTTACTTCGTACATTATAAATCGTAAATTTACAGTAACTAAAACGTATCCAAATATAGTTCGATAGCTTACGGTATAGCCTCTATAAAATTCATACGCACCTCTTTATGAACTCAATAAAAGGTTGTGAAGTAACGATGATTCATCTTTGAAGATTGTAAAAACTGTTGCATAAATGTAGGTCGTTGAAAGTTCATACTCCCTCGGTGCCGACATGTTTATTGATATTTATAGTGTAATAAGTCATTTTTCTATTTCTTACTATATTTTTTTACTATCTTACTAGATTATCTTTCTACGATTACCACTATCAGGGATTTTTCCTGTTGTAGATATCTAAATTTATAGCTTGACCATTCTCACTCAGTGAACCGCTTAAAATTTATTTGCACAGATACCCTTTTTTTTTACTGGAGCCATCGTTTTAATACAATTTATTACTTCAATTGAAGTTAATATGTAGTGCTTTAATAATGCAGAATTAATTCAGTGAAATAGACAGAATGAGGTTGACCCCCTTATCTTATGTGATGCTAATAAATTAATTCCTAGTAATATTATATTTTAAACTAGCTTCCACCCCGCGGTTTCACCCACGTTCCTGAGGGATTTTGTGTTTTCCCGGGATAAAAAGTAGCCTATATCATTCCTCGATAAATGGGCTATCTAATACTGAAAGAATTTTTCAAATCGAACCAGTAGTTCCTGAGATTAGCGCGTTCAAACAAACAAACTCTTCAGCTTTATAATATTAGTATAGATAATAAATAATAATATAATTAGCATAGATGTGATTGTGGCAATAAATAATCGATATATCTGTCACCGTAAAATTGTAAATACCGTTAAATTATAATCTATCTCGCGATATTGTAAACTGTCGAAAGATTACAATATTGCGAGATAGATTATAATGTAACGGTATTTACAATTTTACGGTGACATATCCATCAATTGGTGAATTATAATTTGACGATTTCATAATTTCACCAAACTATACAATGAAGACTATTTATAAGAGAGTATACAAAGTAAAGACGAAATTATAAATTACGTATTTAATAGTTTGTTTTGGTACTGACGTGGGGTACGTTTTATTAGTGCACATTTTATTGACTTGTTGTTATTATAACGAAAGCCCGGGGGTCATTGTTTTATCATCAATAGACATCAATCACTTCTTAGATTGTCATCGGGTCTCGTACGAATGCTGGACAAATCAGTGACGGCCATTGGGCCAGCTTTCATTGCGATAGGTGAATGACTTGTTTATTGACATGACATTATGATATTTAATCGATCTGGAATATGAAATTTAATAACATTGATTAATTTTAATTTCACTTAGTAAAGGACAATGTTTGATTTATTTTTATTAGGTACGTAATTTTTACCTTATTCGGAATAGGACATAGCTACATATTCAGTCTATAAATCCAATACGAATCGAACGCCTTTCTTTCCCTTTGACCCTCAGCTATACAGCTATTGTAACATGCGGCCTGTCCATTACATCATATTCTTCTATGGCCAGACATGATGGAGCCTGTCACGTAGAATTATTTCATAAGTTATCATGGTAACACGCACTAACTGAAGATCTTCAGATAGACATGTAAGTCTGATGTACACATAACCAATACTACATGTAGTTTTTTAAAGGCTGCTCAGCCCCATTGGGTTCTTCAGCAAAATTCGCTGGAAAAAATATATTATTAAATATATTTTGAGCTCAGGAAGTTTATAATGTTCTTAACTATTGTTATCTAGTAGTTTAAAAAGAGATCGTTGAAATGTTATAAAGAGCCAAGAATTTAAATTCATGAGTGTACCTTGATTACCTACCTAATTTTATTCATACAAAATATTTATTTATACACATTCATTTTAGAATTTTATCTTTATCGCATGCTGTTAAAGAAATTAAATATTTAAATTATCTTTCCAAAAGCGGGTTTTCTTTAAACAATATCACATAACATCCAAAATATTTATTTTAGAACTCAAACACTTAAGCAGTTTATTTACTAAAGGTGTTTGTGATTTCGTGAAGTCAGCTATCATTCATACTAAGCGCACATCAGGAGTTCCTTGTTGAAGTTTTTATTACACACGTTGAGAGTAAGCATTAGACTTTATTAAGGATAATTCGATCAGTCTCTGTGTGTAAGCAGCTTTATTGCTGTTTTATTGGACAGAGGTGAGCACGTGTGCTCGATCTCAATCATAACTGGCGCCGGCGCATATGAAACGTATGTTATATTCCGACTTCTTGGTCTACCGACCGCGAAATAAACTTAACTCATTGTCATCTTAGCCTGATCTTAATTAATAATGTTTTGTTGTCTAGTGGGTGTACCGTCGGCAGTTCAGAGTGTACTTCATATACTTTTGATTAGATCGTGTTCAATGTCTAGAAAAATTGCCAAATATTGCTAGAAATCTATTCATTTATTATTTAGTATCTTATTTATTTCGACGAAACGAAACTAAATTTTCGTATCGTCTTCGTAAAATAAAAAGAATCAAATCTCATAAATAGATTCTATTGGGATTTAAGTCCCAGTGCATTTTTTATAAAAGATTCTTCAGTTATTGATTCCATTTTATGTACTTTACCAAGATTATATTGGATTGAGTGGTGAAAGTCACTGAACATTCCAATATAAACTCACTTTTATTATCTGCACTTTATTATGTTTTCTACTAGATATGTGGATGGATTTATACAGAAGCCCTGGTACGTGTTATTGACACAAAATGTTCATTTTAACCGCACAGGCGCACATATTTCAAAGGTTAATAGATACAAAGTTTTGTAGATCCAGACGGGGTATGGTCGCTTCTGGGAGCAATCGATCTCGGCCTTTAACTTGTCTACGAAACCCAACACCTTACTTAGGTACGTGCTTAATCTAGTCTGCAACATACAACTAGCAAAGTGTACAGACACATGTGGTCGCTGCGTCCACTTAATAGTTATTTTGTTTTAATAGCTTCATTGATGCACACTTTAAACTCAAATTATTCGTTGAATAGCATCAAAAACCGTCAAGCTGTTTTCACTCTACTGTTCATCCAGGTGAGAAAGGCTTATGCATACGCCACTATGTTTTAACAGACAGGGGTCGTTAGTTCATGTCAGGCTCGAGCGGTGAATGACATTTTGTATAAGTAGTACGAGTCGGTGCATCTCCAATGGTTTATTGGTGAACAATGATATCAAACACATGTATTTTATGGCCGAGCCCGGTGCATGCAGAGTGCGCGGGACTCGCGGGTTGGTGCAACGAAATTACCAATACCAATCGACATCACTATAACATGAATCACACAGTATCTTTGTCGTTAGCATTTGGCAAATTGATTGTCAAGTATTTATTCCAATGTGCTCACTTCTCTGACCATCGCCTGTTTGGATGATTTTATTATATTTGACGACTGCTGCTGTGCTCTACGCTTGCTATACAATGTAGAAAGATTGTATTGAGTATTTACACATGAATCAGGCGAAGCCTATATTTATTTTTGACGTTCCATTTACTAGCTTTCTGTCCTGCGGCTTCACTCGAGATCCCCTATTTTACTCCATATTATTATATTAGAGGTTGAATTTTGAAAACTCTTCCTTAGTACATTATCAAATGATAGAGAAGTGTGTATTTATTTTTAGTTATACAACATAGTCGGCAAACAATCATACGGCCCGCCTGATGGCAAGCGGTTACCGTAGCTTATGAACGCTTGCAACACCAGACGTATCACTCACACGTTGCCGACCCTTCCCCCCTCCCCGATGAGCTTTGGCGACCTTACTCACGCGCAGGAACACAACTATAAGTTATTTGGCTGCGGTATTCTGTAAGGTGGAGGTATTTCCCCAGTCGAGCTGCTCTTTGAGCGACATAACGCTATGCTCTACCTCTCTTAAAGCTGTTAGCCCGTTTCTCTTTAATATACGAAATATGTATTTAAGAAACTGCTTACAGTAATTTAAATATTTGATTGGTGCTCATCTGTCTTCCAAATGTTTGATATTATTATAGGCTGAATAAATTGGATGAACATTATTAGACACAAGTTCGTAGAACTATTATGTATAAGTGACATAAGTAATAACAATAAGAACTCTCATGTTCCCTTTCAAACCCCTTTAAATACCCAATCAATATGACAGTAGAATGTATAAGTAATTGATATTTTACCAGAGTCAGTATGTTATCCCGTGCAATTGTTTACGAGCAATTTCTCACAGTGCAGTCACAACTACATTCGTATCAATAAACTATAAATTGCACCAATGTAATTGAAACCACAGGATGTAACCCATCACGTCCATTGAGAAGCTTTTCTGAACCGGCTATCCGAAAACGAATCATTCAAATTTAAATCTAACTTGTTATTTGGTAAGGCTTAAATTCAAACATTGCAAATTGTGGGTTGAGTAGCAATGACCTTTAGTCATTATTAGATTGAGTCGACGAGAGACTGTTGGGATAAAAACTGCTATTACTAATGATTACATTAATTTGTTGCTAGCTGATAATGAATATTAAATCATGTTGCACTTTATGATAACTAGTATAATTTAATTACTTCCATTTTCGTTGCTCTACAATAGAGACTGAAAGTATAATTATAAATAGACAGTTTTAAATAAGCGTCATTGGAAGCCATCGCAGCGTCCCAAGGGGAACCCTTGCATGTCAAAGTAATAAACATAAACTTAAAGTCTATGGGTTTGGGTAGCGAGCGAATGATCGCCCATAAAAGTGCTATCCATTATGGCTTTCTATTAGAATAACATACTGCTTGCGCACTACCATCGATGACAAATAAATTGAGTTAATTTGATCGAAAATTAACATCCATGAATATGTATATTTGTTTTTATAGACATATTAACCATTACCTAAATGTAATGAAAGTGCAACGCTATTGTGTGTTATACTACAAAAGTAAATTAAGTTTTTATTTATTGGATATAACTACATAAAAGATCGCAAATTAAAGCAATGTCTACATATACATAACAAGGTACCAACAATACTAGTATGTACCTACCTTAAAAAAGAAAAGGCTATTTACTTGCAAATTATTATTTCAGTCTGTCTAGATAGCTAATGAGAAAATGTACTCAAGTGAAGTGAACCCTTTTGCTAACAGATAATAAAAATAACAACAAATATCTTAATTTTTCCTCTTTTTTCTACGAGGTTCAGACACATTAATATATCTGCTTCAGTGAACATTTACATGTCCGACAAGCAGGTGATGCGCCCACCCCCACAGAAACTATTCAAACCTCGCCGAATCCTGGCTATCTCTACAACAATACATACAATCGAGACATTCATCGAATTCAGTATTCGAATCGATTCTGATCGAATCAACGTTGTTTGCGCTGGTATTCGAAACTGGGAAGCGTTATTCACAAACACATCGATGTTCCATTGTAAGCGCCGAATTGATAGGTCATCATAGAAGTCAACGATAACATTAATAATAATATTATTGACATGAAACGCGGTGCAATGTGCGTTTAAAATAGCTGAGAGAGATGTTACATTTTTTAGAGGTTCAAAGAACTTTTTATAGTCTCCATCAATCCGTCAATCAATGCATTTCAGTTTTAATGGTACCCTGAAACGCACATTGTGAGTCTCGCTCTTCATAGCTACTGTTACTTTAAGGTTGTTAGCCTTTTTGTAATTTACAAAATACCACGCATTAAGGCCCCGCATCTTTTCTGTACTATTCTACACATATTATTTATTCCCTTACTTTTTGCAACCCCAACTAAAACCTAGCTTGCATATAAGCAATAAATTATGCTCAACAACCACATTGTCAATAAAATATTAAAACCTAAAAATTCATAAGGGAATAAATCACATTTTATATCTGCAAGCCCTATGTAGTAGGGTCGTAACTCTAAAAGGTATTGGATTTTTCGATACACTTTAAAGCTATTTTTATTTATCACCACCACACACTATCGACTCCAATAGACCAATGTCTATACACAATTGCTATATTTATGATACACGATTCATAGATGCATGCGTTCAATCCATGGATCTGTGTACAGGGAAAGAAAACTATATTAGTACTTTTTAACATGTAGTTAACAATAGTAGATTGTTATACAAGGAGCTAAAATGACCAATTATATACGAGGTAGTTTTACTCCCGAGCTTTAGCGAGGGAGTAAATAGAAACCGAGTTTTAATGGGTTTTAGCGCCGTGTGTTACACTATGCTTTTCACTACGATTGCGAGAAAATAAAACAATCCAATACAAGAATCCACTCGTTTTTCTGTCCTCTACTTCATAAACTTTTCGTAAGTATTTAAATAAATGCTTTGTGACCTTGACGGCAACAGATTGAAAATTATTTCTTTTCCTTTCTCTGCTATTTGTAAATTAGGGTCTCCATTCTCACTAGATGATGACATTTTCACTATTGTAAAATTAATTATGGTCACTACCAATTCAATTTGCAATTAGAGAAAAATTATAAAGATTTCGCATCAATGTCTTTTTTTTGTTTCTTCTGTAGCCGCAACACATTGCATGCATTCTACCAGAGATCGCCGATTTTAGTTCCATTTTCAAAATTAAAATGAAGTTCTTTTTTTATGAAACAGTAATAAGTCGAGTCTTTATTCATGATTATTCTACTTATGACTAAAGACTTTTTCGTTTTTGTAGGCTCATTGTCATTTGACACACAAAAATTTTAAAAAAAAACTTTTTCCCCTAGAGGAGGAAATGCTATTTTTTCTTCGCTCTGGTACGCCACAATGACGGTCTTTTCGAGCAAGAGGAGTGAAAAATTATTTGTTTGTGTGTATTTACAACAAAAATACAAAATCTAAAGTATAATAAGTTTATAGAAAATTTCCTCGAAGATTATAAGTACTTATTAGTTAATTATTCAACTAATAACGATAAATATGTGGGATGTTAATTTATATAGGCTCTAAGGATTTTGCTTATTTACAAGTAGGAATACCTATTTATGTAAAGTAACTGAACAAATCCTTAGAAAGCTTTCGTGAATAAAAGGAAGTTTGTAAAAGCATCTGTTGCAAGATAACCTTACTATATCATGGCGTAGTTTATGTCGATACTTAACGTTATGGTCTGGTGGCTATACGACTTATTATATCGCCACTGAACTTGATCCTGATAAATTTATAAGTTAGATATCTTGATTTTGCCATAAAGTATATTTTTGTTCAAATATTTAGTCGAGTACCGATTGTCTCTGTACTCATATATCTTTCCACAACGCGCTCATTTTACTTCATATTTTATAGGAGTGCGCAATTGCGAGCATTAGCTCCTGAATAAGATACTGGCTTTATATCTTTGCTATAATTATAGAAGATTGACTCACATGAGCGTCCGTCGTAGTGAGTGTAAAAATGAAATGTGGCTTTTGTTCTGTTTATATTAAATTATACATTTAACTATACATAGGTATAATTATAGATAAAAAATATATATTCAATAATACTATTTCTTATCACAATATCTGTTAACAAGAAAGCCCTGAGATAAGCGAACGATGGTTCGGTTTAAAGGTTATTTATTTAACTTTTGAACTCTATAAGATCACCGATATGCTCGCCATATTTATCGGCTTCAAGTTTACGAGGGACGAAGGAGTTGGGCCCAACTCTGTCCAACGTTTAGTTAAAGAGCGCCCTAACATAACTTTTATGTTTCTTTATTAAGATATATTGCTATGTTTCACAAAACTTTACGACCGCGTCGCATGTAATGCGGCTTCAAAATAAAAAATTCACTAACTCCGACGTTTAACAAAGACTATACTTATAATATACGAGTACCTACTTAGTACTTACACAGTTGTTTCTTATTTATATATATAGATATAATTTAGTGTAAGTTTCTTTAATAAATTAATCATATTTGGCCATATGTTCATTTGTTAATTTAGCAGTAAGTCGAATCGCTCGAATCTGTTACTCGAGGATACTCACATAATCATCAGTTTGAAAACATATGGTTTTATATTATATTAAGGTATTCAATATCCTGAATGCATGGCTAAATGGTGATTAATTGTGTTTAGTGGAGGATGCCGGCCAGACGTTACAGTTGCAGTACAGCACGTTGCGACGCGACGCACGCGACGCGACGGTGACGTGGCCGGACGACTAACACTATTGTATGGTACAAAGCTAGTCGAAGGGATAAGTTCAGCATTCATTTGCGGAATTCATATGATATATTATCAATTAAGTTGAACACAATAGGTAACAAATAACACTTTTCTGATGTTGATTAAATTATAAAATTTATTTCATACAACTACGTTTTCATTTGCAACGGACGCGGACGGGACATTGTGAATGCAACAATGACGACGTAAAAAAATTTAAAAGAATTATGTGAGCAGTAAATAATTTTAAAGAGACCGTTTGGTAGGATTTCTGTGAGGGATTTGCGGGCTGTTGTGACGTTGAAACGGAATTTATAGTACGCCTTACCGCTAAAGGCTCGCCTCAATAAATTTTAAATGTAATCAACAATTTTCACAATCAAAATATTCGAAATCGTTGCCTAAATGAGTCAACCCACCCATGGTGATAAGTAGGCAGCCAATTGCAATGAGAATAATAATTGTGGTCCTACTTATGAACCTGTGTCATACGGTATATTATGTATGTAGGTAATAAATAACTCCGCTAACTACAGTTAAATTTAAACAGAACTTATATATTCAAATGATTTATCGTGTATTCGTCTCTCTAGATTTCCATTTCACGAGCGTTTTGTGTTATCGATGTTTAATTATATAAAGGTTTAGCCCCTCTATCGTTAAAAATACTATCATAAAATTATATTATTTTTCAATCTTTGGTACAAATAAAAGTCAACGGTTTTTAACACTCGCCAGGTGCCTATTTAAATGAAATACATTTTCGATAACTGTTTGGTATTTCCATTTAAAATTAATAAGATATATAAATATTTTCAAGTTTCATAAGTTCATTGACTATATTCTATATTTACATAAGTGAATAACGATTTCAGCTTATTAGCACTATTAACGCGTCACGACTTTCCAAGAATTAAATGCAGTGCAGGAAAAACATACATTTTATCGACGCTTATTACTTCCATTGTCAAGTGCACCGAAGCAATAATTATAAGTATACCTAATAATAATAATTATTTTTATTTCGTTATACTTTGGCCGTAACGAAACTATTTTTTCAAAGTCACTCACTGTGAAATGAACAGAATGTAGAGAATGAAATTATACTCCTAATCCTAAAAAATTATAAGCGTCTACAGTTCAAAACTGATGAATTGATTTGCCATGACTTTTTAAGCTGGTTCATAGTAGAACACATATATTATCAAGTATAATTTTATTTACTTCAGAGGATAGTAATAGGGACTGCCTGTAAACATAGAATTTGGGAGTCAACATTAGCCGGTATAATCTTCTTGTGTAAAAAAAGGATAAGGTGACTGACTGACTGATCTATCAACGTACAGCTCAAACCACTGAACGGATCGGGCTGAAATTTGGTATACAGATAACTATTATGATGTAAGCATCAGCTAAGAAAGGATTTTTGAAAATTCCACCCCTAAGGAGGTAAAATAGGGGTTCGCGGGTGAAAGCGTGGGGCGGTAAGCTAGTATACAATATGACATGTATCTTGAATATTGTTCTATTGTACCTTACGTTTTACGTTATGACTTTTGTAGGGTAAAATGAAGCTACTGTTTATTACATTAAAGTACACAACTTCAAACTCAGGATTGGAACATTAAAAGTAAACAATGTATTTGTATAGCAGATGTGTTTTATTTCCGCACGGAAGCCACTTTTAAACGAGTTTCAAACGCTACAAAATGCACTTCCAAAATTTACAATATGTGGCGTCGTAATTGTAGATTTTAATAGACATGATTGATGTGTTACTATTTACCTCATTGTAATAAGTACTTAATCAATTCGTAAATAAAGTCTTCTCTAACATCTGTGTGAGAGTTGAATGAAAATATTGCCAAATAAATTATAAATAAGGTAAAGCAAGAATAAAGATTTACTTTTCAATTATTCAGAAGTTTTATATCTTAATATCCATTATCTGGCACACACAAAACTTGGCATAATTATACTGAGATGAAGCGGCGCGTTTAGTCGGGTTTTCGTTAAAATCTGCATAATGAATTCGGCAACACGCGTCATAACTTCACAGCGAATAAATTAATTACGTCTTATTTGCAAGGAGATTCCTCTACCCCATTGTATTATGTAATTAATGCTGTGTTAATATCAATGTTGTCACTTACTTACTAACTTTTGTCCTTTGCTGTGCACGTAATATTTATAGCATTAAATAAACTGTGTACCTATTAGGTTTCATCATCTCTTTTACGAAAATGGTTCACGAAACGTTTAAAAACTTAATCATATTGCCGAGTTGACTACTAGTTAACTAGTTATAGTAACTTTCTTATATTATTCTGATGAAGAAAGTCGGTACTTATCGCTTTAAAAAAATCAGATGATACTCAAGGTGACATCGCTAATTGCTTGAACGAATCAGTCCGACAGTATCAGCACTACTCGAATTCCAAACACTAATAAAAATTCTAACTTTCTCCATGTGATTTTACTACCTTTGTATAACACGCGATTTAGCAGCGTGGAAAATTGTATACATTTTTTCACATCAAACGAATGAAAATAGTTTACTCTCGATTCCCTGGGGTAGGCCGACTTGGGTTCGCCGGGAAGACGAGGTATCGTGAAAATGGTAGGCGCCGGGATGACGCCGTGACTCACCCGACCTAACTTACTAATACTTCCTTGAGTGACACGGCAAAATGTACTTTATCATTCTATAATTAAGAGTTTTAACACTTATAATAGCTTGTCTCTACATAAGAATTATTTTACATTATAATTTAGATGTGCGTTCTAACTATAATAAATTTTATGTCGTGACCGTGTGTCGTCTGGTTTAAAAAAGTTTATTTATTTACGGTCAATATCGTGAGTAACTTAATGTTAGTAAAGCTTACAAGTCTGATCTAAATGACTCAAATAACTTGAAGTTCAAACATATGAAAATTTTATAAGATTTAGACATTGAATAAGTTTGACAAAACAAGTCGTTGAAACAAATTCTGGTTTAATCAATAAGCACATCGAATTGAGGTTATGACGACAATCAATTTTAATTATCTTACGTCATTATCGTACTTAATAATAAATCAAAATACATACTTAGGTACTAAAAGAAAACAAAATTAAAACTAGCTAAATAAAATAATTACTTTTTAAATTCAAATATGTTTTTTTTGCATGTTGCATACAATTGATAGAATTAAATTTTCGTCCGTATTACGAGTTTACGAATGATGTATTACAAATGTAATATTTTGTCGATGAATAACGTATTGCTTCTGTGTGGTCATACAGTTTTGACATCGCTGCGGGCGGCCGAGGAATATAGATCTAAACCACATGTGTGCACCTAAAACATATCATTTACAGTATTAAAAACTCTTACTGTATACGTAATAAATACTAAATCTGCATGACCTGTCTGCAATTGTAATGTGGCAAATATTGCTTACTATTGGAATTTACACGGTTAGTTAATTATAACACATAACATTGTTACAGCCACTTGAAATCTGAGGATCGGGTTAAGTGGTCTCATACTTTTTGATCGGTAGCTTTTGACTCTACCTATCATAAGTTGAGTCATTCAACTTATCGTGGGCAAAAAACACCAATTTAAAGTTGGACGACCGCAAAAAAAAAATCCGTCTATTAACTTCATCGGAAGTCTATAATATGGGTAGGCACATTATTTTTTCAAGAACATCCTACTGTATATTTTGCTGACTAATATATATAGTTAATGAATAAAATATTAAACAATGCATTTGAATGCACATGGTGCAACTCACTTGCGGCTTTTAACATCAAGTCAGTGAACTTTGCGGTAACCCGAATTGGCTTGTCCGTCTGTCTGTATTGTCCACAATAATTAATCACGCTCATTGCCAACAACTAAGGGACGTTAATATGTCCAAGGACCACTTCAATTTGTAACGATACTCAGACAAAGTCCAGTGCGATTAATAGTTGAGATAAACTGCGGTTACAAGTATTAAACTTGTATCGTAAGACCACTTTGTAACTCTATTATTTACTTGTCTTTTAATTAGATCTTCATAATTTGTAACTCAGCAATATAGATATAATAACTTATTATTTTTCAGACACTTAACCTGCTCAAGACTTAAAATAAATATAATTTGTGTATATATCGTACAATCTCGTCTTTTTATAAAACTGTTTACAAAAGTATTGTAGAGACGCTTACAGATTCCTTTAAGTTACAAAAGTAACTTACTTTCTATTCGGTTTTATAATTTAAATGTGAACACGCATGTATAATAAAAGTACGTGTAGATATTCTTTATATGATTCAGTATGCAGAATATCTATCTATAACGTGTTACCTTAAATATTATTTATCGATGTTTCCATAAAGAAGACAATAGCCAACGGAAAAGTCAAACTTCAAATACCGGAACATTTTAATAGGTTCATGTATATCGTCCGGGAATAACCCCATATTCAGCAGATGACGGTGTAAAATTTGTTCCAGACTAATTAGCTCTCATCGTTTGGATACTAAGGTATTTACTGCAAACAGAGAATGGTTAAATGCTAAGAAAATCATTAGTAGTTGCCAACTTTCATTTCATATTCAGAAACTATAGTTTAAAGATTACTTTTTACATCGTTCATATGTTTTTTTTCAAGGAATTGGGTTGAACACCTTCATACACTGTATATATTCATATTAAATGAACTCATTATTCGTTGAATAATGAAAAAGATGCGAACATTTTCATTAATAAAATGGCAAGAAGCTGTAAATTAAGGTCAGTAACAGAGGGAAAAGTATTTCAAATTAATAATGTAAATACTCATCCGTTATACATATTTTACATTTCATTTTGTTGGTATATTCATTTAAAAATTTGCACCTGCGAATGATGAGCTTTCAATTTTAGAAGCTCCTTTAGTTAACGACCTTGCTAATACCATTTTAGTTTGCCGACCTCGAGCCATATGATCGACGGATTCGCAAACGGTCATTGACTCGTAAGTTTGTATAATCAATTCATACAGTGTGTGCTTAATAAAACGCCGGCCGACCCAATTTATTATTTGTAGAAGCGTCTTTTGATGTAAGTCGAGATAAAAAATGCAAGATAGCTGCTATACTTGGATTATTAAAGTTAGGCGTAAAAGTTAATGGCGGAGTTGGTATTTGTTGTGCATAAATTGAATAAAATAAGAAAATTTCGATTGAGACTGTTGGTACCCGACATCAAAATGAAGGTTGTCATTTCGACGTGTATATTTTGTTTTTATCAAAGGCAAAATCGAATTCACTGCTTCACTCACAACACGACCGACATTGATGAATCAATCGGTTTCGTATTCAAATAAAGACATGCTCTTTCTCACAATCGTCCTCCCAAATTCTTTGATGCTCATTATTGCTCATGCTCAAGTACAGTGCTGAATCGTTGAATTTGATTAATTAAGTACTTTACATACATACATTTAATTAGACTGTGACTTAACGTCATAATATGCCGCTTTACTGAATATTTATGATGTAAGAAGCTTTATCAGTCGTTTATATATAAACGTTTGTAATATTATTATGCAGAATATTTTGTTTTGATTCAAAGTCAAAGTAATTTATTCAGTTTAGGATCTAGAAGGGCACTTATGAACGTCGAAACTACTGAAGTTACCACCTGATTTTATAAATCACCTATAATATCTAATAGGTATATTTAATATTTTAGGACTTATTTGTATCCTAATGTAGTACGTAGGTATACCATTGATTCACTTGATCGTAAGCTAGAGTCGAGTGTTCAGTTCAATGACTGAAGCATACTCCCTACCATTAATTAATGGCAATGATACTCACAGCAACTATCTACGATACGATCACGTATTAGTAGTTAGTATTCTTTGATATCGTATGATCGCATAATACGTTTTACGCGAAAACTCGGATAAGACATATTATATGTATAAATAGTTTCTTAGAGAAACAAAGCTAGTAGTTTTACCTTAAACCAGATTGCGTAAAATTTTTAAATAATTATTGGTAGGTAAAATTGACAAAACAAGGTGAGGTATCTATTATAGAGAGACTTTTTTTTTACTCTATATGCCTGGTTTTCATGGAACTAAGCGTTTTTTAGAGGATCTAGGTCATTCTATGTATTCTTTAAATTATGTATAAAGCTGTAAAACAACAGTTAGGTAAAAATATACAACAAGCTTGATGACAAGACAAAAGTGATACATAATAGCCTACCTATATATAAAAGTTACCATGAACTAAATGGTTGAGTAATATATTACGAAACATTATGTATTTACAGTTCATAATATTAATTCAATCAAAATAGAATTTAACTTTACCATTTAAAGAAAATTTATAAATGTGGCATTACTTTGATGGTGCTTCTAAAATCTCTTCCTATTCAGAAAAGACACGGTTACTTTATGTTAAAGTGTAGGTATAGCTATCGGGAAGCGCAGCGACCGATCGCCATACACTTCGTGGTTATTTTTTTTCTTTAAATATTATAGACGTTAAGTTTAATTTATTTAGATGTGCAAATTTTGGTGCGAAAACAGTATTTTTGATGTATCTACTATAGTATATTCTGTTGGGAAAAATTGACAATTTTTGATGTGCGTTTAAATACTACCCATAGATTTATTGTGTGCTAGTTATTATTACATATACATTCAAAAAAAGGTCCACTTTTAAATAAATAGCAATGCATCACGAACATAAATTGTTGCTAATATAAAAAATATTTGAGATAACTATTTTGATGTGCAATCAGTATTTTTTTAAAATTAGGATTCGGTTTTTTTTTTAATACAAAAGGAAGATTTTTGATTTGCAGTTAAATCCTACCCTATTTATTATAAAGTATTTACAAAAAAAATGGGTAAGTACAACTTGCTTAAGTTGATAAAGGAGTGCGAGCTAAAAACAATCCTTAGTGACCGATGTCCTATTTGGAATGCTATTCCCGATAAAGGAAAGCCTTCGGTCGGTGACGCATCACCAATCCTAAACTGATAAATAGACCCGCAGACTTTACATTCGTTCAAACTAAAAACTAAATTGAAAACTACATAGAGCGATGTCGTACAATAATTTTAATAACGATAACGTTACAATATTGCATTGATTCGAACGTCGAAGTCGAACGAAATATTGCATTGCATTGATGGAACAGGTAAACATTCACGTTTACTTTGCTTACATTATATAAGTAAGGTAAGTATATTAACTACATTTCATATCCGAATGGAACCTTGACAAATCTTGAGAACTTCTTGATACTAATTTTACATTCATCAAAATAATTTATTGTATGTTTGGACTTAAGGAATATAAAAAATTTGACCAAAAGTGATACCATCTCAAAGCTGGATCATAGCGAGCAACTCAAACAAGAACGACTTGTTTTGCAGACATAGAATTTTCTCGACAAAAAAACATTAAACCAATTTATGTATTCCTAAAGTGTTTCAAAAAGTTCACAAGTCTTATCTTATTTAAGCACATTTTCAAAGTGGTGTTAATTAAGCGAAGCTCTTAAGTGGGTTTACCAGATTGTTAGGAGTTGCCATGTTAAGCGAGTTCATTTAAAAATTAACCAAACTTTTTTAAACATTTCAAAGCTCACAAATTTTGCGCTTTGGATTGCTTTTATGTAATTATTACTATTCGACATGAAATTCATTACGTATCTAAAATTAGAGGAATCAAGTAAGTAACTCGATCGTGTTAGTAAGACAGTAATCAATCATCATGAAGTAACAGAGTAACCTTGCACCCATCAATGAAATGAAATCGAATAATCATCGATTTTAATTAACCGTTATCGTCATTAATGACGTAGATATTAATATTGAGTAATATAAACTGTCAGCGTCATCAAGATCAATGATTATCAAATAAAAATATAGCCACAATTATTAGTATTTTAATGCGGATTTATTATATTTCTTTGTTACAAGTTCTAAGTTGTTATGTCGAGTCCGTGTTGCCATAACAGTCGGTGCAGGCTCAGTGCAGCTGGACTGTTGAATCACCACTTCTTGTTATAGTATGACGACAGTAAATATTATTAAACAAGATGGATGCTTGTAAATATCGGTATTTTAATAATAATTATATTAATTATTTTAGCAATTCATGAAAACAGCGGTTATTAATTACCCGAGTAAATAATATTTTACATTTAAATCTGCGTGACGTAAAATGATCGGAAACATGTTTTTTTTTATTATTGGAAGTAAACCTTTTCTTTTTTAAAAGCATAAGTTATGATTTTCGAAGCGTGATTTAGTTTACACTCAATCGTGCAACAGCTTGCCTGTGCCGAAAGCCTGTCTGCCTGTTTATAAAGTATTTACAGTTTTTAAAGTAACCACAAAGTTAAATGGATGGAATGGATTTTTGAGTCACAAACATCTAAACATCCGAACACATTCACATTTATCTAGGGTAGAAAGTGAGATAGGATTAGTAGGCTTAAAAACTACTTCGAACACACATACATAAAAGAGAAGCTTCGATATGATTATGTTGTATAATCAAAAGGAATGTTCCGTGATAAGGAAAAAGCACCTAATAAACAACTGAATATTTACGACATACTTTACAACAATATTTTGTGACATGAAATGTTTCTTTGAAAATCATAAAAAGTGTCCTTTTAGTGTCTGGCAATATCGCTAGTTTATAGTGCGGATAAGCGATATTAGTATTTACTTAGTGGCAATAACTGAGTCGGAGCTTTTGCCCGTGGGCTATTTGGGTTCACTCCTAGCTTGGGATTTTCACCTCAGTATTGCAGAAAAGTGGATATTTTCTTTGTGTTAAGACGGGAATGTTATTGTTAGGAAAATTGGTTCTATATTACATAGGTTAACGACTAACTTTACTAATTGAATACACCTACATTATTCTATTTCAAACACCATTCACTGATGTGTTTTATATTATATACAGAACAATAATATTTACACACTATTATAAATATAAGCAATTACAACTAAAAAGGAAGACCGTCACCAAATGGGAGCGTGCCCAGAATGCTGGCTGCATTTCCACGTTGGATAGCTAAGCTTATCCGTTGACCAATATAAAAGCAAGCGTTCTGGTCACGCGTGTGTTCCTTCAACCGCTCCGCCAAGTCCTTATATATATACTGTGTGCCCCTGGTCCCCACGGGCCGAGAGTCTCTACCCCAGAGATGTTCATACTTCACTTATATTATGGGGTTTATTTTATGTGTTTCTTGTTTAAATAGCAGTTGTAGATTAATAAAATAAACTATTTTTTTTTATTAAATATTTTATGATTTTTTAGTAGAATTATATTTATTGGAATCAAGACATCATTTTGATAATATATATTGCATAAAATTGTTGTATATAAAATAATTGAATCACACCACTCTAATATAAGTAGCCTAAGTTCCTACCTACAGAATGTCTGTCACCATTTCCATGCTGCAATCACTACTTGACGTTTATGACAAAGCTTGCCGACCCAATACGCCTCCGATAACAGAATACCACGATTATTTTAAGTATTGTAAAGTTCTTTTAAGTGAACTTATAAATGCCGTATCGCGACACTGGCGCCAGCTTTTTCTCACGCATCGAGAATGTATTGCGTATGCGCAGAGTGGCGATGCATTCACGAGGCGTTGATATCAACTCGCGTCACGAGCTCGTTAAGTAATGCACGAATGTCTAACTGGAACTGTGCAAATATTTACTACCATTATTTTTCTAGTTTTTAAATAAAAAAAAGTGAAGCTACACGAATGTATAATTTAGCTATATATCAATCACAATGCTATGCTGTTCGAGGCCACTTCGCCGCCGTGTCATTGAGTTTAATCTAATTTTGAGACTGGTAATGATACAAGTTTTAAGCACCGATTAGTCTATTATAGACTTGTGGCTAAACCATAACAAGCGTCTTGCTCCCAAAACTTGCTTGCTAAATTATTCCTACTTTGTTACTATGTAGCCTATGTAGGTACCTAATCTAAATCTGCATCCAAAACACTTGTTTGCTCAACATTTCCTACTTTGCTACTGTGTAACCTATGTAGGAAAATCAATATCATGTACCCCAATGTACCGCCACTCGGAACAAATGCTTCAGAAGTAGGTACATGGTTACGAGCTCTCGTTCTCGCATCGCGAGGCATCAAGTCAAGTTAATTTAGAATGCAGCCGAGATACATTAGAGTGCAGTTTATAATGTTTGTAGTTGTCATTCACATGGTGTCCAGCTCGCAGCTCGATGCGATAGTAATCTGAAGTCAATTAACATCGCCCTCATCGTGAGCTAACTTTACTTTGCTATACTGCACATAGTAACTCAGATACTAATAATGAGTAAAATGGAAAGTTTACAATCTATTGAGTTAACAAGGTGAGCTTTTATTCGACATGCCAAACACCTCTATGTCTTATTTTGGGATCAGCCGTGTATGAGTAATATCTCACAATATGTATTTATTTAATATCAAAATTAAAACCCTAAGCCCTGGAACAAATTAAATTTACATACAAATTTATTTTTGATATTTCGAATAAAAACATAGGTACTTACCTAATTTAAACTCATTAAAGGTTTCCTTGTTGGGTAGCAAGGAAACCAATAATGAGCTTCATGAGATTGGCTTATGTTTAAACGTGGCTAGATTAGAACAACATACTGCATGCCAAGACATGACAAATATTACCCATATAACATCTAAATGGTTAATTATTGTGTTCGGCCTTTATGATACGTACATATTTGGTGTCCATGGTAGCAATTAATATGCAAAACAATCATATAAAAGTATAAGATTGTAATGTATAAAGTACTTTACGCTCAATGGCCTTAGCTAGGTGTCTAGATTATCATTTTTACGAGCCTGTGGTACAACGATCTCATGACTATATGTAATTTATCGTCACCTTAATACAAGTATAGGCTGGCTTTAGGCCAAGAGTCAGCTAACAAAGAGCACTCTTCAATTTTATTTTTACAAACTTTTCGGGGAATTTGGTGATAATGGTGAAATAAGAAACAATTAAAAGCATGATTATTACTGTTGACATTCTCGGTTGAAATATTTTATGTTGTTTGATATTTTTTATAGACAAAATTGAAGTTATAAAATTTAGAAGCAAGTCCTTTCAGTACAATTTGAAAGTTTCAATTACGTTTCAACTATCTTGCATCTAGTCTAGACACTGGTTAGCAATTTTCTGTAAATTGTTCAAAAATGTGACTTCATTATTACTAGTACAAAATTAAAACATAATTCATTAAAAAAAAGACCACTTAGAATACTTCAGACGCTTAGCCTTTGTATTTAAAAGCGACCTGTTAAAATTCCATCGTAGACATGTATATTCAAAACCACTTTAACCTGTGATGGTTATTATTGTTCGAGTAACAATAGCTAAACAAAACTATGAAACATGGTTTCTACTTTAAAACCCCATAAAGTGGTCGAAGCACGCGTTGATGACATTGGTAAACACATGTACGACACCATGGTGTTGAAATACCCGCTACTCAAATTACAATATTTTTATGAACATCTATAACAGAAAAAGTGATAATAAGTAGTTAACTTGTTCACGTCTGTTAAGTTGCCGCTAAGGTTTATTTTAGCAATGAAAAGTTTTTACAAAATATAATATGTCTACCATCATTACAAAAAATCCATGAAATGATCATACAACTTTTCTTTATACATAATATCTATCTATATATACAGGATGATTTTGTTATCACTGGCAATACTTGCAGGGGTGGAAGTACTCATCAATGTGAACAACTTTTATTATAGGGCTAACTCTGATATCGCGTAAAATAATATGGTTGCTTCATACATTTTGGTCGAGTAGGTATTGAACTTTTGTATGGAACAGCTGATAATTTTTTCATGATTTCACAGTTAGTCCCATAATAAAAGCTGTTCATTTTGATGAGTACTTCCACCCTTGCAAGTATTGCCAGTGATAACAAAATCACCCAGTATATAAAAGAGAAAGTATGTATGTATGTATGTTCCTTATAGACTCCGAATCCGCTGGACCGATCGCGATGAAATTTTCAGACAATCTTCATATTAGCACTCGGGACTGGGCACTGCGGGTGAAGCCGCGGGGCGGAAGCTAGTTTACAATAAAATAGGCAGACATATATATACAATAAAATATAGGTATATTGTAACTAAAGTGACATAAAATTACCAAGAATAACTAATTGAATTCTGGTTCAATTGTCGCATTGCTAAAATATCTATATGTTAAAGTCAAAGTTAAAGCCATTTATTCAGTTTGGGCCCTAGGAGGGCACTTATGAAGGTCGAATTTACTGAAGTTACCACCGGTTCGGAAGTCAGCGTTCAACTGAGAAGAACCGGCAAGAAACTCAGCAAGGTTACATAATTTTTATTATTATTATTTTGAATTATCTGACTATTGGCTATATTTTTTCAAAAACAGCAAAATGTACAATACAATATGCAATTAAAACAAAACGAAACGAAAACAATTTTATTGACATACGTCATGGAACTCTTTATCCTTGCAGACGCAGTTTGGATGAACAGGAAAATTGTGTGAAGATATAATTTATGGTAACTTAACATTAACGTCACTACCACCGGAACAAGCTTATACTAATAAATCGGTCCTATTGTCTCACCAAATGCAATTTCATTCAATTTCATGTGTCACTGACATTATTTGAAATGCAAATGAATCCCTCATTGTCTCTCAAAATCTGTTCACAGATTTGTGTGTTCGTCCCGCTCAGTGCACGACGTGATACTGATACACATTGTGCTCTAATACCATTGAAATTCCCTATTAAGGCGCTGACAACAGCTAAATGGCCTTGAGAAATTGAAATTTTAGCCACGCCCCTCTACATCCCCAATATATATAGCACGTATAGCACAGCATAGCGCCACACACGAAGACGCGGTAAAACGGTGCACTTTTTCGGCCATCATCCAAACAATAAACAAGTACAAATATATCTATGAAACTAACACAACTAGATGGCGCTATTATTGATAGTATAAATATGTAATTACAACTAGCTATAAAGAAATAGTAATAACCGAGTTCTCAATATATTTTAACCTAGTTTTGTAACTTTTCTATTTTATTTCCATCTTTCACACCATTATTTACAATAGTATGTACCTACTAATTTTAATGAAACCGCTTCTCTTATCATTTTATATTCGCGTCGCCCGTGTGGATGTATAAATGTTTTTTAATAAGAAATATGAATGAAGAAAATAATGTACAAAATTCAAAATATATAGCTAGGTTTCATTTTTAGAAAACGTCGTTTTACCGTGTTTTCAATCAATGAGAAACTGCTACAATTTCATTAGAATACAAAAGTAAATTTCGCCGCTATCAATAAGTAATTAATAGCTCAGGTGGGAGATCGTGCGATCCTTGAACTAGATGTCCACGGATCGAGTCCTGATGGCGACTTATGTTTGATTACTTTTTTCGATATGATTCATCCTACTTTTGTAACTTTTTCATCTTTCACACCATTATTTACAATAGTACCACAGCGTAACAAGTCATACAGTGGTTTATCGCGTTTGAAGTCACGCGAAATGCCGCTTTTGTGTAGACATTCGTCATTATTCGTAGTATGTGTATGTATAACTAATACCTAACATATTTTTTATTGTTTATGACCTTTAATAATATAATAGGATACCAAAATAAAAAAAATGAGAGAGAGAAATACTGAGATACTTATTCTTTTAAAAACTACAAATGCGAAACTGAAAGGTATTTTCAACATTTGGATTTACTAATTTTCAGATTGCGATTGTTGAATTTGACGATGTAGTCAATTCTCATACGTAGAAATAATTTTAATAAAAATTCAGACGGGAAGCAGGACCATGGTCTTGTATTAAAATTAATGTTCTTTAGCTGTTGATATAATTGACTTCTAATATTATTTCCAACAAACGTTGTAAAAGTTGTCTGTAAAGTGTCTTCTAATTTTTGGCAGTACGTTAAAATACTAATACATAATAGTTTGCTAGTAGTTAAATTAGGTCGCGCAGAGATATCACTACTCCATATTCGTAATCGGCACCCCTGAAAACCATGAAAACGATATCCATATTGATTTTATTTAAAAATTCACGTCCGCCATCTTGAATCTCGAAATGTGTTATATATTCGTAATTGGCACCCCTGAAAACCATGGAAACGATACCCATATACATAGATGTTATTTAATAATTCGCGTCCGCCATCTTGAATCACGAAATATGTTATATATTCGTAATCAACACCCCCGAAAACCATGGAAACGATACCCATGTACATAGATGTTATTTAATAATTCGCGTCCACCATCTTGAATCACGAAATATGTTATATATTCGTAATCGGCACCCCCGAAAACCATAGAAACGATTCCCATATAGATTTTATTTAATGATTCGCGTCCGCCATCTTGAATCTCGAAATATGTTATATATTCGTAATCGGCACCTCCGAAAACCATGGAAACGATACCCATATTGATTTTTTTTTTTAATTCGCGTCCACCATCATGGATCTCGAAATATGTTATATATTCGTAATAAGCACCCCCGAAAACCATGGAAACGATACCCATATAGATTTTACTTAATAATTCGCCTCATAATAGGGAATATGCATGATTTTTTTTTATTTCTTAAATTTATCATTTACATTTTTAGAACATGGAAAAAAATATAAATAGGCTTGAAAAGAGCCAAATTATTTTTCAAAGTGAAATTTAAAACCTTGAATAAATTTGAGCCGTTCAAACGCCACCATTTAGCGCGCGCTTTTGATGACGTCATTTGTTATATCCCACGTTTGTTTACTATAGTGTTTCAGTTACTTCATACGTATTTTCAGTTTTAATTGCTATACAAATCATGGAAGTAGTTAAAAAACCATCTTACAAGTATTGTATGGTACCGAAGTGCAAAAACACTATTATTAGTACACCCGATAAAGTGTTTTTTCGTATTCCATGCGATGCGAAATTACGAAAAAAATGGTGTAAGATGATGAGAAGGGATATTGTATCTCCATTATCGGTTCTATTTTGTTGTGAAGATCATTTTAACGTAAGTATAGCATATATTTATGTACAGCTTAGTGTGAAAATAGGAGGTTTGGTCTAAAACTAACCTAGCCTTGTTTACAAAAGTTATTTAAAAATGTATCTAAAGATCTTGCTTATTTATCCGTATTGCGGTTTTACGAAATTTTAATGATTGATAATTTATTTCAGGTTAAGGCTCCAGTCTCCCTAAAATCAGTGTTCTTGCGGAATTTATCAGAAAAGAAATATTTTTTTTTAGTCATCAGAAAAGCAATAAATGAAATATATTTTACGTTATTTTAAAGTGTATGATTTGAAGTTTCTAATACATATTTTATTTTTTAATTTGACGCCTCTTTTATTAGCTTTGTGAGGCTTTAAGCTTACCTCTATTTACGTTCCACGCGTAGAGGGTCTCATTCATGCACTCGCCACGAAAAAAATATAATAAAAACAAGAAATGTATTCAGATTACATTTGTCGGCAAGTCCTTTACAATAAATAATCTTATCTAGTTACTTTTTTTCAAAATCGTCTCAATTTCTTATTTAAACTGCTTTAAAAACTTATAAATTTCTGAATTCGACCCTTGCAACATATATTTTTTTCTATTACAAAGTAATGGTATAGAGAAATCACACTTTAACCACTCCGAAAGCAACTACTTATCTGTCGAATAAAAAATATATGCATTCAAAAAATCATTTGAAATAAATTTACCGAAACTAAATATATAACACAACGAACGCTGTCAATTCCCAGCGGAATTGAATGGAATTTTGATGCGTTTTATGTTTTATTTGTTTAGTATCGGTAAATTTATTTCAAATGATTTTTTGAATGCATATATTTTTTATTCGACAGATAAGTAGTTGCTTTCGGAGTGGTTAAAGTGTGATTTGTCTAAACCATTACTTTGTAATAGAAAAAAATATATGTTGCAAGGGTCGAATTCAGAAATTTATAAGTTTTTAAAGCAGTTTAAATAAGAAATTGAGACGATTTTGAAAAAAAGTAACTAGATAAGATTATTGTAAAGGACTTGCCGACAAATGTAATCTGAATACATTTCTTGTTTTTATTATATTTTTTTCGTGGCGAGTGCATGAATGAGACCCTCTACGCGTGGAACGTAAATAGAGGTAAGTTTAAAGCCTCACAAAGCTAATAAAAGTGGCGTCAAATTAAAAAATTAAATATGTATTAGAAACTTCAAATCTCACACTTTAAAATAACGTAAAATATATTTAATTTTTGTTTTTCTGATGACTAAAAAACAATATTTCTTTTCTGACAAATTCCGCAAGAACACTGACTTTAGGGAGACTAGCCTTAAGGAAGATACAGTTAATTATATTGAATATAACATAATGAAACAGAAAGGAGAAAAATGTAATCTACGGTTAAAGAAAGGAGTTGTTCCTCATATATTTTTGTGTCAAAAACGGAATATGCCACCACCAGTTGAAAGAATGGCTGTAGTTAAAAGGCAAAGACTCGAGATTTGATGCAAAATATGCTGACATCATAAATGCATCTATTTTCGGCAGATTATCTGATTGTGCTTTAACAAAACCAGTTTCTGTCATCGTCCTCGATTGACTACAAATATATATCCACAAGTAATCACACAGGAATACAGTTTTAAACACTTTTTCTCACAAACACTACTTTAACACAGTATGAATATCGACGCCGATAAATTCAATGACGTGACAATTAACGTCACATTTCGTTTCGACCAATGGTGACGCGTTTTGTAAGTTTGAATTTTCCTCCCTTATTTTTCACTTTTTATGTAATATTTTCTGGGTTTAAATAATAACTAAATAAAAAAAATACCTTTTAAGTATAATGTAATGACAATAAAGAATCTAGAAAAAAATATTTGAGACAAATTTAAATTTTATGCATATTCCCTATTGTACAAAATTCAAAATATATAGCTAGGTTTCATTTTGTCGTTTTACCGTGTTTTCAATCAATGAGAAACTGCTACATTTTCATTAGAATATGAAAGTAAATTTCGCCACTATCTATAAGTAATTAATAGCTCAGGCGGGAGATCGTGCGATCCTTAAACCAGATGTCCGCGTTTCGAATCCAGATGATTTCTCCAGTTAAATTCATTAAATTTCCTCTTTTTCAAGTTCCTTCTTTTGTTTACCAAAATAAAAAGTATTATATACCAGCACAACTCAATCATCCAGGTACTTTACATTCATTATAAAACATGGTATCATCACATGGATTTGAACACACATCCAAGTAGTTATAGGTTCTTGACCTACAACCAGGACCGCTGAGCTAACAATGACATGACTTATACTATGAAAATAAGAATCTTTCTCGGTCAGTGATGCGGCACGACAAATTTTATTCCCAATGCATGAAAGATTATAAAATTAATCAGTTATTATGCCCTTTTTGTGGTAAGTAAATCTTTAGTTTGAATACTTTTTTATGCGAAATAATACGACGAGATCATATTGTAAAAGTTATGTAATGCAATTCATTTTCCCTCCAAATATTGTCATTTAATTTGATAAAAAGTTATAATGTGAATAGGCTGAATACATTCATAAATTACACTGCAATCTAGCGGCAGTGATATGACGCTTTGACAAACACAAGTATTTGTTTACTTTTATCATTGTCAATCACTGTGAAATAAATTGCTTACTACCTTACTTTATTCATCAGGCATTGCACATTTTTTTTAAAAGATATTTTACCCATTTATGGATGATAATGTTGAAACCGCGCGCTCGGAAAAAAAGTGGTATAGGTCCGTCTAGCAACGCGGATCGCCGCGGAATGCGAGTGAGGGCAAAGCAAAATACGCAAGTAACGTGACAGAAGACTGTGGCATAATGTTGACTCCTCCCCCTAACTGCTCCGAATTAATAACGTAAGCGACATTTATAAAAATAATTAATTATGTACAAATAAATTCCTTATTCCAAAAACTAACGAAATAAATCATTTTCTAATTATTCGAACAATATTAATGTAAAATATCACATTGAAAAATACATTCATGTATAGGATAAATTTGGGAATTCCTTGATTTTCAGAGTTGTGTTTGGCAATTTTTTTTATCGAGGCAATGAAATGAAATCGTGTTTTGAGATTAATAAATTTGTCATTTATATCCTTGAGTATCGTGTATTTAAATTTCAATACCGTACATTTAGTAGGATTAATATAGGTTGGGTTGCAATAGAGAGACTTTAGCTGTTGTCAGCGCCTTAAATATTCATTGGCTTAATTAAGTTAGTTGCCATAACACGCCACGTTATTACGGTGGTCATTTTAGAAGCATGGAAATCTAGAGTCTACAACATGAAGTTTCATTAACAATCACATAGCCAATCCAACTTATAAAAGCGACCCTCACATTTATAAACATCATAATATATTATTATTGTAGCAATCTATCTCCACTCTAGATTATTTTATATGAACTTATAATACACTCTACATCACGCTATAAGTGCGAAGCGTGCCTTCTATTGTTGGAACAGGGAAGAGCTTTTAACTAAAATAACACGTGAAGAACTCTCAAGCATCCCGAAGCTCATTATTATAGTTAATGTCTACCGGACAGATGTTCATGTTGCTGATGAATGATGAACAAATTTGACCTATTAACTGTCATTAACTAGGCTTCTATAATTATGATCTATGCTTGACTCAGACCTCATTCGTTATGTCATATTTACAACCATTCATTTCGACTCTCTTATTCCAATTTATGTTAATTTTAAAATTGTATCTTGAAGTCTACAGCTTGGCCTACAGAAATAAAATTGGTGTAATTTTTTATATCAAAACCGTTCGTATCGACATGTATGTGAACGTGCGGGCTCACATTTTACATGCATAGTTCCATTAGCACCAATTTAAAAATTATTTTAGCCAACATCATTTATATCCATAATTAGCGAAGGGGCGATCGAGGTGACAGCAGACGTCAGTCAATGGGGTACCTACAATGTACAACAGTGCAGTGCACGCGAGAGCACCCTTCCCCAATCCCCACCCTCGGGTGTTTGATTAGGCCCCGATGACAGCCGTGCGACGTGTGGGCCTACACCACCGTAATGACGTTCTGCACACAGTAATGACTATGGTAATCATTCGGCTGATATATTGATGGAAATTAATGAAGTTTTGCGTTCACTATGGTATTGAATAATAATTTATTTTTATGTTGACGAGGACAATACAAACAACCCGACCAAATACAAGTCATTAATGCATATTGATAAATAGCCATATATAATTATATAACCTTTTTAAGTAACCAACTAACATTGAAATGCAGTCAAGAAATACTTTTTTTGTGAGTTTAGAAACAGTTTCTACTGATAACATAATAAATTGTTATTTTTTATTCCATACGAATGCAGTTTAGATTACACTTGGGTGCGATAAAATCCTTAATGATAAAGAAAGAATAAATGAAACGGAAGTAGCACAGGCTAATGGCAGAGATTTGTCAATTAATTAGAGGACAAAATAGATGGGGTCACGCAACGTTTAATAAGGTGATTCAGAGGCACTAACAGGCGCCCTACATTTGGCACGCGGTCCCTTGTCCCCAAGTGGTTGCCTACAGATCACCATCGATTACAAGGATCGATTGAGACACGCAAAATCGTAGTTAGTTTACGGTTTTTCTAGACCTATTGAAGCGCAACTGTAAATAAGCTTTTCGATTACGACGTTTCAGGAAATAAACCTATTTGGTACCCTACACCCAAGTTACATTATACTTATACATTGCGCGCTACATAAATGAATATTATTCTAAAAAAAAAAAAAATAACTTACATGGCAAATGAACTGATTAGTTGTAGAAAATTGGCTAAAAATCAACATTAGAAAATAAAACGGCATTTATCTTCTTTATTTGACCTCTTGCAAATCCTCTACAAATCAAGACCTTTAATATGATATAAGACCATTCTGCACCTTTATTTTTTTATTCTTATCACACACGGATTCATAATCATTCCACACGTCACGTCTCTTGTTGTAAGGCACTAGGGACTGAAACTTATGATTAATTACAAACTGTATTCTAACGACAGTGCAACTGACCAAACTGACGGATTCTAAGAATTACCTGTGCAAAATTTAAAATACCTAACAATTTAATCCAACAATCCGTGACTCAATGTTTATAAAAAGTATCACAATAATATGATGAATCGTTACAAAATTCAGTAAAAACGTTTGCTGTTAATATATCTATAATTTAGTTTGATTTGTACATTTGATTGCTATAACCCCCAGACGTATGATTTTTTATTAATGTACGGATTCTGACTGAATATTCTAGTTTGCTCGCAGTGCTGGTTAATTTTTTACATGTTGTTAAATCCCAGTACGATACCTACGTGATTTCAATACGAGAAATCTGATAAAAAATAACACTAATAATAGGTATGTACTTAATCCAAACAATGTTCTCCTAAGCATAGCAACAAAATGATTTCTTTAGTTATACGAGATAATCGTATAAATGCCGATATTCCAAACCAACAATATCAATAAAATATTATAAGACAAACCGATTGGCACTAAATTACGAGATTAATGGAAATCTATTAACATGGTTCCGAATCAGGCGGTAGGCAACAAAATTAACCTAATTGTTTGAAGCTTTATGTTATTTTATGGGTTCGTTACCCATGGCAATGATTTACACCTGTAGGACTCTTGGCACTAAAGAAAAGCTGTTAAAGCAAATTACTTTTTGTAATATTTCAATCAACGTTTAAATATTTGACAGCAAGTTCATTCAACGCTAGCCTATCAATTTAAGTAATATAATGTTAGGTTTCCAAAATCTTTTTACAATTTACTGTAGACACGAACATGTACCGCCCACAGGCTAACTATAAAAGGGACTGCGAATGCCTTAATTTGGCTTAAATTGTTCATCTTGAAAGCGAAGTTACTTAGAGCCCTTCTCAAACACGGGTACCTATATGCAAATAAACAGTCCCACAGAAGCATTTACGAGCTGTGATAAGTTAAGGGAGTGAATAATAGACGACAGATTGCTTAACAAAGTCTTTATTGTTGGCTATAAAGTTAGGGGCATCCTCGGTTTAAACAAACTTTGTTTAGCCCCAAGCTATGAAGTAGATAGTAGCAAAGCGATGACTTCATTTAATGAGATAATATATCTTACTCAGATATTTAAAGAGTGGCATTTATTTACCTAGGTGTAGTCACTTTAAAGTGCTTAAAACTCTATGTGTTATTAACATAAAGCCATTAATATTATTTTCTACCGCTCCTTTCCTTACTTATGTAAAAGTATTTATTTCAAATGGTACTTAGATTGACATTCTGGTAAAAATTACTACCCAATCTCTCAGCCCACACTGGGTTTTATCCTAATCGTGTTTCACTCTTTGAAATTGGTCGTGCCGTCGTTTCGGTATGGCATCCTCTCAACACATTTTATGCCTATTTGAGATGTATCGGTCCTAATAATACCTATTTATCTACGTTATGAATTTTAAAGTAACTCAAATGTTAAATAAAAAAACAAAGGTATTCATCTCCATTGTCTGTCATTCATAGTAAAATGAAAAATTTATTAACAATGCCACTGTCAACGTGGAAGGGTGTTTCTTAATTTAAAATAAAAGGTATATTTGAGTTGGCTTAGAATTATAATTACGACATTATATTTTTTATTTTTTTATTCCCTGTTTCAGCTATTATTGGGACAAGACCTTTTGAACATTCTCCCTTAACTATTAAAATATTTAAAAAAAATGGTAACCTTAATAAACGATTCAACTGCTTTTTGTTAATATGTTATTACTTTTCATGAGAATTTTCAAATAGATTAGTATAATCATAATGATGTACCTATTTAATGAGTGTTGGAAAATAATAAGGAAATTATTTTATATTTCAGAGAAGTTACCTGGAATCATTCGGGTACCTGAAGCGAGGGCCTGAGGCTGCCAACTTGCTAATGGGTGACACCGCGCAATATTATGAAGATGATTTCAGGATTGCTATCAAAACTTTGCAAGTATGTATTACAAGTTCAGTAGGTAATTAGTGGTAGGTAGGTCATGTAGGTTAGATTCTCGAGCTCCTTACCCTTACCCCTATGTATTTACATATCATGAGAAAACCGGAATGCTCTAGAAGTAAAACCATTTAAAGGGTCGTGGAGACTTGTGACTACATAATTAATATTTTATTTTAGGAATATGGTGGAATCCCAGTGACTGGCGACATAGATGAAGCTACCAAAGAGCTGATGAAGCAGAAAAGATGCGGGCGACCTGACAGAGAAGATGGCGAGGATGAAAACGTTCACCGGAGGAA
This sequence comes from Tetheella fluctuosa, assembly GCA_951216915.1. Taxonomy (NCBI): domain Eukaryota; kingdom Metazoa; phylum Arthropoda; class Insecta; order Lepidoptera; family Drepanidae; genus Tetheella; species Tetheella fluctuosa. The sequence goes on along the minus strand of OX578227.1, from coordinate 8,313,752 downwards.
ACGTTTCGCGGTTCAAGGGGATAAGTGGAAACACACCAACTTAACATGGAGGTAAGTTTAATTAGTTTCGTATTCATTTAATCGGTTCGTTTCGTGAAAATCTTAAACATTTAATAAATAAGCGCTCTTTATAGTTGTGTCGAAAGTCAAACTTGTAATACAGCGCCATCTACAATTTATAGTACCAACTACGTAAAGAAATCGAAAAGTCCAATAACCCTATGCTTCATCTACTTGATACTAGATGGCGCTGTCATTTCCTAATTTTATTGTGTTTCGTTAGATGGCGTAGCTTGTTAGATTAATTTATTATACTAGTATGTACTACTTTATTATGATTGATAATATTTTGAGATTTCCAACAACAGTAGTAGGATTCCTTTTTTTTTTACCATGTCATGTATTTAACATCAAGGAAAAATACTAATATGTATTTATATAGATTTTTAAGCATAATGAATAACTCAATTAATTTATTAATTTACGAAAGACGATTACAATAGAACTCACTAGGTAAATAGCACATTTTTATGCTGAACAGTTTGGAATGTGCTATTTGCTTTAATACCACATAAAATTGATGACAAATAATAGTTAAATCACGGACCTCATAAAAGTTACGACGCTTTCCGCGCGGCTTAATTAAAAGAATATGTCCCTTTGACGCCTGCCGAGGACGGTTATATTTCGAGCTCTGGATAAACAGAAAAAGCTCTAACAACTTCCAACTTTACAACTTACTCGTACTGACTTAATATCGTGTGTTGTTTACCTTTCTTTACTACTATCGGGATTTGAGGTAGGTGGGCTAAATTAAATTATATACCTACCTATGTAGGTATTTACCTTCGAAAATAGGAAAGTACGTAAAGTAGGTATATAGGTGTTTTTTTAGTCACTGGCAATACTTGCAGGGGTTGAAGTAGGTACTTATCCATATGAACAACTTTTATTATGGGACCAACTCTGATATCGAATAAAATAAAATGGTTGCTTTATACACTTTTGTATGGAACAGCTGATATTTTTTTTGTGATCTCAGAGTTAGTCCCATGGTAAAAGTTGTTCACATTGATGAGTACTTCCACCCCTGCAAGTATTGCCAGTGATAACAAAATCACATATAGTGGGTGAACTTTTGTTATGGGACTAACTGTGAAATCATGAAAAAATTATCAGCTGTTCCATACAAAAGTTCAATACCTACTCGACCAAAATGTATGAAGCAACCGTATTATTTTACGCGATATCAGAGTTAGCCCTATAATAAAAGTTGTTCACATTGATGAGTACTTCCACCCCTGCAAGTATTGCCAGTGATAACAAAATCACCCTGTATATACTTATCTCTGTCTTTGGCAACGTGGATCAAAATGTATTGTTACCATGTATCTATTTCATATATATTTTTTTTATAAAATACAAGCGATTCCACACCCTCAGGGGTTGAATTTTGAAAAATCTTTTCTTAAGATGCCTACGTTATTTACGCGTTTGAGATTTACCTTACGTTACGTTGCCTAGTCACCCAATGTGTTTTTATATTTATAATATAGACTTATACGGTAACCATCTAGGCTTTATAAAGGTCGGCAACATCTTTGGCAATCCCTCTGGTATTGCTAATGTCCATAATCGACGGTAGCCACTCACTCATCAGATGGACCGCCAACAAATAAAGTAGAAATCTGAAATAAAATTAACTGTAATTAACTTACTTATAAAATACCTACCCAACCAAAATGAAATAATAGCTATTGTTTGTTGATGGAATTATCCTCTAGGTATTTTACCCTCTTTGGAGTTGAAATAAAATATCCTTTATGGATGCAGATTGAACTACTTACGTTCAAATTTCAAATATAGGTCCACCGGTTTAGGCTGTATGTTATCTGTCACTCAGTCAGTCACGTCACGGTACAGTTTTATAGGTACATACCTACATATTAGCATGCTGCATTCGAACAATTTTGTTCCACCTAATGTGTAGCCAGAATAGTAGGTACCTATAATGTGGACTGACACGTTCGTAAAAAAAATCGATATAGTACCCTCGGAGGGGGACAGTTATATAAACGTAGCGTGTGCTTGCCGGCTATGCTAGCTATGTACCTAGAAGGTTGTAGCTTGCACGGTTTATTCAACTTGATATCCCAAGAGTCAATAGCCCGCCTCGCCCGCGTGTCTATTTGAAGTGGAAACAAGCGCGGAACACGCGGATAATTTGAAAAGTTCACAATCACCTGGCTGGACCGACCGCTGCTTCAGCACAATTTCCTTTCGAATTAATGGTCTGTCAATATTGTAGTCCTCTATTACAGCTTGTTGTGCAAACAAGCAATAAAACTGGCAACGCCATCTCGCGGTGGGTTTATGAGAACGTGGCGCCTTGTAGGGTGTGGAGTGGATTTACCACCTAGCCTAGGAACGATGTCACAATTGGATAGCTAAGAATACTACCTACCATGTTCTGACAAAAATCAACATAAGTACCTATGATTAAAGCTAAGTTAATCGAATCTCAAACAATCAACTAAAACTAACTTAGCTAAATTACATATATTACTTACTCATTTTAATAGTTCAGTTTTTTTTACAAAGCTTTAGGTAGGACACACAAACTAAACATGTGTAGTACGACTTAACGAACGATTTTATTTATTTATTAATTTGTTCTTTTAAATATTGTAAGTATTCAAATTCACTTGTTGCATTATACGAAAGCAGTAGGTATAAACAGGCATGAGCATGTTTTAGACATTCGATACGTAAATAGTTATTACTTGTAAATAACAGTATTGTTTTCGCAATGTCACTGACAGGTAAGTGACAGGCGTATTTCACCTCCCGCCGCGCGTGGCGCTGTCATCGCCACTCAGGACACTGGGAGTATTACGTTATTCATACTAAACTTTACAATGACCATAATGAAAAGCTCATTTTATAACGGCTTGAAAATGATTAAACATTCGTTGCTTATAAAATATGGAATATTAACATACGAACCATTTAATAGATTGGTTGGTCAATGCAATGAAAACTGCTTTCAGTAGTTTTATTTTAGGTACATAATATGGTTGAATTTTAATTCTGGTCTGAGGACAATATTTATTAATGATTTATCATAGTAATTATGTAAGATTGATCAAAGTAATTATGTAACCGTTTGGTAATTACATTAATAACATTTAAGTAACTCTAATTATTTATGTAATTTATGTAGGTATCAATTACTCCAAAATAAAGGCGATTATAGCTCAGTGGTAGTGACGTCGAATGCTGTGACGTAGATCGTGGAATCGAATTCTAAATTAAGCTTGGGCTTTCGGTGTGGGAAAACATCGCGAGGAAAACATAGTACTGGCCTGGCTGGCTAACACCTTCAAGTTAAAAATTTGTTGCCAAGCACCTATCGGTGTGTTTGGCAGCTGCACTTGAGAGCCAGTTCCTTCCAAGCTGTGTACCACATTCAGCCACATCATCACTTATCATGGTGAGATGGTGTTGACCACACAGGCCTATACATAGTAAAAAACCGGCCAAGTGCGAGTCGGACTCGCGCACCGAGGGTTCCGTACAAACTTATAGGTATGTAAATAGATCGTCCATCACGGGAATTTTAACGAAAAGATATGGATTGAGGGACAAACTTTGTCGTTGGAAAACTATTGTCCTCATACATCGCATAGTGTAACGATCTTCACTGTAACGTTGTTTCTTTACTGTAAAATGTTCTGCGCACACGAGCATATTTTTTTAAATCTTCTTTCACACAATAGCACAATTTTATTTATCTAATACCTACTTTACAATTCTTGTAAATATATATCTATATATATAATCTGAAACTCGGAAACGGCTCCAACGATTTTCATGAAATTTAATATGCAGGGGGTTTTAGGGGCGATAAATCGATCTAGCTAGGTTTCATTTTTAGAAAACGTCGTTTAAAAAAAATACTAAATACGGTCTTCCAGGTACTTTACCTTATTTGAGGTTGGTGCCAATTAAGCTTGACCTCTAAGTTGTATGAGCGCCCATACAACTCAGAGGGCTATCTTAATTGGCGTCTACTATGTATGTATGGGGACACCTTTAAATTTCAACTTTCTTATTTTTTGAAATTCTATAGGTTATCGATCCAAAACCTATAGGGTACTTCCGGTTGACCAAGAGTTGTAAATTTTGGTTAAAAGCAAGGTCTTACAGCACAAGTAAAGGAAAACTTCCGAAAAATAAAAAAAGTTTAAAATTAAGGTACATTTTGGTTTACATGTTTTTGCGAAAATCTAAATTTGCCCATTTTTTTATCGTGTTGACTCAAGACCTTGATTTTTATACACCTAATAGGGACTATCGACCTCAGTATCTGCTATAAATTTCAACTTGCTAGATGGACAGACAGACGGACAAGAGTGATCTTATAAGGGTTTCTTTTTTTACTTTTTGCCCTGATTATTGCGTGCATGCCTACGTGTTTTAAGGTTTATAAAAGAAACAGTAAAGGAAGTAATTGAACAGAGTAACGGGAAAAGTAAGCGCTAGTTTAGATAATAAAACATGACGACTATGACGAGCCATTATTAATTATAGTGACTTAGTGTACCACCCCCGTACCGCGAGCCACCCCGTGCCCCTAGCCCACTCCACCCGCGCCCCTTCACACCGGCACCCCGCGGCCACGCGAACTGGGTCGACATTTCAATATTGAAGGCATTTCACAATTTCTATTGCTCTTTATTGCGACTGTACGACGTAATAAAGAGCTTATTATGCGTATATTGAACGTAGTAAACCGACAAGGAATCTGTGGATCATTTTATTAAAAGTATGCCTACAAGTTAATGTGAGTACCTAGGTATCTTCTCGTAATACGAAACCATTCTTACTCAGTTGATTTTGAAATAATCTTCGAAACAAAACACAATTGAAGCGGCTTATAGTACAGACTGCAGTCTACCATAAGAGTTTCAATTCACTCACTCGACCGCGAATGGATAGAAATAGAGAGATCATAAAGTTTAACACAGCGTAAAGAAGGTTTGCCGCACCTGCCTTTTGGCCTAAGTGCACATATGCAAGGATACTGTCATGCCATCTAGCGGTGAATAGCGTACTTTAAACATAAATTTTGCCTTCATTTTCACGATTGATTCCGGTTTAATATTTTATAAAATTACTATATGCAAAATAAATGCGTGTTTTAGATTACACTACGAGCTAATATTCAAGCTTGAAAAAAATACTGTACCCCTGGTGGGACTCGAACCCACAATCCCCGGCTTAGGAGGCCGATGCCTTATCCATTAGGCCACAGGGGCTTATATATCAGTATCGAAATTATAAATAGGTTGGCAATTATTAAATACACCAAAATAAAATAATATTTTAGAAAAATCAATGTACATATATCTAACTAATTACATAATAATGATATTTTTATTTTTTTCTATGTCAGAAACCATTTTGTGCTAAATGTAATTTTTAATATTTTTTATTTTTCAAAACTTTTGGATGATTTTTTGAATTTAAATTTACTACATACATTGTCATATTATTTTCGTTTTTATAACACCTACAATACATTACAAAAAGATAGATTTATAACTAAAAAATAAAAGTAGGTACACTTCTGTTGTGCTAAATAATGTATGAAAGACGTAACAAAAAATTAAGCGTGTCAACAACCTGAACCAACAAACATAATGAATATACTGCTGGAAACTATAAAAAGAGCCGCCCGAACAGGGACTTGAACCCTGGACCCTTGGATTAAAAGTCCAATGCTCTACCGACTGAGCTATCCGGGCTCGTGAACAATGGGTCGAAATTATATATTATTAACCAAATGTTATTTAGAACATTTTAGTTTTGATATTTCCGGCTCAAAGTAATAAAATATTCTTAAAATTTATCTGTCATTGCAGAAACCATGCTAATTATGGTGTAAATAGTAAATCTGTTATCTGATTTCCATAATATTACTGCTTAGTAGGAATCATATGGCACTAATAATAATATCCTAATATTATTCTTATTAAATTTTAAACATAGATATGAAAAAATACTACATTATACTTACATATTTAAAAGTACAATAAATAGTATCCAACTGGCATCGAAAACGGTAATACCGGAGGCTGGAGGCTAAGAGTCCAGAACCTTCCTCAGGGTGCCGTATCCAGGAGTACTGACTTCTCAATCTGGCTCTATCTGGTGATCTAGCCATCTTACACGAGCCTCATGAGGTGTTTTTCGAGGCTCTAGGCTCGATGTCCCATATGTCGACAACCTCGTGTTTAGTAGGTACACGATCAAAATATTTACTTTCTTTATCTTTCTCAGCTTTCACTAGGTACTCGTCTTACGGGACAGCCACGTCTCGAATCATTGCACGGCGCTCTTGGCAATATATCAATACAATGTCAGGTTTATTGGCAACAATGGTCCTGTCAGTGATGATAGGTCCGTCTCAGTATAAGATACCTATAGCCATATTTGCGAACTGCTCATTATGATTTTCAAATACTAGCTGTCCCCCGCAGTTTTACCCGCATTCCCGAGAAAAAAAATGTAACTGTCCTTCTCCATACCATAGGCCATCTGCGCATCAAATTTCATCGCGATCGGTTATGCGGTGTAAGCGTGAAAATGTAACAAACAAACAAACTCACATTCGTGTTTATAATATAACATTTATAAGACATTACAACATTTTTATAACCTTTTTTATTTTAAGAGAGGTAGAGCATAGCGATATGTCGCTCAAAGAGCAGCTCGACTGGGGAAGTACTTCCACCTTACAGAATACCGCAGCCAAATAACTTATAGTTGTGTTCCTGCGCGTGAGTATGGTTGCCAGAGCTCATCGGGGAGGGGGAAGGGTCGGCAACGCGTGAGTGATACCCCTGGTGTTGCAAGCGTTCATAGGCTACGGTAACCGCTTACCATCAGGCGTGCCGTTTGCTTGTTTGCCGACAATGTTGTATAAAATATATATATATATATATAGTTAGTATAAACAATAGCATAAGTAGGTATCTACTACTGTTGTGATCCGACAGCTGCTCTTGTAAGGGAGTTCTTTGTAGGCATTGTGTGCTTACCACCTTCCTCTAAATCATTACTTAACATGGTGAGACCACAGTCTAAGTAACTCTCGGCCAACAGACACGTCTAGACAGAGCAATCGTGCGGGGCTTGTGGGGTGAGAGAGGGGCGGTAGCGAGCCCAACCTGCTAAACACTCGCTTGGGACACAATTACGAATGCCTTTACAAAGCGGTAATTCGCGTGACTTCAAACGCGATATACCACTGTATGTAATTATGCTGTGGTGAGACTGTGGTCAATCAAACACTGGCCAAAGTACAAAAATGGCCCGGGCCTGATAGACCGCATGAGATGGGCACAACGAACAAACAAGAATCTTTAAAACTATTATAGGAGAATTCTTTTTGAATATACTGTGCATCCAACACTACAAAGCTATAAGGATTCAATCATACAATGTAATAAATACAACACCACTATAACCAACATCAGAAATATATTAAACTATGATAAAAACACCGTGGGCAAGGGCATACCTATTGACTTTTTGAAAGAATTTACAAGGTGTCGGAGTTTATTAGGCAGCAGTAACTTAATCTTGTTAAGGTATGATTACGTACCAATCCATGCCACATCCAGTTGTGGGCAGGCGGGGGAGTGGGTGGTGGCAGGCGAGCGGCAGGGGGTGGATCACGTGACCCCGTCATGTGATTAAATTATCATTAACAGCCCGCCGCCGCTAAACAACTTCATTCAATCTATCTATATTTAGGCAAAAATAAACTGTTGGACAACAGTTTTTTTTAAATATATACAGATATACATATTTATTCAACAATAGGGAACGTGCCTGTATTCAAAATAAATTATCAAACACTAACCAATATAATATAATATATATAAGAAACCACAATTATATTATTAAATTTATCCTTTTTAGGGTTCCGAACCCAAAGGGTTGAAAATTAAAGGGTGTCCCCATACATACATAGTAACTCCAATAAATAAAGACCTCTGAGTTGTATGGGTGCTCATACAATTAAGAGGTCTAGCTTAATTGGCAACAGCCTCAAATAAGGTGAATAAATAAAATTGTGCATTTTCCGTGATGGTCGAAGTTTGTACGGAACCCTCGGTGCGCGAGTCCGACTCGCACTTGGCCGGTTTTTTATGATTTTCAATGACCAATCTAACCATAAAGAGTAAAACTTTTGATGCCATATAATTATGACGTCACAAGTATGTATTTAATACAAAACTCCATATAAACAGTAGACAGAGAAGTCTATCTACGATATAAACCTATCGTTTTGACATTTCATAAAAAGTAGCTGATTTGATATGTTAGTCATCATCCCAATTCAGTCCCAGTTTGACCTATATCATATTACATAGACACTTCATCTGTTTTAGCGGATACTCGAAAGATGACGTAAGATAGTCTCTACGAAAATGTAGTGACTTTACATTAAGTTACTTAATTAGTTTTGTGATATGAACGAATGATGAAAAAGCCACGGAAAAAGCTTATTATATTTCAATATTGAAAACCAGTGGGATAATTTCAAAGTAGCGTTAATAGGTTACGATGTCCTTTTTAGGGTTCCGAAGTCAAACAAGTAACCCTTATAGATTCGTCATGTCTGTCTGTCTGCTCGTGGTCATTTTACTCGGAGAATACGAGCAATATCAAAATATCGCAATGTTTTACATATCTATGATGCCAATATAGATAGTTATCAAATAAAATCGTCAAAAAAAATTGGTTACTGTAAGTAAATGTATCTCATGTAATGGAGGGGACTTCCTCTTTTTAAAATAAAGAAATACGAAATAAAAATCTTTAAAATAGTCATTTTTGTTAGAGTCACACTCAACTCTACCTTCCCGCTAAACCGCTACATCTAAAAATCTATAAATATTATGAATAGTAGCATTTAAAAAAGTAATTGTGTTAAATGTGGCAATCAAACTTTTCTTTAATTTTTGTTCAGTCTTATGTTTTATACTGTACTAAAAATAGGTACTGAATACGGAACCTTATACTGTGGACTTGGCAGGTTTTTTTTTCACTTGGCGTTGGCACTGTTGCTCGGTCCCAATCATGACCCCTGTGCCGCCTTTGGACATCTGTACTGAAACGCTTTACCGGCTTATCCTTCTCCACTTCCTTGTTCTTTTCTTTTCTTGTCAGCTGAGCCATAAGTTCCGTTACCCTTTCCGCTTGTGTTCTTCCTTTACTTTTCTATTTTTATTGTTTAAAATTTTGTGGGGATTATTTATTGGATTCATAAGTACGTATGTAGGTACAATAAAGTTCATCAACTCTCATATATTACGGCCCGGTTGGCGTGATTGGTAAGATACCTTAATAATTACGCCACTGGTCGTGGGATCGATTCCCACTCAGGACAGACATTTGTGTGCATAAACATGTCTGTTTGTCCTGAGTCTGGTTGTAATTATCTATATAAGTATATATTTACAAAAGAAAAGTAGTATATGTAATATATCAGTTATCTGGCATCCATAGCACAAGCTCTGCTTAGTTTGGGGTCAGACGGCCGTGTGTGAGCCATGTCCCAGAATATTTATTTTATTTATTTATACATTTAATGTATGTATTTAATTCGCCTGAATGTAGGTACACACAGCTTTATTGGTGACCACAATACGGCGTTTCATTTAATATATGCATATGTATGCAATGTCCATCCTTCTAACACTATAAATGCAGAAGTATGGGTGTATGTATGTTTATGTGAATGTTTGTTACTCAATCTCGCGATAATGCCTGATTAGATTAGGATTAAAGGCTCTAAGGTAAATCATACTCTAATCCCGAGGGATTTGATGATTTCATTAAATCCCGCGGAAGAAACCGCGGGGCAGGAATAAGGCGATAGGGGGTTTTTTAAATAATAGAAAGACTTGAATTCAAATCACTGCACTTTCCCACATCCATATATCAAACATACTTGCAGTTCGCATACACGACTACCTACTTATAAGCACATGCGTATGTAAGCAAAATATTTTATGTAATATACTGCGACTCTATGGCTGAGATCTATAGAGCGAGCGTACATAGTCTTTGTTCAGACTTTACATTATTAAGTTGGTGTTTATAATGCAATCTACGAATCCCAAAGCGTAAGTGCACAAGATCGACAATTTACCATATCAATACAATGCAATCCGTTTCTCTAATTTAAATCAATAAAATTAATTTACCCGTATGTAAACAACAAACAATTTTTATCTTACTTTAGACGTGCCAATTTCTATTTATTCTAATAATAATTATAGGTACATAAGGAAAAATAAGCACCATTTTAGATTTTAAAACATTAGTTTTGCATGAAACTAAAGATCAATTTATATATTGACTTGGCTAATACTCAGCTTGTTCTTAACACGACATGTCTATAAATTCCCAAACTAAGATTATGCCGAGTATACACTTAGCTAAGTTTACGTAAGTAAGTTTTTGCAAAGCCTAAGTACGCTCTATAAATATTCGCGTGTGACGTTCTATTTTCTATAACGCATTGGTGTGTGGTAGTGGTGGTGTGAGATACAGGGCCGGTAGTTTATTCGCAGTGACGTCACCCGGCCAGCCTTACCTGGAAGCTGAAGGGTTCGAGTTACTAGACCTGTAAGGAAGTGATTAACTTTGTTACGCTTACGTACAACGCACACAAACACAATTTTATTTTTGTTCTGAAGCATTGCTCTCATATGTGTGTCCTGGGTGTTTTTATTGAAGTGAGATCCTAACATTTTTTCTGTTTTTGTAGTTTGGCTCCGCATCTGTAATATTGGATATTTTACTACTGTTAGTAGCAAGGTTCAATTTAATTTTTGCGCAATGCATTACTTACTAATTGTCAGGCGTAGTTATGACAACTAGTCAATAGGCATTTTCTGGGCAAGCATAATATCTCCTTGCTCTTGTTGTAACTCGTGGAATGAGTCGACAACCAAACGTAAGCCCTTTTAAACATTTGAAGAGCAAAATTTACCTAATAAAGTCAACTATTTCAAGAAAGGGTGTATTAGAACAGATCATTCACCTGACACATCATAATATAATACCAGATTGACGTATAAAAATTAAACTATGAATATCTTTTCTTCTTTCCAGCAAAAAATACTTTTAGAATCTATCCTTCCCTTTTTTAGTGGCTACGTTGAAATCAATGGAAATTTATCAAGCAAAATAGATGCTGTAACTTAATCACATGCATCTAATTAAATATGTTATTATTATATTACATAGGCAGGTACAGGAACAGACAATAGAATCAGTATCTAACTATAACTTGTAATATGAATAAGAAGGTAGGGTAGATACCTATTTCGATCATTCCTAATAATCTTTGTTTTTGTTTTTCATACAACATAATACTACAATGTTGCATCAAATCTTTTAATTATGCACATTAGATACGAGCATTGTATAAAAAAAAATCAATATGGAAAGCGACAGATTTGTTGGTTTCTCCGTTATATATAGAGGGCTTTCTTACATAACTGTCGAAATTCTTTTAAAAGAATCTGTATCAAGATAGAGTTCAGTAATGTTTCCACTGAAATAAAAGAAAAGCACCTCTCTCTCATGTATGGCCGCGGGGTACGACCGACTGCATCCGACATACATACATAACTTTTTATCTTACAAGTAAATACGAGTACCTAAATAAAGAAGAGAGTTCTTATTTACTTACAGCTTTTTTATATATTTCTCCTAAAATATTCACATTTGGGTAGATGAATGTTTTTACGCACAGACATACCAGAAAAACGGTAGGTACGCTTCTATATCTGCGGTTTCATGTCAACTCTTTAGGTTTTGTGAAGCTATCGTTGCCAATGGCGGCCCTTGCAATTTTACGAGCATGTACTCTGACTCTACCAGGAATTTCCCTAAAAGATTTTAATATTGAACCGATAGAAACATGTGTGCATGAGGCACAGGAAGATTAATATGATAATTCAACAGCAGTGATAACTATAGTAAAGATAGTTTGGTCCTCCTGATGCTCATTGGTTGGTGATCAACTTGCTTATAAATTGAGGAGTGGAAAACAATCTAAAGCTCGGCCAAGTATCCAGTGGGTCTGAAATTCCAATTAAGGGGAAGCACTAGACGAGTTCGCAGGTCGGCTGCACGCGGACGATCACTCACTTGCACTTTTAATTAATTTATTTATCGAGTTCGCGAATCGACGGCGCAACTCGCGCCGACGCCCCGCCCCGCCGAGGCCTATAAAACCCATCGAAAAGCGGCGACGTCCGTCAGTTTTCTCAGGGACGCCCCGGGCGCCGGTCGCTTACCCGGGAAAATGTGCCGGAAGGACGAGGGTTATACTTAAATTTTTAAAGTGGGCATTTGAAATGTAAGGGCTGAATCGAGGGGTCGCGTAGGGCTCGGTACGGTCGAACGGGAGCTTGTTGGCGCGGTGACCTTGAGGTGAGTGAATGCACGCGCGGGGGCGAGCGAGTCGATAGGCCTGCACGACCTCGCCGCCCGCCCACGCGCCTGCACTACAGCTGTTTTACTTGATAACGTGTCGTTTTATCGTTATCTTATAATTTTACATTTCTTTTCCTTATTTCACCGCATTTCTTCTTAATTATGTTCATTTGAACTATTTTCAATCAGTTTTTTCGCTACAATTTATTTTTATGATTTAGGGACTTAAACATAACTTTTAAAGTTTCTTTAAAACAACGATTTCGTAAATGTAATGAAAATTAGTCTTTATGCATTTTATTAATACATTTGAATGGGTACATGAAATTCGTATAATCCATCTACAATTTTTTAAAACAAGTAAGATATCAAATGTTTAAAGTCGCGAATCAAGCGAATGCTTATTGGAAGCGACATAAATCCAATATTTTCAATGTGACAGTATAGGTAGTAAGTAACGGCTGGCATTCCAAAATACGTCCTCGTTTATAACGCAGCGCAGTCAATTGCGGACAAAAATATTTCACGCCTGCCGATGTTGCACTCGACTACGATAACATTCATAGTCCATAGCGAGCCCATGGGGTTCGCACCAATTGAGTTAAATTCGAAAATCGGAAAATCGTCTCCCTCATAAATCGAGCGAGGCTGTACGTAGGATAACTAAGTAGGTACGCTACTTGGTCGGTGGCCAAGTATAGACGCGCAGTAATTACTGTCTCAGGAGCGGGGTCTTAATTTGCTTAATTTACCCAAACTCGCTCCTGCGAGCTAAATCGCACGATTTAATGGGATATTTGAATGATGCGCATTGTTTTAAAACGTTTCGCGTCTGTTCCGAACGATTCCTTATTTTCCATTAAGACGTTATTTAAACGGTCAATAAAACAATAGACTTTTTATTGACTACAGCTTAATCTTAACAATGCTTCGACGAGCATATTTTATTTTTACATTTAAAATACTTGCGTGTTGTTTAACACACCGAAATAAGAAAAACGGATTACGAAGTTTAAAAAACTGCGTTAAATTTTGGTTTATGCCTACATTTCTTTGCCAAAATCCCTGCAAATATAATAAAAACGAAACGTATAATGTTTCCTTCATTTAACGGCTGAATGGATTTCAATATTTTGTATGTGTATCGCAATGATCCTAGATGAATATTTTCTGAAAATTCATTCGCATTGCGGGAATAAGTAAACGAGTAGAGGCGGCCGCCCCGGCCGGCGCGGGCGGAACCGCAGCGCGAGCGCGCACATCAGTAGGTACGTTAATAGTTTTTCGAAATCCAGGTATAGAACAAAAAACGTTTTCGTATACCTTCTGTTGCCGTAGCTCAAGATTGCTTTCGTGAGGTTTGCTATAAAAGCCCCACCAAGTGTGTGCTCAACCGCGGAGCTCTGTATTTAGAGCATGAATTTTAGATATTATGTGTTACCGTGGAAAATATAAATGTTACCACATACTCTATGTAATATCAGACGAAGACTGTGGCCAGCACTCACCTCGTTCACTATGTTTTTTAATACATTATTATGTTTGATTGGACGATGTGATTATTCGATAAAAGCTAATCACGGAAATAAAATTAAAGAAAAACACTCATGTAAAAATTTGTACAAATTGACAGTTATTTATGTATACTGTTGAATTTTGATATTTAAAGAATTGGATTTTTTTTTTTTATAATCCATTAAGTACAATATCTCACAAACACCAATTTAAAGTATGGTCCAAAATTTTAAATATATTCATGAAATATAATCTTTCACAAAATAACATGAAGGCTATAGAGAAAAAGTAGTGAAACCGACGGAGAAGGCTTGCATCACGTCTCACTCTCGTTACGAATATTATGATTTATGCCCGAGAACCTCCCCAGGCTCAGCCGACGTATAACAGTAAACAAGGATGATGTGACACCATTTAGCGAGAATGTTTTTTGTACAATAAGTAATTTTGGCTTAACACCGCCGTTGCTTTGGGTCTCTCGCGCAAATAATTTAATAGGCGTACTCTTGCGTATTGTCATTGTAATAAAATTGCGATAAGGAAAGAAACCAGCAGCCGTAATTAAAGGTGGAGGTTTCTTCGTTTCTCCTTTAATGTTTTATTTAATTGCTATGATACTGTATTTCGCTGACGCTAAGAACTTGCTACAAAAGCTGTCGTGACAGATGTGGTATCTGTTAGGGTCGGTATGACACATCATAAAAGATATGATACATTTCGGTTTCGAAATGCAGTATATATTTCCATAAACCACATCTATCCTTATCATTTAGTTTAACACCCGTCACAATAAAACAATAGATCTAGACCGATAAAACCAGCATTTATGTCCATGTAAAAGTATATTTAAATTCATTGGAATTCAGCACGACCCATTATTTTATTCATTGTGCCGAGTGGTAGTCGCATGGTGAATTGCAAACAGTATAATTACTTGACAACAAAAAAAAATGAACAAAATTACAGAATACAATTCCACAATAAATAATGGAAACAGTTTCCTTTCAATTATTAAAATTTCCTCTACGTTGCAATTTACTTCGCGTTTCCATTTCACTGGCAATTCTCTCATATCTATAATACAAAACGTTTATTTAAAGAGCAAAAATAACAACCGCAATAATGTACAGAAAAGATTTGTTTTCACTTCAATGCAACATCTATTAAGATGTATTTTGAATTCATCAACTTTACCTACTAGATTCTCTATTTTTAGAGAAAAGATATTTTGGTAGAGAATGAGACAAATTGTAATAACTATTGTTGTTAACACAATGCATTTTCTATTTTATTTTATACGAAACTAAGTATGGTTGTAATACGATTGTGGACTTCTAAAAGAAAAATCGATTCATTTTATTTTTAGAACAAAGCCGAATGCAAATGTAGAGTTATTCTTTCAGCCATTCGAAGGGAAATTTTGCTTGTACCGGCTCAATCAAAAATGTTTACCGGCGGAGTGAACCAGTCCAATATTTTAGCCCCTACCGCTGATCTACATTACCTATTCACATCGGTGAAGCACGGACAAAGGTTTATATACAAAAAAAAATATCACATTCTTACGAAACGTCTAATGAAAATACACATTTGCAAAAGGACCAGACAATATTAAAACTAATAAAATTCTTATCATCCTCATCCTATCATCATGTATGTATCTCAAAATCAATCCAAACGACTGTATAGTTTGTTGATGCATTGCATAAAAATTAAATAAATAAATAAAATTGCGAATAAAAAAATATAAAAAAATTACGTTATATGTTCTGTTAATTTTCAATCATATTTCAAACAATTTTAAAACATTTTGAAATAACCTTGTATTGGTTGGTAGTGGCCTAACGTCAGTCAAACGGTTTAATCTATTTGCCTGCAAATCCTTTGTTTTCTGGGTAAAAAGAGCAAGTATTTGAAAAGAGTTCTATTTTGTAGCTTTAGTCAGGTATCTGTCTATTAAAAAAACAACTGACACGTTACGTACACTCTGCAATTGGATAGAGTTTTTTTTCTGACCGCACGAGAATTGATACCGGATTCAAATAAAGCCACTGTTACATCTTTTTGATGTAGTTATACCGAGTGTAATTATTAAGTGTGATCAGGCAATTACTCTATAAATATAAAATACATCATTATTATTTAAAATAACATCAACAACTTTTAAAAACGAGAAAAATCCTGAATTTCGACCTTAAACGCTTCCATACATTTACTACGACATTCAAAGGGAGGCTTTAGTTTCTATTTAAAAAAAAGGAAAAATGATTTTGCACTTAAGCTATATCAACATTCTGGGCACGCTCCCATTTGGTGACGGTCTTCCTTTTTAGTTGTGATTGTTTATATTTTTATAATGTGTAGGTAATTAGTTTTTTTTTTTATTATTATCATAATAATATATGTTCATGACTCATGCTGCTACAAAGGTATTTTTTTATACTTCTTTTCCCTAAGCTATATCAATATATCCATCTATTATAACTAATATTTACAGAATTATTTCTTTTTCAGACTTAATGACTACAACCTGTAGGTATATGCCATTTTTCTAGTTATAAAACATAATATGTCTACGCTGCTTTATATTTTTATTAATTGAAATATTTAAACTCTTTATCATTAAATTACATAATTATGGATAAATTTATACACCTCAGCCAAAATCATTCAACATAAAAAAAACTACAAAGGGGAAGAAGTAGGTACTACATCATTGAAATATCGTTTGGTATAGCCATCATAAATCGTGAACAAGAATGAATACCTAATTGTCGCCATTAATTAAGACACTTTTATATCAATAAAGCCAGACGAGCGATTCCTTGCTAATTGCCCGGTTGCACAATGAAGTGCAGCCGAAACAGCGACTCGCTGCAAAATGCAAATTCACAGTTCACGTTAACAACTGGCGGACGTAAAAATATTTACCTAGAACGCTTGACCGCTTTTAATTGTTCTATTTAAATACTGAGAGCAGGCATAATGGCTAAAACGCTCGGTTTGCGGATCAAATTACATTCATATTCAACCCTTCTCATGATAATTAAAAACGCATTTACATCG
Source organism: Tetheella fluctuosa (assembly GCA_951216915.1). Lineage (NCBI taxonomy): Eukaryota > Metazoa > Arthropoda > Insecta > Lepidoptera > Drepanidae > Tetheella > Tetheella fluctuosa. Next base: position 8,296,640 of record OX578227.1, on the reverse strand, counting down.
CGATTTTCATACAATTTGTTTGATGAAACGCAATCAAAATATTTGCAGAATTTAGGGAGCTATTTATGGGTGTTCATTAAATTCATTACTTTAACATTTTTAGTCATCACTAGCTTCCACCCCGAGTTTCCCGGAAAGAGATTCCTATATCAGGACCTAACGTAGGTAACTATGTACTCTTATAGGTACTTATACTCTGTAATTTCGTTAAAAATCAAGTGTTGCTCTATTAGTATGTAAAAGTTGTGTTTTAGTTGATATTATAACATCATAGAGTAATCCAGGTTCATATAAATTTAAAGATAAAGTATTTATTTTTATCAGATAGCCATGGTAACATTCATATAATATACCTACATATATACCTACTTCATGAACTCACTCCCATTGGTTTCACCGTAGTTGCCGGACAAAAAGTAGATTCACTCGCTTCCAGATCGACGATTAGATAATAATGTTTCTGAAGAAAAACTAAGTATTAAAGTTGTCGTTTGGAAATGATGAAAACGCGATCCATAGTTTGGTCTTAATTTGTATAAAACCGTTAGAAAGTCAGTTTTACTTTCGCATTTAGAATAATAAGTTAAGTGGTTATTATCTAATCTCAAATAAGCAAGTACTTATTTAAAATTCCTTAGGACATGTATTGTCGGTCTATAGCGCGAAATGATCGCACGAAATGGCATTCATGCGTCTGTGGAGCCGTGCAGTGTGGGAAGACCGTGCATTTGCTTCACAAGATATTTGTCCCTCCCGTGAGCCAACGCCGCCATATTATGCAAGGTCATTGTAACAGCCGTCTCTCAACTCAACACTGTATAAAATCACACTCGGAATATTGTTGAACTTCCAGAAATGTTTCTTTTAAGCTCTTCTTATTTATTTATTTATCAAGAAGACATATAGCACAATTAATACTTACATATTGTTGTTTGCACATTAAAATGTATTATTCAATAAACAATACAGTTAAAACATTGGAGAGGCTTAAGAAATAAATGAAATAATTATAATTCATTTTTTAAATATAAGTAGGTATAATGGTTCCTGTCACACACGAAAATTAAAATTACTTACTGTCTAAACAAAAGAATAATTAAGTAAGTAATTAACAAGTGATATATTGAATGAGTAGCGTAGAGTCGCAAGCGCTCGCGTCGCGCTCGTAGCTACAAAGCTACGGCGCAGCGCGCGGCTCGTAGACTGATAGCTACGAATAGATCAACAGATGGATGAACGCGACGCGAACTTAATCCGGATCTAGCTCAATCAAAGCTTCGGCCCGTCGTGTCGTAAAATTGAACAAAATCAATTTTGCGTTAGCTCACTTAAAATTCGAACACATTCGCTGATATCCGGCGGCACATCGTACATTTCCTGTTGTCTAGTCAGCAGTCAGCTGCACCGCCCCGACGACAGAGGGAGCGCGCCTAGTTTCATTTAGGGAATCGGGAAATTTTGTGCGCCATTTTTATTACATCATAATTTTGTTTTCAATTTCTAGCGAAGAGTCAGGGTGGCAGCTAGATTGATGCGTAAAACTCGCGTAAACTTTCGAGTGGTCACGAAACGGTTACTCCCAACTGTAACCGTTTTATGTCTGTGCAGAGTGTAAAGAGATAACGTTCTTTACGTGTGTCATCATTTTGTATTACGATGAACTTCGCTGTTTGTAAGTGTTATTAAGGCCTGCTGTCCCCGCGCACTAAGCTTTTATTTATCCTACGCGATTTTAAAGTGAACAATGTATGAGAACCGTGAGTAGCGCTCTGACTGCCGGATTTATACTGACATTAACACTTTGGAACTTCACTCTTTATTTAACGAGTAATTGTTCAGTCCGAGAATATTGTGCTATTAAAATCGAGGCGGTATCTATCAATTTTTATTTTATAGTAGAGTTACGGTGACCCGCGAGTCGCATCGCTTTCTTCCTTATTTCCAGTTCAATTTATCAGCACAAGTATTTACTTTTTACTACCAGTGCTTACTTTTCCTTTCCCTATTTTCATCACAGTGTTATGCCGCGCAACGCCCATGAATTGGCGCAGTGTGATTACAAATTTAAGCCGTCGCAGCTAATATGAATGACAACGGGTCGACCTACTCGACATTCATTTCCCTCGGCGCACCTCTCTTATAATAACTTATACGGCAACTTCGCCTTAAGGTACGAATATGTGTGTAGGGACCTACGAAACGTAACGTGCTTACTTGAACGTAGCAAAGGAGAACAGTTTGCAAGAGTGCTGGGATGGCAACGGAGACAAGTAATTTTTAAATAATTCAATTTTATATTTACACTATTATAATATACTAGCTTCCGCCCCGCGGTTTCATTAGTGATCCTAGTGATCTTATGTTTTCTAGCCTATAGCCTTCCTTGATAAATGGGCTATCCAACACTGAAAGAATTTTTCAAATCCAACCAGTAGTTCCTGAGATTAGCGCGTTCAAACAAACAAACTCTTCAGCCTTATAATATTAAGTATAGATTTGCCAAAAATCAAAATCTTATAATTACAAACAAAACTCATCTCATGAAAACGTAATTTCGATTCATACATATTCGTTTCCGAGTTTGAATAGACCAAAATTACCGACAGACTACAATTTTCGCTTCTCCAATTGTCGAGCTGCAAACAAATTTATACATATCTGATGAAGGTGCAGACTTTGGCGCCCTATAATCCAGATTCGACCCTTGAATACGAGCGAACGAGCGGGTGGCCGAGGTTTTAGAGTGGCCCTTCAATCAGCCCTTGCTTGCGGGTTCGTGCGGGGCGCGGGGGCGCGAGACGCGTGGCGCGGGGCGCGGTCGCGGGGCACGAGGACCTTTGAGCTACAGGCTCTTTGACACGAGCCACTGGCGCACTCTTCAAGTAATGATTCATTCTGCTGATGACTGACGCGGCTAATGCGGCAGTTTCCCCTTCGCAATGTTTGGTTAAGGATTAAAGATTGGTTCGCTTTAAATAAAAATCTGCCCTGTCTCTCATTTTCCGTTTTTAAATTGGTCAGAATTCGACTCCACTATTCAAACATAATACTCATATAACTCCGTTTGGCGATAGCCTGTCTACTTGGGGAGAAGCTTACGCTATATCTGGTTTTGATTAACGTTATAATCAGGATTAGCGAGAGCTCAGAACCATGTATTTGGGAGAACAATGTGCCGGTACGCTACGTTATACGATACCTATATTGTCGAATAAGTAAAGGCTACTGAATTTATATAATAATAATAAATCAGAATCTCATAAAAGCTGAAAAAGATAAATAAAGTAAACATCTTGATCTAGCACACGATGTTGTCGACTTCTAAGACATCGACGTGGCAACCATTGTACCGATAATAATTGTTTCCGCCCATGGCCTTAATTATGGTCAAGAACCTGGACAAAGACCTTAAGAGGCTCCTGTTAGGGGGCCGGATCAAGTACCAGATTCAGAAAGCAATACTCCTGGAGACGGCACGCATAGATAGATATTACACCCAAACTCGGGATAAACAGACAAGTTCGTGCTCTATTAATAATATGTTGATATACAATGTATAAAAGTATTCCAGCTAACGATATTTACACGAAGGTTTCAGTTTCGTGGAATCGTTTGTCGCATTGTAAAAATAGGGTGGACGGTGACGTCATATATTTAACCAAACATAGGTTGAATGAGTAGCGTACGACCTATGCGCCACAAAGTTGCAAAATAGGGTCCCATTATTTCTGAAATGGACCAACAGTGAAAACTTTTCATATTAAACTAAATATAATATTATATTAATAATATCTTTTAGCATTATTATCTACTGACGAGCTTCTTAGTAAGTACCTAATAATTGTTTTAATCCACCAAAAATTTCAATTAAAAGTTTTTATCTCTTTTGCAGCTTAGGCTCGGTTTAGCAGGCGGCTGAAGAGCTTGTCACGAATTTAAATATGTCTCTTTACCATATTGCATAACGTAGTATTTAGGTGCTACATATTTGTATATACTTATTGTTTGATCCTTCTATCATCTCATCATTTTATGTTAGGATATACGATATATTTTGTGTAAAGGAATCACAACTTCATATTTTCAATATTTCCTGTTTCCCCTGTAGTTGGGAGCGTGCGTCAATAGAATATAATGTATTCAGTAGATATGAGCTGGCGAAGGCGGGTCGTTATCATGTCAAAGAAACTATCGCATTACCGGACTCAAAAGACTGCGGTTTGTTTGATGTCAGCCATGGGCGATAGATCTAACTAGATAAACTATTATTTGTTCCTGTTTACTAAAGTTTTTAAGTAAATTTTACATGCATATTATATGAGAAGACGCCAGCATTCTATGAACCTTGCCCATCAGCAGCGGCGGCAGCCTCAAGGAAATTTTCTATATAATATAGATAGATTGTATTTTTGTTGTAAACATATGAAGCTTCTTGCCTGTTTGTTCCTTACATATCTACATCCATTTAAATTATGTTTACACCAATGCGTTATGGCATAGGTCAATAATGTGCTTGAAACAACATATCATCTCTTATATTCTGAATAATAGTTCTTTATTCAGCACACACAACTCAGTTGCATTGCTACCGCATATCAAAGCATAAAATAACATTTCCTTAATACATCTCGAATACAGCTCGAGTTTATGTAAATTGTAATACACGCTTGGAATATTTCGGTTCGTGTGAAACGTCGCGGTAATGCAAAAGACGACTTTTTAAACATTCATACAGTGTTCATATTAACGGACAGTGTCCGTCATTTTACTTTTGTATCCCCGAACCAATATAGATATATGTATTATAATATTGTATTGTGATTATTGGAAATAAAATTATATAGATATTATGTACTTATAAAATACCTTATACCACCACGGACCACATATTTTTAAAACATAGGTAAAGTCTTGAGATCAGGGTGTCCTTATTTAATTTCTAAAACCATATAAATTTATAATAAGTATTTTACTAGTATTGTAAATATCCTAAATAATTCTGGCAAAATCATGAAGGTATAATACATAAACCAAGCTACATATGCAAGCTAAATATGTAAGGTAATGATTACTGAGATAAATTATCCGATTGAAATAATATCTCGAATCAACAAAGCCATAATAATACTGAAGATTTTGAATTATTATTTTACGGCTCGCTTATAAATGTGGAGTATTTTACCTTTGCCACATGGTACACGTATCATTGATTTAAATAAAACTTCCATATTACAAAACAAAAAGCGTTTATAAATGTAATTAAAACATCACCAACATAAATTTCGCAGTAAATAAAGCTCTTAATTAACATGAACGGTCAAAGTATTAATTTCACCATTAATTTTGAGTAATTGCGCTCTGCTACAATTTAGGCTCATACTACCTACAGCTTTAATTATATTTATGTTATTTTTTTATTTTTCCTACCACATGTATCTACGTCCACTCTTAATTGGTATAAATGCGAGTAATATTACAATATATGGATAATAATATGAAAATTAATGGGGTAGACCAATTTACAATTATTATTTTGATACATTACATACCTTCTTGGGCAAAAATTTCGTAATGGAAATCCGCCAATTAAAGCAGAATTTAATCAAATACCATTGGTGCAATTTAATTGGTACCTACTCAAGAAAATATTCTAATATTTTATCGTGTTGTTTGTTTCAGGTATGTTCCCTAGATTTATTTGCTGTTCTACTTATATTTGGGTAAGATTATTTTTACCTGTTATTGAAAAATTCTAGTGGACAAAAGTATTATTTTATATTAAATACCAACCTAACTATAAAGGTCTTTTTTACTCGGCATTGTTCGTTATAGGTGACACTGTGCCAAACGACAAAAAAATATGAAGAAAAAAATAAAATAAAAAATACTCAAAAATATAAAACTTAAAATAGATTATGACTCAGTTACCAATAAATCTCTCCTTTGAAGTAGGTAATAATGACATTTTATTAATTCACTATAAGTATCGGTAAAAGGAAATATTCTGGCAAACAGTTGTCACTGTCGGATGGGGCGGAAATGGTGCATCCGGTCCCAGGAGGCCCGGATTTTCTTACAACTCGAACATGCCCGCAGGACAGTGCCCAAAATACTTCATAAAGTCCCTCTCACGCACTTGATGGATTGCCACCGGATGTTTTATATTGATTTGTAATAAGAGTATGAGAAAATACAAAGCTATGTATTAAAAATATTTTAAAATACGAACATAACGATCTATCTATAAAATTACTGATAATGATTGACTCGTTATGTTTACGGAAATGACATACGTAAAATACTTTTATAGAGTTACTTCCATGTGTTAATAATCACACAAACAACTCGCTTAATCGTGCATTACCTACAAAACAAAATAAAATACAAGCACGATTAATAAAAAGGGGAAATGTTTTATAATAGCACTAAATATCTTTGTAAGATACTTACAAAGTTCTGAAGCACTGAGGGCACTAAAAGCTGGCAATGCGTTAATCCCACTTCCGATATCGGAAACGCGTTCCATTCTCGCCGCCAGCCTTCGAATATAATATAAATAAGAATCACGTATGTAATAAGGTGGGATGGAGGCGCATTCCTCACACGTCGCGGGGCTTCCCCGGGCTTAGCCGAACTTCGGCCATTACCCAGGCTGGCGATGCACAGATTTTAGTCTAGGAGCTACCTACTTTCGTCTTTAAAATCATTTCACGGAATATGCTGCGATAATCACAGTCTGATCAACGTAGAATTTTATATAGGTATATATGATTTTCAGTCCTTTATCTCTCTTCCATCCTGAAAAAAACTTAATTGAGAGACTCACTCGATCATATATATTATATCTTTAAATCATACTTTTTCTCTATGCTTAAATGTACAACTAGTATAATCATGCTTTTAAACTACTCAATTTCCATGTCTAATACTGCTCAGTGCATAAAATAAACTTAGTTTAGCACACAATTTATGTTTTTTTTTAATTTCCTTTATTTAACAGAGTAGTCATTTGTCAAGGCTATTAAATAATTAAATTTCAGTTGTACAGCTTTAACTTATTCCTCGCTGAGAATTTATTACAATTTTTTGATAGTAAATTAAATTTTCAGTTAAATTACCAGCACTATAATACCGGGCAAATATGATATGATATGAACTGGCAGTGTCTATAGAGTATATTCATTTCCCAAATGTGGCTGCGCCGCATGGTCTGACCATTTTATAGGGAAACAACCCGACCCAATTAGATTGTTTAATTAGAACGTTAGCGAATGGTATAAAACATGAGTGCATAATAATATTTACCTGACGCTTTTACAAGGGTTACACATCCAAAAGTATTAATAAGTAACTTATCCTTCAAACATAGTTACTGCAAAATTTGTAGCGTTGAATTTTTTTTTACATTGGCAATCAGACATAAGCTAAATTATTTAATTAAATCTAATTTAACAAATAAGATAACACCGAATTACGGTATTTATCCAAAGTAATGCTATCAGTAAATAATATCCGAGATCACATCCATTTTATACTTTTATGCTACTGATGACGTTTGGCTTGGGACTTATTGGGTTTCGACCTCAACACCAATTTTTTTCTACAAAATAAAACGAATAAAATCATATGAAGCATTACTTTCAAACGTTATTTGAAAAAATATTACGAGTTGGAATGCTTGAAAATTTTTCAAAGAAAAATATAGTAAGGAAAATGTGTCTGAAGGAAAACATATATTTAAAAGAGGGATCTAATGCTCCTAATTGAATTGCAGATCTAGTATTGGTTTATACTTTTTAACAGTTTTAACGTTAGAAAATTTGAAAGCGCAATGTATAGTTTTCACAGTTTACAAAGTTTGCGATCTCAGAAACAAACTGGCGGCTTAGAACGCCAAACAAGTGTAAAACACTTCTGATCAATATGCTATTCAATAAAACTTTTATAGTCTGTGAGTACACAGAGTAGCAATCAGTGCAGTTTTAGTAGCACGTGCTGCCGAGGCCACAGTTTATGTAAATCGTTGGTGGAACAATCTCAATTGGAGGCATTATGCAATGATATTGGAATATTGTGCGGCCACTGCGGGGCTATAAGCTAATAGACAATATGCAAGGAGATTGCATCTTACGTGTAAACATCAATGCAGTCTGATAATGCAGGACCTTTGTTAGTGGTTAGTGATAATTAATATCATCAAGTCTATATGCACTGTTATGTCCTCCCTCAAGCAACAATATTATTTAATCCAGCAATGAATAATCTAAAACATACATAAGCAATGTAATGTAACAAGTAGACAAGATATAACGGTAATGTTGCCAGCTTTCTGGTCACTCTACCCACGAGCATCGACATATTCGATTTATAATATCGAGTTTAAAAATATATAGTAGGAAATGTAACATTTGTAGTCTCTCTGTGCTCCTGTTTTGAGGTGCTATTTTTTATTTGAGTGTACTTAAATAAATAATATAAATATATTTATTAAATATTGATTATATATAATTTCGAATAAGCTGGAATTAAATATAATTAGAACATCTATATTATTTCTAATTAATACATTATAATCTAATAAACTATTGTTAGAAAAGTATAATTCAAATTTATTGTAAAATTAATAGACTAACTATAACTAAACTATCGATAAAAATTGCAAACGTTTGTTTTACTTTCGGACTATTTCGGGGCTACTACGACGTAGCACTGCTACGAAAGATTACACTTTACTTCAAGTAAACTGTAGTACTGTTTTGTCTCCTAGTTTCAAATTTTAAGTTAATCTAAAATTTATCTACATACTTAATATGTAATGAATTTGAGAACCAATGTCTTTCTACGCATTGTTTACACTTTTGACCACCACCGAATTACTTAAATTATTACTACGAATGTAAGATAAACCTTCAACAGGAATTAATCTATCACTGGAAAGATGAAACAATCCATTATCGATATTAATCTTAGTTATTTAATTAAATGCATTACATATTGATGATTGGAGTTCCAGAGTCCCGTTAAATGTTCCAACAATGTTTCAAAGCTATTTAAAAAGTACTAACAACCGAAGCGTAGTGTAGCTTCGCTAAATGAACTCATGTTTCAGAGTTCTAGCGAACTGACAAAATTGTAGTGCAATATTTTGGAGTTTATTTGCGATCTGGCCATTAGCGAGTTAATTATTCAGTAGCCGGAAAACTTCAGGCAGAATGAGCAAGCATATGTAGGTACCACGCTGATGTTACCGCCTTCCTTCCATTTCCATCAGCCTTAAGTAGTAACAAAAATCTAGTATTATTACTTTAATTAAGCATTGTTAACAACAACAATTTTAACTTAATTGTACAATATCATATTAATTAACTAGTTTTCGTCCGCGGCTTTGCTCGCGATATTATTATATGTCTTAAGTAAGACAATAAGCACACCAATAAAATTAATATTTGTAAGCGACAACCTTTTAGTCCGACTAAAAAGTGTCAGCGCCACCCTGATAAACTAGACTATAACATTACATAATAGATTTCTCGTTTGTTAAATACCCGAAGAAAATTCTTGAAGTGGCTGAATAACTCCCTAAAGAGTCTCTTTAGATACTTTCTTGGCTTAGCTTAGTTAAGTAAGTTTAATGGGTATGTAATTTTTTGTAAGTCGATTTGTTTAACGAGAAAAGATAATTTAAGTTTGTTTGTTTTACTAAATTTAGACTCAAGCAAAATGATGTGCTTATTACCAGTTTCAATCAGTGGGAAGTGCCAAATATGTACCTAAAATAGCAACACAAATTCAAAGCCGTTCCGTGCATCTAGTTGACAGCGTCACCGAGGTTTCACACCGAACTCTCTGCCGACTGCAAGATAATAATTTATTCACATGTAAACTCGTCCTCTCTCACAACTTAGATTGGACTTAAACGAGTATGTTGTGAGCGCCGCGTATTATGCTTAATGAAGTTAAACATGTCCCAAACAGGGAACTTGACGACTAGAGTCGGGACCAAATTACAATGTCGCCCTAAAATTGTTGTAGAGGCCTCCCGACGACAACATTAAATTTAATAATTAATAGACGGCTTTTAGTTCCGTAAAACGTTGATTGGTATTGACGTGTTTGGGGAAAACTACCTGTACAATCGTCACGAGCCAAAATGAGATTTAATATCAACATAAAATTTATTTCGTATAATCCTTATTATTTTGTAGCACTTGAAAAGTATTGACTTACGTATAGTAAGTGACACTCGTATAGTTAACTGAATATTTTTCAACTATAAGATATCTACATCGTTGAAATGAAAAAAATATAAAATACATTCTAGAGAATTCGTAGTTTCCCTCAACATTTTAAATAATTAAAAGCAACATGTGGGCATTCTCCTTGCGTTAGTAGGTATAAAATTGATAGTTTTAGTGACTACTTTAACAGCAATAGTTTATAACCGCATCGGCCTAACTACATTTTAAGTTAGACGGGCAGCTAAAAGGCCATTACGAGACGGGTCGTATGAATTATTTGTAGTGGTAGTGGGCACGCGACGTGCTTCGGGTAATCGAGTAAATTATTGTGCTAGCGATACGCGGAGCACCGCCCAACACTCGCACACCGCTTCGCTCAGTTAGAGGCACTGTTTCTGAATTTTGACTACAATAACTTTAAAGTACATTAAACTATGTATCTAAGACTATGAATTGTTTAATATAGATCTCACCTTGTATTGTGTTCGCGGGATGAAAAAAAAGCATTTTGAATTCAAAGTAGGTATAATTGCTTAATTTAATTCAAGTCCATTCAAGCCATTACGATGTGATTGAGTAAACATTCACAAAAATTATTGTATTTATAATGAGAATTAGGTTTTAACTTTATTAAAGTAATTCTGAACAGGGGAATCGCCACAAATTATATTTTTACATTGGTATCTACCTACTTGTCTACTGTTCATATTTTTTAAATTTAAAATATTTACCAATAATAAATAAAGTGTTTGAAACGCTGGTAAGCGAGTTATACAATAAAACGTCGTCGCAGTAATTAAAGATTTAAAGCGTAAGGCGCCGGCGCGACTGGGCCCGACAGGCTAGCGTGCGTCGTGCGCGATGCTTTGTGTTCTATTTAAACAACAAACAAAGTAGCTTTGTAACCAAGGAAACTCGATTTCTCACTCCAATTTATTTATTTACCTGTTCATTGTAACTTTAGCATGTTATCCACTTACGGATTGATTTTTTTTAAAGAATAATGAAATCAATTTGAAAGATATTAAAATAGTCACTGTATGCGCAAAAAAAAACTAAAAACATGAATGTTTCGTTTATTGAAATGTTCGACTAAGGATTCATAGTAACTATAAAACATTAAATTAACAAACTATTGTAACTCGATCGATACTTTAGAAAGTTCACTAAACTAAATAATTAATCACTGAACACAATAGCTATTCATTGAATATCACTTGCGAGAAATAATAGTTGAAGCTTCGCACAGTAGTGTCGACACATGGCCATGACGCTGGTCCATATATCAAGCGCCACATGAATAGGTACTACAGTAATACATAGTGCCAACTGCCTAGATTAATTTAGTTACCCTACAAACACAGCCTATAATTCATCATCAAACATTTTTTCATTCACTATTATTCTCAAGTTTAGGAGCCTGTCTTGCCGCTGTTGACAAAACTCATTGTTTATTAAATTCGAATGTCCCTCAATGTCACACAGCGTATGTATACGCTGTCTTCACATAAAGTCACCCAAAAAAGCGACTCAATAAAAGCCAATATTTACTGCTGAGTCTCTGTAGTGGAAGTTCACAGTTTGTTATAGGCTTAATACACGCGAAAGCTTTCTTGAGGTGACTCGTCTAAACTAAGTTTGTGTAGTTGTGGATGTCTGAAATAGTGGCTCCCGGAATAACTGGAACACTCACTGCAAGCCTACTTTTCTATTTCCAACGTGCTTGAAACAATGGTGTTGTGAAGATGAAGCTTTACCTGCTCTTACTTGCGAGCTGTCATACTTACTTTATCTGATGTGGCGCAATTTTTGTATCAAAATAATGGTTAAAAAACAAAAGTAAAGAGATATATAAGTAAATCCACATATGTACGTATGAACTACATTAGCTACATGTCGCAAGACAAACGACTAGGCATCAAAAGATACTTCGTCCTTTTGCTCGTTACTCGAGTGTGTATATTTTATAAGGTTGTCAAAGGGCCAGTCTAAAGGCATTTAATAGAAAGTAAATCAAGTATGGGAAATTTTGGTCCGTAAGAACCATTTTTGTTTACATACGTGAAAAATATTTAAACCTAAATCCCCGGTAGTCGTTGCGATGGAGCCCAACGAAGTGTGACTAACAGAAGGTGCACATCCCGGGCCCAAAACGACCTAACAACACTTTCATTTGTGTTTCACAACTCTCGGCTATTTGCTTAATAAACGCTCGTTAAATTAACATACCGACCAGACAGACCAATTATATAATAGATATTATTATGTTGTATATGTATGTTACAAATTGGATAAATAAATTAACACTAAAATCCAGGATCTACTTTCTTAGTTTGAAATAAAAATCTATACTAATATTTTGTTTGAAGAGTTTGTTTGTTTGTTTGTTTGAACGCGCTAATCTCAGGAACTACTGGTTCCAAAAATTCTTTCAGTGTTAGATAGCCCAGTTATCGAAGAAGGCTATAGGCTACTTTTTATTCTGGGAAAACACAAGATCCCTCGGCAACGCGGGTGAAACCGCGCGGCGGAAGCTAGTATTGTATAAAACAAAACTAAGAAAAGTTTGACATTCGAGTATTAGTAGCAGAACAAAAAATACTTGATCCTAAAATTTGGTTGTCGTGGCAAACATACATACAAAGCAACAAGATGAGTTGGGAACAGCCGGTAGCTGCGGGAGACGTAACGCATCCGGTGCACAAGCACCGGCAAACGGAAGTCGACTCACCGCGACAATCACGCCAACACGCCATCTTGCCGTGTTCGCCAGAACCTTTGCCATTTCAGCTTAATGGTCTTTCGAGACAATGCTACAAAGTACCACGCGATATTTAAATATTATCAAACAAGTGATACGAGAGTTTTAGAATTTGTCAGCATTGGTATTAATTGGAGAAAAATAACAATCTAAAACTCCCGTTAACGACACACGACCGCTTTGGTCTTTTATGAAATACCATTAACCGGAATATTGGATACTGAAATGCGTAACATACAATGTTCTAAGCCAATTAGTTGGTCATTTTTGCAGTGGCACGGCCGTGTTCACCGGGAACCAGCCTAAGCTGGAGTAAGCCGGTTATACTCCGTTCGAATCTAATTAAAGGGCACCGTTTCTATCCAAAATGCTGACAGTTGCCATTTGACGCTTTTTTACATAGCCGCTTCAATAGCACCGGCTAATGGGTTTGTTTGCAAAAGTTAACAGAAATTCCTTTAACATTGAGCCACAATAATATAAGAACCAAAGAGAAAGGGAAAAAGAAGTTGGAATGAATAATTTGATCAAGTAATGCAGCAACCGCAGTCGCTCAAAATGAATACAATTGTTTTGTTTTCTCTTGGTAAATTTATTCGTTGTTTAGAATAATGAAACGGGCGTATTTGCTCGGGGAAATCCATTATCTAACAATTTAAGACGAAGCCGCCTAATGTGTTGCAATTTTTCGTCTATAATAACAGTATGCAAATTACAGACAGATCTCTTAGACCCGACAATATTCAGAAAGAGAATTTACTTGCCAAACAATCTAAGACAATTAATAGTATGCTATATTTTTGACAAAGCACTTTGTAAAGTGTTATAATACTTACTATTAGTACCTAATTAGATTGTATGGTTTTAAAACAAGATTGCTATGAAATAAACTTAAAATAATCCGCTATCGCTTATAACCTGCAATCGTACCTACATGAAGGTACGCTTCAGCCGACGTACGACATTAAGTAAAAGAGTTCCGTGAGCTGTAATTTAGTAGAAAGCATTGAAATATTCGTGTATAATCTGAATAACATGCCGATATGAACAACGGGGGAATACGGAGGAACGTTAGGGTGTATTTTATCCAATATTAAACGTTTAGGGAACTGCGAGTGGAATATTTTACGAATTACGCGAGGGCTTTTACAATATTCAATAAGATAATAGATGAAAAGAGTACATCTTCATCAAAATATGCTTCGTAAATTATGTAGTCCCCTTTATTCAGAAGCTATTGTAAACGAATATACACAACCACATTATATAAACTTATATCTATGAACGCATTTTACATAACATTGGCAACAATAATAATAATCTATTTTTTTTTCTTGTTAGCGCAATGCATCTTTATACGAATATATTATTTCTTACAATAATTCAAGACCCTTTCACAACTTTATTCACACAAGTATGTGATCTACGACCTCCATAGCTAGCCGCATGTTAATACGTGTTCGTCAGATAAGAGAGAACCTCAATTTCTTCAGGACCTTCGTAATGTAATTTTTCGCCTCTCCATTTTCTGTGCCCAAAAGTTGGAGGTTTATTGAAATATTGGATATCAAGTACGGCGGAGTTGTTTTTATTATTCAAAACTTTGCCATATTCTTGGATCGAAATGCCGGACTGGCCTATGTGTAAAGGATATATTGAGTTTATTTTGATTTTGACCTCGAAACAAATTGGTCTGACGTTATAGAAAAATATTGGTTAATATCGATAGTGACACTGATAAAAGTGCTCTCAGCCTAAGCCAAACAAACAAATTTGAAAATATTGTTATTCCATCTAGTTTTCCTCATAATGTGAGTACATGTACTTATTATCTTTTCACCCCACAGTTTCACCCGCAATACCCTATTTTATCCCCTTAGGGGTTGAATTTCAGCAAATCCTTTTTTAATTTCTATTAATACTCCATACCATGACAATCTGTCTGCTCATACAATAATTTGCATCCTTTCTCCTCTTATGTGTTGAATTTTGAAAAAGGTGAAACATGTTTTCATAAAGATGTTGACTGACATGTCAAATTAGCATTTTTTTATTTTATATGGTGTTTTATATTTAATACTACATTGTGACGTCATAATTGTGAAGCATCAATACTGGTAATTAAAAATCATTGCATGGATGATGATTAGTGTTTGTTTATCTTGAATACAGGCAATATCCCTATTGTCTTAAAAAGCATTATCACGTGATAGGTATGTAAGTTTCAAATAAAGCTGACCAGAAAAGTATTATTTTCGATACAAACTTTGCCACTTTTCCCTTAGGTGATTTTCGAAAAAGTCTGAAAGGACTGATTTTCATATAAACTTATATTTATTCCCTTAGGGGTTGAATTTAGAAAAATCGTTCCATAAGTAATTACCTACGTTATATAAGGAAGTTAAAAGGAACCTGTGGGTATTTCGAGTTTCTAGACCTTGCAGTTTAAGCAGTGCGCTGATATGCCAGTCAGTCAGTCAGTCAGTTTCTCTTTTTTCTACATATAGATTTTGTAGACAAAAGATTTATTAAGTACTGTAAAATATCAGAAAGATGTTAAAACTAATTTTCATTAGTACTACAAAGTCCTTTATATGTGATAAATTGTGAGCAATTTGAATTACTCAAGGATTACTGTAGCAGTATCTTTAATCTCTATAATTATGTACTTATTAAAAATGATTGTCTGTTTCTTTATTTATAACGTATGCGCTCTTATACCATTCATCTAATTGCAATGAAACTTTCGTGAGTTGTTAAGCGCACGCCCGCGATTGTTTTTGGCAAAAAACAAGAAAAAATAGAGGTACTGCAACACAAGTCGGGGATTAGCTAGTATGTTATATAAATAAGAGGTAGGTACTACTAAGTATGATTGCTTCCCAAGTGAGTTGATTTGTAACAGGAATAAGCTGGTAATAGGTACGCGGGAATGCATAACTTGTGGCTGCGATCTAACCGCGCGAAACTCGATGCCGACAACCAGGACAGTATCGATGTATTTTCCCATCGCAGGCACTAGGCTCATATAAACATAGAAACTCAGACCTTCTATGAATACTTTATGAACCTTTCCTCTGGTTTGCGCTGTTACTTTGCATTGGCGAATTTTGGAGTGTATCAGATTTTTTTTTTGTATGTATTCTATAAGTATTACATTGTCGTGTTAATTATGCCTTATTTATACACACTCTCGCTATGCCTTGTGGAAGAAATCAGGGAAACTTCACGGCATCCCTAAGCTCGGCGTAAACCACTCAACTAGTGAAAAATTTTCATGCTTTTATTTCTGGACGGGCTGACACTCGATCGCTTACGGCGCGTGGTGTGTCACTTCGCCGCCCAACTTGATTTATGCGACCAATATGGCGGCCGCTGTCACTGCTCACCGATATCAAACCACGCACATATCATCTAACGAGATATACTTGCCCAGATTTCACGTAAAATAGAATAAAAAAGGTTCGTCTACTGTTATGTCCTAACGGAGTTTAGTCACAATCTCGCCATCATCGCGAGCTATATTTCAGTATAGTAATGTTCAGTGGGAAAGTTTAAATGTACTTTCTAGTTCTATGATTTGACACATTAAAATTAATAAAAAAAATCCACCTTTCACAGAATAACTTCCAATTTCTAGAAGCCTGATCAATATTTAATCTCTTGTTAAAGAAATACCTATCACTGTCGGTGACTTATGTATAATGACAAAGACGGTAATAGTTTTAACCATTGATTAAGTTTGATTCGGCTTTCAGGAACTGGCGATAAGTCATTTTGTAAAAAAAAAACACATATTAATATTCGTAAAAAACCTTGTAGTAAAACAAACTCCATCACTCATACTGACAAACCGAAAGAAGATTTAAGCCAGATAGCTTTTGTAAAACCTTTGTGAAAATTCACGGACCTCACTTATAAAGGCTTTATGAAATATGTCTCAATAGCGAGTCGTTCATAAGCACGACAATATCAAGTAGGTGCCTAGAGACGACACCTCAGGCTCGTCTCTTCTATTGCCATCGCTAAGTAGGTCGAATAATGTGACGGGCTTGCCAGAAGTGCACTCGGGACCCTCCGACCGCTTCGAGTGCCCTCTACGACGATCCTCCATACTAAAATCGCTTGATTTGGCATGATTTTTAAATGCCGATAGCGGGGTACAGTCGACAGCCATATTTGCAAAAAAATATAATATAAAAAGTACTCGTATTTTGCACATATTTTAAATAGATAATACAAAGATTTACTTGCATGGTACGCTATTGTGTAATAATCTTGTAATATCGGTGGAGCTTGTAGATATATTGTGTTTGATTTAATCTTACTTAGTTACATACTATTTTCATTTTTATATTAGGATTTCTATGTTGATTCTAGATACATACACTGAGACGTACCCATTTTTTGTAATTAGGTACAAATATTATATAGCAAAAAGAGGTCAAATCAAATTTTATATCCCATTAAAGTTCGTATTAGGATCAGATTTCGGAAATCTTAATAATGTCGTTGAACTTACGACGAAACCCAAAAGTTCTTTTTTTTATGTCAGAAGGTTGGCAAGTAGGCAGGATTGTGTTTATATTCCTATTATAAATAGGTCGTTTACATATATATAATATATTGTTTTATATTTTATATCAAATAGAAATAGAAAATAAACGTTAAATAAATTTGTAAATTATATGATTAGGAAATCCGTTCAGAAAAATCAGTTTAACATATTTTTTTTTATACCGGCAACCATTAGCCATTAAGGCATGGAAATAATCTATTAAGTACTTATTTATCATATTCAGCAATAATAAGTACATATAATCTTAGTATTTCCAACTAAAAAAAAACGAATTACCTACTACAAAGTACCTGCTTGAAATCACATCAAGGGTTTTTTAACAGATTTCATGCAACTTTACAAAAATATTGTTCGTTTAGCTAGTGGGTAAAGTACATTGATCTACAACTTCTTAATTGTAGATCAATATACATTAGCCATGAGGGGAGGAAAGATGTCGCAAAAATTCGTTGTGCACATCGCTCACCAGCTCTGACGGACCGACTGAAATGAGAAATTGAAACGCGTTACTAATCACAAAATATCTTGTCGGTGCCCATGTTCATTGCTTTCAATATTATTATCTAATTACAGATTGATATATCGGTACTTAGCTCTCGAAAATTAAATCAAGGCTTTACCTTAATAGCATTTTGCTACGAACCTACCTAAAACTCGCACCCTCTTGAAATTTAATTGACGTCTTCGTCTATAGAGCGTCATGCGGTAAGAATGTTAAAATAATTTTTGCCATTTACGATGTTCCTTCCCACTTTGCTCTCAGATACGACTCACTGAGGTGAGTATTTAGAGAGCTTGATAAATTAGGCTCGAAATCGATTTATTGCAAAGTCGCGTTTAAATGAAAATGAAAAATTCACAAAATCTGTTGGAATCTCATAATAACCTTTTCATCAATCAATACAATGAAATTCGAAACTGACAGGGGGTGGCCTCTATTATTTTCAGATCATGGCACATTTTTTACACGATAAATACTTTTCCTTCGAGTCATCGTAGGAGCTTGCAGAAATCGTTGGAGGCTTTCGTCTTTTTCATTGTTCAGCAAATAAGCCTAG
The DNA here is from genome assembly GCA_951216915.1 of Tetheella fluctuosa. Taxonomy (NCBI): domain Eukaryota; kingdom Metazoa; phylum Arthropoda; class Insecta; order Lepidoptera; family Drepanidae; genus Tetheella; species Tetheella fluctuosa. The sequence goes on along the minus strand of OX578227.1, from coordinate 8,278,004 downwards.
TGGGTGGACAAAGGCGGCGTGTCGTGACGACAAGCACGTAAGGGCCCGCTTCCGCCGCGCCAGCACACTCAGGCCGCTAGCGCGAGCCACCTCGAGCCTTGAGCTCGCCTCGAGTGCCTGTCGAGCCGAGCGCTGACGAAGCCCACCGAATACCTCACATTATTACGCTATGCAGCCGCTACAAAATAGAAAGCTACGGATTATGCAGTCATATTCCCGAAATAGTGAGAATTTTTACTCTATATTTATATATTTCTGATATAGACCTTCCATACATTCCATACATTTTGGTTGAGTAGGTATTGAAGTTTTGTATGAAACGGTAGATTCTTTTTCAGACTATGAAACCAACGTTTCATAGTAAAAAATTGTTTTGTCTTAATTAGTAGGTACTTAAGTAGGTAAGTATTTAGAATCTTCATTCAGTGTCATATTAAAAAATATTGTTTGGATGAGTATTTTAACCCTAAAACTTAAGATTTGGAAAAATATAAAATAGCCTTTCGTTTTATAAAATCAACATATCTATTTTTTTTTGTTCATAGGCCATATGTATTCGTTAAGAGTAGGTAGGCTTTATCAGTTAGAACGTACAAACACAACGATCGTAATGAAATAATATTTTTAACATTCAAAGTTAGAAAGCCACACGTCGCGATGGGACGCGGCGCGCGGCGGGCGCGGCGAAAAATAACTCAATTAAGTTTTACATTCAAGTGTTCCACGGACATGGATAAATGCGGTTATCACAATTATCCCATGTCCGGGATAACTAACGAGCTTCGCTGGGACTAGACAACGTTAACATATTTTGTAATTAAAAAAGGGAATTTTCATTTTTATACTCCTTATTCTACTAATAGTACCTACCTACTGTAATATTATATTGCATAAAATTTTGTGAAAAAGTAGGTACTAATGAAAAAGATGTATAATATTTGTTAATTTTTATGACGCCTTATAACAAATATGCGTTACTGTGCTATGCTTACTATTCATTATTTACATATAAAACAGTCATAAACTTTCATGATTTACTTTTCAATTTACAAAATGAGTAAAAATAATCAACACAACCCAACTACGTTGGTCACTTGCTCTATATTTCATAGAGGGTTACATTTAGTTAATTTACCAAGACTGTCTTAAAAAGTACTAGCAGTTGGAAGCCGAGAAGGGTGGTGTACGGACGCCACGCTGAGCATCGCAGGGTTCCGCAGGCGACACGATCGCCTAATGGAGGGGCCTGGCTACCCGGGGGGCTATTACACACATTGCTTTTATCGAAAGAAAGCTAAGACTTTCTTAATAACGAAGGATTTAGCCTTTCTTCTATTACAGTCGATGATACCATTTTAGAAAGGATTTCGTGCTACTTGTGCGCAATACTAAGCTTACAACGGTACCGATATCGCTAAATTCGATTTAACAATTAACAAATAAGCGTAATACTCAAGTCTATTACTTACCTCTTTCTTTTACATCAAGATTTAGCCGATGCACAGCAAAAATGATTTACCGAAAAAAAAGCTATTATTTATTATTATAGTTAGATTAACCCAATCCTTGGCATGAATCGACATCTACATTCCATGAAGTGAAATACAGTCGATTCACCGCAATCAGGCAAAACTTCCGAGATCGACGTGTCGACTAACAAACTGTTCAGTCGGAGGCTACACTCACTACACACAATTATCCACCTTACGACTAAAACTGTAAAGTATCAAATCGTAACAACGAATAGTTATTTAATTCTTTGACAATGATGTTTCACAGCCACTTAAAACTTTTGAGTGAATAACAAATCTCCTCAGAAAAGTCTATTCAACGAAGTTACACTGTTAAATTGTTTGTTGGGAGACAAAAAGTCTTTTTGCAAAGTTAAAAGCATATAAAAATACATACAGAGGGATCAGGTGGGTACGCAGTTACATCGGTCGAGTCATTTGCATAAGCGATTAAAAAAACAGCGGCAAAGTTTATCCCTATACTTTTATATTTGCTTTTTGTATTTCATTTCTGATTTGTAAATAGTAATTATCCTCAAAATACTCGACCACGAAAACGAATACCTATTAACTGTCAATCAATCTTAGGCTGCTATTATAACGTGTTTATCTATTATATCTATTATTAAATAATTAGGTATCTTTGACAATTTTACACCTAACTCTTTCACATCACGTTATTATAAAAACGCTACAACTGCGATTTTATCAGTTATATTACAACCACAAATAATTTCTTATTGCTCAGTTTAATATTTTCTTTACCTATGGCTCTTCTGAAATCTCAACAATCCAATTCTACTGAAATTCTAAGGAAAGTACTGACTTGAATTAACCATAACATTGAGGAAACGTGTCGAAGTGGCAACTTGACAAAAAGCTTCACGTGATTGATGCTCCTTCCCCCATCCAACCTTTAGGGGAACAATAATATTATTATACACATTTGTTTTTAAAATAATGCAGTTACTAAAGTATTATGAATAATTCATACAGAATAAAATGTGTGATGTCCTAGAATATAATTGTAATCATATATGTACTTACAAAACAATTAAACATGTTAGTCTAGATATGTCTCCGTTCTACACTTACATTGTATAAGACAAAAAGCACATGGACTCTGATAAAACTCATCAGCGCATAGGAACTAAACTCGTATAAGAACCAGTATATTTATTTAATTACTAGCGCAGCAGTTGACAAATCCATTTACCACGGGACGTGGCATTATCTTTTGTTGTCTGCGTCTGAGACCAATCAATTACACGGGAGTCGCCAGTGGGGAGTTGATTACTGCTCCACTACTGATGTAGACTTAACGATACGGTCCAAATGCACCAGTGTACGAATGCCTTTTCAATTATATACTTAATTATTTAAAAAAAAACATAGTAAAGGAAGAGTGGTCGATTTGTGAATCAGAAAACACAAAAAATCTGTATTAAATTTTTAGTGTAACGGAAAAAAAACTCAAAAAAATGAGAGATTTATATAAAACTAAGCGTTTTAAAACACATTTTTAAAATAGAAAAATACTGCGCTGAAAATAATCAAGCACACTTCTTATTTATTATGATGATAAATTTATCTTCTTGTCACAGTTCATAAAATAAACTTCCATTGAAAAGGCGCTAAAAGATCCCTTATCTCAGTTACAACCGCTTTGAATAACGATCCAAAGTGTAACCCCATCGCGGGCGGTTCTTTGATGTCGTTTAATTATAAAAGTTTTACTTGTAAAGGAAAACCTTTTACAAGTCGCACCCAGAAACACTGCACACAAGCAATCGCGGAGACACTTATGATTCCATAATGACACCATTTGGTCTAACGCTTAAACATTTTTATACCGCTTTAAGATGCACTATCATTTTAAGATACCTATAAATTCAGTACTAATATAGCATAACGAAGGTTGAAAAGCAATTAATAAATCAATAAAGATACAATGAAACTGTTTTGTTGTCGATAGGTAGGTACTATTTATATTCACATTGCCTTTGGCATCACGTCTCGCGTCGAACTGCGTAAAGTTCATTTATCAGGATCTTCCATTTTACCATAAATTCTCGAACGACATTTTCTAGACTATACATACTCGTCGAAGTATTCTAAAAATACGAACGAGTACTTTGCAAAGCGAGTCCCAGGGTTCATAGTTCAATGATGTCCGATGTCCAAATAGGGTAAAATTATTTATAATTAGATTCGATTCGAGATTATTTTCCTCTGTTTCGCCCTATCTATTTTATTTTTACTTACTTCTAAATAATACATTCTTCCGTTTTCTGAAACTGAACATTATCTATTAAGTATTTACATCTGTAGTCTTCTCAATGCTCGAGTTGGTTTACTGTTATTTTCTCAACACCTATTGAAATTTTTCCGAAACATTCCATTCTTTTGCAGACGTTGAATTATTTATTAAATATAACATCCCCCATTACTGTTTGTTCCAACAACTTGTACTTAAAGTACAGTAATCGCAGTATCGCTTCTCATAAAGAAATTCATGTATTCTAAAAAAAGGACAAAACAAAATATAGCTGTGGTCACCAGTAAAGTAGGGCATAGTGGGCTGGGCGAAGGTATCGATCAGCTGCTAAAACAAGCTCAACGCTAATGTATGCCTAGCCATTGACTAGTAGGTAGGTACCCTATATAAAGTCTATATCACCTGCGACTGTCTGTGTTCCTGGTACAATGACCCAGTTAAACGATTCCGGGACATATTGATTGAAACTTGAAATACCGTTGTGTTTTATGGAATTGGATTGGAAAGAGCATCGTTACAAGTCGTGTTGGTCGTATAGCTGCGCAATGCTCAGTCGTTTAGAACGACACGAGTTTCAATTAAAATTAACGGAAATAATATCTTCCTTAAAATAATAAATATTCCATCTGATACTACAGTCACATTACAGCAAATAATTTCCCGGACACAAAAGAAAAATTGAACAAACCCTAAATTGTCTCGAATTACTAATCGATGACGTGGAATTTGTTTTACTTCCAAATTGAATCTCCCTCATTATTGTATGACGTGATGAATCATCCTAGACAAACGTTTCGACGCAAAGTAAATGAAACGCTCGAACTAGATGACTATATTTTGAAAGATTACTATTTAATTTCAACTGATAATGTGAACACTTATCGTTAATATTGTTCACGATTGATGGAAACTTTGTAGTAATGCATCGTTTTTTACAAAGTATAGTAACGCAATTAAACATTATACCGACGAGCAATTTGTTAAGTCATGGATACCGACTACATTTGGCCGGTATACTTCGTAGCGCTTGTTAATTATATGCAAGAAGATTTTAGAATGTTTATACTAAACTTACAAGCTTTTTCTATACTATAACTTTTTCCAAAAGTATATGATATAGGTAAATCAGCAATAAATATTTCCATTTGCTTTGCTGAAGCCATAATTGCCCGTTAATGAGCCGTTAGTGGTATTAACGAGTATTCGTATCACAAACATTTTCTTGCTGCTTTACCACTGTCATGAATGTCCCTATGCACTTAAGTCGTCCATTAAGGCCAAAGCAACGTTCACTGACGGAACGCGATCGTAAAACCTTTATAACATCCTTCCAGTACTTGTAAAACGTTTTGAGAGTCTTTGGCGTTTTATATGACCTTTATACTATCCTGCACTATTTGCCTTTTTCTGATGTCTCAGAAAGATCACAACTCCGTTTGTATTAGACTGTATGCATAGCCATAATTTCTCCTAATAAAGATAATATTCTGATTAATAATTCTACATACTTACTTAGCCATAATTGCTAACTATGGCTAAATTCGGAAATATCTATGTTTAAAACATCAGCTTGAATAAAGTTTTACTTAACTAACTACTCACGATTAAAGGTAATTAAGTTTTAATATCGTAGTGTAAAACAGATTTAGTTACATTAGATAAATTATAGCTACTGAATACATTATTCTTTATAAATATATTGTAAAATGTGTAAATAACCTCATAATATACAGAGAGTTATGCTGACTCTTCACATGGCGTTGCGAATTCGTGATTGTGTGTGTATTGGCTGTATTTGGCAGATATTTGATATGTAACTTTAGTACGACATTATAAGACCGTCTACACATGGCTAATACATACCAAATATGTCCAAATATACCAAATACATAAACTTGAATAGCTAAGTGAAATGCCGCCATTAGAGTTACTGTTTAATCTGAACACAAGTAAACGTATTAGGACTACAAACCGATGGCGGCGAAGGGCGAGCACGCGAGCTTGGGCGTAGCGCCAAGAAGCCACAACTCTTCTCTTGATATATTCGTAGGGAACCCGGTATCTTGCGGTTCATGCCACTTTAACACAATGCAAGCAATAAAAATGCACGGTTTGGTGAATGAACGGTCGCTTATTAGGAGAGGTCTTGATTTCCTAGCCGGCTTAGAGATAAGTTTAATCAGAGTGCCGTTAAGTTTTACTGCCTCGCCGGGTGCATACGTTTTATGGCGGGTTGGGGCGACATTGTCAACAGATCTTGCGACGCTCTTTACGGCTGCTGAAACGTTGCTTTAACGGTTTTATAGTTTTCGTCGTTTCGTCGCGCTGACGGTCACAGCGCCCTTAATATCCGACACTAAGTGCCCGCTCGAGGCTCCGTTGCTCTCAAAAATGACTGTTTTTCTTTCATGTACGCTGAGATTTCCATCTTTACGATATAGGAGTTTTACATTTTTACTTGGTTTTTGAGTAGATATTACACACAATATTCTTTTTTTTATTTTTTTTTCCAAAACGAATTGTAGGTACCTACCAAAATACATTTCATGTCAAAAGTCTGTAGCGACATCTATCAAGACCTCCGCTACCCGTGGATAGATGGCGCAACAAGATTCTACATCGCGCTAACAAAGTACTTCGACGACTTAGCATATATACAAGATTCCAACATATACAGTTGGGCGTAAGGGTGGAAGAAGGTCCCTTGGACCCACCACCTTCTGTTCCTGCCAAAAATAATATACAGTTGGACCGCGGTCCTCAGGCACTATGACCCAGCCTGGCGGAAGATCTTCCCTTTTCAATTGAAGAGTCTACTACCTTGCTCCTCCATAAGTCTAGTAACACACTGTAGTTTAGGCAACTTGGCCCAAAATTATCCAAAATTAATTATGCCCCAGGCGTTTTTCGCATTGGGAAACTCGTCCCACAGTCAAATCGAACAAAAACGATAGTGTAATTTTATAGTTTTCGGTACTTATTATTAGAAAAGTCTTAGATGATTGTAGGCTAAAAATAGCAATATATTTAGTTTTTAATCATACATTCTATCATCGTATAACACATAGGTATATGTGTAAATAACTTCCAAAGTAACAACAAAAATACAATGTTTATAATATTATAGAAAATTTCCTCGAAGCTGGTATCGCTGCTGAACGGCAAATTTCCTAGCGGCTAGCAGCGTTTGACATATAGTTTGGTCCAAAGGATGCGTATTTTTTAAATTTGCCAACGCAGCTGCCTTTCCTAATCGCCGGTAGGTAAGATGGCGCAAGTGTAACATCACATGTGGCATCCCACACCATCAGCCTACCTAACACTTCATGGGATCAAAGTCATAAAGACGTCCGGCCTCCCCTACCGTTGCAACGTGCAATACTTACAATACATTATAATATACCTACCTTCTTTAGTAGAAAGTTGTATAACCAGCAATCTATCAAACAGTTTTAATGAGCTCGTTTAACTACTTTTCCTCTTCTAGTTTTCCACATGTTTCATAGCGCAGGCTTCTCTCAAACATCATATCAACAGCGTCTAGTTTCATGTAGCACTTACTGTAAGTCTTCTTTAATTAAACTGCAGCGCAATGACGAAAAGCGCAATCACGGCTACAATCACGCATGTAAGCGACGTCTCTGCAATCTCGCGTCAACTGCAAGCCTTACATTATTAATTTGCAGTATAATTAATTAATAACATGAATATTTGGTCATTAATCAGAACTGAAACTGTTACGTTATGACTATTTCCTAAACATTGGACAGAGTAATACTAAAGTGCGGCTTCCTATGAATCAGATTGAACATTCAATCTTGACGCAATTGATTTATTACTTGCGAGTTTATATTTAATTTGCTTGCAAAGTCGCATACAAGTCTGTAGGGCTTCTCAAAGCAACTGGCTTATTTAAGCCTTTTTCTCTGAACTGTGATGTTGGCACTAGACATCGACGTACCTATCTCAATCAATAATTATATATAGCTATTATCTAGTTAAAAGAATTATTTCCAGCCCAAGTGCTCTCAGGCTCAATCTTGCTATATGAATATGAATGCTTAGACGATGTTTGATTAAAGCGGCACTGCAATATTGAAGGATGCAAGACTTCGCGACGCAGGGCGGCGCCGGTGCCGCCTCAGAAATGCCATTTGAAAGGATTCCTAGCGAACTTCCCGACGTGTATACCAAGTTTCCGCTTAAATTATAGCTTTACATTTGTATGGACATGCTTATTTACAGTTCTTTGATAATTATTATAATGGTGAAAGCAGTGCTCGTTGAACTACATTGAAACACACGGTAATCCGCTCAGTTATTCTACATACAATTGGAATTATTCCAATTTTTATAACGTATTCAAATGATAGTTTATAATAACGATTTCATAATGTCTCAACTCATAAATCACAATTTATATGGAACCGTTGGTATCGACTGTTTTACGTCATCTCAATATGGGCCGAGTTAGTATGTATTGAGAGAGAACTGATAAGTCAGGCGCATATAAAACAAAGTATTAGATAATAGCATCACGTAAGGGTAGTTATGACGTTTCATTGCGTGCAACAAGTGAAGGCAGGCGCCAGGCAGCCGCCACCCGCCAGCCGCCCGCGCCGACGGACGTGGGGCTCCGAAAGGAATTTCAATCTGGTCGTGATGAGCTGAGCAAAGGCGCAAATTACACACGACCGTCCGTCTTTTATTGCCAGTACGACGAACGCTACGAACGCTCAATCTCGAATTTGAGAGAATGCCTTATCGTTGAGACTATTCCAAATATATTAACCGCATTAAGGTAGTAGTATGTATACCATTCTATGTTATCGACTTTCACGCTACTGACTTACAAAGATTTTCTATTCCTAAATGTATAAAATATGTATAAATAAAGTTTATACCTTCGTAACGTAATTACGATGAAAGACATAAAATCGAGAACCCACCGTAAAAGAGTCGATATTGTTTAGTTGGCGCGTAAATAGTGAACTGGGTGGCGTCGCGTCGAGCAACAAGTAGGGCGACGCGTCGGCGCCGCGCCTCCGCACCTATTAGCGGTGCACGCATGCCAAACATACGCTTATCTATCATTGAGAGATCTTAATCGTCTGGTTATTAAAGAACTGCATCTATATATGTAAATTATTTTGTAAAGTTGACTATTCTTTCGTGTGGGAAGCTACCATTAACAATATTGAATTTATCTTGAAAAAGCCAAGGTGTATTTTAGTCACTGCATAATTTTAGTTACGTTATTTGCTACGGCTTTCGGTAGATTGTTGACGTCGTCACATCTACGAATGCTACGGTCGCAGTAGTTGCTACGATAGTGCTACGAGATAACGCACTTTGTTGTTTTTAATCTCTTGATTAGTCATTTAGATAGACTGTTATGAGTTCTTTACATTCTAATGAATTTTATATACTATAAAATCTTAAATACATATTATAATTTTACATCTTATTAGGTCAGGAAATAAAGAAAAAAAATATATATATATACTATTATATTTTGTTCTGTACTCAAATAATGTAATTATGTATATACGAGTATATTATATAAAGCTTTTAGAGGGATACTGTTATTAAGGGTAAAATTATTTATTTGGGGGATGAAAATCACAAGGTTATACTTATATAAAACGCCCTAAGAAGATACAATTTGGGTATAATATTATTGATAACATTAAGCAAAACAAACCAAAATAATACTTAACTATAAAGAATAAACATATTATTGTTTTGTTTGTTGCTCTCTACCTATTTCATAACATTGCGTAGTTGTGAATATTATACGAAACCCTCCGTGCGCGAGTCTGTCTCGCACTTGACTGGTTTTTTATTGTATTAAAATGATAGCAGATATAGTATGCTCTACCCCTCAGTCCCGTTTATCCGTAGCGAGCCGCTTACGATACGCCTAAATAGACAATCCGAGGGAATTTAAAATCCCACGTAATGCTTCATTCTTCGAAGAATTAAATTATGTAGGTATCTTACAAACTCAATAGACAAGCACAAAGATATTAAATAAAGGTAAGAAACAGCTACTTTGTAAAACTCAGATCAACTTTTGTGTGTTGTTCTTTCGGTAAAATTTTACGTTTTGTTTAGTATTAAAACCAAAAAATAATTTAAACTTGGGTATTTTCATCAATGCAAAAACATGGTGAAATCAAAATTATAAATAGAAACTGATCTAAGCCATAAAACGTAAAAACATGATTAGTTCCTTTTTACAAGCTTTTTTATGTAAAGAATATTTTAGGGTTTGTAAAAGGTTTTTTGCAAAATACATCTTTTACGGAATAAAACCACGAGGCAATAGCTTTTTTATGTGCATTGAATAAGGATGAGTTAGTTTACTTTACTTAATAGTTAGCATATTTTTTTTAATTACTACAATTTAAATAAGTAGTTATTGCAACCGTTGTTACGTTTTTGTGAAGCCTGTCTTGAAGTCACAGTGCACAACTTGAGTTTAGTTCCAAAATAAAATGTTTCAACAAACTTGCCATTAAGTCGATAATATCGTTTGCATTTACAAACTCATAAATTATTTATTTATTTATTTCTTTATTTATTAATTTGCATTCCATAAGGTGACCTTAGGTGGTAAATTAGGTCTAAGTAAATTTATGGACCCTGTCGGGCACAACAAACATTAGAAGTAGGAGAGAGGAGATAATGTTGTAGTTTTTGACGATATAGATATATGATAATTAATTGAATTTATATAATTTTTGTGTCATTTATGTAGTCATTAACTGTATAATATGCTTTTTTTAATAATATCTGTTTAAGTTTATTGATAAATTTTGTATCTGTTTCGTCTTTTAATATATCTGGTAATCTATTATATATTTTTATGCTCATCACGTAGGGACTATTAGAGTGTAATGTTAAGTTGGAAGTGGGTAGCATTAACATGTTCTTATGTCATAGCGATCGGTTTGTATTTTTTTCTCCACGATTTGTGAAGAAACTGATATATTTTCTGACAAATTTGCATGTTTCCAGAATGTAGAGGCATGGTAAGGTTAAAATTTTATGTTTTTGAAAGAAAGGTTTGCAGCTAGTGGTTTGGTCTATATTTGTAAGAATTCGGATTAACTTCTTTTGTAGTATCTCTATAATTATGCATTGTTTACGCGTGTTTTTCAGTAGGTGTCCTCAATTATACTGAGACCACAATCGATCGATTCACGCGTCAAATAAAAATGAATTACCATAGGGTGATATAACAAGGCCACGAGATCCCCGACTCACCTACGGTACGCTACCACTATGTAGGATGCTTGTAGGGGCGCGCCGTAATGGCAGTCCACTTCCGCTTTATTAAATTTCTTCGCAAATACACTTTTATTGTCGACGGCCAACGATCTTTGTAGAGGACATCATTGTCTTCGACCGACGGACGTTTGTATCGTATGCAAATAGTGAAACAAATGGGGTCCGTCCTTAGTACGTTTTATGATTTTTATGAACGTTCAGACAATAGTGCTGGCATAAAATTCGTGCATAAAAATTTCACAAGTTAAAAAAATTTTGCTAGGTTAGGTTATTCTTTTCAATACATAAATTAAATTAAATTTCAGATGTAGGTATAAACACCTACATTTTTGCACTAAACATAACGAACAATCACGAACAAAATTAAAATGCAGTCATGTAAAAAATGTCTTATTACTTGTACTTTTTTTATGGAAGCGTTCACAAGGCTTATAGGAGCAAACAATACATATATATATACATACATGAAGTCTGAACCGTGATGCCACTTTGCGTCTACTTATGGCTTCCTAATGAAGTTGTCGCTAGATCGCGAGTGTGTGGGAATGTCGTGTACCTTCCTACACCACTTTAACTTTTGTTTGTAAAAGCTTGTCTTATTATAAAATAGGTACGTTCGAGGTGTGCAGGTTTTCATCTAAAGGTCTTACCAATCCATAATCACTTTTCGAGCGATTTCCTCTAGGGTAGCGAAAGTGCAAACATATCACAGGGTTGCCACTGAATAGTTACAAATAATAAAACTAGCATTTTTATGTTATTTGTAGCTATGATCTTGGTTTCGTAGGGCGTATCTCCAAGTTCCAGGGTTTAAGCCTCTGCCGATTTTCATCAAAAAACAATTTAGGTTAAGTAGTTTAGTTAGCCTTAAATAGACAAATTTATAAATATAGACTTAATATCACATGGAATAAAATGTAGTTTAAATACTTTATGTACCTGTATTACAATAATGAATATACTTATCCGTATTTGTACTGAGTAACATTAATTTAATGATTGGAACGAACAAAATAGATTTCAGAATATTCCAAACATGGATATCAAATAAAATATTTTTACCATTAGGGAATCGTTGCAAAGACAACCCTGAAGTATGCCAGCACTCAGCCAGGCTAGAGGTTCGTCTTGAACAAATTGCCGTGATGCCCTCGCCATATTAAGTTAACATCCTCCTCTTCTACTACCACTTTTACTACTATCCACTTACTAAATTCACTCATAACTAATTTATCACTACATTAGAAATTATAAATGCTTTTAATGACGTGCTATCAAAGTATAATTATAATTATATAATACTGAATACTTAAATTACAAAAGTTTTTAATTACGAAGCTTTCCTTGTGTAGAGCAAGGAAAATGTATTTTACCATTGCAAACTAAAATAAACCAAGTTAAAACTATAATCAATAACCCGAGCCCTACATTTTTCATTAACGCAGGTAAGGGTGTGGGGAGTAAATGCCAGAGCTTCTATAGGAAAAGTTGGGGTGGTGCGGGAAGCTCGAGGGGAAAGAGGAGGCCTATGTAGAACAATGGCTACCATGACATTTAGCATGGAAGCGATTGTCACGGACCGTTAGAGTCGCGAGCCACTCGGCGTACAGCCGCCCTTCGCATAGCTTCTCAAGTACGGATTGTCACAGTATCTTTTTTCTTTTTTATGTTCCTTGCTGGGAGGTTTGTTTGACCCAAATTATAACAAACATTTTGTCTAACATTGCGTAAGAATTTCAATGAAAAATCAAAAGTAATTTCAATGATTTATTCATCGCCAGACTCGCAATCCAGGTTGCGTAATAGTGCCCTCTGATTATTGAACTCGGAAACGAAACAGGATAATGCTAGTATTAAGGTCATAAGCAATAGCATAAGGATGTGAACAAAAACATAAACTGTTTAAATATTTTAAGCGGGAAGTGTTTTCCGTGCAAAAAGCAAAGCGGAAAAGTTTATTGGAAGAATAAATTGGGACTAAAAAGCAGGGCGCTTGCTCGAGTTTCTCTCGAGGGTGGGTAAAAACAAATTGTTGCTAGATGGTAAGTAATGCCGGGGACGTGCCGCAACGAGTCGAATTACTTCATTTTACTTCATTCGCCTGCAGGTGTAGTCGGCTATACACACCGCAGGCAGCGCGCCGCCGGAATGAAATTAAATTTTAATTGTTGAATTAAGTACATTAATGGTTGCTTTTTTTTTTTAGCCTCACCAACAAATTTTATTTTGGAGGGAAGACAATATGCATGCAAAAATTACTACGATATTGTATTATTGAGATAAAAAAGAAATAGATAGGTAAGATACCAATATGATGCTTAACAAAATAAATTCAATAAATGGATTTGGCTCTGAGTATATCCACTGAGTCGACAAAAGTGAGATTTCCATCTATTCAGCTGCTGCCAAACACCTGCGTTATTTCGTTCACGTAACTAACCTAAACAAGCATAACGTACAAGACTGTATACACATTACATCAGTACCTTCTTATAATAAAAATCTTTAATATGAACCAATCCATTTGATTTATAGCACGTAGGTTCCTATATAACACAAAACTGTAAACAGAGAATCATTTACAATATAACCTAGCTTAAATAGCTTCATCGCTAAATGTATATAGGTAGGTAAATATATATAGGCAGTATTTATATGCATAAACTTATAAAGATACCTACTATTATAATAATTTATGAGTAACTCAAAGATGACATGGCATAATGTCATGTCCTTGTACAAATATGTGCTACATGTATGTATATTTGAATCCATTAAGAACTATCAGACATCCGTCATCTAGCTTGAACGTAGTCGTCGATGTTTGATTATATATTTTATGATTGCATGATCATTTAATGAAAGCTTGATCATCATATTATTTATTTATTTTATTGCTGATGCCACTGATAAGGTCAACCTATAGACGGTTAATTATTTGCTTAATCGTAATCTGTTGATTGTAAGATATAGATATGGTAGTATTCTTATAAAAGTTTAAGTTACTAAGTTAGCATGTAAGTAATTACTTAAATTATGGACGTTAGCTCAAAATACGTAGGTACAAATGAGTATGTACAGCACTAAACAGCAAATATAGCTATTAAAACATTTTAATGACAACCACCCAACGAACTTCCCGAGGTTGGGGAAAGGCTGTTATGTTGGTATTTTTATTTTATGCGTGTCATTCAGAGTGTCACCCTCTGAACCCAATAGGGAAATTGGATTGATACTATTTTTAAGGGTTTTAGGACATCAACCGCGGTTTTTATGTTCAAACCATATTGCATCTTTATACTTTTATGTTAACGATATTAGGGTGTCCGTTTTTCACTAAAACTGAGTAGGTAATGTTATTTTGAACAAAGTATAATTTAAAGCACAAAATTAATAAAGTAAATTCAATGGTGACTATTAAAAACTAATGTAGTAGGTATACTTATCAGTTATCTGGTTCCCATAGACATGAGTGAGCAATGTCCCAGGATATTATTAATATAAAAGCTGCAGCAAAAAGTGGTTTGAAAATTATATTTATAACCCCGCAGATAGTCAATATTATGAGCATCCCACGTTTCATTCGTTTTTACACGTTTAGATTGCTACTTGGGAATAAATTGGGTATGAAATAAAACTAAGTAGCTGAAAGTTGTAGATGGTCGGCATAGCCACTACAACGCGCGCTGAACCAGTTGGTTGGTACGTACGAAACGAGAGTGGTGCGCAAAGTTGGTAGCACTGCTAGGCGAAGCGCTTGCGGCCACCCCGGGCCAACTTCTTTCGTGTCCCGGTTTTATATTTCGTGAACTGATGTTTCCGCCTCAGATTTTTCAATACTTCTCAGTTATAAATCGCTGTTTTAATATTGTTGAGAGAACAAAACGCAAACACGAAAGTTTCCGACGGATCTTTCTCATTGTGCAATAAATCTTTTAAAATAACATATTTGCCTAGTAGGTACTGTAAATTGTTCGTAACTTTTATAAATTCTTAAATTTTCTTTTATGAAATACTTACTTTATACTGCCCTTAATAATAGATAATAAATTCTGAAACATAATAAAAGACACACTGAAATAGCTACATATTTTTCATAAATCTTTTCCTTTATGTTCTTTGTTATGAAATGTAGTAAAAATATCTATAAAGGCTTTATAGGTCATTCTTCTAAGCTTAAAATCATAAATAAATCTCTACTATTTATTCCATGTAACACTATTGAATCTGTACAAAATTGGAGCTACTACTTAGTTTGTGGTAAGACTGGGTGTAAATATAAAATATTCTAATTAATTATGTGAACATTGTATAATTTGATAAAGGTTTTTATACATTGGCAGATGTCACTCCAAAAGTCAATTTCCTCAAATCGGCATATGTGTACCTATAAAAGTATTTTCTCATCCGCCTACTAGACGAGTTTGAGGATATAAAACAAACAACTGTCATCAACGTCGACTCTGCAAGCATCACTATTGCGTTGCGAGGTATTGGTTATTTCTGCGGTAGCTACCTATACCTCGCAGGGACCCTAACATCAAATAACGAAACTATAGGTCGACAAAATTAGTCTCTGAGATCTATAAAAGGTATAAAATAAAAACTAATAAACATTAGAAAGCTGGAACAGAAAATACAATATTTTTATGAAAAAAGTAAAACATTCTTTGTTCTGTAAAATAGATTGCTCACAAAAAGCTCCAAAAATAAGAGAGCAACCATGCTATGCACGGCTTTAACGAGTAAGTGGAATCAAGTTTAAATCTAGGGAACGCTCTGTATAAAACTGAGTAAGAAATGTTGAGTTGATAAATGATGTCCTAGGTCAATGAATCTCCATCAGCGCTTCGTGGCGCTGCTGCAATTTGAAAAAGAGAATTACAGTTATCTTCTTCTTGGCCTTTTTATTATCTGAGATTACAAGTCAGTGTACCGCTATTACTTTAAAGTAATAAGTGTAAATTCTGTGTACTTTACACAACTACAATGTTCTCCTACCTAACTACTACTCAATCGCTTATATGTAATGCATACAACACGTGTATAATATTCGTTTAGTATATTTATTATTAAAAAGAACACTAGTATGTGTCATCTTTTTAACTAATGATAAATAATAATATATTAACCTAACTAACCGATAACTATGCATCCGGTTTGGACTTATCCGCTACTGATAGGTACCTACTTATTGCGTAAAAACAATCTGGTATGGAATTTGCGGTTTGCTGATGATGAATATTCGAAAAATAATTAAAAGCAAAAGCATCTACAATTCACTACAAAACAAATACTTTTATTGTAACACTCAATGCGACTATGCGTTCGCACAAAATCATTCCGTGAAATACCACATCTGTTTCAAGGGTATCGAAATATCAAATTGTTCGAGAATTAATATTAAAAAAAAGTTTTTAAGCTATTGTATAGCTTTTATCGCGGGCTTCGGGCTTGAGCGCGGTAACCGAATCAAGAAATTTCGTAAAGAAAAAAATCCGTAACGAAAAACCTAACACCTCCCACCTGTATGCTGTTTGTGAGAAAGTATATAGGTGTATATGTATCTATTAATATAAAAGAAAAAACTTGAACTAACGTCAAAAAAAAAAAAAAAGAAATAATTATAATTGCATAAGTTGATAAAAAATGCTATTCAATAGCTTTACCGCGGCAGTCCCCGAGTGCCACACGTATTTTTTTTATCCTATGTTGGGTTTGTCAAGCTTAACAACTTTTATAGGTTCCTAATAATATGTGGGACCAACTCTGAAATCTCGAAAAAAATTCTAACTTTACATATTAATGCATGACTAACCCGTATCATTTGAAAAGAAGCCATCTCATATATCGATCCAGTATGTAGGTACTACACTGTGTGTTGATTTTATTTATTTATTTTTGCCTGTTCATATCAGTTACAATGAAGAAGTGTCACTTTTGTTACCAACAATATGTGAGTGTATTGTATTCGAACTTTGAACCCCAACGATGATAAATGCATAGCCGTGGACCCGGACGGGTGATACTTGCATGCTGCTTATCAAAAACCATGCAATGTAGGTACACCATTTTTCAAATTACATACTAAACATGCTTCATTCACACATGACAAACATAAAGATAAATCAAATAACTTCAGACGTGGGTCAGAGACATGACGAGATGTTGCGAGAAGTTTTCAAAATTGAAATAGTTTAGAGATGTCTCTAATACCTTCCACAAGTTCTACGAGTAATAACCTGATATTGATTGAAATGAATTTTTGACCTTACACAAGTTTTTTGATATTTATTGTAATCGAATAAATATCAAAAAACTTGTGTAAGGTTAGTTTCAACGTCTTTGCCTTCATTCAAAAGATCAATGTAAAATTACGATGTCACTGTACCAAATTCAACATAGGTATTGCTGTGGTTCTTAGATGGTAATAATGTATACACAATCAGATGCAAGTATATCGTCAACTTTAATGTGCAGTGGCATAGTAAACGATATGCTTATTAAAAGAAGGGGTTTGATTTAAAACAACATAAAGGTCTAGCTTCGATTTATTTCTTTGATGATATCTACAGATAAGGCATAAATTAAACGCATCACAGGTTTTATTGGTACAAATAGCAGATAGCATCAAGCGATCGGCGCATCGCAGTGCCACATGAGTGTTTCGCACGCGTATTTGTCGTCGCTCGGCTGTTGACCATCCGAGGTACAGACGCAAACAGTCCCCGCCCTTTGCCATCTGTCCCAAACGATATTGCTCACGCACGTCATTCGCGACCCACGTTTGCTTTAGTGTTTATACCTACGTATCTCCAAACAACTTCCTGTGGATGATGGCTCAGTGATACATTACAGCATTATAAAGCTAGAATCATCTAAATCACATAGCTGAAAGAAAATAAATCTAAAATGTTTGTTTTTATTATATTCTTTCCAAATATCCAAATTTGTTGCGAAGTTGATATAAAACTTTGAATACTTGGAAATCAAATAAAGCGAAGCAGCTGTCGTCGGTGCAGTTGCGAACTTCTACTGTACATGTTCGTCTCCATGACAGAAACCTAATATCTAACAAGCTCATCGTCAGCTCATCTCAGCTAGGCTCTGTGTGCTTACCACCTTCGGCAACATCTACACTTATCATAGTAAGACCACAGCGTAATTACATACAGTGGTAGGTATATCGCGTTTGAAGTCACGCGAAATGTATAGGCATTCGTAATTGCTGCATTGTGTCCCAAGCGAGTGTATGGCAACATGGGCTCGATACCGCCCCTCTCTCACCCCGCAAGCCCCCCACGATTGCTCTGTCTAGACGTGTCTGTTGGCAGACTGTAAAAGTTACATAGACTGTAGTAAGACTGTGGTCAAACTCAAGCCTATACAAAGTAAAAAAAATGGCTGACAAAAGGTCTTCATTAATTAGATTGCTGAATATTATTATATCAAAGATTTTCAGAATATTATTTCAATTTCAATAAACCCTATTTATTAAAAGCTTAAGGTACAATATTCGGTACGAGCGAGTTGGTGTCAGCAATAAAGGTTCTATTGCAACGCTAACGTTAAGTCTGAGAGCGCGCAGTGACCCCCCGACTCATTTTATCCCCGCTAACCCCGCTATTGCCGTTCCATGTGAACTCAATTGTCTTGTGGTAAAGCCCACGACTGCTCACTAGTTATTCGACATCTTTTTTAAAGTGACTCATTTGTCACTACCAACCTACATTGTAAATATGTAATAGATATACGAGTATCCATAAAAAAAACATAAAACACATTATAAACATTTAAATAAAAAAAGAAGTATGTTTGTATCAACACTATTAGACTAGAAATAAATTATGGCTAGATTTTTGGTATTTTCACTTCGCTTTGAAACGAAATATCAAAAGGTTTTTCTAATAGAAACAATAGAGGGATATTATACGTGAATGCTGGAATAACAGCACAAACGCACAACTGGGACTCTAATCCCGAGCGGGTTGGGGAGAGCACGCGCCGCCAGACTTCCTCTGGATAATTTACAATTTGTGTGTTAATATTTAGAAATAAGTACTCTCAATGCGAATGGTAGAATTGAAAAGTAGGTATAGAAATACATCTACGAAAACAAAAAACGTAATCAAGTTTGATTTACGAGTATTACATTGTGTGGTATGTTTACCTTTGACTTATTAGAAGCACTTCGCTTCCATACTTTCAAACCTAAATTGTTACACTGTTACCTGGACCACATATCAAACCTTATTTCAATATTCAAGCAGCTGATGATTCCAAAGCAACACTCCCATAGGCTCGCGTTACCGACTCAACTTGCGGTCGCGCCGTAATCTCTTAGCTGCCAATAAATGTATTTTTTTTTGTATTGATAACTTTTACGTTTGTCAAGTATATAATGTATATTAAAAACCAGATAAATAGCACCGTGATGATTTCTAATAGCATCAATGGAAATCTAACGTCGATGAAATTCATCTCAAATTCAACGAATAAATCACGCAATTGAAATGCAAATACGTACGAACGAGCTGCGTTGTGGAATTAATATTTTGATTGGATTAATCTATTAACACAATATCCGACTGCACAAAAGCTCCACTCATGGTGACGGTCTTCTCTGTACAAACAACTATACCTAGTCTAGTATCACTACCGACTATTTCAATGACACTATAGTTTATGATGAACATTTATTGTGGTTCAGTTGAGGTTATCGTTTTCTGAACTGAACCGAAGCTTTTAAAAGATTCTCGTGATAATCCATTCATAATGTAATTTTTATGAAATTTTGATAAAACCACAAGTGACCACAACTAACAGTGTTCAAGTTAATACATAGATATGCGGTAGAAACCTTGGATCATCCAACCTCATCGAGGCTTCGGGAGACCGACGGGCTGGGAGCTTTTTCCGCCAACGCATAAGCTTGGCCATCCAAAAAGGGAACGCTGCCAGCCTATTGGGAACCTTGCCTATCGACAGCAGCGAGGGCTTTGAGGATGTTTTCTATATATCATAGTTTGTATTTTATACATTGATTGTAAATACATAGCAATTACGAACTAGTCCCCAACAAGGTAGGCAGTAAAATTTGGCACAATTTGATTCCGTCGGCCAATGGTAGGTAGGTACGTACATACCTAACGAGCAAATTCCTGCATCTGTCAAAAGTAGGCACAACCATTTACAGTTAGAAATTGTATATTCGATTACCGATTAATACTTAAAATTAAGGATTTTAGTATTTATCTCATTGCGAATAAATACATTTTCTAAATGAACAAAGTGAACAACTAATAGGCCGATCAGATATACACTTTTATTTACATAAAAGTTTGTCTTTAACAAATCGCCTGATTTGTAAAGACTTCTATTAATATTGGCTACCCAATACTTCATCGTTTTCCTGTAATATCATGTTATGTATGTACAAATAGAAATATATTCTTCTATTCTATCATTTGGTTAATATCTATTCCAGATCAAATTAATGCAGTCAGTCGTTACAATTTTAAGATCTCTCGATACAGATACGTGCAAAAATTGGGGCGAAGTATAAAGTAAGTGTGTGTGGCATCGTAAAATTTCACGACATAACCTAATATCAAACGCTGAAATATTTAAAGACTTCAGCTGAAATTGAGCATTTTGAAGTTAGTGCGGTGTTTATACTTTATACGTTATTACTGAGTAATACCGGTACTAGTTAACGTTTTGGAGACGCTTTAAACGGCAGAATGTGCGTGACATGCGAGTTTATGGTAATAGTAGGGCACTGAGCATTGAGGATATCTGCTGGACATCTACCGGCCAGAGTTAATTTCGTTTTTATAACACCACAAACCCGAATGATCTGTTTACTAGCGGGTCAGTAATAAAAAAAGGGGCCGTGGTAGCCATTAAGAGGCGAGTAGACGCGGCGCCCGGCGTCGCCCCCTATCGGGTTGCAAGTGAAACGGATCACGGGGGGCGTTGACAGATAACGACCAATATGGCCGATGGCAAATGTCAACCCGATGATGTCGTTTGCACAGACTTCGTTGGTCGTTTGATCTACCTCGGTGGATTTTAGTGAAATTGAAAATTAGTCAATTTTTACGTCACCTACAATATATGAATTATTGATTATACATGCAATAGATCAGTAGCAAATAGCATAGCAATATGGAATCACATTATCGGAAAATGTTGCTAACTTGTTTGAATACGTATTTTGATTTCCGTGGAATCATCTCTCAGCCAGTACCCTTCTAGGCTTTATGTGTTTACCACCTAAAGCCACATCATCACTTATCACACAGGCCTATATACCTACGATTAAGGCTTTTCCAAAAAAAAAGTTCAAAACTACAAAATCAATTCGCAAACAAGAGAAAACGTTAGGTACCAAAATATTTTGTCTTTGCCTATTTTTATACATATATAGGTAAATACTAAAGCATAAACACCCCAAAAAAACACTAAAATAGTGTAAAGCTAAAAAATAACATTAACTAAAAAAAAAACTTCGCCTACTATAAGCTACGGTAACCGCTTACCATCAGGCGGGCCGTATGCTTGTTTGCCGACAATGTGGTATAGAAAAAAATACTCGCAAAGTTAAGAGTTTTCCTGTATTTAATCCCATTTTTTTAAATAAAATAATCATGGTTTTACAGAAGTTGATATAGCATGATTTAAAAACTATTGCAATCGATTCTACAAGTGTTTCTGAACAAACTACTTTCAGGTTTAGCATATAAGTACCTACTATAGGTAAAATAAAATTTAAATTCTTTATTAACTAAAAATAAACCATAAAATAAAATACAGGGAGCATGCACGTAACATTATACTTTTAAAACTAAGGTGTGTTTGTATATTTAGTTTAGGTTACTTGGTGGTTACTTAGTTTAGTAGGTTAGGTTAATGACCTTATAAATTAAAATTATATTTAAAAATCAAAGCTATTTACATTGATGTTCACGAATACAAGACTATTTACGGATATCAATCTCTATCTCCCATCACATCGACGTTTTCATCATCCATCATATTTGGACATGTTTTCCGACCCATATTTATTGACTATCTTACTGAGCGATCACATTCATTATTCTGATTATGGTGTACGAACATATTTACCTATTACAATTATTGCCATTTATTTTTCCAGATATCTCTCGATTAAGATTAAAGCCACAAAAATTGCTGACATGTTTTCCGTAACTAGCATTGCTTCGAATAATAATGAAATAACAATGGTCGTTTTTATTTCAATTTGACAATTATTAAAATAAACTCGAATAGTTATATGAAAATTCTCATCTAAATTTAGCCTACCTTAATCCGCAGGGAGTGTATCTAGGTCCCTTACTCCCGTGCATGCCAACGGGTCGCGTTTTGCCACGATGCCGGTGCCGGTGACACATCCATTATGGTGACATTTTTCCGCCCTTTTCCCTGTCACATTTGACAGGTTTGAAAGCGACTCCTCCTCGCCAATGTTTTTCGCACGTTATCATTTTGATCCTCATCCACTTCACCCACGCATTGGATAGTAGGTATTGATGACCAAAAATAACACTCTTTTGCGAATCTATATCTATACTTAATATTATAAAGCTGAAGAGTTTGTTTGTTTGTTTGAACGCGCTAATCTCAGGAACTACTGGTTCGATTTGAAAAATTATTTCAGTGTTGGATAGCCCATTTATCGAGGACTACCTACTACTTTTTGCGGCTACTTTTTATTCCGGGAAAACACAAGATCCCTCGGGATCGCGGGTGAAACCGCGGGGCGGAAGCTAGTTTTTAATATTATAGGTAAGTATTTTCGTGCAAGTAGCGTTCTGATACTATGTTCTGATGCGTTTTGATACTAGCGTTCTGATGCGTTTTGATACTAGCTAGCAAATTGTTTTAACGACAACCGACGGTTTTGGATGTCACGTGGTTATAAACTTTTAATGTTGATAGCGATGAGGATGATTTTGTAGCAAGACTTGCTTGACTTGCTCAAAAATCTCGAATCAGGGAGATACTTAACAATCTGTCTCCCATTATTACTCAGGTTTTTGGAATATGTCAAAACAATGTATAAAGTAGGTACCTACACTACTTTGCTTTGCTATCCTTCTACTGTCTCATCCATAGTGTCCATCGTTTCAGGCAAAGGAAATTGATAGAAAGTTTATACAGTTATTATTACATTATATGACAGTTATAGCGCTGATGAGACTACGTACGTGGTCACATTCTATCTAATACATTCGCTCTCGAATATTTGATGGGCAAAACTGATTCTCCTAATTGCACAGTTTATACAGTCAATGAAGATATTCAACAATGTGATAGTTAATAAATAATAATAATAATAAATATTTGGGACATTATTCCTCACATACGGCCATCTGACCTCAAACTAAGCAGAGCTTGTACTATGGAAGCCAGATAACTGATATAATTCATATACTACTTTTCTTTTGTAAATACATACATATATAGATAATTACACCCAGACACAGGACAAACAGACATGTTCATGCACATAAATGTTTGTCCTGAGTGGGAATCGAACCCACGACCTGCGGCGTGATAGATAAGGTATCTTACCAACCACGCCAACCGGTGTGTTGTGTGGTGTGTAACCGGTACGAACATGAGAGTCGATAAATATTTTGTGTATGTTATGTAATTTTCTATTAGTTAGAGTGTAGGTTCGGAGACATAGTAGTTGTTTTTATAATTTTTGAGTTATAAGTCACAAAGTTACTATTTAAAAAATAAAATATAATAGGTCTTATTCGATGTTACAAGTAATTGAAATGTATTAAATATAGATCAGGTTTAGCCACTTGATTAATTACGCCATCTATTAGCTTTTAAACGTCACCTAACTTGCAATCACTCACGTGCAGCCGCGTTGAGTGGACGTCCCGTCTCACATGCTACTGCAGTTATTTATAGACGCAATCTTCACAACGTTGCTGTGGCAAAAAACATTGCCACCTGTGTAATGGCGCCTCACGATTTATTACATATATTGGGTCTGAATTTACGCTGACGTAAACACTGGACATTTTGTAGGTACACGTTTTGCTTTTGCTTGCGAAATATTTGAATAAGTATTATTTTTATCTTTGACGGAGCAGGTATACACCCTGTATATCTAACCCAATTATAAAACAAACTAATATAATTTGTATATTTGTTACAGGTATGTACCTACATCTAAAATAAGGCGATAAATGTAAGTATGTACCTAAGTAGTATAAGTAAACATGAAATGAATGAAGCTGAAGATAATACTTTTTATTCGTAAATCAAAAACTTATTTTCAAATAGTACTTAGGTACCTAACCTCGTCCTATCGTGACTAAAAAACACTTCTACTATACCTACCACATTAAATGTCAGATTTTTGAATTGGAATCCTCCCAAAAAGAAAACAATTGTGAATATGTAACTACGTTTTGCTGAGACGAGCAGCACCAATGAACTGTTCGTAATAAATGTCATAATACGGCGCGACTCCCTCCCCGCGTCCAATTATGTCTCAAAACTGCCGGACATGAATTTCAATAACATAATTTGTCACAATTTGCGGGTGGTAAAACCGAAACTGCCATTGATTTTTGACTACGCTATAGGTAGCAAGCCATGTAAATTCCATGTTTGCAGTAATCGATTGTCGTTACATTCATATACTATACCGCTGTATTAGGATCCCGTTATTGTGTAATTTAAATAATAATAATAAAAAGCCTTTTATTTCTTACAAACAAAAAAGTAAATAACAGTGAATTGACTATATCTAATGTATATAATAACCTATGATTATGAGTTTTTCTATTGTGTAATTTATTTAACCTTAATAAAACTTGAGCATGAACATTTCGACCGCCTTCCATAAGTCATCTAAAAAAAAAATTACCCGCATAATTGCAACAAAATTTAGTTATCTCCAATGATTTGACTACCATTCCTCGACGATCCACTATTTTACCCCTTTAGGGTCTGAGTTCCGAAAAATCCTTTTTTAGTCCTACACTATAAGGAGAAGCTATCCTCTAATTGGTTAGACTCTGCGTTGATCACTCATTGTTCTTTTATATATTGATAAATATATATGTGAATAGATAAGGAAAACCCGTTATTGATAAAAACATATTTATATTAGCAAGAAATGCCTACATAATTAGATTGATTGTTGCGATAGGTAGAGTGTTGACACCGAGGGTCCCTATAAATGATGTAAATGACACAAGCTGTTAGATTCCCCGCGGCTATTCCGTATACCTCGCAAGCTGAAATCACGAGCAAGAATTAATCACCAATGAAAATTTCCGTCGAGCCGTGAAATTACAATTTAAGCGTCGCCTGTTTATATGACGGAGTTATATATCTACCATTATATTTATGAATATATGACATCTCATAACATTATAACTGTATTTGGAATCTCAACACCAACTATGTGTCTGGAATAAGCAACACATTTAATTAGTGAACGCAATTTGGCTCATTCTCTATTTTTAATCCAATTTAATTCCCTTTTCATAAGTAAATATTGTCTTAGTATAATATAATTGTTTTATAAACTCTTTTATGTTAAAACGAGCAGTATTCTGTGTTGTTGTTCGTAGCAAGTTAGTCTAGTTTGACATTTCACGAAGGTAACCTGTTGTAAGGGGTATTGTTGAATCTCTTTGGCCGGAAGTAACCCTCGAGCTCGCCATACGAATATAGATCAGTACCTATATATACCTAAACGTGTAGGTACAATTTGTAAGTTCATTGTTTCATAAACAAATGTAAAGGGTTATAATGGTTCGACCAAGTGGATCATCGTTTTAGTGTTCTAATTATGCAAGTTTTCATTGTTTTTTTTTATCGGACTCTATAAATGTCTATCTTATAAACATTTTTTAATACCCTCAATATATAGTGTTCAAATAATCTTTAATTATATTAATAAACATGCGTTCGTAGGTCATTGTACACCTACCTACCCCACACGTTAATCTTCAGGTTGTCGACCCCTCGGACGGATATGAAGCCACATTTTGGTGCTACTTACACCGGCGAAGCCTTATCTAGGGCCTTCAGTTGATATTGAGTCACACTACCCTCCTTTAATCACGTAGCTATTGAATGCTATAATATTACAATATTAGTACCTACCTACTTATATTATACCTACTAAATACATCGTTAATATTGTCTAATTAGTATTATAATAATCAAAACTATTGGATTGTAAGCTCTGGCAAGTGATAAGTGACCAGGCCCTTTAACAGATGTTCATATCTTTTAATTTTAATGTAAAGTTCAGCTTTTAATAGGTATGTAACGCGATATTATCGTATTATTTATCGGTGCCGCCCCGCTCTACACGCTTATAACCGCCCGCCCGTCGGCGGCGGCGCGGCGTTCAACTCAGCCTGTGTCGGGTCGACACGCGTGCGAGAGTAGGTCTGTACGGTGTACCACGCGACGCGACGAGCTCCAACCTACCACCATACCACTCTCGGACTTCACAGGCCGCGCTCGTACCGCGACGAACAAATACAAAATAAATTCAAATCAAATATTCCATTAATTGTACTTCTCGCGGCGATAACGCGCACCGTTTTTATTACTCCGCTTTTTATTTTCTTTTTTTATTTCGCATCTCCTAATGCAATTGCACTCGAGCAACGCGGACTGTATTATTTCTTACGTTGTTATTCTTGTTTTTATTGGTTTTAGTGCGTAAGTGAATATGGAAACGAGAAACGAAATGGTGAGTTTATAATGTATTTACAGAAATATTTTACAGCGTTTTTAATCAAATTTTATTGAAGACTGCATAATATATAAATTATTGAAATAAAACTCATTGATGAATCAGGCAGGCTTAGCAGGCAGGTTATTATCAAAAGAACATCAACATTAAGGAATAAGTCATGTATCTACTTAATAGATTTATTGGTAACTAGTTGTCTCCAACGCACATTCACCCGCGTTCCCGAGAAATAAAAGTAGCCTATGTCGCTCTCCATATCAAAGACTATCTGTGTACCAAATTTCATTGCGGTTGGTTTAACGGTTTAGCCGTCAAAAGGTAACAGAGTTACTTTCGCATTTATAATATTAGTATGGATAGTAAGGATAGCTTCTCTCGAGGCGTACCTCCGCTCTAGCGCGCATTGTGAACCAATCAACTAACGTCTATTAGACCATTTATGTTGTCACAGTATGAGACCAATGACAATATCACTCAGCCTGTGTTGAAACGTATTATGAATTTCATATTGCTCACATGACTCGTCGTCTCCATCGGTTTTTATTAAGTGTTTTTTTTTAATTTCGCGTCGATGCATTTGTCGAATTCCGTCCCAAATTACAAGTAGGTTAGAGTGCAGTTCTGTTCTTCGAAAACACTTTTCATAATAAAATAATAGCAAACAGAAAGAGATCTCCACTTTTGAATATCCGCCAAATTATATATAACTAGCGACCCGCCCCGGCTTCGCACGGGTAGCAGAGCATATACGCCTACATTTTTTATAAGCATACCTATAGGTATAACGCTCCCAGTATAATAAAAAGCTCCCAGACGGCTTATTTTTTTCCGACACCTCCAACAAATATCATTATATTTTAGCCAATGTACACAAAAACTTGACAAATAATATACTAAAACCTTCCTCGAGAACCACTCTATCCATTGGTGAAAATAACATGACAATCGGTGCAGTAGTTTTTGAGTTTATCGCGAACAGACAGACGCGGTGGAGGACTTTGTTCTATAATATGTAGTGATAGTGATATTAGATTAGATTATTATTATATATTCCAAAAATATATAGATCAATCTAAATCTGTCAATTTGTATGATTTCTTATATTATGCCATTAGCTAGATTCTAATTGGTAGGTATAACAAAAAGTACCTATTGACCGCATATTGGATTAAATTAAACAGGTAAATTGAATAGAAATGTGGTCATCGAAAATTATACTTATTAAAACAAAAACTATTTACTGTGTCCTATAAAGCTATATTTTATCTTTAATCGATTGGATGAGCTTCCCGTTAAATAGATAACGACTGATAAGATAGTTATATTATCTCGTCCACCCGCTGCCAACATCACTTCGAACCAAACGTACTTAATGAAAGACCGAAATGATGACAGCCAACACTGCAACCAAATATATAACAATATACAAATCCACCACTGGCTTATGAAACGAAACATCGCATTCAAGAACGTCAAAACTACCACACCGTTCAGAAAAATTGTTTTTGTCAGAATAGAACGAAGTACCTATATGAATGAAATGAAACTCTTATTATTTGACTATATTAGCGTAACCTACGTCACAGAATAGATAAATAATACTTCTTAACGTATGTATCTACGCTTGCTATTATTATTTTAAATGTTTTATAATTTACAAAAGTGGTGGGTATAGAATGTAGCAAAAATTATTGCACCATTTTTCCCGTTATAACCAGTGTAACATTAATGTACGTGAGCGAATATTATCCATGGAACAATAGTTCTAGGCATAAGGCGCTAGGCAGCACTTTAATGGACCATTATTTTCATAGTCTCTCTCAATAGGTACGTATTGCAAGAGCAAGGAACGCGGCTGTTTTGTTTTATAAACAAACGCCTTTGTGTGGCCACATTCGTAGCTACTCATAACTCGCTCGATTTACTCATATCATAGGGAATTGTAATACCTTATTATTACTCACTGAAAACAAGTATGAGTCGACGTAAGAAATTGATATACATTTGAATTTCAAATTGCTCAAAAAATTGGTATCGTAACGAGCTCGGAAATGAATCAAATAAAGGAAAATATAAAAAGGACAAATATAATTTGATATTTAAGATTACAAGGAAGTTATAGTGTCTTGATGAATTAAGAACAGTCGTGTGCGTCCAACTCTCTAATTGTCTTAAGTGATTTCCTCAAAACTACCGACGCTATCTATTAGGAAAGTTACTGTTCGTGGGCTGCCTCTGAAACACCTCGGGTGGACCATGACACGTTACCCGTCATCCATTATTAGTCATCTTCTAGTTTTGAGGAAAATCGAAACCAAGAATGTGTTATTATGGCTTCAAATTTATACGACTTTAGGTATCTATTGTATCGCCTACTCACTCTATTAGTGACGATATAGTTAGGCTCGTGTCTCGTCTCGGTGACTAATTTTATGGTTACATATACTTTCAAATAAACTTGCTTTGATTTACGTAAATATTGATTGGTCTCGCTTGTTTGTTACGAAAATTCATCCATATGCAAAGTAATTGTAGATGAACCTACTTCTTCATATAGTGCTTCCATCCATAATGGATGGATTGTAACAACTGTCGATCGAGGACAAAAGTGAACAACACATTAGGTACCATAGGAATATCTGAAAGTGTAGGTATCATCCCTTGTCACTTACAAAAGCGCGGAGAGGTGAGCGTCACTAGTTGGTACAGTAGTGAGGAATACGATACGATACGATGGCACAAATTGATTGAGAGCGACATTTGATATAAAATTGTGTTGTGATTGATGCGACCCCGCCTCGAACGTTGCTCCGCTAAGTGCTCTGTCGTGGTGTTGCTTATACATACGCTATTATATATGTACGACCATTAGATACACGTGAAGAGTATGTAAGTAACATGAGTGGAGACAGCTATATTTATTTTTGCTCTATCCAATATACCATCTCGACTTTTCGGAGGAATCTTCATTGTCGCCTGGCTAAATATAATATTTTTAACATCATCTGACTTACATATCTTTATACCTGTATTTATATTATAACGGATTTGCATGAAACATTTTTCTCATGAGGTGATTGGAGTTCAAATGTATTTTCAGCTGAGGCATTTCCTTTATAGGTGGCAAGATGGTAATACTAGACAAAATAAAATACACGTTTTTATTTTTACAGATATTTATGATAATCAAGTTAAAATATTACAACCACCCTTTCTTCCTTCCCAGAAAGGCTTATCTATTTATGGTAAATGTTTAAATTATCAAAATATTTGCTTTGTATAAGTAAAACATTATCCTCAACGTTTTAGGCTTTATTCCACAAAATATAAAATATCTCAGTGAATTAAAGCGACACAATTCAAAAGTGGCAAATAGCATGAAAATTGCAGAGACACTTTTGTAGGTTAGGTACTCATCATTTTCATCTTACAACATCAGTTTTAACGTGAAAGTGACAGCTTGTCTTCAAACTTTACTTAATTTCGCAAGCATTCCCGGAGAAATAGGGCTTATTTTTCTAGGTCAATCCATCCACAGTAAAGGGTGAGAAGAAACGTTCGACAAATTGCTTCACTGGTACGCTTAATTTACTTTACAAATGCTTTTAAAGTTTTCAGTCGAATATTTTATCGCGTACTGAAATTCCTTATCGTAATACTATTCTAGCGTGACATTAATTGTATATTGAAATACTCGTTTTATGTGCAAACAATAAAATATTTTCAAAAATATCGAACAGAGTAACGCTGTTGATTTCCAATAAGAGGACAAATAAACATAACGATAGGAAATATATGGCAGTGGCCGCTCCATCAATCACACTCCGGATTCATAAAGATCTCGGTGCAGATGTCCCATGTACTATAATAGATGTGTTGTTATAATGCGAATATCACACAGGGCTTAGTTGGAGACTGTGTCAGTATTAGTTCTCGTTACGTTACATTCACGAGCGTTACCAACTTTGTGTAGTCGATGACAGAGCGGAAATACATAGGCACTAAAGCTGTAGGAGCTTTTAGTTTCTCATGCATGACTCTACATTTATTTGGGTCTAAAATCGTTCAGTAATTAATACAACTGGATTAGGTTTACACTATTATTAAAACTTCTTAAACAGCGACCATCACTTAGCGAACACGGGCAATACATTCATAGTTTGAATAACAATAAAAAACTCATAGCTAACATAGCTTAAAGTGCTTAGAAAGTATTTTTTTAAAATTTTGTGATAATACAACGGAGTCCGTATCTGCCGCGGGCATTGAACGAGCCACCCGCAAACTCATCCTTCAGCAGCCACGCCCTGCCAGCGGGTGAACGATGACGTGATTCGAAAGCGATATATCGCCATACAGGGTAATATTGTGTCGCGGGACCAACTGATAACTCCGGCCCGTTAGCAAAAAATAAGGTCACCCGTTTACATGAGAGCAAAGGCTTTAAGTGACAGATACCAGATAAATGATACTGCGCGTTAGATAAAGGCAGTGCATATAAAAAGGTCAAAGAAATATATCACAAAAATGCACTGACGATTTAGTTAAGGTATTGAACATCGACATAGAATGCTATCGATGTAATTATTACCAGTACTGAAGCAGTAACTTTGTGAGGAGGATTCTAGGAGGGTCCCCATTTCATTATGCAAGAGTGTAGCGGACAGGCGAGACGGTCGGGCCAAACTTAGATTGAAGGCGACGACGCGAGCGCGTGCTCCGCTCACTTAGACGAAGATTTACAACAACTTCGTACTGTATCTAGTCAACTATCACTATGTCATACATAACTTATTTTACATTGGAACATTACTGGGACAATAAGTAGATAAAGAGTCATAGCGGTGTTTAGTATCGGGAAGCCTTATCGTATCTGAACATGCAGGCATCCGGACTTATTGTGGACGGAAGTGAGCTGGAGGGCGTCATCCGTCAGCGCGTGCGCATGTCCGGTGAAACTTGATACAATGTAGTGGCAGCATTTCTCGCTGTGCGATATATATCATGTTTCAAATCCAAACAATATCGGCTTACAGTTAAACGACCTACCAAAAAACCTTGGAAATAATATCCAAAAGTAAATTTCAAATGTAATTGACAGGCCGGTTGGCGTGATTGGTAAGATACCGTGATTGGATAGATAGCTATCACGCCACAGGTCGTGGGTTCGATTCCCACTCAGGACAAATATTTGTGTGCATGAACATGTCTGTTTGTCCTGTGTCTGGTTGTTATTATCTATATATGTATGTATTTACAAAAGAAAAGTAGTATATGTAGTATATCAGTTATCTGGCTTGCATATTACAAGCTCTGCTTAGTTTGGGGTCAGATGGCCGTGAGTGAGGAATAATGGCCCAGAATATTTTTTTTATTTTAATTTGTTATAAATTTGAATAATATCGTTAACAGTTAATACAAAGTTACAGCAATATCAAGCTTCAGCTAATTCGGGCGATATTCAAAACAACTACGCGCAGTAATAAACCGTTAAAACAAATAGAGAAACCTCACAATTGGTCTAATTACCGCTTCCGTTAGCAAATCACGAGAAAATTCACGCCCTCTGCCCTCCACATCACAATAAGGGAATGGAAGAAGCCTGTGAAAAAGCAAATTAAATTAATTGTGATGTAAACGAGGGTAGACCGGGCACAGTTCGTACGGTAAATAATAGATGGAGCTTGCTTCCAACCGCACCCCTTTAACAATACAATTTATTCGTCATCAGATGGCTTTAGTCAAGTAATAGGTATGCGTATAATAGTTGTGAATTTCAAATATAGAAGTCTGCCTAGATGT
The DNA here is from genome assembly GCA_951216915.1 of Tetheella fluctuosa. Lineage (NCBI taxonomy): Eukaryota > Metazoa > Arthropoda > Insecta > Lepidoptera > Drepanidae > Tetheella > Tetheella fluctuosa. Next base: position 8,245,342 of record OX578227.1, on the reverse strand, counting down.
GCCTATTAGTTTGCGTTTGGTCATAATGTCATATGTAATATAATCTCATGGTAAGTGATGATCTGTTAAAGTTATAAGTGCATAATGAAGCCCTTAAAGGGACAAGTCGTATTAAAGGTAACTTCAGCTAACTAAAACTCACCTCACCGATGAAGTTCATCTTAGACCTTTACCATACTATTAAATTTGGACTTGTGAATTGAACGGAGTGTGCAAGTAATAGGAAGTAATAAATAATAAATTTCTACCTAATTAATAACAAGTTGCGGTCAAGAATCGAAGGTGAAAGCTATAATCGAGTTTATTGTGAAAACATCGCATTCCACTCAAAGCAGCCGAAATAGAGTAAGACGTTCGATCGGTTTACAAGCGAAGCTTTACAGCGGTCTATTTTCATCGCTCCATCAAACAAGCCCCCGATATCGCTCTTATGGATTTATGCAATAATTTGAGCCTAATTCACATGCCGATGTTGGGTTTAAATGCTTCAAAAATAATAATCGACTGTAACGCGATTTGTGCTTGAGATTATAAATTTTCAGTATAACTTTCTTTCTAACAAAACTGTGATTCTAAAGTGGTTCAGTAGGTAATCCTTTCTAAATAAACAAAAGGTGACCAATATTTTATGTACGACCAATTCCGTGAATAACCAAAACTTTTGTATGACTCTCAATCAATAGCTCAGCAAGGTACTTAAAGCTCCCAATAACCCACATCAAATCCTTTTACATAATAATAGTCCTTAAGGTACCTCACTGGGCTATTGATTGTGAAAAATAACACCAGCTAAGTTTTAACTGTCTCTTACATATGTATCTAGACACATTAACGTATATTATAGTAAGAAGTTATGTTGAGAAGCTGAATCCCCTGATGGCTTTCAAAAGCACTGGTCCGCGGGCCATGACATCTATTAGGATAGGATACATATTAAGTAATATTACTAGCCCTGCAGTTTCACCCGCGGTCCCGAGCGATCTTATGTTTTCCCGGGACAAAAAGTATCCTATGTGTTAATCCAGGGTGTCTATAATAGTGTCTGTGTATAATATTAGTGTGAGAAATGTGAAATTTAATCCATTTGTCGGTTTGCTACACTTTTAGGGCTACCGAACCGATTTTGATAAAAAAATTTAGACGAGGATGAACCCTAGATAAGAAAGAACATAGGATATTTTTTATACTCGGATCGCAGGTGAAACGGGGGGACAGCTAAATGCTAAATTTAACTGGAATTGTTATAAATAAGAATAATCACGTATTTTTTATTTATTTAAATACTACTATTAGTCCAGCCTTGACAAATGTCAACGACCTATATACGTTACATGAAGAAAGAAGAACTATGAAGAATTTTCGTTCCCGGTGACTCACTCAACCTGGGTGTGATGTGTGCACTCGTTGCTCGGCCCATCACAACCTCCTTGAGTGAGCGATCGTGGACGAGACACCTGCAATCAAAATGAAGTCTCAAGAACGAGAAGATACGGTTCAAGCTTACATTATCGAAAAGTATTTTTATTGTTTCCATTGTACGAGTACTTTTATTGCTTGCTTCAATTGATCAATCACGTTATTTTATTGCTACTAACATGTTCAGTGTTATCATAAGACATATAACAATAAATATCTATGAAACTACAAAAATGTAGATAAAAGACATGCATGTGGTAAATATTCTAACAGCTTATTTGAAATCCAGACATTCTTAGAAAATGTTAGTTTGTTGTCTTCCCACATGTAACTACGCTCAAGTAGAAACGATATGTTTAGGTGATTAATATTTTATCGACTTTCAACTACGTAACAAATTGAGGTACTCCTGCCCACAAGCGGTGATGCTCTTGTATTCAGGCAAAGGTGTATCGATATTTGCGTACATCTTGTCGGAGTTTTGATAGAAAAAGAAAAACGATTGGCCACCGCGCGGGCCGACAAAAATAGCATCATGAACATACAGAAAACAGGCGCGCATCTATCTCGTGATTTATTCGTTATTGGCTACCGATTTACCGGTTTACGACATCCACAGAACGAGGTTCATACGCAAAATATTCGACCATTTTGTCAAGTTTTACAATAAATAGGTATATGTCCTAAGCAAAATGGCTTAAAACAAAATTTACAAATACGTATGTAACATATTGCAGTATGTACGCGTTAAAGTGGATGCACAAACATCGTTAACCCTAAGCAGGGGACACTTTGTCTACGTCAAGTAAATGCTTCATCTCGCTGTTCCACATTCGGTGCAACATCTAAATCCACAAAAATATATAATATAAAATGAGTAACAGGATTAACATTTATTTAGTAAAGTAGTACATTTCGCTATAAAGATTTATTTCTTCTAATGTCATTATCACTTACTTGTCTGGACATTTCATGATAGACCAATAGATAATCTGTTTTCAAAACATCCATTAAATGTTCTAATGAAGCACATGCATCAAAATTCAATGCTTTTGAAATTATGTTGCGTGTGTATATGTGTGTGTGTGTGTGTGTGTGTGTGTTTGTTACCACATAGTACCGTAACGGCAGAACGGATTTGGATAAAACTTGGCATATAGATATAACATACTATATCTACTTTTTATCTCGGGACAATATAAGATCCTTCGGCGGGTACGCGGGTGAAACTGCCGAGCGGCAGCTAGATTATATTATAGCTGCTTTATAAATATCAATATATTGCAGTATAAAGCCTTTAAGTATTCTATCATTACACTAAGTTAAACAGATAATCGATAACGAATAACCCTACAAGGTACTCAATGGATCAATAAAAATGTTAAGTAGCTACACATCCGCTTTCCTTCATTCCAAAGACATTTTTAAACAGGTATTCATCTCAAAGCACGCATAATTGCTGTGGTTCTAGCTACCACATGTACCTACTTAGGTGTACACTCATAATAGCACACAATTGTAAAGTCACCATTATCTTCCTGTTACACCTGAGCAAATTGAGATGCATTTACTGTGCAGCTGATTAGGCATGCAATGTTTCACACTTGACACTGATTGTGTTCCATTTACACCTGATTGCATTCAACTTAGGAACGGATATTAAATGATGACAACTGTTAGTGGTATGTACGTATGTTGTATGAATACCATTTTCTTAAATGCTGAGTATACCTACTATCTATAGGATCTTTTAACTACACTGAGTAACTCATAATGTACACATTTTTGTTTCATTTAAATAATAAATAAAATATCGAAAGTTATTAAACTTAAGGAGGTCGTGGGTTCGATTTTCACTCAGGACAGACATTTGTGTGCATGAACATGTATGTTTGTCCTGTGTCTGGGTGTAATTATCTATATAAGTATATAACTACAAAACAAAAGTAGTGAACAGGGTTACTTGTAATACACGATACATTCCTTTAAGGGCGTGATAGTAGAGACTGTAAGCTACGAAATGAACCCTATATTGCATTATACAAATGTTGACCGTTACTGAGATATTTGAAAATTTAGTAATTGAAAAAAAGTACGCAACATTCTTTTTTGTTTTTTTGTTTTTGGTACTCACCCAACATGCCAATACATTTTTAAAACCAATAAAATGATGAAATTGTGCAATGGCTTCGTGACAATATCTTAAATCTCGTATCACTTTGAATTATTTCTTTACTAACTACTTTCACCCGCGTTCCCGAGAAAAAAAGTAGCCCATGTTCTTCTCCATACCAGAGGCTATCGGCGTACCAAATTTCATCGCAATCAGTTCAGTGGTTTGGGTGTGAAAAGGTTACAAACAAGCAAACTCACATTCGCATTTATAATATTAAGTTAGGATTATGTTATAAATCTTGTTCAAATTGTGCCCCCCTATTTCTTATGCATTTACTACATCTACGCCGGATTTCGGTCTTAGTGACTCTTGATGTGAGATTATTTCTCATATTGCTGGCTGCATCGATTATTCGCTGTCTTAAAACTTTTTGCGATGATATAGGGCCTGTCAGATTCTCGTAAACTAAGACCTTCATGTGCCCCCAGATCTGGGCATCTTGCCGGCCACGGGATCGGACCTCCTCTGCCAATCCATCTGTTTGGAAATGACTCGTCTAGCCACTGCCGCACAGATCTTTGGAAGTGCGCTGGACATCCATCGTGCTGATAAATCATTTATTGCCTCGTCTGTAGCGGTACGACTTATAACAGAGAAAACAATTCCCCTCGTAGAAAGTTTTCATAATGTTGACACAGTTTAAATGGTTAAAGACAAAGTGTGCCCAGAAGTTGTAGCTACTTAAAACAACCAACCAAAAATACCAGGGAAGTCGAGCACGACCATTCCCAAACCCTACCGGAATTTGCCAATCTCTTATCACAACATGGACACGTTTTGTGTAAAAATAATCATAAATGTTAAGTATTTAGTATGTTAGTATGTAGTATATCAGTTATCTGGCTTCCATCGCAAAAGCTCTGCTTAGTTTGATGTCCGTGTGTGAGGAATAATGTCCCATAATATTTATTTATTTATTTAACTTTTTTTTTACTGACTTGTGTTTGACAACAATCTCACTATGGTAAGTGATGGCCGAAGGTGGTAAGCACAGAAACCTTAGAAAGAACTGGCTCTCAAGTGCAGCTGCTGGAACACACCGCTAGGTGTTTGGCGACAGATTTTCAACTTGAAGATGGTAGCCATCAGGCAGTAGTAGGTATCCACTACTACCGTGCTATGGTTTCCTCCGGATATTTTCCTTTACCGAAAGCTTAAGCTCATTTTGGAATTCGAACCCTCGACCTTCGCCGCGGCATCCAATAGTATAACCACTGAGCTATCATATCGCCTTAAAAAAGGTGTAACTGCAATAAAATACTTATTATTATTTTACTTTATTTAACTATTTTTAGTTTCCTAAAAACTACAATTTACATAATGAAAACCTAGGTTTTTTCAGTTAATCATTATTTATAACTACTCTTTATAGTCTAATCCACTAAGCATACAGGCGTGTAGGTAGATAAAATATCGTATCTATAATGCATATTATACATGGCACGAATGTTAGTACCGTATTTTATGGTCTATGAAATATTTTTCCAGCTATTAAGAACATTACTCTATTGGCCTATTTGGCATATAACCGGCCCTACCTTACAATTTGAGGCGTACATAGGTTCCCTCCGTGTCTTACCATGTGTAGGTAACGGCTGGGGATTATCCGTGAGCGCTATAAGGCGCTGGCAACTCGCGCATTTGGAGAGGTTGCCAACTAACAGGCCTACGCGGCTAAGCCGATATCAGCTGTCGTCGCGTGCTACGTGCCGCAGCCCGTGAGCCCGCGTCGGTGCCGTCGCCGGCGCCGCCCGCCCTACTCTCTATCTAGACTAATAATTCACATATCTACTGTAATTAATATTATGTACCTATACATTACATAAGAAGAAGATTTCACCATTAATAAAAATAGCTTTTAGTATTTGATAACATAACTTTTATTTCTACGATCGTAGAAAGGTCTATTGATCCAAATAATTTAATGTGGTAAGTAAATCTTCAATACATACCAATTTTGTTTATTAATAATTTTATTTTTTATTACATAAGTAATTCAATGAAGTACACCAAAAGCAATGTCAGATAATAATAATAAAAGTTAATACAAAAACATTGGGTTAGTACCTACAACGAGAGAAACATTAAAGGCCAGCGCTATAATTGTTAGGGCGGTGCTACACACGGGGCTCGGTAATTTGGCAGCGTCGACATCGCTTCTATTGCAACACCAATTTCATACCGACAACGCAACGTGTTACTGGAATTGCTTTTATTAACAACTGCGACATCGCCGGTAACTTCGGGCCACGCTGTTGATATATGAATGACAGGAGAAACCGACGCCTAACTTGTTAAAAATAATTAAAGATAGACTTCTTATACTTTTAGGTAAGGAATACTTGTCAAATGTTCAGGATACCACCTGGCTACCCCAACATGCTACCTATTAATAAAATAAACATAATTTCAAAACGAAAATATCGTGGAACAGCGAGAGATTTCTTTACTCACCATTACATTTAAGTAAGGATATTTTGAATGCTAAAATGTAGGTAGGTACATGTTTAGTTCTCTGTTTGTTTGAATATACACATTAACATGTCGGATGTTACTGAATAGCCCCGAAACATTAAGCCTTAGGATTTTGACTAAATTTGATACATCTGTGGACTGACCTTTCCATACTGGAAAAACAGATTAAACTGAAAAGCGTCAAAGGTAGTGAAATCTTAAGATGAGTCAGTTTCTTTTTATAGAAAAATTGATTATTAGCTAGAGTCCACTTAGTGGATCTCTAACTGTTTAGTTCCAGAGTGGTGTTAGATAATTTGCACGTGACTATGTCTAGTTTTGCAGTTGACAATTGAACTTTGTTACGCGAGTCAGTGCCACTCCGGTGTCCGGTAATTAATCAACTTGTTTAGTTGCGATTGAAGGATATCGCCGGACGGAGCACGGCAAGGTGCCGCTAATTGTCAAACTTTGCCGACGTTCGTTATGCATATTTATTTCCACTGCTCAGTTTCAACTGAACCTAAACTTCAACAACACTGTAAAATACAGGAGTAAATAACGACTAGAGCTACTTCATTTTAATGCCTTTTTCTACGAATACCATAGCTTTTCGTGAAACATAATAAAACAACGTCACTTTGTAGATTAAATAAAGAAGACCCCAACAGTCACTTACGAAGCTCGAAGAAACTAGAGTCGAGTGCAATTTTAGGGTCGGTACTACCCGTCGTGGAAATTGAAGGTGTTTGGTTTTGTACAAACATCTGCATAGAGTTGAGTTGTTTACTGTCTCCGGTCGGTCTCAAGACAATTTATTTGAAAGGTGTCGCGGTGCAATCCACTCAGCGATCACTACCGATACGAATACCTGACCGACAATAACCTGGATATAAATCACTCCGAGGAAATAACCAACTCGACCCATTTACCTAACTGGACATGTCCATAAACAAAGTCTTCTACCGCCACTGCCAATCACCGTGATAATATTGTGTAAACATAGGTCTGTTGATGATATTGACACATCACCTTTGCCCTGTTTGTTAATAAGCACTATTTTTATTTCCAAGCTATTTCCAATCGTGTTGATCCGATTGTTCAAAAGTTGGAAATGACATCATTTACTGGACCAAATATAATCAGAGTACTTAGTAATTTAGTAACATTGTATCAAAATTACTACAATATAATATTCTATTGTACGAGGTTATTCTAAAAAAAGGTCTATAAAGATAAAGCATAAGTATTACAATGTCTAAAAGCTTTAAAAATATAAAAGTGCGATAAGATTTATATGGGAACACAATTTACGTTGTCATCAAAAGTCTACAATTTTATACGTTATTTAAGTACTGAGACATTTTAAATACTGAATTGAAATACCTATATAACATTATTTACGAGTAAAATTATACTTTAATATATTTAGGAGATATGGCCTTTCTTCCATTCATTTCTAAATTGCGAAATTTTGTATGTACGAGAGACGTAGGCTTCAAGATTTGCAACTTGTATAAAAATAACCGGTTTTAAAATGTTATGAATCGGTATCGCGAATATTTCGATCGGAAAGCAAAGGTTTAAATAGCGTTATTGGAAACGTAATTAACCGATTTATGCCGTGAAGGCCGATACCCGATAAATTAATTAGTTACAAAAAATATTAAAAACCGCTTGTGGAAAGTGAAGAAATGAACTCATTTCGAACACTACTACTCACGACAAATAATACAAGGCGATGACAGCTCAGTGGTAGAGACGTTGATTTCCGTGACGAAGGTCGTGAGTTCAAATCCTACAATGAGCTTGAGCTTTCGGTGAAGGAAAACATCGTGAGGAAACCATAGCTCGTTAGTAGAGCTACATTGTAGTATCCGCCTGGCTCGCTACCACCCTCAATTTGAAAATCTGTCGCAAAGCCCTACCGGTGTGTACAGTTAGCAACATAAGTAGCTGAACAGTACACTATAAGTATCCATAATATGGAAAAATAAAGTAAAGTGGTGTTTTAAAAATGTATGTCTTCAAAAACCTACATACTATAAATGTATACATCATGGATAGTTTTAGTATACAGATGTTTTGTAAATTTGTATCTGTTCAGCTACTTATGTTGCTGACTGTACCGGCAGCTGCAGTTAAAAGCTACTTCTTCCTAGGCTTTGTGTGCTTACCACCTCCGGCCACATTATCAATTACCATAGTAAGATTGTTGCCAAATACAATCCTATACAAAGCAAAAAAAAACCTTTTCTGGTTATCAAGCCCATGTAAGCGGGAATAATCGTCCTGAAATAAACAAAATATTATTACAACTTAGCAAATACGATTATGTATAGAACTAATAATCGATATTTTTTTCCGACGGATTCCGCATTCATATAGATACCGTAAGTCGACGGCAACGTTGAAATATTTGAAAAAAGAAGCCGGAATCAAAACTCTCCCGAGAGATATGATACGTTGAATGATTTCGTTATTCGCGACGTAATTCCTAATTACAAGAGATGGGAAAATATCGGAAAATTATATTAAATCGCGGGTTATCTAAGCTCACTCTTATTATTTCGGAAGTGGAGCGGGACGACTTCGTTTACTCAATTATCTTATAAAGATACCGATCTGAGTAAAGAAGGCGCGCTGAAGAGCGAGGCATTACTCTCCCGGATCGACTGACATTTGCCATCTCATCGCCGCGGCTTCAAAGATAAACTTATTTGATTTTATTTATCACTTTGATTTTACAACAATTATGCCACAAATAAAATTGATAGCTGATTAAGTTACAGTTACCAGCAGTGTGATATCAGGATAAAAATGACCGCATATGCTAATCAGAGAAAAGTCGGTAAATTCCTGCTATCATTAAAGTTCATGTAACCCATAAATCATGACAGTTCATATTGAGGTACTTTCTAAATCATTTCTGATTCTTTGAATAAGATAAATTATTCTATCGTATCAAAATGGAGCGTATATATGGTGCAGTCTCAATCGCGTTAGCGACGAGTAGGTAGTGTGGGGTTGTCGCTGGATGAAATAGAAAACGGCTGGTGATTAATTGCCAATTACTCCAACTGGCGAGTAATTCCTGCACCCACTTTTCACCGTGTTCGGCTCGCATATTATTTTATTTCGAGTAAATGTATCGTTCGTCGTAAGATTTTTAGAAATATTTATTTTCTATTTGATGATTGTCCATTATATTACATTACTGACATATTATTATGATTATATTTCTAGGAAGAATATTCCTAATTAATTTACTACATATGTAACACATTTTCACATCGGTACATTTTGAACATGTTCGATTAACAATATATTGTTATTGTTGCGGGGACACCTACAGGCATAGCAAACTTGTCAGCTACGCTGTTAAACCATCGGGCTATTAAGAGCATAATGTGCTTGTTTTATTTTGTAGGTAATCTTTTTAATATTGAAATTATTTGGCTTTTTTATTGTGTATGTGTGGGTAGCTTTTTATAGGGTTGGACACATTCTTACGTATACATACATGATATTTAATTTGTTCGTGGTCACGTCACCATGTACATATGTAAAAAATATATTTGCACTTTTATGTTTAGATTTTTTGCAAGTATTTACCAATTTCTATCATTTTAAATAAGAACGAAACACTATGTATAAGCCTACATATACACAAAAAATGACAAGCATCTTGCTCACAACTTTATTTTCTGAGATAGTCACTGAATTCATAATATTTTCATATTTACCCACAATACACAACTATCAATCAATAAAAAATCAGATGTTATGCTCGAATCAATTCCGTCTCTGTTTATCAAAATAAATACTAGCGTTAAGGCACATCTCCTGGAAAATGGGAAATATAAATGTTGCATTATGATATTACCTTCTTTTTTCAGATTTTAGATACCTAAGTGTGAAATATTTACAATAAATCAATTTGAATAACAACATGGGAATATATACAAAAGCAAAAAGTTTAAAATACGAATCTTAGACAAAAATGTGACGCATATTTTTAATGCACGTAGTTACTATCACACAAACAATGTTGTCCCCCAATGCAAAATTGTCATTTGCCATGATATAATTCAATATTTAGTGAGGTGTAATTGAATATTTTTCCAATTTGTCGCGCGTAATGGGGCAAGATTGAGTTGACGGTCCCCCACGGGCGCCGCGCTCCGCTGCAACGTAGAGCTTGGGCGCTGAGCCGGGTCACGGATAATCTTGATAACCTCCTTGTGGACCTCGGGAATCACCATGCTTTTCATTTACTCTATAGTACATAACATTTTATATATTATTATAATATTTCCATATGATTATAAAAATATTAACAATTACTTACAACTAAAAAGGAAGACCGTCACCAAATGAGAGCGTGTCCAGAATGCTGGCTGTATTTCCACGTTGGATAACTAAGCTTATCCGTTGACCGAAATAAAATAATAAATAATTTATTCTTTTACCACTTGATATAGTGCTGTATAAAAATAAAAGAAATCAAATATAAAATAAGTAGACACAACTTTATATTATTGGAATCCAACGCATATTCTAATTAATCGTAGTGTTTAATCTTTTGAGATATAGTAAATATTTAAATTGCATTACATAAATAAAATACCTCGAGAATGTCAATGCATGTCATGTTTCGGAGTTAATATGGGTAGATTACGGAACGAATCCCGTCCCACGTAGCCTATAATGTTTTGAGTCATCGACAAAAAGGCTTCATCTTTCATCACCCGATTTCTTACCTAACACATTTACGATATATCCCTGTCTTTATCCATGTCTATCATCTTCTCCGTCATAACGTAGGTACCTCATACGTGATTTATATCTCAACACGAGGTAACAAGTAGTAACACCATGTTTTCATATAGGAAAATCGACCCTTTAGTGTATCTTATCAATCCACGAAATCAATATAGGTATAATGTATTTTCATGTAGGTAGCTAGTATTTTAAACTACAAGTAATCAAAATTATGATAATCTATACGACTCCCGTTTACTAAATATGCATTATAATCTACCTAATAGTAGGTACGTATGATACTAGTATCTAGTTCTTAATAGTTATTATCGCTGGTTTATGTTATCATGATGGTATTGCATTATGACGTGGCTTGCAGGAAGATGCGCCGGCCGGTGTCACGTCGACTCATTCCAGTGGCGATCGCCAGTCGCATACTAATACTCTCTGTGAGCGATTCCATGTAATTCCAGTCAGTATTCCGCCACCAATTGTGCGCCAACCAGCATCTTGAATATGTTATAGTACCTAATACAGAATTGGATACCTCGGAATTGCTGTGGTTCAAATATCTACGTAGCAATTTATACTTCATCAACACAAACAATGTTGAATGTTTCATAGAGATGCATCTATGAAATCTTATTAATATATTTGTAATCTATCAGTTGGTGATGTTTTTTTTATTATTGATAATGTAAAAGTCGTTGAGTCGATATTAAATAAAATATTTCTGCCTTTATTTTTTCCTGTTACACTGTGGGTATTATACATTTTCCTCCTTATAAAATGGCAAAGGGCTAAGTGTCATAAAGCATTACGACGTATGATTCAGCACTCGTATTCGTTTCAGCCTAAGGCTAAACAAACTCAGCTTATCGCATAACATAAATTGGCAGCACATCGTTAAGGAGAGCCACACACTGCGCCCGCCTCGGCGTTATCAGCGGTCTCTCGTAAACCAACGCCGTCTGTTATTGCGCCCGGCCGCGACATTTTCCGAGACTTTTTTCATATCGCAATACGCCAACCGATTGTAACGTACATAAACCGACGTCGGGAACGCCGCTGTCGAACCGCGTAAACGATTTTGCTAGTGCCGATAAATATATCCATTTGGCAGTGCACGGTCGCTCCAACCTCGTATCAACCGAAAAAGCGCGCCGCCTTGAGCGCTGGTGTAATTAGAGGCCAATCGTAAAACGAAAGGGTTGCGCCCGGAACGTCCCATCTGATAATGAGCGCGACTGGCGCTGCTCCAGCCGCCGCTCATATTAGGCGGTCTCTCCGTCGCTATCGTTACGACTTTTACACTTTTACGAGTTGTTTAGTTTACAGAGCCGGCTGTGTACGAGCGCGTGCGCTGCCAAATGCTAGTTAGCGGCTCACCGCTCGCGACCACTCCCTAAATATCGCCACCGCTATGTGTTAATGAGATGTACGTTTGAGGGCTCGTTTGGCATTACGCGGATCCACTTCCATTCGCATAAAGCTCCGCGGCATATTACCTACATATCTCTGGTGCAATTAATGATACACTTAGATCTCATTATTTATTTTTCAAGATAACAAAGTGAATATCACAACAATGTGACCTTTTTCAACGATATTTCCCATGTAGCTATAACAAACTGTTAGCATCCGTTTGCAATAATAGCAGTAGCTTGAATCTACGACGATATCATTTTTATTCAGTGGCTCTTAATTAACATTTTCTTTTCTTTCCATTCCAGGTGAGTGAGGGAGCGAATACAAAACCAAGCTGGCTTTGTACGGCGCGCGCGGCGCCCGCTTCGAGACAAAAAAGAATATTACACCGCTTTCAATTCGAACATACAGAAAGAAAAATATGATCTGCACTTTTGTAAACGCAAATGAGGTTCGCTTTGAAATGTGGCCTTTAATTCAAATAACAATCCTGTGCTAGAACTCAAAAATATAAACAGTAAAACTATGAGTAAAATTTATTCAATGAGTTAAATGACTCTTAAGTTTTAATTTTGGAACAATGGAAATAAGAAAATACGTAGATTTTATTATTTTATGAACAATCACCCATATAAAGAAACGTAAGAGTAAAACTAGCTCTTATTTTTTTTTCTTCGTACGGTAAAAGACTAAAATACGTAGTGTAATTGTATGTCACAAATATGGTGTCCTCGAAAGACATAATTTCATCACACTGTACATTGTACTTTGAGATATATGAACCCGTTTCACCTTCTTATTGACCGCTAAAAGCATTTCAACTTCTTACCTCCAAGCAATAGAAAACAACCAAAATGATTTAATGCTACGAAATCGCTACGAGTTGTCTACGAAGCGTTGCTCATGAAAAATATTACGATATGTCGAATATTCTTTTATTACCGAATGCAACTAGAAAAGTGCAGATTTATATTACCATTGCAAAAATATTCATATACTAAAATGTATTCTCTTTTCTCGACCTTTCCATATAGGTGAGAGAAAATAGCATTCAGTAAGTACCTACTATTTTCGTAGCTATGATTTAATAATGCTGAACTATTTACCAAAATGATTTACTATTAGCACGAATACATTTCCATTTTTTGGACCGCATAAATAAGTTTAACTGTAATATGGTTGATAATTATTTCGAGATACCGATTTATATTTCCCGTTTCCTTTTATTTTGGTACGGATGCTAAAAATTGCAGTACCTAACAAAAAAATTATCATATTTAATAAAAACCATACATGATTTTATATACCTGTGTACAGAGACTAAATCAAATATTTTAATACCATGACATTTGCCAATAGTTTTTTATGTAAAAATCATTTCCATTATATGGAACAAATAAACGTATCTCAACAAAAATACACACGTAGATTAAAAACAAAGAGGGAATATTTAGATTTGTTATCAAGTACACTACCACTAGATATTTTGTAACAAAGGAAGCTGATGCGAGTACTTCGACCTTCCAGCCCCACCCTGGAGCTGTTGAACCTCAAGTAGCATGTTCACTCACCTCGCGGTCAACGCCATTTCAAACTCAAATCATATTATGCAACCCAGTTATATCGATGTTACGAAACGTGTCTAAAATTCAAATATAAATATTTATAATATCATCTGAGATCACTGCGACAATAAATACCTAGTTAGGTATTCTTTATACTAAGATTACATAACTAGATTTAATATTACATAATATATATCCTAAACAAGCAAAGATAATGTATATCAATTTTTCCTTAATTTCAAACACAGTTCAACCAAGTTTAATTTAATATTTTTGAGATTATAAACGGCTTAATGTACGACTACGTCTGTAAAGCAATGAAAAGTGATATAAACATTATATAATAGGTAAAATGAGTACTTTTCGATGTCTAGAGGTGTCCCCTTTTGCCAGTGACATAATTCAGACCTCATCGAGGAACCTGGGGTACCTGCTAGCTAGCGGTAAGACAAAGGGTGCTAGTGCGGGCAAACACCTCACGCGGGGCGCCGCCCTTCAGGGCCTTGCACCCTAACGGTACCTCCACCATATCTACACGTTCCATTTGAGATAATACTCTTTTACGTAATACCAGTAATACGTACCAACCGAGCTCAGGATTGTCTGCAACATTATACAATTTTTATTGTTAATATTACATTTGTATGATGATCTACTTATGTTTCGACATAGATATAATCTTATATGGTTTATCCAAAAATATAATTGATGCCTTCCTCCTATTTCTCAGACAATTATGTCAGATGTCAATTAGTTTCTGAAAGTAATTGCAATTCTTATAATAGATATGAATATAGTGAAAATAGTATAGAAAATTCAACTTATAAAAATTTATTCCGCGTCGATAAATTATACAGGTTGCATAATATAAATAGGTACCCACGTAGGGCGGTGACCGTGGGGTCTTCGTTCGTATAACACTTCATCTTTTATTTCCTCAGAACAGCACATCAACCTTTACGGAAACTATTTTCATATCATTTCCCCGCGCTCCGTCGTTAGGAATGTTTCCGTCCGCTCTTGAATTATACCGATTGCTGTAACTAGTTTAACATCGACAAGACAAATAGCTTCAACATCCTATAAAATCTGTAGATTACATTTTACCTAGCTACTTATTTATGTGTGGATAATTTTACCTATTTATGGAACATTACAGACAGAGTTATAAAATTATATTTTTTACGATATATCATTTATGTATCCTACATACACACAGTAGGTACATGAAGCTCGAAGCATCAGCTTTCTCTCGCTACCAATCCGGAAGTTATAAATTTGCTTAAACTTGTTTGAGTTGCGAATTCTCGCGATGTTTGTCCGGACGTGCGGGTCTATTTAGTCCCTAAACCAGCCGCTAACTTCTAAGCAAGCACCACTAACTAACAAAGATTTTATGATA
Source organism: Tetheella fluctuosa (assembly GCA_951216915.1). Lineage (NCBI taxonomy): Eukaryota > Metazoa > Arthropoda > Insecta > Lepidoptera > Drepanidae > Tetheella > Tetheella fluctuosa. Next base: position 8,230,137 of record OX578227.1, on the reverse strand, counting down.
AAATTATCAGAAAGGATAACTTTTGCACGTAGGAATCTAGTATTTTCGATAAGGGGCTTGAAATTGTCCGTCATAAATCTTTGTGCATGGGTAAAAGTTATGGTTTACTTATTGTTTAATACTCTCCATAACTTTTCATCTACAACGATATCATCCTATTGGTCACAGTTATACTAAAAACACAAAAAGATCTTTCTGATGACAATTGGTTTAACGTTATTGGTTTAATTTGAATTGATGGGCCACAACGAAAGAATAGTTAGATATAAAAAAAAACCTTTTTAATGATGTAACTAGGAAGTAGCTGATTATTGGTTTAATGTTTGAATTAAAGAATTTACTTTAAATGATATCATAATACCAACTTCAATCTCGACATCAAAGTTACCTATAGATATTTTATATTCAATGAAACGAACTTACACATACGCAAAATAGAATGGATGCCGCCCTACCCGAGCACGTGAAATTTTGAAATAGCCTAATACTATTATTACACAGGAGTTTTGGCTTATTTTCTTACTTTACTTTCTATTGAAATAAATGGATTCGCTCGATGACGTTATTATACGAGGTGGATATTTAGAGATTGCATATTTTCTTAACCTATGCTGAACAACTTTAACTATGGGACCATATTTTCATACGTTTCCTAAGAATTCATTAAAATTAAAAGTCAATATTATTATAAGATAATTTCCGGTACATACAGCACTTACATAGGTATATCCTGGATTAATGTAAAAAAAAAACAATGCAGATCAGTAAAAAATCTTATCATCTGTTTTTATATATAAAATATAATATACATAGAAACATAATCTTCAATAAAACCCGCATAGTCCAGATTTCAGATTAATACCTTGGATTACGTTTTACCTTCTTTCATAGCGACGTAATAAAATTCAGCTTAAAAGTGCCTATTACATTTCTACTACCAACTGTGGGTCGATCTTTTCGTATAAAATATAACTTTTCCTTTAAGAGTATGAGAAAATTCGCGGAAGATGAACGCGAATATGTTCTTCTGTTCTCAGGTAAAAAGATAAGAAGTCGGAAGTATTTATTCGCTAATAGTATTTATTATAAGTGATGATAGAGAGTCGAGTTGAAGTAATCTCATTAAACATTAGAGCCTACAGTCGACGCGGGCCAGGCGGGAGGTTAATTTTAAATGTATCAAGAATTCTCTCCAACTAGTTGCAGTGTCTCGGCCCGAGCTCGCGTCTGAGCGTCTGAAAACAATCCCAACTGCGTTAATCACTTATTCACGTCCGGGGTCCACTGCCACCCGAGTATTTCTAATGAACGTTGAGAATTCTGGGGAATCCTAATGAACCGTGGGAATTTCGATTCTAATGAAGTGAGCCAGTTGGAGTGGACGTGTCTACCTTTTCACTGGTGTTTTGTTCTTCAATCAAAGTGTACAGTTGCGTTGGACATTGTTGCGGTGCACCAGGAGCAACGCGGGAAGTAATTCCGCTCACTTCCACCGGATATATATCTATCCCAGGGCGCAGAGCCCTGAAACTAATCGGTTTGTCATTTCCGTAATCGACCGCCTCGACGGCGTTTTGAATATTCCATATGTGTCCTTCCTTTGTTTACATTGTTGCTATGAGATCAGAAAAGTTTTCTTAATTACTTTAAATAATAAATTCCTAAGTCGTTATCGTCAAAGAATTATTATTAGACATAATTATCATTTTACTGACTAGTGCGACCCACATGTCAACTTTAAACTCTTGATACCCTATTAACTACCGAAGGCACATTCTCTAGCTCTAAAACTTTAATTGACACTTTAAAAATTCAAAGCAAATGCTTTTAGCGCGGCAAGGTACCTACAGTAAAAATAACTTAAAACACTTAGAGCTCTCCAAGTGCACCGACTATCTACGGCTTGAACATCAAACAGCATGTCCGTTGACTTAGCAGATGGGGTATATAAATAGATATAGACCCAGATACCTACTCGCTATCACTTCTTTTATAAAACCCCTATTAAACAATTTAGAGTTGTTACAAAGTTCAGATAAACAGCTCTAGCTGAGCGGCCAGGATGAAATTACACACCATCGTAAAATACTATACGTTTGTCTAAATATTAAAAAATATTCTACTGCAATCGTAAACAGTGTGGCTATTACGTAACTTTGTAGCAATCATTATAAAATAGAAACCGATTAAAAATAGCGGTTTTCTGGGAACCTTTTTATGTTCTGCATATGCAAACAGTGCTTCATTGCAAATGTAATCGTGTTCGACAATGTATAAGTTCTCTCACTGACGAATCTACGGCAAGATTAGTTTATTTTAGTTATTTTCACAGCTTGATGTCTTACGGCATCCTCCTTTGGAGTAGTGGTGCCGACATCAATAGATTTTTTACTCTGCAGAAGAGAGCTATTCGCGCAATTTTTAAATTATTAGTAAATTTATGCTCGGAAAAATTTACAAAATTTTCCTAAGCACAGCGATACTCATAGCTTGAATACTAGAAATAAACACAAACTTGCTGTACCTGTAACTCGGCTCAGCAAAGTGAGGGACTCATTCAAGGGGCAATGTATACGTTTCTATAACAAAGTACCCAAAGAAATTAAAAATTATATAAATTAAATAAAAAAGAACAAAAATCTATAAAAATATGCCTTGCTGAGTTACTTGCCGGAGTCTTCTCAGTCCAAGTGATACCGAACCGGTGATAGAATCAATTGTAACGTTCATAAATGCCTTATTAGGGCCTAAACTGAATAAATGATTTTGAATTTGAGTTTATCGATTTCGAGGTTGTTTCAAATTGAAAGTGATTGCAACAAAGCTACGTAATCCGCTTTAAAACTCAAAACGTCTAAAGATATAAATATGAGAAGGTTGCAGGGTGGCGATGGTGGCGCCCTCTAATCTCCCCGTAGCATCGGAAAGCTTGTGAGAATATTCATAAAGCGCACGTACGTACGTACCATCGCATCCGGCGGTTATCGGGTGGAACGACGCCTCTTCTCATCTCAAGACGTTGCTATCGTGAAAGATAGTGAAAATTACCAACTTTTCTAACAACATCACATGCTACTTTTCACTCTTGCGATATATTTTCGGGGTCGGTAGTCGCTTCCGTAATGATAGCTTGCATGTAACAGTAAAGCATACTAATAATGTAATAACTACCGCTTGACTCTTAAGTAATGAGTTTTGTTACATATCCGCCGCAATAGACATCTAACTCAACCTTTTTTTCACATTAACATGTCTACTAATGTGATATGCTCACAAGCCAAATTGTTAATCAAGCCTCTTTTTTTCCATCTCGTTACAGTAACAACCAATTATTTCAACGAAAACTGTAGTTTTATAGCTAAAATTAAGCTCATAACTGCACCGAGTACAGAAAAGTCATACTGTAGCAACCCGTCTCGAGTTTCCAATTATATCTCTTTCAGTTTAGCCAACTCATATAAAAGTTCTAACAACACGTGTCTTCTACGGGATCTTGATATCTCCGCTGCGGTCATATGACACCCGCCGTCCCGCACTAGTCTTGTTATCACGTGTCGTCCTAACTATAACAATATTTGTACTAACCTACATAGTACAAAACCTTAGTACCTAGTCGTTTTTCAAAATTTGTTTCCTAGGGGTTAGACGCAAAAGTTTTATAATATTTTTTGAATGAAGTCAGTTATTTGCATGGATCGGGCCTTCTTCTTATAACGTGGAGTAAAATAAGCAGGGATTATTCGAAATTCAACGTCTAAAAGGATAAAATAGGTGATGGTGGGTGAAAACGCGGGGCAAAAGCTAGTAAGAAAACAATTGTAAGTACGACAGAATTGTGTCAATGAAAAATCATTTTAATTTTACATCTATCTCGGGAAATGGCTGCACGTAGCCAACTGTAATATGCCATTACCGCCATAACAACGTTACTGTCGACTTAATTCTGCCTCCGGTATCGGCTGCGGCTATTCACCAGCCGGGTCGGACAGATTCGCTCATTACTCTTATGTGCAATCTCTGGGAAGCTTGAAATCACAATCTATCATGCATTTTTCAACTAAAGAAACTTTTTCAAATTGCTAGATCATACCTATCAACTTCTATTATAACATTAGTCGGAATGGTATTACAAACTTCCATTCACATATAAGAGTATTGCACAATAGCACTTGAACTGTTTCTATATAAATAGAGAGACAGTAAACCGTTGTCTAGAAATCCTCTCAAATCCCCAAGGAGGGTCAATGCTTCCTTCACAATGGTGCACGTGAGAGCTAACGGCCGACAGCCGATATTCAAAGGAGCTATTACTAAAGGAACACACCTATAAAGGTCAATTAGGATATGACGTCAACTCGAATGTCGCTCTAGCCATCTGCCCGTTATTGGACACTAATTATTGCTCAATAAAGTCCTAGCACGCCTCTGACATAGACTATCTTCAGACCTATAAAATGCTTTTAATGCGGTTTCCTTTAACGACTGACGTTAAAGGAAACCGAGATTATTATCGAGGCTATACTTAGATAGTTAATCTAAAATTAAGAACGGATCACGTATTCTAAATTGAAATTTCCTCACATTGAAGAGTCGCTTTAAATCCTTTTATACATCAAAGAATTGAGGAGGTAGACTGCTATTGAAATCCCCACTGAGCATCAATGCCTATTGCCACGTCGCTTATCTACAACGTACGGCGTGAGAGTTGGAGCTGGAGCGTCGTCGCAGGACGGGGACAAATTTCAAAGGAGTGCATTACTGCAGCGGCGGAGTGAACAATATGCCAATCGATGTAACGGAAGATAAATAAATTATATTATGATGTTCAATGTGTTCCAAAGCAAACATTTTTAGCGTAATATATTTGAATACCTACATACCTTCACAATGGTCAATGATTTATAAATGAGCGGCAACGGTTCCGTGTGCCGCCGGCACGACAACGCTCCGTCGTCATAGGAAGTTAGCTGACAATCGTTTTGACAGGCAGTCGGTCGGTAGCAGGGCGCGTCCAAGCCATGGGGGATCATATTCTACTGACGTTTTATTATTTTTATGCTAATCCGTTTGAACAGTAAAATAAAATGTTATTTGGCATTTTGGCATTTCTGTCTCATCCGTATGTCGAAATATGCTATTCGTTTTAGATAGGGTTAGGTGCATTTTGTTGCTCTCAAAAATAACGTAACGCTTTAATGATAATTATCACAAATTTAATTACCTACACATAACTAGCCGCGCAATTTCAAACGCGTTCCTGGGATGAAATGTACTCTATGTTCTATTCCAGGATAAAGTAACTATACCTTAGTAATGTAACTTAGTAAAAGCATACCGAATTTCATGGAAATGCGTTCAACCGTTACGGAACCGAGTGGTAACAAAGATAAACGCACATAAACAAGTAAGTAATAAGTACTTTAAATTATTTATAAACTATCGATGTGTTATATTTGATAAATATGACGTAAGTACCTACTTACCAAATAATAATGAACACTATACAAACACAAAGGGTTGATAGTAATAAAGTAATACTCGAATCAGTCAACTAACTTAAAGTGTTCATCTTGTCCCGTTCATATAATAGCATCTTTCCCAGCAGTAAAGTGTAACTTGTGTAAAACAGTACACGGACGAATAATTTTAATAGGTTGCTGACAGATTATTTCAGAAAATTAAATTTTAGCTCGTTGGACACAGACCATAAAGTTCGTGCTTACAAATCTGTTTGTTATGACATCGTAACGAGATTATGTCCGTTTCGTTGCGAAGATGTCGCCATGTTGTCATGATATCGCATGTTTTATTATTTCACGCTATAAACGCAACTCCCGTCCTTCTCCGCTAAATTATACAGAAACATTTTAATGTGAGCATCGAACGCGCTGCATGACAGTTTATGATCAATAAATATAACAATGAGAGTTATTTATAGAGAATAAAGATATTCATGAACTCATGCGGGTGTCAATCTCTCGATACATACAATAAACGCGTGTTAAACTCCCGTTGAAAGTTTTTATTATCTATAAATGTATCACAATTTTCCATTGTATCCCAAATAAATTGGTTTCATATTGAAGTCTAAAATGTGTTTTTGACAAAGAGTACCCGTCGTTTGTTACCTTATTACTCTACGTAGTATGCTGGACATCCGATTACGAAGGAAAGAGCATGACCCAGGTATTGTCAGAATCATTCTGAAGGCGAAGGGGCACGTGGTCACGTGGCGTTCGCTGACTGCCGCCCAGTCTCACGTGTAGGTATCACCCCACATTACCCCACGTCGTCGGGTTGGAACACAGCCTTTTGTTTACCCGTAACTCCTTCAAACCGACCAACCGCTACGCAACGTGCCATGAAGTCCTCCAAAACCACTAGAAACTTATTTGCAAACTCACGTGTTTCACTTAAATGAGACTTATTGTGTAGCTGACTGACCTCGTTTCGAATAAAATGTTGGTATTTTCTTGGCTTCGTCCACGATAACTTCAACGGTGAAGACTGTATAATTGTTTACAAAGTGAAATACATAACGAATGAAAATTAATTACGGTTAACTTTATAAAATAAACGTCAGTTTCAAAAGAGGTCGTAGAGGTAGGAGGTATACATTTAAACTTTAATTTATTAGTATTCAACATAACCGAATAGACTAATTTCATGAATAGCTGAATGTACATACTCGATGTTATCAAACGGGGGATGCGGATTTGATTATTAACTTACAATCAGTGTAATGGGGTGTAAAGATACACGGCTTGAATTGATGGGTATTGTATGAATTGATTTGTATTGAAGGATACCTTCTGTCTGCCAAGTGGCTAACCGACATAGCATAATATTACGAAATAGATTCTTCATTGGATATTACCTATTTTTAACTGACTTTAAAAAAAAGGATTCAATTCGGTAGTTTTTTTTTTAATTTAATAAATTTATGCAAAATAAAGCACATCAAAAAATGCCACCCTACAGGGAATTCTCTCATGCAGTTTGACCACACTCATTATTTTGGGCTGACATAACAACATTAACTTCGAAATGCGGTTGCGAGTTTCATCCAAGGCTTGCAATTAACTAGTTGGCTGATATAGTGCGTGCACGAGCGGCGAGCCATGTTAATATGGCAATAATAAATTTCAAGCGGTTTCCATCCGCGGCGCCCCAACTGTCCTGGCGCTCCCGCCAGTAAAAATACTATGAATTATTTTGCTAATAATATTTGAATATAAGTGGTCGTCGCGATTACCAACTCGACCATCAGTCAAATAATAAAATTATAATCGTACCTCGTAGTATTTTTTGTTTCCTGTATCTCCAATAATTTTATTTTAATAATATTATTAACAACAGCAGCGGCGGTCATTCAGTGCCGGAGTTGGATAGGTTTAATTACCCGCGGAACCGATATTTCATCCGGCAAAATGTGCTACACACAAATAAGGACAAAATGTGGCCACAACACTGACATATTACATTCATACTAAACGTTCAAGATATCTACCTACTTATACACATAATTATTAGGTATTATTATCCTGAGCTCTCTGCTGATCCGAGCTTTTTAACTAGGTACGTGTACCTACTTTATATTGCGTTTTAAATGTAGTTTGTAACTCATAATATGTCGCACAGATTAAAATATAGATACTGCTAAATAAGTACCAGCTTATAGTGATAGCGTCCTATATCAGTTCAATCTAGATCTCTAATTAAAACTGCGTGTACACTTAATGAGGTCCTCCTGTAATGACAACGCATAAATCCCATGTAATGAACGCAGCGAGCGTTAAATAGCGTCGAGTCACTCAAATTGTCCACAATGCGATTATTCCATTACTCGAAAGCTGTCCGGCCGCAGGACAGAAGCGCTGAAATACAAGTGATTCCCTCGACAGTGCCCGTGTATGTACATTCCGGCTCGTCCGTTCCAGGTGTAATGTCGATGCTCATCAACTATTCAGCTGGCACTAAGAGCCTCACTCTCGCTTATCTACTATAGGTACAACATAAACCAAACGCACTCATCAAAAGCAAAGCCTCCAATATACGATCAATGAACTTCACAATAATAAGAGATATAAAGGTAGCACCGAGTACCTAATCAATATTTATATGAGTACACGAGTAGTACATTGACAAACATAATAACTGATCTTTTGGTCAGTTTGGTCAAGATTGGTCTTCATAAAGTCATCGAATCTATTTAATCGGTTTTACAAATTCACCACTTCATGCTCCAGCTGAATTTAATTATGTAACTCGATACTTTGTCAATAAACATTTGCTTTTAATGACTTGGCCGGAGAGCGGTTCCAACAGCGGTATAGCTATCCACAGACTCAAAGTTACACCGATCTGAAAAACATTTTCGCAGGCCTTAAAATGGAATTTGTGTTTACATATTTTTTATTCGATTGTTTGATTACAAATTGTATCGGGATGGTATCTCTTCTAAATATCTAATATATTCTGAATTCGTAGATATCAAAATATTATTGTCCTTTTTCTCGCAATAACGGTAGGTGTTATTTTTCAACGATTTTAATGAATGTTTTTGTCAATAGCCTATCATCAGTTCGGCGGCCATCTCAGCTGGACCCTTATGGTACCCGCAGCGTGCTCGCGCGCGCTCTCGACGTGTGGGAGCAAGCGTCGCGGCTAACCTTCACGGAAGTCAACTCAGATGATGCTGACATCGTTGTCTCCTTTGCTAAGTAAGTAAATTCAGCTATACCTAATAATTTTTTACGGCTACAAATATGTAGTTAAATTCTGCTTGGACCTCTGTCACAGATCGGTCACGGTAAAAAAGATCATAGAATTTTTATTATTATTGATTTCGTCGTGATAAAAAAATATATTTTGAGTAAAAGTAATATATTTTGATAAATAAAAGTTTATTACATTTTTTTAGGAAAGAGTAAGTCTGGTAAAGTAAGAAGGTATCTACCAACTTCTTTAAAACCCTCCGAGCATCATTGCTTGATTTATAGCGTTGATAATAAATAATAATCAACTGAGGATTTAGAGAAACGTCCTATCCATTTTAAGGGGATTTGCGAGCTCCTCGTGCGAGGCATCAGAATAGGGTCGGACAGTGCACGATCCGTGCTGAAATTTCAAGGGAATACGCCCACTGAAAACATGTTATTTTTATGTTTTACACATGCATCGATTTAAAAAGACGTATATGGTTTTACATCATGTTATATGTACATGTTATAATAATATTTTCTATTTATAGACAGCTATGTCTTTTCGGATCTAAAGATTATTCAATATAATAATAAGTTTCGTACCCTGGTGCAAATAAAACATTACCTGTCATAATTTGTGAAATTAAAAAAATATATAACCAAACGTAGGTAGGTACGTAAATAAAAACTAAAAGATTTCATGACTCAGGTAACAGCAAGAGCCCTAATACCATTAGACGTTAATATTAGAACGCATCGGTCCCGCTCAGGCGTGAGAGGGAATTTTCTTCACGATCACGATTCACTTTCATTCAAGAGACGTGAGGTGACGCCAAATCTACTTCGATACTTATCTAATAAAGGCACAATTACCTACTCAACACTGACAAAAAAATAGCAAGAATAACAAGTGTGAATTTGACTCTACGTAGGATCTCTATAAATATTACCTACCTTGTGATACCTAAATGTTGGAATTATCATGAAAATTTACTTTTACCTTGCTAATGTAAAGCTCCCCCAACGCCCCCTGTTGTTCCATATTCATTGCACGCGAAAGTCATTCGTTTCAGGCAATGTTTCAGCTGAAAGGCCTTCTCTATATCTTTACAATTTAGGTATCTACGAGTACATGTTTAAAATTTCAATGTTAATATAGTTGATACAATGTAAAATGCAGATAGATGAGTAGGAATTAAGTAAGTATATAGCTTAGAGATAACAACTGACCTACATCGTAGGTATATAATTAGAGTAGGGTAACTACTAGGGTTACTAGGCACCCTAGAACTATAGCTAGATATCTACTTATCATAGGTATAAATATTATACATCCATCACCTATCAATAAAATCGATTTATTAAAACATGCGTGAACGTGTGCGGATTTTCTTAATATTGTCAAATAATACGCGATAATCATAGCAAGCGGAGGAGCGTATAGCTATATCCTGACAAATGACGGAGAGTTCCCGACAGGAGTCGCATATCGAATGAGAGAAGGGCGAAGTTTCGCTTATTAGATCACCGACGACGATATGAGAAAGTAGCGACGACAAAAACCTCAACGGTGGACATATTGCGACCGTCATATTGCGGCTAGCGCTGAACACTGCAAACTTGCAGCGGCAACTTCACTGTGGTCTGCATAAAATTTTCTTTTTTTTCGAGTGCGACGAACAGGGTGCTGCTTGTAAACTTGAGGGTACTCGCGGTCACGTTACGAACATACTTTTATTACTTACTTGGGATCAATCGGAATTCAACTCACGACTTTGAATATTATTTGATAATACTTTTACAGTAAGTAGGTACCTACCTACCAATTTTTCGTAGCTTCTATCATGAATCTGGAAAGTTTCAATATTGAAAAGGAACATAAACATATTTATTTCATAGTTAGGTAGATACCTACCTACTTACCTATCGTTTTCTGTTTATATCGCAATAGATTATTGATGTCGTATAGGATACAGGACGCGTATCAAATGCTACGATGCGTAGGTACCTCTACCTGTCTTGGATTTTATGCGTGCCGTTAACTTATATTACACTCTATAAAAGTCTTCCGCTTTCTACGATAGGTATTCCACGGCGAAGTTGACTTTCAATATATCTAATAATATGAAGTAAATCCATATGTAAGTAGATAAGGTAAAGAAATAAGTTATTATATTATATGTAGATAACACCCGCCGTGGAAATCTATAGTAGATACATATAAAGAAGCTTGTCCTGATTGACTGTTTACGCGGCACAAGCCAGTAAACCTCCCAGTCGGCATGATTATTTCCAACATCTTCAACAATCATCGTCATATTTCAATTTCAGCCAATTTACATAAAACTTTAATGAATTACATAGTACTTGCCTAAACCTTCCTCATGAATCACTCCCATTGCTGAAAACCGTTTGAAAATCCGTTCAATATTTTTTGAATTTATCGCGTTCATATATAGACAGAGTGATAAAATATTATTTTATAAACGGTATACGTAGTAGGTATCTAGGTAAGTGAACATCACATCACATGAACACGAAAAATCATGGCTTTTATCTTTCAACAGTCAAGTAAACATTGGAGCATATAACGTAAACTTTGAGTTACATGAAAAATATAGAGATGTGATGATATTTTATGATTTAATACGAAGCTATTCCATCATCACTTCATTGAGACGAAACGTTAGTAGTGATTGCACAAAGCGCACTTCCCCACCCGCTATGCGTCTGCGAGATTTATTACACTCATAAACTGTAATATTACTCAAGTAATAAAGGGTACGTACAACTTAACTGCGTTCTCCAACTTACCAATGATATACCTAACGGCAACTATACTCAGTATAAGATACTACTTACATATGAAAATTATATCCATGATGGGTACCCACTTACTAAGATTAATTAGAATTTGAAGCTATGAATAAGGAGTTAACATCGGACGGATCCTTAAATTAAAATAATTTTGCTTATAAAATTAGCTAAGTATTTCAGGTATTTTTAAGCAAAAGTAAAAGTTGTTCAGGATAACCACCCTAACATAAGTTTAGAAATAAGCCATCAGATATCTACCGGGTATAAGTTCTGACATAGGTACCTTTTATTTTGTTTTATTCTTTTCGTGGGGAAATCCTCATAGGATACCCGACTGCCCTGGGGGGAGTAGTCGGGTTATGTCGGACTTGTACCGGCTAAAACCCCACGGTGGTCGCCATCTGCGCTGTCGGGTTCTCGTACAGAACGCATACACGAGTCCCTCCAAACGCGGCGCTGAGATAGCCCGTTTCGAGGGAAGTGTGATACCTCCCCCAGCACTCTCGCGGTGCTATCGCACGATGAGTCGTGACCACGACGACCCATCGTCCTCCTCGGGGTCGCTTCTGGGCGCTCGGGGCCCCCGCTCCGATTGCCCACGACCCCGAAGGTCCCCATTTAGTCGCCTTTTACGACAGGCAGGGGAACACCGTAGCTGCTATTCTAAGCCCCAGCTACAGGGCAGCTAACATAGGTACCTACTGCAACCCAGAAAAATGTTTTGCTAAACAGAAGCAGCAGCGATGCGAAAACATAAACAAAAATCATTGGATCCTTGTAGCACATTTTTAGTATAACGTCATAATCGCGACGAAGGTCCTGAAAATCTGTCACCAAACACCTAGCAACATTGTGTTTCGATGGCTGCACTTGAGATCCAGTGTAGTTCTCTTCTAAACTGTGTCAAAAAGAATCATTATCATCACACCATTTTAATTTTAACTCCAAATCAGTCTTGTCAAACATAAGCAGCACAACATAACTTCCAGCCTTCAAGGACAGAAAACGAGAGTGCTAAAATGTGAATAGGTATATCCCTATTGGCGCACTCTACCCACATAATACTAATGGAATTACTTTCACATGGAAACTCAATAGCGCAACGGTCAGCTAATATCGCGTGAAATATGCATGGGCGTGGTCTTTCAGTTGTTTTGTTGGCGCGAAAAATTATTAGGTGGGTAGTAGCCGAGCGTGGGACCCGGGGGACGCAAGTTTGATTGCTCTACAGACTTCATCCACTCCATCTACCTAATGTTGTTTGTTGCGAGACGAATACATTACGTCAGTATGATTGTTTTCATCAACAATAAAAGGATTTGGTTGCAAAGTATAATTAAAATAGTCCATCCAAAATTACTTGCTAGGTAGCATGCTTCTTCTTAATGAACTAGAATACCTCAACCTTTATTATGGCTCTAACCACTAAGTTTAGATAAATAAATAAATACCTAGCTGTAAATTCCTCTGTAACAAAAATAAAACCCCATTACGTTTTTTGATAGACGTTACCACGACGATTCGTACCCGTTCGACGGGCGCGGCTTGATCCTCGCGCACGCGTTCTTCCCAGGGTCTGGTCGCGGCGGCGACGCGCACTTTGACGACGACGAGCTATGGCTACTGCAGCCAAGGACTGAAGATGAAGAAGGTATTAAATTATTTACTTATTACTTGTATATTTTATGACTATGAAGACCGATAGTGTCTTGACATGATAATTTTTAGGGTTCCGTACCAAAAAGGAACTCTTGTGGAGCGACTCCGTCCGTCTGTCACAACGGTATATTTCAGTAACTACTAATGCTATCGACTTGGAATAGTTTTAAATATTGATTACCCAACCTAGCATTATGAAAAAAAACTTATTTTCTTCGTTTATGTGGGATCAAAATTTAAGTGATGTTGAACTTTATTTGCATATTTCAATAGTTTTTAAATTTTTTTTATGCCATCGACTTATGATGAAAAATTACCTTTTATTTTTATTATTAGTGATCTAAATGAATAGATTTCACACATAAGTATAAGTGCATCACTAGTCGTCACAATATACCTAGTGGATTCGAATCCTACAATGACCTTGAGGTTTCGGTGAAGAAAAACATCGTTAGGAAACCATAGCACGGTGGTAAACTGTCGCCAAACACCTACCGGTGTGTTCCGGCAGCTGCACTTTCCAGACACGCCAAGTCTACACATTAATGTACCTATAGGTATTTAGGTACCTATGTATAGATATAGGTTTTCATATACTTAAATTAAAACAAAATTATTATATAATCATAATCGAAATGAAAAGTAAGCATAATAATTAAAGTTAATTACAATTCCGACGTTGTTAGTCTTTGTGAAAAGTTCATTTATGTAATGTTTGGAAACGAGCTTGTTGCGGTCAGCGACGTTTTGACATGCAAATGTGGAACGTTGCACAAAGCGCTTCAGCCTATGCAACCTTGACAAGGTTGCATAGGCAACACGATTATTTGATAATCAATTTATGCATCACAGAGCACTGAGTAGGTACTAAGTTGGTTGACATTATTTCCCTGAGCTATCACACAGCTATCACAATTGCATCAACGAATTAATTCAGCAATTCTGTGTACACTGGTCGTCGGCCCAAGTGTAGCCTAGTTGCAAGTAGAGTAAACACGGTCGAAACCCGATAGGTGGCGCGACCGCAGCAGCATGGACACGTTCGCTGCGATTACCGTGCCGTCCTATACCACACACCGCGCACACGTGATAATTTACATGAACAACGGACGCTTACAACGCCAGTGGGCTGTGTTCTGCTAGCCATGTGTAAATATCCACCTTTATTTGGTCATAACCACACGTGCACATAAAGTTAGTTGCTTGCTAGGTTAATGGGCGTGTTTGCAATAGGCTAGGGCAAAGAGAGTCGGTACAAATACCTTTTTGGGCTAGGGAAGAAAGAAAAAATATAATAATACGATTGTATTTTTTGTAATGGTATGGGTGTTTTTAAAATAAGTAGTTTAAGTTTTTTCTGAAATACTAAAATAGATTTATCTTCTTCATGTATGTTCAGGAACTTCACTTTTTGCCGTTGCCGCACACGAATTTGGACATTCGTTGGGTCTCAGTCACAGTTCTGTGAAGGGTGCATTGATGTTCCCATGGTATCAGGGAATCAAACCCAACTTCGTGTTACCAGAAGATGACCGCAATGGCATTCAGCAAATGTATGGTAAGTGGAAAACGACAATGCCTTTGAATAAAAAAATATTTCTCATAAACCTGACCTGTAGAATTAATTTTTGATCATTATTCCATGTTACTGTTCTTCAGGTCCGAAAGTCAATCGCACTTGGGCTATGATACCTCGCATCTATCGACCAGTCGAACCTCCTCCAACGACGACAACATCAACTACCACCACTACAACAAGGAGGCCTTACATCCACCATCATCACAATAGGCATCCCGATAGACCGAATCATCGACCTTACTCACCATATCCAACATCACCAACTAAATATCCTGTTTATTATCCTAACCAGCCAAGCTATCCCGAACGTCCCACCTATCCCGAACGTCCCACGTATCCTGATCGCCGGCATTATAACGCAAGTGTAGACAACCCTCGGAGAACTAACCATAATCATTACCCTCGTCCCACTCCAGAAACCACTACCCACCCCACAACCTATCGCCCGCGATACCCCCAACGTCGGCCCGAGTACCCAACCTACCCAAGGCCTAATTACCCGAGTGATCCAAGGCAGGACTATCCAAGAAGGCCACATTATCCAGAGAAAACTACCACGGTGAAGCCCACGCCACCTTCGGACAAACCTGATACATGTGATACAACCTATGACGCTGTCGCTCTCATACGAAATGAGCTATTCATATTTAAAAACAAGGTAAGTTCAACGTTCAACCAATAAGCTTATTGAAAGTGCACATTATTTTCTATACTAGGACCCTGGTTTCGCACGTGTTTATCACTCTTTCTATTAATGAAACCTTTATCAAAATCCATAGCGTGGTTTAGAAGAAGTAAACGGAGAAACAGTCGGCAATGTTAATACTATTTAGAGAAATACATACAGTTGCAACTAACTTATTATTTCGTCTTCTCTTAACAGTATCATTGGAGGATAGGTGCTCATGGACGCTATCCAGGATACCCCATGGAAATATCGAGAATGTGGTCAGGATTACCTAAAGATCTAACACACGTTGATGCAGTTTATGAAAGGCCAGACAGAAAAATTGCATTTTTCATAGGTATGTACTTACTCGTGGCATAAGAACAAATAGAGAAGCTGATTATTTAATGATTGATTGTAATTAAATTATGTATAAAATTTGTAGGTAAAGAATTGTACCTATTCGACACACAATACCTGCTACCCGGATATCCGAAACCTTTACACAGGCTAGGTTTGCCAGAAAGTTTAGAGAAATTGGATGCTGCTATGGTTTGGGGTCATAATGGCAAAACATACTTCTACAGTGGTACTATGTATTGGAAGTAAGTACTTAAAATAACTTGCACTCTTCTACATTGCTAAATATATGTGAACTAAACATATTTAAACGATCTGGAAAAAAAAGATTTATAGCATTGCAGACATTTGAATAATGGTTTTCGCTTTTAGATTCGACGAAGATGACGGCCGTGTAGAACTCGACTACCCTCGGAACATGGCGATGTGGAAGGGAGTCGGTTACAATATAGACAGTGTTTTCCAATGGAAAGATGGTAAGAACTTGAAGACACTACTAGTGGCTATACAGTCAGGTTTTTTTTCTATGTGAATAATTCACCTTAAAATTATTTTTTCCACAGGTAAGACGTACTTCTTTAAAGGCAAAGGCTTTTGGAAGTTTAACGACCTGCAGATGCGAGTGGAACACGAGAGGCAACTACCATCTGCACCATTCTGGATGGGCTGTCCTTCAGAACGCGTGGGGCGTCGTGACCCCCTACTCGCACCTCAAGCACCAGGCTCTACCCTACGCTCTCCCAGCGCCGCGACATCGCACCTTATCAATAATCTGATACCATTCATTTCTTCTGTCATATTGATACTCCGAAGTTACGTTCGGTACTGTTAGGAAAACTAACTACTCAAAAAGAGATTTTTGTGACTGACTTCGGAAATATAAAAACTTATATTTCTTTGGCTCCTCACATCTGGTGATATTATCCTCTATTATGAACTATACTTACATAATTTTAAGAATATATTTGTATACCTTTATCTATTAGAAATATAATTAATGTGTGCATAATTGTTTACGTTATAATTTTATCAAGTAACTAATAACAGTCCCACCAACTTATCTGTACAGTCGAGGGTAGCACTATCGAAAATATTGCCTACATTTAACGTTTTACGACTGACAATTCCAAATTAGTGTCATCAGTTCCAATTAAGTCCGCCTGAACAGATAATTTGGTGGCGCTGTAGTGATTATTATAATAATAAGGATCCCTAAAGGCATTATTTGCAAACATAGATTGTCATTGTGTGCAGTAAGAAATATTAGGTTAAAAAAAAATCTTCATACATAAGAATCATACAGGATACACTTGGAATATTCATAGACTCTTTCCAACGTTGCATATTAATACCCTTTAGGATCTTTCATTTTATTTATAAAACATAATTAGGTATATAATCACCAGTAAAAAGGACATACGACTCAATAAACATATATAATACAAAAACTGTGTGCCACTTTAATAGTAAGCTCCTTAATTATAATTATATTTTGTAGGTAGGTACTTACTTACACGTACACTTTGCATAATATTTTTAACAACTACATACATATCGCAAGTATGACTAAATTAAGACTTATATTAAACATTGCTATACCTAACTATTGCGCAAAAAAACACTGCCTGTTTTAGTATTAACTTAATAATAACGTAAGTACATTAATTAATTAAACTTTATAAACTACCTAGGATAGTGAAAGCTATGAGGCGATATATTATTTCGTTTAATGTTATATGTACATTTTGATCTCAATATGATCGAATGCTTGGTTGGTTAATGAAAAGTAAGGTATAAAACACCATTCATTTAGCTAATGTACAGTTTGTATCGTCATTCGGTGTCAGTTATATAATACATATATTATTATAGATATTTAAACATAGCTTATTTTGTGATTAATCAAAATATCTACCAATGTATTAGTGTCTACACAGATTACAACAGTATGCAATCATATTATGAAAAGTATTTACGTAAAAATATCGAAAACATATTTCCCGCATGATGCCTTAGAAAATGGATATTCAAATATCACGCATTTGTAAATTAATGTTGTAAAATATTTGATGATTCTCAATGTATTCTATGCTCTCACATAGTGTACTAAGTAACTTATTTATCTCTTATGCTGGTTAAAAGAGGTACACATATACTGTAATTTGTAAATTATATTGAAGAATTTGTATTGGCTATTCAATTAAGTAAGTATGCCATATAGATCATAAATAACAATATTATTATGAATTGATATATTATAACAAAATGGCCTTATGTGAAATAAGCTAGAGTTGTATGATGAAAAGATAAGTGAAGTACAGTTGGATTGCCAATTTATGAGGAAAAGTGAAACTTTTTAGAATGGAAATGGTGCTTATTATAGTTAGTTATTGTACAGAATAAATTCTCTTTCGATATTTTTCTATTTTGCTGTTGTTTCCAAATATAATTAATGTTAACCAGACCTCAACTAAATATATAAATTACCTCTCTTCCATTAATTCCTCTAAAACAAACATAATGATATAAAATCCTATAATAAAATAAAACATACATTTAACATATTATTTTTAAATACTCTTGTGCAATCAGCAGTAGTAAATGAGAAAATAATAAGTATTTATAAAATATTTTAGTAAGGAAAATGTATTTTAAAATGTAATTTTATTTCGGACCTTTTTAGTGTAGTGGTATTATTTAGAATGCAATAAATAGCTTTTTACAATTTTTTGGTCACAATTAATTTAATGATAACTGTGATATTTACTTTTATAATAAAAATGCCATAAGTAACTGGCAGTAAAAATAAATCAAAATTTTTAAATCTTTCTAAAATAATGATCTACTCAATAAATATGTAATAGTAATTTAATTCCCACATAAGTATGTAATATAATGATTTAATTAGAAAAAAAATAAAGAAGTTTTCTGACATTATTGTGTTTACTTGGTAGGAAGGATCCTATTGATTTAATTATTTTCATCCTTAATCAATAGCGTATTTGACTGCCATTCAAATCAGCAACTTTTTATGAAATGTCAATACGATAGGTTTATATGGAGTTTTGTATGAAATAGTACAAGCATGTGACGTCACAATTATATAGCATACTCTTAATGGTTACATTGGTCATTAAAAATCATAATAAGGATACATTTAATAAAATAATCTTGGTTTCCCCTTTTTTTTAGATGTTTTGTACATTGGTTAGTGTTGGATAATTTATTTTGAATACAGGCAAATACCTTATTAAGCTGACTACTTGAAAAATCAAGATTATGAATGTGAATTACATAGAATGATTGACCTTATACTTAAGGGCGCGTTCGCATATCAGGCAAAATTAAGCTGTTTTTCGGTACATTTTATGGCATAATCAAACAAAATCCAATATAACTAATAACTACCTCGTATAGATTGGTTCTTCATCTTCAAATAATAGTTAGATTATTATTGAAAATTTTAGTTTCTCATAATGTAAAATCGATCTGTCGTTGCCATTTTCCACAAAATTATCGATACCGGGTTGAGTTTAGGTACATTTATTAGCTATTATAAACATATTTCACTATTTCTAAAAATACTATATGTAGGCAAACATATTCAATTCTTAACGATAGGAGTTATTTTTTATCTAAATGCTATAAATAGTTGCAGAAAAAATTAAAAGCGAAACTTATTTTTTCACATTTTTTTCTATTCTGGTTGAATCTTAATCGGTTGGATTAAGGGTTATTTTAGTTATAAAACTCGTCTGATGTATTTCACAAGCATTTTGAATGAAACTTTAGTCGGCCCGCGGCCGCCGTCGAGAGTGGCCCTGTATCGCCTGTTTAGAGCAGCTCGAGTTGAAAAAGATCGCTGTACAAACACAAAATATTCGATAAACCAAATTTTATACTTGACGAGGTAAGATTTTCATTCGATTTTATTTCGCTATAAAAAAGATGCAGCAACCTGAAGGTGTACTTCAGTGACTGCTACTGGAACTCCTCGACGAGTTACTAGGTGAGCCGAGTATGGGCTCGTTATGTTAGTCATGATGAGACCTTACCTCCGGACTTGATGGAGCGACCTGAAGGTGTACTTCGGTGAATGCTACTGGAACTCCTCGACGAGTTGTACTAGGTGAGCCGAGTTTGGGCTCGTTTTGTTAGTCATGATGAGACCTTACCTCCGGACTTGATGGAGCGACCTGAAGGTGTACTTCGGTGACTGCTACTGGAACTCCTCGACGAGTAGTACTAGGTCAGCCGAGTTTGGGCTCGTTTTGTTAGTCATGATGAGACCTAACCTCCGGACTTGACGGAGTGACCTGAAGGTGTACTTCGGTGACTGCTACTAGAACTCCTCGTCGAGTAGTACTAGGTGAGCCGAGTTTGGGCTCGTTTTGTTAGTCATGATGAGACCTTACCTCCGGACTTGATGGAGTGACCTGAAAGTGTACTTTGGTGACTGCTACGGAACTCCACAACGAGTTGTACTAGGTGTGCCGAGTTTGGGCTCGTTTTGTTAGTCATGATGAGACCTTACCTCCGGACTTGATGGAGCGACCTGAAGGTGTACTTCGGTGACTGCTACTAGAACTCCTCGACGAGTAGTACTAGGTGAGCCGAGTTTGGGCTCGTTTTGTTAGTCATGATGAGACCTTACCTCCGGACTTGATGGAGTGACCTGAAGGTGTACTTCGGTGACTGCTACGGAACTCCTCAACGAATTGTACTAGGTGTGCCGAGTTTGGGCTCGTTTTGTTAGTCATGATGAGACCTTACCTCCGGACTTGATGGAGTGACCTGAAGGTGTACTTCGGTGACTGCTACTAGAACTCCTCGACGAATAGTACTAGGTGAGCCGAGTTTGGGCTCGTTTTGTTAGTCATGATGAGACCTTACCTCCGGACTTGATGGAGTGACCTGAAGGTGTACTTTGGTGACTGCTACGGAACTCCTCAACGAGTTGTACTAGGTGTGCCAAGTTTGGGCTCGTTTTGTTAGTCATGATGAGACTTTACCTCCGGACTTGATGGAGCGACCTGAAGGTGTACTTCGGTGACTGCTACTGGAACTCCTCGACGAGTAGTACTAGGTGAGCCGAGTTTGGGCTCCACTAAAGAGATGGTTACAGTGGTGTGAAGCTAATAACATTCTAAGTAAAAGTCCAGAAGGAAAATATGTGGCGAGATTTTTAGCATGTCTTTATTTACAAAATAAAATTCCACCACTCACTTCAATCCAATTTGATCTCACTCTATCAAGTTAATGTAAGATGGTAACCGGCATGTAGATAGGGCACTAGCCACTTTTATGTTGTCTTACAATAGTATGGATAAAGCCTTGTATTGATTACTGCATATTTGAGTAAACAACCAAAGAATGCGAAAAACAGGCTGGTTTCCACTGTAGGATATGGTTTTACCCCGATTGGGAGAGATGTTGTTGAATAGGCATTTCATGTATTTTCTTACACAATCCATCATGATCTAATGGCTTACATTGGATGTATTTGATATAAAATAGAAAATGATTGGGTTATATTTTATTTTACCATGCTTACAGTGTTAACAAGAGATATCAATTATTTTACTATATCTATTTATCATGTTGGAACTATTTATTAAAATTTATTTTCTATTTCCCCCTATGGTTATGTGATATTACTATAAGTCAGCTGAAAATAAAACCTCATTTTTTTCAACTTTATACATTTATTGAATAACATAACAAAATCCTTACCTAAATCTACATGCAACATCATTCCTTGTTAGTGTTCAATAGTATTTCGTTTTCTTGGAAACCTAATTTTGTCCAGTCTTCTTTAGCCATGAGGTTATGATCCATCCTGCAAGCTAAGTACTCTTTAGCTTCATCTCTGCACATAGAGTTATTACTATCGTTGTTGAATAAGCATTTCATGTATTTTGTCATAATTTTCTTACATAATCCATCATGATCGAGTGGAAAACTACCTTTATCAGGGGGTGTTGGTATAAATTGTTTTTGACCGAAGGTCATAGCAGTAGACATTTTTTACAGTTATAACTTCACGGGAAATACAATAAAAATATCACTGAGCAAGTAAAATTCAGCGATAAAAAACTACAGTGAATATTATTACGAAAAAACTTTTTGAATATTGCTTTTTTCTTCTGATATCTGCAACTTGACTTTCTCAAAACAGCTGTTTGTTTACAGACAGTGAGTGCTACAGAACATAGTGATCATAGATGATACACTATAGGTCTCAGATTAAAAAAGGTATATATCCTCTTTGAGTGCTACCAACAAGTACGAACGAACGAATGAATTGACCACAGATTACTATATAAATGTAAATTCCCAAAATCGGTACGATTTTGAGACAAGTTCACAGCTCGGTATGATTTTGTTTCAGTTGGGTCATGAAAAGTACCGAAAACCGTATAAAACAGTACGGTCCTCGCTAGAGTAAAAGTGTTCTTTGGTACGGCGGCCATGCTACGCGCTGGCTGGTTGGCTAGTGTGAGCCATAATAACGCGAAATCCAATTCATGTTCTTTCTTTAACCTTGAGGTCTGTCATCTTTATAATGATGATGTTTTTTTATGCGTTTATATCTGCATGTAATATGATAATTTAAAAAGTATGTATTTTGAAATATCGGACGGTATTATTTTATATGAAACGAATAATATGAGGCTGTGTGGGCTTGAACCCTTTAAAAACGACTGAACTTCAAGCAGACGATGAGACGAAAAAAAACTCAAATTGTAGCAGTTAGCGCTATATATAACTAGAACTAGACACTGGCATAAAATTCCTACTAAGAAAAAGTATTTGGTTGCAATACTGACAAATAAGAAGTTCTTCTTCACTTTGACATCTATGTAGATGCAGCGTTGCAAATAGTGACGATGATTTAGATAACATAGATTTCGGTTCATTTTAAAGATTGTTGCACTTAATTTTATTAAACTTGAACTTTATTTTTATTTCGCTTTTTAATTACCTTAATTTTACACCCAGGTCTTTCAACGGATTTTACTGATTTAACGGATTTCTAACGGAATATCGTAATAAAGTCGGCGGAATTTCAAAATTATTGTTGGCAGCACTGGGTAGATGTCAAAGTGACAGCAGCACGTGTCGAACTTGGTTACATATTTATTTACATTTAAAAATCTGTAATTAATCGTCCTAATGTCGCGTCTAATCGTTAAAAATCTACCAAATAAGGTAAGTTAGTGTGTGCTATATATTAGAAGACTTATTGTATTTATGTTTTATTGTTACTATGAAAAAATATCACCCAGGTCACCGTCGAACATCTAAAAGAGGTTTTTGGCGAAAAAGGTGAAGTTACAGACGTCCAGTTGAAATTTACTAAGGATGGTAAATTCAGGAACTTTGGCTTCATTGGGTATAGGACAGAAGAGCAGGCTGAAGCAGCCAGGGACTATTTTGATGGTACTTGTATTCGGTCTATGAAAATTGAAGTGCAAACGTGCGCCAACTTGGGTGACGAGAAGAAACCACGAGCATGGAGCAAGTATGCAGCCGACAGTACTGCCTACAAGAATTTGCATAAAGATGAGATAGCCGAGAAAAATAAGCTCAAGAAACTAAAGAAAGTAGAGAAAAATAAAGACAAAATAAAATTTTTGCTTAAACAGGTATGTTCAGTTCAATGTAGTTAATTGCTTGATGACTTCTTCCTCTCTTAGTACTTTTCTGATGCTGCAAAAGTAATTATTTATTATATATATCTTAATATATATAAATCTCCTGTCATGATGTTTGTCCGCGATGGATTCCTAAACTACTTAACCGATTTTAAATTAAATTGGCATACCGTGAGCAGTCTGGTCCAACTTAAAAGATGGGATAAACGGCTGGACCGATTTGGATGAAATATTGTGTATGAGTTGGACAGGACAACGTCTGTCGGGACAGCTAGTATATTATATATTTAAATTATTTAGATTGGTTTGTATGTCAGATCATTATGTAATATTATGCCCTCGACTTTGTATGAATAATTTAAAACCCTCATGCTAGTACATTCCTGTACGCAATATTTAATGCTTTAGAAACAATGATCCAGACTTCACAGACACATTTCTTATCTATACATATATATTTATTCATTTATTGCAGCATAAAGATGACCCACTGTTTGCAGAGTTCATTGAGGCCCATTGCAATGACAAATCCACTTGGATCAAAGATATCCTACATGAAGCTTCCAAAAGTGATGATGATGACAGTGGGGTGGAAGAAGAGAAACCTGCAAGACCTAGCATAGAGGAGCCAGCTGCTACTACAGAAAATGTACCAACTAAAAAGGCAGAAAAAGTAGCCAATAAAAAAATAAGTGATTTGGAAGTGAGTGGAAATTATTCTTTTAGAAATTAGAATTATTAAGGTGTTCAATATAAAAGTGGTTCAGTATGCTTTAATGTGATAAATCAAGTAAATTATACGTCTGTTTTACACTTTTTTTTCTTTTATTACAGTATATGAAAATATTAATGAAAAAAGTTGGAGACACAACAGAACAAATAATAATTGAAAAAGAAGACGAGACCCCTAAAAAGATCAGAAATAGACCTCTGCTTCATGTGAAGGTACGTTGAGATTTAATATTTTTACTGATTAACTGTATCCCGCAGAGTCACCCGGAGTTCAGCCGTTCTGGCGTGAAAGAGTAACAAACATCCATATATACAAACTTTCGTGTTTATAATATTAAGTACGGAAGTATGGATTAGTTCTAGTATATGTAACCAAAATTATAAATACTTCTTTCAGATAACCGGCTTACCTTTCAAGTGTAAAAAGAAAGATATAAAGGAGTTCTTTAGACCATTAGTACCTTTTTCAATCAGACTTCCCTTAGGAAAAGGAAAGAGAGTTGCTGGATTCTGTTATGTTGGGTTCAGAACTGAGAAAGAATTGAAAAAAGCACTTGGTAAAGATAAACTCTTTTTAGGTAAGATTTTCTGTTGTTATTGTCCATTTTTATTAACCGAGTTTGTAAATCTGATAATAATATTGCCAGTACTACAAATTACAGTCTTGATTTACATGAATTTTAGCAATTCCTAAATAAATTGCAAAAAGAGCATGAAAAACTCAAAATAATTATGTAGGCATTGTTTAGTTGGTCAAAATTTGATTTTAATATATACATTATACATCATATTTTTGGCGTGATTTTGAATGTGGTTATGGATTTTGAACATGATGCATGACTTCTTTTTTGGTTTAAATAGTTAATTGGTTAGTTTTGGGTTATCCAGGGATACATTACTGCACATAGGGCGACATTGCTCCCCGCCGCGGCTTTTGCAAGTGTACTCAGCATGGGGTTCTTCATGAAGGTGTGAAGAGACTTTTGCAGGGTTGGAAGCGTCAGTAGTATACGGTAATCGCTTACCATCAGGCGAGCCGTATGCTTGTTTTTGACACCATAGTGATATAAAAAAAAATAAAAAGTCTGGAATATCATAAAAAAACAAACCATCAGGAATGCAGGATGAACTGTAGGATGAACGCTACAATCGTAAAATTATTATTTCAGGAAAAAATCGCGTTCATATACATCAATATGAAGACAAATTAAAAAAAGCGGCGGAGGAGGATGAACAAGTTAACAAGAAGAAACAAAAAGAGGTAAGTAATAAGATAATAAATGCACTATTACATCATGTGTAAACTTACTACATGCTGTTATGTACCTATTCTGTTATTTAGAAAGAAAACAATGAAGAAACAATTGGAGAAAGCGGCAGTATATTCGTGCGAAATTTGCCTTATGTTGTATCTGAAGAAGAAATAACAAGTCTTTTCGAAAAATATGGTGCGTATACGAATATACTTTACTTAATAGGCATTTGAGAAATCTTGAGCTGTTGATCTAAAATATTAAAGCACCATTACTTTTTATATTTAGAAACGCAAAAAAAACTGAAATGGACAAATTGGTCTAATACGTGGGGCACTCAGAAAGTTTTATGAGTTAAGTTTTTTTTATTTAATCTTTTCAAAGAACTCTTCACCAGTTTCTATACAAAGTTTCATGCGTCTAAACCAATTTTTCAAAACACTTTTTCCAATCCGCCGCGAGACACCTTTTCTATGGCCTTCTCGAACGCTGTTAGCGCATGCGGCACCCAGCGTGAAACTATCCTCCTCACGCGAAGATGGCCATGTAGAATTTCGTGAACACTTCCCGATCCAATTTGCAGTATGTGCTGAAGCACTTCATACGTAGTTAGCCTATTCTCTTGAATGTCAAAGGGCGACCACTTCGTTTTTCATCCCTCAAAGATAGTCGACCGCGATGAAATTCGTTATACCAGTGGTATACGGTTGCTTTAGAAGGGCCTTCATAAATAAATGACATTTGAAGTCTATCCTATGATTCGTCCGGTTTAAGACGACATTTGAAATTATAAAAAATCATCGCGCGAAAGTGTTCCTGACGCAGATCTATTTTTCAATGAGACACGATAGTTCAAATTAGCTCTTAAAAAAAGTGGAGGGATATTTTGTAATTGAAATGTTTGTATTTTTACTTATAAATAATCGTGTTTTCTAAATAAATTATAACTGGCCAGGTCACATACATAAAAACTTTTTTTCTCAAAACTTTCTGAGTGCCCTGGTAGAGACTTTTCTCTTGTAAAGATGACAGATTCGATATGATGATTTGTTTCGACGTTAATTTTATAACACAGGTCCACTAGCCGAAGTAAATATGCCCATCGATAAAATACTTCGACAACCAAAGGGGTTTGCTACAGTTACCTTTGTAATGCCAGAGCACGCGGTAAAGGCATACACAGATCTAGATGGCACCTCATTTTGTGGAAGAATGCTTCATTTACTTCCTGCCAAAGCTGATAAACTTGAAGAAAATGATAATGATGAAGGTAATTATTAAAAACAGCTGCTTCAGAAGTTATTATTTTCCCAATATATAAATAATATGTATATTATGGTGATGGCATGGCACCTTTACACACATTTAAAAATTACAAACAAAAAAAAACCATAATACGTCACAATAAGGTTTTACTGTCAAATCTATGGTGAATTGTATAATAATAGGTATAGTTGGAGTTTATCGCAGCAAGCAGACTATTTTTCTTTGCATTCTTAAACATTAAAAACGTTTCATATAATAGACAGATTGTAACTAAACTAGCAGCACGCTATGATGACCGTTTTGTAATAATGGTATTTGTAGTGTCTCGCTATGCTTGAGTGCAATGTGCTGTCAAAACAACCAGAATAGCGTGTCGCTAGTTTAGTAATTGTTTAGTTCGCATATGTTTTATCTATTAAACAATATACACAGTAACTCTGTAAAGTAATCAATCAAATGACTAATAATTGTAATTTTATATTGTAGCTAAGTATTGATTAATTTCATAAAAAAAAACAAGTCAGTGTTTATATTAATACCAATTAAAATGTAATTTCAGAAGGACTTTCATTCAAGGAAAAGAAAGCTAAGAAGTTAAAAGCTGAAGCGAAGTCGTCTCACAACTGGAACTTGTTGTTTCTTGGTGCCAACGCCATTGCAGACGTCGTCGCCACCAATTACAATACCACTAAGCAACAACTTCTTAACGACGATAGTAAAAGTAAGTTTTAAGATCAACCTATTTAAGATAAAAAGACAATGAAGGTTGTGAATTTGAATCTAAAGATCGGGTCATAGCATCGGTGAAGTATTATATTATATATTAGGTAAGTAAACGTATTAATTAAAATACTTTAGGTACATACATAAGAAAATTTAATAAATATGAAAATGCCAATATATTACAATTTTGAACCTTATAGAAGCAATGGTATGTTTCTATTATAGGTACAAGTGCGGCAGTGCGTTTGGCGCTGGGAGAAACACAGCTAGTTGCGGAAACTAGATCTTTCCTTGAAACTAATGGAGTTTATTTAGATGCATTCAATAAAGTAAGGAATAATAATAACAATATTAATTAAATAAACCAGAATAGTTAAGTTTATAAAATTATTCAAGTTTAAAATGTGCTTATGATATTACAGCCAGCTAAAAGAAGGTCAAAAACTTGTATACTAATTAAAAACTTACCTGCAAGCACAGAAAAAACTGAAATCAAAGCATTGTTTGAAAGACATGGACATATAGCGAGATTTTTGATGCCGCAACATGGCATAACGGCTTTGGTTGACTTCATCGAGCCATTTGAAGCTAAAAAAGCATTTATCAAATTAGCTTATTCGCAATTCAAGTCAGCACCTTTGTACTTAGAATGGGCACCTGAGAATGTATTTGTGAAGTCTGTAGAAAAATCTGAATCAGTTGAAAATGATTTAATAGTAGAAGAATCGCTTAAAATGGAAGGTAAAGATGAAAATCAAATACATTCAAGAACAGAAGAGTATCCAAAAAATAAAGAAGAAACCAAGATCACGCAAGCAGAAGAAATATTAGAAGAACCTGAAAATGATACAACTTTATTTGTTAAAAATCTCAATTTTAGAACTAATGAAGATAATATGAAAACGGTGAGATCATAACTTGCTTTAATACATATTTCCTCATCTATGATTAATTTCCGCGGTCGTACAGTCGTCAGCGTACCCGAGGGATCTCGATAAATTATATTCTAGGGTATTATCTAAATCTGTTCAGCCATTACGTCGTGATTTAGCAACAAGCATACACACAATCTATCTCATTTGTAATATTATGTAGAGTTTATGATAATATTTGGTATACAATGTAGGCTTTTCTTACTCATAAACATATAGCATCTTTCAAACTAATCTCTTTATCGGTCTTCGAGTTTTTTACCCGATTGCGTCGAAGCTAAAAAGGAGGTTTATGTGTTTCACCTGTATGTATGTATGTCCGTCCCTATGTTCCCTCGTATCTACTAAACGGCTGAACCGATTTTTATAAATTATATGTCGCTAGCGTCGTCTTTATTGCGCGAGTGTCATTATGGAAAATGGACACACGTTTGGCTGTCGACTCACCCTGGAAGGAGTTATGATAAGGCCGAGGATGTAACATACTAGCTTAGAAAACGCGCGTACACTCCGGCCTCAAAGACATCTAGGTTATAGATGGCAGGAAACAGCCGCCGGAAGTGAGTTCCACTTATTTGCTGTTCGCATTTAAAACTATGAAGCAAAGTGTTATGCCCGCATTAGCGGAATGTCGACAACGTGTGGGTGCAAATCCTCCCGGCATCTGGTGGAAAAAAAGAGATGTAGGAATGATATTGCACAACTCCCAAGTGTACACACAGTTCTCCAAATATATCCTGTAGAATATCGACAAACATGCAACATGGCAGCGCGAACTTGTGCTTTGTATTATTGCAGCATCTCCCTATATTCCTCTTTCTGTATATTTCTGTAGACGGGCCGGTTGGCGTGTTTGGTAAGATACCCTATCTATCCCGCAGCAGGTCGTGGGTTCGATTCCCACTCAGGACAAATATTTGTGTGCATGAGCATGTCTGTTTGTCCTGTGTCTGGGTGTAATTATCTATATATGTATGTATTTACAAAAGAAAAGTAGTATATGTAGTATAAGAGTTATCTGGCTTCCATAGCACAAGCTCTGCTTAGTTTGGGGTCAGATGGCCGTGTGTGAGGAATAATGTCGCAGAATATTTATTTATTATTTATCCGATACTTTTTCATATTCCTCTCATAACATGCCCATACCACGACTAACGGTTCCCTCTCAACTTGTCAGACACTAGCGCGACGTTCAAACTTCCTCTTATGTAAAGAAAGAAGAAAGAAAAAGATTTAATTTAAGCAACTGTGCTACTATACTAATATTACATACTTACTGTAAAGTTTAAGGCGATGATAGCTCAGTGGTAGTGACGTTGGACGCCGCGGCGAAAGTCGTGGGTTCGAATCCTACAATGAGTTTGAGCTTTCGGTGAAGGAAAACATCGTGAGGAAACCATAGCACGGTAGTAGGATACTTTGTACTACCCGCCTGGCTGGGTACCAGCTGTGTTGAAAATCTGTCGCCTATTGGTGTGTTCCGACAGCTGCACTTGAGAGCCAGATCCTTCTAGGCTTTGTGTGCTTACCACCTTCGGCCACATCATCACCTACCATAGTGAGATTGTGGTCAAACACAAGCCTATACAAAGTAAAAAAAAAGTACTCATTCCTAATCCGATCCAGTCTTGTGACTTCACCCACCCATCTGAAATATTTCATCATAGAATTCACCTCAGATCACTATCATTACCACCATTTAAGTAAATACAAAAATCCCGTAGTAATATTATTGTGAACATGCCACTGAAGAGGCCGCATATAGTTAATATTTTCTTAGTCTTATTAGGTAGAACAGACACAGACTACTCACATAATATTTTAGATAAATAGAAGTTCGCCATGATAAGTTAATAATACTGTTATACCAATTATTATATTGTTTAGAATAGTTCGAAGCACTGTATTTGCAAACTCAAAGAAAAATAGTCTTTATACAACAAGGTTTATGGATATTATTATACGATTAGCCATAGTTTTAAGTCCCAGATATTTTTTTTTGTATAATATATTATTAAGTAAGATAGGATTACAATAATAATTATTCATTTAATATTATTAATAATCCTTTTTATTATCCAGCATTTTTCAAAGTGTGGTAAAGTACACAATGTGACTATCGCAAAGAAGAAGGATCCTAAAAACCCAGGACAGTTCCTGTCAATGGGCTATGGTTTCGTCCAATACTATAGGAAAGATCATACAAATGAGGCACTGAAGATGCTGCAAAGTTCAACACTCGATGGAAAAACACTAGAATTGAAGAGATCCGAACGAGGAAACTCGTAAGTATAATAATAACAAAATATTGACTTTGGATGTTTTTGGGGCCATACCCAGATGAGCCGAATGGATCCCTATCGTTGTGACAACTCTGTCCATCCGTCCATCTCACAGGCTTCTAACTCCTAAACCAAGTAAGATAGAATCTTTTAATGTATCCATCATCACTACATAATATTATAAAACAAAGTCCTTCCGCTGCGTGTCTGTCTGAACGCGATAAACTCATAAAACTACTGAACTGATATTCATACGGTTTTCACCAATGGACAGAGTGATTCATGAGGAAGGTTTAGGTATATAATGCATTAGGGTTTTGTGTAAATTGGCTGAAATATGACGACGATTGTTGAAGATGTCAAAAAATTATGCCGACTGGGAGCTTTACTGGCGTTTGCCGCGTAAACCAATAGTTACATGAAAATGCTTATAAAAAAAAATAGGCGTAATGCTGTGCTACCCGTGCATCGGGTTGGGTCGCTATTATTATCTATTTCTTGGCCCAAAGACAGAAAAAAACCGGCCAAGTGCGAGTCGGACTCGCGCACCGAGGGTTCCGTACAAACTTCGTCTATCGTTCGTCCATCACGGGAAATGCATAATTTTATTTATTTGAGGTTGGTGCCAATTAAGCTACCTCTAAATTGTATGAGCGCCCATACAACTCAGAGGTCTTTAAATTGGCGTAACTATGTATGTATGGATGTATGGGGACACCCTTTAATTTTCAACTTTTTTTATTTTTTAGAATTTTTCCTTTATTTGTGCTGTAAGACCTTGCTTTTTGCCATTTTTTTTATATTTGAGTTGATTGAATGAAAGGTAAATTGCGGTTTACGATTTATGACGTATTAAAAAAAAACTACTTACTAGATCTCGTTCAAACCAATTTTCGTTGGAAGTTTGCATAGTAATGTACATCATATATTTTTTTTAGTTTTATCATTCTCTTATTTTAGAAGTTACAGGGGGGGGGACCAACATTTTACCACTTTGGAAGTGTCTCTCGCTCAAAAAAATGATATTAGAAACCTCAATATCATTTTTGAAGACCTATCCATAGATACCCCACACATATGGGTTTGACGAAAAAAAAATTTTTGAGTTTCAGTTCTAAGTATGGGGAACCCCCTAAATTTATTGTTTTTAGGGTTCCGTAGCCAAATTGCAAAAAACGGAACCCTTATAGATTCGTCATGTCTGTCTGTCTGTTCGTCCGTCCGTCCGTATGTCACAGCCACTTTTTTCCGAAACTATAAGAGCTATACTATCGAAACTTGGTAAGTAGATGTATTCTGTGAACCGCATTAAGATTTTTACACAAAAATAGAAAAAAAACACTAAATTTAGGGGGTTCCCCATACTTAGAACTGAAAGTCAAAAAAAAATTTTTCGTCAAACCCATAAGTGTGGGGTATCTATGGATAGGTCTTCAAAAATGATATTGAGGTTTCGAATATCATTTTTTTCTAAACTGAATAGTTTGCGTGAGAGACACTTCCAAAGTGGTAAAATGCTGATTCTAAAATAAAATAAGAGAATGATAAAACTAAAAAAAATATATGATGTACATTACCATGCAAACTTCCACCGAAAATTGGTTTGAACGAGATCTAGTAAGTAGTTTTTTTTTAATACGTCATAAATCGTAAACCGCAATTTACCTTTCATTCAATCAACTCAAATATAAAAAAATGGCAAAAAGCAAGGTCTTACAGCACAAATAAAGGAAAAATTCTAAAAAATAAAAAAGCGTAAAATTAATGGTCCATAGGTACATACATAGTTACGCCAATTAATAAAGACTTCTGAGTTGTATGGGCGCTCATACAATTTAGAGGTCTAGCTTAATTGGCACCTACCTCAAATACAGTAAATAAATAAAATAATGCATTTCCCGTGATGGACGAATTTGTACGGAACCCTCGGTGCGCGAGTCCGACTCGCACTTGGCCGGTCTTTTTCTATTTTTGTGTGAAAATCTTAATGCGGTTCACAGAATACATCTACTTACCAAGTTTCAACAGTATAGCTCTTATAGTTTCGGAAAAAAGTGGCTGTGACATACGGACGGACAGACAGACAGACATGACGAATCTATAAGGGTTCCGTTTTTTGCCATTTGGCTACGGAACCCTAAAAATGATATAAGTGAAAATTGAGAGGCCGCCGAAATCGCAGAACGTTTGTTCAGGTTTAGTTCTACTGAACTTTAAGTTGGCTTAAAGTATCTCCCTCTCCAGCTTTGTTGCCATTTCACCAGCCTACTCTGGACTTGCTGTTCCCCGCGGTTCACCCGCATTCTCGGGATAAAATGCCTAACCTTCCTCGATTAAATGGCTATCTATCGCGTAATTTTTATGTCAAATCAGTAGTTTCGGAGATTACCTCCTACATCCAAACTATCAAAGAACCTTACCTCTTTTTATGTATTGACTTTAGTAATGTAATCAGTTGCTAGTAATAATCTAAATATGGGACGACATATAAAATCCTCTAAATTTGACTAGCACTTGGTAGGTTTTTATTATTGAATAGTTACCATGAACTAATGTTTCATTAATTTTTACAGGAATGAAGTCAAATCATCCCGTAAAAGCAATAAAGACAGTGCCCAAAATGGAACTAAAATTCTCGTGCGAAATGTACCTTTCCAAGCTAACAGAAACGAGTTACATGAAATATTCAGGTATTTAATTGACCATTAATGTATACATTACTTTAGGTAAGTAAGTACCTACCTACTGATATGGAAACGTTAGTTGTTTGTGTTGTCGTTATCATCACACTCTAAAATAGTGGTTTTAATTGATGAAACCACATTATGTTATCGAGGCGAAAATAATTAACGTAGGTACCTATTTTAAAATTGTTTACGTTTTCAGAGCTTTTGGAGAAATTAAAACTTTAAGGCTACCAAAGAAATTGACCCCTGGATCAGATCAACATCGTGGTTTTGCGTTTGTTGATTATCATTCAAAAGCAGATGCGAAGGTGCGTATTATACTTAAATAAATTTAATTCAGTTAACATAATTGCAAATTTATACTAGTGCTCTATGTTCCATTTTTACATTATTTTAGACTGCCTTTGAAGGATTATGTCAATCAACCCATTTGTACGGAAGAAGATTAGTGTTAGAATGGGCGGACCAAACAGATGAAAATGAAGATGTAAATGCTCTAAGGAAAAGAACTGCCCAAGCTTTCAATGCCAAGTCTCCGGGAGGCAAGAAATCTAGGAAAGCTGCGATCGACGCCGAAATATTTGTTGATGGAGAAAGTAATAATCAATAAATAATTTGATAATATACCTAAATGTCCATAAACATAACTTATTGTATTTCAGTTCCTACATTATTAAATTCGTCAGTGGAATGAAAATAAAAAAATAATAATTTGCTAGTCATCTTTATTTTTCTTGACAAAAAATACAATGGATGGCATGCTGAATCATAAATTCCATGGTATTATAAAATTAACATATGATTCAAGATCTATCATACATAAGAAGACTCAATGTTTAATAAAACAATAATGTTATTGTTTGTTTCCTCTTGACCGCCAGTCATTAATAGTTTACTAATTAAATGTGCTCACTATCCACTTGTGTATAGGGGACAAGTAAAACTTGAAAAAAAAGCTTATTAAACTATGTAGGTAAGTTAGTTATTCATAATATTATTGCACATTTTAAATTTACGGAATATAGTGGATGGCCCCAAGGGATGCTCATGTAACTTAGGCCTGGCAGTCAAAAATGAAGACTTATTCTTAAAAAAGTTATAAAGCCTTGATTAGTTCTAATTCCGAATTCGAATCTGTCAAGGGGCATTTCGTGTATGGAAGAACAAGACCCATAATAATGTCGGCATCCTGTCATATTTGTAATGAGATTAGCTTTAAACTCTTTTATGAATACAGTCTTATCATAATTGGATCTTCAAACTGTTTTCATCAGGATCTTAATGTTTTCAGGTGTAACATAAAATGAAAACATGAAAACCTTGAAGAACTATTAGTAAACAATGTATATTTCCATTAATGCAAAAGTCTTAGAAAATAACACTGGTAATTGAACTAATCACTTTTTGATACACTTTTAGTTACCTACACTAATAATGAGGAATATATTTACACGGGCATTAAGAATTTAGAAACAATATGGAAAAAATGCAATAACTAATAATATAAAACTATTACAAATACAATAATATGAACATCACAACTGTAGCCAACTGGTTACATTTTTACACACCATAAAATATGGTGTCCAATGATGTCCAATATTGCTCAATACAAATTAGTCTTAACTCCAAAATAAATTAAATCAAACGTATTGATTTAATCTGAAGACTCATATTATTGTGCTAAAACTAAATAAATATTCCCAGATATATTATCATAGTTAAAAGTGGTTACATACATACATGTGAGTTTTGTAATGTAATATGGTGTGAAAAGATCTAAAATTTAATAGAAGAATCATTATTACAGTTTATTCAAATATATACAGTCACTCATAAATACAGCACATGCTTTTATATATATTTTTAGGGCTGTGTCCAATTGATCAAAATATACTATTTTAAGAAAATTATGAAATAGACTAGAATTCAAAACTAATTTCATACCAATTTATATAATTATAGAATTCTGCACTAGATAAATAAACATTGTGGCAGAAAGTTGAACCATCATCAAATAGAGACACATATTATGAGTTAAATTCTGAACAATATCATACTTGTGCATAATATTTCAATCAATCTTTACAGTGGAATAAATTTTTCTGACAAATATGCTCGTACCCAAATACCCCACAGTCCCACAAATAATACCAAGTGCTACACTAAAGAGAGCCATGTAGCCAAAATAAAATGTAGTCTGAAACAGGCCATACATCTTTGTTTTAAACAAAAAGTAGTAAAAGGAATATAAATAAACATATATAGCAGTGCTTCCAGCTGAAAGAAAACTAGTCCACTGCCAGCGATAGTCCTCTGCATTTAGCAAAAAATATGTACATACAATAGTTACACATACTGTAACTATCATCAAAATCAAGAAAACAAGTAACATAAATCCGTAGACATAATAAATCTTATAAGCCCAGAATGATGTAAAGATGAAATACATTTCAATAAAGATGGAACCAAAAGGCAGTATTCCCCCAACAATGATAATGATAAATGGCTCCATAAACCATTTCTTTTCAGGAATAGGTCTAGGAACAGCATTGATACGACATGGATAGTCGGGTTGGCCTGCCAAATTACGACCAAGGACTGTTCCAACAAGTGTGAGGGGCAGAATTACAAAAGTACAAATAGACATAACAGCAATCATACTACCAAATGGAATAGCTCTAGATGCATGATAATATATAGCAATAAAATTAATGAAAAAGGCAGTTCCACAAACTAAAACAGGTAAAAAGAATGCAGAGAGCAGCATCTGCTTTATCCATAGCTTACCTCCCATCCTGGCATAAAGGGATCCACCAAAATATCCATTTACTGGGGAGGTTGCTGCATAAATGAAAATTGCAGTAGATAGTAGTGAACCCCTCTCTGTGTATAATTCACCAAATATGGTAAAAATGATAACAGCTAGAGTCACTACAGTTAGCTGATAACCACACCCAACCAGTGCTGAAAACAAAGCGAGGTGAGGCACAGGCCTGAATACATCACCATGGACTTGCTTCCACCCATATTCATCTCCCAAGTCTTTTTCTAAGTCATCAAGGTCATCATCTTTAGAATATCTAGCATAATCTTTACGAAGGGTCCTCATGAGAATCATAGAAACTAGACCAACCAAGAATATTACCATCATAAAACTATTGAAAATACTGAACCAATGAATCCTGTGCTGGAAAAAATTTGGATCCAGGTATTTATCGAATCGATCTTCATAATTAATGTTGCTCTTCTTCCAATTGACTTCATAAGTGAATGGAATTTTGGCATCAGGAGTTAATCGTTCCTTATTTTCAGCAGTAAGGTTTACTTCGACGATTCTGTTCCCATTATATCCAATGTCAAATTTCTTATGGGTCCAAATGTAATAATGGTCACCATCAATTTCACCAACGGTTCCCCAAATCGGGAGGTCATCTATGTACATCTGGTACCAGTAATGGTTTTTGACAGCGTACACAAGTGCTTTGTAGGATTGATCCTTGAGTTCTATGGCACAAAATTGCTGTGCCGGTACATTATCTTTGTAAGTAATGTCGAGACCACTGAACTCTAATTCAACACCCTGTAGCGCTTCTGATAAGGTTTCATGGTAGTGTCCAATAGTAACTTTCGTACCCACGCAGAACGGTAGCGAAAAATATGCATACGTCTCCTGACGATTGTGGTATGGGCCCACGGTGTTCATCCACAACACTACTTGCTCTCCATCTTTATACGAGTGCGTATGTTCGTCACAATTGACTATAGTCCACAAAATAAATAGTAGGTATAGGAATTTCATTTTAAGAATAATTCTAGTTGATCAAAATCTATTCAATTACAAATAAAATAAACATAACACGTATGTGAAATGCCGAAGTTGGACATTTGTTATAAAGTTGCCAAGTTAAAAAACAATATCAGAAAAAATTACTCACTAGTACATACCTTTTTATCATCTGTGTCTAAAGCGGTTATTACACTATCCAATTTGTAGAAACTCTAATTAGGAAATCGGAAGGTGTGTAATCGTAGTTAGATTCCGATTTAGTGCGATTAGAAGGTGCCAACCGCACTACTTCCTAATTGGTTTACAATTTAAAGTTTCTACAAATTGGATAGTGTAATAACCGTTTTAAGTAGTTACAAGAATAAGTTAAGATACCAAGAATATTAATGGAAAAGAACAATAACTAGTACAAAGACATATTTGAATGTTCAAACAAAGTAATGACTCCATATAATCGGATGAATAAATCTGACGTATATTACCCCCGGGCATTCCCGGTCTAAAGTAAAGACAATGTAAAAACGTAAACAAGTAATTTGTTAATTGTCGGACTGAAAAAAAAACGATTTTTATAGCCTTTCGATAGTTGAAATTTTATATCGTCACATCAATATATCACTCAAAATATCGATACATTGAACAAATAATATCGATTTATTTCTTTCATAATATTATAATTTATAACAAAGAGGATTAAATAACTACTGATTTGTAATAGCAAAGAGGATAATATAATCACTACGTTCTAATACGTAGTATAGTCAGTGCTGCCATATATATAGATTTATCTGTATCGATACAGATTTTCGGCATCCGATGCAGATGACAGATTTTGCTCAAATTTTAAACAGATTTTTGTAATTAAGCTTAGTTTATAATAAAATAGAAGAATAGAATAGAAAAATAGAGAAGATAGAATAGAGTTGAGCATGATTCATGGAAAAAGGCAACATTGTCAGACTGTCCAAAAATGAAAAAATGTTATCGATAACGGCGTACAGTCAGAGGTATTTCTCGAGACTGGAAAAATCGTTTCGTAAAATTGATACACTACGCAAAGTAATCTATTATTAATTTTTTTCACTGTTTTGTTAGCTATTATTTTATTAATTTCACTTTTTAGTGTAAAATGTACAAACTATTTATATTCAATTATTCAATAGTAAAAATATTTTAATATGATGTAATCGATACGTCTTATGAACAAAAATAACTACAACACAATAAAATTATATTTAAAAAAAATGTTTTAAGAAGTAGTTCCTATAAACACCTTGGTTTTTTCAATAAACTACCATTCATTTATTGGACTTAATTTTTATATTAATAGATTTCATGCAGATTTTGGCTTATTTGAGCTCATACAGATTTTCAGGTTTGAGATATGGCAACATTGGCAACACTGAGTATAGTATCCCAGTCGTCTGTGATATTGTATAAACAGTATCTCTACTTAGTCTGTGTGTATAAATAAAAGTTGAGGTTAGGTGCAAATGTGCGATAGAGTTGTAATTCTAATTGTAATAATCTTGTTTGTATAAAATTTAATTTTATTTACAATTGTTTGTATTGTATCACCAAAATGGAAATTGAATTACCTAGTTGTATACAAGCTAAGCTTAAATCAGATACTGGTGAAGAAATTGGAAATACTTTGGATTTACCGTTAACTGTAAATAAATATCAATTGCAACTTATATGCAATGCTTTATTACAAGAGGTGAGTTGGTTTTAAAAAAGTGTTTAGTACTAATATAATAAAAAGTTGATTATGTAAACAATATTATGTTATTATAATTTCCAGGAAGACAAGCCTTTTCTATTTTATGTTAAAGATGTTGAAATAACAAGCACACTACAAGAAGCACTTAACATAAAAAGTTTGAATTCAGAAGAAGTTGTTGAGATAATATATCAACAACAAGCTGTGTTTAGAGTAAGGCCAGTAACAAGGTGCACAAGGTATGTTTGTTATGACTGTACACAGAGCATGGGTGGGCATTAGAATGGACCTGCATGTACTTATTGGTAAGTAAATCTAAGGGTTGGATTTTGAAGGACATGATTTTCCCTACTCCATGGCAATTTCCTAACTCAAATGTAAAAAAATATAAACATTTGATAATATCTATTTCAAAATAACTTTATAAACATCGTAATTAGGAATTAAATTATATTGCTTAAAAAATAACTATAAAAATATCCCTTGCTGAGTTTCTTGCCAGAGTCTTCTCAGTCCAAGTGTATTCCGAACCAGTGGTAGAATAATTTTCATTGTATTGTAACATTCATAAGTGCCTTATTAGGGCCTAAACTGAATAAATGAGTTTTGATTTGATTTGATTTAATAATAAACTGTCATTAAATTTGGCAAATCTAATAATAGTATACACATTTACACATACTTTCTTAAGACCACACTGCCAGTTATACGATATATTTCCTATCATATCTGAATTTCTGGTACTAGATGAGTTTAATAAAACTAGTGGAATTATCTAATATCTATTCTATATTTGACAGCTCTATACCCGGACATGCTGAAGCTGTAATTTCAACTAACTTCAGTCCCTCTGGTAAACAATTAGCTAGTGGTTCAGGAGACACCACAGTCAGGTTCTGGGACCTACACACACAAACACCGCTACATGTATGTAAAGGTATGGTCTTTAATGTATTTTACTGGGATAAAATTATCCCACAGATTTAAACTATCTCACTCCCTTTCACAAAGATTGACTGAATAGCTGTTAATAGAATTTATAAACTGCTGCTATATGCACCTTAAAAATGCCTGTTTAAATTTTTTATTCAGGACACACAAACTGGGTTCTCTGTATCAGTTGGTCACCAGATGGCACAAAATTAGCATCTGCATGTAAACAAGGCAAAGTGATCATATGGGATCCAAATACTGGCAACCAAATTGGGAAGACAATGATCGGACATAAGCAATGGGTTACTGCACTAGCCTGGGAGCCATATCATAGGTAACACTTATACAAATAGCATGATTGAGTTTCTTGATCTGATGGATCATATTATATTTTGCTAGATTAGTTCCATTTATTATTATAAATAAATAAGTATCCTGGGACATCCCTCAGACACTGCCTCTGATCCAAAATTAATAAGAGTTTGCACTAGGAAACCATATAACTTATATACTACATATGTATACATACATCTTTTTTTATGACTACAAAATTTTTCGTAACCAATAAATAAAGGTAGCAAAAAAGAGATGGAATATAGCAGAAAAACAAGTAATATTGTGTATACATATAGATAGATACTTATTAAGGTTCTAATATTTAACCAATTTTAAACTGTTTTAGAAATCTAGAATGCAGGAAACTAGCAAGCTCATCCAAAGATGGTGATGTTAGAATTTGGGATACAATAACATGCCTTACAGTATTGAGCTTGACAGGACATTCAAAAGCAGTCACATCAGTAAAGTGGGGTGGGAATGGGCTTATTTATACATCTTCACAGGACAGGACTATTAAAGTAATTTATGTTTACTATTTTACACACTTTTTTGTGTTTGACTGAAAGTGGTAAGCACAAAACCTAGAAGGAACTGGCTCCCAAGTGTAACACCAGCATGTGTTTTCAACATGAGGGTAACACCATGTTATGGTTTCCTCACTATGTTTTCGTTCACTGAAATCTCAAGCTCATTGTAGGATTCGAACCCACGACCTTCGCCGAGGTCATCATCGCCTTTAGATCGCAATTACAAATGAGAAGAATAATTTTTGATATTTTTTCTATAGTTTTGACTTTTAAGACAAGAACCCTAAAGGCACGGTGTTCCCCTGCCTATCGTAAAAGGTGACTAAACGGGGACCTTCGGGGTCGTGCGTAATCGGGGGCCCCCTCGAGCGCCCAGAAGTGGCCCCGAGGAGGACGATGGGTCGTTGTGGCCACGACTCATCGTGCGATAGCACCGCGAGGGTGCTGGGGGAGGTATCACACTTCCCTCGGGACGGGCTATCAAAGCGCCGCACTTGGAGGGGCTCTTGTATGCGTTCTGTACGAGAACCCGAGCCTCTCTACAGCGCAGATGGCAACCACCGTGAGGCTCCTATCTAGCAAAAGAGGGCCTTGATGTTGTGATTACTTTATTATTTGTATATTTCAAACATGAAATCAAACTAGTACTTATATATTTATAGGTCTGGAGATCCGAAGATGGCATACTTTGCAGAACTCTCGAAGGTCATGCACACTGGGTAAATACTTTGGCTCTGAGCACAGATTATGTCCTACGTACAGGCCCTTTCCATCCTGTAACTGATCAACATAGCTATACCACAGACAGTAAGAATTTTTATTTAAATGTATTTATTTATAGGTATAAAAACGAAAGCTGCGAATTGTATAAAAAAACTCACACTTTTGTTCATAGAGACAGTCCTCCAACAACGTGCCTTAGAAAGATATGAGGCAGTTTGTTCCCAAGGCACTGAACGCTTGGTGTCAGGGTCTGATGATTTTACCCTGTTCCTATGGTTGCCAGAGAAAGAAAAGCGACCATTAGCGCGCATGACAGGACATCAACAACTTATAAATGATGTCAAGTTTTCACCTGATACCAGGTAAAAATATACTTCTAAAGGCGTTTGGATGAATAGCAGCAAATATAGTAACTTTTTAATCTTTTAGACTAATAGCTTCAGCGTCATTTGACAAGTCAGTGAAGCTGTGGGAAGCAGTCACTGGCAAGTTTATAACTACACTGCGT
The DNA here is from genome assembly GCA_951216915.1 of Tetheella fluctuosa. NCBI lineage: Eukaryota > Metazoa > Arthropoda > Insecta > Lepidoptera > Drepanidae > Tetheella > Tetheella fluctuosa. The sequence continues at coordinate 8,188,274 of OX578227.1, read as the reverse complement.
GGTCATGTGCAATCTGTATACACTGTTGCTTGGTCAGCAGATTCCAGACTTTTGTTGAGCTCAAGTGCAGACTCTACATTAAAAGGTATTTTTTTTCCTTCTAGGCTTTGTGTGCTTACCACCTTCGGCCAAATCATCACTTACTATAGTGAGATTATGGTCAAATACAAGCCTAATAAAGCCTATATAATACAAGCAAGTAAAAAAAGAAAAAACCCCTATACTCATGAAATGTAATAAAGCCTCAATTTTGAAATATGTTTCTCACAAGTGTCATTTTTTGTATAGAATAATGAGGCAGTTGAACACAAAACTACTCGATAGCAATAAAATTAATAAATATAGGCATTTATTTACATTAAATTATCCTTTTTAATGTAATTTAATTACCCCCATATTACCAACAAACTGTCCATTACTTAAATTTAGCATGGATTAATTTCAGTTTGGAACATGAAAACAAAGAAATTAGATTTAGATCTACCAGGTCATGCAGATGAAGTCTTTGCTGTTGATTGGTCACCAGATGGAGCTTATGTTGCTTCAGGTGGAAAAGACAAAGTTTTGAAATTGTAAGTCCATTTTTTTCAGTTGGTCTTCATTAAAGTATAATCTAAATTTTGTACATTGGTATATAGTTTTTACAACCCATATCATTTCCGCTCATCACTGTACCTATATTTCTTTCATTTCAGGTGGCAACATTAAACAAAAATCACACATATTGGAATATGACTTTAATACAGAAATAAAATAAATGTTACATTATGTTTGCAAAACTACACTTGTTTTATTTTATTTTTATGCTCTTTTTCACATTTGCCTTTATACCTGATGCTTCACCACCATACCTATTGATCTCAGTTCGGGGCTCTCGAACAGCTCCCTTCCTCCTGATTTTTGCTTTTCGGTACTTCAACTTGTGTTTGACTCTTGGATTTCTCTGTTCCTTCTTTCTATGTGGTGTCAAACCCTTATTCTTGGCAATTTGATAAGTTATCTCACGTTTATCTCCTAACTCTACAGTGCTAACTGCTTGAGAAGATGTGGATGGTTTATTTTCAACATTTTCTATTTCATTGGGTGAAGTCATATCATTATCAGAGAAACCACTCTCTTCTGACTCATCATTACTTCTCTGTACACTAACAACCTTATCATCACTTCTAAAGAAGTCATTACCATCATATTCTTCATCATCATCTGACACTCCAGTATCTTCTCCATCATCTTTTTCTAATGTGCTAATAAGCTTGAGTTTCTTGGTATTTAATTCCAATAGTTTTTCAGATTTTCGTTTTTTACCCTCTTTCTTTTCTTCTTTGAGTTCAGTCACATGTAATGCTAAATTGTTTCTAACAGCAAGTAATATTTTATCAACTTGTGGCTTTACAACTTCTAAATAAATAGGTTCTATTTTATTCAGCATTTGTCTGTACTGATATAGTCTTTTTATAACAGGGTGGTTCTGAATGTTAATTCTTTGACTTTTAAGAAGTAGATAGAAACTTATATTAGTGCAATAATTTAATATAAGATCATAATTTGTCTTGACAAATTTTGATGCAGGACATTTTGGAAGTTTTCCATCTTTAACCAGCTCCAGAACAGGATGTAAATCATCTTTTGCGACTGTTAATTTTGTTTTAAAGTCATCTACGAGTCCAGCAAATTCTGGGCTTTCTTTTTCAAGGAGCTGTAGTTTCTGTCTCTTTGACATTTGACTTAAATCACTTTTTATTACAGTTTCTTTATCTTCAGTTTCAATCTGTTTAGTAAAAATGTCAAATGAGAAATCTTCTTCACCAAGTTGTTCCAGAAGCCTTTTTTGGATTTTCTTAGCTTCTTCTTCCTCCATGAGAGCTGCTTCCTCATCATTACCAAAACCTCCATAATCTTCATCTACATAATCTGAGGCATAATATGACCTTTTCTTTTTTCCCCATGCTTTTGAATCTGGTAAATCATCATCTGATTTCTCCTGACCCTCCACATCACTGTCGGCTATTCCTAAATCATCTCTATTGTTATCTTCTTCCTCAGTTTCAGAAAAGGCATACATTTCATCCTCTGTGGTGGAATCATGATGTTTTCTTTTCCGTACTTTGTCTAGTAATTTTTTTTCTTTAGCTGAATATTCATCTTCAGAATCAGAAGGTTCATAATTACCTTTCATATCAAACTCAGAGTTGAATCTGAAATAATATATATATTGCAAATACTTCACGAGAATAATATATTTTATTGATATTAACTTGGTTAGATAATATAAGAAATATAAATACCAGTGGTGCCACAGGTATTTATATTTCACAGGCAACCTGACTACTAAATATCCAACTTATTTCAATGAAAATATAGAATACTAATAGGAAAATTAAAGGAGCATTTGTAATACCATTGGACTTATAAGATAGGATTCATTACAAGTTCAATTCAAATAGTGGTAGGTATTTTAGAGCATGTCGTAAGTATGAAAAATATTAGGTACTATTAGGTATACTTAATAATATATATGATATATAGGAAGGTAAACAAAGATTCATGATAATATCAAGTTACCTTATTTTATCTGCCATCGTAAGTTGAAGAACTTGATTTAGTTAGAGCGTGAAGGAAAGATGTATGCAGCAGTCCCTCGGCAGCCTCTCAGAGGTTACCTGTCTGCACATTGATACTTAGAATGGTGATATATTTAACCCCTAAGGCTACTCTCTGACCAGAATTTTGTAACAATAAGGTATAACTCGTGATTATAAAAGTGCTCCAACAAAAACTAGTACCGACTAAAATAAACAAATACCTCGTTGCATTTAATGAAACAGAATTTCAGTCAGTTCAATCCAAAGAGTATATGGTTCAATCAATCAGTCAGTCACAGTGCTGCCAACAAATATTTTTAAAGAGAGCTAAAAAGAGGAGAGCTAGATCACCTTAAAAAGAGCAAAATTTTTCGGAAAAATAAGGCTAAAATAAATTTAATAAGCCTGTTGGGAACCTTGCCTATCGACAGCAGCGAGGGCTTTGAGGATGTTTTCTATATATCACAGTTTATATTTTATACATTGATTGTAAATATGTAAATAAATTAATATTAATTTAAATTATTGATAAAGAAAACTACAAACTAACTTAATCAACCAACCTTGAAAAGCAGTCTTGGAGAGCCATTCTTCTCGGAACTTTTGTGTGTATGGCTTACTCAATGACATTTTGCATGTTGCACTTTCATACACTAATTTATTGCAATCCGCACTTCAATTACACAAATAATCAACACAGTACTCCGTCAAGATCAAACACCAATTACCAAAATCAAGGAATGAATGATCGAACGCAATGATGAAGTACATACTTAAATGAAACAAACGAAATAAAAACAATACGGGGATTCCCCGTAGTTCAAGTCATAGACTAAATATGGCTTTATTAATTAATTAACTCATTGGTCAGCATGAAATTCGGATACACTCCTACAATTTTTAAAGTATTGTAATAGAGTCATGGTTCTAGAAAAAAGGCGGACAGATGGCCGCTAAGAAACTAGTGAAGCACCAAAATGGCGGCGACGTAACTGCGTGTGTGTGTGGTTCGGAGCGTAATGACGGGCGGCCGGCTTAGTGTGGTGTGAATGTGTGCGTGCCGGGCGTGTATGCATTTAAGCGAGCTGGCTTACTGTGGTTGCTACAGTAATTGTTTTATGAGGTGGCGTCCGCCTTTTTTTCTAGATCCATGAATAGAGCTAAAATTTTAAAATTAAAGAACTAACTTTTTTGGAGCCAATCTCTAATAAAGCGATGATAGCTCAGTAGTAGTGACGTCAGACGCTGCGGCGAAGGTCGTGGGTTCGAATCCTACAATAAGCTTGAGCTTTCGGTGAAGGAAAACATCGTGAGGAAACCATAGCACGGTGGTAGGGTACCCGCCAGGCTGGCTACCACCCTCAAGTTGAAAATCTGTTGCCAAACACCTATTGGTGTTCCGGCAGCTGCACTTGAGAGCCAGATCCTTCTAGGCTTTGTGTGCTTCGGCCACATCATCACCTACCTCATATAGTGAGATTGTGGACAAACACAAGCCTATACAAAGTAAAAAAAAAGCTAAATTGGCAACACTGGTCAGTCAGTAGAACATAGTGATTATATCCTCCACAGACTTAGTAAATGAAAATGAAAATATTATTTATTCAAAAAGGCCTTCACAAGCACTTATGAATAGTCTGACTCTAACGCACGGTTCGGAAGGTTGCTTTTACTGAGAAGAGCCGGCAAGAAACTCAGCAATATTACTCTTTTCAGAGAAAGAGAGTAAAGATGCTACATATCATCCTCTTTGAATCAATGAATCAATCAATACATCAGGGTTGCCAACCGTAGAACATTTTTCCTCGATCGGCAGCCAAATCGAGTCGTTCGTCCGCTTTAGCAGCTAAAAATCTCGTACATTGGTTCATTTATCAAGCTTTTAAAATGTTATAAAAACAATAAAAAAATCTCTTTTATTTTTTAAAGTTTTATGTCATCAACAGATGATTCTATTTAGCTATAGGTAGGTGTTTATTGTGATTGATTTTATGATTAATTAAATTAGTTTATAATTCACTTATTTTGTTTTTTATAAATTTTAACTACCAAAATTAAAGTAACTATTTTGATTGATAATAATAATGGTGGCGCTGTACTTCCTTATCAATAAAATAACGTCAACATAGGTACTTACCATAAAGTGTCTATCAAAAAAAAAAAATACAACTGAATTGAGAACCTTCTCCTTTTTTCTTAAAGTCGGTTAATAATGTTAATAAAAGGGCTAGCAGCGCCATTTTGCGAGGAATCTTCTTTGTGCCGTCAAACGTTATACTTCGTGTTGTATCGTGTGTGTCCTGTATATTGTGCAGTGCAGTGTTTATTCGGTTTGCTACAAATATATTATTTAAAAGTGAGTACTTACGTTTAATGTTTTATTCCTTATAAAAACCCTTCTTTGTTTTAATGAGTTTTATTGAATGATATCGGTGGCGTTTTGTCCAATGAAGATTCTCCAACTTATAGCTTAAGGAGCTACTGAACCATTTGACTAAACCGTTTTCCGCAAAGCTATATTTTTTTTAAATGATATTTTACTATCGATGATTTAAGAAAATACCGTTCTGGCAGGGATCTCACGGTTGCGTCATCATCCCTTAAATTTTTGAAAATGCAAAAAAACCTCTAATTGTAGCCTAGTGGGCTACAATTTTAATGTTTTAATTTTACATATGTTTACCTAAGCGTAAAAAAAATGCCAACCTATTTTGATGGTTGCAAGTATGTGCCACAATACAACAAAGTTGTCATTCGGTTAGTGATTCATAACCTACTTCTCACAAGGCTGAAATTTTGAGGGAATATTTTTTCAACAGTTTTAAAAGTATATGTAAATTGCCAGCCTATTCTGGTGGTTGCATGCAAGTGTCTGCCAGATGGTATACAGGTTGAACCAAATGAATGCTTCCTGTAGGGAATGTACCCTAAATATTGAAGAAGGCAAATTTTAGTTCAAAGAAACTTTATTTTATTTTTAAAATTAAGAAAAACTGCATTCGAAGAATTTTGAAAAATCATCTGCTTGAGCTGGAAATCGAACTGGACAAATGTGGAAAAAAACATACTGTATTTTTATGATACCGATCAAAGGGGTCAATCATGAGAACCAAATTCTTCTAGTAACACTGTATGCTAAATTAAAGGAAGACCATGAAATTTAATAATAACACATAAGGTTCTAATCCATACATAATATTTTAAATGCGAAAGGAACTCCGACTGCGAGTGGAGTGGGAGTGCGAGCGCAACAGATTTATACGGGTTCCAATGTCAGTATGATATACTAGCTTTTCCGCGCGGTTTCACCCGCGTTCCTGGGATAAATATAGCCCATGTTACTCAGAGATAATGTAGCATTCTAATGGTGAAAGAATTTTTGAAATCGGTCCAGTAGTTTTTGAGTTTATTCATTACAAAAATACAAACATACAAAAATACGAATCTTTCCTCTTTATAAAATTAGTATGATTATATCGTGAAGATATGATAAAAGATTACTGAAATTATAGATAAAAAGAATAACAATAATATGTAAAGTATATTTTTTTATTTATTTAAACAAATATTACATATTATACCTTATTATTATCGTAACTAATTAGTCTTCATCTTCTGAATCAAAATGAGAATTATTTTATTAAGATGATGTACTTATGGCCATTGCGTCACAGACTCGCAGTCATTGTGTTATAACTCAAAATATTTTTTTAATTAGGTCGGTCTATAATAGAAATATTGCGTGTGAAAAATTAATCAAAAGCACGAGTTTGTAAACATTACTTATTTAAATTACCTCAAAATCTGCTACTTTTTTCTCGGGAACACGGGTAAAACCGCCAGGCGGAAGCTAGAAAGTAATAAAATATTATTTAGTTAAAAATGAACCCTTTTCTTTAGTTTGCCGTGTATCATTAGTTGCCAGAAATTAATCCTTATTAGCAACACTTTCGGATGGTGTAATAATACAGTTTTTTTTAATTTCAAAATCAACGGGATCGATTCCTGGCTAGGAATATAGATTTTTCAAAAATCCAATGATGCAGTTTTAGTTTTCATCAAAATCGAGCTCAACACACCTTTGAGTATTTTTCGCCATTCTTTATAGTTTAGGATATGGCCATCCACGCTCATTCTGAAAAATTCAACCTATATACTCGTCTGGCAGACATTTGCAACCACCAGAATGGGCTGGCTGTTTACATATAGTTTTAAAACTGTTGAAAGAATATTTCCTCAAAATTTTAGCCTTGTATATCACTACCTATCCCAATGAATGACAACTTTGCTCTATTCTGGCACATACTTGCAACCATCAAAATAGGTTGTCATTTTTTTTACGCTTAAACATATGTATATTAAAACACTAGATTCCGCCCCGCGGTTTCACCCGGGTTCCCCAGGGATCTTATGTTTTCCCGAGATAAAAAGTAGCCTATGTTTTTTTCCGTACCATAGGCTATCTGCATACCAAATTTCATCGCGATCGGTTCAGTGGTTTAAGCGTGAAAAGGTAACAAACAAAGAAAATTACTTTCGCATTTATAATATTAGTTAGGATATTGAAATTGTAGCCTTTTAGGTGGATTTAAAATATTTTTTTTTGCATTTTCGAAAATTTAAGGGACGATGAGATGACGGCGTCCCTGCCAGAACGGTACTTTCTTAATTAATTCACCGATAATAATATATCATTAAAAAAATAGCTTATTTATTTATTTTATTTATTTAGTAGGACATCCAACAGCATTTTAATACAGTTTAACATAGTATTTTTAAATTATATATCTAGAGCCAATAACAGGATATCACAACAAAGTGTAACAAATTGAATATATGAGTAAAGGGTCTCGAATGCGCTCCAGTTGTTAAAATCAACAATATATTCAGGGTCCTCTTCTAATAATAGCCGTTGCGGAGCAGATCCAAAGAGCTGAAGAATCTTAGTATATTATGAGATGACGTGCGGGTGCGGAAAATATGTGACAATGAATGAATACAATTTTGAATTTAGAATTTGGAAAGGAGTTGTTCGGGATTTTCCGGATCGCTTCGGGGCGACTCCTTGCCACTTAATCGGCACATACATTAAGCCCTTCATGCGTTCCCTAGCGTCCAATGGAACTTAAAAAACGGCGTAAACAGTTTGTTTATACAACACATGCGTTAGCATCTGTAGTAGTCTGTGATACAACACACACACATCTGTTTGACATAAGACATTATAACTATTTCCAGTTATTGCTACTAAATCGCTATTGGCGCTAGTGTCGTCGCGATAAGTGCATTCCAACGATCAGCAATCGATTAGCAAACGATCTCATACATAATTCGAATATTATTGACGTATAGCAATCAATCGCGCGATATTTGCTTATTGCTAAGTTTAACGTAATCAGCCTGCGGTTTATGTTTATTACTTATATACTTACTTACTTATAGCTTTGTGGGAAACGGAATGGTTCAGTAGCTCTCCTACTATTATCTGTGATGACAATCAATACAAGTCTCTGATACAAGTGCACGAGTGAAGTGATAAAATGATTACGTGTATCGTGACTTTTCAACGTATCAATAGTTCACGAAAAGTTTTAGTAATAAAACAGCCACCATTTTACTAAAACCTGAGTGACTTGATTATGTTTACCGGACTTGGCCTTGGCCTTTATATTTAAGGATATCAAACATATTGATTTAAAACTAAGAAGAATACTATACATGATTAGGCTGCATGGGCTTGAACTCTTTGCCTTCCCGAAATAAGGGAAAACCAAAAAAAAGTCTGTGATGTATTGTTGACTGTTGTAAATCATATGTGAAATGTGTGAATGTCAATTCAATAATTTAAATTAGTAATTTTTAGGTTTTAACAATAAAATTCTGAATGAAAATGGTTGCAAATATGTTTTATAAAGCATTTACACTATACCTGTTGTTAAATTGTGATTTAATTATAAGTGAAAAAGTATCTTTTCCCAATGATAATAAAGGTTCCGAAAAGTTACATGAATGTCGTCGTTGCAAGGTTCTTACAGACTCTTTCAACTATTGGTTAGATAAAACTTCCCGAGGGAAGTTTGAGGGCGGTGATACAGCATGGGAGGAATCCAAATTAAAAACTTATGCGCGAAGTGAAATACGTCTGGTAGAGGTACAGGAAGGTCTTTGTTCAGAGTTAAAAATACATCAGGATCACTGTTATGCACTCGCCGAGGAAACTGAGCAGATACTAGAGCGATGGTGGTTTAAGGAAGATCCTCATTCAGTAAATCTACACACATGGCTTTGTATTGAAACACTTCAGTATTGTTGTCCCGATAATCACTTTGGGCATTCTTGCACACTCTGCCCCCTTGATAAAAATAATCATGTATGCAATGGACATGGCAAGTGTGATGGCGAAGGCACTCGTAGAGGCAATGGTACATGTCTATGTGAAAAAGGCTACACTGGAAGATACTGTGATGAATGTGCTGTTAACTTTTTCTCTGCCAGTGCAGATTCATGTGATCCATGTCACAAAGCATGTGATGGTTGTTCTGGTAGTGGAGCCACTGCATGTGACAAATGTCAGTCTGGTTGGCAACAACAATCTGGTGTATGTGTTGATGTTAATGAATGCTTGGACTTGAATTCATGTAAACAAAATGAATACTGTGTTAATTGGATAGGTTCACACAGCTGTAAACTCTGTGATACATCATGTAAAACATGTACAGGTCTGGGATCCTTAAACTGCTCATCCTGTGAATCCCCTTATGTGCTATGGTCTGGTAGGTGTTTAGATGAAAAACAAAAACAGGAAATTTTAATAACAACAGTGGGTAGAGTGATTTTATATTTAGGGTTGCTTATTATTACATTTGTAATGATACATATATCAAAACTATTAACATCATTTATGGTGTTAATCATTGCATCATTCATATATTACTTTGAAAAGTCATCAGATATAAAAGTTATAAATGTAATAATGAACTTATATGAGTAATCTCTTATGGTTTTTAATTATTACATTCAATTGAAACAAAATGCTTTATTTTTACCCTCAAATCAAAAGCAACCTGCTCTACTAGTATTACCTTGGAACCTGATGAGATATTTAGTTTAAAGAGAAAGTTCATTTTAAGCCAACAGGCAATGTCATAAGGTACTTTTGAATTTTTATGCATGGTTCAAGTAAAAATGCCATATAAAATGTGTATTAAAAATACATTTTATTGCAAAAGTTACATAACTACATTTTAGTGTCATTTATATACAAAAATTAAATACAAGGATTAGGTATGTATATAATAACCAAATTGTATAAATACTTTATAATACAATGGGTTTATTAATAACACAATTATAAAATACAGTAATTCCTCACCAACCAATATAACTTGCATTTATAAACTATCTTCCTCAGTCATTAAAAATATGTAGGAAATGATGTGTTTGTGTTGTTTTATCAATTTTCGATTATTTATATTTTTTAACAAATTTCTCTATACATGTCATAGATGGTGAGAAATTATTTTATGTAAAAATAAAGTAACTTAAATATGACATTGAAACTAAGTCCCAGAGGCTATTAGGTAACATGTTCAGAGCAATTTAAGAATTTTCTCATATCATAAATTATATGCAAGTTGATACTTCATGGTACTTAATAGTTATTTTGTCAAAAATCGGTAAAATTATTGGGAAAAATAGCATGAAAGATTGTAAAATACATAAATAGCTTCTATTCAAGTATAATTGGCAACATTTCATTTGGCAGTAGCAAGCAAAGTATACACTGTCTGAAGAACATATCCTAAATAAATCATATTATTTGTGATGTCTCAAAACTGTTTATTAACTGTAAGAAAAAATAAATGAGTACTTACTGTTATAGTAATATACCAATGACAATATCAACTAATAGACATTTATGTAGGTACTGATAGCAACAGTTAATAAAAAAATACATAATGGAAATTCCTTTAATACACCACAAATTATAAAGGAAAGGCAGCACAAAATAATTTTTACTAAGATAAAATTGAGACAAGTCACTATATATGTATAAGCCAATATTACAGATATTTAAAGTGTATTAGATTATAAAGAGTGTTATATTTGTATATTGAAATCTTAAAATAAACAGAGGTCTTTGGTGAAGAGAAAACAATATTATATTCCAGGTGTTGTATAAAAAGATAACACAAATTCACTTACCTAACTCTTGAATATATTACTCAACAAAATAAACCATTGTTTAATGTCTTTCAACAAAATCAACACAAATTATAATATGAAATTATCTTTGTTCTAAGATTTTTTATTTTTGGTAAAAATTAAAATGTTAAAGTACTAATATAAAAATAAAACATTCTTGTATAACACCATCCATCTAAGTCTATTTGTGAAATAAAACACCTAAATTAGTTTAATTGTAGCGAATTATATCAATGTTCATGTGATACACCTATTGAAGAGACTTCTACAAGTTACCAAAAAGAGGTACTGTGACAACATAATTCTGTACAAAGCTACTAAATGATAGACAAGACTAGCATTGAAAATGCTATAAATAGGGACGAAGTGTAATTTGTCCATTATATTTTCATCACTTAATTGCCTTCACATACATAAATCAAACAATAATTGCCATACAACCACATGCATAAATCATAAACCAATTATAATACAAAACTGACTGAAAATGTTTTCACAAAGTTTTTCAAGTTGACTGAATATGGGTCTATGATATGGGCACATGTTAAAGAGGGCCCATGCTTCGCGCCGACGCGACAGCCGAGTGTCGTGATCGGTTTAACTCAGCAGTCATAATAATATCTAAATCAGCAACTACCTACATCTTATTAATTCTGTTATAAAATGTCCCTTTATAATAGCCTGATTTAAAAATACTAAATCTTTCCCGGAAAATAAATACGCCCACATTTAATAATATCAGTCTGCTCCATTTAATGCTAATATTTATTACAATAAATTGTTAAGGACCCTGAACAAAATGTTCTAAGAAAAGAAAGTGGTCAGAATTGATATCTGCTCTGCTTACAGCATTATGGTTTCAATACAGTTACGATATTTGTCATAATATTCTTATTCTATTATTTATATCTTCGAACCGAACCAAAATCATCATAGTAGGCTGCGTTTCAAAATCTATATGTTAATTTAACAATCGATAGTACGACGCGTCCTGGATAATAGGCATTTTAATAAACAGATTTTTTTTCAAACATGAATTTGGTGCCCCCTCCAATTGCCGCCGAGGAGGGTAGGTCAAATAAACAAATAGTAAACCAATTTTGAGTACAATAGTATCGGACTTTTGAATATCTCCAAAACTGCAATTTTTTACTTTATACATAAGCTAGTAACATGAAACGTTTTGATAGGTGTAACAAAAAAGTTTCAGGCAAAACCACCATTCGGCTTCTTACATTTTGTGCAGAGTCCTTAATTTTCGGTCCCTCTTCATAATACTTGTTCCAAGTAATTTTATTATTTATAAAGTTCATAATCATTCTGACTTCGCTACAAAAGGTAGCACTCATACAGCACAATCTTAAACAATGCAAAAGGTGGCTCCTCAAATAATTTGTATGGGTATTTAGTTTTGGTATAAAACCTTGTGAACCTTTCTAAAAATCGTCTTAACGATACACATTACGCATACCGTAGAGTTGCCTACCATCATATTTAAACATAATGGTATTTCCATAATACTCATATATTCTAAATTTTGTGTTAATGATATATTTCTTAAACAATATACCTACACTCAGTCTGATTTTTGTAATAAAATGGAATGTTTACGGATGAATTTGATTGATAGTGTGACTATACCTTAAACAATGATGAATATGAGATGTAACAATAGAATTTGGACCTTGTAAGGTGGCGAACATTTTAATCTTAAGAACACAATCTTAAAACAAAACACTACAAAATGACATAGAAAAATCGTGGGATAACTTTACTGCTAATTAAGTTTCAAACACATAGCAAAAGCAGCACATGAAGCATTATTTGTTCCGTAGTCATGTTGCATTGATGATAAACATTTATAATGTAGCTCTGTTGCCGAGGCCAATGGGGACCGAACACGAGATAGAAATAGAACAGACATCTGTCATGTCATTCTACAATATAAAGTATGGCCAAAACACATTTCCTACTTGTGGTGCCAGCTGCAAAAAGTACCCTAAGGGTGGCTATCGGCACACGGTGCCCATATAAAAATATAGACTTACTGGCCTCGTAAAAATAAAGGTAGCTATTCAAGGAGCGCGGGTGCTCGGTGGTGCGAGGACAGCTGAGCGGCCAGCTGTCTCTGTTGAAGCAAGCAATAGAGTATACCCGCCTGGGCCATGGCGTCGACGGTGCCCGCCGCTAGCAGGTCGGTCCGCTGCTTGGAGCCCGCGCCCGCACTCGACGGCCGAAGCAACGTCGGACCGAATACTGTAGCCAAGTTGTGTAGTGACATCTTGTTCTCGCCTTCGTGTTGGTTCACTCTGTCAAATATTAGCAACTGCCAACTGAGCTTAGGTTAAACGATTTCCGTTACCTATCAGACTATTTATAAATGCTTGCCAAGGTCTAGGTAGGAATGATTGATTTAGATCCAACCTTAAGTAAAAGTTTCATTTACCCAATTTCATTTGAACCAAATGTTTTGTCATTTATAATTTCGTTTGGTCGAAGTCATTTTAAGAGAGCCATGTACACTTGTGATAACTCGCGATGCGTGATAATTATTGTTGCTTTTCACATCAAGTAATAGGTACAGCGAGCTACTTGAATACTATTTCAGATATGACTTCTAGTTACACAGTCGATTTATACCCGACAAGTATCAATTAGTACTTAGACCAATACACACAATATACAAAATTATTAAAAAGAAAGAAGAAATAAAAGATGTAATACAAAGAATATACCCTCCCTTCGCAATTTTAAAATTACCTATCTAACCTAACTCAGTATTTTGGGTGTAATTTTTTGTCAAATTATGACAAAAGCTTCTTTGACCAAATAAAATTTGGTGAAACATAAAATTTATTCCAGTGACACGATACCACCTTTTTAACTTCTAGATTGAGAACAAAATTTCGTACATAGAACTAAAACATCAGTGGTACTGCAGGAATACTATGCGATTCATAATATGTTATTTGAGATACTAACTTGACAAAATGATTGAGCAGAAAATCAATACAGTTTTTGTTCAGATCGGGGAGTTGAGCGTAACATTTTAGGAGCGCGTGACGTCTCGTTTGTGCCGGACCGGAGTCCACTGATGTTCCTGCGCCCTGATAAAGAACAATTCTGATTGAATAAATTAAATGTACATATCTTACATACAACTTGCTTTGCCATGCGTACACACTTGAGCTGTAAAGGGACTGTGAAACAAACAAGTAACACATACCTGCGTGGCGCCCCAAGCTCTCAACAATTCGGGATAAAGCGCATCAGTAAACAAGGCTTCTGGCAGTTCTCGTAAATACAACTTGAGTACACCCGTCACGGAATGAACGTCCACTTCTTTTAACAACTGCTCAGCTTCATATGCATCTGTACAAAATATTTTTGACCCAATCAGTTACTTATTATAAATAACACGTTCTCGTCCAAATATAGGCTCATGGTGTTTTAGATAAGGGTCCACATCTAAGTGCACAGCGACAAATATTCCACTATCTTCATGCCTTTCTGTCGCTCAAACACGTCATTTGCTAGAACGTGAGAAATTGATCCACAGATTACCACACACCACACCACAGATCGGCCCGATGTTGCCGCAGAGTGCGAACGCGCACAATCAATGTCTCTTTAACGTACGATATGTTCAAGTGACAATGAAGTCGGAAGATAAAGGAATATCCGTTGCCGGGCGTACAGATATTCGACCTTAGCATAAAAAAAAAGCTTGTGACACGTAAATTCTGACTTTGGCTTTGAGCGAAAAATTTAATTAAGATCTAGCAGACCTAAAAGGCTACCCCCAAATAAAAGCTCTATAATTCTATAAACACGTAAATGAGTTGAGCTCGTCGTGATCAGGACAATACTAACTAGTTTTGACAGGATAACTAAAATTATATACTATAACGTAAAAAAATCAAAATAGTATAAATTAAAGTTACTCACTGGTCTCAAAGCTCTTCTTGAGGCGGTTGAGGTCGCTGGCGCTGCCAGAGACGCGGTAGATGCCAACTTCGTGAATGCCGCGTCGTTCCACCTCGCGCACGCAAGCGCTTATTACAAACGGAATATTTCTCTTTTCTCGTCTAAAATTTTAAACAAATAATATTTCAGCAGATCATCCCATCACATATTCAAGCCTATGGATTGTACTGCTGAACATCGGCCTCCCCCAGGTCCCAGGTCGTAATTTTTTTTTTCCGTGACAATCAACAGGAGAACATACTAGCTTCCGCCCCGCGGTTTTAGCCACGTACCCGAGGGATCTTTTGTTTTCCCCGGATAGAAATAATCTTATATTGGATTAACTCCGGAATATATACTATCTGTGTGCCAAATATCATTCAAATCCATTCAGCCGATCCGGTGTTGCAAACATCCAAACATACAAACTTTCACATTTTATTATATTAGTTGGATAGGATTACTTCGGAACACGAGCAAACATAGGTCGGCGCGCGGCAGGGCTACCGTGTTAATAAATGGTAATGACCTTCATTGAATTTATTTACATTATCTAGAATTCTATTTTTGGACGACTCATTTGATAATGTCGCGGGTCCCATGAATATAACGAAATTCCTGAAAATGGGGGCGAAATTCAATGAAGTTCATGACAGTCAGCATTAGAGTATCAGATAGAGGGTTCATAAATAGATAGGTGACAGGGCATACTTGGCGACGTGCGTGATCTTGGCTCCGAAGAGCGCGCCGGGCTTGGCTTGCGGCACGCGGCGCGCGCTGCGCTCGGGCGGCAGCACGCGCAGGCGCAGCGGCAGCGACCCGCCGCCCACCAGCACCGTGCGCGACGCGCCCCCGCCTCCCGCTCCACCGCCACCGCCGCCGCCGCCGCCTTCCGACACCCACTCGCGAGACAACTGACACACACAATAGGGTATTTTACTCTATATGAGATTAAAACGAAAAATGTACAATTTAGTTAGCTTAGGCAATAAGCAGTCGGAAAATATTAGTTTTAGTTCATAAAATAACTTAATTAATTTTAAAATTCATTTCAAAGTTTTCAGTTTTTTTAATCTGTTTCTAAACGAGCGAAACAGTAGACGCCATTATAATGACGTCATACGGTGCTGTATGTAAGCTAAAAAGTGTCAACTGAAGTATTATTATTATTATTTTTACACTAGTATACACTAGTAGTGCATTCAGGAACAGCACACTAATAATAAAAAACCGGCCAAGTGCGAGTCGGACTCGCGCACCGAGGGTTCCGTACAAACTTCGTCCATTGTTCGTCCATCAAAGGAAATGCACAATTTTATTTATTTACCTTATTTGAGGTTGGTGCCAATTAAGCTAGACCTCTAAATTGTATGAGCGCCGATACAACTCAGAGGTCTTTATTAATTGGCGTAACTATGTATGTATGGGGACACCCTTTAATTTTCAACTTTTTAAATTTTTTTGAATTTTTCCTTTATTTGTGCTGTAAGACCTTGCTTTTGCCATTTTTTTTTTTTTTTATATTTGAGTTGATTGAATGAAAGGTAAATTGCGGTTTACGATTTATGACGTATTAAAAATAAACTACTAATTAAATAAAATTAAATTTAAAAAAAATTGAGGCTTCCCGTGACAAGAGGGCTGGCGTATATTTTGCCCAAAGAATTGGCATTGCCATTCAGCGTGGCAATGCTGCCAGCCTTTTTGGCACACTTCCGCTCGGCAGCGATTTGGGGCAATTTTTTTATTTATAAGAAGTTAGTTAGTTAGTAGTTTTTAGTTTTTAATTTTATTTCAGTAGGTATATATTAAGGTTATTTTATTATTATACTTAGCATATGTAGTGATTATAACATAGAATGTATAATTGTTTTAAATTATTATGACCACAACTTCATATAGGTAAATGCGTAAATAAAACGATTTGAATTTAAATATAAAATGTCACTGGTAATGTAGGTAAATAAATAAAATTGTGCATTTCCCTTAATGGACGAACAATGGACGAATTTGTACGGAACCCTCGGTGCGCGAGTCCGACTCGCACTTGGCCGCTTTTTTTTTCTTTTGGTAGGTCATACTTCAGAGGTGGTCCCATATAAATTTTATTATGATCTGATCATGGACTTTGAAGATATGACGGATTTCCTCAACGAAAAGGTGCACGAATAACGTGATTGAAATATATTAATCAACATCATCGACAATTATTATTGATAGGCATATCCTCGATTAGAGACAAATTGATAGGTATTCAATACACATAAGAAACTAAAAATGGAACAATAAAATTAACATTTAACAAAAAGTAAAACCAACTTCAAAACGGTTTGCACTAAAAAGCCCGGCTTGCCTAACTTATACCCACACGTAACAAACATCGAATAATTTGAATTTCGCGCTAAAAAGTTCGCGCGGTCATACGATGTAGGTAACCTACCCCGAACACAGCGGCCGGCGGGCTACGCTCACTACTACACGCGCGCCGCTTCATGCGTACAGCACACACGTTCACAATATTCCACATCTTCCATCCCGCTCGTACGCACGTCTGCAAAGCTAACGCAAGCCCAAAAACGGCGGCTTGCACATCTCTCTTTCTAACGTATGAAAACTACGCATAGTGAAAATAGCGCTACTTTGTTACGAAACTGCACATTAGTATGGACGGGCGAAGCATTGATTTACCATGAAGTTGTCTGCGGATTTTTGGCGCGAGTATTGCGCATGCTCGTGTACATCGTAAAATAGCTTCGTTTCGCTGCAACTTCAGTGCATAGGCATTGTTTGTTTTGGATTGTTTGAGTTGAAAGAAAAGTTTTGTTTGTTGTAGATTCATTGCAATACTTACTAGATAGTAGATTTGTGTTTAAAAATGGAAGAAATAGTGCGTTGTGAGGATATGAGGTGTATTAAAGCGTTACT
This sequence comes from Tetheella fluctuosa, assembly GCA_951216915.1. Taxonomy (NCBI): domain Eukaryota; kingdom Metazoa; phylum Arthropoda; class Insecta; order Lepidoptera; family Drepanidae; genus Tetheella; species Tetheella fluctuosa. The sequence goes on along the minus strand of OX578227.1, from coordinate 8,170,596 downwards.
CGACCAGGGCAAGGTAAAATCTTTGACTTTTTCTCAAAAAAAAGTTTTGATAACTTCACCAAAACCAACGCCTGACCTGTGTATTTCTCAGAGCAAGGGACACAAACGTAAATTCAGTAGATCTATTTATAAAACAAATTGGATTGCGGGCTGTTCTCATTTGAACAAGTTGTTTTGCTGGAGCTGTTTGTTTTTCTCGAACGATACAAATGTTTGGAATACGTCCGATTATGACGATTTAAATAATCTATCTAGAAGTAGTATGCCTTCAGTGTGCTTTGGTTAACTCGCCTCAAGGACCCTCAAGGAGCAAGTGATAGTGGAAGACTAAGATTACAGATTGAAGAAATAACAAGATGGATTTTACGTCAAACGGTTAGAACCCACAAAAATATAGGTTGGGCTTGCCCTAATCTAAAGCCCTAGGCACGCCACTGTAGGGAAAGAGAAGCACGTGTTCCAGAATCTCAAATTCTTTCGCTGACTTCAATACGAGTTCTAATATCGTTATTTTATACTTTTTATTAATTTATGAAATTTTATAAGTCCAATTGAGACCAATATCAGCGCATTTATTTACTTACAAGAAACCAAATACCGTCATGACCGTGGAGTAACAAGGCGTCCAGCGTTTTCATCAAACTATGCGCGAAAATGTAAAATTTAAATGCATTTTTATGGCACTTATCGATTGAATAAATTTTTTGTGTTTTTTTTGGTGGCTTATTAACACCTTATTAGGAACAAATTGAGACACTTTTCAAAAATGGGTGTAATACCATTTTCGGGGGAAGTGCCGGGGTTATGTCAGACTTTTACTGACTAAAACCACCAGCGTATTCCTTCGCTGCCACTTGGCCGGGGCTACGGGAGCTACGTGTCAGCCGCGTGCCCCGCCGGCACGCGCTTTCGAGCCCTCCTCTATTATTACTCTATTTATGTTTATTTGTTTCCTAATATTATTTTTCACATACGTGATTTTATAGTTTTTATTTTAAACAAAATAAAAATACTTGTTTAGCAGGCCAAAGGTTACTTTGAAATGAGCTGGGAGTAGCCTTTGACGATGAAACAAGATGCATCATTATCGATGACCCATCATAATACGTTCCTACTGCATGGTAAGTGCTGCTGTTGGCTCAAAAATGACAATTAAACTAACCTTAACCGTACACTTCCCTCTCAACACAGGTCTGGCAGCATCTTCATAGAGTAAGAGCCTCAAGTTCTGCGACCCCTCCAGGTCGAGCGTGAAGCTCTCGTTCCACCGAGGCTGGGCGCTTCGACATACAAGCTTAGACTTCGCTTTACGGAAGTAGTGCCCGTAGGAGTCCACTTCCACCACTATGTAATAATCTGTAAATATATATGTTTTGTGAAGTATGTGAGTTAATTGCAGTGATATTGAATGTGTTTGTATAACATTTTCATCGAAATAATATACAGCAATTAATCTCTTCCCAAGTAGTAAAAGGCGTTTATGGGAAGCATTCTGCGATAAAAAGTACTAATAACCTGCAGAGGTATCCAACGGCGCCGTCATCCCGCCTATATGCAGTTGCAAGTCTCCCAAGAGCAATGAGTCGTCGCGGCCGCTTCGCAGTAGATACGAGCCCATGTCAGTCTGTAGATAACTGCGGCATGCGGTCACCCACGCTTGCAGTTCTAGCATGGAGATCGAGTTGGAACCGGCTGGAGGGGCTGATGACGCCTGTGAACACATTTGTAAAAAGCTGCTAATATAATACGATAGTGGGTTTGAAGAATAAACATGTCAAAAATTTAAGGAATATTCGTTGTATGAATGAGATGACAGTTGCTTTCTGTGCAAGCTCTCGAGCGAGGCAAGTGTCACGTTCTGGTGCATCGACTAACCTGCAAAGCGTGTATAGAGTCAATCCACTGCGTCCGTTCATACTCTGAACTGAGGAAAAAGATGTGTTGTCTCTGTAGAGTGGCGGCGCCGGCAGCGCGCGCCCCCACGCGGAAGGTCAGGTTGGGCGAGGCCAGCACGAGCTGCCCCTCCAGTTCAGACAATTTTTTACGCTGTTTTTCTGCCGCACCTCGACCACCTAGTCTCATTTTCTATGAAAAAAAAAAAACTTTAAATAGTGTAAAACAAAGTCCCTGTCCGCGTCTGCGCTTACGCTGGCTATAAACCTCATGAAATACATTAAAATAATGTGTTAAAAAAAATTGATCTTAAAAAGGCCTACATACAAGTCCATGATAACATAATAAATGTCTATCTCCTAAGGTTGACTAACAGAAACCATTTTCATCGAACACTTAAAAGTAACTGGTATTTTTACAACCCAAATGATGCCAAATTAGTAAATTATACCATGCGAAGCCGGACCGGGTCGCTAGATTCCGTTGGTGTAAAGTTCGCAATTGTGCAGCAAATTATTTAAGATTTGAGATTTTATCCTGGTATATCTTCACACACGGCCATTTGATCCCAAACAAACTAAGCAGACCTTGTACAGTCGACGTCAAAGATATATTTACAATTGAAAGTTACAAAAAGATCTTTACATTAAAATAAGTTGCCATGTAATGTGACAAGTAAATGTTTACGTGATAAATTACAGTTTTATATTTTCACTCAATGTGCCCAAAATATGTTTACACTATTTAATTCATGGAATTTGCCACTTTTTCTGACTTATATTCGTTTACATAACAAGTTACAGAATAATATTTACACTCAATGTGTCAAACGTGATACACGTCAAGAGCAATATTTCTGTTTTTACGTTTCATGATGCATAAAAACTTTAACGCATTCTGCTACAAAAACATATTTACATACATCACCTGTCTATTTACAAATTTCTTTATAATTCATCTATTTCGTTCTGGCCTACCTTTTATTTAAGAAACCTCCTTGCTATAATTTTCTTTAGCTTCTTAGGTACTTATTTTTAATAATTCATATTAAGAATATTCTATTCTATTTATGATATTTCTATAAGTGTTTTATCTTTTCGAGCGTCATTGATGCATTGCGAGTGTCATTGTAAAGATAAATTTCATAAACAATATTAAATAAAATGTTTCGCATAGACGACCATACAAAGCACAAAATAATTACCATGCGTGAATATGGAGCTACGGTTACGGATATATCGGAAGAACTGGGGATTTCGGTAAGTAAACCTTCAAATGACGGTAATAAATATGGCCTTACATCATAACATATTAAATTTTATGAGAAATATTAAATAGTGAATCTCATCACTCTCATCTTGTTTCAGCGACCAACGGTGTATCTGTGGATCAACAGATGGGGCAACGAGGGAACAGTGAAATGTCACTCATCTAAGGGCCGAAATAAAAAAACCTCTGAATACACTGACAGGGCATTAATAGAAAGTGTGATGGTCCAGCGATTTATAAGCGTACCTACATATGCACAACAATTAAATGTTAGTGCTAATACAATCAGAAGACGATTAAAGAGTGCAGGACTTCGTCGTAGAATCCCTGCGAGGAAACCGCAACTAACTGAACGGCACAAAGGTTTGCGGTTGAATTTTGCCAATAAATATCGATATTTCGACTTTGAAGACGCGGTTTTTATCGACGAAAAGGTCTTCACAACACGCCAAGATGGACGCGTGTCCCTATATCGCGTGGAAAACACGCGTTACGACGAACAAAATGTCTTGGCCGATAGAAGAAGTGGACGTCTGTCAATTGGTTTTTGGGGGTGGATTTCGAGTTCGGGTCCAGGTGAACTTGTGGAAATCACAACACGAATGAATGCCAACAATTATTTAGAAATCCTCAGAGATGTCTTACTACCAACACTTAAAGCTTCATTTGGTGATAAAAAAATATATTTGGTACAGGACAACTCATCGGTCCATAATTCCCGTATAGTCCAAGCATGGATCAATGAACAAGATAGCATAGAACTGATAAAGTTGTCACCAAAATCCCCGGACATGAATGTTATTGAAAACATGTGGGGTCTTATGGTCCAAAACTGGGACTCTTCGAAGGTAAAGACCAAACAAAATTTAAGAGAACATGTACACGAGCTGTGGGAATACTATCGCGGTATTGACTACTGCGAAAATTTAGTCCGCTCTATGGGCCAACGCTTACAAGACGTGCAGGATGCTTTTGGCGGCTACACACGATTTTAAAATGTTTAAACATTAAGATATTCACACGTTGTATGATTATTTATATAAGAAGTATTTTTTTTTAATAGAACTAGTATAGCACTTTTTTTAAAATTAAAACACCTAACTGTACTCATAAGTCTTTTAATCAAAAGGTATAGTAGAAACGAAAGTAGGTATGTCAGCTTTTGATCAACATAACAACAAAGCCACGTTCAAGAATAAAAGCCCCCTAAAGCTAAAAAGCACAACTTTAGGGCCAATTTTTATTCCTCAGATAGACATTTATCCATCAGATACCCATGACCATGACAATCCATACAGTTAGTCATCGAATCGGGCTTATCTTACGTAAGGAAGTTCGGCCTTAAATTCACTTTTATTTAAACTTAGTATTCTTCAGTATCTATGCATTTACAAAATAACCGGCCAAGGGCGAGTCGGATTCGTACATTAAGGGTTCCGTACAATTTTCAAAAAATCACATTTGTTGTACAAATAAACAGCTCGACTTAAATATTAATTTTATTCTGATTTTAGTATTTGTTATTGAACTTAGGGGCACAGAAATACATCGCCTGAAAGTTTTAATAGCCTAGTTATAACTGTTCGTGAGATAGGTACAGCCTGGTGAGAGACAGACAGGCGAACGGACACTAGAGGTTTAGTAATTGGGTCTGTTTTAACCTCTGGGTACGGAACTCTGAAAATCAAAAATACTGAAAATGGTTTAAATGTAAACATCGGAATTAAATACTCGACATAGCATTGACGTCATCTAAACGAACGAGACCACGAAAACGAGACAAACAGACCATTTGACAGTATGGTACTCTTTTCGACGATTGTCAATATTTTAGACTGCTGCTTTCAATTGTTTGTAAAGGTATTTATTTACCAGGAAATATAAAACTGTTTATGTATGGTTGATTGTAAATATTAAAATTGAGCTTTACATGAAATTTAATTTGGTACATTAAGAGTAAATATTATTATGTAACTTGTCATGTAAACGAATATAAGTCAGAAAAAGTGGCAAATTCCATGGATTAAATAGTGTATATATGTTTTGGGCACATTGAGTGAAAATATAAAACTGTAATATATCACGTAAACAAGCACTTGTCACATTACATGGCAACTTATTTTAATGTAAAGATCTTTTTGTAACTTTCAATTGTAAATATATCTTTGACGTCGACTGTACTATAGAAACCAGATAGGTGTTAATCTACTTAATATACTACTAATGTAAATACTGGGTGGATATTTCGAGTTGGCATATTTCGAAACCTATCTCTTCGCTTGACGCACCTATAGTGTAATAAATAGTGTGGCGACAAAATGATTCATATCAATCACTCACTCATTACGACGTGAATCAAAATACATGTTTTTTATGTAATAAGAAATTTCCCAATTGTTCTAAAAAATATTTTTAGTATCAGTGATATACATGATATACACTTCTCATCAGAAAAATCGAAACGGTACTGCAACAACACCTCTGAAGTTTGGTTTTAAATGAATTTTATGTTTTATTTTTACATTAAACAAAAAAAGTAATAATTATTGCAGATATTATAAGGTATCGTTTATCGAATATTAATGTTTAAAATTAAAATTAAATTTGTTTAGATATCGTGTTTTTTTCAATAGGTATCTTTTTTCCCTTAAAGAAGAATTTGTACAATTTTAGAAACCGTACCGCATGGAAGCAGACATTGAGAGCCCGGAGAGGAAATACGAGATACTGGATACACATTTAATAAACTTTTTTTGTCTTACGTCTTCGTTTCAAAAAGTTTACGAAAAAAACATTGGAAAAACTGTTGAAAAAACACGATAGTTAAAGGAATTTTATTTTAATTTGAAACATTTATATTTGTTAAACGATACCTTATAATATCCACAATTAACTGGCATTATTACTTTTTTTGTTTAATGTAAAAAAAACATAAAGCTCATTCAAAACCAAACTTCAGAGGTGTTTCGATTTTTTTGATGAGAAGTGTATTTATTATCTACTAGCTGTCCCGGCAGACCTAGTTCTGCCCTATTTCTCTAAAACAAAATAACATTGATTTTTACTGATTTCCTCGTATTTTTTACGTTTTTTCTCTCCATAAGAACCTTCCTCAGACTTCATCAAACACAACAAAAAAAAAACAGCCGTTCTGGAGTTTTGCGCTTAGCAACACATTTTGCCATTCATTTTTATTTATAAGAATTTCTATGTATAAATTATTATTAATAATATTAATTCAAATTAATTTTGTGTGAGTGAGCAAACTCACACTCAATAAATATGGCAACGTTATTTTACAATGTGACATAAGCACCTGTCAGTTTACTCCATTGAATTCTGGAAGACATCGTTGGCACGATGGAGCCATAAACAATAAATTGGAATGATTAGTTTTTAGTATAGGTTTCTAAAATATACCACCGCGGAATATCCACTCGGTATATATTATATAAATAGATATTTACACTCAGACTGGGAACAAATAGACATCACAAATTTATGTCCTGGAAGGGAATCGTATATAAATCATAAAGCTGAAGAGTTTGTTTGTTTGAACGCGCTAATAAGGCGCTTGAAAAATTATCTTTTAGTGTTGGATAGCCCATTTATCAAGGAAGGCTATAGGGTACTTTTTATCCCGGGAAAACATAAGATACCTTGGGAACGCGGGTGAAACCGCGGGGCGGCAGCTAGTCTAGGATAAAAATACTGAAATCTATGATAATTGAACAGTATATTTAAATGACCTTATCATCGGTGGCCGCCCTCTCCTCGGCAAGTATCTGGTCGCGCACGGTGGAGGCCTGCGACTTGAGCGCGACGATGTTGGCCGGCGAGGTCTCCCGCGCGTCGCCCGCGAACACGCCCGCGCTGTCCTCCTCCACCACCACGATGTCCGGCAGCGGAATGAACCACTTCAGCTCGAACGTGAACTTGTCGCGCCCTGATGCCTACAACATACATACTTACGTAATTAGTTTTGTTGGAGCGAACGACACCATCAGTGTCGGACTGCAGACAATCGGTGTGATGGAATGCTTTCGTTTCATTTATCGGTTCAAATTTAGTAAAAAAGATAGGAGAAGATAAATCGATAAAATGATTAGCCTGCCATAAATATTAACTTGAATTTTAGTTTTCCCACATTGAAACACTATATGGACGAGTAGGTATATAAGTATAATGATATTACATTAAAAATATATGAATACCTTGTATTTAGCGCATGCGATAACATCATTGAATAGAAAGAGATGCCTTAATTTTCTGTGTCCATCTGAGAGTTCCACTATGAAGGAGTTCTTTACGAGCCTCCGTTGAGCGCGGTCTGCGTTCTGCAATTCAACAATAGTGCATAAATCCTATGTTTTCTAGTATACATATATAAGGTTATTTATAATTCACTAGCAGTACTTTAATGGGCGGAAGTCACTGGAAGTAGGTACTAGAACAACTTTCACTACGGGTTCAACCCCCAGAAATCAACTTTTTTTTTAATAAATTTTAATCGAAGAAGGTTGATCTTTCTTTGCATGAAAAGTTTGATTTTTCTACTGGTGAATTATAAGTTATGTATTGAATGTAATATACGAACCGGGAACATAGATTTTGTTTGTATGATGTTAAATTCATCAAGGAAATGTTGAGTCATGTTGAGAGCGTCAGTCAACATTGCATGGTCAGGATGACTCGCTGGCGTGTACTTTATGAGATCCTAAAAAAATATCTATATAAAATAATAACAAAGGCAAGAAGTATTTATTAACAGTTTTAGATGGTGTTATAAAAATATTAAGTCAATACCTGCCAAATCATAATGAGATAAAAGTGTGATACAGAAGCGGCCACCCGGTTACACTTAATAATAATATAAGAACGTTTCAAAGATTTTACTATTCAATTGTAGGACGCAGTAGCTTAGCATCTAGTAGGTATCTTATACACTGTCCATTATAAGCAACACTTTTTGACATTTAAGTGTCAATGAAAAATAAACCTTATTGCTTTAGGATAAGGTTCAACTATATTATATTATTACTAGCTGTCCCCCGCGGTTTCACAACGGTAAAAAAAAATTGCCTACGACCGATTTTCAGACCTACCGAATATACACAAAAAATTTCATAAGAATCGGTCGAGCCGTTTCGGAGGAGATTGCAGACAAACAGTACGAACGACACGAGATTTTTATATATATATATATATATAATTAACCATAGATTTTACAGATAACAGATGACCTTATTGTGACGCAATATGGTTTATTGTTCTTTGACATTCTTAAACGTCAAAAAGTGTTTCTTATAATGGAAGAGTTATAAGCTAGGTATGGAAATGATTGCTACTTTTATTTCATTTTCATTTGATGATTTTTTTTTTCTTCACAGTGATTTCACATGTGAAATTTCACAGCCAATGATTTTATTTCGCAACGCTCTAATGTCACACTTGCTAGTCTTGCTACCGTTTGCTACTGAAAATGAAAAATAAATTATGATCAATGGCGCTGCTAACAGTCACTCGAGTTTGTTGCGTAGGATTGAATCAATTTTGGTACGCACTTAAATGTTTATGGTATAATTTTTTTTAAGTTGGTGATGGAAGTTTTATATGAATACTTTTTTTTACATAATATACATTTTGCCACAGTCTTGTCTGGGATTTTTTCATAATGATTCCAAATAGATGCACATTTTTTTTATTTTTGTCAAACCTAATTTAAAGTTCAATCAAGTTTGTCAAGAAATATATACTATTTGGAATACACTATACACACATTAACACTAAACACTAATCTATATTTATTTACACTAAAAAACTTAAAAACAAAATGAAAACACTATCTTATCAAACACACGTACAAACACGTATCGCACCTAGAGAATGTCATGCGACAAGTGAAATTATTTCTCATTTATTTCGTAAACAAACAAATGATTTTGCGATCTGCTACAAATAATTGCGAAGAAGTTAATACTTTAAGTGTCTAAGCTTAAAGTTTATTTTTAAAATACTCGCCTAAGCTAATCAAGGTCAAAGTTCAAATTACGTAACACGTGCGACCCGTATAGCGACGAACCTGTCAATTATATTTGCTCTTTCTAACACGACTGGATTTGGCATTTCAATATTCATCCTTACTCGTTCGCTCTTTCTGACGTCGTCGTGAGTTGTCGATGTTATACGATGATATCCGAATGATCTGCGATGTGCGACATTACATTGTGCGATGTAGGCAAGGTAGCAGAGAAGTAGCAGCGTATGATTTAACAGAGTACGTCAAGGCAGGTAGCAGGTGTGACGTATGAAAAGGCATTTCATGTGATTTTTCACATGCTACTTGTGAATCATGCCATGCCCATTATAAGCAGATATTGTTGAAGTTATCAAAGTTAGTTTTGTTACAATACGAAAGTAGTATTTTTCGATGAATGACTCACGTGTAAAACCAAGGCATTCTTCTGCACCCTAGCAACCGGTTTATGTAACAAGTCATCGAGCGACATCGGTTGTCCGTGGCAGGAGATCTGCTTGGTGAGGTGCGCGAAGGACTGCGAGGTCGAGCATCGCCGTCGCACCGCGTCCGTCGCGCGCCCGTAGTTGTGCAGGAAAGCTCCGTATATGTTTATATTTTCAGCCTGTATTTAGTTATTATGGTGAGGACAATTTGTAATGACCAGATTTGTGACAATGTTTATTAAACTCTACGCATGTTTTTCTATGTCAAAACGCGTCAAATAAATAAAAAATTGCACTCCGGGAGTGCCGACGGCGAAACGCCAAACTAAACGTCTATACTCGGTATATGTTGCTGTGATATATGCACACACTATAGCTGCGTCTCATAACGGTGTCGCGAGTCCAGAGGTTTTACTTCATCTAAAAATATGCGTACCGCGCTAAAAAAGTTTTCACTTCAAAAAAAATGTTTATAAATATGTTACCATCTTTTTAAAATGGATTCCAACGGAGAGAGGCTCTTCCCAACTGGCGACGGCTGATTTTAAACCTTCGAGGAAATTCTTATGCAATTCATGTAACTCAGATATTTTGTAAAATATGGTGTTGAACTCCTCTTCAGTTATTACTGGTTGTGACGTTGACAGCGTCGCTTTTATTGCGTTCATGTACTAAATAGAAAAAAAAAAATTATAAACTTTTGTTAAAAACTACGTGTATCTACAACAAATATGCTTTAGATACTCGTATTACGAAATCATGCCAAACAAATTATTCTGTGAAAAATAAAATTACCTTCTCCATAACGTAAAGGCATTCAACATAAACTGTTTCACTTTCAATAATACTCGTGATGATACATCGGTGCATCGTCAGCCGCTCAGCTTCTGCATTATTGCTGATTACGGATTCCTTAAAACAAATAAAAATAAACTAAGTAAATAGTTAAGAGTCTCACCTTCATTATGTGGATATTAAATATAGTGATGGTGAATATACTAGCAAAATAATGACTTATAAATATTAGAATAACGTTATTGATATAACTTTCAGTCACATCAATATGGTTTTATAAAAGTTTTTTATATATAACACGGGTTGGGGTGCAGATTATACAACTTTTAAATCCTTTAAGGGTCTTTTTGTGGTCGCATCCGTAACAATTACGTTGCGAAAAAATCATATAGATGTTGCAAGTATAACTAGTATGTTTTGAAATAGTATCTTGTAATATTTCTATATAACTATAACCTTGTATAGACGTAATAAAAAGTAAAAAAAGCGTCATATTATGGTTAAACGATAACGTCTAAATACATTTTAATTTGTTACGCGAATGGTAGACAGGTGCAACTTAAACAATATTTTTTGTTTCGACAAAAACTTCATAAAACAGGTAAGTCAAATATTTTACTCATTATTATTTATTAAATGTAAGAAAAGCCTGTGGTGGATGATGAGAGGCGGTGATAGGTGATAATACTTGGGCATTAAATTTTTTCCATAATATATATGGTCATCTTTGTTAATATTTTAATATATTAAAATACGTTAATTGTCATTCGATTTTCCATATTATCAACAAAATATTGGGCGACCGCTTTATGACATGTACAAAACTATTGGTTTTATACATGTATTTTATACGATTTATGTCGCCCACCATGATGTTTACAATTAGAGTTCTGTTGGAATACTTTTATTAAGTAGTAAATACCTATTATTTTCAGGGTTATAATGGTGATGTTTTTAGTCAGTTTGACGCTCGGTGTGGAAAGCAGCAAAGCAAGAATCAAAACGATGCGAACGAATTTTAATACATACTGGGTGATTTTGTTATCACTGGCAATACTTGCAGGGGTGGAAGTACTCATCAATGTGAACAACTTTCATTATAGGACTAACTGTGAAATCATGAAAAAATTATCAGCTGTTCCATACAAAAGTTCAATACCTACTCGACCAAAATGTATGAAGCAACCGTATTATTTTCCGGGATCCATAATTAAGAAAAATAGTGATGACAAATAGTGACTGAGTTACATAAAATATGTTACCTACTTCTTATAGTTCAAATAATCGTGACTTATTAGTCATATTAAAAGTCATATTAGTCATATTATTAAGTCTTAGGCTAAAAGTTATATAAAGATTTGATATATAAATTATATCCGACTGTTTTATAGAAGTTATTTACACAAGTATTATAGAACAGTTAATTATATAAAGTGTTGTATAAAAGGTTTTCAAATTATACAAACGGCGGCTCAAGACTATTATCCGACTGAAACGTTATCTCGACTCAAAGCCTTATCATATAAACGTCGTGGCAGACATGGTTCAATAACGTTATATAAATTTATTGAGAAGACGTTTACCGGACACATTTATACGATCAAAATTATATATAACTAAAGCATCGAATTGAATATTACTTTACTTTACATTTGATTATTAGATAACTGTTATAAAACACTTATATGTCTGTTAGTTGTATAAATCTAATATTATTATATACAACTTGTTTGCTAGTTGGGTAAATCTTTAATCATTGATGAAAACTATTCTAGTGTATTATAAAACTCGAAAGATACCTATATGAAAATTTTAAGTTATAAAAAAAATAAAAACTCGAATAAATTCGCATAAGCAGGTAATTAAAATTACATAATTGCGTCGCAAAAGTACTGTAGCATACAATAGGCTTTAGAAACCTTTTGTTGAACCAAACAAACGCTATAGAAGTGTAAACATTTGGATCTAAGCCCCTATAGCAATGCGAAATTTCATCACTTTACATGTCGATTTCCTCAAGTGAAATCAATCATGAAACTCCCCTTTATTATAATCACCGGTTTTTTGTTTTGTGTTACCGACGGTCACGACTCAGAAAGTAAGTAAATATTTCTTAATTGTTCCATCTTTTTTTTTTATTGGCTTTCTTTTATATTTAAGTATGTATATTATTTTAGGTCCCGAAGTGAATCGAATAGAAGTAGCCCCAATTTACGATACAGTCGTCTTCAGCGATATTGCAGATGTTATAAATGATTTTGAAAATAATGTCGTAAGTACATTCCAATGTATCACTTTTGTATTGTTTTTTTTTTGTAGAGCATAGTTGCGGTGTGGGTTTTACTAACGTTGACAATATATAATGTTCAATTCCAGAATTCACCTTTCGATGCATTTATAAACAGCGACAGTGAAAGTGACGAAAATATTGAAGACCTGCTCGCAGAATATCAACACTACTTGGATAGGGCACATAAACAACGGAAAGGTTATATCGAAAAGTCTAAAAAGAAAAACAAAGTTCCGTTATATCGACATGAAAAATATTCTAAAAGTAAACCAAGTACAGGTGCAAAATTCGACGATTACTTAACAGACACTTACTACAATCCAGATAGTTATAAATTCTCTCAAACATCATTTAATAGTCCATTAGATTATTTCATTCCGTTTAACTCAAAAGTAAGATATTCAAATAAACCTGAATACACCACAACTTTACCCAAGGGCAATAATGGAGCTAATACTTTTGACAATGTTATACATCACCAGAAATCTATGAACCAACCCTTGAAATCGTCATGTTATTGTAAAAATGGCAAAATACCATGCGAATGTAGTTGTAAACAATGTTTAATTCCCCTTGAATTGACTCCTGACGAAGACAAAACGGCTGTGATGTTTGACAATATTAAAAACCCATTATTCGCATTAAATGAAAAGGCTACCGAATTGCCTGACAATACACTGAACATACGAATAAAGGTTGATGTACAGTTACCAAAAATACAAGAAATCTTAGGGAAATATTACAAAAACCACAATCGTGAAAAAACATTTGATCACGAAGACGGTAATTCAAAGGAGTCCACGTCATCCATTAATTTACCAATCCCATACTTCAATTTTCCGCTTCCTATGGAACTGTTTGGGTACACTAAAGGATCCAAGTTCGGAAAGCATGATTCGTTACCTGTACATAAAGTAACCATTCATAAGAAAAAGAAGTCCAGACTTAATAACGGTAACAAAAAACATCGGAAAAAGGTTATAACTTTCCACAACATCAAAGTCGACCACCAAATATATCCAACACACTATGAAGAAAGTTATAATATAACTAGAAATATCGAAAAAAAACAACATAGTGTAAACAATACCATAAAAATCAGTACAAATATTTCGAGTACCATACCAGAAAAAAATATAACTACAAACAAAGTAGTTGAAATTTTAAAAAAAAAGCCAGCCGAAGATAGTATTTATTTGACGGTGAATATATCAAATAGTAGCGATAATATGAAGGAAGATATGCACAAAATGGAAAACAGTATTGAGACAGAATATAAAAATACTGCAATAAACACGACAACTCAAAGTCCACAATCTCGTACGAAACGCGAAATTCCACCTCATAGTAATATAACATATTTGCGTGACGATACTATACTATCGGATAGCACATACATCACAAATATTCCAAAAACATTAAAGGACAAAATCATTTCAAAAAAATCTGATAAGGATTCATCAATAGACGCACAGTTATTGTATTGGCCAAACAATCCTATGAACCATTTCAATATTCATTCGAAGAATATAACTACAATAATCATAGAACGTGAAATAAATAAATCTAAATTAAATATGAGCAAAGAAACACTTCTCCATAACCATACACGAGCACTAGAACAAGCTATATTCGGTGAGGTAGACTGGAATGATGTGGACACTGTAGCTCCAGCTTTTATGTCTTTTGTAGGAAAGTACATAAGGGGCATCCTGACATTTTGTTCTCAAACCATCTGTCACTCCATGAAATGTGGAAACAAAACCTGCATGCATAGAACTTGCATTCCAGATAACAGACTGAACAACAGGGGCCATTGCGCTGTATCAACTATTGCTGGTAAGCATTAATTTTTCTGTAAAATTTAAGCAATTGTTTGTTTAATTTCGAAATTATAATATTTATGATATATTTGTGCATTTCCAGACAGCGTGGCATCGATGGAGTCGATAATGGATTTGCCATCGAACATTGTTTTCGAAATTGTGGACATTTTGCAAGATAAAATGTTAGGGAAATTATTTGGAAAGGTTACTCTTTGCATTAGTTCAAAATGTATAAGTTTTGCGGCGTCTAAAAAAGTTTTTCAGAAAAGTAAATGTACCTTCAAAGAATTAAACTCAGTAGGTCATTGTCCAAATGTTAAAAACTTTAAAATTATGTAAGATCTCTGTCTTGTTTACAAAATAAATCATGTTTATGAAAGTGTCCGTAGTGTTTAAAAAAACGAAGTTCTTTCCAAACTCTGATAAGAAATGTATTGTTGTTAGAATTGGTAAAAACAAATGAATTATTGTTATAGTTCCTAAAGTAGGCACTCAATTACGTAGAAGTCATCAAAATGTTTTCAATGTTGTTAATTGAAAAAGTTGTTACTTTAATTTCGATACCACTTACGTTGTCCGTTTCTCACAGCAATGACGATAACCACGACACCGTAAGTAAAATTTGGGATAAACTCTTATCAAATTTGCATCGCGTTTAAATCAAATTAAAAATATATATATTATTTTATAGGATAATCATAATACATACATTAGTCCTTGGTCAAATATGAAAAAAGCTCAACCTAAAATAATACATTTCGACACCAAAGGTGATTTCACACAAAAAGAAATACGAGTAGAGAGTGTTATGAGTTTAAAGAAAATTTTGAAAGAGTTTAAGAATTCTCCAAGTATTAAGGAATTTATAGGCTTCACCGATAACAATTCAAAAGATTCTGACCTAAAGGCATGGCAACAAGGACAAGTTTTGAAAAATATGGCAAATTTTTTTGATGTCACACAAAATACTGGCGAACCACGAAGAAAAATATTCAAGTACTGTAATAAATCTCATACTTTTTGTAGATTCTTAGACTGCCGGCACATAAGAAAATTCTGCACATTGTGTGAAGTCATAGTGAACGGAGGCAATGATACAAAATGCGAAGTTTTTCCAACTGAATTTCTGTTTATGCAAAATCAAATTACACTGTAATACCTACATTGATTTTGACTACAACATTAAAAGTTCAGATATACATACATTGTCTTACTTCCTCTTTGTGCTTTTTGTTTGAATAAGTATAAATCTAGTAAAATGAAATGGTTTGTCGTTATGTTCGTTTATTGCTCATTATGTAAACATTCCCAACACTACGTTATCTCTAGCTCGAGATAGGAAACATACGCCGAGGTAAGTATATAAGCTTTACCGGGACTATTTAAACACTTATTCCCGTTTTGAGTTCCACCGCATCCGTACCTACCATCATGTTAAGTTCTAAGAGCGTCGTGTTAATTTTTATTTTGTATTTTGTTAACGCATCATTGAGCAAGCCCACGAATGAATGTAAGTAAACCGTTATATACCTATCGTGACAGCGAACAGAACGTCGTTTATTTTTTAATCATTTATTATGTTGATTGACTACCAATTGGATTCTTACGACCGACATTATCGCTTGCAGATGTAACGGAGGGTCGCGGTATCGGTTCTACAATCTGGGGATGGATAACATATCCATTTTCATGGTGGAGTTCGAATGAAACCGAACAACCGTCGAAAGACGATCAACTCATAGCACCTACAACATACGCACCTTTCGATATTGTAACTCTTGGGAAACCTAATATTACAGTTTGGTGCAACGACCAAACGTGTACCACTATGAAATGTGATGCAAACGGCTGTAGAAATGTAACTTGTAACATTTATGATACCTACGTGACGGGAATGTGCAGGGAGTCAGACATGATAACGAAGCCTGATGTGTACACATCCCCTGAGCCAACAGGACTGATAACAAAACCACACGAAGGCACTGTTACTGCGTCACTTACACAAGAGCCTGCAAATAGTACTTCGGTGATGACAACTGAGATAAATGGAAGTCAACCAATAGAAGAATACCCCTTGCAACTAGAAGCTGAGTTATCACAGTCTCTAAAATAATTTTTGATAAACATCAAAATTATTTCCTTGAGTCCGCAAAATAAGGTTAGTACCATACTCTCAAATCTTTTGTCAATACCTAAAAACAGGCCAAGTGCGTGTTGGACGACACGAACACGCGCAGGATAGGGTTCCGAAGTCGGTAACAATAAGCGCAACACTTCTGTTGTTAATACATATGTAGTAAAGCCTACCGGGGATACTTTTCGTGAAACTACTGTGAATTTATTTAGATTTTTATTAGAAGTAGCAGTTTAGCGTGTAGGGGGAGGGGGGGGGGGGGGGGGGGGGCGAAATTTTATCAAAAATTACTTATTAGACGGGCCGGTTGGCGAGGTTCATAAGATACCATATCTATCACGCCGCAGGTCGTGGGTTCGATTCCCACTCAGGACAAACATTTGTGTGCATGAACATGTTTGTTTGACCTGTGTCTAGGTGTAATTAACACCACACATTAATAAGTATATCTATGTATGTATTTACAAAAGAAGTAGTATATCAGTTATCTGGCTTCCATAGTACAAGCTCTGCTTAGTTTGGGGTCGCATGGCCGTGTGTGAAGAATAACGAGTAGTAATGAGAATATTTATTTAAAATTTATTTATATTCATTTATTTACTTATTTTTAGCTTTATATTTTGTAAATAAATCTTCATTTCATCCAAATCTTTAAATTTAATGTAAAATGAGTAAGTCAAACGGACGGACACGACGAAGCTATATAAGGTTTCTTTTTTTGACTTCGTAGGGAGGGTACTTGTTCAAGCCGCCAATATAATTTCGAAACTATGTATAGAATGTATATTTTTATTATATATAAAATTACTTTACTAATTTACAATCAGTTTATATTAATAATAATATTCTTTGTACGACTGTAACCTTAAATAAAGATACATTCATTGATTGGAGGTTGAGGTTTTAAACGTCTTCCAATGTTGAAATAACGTGCAATATATTATAAGCCCCGCGTAGTTAAAATAATCCACCCAAAAAATAAGTTTTTGGTGAAATTTCCACGCTCGTATAATTATTTAATCTCGGGGTCTCAAACTGTTAAATACCTCAAGTAATTCCTTGGATCAAATTGAGGCATTTAACATAGTGACCATGAATCAATTGTAACGTCATTCCAATTTCAAAAATCCGTCAATTATTTTTTTACAATTTCTGGAGCCAAATAAGCAACAACATATTTACATAATAATCCATTCTTCAAAATTGTCTATTCTTTTTTCTTTCAGATATAAATACCACTGAGATATCAGCATATTTTTTTTTCATGAGAAGGAGATAGATAAGTGTACTTTGAGTTACATACACTCTATTATAGTGTTTTACGTTAACTCTTAACTTCCGAACAGACTCAGAAATAATCTCAATATTTAATGTTTTTGCGTACCTACACATGTGTAACAAAACTGTAAACACGATATTGCAAAATAAAATTTATTGACAAGTGAAGAAAAATGTTACAGTAATAAACCTTCAGAATTGTCGAATTATATGAATATAATAATCAGATTGCGCCTGTGAGTGGCCAAGTAGATATAAAAATACATGAAAATTTTGAAGATAGACTATGAGATAAATGCATAGATTTATAAATACATATTTGGAACAAAAATGCAATTTTAATTACAAAAAAACTTAAGATTACCTGTTAGGTATGCTATCCCACATAGCTTCCTTATCTTATACATTTAAAAGTTTCTTATCTGGAAGATAAGAAACGTATGACGTCTATTGTGTAAGCTAACAATTGTTAAAGAGAACAAACGAGATCATTTTATACATTAACTAGCGACCCGCCCCGGCTTCGCACGGGTAGAAGAGCATAATATATTATGCATACATTTTTTGCATCAGCTTGTTGCGTGGCAACAGGCGGGCAGTGGTGCGCGGGCGGAGGTGGCTGCATCAAGCGAGACCCGTCGTCGTGTCGCGTTGGTGACCGCTTGAATTTATTTTCTCGCGCGTAATTTTTAATTTAACGGTAGCTCCTAAGATATTCATTGAAATTATTTGGTGTAAAAGAGTAAAATAATGTGCATGAAATGCTTATATCCTCTAATTTATTTAAAATGATAAGGATTAATACCGTATTTGTGTAAATAGCTTTCCAATTACCGCTTTATAATTGCCCATTTTTTAAATTATTAAAATGGATATAGTACACAATTCCACCATACATAATTTTGTTATATCTCAAAGGGTTTAGGCAGCGTTTTCGTTGAAAGCTCCCAGACGGCTTATTTTTTCCGACACCTCCAACAAATATCATTATATTATAGCCAATGTATACAAAATCTTGACAAATTATAAACTAAAACCTTCCTCTTGAATCACTCTATCTATTAAAAAAAAACCGCATCAAAATCCGTTGCGTAGTTTTAAAGACCTAAGTATACATAGGGACAGACAGCGGGAAGCGACTTTGTTTTATACTATGTAGTGATTGACATTCTATCGTTACTTGCACGCAATGTAATGAGAATTAATATGACAGTTTCCAAGCACTAAGCTGAATAAATGATTGCAACAGAAAAAAATATGAAATAGCTCCTGAATATTGAATAAAGGATTTGTAATTTAGGATTAAGATCATTGTGTCCGTGCTCCGTCGCGATCGGTCGTGTGCATCTCGTGCTCTAGTTAAAGAAGTGCATACGCAGCACATTACGCTACCGGCGCCGCCGCCGTGATCGGGTGACCGGTGCAATGAATTGACCCAGTTTCTATTGCGCAAATCATGACGGCCGGTGTAAACAATAGTTAAGGCGAAGCCTTTTCTTGCTATAAATCATGTCTGGGAAAAGTACTGAAATAGCTATCAAAACTGAAACAGAAAGACGTCTATGGAATGCTTATTCCGACGAGAAGGATGCGAGAATTAAGTTGGAGACTATTGTCCAAGAGCTGCGAAATGAAATTTCACACCTAAAAAAGCAAGTTAATAAACTGCGAGAAGACAAAACTTGTCAAACAGATACAGTTACTGCAAGCTCATCTCATCGTGTGGAATACACCACGGATGAAGAAGAATTGGCTAAAGAAACTGAATGGATAAGAGCAAAGAGTAGGAAAAAAAGAAAGTTGAACACGACGCTCTCCCCTCCTCAACACCAACATGGTATTGCGTCTATTAACCATGCAAGCGAAAATAAACCAAAGACTACCACCTCCACCACCAATAATGGTAGAGGGAGTAAAGGACTATCAAAAGTTTTATGACCTCCTAGCAATTAATTTGACAAAGGACTCATTTAAAATAAAAACGATGCACAGCGATAGTGTAAAAATTAACGCAGTAAATGCTGAATCATATAGGTCAATCACAAAGCACTTGTCGCTAAACAAGTGCTAATGGCACTCATATGAAAACAAGCAAGAGCGGCCAATAAGAATGATGGCTAAAAAGTTACACTTTACATGTATGCCAGAACGTATCATCGAAGATTTACAGCCGATTAAAGCATCAAAACTGATTCCACAATGCAAAAGGTGTCAAGCATACGGACACACACAAAGGTACTGTTCCAGAGAACCTAGATGTGTGAAATGTACGGGTAGACACCTAACTAAAGATTGTACCAAATCATCTGATGATAAACCAAAATGCATTCACTGTGGTGAATTACATCCAGCTAATTATAGAGGTTGTATAGTGGCCAAAGAAAAGCAAATGTTAAAAAACAAAAACATTAAGAAACCTCCGGCAGTCCAACAGCAACAGCCGCCGCAACAACCACAACAACTTAAGCAAGTAAGGACGAACCAAACACGCTCCTACGCTCAGATGGTTAGTACTTCAAACAGAAAGCAGCAGACTCCTGGCCTACCAAATGGGACAGGACCAAAAGTTACTGTTGAAGGTAAGCTTGATAAAATACTAGGATTTATGGCTTCATTTAATGATAGGCTAACAAAGCTAGAACAAACTGCTAGGGGAGCCCCCCAAAAACGTCAAAATGAATAAAACACTAAAAATTATGGCATGGAATTCTAATGGATTACTCCAACATCAAGAAGAATTACAAGTAATCCTAGATATTGAAAATATAGACATCTGTTTAATCAGAAACCCATTTTACAAAACAGTCTTTTATTCAATATCGAGGCTACAAGGTTTACCATGCTTTACATCCTAGTAATTCAGCCCGAGGAGGAAGCGCTATATTAATTAAAGAAAGTATATATCACTATGAAGAAATTAAATACGAAGAGCTAGAAATACAATCTGTGGCTGTATCCATTCAAACTAGACAGTA
The DNA here is from genome assembly GCA_951216915.1 of Tetheella fluctuosa. NCBI lineage: Eukaryota > Metazoa > Arthropoda > Insecta > Lepidoptera > Drepanidae > Tetheella > Tetheella fluctuosa. Next base: position 8,149,674 of record OX578227.1, on the reverse strand, counting down.
TCCGATAACAGTAGCTGCCATTTACAGCCCCCCAAGATATTTAATTAGACAGGAACAGTATGTAAGATTGATTGAACACCTCGGACCAAGATTTATCCTTGGAGGTGACTTTAATGCAAAAAATACTTACTGGGGTTCTAGACTAACAACCACTAAAGGGAAAGAGCTATATAATGCTGCTAAATATATGAACTGTGATATTATTTCCACAGGCAAACCAACTTATTGGCCCACAGATCCTAATAAGATACCTGACTTGATAGACTTTTTTATTTACAAAAATGAATTCTCAGGCTTCTTAAAAATTGAAGATGGGCTTGACATGAATTCCGATCATTCCCCGATTACTTTAATATTAAGTGATATTATTATAGAAAAAGAATGTAAGCCCGTATTAGTGAATAAAAATACAGACTGGGAGAATTTTAGATTAGAACTAGAATATATTATAGATCTTAAAATAGCGCTAAAAAATAAAGAACAACTGGATACAGAAGTAAATAAATTTATCGGAAATATACAAGAAATGATATGGAAACACACTCCCAAAATCAAAAAAAGGATTGAGGGAAAATGTTATCCTAGAGAGATCAAAAATCTTGTTGCTGAAAAAAGAAGGTAAAGATATAAATGGCACCAAACAAGGGATCCCGAAGACAAAAGGTTATTGAACAATCTTACAAAAACTCTCAAGAGGGAAATTAAAAATATCAATGATGAAACAATTAATGTCTTTCTCCAACAGCTGACTAGCGACCGAAGTACAGAGTACTCACTCTGGAAGGCAACCAGCAAAATGAAAAGACCCATAACCCAAATACCACCAATTAGGCAAGAAAACGGAAAGTGGGCAATAAATAATGAGCAAAAGGCAAAAAGATTTGCTGAGCACTTGGAAAAAATATTTCAGCCTAATGTAGAACCTAATGACAATCTGGAATGGGATGAAACATTACAAGATGATCTTGAAATAAAATTGGTAACACCCAAAGAGATTTTTAATGAAATTCACTTTAATATAAGTCCTAATAAAGCTCCTGGGTATGACCTTATCACTGGGGAAATTTTAAAAAATCTTCCACGCAAAGCTATTGTAAAACTCACAAATATAATAAACGCTGCATTCAGATTGAAGCATGTGCCTGAATTATGGAAAGTTGCTGAAGTAATTATGATCCAAAAGCCAGGTAAGCCACCTCATGATGCCTCATCATACAGACCAATTTCTCTATTACCAATTATGTCCAAGCTTTTTGAAAAATTGCTGCTTAAAAGATTAAAACCAATCCTAGAATCGAAGAAACTAATCCCAGACCACCAATTTGGATTCAGAGAGAAACACTCGACAGTAGATCAAGTACATAGGATTGTAAATGTAATAGAAAAAACCTTAGAAGATAAAAATATTTGCTCTACTATATTCCTAGATGTAGCACAAGCCTTCGACAAAGTCTGGCATGAGGGTTTGATATATAAACTAAAAAGGATGCTTCCAAAGCAATTCACTGATATCCTAGAATCATATATATTAAAAAGAGTATTCCGAGTAAGACAAGAAGACGCCTATTCTGAACTCAAGGAAATAAAAGCTGGAGTTCCTCAAGGAAGTGTTTTAGGTCCGGTCCTGTACCTATTATACACTTGCGATATTCCAGAATCAGAAAATAGCATTATTGCAACTTTTGCTGACGACACAGCTATTATGGCAATTGGAAGCAGCCATGAAGAAGCAATAAATAATGTTCAAATAGCCACTAACCAAATTCTTGATTGGACAAAAACGTGGCGAATTAAACTTAATGAATCCAAGTCGACTCATATAGACTTCACCAACAAAAAATTGGAATATAAACCAGTATATTTAAACAGTCAAAAAATACCATACGGGAATACAGCCAAATACCTTGGTATGACTCTTGACGCAAAGCTACGCTGGAAAGCACATGTCAAGAAAAAAAGAGAGGAATTAGACATGCGTTATAAAAAATTATACTGGCTACTTGGACGTAGCTCTCCAATGGCCATACATAATAAATTACTTATTTATAAACAAGTCCTAATGCCAGTATGGACTTATGGTATCCAACTCTGGGGCTGTACCAAACAAAGTAATGTTCAAATCATTCAACGATTCCAGAATAAAGTACTGAGGGATATTGTAAATGCCCCTTGGTACATAAGAAATAACGACCTCCACCGGGACCTAAATGTGGATTTTGTTGATAAAATAATTAAAAAATACTCCGAAGCTCATGATCATAGACTTCATCATCATGTGAATGTAGAGGCAATCCAGCTCCTCGATAACACAAACATACTAAGAAGACTCAAAAGAACCAAGCCTTTTGAGTTAGTGTAGTGTTAGTGTTGGGACGGCTGATAAACAAAAATAGTGTTAGTGCTATAAATAAGAACACAAAAACAAAGTGCCTTCCCATTAAGTGAAACAAAACTAAGCATATTCAGTGGATATATTCTTAGACAATTTATAGTTTTATGTATAAGATTAGGATAAATAGAAATTACTCATTAGCCTAGAAAGGCTAAATCGTAATATAAAGAAAGAGGAAAGAAAAAAAAAAAGGATTAAGATAATGTTTTTAAAGCAAATAAATTAAACAAACGATACTCATAGCGTTTAATTAATAAATTACTATTAATAAACACTTCTGAAATTGTCATTGGCATTCCAAATTATTCCAATTTTATTTTTTGTACCACATTGTCGGCAAACAAGCATACGGCCCGCCTGATGGTAAATTCTTTAAATATTATTCATATTCTAACCTGAGTATGAAGTTTCCTTATCACTGGTGGGGTGGCACTGGCTTCAGTGTCCGAGGAAATAGTCCTCAGCAATAATGGTGTATCACTGGAGTCACCCAGGTCCGTCCCAGACTCACTCGGTTCCGTACCCTCGCCGGCTTCTCTAAAGAACAAAAAATAAACATGTCTTTGTCATATAGACTAAGTTTAGGCTTTCAGGATATTAAACTAAGCTAAACTTTTTGGAGGAGCCCTAAACACAATATTTGCAGAAATTGCGAAAACTTCTACTTCTGCTGCGTGTGCGGAATGTCCATGTATATTTACCAAGTTCCACAGCAGCATCCATACAACATAGCTATAAAAATGTACAACGTTCTTAAATTAATTTAACACGTTCACTGCGGTATGCGGTCCATACACCGCACGCGAGAGCCTTTACGTGGTGCGGCGGGAAAATGTCGCAGTCTCCCTCTGGTGCGGCGGTCATTGCTAAAGAACGGGGTTATGAGTGACAAAGATGAATACATATTTCGTCATGTCTACTTTCATTTATCGAGGTTCAAGTAAAAAATATGTGTGAGATATTTAGACCCCATACCGATCCAAGTGCAAAAAAACACTTTTCATTGCGGACGTGTGGCGTTTGCACCTCATACCCCCGCCCCGTTCCACACCTATTTGTTTACTCTTCTTTTGTTTATCGCATTAGTGACGTTATGCGCTTACGCTGAAATGCACGCGCTTTGTCTATTTTTCAGGTAATCCTAATATTATTAAAATATTTGGTATACATATGAGACAGAGCAGCTGCCTTGTTTTAAAGAAAATTTAGTTAATGTGTTTACTGTGGAAATTGACAGATAAATGTTTGAAAAAATAATTATTTTGGCATAATTTGACTAAACAGCTTTGTGATCTTGTAACAAATATCTTAAGAGCCTTTAGGTAGGTACCTACTTATAAAACGAATTGAATACTGAATTGTTGCATTCCATACATTTAAATAAAACATTAAAATCATTATCGATATTTTAATTTCCCATCACTAGTAATCTACAAAATGTACCCCAAATCTGGTGCTGTGTGGGGTTTTGAAACCTCATACTGTTTTTTTAAATTTTCACGATTTTCCTTTGTCACAACCCGGAGCGAGGCGAGATTTAAACTTAGTCACTTTAAAGGAATGTAAATAAGGTGGTTTCATCTCTGTAAAATGATTTTTCAGGCAGTTATAAGCAATTTAGCTCAACGAGTCGATGTGAGGTCGAAAGACCCAAATCGCACCAGATGAGGTGTACAGGGGGCGGCTGACAGGCCTCATACCACACTGTCAAGTCAATCGAATTCAGCGCCGCAGTCAACGTGTTAAAAGAAAATTTGATTGTTTTTGTGTAAATCAGATACCCACTAAGGTAAAGCAAAAACCAGTTTTTCAAATTTTGTCAACTAGCCTATTGTGATTTATTGACAAGTTTAATTTAAATTAATTGCAGAACATACATTAATATAGCTATCTATGTTTTAAGGAATATGCTATGGAACTTTTAGATTCTACACTACAATATTATTTTCGGGTCGTGTAACACAAATATTATAAGCTAGGATTCGAACCTGCTCATTTTACAAAATGTTACCTACAAGAAAATGTAACAGAAGTACACGTATCGTTTTATTTTTTTTATCTCACAAACTAGTGTTGAAATAACACACGTTTGGATATTTAATCTCGTGCTCTATCTCTGCGTCTCGCCGCGGAACAACTACATCACTAAATTGTATTATTTTATACGATTGTGTAATGAGAACCAAACTAGAGAATTAATAAGAAGTATATAACTCACTGTATAAAATAATGTATATTGACGTAGTTTGGTGCAGTGGCACACAGTGGGGAATCCGGCGCCCTCGGCGCAGTAGGCGCGGTCGGCGCGGTCGCGGAGGGGCCGCCCATCGGCAGCGTGCTGGTAGCGCTTGACGAGTCTTCGGCGCTCGAACCAGTACCGCCTATACCATAACATTAAAAATGTTACTACCAAAAGTATCCGTTTTACATTAATTAGTTTTTGTTATTAAAGTAATATTTATTTATTGTTTTTCATTATACTGCTGTTTACCAACTAACTACACATTAATTTGAATTATGCACTGTAATATAATTATGTATAACGATTAAGATTTGATTATTTAAGATAAGCGAGCTCTTCTCGCCTGAAACACAGGTTATCCTAGTTCAGGCATGTGCTATAGAGATTGTACCATAAAAAAAAATTGTACCAATTTATTTTATTATATTAGCTTATTAAGATATTTTTGAATAAATTGTATTTGTTTATTTTATTATTAATTAATTAATGAAAACGATCATTTACAATATTTTATATAGCTGTGTCGAGTGTTTGAATTTTTTAATAAGCTTGTTTCTTTCGGATAAGAAACAGTGGCAAGGTAATAAATTAGTTTGCAGTTTCCACCTTGCTGGGTTCTATCTGTAATGTCAAGTTTAAAAATCTGCCGCCAAGAATCCAACCGGTACATACATTCCTGCAGCTGCACTGAAGTGCCAGATCAGCCATCATTGTTATCAAACGCATGTAAGTTAACTCTAGGTGTCAAAATATACCAGCTTGAATATAAACATATTCTCCATCGTTGATATCGACAGGCACTTGATCGTAGTAGGGCTCGTCTTCAGAGACAGGCACGGCCGCTGGTATGCTCTCTAAGGATATCGGCGCAGACTTATCGTCCGTCCCGTCGGGCGTCGTTGATGTCACTTCCTCGTCTATAGAACGGGGTGTTGCCGCACCACCCGATCGTTTACGTTCCGACGATAGAGAGTTGATTGACTCGTAGCTTTTTACCTGAATAATTGAGGGATAAAATGGTTTAGTTGAAGAAGTGGATTACTAATTTGAAAATAGTGTTATCATTGAATGGTAATAGATGTATGTGATAACATTAATACATACATAGATAATAAGGAGTACTAAAATAAATATAATACATTTGTCATGCAAGTGTTTAGTACTCTTAAAGTAATTTGATACAGAGGTTAGCCACTACAAAAAGATATTTGATTGTGGTAAGTATCTGTGACATCCAAACAAGCCAAAAACATGTACTTAGTAAGCAACAGATTTCAAGCTATATAAGTTAGTGTATCCAGACTAACCCTTTCACTGATGGAGGGTGTGGATGCTCTACTGGTAATAGATTCACGTGATTCCGCATTGCGAATTCTACGTCCTAACGATGACGGCGGACTATCGTCTACCAGACCAGACTCTGGCAGAGAAGCGCCGCGTTTGCTAAACACTTTCGGTGGAGGCCTAGAAACAAATAATACAAAATTTAACAATGTTGTCATAAGCATCAAATGTTGGAAAGTTTAATGTTAGCACATAAAATTGATAAATAAAACAAACTGGGACTTTTTCACACAGAGTAGACAAATAAAAACATACTTAGGTGGGACTTTTTTCTTAGCTACAGCTATTGGATCAACAGGACTGCTCTCAGATGACTGTGGAGACTCTTCCGCTTTCTTAGATGCATTCTCGGCTAACTTAAGACCATTAACTTCGATGACTGTTACAAAATCACCTGCTTGTGATGCTGGACGGTTTTTAGCTTGAATTGGACTTTTTTGATCTACTGCTACTGTAATGATAATAATTGTATAGGTATTAAATTTGAAAGATTTTGAAATAAATAATTTATTTGCTTATGATTTTGTTAAGCTTGTTTTTATCATATCAGTATTAAAAAAAGTAGAGCATCTAATCATAAAAATGATAATAAGAATAATAATGACAAATTTTAAACACATCAAGAAAGTTATAATCATTTATAATTATTATATTGAAAATGGTATGATTGGTTTGTATCTTATTTGAAACATAGGGAACAAATAGTTGAAATTGAACACTACAACAACAGCAAAAATGAAATAGAATTATTTAGATCTGATAGCAGACAAATCACCGCATCGATCAACAGACATAAAGTGATCCTATAAGGGTGCGTTTATCGTCGGATGTAAGGAACCCTAACAATCTATATAAGAAACAGCTCCATTCTCAATAAGGAATAATTGAAACCTACTGAAACTGGAAAGATAATCTCAAATTTACTGTGGGCGAAATTTACAAATTAATAGGTAGTTGAATAAGACACTTCAAATCCATAGGTACAATACATACCATTAGTATCTTGACTATTCTCAGTTCTTTGCACAACTTCACTATTACAACGCCTGCGTGCCTCCGCAGCAAGGTTGGACGAGAGCTCATTGATGCACTGATTTACTGAACTCCTCTCACCAACATGCACAGGTTTGTTTCTCAACTGTACTTCCTCACATTCAGCAGTCTCCGTTGCGGAATCATCACTCTTATTACTACTAAGACTTGTTTCGCTTTTCTTTGACAATGAGTTGGTGTTTGAATCCTAAGTACAAAGGAATTAAACTATAATAACATTAGTAGAAAAATGGACTAATTAATTATGTACATAAATAAATTACAAAGTTCATAATATGACACAGTTTATTACATTCAAACAATATAAGTAACATAAAATCTTATTCAAAGACAGATAAAATTATTTTCTTTTCAATCAATAGTTACTAATCATAATTTAAACTATAAATTACTAGATTTTCCGCGCGGTTTCACCCGCGGTCTAATAGATTTTGACTTCAAAGTAACATGTGTCTTGATATCATCCATAAAGACATTTAAATCTTGTCACCTTAAAACAATGCTGTTCACTTCAATAAATCATAATTTTCAGCGCGAAATAATGATCTGAGTTGTTTCATGATGACCGTTTTCATTATTTACATACACCTACATGTTTAATTGATTAATAACTTCCTGTTTAGCCATTAAATAAGCAGCCAAGTGCGCGTTGGAACACACGTAGGGTTCCGAAGTATCCTGTAATTTTATACTTTACTGAAGTCTTCCATCGACCATTGCTCGTAAACGAGTAAAGCTAGCATACCAGTGTTACTTTTCCTTTTAAATTTATTAAATATGCTAATACAGAGAATATTTATAGATTTTTAGAAGTAGCAGTAGGGGTGACTCTAAACTAACAAAAATTACAAATTTAAAGCTTGATATTTCGTAATTGCATCTTTGTATCAAAGAAATATTTTAGACAACCCTCTATACTTTTAAAGTCCTTTTTAACGATATCCCAGTCAACGTGGCTCGCGAACACAAACAGATTCACCCCCATTTTACATGTAGGGGGATAAATAGGCTTCTAGGCTTTGTGTTCTTACCACCTTCGGCCACATCATCACTTACCATAGTCGAACACAAGCCTATACAAAGTAAAAAAAAAAACCCTAAGGGCGTTTGTGCACTACAAGGAATTTTACCTTACCGTCCGGCAGTCCGATTTTTTACTGAAAAGTTTTTTTTTGTATAGATTTCTTGGATGGTAAAATTCCTTGTAGTGCACAAACGCCCTAAAAAATCTTTTCTACGATTTTATTTGATTAAGTAGGTACCTACTTTGTTCCCGTTACTGATATGTACCTATATACAACCACAGTCTATGTAACTCACAGACATAGATCTAAATAGATGCCGCAAGTGTATGTGACACGCTTAGTACAAGCGTGTCAAAAGGCAGTTCATTAGTAACTAATTTTGTTATTAAATTGTGTCCTTTTTTAAAAAATCAATTGTTTCATGTTTGTTGCGGTTCTTCCAACGAAAACTACGCAACTGAGTGTGTACCGCATGTTCTTAATACATTGCCGCTTTTAGTTACAAAGTTGTAAGACCTGTTTATTAAAACACGCAATGGAAAATTAAACAATCGATACTTTCACTCATCGCTCAGCTTCGTTGTATGGTCATTATTCTCATTTTTCTGTCAAATGAAGCAAATAGTGTTGTACACGCTCTCGATTCTAATCGATTATGAGAACAGTAATATTGGCCTTGGGATATTTTGTGACAAGTAAATATTTCTTTTTAATAATAATGTTTACGTTTAATGATTTTCTTCAGAATACATATTTTTTTTTTTTTTGTATATAAAATTTGTTCTCGGGTTTTTTATTCATTTTAGACATAAATTATCGACAACAAAGTATAACAAGTGATAATTAGGTGGGTACCAAAAATATCAGATTAATTAATTAATTTAGAAACTGAAAATAACTGCCACTACGATGAGGGTAAAAGAGAAAGTTTTTAAATTAAGATTTATCATTCCTCTGACAATGAACTCCAATAATAATAATCGATCACATAATTGATTAATAAAATTCGACACTTTTACAAAAATAAAAAAAATTACATACATAACTACATAAACTCACGCCACATTTTACTTATTACGAATATACAAAAGTCTATGTCTGTGATAATGAAAATGAAAATATTTTTTATTCAAATAGGCCTTCACAAGCACTTATGAATAGTCTGACTCTAACGCTCGGATGGGAAGGTTGCTTTTACTGAGAAGAGCCGGCAAGAAACTCAGCAATTACTCTTTTCAAAACCAACTCAGATTTATTACATTAAATTATTTATCTAGTCTCACTGACAATATATGTGTTATAACAAAAAAAAAAAAGAAACAAAATGATGAGTGACTTAGTTAATAAATAGATAGCAAATTTAAGCAGACCAGCCCCCACAAGCAGCACCTGTTCACAATTATGACGCATGTGGCAGCCATCGCCCTCCTCGCACATATTGTAGGAAAGTGAGCGACCCGCCACACGACGCCGCCGCAAGCAAAGGCCTCAAAGTGAGCATGACTACCTTAAGCTCGCTAAAAAGAAAAACAATTTCACGGAATATGAATAAGAACACACAATATGTTATCACTGTTACCATTCACATGTTTATAGGGCAAAAAAGTGTATAATAATAACAATATTAAAAAAGACCTGCCACAGTTGTCACGCGTCAAGTGTTAATGCTCCCGAGTCGGACGAAGCCTAGCAGCTACCCTCCATTGTGGAATCGCCGCGTTCTGCGCCGCACCGTCCTGTGAGGCGGGGAAAATCTCGAAAGCAGAGCCCGGGCGTCGAGTTCGCTCCGCCCTACCGACTGAGCAGGACAGCTGTCCATATCGCACCCGATGTCTGAGACGCGAGAGCATCTCAGCCTCAAAGAATGCGGCCGGCGCGGCGCCTATGTGCAAGTGCCGCCGCACTAGACCCACCGAAGAATCAATTCGCCGCCGGCGAGCCCTGAACGTCCCGCCGCCTCCGCCGCTCCCAGCGACGTCGAGTGCGGCGCAGTGCCGCCACCGCGCCCCATCCCTAGTGCGTCGCCGGTCTGCATGGACCCGAGCGAGACGCCGGAGGCCGCCTTTGAGAGGGATCGCGCTGCTTTCGCGACTCTTGTCTCAAGTGGCCGGCTACCGAGCGACTTGCTCGAGTACTATACGGATCACATCAAACGCCGCGTCCAGCAAACGCCGCCCACCGAGTGCCGACTTCGCAGACGAGGAGCCAACGAAACGCGCGTGGCTGAAGGACTCCCCTGAAGGCGCGCGCACACCGTCTGCGAGACAGACTCCGAGTGCGAGCGAGAGGGGTGATTCCCCCTCGCCTGAGCACCCCCCCGAAGATGCCAAAGGTGGGAGTGGGACGGACTACCGTCCTCCCGCCTTTTCCCCCGGCACCGCTAGCACCTCATTCGCTGAGATTGCTAGCAGGCCGGACACGCCGCCGTCGCCGCCGAACACTCGGCCCGCCAGCCCCAGCCAGACGAACGCCGCGGCCCCATCATACGGCGGGAAGCGCGGAACCGCATGGCGGGCACAGTTGCCTCAACAAGGGGCCCCAAGAAAACGCCGCGGGCGGCGGCGGAGCCGACCGCCGCCTTCACAACCACGCTCATGGCCCAGGCCAATGACCTCCGCCCCCCGCACCAAGGGGGGAAGAAGAGACAGCGACGTGGCAGTCGCCGCAAAAAGAAAGCCGCGAAGGACACCACGGTGTCAAAACGCCCGCAGCACCAGACCGCACCCGGAGCCGCAGACGTCGCCCCCGCCCCCGCGGGGGAAGGGAACACGACGATACGGCCCCGTTCCACAGCAGCGGCACATACCGGGATGGAAGAGGTATTCGTGGGCCTCCCTAAGACGGTTCTAGTAACCGTCTTGAAGGGCTTCGCAGAGGTGCTAGATGCCATCCGCACCGGCGCCGACCCCACCCCGATGGTCTTGATAATGTCGTTCGGAGCCCTGCTGGGCTTCGAACCCTCTCAACACCCGGATCCGCCCGCTGCGCCAGCAGCGCCCGAGTCGATGTCTTCGTAAGGAAGAAAAACGTCAACCAAGCCGTCGCCGCTGTCGATCGCTAGCTTGGCCTCCCCCAAGGGTCTCACCCGGCTGGCTGGATCACGCGGTGACGTGAAGATGAAGAACCCGGCGAGACATCGCTCGGGTACACATCAATCGCCGGATCCGCAAGGTGCTTGGCGACAACAGGGACACGCGTGTTGATGCACGCGGCGATGGAGCATCATGCAAAGGGGCCCATCCGGGCCTGAAATCATTTCCCCGCGCTTCGGAAGGGGCGCGAGCGAAGACCATATAGGAATATTAAAAAAAAAATGATAATATATTACAAAAAAAGTAATATACATACACAAAAAGTAACAAATCTACCAAGCTTTATCGTCTTTTAAATAATCATTCACAGTATAGTAAGATTTTTAATTAAAACAGCTTTAATACGGTCCTTAAATCTTTGTGAAGGCAAATTTAAAATTGAAGTAGGGATTTTGTTATAGAAGCGTGCACCTAGTCCTAGAAATGAACCTTGCACTTTTTGGAGTCTATAAGCAGAGGTCACAAGTTTGTGCTTATTCCTAGTATTGATCGAGTGTACGTCATATTTTTTCGAAAAATGACTAATATTTTGATGGACAAATAATATGTTTGCATAAATATATTGAGATGCAACTGTGAGTATGCCGATTTCCTTAAACTTATCTCTGAGGGAAGTTCGAGAGCGCAAATTATAAATAGCTCGCACTGCCCTCTTTTGTAAAATAAAAATGGTTTCTATAACAGCAGCTTTACCCCAAAGTAAAATGCCATAGGACATGACACTATGAAAATAGCTAAAATATACTAATCTAGCTGTATCTACATCTGTAAGTTGTCTAATTTTCCTAACTGCATAAGCTGCCGAACTGAGCTTCGCCGCAACAGATAAAATTTGGGAGCCCCATTGTAGTTTTGAGTCCAAAGTAATCCCTAGGAATACTGTTGACTCAACAAGATTGAGGGCTTCATTATTTAACATTAAATTACAGCCTACTTTTTTTACATTTGGTAATGCAAATTTAATGCATTTAGTTTTCTTTGCATTTAAAACTAAATTATTCACTGTAAACCAATTTAATACCTTTGTTAATGCACCGTTTACATCGTCATAATTGGATTTCAGTCTATCAACACCAAAAATCAGTGAGGTATCATCAGCAAACAGTACAATTCCACAGGTATTTTTAAAATAAAACGGAAGGTCATTAATATAATTAAGAATAGAAAAGGACCCAGAATAGAGCCCTGCGGTACACCCATACGCACAGGAGAACCAGACGATTTAACCCTATTTACATCGACACTTTGAAATCTCTGCCCAAGGTATGATTGCATAAGATCAAGTGCCACGCCTTTTACCCCATAATAATTTAGTTTACGTAAAAGTGTTCCATGATCAACGCAATCGAAAGCAGGTCACAGAACACACCAATGGCATTCTGCGACCCCTCCCAAGCATTCTAGATATTTTTTAAAAGTGTTACCCCAGCGTCAATTGTAGAACGACCTTTCGTAAAACCGTACTGCTCACTATGTAATAGTTTATTTAAATTAAAGTGTGCAAGTAATTGCGATAAAATTTATTTTTTCGAATACTTTACTAAGGGCTGGCAAAATGGAAACGGGCCTATAATTAGAAGGATTCCTAGGATCTCCGGTTTTGATAAAAGTAAACTTACTTGAACAGCAGCGAACTTAAATAATAACAGCCAAACAAACGGGAGGCGCACGCGACTTCTCAAGGTAGGAGCGTACGGCGCGGGGGAGGGGAGTCAAATCGTGTTCGAATTACTTCGAATCGATTGCGCTCGGTCAGGAATTCCCATCACTAAATCGCTCTTGTGACGTCATAGGAGGTAGAAAAAAAGTGACACGCTTGGTTTTCATACAAAACGAGGCACAAGCGTCATCTATTTAGATCTATTTCTGTGATGTAACTCTTAGGGTCCGTTCACACAGACCGGCTCGGAGAGCATCGGCGCGCATTTTTCTTTTCACACAGACCCGATCGTATACGCTTGGAGTTGGTCGGAGCGGAGCCGCCAACTATTTCACATAGACCGGCTGGAAGCGATCTGAAAGCAGATGCGCATACAATCGGAGCCGAACGGCTGCGCAAACGAGAAAAAGTACGCGATCGGGGCCGGTCAGCTCCTCTTATTATTTCACAACAAGCGCGTTCAAGCATTCTTAATGACAAAAGCAGTTCACATGCAAAAATAAACCTTACTACAAATACTAAAAACTCTGTTTTCAACGTGATAAGAATCTGCACTCCTCTCCGAGCCGGTCTGTGTAAACGGACCCTTACAGTCGGCCAACGGACACGTCTAGACAGAGCAATCGTGCGGGGCTTGCGGGGTGAGAGAGGGGCGGTAGCGAGCCCAAGCTACGAATGCCTATACAAAGCGGCATTTCACGCGACTTCAAACGCGATAGACCACTGTATGTAATTACGCTGTGATACAACTATTCAACTTGTTATCACTGGTCTCCGAGTAAAATGACCAAGACAGACAGACAGACACACGGACAGACGGATATGACGAAACTATTAGGATTCCTTGTTTGATTTTGGAACCCTAAAAAGGAGGTTAATGAAATATGAAGATCAATAAACTTATCCGATAACCTTGAGCTAAAATGGCTTCATACTTTTAATTGAGTGGGTGTAACATACAATTATTGTTGTAGGTGTGTCACTATACAGTTATTATTTTGCCTTTCACAAAAATGACCCATATCCTATTACCTCATATTCCACTAATTAAAACAATGACATGCCTCTTGCAATGAGGAACACTAACAATCAACTAAAAATATGTAGACTGATTCTCGGTCATTTTACCAATTTACCTTGTATTTACAGTTATTAATCATTTTCGGGAGGCATCCGAAATCCCACCTAATAAAAATACGCGCGATGACGTCACGGCGCTGAACAATTTGCTGCTTGCTACCAAGTACCAACACGCACCGAGGCTTACGGATTAGTTACGATAAAGTTTCTCGTACTTATATTAACAATCTAAATTAAACAGGGCATTTTACTACATGGAAGAAAATGAATTTAGCTCATGAAAAGAGCTACAGAACAGCTACCATAAATCTATATGATTTTATTATATGTATGTATATCAAATAAAAGAGAAATATCACTCACAAATCTCAATATCTCAGCACTATAAAACTAACAAACTTTTTATTTGGTAGGAAAAGATTTCCCAAAATTCAAACCCTAAGGGGAAAACAGTTTTTATGGTTGGAATACAAAACTGTGTAAATATAGCTTGGACCAAATTAAGAATTTTACCCCTAACTGGGTGAAATGGGGAGTTAATGTTTGCATGTAAATAAAATTGCACTGGTTACGCACTTTATCTATAAAGTTTATGTAAATACATACAATACAAATATGGGTGCATATAGTTATGTAAGTACTTACTTCCCAAAAAGATTCAACCCCTAAGAAAGAAATTATGTTTTCTTTTGGTTAATTTTGACAAGGGGTAACTGAGAGAAACCTAGGAAACTTTTTATCCTGCAAACACGAATGGAATCGCGGGTTACAGCTAGTTATATAAAATATTTTTATTTATAAGCATGGAGCATTTTTTCTCAATGTGAAAAGCAATATTGTTCTTTGTTGAGAAAAAATCCCCACACTTTAACATTAAAATTTCTACACTTCATCATTACAAGCAAGGCTTAAACCCCCAATTAAACCCTCGTCACCAATTGTTCCTAATGTATAGAATTCATCATAACATACCAAATGACACTGAAAACTGTTCATGACTAAAGTTCATATTAAGACCATTCCAACAAGCCCAAACACGGCTATGATATGTTGTTTCAGGTACTTCATAAAAGTGCCTGTGCCCACTTTCCAGTTCTATCATCAGACCCTGAAAACCACTTATGAAAGTGCATGTGTTCTCAAGAGGATCCCAACAGGCTCAAAAAAAATTGTTGTGCCATTATGGAGTTCCAGTGCCTACCTTTTGGCTCCATCATCAGATCTAGAAAACCATTTATGACCAAAGTGTGTCTCAAGATAATTACATCAAGCCCAAACACGGCTATGATACATTGTTTCGCTATGGAAATCCAAGTCCTACCATCTGACTCCATCATTAGACTCTGAAAACTATTTTTGAAATCTCAAGGTAATTTCAACATGCCTAAACATGGCTATGATATCTTGTATCATTATGGAGTTCCAGTACCTACCTTCCATCATCATATAAGCTTAATGGTACCAAATTATTTTAATTGTCATCTGAACTACATACACTTTCAAAGTTTCAATTTCATATGACAATTTCCTAGATTTGTTTACATAGTTACTTACATACAAGAGAAGCTAATACAAGTATAAGTGTATTAAAAACATGTTCATGCACACATATGCTTGACCTGTATGAGAATCAAACCCATAACATATGGCATGACAGTCAAGGTATCTTACCACCACACCTACAAGCCCATCTTGAATCTAATAAATAATTATAAACAAGTAATAGATAGAAATTACGCACAGTATTAGTACACAATTTTTATTTTGAATATCTTACTTACCGTCTCCCTGATATTCAATCACAAATGTATCTAAATTAATATAACTTTGTAGGATACTTGTATAGGTGTCACATAAGTTAATAATTTAGTTACAATGCATTTCAAAATAACCTATGATAAACAAATGAACAACCTAACCACAAAGAGGATCAGTACATTATAATACCCTATTTGTATTCAACCCTAATATATTCTTTCAAGGTTTTTATTGATGATTCATCATAACTACTTCTTAATATAAGTGATCTTTATGAAGTGAGGTGTGCTAAACTTAACAGTTTCTTTCACACGCTTCACAAGACAAGCGGTCAATAAATTAATATTAATTAATTAACAGTAATCTATGGCATGTATTAACATTGCAATGATATTGAGTTTAACTATGATTCATAATAAGTTTTTCTTATTATTTTCAATAGACACAATTTCAAATCAGATATAGTAAAAATATAATTTATCTCTCCAAGTCATACTTATTAATAGCAGTAAAACTAAACATAGTAAAATAAACAGCCTTACATTTAATGTATACATATGTATACAATGTACTCATTGTTTTAGATTTTGTGGACTACAACTTCAATGCATAGAATACTAATTGAATTGTTAAGTAATAAGACTAAGGCAAGGTTAGGATTGTAAGGCACACAAATCCCAGCCTATATTAATTTAGAGAAAAATATTTTATTATTATTATATTTATTTTTTTGTAGCCAAGGATCACACTTTTAATAAATTGATTATTATATTCACCTACATCTATATTACCTGTAGGCTGTAACATTCAAAACTTTTTCATATATCTATTACCTTAGAATTGAATATATTAAGTAATACAAATAATAAATTAATGTAATGTCTTCATACCATTTTAAAGGAAAAATAGGAACAATGATTCACATTATTTCCATTATTTCTCACCAGTACACCTTAACTTTATTAAACTTAAATGGTATTTTCATGTTTCGTTTGTAACAATGAAATACTGTATATATGTATAATGTTAATGTATACTATAATGAGACACGAGCTGTGTAACGATATGAGTCAATTTGAGATAGTCATGATAATAGAAAGATAAAGTGCGTACGAAAATATAAAGTTACATCAATATAAAGTTTGACATTCCACCTACCTAATATAAAGTAACATGAAAAAAATCAAGACAAGGACTATGTTAGTATATTTACCTGTTTGCTATCGGAAACTTTATCATCAGGATCGCTCACGTCAGCCCCTGAGGGCGGAGCCCCTCGACTACATTGTGATGACGCTTTATGCTTCTCAACATCCGAGAGTAAAGTCTCCAAGTACTCTACATAAAACTCTTCTTTCTCTAACTCCTCTCTCAAGATAGCAACTTTTTGTTTGTGTTTAGCCAAATTGGCCCTGACATCTTCCTCCCAGGCGGCTGGTAATGCACTCTCAGGAAAACGTTGCACCCACACGCGTTGAAAATCACCGAAGACACTCATCTCTCACAGAACGATTTCATGACAAATTTATTTTACACTAATCAGCTAGATATAATACAAAAGTAATATTAATTTAAAACGTATCACAAATCCGACCAACACACAGCAAAAGTACGTTTTTAATTTTTTTATATAAATTTCATTCAGTCATAGGGTTGGGGCTTATTGTCGTCATAGGTATAAAAATACTAGGTATAAATAATGGGTATAAAACTTTAAAGCCCCATCCACACGCTGGCTGTTTGTCACAAACACCGCAAACAGCAAACAAAGTCCCAAACACCAACCACAATCACCCAACACAAACAGCCATCCAGATGCTTGGCGAACGTTCATAACATTCCGAATCGGCAAACATGGCGGACGACGAGCTTGTGGCAGCTATTACTTTCGGGTTGACATATTTTTATTATAAATTAAAGCAAAAGAAAGAAAAAAGAAAAAAAAGAAGACGATGGTGGATGATTAAAATACATAGAAATCGCACAAGGTACTACTTTAGACCTATTATTTGGGCTTTAATTTGCCGTGTTATTCACGTGTTATTTAATTTTACTTAAAAGTTTTTATTCGTTTCAGACAATTTATAGAAGATAAATTTAATGAGCTTCTTTACGAACCATCAGGGGAGTTTCATAACTTCTGCCGCATGAGTTTCACAGATTTTGAGTATTTGCTAGACAAAATTTCCCCTCTGATTTCGAAACAAGATACGGACTTCAGAGAAGCTATACCAGCGAAATATCGTCTAGCAATAACATTAAGGTTTATCGCAACTGGTGACAGTTATAAAAGTTTACACTATTTATTCAAAGTGTCTCCCCAAGTAATTTCAAAAATTATACCTGAAGTCTGCAAAGCAATTAATGATGTTCTAAGAAATGAAATAAAGGTAAGTTGTTTTTATAAATTTTTATTTTTATTATCAATAAGTTGAAATGAAAAATTAATTCATGAAAAATTTTGCCGATTAAACTATCTTTAGGACTGGACATTCTAAAGATCTACTCAAGATTTTTTTTATTACTTGGCTTTATTTTTCATGAATCTTGTAATTAGAAAAAACTTATAAAAGTGGTCGTATCGTAATAACTCAATTTTCACAATCAAAGCATTCATAGGCTTTAATTAAATCTTCATTTACACGGTTTGTTTCTGTTATTTGGGAAATCAACTCATTGGATGTATCTGTTCTTTGGGAAATCAACCCATTGGATGTTTCTGCTTTTTGGGAAATCAACTCATTCGATATTATTTGAATGGTAGGAATAGAATTTGACGAGCCCGATTGGTTAAAATAAACGTGATTTCGAGAAGTGAATGGTTGGGGGGAATTGATTAGCAATGGTACATACTGTGACGTTTGGGCGGTTGATGGCTGGTTTGGACCTATAACTAAAGTATTTGGCAAAGGTTCAGAATACGAGGTTTCGGAAGATGACGGTCGGTATGGAGCAGATGGTGAATTATTTGGCAAAGGTTCGGAATATGATGTTTGGGAAGTTGATGGTCGTATTGAAATTGGTGAAGTTTTTGGTAATGGCACAGAATATGACTGATAAGAGGCTGAGTGGGGAGATGAACATGGGGTTTGTCGCTTAAAGAGCCTCTCTTTAATTCTATTTATAAACAATGTGTCTATATTATACATAAATAGTTTCCTCTCATCCGGTGAAAGTTCACGCAGTTTTTTCGCTAGTAATTTTCCATAAAGTTCGCAGTCGTCATCTTCTCTTGGTGATGGTGGTGGATTATCCCTCTGTCTTTTGCTTAAAATATTGGTCAACTGTCCAAATGCAGACGACATTTGCCGTTCCGCTGTGTCGGTAGCTGGACGACGGCGCACTGGTTTTGGTGTAGGGAGAGGCTGCTCTAAATAATTATTTTCAACAACTTCTTCGTCTTCTATAGCTGCAGTTTCTTCTGACAACGCACTCTGAAATAAATAAATAATTATTATTTGCTTCATTTTCATTGTTTTCAGATGCCATCAACGGCTGATGCTTGGATGAATATAGAAAGAGGGTATAGAAGAAAATTTCCACACTGTCTCGGTTCCATAGACGGCAAGCATATTAATATAGAAAGTCCACCTCATAGCGGAACTGAATATTTCAATTATAAGAAAACGTTTAGCATCGTTCTATTGGCATTAGTTGATGCCCACTACAAATTTATATTTGTTGACATAGGATGCCAAGGGAGGATTAGCGATGGTGGCGTTTTTAATAATTCATTACTGTGGAAAAAAATCTGTAAAAATGAAATTGATTTTCCTATACCATGCCCACTTCCTGGATCGGACGTTAACGTTCCATACGTTTTCATAGGAGATGGTGCTTTTGCATTGAGCATGCATGTTATGAAACCCTACCCAGGACAGCATAACATCGGTTCACCAAAAAGAATATTCAATCAATGTTTATCTAGAGCTCGGGTAGTAGTCGAAAACACATTTGGAGTTTTAAGTTCAGTGTTTCGTATTTACCGTCGTCCAATTGATTTAGACCCCATTACAGTATCAAAAATAACAATGACTTGTGTACTACTACATAACTTCCTTCGAAAAAACTCCCCAGAGAGATATACCCCCCCAGGAACGTTTGATACGATTGACAGAAATGGTGAAATAATAACACCTGGATCTTGGCGAAAATACGAAAATGAATATAATGCAATTCAGAATATGTCAAACGTACCCCGTAGGTCACCCATGCATGCCAAACAGATAAGGGAAGAATTTACGTTATTTTTTTGTAATAGATTAACTTAGCATTCTACATTATTTTTAAAAATGATCCCTTAATAGAGAAAGGATAAGTAAGTAGTAAGATAAGTACGTAGTAGGATAAGTAAGTAGTAAGTAATATAGAAAGGATAAGTAAGGTCACACAGGATGTAACAAAAAGGTGCCAAGAGGTCATTCTAATATTTAAATCACCTTTTAAAGTTTTACTGCACCTTTTTGATACAGACTGTATAGCTATTCTTCTTCAAATAGATAATCAAAACTTTGTCTGATTCAATCTTAATTTATGATAGTTTAAATTTAATTAAGAACGAATAAACCATTATGAAAAAAAATTCGTTTTACTTACTTCCTCTGAATTTACATTATTTGAGCAGGTATATACCGGACCTAAAAATGACTCCATTAGGTCATAAGCAAACCAGATCGGTTTGTAAACATCATCGGATCCTGAAAAATTAAAATTATAATAAAATTTTATTCGCAACGAACATAGTAGTTTAGACAAATATTTATTGATTATTTAAAGTTACCTGCACCAGACCGAATAGAATCGTTTTTTTTCTTCAGATGTCTGCGGAACGTAGCCATCAGTATTTCTTTTTTGGTCTTCAATTCCTTGACACTTTTATTCATTATAATACTGAGGCGAGTCCATGCATCATTAACCTTTTGCCGATTTTTGTGATCGGCATCTTTGGAATTCCAGAGGCATGGCTCATTTTGATATGCCTCCAAAAATGACAGAATCGTAGGTGCTGACCAATCAGACATTATTTACACTTTGCGCGCCAACGAAAAAGTGTAGCAAGTAAATACGTCCGCCTCCCGCAAGCTCGCGCGCATTACTGATCGCTGCCAAATGTGTGGATACGTCGCAAACTGTTTGCCAAACAGCCTTTGATCTGGCAAAAAAAACCGACACCGATGCCGAACACTGCCCAACACAAACACAAACAGGCAAACAACGACAAACACCCATCCACACGTCCGTGTTTGCTGTTTGCTGTTGGCTGTTTGCCATTGTTTGACAAGCATGTGGATGGGGCATTACAGTGTAACTAATGTCACTGTGAGAAGATTATAGACTTCATCAGAATAAAAATCAGTGAATTCATGTGATGTTATAGTGACATGTTTTACTTAATGACAGATACGTTGACCTCTATCACCGCTTTATTTTAAGCTCATTCTCACACAGCTGTAGCCAGAATCATTGCCAGATTTAATCAATATTACAAACGGTGATTACAAATAGTACCTAATGAGCTAATATTTTGAGTATTTATAAATTGCGTAATAATATTATTGTGATTTAATAATATGTTCTATTTAGTCCATATTATACATAATAGATTTACTGTATGCAATTACTTGTACAACTTTTTAACTTATTGAAGTTTATTTTTTTTATTTATTAATTTTAGTCACGAGCATCAATACATAAATCTTAGTAAAATGCGAAAAGATTTTCTCGTGAAACGTTGCAATCTTTATTTCACGAGAATGTTTTCCTGAGAGTGCATTACCAGCTGCCTGGGAGGAAGATGTCAGGGCCAATTTGGCTAAACACAAACAAAAAATTGCAATTAGAATTTTATGTCTGATTAAAGTATGTCCATCTTTGTTTATTTAATAGCTATAAAAAGAGACAGGTATGGAAATAATCGACCATTAAACTTAATTGACGTCTCTGAGTGCGACAGTTAGAACTATTTTACATTTATTGGTTATGTGGCTAGCAGTTTCATAATATTTTACTTATATCATAATAATTAAACGATATTTTACAAAATACTACTCAATATTTTGTCACAGTTATTTTGTACCTAGTATTACGATTTCCTAATGCCTAATAAGCCCCACGCCTATCATCCATAGACTACTCAGAGTTAACCAGTCACCTGTCACCAATCTTGTCACCCATCACTACAGATACTAATCTATTTTTGATTTTAAGGGTGTCACACACGGCGAAGATACTATAATAAAACTCTTCTTTCTCTAACTCCTCTCTCAAGATAGCAACTTTTTGTTTGTGTTTAGCCAAATTAGCCCTGACATCTTCCTCCCAGGCGGCTGGTAATGCACTCTCAGGAAAACGTTGCACCCACACGCGTTGAAAATCACCGAAGACACTCATCTCTCACAGAACGATTTCATGACAAATTTATTTTACACTAATGAGCTAGAAACAGACCATGAGACAGCATTATACTATGAAAAGAGTAGCAACGACCTACCTTCACTTGCCTTCTCTTTCACTGGTATAGCACTGTCTCATATATCTTAAGATAAAATATTATCTATCCATTCTATCCAACGACTACACAGCCTACTGTGTAGTGTAAACGAATTTTTCAATTCGAACCAGTAGTTCCTGCAATTAGCGCGTTCAACATTTCAATATTTGTATAGATTGATCTTCATTGAAATCGGAAAACCAAACAATGGATGCATTCCAAGTAAAGGTAAGGGTAAGTAGGTAGTCAATTTATACATAATAATATAATTATAATTCACCTCAATTTGTGTATTATTCTTAAAAATAAATGTTTAGGTGAAAACATACATATTGAAAAGTGCCTAATCAACGGGTGGCAACACTCAGACTCAGACAGACGTCAGTGTCAGTTCAGTTTCTTTCTCTCTCAAATTGGTTTCTAAAGTTTCTTCTTTATTGACTTCAGAGTTGCCAACGTAACGGATTTCCCGTCATATCTAGCGGATTCGGTTATGTAGAAACGGAAGAAATATTATGTTGACGGCTAGCGGATTTTAGTAGAAAAGATTATTATTTAAATCAGATTTATTTTTATATATTTATTTTCTCATATGGCACCTCTTTCTTCGTAAATACTACACATGTACCGGAATGTACCTCGTCATAGAAAGGTAGCAGCGAGCAAAATAATGTTATAGCCAGCCATCAACCACTACTGTATCCGAAATGACTGAGACTCCAAATAGTGACGATGATTTAGATAACATAGATTTCGGTTCTTTTTAAAGATTGTGGCACTTGATTTTATTTAACATGAGCTGTATTTTTATTTCACTTTTTAATTACCTTAATTTTACACCAGGTCTTTCAACGGATTTTACTGACGAGAAAAATGCAAGATTTAACGTATTTCTATCGTAATAAAGTCGGCGGAATTTCAAAATTATTGTTGGCAGCACTGATTGACTTTATTTATAATATAGGTATAGTAGTGGGTACATAATTTTATCGAAAATGGATAAAAATTATGTGAAATCCGTAATACAAGGACTTAAATCAACATCGTCGAGTCGTGTTCAAGAGACACTTTTAAAAATAAGAAGTAAAATCATTGTTATTGATAATGGAGTTACGCTTTTTCGGGAGTGCGGTGGGTTAGATTATTTACTGCCACATTTGCGCAAACCAAATGAAAGAATTCTGGATGTATCACTAAGTATCCTTGGTAATTGTTGTTTAGACGAGGAAAGCAGCTTAGCAGTAAGTGAAGCTAAACTTAAAAAAATATACAAAACCCATGTAAATGTACAATAACAACAAAATACTGTAATATTTTTACAGGTTGGAAAATTGCATTGTTTTCCGTCATTGGTGTCAATATTAAAAACTGTATGTCGTGATAGTATAGTTGGAAGAGCATGTCGCGTCATTGGAAACCTGGCACAGAAACCATTGAATGCTGAAGGTCTACATAATCATGGTGTGGTTACTGCACTGGTCACACTTATTGAGAATCGAGACAAAAATACTTCCTATCCTACTTTAACCATGGCTGTACGTGCTATCAGGTAATTAATTATACATATTGCATAATGGTATATGGGTGCAGCTTTAGGAGTAGTGTGATGAATCCCTTGCTAAAACTATTTTAAAATTGGTGTTTTCTAGACAATTATGGATGGTCACTGATAAAAGAGAAGAAATGCTTAGCATTAATTCAGTACGCTGTATAGCCATACTACTAACAACAGAATGTGAATCAGCTGGTATAATTAAATCAACTAATCCATTAAAGGAAACAGAAGTATTGAGAAAAAGCCAAGAGGAATTGATAACTGGCATTCTTAAATGTTTGGGTTATTTTACTACTCATGCTACAGTACAATGTACTGAACAGGTACTGCTATACTTTAATATTACTTTAATTTTTTCAGCATAATGAAACAGAAATAAATTAAGTAATTTTAATAAATAATATGCTAACTACTTTCAAGGATAGCATAATTAATTATGTTCTGATACATGTTGTAAGTGTATAAGTTGAAAATTTTATTACAAGCTATTTATAAAATTCAAACAGGTATAATGTATGTATGCTTTCACAACCCACAATTGTAATTTTCCAGATACAAGGTGATGGTAGGGGCTACCAATGTCTTGTGGCTTTAACAAAGTCATTTGAGTCTCTCTCTCTGAAGTGTCTCATGAACCTCTGCTACTTGTCATCATGCAGGCCACTTTTAGGCATTGCAGGTTTGGTTGAATGTTTAGTGGGCATTCTGCAAAAACATTCAGGTAATAACAAAACCAATGAAATTACTGTACAACATTCTTAAATATGGTCCGAGTTCCTCACCCTTGACCCTTCACTTTCCAAGGCAATGTTATAATAAACTAGCCGTCAATCTAATTTTCAGCAAAATCAGTCAATATTTAACTGTGAGTTTCAATACTTATTTTATACATAAACCTACTTATTTTTAAATTAAATACTGTGCAACACTAACAGCACATTAAAGTCCCTTGATTCCTGCCATAGTGTCATCCACTTTATCAGGGTTATCAGGTTTAGAAAATGTAAACCATGGGTTCGCAAGACTGTCTTACAGTTCTGCTACACATGGTGAAATTGGTTGATGTTGAGCCAATCAAATAAAAAAATACTTTTCCAGATGTATCATGGTGGCCCGAAGGCGCGGCACGGGCACTAGCGCAGCTTAGTGGGGAATCGGTGAACAGATCTCGATTACGTCATTGTGGTGGCTTGCCACTTTTAGTCGCAGCAGCAAAAGTCAACCCACATGCTATGCATGCTCTTTTGCAGTATTATTTTGACGACACTTGTAAGTTATTTATTACATTAATGTGCTAGTTAATTTTTCATTAGAAAATCATAACTACTAAAATGTTTTCTTGCAGCATTTCAAATTCTAGTTAATGAAGGCCTTATCAGCTTATTAACTGATGAATTGACTAAATACCTTACTACTATGGACTTTGAACATAA
Organism: Tetheella fluctuosa; assembly: GCA_951216915.1. Classification (NCBI taxonomy): domain Eukaryota; kingdom Metazoa; phylum Arthropoda; class Insecta; order Lepidoptera; family Drepanidae; genus Tetheella; species Tetheella fluctuosa. The sequence continues at coordinate 8,124,550 of OX578227.1, read as the reverse complement.
TAATATGGAACATTCTGACATGTTAAGCGAAACAACAGATGTTCAAAACGTAAAAGAGGCCCAAAAGTCTGTTTTGAAGGAAGATACTTCACTGCAACTGTCAACTGATGGCACTGCATGTAATGTTGAAAACAAAAACAATCTATTTATGCGACGCCAAAGCCTATTATTGAATAAAAATGAGGACGAATTGAAGGTTGTTATAGAAAGAGACAATATGATTGTTGGGTTTGTTGATGCTGTGGATAGTGATGCTACAGATGACAGTCAAAGCGACGAAGAAAACCCACCGTCACGTCGTAAAGGCCTCAAACGTGCTAGATCTACTAGCCCAAATACTATACAAAAGGTAAACACTACTATTTTCCCGTTAGACAAGAAAGAGTCGAGTGGCGATCACAAATGGTTAACCAGGAAGCACCAATCTAGACTTCTATAGGCAAAGTCTATATTCAGTGGTGGACATTTGTACGCTGACTATTATAATGATTTAAACAAAGTTTCAGAAATCGCAACTAATAAAAATGGCTAATAAAGATTGGTCGGCTGGTGTGTATTGGGAACCAAAAAGTCCTGAATGGCCATCTACTTCCCAATCGTCAGTAAATCGTGTTGTTACCAGTCCAGATAGATCAGATCATGGCCCTTTATCACCTCTCTCTGATGGTAATCAGTCTGGCTTTAGTCCAGAACATAGAGGGTTTTCAACCTCAAAAAGAGCTAGATGGGATTGGAGTCCAGAATCTGGCATTAGTACATTAGAAGGGAGTTCGTCGTCGCCACATTGGACTGAGTACCAATGGAGTCCAAGTAGTTCTTGCAGTCCTACATCACCGTTAAGTGTTAATGAAGGTAGATACATATTTAGCATCTATTAATAATAATAATTATTTATTACTGAATTTAAACCTTCTGCATAAATTTTAAGGCAAATAAGTTTTACATACTATTAAATATTTCAGATAGTTCTGATTCGGAAATATCAGGACGATATTCGCCAGTATGCAGTGAGACCGAGGGTGATCTCATAGACACTGTCACAATCACTAACGCAGCAGCTGAACTGAATGCAGCGCAGGTCACACACGATTTAGATGAACTCATTATGGAGGATGATGAGAGTGTAGAAGAAGATGTACCATTAGAAGGTATATTTTTATCCAATAATACAACACGATTATATTAAAATACTTTTGAATGAACTTACATGTTCCTAATTGTTTTCAGTTGTTTCAAATAAGTTTGACACTAATACTAAATCGTCTCGCATAGCTTGTGTCCTAGTTTTGTTATTTCGGGTATCACATGGTGCGTGCGTTACGTACGGGAATCTTCGCGACGAATCTGTACCTAATCATACATTAGAATTACTCACTGGACAAGAATGCTTAAATGCTTTGCTTGATTATGTGGAAAGGTGTAAAAGGCCTTTAGGCAGAGCAGCGCGTATTCTTGCTAAGGTACTAAGGTGAGTATTAAAATAATAAAATCTGTATGAATGGGTATGCCAATAAAGCAATAATAATATTTTTATTTTTCAGCAATGCTTTTTGTTTGATGAGTATTCTGAAGCATAGATTAGCACTGAGACTACACAATATGTCTATCAAGTCGAAACATCCACCTACTAAGTGTCAACAATGTAAACAAGTGAGTTTATTGCACATCTTCTGACCACTAAAATAAAGGCTGGCCAAGTATGTTTCCGTATTCAGTACAGTACCTACTATGTGGTACAGTCTAAAACCTAAGAATGAACATAAATTAAAGTACCTACGTCAACTGTTATTGTATATAGAAGTTTATAACTGTAATATAAATAACTATAAATATATATAAATATTCGTAAATGAAGAATCTTTGTATCAAAATAAAATAACTAATATAACTCTGAAACTCTTTCAGGGAATAGTATTTTGAGACACTACAAAAGGGTTCTGAAACAATGATTAACTTAGCGTTGGGCCAATGTTAATGTTTTTAAAAATAACTTCTTCTTTATAGAGAGATTTTTAGTAGAAGATGTATTAACCCTACTGTATTAAATCGCAATTCGATTGGGGTGTGCAAATAAAAATATTCTAGGGTTGAATATTTTACCATACATGTAATATATGCCTTTTTGTTTTTCATGTAGGGGAGGTACCTATCCTAAAAAAGTATTCTAAGATTTTATTTGATAACTAGATATCTATATATAGAATATGCAAATTTTCATATTGATATCACTGGAAATCTCTGAGTAAAATGACATGACAGACAGACGGACATGATGAAACTATAAGTGTATGTTTTGTATAATTAAATTTTCTCTTTCAGATTGTTAAACTAAGTGGAAAGCTTTTGAGTCAAATGACCATTTTAGCAGAATCCAGTTATGGCATTGGGGAAATTAGTTACCAGCTACTGAAAGGTAGTCCTTCTATGAAACAAACACTATCATTGACTCTGCCGTATATAGTAAGGTAATTTCTCTTCAGTAAAAAATGGTCAAATTAATTGTTTTATTTGAATCATATTTTTTTATTTAATACTAATTTCAGGACTGTGAAGCCCTTGAAGAAGTATTTCATTGATTGCAGTGCGTTGAAGTTTTTGTTTACGATAATTTCGGATTCTCAAGAAGATATACAAGATTGTGTTACAGCTTTAGTAAAACTTGCCACGAATGTACATATAAAAGACCCCAAGACATTAGAAAACAGATTTCAAGATCAAATCTGTGTGAGTTATGACCCTATATTAGATAATTTATGTTTAGATGACGTGGTTACATTTGAACTAGATGACTCATCAACTGTTAGAGCCAATAGAGGATTTCTATGTCAAAATTCAGATGTGTTTAGTGCTATGTTAATGGGATGCTTCAAAGAATCTATAGAAAAGTGTGTTCGGTTAAAGAATGTCACGAAGCCAGGACTTGAATATCTTTTTACCTTATTACATTGTGGATTAAATAACCCCAAATGTGAAGTACAGGTTTTTCCAATGGCCGATAAACTGGAAACTAATTTAGAAGTTCTTTTATTGACTGATAGGTTTTTATTTGAAAACCTTAAAGCACTTTTAAGCAGTGCTATTCTACAATTTCAATTAAAACCTGAAACTGCTGATAAAATTTACGTATGGTCTCTCAATGAAGGCATGGGCTTCCTTTGTGTTGAATCTGTAGCATATTTATTAACAGGCAAAATGTGCGATTCAACTCGTACGCGCTCATTTAATACAATTATCAATCTTGAATATAAAGACCAATGGTTAGACGATATTAAATCAATGATTCTTAGGCAACTGACAAAATAATTTTATTTTATGTCTAGTTAAATATTTTGGCATCCCACCATTTCTCTATTCAAATATATTATTATGAATGATTTGTAAATTATTATTATGCATGTTGTCTTATCTGTTTTAAAATATATGAATTGAAGATTTTTATGAGTACCTTCCTATAACCAGGCCTAGGTCGCTTCACGGAAGTTTGGAAAAATACATAAAACTTTCCTAAGAACAGCGATAGCCATAGCTTGAACACTTGAAATAAGCACAAACTTGCTGTACTAGTAACTCGGCTGAGTAATGAGAGGGTTTCGTTAAACATAAGTTATGCAAGAAAGGGTACTTACCTACTATAAACTTTCTGATTTTGTAGAAGAATGCATTTGAATGAAATGTTCGCTCCACAAGCCATTTTAATATAGTTATATAATATAAAAGCGAAATACTATTCACTCACTCACTAAGCACGATATCTCACACATGAACTATGAATGAAACCTACAGAATTGAAATTGAATGGCAAGCAGATTCTTTATAGGGTATGGAAAGTAGTTGGAATTTGAAATTTTGTGTAAATATTGCGCGGAATTTACAGAGAAAGCGAGTTCTCACGAGTAAAAACACAATTTTGTAATTTATGTGAAAAGCCCGCTATAAATTTCACTAAATACCTGCTGCAGCCAGGACTCAATTCCTAGGCGTATGCATGTTGTCTTGGTATGTCATGGTATTTCTACTTCCGACCTTATTCACATGTGGCCGCAACTCAGCAGTAACTTGGTCATGTTAAGTGCAAAAGTATATACACAGTATAAAGATGTAACCAGTATGGAAACTAAGCCTAGTTGATAAAATAATTACCTACACTCCATTAAAGCAATAGGGTTGACACTTTTAATGTTTTATAGTATTGTTTTTTTTTTTATTAAAACATTTTCTGTAGTGACTAGTGACCAATTAATCGAATTGAAATAGCTAGTTTACAAATAAAATTTAAAATAGGTATCTCATTGTGTCGGTTAATCTCGATCTCGCGAAAATACGGAAAACAGTTTAATATTAACACACAGCTTGAAGATCTTTTTTTTTTTTGGTAGGTTACTTATCATTATGGCATAACCTTTTACAAGTTTTGGCGGGAGCGTAGGCGAGCTGCGTTTGGGCGCGCGCTAGGCGCGTACCAACCCCAAAAATGCGTGTGATACCTAGTATTTAAAAAACCATTGCATAAAAAATACCTTTATTCTTCATAAATTACAAATTATTGACTGCAAAAGCACTATCGGCTTCAACACCCTCGAAAACCATAAAAACGACATCCATGACGAAAAAGTTGATAATTTCTTGCAGCCGCCATCTTGAATTTACATTTTGACAGCACTATCGGCTTCAACACTCTCGAAAACCATAAAAACGACACCCATGAAGAAAAAGTTGATAATTTCTTGCAGCCGCCATCTTTGATATATATTTTGACAGAACTATCGGCTTCAACACCCTCGAAAACCATAAAAACGACATCCATGGCGAAAAAGTTGATAATTTCTTGCAGCCGCGATCTTGGACTTACATTTTGACAGCACTATCGGTTTCAACACCTTCGAAAACCATGGAAACGACACTCATGACGAAAAAGATCATAATTTTGCGCAGCCGCCATCTTGGATTTATATTTTGACAACATTATCGGCTACAACACCCTCGAAAACCATAAAAACGACACCCATGATGAAAAAGTTGATCATTTCTTGCAGCCGCCATCTTGGATTTACATTTTGACAGTACTATCGGCTAAAACATCCTCAAAAACCATGAAAACGACACCCATCTCGAAAAAGACGATAATCTATTGCAGCCGCCATCTTGGATTTCTATTTTGACAGCTCTAACGGCTTCAACACCTTCGAAAACCATGAAAACGACACCCATGACGTTGTAGTTGATAATAATATTATAATCTATTGCAGCCGCCATCTTAGATTTGTATTTTGTGTTATGTTTTACGAACTTAAGGCTCCAGTCTCCCTAAAATCAGTGTTCTTGCGGAATTCGTCAGAAAAGAAATATTGTTTTTTAGTCCTCAGAAAATTAATTATATCATATAATTTTTTGAATGCATATATTTTTGAAAAAAAGTAACTAGATAAGATTATTGTAGAGGATTTGCCGACAAATGTAATCTGAATACATTTCTTGTTTTTGTTATATTTTTTCGTGGCGTGTGCATGAATGAGACCCTCTACGCGTGGAACGTAAATAGAGGTATGTTTAAAGCCTCACAAAGCTAATAAAAGTGGCGTCAAATTAAAAAATAAAATATGTATTGGAAACTTCAAATCTCACACTTTAAAATAACGTAAAATATATTTCATTTATTGCTTTTCTGATGACTAAAAAACAATATTTCTTTTCAGACAAATTCCGCAATAACACTGATTTTAGGGAGACTGGAGCCTTAATATGATCTTAAAAAAACGATATCTCCGGTTTTGTTGAAGCAGAGTTCAAACAGCCGTATACTACGCAATACGCTCGTGGCATTTTTAAAAAGATCGCGGAAATAAACTTGTACGTGACCAGTCGTCTTGACGCGGCACTCACTACTGACAGCACCGCGAAAACCGCTTAGGACCCCTGTCGATGCGCATCTTTGTGTGAGTGAGCCGTTTCGTCCGTTTGTAGGTAGTTTCCGTACTGGTTACATCTTTATGCTGTGGTATATACATGGTTCTATTATGTAGGCTTATTTTAATGCAGGCGTAGCTAGCTGCGGTTTATTATAAACTAGCTTCCGCCCCGCGGTTTCACCCGCGTTCCCGAGGGATCTTAAGTTTTCTCCGGGATAAGAAAGCCTATAGCCTTCCTCGATAAATGGGCTATCCAACACTAAAAGATTTTTCAATTCGAACCAGTAGTTCCTGAGATTAGCGCGTTCAACCAAATAAACAATGAAAACTCTTCAGCTTTATAATATTAGTATAGATATTAACAAATTATTCACATTTGTCATTTTGAATATAAGATTGGATGTTAACTTTACCTTAATATTCGATTCGATTCGAAAAATCAATTCTTGACAATTATTTAAGTGCTTACTTCATGTAGGTATGTTATGAATAACATATCAAAATTTATTACTATGCTACATTATGTACTTAAAAATGTTATTTTATGCAATAACATATTAATTGAAATAACTTGAAGCCTGATCAATATTAATCTCTGACTAAAAGTAAACCTCACAGTCAATGATGTTTAAATGTAAACAATTTCAAATTAACTGTTAATGTTGATGAAAGTTTTAATCATAGATGAACTTTGTTTGATTAGCTTTTAAACTGATGTTTCATCTTTACTCCCTGATTTATAGAGTGAAAGTGATAATTCAATATGAGTATTAGGGACCAATACTTGAGAAGTAATAGCATTTACTTCCTTACTATTTATGCATTTGAAGTCGAAATTGTTGACAACCTGCAAAAAATAAAGAATTTAAATTATAAATAACTAGCTTTTCCGCGCGGTTTCACCCGCGTTCTCGGGATAAAATATAGCCTAAGTTACTCAGTGAATCTTCATCATCTTTCCTCTTTATAATATTAGTATAGAAGTATAGATATAATGATTTTAATATTTGATTAAGGTATTTCAAATATAAAAATACTACACTATAGCTAGGTACATATTCATAGAGTAAATAAAATTCTTTATTCTTACCTGGTTTATGAATTCTGTTATCTGTAACATGGCTATCTTTTTACCAATACATGATCTGGCCCCCAAAGCAAAAGGCAATGAAGCTGATGGTACATGGTTCAGCAAATCTTTTTTTCTTGAATCATTTCTGTCCCATCGGTATGGTAGAAATTGATCAGCTTTACTAAAATTTTGCTCATCACGGCCTGATGTGTAAATTGATGCTATTACTGGAGTCTGAAAGGAATTTGACTTAATCAATTTTTATTTATACAAATTGAAACAAAGTAAGATTTCGAATTACTTACTACAGAATGCTTTTCTGGCCATTATATTTTAAATTTTAGAGAAAGGACCATGGGCACTTTTATATTAACTCTGGGCCCACTTTTCAAAGAAAATTGCAACAGTGATGAAACCTATATCATATGAAAGCTCATAGTGTGTACTTTATTTCATTCTATGGCAGCTAAGTTCAAATCCACCGCGAAAATAGGGTTTTGGTACTTAAAAAAAAATCTGCATGACATTATTACTAATGCACATTTTTTTCGCACTGGTACACTTCAAGAGCTTTCATATGACATATAATTTATCACTGTTGAACAATATTGTAGGCCCAAAATGACATAATATGGTCCTTTGTTTTGATTTTTTTCAAAAGTATTATTTTCTAAATAATATAGCAGCAGAAACAAGAAATATTTGATCTAAGAGTAACAAAAATTTATACTCTTACTCTACTAATTTTTCTGTTTATGATGTGATGTTGATTTTTCATTGTTATTCCAAATCTTACTGAATGCATAGGAGGTAGGTATGTGTTAATATTATTTATGTACATAATTACTTTTTTATGATTTTTTAGGCATGATCTTTTCAAATCTTTGTCTGATTTCATTTCTTATGTGACTATATGGTTGTTCAAGTTCACTGGGAGCTTCAGGTATCCTGAGCTTTCTTCTCAGTGGGGGTGAGAGAAGAACCACATTATGAATCAAGCCAATACTACTTGATGCCACCCAGTAGAGGCACATGCATGAAGGCACAGTAGCAGCCACTGGTATCATTACTACAGAGAATACTCTAAATACATTTGTAAATATGTTGTGAAGTTTAGATGGTTGCCTCAACTTAGACATATTCATTATTTCTATGTTTGAGAGATTAATCAATCCAAATGCAACTGGCAAGATAAGAGAGTGATCAGGTTCAATCAAATTTGGGATCCAGCCAACGCCTCCAGTTGATAGTTCTAATAATGTAATCATTGCTGCAGGATCTGCACCACTTGTGTACACAAGGTTTCTAAGTGCAAAGGACATGCAAACCCAAAAAGGGATTTGGAACCACACAACCAAGCTTGCTTTGAATGGATGGCAGTTATCTCTCTCTATGAGTTTCACCCACTGTTTCTTAAGTGATCTTTTATGTAAACTGACAGCTTGCTTGGTTGTTAAGTTATAGAACTTTTTTGCCATTGCCGTTTCTTTCTTCAGGTCTTTTACCATATCTTTCAACTCAATACTGATGATCTCTACTTTAGCTAAAATTTGTTTTTGATAAACTGTAAGAGGTAAGGTCATCAACATTCGTACTAGTACTGTTGACATAACAACGGTAGCCCACCATGGTAGACCGGTTGTATCATGAAAATTAACTAATCCATCTTGAATTAAATGAACAGGGTAGCTATTGGATATACTGATATACGTTTGTTCTTGCCATTTCACGAATGCTTCTAATGATACATTTCTTTTAATGGTTAAATACGGCACCATTATGTTTTTACTTGATTTACTGGAATTAATTCGATATTTTTCGTATTCTTTATTTCTACAGCAGACACTGAATCCTCGATAACTCCGCAAATGTATTACTTGAAATTGGTTAACATATTTGTATAAATTCATTTCTTCGTAATGTATTCCCTGTTATAGATAGTATAATATTATAATAATATCGATTCGCGATTGATTGACTTACTTCTCAGTCAGTCAGCCTCACACTCTAACCTTGTCTTGTCTTCAGTATTAAACACAAGCAACAAATAAAAATTTAACTGACAGTTGACACTTGACAGTAAGTTTCTATCAAATATTTTTCTCTTATTTCGGGAAGGCAAAGGGTTCTAGCCCATACAGCCTAATCATTTATTATAGTATTTCTTCTTTGTTTTAAATCAATAATAATTATGTCTGATATCCAAATATAACATAGGCTAAAGCCAAATCTAGTATACATATTATAGTCAAGTTAAGTCAGTCAGGTTTTAGTAAATTGGTGGCTGTTTTACTAAAACATTTCGTGGACTATTTAAGACAACATGAAAAGTCACGATACACGCATTCATTTAATTTCACTTCACTCGTGCACTTGTATTGATCTTTATTGGACAAAACGCCACCAATATCATTCAATAAAACTCAAAAACTCCGATTTCGTGAAAATAAATCTAAAATGCTACGTCACTTCGCAAGTTCCCGCCAAAAAGTCCTCTTAGAGATGGGTAGCTATTCCAATAACTACCCATCAGTTAGATACATTATATAGTGGCCTCATGAGAGACGATGGTAAGAGGCCCGACAGAATGACTCTCATGCCCTGGAAGTTGGGACGACCCTTGGTTTGGGATGCCACCTGCGTTGATACCTTGGCGCCGTCTCATCTTCAAGGCACATAAGAGAGAGCCGGCTCCGCAGCAACATCAGCGGAGTGCCTCAAGCGGCGCAAGTATGCACATCTCGACAGAGGGTACTTGTTTGAGCCGTTTGGGGTAGAAACTCTCGGCCCGTGGGGGCCAGGGGCACACAGTATATATAAGGACTTGGCGGAGCGGTTAAAGGAACACACGCGTGACCAGAACGCTGGCTTTTATTTCGGTCAACGGATAAGCTTAGCTATCCAACGTGGAAATGCAGCCAGCATTCTGGGCACGCTCACATTTGGTGACGGTCTTCCTTTTTAGTTGTTAGTGTTACCCTTTAAGTAATTGTGTATTAAAGACACTACTAGCCAAATAGCGGCTTTTCAAACAATAGCTACCGCTATGATATCCGTCAACACAATAACTACCTATTGGCTACTGAGTAACTAGTATCCGACACGTTTACGGCACAGCGGGTTGCTAACACTAGCCGACCCGGTAGCTGGCTAGCGAACTAGCAGTTCTAGCTGTCAGCTGTCTGCGCGACACACGACAAACTACAAACTGCGCATCAGTCAGTCGGATGTCTATGGTACATTCGTTTTCAACCTTTGAGCATTTAGAACACGACATATTTTTATTTGCGATTTGAATGATTTAATGTATTTTTTTTTCATTGTGTATGTATGTTCTCATAGATGTTAAATAATATTATATTCTATTCTAGGCAAAATAAACAGCAAAATATCATCAAAAACGCCTTTAAATTAATGAAAAGTTCGCGACCTTCGTCCGTTGGCAAATTCAAATTAGGTCAACTGACTCAATCGAGCGAGTGAAATGCAAGTGCATGTCGTTAATAATAAATAATATTTTGTATGTGATTCTACACCTAAACCTAATTTACTCTCAATTACGTTTAAATCGATTTCATCATCTAAAGCAGCGCGACATCTGTAGTTTATTATTAACATCAACAAAAGTGTGAGTCGACGTAACTTTGAAAGCTACTTAATTAACAACAAAATATAAGTCTTTTTGTAAAAAAAAGTGATATGCACTCTATTAATACTAGCAATAAGCATAAACTTGTGACCTCTGCTTATAGACTCCAAAAAGTGCAAGGCTCATTCTTGGGACTGAGTACACGCTTCTATAATAAGATCCCTCCTGCACTTTTGAATTTGCCTTTACATACATTTAAGGAACGTGTTAAGTCCATTTTAGTGCAAAAGGCATACTATAACATTAACGAATATTTAAATGACGACAATGCTTGGGTGTAGCGCTCGCTCTTGCAGGTTACATTTTATGTAATAAATTTAAGTTTGTTTTGAAAAGAGTAATTGCTGAGTTTCTTGCCGGCTCTTCTCAGTAAAAGCAACCTTCCGAACCGTGCGTTAGAGTCTGACTATTCAGAAGTGCCTGTGAAGGCCTATTTGAATGAATAAAATTATTTCATATTTCATTTCATAAGTAACCGGCTAGCTACGCTATTGAAATTTCGGCTAGTTACCCATCTCTTCAAATATTTATTTGTTGGTTGGTCTGTCAGAAAGTTCAGAAACGTAGACAGAGGAACTAAGCCGGTGCTGCCCGATCACATTTTTAATTAGGAGTGGTGTAGCAAGAAAAAAGGGGAACATGCTATAATATTATATAGAAATCAATGATTAAATCGGGAGATAGTATTTTATATATTAGTTAGATTATATTTAATACATATTGCTACTATGTTTTGCAAATATGGGCAGGTTTACGTACAAAAGGGAATAGCTTCCGATGAAAACCGCGATCTTTTCAACTATTGCGGGGTGGTAAACGTGTTCAATAAGGTAAAAATGGCTGTTTTAGTGGACGAAGATAAACACAGAAGCAATCTGTGCAAAAATTCACGACCAACGAACTTCCGACAAGTACTGTATTTACCTATATACACGCTACCCGTAACAAATAACGAATATGGTTCTAGGACATGGGAGTACTTGTTGCCGAAGATAGTTAATGATCTACCAGAAGACATTAGAATTAAGTACGTTTCGACAGATAGCTATAAAGGGAAAATAAAAAAATACTTTAAAAAAAACTAGGTATCAAACTAATGTCACAAAAATTTGAAATATCATAATACTCATGCTTCTAATTTATTCTGAATTATACTAATTGTAGCTTAAAGAATGCTTCTAGCCGACTTATTTGGTGTTAAGCAAATTATCGATGTATGCGGCGACCGCCTGCACAGATAAGCCCACGAGGCTTCCGTGCAGGCTAATAACATGTATAAATGTAATTATTATATGGTAAATAAATATATATTAAAAAAAAAAATATAGACTAATAATGTAAATTATTAATGTACGTATTTTGCAATGGTATTTTGTGTGTACCACAGATATTATACCTATGTGTCAATTTCACAAAATTCCTCTATATTTGTTAAACTTGGAAGACGTCTTTGGTCGTTTCCGTCGTTTCGATCCATTTTCGATCACTTTCCATAACCATAGGTAGGTACTTACAGTGATAATGTTGTCAGAAAAACATCATAAAATCTATTTGGTAGAATTTATTTACTTTGATTTTATCCTACATACGTATCACTTACAAGATAAATATATTAGTATTTTGTATCTTGACTGTAAAAAGAAAACCTTATTGAAAGATTTTTATGATGGATTGACTACAATCTGAGGAAAAGTGAAAAATGAAATTAATTTCCTACTGAAATAGGCCGTAGCTAACAAGTATATCTACCGTCTACCGAATGGTCAAGCGGGCCTTATGCTTGTTTGGTTTAATTGCTAATATTGTTATAGTACTTATAGTCTCCATTCCATGCTAACTGTTTATGTAGGAAATAAAACTAATAAACTACCTATAATGTATATAATCCAGTAGGACAAGATTGCGATGATTTATTCGAACAATATTAATTTCTTTCGGTCAGTGTGTTATAGTTAGGTAGAAAAGGTTTAGTAGGAAATTATTTATAATTTATTTCAATTTATCTTACCCCTGCGTCTAGTTTGTATGGTCCTAAAATGCTCTCATTGGGCAAAATTCTTGTCAGGAATGGAGCCACAGGGTACATTCGCATAGATTCCTTAATGACATGTTTAATATATGTAACATCTCTAATTCGTATTTCCTTAACTACTTCTTCATTTTTTGAAAGTAAATAGAGGATCCACAACGAAGTATAAGCAGTCTGCAATAAATTACATGAGTATAATATTTTTGGTGCTATTATTTATTTAAATTATGACTTATTTAATTACCTAGATAGTTTCTAAGGGTCATGATTACCTAATTATCTAAATCTAACATTTTATAAACTAGTATTAATTACCGTATCTGCAGCTGCAATAACAAAGTCGGCAACAATCCTTGTTATAGTATCGTTGGATACATTTTCACCGCAAAGTTTCTCAATGAGACCGTTATTTTCGTGATGATTTTTCAACATTTCACTTACTAATTTTTGTGCTAAAATGAAATAATGTATGCATAAAATTCGAAATAGGTTGAAAATTAAAAAAATATATACGATTATTTTTATTTTGAAATATCAATTAGGTACCTAGAGAAAGTGACATATCTACGCAGTCCTTGAAATCTCTCCACACTTTAAAATTTAAACGTTGACACCAATGGACTGGTAATCCGTAAAGTTTAGTAGTAGTCTGGAAAATCTTTTTTACTGTTTCCGAAAACATATCCAGAAGTATATCGTTATGTTTATTTGGGTTATATGGTAATTTGACACCCAACAATACTTTTATTATTACTGTAAACAAAGTAATAAGATAAATAACTTAATGAGGGTTTCCCAGGGTTCGGAATTTCATTTTTGGTGGGCAATAAAAATGGCCTAGCGATGTGTTATGAACCAGACTCAGTGATATACCAACACATTCAATTTAAAGCAAGACAATCCCCTTTATTCAGACCCATTCGGTTGCCATTCCTATCGGAAAGGACGATTTTATTTCGTTAAATTTAAGATGCTGTGTTAGTCGCAGAATTCAGTTGTCGCGATCGTGTATCGATCGACTGTTTCATTCCAAATGGAAATCTAAAATTAGAAAATAGGAGCAATTCTATTCAGTAGATTACTCAATCAATTGGTCTACCTGCTCCTGCAATCGGTTGGTGAACCGCAACCGAGCAGGTCTGAATAAGGGGGAGGGAGTACCATGTCTTCAAAAAAGTTTAAACTATTTTAATGCAAAAAAAATATACGTGTGGCACTCGGGGACTGCCGCGGTAAAGTTATTGCGTAGCATTTTTTATCAACTTATGCAATAATATTTATTTTTTATTTATGCAGTATTTTTTAATTTTTTTTTCTTTATACTACTAAGCCCGCGATAAAAGCTATGCAATAGCTTAACAACGGGAAACAAAAATAATAGGCTGTCAATAAAGGCTCATTTACACACTCAGAACACTGTGTCATCTCATGATTAGGCTGATGGGCTAGAACCCTTTGCCTTTCCGAAATAAGGGAGGATGCGTTCATTGAAAATATGGCGGTACTGTGCTCGACCAATATGCCATTTGCACCATTAGAATTTAACAAAATACTGGACAAATCGAATTTTGCGGATATATATTGTCGACTCGATTTTTTTTTTTTATGTTTTATTATTCAGGTAAGGTTTCAATCGAGTCACGCTCGGCCGAGCTACATGGTAGGCGGAGTGGGGGGTGTTAGTTTTCGTTACGGAATTTCTTGATTCGGTCGCCGCGCTCAAAGCCCGCGATAAAAGCTATACAATAGCTTAAAAATGACTTGATTATACTGAAAATACTTCTTGTGCTGGACAACGTGACGACATTCCATTTTATTTTATATAAGGCCAGTACATACACAAGGGTGTAAAATCAATCATACCTTGGCCCTCGCAAAGTTGAACGAGTAATGTGGTGGTGACACTACTTTACCAAGGCCAACTTTACTAAGGACTTCGGCGAGGAACGGATGCATTGCTGGATTGCAGCATCCTTCAAGGACGTTCACAATCCTGCAAAGGCTTGACAGTCATCATGGTGTCCTGCACAAAGAACCGTAATTTGGCCCCTTTAAAAAAATCCCTCATATTAGTAGAACTCACCATCAGTTGAAAGCTTATAAAACTCCGACTCAAGGTTAGGAATAAAGTTTTCTTTTTTAGCTTTTACTTTCCAATTTTCAGTAAATTTTTCTATAGTCTCTCTGATTGGTGCTTCTAACCATTTTTCAGCATCATCTCTAAGTACGTATTTATTCATAATTCGGCGGTTAGATAACCATTCTTCGCCATTCATGAAGAAAAGACCTCGTTTTGAACCGTAAAGTTTTTCATATAAAACCCAAGGATCTGGCAAAATGTGTGCTGGGTACTTCCCTTCTAAGTTTAAGAAAAGCGTCTTCATGAGCGCCGGATCACTTATAAAAACTAATCCTGTACTGCCACTTAGATTTTCATAAAATATAGAACCAAACTGTTTATGTCGAAAATCGATATACTCATGCAACCTAATGGATAAAATATAATGATGATAAAGACAATGTTCAATCAATTACTTACATTAAATTCAAGGAAAGTATGATGAGATTTTTCTTACTTTGTTCCGCCACCAGAGGCAAAAAGGCTTAGTTTGGTTCCAATGAAAGGCAAACATCGTGGATGAGGTATATCTTCAAGAGACAGTGTTGTTTTGGAATGCGCAAAAGTGGTATATACATTATTCCTTAGACATTTATAGGTGTTATCGTACCGAAATATCTTTGTAATGAGTTGCATTATGACTGTAACATAGTTAAATTTTAAATTAATAAATAATTTAGTCATCTTGGGATATTCTTCACGCCCCTCAATGTAATCCCAAAGTGACCTCTTTGTATCGTGGAAACCAGATAACGGATTTAATTTGTTCATGTTGGTCTAAAATTATTAGTTGAGGTCCTTTTAAGGCATGAATGTCTACGAATCTAGTATATTTTTTTACTTTCGTTTTTTGCTATCGCGTCGGCAGCGCTATGCAGCGTGTGACTCCTTGTTATTTTTTTAAGCTTTGTTAGACATATTTCTCGGTTCACATTGTATAGGTATGTTGATTAATGTCTCATCTCAAAAGGACCTCAGGTAACAATTTTAGACCTTATATGTATACTATTTGTGAATCCTTCTTTAAGTTTGCTGGTTTATTCGTTTGTCCTTCTTACGGTACCTACGCGAGTGAAACTGCGGGGCAAAAGTTAGTAAATTATATATCTACCGTATTTTTGTCGTAAATCCATTAGTAAATACATATTTATGCAGATATTAACACACACTTGGAATAGACATATTCATTCATGCATATAATCGGCCCGTCAAACAATAAACGATTAAAATTACTTACATTATATATTTGAATATTTCGATATTATTTTTTCCTGTCGGTAAGGAAAAAATTATAACTAGCTTTTCGCCCGCGGCTTCGGTCGATCTATCTAAATATTAAATTATATTTTCTTCCTGTCACCACCCGGTTTCGATAAAATAAACCAAGCTACGCTGCATTAACCAAACGCAAGTGGAAACTCCATGAAAATTCGTTCAGTGGCTTCGAAGATTACCATTTCAAAAAAAAAGAGGTCCTACATTCGTCACTCATTACATTTTTGTCAAAAATACGCTTTTGGTCCACGATGAACCGATCTTAACATATTTCTTTTTTCAAAATGTGCGATTTATTCCAACTTTAAATAAAGGATAGTTTTTTATCCCGATTATTTACTTTTTTATTTACCGGGAACGCAGGTGAAACCGCGGGGAACAGCTACTTTATTGTAATAATATTTGTAAATTCAGATGAAAATAAAATGACTCACTCACGCTTTGCTGTAACTAGATATTACTTATAACAAATACAAAATATCACACTGGTAAGTAATATGAACCTGCACCAACCAACGCGTGTTATAAACTGAAATAAAATTCTTCTCAATTTCAAACCGTAATCTTGCTGTTGTATGCAGAATGGTCCCACTTGAATGGTAATAATTCACTGAATAATGTATTGCTGACCGGTCCATAACAATTTATGGTAATTTGAATCTTTGGTTTTGGACTTCTTTTTTACAATTTATGTACTTTCAATAAATAATACAAGCATGGTGGTTTTATTATTTGCTTTTTAGAATACTTATCTGTTTTTATTAGGGATCCGTAGCCAAATGGCAAAAACGGAACCCTTATAGATTCGTCATGTTTGTCTGTCTGTCTGTCTGTCTGTTTGTCTCTTTGTCTGTCTGTCCGTCCGTATGTCACAGCCACTTTTTTCCGAAACTATAAGAGCTGTTGAAACTGTTGAAACTTGGTAAGTAGATGTATACTGTGAACCGCATTAAGATTTTCACACAAAAATAGAAATAAAACAAATTTTGGGGGTTCCCCAAACTGAAACTCAATTTTTTTTTTATCAAACCCATACGTGTGGGGTATCTATGGATAGGTTTCAAATATTATATTGAGGTTTCTAATATCATTTTTTTCTAAACTGACTAGTTTGCGCGAGAGACACTTCCAAAGTGGTAAAATGTGTGTCCTCTTCTCTCTTCACTTCTAAAATAAGAGAATGATAAAACTAAAAAAAATATATGATGTACATTACCATGCAAACTTCCACCGAAAATTGGTTTGAACGAGATGTAGTTAGTAGTTAAGCTATACAATATATAGCTTTTATCGCGGGCTTCGGGGTTAGTTAAGCTATTGTATTGCTTCGGGGTTTGAGCGCGGCGACCGAATTAAGAATTTTTCCGTAACGAAAAAACCTAACACCTCCCACACACACATACATACACGTTCGCTTAACGTGTATTTATGTGTGTGTATGCTGTTTGTGAGAAGGTATATAGGTGTATAGGTATCTATAAGTATCAAAGAAAAAAAAAGCGTTCGCTTAACGTGTATATATGTGTGTGTATGCTGTTTGTGAGAAGGTATATAAGTGTATAGGTATCTAATAATATCAAAGAAAAAAAAAGTGTGTGTGTGTGCAAGTCACACATGGTAGAAATGAAACTTCTCAAAAGTCCCTGATTAAAATTCTGACGAAAGTAACGCTTACTAAAAAACATTGGTTGCCATGACAACCAATGTTTTTCGCTAGCTAACTTCATACCTTTATATTTTAAGATGTCAGACATTAATTCAAAACTAAGAAGATAAATAAGATAAATGGCTAGGCTGTATGAGCTAGAACCCTTTGCCTTCCAAAATACGGGAAAACATAATAAAAGCAACATGGCGCGTAACCGAAAAACGTGACGATTTGCTACAAAAATTTCTCCCATACGTCGATAAAGAAGTTTCACTTAAAAAAAAAATAGTATAATTGCTTAAGTTGATAAAAAAATGCTATGCAATAGCTTTACCGCGGCAGTCCCCGAGGGCCACACTTTTTTTTTTTTTTTAATATGTCATAAATCGTAAACCGAAATTTACCTTTCATTTAATCAACTCAAATGTAACAAAAAAATTGGCAAAAGGCAAGGTAAGACCTTGCCACCACAAATAAAGGAAAAATTACAAAAATTAAAAAAAGTTGAAAATTAAAGGGTTTCCCCATACATTGATAGTTACGCCAATTAATAAAGACCTCTGAGTTGTATGGGCGCTCATACAATTTAGAGGTCTAGCTTAATTGGCACTAACCTCAAATAAGGTTAATAAATAAAATTGTGCATTTCCCGTGATGGATGAACGATGGACGAAGTTTGTACGGAACCCTCGGTGCGCGAGTCCAACTCACACTTGGCCGGTTTTTTTACGGCTCTACTTGTAGTTTTGAGTTGGTTTTGTTCAAGGGGTAAACTGGCAACGTGTCGGCCGCAAATTCTCTCGTATATTTTTTAAAATTTTCTCTTCAGATGCGGATTACACAAGAAACTGCACTTTATAGTCACAACGTAAGTGTGCCTCTCTGAAGGAGCTTCGTTTTTAGAGTAAAAGTGAATGTAATGAACAAAATCGATGAACAAAATGAGTTTTTTTTTTACTTTTTATAAGCTTGTGACCGCAATCTCAGTATAGTATGTGATGATGTAGCCGAAAGTGGTAAGCATAAAAAGCCTAGAAGGAACTGACTCTCAAGTGCAGCTGCCGGAACACACCAATAGGTATTTGGCGACAGATTTTCAACTGAATGGAGGCTGCTACACCGATTACCCTGTATCTCCACTCCAATCTGTTCTTTGCCACTTTATGTGCCTACCTCCTTACGATACGATGTCTATTATTACTTTCACTCGGTCTATATGTACCTATAGCATATTCTTGGTCTTCCTCTTCCTCGATTCCCTTCTATCTTGAATAAATACAACGTATAAGATGGACTATTTTCTATCGCCTCTATTAAGTTTCTCTTCTTGTATCTTGTCAGCACCTCCTCATTCGTCACCCTTTCAGCTAATCCGCGCCATCCTCCACCAACATTAAATTTTAAATACCCCTAGTCTTTCCCAAACTCTTTGCTCATTGTTTATGTCTCAAACCCATATAGGAAATACTATTCTCCAAAAGTGGGTTTTAATGAATTTCATTTTATTTTTTTTTGATTTAATATTGACCTGCAAGTTCAAATTTTAACGAATAATTATGAGTAGAGATACTATGTCCCTATATACTGACTTTCGTACAAAACTTGTGCTACAAGTATGAACAAGATGAACTTGTGCAGAGTGCAGCTACTTCCAGACAACTTTATCTTCAATGTAATGAGCTACCTTGTATGTAATAGGCTTTTTCTTCAAAACTTTATTTATGTATGATTTGAATCTAAAATCAGTCATCTTGGTAACTAAGAGAGGTATTCTTTTAAAGTTTAGCTAATCTAAAATTACGGACTACCATTCTATCTTTGTGATAAAGCTGTATTTAGCGAAAAAACAAGATTTAGTTTTTACATTAGGATTATTATTTCATAGGTACTTTATTAATTTTATTAGATAATTTTCAGTGTACATATTTACGCTCTTTAGAATTAATTTGTTCCATGTTGATTAAAAAGCTGCCAGGTTAAAAAAATAAATTGGTAGCAAACAAACGTAGTGATTATGTACTCTTTGGTAGCAAACAATATTATAATTGTGGTCTCCCTGATGCCGTAGTGACTTGTCAAAAATTTACAATACTCATGTAAATGAAAAATTATTTTTATTGAGTTTAGTTTGTTTTAAAAATATTTGATAAAACTTCACAATGACGGTAAAAAATAAACCAGAGGAAACGAAGAAAGAGAAAGCTGAACCGGCTGTAGCTCCCAATGATGATTTGGTAAGAATGTTTCCAAGATAAAACCGTCTTTTGCAAATACAGGTGTAATATTATTGCTAATGAATTTCAGTCCGAAGAAGACAAACGCCTGCAAGAAGAACTCAACATGCTTGTTGAGAAACTTGTGGTGAGTAATCCATAGTACTAAGTTTCGATAAATATAAATCCTTCATAACCTAAAGCTTTTGTTTTTTGACAGGGTACTGATGTAGAACTCTATTTTCCGGCGTTGCAAATGTTGAGCAATCTCATAAGAACATCCACAACTTCAATGACATCAGTTCCAAAACCATTGAAGTTTCTACGAGAACACTATCCAGCTCTCAAGGAGGTTTATGGAAAGATTAATGATGAGAAAACAAAGAAGTTCTGCGCCGACGTTGTCTCAGTACTTGCTATGGGTGTCAGTGGCTCACAAGTAAGTACTTTATTCTTTCTTAGTTTGCTTCCAATAAATGGTTAGTTACTGAATAAAATTTGAAAATTTTGTTTGCAGGATGCAGCTGAGAAAAGAGAATGCTTGAAGTATTGTCTCCTTGGTACTATGTCAAATGTAGGAGACTGGGGTCATGAATATGTCAGGTGTGTAATTGTTATTGTATTCTTCCTTTGGGTTTATTTTATAGCCTATTATTTATTTATTTCTTTGTTTATTGATGTTGGTAGGTATATCTGTATCACACAGTATTGGAAGTCACTAAGCATATCATAGATCACTTTTCAAGTAAATTGGTCCTTGTCCAATTTACTTGAAAAGTGATGAATTGGAACTATTTGTTTTGAAAGTAGCAGAGAATATTTCATCAGGAAATGGGTTCTAAATGTTCTAATTCAGGACCACTTCCTGAGCAATACTCAGGGAGTGGTGTTCAGTGTTTATTTTAAATGGTGTACAATCAATACAACAGAATGAAATCCCTCATTCAATCCCCGAATTAGTACACTCATTCATCTCAAGCATAGTGTGGCACAAAATGCAATGTCTATAATCATAGGACTTGTGTCATAAAATTGCTGGTATCTTGGTAGCCTTTTATTGGACACTCAAGCAGGTAGATATCTTTATGAAAATAGGGGCTCCACACTTGAAATCTGTATTCTAGCATTTTGATGAATAGCTCTACTGTCATCACGTGAAAAGATCCACAAATTATGTATACAAGTGAATTGGCTTTTGGCTATTGAGGTGATGTGCTCATCCCACTTCTATTTGAGATGATTAATACTTCTAAATTTTTCTGGATATCAGTTGATTCTATTGAGTCCCATTCAGTCAGAATAGTAATTTCTTGGGATGGTTTTACCCAGATAGAGGACCCTGCATGTAGAGGCATTTAATCCAGTCTTTACTCCAGCTCTGAATATGTATGACCATGCATGATCTTCTTGCAGCTGTCCAGGGTTGATTGGTTAAGTGGGTTGGCAAAGAATTTATCATTGTCAGAGAAAGTGATAGATTGAGACTATAAGTTCCAGGTTAGTGATGAAAGTCCCAATAATGTATGCAGAGAGCACTAAAGTACATGTGGGACACAGCTTAGCTCTTGTTTCTTTTGTGATAGGATTTAAAGCACTTTATATAAGAAAATGAAACTATTTTGAAAAAAAGTAACTAGATAAGATTATTGTAGAGGATTTGCCGACAAATGTAATCTGAATACATTTCTTGTTTTTGTTATATTTTTTTCGTGGCGTGTGCATGAATGAGACCTTCTACGCGTGGAACGTAAATAGAGGTATGTTTAAAGCCTCAAAAAGCTAATAAAAGTAACGTAAAGTATATTTCATTTATTGCTTTTCTGATGACTAAAAAAAAATATTTCTTTTCTGATAAATTTCGCAAGAACACAAATTTTAGGGAGACTGAAGCCTTAAGGAATTTGTCAATGGAATAATAGCATTTCGTTGCCAGCCATTGATGTAAGTGTCGACAAAACTTTGAATAAGGTAGGTCTAAAAATTCAAATATGTACTAGTAAAGCTGATGCGTCGGAAGTTCTGAGGCTGAGCCAGGGTCTTATCTGCTTTTTTGTAGAATGGTGTCACTATTGCATTCTTCCAGACATGCAGATATCCAATTTCAAAAGATCTCCTCATCATTACAGTTAGAGCAGGAGCAAGGAACACAGCTACTTCTATAGAATCCAGTTTAGTATTAGATCCAGCCCAGGAGACAACTGTACATTAGATTTGAGATTTACATCTTTGATATTCGACAGACTATATTTCAAATACTAAAAAAATATATAATTCTAATAAATTTATTTCTGAAATGCAGGCAGTTAGAAGGTGAAATAGCCGAAGAGTGGAATGTTGAGAACATGGATACCCTGTTAGCACTTGTCCGAGACGTCATCACCTTTGATATGAAGCATTCAGCAGAGATCCAAGCATGTGACCTGCTGATGGAGATTGATAGACTAGACCTTCTCACTCAGCATATGGATCAGAGCAACTATCCAAGAGTGTGTCTTTACTTGATTGGGTAAAATAATGATTATTATACTTTAGTATTAAGTTCTGATACAAAAATGTTAAATATTAAGTTGACCCGCGATTCCTGGAATTCAATTTTTTTTTGTAGGTAGGTTTGGGACGCGCGTCCCATTCGCGAGCCAACCGAATATTATCTATATTCGGTATCACTGACATAGCCTGTGTTAAAAACACAAATCTATACTAATATAATAAAGGAGAAGTTTTTATTTTTGTTTTTAAAGGCGCTAATCTCTGAAACTACCAGTCGGATTTGAAATATTCTTTTTGCATTTGATAGTCCAATTCTTGAGGAAGGTTATAGGCTATTTTTATCCCGAGAATGCGGGTGAATCCGCGGGGAACAGCTAGTATTAATATAAATACTCAAACATGTAAATTTTATTACAGATGTGCCAGCTATGTAGTTGAGCCAGAATCTACACAGATCTTACAGGGCGTCCTTGATACATACTTGCGTTTTGGAGAGTACCCACGTGCTTTACTAGTTGCCATGCAACTACATGACAAAGCAAAATGTGAACAAGTCTTCAATGCTTGTAATGATTCGTAAGTACTATAGATATACTTCTTTTTATAATAAGTATTGCAATCTGTCTATGGAGACATTCAGCAATAGGTAAGCATTTGTTTTTATAGTCTTGCAAGGTACTCAATGATCTATGAAATCTATTGCCGTCTTTGTCATTATATACATCATCGACAGTGAGTATACTGTTAAGAAGAGATTAATATTGCTCTGGCTTCTAGAAACTGGGTGTTATATTGTCAATTTTGGAATTATAATAAATAATAATTAATGTGACTAAGTGGCTATGTTCGGATGTTATAGCCAGACCGCAAGTACTGTGTCACGCCTTAACGCAGGGGTAGAGCAGGATATTCCACTCTGCTTTACTTTCTCGCACCACTTGCTTTTAGTGGACTTTTTGGAAGCAACAAAGTGACTGCGTCATATACATCTGTATACTAATATAGCTGTGCCTGCGAAAACGTTAGTGTGGATGTGGGATAAGAACATTGAATTGAGTGTACCTACGATATATCTACGCGCCAGATTACCAGCACATCATGATAACTTGATAAATCAATTTATTTACACCTTTTACGTGAATCGAAAAACAAAATACTACGCAGTCTTCTGTCACAGGGCGCACTTGCCGTTGTTTGTTTTGTTTCACCCATTTTTTTCTTTATAGATTGATAAAGAAGCAACTATGCTACATGCTGGCACGTCAATATATACCCCTGGAAATAGATGATGAAGATCTCCGCACCATACTTCTCAATGCCCATATTAATGATCATTATCTTAGCCTAGCTAGAGAGGTAATTAATTTTACTTTATTTATGTTGTTACTTGTTTATCATATCTGAGTGATCGAGACCATACTTTATATTACCTTTTGAAATGTTTAGTACTTATATATTTTAAATTTACACAGCTAGATATCATGGAGCCAAAAACTCCCGAAGAAGTTTACAAAACATGGCTGGAGTCGGCTGGCTCGGCTCTGCGTCCCTCTCTATTAACTGAGCACCCTGTAGACTCCGCCAGGCAGAACCTCTCGGCAACCTTCGTCAACGCTTTCGTTAATGCTGGCTTCGGTCGCGACAAACTTGTCACCACTGAGGATGGTAACAAATGGATGTACAAGAATAAAGATCATGGTAAGTTATCATTAAAATTGAATGTTATAAAATTACTAGCTGTCCCGGCAGACCTTGTTCTGCCCTATTTCTCTAAAACAAACTAACATTGATTTTATTATGTTAATAGCTGCTCCGACAGATTTCGTTCTGTCTAACGCGCCTTTGTTTTGTTTTGATTGACGTCTAATGTTTGACAGCTGGGGACAGAGTGCTTTGTATTGGTAAAGAAAATTGTTGTTTTTACTATTTTCCTCTTATTAAAAAAAAATACGTATATCAGTCACTGCTACGATCGATACACAAATAAAACAAAAAAAAATGGCCGAAAACTGTATAGTGAGTAGGTAAGTTAGACAGGAGACCGGCTATAAAAAAAAAACGCGATTGAAAAATAGGGGTTGATCTTAGAGGTTTTAATATAATATTTTTTATTCTAAGTCATGACAAAATAAAAATAAAAATCTTGCCAAAAAAATTAAAGTTTATATTTAACAAATAAAAAATAGGGGTTGATCGTAGAGGGTTGAAAATTTAGGGTTGTTTTTTTTAAGTTTGATGCTGTATCATAAAAAAATAAAAACAAAACATTTTATCTAAAAAATAAATTTAAAAATATTGGGGTGGACTACCCTTAACATTTTGGGGGATGAAAAATAGATGTTGTCCGATTCTCAAACCTATCTGATATGCACACAAAATTTCATGAGAATCGGTCGAGCCGTTTCGGAGGAGTTCGATTACGTACCCCGTGACACAAGAATTTTATATATTAGATTACAAACTACTGCTAGCCACTCGACTATCTAGTACACACACCATTGGGAACTAGGACATGACACGATTTTGAACCCAAACTAAGCAGAGCTTGTACTATGGAAGCCAGATAACTGATATACTACATAATTATACTACTCTTCTTTTGTAAACATATACATACTTATATAAATAATGACACCCAGACTCATGACAAACAGACATAAATGTCTGCCTCGAGTGGGAATCGAACCCACGACCTGTGGCGTGATTGATAGGGTATCTTACCATCCACGCCAACCGGCCTGTCAACATTGTGTTTCCCTCTGCCACAGGTATGCTATCAGCAGCAGCGTCTCTTGGCATGATCCATCTATGGGACGTGGACGGAGGGCTGACCCCCATCGACAAGTACCTGTACACGGCGGACGAGCACATCAAGGCGGGCGCGCTGCTGGCGCTGGGCCTCGTCAACTGCGGCGTGCGCAACGAGTGTGATCCCGCCCTTGCGCTGCTCTCCGACTATGTCCTACATTCCAGCTCTAATCTAAGAATTGGAAGTGTTTTGGGTAAGATATGTTATGTATTTTTTTTATAATGTTTACCATCCTAACGACAGGAAAACTATCATTTGAATAAGGGTGGTATGTATATTTACTTCAAAGATTTTTGACAGATTGATTCGATCAAATTATGAATGTGGCACTTGTAAATCTTGAAAACATGAAACATGTATTTTGTGGCAAGGCAGTGAAAGAATGATGCGTCAAGTTGGCCGTCATATCCAATAAAATGAAACCTAACATCATAAGCTTCAATTTTTATTATGGTCAGAGAAAAAAGATATCACCCCTGACATCATACTACAATAAATGTTTTTAGTCTTTGATAATAGAATGTAGTAATGGTTGTAAGATGTTTGAAACAATAATATGAATGAAGTGACATTGTATCGTAAGTACCATCTGAATCTCAACCCAGGGCTCGGCATCGCGTACGCCGGCACGCAGCGCGAGGACGTGCTGTCGCACCTGCTGCCCGTGCTCAGCGACACGGCCGCGCCCGCCGAGATCTGCGCATTGGCAGCCATCTCCTGCGGACTCATCGCTGTCGGATCTTGTAATGGCGATGTGAGACTTTCATTATTTATTTAAGAATGATTCCAGAAAATTCTCAAATAAATTGCGTCTTCCTTTCATGTGCACTGTATACAAAGGCATCGATTAATGAACATATCGACTCATCTCAATGTTTGTGATTTCGTTTTTATCTAATAACTAGTTTCCGCCCCACGGTTTCACCCGCGTTCCCGAGGGATCCTACGTTTTCCCGGGATAAAAAGAAGCCTATAGTATTCCTCGATAAATGGGCTATCCAACACTAAAATAATTTTTCAATTCGAATCATTAGTTCCTGTGATTAGCTGTGATTTGGTATGAAGGTAGCTGACACCCTGGATTAACACATAGGCTACTTTTTATCCTAGGGAAAACATAAGATCCCTCGGGAACGCGGGTGAACCGCCGGGCGAAAGCTAGTATACTTTAAAATGGTAAACTGACTGACTGGGTGATATATCAACGCACAGCCCAAACCGCTGGACTTCTAGAGACCGCTAGAGGCTTCAAATATTGGACATAGATACCTTATACAGTGTAGGCATCCAACATCAGTAAGGAAGGGTTTTTGGAAACTCCACCCCTAAGTGGGTATCGCGGGTAAAACCACGGGGTGGAAGGCTAGTTTAAAATATTACATTTACTTGCCAGCTTTTTTGTAAGTAACAAAGTTTAATTTCAACCTTTATTTACGTTTCAAAGGTGACCTGCGCCATTATTCAGCGTCTCATCGATGACAACAAAGACTTGCATTCATCCACTTACGCCAGATTCTTGCATTTGGGACTTGGTCTATGCTTTTTAGGTGAGATCTTTACACAATATGATATTACAAATACTTATTATGTATGATATCATAGTGTATTAATGACATGTAATTGTGTCCCAGGCTGCAAAGAGCGCACGGAAGCAACAATGGCGGCGCTGGAAGTGTTGCCGGAGCCGCAACAGTCGCTGTGCCAGACCACGCTGTCCATGTGCGCGTACGCAGGCACCGGCGACGTGCTCGTAGTTCAACAGATGCTGCACATCTGCTCCAAGCATTATGAGACTGATGTATGTCATTCATTTATAATCCGTTTGATAGTTATGAATTTATATATATATCTATCTAAAGAGAGGCAAAACAGTACTTACTACTTCCCGTTTTTACTGAAAATATTGATAAGTCAACTGTGATAGGTAGTGTCAAATTATAACACTCATCAAACATTTCAATCTGTTCAGAATGAACAACAATCAACGGAAGATACGGCATTCAAAAAACAAGACAAAAAGGACGCCAAAGAGAGCACCAGCAGCAGTGCCGCTAGCGGCAGCACCTCGAAGGATGATAAGAACAAAAGTAAGCAATAAAGCCCGGTAATTGTAACAAGTGTTATCTTTGTGACATTTAATAGCAGATTTAGATTAGATTAGGGTTCAGAAAAGGTTTTTCATTTGAATGAGTAAACAAATATGTTTTTAATTTAGTGTGATGTATGGATGTGTGTATGGTATGTTCTTTTTCGCAAATAATGTAATTTTTTGGAGATATTTCGGTCAGTTTAACCACCATTATAACGTTGATCTTGCCGCGTACGCAGCGCCGGCCCGAGCATTCCTGGCATCTTAGGCGAAAGACTAGAACGGCGCCCTTTTAAGAAAATTCCTGACAAAATAAAACAATAATGTGAACAGATTAACAGACGGCTTTCGAGAAACAAAATTGTAGAAAAAAATAGTTTAATTTTTCATTTAAAAAAATTTAATTTTCAAATTGTAATAGTAAAAATTTCACTTTTTTTTGCCGTCGATTACCGCCCCGCCCCCCTAATACGAGCGCCCCAGGCCGTCGCCAAGTTCGCCTATATGAACGGGCCGGCTCTGCGCGTACGTCACACTACGACGCGTAATTTTTGTGAAACCCTGTATTGAAATTACGTAATCCACACGAATATCTATGAACAGGCAAATCAAAGGACAGCAAGAGCAAGGAGAAGGACAAGGAAAAGGAGGCCAACAAGGAGCTGTCCTCAGTGCAGGCCGTCGCTACACTGGGCGTGGCCGTCATCGCGCTCGCCGAGGAGACCGGCGCCGAGATGTGCACGCGCATCTTTGGACAACTTGTAAGCAGTATTCTACAGGGTGTGGTTTTGCATTTACGCCATATTTACGGAGGTCGATATTTACCTTGTATAGAACACGATTCAATCATAAAATCGTACTCTTAAAATTACATATTATTTTTAAACTTTTGTAAAAATAAAAATCCCCCCGTCCAATAAAATCACATTAAGTTGTTTTATAAAATGACCTCGCGTGTACTAAGCACCGCGCCATGGCGCCACTGCGCACTCGTTCATCGCGCACTCCGCACGCGCCGATGTATGTAGTCATGTATGTACGGTCAGTCCGCAGTCAGTCAGTTGTCCTCCGACTGCGAGCGCGCACGCACTGTGCGTGACACGCGCAATCTTCACACCGCGCGAACTCCAACGTACAGTACAGTGACAATGACGGAACGTTATTCAAACGTCGAATTTAGCGGGGATTATTGGCGATCACATCCTAGGACCATATTTCATTGAAGGCCACCTGACCAGCACCACCTACCTACAGCTGCTTCGTCACGTTGTCAATGAGATGCTGGAAGACATCCCGTTGGCTCTGCACAGACATTTGTTTTACCAACAAGACGGAGCTCCTCCTCATTATGGTCTCCAAGTGCGTCAGTATTTAAGTGAAGTGTTTGGAAGCCAGTGGATCGGTCGTGGTGGCCCAGTGCCCTGGCCACCGCGCTCTCCGGACTTAACACCTTGTGACTTTTACTTGTGGGGAGAACTTAAAAGACTTGTTTATGTTGAAGAAATATCTAGTGTGGTGCAGTTAAGACAAAAAATTGTGTTGGCATTTGAATCCGTTAAAAATAATACAAATGTTTTGCGCAAATTAAAAAGAAACTTGCGACGCCGTGCTCAACTGTGCATCGAGAATGAGGGAGGACACTTTGAGCAGTATCTTCGAGTAACATAGGTGCGTAAATAAACTTTTTTTAAAATAAATTTAATGATAACTACCAAATAGTTTTTATTTGGTAGTTATCATGCCTAGGTAGGTATTTTTGACGTTTCACAGTCCGGTAAAGTAAGAAGGTCAATTTGGAATTATTTTATTCCAATAATTTTTCGTACCTAGTTAGTATTCAACTCTAACAATAAAATAAAGAAGGTTGCACCGCGCAAATGTAGAACAGATACCTACGATACGCAACAGCAAAACATACCTACGTACCGGGTCGTCTCCTCGCCGCGCCTCGCCCCCGGATCGCAGACCTATTCTGGGCACTCGTGCTTATTCTGATTTGACGCTAA
The DNA here is from genome assembly GCA_951216915.1 of Tetheella fluctuosa. Lineage (NCBI taxonomy): Eukaryota > Metazoa > Arthropoda > Insecta > Lepidoptera > Drepanidae > Tetheella > Tetheella fluctuosa. The sequence continues at coordinate 8,095,245 of OX578227.1, read as the reverse complement.
TCACAAATCATCAATAATCGTTGACTAATCTACCATATAATTAATTACATATTTTTAAAATACTAAATTAATCATCTACTATTGGTTCTATAAATATGGCGGAAATGCAAAACCACACCCTGTATGATACTCGATGAATTCATCAACATCATCATCTATCTTTATCATTTTTGACAATAATGAAATATGTTAATTGTAAATAATTAATGACAAGTCAAAAATGTTATCACACTACTACTTGTGCCCCACTGTATCTCGAAAACTTATATTACTTCCACTCTTAAAAAAAACACTATAATGAGAGTACTATGAATAAAAGTTCTTTCTATATTTCACTGGTATAACATATTCTAAAATTAAGTAAATTACTAATTAACGAAAGTCGTCTACCTATTGCACATTGCAATCTCTAAAGTTAGTAGATTCGCTACAGATTGTAAACAAATCAACAGACTGAAACGCTTCCACTGTTATAATAATAATAATAGTATTTGATTGTTTCTACAATCACTGATCACTGATAAAATATAAGTTCCACCAACTACCCAGGGTCGGTACGGCGAGCCGGCGGTGCGTCGCGCGGTCCCGCTCGCCATCGCGCTCTGCTCCATCTCGAACCCGCAGCTGGCGGTCATCGACGTCCTCAACAAGTACTCGCATGACTCCGACAACGATGTCGCTTACAACGCCATCTTTGCCATGGGCCTTGTCGGCGCTGGTACTAATAATGCCAGGTTAGTATTTACATAACATAATGGGTATGTTCCGATATAAACTGGGAGCAGTGCTCTTACTGGGGAGAAATTCGTTCCGTTATGGACTGACAGTATACTGCCGCAGTATCCTAGGGAAACATAATGACGTCATAAACGCCGCCATTTTTGTACTGTGAGCACTGGCGTTTTTGAGGTAAGGTGCTCTCAGTGCATTGGTCACGTGATCAACAGCGTCCAGAATGAAAGTAGGTACATGGATGACAGACAGTATACCGGACTGCGTTCCGTTTTAAGCAGTACCCAATATAGCTAACTATAAAGGAACGGCTTCTCAGTATACTAAATTGACGTCACAACTTACAGTGCTCGCAGTGTATATCGGAACATACCCTATGTCATTCTATGACATAAAGAATGTAATCCTTTTAATCGTTTACTTATTATGGACAGTAAAGTATGATGCTGAAATATTTTGAGCAAATAAACAGGCTCCAAGCCTAGCACGAGCTTATAAGCAGCATTTGCAGCATTTTAAAATAAAGGCGTTGCCTATACCTGACATATCGGATCGAATGAGTGGGAGGGGGGAAAAGCGCGAGTGCAAGGCTGCACCTGGTTGTTGTGAGGCGTTGATTTATTTTACGGCGCGTGACGTAGAAAATATTATTAAGAATATGAGACGTGGTAAGTCACCTGGTCACGACGGCTTCAGCATCGAACATCTTCAGCATGCGGGTGTACATATTCCTCGTGTTCTGAGCCTTCTTTATAACTTGTGCCTTAGCCACTCATTCATGCCGCCGGACCTCATGCGCACTTTAGTAGTACCAATTGTGAAAAACAAAACTGGCGACGTATCCGACAAGAACTATAGGCCGATATCTCTAGCTGCAGTTGTTGCTAAGGTGTTTGATGGTCTTCTTGATAAACAACTGGGAATATACTTAAAATTACATGATGCTCAGTTTGGCTTTAAGCCTGGACTGTCAACTGAGAGTGCCATTTTTACCCTTAAGGAGACCGTCATGTACTATACGCAAAGGAAAACGTCAGTGAATAGTTGTTTTCTTGATTTATCGAAAGCATTCGATTTGGTGTCCTACCAGATACTTTGGGATAAATTAACGGACGTGGGTGCACCCTACGAATTGGTTGGTCTGTTCAAGTACTGGTATACGCATCAGGATAACTGTGTTAGGTGGGCTGGGGAGGTATCGGGTTGAGGCAGGGGGGGCTAACATCTCCAAAGCATTTCAACTTGTACATGGACGAGCTCGTCGATAGGCTTAGTAGCATGCATGCTGGGTGCTCCGTTGATGGTCAAAGAATTAACAACATTAGCTACGCGTATGACATAGTGCTGCTGAGCCCCTCGATCTGCGCGCTGAAGAAGCTGTTACATGTTTGTGAAGAGTATGCTAAATCTCATGGGCTCAAATATAATAGCAAGAAGAGCGAGATGATGGTTTTTGCAGCGCGTGGCAGCTCCCTCAGTTACATCCCTCCTGTGTATCTCAATGGTAATGAGCGGGCCAGAGTATCCAAATTCAAGTATCTGGGCCATATGGTCACCACTGATTGTCAATCTTTTTACACAAGCGGCTTGTGGGTTAGCTATACCAAGAAGACTATTAGCGCCTTTCTAGTCCTCTATAATAATATGTTTAGGATACTTTTGGGGCTGCCCAGATTCTGTAGTACGTCAGGCATGTTTGCTGACGCCCATGTAAATGACTTCCACGCCATAATGCGAAATAAAATAGCATCTATCAAACACAGAATGCTGGGTAGCTCTAACAAGATTGTTAAAGTTCTGGCTGGCAGATTTAACAGTCTACTACAGAAACACTGGGTGTCATCTCTCATAAAGCCTAATGCTAGACAAATTTATTTGATGAAATGATAGTTGATAATTTATTTTAGTGACCAATTTATGTATTTGTTTATTTATTTTTCATTTTGCTCTCTAGTTGTTTAATTTTTGTATTTTATAATTGTGTATAATAATGGATCAAAGTTATCTGAATAAAATAAAATTTAATATTTATTTATAAGTGAAACCGGCCGTGTGCGTGTCGGGCCACGCGCAATGTAAGGTTCCGTAGTTGGCCATCACAATAATGTGTTACAAGATTTTATTTACCATTTTGTCAGCGTGATTAATATGTTTATCCATGCCAAATTACAGCTTTCTAGTACTAAGAGTCTCTAGGCTAAGCTGCGGATAGACAGACAAAGGGACATGTCGAAACTATAACTGTTCCTTGTTGACTACGGAACGCTAATAAACGAACTGATTTAAAGTTTCAAGCCCTCTATATGAATAGGTTGTCGCACACATATCACCCTGGCAATAGATAAGCATCACCTCAACTCGAGTAATTCACGTAACGACAATGAGATTAGGCGGTGCCGATCCGAGCATAATATGTTATTTATATAAATAATGAATGATGTACATACATACATACTATTATGTATACGTATTACGTAATACGTATATTATAATAGGTTGGCGACAATGCTGCGCGCCCTCGCGCTGTACCACGGCAAGTCCCCGGTGCACCTGTTCATGGTGCGGCTGGCGCAGGGCCTGTGCCACGCCGGCAAGGGCACCGTGACGCTGTGCCCCGCGCACGGGGACCGCCGGCTCGTCAACCAGCCGGCGCTCGCGGGCCTGCTCGTCGTGCTCACGGCATTCCTCGATTGTAAAAATAGTAAGTCCCATTTACCTGATTAAGTGGACGTCTTGTTGTCGTAGCCCTATATTTTTTTAATAAAAAATAACTTAAACCACATCTTTTATAATTTCAGTAATTCTCGGCAAGTCCCACTACTTGCTTTACGTGCTGGCGACAGCCATGCAGCCCCGTTGGCTCGTCACTCTCGACGAAAACCTTCAGCCCTTGAATGTCAGCGTGCGTGTTGGACAGGTAACCAATTTATCTTAAATAATTTTGTTTATCAAACCAAAAATGTCAGATTAGTTATTAGTTTACAATATGCAATTTAGATCAATAATATTTTTATCTCCCACTCCCATAGGCTGTTGACGTGATCGGCAAAGCAGGTACACCGAAGACGATCGCTGGTTCCCACACACACACCACTCCAGTGCTGCTGTCATTCGGCGAGCGCGCCGAGCTGGCCACCGACGAGTACATCCCGCTCTCGCCGGTTATGGAGGGCTTTGTGATACTCAAGAAGAACGAAGACAGTGTCATGGCCTCCGTTCACTAGACCTATAGTTATTTAATATTTACAATTTAATTACTTAAAATAACATTTATCTGTATTAAATATAAATGTCGGAATTTACAATTTTGTTGTTTATTTCTTATTATTGAACTCTTTTTTGAATATTTTTTTGCACATAAATAAAAAATAAATATTCTGGGACATTATTCCTCACACACGGCCATCTGACCCCAAACTAAGCAGAGCTTGTACTATGGAAGCCAGATAACTGATATACTACATATACTACTTTTCTTTTGTAAATACATACATATATAGATAATGACACCCAGACTCAGGACAAACAGACATGTTCATGCACACAAATGTTTGTCCTGAGTGGGAATCGAACCCACGACCTGCGGCGTGATAGATAGGGTATCTTACCAACCTCGCCAACCGGCCCGTCAAATAGGTTTAATAGGTTAAACAACAACAACATAGGTTTAATATTTCGCTGAAGGTCATTCAAGTTTACGCACCCAGATGATGACCAAAGCAGAGGTGCTGGGGGAGATACAGAGGTTCTATGGGCAGCTATAGGTACACTTCGGTCGCTAAGCCCGTCATCAGCGAGGCTAACGACCCAAGAGCTAAGCTGTCCCGACACTACGAAGATATCCCGGACATCAGCCTGTACGAAATTAGAATGGCCCTGAAACAGCTGAAGAACAATAAGGTGCCGGGCGAGGACGGAATCACATCAGAGCTTCTGAAAGCGGGTGGAATACCGGTACTGAAAGTCCTTCAGAAGCTCTTCAATTCCGTCTTGCTCGAGGGAAAAACGAGCCAGAAACATGGAACAGAGGCGAGGTGGTGTTATTCTTCAAGAAAAGTAATAACACCCTGTTGAAAAACTACAGACCCATCACGCTTCTGAGCCATGTTTATAAACTGTTCTCAAGGGTCATCACGAATCGTCTCGAACGCAGGCTCGATGACTTCCAGCCTCCCGAACAAGCCGGTTTCCGAAAAGGGTACAGTACCATAGACCACATCCACACGCTGCGGCAAGTTATACAGAAGACCGAGGAGAACTTGCCATTATGCTTAGCGATTGTGGACTATGAGAAAGCCTTTGATTCGTTCGAAACTTGGGCGGTGCTTGAGTCTCTTCAACGTTACCGCATCGACTATCGGTACATCGAAGTGTTTAAGTGTTTGTATAACAACGCCATCTTGTCAGTCCGAGTACAGGAACAGAGCTCGAAGGCGATACCATTGAAAAGAGGCGTAAGACAGGGAGACGTTATTTCTCCGAAACTGTTTACTACCACCATGGAAGACGCCTTCAAGCTTCTGGAATGGAAAGGACTCGGCACCAATATAAACGGCGAATACATCACTCACCTTCGATTCACTACACCTTCACTACATTATGGACAAACGATGGAGGAGCTCAGCACGATGCTCGATGACCTCAACCGAGTTTCACAACGGGTGGGCCTTAAAATGAACAGGGACAAGACGAAAATTATGTCAAACGCCCGTGTTGTGCCCACTCCGGTATCAGTTGGAAGCTCAGAAGTTGTTGACTCGTACGTCTACCTAGAACAAACATTCCAACTTTGAGAAAGAGGTCAATCGCCGAATCCAACTCGGCAGCGTTCGGGAAACTACGAAATGTCTTCTCGTCCAAAATACCTCAGTGCCTTACGACGAAAGTCTACAACCAGCGTGTGTTACCAGTGATGACATATGGCCCAGAGACGTGGTCTCTCACTATGGGCCTCATAAAGTAGCTCAAAATCGCTCAACGAGCCATGGAGAGGGCTATGCTCGGGGTTTCTCTAACTACGCGATCGAATCAGGAATGAGGAGATCCGTAGACGAACTGGGGTCACCGACATAGCCCAGCTGATTGGCAAGTTGAAGTAGCAATGGGCAGGCCACATAGTGCGCAGAATGGATGGCCGATTGGGCCGAAGAGTTCTGGAGTGGAGACCACGGACCGGCAAGCGCAGCGTAGGACGTCCGCTTACAAGGTGGACAGACGACCTTGTAAAGGTCGTTGGAAAACGCTGGATGCAGGCCGCCCAAGACCGGTCCTATTGGAGTTCATTAGGGGAGGCCTATGTCCAGCAGTGGACGTCTTGCTGCTGAGATGATGATGATGATGATGATGATGAGGTTTAATAATATGCCATCTCGAAATAGCCACCCAGTATATAGGTAAATGGTCTAGGATTGTTTTGTATGTTTTTGATAGTTAACTGTTAACATTGCCGGCGAGATAGATCAAAGAGGATCGAGTGCCCAGAATCCAAGTCACTCCGACCGAAAGGTCAACGAACTCAACCGAATAAAAAGTTACGAACTCGACTATTTGTGTTTATGAATTTCATTTATTTATAATACAGTTTCTTCAAAAATTATATATCTTACCCCATAGAAAAATAAAAAACAATAGAATTAGTATACCCCTTCGTTAGTGTCGGAACCAGCGTACCCAACTAACACATCTACAGGATAATCCTTATTTTATAACACAAGCAAACCCTCTCTATGATTGGTGGATTTTAATTTTGTCATAATAGCCAAAAGATCAGTCGTCGCGTATTTAAAAAAGAACATAATTTTGTTACAATAGAGTTGATTATTGTCTATTTATTTTAAATATATACTACCTTTTTCATTTAATGCGCATATGACATAGTTTGACGAGCTAGTTCCGCTACTCGACGCTAGATGTCACGATAATAAATGCACTCAATTATATGACGTATTTCTATAGTTGTATTGTTGATATTTGCTTAATAAAATCATTCGACTTTTCCTTCTCTAGGGATGTAACACTGTCCTATTTTACTTATCGATAATTTATTACTCGCTTATATTCTCAATACCGTAGACAAGTCGTTATATATTAAAAACAAAACAATCTGTCTGTAGTTAAGTGTTGAACAAAATTTTTATTTTAATCAAATTCGCTTCATAAGAGAATTATCTTCTTTATCGTGATAAGAATATAATTTACATGTTTTCTATATTAATGTCAAATATAAAATTAGAGTTGTATTTTAGGTATTATGAAGAGGTGACATAAAGTTTATCTCTTAAACTACTTATTTGATTTTGCAAATTCAAAGCTACACTACAGATTAAATAACTTATTACTACAGTTACGGGTACACTATATTCCCGAGTGGCATTGGCTATGTTCGATAATGATACTAGCTGCTTCGGCCCGCATCTACGTTTGCGTTATCTTTGGCACCAATAATTGTCCATTAAATTGCGTTAACGTAATGGTGGAACGTATTTTGATGAATTTTGGTAAATAGATTGATTAAAAGTCGGAGTAACACATAGGTTATACTTTTTATTACGTATCTCACGTGGTGCGTACGAAGCCACGGGCAAGAGCTACTTGTTCATAAAACACTTCAAAGGTTTAGATATCATCACCTACTTTTGATGTTGACTATGCTATGTGAAGATAAAAAAATCGGCTAAACTTAAACTAAAAGATAGAAAATGTCTTCTATGTCAAATTGTATTAATTATATCAAATTATTATTATTGATAATATTAATAATTATTAATAATGTTAATTGTTAATTTATCGAAAAAAATGTAATTTGCAATTAACTCCTTTGTATTATACAAAATAATGCTAATTCAGTGATAATAATTCAATTCAATTCATAAAAGTATGCAATTTTTCATAAATGTTTAATTATGACGTTATCACGTAAAACTATCGTCCGTAAACTGACTTTACAGACAACCAATTTTTTAAGCAATGAATAAGGTCAAATAGCGTTTAAGAGTGAAGATTTTTTAAAATAACTGTTTTAATAATTTATTTGGCGTTAACTAGCTTTTATTAATGATGGCCGTAATATCTAATGTTAAATAATATCAATCATTACATCATACATATTATTATGTACCTAGTAATCACAAATGTAAGTTTAAAAAATATCGATAGCTCGTTATCGATAACTTCAATCTCTAATTGAGTAGCTAACCGTGCATTTGCATGCTTGGAATCTTCGAGAATAATTGTTTTTAGCTTGAAAGCAACTAGACCTTAAGCCTTATAGGATAAAGTCAAATTTCGTTTGACTTATTGCTTTAAATCAGTATTTTCAAATTTTAATAAAAATAAAATAAAATTGGATTTACCGATGATATTTTTGCTCTCTAAAATTACACAATAGGGCATTTTTATAATTTTTTTCTACACTTTTACACAGTGAGAGACTAAAGGATACTGATGTGCGCAATTGGCGGGGCTCGATATTAGCGGAGCTACGCGAACGAAGGGATACGCGGGCTACGCCCACTTGCTATTTCTATTGTTTTTTTTTTCTGTGTCTTACCCTATAAAAAATGAAAATATATACCTACCTACCATCTCTTACAATTATTAGAGGAAGATTTTAATTCATGTGGGTAGATCAAAAAATAATTGACTGATTTATACCTTTCATATCCATTTTGTATCATTCACGTTAGATATTTGTATAATTTAGTGAAGCATTACTATAATGATGGAATATTGGCAGTTTCTTGTTATATTAGCTGCTATACTTACTTCTCTGAGTATAGCAGTTATTGGGTAAGTTTCAAAAATTGTTATGTTTGTGTCATCTTGGTCTTAACTAGATGAAAATTAATTTTATAAGGTATTTGGGTGCCCTTTGAAAACTAATATTATGATATCAACAGGTTCACTGTAGGCAGACGCTGTGGGCGCATCTCTCATGGTGATGTGCCATCTACAGTCATGTGGGGACGACTGAATAAACCATATTTACGCCAACAAAGCATAACTACCACATCAGTACCACCATTGCCTTCATATTTTTTCATGAATGAGTTACATTACGATAGTGCAGTTTCTCTTTAAGATTACATTATCTTAGCTTTCTTTATATTGGTGTAAGGAGAGTGCATTTTTAACCAACTTTATAGCTCCAACCATTACAAATTTTCCTACCTGTGTTTTTATTTACATGTTGTGTTATTATAGTTTTTACCCTAATTTACGTATAGGAATCATAGAAAATAAATAAGAATGCTTTAACTTTAAATTATAATTTATTACCACATCTATTTAACTAGTGCTTCAGCATTGATTTCCTTATCTGGATTCGATTTTTCTTCTTTATTATTATCTTCCTCTTCACCACTGCTATCAGACTGTGAGGATGCACTCTGTTGACTTTTTTCAATTTTTTGCTTCTTTCCTTTCACTTTGGAATTTGTCTTTTTCTTTAATCTTTTAGCTCTTTTCTTTGCTGTTTTTTCTTCAGCTGCTCTTCTATTTTCCTCAATTTTCCGGTGATATTCATCTTCAAGTTTTTCCTATAAAATAATGTAAAAATATTAATTACATGTATATTTCAGGGATTGGTATCTCTTTCTTAACAAGGATTTGCAAGGGTACAAATTCTACTCTTCCTAACATTGAATATGAAGGGTGGCCCTAGCAAATAATAATAATAAATAAAATATCTTGGGACATAGAGAATGTCCCAGCAAACTGTTGTTGTCCCAACGATAGCTCTCTGATACCAAAATAAGCAGAGGTTGTACTATGGAAACCAGATAACTGATAAACTTATCCTAATATAATATTATAAATGTGAAAGTTTGAATGGATGGATGGATGTTTGTTACTCATTCACACAAAAACTACTGAACGGATTTGGATGAAATTTGGCAAAGAGATAGATTATAGTCTGGAATAGCACATAGGCAACTTTTTATCCCAGGAAAACATAAGATCCCATGGGAACACGGGTGAAACCGCGGGGCGGAAGCTAGTACTATATATAATTATAATATTTTGTAACTTTATTGCAATTATTTGAATTGGAAACAACCTCTAAATCAAGACATATATACAAATAAAAATTCAGCTCCGAAAATAGTTCCATTTACAATCAAGCACTGTAGCTTACAAATCAGAATGCGAAAAGAAAAGGTAGGTAATCAAAACACAAATAACATTGAATCTTGAAACAACTTTACACCAAATTGTAGGGGAGATACTCTCGCCAGGGGTATAATTATATTACATAGATATTATATATATTAGGCAGATTATTATATTATACATTAAATGACCTTTTCACTCTTTTCCTGTATAAATTTCTGCCTTGCATATTCTTTCCTTCGTAGATGCCGGTAGACATGGAATTCTCCAGAACCTGCTCCCGCACTTGAACCCATCACATTTCGAACGAAATCGGGCGGCCCTGCTAGGGATTTCTGCTTCGGTGGATCTGGTATTACTACTAGCTTATCCTGCTCAAGGGAATAAAAGGTTCTATGTTGAATACAATCTTACAAGATTTTGGCAATCGGCTCTGAGGAGAAAAGGAGAAAATATAAATACACACTGGATTTTTCATCAGCTTTTCTAATTTTAATCTTTGCAAATCAGTTGCATTTTTTATTATAACGGGTTTCTTTTCAAGTTTTTTTGATTCAGTATCACTCATTTCCAACTTTTTAGTAACTTTTCTTATCTAAGGTTTCCTCTATTTATTTATTTATTCGATTATTATGATATTACGCATGACACACAGTGTTACCAACCTTTACCAAAAAAAACCCTAAGTTTTTTCTGAATTTCCCTAAAAATCCCTAAATAGAATTTTAAATTATAGACATCGTATCGAAGTCACAACACAACACAATAAATCACATAAACTAACAAGAATCTCTTGCTTGACTTGTCGTCAACGACAAATATGAATGAAGGTGTGAGTGAATGAGGTGAGGTGAGTGAGTGACATAAATAAATGAATACGGCAATGTGCCGCGCAGTTCACTCGTTTCATATCGTGCGTTCCTTTCTACGCACAAAACTGAAAACACATGCTTTGTTTTCGATTTTGCAAGTTTCGTTTGAAATCCCTAAAAAAATCCCCAAAATATTCCAGTCCCTAAATTTAGGGACAAAATCCCTAAGTTGGGAACCGTGATGACAGAGCACTGTCTGTAATTGTTGTAATGTTGTACTATAATTTATACCAAAGAGCTTATAACCAGTATATAAAAAAGTGTGTGTGTGTGCAAGTCACACATGGTAGAAGTGAAACTTCTGAAAAGTCCCTGATTAAAATTCTGACGAAAGTAACGCTTACTAAAAAACATTGGTTGCCATGGCAACGGCATGACCAATGTTTTTCGCTAGCTAACTTCATACCTTTATATTTTAAGATGTCAGACATTAATTCAAAACTAAGAAGATAAATAAGATAAATGGCTAGGCTGTATGAGCTAGAACCCTTTGCCTTCCAAAATACAGGAAAACATAATAAAAGCAACATGGCGCGTAACCGAAAAACGTGACGATTTGCTACAAAAATTTCTCCCATACGTCGATAAAGAAGTTTCACTTCAAAAAGACGTTTAGTGAACTACCTAATCATTATACACTCAGCGAAGTAAACTGTACAGTCTAAGTAGAGATACTACGTATAAAGGCGATGATAGCTCAGTGGTAGTGACGTCGGACGCCGCGGCGAAGGTCGTGGGTTCGAATCCTACAATGAGCTTGAGCTTTCGGTGAAGGAAAACATCGTGAGGAAACCATAGCACGGTGGTAGGGTACTTTGTAGTACCCGCCTGGCTGGCTACCACCATCAAGTTGAAAATCTGTCGCCAAACACCTATTGGTGTGTTCCGGCAGCTGCACTTGAGAGCCAGATCCTTCTAGGCTTCGTGTGCTTACCACCTTCGGCCACATCATCACCTACCATAGTGAGATTGTGGTCAAACACAAGCCTATACAAAGTAAAAAAAAAAAAAAAACCAAAGAGTAAAATAATAGACCTATACAGGAGCAGTAGATCTTGCCAAACAACAAAAGCTGGCCATGGTGACAAAGACAAAAAAAAGTTTTGTCCTTGCTATTTACATGGGGCTACCAATTAGCGATCTCGCTCTATCAATCAAGGTCATTTTATGGCTAAATCTATAGGTATTTTATCTAAGGGTTTATATCACTGGCTACTCAAAACCATTTTTTGTATAAGCGCTTGTTTTCAACTAAGATAATTTATATCTATATTGTTATAATAAAAAAAAAACTAATTACCTACACATTATAAAAATATAAGCAATTACAACTAAAAACGAAGACCGTCACCAAATGGGAGCGTGCCCAGAATGCTGGCTGCATTTCCACTTTGGATAGCTAAGCTTATCCGTTGACCGAAATAAAAGCCACTGGCTTGACTTTGTAAAATAATGTTGCCATATTTAATGTAATAGTGATACGAGTGATGAGTTTTAATATTTGTTTTTTGTTTTTACCGATCCATCTCCGCGTGTGAATTCGCCACTAGAGGCGCTAGTGTAGCGTGAGTCTTTGAAATGTCAAATTTCACTGTTTCTGAGTGAACTACGTACGCGGGTTTATTTCTAATTAGAATAATGCTGTGAATATTTTGCAATACCTGAGACTAGTAATGGCAAATATGAGTTCATCATCATCATCATCTCAGCCGCAAGACGTCCACTGCTGAACATAACCCTAAGGATTTCCAATAGGACCGGTCTTAAGCGGCCTGTATCCAGCGTTTTCTGACGACTTTTGCAACTATATTATACAATATATTTGACGTATATTCCCGGCCTTATACTATACTTTGTTCCTATCTATGCAAGAAAATAAAGGAATCTATATATATATATATAAATGCATCCCTTGTCCCGCCATAGCTTGAGAACGACTTTACCGATTTCATTCATCTACTTTTTTAAAATGAAATTAAGTCATTGATATTTTTGCATCAGATAGGCAGTTTATCGAGGAATATAGGCTACTTTTTAATTAAGTTGAAAACGCAGGTGAAACTGCAGGGGATGGCTAAAATCTATTATTTAAAAATTAATTTAGTATTTGCGATTTTGGAGGATGATTGGTGTTGAAATTATTGAAATGGTATGTGTCATCAGATGAAAAAGTCCTAAGTGGACTTAGGGACTTCTGCAACTGGGCCCTTCAAATCAAAATAGTGTAAGTAAACTATTTAGGGAGTAGTCCGATTGTCACCTTCCTATCATTCTAAATCGGAATCTAACTACGATTAGACCTTCCGATTTCCTAATTAGAGTTTCTTCTAAATAGAGTAGTGTAATAAATGCTTTATACTAGCGTAGCTACTTAAAGTGATTATAATAATATGCAACTAAATATCTCAGACCAAGATTTTTTCTTGGTCTGAGCTTCATGTGTATCACGTTTCTTATATAGGTATTTGAATTTTATAGGTGAACGAGTGGTTCTCTCTCTGACGTTTGTTTATGCCGTAGTCGATAAATATTTTACCGGTGTCAAGCCAAGCTCTAGTTTCACCTTGTGAAGGTTAAAGTTAACATCATCCATCCACTTCGTTCGGTCTTCTAATTTGGCAAATCCGGTGAATTAGTGAAGTAGGATTTTTGATTATTATTGTGAAACTATTATCTAGCAGGTTTGTAGAAATAGATATTGTTTTTGACCTCATTATACTAATCTTATTTCTTTTATTTGTTATCGCTGAATATTCTTTATTGAACTATAGGTAGGTATATAATCGCGTTGTTATATTTTATGATAAAGAAGAGACAAGAGATTAAAGAAATATTATGAGAAAACAAAATAAAAGATTACTCAAATAGATAAATAGGTAGATCTTCACGGGTCACGGACAACCTATATTTGACCTTGCCGGTATGCCCGGTTCAAAGAGAATTTATTATATCACTGCACGATCGATACATTTTGTCATTTACCACCCTACATACCTACCTATAAATTTTATTATGTAATTTTTCATTATACAGGAACCTCTTCAATATGCCGATCAAGTCCATAAAAGCTCGCCAGATCTTTGACTCCCGTGGTAATCCCACTGTGGAGGTTGATTTGGTAAGACCTATAGAAATTAAGTATAGGTACAGTCACGAGCATAATTAAATACTCAATAAAAAAAAAAATACTTGATTTTCTCTGAAAGTACTCATTGAAATTTTATGATGTTACAAACATAGTATTATCGAACCAATACTACTATCACAGCGTAATTACATACATTGTTCTATCGCGTTTGAAGTCACGCGAAATGCCGCTTTGTATAGGCATTCGTAATTGCTGCATTGTGTCCATTGGCCGACTGTAAGAGTTACATAGACTGGGCTATTATGATATAGGTGTTATCTCAAAGTTGCTATGGTTATTTCACAAAAAATATGCTTTAGAATTTTACTAAGCTTTTGACTGTGCCTACTTACTTGATATTTTATTTTATTTGCAACAATACACACTATTTACCGATCCTATTGGAGTTCCTTAGGGGAGGCCTATGTCCAACAGCGGACCTCTTGCGGCTGAGGTGATGAAACTATATGTATAGGAAGTTTCCTCATGGCTCCCGCATTGTTTCTGCCAAGTGGCAAGGTTCAAAGCAGTCTGACAGTGTTGAATGTCTTAGATTGAATGTGAAACTATTATTTAGAGCCTGGACTTTTTTTCAATATAGGAACCTATGATAAAAGACTGGGAGCAGCAGCCAATATTGAAACTATTTGTATACAACAAAAAGAGCAATTTATAGTATGTTTCCTTGTATATTATGTTCATACAATTACATAGAAATATAGGAATGCTTAGAACAAAAGTAAATGTCCACAATATAAATAAGGTATATTTATATCATAGTTCATTATTTAATACAAGGTAGCATTATATTGAAGATAGGGATGTTTGGCAAATGCTGCACTCTGGAGAGGTGCACCTTGCTTTGCTATTTTTTAAGTATTAGACATAAATAAGCATATTCACTCTTTATTAAGAACTTGTTTGGCTTACTATTTTATTATTTACTTTTTCTTATTATGTACTTATTATTTTTTAATATATATTTTTTTTCAATGTTTGTAAAGCATTTGAAAAAATATATTATAGTTAGATTATCAAAATATCAAAAAAATAACCTTGCTGTGTTTTATGCAGGTTCTTCTCAGTTGAAGGCTGAATTCCAAACCAACCACTGGTTTGAAAGCTCAATTCAATCTATAAGTGCCCTTCTGGGGTCTAAACTGATAAATTACCTACTTGATAGAGATTTTTTTTTATTAAATATTTTGATGTACAAAATCTCTGTGTTAATGAACAGAAATGCTACTGTGAGGATACTAATTTGTTTACACTTAGAGGAAAACTCGAGAACTCGAAACTATAAATAGCTGGCACCTCTTTTTGCATAATGAAGATAGCTATGGTTTAGCTATAAAATATTTAAAATAAACTAAATGAGCATCTACATCTGTTTGCTGTCTAATTTTTCTATCTGCATTAGCTATAAAGTCTGACCGAAGGTTTCACCAAACTTGAGATTCATTATTTAGCACCAAGTTACAGCCTACCCTTTTTACATTGGGTAGTGCAATCATAGGTTTCTTTCAATTTAAAACTAGTTCATTTATAATAAACCAATTTGAAAACTGAGATGAAATGATGCAATATTTACATTGTCTCAGTCTATTAACACAAAAAAATAGAAAAGGACCTAAAATAATTCTAGGCTTTGTGTGCTTACCACCTTCGGCCCCATCATCACTTACCATGGCGAGATTGTGGTCAAATACAAGCCTATACAAAGTAAAAATAAAAAAATAGAGGCACACCCATATGCACAGGAGAACCAGCTGATTTAACTTGATTAATATCAATACTTACTGAGTTCTTCCCCATGAGATTATCAGATCAAGTGCATAATATTTCATTTTATGTAAAAGTGTTCTGTGATTAGCGTAATCGAAAGCCTTAGTTAAATCACAGACAACGCCAATAACATAGTATGTATTTAAAAGAAAAGTAGTATGTATATCAGTTAAATGATTTCCATAGTAGAGGCTCTGCTTAGTTTGTCATCAAATGGCTGTTTAATAATAACCCACAATATTGTTATATTATATTAATCCAGGCCCTACTAATAACATAGGAAAAAATAATTAATTTCTTAGATAGAAGGCTCGAAAAAGTAAGTAAACTCCTGGCTGTATTTCACAGGTAACCGAGTTAGGTCTTTACCGTGCTGCTGTTCCATCCGGTGCGTCCACCGGAGTTCATGAGGCTCTGGAACTGAGAGACAATGTCAAGGGTGAATACCATGGCAAGGGCGTGCTCACTGCAATCAAGAACATTAATGACATCATTGCCCCTGAACTGCTCAAACAGAACATTGAAGTCACTCAGCAAAAGGAGGTAATAATCTATATTAAAATTCCAGTTATAAGTACTGCTAAATCTCAACTACTTACTGCTGTATCATTTTACCTATTATTGATTCTAATGAAAGTAAAAGATTATATGAAAAGCAATAATGTTTATTACTACCATGTTTTAGTAATCTTGTTTGTCAACAGATAGATCAGTTCATGATCAATTTGGATGGCACAGAAAACAAGTCCAAGCTTGGTGCTAATGCCATCCTCGGGGTATCCTTGGCTGTTGCCAAAGCAGGAGCTGCCAAGAAGGGTGTTCCCCTATACAAGCACTTGGCAGACTTGTCCGGAAACAGCAACATTGTGCTCCCAGTGCCTGCCTTCAATGTTATCAATGGGGGATCTCATGCAGGCAACAAGCTGGCTATGCAGGAATTCATGATCCTACCTACTGGTAAGTGAAAGTCAATAGTAATACCTTTGTTAGTAACACTGATTATTACAGGTAGATATGTGGTTATTGTGAATATTATATTAAAACCTAATATATGACATGTATAATGTTATCTTATTAATATTATTATAAATGCGAAAGTGTGTGTGTGTGTGTGTGTAGCTCCGTAATGGCTTAACGGACTTGCATGAAACTTAGCACATAAATGAAAAAAAAAAAAAAAATGAAAATATTTTTTATTCAAATAGGCCTTCACAAGCACTTATGAATAGTCTGACTCTAACGCTCGGTTCGGAAGGTTGCTTTTACTGAGAAGAGCCGGCAAGAAACTCAGCAATTACTCTTTTCAAAACCAACTCAGATTTATTACATTAAATTATTTATCTAGTCTCACTGACAATATATGTGTGTTATAACAAAAAAGAAAAGAAACAAAATGATGAGTGACATAGTTAATAAATAGATAGCAAATTTAAGCAGACCAGCCCCCACAAGCAGCACCTGTTCACAAGTATGACGCATGTGGCAGCCATCGCCCTCCTCGCACATATTGTAGGGAAGTGAGCGACCCGCCACACGACGCCGCCGCAAGCAAAGGCCTCAAAGTGAGCATGACTACCATAAGCTTGCTAAAAAGAAAAACAATTTCACGGAATATGAATAAGAACACACAATATGTTATCACTGTTACCATTCACATGTTTATAGGGCAAAAAAAAAAAAATTAAGTGTATCATAATAACAATATTAAAAAAAAATATGATAATATATTACACAAAAATTTATATACATACACAAAAGTAACAAATCTACCAAGCATTATCGTCTTTTAAATAATCATTCACAGTATAGTAAGATTTTTCAATTAAAACAGCTTTAATACGGTCCTTAAATCTTTGTGAAGGCAAATTTAAAATTGAAGTAGGGATTTTGTTATAGAAGCGTGCACCTAGTCCAAGAAATGAACCTTGCACTTTTTGTAGTCTATAAGCAGAGGTCACAAGTTTGTGCTTATTCCTAGTATTGATCGAGTGTACTTCACATTTTTTCAAAAAACCACTAATATTTTGATAGACAGGTTATCCCTGGAAAATAATATTTATGCATGTTCACCACCTTCGCCTTATTATTATCACTTACCATGTTGAGATTGTGGTCAAACACAAGCCTATCTCAAGTAACAAAACTATTTATTATAGAAAATTGATTATTTTATGTGAAACTAGCTTCCGCCCCGCGTTTTCACCCGCGTTCCCGAGGGATCTTGTGTTTTCTCGGGATAAAAAATATATTGCCTATAGCCTTCCTCGATAAATGGGCTATCCAACTGAAAGAATTTTTCAAATCGAACCAGTAGTTCCTGAGATTAGCGCGTTCAAACAAACTCTTCAGCTTTATAATATTAGTATAGACAAAGTCAGACTTAAAAAGAATACACACCCTCAATTTCTTTGCTTATTTTTCTTTGTTATATTAATATAGTAATAAATAATTTCTGCAATAAAGATTATAGGTGTTTGCTGTTATAGGAATCATTAAAACAATAACAAAGGTATGGAAATTATTCATTGAATACAAATTTGCAGTAAGGTTATTTGGTTATTTTCATATCACTCTGACTACGGTATCAAGCTATATTTTAAAAACAAAATAAGTAGGTAGTGCTAGTTTCCTCCCCGCGGTTTCACCTCCCGTGATCATATGTTGTAAAAATAAGCAATTATACTATATTTATTTTTTTGACACAGGTGCCACCTCATTCAGTGAGGCTATGCGCATGGGCTCTGAAGTGTACCACCACCTGAAGAAGATCATCAAGGAGAAGTTCGGCCTCGACTCCACGGCCGTCGGTGACGAGGGAGGCTTCGCGCCCAACATTCAGAACAACAAAGACGCCCTCTACCTCATACAAGATGCCATCCAACAAGCTGGATACACCGGCAAGGTTTGTATAAAACTGATTGGACAAAACAAACATTTCCGGACATAAAGTATTTAAGTCATACCTATGTACCTAGTAGCACAGACTTTAGAATGAGTTTACTGATTTCATGATATTTTTTTTTGAAAATTGAATTTATTTCCTTATTTTTTAGATAGAAATCGGTATGGATGTTGCTGCTTCAGAATTTTTCAAGAACAACACTTATGATCTCGACTTCAAAAACCCGAAGTCCAACCCAGCAGATTACTTGTCTTCAGACAAACTTGCCGACCTTTATCTGGATTTCATTAAGGACTTCCCAATGGTTTCAATCGAGGACCCCTTCGACCAAGACGACTGGGCGGCGTGGGCCAGCCTTACCTCCCGCACACCCATACAGATTGTTGGTGACGATCTGACTGTAAGTTACCGGCCTATAATTAAAAACTTTAGGGAACAACTTGCCAGTACAAATAATATTAATTGTGTTGATATTTATCTAAATTTGGGCTATCTACCGACCAAGAGTTATTGTACTACTTATGTTACAACAGGTAACAAACCCTAAGCGCATTGCCACTGCCGTTGAAAAGAAGGCGTGTAACTGCCTCTTGCTGAAGGTCAACCAGATCGGAAGTGTCACCGAGTCTATCGACGCTCACTTGCTGGCCAAGAAAAACGGATGGGGCACTATGGTTTCCCACAGGTAAGACATCTTATACAAAACACTTATTGTATATCTTAACATGAATTATGAAACAAGTTACTAAAATTTTTACAATTACCCAACAGCTTAAAGAGAACAAAAATTGAATCTAAGCATATTGGCTAATATTGTTAAACTTTTTGTTAATTATAATTTTATTTTTAAAAAAATATCTAAGGTCTGGTGAGACTGAAGACACATTCATCGCCGACTTGGTAGTCGGTCTGTCGACCGGTCAGATCAAGACGGGCGCTCCGTGCCGCTCTGAGCGTCTTGCCAAGTACAACCAGATCCTTCGTATCGAGGAAGAACTCGGCGCCGCAGCAAAGTATGCCGGCAAGAACTTCCGTAGGCCCGTTTAAATATGTTTCAACTTATGAACATGTTTGAACACTATAGATATCATCATTTATATGTATAGTCGTTGACACTAGTGGTTCGATATTTGAATGTGCTTTTACAATTCGCCATTACCGCATACCGCATTTCAAGGCACAGACAGATAAGAAAGTATTTTTATGATTTTAATATGCATAGTGGATATTTAAACGGCTTCTCCCGAAATTATTTTTAAGGTACAAGTGTCGAATGTATGAAACTATTTATTTAAAACCATTTTATTAATTATTCAGTAAATAAATACGTTCACTAATGTGGTGTTATTTTCTTGTTTTAGTCATACTGGTAGTTATTATCAAAGTTAGTCACAAAACTGTGACTAATCAATCAGTATCAGCATATCTATTGTTATCTGTTGTATATGTGTGTGAACTTGAAAGCTATAATCAGTTGAACATTCTGATTCATATTTAAACACAGTGTAAAAGGTGAGAATGCTATATCATAATTTACTGCACTCTCGTCACAGTTTTCTGTGAAAATAAACATGGTAATTAAATTAAGAGCAAAGTATAGACTACTTTAGTTTTATTACCTTAGTTAAAGATTACTAACTATACACTTACCTATTTACCGTAAGTAATAAAGTTTCGTCCCATATTTACAAAGATCGCAATATCGTTAAGACAAACCAATGACTATTTTGATGATCAAAGTGAGAATTATTGAGTAGTTTGATTAGGTTAGGAGGAGGACCGGAAGAAAATGAGGGAGGTGCACACAATGTATAACGTGTAGGCGTTACTTAGGTAATTTCAATCAAATAGTCAAACAAATTAGCTTCATATATTGTTGGAAAGAATAATGTTGTTTTATATCACTGTTTCTAACGAAGTGAAGACCTATAACATGTAGGTATGACGTGACCCACACGCATTCTCCGCGTGCTACGTACACTTTACGTCACCGTGCGGCAGGTTTGCTACTAGCACAGGATAGTTCGTGTCTGAGGCGTGCAACTTGTTTATCGTGTCTCTTTAGATAATAAAAACTATACCGCTCCTACATTAAATAAACATTGAGCTCATTACGCCCATTATAATAAGATTGGAGACATTAATATCGATTTAACCAGCGAACGAAACTTGTTTGAACAGTTTGCATTTAACTTATAAATAACTTAGTAACAGTTAAAAAATGTCTGGAATTAAGCCAGAGCTCAGTATAGTGACGTATATGTGTCCGACTCATCCTGTCCAGCTCTATGAGTTAATTGTGGAGTTACTGGAGGAAGCAATTAATTGTTTTGCTACTTTACAATATGAAAGTAGAAGCTCAGGACCTTTTCCTGATCGTCCTGATCCTTTCAACACTAATAAAGTGGATTTGGGTGAGTACATGCCTACATTTAACTCATCTAGGTGGGTTCGGTTTAACTCCCGAATTATTATTTCTTGCGGGTAGGTAGGTAGGTACATTTGTCTCCATGCCATTAGAATGCTAGGTAAGAAAACCTAAATTCGGTTTGATTATTACAAAATGCGGGGTATCTGTTTATAATTTGATTTTTTTGTAGGCTACTTACCACTTAGGTCAAACCACGTTTATATCCGTGGGTCAAACATCCTACCTACTTAATATAAATGCGAGTTTGTGTGTATATATTTGTTACCACTCGGCGTACTTCTAATATACGTTAGGTCTTGGAATAGAACATAAGGCATTTGCCTATTTATGCCGGTAACGCGGGTAAAAGCGGTGGAAGCTAGTACCTACCTTTCTAAATCGTGCAGTTTCGTGCGCCCCGGCCATACATTTTACCTATATGAAACTAGCTGTCCCCCACGTTCTCGAGAAAAAAAGGACCCTATATCCCATACCATAGGCTATCTGCGTACCAAATTTCATCGCAATCGGTTCAGCGGTTTAGGCGTGAAAAGGTAACAAAATACTCACATCCGCATTTATAATATTTTGTTACGGATAAAACTTTGAAAATACGTACCTACCTCCATTGTCCAACCGGAGAATTTATGTACCTACCTATCTCTTGTGACTAAAGCCTTTAATAAATAAATAAAAAAAATGTACCTAACTACCCATTGAAAATCCGCAGGTAGCAGGAATCTAAAAGGTATTTACTTACCTAAGTTTTATAAGTAGGTATGATTATTTTTCAGCATTTATGACCGCAGCTGCTTTCATGAAGCTTCGCGATCACAAAAATGCTTCGGTTGAACTGTTACCGGTGACACCAGTCTTCGCGCATCAAATGAATGTGGAAAATAAACCAGGATATTTCTCAGACATCATAATTCATTCTGATAAGAAGTAAGAAAGTCAAAAGATTTAAAGCCCGAGTCTTGTGGTCCAACTTCAATTCCCATCCCTTGATTTTGATTCGTTTAAAACTATTGTTAGCTTATTTAGGCCTATGAAAACAATATTTTTGGCTACTACATTGATTCATGTTATTTTTATTTCTTATTTGAACTAAATTCTCTAATGTTTTAACGCATATTTCTTGCGTTTTAATTTATTTCAACAATTTTAAGCATCTATGGGGCGTAATTATGTGATTCGCGTGTGAGACATATGGGAATTAATTATTGTGTGTATTTATAATGCTTTTAAAACTATTTAAACCCGTAAGTTGGTTCCTTATCAATAAATAACGGACATTGTATAGGTCTATAACATTTTTAATGAAAAATGAACTCATACATAAATCTACTGCATAAGGCTAGTGCGCAAATTACAAAATAACGTCTCATAGGCGCTTAAAATTAACGTAATTAATTAAAACGCAATAAATATTCGTTAAAAATTAAAACGGGGTCCATCCACCTAAAGATCTACCTATCTACTTAATTGCGATCATTCTTACTAAATAACAAGCATCTTATTTATTTGTTTCCAAACTTACATCAAGCAAATACCTACTTACGTTAGATAAAAATTATCATCAAGCTAATAATATGTCATTGACTCTCGATAAGAAACACTTCTATTATTCTACAATTAGCCCCAGACTACTAATATCGTTTTATCGGAGTGTGGCAGTTGTAAAAGTGAATATATTAAATTGTTACAGAGCTCATAACGTGAATACTTTGTTAGACCTTCGCGGCTGCACTTATGCTTACAGTGATGAGGACTCGCTGAGTGGTAGTAAAATTGTACTAAAAACGTTGAAAGAAAAAGGAGAAAATGCTTCGTTCTTCGGATCGCTATTAAGTACGGCACCGCGGTATTATTATAATTCCTATAGACAATCATGAATAGCATAACTTTACTAACACAAATTTCAGGATCTGGTTCGCATTTGGCATCAGCTCAAATGGTGCTAACTAAACAAGCTGAATGGGCGGCGGTTGACTCGACAACTCTGCTCTACTCAAAAAAGTTCATGTACGATGGTGGCAAAGACATTATAACTCTAGAAACATTGGGTCGTCTTCCACCTTATCCGATAGTGGTTAATAGCAAATTAGCAGGTATGTGTGTAGGAGTTACTTCATCATATTCAGCCTAGGGTTGTCCACATCAGGACAGGCCTCTTCCATAGGTTTCCTCAATAATCGGGTGAAAACTGAAAACTGCCTCTCCTAAGCCCCAGCAGCTCTAACCATGTAGATAGGTACTTACATAAAAAGCATTCACTAGTTTTGTTTTACCCAAATACTATTTTTACTTGCGTTCGCCACTGACAAACTCATTGTTAATAGAAGCTACGGGGGAGCTAAGGGGCTCAAGCCCACCCCACCACCCCCAAAGCATCTGGGTCCACCCCTGACAAATCTCAAATTAACCATGATATTATCCTACTACATCGATATATTACGCACCCGCAACTGGGTCAAGCCCCTCCAAAATCAAAATCCTCCATAATATAAGTACCTGAACAGAACCAAATTTACAAAACACTAAAAGTATCCATCGTGGACCATGATGTAGAAATTTATAGTGTGTAGGTTTTGGAGACGCACCTGTTTACTTTATCTATCTGTAATATGGATATTTAGTGTACCTACATGTGTTTTGGATCTGTTCAGGTACTTATGTAGCTGACTGTACCTATTTAATAATAATTTTCGTTACAACTGCTATTCAGTACCCAATAATAATAACCTCCTAATAATAATGATTCGCATAGGGACGTTACACAACACAGGGTCTGTGCAGTTTGTGTGGTCGTGGATTAGACGACTGTCTGAACGCTTTACCGACCACGTAATTCTATCATATTTTTTTTTTAAATTCTAATGTTCACCATTGCAAAGATAAGAAAGTTTTACAGATTTATTTTGCAGTGGTCTATTTTATGCTGCGATATTTATTTGCTTTAACTAAATTGTTTTAGAAAAAATTAAGAAAGCCATAACGGATGCACTGCTCACTCTCCCTCAAACCACAGAGTGGAGAACGAAGTTTAGCAAATTCGGCGTGATAAAATTTGAAAGCAACAGTGATGTCGCTTACGATGGGCCGTCTGCACAGATGTGGGCCATCCAGAACGAAAAACTCAATGTTAGGTATTATTAGAGTGTTCCTGATAATATCATTATTGTACATTATATACATTCTGTATGTTGATTACACTCCCAAATAATGCACAGATTAGTTTAAGTAATGATACTCCTAAAAATATTTTCAATAAAAATACAAAGTTGTTTTTGCTTTTTTTCATTTCCAGGAACAGTGTCTTTTATATAATAAATACAAAAATAAGTTACAATTTTGCAAACTACTTCTTCGTTTCTTTTTGAAGGACAATATTTAGTGATATCACTTCTTTGCGTCTCTTGCCAGATTCAATAAGAACGCCACGGGGTATTTTGATTACTGCTAAAGCGGGTGAGACTTTTTTGGAGGGTTTTTTCTCTTCTGAATCTTTCTGCAATAATTATTTAATTTTTCATTGAAAAAACAGTCATCATCAAATAAATAAATCAAATCTATCATCTGGCCTGAATTTAACAGCCTGAATGTTATATCCTGTCATCAAATTAAAAATAAAAGCTTTAGTAAGTAATTTTTAATATTTGTAATGTATTTAATTTAAATAATTACATCTAATGCTGTAGTTAAAAGTGTATCTACATTTTTGAACAGATTAGACTTCATAAATGCCAGAGACAAAAAAAAACAAAACTAAAATTAAGTTCTTATAAAATTATAGGACTTTAAAGATCTACTTTTAAAAACTGCATCAACTACTATTATTATTTGAAGCACTAAACAATTCCACCGCCATTGATGTGGTTAATCTCTTCTTCGGAGAGAGGTTGCCTCTGATAGCGGGCTGGTAGATCAATGTCAGAGATGGCCCTAGTGCTCATTGCAGCTGCTGGTTGTCCCTGTCGAGACATATAAAGCAGTTAATATATTTGTAATGTAAACTTAAACATTTGATTATTTATGTAATTTTTACCAAAATATATTTGAGCAACAACATACGACATGAAATGAAATAATTTATTCATACAAATAGGCCTTCACAGGCACTTCATATTATTATAGAGAAGGTTTATTATAAGTAGGTCTGCTATTTATAATATGTATATGTACATATCCAATTAGTTGGTTACGACTTACGGTACGATCCAATACTTGAGTACGTATCGAAAACGATACATTAAAAAATATATTTTGAACATTATGCATGACATACGACAGGAGCGGCGGGCGCTGCTGCAGCGGCTGGTGCTGCAGTTGGTGCTGCAGAAGGCGTCGCTGAAGGTGCTCCTAAGCCACCTTTACGGAACTTTATTACAGGAATACGAGCAAGAGTAGCTGTTAATCGAACCATAATGTAATATCTATGAGGAAACTTTTAGGTATCAAAATTAAGGCCAAAATTTTAGAACAAAACCTATAATTTTCAATTTTTTTTTAAATTCTTTCCGAGTAATTCTGACAGTGACACTGACGTCTGTCTGACAGTAATGTCAATAGGGTATGGTAGGTATAAGTTAGCGCTAGGGAGCGTAGCAGGGAGGGAGGCCATCATCTTCGGATTTGACGATTTAATATTTGTTTTTTTTTAAGGGGGTCACACACGGCGAAGATACTATAATATTTTATTTAAAGATCATGAGACAGCATTATACTAAGAAAAGAGAAGCAAAGACCTACCTCTTACTTACCTACTTTCCTTCTCTTTCGCTGGTATAGCACTGTCTCATATATCTTAAGATAAAATTAATATTTTTTAATGTTTTTACCGATCAATCTCATTCGTATATCTCCTAACACTCTGACACTAGCGGAATGCCGAAATTGTGTGAAATAAACACATCTGATGCCCAGTGGCGTAGCGTGGGTTTTCGCCACCCGGGGCTGACCGGAAATTTGCCCCCCCCCCGCCCCTATTTTTTAAAATAATTAGTTAAGTTTTAATATTTTATTCAACGGACTTAATGTACATCGTACAACTTATTGAATGTCAAGATAAACTACCACTGCTTCGGAAGGAACATACATCTTCACAGCCCACTTCGGGAGCCTGGTGCCTAGGGTGATGGATGCGGCAGCTGCTGCCGAACATCGGCGAACCAGGTGCCCTTTGCAGGCGGCTGTACTTGGGGATCGTGCGATCAATATGTCCCGTATGGTTGGACGCTCTGAACCGCGGAATCTTCACCCTCCTGCGTAGGCCGTAGAGGGTGGTAGCGATCTCCCCCGAAGCGGCGTTAGCACACGGGTTCCTTGCCTTGGGACCTTAAGGCCTCGCGTCAGTATACATTTGGCGCGAGGAGGCGCTGGCCCAGGGCGAGAGGCCGGCACCACGCGAGGTGGAAGGGCGCATAGCGCAGCTGCGTACGCTTGCTATCCAGGAGTGAAAGTCCAGGCTGGAGCACCCTAGTGCGGGTCTGAGGACCATTGTGGCCATCCGTCCAGTGTTGGAGCAGTGGCTGGAGCGGCGGCACGGCTCGATGATCTTCCGGTTGACAAAGATCCTCTCGAGCCGACCCCCGTGTGTCACCACTGTGCTCACGGATGCCTCGGCAATGACGTCGTCGTAGAGGGGGCCTCCCACCAGGCTGTCGCTGCTGGAGCAACGACAGCCTGGTGGGAGCGCTGGAGCATTCATCCGCGCACCTACCGTGCGCGGATGAATGCTCCAGCGCCCTCGTGCACCCAGCCGGCAGCGACATATTGGAATAAATACCCCAGGTTTTTAGTCAGTATGAGTCTGACGTAACCCCACCGCTTCCCCCCAGAGCCGTGGGGTATCCATGAGGATAACTTCTTCTGAGCTCATCGATTTCATCTCGCCCCCTCTCTTTCGAACCCTGCAGTTTCGCTTGGCACGTAACATTGCGGGCGCGATTTTGATTTTATTTTTATTATTTCCAATTGAAAAAATCGTGGCGCTTGCTGCCGCCCCCTTTCGAATGCCACCCGGGGCCATGGCCCCCCCGGCACCCCCCACGCTACGCCACTGCTGATGCCATTTAAACAAGAAGTGAAAGTGAAGAATAATTACACAAATTGTAAACAATTTAAGAAGTAGTGCGGCTGGCACCTTGCTAACAATAATCGCACTAAATTGGAATCTAACTACGTTTACACCTTCCGATTTCCTAATTAGAGTTAATACAAATAGTATAGTGTAGTAACCTCTTTAGCGTGGATGGATTTCCTTCGAATGCTTCGATGCATCAAAGAGAATCAATGTATAGGAATGATTTCGGACTAAATAAATACTTAAAGACGTAGGTAAAATACAATAGTCATCGCGTGGCTGCACTAGTAGAGATAGTAGTTTTCACTATGTTGCATGTTGGCAAAATTTCCAAATGACAACAAAGCAGCTTTCGTTTGAATATATTCTACTAGCTTCCGCCTCGCGGTTTCACCCGCGCGCGGTCCCGATGATTCTTATATAATACTTTATAAGCAATACTATTGATGACGGCAGTAGTATCGACACTATTGATAGTTTTGCGTCCAATGGTATCGATCGTATCGATAGTATTGCAAAATTGCCGTTAAAAACTCAAAAACAATCGATACTGTCTAAAGTACCGATAGTTTTGAACTATCGATTGTCAGTGATTGTTCGATACTATTGTAATTATACTGAAATCTATGTATAGAGGTAAGTAAACGACTGCAACCAGCGTTGCTATTTTATTTTACGGTAGGTAATTATTAAGTGCTTTAATTTTTAGTTTAAAACTTGAGGATTATTGTTAATTGTGTGGGCCTATATTAGATAAAATGGGACATAAATACTATTGAAACATAGCTGACTATCGATAGTGTAAAACAATCGATAGTATCGATAATATCGATTGTTTTCGAGTTTTTAATGGCAATTTTGCAATACTATCGATACTATCGACACTATTGGACGTGAAACTATCGATAGTATTGCCGTCATCAATTCTATTGCTCAAAAGCACTATCGATACAATCGATAGTATCGATGTTATTGAAACATGGTAATGCTATCGATAAATTACTGTTACTATTGGTTTTGCCTTAACTATCGATAAACAATCGATAGTCTATCGATATTGAACTATTGATATGCAACACTAGTTTGTGATTGTCATTGCGTTTAGTGTTTGTTTTACTAGAAATAACGCCTCTCGTAGTAATCTTTTTACATATCTATTGGCGGCTACGGGTTTTGCTATTCCTCATTAAAAATAGAAATGGGTAAAGAAGACGCAACAGCAAAGAAACGCCGAAAAATCAACACCAGTTCAACTAGTGAGGTTTCCAGGCAAGCGTCGGTACCTGTAGATGTTTATAAGGTTAGGATTTATATTCAAATCACTTTATTTTACATATAAAAATGTTTTAGGGATTAAATATAAAACTCCCCTAAATGGGTATAGACACGTTTCCCAAGAATAATAATGAAGACTAAATAAATAACATAGGATCAAATTTCAAAATTTAGTTATAATTACTATTTTATTGCATCGGACGCAAATATTAGGTCTGAGAGTAGCCCTATGGCGATTGTCCACCGCCGCGTTCTACGACCGATCACCGCGAGCATTTGCTGCCTCCGCAGCCGCACGTCATCACCAGCACAGACAGAGTAACTTTTTATTAACTGAGACATCCTGAAGATTTCAATGTTTCAACTGTAACTGCACCACAACTTTGTATCACCTATTGATGCACTAATGATATATTCCAATTTTAGTCAATTTTGCATTCCAAATAATAATATAATGAAACCAAGCTTATCAGATCTTAATTAAATTGATTATGTTGAAAACAAATTCTGTTCTTTGAATTAAATTAAAATATACTTTACTTTGGATGGTGGTGAACTTTGAGAATGAATCTGCATTGCATATGACTACTGCAAAATAGAGTCAATAATAGAATGACATGCTGTAAAAATTTTAGTAAACTAATTTAGTATTTTATTTATTGACATAAATCTGTTACCTGTTACATTGTTTTTTTTATCCTGCTACCCAAAGCCCTGTAGAAGAAATTGCCTCAACATTAAGACCACCTGTTTTGTAATCACTTCTTCTTTTCATTACTAGCTACCTTCTTCATTTTGTTTCCTATATTTTGTGTATAAATATAATATTAAACATTTATTATGCATAATAAATGTTTTTTTCTGTTATTAGTTTTAGTAGTTATACATAATCCAATATTACAATTTAATGCTAAATTATTATAATATAATTTCAGCGGGTTGTAGAATTTGAAGAATCCGAAGCTCAGTTGCGTCCTGCAGAAAAGGATGCAGCATTTTTCAAGAAGATATGCCAAGATATTAGGCAGCTCTTTGCAGATATTGGAGAGTTAAAATCAATAGATACTCCAGATGTATGTAAACTGCTTCTCATTACCATTCTGTTTTTTTTATCAGCCTGTTGTTAATATTTTTAAATATGTATACATGTATTTTTACATAGGCCAAAGACAAAATCAATTCTAAGAGGGTGGAAGCATCTTTACTTCTAGTAGCATTGAAGAAACTCAATCGCCTGGAGAAAGTTCGCACTCGAGCAGGCCGTGATGCCCTACATAAGGAAAAGGAAAGTGTGGATTCTACACATCTACTTTTGCAGAATTTACTTTATGAAGCTGATCATTTAAACAAGGAGGTTACTAAGTGCTTGCAGTTTAAGTCTCAAGATGAGGAGATAGAACTAGTACCTCTTGAAGATTTTTATAAAGATGCACCTCCTGATGTAGCCCGGCCTGTAAGTTTTTATTTCCTTTTTGTATGGTCTGCAATGTCTAATTGTCTCTCATTAGCCATAATAAGATGTAGTCCATGGTTGTATAGTTAGTGTGGACTGTTAGTGTAATTCTCACGACGATCAGACCTTCGTTATTTTATAACAGCTGAAAATCTGTGTATGTCCCCAATACAGGTAAGAATGATTCCCGACTATGAAGTCTGGATCATATCATGGTGGCTTTGGCAGGTACCAAGTAGTAAAGGTGTATAAAATTGCAGCTTACTACAATTGAGCTTTATACTTTAACGAAATTGGGGTGCAATTGCTTATATTGATAATCTTTCGATTTTCAATATAAGGGTGGTAGCTAGCCAGATGGGTACTACGAAGTACCGTATAGCCGTGCTGTGGTTTCCAAACGATGTTTTCCTTCAACGAAAGCTCAAGCTTTCGCGACATCCGATTAATGCTGTTTTAATACAAAAAGCTTTCATAGCATAAATTAATATTAAAAGACAATAATATTTGATACTCTGTGTGCTATTATAATAGTTATGTACCACTGCATGGTAGGTGGGTGCACTTTAAACATTTTTTTTTTTTACTTTGAAGGAGGTTACTAAAACTGATGAACATCAGCTACAATTAGCAAGATTGGAATGGGAATTACGTCAACGACGTGAGCTTGCCGGTGCTTGTAATGAACTTGTGGCATCGAAGGAACGTGTGGCAGCAGCCATAGCAGCTGCCCGTTCTAGACTAGATGCCTTGGCGCCACATCTACGAGACGTCCTAAAGTCTACAAAACCTTTGCAAGAATGCCTAGCACTGCGGTTGGATGAAAAACGTGATGAAGCAAGAGTAGCTTCACTTTTGCCACCACCATTGTTCCTACTATACGCTAATGCAAGTGCATATTCCGATGCACTAGGAGCCAAAACAGTCACTGTTGGTAAGTATTTTAAACCACGCCAAGCCACGCTGATTTATTTCATATATATATTTCCAGTTCGTTGAAACCACAAGTAACACATTTACTACTATAGGTAATGGAACTTAGTAGCTTTTTCTTATCTTTGTAGGTATAACTGGCGATGAAGACGAAGCACGAAGATTGGATCAACTAAATAGCATGGACAGTGAACTTGTTCCATCTAATGATTCAGATTCTGACCTTGATAATAATGAAGAAGATCGGAGAGAGAAAAAGAAACGTCATCATAGGACTGCAAAAATAAGTAAGGAAGAAAAAGCAGAAGCTAAGAAAAAGGAAGTTCTAAGGAAACATCCATTAAATGTTCAAGTGTCCGTTAAAGTTCATGATGGCACTGCCTTGAATTTGATTTTGTGTTATCTTGTCAACTTAAAAATTGTTGTGGTAAAATTTACAGTGTCTTTACCAAAGCCAGTGACAGGAGTCTCAGCAGCGGATGTTTTGAATGGCCATTGTATTTTGAATGAACTCTATCCTGGAGATACCGGAAATGATTCACCACATCCTGCAACATCTTATTTGTTGAATGCCGCAGGAATACTTGAGGACTTTCAGCAATTTATTCCAGAAGTTGGTAAACCCTATATTTGGGCCCAAAGAATGTGTGGACTAGATTTTATGGCAACACTGACAGGGGATCAAAGGAGTAAAATGATTCAACCATGCCAAAATCTCAGTGTTACTACAGTTGAAAACTTTATTCTGACTTTGAAAAAAAGATTAAAGTCGAGAGTTGAATTGATGAAAGAATTACAGGATTTAGAGTCTGGTAAAATAATGCCAAGTAAAGGTGTGCCCTGTCCAGTAAGACTTTCGGGGTCTTTAACTCAATGGCAGTCTGTGGGATGGCCAGAGTATAGCCAGTCACCCTCAACTGCATTCTTAATATCTGAGGACTTGGTCAATGCGAATGATATGTTATATAGAGCTATAATTACGAGACAATCTGCTAAATTGGTTGCCTTGGTTGCACTTAGAAGTGACTACCCCAAAAAAGCGCCATTATTTTCATTAACTTTACACTGGAATGGTACACATCATGCAGGCATTAATGATGATATTAGAGATATCGAAAGAGTTATAAACACTGACTGGGGTACAGCAAATAATAAACTATGCACACTTTCACATCAAATAACAAAACTGTTGACATGCCTTGATATACTTTTGGAAACAACAGGTTCTTCAGAATTTTCACCAGACAAAGTGATGTTTTGTCCAGTGAGAGGGCGCAATAGGGTTAAACCATATAAGTTTTTAAAACAAGGAACTGGTTTATTTGTGCAGTATTAAGTTTGAATTTAGATTAATTATAATATGATTTTTAATATTCATTTGAATTTAATGTTGTTTTGAGCTATAAAAGCCTTTAAAATAATTTTAAATGAAAATAATATAAAAGAAAATTGCATATTTTTATTTATTAGAAATATTGATTTCTATATCTCCAAATGTCAAGACATTAAAATCTAGAATTGAATTTAATGAATTTTAGAATAGAAATAGAAATTAGAATTCATACTCAGGACTACTTCTGGGAGATAACAGATCTTCGCTAGGTGCTCAAGTTAGAGGTCTGATTTTTTATTAATGTTTTTTTAACCTAACCTTTAGATCAAGGATTTTTAATTTCATCAAAAGGTTTATGTTAAAATTTAGAATGAATTTTAACGAGTTATTAAAACATAATATTTTTATAATACAACAGTCTTTATTCTTATTCCAGTAAAGCATTGAACATATTTCTGATGGGTAAATACATAATCAAGGATCACGGTTTTGGCAAATAATAAGAATATTTTTTGAGAAAAAATACATAAGTCATTCTTAATAACTTTCCAAAATACTTGAAACCATATTTCGTAGCTTAACCTAAAAATGCCATATTGTTATTGGTCGCAATGAGATCTCTATAATATTATAACGAGATGTTTACTTCTTAATTTCATTTTACGCAATACACTACAAGTTGGTAATAATCAAATATGAGACACTTATTTGGAAACAATGCTACATTTTTTTCTACTCTATGTTTTAAATTATTTAATTTTATGATTGTGTCAAACATGAATGAAAGGAAAAATAGACAATGTTTGATAAAAAACATTTGTGTAGTAGATGCGGAAAACTTATCTGGATGAACATGTAGCTTAATTAATATACAATACTATCATTCCAAACTGACTTAAAAGTGACAACCATTTTGTTTCAAAAGGAGGTAAAGACACACATCTAAAAAGCTATTTTATAATTAATTAATTACGAAGCAGTTACTAAAATTTGTTCAGCACTATAATGTACCGACACTTCTCTAAGATACTCTACTAAAAACTTATCAGTATGCAATGCAATGAATATAAAAAAATATAATTTGTTATTGCAATCTCGGTTAATTTTATTTTCATTCATAGCTAAACGTTTGTATATATAGGTACTACGATTTTTAATTGATATCATTCACTTATTCTTTTTATACATTTTTTGTTGTCATTATTATTATTATTTTATTTTCTCACCGAGTCATTTTTGAAAACAAAATAAAATCACTTTTCATGTTGCGTCACGTGTACTTTCATATCGGCGGTCGCGTATTGCATTATGAGATCCCGGCCTCTAGTTTTACGTCCATTATTTTGCGCGGCCCTTTGAGACAGTTGAGCCGCCTTTGCACTGCGTCTCTATCTGTAAAAAATAGAGATTACATAAAATAATTACGCATAGAAAACCATTGTGTACTTGGATAAAATTGTCGGCGACAAGAATCACCGGTGTAGTTTGTACTAGAGGTATTGTACTGACACTTTGAGAGCGTGGTGCGGTGGTGCGGATGCAGCGGGTGGCGCTGCACGAGCGAGTGCAGCAACACTTGCGCCGACATGTAGCGCCGCTCACATTCCTTCATGTCGCCGAACAGCTCCTCGATCGCTGCCATCTGGCACTGTCACCCACAACACAATTTGTAATTTTTAATGACTTGCAATTTTTCTGAATATTACTAATAAATATGTTTATCTGTAATGTTTATAATATTAGCATTCATCTATATGAATTGTTTGTTAGTTGTTTGCTAAATCAATTTAATTTCCATGTTTATTTCTACCATTCATTAACATGTGGCCTATACTTTATTCGAAAGTATATTTAATTAATTTATATTTAAATGAAGACTTACCAGCTCAATGGCATGTTCGTAAAGGATTTTATCACAGACGGCGGGTGTAACGCCCGCTTCATGGAGCCGTCTTGATTCGTTGACGATCCACTTGTATTTTCCGTTCATCAGAGACACAACTGTAATGTAAGAAATAATACAATAATTTGTCAGTTTGCCATAATAAATAATAACAATAAATAAATTGATGTTATTAAGGTTTAGTTGAATTGTATCATTTTTGTAGGAGCGAGTTATGCTCTGAAGATAGACGGACCATCAGAAGTCTTTCATGGAGGCAAAAGACTTTTCTGCGCTAACGAACATTGGAGATGATTTGTTTCCAAACTAAACAATTTTCGATCTAACTGTATCTCTTTCTTACAAACATTTTTGAAAAAGGATTTGGGCTGTCAAAATTACACACATATTATACTCATTGTGACCAATTTTTATGGAAGACTAATTTATTAGTTTTTTTTTTCTTTATTTATTAGGGACTTTTGTCCTAAAAGGATATGATTTATTAGTTTAGTTTTTAGTTTGTAAACAACAGAATCACCACCATTGTTTATGTGGCTTATAAAAATGGTAGTGTAATGTGATGTGATGTGATGTACCGTTGCGGACTTGCGGCGTGGGCTGCAGCGTGCGGCGGCGGTAGTGCGCGGCGGCGAGGCGCAGGCCGGCCGCCAGCGCCTGCATCGCCTGCACCAGCAGCCCCAGCCGCACGCTCTCGTTGCAGCGCTCTGCACAACACGATACATTACAATACGATCGTCACGTCATTCGATGTCACTACCTGTCATTGCATCGAACAACACTTTCTTAACGCGTGTGCTACCCTCGGCCTCATAAACATATGGGTGACAGCATTTTGTTCATGGGTGGACCAAGCATAAAAATTATAATGCAGTCATAATTTTAGGTACAGAACAAATATTTAAATGGGATATTCTCAAGGATACAGTATAAAACTTCTTTTACCGTCTGAAGCGTCCATGAGGGCCGCGATGGGTGCTCCGCAAGAGACGGCTAGATCGGATAGTAGTTCCGCCAACATCAGGACGAAGTTCAGTTGAGAGAATACCTTGCTGTGCTCCTCCTGGAAATTACATATCCTTATTAATTCTCGTCCATTTGAGAATGATAAGTTGTCGAGCCGCTGATCAGTGAACTCTGTTATAATGTGATCACAGTCTTCTACCAAATCGTCACTCATAGTTCGTATTTAATATTTTAAGCTATTGTATAGCTTTTATCGCGGGCTTCGAGCTTTGAGCGCGGCGACCGAATCAAGAAATTTCGTAACGAAAAAACCTAATGCTGTTTGTGAGAAAGTATATAGGTGTATAATTATTTATTCTATTAATATCAAAGAAAAAAAAAACTGCCTAAATAATTATAATAGGGAATATGCATGATTTTTTTTTATTTCTTAAATTTATCATTTACATTTTTATAACATGGAAAAAATATAAATAGGCTTGAAAAGAGCCAAATTATTTTTCAAAGTGAAATTTAAAACCTTGAATAAATTTGAGCCGTTCAAACGCCACCATTTAGCGCGCGCTTTTGATGACGTCATTTGTTATATCCCACGTTTGTTTACTATAGTGTTTCAGTTACTTCATACGTATTTTCAGTTTTAATTGCTATACAAATCATGGAAGTAGTTAAAAAACCATCTTACAAGTATTGTATGGTACCGAAGTGCAAAAACACTATTATTAGTACACCCGATAAAGTGTTTTTTCGTATTCCATGCGATGCGAAATTACGAAAAAAATGGTGTAAGATGATGAGAAGGGATATTGTATCTCCATTATCGGTTCTATTTTGTTGTGAAGATTATTTTAACGTAAGTATAGCATATATTTATGTACAGCTTAGTGTGAAAATAGGAGGTTTGGTCTAAAACTAACCTAGCCTTGTTTACAAAAGTTATTTAAAAATGTATCTAAAGATCTTGCTTATTTATCCGTATTGCGGTTTTACGAAATTTTAATGATTGATAATTTATTTCAGGTTAAGGCTCCAGTCTCCCTAAAATCAGTGTTCTTGCGGAATTTATCAGAAAAGAAATATTTTTTTTTAGTCATCAGAAAAGCAATAAATGAAATATATTTTACGTTATTTTAAAGTGTATGATTTGAAGTTTCTAATACATATTTTATTTTTTAATTTGACGCCTCTTTTATTAGCTTTGTGAGGCTTTAAGCTTACCTCTATTTACGTTCCACGCGTAGAGGGTCTCATTCATGCACTCGCCACGAAAAAAATATAATAAAAACAAGAAATGTATTCAGATTACATTTGTCGGCAAGTCCTTTACAATAATCTTATCTAGTTACTTTTTTTCAAAATCGTCTCAATTTCTTATTTAAACTGCTTTAAAAAGTTATAAATTTCTGAATTCGACCCTTGCAACATATATTTTTTTCTATTACAAAGTAATGGTTTAGAGAAATCACACTTTAACCACTCCGAAAGCAACTACTTATCTGTCGAATAAAAAATATAAAAATTATTTCATAAACATTCGGTAAATTTATTTCAAATGATTTTTTGAATGCATATATTTTTTATTCGACAGATAAGTAGTTGCTTTCGGAGTGGTTAAAGTGTGATTTCTCTAAACCATTACTTTGTAATAGAAAAAAATATATGTTGCAAGGGTCGAATTCAGAAATTTATAACTTTTTAAAGCAGTTTAAATAAGAAATTGAGACGATTTTGAAAAAAAGTAACTAGATAAGATTATTGTAAAGGACTTGCCGACAAATGTAATCTGAATACATTTCTTGTTTTTATTATATTTTTTTCGTGGCGAGTGCATGAATGAGACCCTCTACGCGTGGAACGTAAATAGAGGTAAGTTTAAAGCCTCACAAAGCTAATAAAAGTGGCGTCAAATTAAAAAATTAAATATGTATTAGAAACTTCAAATCTCACACTTTAAAATAACGTAAAATATATTTAATTTTTGTTTTTCTGATGACTAAAAAACAATATTTCTTTTCTGACAAATTCCGCAAGAACACTGATTTTAGGGAGACTAGCCTTAAGGAAGATACAGTTAATTATATTGAATATAACATAATGAAACAGAAAGGAGAAAAATGTAATCTACGGTTAAAGAAAGGAGTTGTTCCTCATATATTTTTGTGTCAAAAACGGAATATGCCACCACCAGTTGAAAGAATGGCTGTAGTTAAAAGGCAGACTCGAGATTTGATGCAAAATATGCTGACATCATAAATGCATCTATTTTCGGCAGATTATCTGATTGTGCTTTAACAAAACCAGTTTCTGTCATCGTCCTCGATTGACTACAAATATATATCCACAAGTAATCACACAGGAATACAGTTTTAAACACTTTTTCTCACAAACACTACTTTAACACAGTATGAATATCGACGCCGATAAATTCAATGACGTGACAATTAACGTCACATTTCGTTTCGACCAATGGTGACGCGTTTTGTAAGTTTGAATTTTCCTCCCTTATTTTTCACTTTTTATGTAATATTTTCTGGGTTTAAATAATAACCAAATAAAAAAAATACCTTTTAAGTATAATGTAATGACAATAAAGAATCTAGAAAAAAATATTTGAGACAAATTTAAATTTTATGCATATTCCCTATTGCATAAGTTGATAAAAAATGCTATGCAATAGCTTTACCGCGGCAGTCCCCGAGTGCCACACGTATTTTTTATTGTAGACACTTGATTTTGTAATAATAGAACTAACAAGTAATGTTAGTAGAATGTTTTATCTTCAAATATTCGAATGAATCGTTACAATTTTTTAAGAGAAAATAAAAATAAACTAACAGCGAGAATTTATTAAAAAATATGTTAAAATTCTATCTCTGTAGCTAGAGATAGAAAGATATGGAGAAACCTGGAGGAGGCCTTTACTCTCAAGGAGGGGTTCTCATCTACTTAACTTGTTTTTTTTTAAATTAAAATACATATGTAATATAAAAAAATAATAATAACTGGTAAAGGAAAATGGTGTTATGTATATATGTATTTGTAGCAATGTACTCTTTTTTACTGATGAGAAATAAAAGGCTATTTTATTTTATTTATGTTAAAATAATGGCGAATAGTCTCTGATAATAAACAGTGAGTACAATTGTACATACGGCAAGTATAGTCTCCTCCTGCAGGTTGGGTATGTAGACGGGCGGGTCGTGGTCGAGCGCGGTGGGCGCGTGCAGCTTGAACCCGCGCAGCAGCGCGTCGGCCGCGCCGCGCTTGGGCGAGCCCGCCGCCGCGCCCACGCCCACGCCCACCCCCATGCCCACGCCCACGCCCAGCTCACCGCTCGCCTTCAGCGCCAGAGACACTGGAGGGGACGTTCCTGAAATCGATACATAGAACGTTACTGCCGTCACGAGGCGAAGTTACGCTTTGAAATCAATTTTCTATTTTTGAATTAAATTTGCTATCTATTAACTAAGTCACTCATCATTTTTTTTCTTTTCTTTTTTTTGTTATAACACACATATGTTGTCAGTGAGTTTAGATAAATAATTTAATGTAATAAATCTGAGTTGGTTTTGAAAAGAGTAATTGTTGAGTTTCTTGCCGGCTCTTCTCAGTAAAAGCAACCTTCCGAACCGTGCGTTAGAGTCAGACTATTCATAAGTGCTTGTGAAGGCCTAATTGAAAAAAAAAATATTTTCAATTTGAGCATTTGCCCTCCAAGTTACATCAATTTTGACCCAATAATGCGTGGCTGTTTGTAGGCATCTTCTGAGTAGCAAACATACGTTTTGACTATTGCACCATGTTCAAATATGATGGGAAATGTTCAAATAACTTCTTCAAACGAAACTCCAAAGTGTTATAAACAATATCACTTTCGCATTGATTCAACGTGATGTTTCATCCACAGTTCATTATAGCGCAAATATCTAATGTAACGCGTCAACACTGTTTCAAATGCATGAACTACACTCGAGCTAAAAGAAAACATGTAGCGAAAGTAAAGAATTGGTATAGAATAAGTACCTATAGCTTCAAGCGATGTTAGCTCAGTGGTAGTGACGAAAGTCGTGGGTTCGAATCCTACAATAAGCTTCAGCTTCGGTGAAACAAAACATCGTGAGTATTCACGTGGCTGGCTACCACCCATGTCGAAAAATCTGTCGCCAAGCACGTTCCGGTGTTCCGGCAGCTGCACTCGACAGCCATTTATTTCCAGGCTTCGTGTGCTTACCATCTACGACCAAATCATCACTTACCACGGTGAGATTGTGTGACACAGGTTTATAGTAAAGAAAAAATACCAGATAATCGCAGCGGGCTGGCGTTGGTGGGCGAGACCTGCCACAGCGAGGGCGGCGGCGAGCTGCCCGAGTTGCTGCGGCGCCGCGTCGACGGCGGCGTGCCCATCGTGAGCGGCACCTGCACCGCACAACACAACGCTTGGTGTTGGTGTTGGTGTTGGTGTTGCTTACACACCACACTTATTGTTAGGCATGTATCAATGGTCTCGTTACTGCCCAACAAGTTATGACGGGGTCGAGGATGTAGCATGGTTGTCCAAAAAATGCCTCTCCAGGTTATATGTATTCGAAAACAGAAGTCAGAAGTTACACTGCTTTGCTGTTTGAATATTAAGTAATGAATCAGAGTTTTCGGTAAACACGGTTTTTGATGTATTTATAGTTTCTTGAATTTGCTAGATTAGTTTAGAAATATATCATATTTCTATATAAGCGGGATTTCGATTACGTGTACGTGGAAATTCTCCCGATATACCTACTTACTACTACTAGATACTTATACTAAATATGATCCAAATGCCATGCTGGGGTGAGTGAAAGTAGTTATGAATATATTTTTATTTACTATTCAGACAATCTCAAAGATTAATTATATACAAATAAATGACAAATTCGTTGTATGGGGCGAGGTCGGTGCATACGGTGCGAATGGATCTGCACCGATTATGATTTTCGATACTTTGCGTTAATAAAAACGCGGAAGAACAATCAATATTGCATAAAATAGTGTAATAGCATTGCATTTGTGCATTAGTCCAAAACCATCTTCCATGTATCATATACTAGGTACATGTACACATATACAAGGTCGATCATTAAATGAAACCAGAGCTTTATCACATCGTTTTTCAACCGTATACAAAAAATCATTGAAATCCATCGAGTAGTTTAGCCATAGTAATTAATTTTCGTTTTATCAATTTTACTCATCATGTAGGTAGATGCCTAACAAATTCACTAGGCTAAAGTAGGTCGGACAATGACCCGAGCAAACGCGCTGCCTCCATTTCTCTGTCTTTCACGTTATGTGAGCTAGTGTTGTGTTGGACATACGAGAGGCAGTACATTTGTCCCGTACATAACGAAATAATGTAAGAGTACCGCGAGATTTTGACACGTACTACTTCTAATTTAATGTCGCGGTTACTCATACTCATTTGACGTGAACTGTAGGGTGAGTGAGTGAGAGACAGAGAAATAATACATGCTTCATTTCAATGGTACATCTTTTTATTCAACGACGGACATTTACGCGACCGATACATACTCTACTTCAACACAGAAGCTTCACGAGTTCACGATACCTCGCCTTATTTGAACTAATTTGAAGTGGGACGTTATACTGGCTCATTACAAAAATGAGGCTACTCTACAAACTCATTTCAAATCCGTGTCCTACCCAACATGTGTGAGACGATGAAGTGTTGAGATCTATGTCTGTGAGTGTTGTATTTTGTTTACGTTCCGAAGGTATTTACTTACTTTAATATTTATTTGTTATTTTGTTCTAAAATAGTTTTCGAATGTGTTTAGTGCTTTTGCTTGTAACGATAGAGTTTAAATTTAATGATCGACCGTCATATCCACCTTGATATTGGTTAAAACTTACTTGCTATCTAATGGTTAAGTAATAAATATACGAGTTGAATCATAATCTATTTCTATGTTATTATAATTAAGGTTTAATTTATTTAAGCGGGGGTAGAGTTAGGCCACATGTTAGATACTCACAGTGGGTGGCGATAGTGATCCTATGTTGGTCGCATTACGACTGTAGTTCGATCGAAGCACATCGATGGGCTGTGATCGCGGTACGTTATTGTTAGATGCCACGCCAAGTGGGTTCTGTAATATATACATTCATAGTAGTCTCTATAATGGAAGCAATTTTACTAAGATACGAAGGAAAGCCATGATTAAGAATAGAAACTAACACAATATAAATAAATATATACAATAGTTGCATCTACGTACAGTACCTACCACTTTTATAAGTTACATCGATAATATCTGTTACCGCAGAAAGTAATCTAACGCCGACTAAAAACTATTGTAAACACCAATTAAATACAGGCCTTGTTGATTTACATTTAGATTTGAAATATAACAACAAGTGACTCATGCTATCTCGCTCATGAGATTTGGGCATTGTATGACAGACAACCATTAGTGGATAATTTTTTTTTAGCTCCTATAGAACAAATATATCTGCACAGGTATTGTAACTTATACAAATGGTAGTACTGTAAATAGAGTGGTATGAGTATGAAAGATGGACGGAGTGGAGTAAGACAAGGAAAACAATCACCATTATATACATACATTTGGTTCTATAATATATGTATGTATGTGAAATATAACTAAGTATTCTATAACATAGGTACCTACTAATGATCATGAGATATACAGGTTTCAAGAGAGGCGATGATGACGTAACGAAAGGAGTATCGGGAAAGAGAGAACGTTTCCAACAACGCTCGTTTGGAACTAGGCGTCACGTCTCTCATTGAAAACATATACTTTTTCCATAATGTACAAAATTTGTAGTTTTCGTATTGAAGCACCTCACAGGTAGAGAGCGAAGCGAGTCGATGGGGGGCGGAGAAGCAGCAGCGGCAGCTATAAATATAAAAAGATGTAGAGGTCACTGACCCGTAGCTGCAGGTGCGCGGTCGCGGCGGTCGCGGCGGGCGCGGCGGACGCGGGCGGCGCGGGCAGCGCGAGCGAGCGCGGCCGCGGCGCCGCCTCCGAGCCCGACGAGCCGGCCGACCACTCCGCCGACCCGCTCTCCGCCGCCTCCACCAGCACGAAGTCCTCCTCGCCCGCCCAGGTCGTGTCCGACGACTCGGCTGGTAACGAACATACTATTACACAAACCGACATGCCCCAAGGGATTCTGACTCCCCAATACACGCTTTGAAGTCTAACTGATGTTTGAGTGCGCCGGAGATTATGTATATACATGGTATATGGTCAATGTTTACAGAGTATAACTTTCGAGACCTATATCTAATTGATATAAGCGCACATATGTATAAAAACAGAAACGCCATCGTTTTCTGGTCCCAATATGAGCATAATATTATGCTTGACTCGCAAATATATTTGTATCAAATAAATTTGATTACCAACATTGTTTTACACCACAATATATTTGTAAATAAATCTCAACACACGCCTGGCGCGGTAGTACGGCGCGTAGCGGTTATTTATTTTATAACAAAGCATAAAATAAATAACAGCGCTACGTTAAACAACCATGTGGTAAATGCTTGTGTAATACGTACATGCATTGCTTTCGTATTATCTACTTACGTAGTATAGGAGCGTAATCAGATTCGATAGAACTAGAAATCTGTTATGATGTGCTACTTTCTATTATTTTGTGTGCTCATAAGTCACGAACACAGTTTAAAATATGTTTACTTAGTGCTTGTTGAATTAGGAATGATGACAGACTTGTAAAATAATTAACACATTATTCGAGAACTACGATTGCACGTTTTGATCGTCATGTCATTTAACAAAGAACTAATGTCCGTAGTGACGTTTACGATCTAAAAGAAATCTAACTAACCTAGTTAAGTTTTCTAATGACCTCGATGACGAGTTCCACTCAATCGATATCGTTCGATTTAGAATTAAACGAATGTATGTAGTATTTTTAAATCTTGCATTATGAAGAGATGAAACAGCTGAATATTTATTTACCTGTTGCCACTTTAAAACTTTATAACAAACTTTGTTCTTTGATAAAAATTATAACATATTTCTTTTTATAATAGACAAGCTACAACTATATTGTAATCATGGATAGCTATAGTAAATAACATAGCAACAAATAAATGGGTACAATAACATATAAAAATGTCGGAAATAACAATAATTAATTGCAGAGTGGAGCAATAAAATAGATATCTAGACTGTAGGTTCCCAAGGGCAGGTTACATAGGGTTATCAAAATTGTATTTGCTCCCGGCTATTCTACTTAAATAGCGTTTAAGATACATTAATTAACGTTTATGATTTTTATTATACATACAATAAAGTTAATAAAATTTTAAATAACCAGAACCAATTTTAATAAGCATAAATAATCACATAATAAATAACTAATAATATTATCTAGAATACTTCTAAAACTGTTTTGGCTTTCACCAATTTATACATAGACTAATCCCCAATTAAAGTTTACGGTGCACCATTTCCTAAGTTCATGATTGTTATGTAAGTTGTGCTTGCTCGTCATATATCTGATTTATTGATTGTTCCTTGGTTCATATGATTTATTTTGTTCTTTTATGTCAGTAGGTTGACAAAAAGGCGATGGCCCACCTGATGGTAAGGTATAGATTTTGCCCATGACCTCCTAGCACGTCTCACTATCTATCGCCAAGCCTACTAAGGTCTTTGTGTGTTAGCTTCGAGCTTATCATCACTTACCAAAGTGAGATTGTTGTAAAAAAAACATTGCATCAGTTAACTTATCTTGTCATAAATGTTATCAGTTGTACTCAGTACCTACTTACGCACGTAACAATCCCTCAGTACCTACCTATGTATATAGATTCGACAAAAGCAATCAAGTACGAAGAAGTCATGATTTTCAGCGAATATTGATTTGTATGTCTTAATCATGCGGTCATGCTTCATACGTTTGTTATTTACAAATCCGTTCAATAAATTAACAAGCGATTAACCTTCATATAATATTTAATTTTTAATATTATATGAATAGTTAAATTTTCATGAGCTTTATATCAATTGCTCACTTTTACAACGGATATTAAGATACGGCTATATCTATATCTACAGTTATGTTAATCCATTGTTGTTTGTAAGAATATTTTGAAATTATGCCATCATTTTTCAAAGAAAAATACTATTATCGTAAGTAAATTAATATTTTCTGTACATTGTAAAAAGGAAGTTGAAAATGATGGTTTGCTCGTTATAATGCGATATATGAATAATACTTTGTAAGTGCCCATGATGTAAAGTAATCTAATAATAATCATGACTTTAAATAAACGCAATTTGTTGAACGGAGTGTTCCTCCGCTTGGTGACAGTAAATAGATCCTTTTAATTCAACGGAATGTCACCTCAAGCGCATAAGATAATTTTTGACGAAATGATATCATCACTATGTATAATTATTTCGCATACATCTATTATACATTATAATCCTGAAGAGTTTGTTGGTTTGTTTGGTTGAACGCGCTAATCTCAGGAACTACTGGTTCGAATTGAAAAAACTTTGAATCCCGGGAAATCATAAGATCCCTTGGGAACGCGGGTGAAACCGCGGGGCGTAAGCTAGTACTTAATACTTGTCGTATTATAATATCATTACTTCGCTGCCCATGTTTAATTTGTTTTTATCCTACTTTTAACCCTAATGTAGTTTTATTTTCCTAGGAGAGTAATGAGCATAACTTAATCAATGTAAGTTATTATTATTATCATCTATCCATCATGACATGACATTCTGGAATTCCTGCTGAACCTTTAGGCGCGCAAGGAATTCAACAGGTAACAGGCAGGTATTATTT
This sequence comes from Tetheella fluctuosa, assembly GCA_951216915.1. Taxonomy (NCBI): domain Eukaryota; kingdom Metazoa; phylum Arthropoda; class Insecta; order Lepidoptera; family Drepanidae; genus Tetheella; species Tetheella fluctuosa. The sequence continues at coordinate 8,050,503 of OX578227.1, read as the reverse complement.
AGGAAGGCACTCTGCTCATACTTCACGAGAACCAGAGGGGATGATTTGATGCAAAAGGCAGTTTGGTGGGTTAAGTGGGTATCTAAAAATATATGTTTCATCACAATCTCACCATAGTAAATGATGCTGAGGCCGAAGGTGGTAAGCACACCAAGCCTAAAACGGAACTGGCTTCCTTCCTAATACAGTTGCCGGAAAAAACAGGCAGAAACATTGCGACTACGGATGGACACACTACCGTGATATGGTTTACTCATGTTTTCTTTCACCCAAAACTCATTGAACGATTCTAGATGACGACCTTCGCCACGGAACGTAAAAGGTGATAAGCACTCACCGGAGGATGTAGGGTGTGGTTTGTTATGCAGCGGCTGCACCGCGGGCGCCTGCAGCGGCTGCAGCGCTGGCAGCGAGGCGCGCGGCGCGGCCGACCGCGACCCGCCGCCGCCGCTCGACGAGCACGTCCCTGAAGTCGACACACACACATTCTATAAGTACAAGTACTACCGGCCCATACCTCCCATCTCACCTTTATACAACCAGTATAACAGACTCTCCATATTTTAAATGTAGTTGTCTTCATGTAAAATATAACCAAAGTATAAGTATCTTATCAGCTCAATCGGATTCGTATTAATATGAAGACTCCTTTAAAATTACTTATATCAGCTGTTGTCATGCAATTTTAAAATAAAGTCAATAAAGATTAATTTTTGGGCATGATATATATTCTTAAGATCCAACATAATAGATCAACCATGATATTATTATGATTTTAATCCGTCGATAAATATATATACATAAGTAGGTACTTACTTACATTGTCAATGTCATATATAATATACTATAATATACAATACGATATAATTAACTCCTAGTCCTTGAAATTTCTGAACAAATTATTCGATAAAATATGTACGACGCGTTTATATGTATGTGTAGGTACACAATATTGACATATTTACGAAGCCATGCTACATAAGCAATATGATTTTATAGTACCAGTGTTTACGCAAAGGTTGAGACCATAACAGAGATACAATATACTTGTGACCGATATATATTGCCACCCCACCCCATGCACAATCAAAGCGTAAGTAATCAGTTTAAGAAATAATTATGTAGGTACCCTGACTCTCCCATGACTCCTCTAGGTAACAGTTAGTTTCGGGCGGACACTCGACATTGGTCTCCAATATGTCGGGCTGATCCGAGTCCAAACCTGAACAATATGCACACACCGTGACTATGTTATGTTTTCTTTATTTAGTTCAAAAATTCACGGACTAAAAAGTTGTCATGTTACCTATACTATTATAAATGTCGAAATGAAGTCTATAATTGATGGACTCCGACATTCAAAGTCAAAGCCATATATTCAGTTTAGGCCCTAGGTAGGAAGGCACTTATGTACGTCGAAACTACTGACTGAAGTTACCACCGATTCGGAAGTCGCCTTCTACTGAGACGAATCGGCAAGAAACTCAGCAAGGTTACATTTTTTTATTTTGTTTTTGGACAATCTGACAATGTTGACATTTACATGATACTACATTGTATTTCAGGGCTTCTAAATCGTTAGGGAGGGACATACACAGACATATATATCTGTTAAGTATGTTTTTTTCTTTTAAACTACAGGTCTGGTATACGGTAAAACTTGAATGAGATCATGTTACACTACACCATAAATAATATGAACCTTATTTTTAAGTTATAAATAAATAATAAACACATATAATTAAACATAATATTATACAGGTTGACTCCTACATGAACTACTATTTTAATATTAGTTGCCCATTACTGAATCTTGGTTATCATAAACCAGTATTCAAATTAACATGTGACATTTTATACTACTTCTAATATTATCATGATTGAACAAAAATGGAATACCAGATTTAATATCTTTAAATTAATTTATGAATAGATATTGTTCATAGGTATAGGTACTGTAAAAAAATAATCGTGAAAGATCTATCATACACTATAATTATCAGGTTTCATGTTACGCGGGTATCATAATGCAGTCTATATTAGGTAATCGCGAAGCCGGATACATACATATATACATACAAGTGTGTGTGTGTGTAATTTCCAACTATTGCACGGAATGTGGACTTTATCGTTAACAGATTATACTTAATTACTTATCATTTGGAACTGCAAACATACTACTAAATCATCTCCTGAATAGACGCTCTGCTCATGTTTCATTTGTCAATATTGGAAACTCTCTTATCGCTGTTTTTATCAAGTGAACTGATTATATAAACTTTAATCTGAGAGTACCAAGTGTCACATTGATATTAAAATGATCTATTTTTATTATCATTATTAATGAGCCTGCACCAAGACATAAATGATCGCGTCACATCAGCCCTTCCAATAAGAAAAGAATGAAGCTAATAAAGCTTATAATAACTAGTGAAAGTAGTATATATGTTAAGAATCGGCTATCGTATCGATTTAAGCCATTAATAATATAAGTATTATTTATTGTGATAATAATTAAAACAAAGTAAGCTACATGCTCTCTTTCGAAAATGAACCTATTTTCCATACTATTCGTCCACAATGATGATTTGCTAAAAAACAATATTTAAGCATATTAACATTGAATTTCAGTGGTTAAAACCGATTCTTAACAAATTACTTTCAGGGTGTGCATTTAATTATGTTACATGTTGAATAAGTCGCAGTGAAATAAAAAAAGGCCGGGAAACACCTATATAAACGTAGTTAATAATTTTTGGGATAAGATGTTACATACATTCTACATTATATTACGGATTAAATCATATGTATGACAATCATAGGTCTAAAGTTTTAGTATGACGAGTTGGTGTGCGGGTCTCGCTGAGGGTTAATGATAAAATAAAATACCATTCGAATGCTAGTGTGTCGTTACTAATATTTAAATTGGTGGTTACCCCTGGTATTGCAAGCTTACCATCAGGCGGCCCGTATGCTTGTTCGCGAGGGACAAATTATATACGAATACATCTAAAACTAGGTATATCAAGGTGGCATGTAATGAACTGTCTCCGAGTATTCTATTCTAACATGAATGAGGATAACAAAGGAAAATTGTATGCGCAATAGCGATTTCGTAAATTGAAACAATGACGGGTTATTGGTGATTAGTCACTGTGACTTAAAACGAATGTAGCACTATTGTATTAGTGTTGGCATCTGCCAAAACTGTTAAAAATATTTAATTACCATCCATGTAGTTGTACATTAAATATGTAGTAACAAACAATGGCGATATCTTTAGACTAACGAAACGAAAAAAAATTACAAAGATGGAACTACTAACTAGCATAACATGTGAATTGCATGTATGATAAATTAACGACTCACTAGTGATAGATGTGGAGCGCGGGCGCTGCAGGAAGGGGTGATTGAAGAATACTTCGAAGGGCATTCGTTCACGAGGATTCCTCCGAAGCAGACCAATCAGTAGGCTGCACAGCTCCGGGCTCGTGCCAGCGGGCATTCTGTAAAGGTAAATTGTTATCATAAGACTGAGATACTTTGAGAATAAAAACTAATATGTAATGCAGAAAAACCATCTGAATTTAATACACAGTGCGCGTGCGTGTGGAACTTATCATACTATGTTCATTTTTAGGTCCCAAGCACTCCGCCAATCGAGCAGTAGTTTAGCTTTAAAGACGTACTTATAAACTTTTCCGATTAGTATAGTACCTAATAAACAATTGAAGTATGTAGTACTGTAACAGTTAACTCGAATTTAGATTACTTACTTGGGTTGCAGATCTATACTGTTTTCGTAGAAAGCTTTTAGTTCGTGAGGTGTGGTGGCTTGGAAAGGAGCCTTTCCCGTGAGACACTGGTATACGATTGTGCCCAGACTCCAGAGATCAGCTTTAGCGTCGTACTTGAGTGACATAATTACTTCAGGTGCCTGTCAAATTGAATATAAATACTCAATGAAGTCATTCAGTTAGATTATAGATTACATTAAAACGGAAGAATATCTAATCTGTAACATCTTAATGCCTAATTACAATGTATGGTACAGAGGAGAAAAAAACAAGGCCAACAACCAGCAAGTTTTTTGCCCATATTCATTTGAATGATAAAATGCGCTTTAAGTTTTCATCTGCTTCATAATAATGTAATTTTAACTAATACTCAGTGAATAAGAAAACCTTAAACCAAAGGAGATACATGAAAATCATTGGTTTTAAATTTCCCAATTAACTAAAACCCACCTATGTCAATAATTGTTATTTGGTTACAGGAAACTTCAATGAGAGCACGCAATGACAACAATTTATATATAAAAAACAAAGAACTCGTGTCCACGGTCTATATATTTCAGTAATGGAATGGAATACACTTCATCAATACAAAACCGGAAAATGAATGAAGAACGTTATTATTACCATATACATTGGTGAGCCGCAGAGCGTGACGGCCATATTCCCCTCTTCTAGGAACCTCGCGAATCCGAAGTCAGCTGCACGGAAAGAAACTCAAATTAGTCAACTATTTACAAGATTTGTAACTTTATAAACAATATGGGCTCTCACCTCGGGCCATTACTTTTTACTATTTTTATTAAGATGTGGTTGGCTGTTTCAATCCATCTAAATTATTACTATACGCGGATGATACTAAAATATTTTCAGTTATTAGGCCCAATGGTGATGGTGTAAACTTGCAAAATGATTGGAACATGCGAGTATTGTTCAGATTTGCATTTAAATGTAGAAAAATGCAACACAATTTCATTTACAAGAAAAAGAACTGATTAATTTTAATTACAAACTTTTTAATAAAGATCTAATAAGGGTTAACGAGGTGAGAGACCTTGGAGTTCACTTAGATAGTGGATTACACTTTGACAAACACATCAATAAAGTTACTGCTAAGGCTTATAAGTTGCTTGGTTTTATATTTCGTCAAAGTACTGACTTTAAAAATATTAACACGTTAGTTTTGCTTTACAATTGTAAGGTCTCAAATGGAATACGCTTCCATAGTTTGGAATCCGGTGTATGATAAATATATTAAATTATTGGAAGGAATACAAAATATTTTTTTTAACCTTTTAGGGTATAGATTTGGGGTTGTCAACATTAATAACATTTTGTCATTGGAGAAGCGACGTGAACACAACTTCATTGATTCTCCGTATCTTTTAAATAAATTATCATTTAAGTGTTCCAAGCTTTGCATTCGCAATAGGAATTTATTCTTCACACCTGTTTGCTATTCTAACTACACTAAAAATAGATTTATAATAAGAGCTAGTAATAGCTACAACCATTTTTTACAGTCACATCGACATTTTTCACGAGAGGATGGGCGCTTTCCGCAAACTTTTAAAGTCTGTTTGATATTGAATGGTTGCGGAATGTGTTTATTCTATTATTGTTTAATTTAAATCATATAATGTTTATTTTTTTAATAAGTAGTTAATACTGCACCTGTCTATTTACACGAGAAATGTCTATCTAGTCGTAGAAACTTTTTTGGCAAATGTTTAACTTAACTTTTAAGTGTCATATGTGTAATAATAGCTGTTTGTTTCTTTAATAAATAAATAAAAAATAAAAGCATTGAGCTAAATAATTATAACCAAATGGAATTTTATAAACTGAATGAATCCAATTTGCAAATTAATTATTATGCACAGTGAATTAAATAAACAAACTGAATATAATCCCGAGATCAATCTAGGTCAATTATGAGTCAGATGTGGGATATCTTACAGACGCACGTGGCGGATCCAATTCGAGTGTCTTGTCTAGGTACTCTCAATGCCGATAACCTAAATGAAATAAACCCACAAATGTTGATGTTGTGGTCATGACAGACACTAACTACCTAATTATATAATTATAAAGATATTATTTACATAATTCTTAAAATGAAGTTTCGTTCTATTGATCATGATATACTGACATATATTTTTTTTACATAAATTAGAACAAAAAAAAAACTAATTTTGAAACGAAGCAGGCATATGCCAAAGCTAAGCAGCTGTGAACATTTACTGATTAGAATTATTAGATAAACTAAAGGCACTTCAAGGTTTCGTTCTTGGGCGTAGCTATACATAATGTGTATTGAATTCAGCCATTTATTTATTTATTGTACATAATAGTACTACCCTATATGGTAAACTCACCAATCTTTAGTGTAATTTCAGAGGCGTGTGGCGTACGCGGGGGTGGCACACTATGAGTGAGCAGTATATTCTGTGGCTTCAGGTCTCGGTGCACGATGCCTTTGGCGTGTATAGCGCGCATGGCCTCCGCCAGCTGGCGCAGGAACAGGCGGATCGTGCTCTCGCTGAGGAGGCGGTTCGCTTGCAGGTAGTCCGCCAAGTCGCCACCATTGCAGTACTGCACGGTACAAGTGATATTAGTTCCAGATTATAAAACAGTTGTGTAAATTGATTGACATGTACTTATCCATCAACTACAACGATTAAGTTAGAAGACGTTCAAAAGGAATATGCCATAATCATAATAGCTTCATAGCATTTTATCAAGCTTGTCCTACTGTTTCACCCTAGTTTCCCTGATAAAAAGTGTGTTTCAATCTCCACAATAAATTGTATTACATTTTCACTCGGTATATTATTAGTACCCATGGATAGGCTTGTGCCCGCAGCAAGTCTCTCAATCGGGATTTTCCTTTTATTAAAACAAACTTCTGCTACCTACAAATGTGTACCCCTAGTATGGGGGCACCTAACATTATGTCGAAACGTAATATAAGTATAACGCTTTGGCAAGGTAGCATAATTTAAGGTATATCAATCAAGTGTATGGGGCCGGGCCGGCCGGACGGTAAAATAACTAAATAACCATTGCTTATCATGAAATATATCCCAAAATACATCAAGATTAGTTAGAACAGGCCTGACCATATAAAGGTGCAAAGCTAGCAAATATCCTCCATAAAATTCAAGCATTTATTGTTAGTCTGGCTACGTACTGGTGGTCTACTTAATAGATAAAAAAAATCTTAATGTGATTGGTTCTTGAAATATGTGGTTAAATAGATTGTTTATTAACATGACGCGGTAGAACAATTATTATTAAATCAAACAAAGGTTACCAGTTCCAAATAGACTTAAGTTAAGCGCGGTCATATGGTGGGATCGTGGCTCATAACTACATCAACAATTGACATTGAATACCTACGTTTGCCTACCTTGCACTGTCAGAACAAACAATATTCATATTTGTGGAAAGTACTAATATCTACTCATGCATTACATCAGTGAAGTAAAGATAAGGTGCTTGTGCGCGATTTTGAGTCGATTCCGATAAATTGTGTGAATCAATTTATCAATATTATATCCGGTAATGCGATAAATATATTTTTAATGTAATCATAGACTTAATGAAATCGAATATGTTGTTGTAGACACGAGTTGACTATTTCAAAACAAATTTAAGAAGTCCGTACTGCGTAATGCAAACACCCAGAGACTACGTGAGTTACATGGACGGTTTCAGAAATAGCAACGGGCAAATAATAAACATTAACGTAGCACTAGGAGAGCATGAACATTAATTAATACATTGCGTTTTTGTTTTGTGCATGGATAGAAAATATTATAATTCAATGCCCTATTATGTATGTTTCAGAAGGTGATATTGAAAATTGGCGGCCCAATATTTTTACGTATATGCAGAGGGTCGTTATCATACTTGATTCGCGATAAGCTTTCCATGCCGCCTGTAATCTTATCTTTGAGTGATAAATAGTTATAAGTGTCAGTGAGTTAGTTATGTGCTGTGCGCTACGCTGGTACTTGTGCCACTACAGGTAACAACTCCTGAATTCAGTGGGTCACGTCTTGATTCAGTGTTTGCGTTTGTGAGTGACCATGACGCAAAAACATCTTTACCTTTTGCTAGCAGTTGTTGCGTAAGTATTTATAATTTTATAGCATGTCTCAAATTGTGCATAGGCGATCGAATAATGTAACTTCAAAGGCAGAGCGATAGGACTCAAACCACAATTTATAATATACTTTTATATTATTCTTTTGTCGATTGAAATATTAACGGAAGGTGATAAAATTATTGCGCTTATACTTTAATTAATTTAATTTTTAACGAGCAATTCTTAAATATAGGTATTTCGGAAACGGCTTTAACGATTTGGATAAAAAATTGAGTTTAGATAAGGTTTTTTAAGTTTATCTATATGGGCATCTATCCAGGAAAAACGCGATTTTACAAAAAAAAAATCTCTTTGCTTTGCATTCGGAAGTACTTACCTGTACTTTATTATGTAAGGATTTATAGATGTCAATTGTACCTACCTACTACTTTCCTATTATTATATCACTTGATTACCGATAAAGTCAGAATGCCTGCTACATCGATATCTGTAATTTAAATCAAATAATAGCGCATGAACTAAACCTATGTCAGCGTATAGATATAATCCAAGATTGTATTTGATTAGATATGTCTCTAAGCTTTTGATGTAATACATAATATAATGAAAGAAAATATACCTTCACGCCCATTATCCCTGAAGAGGTAAGTAGTACCGAAAACAGATGATATGAGACCTGAGAGATGTTTCAAGTCACCACGTGACATGTGGTGAGCATAGTCGCCGTCTGTCATTGGCATAATACCAAACTCGGGTTAGGTAATATCTATTGTATCTTTCCCGAGTCGGTAATCGAACCCAGTATTCTTGCCGAGCTTTACTCCACTCAGCAACGACCGAGGTGACTGGTGATTGATTTTCTAAAATGCATTCATGCAGCAGGCGGTGTTTCGTACAATGCCCCGTCAATACATGTTTCTGTCTCGCCGTCGCGCTCGCACACCACATATTATGTGCGCGTGCGATGGCAAGATATTTGTTGCTCCGAGAACAAATTATAGTTGACTATAGCTGTAAAGTAAGTAAGTAAGCGAGAATATGTATCAGCAGTCTGTATTATTTTTTCTAAAAAACTTACGACGAGAATACCCTTATATATTCAGGGCTACTTTTATTTTGATTGGATTGAACTTTTCTATGGAACAGCTGTTTTTTTTTTTTCGGTTTCAGCGTTGGTCTCACAGTAAAAATGGTTTGTAGGTATTAATGAGACTTTAAATACCGAAAGTGTAGCCGAAACAATTAAAAATAGCTCCGTACAATATAAAGATAATAAATAAATACATAGAATAATGAAATGCTAGTGAAACGGATAAAAGAATCATTATGTTAGGTACCGATCCGAACGAACGCAAATGATTAAAATTCACTCGCTTCCAAGAATATAATAACAAGTGTTTAGTTACACCCTTGTAGTACTTACTTACATTTATCGCATTTTTTATCTCTATATTTACAACAATCTTTAATCACCTTGACATGATAAACATACGGGCATATAGATTGATTTTGATGGTAGGATATCACGTGATAATGGTGCATTGAAAATTTCAGGATTGTTGCAGCACAGAGCGATGATGAAATGCACATACCAGATGAGAATGACAATCAATTTCCGCCAGATAAACATTCTGAAACCGACGATGTAATTGAGGGCAGCGGGTTAACAGCTACAGAAGAACCCATAGACGTGACTACTGAGTTATTACCAGCGCCTATTGAAGATGTGAAATCCAGATTATTATTAGATACCGAACAGACCGAGCCTACTCCTGAAGATACAGATACATCCTGTCCGAAACCCTGTTTGTGCAATATTGAAGGCGGTTCCGATAATTTCGTGGTAGACTGCTCTGGATATGATCTAACTGAGTTTCCTAAAACTTTAGATCCTAAAACTACAACACTTAATTTACAAAATAACAAATTAACAGAGGTACCAAAAGAATTATCTTCACTGAAAAACTTGAAGGTTCTTAATGTCAATAACAATGCGATAATGGATCTTGCTTCAGGGGTAAGTTTAAAATTTAATTTGTCTAGGAATAATTCACATCAATGTATATTTATTACTACATTATAAGAAAGAAATAATCTCTATTAAAGTTATTGTTTCGATTTTGAACCTTTATCTTCCTATAACGATGGTTGTGATCAAGTCGAGATATTATCCTACTATAATATTGTAAATGTGAAAGTTTGTATGTTCTGATATTATGATGTTTGCGACTCAATCACGCATAACGCCTAAATGGATTTGGATGAAACTTAGCACATAGATCATAACCTGGAATAACATATAGGGCACTTTTATCCCGGGAATACAAAAGATCCCTCGGAAATCAGAAGCTAGTATTGAATAAAGCAGTATAATATCTACAAATACATTATAACTTATAATGGTGTTATTATAAAACTTATAATTTTATTGTTATTTCAGTCAATTAGTGAGCTTCCTGAGTTGACTGTTTTGAAACTTGGAAAAAATCGGCTGATAGAATATCCGAAGGACCTCAAGAACAGTTTCGGGCTCACGAAATTGGAAGAACTTGATTTAGGAGGCAATGATATGAGAACGGTAATTATCATTTTCCTTTTCGCTTTACTACATATTAAAGGAAGAAAGAAAAACATTTTATTCCAACATACCATACACATAACAGTACAGAAATATACAAATGAATAAAAAACACATATGACATAACAATACACACAGAAAACTTTATTATTGAAATATAGTGTAAATTTAATTTGATATTTATAATGAAATCAGGGTTATAACACTTAAAGGTCAAACTATATCACCGGTTCTCGCACGCGACCAAGACCCATCAGAAGATGAATGCCGTCATAACAAGCGCGACGACTGAGTACGCAATACTGAATCACACGTGTCACACGTCACTATCACGTAGCACAATATTTTTATTTAAATATAGATAATATGAGATGATTCATGAAAGACAAGAACTACTTTTAGAATGCTAGCGTACTTACTATATATAATTATAATATGGACAACAATGCAAAATCCTTAAAGAGCGCACTCTTAAAAAGATTTTATATGTTGTATGTAGGATGTAGATATAGGATTTTGTAACCAATTTAATTTAATTTTATTTATAGAAATTGTTTTCTGTTTTCAGCAACTTACATCTGAAAACTTCTCTACTTTCAAATCACTTCGTAAACTGACACTTCCAACATCTACACCTGGACTAGGAGAACATTTGTGTCGATCTCTGAAAGAATCTTTAGAATCTGTATGCACTGGATCATGCAGTGATCATGCATTAGATTGTCATGAAATCCCGCCGCAAAACATAGACGAAGGATTAATGGATGCCGTTTTACCCGGTATGATTGCGTTAAGTTCTGCAATGGAAGACAACCTAGATCCGGTTATTAATTCTGAAGATAGTCAAAATAATAATCATGTAAATGAAAACGCTACTGCCAAATCTGTTGTATTTGAGCCAATTGAACCCGTTACATCCACACTAACGAATGAAAATATTTTACCCGGAACAACATCCTCAATTTCTCCATTGGAAGACAAACTCTATGGCAGTAATGATAATGTCATTTTAAATGAAGTAACAACTGCGCAACCTTCTCTCGTATCTGAGCGAATTGAGACTGTAAAGTCCGCGGTCTCCAAAGAAAGCATTGTACCTGCAAGCGACTATTCTCTACAATCCGAGGTAGTCAAAGAAAAAGCAGTAGAACATAAACTAAATTCTTTAATAGAAACCTCTCCAGAAGTAGCAACTAATACTAATAACGCAGACGTAACAGTTGGAGCAACAACGTCCGGTACAAAAACTGGGGGAGTGGATAAAAGCGTCATTGGCATAATTGTAGCCGGTATGGTACTTGTAGTAGCCGGAATTACAATAAAGAAGAACTGGACTTCTATTAAAAATAGATTCAGTTCATCACCCAGAGCACCTACTGATAGAGATCGAGTAGCTAATGCAAACGGTACCACGGCACCCGAAGAAGTACCCCTGCAAGAAAAATCACCTGTTTAAGTGAATTTTCGTGTATTGATATGAGTGGTTTCGATCTGAATGTAAAAAAAATATTTGTTTGAGATAAATAATTCTGCTTTTTGAAGATTGATAATGTTGTGATAGAATAGAACCAGTTTGCTACTGAACGACGGTTCGTTGGACTAACACTTAGTGGAATTGTGTACTTATGTATGTAAAAGATTTGAAAATAGTTTAAGTTTTGATAAGGTCGCTAATGTTTTATAAATGTAAATAAATTAACATGTCATTACTGTAGCTACCAACATAATTTGTTTTATACTTAGACATCATTAAGGTTGTATTTCTCAATAAACATGATGTTTACATATTTTTAGATCAATTTATATTTATACTACATAGTTTTAAATACCTAATTTACCAAAAGATATCATGCTTTCATGGTTAAAAGTAACCCATTTTCCCCAAATTTCAAATAAATCTAGGTCCACCTGTTCAGGCTGCCTGTTCAGCGGAGCTAGGAAAATAAATAAATAGGCTGAGCGTTGTCTGTCAGCCACGGTATTGTTTTTTAAGTATAGATGAGTCACTTCACTTAACTATGGATTAAAATATTCACTCTAAGGAAAAGATTTAGATTACCCGAAGTGTCATTGACTCACGCCAGAGTTAAGAAAGTCTACGTTCGTGTCTCGTGCAAAACAAAGTACAGCAGGCACATCCAAGTACATGCAACCACATCCTAATATGTAGATATATATGTCTCATGTATACTATACACCGAGCATCAACCTTTTGAGCGCTTTTGATCGACGACACGTGAGCGGTGAGATATGATGATGACTCAAGTGCAGTGCCCCGGTTTCATATTTATTTATGAAAAATCTGGAAATACTTTGTTTGACCCTTTTTACAATTCTATAAAATATGGTAGGTATACCAGCTGATATGGTTATTTTATTTATTCATCCTCAGACCAATAAAAACATCATCATGAAGTTAACTCGCTTAGCGAAATAGATTGGCTTGATTTGATACTAACTAGATAAATTATTTTGAGTATCTTGATTGAAAAATACGAAATATTTAACGTAGAAAAAATACGTATTAGTAAATACGAATAGGTAGTTATAAATACCGGCCAAAAGCGAGCCAGACTCGTACATTTGGATTTCTGTATACGTTCCAATACTTCAGTGTCAATATTTTTATTATTATTATTTCCGCGCAGTTTGACCCGCGTTCCCGGGATAAAATATAGCCCATGTTACTCAGGGATAATGTAGCACTCTAATGGCGAAAGAATTTTTGAAATCGGACCAGTAGTTTTTGAGTTTATTCGTTACAAACACACAAATCTTTCCTCTTCATAATATTAGTATGATTTAGTTCATAAGATACAGATAATTCTAGTTTAAGAGCTAGAGCCATCAATGTTTTTTTTACCTTGTTTAGTCCAATAAAGACAATTTATTATTATTATTATATAATTTGAATTAGAAGTTCTTTAGAAATACCTAAGATATCGTTTTAAATAATTATTGTTTTAAATATTTATACCTTCCACGCCACAGTTTCTTCCACGCTCCCGATGGATCTGATTTATTGTAACCAACATACACACACACACACACAAACTTTCGCAATTAATTGAGAAAATAAAATAATATAATTAAGATTATTTGAAAAATAATTGCAGAAATGACGCATTAGAATAATATTTATTTATCCAGAACATTTGCTATATCATAAGCAAATAGGATAACAACAAACAAATATGACTTTGGTTGCACACTGTTTTAAGCAGCACTCTATAAATAAACAGTCAAAAATGTTAACGTTGCCAATTATTAGTATAGTCATGGTCCACATCAGCCATAACGACTACTCGTGTGCCTACGTCGGGCTTGAAAGAAATCGTGCCAATGAACTTGGTTTGTACTGTGAATCGTGATGAGGGCATTGCTTTTTTTGTTTTTACGCAACAAAAACAAAATGTAATACAATTTATTAGAGATCAAGACGGCACGTCGGCAGTATAAAGACGTCGTAGGTTGGTGTAACGATGATGGCGTGTTGATTGACCAACAATTTGACTTATGTGCCCTTTTACCATTACCATTCTCATGAAAAAATTTATGTAATGGTTTTTGCGATTTACAAAAAATGAAAGAAAACCTGTAACTACATAGAATTGAAGAGCTATGAGGCCAGGGGGACTTATAAGTTAGATAAACTTCAACAAGCTTATCACCAAATAATTACGTTTTACGATCCGGTTGCATTTGATATTTGAAGAATATTGACGAACTTCATATGAATTAAGTATGAACTAGGCAGTTCACGCCACAATACTTGACAGCAGCAGTAATTTTTAACAATAGTGTTAACTCAGTCAGATATAGGAATATTTTGGTGGGAAATACTGTGAATATAACAAAATGATGACCTTCAATATAAATAAGATCAGTCGGCCGTGAATGAAGAAATATTTAAGATATTCGTATCCGAAATATGCCTTTTGTTTCACCCATGCATGTCACGTGCGCATTGTGAATTTATGTACCTACAACATATTTTGGATGGTAAAGAATATGATTGGTTTGCACGCTTATAAGTTTTTACTCATTCATTAGTCATCAGGTTATCATCTTATCTTAATGGCACACGATATCAATGTCCAATATTTTTTCTAACAAAAATAAAATGTAGTCTAATAATATACTGGTGGATTACTTAGCTTTTTTTTTGAAGTTGATTAGGTTTGTCAAGCTGATCAACATTTACTATGGTATTTTTATTTATCGGTGACATCGTATTTTTATAGTAAGTACTTTTTGATGAAACATAATTTATGTTAGTAAGTAAGTATTTAATTGTTCTTTATTTTAATTATCTTTTTTATTTTCTGGCTGTGTTTGTTTACTCTAGTTTGAATAAATGAACATAAATGAGCTATTACCGAATAATTTAAAACATATAGATATTTAGACATCTTAAGAGAATATTATGTACATATGTATATATATATATATATATCAATATATGTGTGCATGAACATGTCTGTTTGTCCTGTGTCTGGGTGTAATTATCTATATAAGTATGTATTTACAAAAGAAAAGTAGTATATGTAGTATATCAGTTATCTGGCTTCCATAGTACAAGCTCTGCTTAGTTTGGGGTCAGATGGCCGTGTGTGAGGAATAATGTCCCAGAATATTTATTTATTTATTTTATTTATTTATATAGATGATTAGCTGTTAGCTTTTCATTGCCATAGCCTAACTAAGCAATAGTATATTTTAATCATCCAGCATAAAATATAATATATTGATAACATTAGCATTTGACACGGACAACATTCAACGTTCCGTGGCGTGGAGGTGATAATTCTGCGCAATTGTTGAAGGTAGACTTAACCATTTGAAAATGGTTGACAATGTTTATAATAATAATTGCCACGAGGCGTACTAAAGCAACACGTGTGACTTTAATGAGACAAAGTGACACGATTATCGGATGAATTAGACTAGACAAGTTTGCGTAGATACTTATACTTTTAATACGAGCTTTCGCCCCACGGTTTTATCCTCGTTCTCGTGGGATCTTGACGTATATTATATGGCGACCGTGACGTATATTATAATCTCAAGTTTTCGCGTTATTTTATGCTTATGTTTTATTTTTTTGTATTATGAAAGCCCATATGCATCCATGTGACAAAAAGTGACAAATATAGTGAGATATTAAGATAAAACGATGAATTTAAAGTTCGAAGCCATAGAATTAAATATCACATATTTAATTATGTGGCTTTGTACTCAACCAACTCGCCCCCATCAAACAACATTTTTTTAAGACTTTTATTTTATGATAAATGTTAAAGTGCCTCGTGACGATAGGATACTTTTTAACCCGAAAGATCCATGGGAACGAGGGTGAAACCTCGGGTCAGAAACTAGAACAATGTAAAGAACTACTTACAACGACCTGATATAAATCGAGAGATTGATTGGTTTGTAAGATTTGGAGTGTTAGTTAACTTGTGTGGTATCAAGTGCCAAGCCAACAGATAAAAGAGGTTACTAGGGCAACTAAGTGTCACCAATCTCGACATTACGATAATCGGTTTCAAGTTCCACCAATGTGATAACAATAAATTCGTACATTGTCTGGTTATTTATCTTTTACTTGCACTAATCTTTTTTTATTGATATCCCCATGACCTATTACGGCATTCAGCTGCGCAATAACGATCTTATAGTCTCAGAACTCAAAGAGTACGTTGACAGCTGCTGTTGGCGCGAAACTAGTTTATTTGGTATTCTGGTGCGATGGTCTCGGTAAGTAAAGGTACTTGTCAGGAGTCCGCACGCACACGCAACGCAACGAACGCGTGGCGATGTCTGTCTACGCTCTTATCTATCTATGTAAAGCGTTCTGTTGTATGTTAGTTAGTGACCTTGGTTCGAATTTACAAGCGCGTAATGGGCACGCGGAAGGCAAAGCTGTCGTCTGAACTTATACATTAAAAATAAACTCGTCTATTTTTTATATCTTAGTATTTTATTATTGGGTAATGTAGGTATGGGTATGTAATTTATGTTATAATGATTGGTAAAGAGTAATATGTATTAATGATATTTTTTACATAGTAAAGTTACAAGGTATTACTCTTACTAATAGGTAGGCTACTAATTATATATATTATTATTATAGTCACATCATTCTGGTACAAGAATAGGTAATATTAAATCTATCTTTGTAGCCGTTTGTAATCCGAAATTAAAAGCTTATAATTTTTTACGTAGGATCGCATAAACCTACGCGTTATTTATTTCGTGAAAACGATTTTTGCGATGCCACGGTAGGTAACATAATATAAATTGTGTGTAGGTTAGGTATATATACTATTGTAATTTCATCATAAATAAAATAACTTCAGTAGGTACCTACTTAATATTAACTTTTACCATGACATAACATCACGCCTTTACGTTTTTAGGGGGTAAACAGATGTGTATAGTACACCCTCATAAGAAACTAAATGGAAAAATAAACGAACTTCAAAGTGGATTTGCACTAAAAAATATAAAATACATAGTGATGTCGGTTTTCTTTTTTGTTAAAAAATTATCAGGTAGTTTATTTAATCGTGTTGATATAACCCAGAATTGTTAATTAGTGTACAATGCAATGTTACCAACCAAGCCGATATAGGTACCTAGGTGCGTTATTATTCTAAGTACCTAGGTATAGGGACCTACATCGCATCACTGGAACCATTACCGGTTCCTGTTTGGTGCCGGTCGACTACTTAATGTCCGTAACCCAATGGCCTTGCCCGTAATCCATCCATCAATAACAAGTAATATAACGACTAGGTAGGTATTTTTCTATATTTAGTGATGTGCGTAGGTATAAATCTTAATAATATGACAACATTTTAATAAGGAAGCCACCTCATGCAAATATAATAAATTAACAACATTGAGTAGGTAGGTAGGTACCTATTTCAAGAATCAAGATGAACACCAAATTCACACAAAAAATGTAGTCACGTTCACGTGCTAGCTATTCAATTCATCACGCACGATGCCTGCCTACATAATAATAATATGTATACACTTACACATATTGACTATGTGTGAGTTGCTTGACCAGCGGAGCCGCTAGCGCTTATTCTTTTGTCTACATTATACAGGTTGGTGGAGATAATACGACATTAATTGAAACAACGGTTTAGCCGCAAGTTTTTTTTTACTTTAACAATTTTAACACATATTATGAATACGTTACGATTTCGCCACACAAGTTCAATAGGTCATTCACATAAAAACAATTTCATTTGCCTACACATGCGTAAAACAACCAAATACAATGTGCGGCTCGCTACTCAGAAATAATACAATATTGTATTGTATTGCTGATTGAATTTAGACTTAATAACTATATTGACAGCATTCTCATTATCATAATTTATAAGCAAACAGGGAAGATGCCACATTTTTTTAGATTATTGTTACCTACATTAATGAAACTCGCCCGCCAAATAGTACTTATTTGGCGGTCTCTTTTAATGAACGGGAGCAATGTTGCCGCTCTTTCGTGCAGTGTCTACAGGTCAGATGAGGTTAGTAGACAATATATATAGGCTGTTGTATTTAATTTAGATTATTTTCGCATTTAGTTTGTTCGAAAAATAGATTTTTGGAATTTGGTGTAATAATTTATTTGATCATTTAAAAGTGTTTCGATTAACTAGTGGGGATCGTATTTTCATTTAATGTCGTTATGTAATCACCATTCTGTATGTCATACACAACAACTGATAAAATATTTTTGTGAAGAATTTCTCTGTCTGTCTATTAGTGTGGAAATTTTAGCGTTTCTTGAGGAAAGTTTTAGGCTCTTGGGTATAATTGCGCAGTCACTAAATGGAGCTTCGTAGTGACCGTTTTAGTGAAACAATAGAGACGATAATAACCATGCAGGTGGAACCACTTTGCAACATGTTATACTTAATATAATTTGTACTTTTGTTGTAAACATAATTATAAAGAGACGTCTAATTCCAAAAATGGTTATGTAATTTGTTTCACAAATTTATTTTTAACTTTCTAGTGCTTTTCAATATTACCTTTGTTTATCGCTTAAAAACATCTTTGCTTTCAGCCACTGTTTTTAAAATGTATCGAATTTCTTCATTAGATTCACTCATTTTCCTAATTTGAATTTGGAATTATGTTTTAAAATTTAAACTTTCAATTATACCAAAACCAGCCAGATACAAATAGTATAGCCAAAGAGGTTTTATTACAAGTTCATACATACTATAATGCGAAAAGACTTTTTCCCCATTAAGTTTCTTGAGGTGGTCCCATGTAAATTTTATTATGTTTTGACTTTGAATTCTGAAGATATGATGGAATATCTCACGGAAAAATATGAATATTTTTCCGTGAGCGATTGAAATATTTTAATATTTAATATTGTCGACAATAATTTATTAATGAATGCATACAAATCTTTCAACAATAAAACCAAGTTCAATCAAAGTAGGTTTGTATTAAAAAGTAGAAGTTAGTTATTTATTGCGCAGTCAAATCAGAGTTCTAAATTGTTAGTTTTAGTACTTAAACCCATTGTGAATTAAATAATATGTAAGTAATGAACTACTTACCTCCATGACGACATAGACGTAAGCGGGGCTATCCATGCAGTCGTGCATCGCAACTAGGTTCGTGTGATGGAGGGCGGTCAGCTCACGGAGGATCTTTATCTCCTTCACCAGAATCTCTGACGCTTTTTGAATGCCTTTTTTTGTTACCACCTTTACAGCTACGCATTGTGATGGATTCTGTGAAAATTAATAATAATTGCATACTTAGTAATTTTATGTTCGACGAGCCAACATGTATGATTTATGAGCCAATAAATTCCTATATTTTATAGAAAAGGGTGTTTAAATATACATTATGTGTATTAATATATTATTAGGTATATAAATACATTAATTTTTATTTTTGACCGAGCTCTGCTCGGGTGAAAATAGAGAAAACGATTTTCCCAGATTATGAGACCTAGTTAGATCGATTTTTCGCCGTAAACACCTATTTAGCAACGAAATTGAATTATTTCATCAAAATTGCACGGTGCGGAGGTCACATCACAAGTTGACGTGTATTCAGTGAGTTCCCGCGTCGCGTCACCACACCCCTCCCTCACCGCGCAGCTACCTCAAGAACGGTCTCAGTTAAGCCACAGTCTGACTCTTTCTTACAGTCGGCCAACGGACACGTCTAGACAGAGCAATCGTGCGGGGCTTGCGCGGTGAGAGAGGGGCGGTAGCGATATAAACAAAGCCTATACAAAGCGGCATTTCGCGTGACTTCAAACGCGATAGACCACTGTATATGTAATTACGCTGTGGTTAAGCGTCGGGCTATAATCTGGTAAATAAGAAAACTCAGAATGCAAACATTCGTTAGCGTCCCAGTTTGCACAACCTCGAATTAAAGGCACACCTATATATTATTTCTAATTGCAAGTCGATTCTTTGTAAAGCGATAACGCAAGTGCAGTGAGCGTTGCATAAGGACGTTGCAGGTGGGCGCGTGCGTGTCGCGTGTTCATCAAGGTCTCTGCGTGTATTCTGCATCTGTAGAGTCTATCACAAGCTAGACTATGACAATTAGAGTAATCTATGATGGACAGCATTGAGAATCCAATTTATCTGTCTTTTAAAATAAAATTTACTAAAATACAGCGTCTTTTTCATAAGTTATTTGCACATTACCAAAAACCAAACACGCGTTTTTTAAACAATGTTTGTCTGTCAGTTTTCTGTTTGTATGAGTTAATCTCCGAAACAGCTGACGAGATTTTTTTAAAATTTAAATATCCCATACATTTACTATGGCTACTATATTATAGAGGTTTAAGATTTCTTAGTTTTGATTGATAGTTTTGAAAAGGTACAGTTTAAATGTACGCCGACAGCGCAATCTGCCTTGATATCTATCTATAAGGAAGGCGGAAGGATCTTGATATCTGGTTGGTGTACGTCGACGCTGTCTAACTTTAGCCGTCCTACATTCCGTAGGCTCGTGTAGCAATTATTGACCTGTTTCCAAAACACGTACCCGTGCGTGATATCATAAATAGATTAATACCGTTTTTGGGTGCATTCAAGTACCGATTTACTAAATATAGCAAAAAGATAAGGTGACCTTCAATGTAAAGTCATTTACCTAAGTAGGTATGCAATTCTACAGAAACCTGAAATTCGAAAATAACCATTTTTGGATTTTTTGAACGGACTTGTAAGAAGGTATTATTTATCATCCTAAGTTCGACGCTCACGCACGGTGTGTGCCGTGTGCGAATATACCTACCTACCTGGTACCTAAACGTGTCAGTCAAGTGCCCTTGGAGACCATGGTGCGTATCGTTATTGTTAGAAGGCGTAATTCTCATGCCAGCTTCGTACAAAGCCATGTAACCCAATCCTCCAGTGTCGCTGGCCAGAACCTAACCACTGACCATACCCAACCGACGGGATCGCCCCTTGCCTGTGACATGATTTGAATACTTATTTCTGTTTCGTGTTGGGTTAAATAATGCAAGTTGAAAGTATTTACACAAGTATTCTATTCTTAATTAATCATCAATTTTTATGATTAAGATAGGAGATTTTATTAATAACAAGTAACAAAATCCAATTGACATTTTGATCAACTCTAAAAAATTTGGTTGATCAAAGATTAGGACAGAATGATTGACATCCCCGAAAATGACAGATATCAAAGTGTTTTATAGTTTGTAGGTAGGTGATTTGATTATATTAGAGACATAAGTTTTAAGGCACACATTTTTATTTTTCAAACCTTGTGGGGTATCTTAGGAGATAATGAAAATATATATTTTAAAAAATCATCTAAAATTTTGGATTTAGGTGTATCAAAGTCACTGTTTTTAGACCTCTTTCGAGATAGAGTAATAGCAATTTGGTATAGTTACTTGAACATGCCATTATGTAAGGAGCAATTTTAGTATAATATTATTCATATCATGAAGGTATATACAAATAGAATACAACAAAATTTATTATTGTACAAAATCCTCCGTGTGTATAATATATACCTAATTAAGATAGCCTTGTGTGAAGAATAATGTCCCAGAATATTTATTTATTTAACTGTCAATGAACTTTGAATTATGGATTTCCACAAAAAATTTAGTGCATAGGATTGGCTACAATTTATACCACACATAGTGCCAGGCCAAAGTTTATTCTTCTACCAAAGTTCATCCTAATCCATTATATCCTTCAAAAGAATATGCTACTAAGTAATTAACTGTTTCAAATATCTCACAATATAAATGATGTGTTCTGTCACAGTTATTGTACCTTGCCTACATAAATGAAAATGACCCAGGTACATCTTATTAAGATTTTTATTTTTATGGATCAAACAAGTTTAGTATCGAGTCTGCTATTCATGTCAAACTCTTAAAATTTTTGTTCTAAATTCCATTTAATTTTTTTTTTCTGATTTTGTTACAATACCTACTGTAATATTAATACGAAAATACACATAAAACTATGGAACCTAAATCACTATCGAAATAATAGTTTTAAATATTATATTATATATGTTAATTATATTATAAATTTAAGCTGCCTGT
This sequence comes from Tetheella fluctuosa, assembly GCA_951216915.1. Taxonomy (NCBI): domain Eukaryota; kingdom Metazoa; phylum Arthropoda; class Insecta; order Lepidoptera; family Drepanidae; genus Tetheella; species Tetheella fluctuosa. Next base: position 8,028,409 of record OX578227.1, on the reverse strand, counting down.
ACACAGATATTGCTCCATTTTTATATTTTAATATCAAACAGCAAAGGTTTACATGTCACTGCCTGTGTGTAGAGACAATTTTACTCTACTGCCCCAGAAGGAGGGTAATTTATTAAGAGTTATAATATATTACAAGTTACAACATATTAGAAGTTGGGCTGCCACTTTCAAGTTAAAAATGTATTCCAGCAGATATTCTTGACAGCCAGTTCATTTCTAGGCTTTCTGTTTTATCCAATTTTGGCCACATCTTCACTTTTCGTTGTGAGATTATAGTGTAACAAAGTTTAAGGAAATTATATTTCTAAAACCCTTATCTTAAAGAGATCTTTGGTTGCATATAAATAATTATAATAAAAATTAAGAAAACAAAGTCAAACCAAATAATAATAAAAATAAAATATGAACTATTATTATTATTACTATGTAGTAGGTGAAAATAATATATGAATACAGCAAAATAAAAACATTTGGATTATACAAAGATATGTCAGATTGTTTAGATACAATCACTATCAGTAGTTTGATAATGTCAGTAAATAAACGTTTTAGGTATGTAATTATAGGCATTTCAGTCCCAATAGTTAAAGAAAAGAAACAAAGGCAAAATATTGGCAAGCATCTGTTGCGCCATACATAAGCCCTCTATTTGGAACAAGTACAACGACGTAATGCCACCACCCACAGTCGTAACGAATCAATAAATTCGCGTATCAAAACATCTAATCCAATAATTAACTCATATCTAGTAAATCAAAAGAAATTGTGGCGATCTATCAAGCGGAGCAAGAAAGAACAACGGGGACAAACTGCCAATTCAAAATAATACCTTTCTCTTTCTTCCTTTGTACACCATGGCGAAGGCCCCGTGTCCTATAATATCTTGTTTGGTGAATTCATATTCACCAACCTGGACAACTTCCATTTTCACAAGTTTTCCTTTAACTACGGACATGTTTGTTAAAGTTTATTTTTATTTACAGTCTTGGAAAAAAGATCAATATTTGGGAAATATTAGATTGAACTATTAGGAACTTGACTGAGCGCTACATTCTGATCACTGCGGGCTCTTTTAATCACTTCCAAGTTTCCATGTGTTTCACTTTGTTTCACACTATTGTTTCATCGTTTTGATACAGCTTATAGCACAACACACAATGAATGCAAAATGAGTAAAGTGATTTTATTTTGTGTTGATTTTGCGAAGTTGCTATGTAGACAATAGTGATGTAATGGATGTGAAACGAAACGGGTCGATAAAAACCGGGAAATATCGGTCGGACCGGACGGTGGTGTACTACTTGGGGCCGGAATAATTGTCATTTTATTTATCATATATTTTTATTTTAATAATTATAATATAGTTCTTTATTGAGATATTCTGCACTTAATACTATATTTTGTTTCTGATAGTTAATATTGTTTTTTTTTTATGATAATGTTACCTCAACCCTAATTGATTTTTGTATCTTTAGCCTTAAATATATTTTGGAAACGTGAAATTTTAGGATATTTCACTACACATTTTTTTTGCATTGAAGGTCTCTATAGATATTGTAATTTTTTTGGAGTAATGTCATTACTTCGTAAAAAATAATACCGATATTGTTAGGCACTAAATACCTGCAATCAAACATCACTAGTTGACAGCATTATCACAATGTTGCAACGAAAGAAAACAATGTGTCTGTTGCCACTTGGTTGATCAAAGCGAAATTAGCGAACCGAAGATATAAAATATAAAATAACGGTGTAGAATAGAGGGTAATGGAGAATGGTGATCATTCAATGGTCGAACGAAACAAGCGACTCGGACGGTGCGCATTACTTAATTATGGTAAATTGGTCGAACGAAACCAAATAAATCATAAATAATTTCCAATCCAACCACGAGAGATATATACAATACAAATAACCGAGCAGCTCTGAATAGCCCGGACTCGTTGTTATATTAGTTTTGGTTTTATATCCACTGCTTGTTTTCTGAAAGACAGTATAATTTCAGGAAAGTGTCTACTTAAAAAATCTACTGGCAGCCCTGAATTTGACATTTGACGGTTTGTAGTCAGCGTTGCCAACGTAACGAATTTCCCGTCATATCTAGCGGATTCGGTTATGAAGAAACGGAAAAAATATTATTTTGACGGCTAACGGATTTTTTAGCGGAATTTAGTAGAATTGATTATTATTTAAATAAAATGATTTATTTTTATATTTTCAATTTTAAACTTTTTTTTTCAAAAATCAAAACGAAATTGTTATTTCTCACATGGCAACTCTTTCTTCGTAAATACTACACATGTACGGGAATGTACCACGTCATATACAAGGTAGCAGCGAGCAAAATAATGTTAGAGCCAGCCGTCAACTTCTACTGCATTCGAAATGACTGAGACCCCAAATAGTGCCGATGATTTAGATAACATAGATTTCGTTTCTTTTTAAAGATTGTTGCACTTAATTTTATTAAACTTGAACTATATTTTTATTTCGCTTTTTAAATTACCTTTCAACGGATTTTACTGACGAGAAAAATGCAAGATTTAACGGATTTCTAACGGAATATTGGCAACACTGTTTGTAGTACTGATTATTATAGGTACCTATTGGTTTTTTTTTGCATGAAATCGGATTTGCGCTGGTGAACTGTAGTCACATATTTGGGAAGTAAAGCTATAATACTATCTATCCATTACTGCTGAAATTATTACACAAGATTATGCAGTTTATTCATTATTTAAATCTATAGACTATTATCCTATGATGGCTGATAGAGATCTCTCAATGGGTCCCCGGGAAGGAGTAACCTATCCCGTTAAGGTGCAGTATTGTGGAAATTGTTCTATGCCCATAGAATACTGTGAATACTATCCTGAATACGATAAATGCAAACAGTGGCTTGAAAAGAATCTTCCAACAGAATTTGAAAAAGTGAAAATTGGTGAGACACGCATTATTAATCGCAACAGATCCAAGATCTCTTATTGTAGGTTAAATGAAATACTAGCTTCCGCTCCGCGATTTTACTCGCGTTTACAAGGGATCTTATGTTTTTCCGGTTATCAGAGGTTAAAAAGATTCTATATATTATTCCAAGGTATGATCTATCTATGTGCAAAGTTTTATCCAAATCTGTTGTGCTTGATTGAGTCAATAACATGAAAACATTCAGATTTACTATATTAAATTAATATTATTAAAATACTATGAATACTCTCACTACTCTCTGACCAAATAATAAATAGGATCCACTTAAACATTGAATAACTGCATTAAAAATAAGTTGTTATAATTTTGTTTGGTAAATAATCCATCACATCTCTATGGTCTTGCTCACAGGCTTCTTAGTGCGGGAGCCCTGATTGCCATACTGAGGATTTGGTTTCAATTCTCTTACTCAAGACAAATATTTGTATGCAAGAATATATGTGTGTTCTGTTCTATGTTTCTTTAAAGAGTAAGAAATATATTTTTCACTTCAGTAGCTCAAACATGTAGGTTTTGCTGCCTGAAATCAGTGAGACAAAGTAACTTTTTAATTTTTTTTTTCAGAAAGCCGCGAATATCTTATACAATTCGAAACATTCACACTCTATCTCTTTCCTGCCATTAGAAAGAGAGAGAGAGATAAAGACCAGCCCTTTCGAAGTTCCGATTTTGAATTCGACCTCAAAGACATAGAATTTCGTACTAACTAAAGAAATTTTGCAAAAAGATTATCTTTTAATGTAATTTATTGAATTTTTAACTTATTGGTGTATTTAAACGAAAATAAGTATTTACTGCAAATAAAACTGATATTTAACTTGTAAATATTTATTATCTCTAAAGTGTTCTTGCTGCTGAAGTGAAAAGTTATGTGTGTTACACAAGAGCAAAGTTTTTTTTGCATCTTGTGCCTTTGAATCCCTCGCCACACTCAGGATTCAAAATCAGCACTCGCAGCAAATACGACTTTGCTCTCTTGTTGCACAAATAACTATACCTTTATCAGATAACTGGATCCCATTGTATAAGCTCTGCTTAGTTTGGGATAGGATGGCTGTTTCTGAAGGATGTCATGAGATTTAATGATACTAGCTTATAGCCAGCAGTTTAACTGCAATTCCTGGATTAGAATCCTATATTTGTGTGCATCTGCCTCTTGTGAAAAAATTTTTTTGTTGAACAAAATTGGTGAAAAAGAAACAAAATAAATTTAGATTTTTATTTATTTTAGATGGTTTAATTTTCCATCTCCACTTTTTATGACCTACATTGCAACTTCAAATTTATTCTAGATGAAGAAGAAAATGCTGGGGGTGAAGAAGAAAAGAAACGCCAGAAGCGTGGTGGTAAAGGTATGCTGAAGTCAAAGAAAAAGGAGGATGTGCCAAAATTAGTTCAAGTATCACGTGCTCCTCGTGGCAAAAAGAAATCTGTCACTGTAGTATCTGGTTTAAGTACATTTGGTATGTTCAATTTTTACACTTAAATATTACAAACATAATTTCATTATGAGTATAATAGTTTTCGTACACTTCAATGACTGCTTTATGCTGTCATATAATTTTCCTTGCTATTTCAGATATTGACCTAAAAGTAGCAGCTAAATTCTTTGGCACAAAGTTTGCTTGTGGATCCTCAGTAACTGGTGATGATGAGATAGTCATCCAGGGTGATGTGAAAGATGACCTGTTTGATATTATACCAGAAAAATGGCCAGAGGTATTACCTAAGTTATAATTTTTTGTATCACAGTTTCAATTCATTTAATATCTGCTGGTATAGCAGCAATCAAAACAACACCAATAGTTATTTCTATTACTATACTTATATTAGTACTACCACTATTATGTTTACATTTGAAATACAACATTAACATTGCACTGTTTGGCAGTCAATAGTGAATACCGTATTTTCGTGCTTCGAAAAAAATGACATCTGCATAGGTACATCATTGTAACTTATAAAAAATTCAGTACTGTAATGATCTATATGAAAACAGAATAATTTTAATTGTTCGGCTCGCGTATGGGGGTGCGTCCCAAAACTATCTACAAAAAAAATAGAATTCCAGGAATCGCAAGTCAAGTTATTTACTATTTATTTTATTTAATATTTTTTATTTATATTTATTATAACCCTATTTATTATTTTTTATAAAAGTAGGTAAATATTTCTCTAAAAACCTATTCTGTTTAAATCCCAAAAGTTAACCAATTGTAATAGTCAAAATCTGTGATAGACAGACGGACAGATAGACTTGACTGTCGGCTTAGTATTCCCGGACCTTTTTGGAATAGGACCCTAAAAATCCTATACATTTTTATGAAAAATTACAATAATATTATGCATTATGGTATATGCTGGGCATCCTATCTATATTGAAATAATAATGGAATGGAATCAATGTACTGACCATTTGATTAATAACTTAAAATTATTTTGTTGGAAAATGTAATTGATTAAACCCTACCCATTGTAGCTTCCCACTTCACGTTTTTTAGAAATTATGTTATTCTTTATCAATTGCTATGCTAGCCACATCCATTTTACTGCAAAATTTACAAGCCTAAAAATCTTGAACTTGGTCTCGATTTTTTACAAATAATTCCATGATTGTTTTCAAACATTATGAATACTCATGTACAATAAATATTCATGTAAGTGCCACTGGTAGATAGGACGAAAGGGATAATAATAATATATATAACTTTTATTAAACTTCTATATTTGTTTTTCAGATTGATGAAGATAGCATTGAAGATCTGGGAGATCAAAAAAGGTAGTCACAATTTGAGAACATAAAATTACAAGATGATGCTTTATTTCTCTTTATAATACTTAGTATTTATTATTACTTTGTACTGGCGCTGCTGGGTTGGTACGGTAGTTCCTTATTCGTTAGAATCATTAAATAGGCTATTTGAAAGTTACAAATCAATATAACAAGAACAATATGAATCACTGTTTGCAGTGCAGAGGCTGTGGAGCATTATTTTCGGTCACTTATACGATATTTATCATCAATATCGAATATGATATTAATATTGAGAATCAGGCTGAAGCAAATATCAACCACAGAAACTACTAATGTGACCGTATTTCATAAATGCTGTAGACATTCTGAATGAGAAGTAAAGCATTGTCCAACGTGTATTATCTATATTTACCGTGTTATGGGCTCCAAATTGTAAATTAAAACAATACCTACATTCGAAAACCGACTTTTATTTTACCCGGTTATTGGAAAGCCGTTAGCTTCCTTTGAACGAAAAAATCTGCCCATCTTTTTGGTGTAATGCCGCACCATTTTCAAATCAACACGGCATTAGGAATGTAAAAATGAACACAAAATACTCGTATCACGCTTCTACATTTTCTAATAAGTATTGAGTTCAAAATATCGACCACGGTCGTTTCTTATTTGTTATGTTGCTTTCCCGGAGCGCGGGCGCTTAGGTGTGACTGCAATATACTGGGTAATTTTTTAGTCACTGGCAATACTTGCAGAGGTGAAAGCAATATGAACAACTTTTATAATGGGACTATCTGTGAAATCTCGAAAAAAATATCAGCTGTTCCATACATAAGTTCAATTTTATTTTATGCGATATCAGAGTTGGTCCCATAATAAAAGTAAAAAATCATCCTGTATAGCTAACTAGCTGTAACCCGTGGTTTCACCCGCGTTCCCGGTATAAAAAGCATTAGGTAGTTATTCTTCTATTTGGGGCGGCGACAAATCCAACAAATCAATTATAAAAATAGGTCCAGCCGTTCTTGAGTTATAAATTGAGTTGATTTTAAAACTTAAACATTTTCAATAGCAATGGCGCCGTTGGCTTGCGCATGTCTACAACGCAGTGTCATGTGAACCCCCGCGCATCGATATGGCCATGTCCATCGCGCTCTCACTCATCCGTGACTGTTCGTTTAATTTCGGCGCTTGCTAGAAACCTTCGGTTTCGATCAAAACTTTGGCCGAAGCCGAAGGTTTCGCCGAACGTGGTTTTTTTGATCGATGGTGGGCGAATCCGAAGCCGAAGGCGAAGCTTCGTTCGGGCATTAAATTAGTTTCAATTGTTTCATTTCAATCCATCTTTTTGCGTTACCAGAGGCCCTCGCAAAATGTATGTCTGCCACTGCATTCGGGAACTACGGCATATTTCTTTTCACGTACAGTATCTACAGAGTGAGTGAACTACGTAAATGGCTTCTTGTCTACAATTTTTACTCGATTGATGATTTTTTCCATGTGAAAAATATTAAATCTGGCTAAGTTTATTTAGTAATATCTAATGTAATTTATTTAATTATGATGACGTGTAACAGACGGTACGATATAGAGGATGATTTTCTTATCACTGGCAATACTTGCAGGGGTGGAAGTACTCATCAATGTGAACAACTTTTACTAATTTTAAACTAAGTGTGAAATCACTAAAAAATTATCAGCTGTTCCATACAAAAGTTCAATACCTACTCGACTAAAATGTATGAAGCAACCATTTTATTTTATGCGATCTCAGAGTTGGTCCCATAATAAAAGTTGTTCATATTGATGAGTACTTCCACCCCTGCAAGTATTGCCAGTGACTAAAAAGTCACCCTGTATATGAACAATACTACCAATATGTTGAGAATGGCAGACCTCTGCAAATTATTGTCCTTTAGTTATATTGAAGAATAGACCCGCTGTTGTTATGAGACGTAACAAATTATCATCAATGAATTAAATTTATTCCTAAAAAATAAACAAAATTCTTGATTTTTAACCAAATTTATTTATATCATCGCAAATTCAAGGGCAATAACTATGAGAATCGTCATGGATAAGATGAAATGATGTACTCACTGACCGACGAACACACGACAAAACTACAAGATACAGGTAGGTATGCTACTACATTATAGTACGCGATACAAGAGGAATGTAGCAGGGCGTCCTTCCTGCTGTTGTTGTCGTTGCGTCGCGAGAGCATAGTTGAGCATCACAGATATACTATTATACGTTATTGTGTTAGTGTAAGCTGGTCCCTTGCCACCTGGAAGCTGACGATAAGAGTGGATACAGTGAGCGCGTGTAGCTCACTCTCTGCCATTTGATCAACAGCGACACAAGCACATCTGGCGGTAGTTTAACTGTGAACACATCATCATCACAAAAATATTATCTAACCTCGGGAGAAAATATCGCGTAACTTATCTTCCGAACTTGAACAAATTTGTACTTTTCAAGCAACATTCACCTCCCCAAACTAAAATCCTGGATATGCCACTGAAGGCACATTATGAACGTCGAAGGTCAGTATCAGGTGGTAAGTACAGTTAGTTACCACCGATTAGGAAGTCAGCCTTCAACTGAGAAGGACCGGCAATAAACTCATGGAAGGTAACATTTTTTAAATATAATTTTGGAGAATCTGACTATAACAACCAACTAAATACCTAATAACTTCATATCTTACCGTCAAGCTACATCGAGTACTTATGTATTTATTTTGTTGGTAGAGATGTGATCTTATCACTTGACTGTCTAGGTTGACCTTGAAGACTGACTGGAATTGCTAATTGGATAACAGGAGCTTTATCCAGTTTGGGCTCATTAATTTTGTTGGCATGGATGACATCTTATCACTTGACTTACTAGACTGACTTGAAAGTAGATTTTGAAGACATGTGATAGACAAGATAGTCAAGTGATAACATTTAATCTAACTAAGTAATCAACTTTTAGCAAAAATAAAGCTGACGCCATAATAGATTGCACAAAAAAAGAGCTAAAATAATGATGTACCTATAGAGGACAGATACAATATATTAGATAATTCTATCACACATATTTACTCAGGTATGTATTTAAATATAATAAGAAATAAAATTATTGTTGACTCAATAGGTAAATTTTAATGGAAAATTCTTCGTTTTACCTTTAGTTAGTTGCTCTTATTATACGACATACTTAAGTAAAGTCAGTCGCGTGTAAGTTACACGACGATGTAACTCAGGTAGAGACACCCTCGATACACGTACTTGTACACTCAACCAAGTTTACCAAGTTTATAATGTGTTAATTGTCGAAATATAGACGATGTTACTGTTGCCCCGTGTTACTATTATCCCCGGTCTACCCTATGGATATGGAGCCCTCCGTGCGTGATTTCAGCTCGCACTTGGCTGTTTTTTTTCTTGTTATTTTAGGAGATTTATAATGGTTGGAAGATTCTTTTTAAAAGGTATGTGAAGTGACATAAAAATGAAAGTCTATATTGTAAAGTACCAATTAACTGTTTATTACAATAAAACCCGATACAAAATTCGCATCTCAGTAATCGCTTAGGTGGGAAAGAATTAATACTTATACGTACTTACCTGTTTATGTATAGGTAAGTTATATTGATTGTGTAGGTATATTTACATATGAAATAAAAATATTGTGCAAAAACCAACGCTACTATCGAGCATTAGGTTATTCATAGGTAGGTACGTATAAGTAAATTGAGGGTGATCATTTTTTTTTTTTTAATCTTTATCAGTTGAATATAATGGGCCATTTTAACACGGTTAGGTTAATTTAGTAGTTTTTGATAGAATGGATGCATCTAATTTTAGATTTTTAAACATTATTCGTTTTATTTTTATTTTAAAAGCTTTTATTGCTTTTAGATACTCTTTATAAATATAACATTATACGTACCTACTCAATTAAAATAACTCTGTAGTTAAACATTAGAGAATGGTATAAAACAATATTCAGTTTTGTTAGTTGACACAAAGATAGACATAGGATATAAGTTAGTATAACACTTTTGTACATGCACAGCAAAAAAATATATATATATCTTACGTTTTCACTAACGGTGCTACTTTGTGACATCAAACATAAAATTCAGCTTACGATATCGAACCAATAATTTAGAAAATCGATTTTGCGACAGAAATACTTAGACCCGTCGTAACATTTTTGAACTCATTGGCGCCTTAATGTTTGTTGGGATTCACATATTACTATCCACAAAATATGTGTTTCTCATTGTTGGTTTTATTATTTTATTGATTTCGACCATCAACCTCTTCAAAGCTGTAATAGGTATTATATCTATGCGATAAATAATGTAACTTTGCTAACGTTTTTTTAAATTTTTGTGTGGTCGTGGTTTTAATTCGCATTTTATGTTTCTATAAAAAAAAAACTATGCCAAAGGCTTCTACTCCGTTTACCGGTTATGTCCAATTTGTTCCTCACGGTAAAAAAAGTCACCCGGTATAAATATCTATTCTTTTTTTATTTTGTTTCCTGATCTTATTTCGCTATATACTTACCCTTTTAATGGAGCTCGGTTGAATTTGCGTAATAAGCCGCTTTGGGGATATCCCGTGGCCGCCGAGGTCACCAGATTTGTCGCCCACCCATGGACTTTTTTCTATGGGGCTATCTCAAAAGCAAAGTCTATGCTAATAATCCGCGGTCTATTGTGCAGTTGAAGGAAAATATCCGGAATGAAATTACAAATTACAAATTCAACCGAGCTTGTTGCAGCGCGTGGCCCGTCATACGGTGGAACGTTTCCAACAGTGTGTGCACCTAAATTGACAGCATTTGGATGATGTAATTTTTAAAAAGTAAAATCCGCACTATCTCTGTACATATTTAACCAGTTAATAAAGTGATAAGAATATAATTATTTATTTTATTAGTTTTCAAAATAATAAATCCGCCACCGGACACCCTGTACTACGATCGTATGTCTACCTGCTAGCTTGGTCAAACAGCCAATTTCCAGGTATCAGGTGATCAAGATACATAAAAACATTACTTACTGAAAATTAAAGGGTGTCCCCATACATACATATCGCCAATTAATAAAGACCTCTAAGTTGTATGGGCGCTCATACAATTTAGAGGTCTAGCTTAATTGGCACGAACCTCAAATAAGGAAAAAAAGCGTCTGCAAAGCAATATGGCCGACGGAAAGTGTCTGGGAGTATTGACTACTTATTTTTAACTATATATATTGTCTAAAACACACGTGAAAATCAGCCATGAGAATTTACGTGAAGTAAGTAAGTAATGTTTTTATGTATCACCTGATACCTGGAAATTGGCCGTTTGACCAAGCTAGCAGGTAGGCATACGATCGTAGTACATACTAACACTACTCAATCGTCCACATTTCGTCCGTCAGAAAATACGTGACGTCTGGTGGCCCTGGGATCTTGCTCTATTATGAATAGTCTCACAGATAATTTTCTTACACTTTTTCCTAACAGTTTCCTATACGATATTATAAACTTTAGGTACGAATCTAAAGCGAGGAAAAATAAAGATGAATTTCGGGTCGCGGGCTAGGAGCGTGAAGTTGAAGAGTCATCATAAGTCCTTTGACAAGTAGGTAATATATCGATTTTGAGTTATTTTCGTTTTCTCGCTTGTGGGCCCTGTGGGCCATCGAAGTGCACATTTATGCAATTTGTTTCATAGGCTTAAGAGTTAGTTACCTTCAAAAATGCTCTACCTAAGTGTTAGGTAGATTTCCAGACAAAAGATCAATTACCTATTCTAACCTACTAGTAGTCTACCTAACAATAATATCTTGGCCCAGGAAAGTTTCTTGGAACATTTTTTTTTATTCCAATGAATTTAGGTACTATGCAAATAACAAACTATTGTAGTAGGTAAGTAAGTATCAAAAATCTAAATTCATCCGATTTTCTAAAGAGGTTTTAATGTTTTATTACTACTTAAGTGAGTAATTTGTAACATTACATTATATATATTAGGTATCAATCTAATTGCAGTCTATTTTCTATACATCTATAATACTGTCGTGTTTTTTGTCGGAAGCTTTGAGTTTTTCTTGCATTTGGGTCAACATGTCCTGCATGCGTCGTATCTGTAAGACATAAATACATCTATGAGTTAAATAGATTTCGTGAAACCTGTCTGCTCTTTGATTATAGCTATAATAGTAACTACATAGTAATATACCTAGATAGGTACCTATTAATATATTAGCTGTTCCACGCAGTTTCACCCTCGTTCCCGGGATCAAATTAAAATTATTTTTTTAAAATCATTTTTTATAAAGTTATGAACAAAAATATGGAAGAACAGGACTCTCAAATAGACCTCACATAATTAAGCTTTGGATTTCTGCCAAAAAAAAAAATCCTAACAAAAATTTTACATGCAATCCATACTTACTGAAATTTCGGTATTTGATGAGAAATACATAAATTAAGTACTTTATTACAAAAAAACAGGCTATATTCATGGAAATTAATTTTGTAAGAGTATTAACGTAAATTACTTATATATTATCCTTGGAAGGGTCAGACAGAAGTGAAACGCAAGCTCATTCATAAAAAAAATACTAAAACATATTTCAATGTCCACACACAGAACTGATTTTTGGCAGTATCTGATATGAGACAATATTAGATTGAAAAAAAAAAATGTTATATACCTCTTCATCTTTCTGCAGCAGCAAGCGATCTGTCTCTGTGATAACTACGTCATTGTTGTTACCCATTGAGTCTCTCTTCAGTTTCCTGCATAGATTCAAGTTAAAATAAAGTTTGTACAGTTACAGTAAATAAACAAAGTATAGGTAGGTATGATGTAGGTACCTAATAACTCAACATTACAATTTACAATTATAAGTCATATGTATGTATGTTGTAAACATTGCTCTTAGTCATGTAAAGGAATTCTATAACATCAAATTTATTTGTACACAGTCAGTCAGATGTCGACACATAGCAAGAATCAACACTACTAGTATACTGTATGATCAAGCATTTACTTATTTTAAAACGTTGGTAATATTGGTAATGCCTTATTCATTAAACGGATAGATGGATGATAGACTCAGTACCAGATTTAGAGTTCTGACCGCCCTAGGCTAACTATGTATGTGCCCCCCAGCCTGTCCTGTCGTACCCTTTTATAAGTACAGAAGAGAGCTTACGTAACATCTTTGAATCAAACTGTCAGTAACCGAAAGACGAAACGAACGAAATAATTCCAACAGTTATTTTTACAATCTATTTATTTTATCCTAAAAATATACAAGAAATTTTAAAAAAATGTTAAATCCTTGCGATAATTGCTCTATTCGAAGTGCTATGAGAATTGAGAATATTATATCAAACTACTTTTCCTTTCGCTTAGTGTGAGAGTGCACGCAAGAATTTTATTTTGACGCACGTATTTTCCCAAAATTACCAAATAATATTATGTAAGTAAGTCTCAGCTCAGCGCCGCGCCCGCCGCCCCCTTGGTCCTTGCGCCCTAGGCTCTAGCCTTATTAGCCTGTGGGTAAATCAGGCCCAGGATGGTAATTGTCTTTAATTGTCTGGCGGCTACTGGGCCCGCGAAAACCGGGATAACCATCAGAGATGGCTCCTTTTTCCCACGGAGCTCTAACGTCGGCCACGGCAGTAGGTAAGTAGGTAACTGACATTCATGTGCTCGTGAAAACCAGCCTTAAGTACTTAAATGATAGGTATAAGTCTACCGTAGGAAAATAAGTATAGCCAATAAGTTACCCTCTCTCCCGCATGGCATGTTGTGATATTTGCGAGATGCACTGCGCGCGGAAGTTCTCGTAGTGGACATCTTGTGTGACGTCCTTGAGGTCCTGCATGTGCGTTGATATTAACATCGTCCGCAGTTTCGTGAAGTCAGAATGACGTGGGTTTTCGACTGTCAATCATAATTTGTTTACTTAGTAATGTACGAGTAAGTACCTTCAGCTACTATTATTTTTTGAGAGTAGGTAAGTAGGTGCCAGGTATTAATTACATGTGTACCTAATGAAGTAAACTTGGTTTCGGTACTTCTACCTATAATACATCCTAAACAATGTAAACCTAAATTGTACCTACTTATCTTTAATATCTTTAACAATGTCATACTTACCCATATTAATTCAAGTAAGGAATTCCATTAACAAAACATCACAGGGATCGGCTGATGGAAACTATTCCTAGGAATACATGTATAAAGCATAATGAAATGCCGATAGTAACTCACCATCAACTATCCCCCAAGGGTACTGGCGACCCCGCACGCGCTTGCCACCTACTTCTAGCACGGTATCAGCAGCCACTACAGCGAATGGCGCTGCAGCTTTCAACTCTCTGTCTTGTTGCTTGAAATCTTCATCCTCGTCGCTGTCACATTCCGGGAATTGATATACCTGGTAATGTATAGGAAACCTGTAGTAACATCGTTGCAATAGCTTCGACCGTGTCCTCTCATTAGAACTTTGAGTTTAAAGAAGGCTGGCCTCATATTTATTATGATAAGCTGAATTTACGTAAAATTTATCTGTGATGTGCAACTGCACTTAATACTGCTCTTAAAGTGTGATGAACACTTTCTTTGGGACCGGACGCGGCGTTGTTGGGCATGATATTTATAAGGTGAACATATTATTATGGTTGTTCATCAAATAAATTATCATGATCCGAACAAAGTACACAAATCACTTTGGCTGTAATAGGTATGTCGATTTTCAGAAACAATTGATGTATTTAACCTATGATTAAACATTATAAAATAATATCTACATTTATTAAGCTATTGTATAGCTTTTATCGGGGGCTTCGGGGTTTGTTATGCTATTGTATTTCTTCGGGGTTTGAGCGCGGCGACCGAATCAAGAATTTTTTTCGTAACGAAAAAATTCCGTAACGAAAAAACCTACCACCTCCCACACACACATACATACACGTTAAGCGTTAACGTGTATGTATGTGTGTGTATGCTGTTTGCGAGAAGGTATAGGTGTATAGGTATCTATTACTATCAAAGAAAAAAAAAAGAAAAAAAAACAGAAAAAAAACTGCCTAAATAAAAAATAAATAAATAATTATAATTGCATAAGTTGATAAAAAATGCTATGCAATAGCTTTACCGCGGCAGTCCCCGAGTGCCACACGTATTTTTTTTTTATTTGAAAAACTATGCTAGTTGGTGGTGAGTCAACTTAGGCACCTTTAAATAAGAGATGTATTTTTACAGAATGCATAGTTTTCGTAACTTATTTTTCAAACATTTCGTACAAAAGATAAAACTTGCTAGACCAAAATGTATGGTTTTAAAATAAGAGAAAGAACATAATTGCTTAAAAAGTTGAAATCTGGAAAAATCCACCCAGTAGGCTATATAATATAAATACAAAGTAGGTATGTACTTGTATCTGATGTTCTTCCAGGTCATTGAGTATGCGCGCCTTGAGTCGCTTCACTTCAACTGCGGTGAGTGAGTCTGACTTCGCGATCACCACCACAATATTCACTTTTCGATGCAGACGCCTCATCATGTCAAGGTCAACTTGTCGGAGACTGCAACAAAAAAACTCTGTATTTTTAGCCTCTTTCAAATATAATACCTAATCAAAATTTCACTTTGATATTAAAACTAAGATATTCCAATTTCTCGAATCCTAATTAGGTAGGTATACTTAACTACAAGTGTTGGTAGTGTGATGAATTCTATCTACTTATAGTCGTAGCAGTAACCCAAATAGATGATTGGAATTTAAATTGAAATTGTCTCGTCAAGTGTCAAATGATCGGTTATTGCCAGTTATTGCATGCGATAAAATAAATTTTATCATTGCTGAAGTGATGAAACAATGAACTTTTAACATTATTTGACGACTTGGTACTATGATGCCGAACATGCACAACTCTAAAGGCATTAGGTACTTACTCGTATGTAACGTTATTTAATTATTATTACTAGAGTAAATATAGCTAGGGTTTGCTGTGACTTTTATAACTTTTATTTTTATTGATAACACTAAACCTTGAAATAGCTTCTAAAAAATTTTGATCCTACTAAGTATTGTTAAATGCATGTTTCTTCGTTACATATTCATTTATTATCTACGGAATTTTATAGTCTAATATTTGCAGGTGTAAATCTTGTGGTATTTCAATTTAGGTGAAGAAGTAATTTTCATCCTTATTTGATTGCCTAATTTTTATTTCAACAAAATCTCTAGAGCTTTTTTAAATAATGACACAACACGTTAGTTGAATTCTCTAATACTTATCACGTTTGCGTGTTTCTACAATATCGGTACTGGTATCACGATGGATGTGACCAATTACTGACCTAATAAAAATAATAATAAACTTTCGAATATTTTGAAAATATGTACTATACCTACCAATAAAATAAATGTTAGGTAGGTATTTAATTCTATTGTTTTACTAGTAATAATTGCTCTGTGTGGAAATCACATACCTACCTGAATGAATGAGGCAACATTCATTCGCTCACGAAATATTGATAATATGTTTAGGTATGTCACCACATTAAAAATGTAATAGAAGTACTCAGGTATTTTTACCTGTGAGCCCAAGGTGGTACAAAATAAAGGCAACAGTGCACTCTATTGTCTTGCATATGCCGTCGGTTTAAACCACTTTCATCTGTAAAGTATTGTCTGAACTGTTCGTCTATGTATGCAGAACAAACTCTCCATGAATCTTCACAGTTTATCGCGTCTCCGAACCCAGGTGTATCAACTATCGTCAGACGTAACTTAACACCACGTTCTTCTATCTCCATTGTCTTCTTTTCTACTGCTGTGGTCTTTTCTAATCTATCTGAAAAGTTTCATCAAAAATAAATATATTAAAAAAATCTATTATTTATATAATAAAAAGAATAAGTATTAAATACCTTGAACTTCTGGTATTTTCCTATTTTTATAAAGATCTCCTAGAAATAAGCTGTTGATGAGAGTAGATTTGCCAAGGCCAGATTCCCCCACCACCATGAGGGTGAAGTCGAAGCCTCTCTTCACGGATTTCCGGTGCACTTGCTCCGGTAGAGTCGCGAACCCAATGTAGTCCCGCTCAACTCGATCCCGCTCTGGTGGCATACACTAAATGATAAATAGCTTTCCATACGAGCCAAAGAGGAAAATGAGGAACCATTTATTGAGATATTTATTATGGTGTCACTTCGGCTTCTGTCTATCTCAGCAACTCTAGAAGCTATCAATTTGAGGATTCTAATGAAATACTTGAATTAAATGCCGGCTATCAGAGGCGTAGCTGCCCCGGACTTTTGATTTTTGTTTTTTTTCTTAAAGCTGTCTGTTGAAGATATTCAGCAATAGTAACCTACTGCCGAAATATATATCCATTGGTATGCCATATGCCCTCATAATATAAATGCCTTAAAGCAGGTCTTGATGCTTTTTTTCATTTGAAATTCTGTGTCCAACAGATGTTGTGCTATGATGTTTGGGTGTGATTTCAATCATTTACGTAGATATCTCTTGCTTCACAATTTTGACGCAAAGGTCATGTGTGGAGTATTTTGTTAGTGTTTATATATTTAGATAAACCACTAGCCTGGAAAATACATATGTATTATAATGTATACCTATACACCAAACGATTAGCAACGAGCCAGTTCATCTTTCTACGGCTACGACGTTTAATCTATACATAAAATAAATCTGTTGAACCAGTGTGTCTAATTTTTAACAAAAATGGAATGGGGGTGATGTAGGAAGAGTAACGTAAGAATGCAGTGTTTTTTTTATTTTAGATACTCGTAGATCAAGGTGGATCAACTGGATTAAAAATAATGAAGCGGATCACATGTGGGAATTATTGTAGGGATCAGACAGAATCACTCAGAATAAAAAAAATAATATATCTTATGTATAGTAAAGTAAACCTCCTCCATTTTATTTCTTAATACGGTCTAAATACTTGCTTTGCAGTGGAGGACGTACCTATACCTTATTGTATAGGTACTTTTGATAATGATGTATTTAATCTCTATAATAGGTTTTCTGTAGCTCTTACAGATGGTGGGTAGGTACCTAGTTGTCCTTATTATTCTGTCTCAAATTTCCAACCCGTAGGAAATGCAGCAAGGCCGGTAGGTAAGTCCACCTTGTTTAACGAGGTATTGCGTAGGTTTAACTTTCATTGCGTTGGGTAACTAACCTAAGACCAACGGACACGAACTATAAGTTTAACATTATAAAAAAAAAACGTATCTACGGAATGTTATTTCCGCTAGGTGAATCCAGCGGACACTACGTACCTACTTAAATTGAGGAGTTGCGCTTGGATAGACAATAGGTAATATACCTACTTGTGCTTGTGACTTACTTAGCCAAGCCGATAGATAAGATACATATAATAATAGTTCGTATGTTTGTTTGTACCTAACTTTGTTTGCGTCATAGATCTGTATAACTATGCAAAATTTCAGCATAATACTTATCACTGATACTCACTGAGTAAAATTACCTTGACAGACAGATGGACATGATGAAACTATAAGTGTTTCTTGTTTGACTACGGAACCCTAACAAGGGAATCTAGGCGCACGCGCATCGGAGCGGAACATGACAGGTTCCCTCGGTACCCACACTACCGCTGCCCAGGGACAGCGCGGGCGCGTGCGCACCTAATATTATTGAGGATTGAGGACACCTAGCGGAAACGACAAACGTGCTCATCAACTGGCCACAGTAGACAATTATAATGATGTTATCTATTAACGAGAGATATACTAAGGTCATTTTCACTATTGTTGTTCATATTAAAACGAGTAATACATTCATTTTTTCCATGCCATAGTAGTTCGGTATAAGTATAATGCTTTACTTATACAATAATAGGTACTATTTTACTGACTATACTCAGGCTTTAAATGATTCTCCTATCCCACATATTTTCTACAATGCTGATTAATGACTAAGGTAGATGCTATGATCTAGGTGACTCTCACGATACTTTACAATAAGCAGAGCTCATTGTAACAATCGTTCTGGTACTAACTATGTACAAGTCGTAAAACACTGTTGTTATTATTTACAAAATCAACAGAATATGTCTATTGAATCCAACCTCTACTATTGTATCTAAGTAAATTCCAAACAAAAGAAAATTGACAGAGAATAAACTGAGTTTCTCAATACATATTCGTAATAAATATACATATTTCTCTCCTATTCAAATAGCTAGGACGATTTTAAGTTAAATAAATTACTCACGAATATTTAAAACAGTTGTGAACGGTGATTTTTTCTTGTAGTCGCTACCGTTTTTCTCCTTTTCCATTTTTATTATATCCTTCTTATCACCAATGTTTATATTTATATCTAAGATAGCGAATGAGTCACTCTTTTCCATTATCGTTATCTTCTTGATCTTGATCTGAAGACTATTCACAAATATTAGATTGAGTTAAAAATTATCTTATATGAATTGCGAACGCGATACTGATCGTTTATTCGCTTAGTTTATTCGTATATTTTTTGGCACTTATTTATGTACCTACAACAAAAAAGCGGGAGCTGCCGCCGTCGTCACGCACAGAAGGTTTTTTTTATAAACTTAATCGCATGATGGGATTGTATTGTTTAGTGTAATAATGTTGAGCTATCAAAGCGTGGTCGCGGAAGGTGTTGTAGACAGTAGGTTTGGAACGAGTTCACCGTATGGTGTTCCGCTCGCTACGGAGAGCACGTTCGCACACTGCGCGTGCAACGCTACAAACTGACTACAACTCAGTCGAGTTGTTTATGAACGTGAAGATTGCGTCACTCAATTAACATGATTAACATGTAATTAATTGAGTTACAGACCTCTTAAATTTAACTCATTATCAACTAATTTTGTAGGTCACATTTCATACTACTTACATATGTTACGTAGGTACATAGAGGCTACTTTGACGCAGATGAAGATATTGAGGAAACGTGTGAGCACAAACTCAAAATCGGGTCCATTCCTCTATTACTTACCTACTTAATGATTTTGGTGGAAGAAGGGAGGAGTAAGACTAGGTTTATAAAGGTATTGCTGAAGTATTGTTTTTATGAGTATTGAAATGATGAGTGCCATTCCAACATATTAAATTGACGAATGCTGCGGCCTGCGAGACATCAAAATGACCAATGGCGGCTGACACTCATCCGGTGACGACATTCGGATCTTTATCCTTACAATTGAATACCTAGCCTATTCACCCATAAGTAAGGAATATGTATATCTGGGTAACTATTTATCTATAGCAACGGTATCTAACGGAACCAGTTCATTAAATCTCTTTTATCTATGACCCCACACAAAGCATACAAATTGCGCGGTTTATTATTAGTGCTGCAAAAATAATTGAAATTAGGACCTGCCAAAGTTTTCCGGGTATGACAAATTTTAATGATTTTATTTAAAAAAAACAATAACATATTAATTGTTATCCTGGGACATTCTTCCTACATCTGATCCCAAATTTATTTTTATATGAAATCACGCATGATATGACGCTTGCATGGAAACATACCTAGAATAAGGTTTATACCTACCTACCTAGTGCCAACAGCAAGGACAAATTATTGTCTAGAAAGTACCAAAATCAATTTATGAGTTACTCACCAGTTGTCATGATGTTGTAAATAGTAGAGAATAGTCCAGGGAACTCGAAGTGACAAATTGTTAAGATGAATTAATTAGATGAATTTTTTTTATCAAATTTTCATAATAAGGTTATAGTTTCGATTATTAATTTGAATTGCCTTTAAAAACAATATCATGGCTATAATTCAAGTCTTTAAATCGATCGATATTACACAAGTCTTCGAACTAGTACTTCTAAGTATTTCCCGAGATACTAAATCATCAAACTCTTTTTGTCACTATGTATTTTTAGATTATTTCGCAATAGAAAATATCCATTCGATCACCAAAAATATCACTGCAGATTAACGATTGATACCTTTATTATTATTTTCTACTCTACTCATTTAAATGATAGCGAAATGAAATTGTCGCGCGACACTTAACATATTATCACGATGCTAATCCTAAAAATTGTATATTCAAAAACAGTAGAAAAATTGAAGATAAATAAAATCACATTGTTTGTGCGCCGTGCTGTGCGTGTTGCGTTACGTAATGTGAGGGTCCCGGACCGAGCTCGCACCCTCGGAGGACCCTCCCTTCACCCCTGAGGCTAGACTCGACTTGACCTGCGCCGAGTGTGCCTGCGCGTCGCTCTGCGCGGGTAAACTGCGACACCCTGCCAGACCACTTCCAAGACGCGTCTCGATTCCGAATCCCGACATCAGCGATGGGCGCGTCAGCGATCGATATGCAACGATTGTGCACAGCGCGCTTGCGTTACCCTCACTCGTGCAATGTTTATGCCCTTCCAGCTTTAGCTGCCCTAGATGCATTGTATCATTGTACCACACACGTACACGCTCTAGTAAATTCAAGGTCATAATTGACTGCTCTTTGTTCTAAATCTGTGTTGCTACCTACCTATGCACCAGACTGGACCATATCCTACTAATATTATAAATGTGAAAGTATGCATGTTCCTTAGTTTTATGAAGCTAGTAGGTATAAATAAAAAAAGGTTTTTTTATTGAAAGTGTTAGGATTTGTCATAACTTTCCTATAAATATTTCCCACCTATATGTAATATCTAAGTGCCAAACACATTATCATTCGAGGGGTTCCCACGGTTGCGCGGTTTCACGGACGGACACGGTCATTTCACAAGCGAATTTACATCGTATTATTAACTGTATATAAATCTAAATCGTAAATTGGCGAAGGCGCATTATTGCATATCTATAATGTCCAGTATGGTGTGGCTACATATAGGTACATAAATGAAATATAATTAAAGTGAAGTAAAATAATGGTTAAGATTTCATTGCGATCCAAGTCGCGTTCGATCATTGTGTTAAGACTTTGCATAAGTCGAATATTTTATCTTCATATATAAATAAAAATGAATGCCAAAATGTGTTGCTAAACTCGAGAACGGGTGGACCAATTCCGATAAGTTTTTTTTATATTCGTTGAAGTCCGAAGAAGGTTCTTATGAAGAGAAAAATTTGAAAAGTTGCCTGGAAAATTGGAAAATTACGGAAAAACTGAATATATAGGATTTTTGTATGAACTCAAGATACCGATATTTTTGCGTTAGATACCGCAGTTTATCAAGGAAGGTTATAGGCAATTTTTTTACTTGGGAACGCAGGTGAAAGCGCGGGGGACAGCTAGTTTTTTATAATAAAATAGAAGAATCCGGTGTCTGTACATTGAAGATAAGTACCTAATAAAAATAGAAAGGGGTAATTATAGGAGAGTAATAAGTAGAACATAAACCAGCGATTTTAGCATTATTTTCTGTCTGTTTGTTTGTTCACGTACGCTTAAGGCGATTATAGCTCAGTGGTAGTGACGTCGGACGCCGCGGCGAAGGTCGTGGGTTCGAATCCTACAATATGAGCTTGAGCTTTCGGTGAAGGAAAACATCGTAAGGAAACCATAGCAGGGTGGTAGGGTACTTTGTAGTACCCGTCTGGCTAGCTACCACCCTCAAGTTGAAAATCTATCGCCAAACACCTATTGGTGTGTTCCGGTAGCTGCACTTGAGAGCCAGTTCCTTCTAGGCTTTGTGTGCTTACCACCTTCGGCCACATCATCACTTACCATAGTGAGATTGTGGTCAAACACAAGCCACAAAGTAAAAAAAAAAACTCCAGAACTACGGATTTTCATGTAATTTTCGCAGGTAGGCAGAGATTAATTTGGAGCAGAATATAGGCGTTTCATTAAAATCAGTTGTTGCATAAAAAGGTATCGTGTTTTAAAGATTGTTGGAATTTACTTTTACTGTTAGAAAGTTATAAAGCAAATAATAATGGATTTTCAAGGAGTTCCCACAGGTTAATGCACGACTTGGCGTTTCGAATATGCTTTATTTCATCGAAAGTGCGTGAAGAAAAGATATAATTTTTTATAAAGTCTGCACCATTTGCATTTTGTATGCTACAAACTAAGTTCCAGAAGAGAATTCCGCGAGAAGTGTTGTACCAATTCCTATACTATAGAGAAATGTCGTAAACCCAAACGCGATAGTTAGAGTTTACGAACTTGAAAACTCGCACTAGTAGTTTTGTTATTATTTTATATAGTAGCCATTTATTAATCAAGATGAAATATTTTTTTCACATTAACTTAACTACTTTTTGTAACCCCATTGCTCGCAAATGGGACACGCGTCCCAAAACTACATCAATTAGGTACTCTAATATGTACATATAAATAAATACATTTTTGTTTTCTATATATTATAGTTTGTATTTTATACAATGATTGTAAATACTTGTTGTAAATAAAATTGTGAAAATATAATAAATAAATATAAATATATTCTGGGACATTATTCCTCACACACGGCCATCTGACCCCAAACTAAGTAGAGCTTGTGCTATGGAAGCCAGATAACTGATAAACTACATACTTATACTACTTTTCTTTTGTAAATATACTTATAATAGATAATTACACCCAGACTCAGGACAAACAGACATGTTCATGCACACAAATGTCTGTCCTGAATGGAATTCGAACCACGACCTGCGACATGATAGATAGGATATCCTACCAACCACGCCAACCGGTCCATATAAACATCACGATAAGGAATAGTAATGCATCACTTTTTCAGAAAAGTAATGTAGTTTTTCCTTGGCCTCTTTGGGATATAAAAATGGTTTACTTAGTTGTAGTTGCGGTAACCTCGGGCTTGTTAGATGCTCGATAGCCGCCTATCCTAGTACCCTGAGTGTAAAGATTCGACGTAAAACGCTTGCGATCGCGTTTGCGTTTACTAAAATTTTGTATGTGAGAAATTAGTTCCATGAGTATTCCGCGAGAGGCGCTGTGCCAATTCCTATAGATAGAGCAATGTCGTAATTCTAACGTTAACGGTAGCAAGCGTTTACGACATTGACGTTAATGCTTTACACTCAGGCTACTGAATCCTACCTAACTTTGACTTCTCTGCTTTGAAGGACCTATAATAGGTGCAAGAAATTAAAATTAAGAAGCCATAGATCCTACGCTATGCCAGTAGTTTTTTTAAAACGACCTCAAAAAGCAAAAAAAAAAAAAAATGTTATAAGACCGGCTTTAAAATGGATTTGCACTGAAACACAATAAAATAACTATATCTTATAATCCGACTATGTTGTACCTGTCTAGATATTTTACTTACATTCTTGCAGCAAGAAAAGGTCGCTCTCATCTCAAACCTACCGCGTACCTATTATGTACTTACCTAAATATGTTACGGTAAGTGTGATTAATTGAACATTATTAGTAAATTGTCTATCATTATTAATAACTAGCTGTTCCCCGCGGTTTCACCCACGTTCCCGGTATTTTTTTTCTGTCAAACATTTTCTTTCATACAAACCTTCTCCTGACAATAACGAACACATAAAATAAAGATTTATACAATTTCGGCGATCCATTTTTATTTATATAGATAGATAAACATAAATAAATTTATATAGATTACCGAAACTCAAGGTAAAAGTAATAAATCGGTGCTTTTACCTTTTACTAAGCTACGGCCATGTATTACAAGCCAATAAACTTGTATATTTAGCTTTTAAGCTATTGTATAGCTTTTATTTTATATTACTCTAACTGTAATGTCTCGCGGTTACACTCGTGCTAAAATGTTTTAAAGCCTATAAATCTTTCTCAATAAACGGGCTATTTAACGCAATTAAAAAGATTATTTCAAATCGGACTAGCATAATAGCAGTTCTCTAGATTAATGCGTTCAGACACAAACACTCAAACAATTCGACTTTATAATATTTAGATACCACTAAAGTAGGTAACTATAGGTACTCTAACACCCAACTGTCATCTACGAACAGAGGTCAATCTATAATCTCTAATCCGACCTCCCAAAGATTGCACATGCTGTCAGATTGAAATTTCAATCTGTGGATTGGTGATTATACGCAGTTTACATGAAAAAATGATTGCGTTTTCGATCTTAGATCGCAAAAAATAGATCAGGATTGGTTATTAATTTCGGGCGTAAGTCTATACAAATATAGATAACTGGAGTTAGAAAAACGTTTGTGAGTATATACCTACTTACCTACAGTTAATAAATAATAATAATAAATATTCTGGGACATTATTCCTCATATCATATCTGTGGTAACGTAGAATATTTTTTTTTATCTCCTGGGATGGCAAACGTATATAATAAATATATCAAGAGCCAGTTCGTTAGTGGTTTATGTATGACTCTCCAGATGATAGGACCAATTTAGAATATCATTGCCCACATCCCACATTAGAATTTGAGACTATACGAAGTTGCGACTTGACCTATAAAAGACAGATTATAGTTAGGTATCCTTAAAACATTTTTTTACAACTATTTTTCTTCTATCTCATTGGACAATTCAATCCCTTTGGACATTTCATACTTTCACAGACTTTCGAAATTAATTTTCTCACCGAGTGCAGGTTAGTTAAATGGGCGCAATTTATAGCATTTTAAATTTTAAGTTACATTATATTTTATCATCACATAATTGGCGTGATTGGTAAGATACCCTAGCACCTATCACGCCACCGGCCGTGAGTTCGATTTCCATCCATGTAAGACATTTGTGTTTATGAACATGTTTAGATAATTATTTATACAGGGTGTTTGGCGCCTGGACCGACACATTTTTTTCAGGGATTTGGGGGGTCATTAACTACATAGGTTATACCCAAACATCCTATGCCCCAAGTGTCACGGTTGTCTAAATATGTTTTTTTTAAGTCTTTTCTTAAATTACCCAAAATCTTTATATATATGTAGGAATCGTGGCTTTAATTGGAAACAGATAACTTTTATCTTTATTATTTTAATTTCATTGTTTTACATGACATATTACTTGTTCTTAAGACAGTAGAGAGTGACGTTTTTATAATATACTGACAATTGATCTGCCAGTGGCTTAAAACAGAAAATAAGCTTAATGTTTAACTAATTCATTGACCATTCTTCATATATGTCATATTTGTATGTATATAGATTATAAAAAGTACTGTAGGTATATATGTATTATTATTGTAGGTAGGTATGTGTAAAATAATTTATTCATTCAAATATTTGAATGAATAAATTATTTCATTTCATTTCATAAATCCATAGCAGGTACAAGCTTTGCTTAGTTTGCACTTTGCGATCAGATGACGGTCGTGTCGTGTGTGATGAATGTCCCTTATTAATTTCTAGTACGGTATCTACTAATAACCATAGCTGGGCACCACGGCATTAATCAAATAGTTAACTTCGTAAAAAACGTAACTTCGTTAAACGTTAAAGCGTTACATTTCGGAAGATTTAACGCAAGTTAACGTTATTTGTTAATCCGTATTTTATATCGTTGCGTTAGTGATCTACTTATAAAAACTGATGATTTGAGTTCTGGATTGGAACAAAAAAAGACGTGTATTATTGCAGTGTGTAATTTTATCATCTTGCATAAAGTTGATATTCTCCTTTATGAACATTAAGTTGAAGTTCTCGTCTGAAAGGGAGGCTCGTTTCCGCGTTACAATATCTTTGCTCATGGGAAAAGACATTTAACTGCGGCGCGGTGCGTTGAGTGCGTTACGTTTTTAGTAAATAATAGGTACTGGATTAACGATTAACGGACTTGGGGAAAATTACCGGAAGTTAACGAGTCCGTTAACATTTTTAAAGTTAGCTTAAAAGTTAATCCGTTAGTTGAAATGTAAACTTCGTTGATTAACGGAATAGCGAGTTATGCCCAGTTATGCATATAACAAAATATAATGGTATTTCGTAAGTAGCAGTTAATAATAGGAAGCATTCTGGAGAACTAATCTCTAAATATGTATCATACATTATATACATACTCATCATCCATCAGGCCAGATATCACAGATATGTTCAGTTAAACTATGCAGTTTACTCACTTGACACACCACTTCCCCTTCATTCATCGACCTACATTCTACATTCACTCACGTAAGTCATTCATGCGCGTCAGTTTTAGGTTAGATACTTTTGCAGGCACTTTAAGGCCTGGTAAGCCATTTTCCAGAATATCGACTTTGTCATCTATAATGTGTTAAAAATAGCAACTGTAACAGTCAACTGTCATATTATTATTATATAGTAAGTACCCGTACAGTATTGCAGACCGGCGTTTTTTTTCCTGACTCCTACAATCTAGAGACTTTCAAGACCTGAGTGAATAGGTTTCTTCTGGGTAAGTGTGTTCCATGTTAGGCTTCGTATTAGTCTTTCGACGGGTCAGAAGCCAAAAGTCCATTTTGGGTTCAAGCCCATTCAATAAAAAAAGAAAACAGCATAATCAAGTTTTGAGCTCCTGTTACCCTCGACCAGGACTGGAGCAAGGGTAAATTGGTTCGGAAGTTGTTTGGAAGCCCTGGAAGCGGAAAATAAGGTATATGAATATCTACCTCACGGGTGCAAAATATGACATCAAGGCCGAAAATTTTTTTATCACGGGAACAGCTAGTTACTTTAACATATTACTTATACGTACGTAATAAGTTATCACTATTATATTTCTTGCGAGCAAAGCATTTTAGACTCAGAAATATAGCTAGCATTTTGTATTAGCAAAAGTAATAAGTTTTTATAAAAAAAACATTTTTAATAACCTTTTTTTGGTAATTGTACTTTTTGTTGACTGTACTTGCATTATCTTCCAATTTACTAATGTATACCAAATATCAAGTCAATCCGATCACTGAAAGTGGGTGAAATTCGATTTGCAAGATTCTACCTAGTTATACATTGCAACCTATCTAATAATAATATTAATTAATTAATACCTTTAAACGAGCAATTCTTGTATGTATATATAATCTGAATCTCGGAAACGGCTCCAACGATTTTCATGAAATTTAGTATGCAGGGGGTTTCGGGGGAGATAAATCGATCTAGCTAGGTTTCATTTTTAGAAAACGTCGTTTAAAAAAAAAACCGAGCAACGCCAGTCATCCAGGTACTAATATATTATGCACATACTTACATTTTTTTTTTTTTATTTACAATCATTGTAAAAATATGAAAATTAGATAACCGTTAATAAAAGGCCCGTAGTTTATTGAAAAAATGCCAATTGGTCTCTATTTCTGATGAATATAACCTACGGATGATAATATAGGTCATAACTTATGTAAGTATACTATACTATCATCCCTCAAAAGGACTGTACTTCATTTATTAGGACCTTATATAAAACACATTATATACCAACAAACACACACACACGCATACGCACACGCACACACACACGCATACACACAAACACAATCACACTCATACACACAAACTATACATCCATACACCTTAACACATACTACACACACATTATGGTATTTATAAGTACCTATAAGACTCGCGAATGGGAAGCGGGTCCCAAAACTACCTACAAAAAAAAAACCAGGAATCGCGAGTCAACTTATTAAAAAACTAAAATTCTGTGTTAACTTTCTAACAAAATTATAATTGCCAGCAATGTGCAGCAAAGTAAATTTACAAGTAGGTACCTAAGTGTAAATGACAGCCCAGAGAGCTCAGAGATACTTTGATACTTTGCCTTGTACCAAGTGCATCAACGATAATAATTACGACAATTACGTAGTAGGTACGCCTATTGCATTTAAACTGCGGATTTAGGAAATTTCATTGTGGTGTCAATTCACATAAATACGATTTACTAATACGTGCAATCAATTGCTAACGGAGTATATTATTATCAGTTTTAATAAAAGCCTCGGTGCTGGTAACACACTGTATACCTAGTTTGTACTTATGTAACTTTTTGAGGAAATGAGAATTCATAAAACAAAATTAAAAATTTTGAAAAAACCCACGACGGCGGTAAAAATTGTAATCGAATAAAAGTTGTAATCGAAAAAGGATTAAATCAAATTTTCAGCAGACCCCCGACAGCAATTATCAAATATAGAGGTACCTACTACTGCATATATTCACCTACATATTAACGTAATGATAAATTTAAGAAAATCCGTCGGGTGCTGCCATTACCATATCTGTTCCCGATTTCAATACATAGTAGTATAGAAAAGTTATTATGTGTCGTTTATTTACATACCCAACACAATTTCAATTAGTCACAAACTCATAAAATATCAAAATTTTAGTTCATTTTGGGGCAGGGAATGGCAGCCCGCCGACGGATTGCCTTAAATTTATCATTATGTTAATATGTAGGTTAATATGTGCAGTAGTACCTCTATATTTGATAATTGCTGTCGGGGGTCTGCTGAAAATTTGATTTAATCCTTTTTCGATTACAACTTTTATGCGATTACAATTTTTACAGCCGTCGTGGGGTTTTTCAAAATTTTAATTTTGTTTTTATTTTATTTTCATCTTTTTAGAGAATTACTCCGTTTTTGTCTAAATATCTGTCTATTTGTCTTTGTATGCTTGGTGTCTTACAATATATTATAACCCTAAATTTAGCCCCGTACTGTTTGCTCCAATTTATATACAAATGCAAGAAGAAAAATATTTATTACAGCGCCCTCGTGCGAGTTAGCATTATAACACATATCTAAGAACCATCGCTGATGAATTACAAACCATTCACAGGAAACCGTATCGAAATCGATCAAACCGTTTTAGAGATAATTGGAAACATAATGCAAGAAAAAAAATATTACAGTAGCGCCCTCTTGCGAGTTAGCACCATAACACGTATCTAAGACCCATCACCAATATTATTACAAACCTTTCACAGGCCCTCAGCAGTTTATATAGGTACAACAAAAAATCAAGAAGAAAAATATTGATTACAGCGCCCCCTGACGAATTAACACCAAAACACCTATCTAAGATCATACACCTATCAAACTCAAACCCATATCTGAAAATTTCATTAAAATCGGACTAGTAGTTTTGGAGAAAAGTGGCAACATTGATTTACACAAACAATGTTTGCTGCAGCGCCCCCTGGTGAGTTGTCACCGTAACATCTATCTAAGATGCACCAATCAAACCCGAACCCATAACTGAAAACTGCATCAAAATCGGACTAGTAGTTTTGGAGAAAAATGGCAACATTGATTTGCACAAACAAACAAACATCCTCTCACCCCAAACGCATATACGGTCTCCGTTCCGTCGCGGGTAAAAACTTGGTGTTCATATTGTTCGGAGCAGATTATTAATTTTGCATTAGGGTTTTCAATATTGATGGTTACTAGGTGTACCTGCTAAGATAGTTTCTTAGAAGATTAACTTACTAAGGGGAATAAAGTTTGTGTGTAACTTATGGAAATGGAGAATACGTAACTTAGTGTTATGTATTGTTGGCAGATGATTATGAATTTTAAAGATTTCCAAAATTTAACGTCGAGGGGGTAGACTGGGTCCTATACCTATATCTACTACGAATGCTTTCTTAGAAGTTGAACCCCTAAGGGGATAAACGGGAGAAATATAGTTTTACGTAACTTTTTGAGGAAAGGAGAATAGTATGGAACTTAGTGTACGTGATGATTGGAACAGAATTCCTTGTGGGTAAGGGGAATTTTGAAATAATCAATTCAAGTCAATTCGTTCCTCTAAATATATTTGTCAGTATATCTTGTTTGGTAAGTTTTTAGGGCGAACCAATTTTGGAGTTGATAAAACCCGAGAACGCGGGTGAAACTGCGGAGAACAGCTAGTATTATTATAAATGCGAAAGTGTGTTTTTAATGGTTCGTCCTTCTTTCACATAGCAACGGTTCGACGTATTTTTATGGATAGGCTGGCATTTGACTGCTAACTACACTCATCTACTACAACGAAGACAATGGATATTAGACAACATTCTCACTATCCTTACCTATCTATCTTAAGGTCCTTTGCGTATAATCCATCCTACACGTATGAACTACTTATCTCTCTATCTGAATCTTCAAAAATATTTGTTAATAAAAAAATATAATGTCTTTAATCGTACGGATATTACGGTACAATATTTTTTGTTTATAAGCAAAGTTATTAAATTAGACAGGTATATAGGTTATTGATTGTAGATACCTACAAACAATAACATAAGTTTCACTTTAGCTTTTCTCGTATGAAAGCAGATTAAGTAAATAGTAAGGTAAAATATTAATATCAGATACATAAAAAATATTGAAACTCGAGTCGCGGGAAAAGTAACAGATGAGAAGAATCAGGTAGCAACGATCGACAGACTTCAAGCATGATCAATTTTTTTACCTTTTCGCTTGCAAGCAGTCATCATATCTCGCCCCGCCCATTGTCAAGACAAAAGCCCTTATTGTGTAAAATCATTTGATTTGACTAGTTTTATGATAAGCGCATTGTCCAGTTGTATTGTCGACAACCAGGTAGTCGCTGGTCGCTGCACACAAAAAGTAGCCTTATGGTGGTCATGCTTGAACTTTGTCGATTGTACATGATACGACGAATACGTCACTGTTTCGGTCCGCAGAGTGGCGCAGAGTAAGGTTTTGTAAACTCGGACTTAAAGTGTACCCGATAGAGTGGAAAATACAACTTCCGAGCGATATCAACAATTTCTTTAGATTATCAAATGATAAAATAAACCTTATTGCGTGGAATTAAAAGCAGTTTTCCTTATTGTGGTTAGAGAGAAAGCACTTTCTGGTCGTGTGCTGGGCGGTATGACGCAGATGACGCTCCGGGCTCCGTGCCGTGCGTGCGTGACACACCGACCCAACAGCAACCCACCAAAGGCAACGGTTTCCACTCGCCAGTCGGTCGAGTGGAGTCCGCTTGTCTGCAAGGACTCAGAGCCGTGTGTTCACTTACTAAACTGGAACTCGTTATCCGCGATCACACTGTTAAGTGAAACATCGAAATTATTTTTAAATGAAATCAAAAAGTTGTGAACATAATTAGCAGAGGATTTATTCGGTTCAACTTATACGGTAAGGGGGAAAGAGACCTTTTATTTTATAAATAACTAAGTAGGTAGGTGTTTATGAAAGTTTTTCTTAGAATAATCCAGTTATTTGTGTGGTTCTGACATAAATTAAATATTTTTATCCATTTCAAAATCCCACGTAAACGATCGAAACGAGAAATATGAACTTAATATCTATTCTGGTGTAGTGCGGCGCCCGCGTTATCCCTATACAAAGCTATCTAGATAGGCATAGCGTCCTAAGTTTTATGTTATTCTGAAGTAGATAGTTTAGGTAGAAACGGGTATTCATTATTTGAGCATTAACGTTGGGTATAAACTCCAATTAAGAAAGTTGGGTTAAATAAATAAATAGATTATTACAAATATTATTTTAACTACTTATAAGCTTACCTAAGTAGGTACACGAAGGTTTTATAATAATATACTTATTTAGATTATAATTATTATCATGAATGAATTGAGCACCAAGGTATTTTATCGTGGTAGTTATAACAGCGTGAGAAAAACTTTTAGAACCAATAAATAATTATACGTATCGAGATATTTGAAACGGCAAACAGCATACTTACCTACCTATTCCAAGCACACGTGATTGTAACTTTCACATAGTAAAAAGTGTGCTGCATTGTTATTTGTTTGACGATTCAACGTTTAATGGAGAACAATCGGTTAATAGTACCCAGTGTTTCTAATCTAGTCTTTTTATAGATTTTCTCAGAAAATAATTTTTAAATTATTGGCTCGTTATTCTCTTTCTATTTTCAATATAATAACGTTAATAATAGTTAACCACCAAAATTGATCCCCACCGTTGTATAGTGCGTTATACTTCATTAAAACATTGAATCTTATATACAATGTTAAAGATACAATTTAGTTGTTTACTTATCTGCATTTAAACAACGTATAATTTAAAATTACGCGGAAGGAATATGAAATTTGGCACAGTTAAAGTTTATATGGAGAAGGAGTGCAGAAAGCTAATATTTTTATACAGTGTGATTTTTTTATCACTGGCAATACTTGCAGGGGTTGAAGTACTTATCAATGTGAACAACTTTTGTCCAAGATCCCAGGGCCACCAGACGTCACGTTTTATCTGACGGACGAAATGTGGACGATTGAGTAGTGTTAGTATGTACTACGATCGTATGCTTACCTGCTAGCTTGGTCAAACGGCCAATTTCCAGGTATCAGGTGATCAAGGTACATTAAATCATTACTTACTTCACGTAAATTCTCATGGCTGATTTTCACGTATGTGTTAGACAATATAGTTAAAAATAAGTCAAGCATGGTCTTACAGCCCAAATGAAGCAAGTGAACGGTTGCTTCATACATTTTGGTCGAGTAGGTATTGAACTTTTGTATGGACTTTGACTTTGACTTTGCAAGTATTGCCAGTGACTAAAAAATCACCCAGTATAATATAGATAAGAAATATAATGCATGATTGATGATTACACGTGATATACCTACCTACTGTTTTAATGAAAATTTTGTAAGCTCGTACAGGTTTTTTAGTACCTATTAAATATAAATAGCCGTGTATAATTAAAATGTTTCCTTCTTCTATGATGAAGCCATAATCTCGCTTGTAGGAGTTGTATGTAGGAAATATGCAACATGCGAGCGAGCGTGCGAAAACTAATAGGTGCATGATAGATAGGCAGGCCTAGTTATCGTAACTTTATGCGCACCATTTGTAGTTATATTCTATGGTACTTTATCATGTATTCGGTTTTAGAATTTAATTGAAACCATTTAAACTGGTATTGAAGGTAATCTTTGATCTGTATACATAAAAGGAAAACCATCGACTTCATAGAATAAACTGATTGAAACAAACAAAGCTGTTGGGTCTGAAAACTTGAATTTTATACACAGGTTCCTCATATTATATAACGTAGCTGCATACATCAAGGAAGGGGGGTTTCAAAATAGGGAAAGAAGTAATGAGACATCGTGTTTTATTTGAATAAATGATTTGTCACTAGTTAATGAACTTGGGAATATCCAAAAAAAAAAAAATTATGTGGTATCTCAGAGCAATCGATTGTAACACGAGGTGAGTAAAATAACATCGACAACAAAATAACAACATGAGTAAAATACCATAGACTATATTCTATAAGGAGCCAGACATTGGTTCTATTGCATGGCTATGCCATAATCACTAGGTACCTATGTTTAGCACGACGCTGCTGCCCTTTCTGGTGTAATCCATTATTAGAAAAACGGTAATAATATTTTTTATTAAAGACCTATTTACACATTCTCTGTAAATTGGCAGTTGCGCTTTTGTTTGGATGGAAAAGGTCTATTGATGACACTTCACCATTCACATGCTTCACCACTTAAAATAATTTGTAAGTAACTTTTTCCTTACGAGGTCCTTCCATACCTACTAAACCTCACAAGAACAAAGTAAGTAGTAAAAATAGGTAGTGATATTACTAACGCCCGCTCCGGCTTCGCACGGGTAGCAGAGCATCTATATGCCTACATTTTTTAAATAAGAATATACATATAACCATTGGTTTACGCGGCTCACGCCAGTAAAGCTCCCAGTCAGCATGACTTTTTCCGACATCGTCATAATCATTGTCATATTTCAGCCAATTCACATAAAATCTTTAATGAATTATATACCTAAACCTTCCTCATGAATCACTCCGTCCATTGGTGAAAACCGTATGAAAATCCGTTCAGTAGTTTTTGAGTTTATCGCATACAGACAGACAGTCTTTGTTTTATTATATGTACACACAAAAGAAAAGTAGTATATGTAGTATATCAGTTATCTGGCTTCCACAAGCGCTGCTTAGTTTGTGGTCAGGTAGCCGTGTGTGACGTATGTCCCAGAATATTTATTTATCTGGCTCTCTTCCCACTTTCTTTAAACCGGCGAAGTTTAGATTGTATCTGTAAGGTACAAAACTATTGGTGTAGGTAATGGTAACGTAAGCCATGTAATGCCAACGTAAGAATGTGACAATCTCACGAAAGTGAAAAGGTTCCTAGTTATTCGTAACAGACATAAACCATGAAGTACTGAACGAAACAAAGTGCCACCACAGTCTATGTTACTCTTACAGTCGGCCAACGGACACGTCTAGACAGAGCAATCGTGCGGGGCTTGCGGGGCGAGAGAGGGGCGGTAGCGAGCCCAAGCTACGAATGCCTATACAAAGCGGCATTTCACGCGACTTCAAACGCGATAGACCACTGTATGTAATTACGCTGTGATACAACTATTCAAGTTGTTATCACTGGTCTCCGAGTGAATGACAAATACCTATACAAAGCGGCATTTCGCGTGACTTCAAACGCGATAGACCACTGCATGTTTTTTACGCTGTGGTGCCACAGTGATGGAAAAATCATAAGATTAAAGAGACTTGAGTAGTGTTTTAAGTTAATTGAATGCAATGAATTTTGTTCGCGAAAGTCTAGCTAAACTACTTACGTCAAAATGTGCTCACCACCCTTGGCAGCGACATCATCAATTACCAATGGTCTAAAAAAAAAGTGGTATAAAGTTTTATCAAAGATTTGTTTATTATTAGCTTCCGCCCCGTTGTTTGGGCCGATTTGTAACGTTAAGTATTTAAACCATTTATCCTACACACATGGGTATCTACATATATTTTTTTGAAGTGAAAACTTCTTTAGCCGCGTTGAGCGTTTTTGGAGGGGAAAAAGTTATAGGTTCGCGTCACCGACATTCACATCACCGACATGCTCATGCTAATAGTTTTCATTTCTATCGGCAGTCCCCATGACTGCCTGTTTTTTTGTTTGTTTTTGTTTTGTGAAAGTGTTACAAATAAATAGTTTATTTCATTCTTTCACCCGCGATCCCGGGATGAAAGGTTGTATTCCAGGACCTGAGGTACCTACCTATCTACAATATATCTACCAAATAATTTAATTTTGATATCTACAGTATTTCAATTTTTACGCAGGAACCACAAATATTTCCGGGAAAATAGTTGTTTCGAAGATTAACCCAGACAAACAAATAGAATGACAGACAGAGACAACATTAAAAAAGACCAAGATGGATTTTCTAACGGGCAAATAAAAAAGCCTTTTTCACTCCTCTTGCTCAAAAAGACCGTCATTGTGGCATACCAGAGCGAAGAAAAAATAGCATTTCTTCCTCTAGGGGAAAAAGTATTTTTTTTTAAATTTTTGTGTGTCAAATGACAATGAGCCTACAAAAACGAAAAAGTCTTTAGTCATAAGTAGAATAATCATGAATAAAGACTTGATTTATTACTGTTTCATAAAAAAACCGGCCAAGTGCGAGTCGGACTCGCGCACCGAGGGTTCCGTACAAACTTCGTCCATCGTTCGTCCATCACGGGAAATGCACAATTTTATTTATTTACTGTATTTGAGGTTGGTCCAATTAAGCTAGACCTCTAAATTGTATCAGCACCCATACAACTCAGGGGTCTTTATTAATTGGCGTAACTATGTATGTATGGGGACACCTTTAATTTTTAATTTTTTTAATTTTTTAGAATTTTTCCTTTATTTGTGCTGTAAGACCTTGCTTTTTGCCATTTTTTTTATATTTGAGTTGATTGAATGAAAGGTAAATTGCGGTTTATGATTTATGACGTATTAAAAAAAACTACTTACCTACTAGATCTCGTTCAAACCAATTTTCGGTGGAAGTTTGCATGGTAATGTACATCATATATTTTTTTTAGTTTTATCATTCTCTTATTTTAGAAGTTACAGGGGGGGACCAACATTTTACCACTTTGGAAGTGTCTCTTGCGCAAACTATTCAGTTTAGAAAAAAATGATGTTAGAAACCTCAATATCATTTTTGAAGACCTATCCATAGATACCCACATTTATGGGTTTGACGAAAAAAAAAAAAGTGTGTGTGTGTGCAAGTCACACATGGTAGAAGTGAAACTTCTGAAAAGTCCCTGATTAAAATTCTGACGGAAGTAACGCTTACAAAAAAACATTGGTTGTCATGGCAACCAATGTTTTTCGCTAGCTAACTTCATACCTTTATATTTTAAGATGTCAGACATTAATTCAAAACTAAGAAGATAAATAAGATAAATGGCTAGGCTGTATGAGCTAGAACCCTTTGCCTTCCAAAATACGGGAAAATATAATAAAAGCAACATGGCGCGTAACCGAAAAACGTGACGATTTGCTACAAAATTTCTCCCATACGTCGATAAAATGGCAACCAATATTTTTCGCTAGCTAACTTCATACCTTTATATTTTAAGATGTCAGACATTAATTCAAAACTAAGAAGATAAATAAGATAAATGGCTAGGCTGTATGAGCTAGAACCCTTTGCCTTCCAAAATACGGGAAAACATAATAAAAGCAACATGGCGCGTAACCGAAAAACGTGACGATTTGCTACAAAAATTTCTCCCATACGTCGATAAAGAAGTTTCACTTCAAAATTTTGAGTTTCAGTTTTAAGTATGGGGAACCCCCAAAATTTATTGTTTTTTTTCTATTTTTGTATAAAAGTCTTGATGCGGTTCACAGAATACATCTACTTACGAAGTTTCGACAGTATAGCTCTTATAGTTTCGGAAAAAAGTGACTGTGACATACGGACGGACAGACAGACAGACAGACAGACAGACAGACAGACAGACAGACAGACAGACATGACGAATCTATAAGGGTTCCGATTTTTGCCATTTGGCTACGGAACCCTAAAAAAAGACATTGGCGCGAAATCTTTATAATTTTTCTCTAATTGCAAATTGAATTGGTAGGACCATAATTAATTTTACAATAGTGAAAATGTCATCATCTAGTGAGAATGGAGACCCTAATTTACAAATAGAAGAGAAAGGAAAAGAAATAATTTTCAATCTGTTGCCGTCAAGGTCACAAAGCATTTATTTAAATACTTACGATTCTTGTTTTGGATTGTTTTATTTTCTCGCAATCGTAGTGAAAAGTATAGTGTAACACACGGCGCTAAAACCCATTAAAACTCAGTTTCTATCTTCTTTCTTTCTTTCTTTTTGTACCTATACTTAAAATATAAGAAATTAACAGGATTGATTCCCGACTAGGAAAAATATTTTTTAATATAAGTATATGTATTGTTTTAGTTTTTGTCAAAATCTCCTTTATGTATTCTTTGCTATTCCATAAACCTACTTTCGGTTTTGGTCATCCATGCCCAGTTGAAAAATTCACCTGTCTATCAGCTCTAGTATAAATAACCTTGCATGTTTTACGAACAAACTCCTGTTTTAAGGTCATACAATAATAATAACATAACTTCGGTCCACTGACCCAGTGACCTTCAACACACGACCGGTTGCGCCCGCGCAACTGGAGCGCCTCGCTGCTTTATAACCATCGTAACATTAAAAAGAAAGCAGCGTTCTAAAGCAGTCATTGATACACAATATGAATAAAATTACAAGTATAAATAAGAATGCTATGCTATGTTTTAGACCAGTAGGTAGAAAAATGTTATTATCACTATCCTAATCCTAACTTAGCGAAAGTGAGTTTGTTTGTTACCTTTTCACGGCCAAAACACTGAACCAATTGCGATGAAATTTGGTACTTAGGTAGCCTATAGTATGGAGAAGAACATAGGCTACTTTTTATCCCGGGAAAACATAAGATCCCTGGAGAATGCGGGTGAAACCGCGGGGCGGAAGCTAGTATCTATCTATATATGTATGTATATAAAAAACAATGCCACTTTTCGTTGTAATTTTATAACTCAAGAACGGGCTCACCTATCCAAACCAAATGTTTAGGCTTTGTTCGGACTATTTAGTAGATGGTTTATGTGAAGTTTGCACAAAATCGGTAGAGCGGTTCTTCATTTATCACATTATTTGTAACAATAAATGGCGGATCATTTTGTTAATAGGGATTTTGGTGTCCGTTTCGACTGCTCGGCCACAGTGTCGTTGAAGAAAAACGACTACGTCAACATTACGAAGGAATTTGTAAAGCACTAACAATGAAAGTCGCAAATTCGTAGATCCAATATTCAGAAAGTTGTAAAGGTTTAACCATGGCCGCGCAGTCCATACATGGAGAACCGCGCGGCCACGCAGTTCTCTTAAACAGAGCTTAGTAGAAGTCTCATTGTTTTTGCTAACCACTGATACGATTTCCAAGAAAATGTAGACAGCATGAATAAAGCCGTAATGTTTCAACTTCACGACCTTCAGAACATAAATGCTATGGCCGCGCGGTTGATACATAGAGAACCGCGCGGCCACGTAGTTCTCTTAAACGGAGCTTAGTAGAAGTCCCATTGTTTTTGCTAACCACTGATACGATTTCGAAGAAAATGTAGACAGCATGAATAAAGCCGTAATGTTTGAACTTCACAACCTACAGAACATTAAACCTATAATGCAAGTTAGAAGTAGGGTGACCAAGATTTATGATGCGTCAATCAGTCATTTCCAAAAGCGTATGTTTTTATATCACGTAGGTAGGTACCTATTATTATAATGAGGTAATATGTATGGTAAATGGGATGGAGACGTACTCATACGAAAATATTAACATCTCATTCGTATAAATACAAATTATAACATTTTGCTAAAGAAAACACTCATTTAATCATATACTCATTTATATTAGATATTTTTTCACAAACATTTAAAATTACAGAGTTATAATTATTTTAAGGGGAAACATAAAATATAATACGATTAAATCACAACAAAAAATTCAACAGAAACGTCAAAAAATATGACATTCGGTAGGTCTGAATCTCTCGGTAGAGAGTATTATGTTCATTGGTCTGAATAGCAATTTCAAAGACCGATCGGTACATTTCCCGAATTACGGCAACCGAGTAACTCTGAATAAGGCCTATTATTAATATTACCTATATAACATTTATTATTACTAAAAAGCAATAACAATGTTCATCTGGCTCTTGAAATCTGATATTGGTCTCGATTGGACTTATAAAATTGGTTGGCTGCGAAGAATTGACAGGACAAAGATTTTTTCTTAATTGAAATAAAAAAGGTTCATCTAAAGAGGTTCTCTATGTATCAACCGCGCGGCCATAGCATTTATGTTCTGTAGGTCGTGAAGTTGAAACATTACGGCTTTATTCATGCTGTCTACATTTTCTTCGAAATCGTATCAGTGGTTAGCAAAAACAATGAGACTTCTACTAAGCTCTGTTTAAGAGAACTGCGTGGCCGCGCGGTTCTTCATGTGTGGACTGCGCGGCCATGGTTAAACCTTTACAACTTTCTCAATATTGGATCTACGAATTTGCGACTTTCATTGTTAGTGTTTTACAAATTCCTTCGTAATGTTGACGTAGTCGTTTTTCTTCAACGACACTGTGGCCGAGCAGTCGAAACGGACACGGATTTTTCTGTCAAATAGAAACTTTTTTCAGATGGGGATTGTGCTGTCAAATTGAAACTTTTTTCAGTGTTGACAGTAGGTACAAGCATGTTGTTATGTCATTCATTTCAAGCGGGGAATGCAGGCAGTAACTAAGGCTATATCTGCTAATATATAAAATTGTTTGTCTGCAAACTCCTCCGAAACGGCTCGACCGATTCTTATGAAATTTTTTGTGTATATTCGGTAGGTCTGAGAATCGGTCGTAGGCTATTTTTTTTATACCGCTACGTGAGTGAAACCGCGGGGGACAGCTAGTAATATTATAAATGCGAATGTGAGTTTGTTTGTTTGTTACCTTTTCACGCATAACCCGCTGAACCGATCGAGATGAAATTTGGTACGCAGGTAGACTATGGTATGGAGAAGGACAGACAGAAGGAATACTTTTTTGTCGGGAACGTTGGAAACCGCGGTGTGGAAGCTACTATATAATATTCTGTCTGCAAGTAACAAATCGGTCTAATTACATAATTAATTGTTTTTTTTTATACCTAAATAGTGACAAACAACTTCAAACAAATATTACCGTAGCCTATTCACGCTTGCAACTTCAGGGGAATCACCTGCAAAAATCTCTTCACACCTTTCTTGAAGAGCCCCATGACGTACCCTTACACCGTATACCTTGGGAAAACCAAGACTGGTAGGAAGTTCCTTTAAAACCGCACCGAGCTAGACCAATTTAGTTCCAATGTGAGGATGAGCTCCTCGTCTAGTGCGAGAGGTAACGGGTTCGATCGTAAAAGGTTCGATAGGCCTGAAGTCTAACAATTCCTTAGAGTCAGAACACAGCCCTTTATACAAGCGGGAGAACACACATAAATAGGCGAAGGACTTTGCCCCCTCCGAGAGGAGTGCCTTAGACTAGCCGTTTAGAGGCTCTAAACAGCTTGTTATCTCGGCATTGACGACAATTCTAACAGCACGTCTCTAAACCGAGTCAAAAGGCCCAAGATGGTATCCAGGTGCTCCCGCCCACAGTGGTAGCAGTACCTACTCCATATTGGATCGGACT
The DNA here is from genome assembly GCA_951216915.1 of Tetheella fluctuosa. Lineage (NCBI taxonomy): Eukaryota > Metazoa > Arthropoda > Insecta > Lepidoptera > Drepanidae > Tetheella > Tetheella fluctuosa. The sequence goes on along the minus strand of OX578227.1, from coordinate 7,987,156 downwards.
TGCGACTTATAAAGTTGCAGTCTTCATAGCAATTAATTATCACACCTAGTTTAAATGATGCAGCATGTTGCGTTGATGTTACATACATTTTCCAAGAATCTTAATCTTTGAAAATTTCAACTAAAGGTATCTTCGGTTAAAATTATACATGTAACAGACATATAGATAGACAGACAGGTGTAGGCTTAGTTAAAGTGTCTCGTAAGGTAAAAAAAGTGTGTCTGTAACTCCGTAAATACGAAATCAAATAGGTAGGTAAGTCTTAAATATTAATATGTGACCTAAAATTAGTGTCGGTGCCTTATTGTTCGGTTGACGAAATAGTCGATTTTGGAATTACACCACAAATAAGAAATAAACTCTAGAAACTGCCAACAATATTAATTACTTAATTCGTAATAAATGAATGAGTTCTCGAACAAAATTAATTAGACTCTACCATAAAATTTATGTTTTTTTTTGTAGAATTACAACAAAAAAAAACACTACATGATCTACATTTTTTTTTACAGATGTCCGGGTTTTCTATAGCGGGGTTTACTCGCCTTTTCCTTCTGATGACCTTCCTGACAGCGGCGTGTTCACAATCTCTACAAGACACCAGTTTCTTAACAGGTAGGTTATCTATTCTACGGTAAATGTGGCTTCTTGTAGGTACTTGCTTAATTATGCATACATGATATAAAAAGTGAGTTCATTACTATACATACTATAAATAAAAATATATGTTAAGTATACAGTTGCATTCAAAATCTCGCGTATTATGTATGCAATGATATTAGGTATTATGAATGACTGAATGAAGGAAGGAATTAATGAATGAATTAATTGAAATATTTTTTATTGTATTCACCTATATGGTGATGTACATGTACATAGATGAAAAGAAAGGACATATTATTAGGGTAGAGCCTATTATTTTCGGAAACTATGTATGGATCTCATGTATCTAATTAGAAATCCAACCATGGTGCGAGGTTATATGGACGCACATGCCTATTTTACATAGTTAAAGTTTTCGTCTTCAGTTTGGAGTCCGAGCTAAAGACGAATCTTATCTACAACTATAAAATAATCTATACTACTAAAGAAGTTTACTTATATAAAATTATAGCCTTCTATGAGAAGGCTGTGCGTGAATCTAGGTGGTTAGTTGCTACTTGATTCTGAGTCACATTCTGTAATATGGGCCTAATAAAATTGATATAAAATTTATAAATTTTTCCTGTTACCCAAGGTGTTTAAAATAGTTTCAACTAATTGCATGCTATTTTCAGCAGCCGAAGTGTCAACAAATCAGGGTGAAGTGGAACCTCGTGACAATGGAGCAGACCTCGAGTTCAATTACCACGACCACGACCAACTGACGAGGTATCTAAGAGCCGTCTCCGCGAAATATCCTGCCCTAACGGCTCTCTATTCCATTGGAAAATCGGTGCAAGGTAACAAAATAATATAGCTATGTATTTTTTTTCGTTTTATATTAAATATTAATATTTATCCTAGTAGAAGATACCTATTCAAATTCAAATCTAAATCCTTTATTTGCCTAAATATGGTAAAATGTTCAACATATTCTGCCTATCATGCGTGCAAATGTAAAATTATGTTTAAAAAACGTTACAATTCAAAGTATATCACAAAAAATAACAATAATACAATAATTCCAATCATCATACAAATGTCACAATTATAATTCATCTAAATATTGAAATGATCTACATAATATATTTATATCTGTCTATATTTATTGAGTCTAGATGTACTAGTCTTAAGGATGTACAGCCATTGATGTAAGTGTTGACAAAACTTTGAATAAGGTAGGTCTAAAAATTCAGATGGAATGGAGTTTAAAATCTTACTACCTACTATAGGGCATTCATGTAGTAGCCTGAATTTCGTACAATTAGGTACCGTTCACACCGTAGTACATGTCTCTACCTACTGTCACTCGCGTATAAAATTATTATTGCCGCCGCTGAGGTCCCAAAAATAATGATATGAGTAGAATATAAGTATGTAAGAGCAACTTAAAAAAAAACCGGCTAAGTGCGAGTCGGACTCGCGCACGAAGGGTTCCGTACCATTATCTATAAAAACGGAAAAAAATTGCGTTTGTTGTATGGGAGCCCGCCTTAAATATTGATTTTATTTTGTTTTTAGTACTTATTTGTTGTTATAGCGGCAACAGAAATACATAATTTGTGAAAATTTCAACTGTCTAGCTATCGCGGTTCTTGAGATATAGCCTGGTGACAGACAGACGGACGGACAGACAGCGAAGTCATAGTAATAGGGTCCCGTTTTTACCCTTTGGGTACGGAACCCTAAAACATGGAACACGCAGCCTAGCGCAATAAATAAAAAGTTCCTAGATTTTTTATATCCCGGGATAATAAGTAGCCTATTTATAGCCTTCCTCGATAAATGGGCTATCCAACACTAAAAGAATTATTCAATTCGAACCAGTAGTTCCTGAGATTAGCGCATTCAATCAAACAACCAAACTCTTCAGCTTTATAATATTATAAAGCTGAAGAGTTTGTTTCGCTTATCTTTTTTTTTATACTACATTGTCGGCAAACAAGCATACGGCCCACCTGATGGTAAGCGGTTACCGTGGCCTATGAACGCTTGCACTACCAGGGGTATCACTCGCGCGTTGCCGACCCTTCCCCCCGATGAGCTCTGGCGGGCGACCTTACTCACGCACACCTATAAGTTATTTGAATGCGGTATTCTGTAAGGTAGAGGTATGTACTTCCCCAGTCGAGCTACCCTCTGAGCGACATATCGCTATGCTCTCATCATCATCATCATCTCAGCCGCAAGACGTCCACTGCTGGACATAGGCCTCCCCTAATGATCTCCAATAGGACCGGTCTTGTATGGTCGCTATGCTCTACCTCTCGAAAATCACAGGAACTACTTACTGGTTCCCTCGGGAACGCGGGTGAAACCGCGGGACGGAAGCTATTATAATATATAATAATATAGTATAGAAGTATAGATAAAATATATATCCTGGGACATTCCTCACTCACGGCAATCTGGTCACAAACTAAGCAGAGCTTTTGCTATGGAAACCAGATAGGTACCTAACTGATATATTGTAGCGCATCTATCAAGTACACATGAAACTATCCGCTACCCTTCAAGACCTTTTTACCCCGTCGCTCCGGGGGGAAGCGGAGGGGCTATGTCAGACTCCTAGTCTCCTACTGACAAAAATCTGGGGTGTTCCTACATGTCGCTGCCGGAAAGTAACTAATGTATGTACTTATTTTTCAAAAATAGTCATCATTAGGTAACTTTTCCACTACTATACCTAAGGCTCCGCAATCCAAATGAATTTTGAAGCCACATTTTTATTCTATTCTTTATACGTGCTACAAATTCAAGGACTGTGTTTGCAAAATATTATCATTCGCTACTAAAGTCTGGCCAACGAAAGCGTGAACTGAGAAAACGCGGCAAATTCAAAAAATATACATGTGGTATTACTAACTATTAGGAAAAACAAAATAATGACAACTGTAACCAAAGACTTTGACGAACATTATTGTTGCCATATCAAAACTTTAAAAAAAGTTAAAGTCACGCTTTCGTTTGCCAGACTCTAAATACATTAGAGAGTTTATTTTTAAATCTGAAGTGACGTCTCAATTCATACGTACATATTATAATGTAGTGTGTGTGAGCCACAGGAGCACTGAGGGACTAGAAACGTTAGTGTAGGTAAACTAAGATTTAGTATGATCCGAGATACAAAGTGTGAAGATTGAGGGACCACATTGGTACCTATGTAACTTTGTCCTTTTCAAATTCCAGGACTCGGTTACAATCGTTTTATAAATATTACTAAATCCTGTGATTTTTTCTGAACTTTCTGAGACCCTCAGCGCTCAAACACTCAAGTAACTAACTATGTACTATATACAAAATTTCATGAAAATCCGTTAAGCCGTAGAAGTGAGTGGTAACAAAAATACACACACAAACACAACATCACACACAAACATTTGTATTTGTAATATTAGTAGGATTTAGGATCCCCTTTTAAACCGTTTAGCCAAAAAAGAAACTAAATTAATTGCAGGTTTCAGCCACATTCATATTAAATATGTTAATGTATTTAGGTCGGGACCTATGGGTGATGGTGGTGTCGGCGTCCCCCTACGAACACATGATTGGCAAGCCCGACGTCAAATATGTCGCCAACATCCACGGCAACGAAGCTGTCGGCCGAGAACTACTTCTACACCTCATACAAGTAAGTGTTGAAAAGTATCTGCTCACGAGCATAAATAGGATACTTTTCATTTTTTATAGATACAACATACGATCAAAGATACATTAGGTTTTTGTAAGAAGGTTACTATTTAATTATTACCTGTAATCTGGCCACCATATTAAAAGCTCTGCTTGAAGAATAAAAGGACACACACAATTGACCAGGGACCAAGTGAATGAAGTGAAGTTATTTATTATTAATATAAATAATAATAATAATTTATTCTTAACCCTTTAAAATAAATGCATATAGTTAGGTAACAATAAATAATGTACAAATACACTTCTGGACACATCTATTGGCCCACCTTGTATTTTCAGTTTCGTTTGGTCCTAGCTAAAATTTTATATTAGGTCGAGCAAAAAGTTTTTATGCAGTTTTGAACCTGGCACATTCACAATTTCATTCAATAGTCTTTTTTTGAATTTCGAACACAGAATTTAAAGAAACAAAAGACAATTTGGAGCCTGTTTGTTGATATCAAACAATCGAATACTAAGAAAACTTGGTTTTATTGGTTTACTTGGATTTAATTCTTGAAAAAGTGATTGATATCTTTGGTTTTGCAACAAACATTACTTATTCTTAACATTAAGGTGAGGTTCTATCAATAATCTATGGATACTTCACCTGAAGTCGCCGCCCAAGCTGTGGCACTTATTCAGGCCGGACACAGCCAAAGAAACGTGAGTGCTCAACTTAATTTAGGTCGATCTGCGGTCCGAAATGTTTATCGGAGGTACCTAGAGACTGGCGGCTTTGTTCGTCGCCAAGGAAGGCCACGATCTCGGGTCACAACTGAAAGGCAGGATCGATTCATCGTGACGACCAGCTTGAGAAATCGTCACCTTACCTCCATTGAGATACAAAACCAACTTCGCGACTTCCACGGAGTATCTGTGAGCGCTCGAACTGTTCGGAGAAGGTTAAAAGAACGCGATATGGTACCACACAAGCCAGCTAATGGGCCCAAACTAACGCGAGCCCACCGAACAGCGCGCCTTCATTTCGCACGCAGTCATTTAAATTGGACACAGCAAGATTGGAGCCGTGTACTCTTTTCTGATGAGTCTAAAATTGTGTTACATGGCAATGATGGAAGGAAGAAGGTCTACCGACGTAAGGGAGAGCGTTTCGCACAATGCTGCTTTGAAGAGAGGGTTGCTTATGGCGGTGGCTCATGGACTGTCTGGGGCGGTATATCCGCGAGCGGCAAAACTCAACTTGAGGTTGTTACAGGACCACGGCTGCCAACATTAAATGCTGAAAGGTACATTCGTGAGTGCTTAGAACCTCACGTGATACCATACGCGGACTATGTGGGCCCAAATTTCCTTTTTATGCATGATAATGCAAGAGCCCATGCGGCCGGCATCGTCAGGGAATATCTTCGGGATGTGAACATCACAGTTATGGACTGGCCAGCCAGAAGCCCAGACATGAACCCCATTGAGCACATGTGGGACGAGCTAAAAAGACGTGTTAGGGCTCGTCAGCCAGTTGCCCAGACGATGCAGGAGTTGAAAACTGCCATAGAAGAGGAATGGGAGATGATCCCTCAAAATTTCATAGAGCGGTTGATAAACTCTATGCCTAATCGTATGAGAGCTGTGGTAGATGCCCATGGAGGCAACACGCGTTATTAAATTAAACCTATATTTGATAAAACATGTTTTTTATTCAAAAATCAATTGCCTTTAACAAGGCGCATATCCGACTTGTTAGGCGTAGCTCCATGTCGTATGGTATTCTGAATTCAAATTTAAAACAATACGATCGAAAAAGATGGTAAAATGAATCAGGTTTAAAACTGCATCAACAGTTTTTGTTCAATCTAGCAATCATATTTCGGTAGGGGCCATCGAAACCTAAACTCTAAGGTGGGCCAATAGATGTGTCCAGAAGCGTATAACACATGACTTAAGACTAGGTACATTGTATGTTAGATCTCGGGTTGATGAAAGAAGACACGTTAGGTTAGGCTCTCTGACTCTGAAACTAGGAGAACCTGTACTATCAGAGTCAGTGATTCCTCTTTTAGTATGACTTACAGCAATTAAAATTTTGATTTAGTCGAGTCATTAAGTATGTCTTGGATAATTTGTAATAGGTGCAAGGTAATAAGGTAGAATAATTATGAGTGTATTTAAGATAATGTTAGTTTTATACCATAGTAAGCCAATAACACTGTACTATTAGCCGCGTGTGTGTATGTATATATGTGTGTGAGTATGTGTGCGTGTGTGTGTGTGTGTGTGTGTATGTATGTGTGCAGTAGCGGCGTTAGGGGCGCGGTAGGGCGACCGCCCAGGGCGCCAGATATAAAGGGGCGCCACGGGCGCCCCTTTGACACTTAGTATACTTTCATAGATAGATGTTGAAATACGATTAAAAATAGGAAAAACAATAAATTGTCAAGAACAATCTAAATTGAACCTTTTTGTAATCAAATCTTGCAAGTTCAATTTGACCCATTTCCCAGTGTTCGATTGAGTTGAAATTTTGCTTAAATATGTAAATCGGATGACAATGCATTTTTATGGTAAGCATGACCTGAATCCACATTCAGGATTAGCTCCAGATAATGGAACTCTTCAACAACAGCACAGTCACGAAATTTTGTGTACCTACGTATTTTACTATGATCGCCGGTTCAAAATTTTACCATGACAACTAATTTCACGCTAAAATGTTCGGATTTCATTTTGGTACTATTATTTTTGGCAACATTTAACTAGATCTGGTGGTTAGTTAAACATAAGTCATCTTTTTTGCCTGATTAGAATGTAAATAAATATTATAGGAGATTAAAGGTCGCAACATACAAGAACTGTACAAATGTATGGATAGCATTGCGAATATTGATCATCATACCTGTAACGGTTGCTAATGGGGAAATAAGAAAACATAGACTTTGTAATAAACGACTTAGTCGATAGGAAGGCTACAAAAGTAAAATTTATAGTTTTTTTTTTATAAATGGTTATTTCATTCTATGTCTTGCCATTTTTAGGGTTCCAAATGGCAAAAAACGGAACCCTTATAGATTCGTCATGTCTGTCTGTCTGTCCGTCCGTATGTCACAGCCACTTTTTTCACAAACTATAAGAGCTATGCTGTTCTAAACTGAATAGTTTGCGCGAGAGACACATCCAAAGTGGTAAAATGTGTCCCCCCCCCCCCCCTGTAACTTCTAAAATAAGAGAATAATAAAACTAAAAAAAATACATGATGTACATTACCATGCAAACTTCCACCGAAAATTGGTTTGAACGAGATCTAATTGGCAGCTTTTTTTTAATACGTCATAAATCGTAAACCGCAATTTACCTTTCATTCAATCAACTCAAATATTTAAAAAAAAATTGGCAAAAAGCAAGGTCTTACAGCACAAATAAAGGAAATTTAAAAAGTTGAAAATTAAAGGGTGTCCCCATCATACATAGTTACGCCAATTAAAGACCTCTGAGTTGTATCGGCGCTCATACAATTTAGAGTCTAGCTTAACCTCAAATAAGGTAAATAAATAAAATTGTGCATTTCCGTTGATGGACGAACAATGGACGAAGTTTGTACGGAACCCTCGATGCGCGAGTCCGACTCGCACTTGGCCGGTTTTTTTTTTGTATGAGTTAGAATGGCAGATAAGGGGTGCCGTGGAAATTTCGCCCAGGGCGCTCGTAGAGCTAAAACCGGCACTGTATGTGTGTTGTTGGAGATGTCCTTATCCAGGGGAAGAGAGGCATGTTTCCGAAGGACAGCACGGAGATGAAATGTGTTTGGTGTTGGTCACCACGGGAAGTGGAATACAGTCGCATGTTGAGATTGGATTAAATTGCCCGCATTTGTGTGGAATAATGGTGGTTTCTTGGGTGAATGGTGCAGCTTTTGCATTTAATCTGAAAGCTATAACCTTACTTTTAGTAACATTCAGAGTAAGAAGGTTTTCCGAAAGCCATTTCATGATTGCCGTTAAAGAAAATTCTGCATTTGTTTTAGCATTGTTCCAAACAGGGGCATGGACGAGAAGTGCTGTGTCATCAGCGTAGGTGAATATTTCACAGTTCGATAAGGTCAGATTGCATAGGTCATTTATATATATCTGAAAGAGTGTAGGTGCCAGAATGCTACCCTGGAGTACGCCGTAGTTAATTGTTTCCTCTTTGCTGATGAAATTGTCGATTTTGACACTCTGTTTGCGATCTGTGAGGTAATTCCTAAAGATATTCAGAGGGTTACCTCTTATACCGGCGTTCTCCATTTTGTTAATAAGGATAGGAATAGAGACGGTGTCAAAGGCCTTGGAGAGGTCCAGGAAGATGCCGAAGCATTTTGTCCTTGAGTCTAGTTTTCTTACAACGGAGTCAGTAAATTTTGCAACGGCATCCTCCGTAGACACGCCTGCCCTAAATCCATATTGATTCGGGGCTAGGATGTTGTATTTATTTAAAAATAATGTATGGCTGTTATTTAGTATTCAAACTTGACTCCTTAATACCGGCATAATGTTGAGAAAATCTAAGAGGACTGAATTAATGAGTTTGAATTCTACAATGAGCTTGAGCTTCTGGTGAAGCACGACATATCAAGCACGACGGACTGGCGGTAGAATAGGTACATTGTAGTACCTGCCTGGCTGGCTAATCTCACTCAGGTTGAAAATATGTCGACACCAGTGTTCCAGCAGCTGCACTTGTAAAGTTACATGCTGCGTACTTATTATGTTCTTCGGCCACACCATCACTTACTACGCCTATGACTTATGTTTGACCACAATGTCAGACTCAAATAGCAAATCTCCCATTCATCGTTCTTTGGGTTGTGAATAAAGAAGTACGAATTTTGAAACTCGATCTAGAATTCGGGTCTAGTAACCGGACGCAATAACTATCTCAAGATATTGATGGCTTACTTTTCGAGCCTTTTTTAAAGACTGATGTGGTGATGATGAATATAATCTTATCAATAATTGGGATGATGATGACTGACATATCAAATCAGCTACTTTTTATAAAATGTCAAAACGAAAGGTTTATAATAATAATTATGGAGTTTTGTACTAAATACATACTTGTGACGTCATAATTATATAGCATCAAAAGTTCCACTCTTTATGGTTAGATTGGTCATTAAAAATCATAAAACCTACATCATTTAATCAAATAATGTAGGTTTCCCCAAATTGTTAGTGTTTGATAATTTATTTTGAATACAGGCATCTTCCCTATTGTACATTTCACAACACACACTTGCTCACAATGCACAGAATACACTCACACACACACACGCACACAAAGCTAGCTAAGTCTTAGATAGAATTGTTTTGGGATTTGTTATCTGAATTATGTAACTTTCCTATATTAAAACATCGATTTTATATAACGTAAATAAATATGTATCATATTTGTAAAATATCTGTACCAATAAGGAAGGAGGTTCCCAAGATACAGGTTATACCTAGTTTGGGGACCAACGATATCACACTGGAATTGTATCTTATCTGCTCAATAAACGTTATTATTATTATTATTTCAGTATCTGGTAACGTCCTACGACTCGGACGCATACATCAAATGGCTGTTGGATAATACGAGGATACATCTGATGCCATCTATGAATCCGGACGGGTTCGCAATATCTAAAGAGGGACAGTGTGACACTGTACATGGAAGGTAAAACAGCATTTTATTGTAGGTATAAGTATTTAATATAATAATTACCTACGGCTACGTCCCAGTCATGACGTATGCGAGCACCGTGTTCGCTCACGCTGCTCCCAAACATCTCCACACCCTTCAGGTGATTCAAAACCGCTTCATGCGCAAAGCCACGGGCGCCCCGTGGTACATGCGCAATGAAAACCTCCACCTTGACTTAGGTCTCCCTACAATCAAACAATTTATAAAACGCGCCTCGCGCCGATATTTTGATACCGCAGCGCACCACGCGAATCCCTTGATAGTCAACACTATCACATACACCCCGTCCCTTATTTCCCGCATCCGTAGGCCTAGGTTCGCCCTCAGCGAACCAGACGATGCCATTACCTTAGCGCAGATCGAGGCCGAAGAAGCCCGCAAACAAATACAGATGCGAAATCGTCAACCTAGATTTCGTCCTCGCCGGCGAGGACCGTCGCGACGTCCTTCCCAGTCTCGTCCCGATTAAGCGGCCCGAGCTGCATATTAGCAATCCGACCGATCCCCAAATAATATATTTGCATGCTAAGTCCTCCCTCATTCCCCAGGCAACGTCCTGAGCCGAGGTCGAGCCCCACAGGGGGCACCCTCAGGCTACCGTTGCCCAAAATTTATTTAGTTTTAGTTTAGTTTTAAGTAGCGGTTGAGAGCCCTCAGCGCTCACCGCAAAAGTCCGCGTAACGGTGGAAGAAGGTCCCCTGAACCCACCACCTTCCTGTTCCAGTCCAAAAAAAAAAAAAATACGGCTACGTCAATTTACAATAAGAACAAGTTTTGTCACTGACTATTTTGGCAATACATATCATTTTGTAATCTATTAGATTATAATGAAGATTGGAAACATTTATTTTATCACCACTTTGAAGCGATTCTTTAGAGTCGAATGTTCCTTTTTGTGTGATTGAAAAATGTCGCTTACAAGGAAAAGGTGGAAACTGCTGCTAGAAAGCTGGACATGCTCTCTAAGGTTAAGCGGTATTTCACACCTGGACATTTGCTGCTGCTTTATAAAGCACGACTCCGGTCATGTATAGATTACTGCTGCCACCTGTAGGATGGATCCGCCAAGAACCAGCTTGACACCCTTGACTCAATAGACCGCCGTGCAAGGAGACTCATCGCAGATGAGTCGCTAAATAAGGTGAAATTCACGAAGCTTGACCATTGGCGAAAGGTCGCTACAGGCAAGCGAGTTTCTCGCGGTTTTGTAGATGTAATTTGTAGAGTATGCGAAGGAATTGTTCAACCTGATTTCATTATTACTGACATATTTACTATTATTTATTACTTTCACCGAGCCACAAGACGCCGGGAAAATTTTCACCACCTAAGTGTAAAGAAAGTAAATGGGATGTATGGGAGAAATTAGTTCCATGTGTGTATTCCGCTGAGATAAATGACAATGTAAATGCCAATGTTTATCGTTTATAATTATTTACTAATGTCAATTCTTTACACTGGGTACAGTACTACCTGCTACTTTTATAAGTTACAGTGATGTACATGCACAGATGTAATTATTTGGTAGGTGCGAAAATATTGAATCCGCTATTGTTTGCCAAATAGTGCACAAATGAGCGAGATGTACGTGTCTCTTGTTGTTGTTGTGTTTAAAATAGTTTTTGATCATCGTTAGATTACTTTATGCGCTGAAGAATATTGTCAATGTAACTTATAATAGTGATAGTACCTACTGTAGGTATAGGTCTTTGTACAGTCGACCGCATATCGATTGAACACTCCAAATGAATCCAATCCTTTGAACCTCCTAAGCATAGAATATCGAAATAATAAGAACTTTTTTAATTAGACATAACGCGAGGAGATACGACCTGAACCGCAACTTCCCGGACTTCTTTAAAGCTAACACAAAGCAGCCGCAGCCGGAGACTGAAGCTGTCAAGGAGTGGATTAGCAAGATTCAGTTCGTGCTATCTGGCTCGTTGCACGGCGGCGCACTTGTCGCATCATACCCATTTGATAATACTCCAAGTGCTAGTAGGTATCTCTTAACAATATTTGTAGGTATTTATGAAGATAATCTTCGCAAACAAACTTAGTTATGCGGTTTTTTAACCGACTTTAAAAAAGGAAGGTTCTCTTCGACCCGTATGTATATGTAGGTATGTTTGTATGTCCGCGATTATACTACAGTTATGGGCTTTTTACACGTCCAAAGAAGGTAGTACGGAACCCTCAGTGCGCGGTCCGAGTCGCACTTGGCAGGTGACAGACACCTATAAGTAACAATTTTCCTTTAATTCAATCAACTCAAATATAAAAAACAAAAATTGGCAAAAAGCAAGGTCTTTCAGCACAAATAAAGTAAAAATTCTAAAAAATAAAAATAGTTGAAAATTAAAGGGTGTCCCCCATACATACATAGTTACGCCAATTAATAAAGACCTCTGAATTGTATGAGCGCCCATACAATTTAGAGGTCTAGCTTAATTGGCACTAACCTCAAATAAGGTAAATAAATAAAATTGTGCATTTCCCGTGATGGACGAACGATGGACGAAGTTTGTACGGAACCCTCGGTGCGCGAGTCCGACTCGCACTTGGCCGGTTTATTTCTATAAATCATCGCTATTGAAATAAGGATGTGCCTATATACATAACATGTAGACGTACGAGAAGTCTCAGAAGTAGGCAACAATAATTTATTTATTAAAAAAAATATACTTTATTTATTGGTTATCTTTTCACGCAACAATCAGGAATATGCAGATCATCAGTACTTTGTTCTGGTGATGTATTATTTTTACATCTTCATTGAAATAGAAATACTTACATATTATTTGGATTTTATTAACATTATTTTTCTCCTACATATCCCCTTAACGCAGTTTTTCAAAGCTACGCGCACACTCCGTCAATCGCGCCGGACGACGACGTGTTCCGCCACCTGTCGCTGGTGTACTCCAACAATCACGCTAAGATGTCCAGGGGCGTGTCCTGTAAGTCTGGCACCCCCAGGTTCGAAAATGGTATCACTAATGGTGCAGCTTGGTACCCACTCACAGGTAATAAGAACCATTATAGTACCTATGTATTATGTCCATATACTTCATAAAGTAGTAGGTACGTTATTATAGGTTTTAGTATTGGACTTTAAATTTCCACCCTGCTTCCGTTTGGAACCCTTATAGGATCGCTTTGTTGTCCGACCGCCTGTCAAATCTATCTATCTAGTATCTACCTAGATACCTATCAAAATCTGGGATACAGATGAGCGTATCTTTTGATTGCGTTGATTTATAAATTTGAATTTTTTACACCTCTAAGGGACCGTAGACCTTATTATTTGATTTTGTTTTAAGCTTCTACCCGCTCCTGAAAAAATGATGATAGATCGAGTAGGTACTCGTAAACTGACTCATCAAAACCGGTATAAAGGGTACTTCCCGTTGACCCATGAATTTTGTCAAGAAGCAAGGTCTCACAGCACGACTAAAGGAAAAACCAAAAATCGTTAATCTATAAGTAGTTATCACAAAAAAATATTGCGATTTCAAACGTACATTGGCAGTCGGAGCATCGACCGTTATATAGACCGATGTATGAGAGAAATATAATAATTTTGCAAAGTTAGTTTCGCGTGATTCCTACTCGCAGTTGTCTGGCTTATTTTTGCTAGATGGCTGTCAAACAGGGAGACGGTCTACCTGATGGTAAGTACTCACCGTCGCCTATGGACATTAGCGACGCCAAAGTGATGTATTAACTAAGTATTCATTATAATTCACAGGTGGTATGCAAGACTACAACTACCTTTGGCACGGATGTATGGAAATTACTTTAGAGATATCTTGCTGCAAATACCCACCAGCTCACGAGCTACCTAAATACTGGCAGGATAACAAACAGGTGAACGAACGAACACATAGCTAATACTTACCTAGTACTTGTGTAGGTGATAGGTATAAAAAGCACGCTCAACACAATTTTATCTAGCACAAATACCTCAGCTATGATTAAAAGTGATAAAGATGCAATTAGAAATAGGTATCTACACCACGCGACCCACGATCCCGCATTACCAATATAAGTACCTACTGACCGAGACCGAGAAATCAATCTAAGGGCTATTCATAGAATTATTACCTAATTCTATGGCGCTATAATAAAAATGGGTTTACATTTTAAATCAAACTATATAATCGAAGACTCCTAGATTTTTTTACCATGAGCCTAATTTCATCATAACTCTGCGAAATATAAGCACGTTTACATGAACAATGGATAACAGTATTATTTGATAACCATACATACCTATCATCGTATATTACAGCCTACATACTATTAGAAAGTAGTTTTCAATACACTTGCTCGTATAGTTATTACTTTTAGGGCCATAAACCGAGCTATAACACACGCGTGCGTAATAATATTACCGCACTCGTGCGTAATAGAATTATCCCTACAAAGTTAAACTAGTACCATACTATATGCGTTAATATTAGTGCACTATATGCGAGTATTTTCAATAGAACCGGGTCATACAGTTTTTTTTTAACAACAATAGTAGATTATTAACCAAGGGGATAAAGCAGTGTCTTCTGTCGCGGATGACGATTTAAATCGCGAGTGTAACGAAGGACTCGAGGTTTACTCCCGAGCGTAGCGAGGGTTTTAAAAACTTAAATTACGAGCGAAGCGAGGGATTTAAGACGAGTCCTAAGTGTAGTGAGGGATTTAAGTTCACCCAAGACTAAAACAGCTTTATCACCTAGGAAAATACTCTACTTTTCGTACCATTCGCGAAAAAATTAACACAATAATAATATGAGATAAGCATTTATTAAAAATAATGACAATTAAAAGTAAAAGTTAACATTCGAACATTGGTCCAATTATTGATAGAGAGAGTTACATTTTTGTTTGGTACATTTATTGTTGATGAGTTGATTTGAGTATTTCTCTGTTCTTGCGTCTGAGGAACTTGCGTTTCATTGTATTTTATTTAATAATCATAACTGCATAATAAATGCGTATTCCTTTTTCAAAAATATGTGTAATGCTTTATATACAAACTCAATGGTTTACACCACAGATGTAGTTCAGTATAAATTTCGGTAAGTATTCCAAATTTAAATCACATTCTCCCCCTAGAGGATGAATGAAATTCAGTACAATTTTCTTTCCCTGTTTTTAACAGATTAAAAATGACTATTGTTATGTTCGCTTTTTGTGGCATAGAATGTCACATTTTTGAGCAAGTGGTACGAAAAGAGATTTTATGCCGCTGAAAATCCATATACGTTTTTGGAATAAATAAATGTGTACGTCTTTAATTAAGTCAAACAAAAATTTATTTAATCAACTTGTTCATAATTTACAATAATTTGTTATAAAATATTAAAATATTTGCATTTTATCACTTAAAATTATAATTTTGAAGTAGGCTGTTTGACCATCCATTTGGCACTTGAAAAAAAACTTTCGCGCCATTTCCCATAATTTTCATATTTTGTTTTTATCGTATTTGTCGCTGTGTGGTAAAAATTATGTTTGTTTTTTCCTCGCAAATGTATTGAAAAACGTCGTATGAAACTCGTGAGCTCTGCTCATTACACACTCGGCTGATTTACGATGCAACTCACAGCCTCGTGCATAACGAGCAACTTCGTTCACTTGTATCATAATATACTATAATCTTATTATAACAGATAAGAGTAGCTACCACTGCACTGATTCCCTAAATAATGCTCTAAGTACCTCGTACTTTTTTTTCTTATGCCTTAGTAGGAGGATGCAATGGATCTCATCACGATTTTATTTTAACAGTCTATGATAAAGTATCTCGCGGAAGTACACCGCGGTGCTCATGGTTTTGTGATGGACGAGAACGGCAACCCAGTGGAGCGCGCCACCCTCAGAGTGAAAGGCCGTGATGTCACTTACCACACCACCAAATATGGCGAATTCTGGCGAATCTTGTTACCTGGAACTTACAGAATTGATGTAAGATATTTATTAATTATTATTGTTGTTGTGTTTAGCATTTATTAAAATCAACGAATATAACATGTAAGTACCTACCTCTAGAATAAGAATATAATCAGTAATAGATTCGGCGACAACAAAGACACAGTAGATATATATTTGGTGACAAAGAGTTGTGGACGATTTAGTGAATATTTTTGAACACTTGTGTTTGAAATTGATTGTAAGTTGGTATCAAATAATGAAGTCGAAGCCAACAGAGCCACGTCTCGATGACAAAATCGTGCATAAATGATCTTTGGGCGGTAAAATTAGGCAGGATTTGTCAAATTAATTTGTATCTGAAGTTACGACATTTATGTATACTTACATCACAAAAATCGATCTAAGGGTATGTTCCGATACACACTGGAAGCACTGTTCAGTGCTCTTACTGGGGAGAAATACGTTCCGTTATGGACTGACAGTATACTGCCGCAGTATCCTAGGGAAACATAATGACGTTATAAACGCCGCCATTTTTGTACTGTGAGCACTGGCGTTTTTGAGGTAAGGTGCTCTCAGTGCTTTGATCACTTGATTAACAGCGTGCAGAATGACAGTACATGGATGACAGATTGACAGGCAGTATACTGGACTGCGTTCCGTTTTAAACAGTACCCAGTATAACTAACTATAAAGGATCGGCTTCTCAGTATACTAAATTGACGTCACACCTTACAGTGCTCCCAGTGTATATCGGAACATACCCTAAGTACTTGTGTACTGCGTATGTGTGTGTGTTGTGTGATCCACGTCGGTTTATTATAATTTCAGGTCTCAGCAGATGGTTACTTACCGCAAGAGGTCGAGTTCATTGTTATAGACAATCATCCGACGTTACTCAATGTAACTTTACATTCAGCCAAAGTAAGTATTTTACCAGCTGTTTAATGTAAATAGTATATGTGCGGTCCGAGAAATATTGTAAATAATTGGGTTACATACTTACTTACATTAGTTATTAGGTACTTAATCAAACACCTGTTAAAACAATATGATTAAATAATACGTAATTAGGATAAATTTTCAATACTTACTTAAATGCTAGATTAAAATAAAGTTAATTTATTTTTTTAATTATAAAGTACCTAAGTTTCGTTTTTAATTTCATCAAAATTGTTTGCGGTTAATGGTTTTTTTTTGTAAGCAAATAAAGCAGTCTCCCACTACCTACTAATCTTAAAAATGTAAATATTTACAATAACTCTAATTAACATAGATAGATAGGTACTCTGTGTATAATTTACTATGGTGTGGTTTGTTGCGGGTTTTTAGGGGTACATACCGAGTCGCAGCGCTCACAGACCGAACAAGAAACCAGGCCCGGTACGGGTCACTACCACCCCAGCTACTTCTATAGATCGAGCAGCAACCATTGTATTCCCCGAAAACTAATTCCGGTGTGGCACTGTAGCTTGCAATACTTGCGAATAGCGATTGCTTTATAATACAGCTTATATTATTGCATATTATATACCTACCTATTACTCGTAGATGGTTAGGTGAAGTTGTTATACAAGTTTTGATCTGCATTCTTGACTAAGGTTTATCACTGTACGCTAGCCAAGTTAAATGTCACTAGCTAGGTAGGTCTACCTACAATATGGTACTTGCACATAAAACAAAAGAATATCATTAGATTAGTACTTAGTACCTAAGAATGTTTAACAGAAGTCAGCTAATGTCCAGATATACAACCTACACACGACATCAACTCAGGCAAAACAAATAATATATAATTTACTAGCTTTTACCGGCGGCTTGGCCACAGATGACTACATCCTTGGCTCTCGTTTCTTGTCACACTCGTCAAGTTTATACATCTTATATATAAAATTCTCGTGTCACAATGTTAGTAACCATACTCCTCCGAAACGGCTCGACCGATTTTTATGAAACTTTGTGTAGGTACATATCGGGTAGGTCTGAAAATAGGTTCTTATCTATTTTGTAAACCGCTACGCGAGTGAAACCGCGGGGGACAGCTAGTAATATATATAATAATATATCTCTAACTGCTATCCCCATACTTATACATATCCCGAATATAGTAATACATAGTAAGTAAGTAAGTAATACTTATTATAGTAAGTAATACCTTGAAGGCTGATACATTCAAGATCCATACATACAGAAACAACAGAAGAGAATAACATAAACATAGGGGAGGGCAACCGGGGCTACAGCCGAGGGCCCCCCCACAATAGACTTTGGAAAAAAAGACTTTCAAATTCCGACTAGTAAACAACTTTTCCTTTGATATTTTTTTTCGCAGTTTTACCTTTACCTACAGTACTTTGTACAAACATGTTACATGATTATATTGTTCTTAAATATTAACAGAAATATTTGTTCACCCTAATCAGGCAATCAGTAAAATATCAATATCTCAAATGGCCCTGATGAGCACATGCAATTTTAGTTATTAAAAACTAAGTTGCTGCGAGAAAGAACGAACAAACACAATTAAGCACATAATACAGAATTATTTCTAAATGCCTGTGCTCAGCAGTGGGCAGATAAAGCTTTAAGAACTGGGGTGACCCACATCCGATGAAAAAATCATCGGATGTAGGAAACTCTAAAAAGATACTGTTGGGAATGCGGGATACAAAATAAATTAATAGGAAAAAAACGATATCCATATGACAGCACATATATTTTAGAACAAACTAGTTTTTAGAAGCGTTTTAAATGTGAAGTAAAAAACATAAGTGACAAAGTATTGATTACATATAAAAACAGGCTGTATATCACAATAGATACGCTAGACAAGGCTACGTAATAAGATTTTCCGCTAAAGACTGATACTCTTAGAGTATAGATAAGCAAGCTATAGAGCATTCCTTACTAAGTATGAACCGAAAGCACAAGTATGAACACAGAAGGGTCTCAGAAGGGGATGCGGGAGACGCGGGGCGGGTGCAGATGCATGGAACATCGCTATGAAAGCGCTATACCATAGCTAAGTCTCTATAACATTTTTGCTTGCGATCGGCACAATGGACCGAAGCGATACTATTACTCTATAGCTTTTATGTATACTCTAAGCTGATACCTAATTCAACCCATGGAATAAGCTGGCAACATGTTGTGCTTCACCAGTATAGTGTCATATTTTTTGACAATATTATGTACTAGCTTCCGCCCCGCGATCCCTTAATATTAAGTTTCCTGAAATTTTTCATTTTTTTTGCGCAATTTTCTTAGTTTTTACATTGTCAATATTATCACGATCCAAGTATCGCAAGTATTGAAATTGGGCTATTACATTGTCAATAATAACATCATCAGTATGCCATTGAATTTACTGAAGTGATGTCGTGTGAAATGGATAATAGTATCGCATGCGCTTAAAAAATCAGACGTGAGAAAGCGTTGATTGAAAGACTAGATTTTAAAGCAAAATTAATATAGGTTCTCATTTGAACATTACGCGAAAAATGATCTTGTGCGGCGATTTGGACGATACACCAATTGGGAATATGCATGATTTTTACTATAATAAAAGCTCATTCATATGAAACAGCTGAATTCAGTTATTTGATACTTTTTAGTGCAATTTAGTGTACCTACTTTGAAGTCGGTTTTGCTTTTTATTAAAAGTTAATTTTTAAAAAAGATGAATGAAGTCGGCAAAGTCGTTCTCAAGTTACGGCGTGACCAAGGGAAACAGGGAAACATTCATATTATATTCAAATAAATAGGGATTATAAAAACATCAACCTTAACTAGGTACTTAAACTAAATACTTAAATAAGATATATGAAAATAATTAAAGATAAAAAACTGCGTTTAGATCGCCACCTGCAGGCATGGTTCCCAAAAAGCTGGATATAAATAGGGATTCTTTTTTATATACATCTACATAGATGTAGAGAATGCATATCAACACCTGTACCTGTATATGTAGTAACAATATAATATGTGGATTATTTTAATGTATAAGATAAAAAATATATTAGAAATGTAAAAAAAAAAAATGTCTACTGTGTTCATCTGTGAGTATGGGATATCGCAGTAATGAAACTTTCACACATACCTCAGGCATGTACCTGTCAAACGGCTTTATAAACACATCGGCAACATACATTGACAATCCCACTGGCATTGCTAACGTACCTAGGTGGCGGTACCAATTACCATCAAGTGGACCGCCTGTCTGCTTGTCATCTTATAAAAAAAAAATTATATCGCTGAGTACACTACTTAGGTAAGTGAACCTAACCTACGTAGTTGTACGACCTACATATATCCTGTAAATATATAGGAATTTTACGAACGTTAATAGTACTATATTATTATCCCTATAAAGTAAAGTAAAAACATAAAACTTCTTATTATTTTAAGTTAAGGCGCTGTATGTCCGTCGCTGCAAGACTAAACGAATGCGCGGATAAATAACAACGCTACCCGCTCTCTCAATACTGTTTATTATTGCGTAGCTTTAATTGTCGCTTCACCAGGTTCACGAACGAAAGCATTACTATTTTTTAATTATTTTTTGGAACACTGGATTATTTATAAGAATCTAACCGGTTATTGTGTGAGAACAATAATAAAACTATCCTTTTTGTAAAAAAAATCATATCACTGTCGTCGAAAATTACGTAATCGTCAACTTGGAATTTTATTTTTATGGTGATATTTAGGATTTTTTTTGCAGAGTTATCAAGCCATTTTTCAATATTTTGTTCGGTTATTGTGTTTCTTTGTTACTTTTTCAGTCTCCTACTGTAATTTTTGTGTAGTAAAATTCTGCATCATTTCTTCACAATGGAATCTCGAACATTAACCTTTTCGTAAATTTCGTGGACAACAGCGCCTTAAATACATAATACGAAGCTATTTTCATTAATTATTTAAATATAAAATAAAATTTATAATGTTTAAAATTAACTGTTATACTACCAATTACATGAATACTGCTAATCTGTAAATTGCACGTGATATTTATATCTTATTTTACCTGTCTTTCGATTCTGGAAATTATGGTAAGTTGCCACACGGGGGTTGAGGGAAAGTACTTTAAGTTAGGAAATTGAGCCTTCCGATTTCTATCATGAAAATACAGATATTTCAGCCATTTTTATTTATTTGAGGGATTAAAAACGGCTGTTATAATAATAATAATACGGCTATACCTAATAATTACAATGGGTAACTCAATTTCCTAAATAAACAATATTTAACTAACACATAAATATAAAAAAATGTTGCTGAACTCGGTTTAGTGTCTAATGCTTAACAAACGACTTTCAGGTGTGTATTTAATTATGTTAAAAACGACAGATTATTTTATATTAATGATTCATTTTGTAATGTCTTTTTATTATGTAAATACCTACACCGCGTTTTTGATATTTTTTACTTATTTCATTTATTTTGTACGTACATAGTAAAATTTACCTAATAGTTAAACTGTGTAAATGTGCATTTCAGCGCATCGATGGCGGACCGTACTACCGGCCGGTGCCGCTTGCGCCGCGTCCGTCTACCGCGCCTGCGCCCGGCATCTTCTCCTCCATCACTAACTCCTTCAGTAATCTTGTGTCTAACTTCTTTGGGTAAACTATGTCAAAATCATGCTCAAAACATTTTCATTTCATTCATTTGAGACAGTAAAGACGACCAAATATTACCATGTTCACTTAAACGTATATAATAAGTACAATATTAATTAAATGCATTTCAAAAGATCTCTTAAACGGTCACAATTTAGCTTAAGAATACTAATACTTATTTGTAAATATAATTAATACAAAATAGTTTTATGATACTTTTAAGTTTTTTCTTATTTATTGTTTTTATTACTCTATTTTAATAAAATTTATAAATGCATAAAATACTTTTCAATACACTTGCTCGTAAAGTGACCCTTATTACATAGCTTTTAGGGCCATAAACCGAGCTATAACACACGCGTGCGTAATAATATTACCGCACACGTGCGTAATAGAATTATCCCTACAAAGTTAAATTAGTACCTTACCACAAGCTATGCGCACTATATGCGAGTATTTTTTTTTAGTAACAACAAAGAGGTTTTTTTGCCGCTGAAAATCCATATATATTTTTGGAATAAATAAATGTGTACGTCTTTATTTAAGTCAAACAAACATTTATTTAATCAAATTATTCATAATTTACAATAATTTGTTATAATTTTTTTTTAAAATAGCACTGGTACTGCCGCAGTAAAGCTATTGCATAGCATTTTTTATCAACTTATGCAATGAAAGATTTTTATGTACATATTTACAATGAAAGTAAAAAATACAAACTATGATATATAGAAAACATCCTCAAAGCCCTCGCTGCTGTCGATAGGCAAGGTTCCCAACAGGCTGGCAGCGTTCCCTTTTTGGATGGCCAAGCTTATGCGTTGGCGGAAAAAGCTCCCAGCCCGTCGGTCTCCCGAAGCCTCGATGAGCTTGGATGATAAAATCCGAGCAAATCGGCGAGCCTCGAACCCCCATGGACCCATGGTTTCAACTGCGAATGGCATGAACGAAAAATTAGAACCAAGACAAGCGTATTTTTTAAATTTGGATTTTTCAGCACCGGTCGCAGCCGCCCCAGCGACTTTACAAGTCGCCAGTAAGTGGGAAGGCGCAAGTGTATCTACACACGTGGCATCCCACACCAGCGGCTTGCCAACACTCCACGGGATCAAAGTCATACCATCCGGCCTCTTGCCATCGTCACGCGCAATTCCGACTGGTTCTAGTACAGAAGGCACGTTGGCAACAACAAGAGCCCTACGGATAATGTGGCGTGAAAAACGGCCGGCGCTTAAAGAGCACGAAAGCCCATGGTGGCCGAGCTCGTTGACAAAGTCTCCGCAGCGGCAGCGATGAGGATGATTGGTCCTGGAACCAAGACGGAGACAAATGCATAAACTTAAAGTGATTCGGTCTAACAAAGTACCGATGTTTGTAGATGGAATGGCTTGCAACCAGAGACCCGATTCCTTCTCAGAGACAGCTAACAAGCGTGCGCGGTCCGAATTTGAAGAAAAATTGGAAAATAGATTTTGCCAAGTTTTCTTATGCAATTATATTTAATAATATTAATTATAATTATTTATTTATTTTTTATTTATGCAGTTTTTTTTTTCTTTGATATTAATTCAAGTTTTTTCTTTGATATTAATAGATACCTATACACCTATATACTTTCTCACAAACAGCTGCTTACGTATTCGTCCGATTAAGGAGCAGCTCGTCATAGGTTTTATTTTCGTTACGGAATTTCTTGATTCGGTCGCCGCGCTCAAAGCCCGCGATAAAAGCTATACAATAGCTTAAAAATTAAAATATTTGTATTTTATCACAATATGTGTATATATATATGTCGGAGTATAGCCATAGACCATGGTGCTCCATAACTCAAGTAACGCTATCTTAAGTGTTACTTCGGCAGAGTCTCGGTAGCAGTGAAGCACAGGAGCGAGCTTGAGACAGACGTGTACCGAGGAACTGTCTTTCGTTTTGTAGTGTCCATTAAATAATTAGTAATTAATTAGTGTCAATAAAATAAATAGTAGTTAAAGACAATTAAGACATTAAAAGGTAGTTTATAGTGTAATTATTAAGAAGCCCATGTGAAAGACATTAAATCTATTATTGAAGGTTTATTTAATAACAAAATAATGAGTGGTAACCAGCAAGAGAGACCTCCTTCTCCATCAATATATATATGACGGACTCTCTCGTCGGACGTCTGTCTCTGTGTACCTATATATTATATAATTTTGAAGTAGGCTCTATGTTCATTGACCATCCATTTGTCGCGTGAAAAATAAACTTGCGCGCCATTTCCCATAATTTTGATATTTTATTTTTATCGTATTTGTCGCTGTGTGGTAAAAATAATGTTTGTTTTTTTCCTCGCAAATGTATTGAAAAGCGTCGTATGAAACTCGTGAGCTCTGCTCATTACACACTCGGCTGAATTACACCCCTCATCATCCCTCAAAAGGACTGTACTTCATTTATTAGGACCTTATATATATAATGCTCTTCTACCCATGCGAAGCCGGGGCGGGTCGCTAGTGTTTAATAAAGTTTACCGAATATACAGTATTTTGTGTAAGTAAAGTGTGTTCATATTGTGTAAGTAGTTTTAAGGCATACCATGCCCCACCTTATAAGTAGTACGTGATTGAGCTTTTCTTAGCTCAGAAATATACCCAAAAACTATTTCTTGTGTAATATTCACTAAATCGTAGGTTGTAATAAAAAAAATACAAAATTAAAAATTTTGAAAACCCCACATTGGCTGTAAAAATTGTAATCGAATAAAAGTTGTAATCGAAAAAGAATTAGATAAAATTATCAGCAGACCCCCGACAGCATTATTAAATATAGAGGAACTACTGCTCATATTCACCTACATATTAACATAATGATAAATTTAAGAAAATCCGTCGGGTGCTGCCATTAATTACCATGTCTGTTCCCGTTTTCAAATAATATATATAGCAGTATAGAAAAGTTATTATGTGTCGTAGAGATACAGCAATTTAAATATCAATCAACTAGAGACTACATTTATTTACATATTGGGCAATTTCAATTAGTCACAAACTCATAAAATAGCAAAATTTTAGTCCATTTTGGTGCAGGGAATGGCATCCCCCTGACGGATTGTCTTAATAGTAATTTTGTTTACAATTTACTTTTCTGTTTTGACGAATGTATTACTCAAAATTATAAGTATCCAAATAGTGCTTACGAGTGAAATGTGATCGTCGTATCCTTATTGTGATTATGAGACGCGTTGTGACACCCTTTCACTGTGCAGTAAGTCATTTTTAAATAAAATAAAACAGTAGAGTCCGGTCTGTCTGTACATTGAAGAAAAGTAATAAAAATAGAAAGGGGGTAACTAAAGAAGGGTAATAGAACAAAAACCAGTGATTTTTAGAATTATTTTCTGTCTGTCTGTTTGTTCACGCACATCTCTGGAAATACTGAACAGATTTGCATGTAGTTTTCACAGGTGGACAGAGATTTATTTGGGGCAGAATATAGGCTTTGTTTCATTAAAAACGGATGTTGCAAAAAAAGTTATCGTCATTTTAAGATTTTTATAGAAAGTCAGGACGTGCTAACGACGCGATCGGTCTTTTAAAAATTATAAAAAAATATTGCGAATAACTTTACGGAATACTTACATATAATAAACGATATAACTACCTTCTATTTTGATTTTGCTTTGTGATTTGGTTTAAGGAAAGACACAGATAATTATATTACGTACAACTTTCCATTGTGGTTTTGTTATTTTGATCTGGATTTACTTTAAAAATCGTCGCTTTGGAGGCCAATCAATAGAGCTAAGTCACAAATTTTACGCAATGGAGTTAAGTGCATTAACGTATTTAGAAAGGTCCAAAGTTTATATACCTACTAGCTGTCCCCCGCGGTTTCACCTGCGTAGGGGTATAAAAAAAAAAACCTACGACCGATTCTCAGACCTACCGAATATACACAAAAAAATTAATAAGAATCGGTCGAATAACAACAAATACTAAAAACAAAATAAAAAAAAATATTTAAGGGGGGGCTCCCATACAACAAACGCGATTTTTTTGCCCTTTTATTTCTATATGGTAGTTCCCGTTGACCTAGAATCACGAAATTTGGCAAAAAGTAAGGTCAAATAAAGGAAAAATTCCAAAAAATAAAAAAAACTTGAAAATTAGAAGGTGTCCCCATATATAGTACATAGTTACGCCAATTAATAACGACCTTTGAGTTGTATGGACGCTCATACAATTTAGAGATCTAGCTTAATTGGCACCAGCCTCATATAAGGTAAATAAATAAAATTGTGCATTTCCCGTGATGGATGAACGATAGACGAAAATTGTACGGAACCCTCGGTGCGCGAGTCCGACTCGCACTTGGTCAACCGACCAAGTGCGAGTCGGACATTTTTTTAACTGCACGGAAACTCTTTATATTGAGAAATGTTTCACCGTTGATTTCACCATTTTCTTATTATCCGTGTTTTCGCAATATTCCTAGGATTTTTGCGAAAATTCGAATTATCAAATCATCCTCATCATATTAATTTATTTATATTAATTTATATAATAAACATCATTCATTGGGTGATCTCTAATCTGGCTTATATTAAATTAATTAAACAGAACATAAATCAGCGATTTTTTGAATTATTTTCTGTCTGTCTGTTGGTTCACGCACGTTTCCGAAACCATTGAACGGATTTTCATGTAGATTTCACAGGTAGACGAAGCGGAGCCGCAGGCAAACAGCTAGTTTTTAAATAAAATAACGTGAGCTGTTTACAATGAGACTATATCTTGACCACTGACGCGACGAGAAACGTACTTAGCCCTTTAAGGCCAACTTGAAATTGCTTCACTACGCTTACTCGGTTTCTATGCGTTATTATTCTATGTGGATAGGTAACTATTCACAACATCGCGGCCAAGATTTAAAGGCCCGCGATCGTCTCGCGCCACCTCTTTGAGGGAGGCTAAAATCACTGTGACCTAAGTCTGTGACGAATAGAAGACATTAGAGTACTCCGTTTTTAAAAGGTACACATACTCTACACCTGAATCAATAACGAGTTGGAAAACATTGCTTATTCAATGACGAGTCTCCGATATTAGTATTTTAAACATTCGATTTAACAAAATAGAATGATACCCACCGTGATACTACAAAGATACAGTTCTGTTACTTCAAAGAAAATAATGTTTTTTATAACAAAACTATTATTCTGTTTAGCAATATTCCTAAAGTTAGTAGAGAATGTAATAGTGTTGACAGAGAACGGTGCAGTGAGGGGTAAATTAGTTCACAGCCTCGGTGTGCATTACCATTCGTTTCAAGGGATACCATATGCAGAGAGTCCAACCGGCAATTTACGTTTCATGGTAATTTTTTATGTTATGTGTTAGGTACTTAATTAAATATTTTGATAACAACTAATTGTATTGTGTGTGGTGGATGTGTGGTTGAGTGGGCGTGGATGACCAAATCCTAAACTATAAGGAATAGCGAAAAATACTCAAAGGAGTCTCGAGCCCGATTTTAATGAAAACTAAAACAGCATCATTGGATTTTTGAAAAACCAATATTCCTAAACCGTTGATTTTGAGGTCATGACAAATGTTGCAAGTATAACTAGTATGTTTTGAAATAGTATCTTGTAATATTTCTATATAACTATAACCTAAAGCAGCAAAGCAAGAATCAAAAGGATGCGGATGAATTTTAATAAATATAATAACTAAGTGTTGTAAAATGTACCGAGCAACTTTCTTCTTGGCTGGGCCTGTACTTTGCCAAATTAAACATAGATATCGTTGCCATTTTTACTATTGATAATTTTTATTTATTTTTCTTCTAAAACCACTTTCCGGGATCCATAATTAAGAAAAATAGTGATGAAAAATAGTGACTGAGTTACATAAAATATGTTACCTACTTCTTATACTTCAAATAATCGTGACTTATTAGTCATATTAAAATTAAGTCTTAGCCTAAAACTTATATAAAGATTTGATATATAAATTATATCCGACTGTTTTATAGTAGTTATTTACACAAGTATTATAGAACTTTTAATTATATAAAGTGTTGTATAAAAGGTTTTCAAATTATACAAACGGCGGCTCACGACTATTATCCGACTGAAACGTTATCCCGACTCTAAGCCTTATCGTATAAACGTCGTGGCAGACACGGTTCAATACTCGCCGCACGCGCCGTACGCGCCGAATTTGATGACGTCATCCGTGCGCGCTAATGTAATCCTATAGTATTTTTCTGAAATGCGCCGCTTACGGCGCGTGCGGCGAGTGTGGATGCGATGAATGCGGCGCGGCGCGTACGGCGCGTGCGGCGTGTATAGGAGGTTAGCGTCCACCTTTATAGGATCACTTCATTGTCCGTTTGTCTGTCTATCTGTCAATACTTTTCCTCAGGAACGCGTGTGGGTAATCTTTTGGAGCTGTAAAAAAATGAAACTTCTAAGTCAACGCAATCAAAAGATACGTCCGTTTATGCTGCATATTTTGAGACCCGCAACTACTCGCAAGGGAATCAAAACCTATAGGGTAGACAAAGTCAAAGTCAAAGCCATTTATTCAGTTTAGGCCCTAGGAGGGCACTTATGAACGTTGAAACTACTGAAGTTACCCCCGATTTGGAAGTCGCCTTCAACTGAGAAGAACCGGCAAGAAACCCAGCAAAGTTACATGTTATTTTGTTTTTTTTTTGGACAATCTGACAATGTTGTCCTTTTTCCATTAAATGTTTAATAATTTTTAAAGAAATATAATACACATAAACATAAAAAATGAAAAAAATAACAAGAAAAATAAATAAAAAATAATAACCTAAAGACGTTCAAATTAAAAAAAAAGTATCTCTAATACTAAGTATTGGCTTTTGTATAAGTATGAACAAGGTGCACCTGTGCAGAGTCAGCTATTTCCAGACATCTTTATCTACCTTGTAATAGGCTTTTCTTTCAAAACTTTCTTTATGTGAGATTTGAATTTGAAATCAGTCATCTTGGTAACTGAGAGAGGTAGGTAATCTATTATATAAAAACCGGCCAAGTGCGAGTCGGACTCGCGCACCGAGGGTTCCGAACAAACTTCGTCCATGTTTCCTCCATCACGGGAAATGCACAATTTTATTTATTTACCTTATTTGAGGTTGGTGCCAATTAAGCTAGACCTCTAAATTGTATCAGCGCCCATACAACTCAGAGGTCTTTATTAATTGGTTAACTATGTATGTATGGGGACATCCTTTAATTTTCAACATTTTTTATTTTTAGGAATTTTCCCTTTATTTCTGCTGTAAGACCTTGCTTTTTGCCAAATTTCGTGATTCTAGGTCAACGGGAACTACCATATAGGTTGCACCCAAATAAAAGGGCAAAAAAAATGCGTTTGTTGTATGGGAGCCCCCCTAAATATTTATTTTATTTTTAGTATTTGTTGTTATAGCGCCAACAGAAATACATAACTTGTGAAAATTTCAACTGTCTAGCTATCGTGGTTCTTGAGATACAGCCTGGTGACAGACAGACGGACGGACGGACGGACAGACAGTGAAGTCATAGTAATAGGGTCCCGTTTTTACCCTTTGGATACGGAACCCTAAAAATGAATCACCGAAATGTTTGTACGCGCATAACTTCCGATCGACTGCACCAAATTGGATAATTCTTTTTTTTGTGTTCGTTATTGTCAGGAAAAAGTTTGTATGAAAAAAAAATATACCGAGAACGTGGGTGAAACCGCGGGGAACAGTACCCTGAGTGTAAAGAATTGACGTATATAAACGCTTACTACCCAGTTTGCGTTTACTAAAATTTTGTATAGAGGAAATTAGTTCTATGAGTATTCCGCGAGATGCGCTCCCCCAATTCCTATAGAGAAATGTCGCAAACGCAAACGTGATAGTAAGCGTTTACTAACGTCAATTCTTTACACTCAGGGTACCTGCTAGTTTATTATAAACGCGTACACTACTTCCAAGAAATTATTTTTTAACTTTGGCTAATCTAAAATACGGAACAACTAAATTATCTTTTTATCTTGTATTGATATTATGTACCTCCATTTTTTATGTATGAACATTACATTTTCATAAATGTAGAGTGAAGGTAAAGTCATAACGTTTATATCTTTAAATAGTAATTCCTTTAACGATTCACGAGGACCCATATTATAAATGGCACGAATTGCTCTTGTTTGTAATATAAATATAGATTCTATATCTGCTGCAGCTCTCCACAGCAAAACGCCATAAGATAAAAGAGTATGAAAATATGCAAAATAAACTAATTTGGCCGTCTCGACATTCGTCAACTGTCTGATTTTACTAACAGCAAATGCAGCAGAACTTAATTTACCAGTCAAAGATTCTACATGAAGACCCCATTGTAATTTATTATCTAATGTCATGCCCAAAAATACACTTTATCGACTAACTCCAAACTGCAGCCATCTTTTAATATCTGGCTGTCTACTTGCGCTACATTTGGAAGAGAGAATCTTAAACATTTAGTTTTCTTCGAATTTATTAACAGATTGTTAACAGCAAGCCATTTGGAGACTAGTGACAAAGTATCATTTACTTTAATTAGTTCTTTGTCTTTTCTATCTACTTTGAAAATTAATGAAGTATCGTCAGCAAACAGGACGATATCTGAGAGACCAATTACAATAGAGGGTAAATCATTAATATAAACTAGAAACAGAAATGGCCCTAGTATCGAACCCTGGGGTACCCCCATTTTGACTAGGGAGTCCTTGGATGTCGTACCACTAATTCCTACTTTTTGTTGGCGATTACTTAAATATAATAAAACAAGATCATGAGCCACAAATATAGTTTAGGAGCAGAGTACTGTGGTCAACGCAGTCAAAGGCCTTGGATAGATCACAAAAACTGCCAATGTGTTTTTCAATAATCTTGCTGCCGCATCTGATGTGGATCTCCCCTTCGTGAAACCGAACTGATGACTATGTAATATCTCATATTTATTAAAATGACCTAACAGATTAAGCAACAGTTTTTCAATGATTTTGCCTTGTGCTGGAAGTACGGACACTGGCCTATACTCAGATTATCTTAAAAATTGGGACTATTTTACATTAGATCGGGAAAAGTACCGTGATCAATGCATTCATTAAAAATATCCGACAAAATAGGTGCAATTACTGTTATTATCGTTTTTAAAATCGTTACCGACAATCCCTATAAGTCTTCGGTGCTTTTCAAATTGAGAGAATTAAATAACTTTATGCATTAA
This sequence comes from Tetheella fluctuosa, assembly GCA_951216915.1. Taxonomy (NCBI): domain Eukaryota; kingdom Metazoa; phylum Arthropoda; class Insecta; order Lepidoptera; family Drepanidae; genus Tetheella; species Tetheella fluctuosa. The sequence goes on along the minus strand of OX578227.1, from coordinate 7,956,352 downwards.
CGTAATTAAATTTAAAACTGGGAAATGATTTACGAATATGTTGCTTAAGTAATACTTCAGACTCATCGGGACACGAGTTAAGACTTTCAGTGGTTTTCCCTGCAATATTAGCAAACAAATTCTCAAAGCGGTAGCTACTTCTAATTTATCCGATACTATTTCATCATTAATCTTTAACGTTAACTGTTCGTTTTTACTTTTTATTTTTCCTGATTCCGTATTTATAACATTCCAATCTGCCTTAATTTATTAGATGCTTTTCCTATTTTGTTACTTAAGTTCACTTAACTTAAAGTTTTGCTCGATTACATATCTACTAATTTAAATAATTTGGAAAAATTTCTAACATAGTTATGGAATTTCTGGTCGCAAGTGGTTGATCTTAAATGATAAAGTTCATACAGCTTATCCCTACTTTTTCGAATTCCCTTAGTAACCCAGTCACTAAATTCCAGTTTACTATTTACCTTCACTTTTATGATAGTACTGGCTTTTTTAAAGTCATCGCAAATAGTAGATAATAGTTAATATTCAAATTTTTTGCTAAAATTGTCTAATATTGTCTTTGGAATATGTCTAATTTCTTAATTACCTTAGAAACTTTATACGGCAATTCGATAATTTGAGCCATATTATCAGAGCGAACACCACTTATGATTGATTTACTTAATATACTGCTACTACTAAGGCTATTTCTTATTATATTATCTATGCAAGTAGACGAAGTGGCCGTTGACTGTGTTGTGTTAGCTCATTAAACAACAAATGTAGGTTAAATGATTTAAACAAAGCAACAAAATTACTTTTTTCAGATGAGTTAGTAAGAATATTATTATTATAATATCAATATTAAAATCGCCGCATAAAACCAGCCCCGGATCTACAATTTTTTTTAGGCGGGACAAAAACTGATAAATGCCGCCCCCGCCCACTTATATTTGCTTTTACCTTTATCATCTTTATAATTTCAGCTATACAGGGTGTCCAAGAAGTCAATGTCAAGCCGGATGCGGGTTAATAGGGACATCATTTAGAACAACTTTTACTAGGGGACCGACTTGATCAGAGTAACTTTATTTTTCACTCCACCATACAAATTAGCTGAGCGCTCGGCCCGAAATGTACCTATACTGAGATGAGAAAAATAAAGTTGCTCTGATCAAGTTTGTCTCATAGTGAAAGTTGTTAAGAATTATGTCCCTAACAACTCGCTTCCGGCGTGACGTTGACTTCTGGTACATCTTGTATAGACATGAACGTGTAGGATGTATATTTTATATACAGCACAGGATAGGATTTAAAATAAAAATAAAATAATTATATTATTGCATTTTTGAATTGATATTACAATTTTACTCTTCGAGCTTTTTGTTCAGCAAACAAATCTATGGCCTTGTCATAATTTAACTCGTGTGCAATTCGATTTTCTATCGCTAAGATTGCAAGACTCGATAAGCGTTCCTGGCTCATAGAAGATAGCAAATAATTTTTAATTAGTTTTTGTTTGCTAAAACTTCCCTCACAGCTTGCGGATGTTGTAGGAAGCGTAGAGTAAATTCGCAGGGCAATACAAATATTAGGAAAAGCATCCTGCATATCATGCGCATAGATCTGTTGCAAGAGATAGAAACCGTTAGCTTTTTCTATATCACCAAATAAAAGCGGAGCTCGCTCTTGCTCTTTAAAAACGTAGAGTTCCTGGCAAAATTCAACGGTGCCTAAATCTCGCTCGTATTTTTGAGCCAGATCTGCTCCATACTTTTGCAGTTCTTCAAGAAAAGCAAAATTCAAATTCAGCATGGTAGCACGTGGTAGCACAATCATACCTCTTTTTAATTTCTGATATGATTAAAAAATAGTTGAACAGGTTAGAGGTTTTGTAATTTGTCTTCACACATTTCATCGAAATGTTTTTACGTTTCGGAATTCGTTTGTTTTGCAAAATAGGGTCAACTTCAGCAACATATCCAGTTTCTTTTATCTAATATTCCATTGGATTTTGTCTCATTTTTTGCAATGTTTTGAGCAGACCATCCATTAGTGCGACGGAATGGGCAAGGATAATATCTTCTTTCTGAATTTCTATATTATTTCGCGGAGAATATTCGCCCAAATAGTTAATTTAAGAATATTTTTTTAATTATTTTTATATTATTTTATATTTAAAATTATTTTAGCTCCTGGAGCATGAGAAGTTTGCTTAACTTCTTCTAAGGCTTCCGCTATTTCTGGCAAATTATTTAATAGGGCATTCATAGCAACGTGTTTCGCCGACCATCTCATCTGACTACTTCATTTTAAAATTGTTTTAACGTATTTTTTCATAATGTCCCACCAAGTAGTGGAGCCAACAAAAAAGCAATATACTTTTTGAATCAGTCCAAATAGGTTAATAGCTTCTTGGCATGATGAGGTAGAATGAATACCTACAAGATTTAAAGAGTGAGCCAAGCACGGTACGAACTTGGCCAGCTCATTCCTTTCTGCAATCCTGGCTTGTACTCCTTTATGGATGCCGGCCATACCAATATGGCCGGCTAAATACAAAACAACTACAAAAAAATTAATAAAAAGCATTGTTTCTGGTTTAAGCCATGTCTCAGTGAAACATAAAACATCTTATTTGATTCTATCTAATAATAAATCAATATCAAGAATCTTGCCAAAGAAGGGATTAATATTCTGATGCATTAATATAATAAGACTTCGCTTCTCTGTTGTCGAAACTAAAAAACTATTCACAGTATTAATAGTAGTGTTACTAGTTAAAACTGTTAATATTATATGCTACAAGTGTAGCAGTCAATTTCTTGCATTTTTTAGGAATAAAAAATGTATCCTGTGTCAGATGTAAATAACTAACAAACTTGTTAGAATCAAAATAAATAAATTCATCACTATGACATGTCACATCGTACATGAGATTATTCAAACGCCAAATATAATTATTCTTTTTATCAGAGTAGTTAGACGAGTTTGGAAAAGCACATAACATAATTTTCTTTATCAAAGAATTAAAACTATTTATTAACTCTTTTTTACTAATATGTAAAGCATGGCCAATTAGAATAACAATTATTTTTTGATCATCAAATTTTGAATGTACTTCCCGTTGACCTAGAATCATGAAATTAAGCAAGAAGCAGTATCTTATAACACAAGTTAAAAAATAAAAATAATAATAATAACCGTAAAGTTGTTAATTTATGTTTTGCGATTATAAACTTATTTGCAGTTGGTAAACCGACCACGACCTATGTCGATGTATGGGGACGACAGCTTACCAACGGCAAAGTTGAGTTTGTGTTTCATTCTGGTTTATCTTTTTGCTACAATTCCCGTGATGGACGAACTACTTATTTACATATCTACAAGGTTGTACGGAACTTTCGGTGCGCGAGTATACGACTTGCACTTGGCCGGCTTTTTATTATGTGACTAACTTAGAAACCGTAAAAATAACCTGTTGTTCTATAGACACTAAAAGTTGTTTTTATAATAAGTACATGTCTACTTTCTAAACTGAAAGTTTATCTAGGCTACAACCACGGAATAGGTAAAATTTACCTATTCCGTGGCTTCAACCTATGCGCTATGTTACAACTTGCGACAAACATTTATTTATAGATATTTATTATTTTTTAACAGCCACCTGTCCCGAAAAAGAAGTGGAATAATGTGCTAAACGCAACTAAAGAAGGATTCGTGTGTCCTCAGACTGGGAATAGATACAAGGAGTGGCAAATGAGTGAAGATTGTTTGTATTTGAATATTTACGTTCCAGTTATTAAAGGGAAAGAAAAATTGTCAATCTTAGCTTTTGTTCATGGAGGTACACTCCAAACTCTTTCAGGGAATTCAGATATAATATACGGACCTCAGTTGTACATGCGACGCAACATTATATTTGCTACCATGAACTTCAGGTAGGGGTGGAAGTACTCATCAATGTGAAAAACTTTTACTATGGGGCTAACTATGAAGTTCATAAAACTTAAGGCTTTAACTCCCGTAAATATCTTTATTCTTACATACCTATTATAAAACAGAGTCCCCCGCCGCGTCTGTCTGTCGATTTCATACGGTTTTCACCAATGGACCACTCAGTCCATTCAGGAAGAAGGTTAAGGTATATTTTTCATTATGGTTTTGTGCAAATTGGCTGAAATATGACGATGATTGTTGAAGATGTCGGAAAAAATCATGCCGACTAGCAGTAGCAGAAAAAAAAGAAATGTAGCGTATATGCTCTGCTAGGTGTACAAAGCCGGGGCGGGTTGCTAGTGAAATATGCGTTGCTTTTATTTCTATATGGTAGTTCCCGTTGACCTAGAATCACGAAATTTGGCAAAAAGCAAGATCAAATAAAGGAAAAATTCCAAAAAATAAAAAAGTTGAAATTTAAAAGGTGTCCCCATACATAGTACATAGTTACTCCAATTAATAACGACCTTTGAGTTGTATGGACGCTCATACAATTTAGAGATCTAGCTTAATTGGCACCAGCCTCAAATAAGGTAAATAAATAAAATTGTGCATTTCCCGTGATGGATGAACGATGGACAAAAATTGTACGGAACCCTCGGTGCGCGAGACTTTTTTAACTGCACGGAAACTCTTCATATTGAGAAATGTTTCACCATTGTTTTCACCATTTTCTTATTATCCGTGTTTTCGCAATATTCCTAGGATTTTCGCGAAAATTCGAATTATCAAATCATCCTCATCATATGAATTTATTTATATTAATTTATATAATAATCATCATTCATTGGGTGATCTCTAATCTGGCTTATATTTAATTAATTAAACAGAACTCTCAATTCGATTGTATTTTTTTTTAATGGATGTTCACTCATTACTCCGTCATTTATGAACCGATTTGAAAAATTCTTTTTATTTCAAAGGGTATACCTCCAGATTGGTCCCATTTTTATCAAAATTCAGTTCTGACGATGGAATCCTGAGGAATTGAGGGAACTCCTCAAATATTATAGGCATATAAGTACATAGTGTGTTTGGTATTTTCGGTAACAAATCAAGCATTTGCATTCAAAAAGTATGATTTGGTGATGTGAAACTGATGAAGAAGACCATAGAAGACCACCGGAACTTCTCAATGATCCTACCTATTTCTGGGGATAACTTCTTTGTTTACGAACCGATTTTAATCAATTTTTTTGCATTGGATTTAGTATAGCGTCAAAATGATTCCATTTAAATTTCATTGGTATTGGACAGTGGACTCCGAAGATATACCAGATAGGAATTGTGTAGTGATTGAGGTATAGTTAGGTTTATGACAATTCCATTACGAGGATGTACCTAACTCTATGATCAAGGACGTGTTGGACTGGAGGGGACTTGGACTAGGAATGCATACAACGGAACTCCTTAATGACTAACAGCTCGAACGTGTAAATTCAGTACCAATGAACATTATCTCATGGCATAAAGTTTTTTACGACTGACAGCTAAATACATACACATTTAAGGTTTAGGCCTTTAGGGTTTTTTTATTTCCAAGATCTGTAACAGCTTCATCAAGTGTAGTGCTCTGTTACTTGTGCACCGTGACGGCCCAACTCTTACGGGCTTTCATTCATCAATATTTCTGTTTTTGTACGGTTCTGTTTTATTCCGTTTCATCTAGCCGTCGTTTCCGCATTCAAAAAGCTGCCTTACTAGCTCTACCCATATTCGTAACTAAAAAGTGTTAAATAAATAAAAAGAAACCGACTTCAAAAACTGAAAAGCATAAAATAAATGTTTATTACTGAGAATAAAATATAACAACGACAAAATATTAAAAACAATCTTTCACACTAACTCGAAATATTATCAAAAATAAATTAACCTAAAGACAACAATATTATGACAACTTAACTAAATTTAGTATGTGTTTATAGATACTACTCAACTATAAAGAAAACTCGCTGAAACAAAACAAATCAAGAAAGTAACCTGAAGACCGACAATTTTTTATGTTTTACTTGGCACCGACTTCAAAATGATGTAGAAAGAAAATATTTATTTTATGCTTTTCAGTTTTTGAAGTCGGTTCTTATTTTATTTATAATTTTTTTTTTCTTAACTCACTTAGTGGTCTTGCTATTGTTCCATAAAGTTTTCTGGTCGGCCTCTGTCTTTTGCGACTACTTCCCTAATTAGCGTCGAAATTGCAGGTTAGGAGCCTTCGGATATCTCTCTCTTGGTATAAGAGAGGCGTCAGGTAACGCCGGCTTGAAAGATGTATTGCTAGCTTTAAGGTGGATCAAAAGAAACATTGATAGATTTGGTGGAGATCCAAACAGAATAACACTCGGCGGAAACAGCTCGGGCGCTGCTGTAGCTCACTTCTTGTTGCTGACGACTAAGTCAACGGGACTATTTCAAAGGGCGCTTTTGATCAGTGGCAGCGCAATAACATACCGATATTTAAACAGAAATCCAAAAGCAGTCGCTTACTTACTAGCTGAACGACTGGCATTGCCAACAAATGATACAAATGAACTTATGCACAGGCTAAGAACGGTAGATACATTCGACATTGTAAAAGCGCAAAAAGACTTAACAAAAATATCTCAAAGAAAATTTTTATTTCACCTACCTTTTGTGCCTTGTGTTGAAATAGAACATCCAGATGCATTTATGACGAGAGAACCTCTCGAAATAATAAGATCTGGAATCCCACAAAATGTGCCGATATTAACTGGAATCAACAGTAAGGAGGGAACATATCTATTGAAATTTTTCACCACAACTAACGAACCATTAGAATATATTGACGACATCATACCTCATGACATACAATATCCACGCTACTCCAAGGAACGCAGGAACTTGAGAAAATCAATTAACGATTTTTATTTTATAAATAATAGTACCACTAATATTACACGATCAATATTTACTGATTTATTGGCAGATACACAGTTTACCGGCGGTGTCGACTATTGGATTAAAATACACAAGCAAAATAAGATCAGTAATAAAATATATTATTACATGTGGGACTTTGATGGTGAATTTAATTGGGCTAAATTAAATTATAATATAACATTAGATGGAGCTAGTCACAGCGATGAATTGACATACATATTTGTTACAAATATAACTGAAAGAAAGCTCAATAACATTAATGCAAGATGTAAGCGAGTTATGGATGTCACTATGACCCATTTTACTAATTTCATCAAATTTGGGTAAGTTACACAAGGTTACTTATAGTCTAGGTATACCTATAAAAGATAAGTAATTCCCGGGCGTGTTTTGCAATGCCTATTTTTTAACCGACTTAATTTTTATTATTTGTCAATACCTATTGGTAGGTACTATCGCGGGCGTGTGCACATCAATCCACTAGTTTCAACTGAAAGGTACTGGGTGGATATTTAGGGATGGGTTTTAAAATTATTTACATGATTACCAAGGTTTATTGATAACATAATTATATATCACTAGCTTCCGCCCCGCGTTTTCCCTCGCGTTACCGATGGTTATTATATTTTCCCAGGATAAAAAGTACCTATAGCTTTCCTCGATAAATGGACTATCCAACACTAAAAGATTATTTTCAATTCGAACCAGTAGTTCCTGAGATTAGCACGTTCAACCAAACAAACAAACTCTTCAGTTTTATAATATTATACGTATAGATATAGATATTATTTAATGGTATATATTGGTATATAGAAGACTAGCTTCCGCCCCGCGGTTTCACCCGCGTTCCCGAGCAATCTTGTGTTTTCCCGGGATAAAAAGTAGCCTATAGCCTCCCTCGATAAATGGGCTATCCAACACTGTAAGAATTTTTCTAATCGAACCAGTAGTTCCTGAGATTAGAGCGTTCAAACTAACAAACTAACTCTTCAGCTTTATAATATTAGTATGGCTTATCAAGTACCTTAAGTAATTCGACCTAAGAAGAAAAAGCCACATATTCAACCCCCATCTACACAAACACCTTTAACATTTTGACCCCGATTATGAGGTGGTTCTAATCCTCTAGGCTCCTCAACTAATAGTAGAATTGGACGGGACACGTGAACAAAATAAAAAAACGAGGTCCCACATAACGTTATACGCATCGCGGTAAAACCAGGCGGGGATCCTTTTTGATGTTCTTCAAAACCTCACGGTTTAAAGTAAAAGAAATGAAAGCAGTATTAACCACAGCTGTGGGACACGCTAGGCTCATAATAATAAGTGGGATAGGTTAAAATAGGTTTATAAAAAACATCAGTCAATCTTTCAAGTCTTTTCAACAAAGAGTTCAGTCATTGGCTACACCTACCAGATAGATCGAACAGAGGTGCAGCGAGTAATACCTATATGTCTATTTTCAGGGATCCCACTCCAGACGATCAAAACATTACCACAAAATGGCCAGAGTATGGCAAGGATCGCAACCACTTCCTACTAACTGAACATCCTAAAAGTATATTATACGCTGCTTTTGCAGATCGATTTCAGTTCTGGTACGATGTATATGAACAATACTACCGATATGTTGAGAATGGCAGACCACTAGAAATTATTGTCCTTTAGTTATATTGACGAACAGACCCGCTGTTGTTATTGAGACGTTATGCATATCATCAATTAATTAAATATTATTCTAAAAAATAAACAAAATTCTCGACTTTTAACCAAATTTATTTTTATCATCGCAAATTCAAGGGTAATTACTATGAGAATCGTCTTGGATAAGATGAAACACTGACGGACGAACACACGACGAAACTACAATGCTACTTATTAAACAAAAACCATCTACATTATAGTACGCGATGCAAGAGGACTGTAGCAGGACGCGAGTTGCGAGAGCACAGTTCAGCATCACAGATAGACTATACTATGTGATACTATACTATACAGAATAGCAAGCATATAAGTTATTGTGTTGGCGTGAGCTGGTCCCTTGCCACCTGGAAGCCGGCGATGAGCGCCGCGAGCTCCACGCGCTCGCTGCATCCACTCGACAAGCGCGCCTCGCTCTCTGCCATTTTGATCAACAGCGACACCAGAACATCTGGAGGTAGTTTAACTGTGAACACATCAATCACATCACATAATCATCACAAAAATATTATCTAACCTCGGGAGAAAATATTGCGTAACTTTTGTTCCGAACATGAATAACTTTGTACTTTACAAGCAACTTATTTTTTTTTCGTTAGTTGTAGTTTTCGTTTTTGACAAGCTTTTATTTAACTTGCTTCGATGGTAAATCTGTCTGTCTGTCTTTACGGTTCATTTTTAATCCATTTTTCAAACTTGCTAGCATCCGATTGAACTGAACTAAACACTATTAAGCCGGGTATACACTCCGGGATATAATGTAATATATTACATCTCGAGATATATGCCGAAGCCAAGGAACATATTTACTCCTAGCGCCCGAAGCCTGCGATAAAAGCTATACAATAGCTTAACAAGAAAAAGTTTGAAAGCAACAAGAAAATATGATAGGAAGGTACTTACCTCTTTGTACTATAGTGTGAATTTCAGTCAATATATCGCCGAGTGCTAGGCCCTTGACAATCTTGAGATCCTGGATGTCTGTTTGGTGGTCAAGAAAATGAACAAAACTTAGTTAGTTAGTCTATGACTGTTAGTTTCATTATTTTTGTCATTCTCTCAAAAAGTAAGATTTACCTAAATGCTTCTTGCAAGATATGAAGGCCACAAAGAATAGGTTAGTCCATTATTTCTCAACCTTTTTACTGTCGCGACCCACTAAAAAGCCAAAAAGTTAAATAACAAAAATTACGACCTCTTCACTATTATATTAAATTCAATAAACCTTAATCAAATATTCTATTATTACTTCTATCAGTCAATAATAATTTTGATACATTCGTGTGTTTGCAATGATTTTCTACGAACCTAAATTTGTAAAAAAAAATGTGATTCAATTATTTTAAACATGTTTTATAAAATTGTTAGTTTATTTTATTATGTCTTTACTATATAAGTATATGACACTTGATCATGGATGAAAGAAATACTTTAATAAAAGGATGTTTTGGATACATTGGCAGCCCCCTATATTCTTAAACACGACCCCCAGGTTGGGAAACGGTGTTATTCATCCTTAAATAATAATACCTATTTGATTTTATTTTAATTTGCTGAATGATCTTTCAAAGCTGGCAGAAGTACAGTTAGCGTTTAATCACTAAACATAACTCGGTGGCATTTAGATCACTTTTATTGTCAATCGCTTTGGCAAATTATATTCAATATACATTTCAAGTCAGGTGGTGCGGGAGGATAGGTGGGACAGTCGTCTAGTGTTTATTTATTTATTTATTAATTAAACAAAATCCACAGCTCTTAAATCGCCAGCTTACTGTTGGCGAAAGGGCGACGCCCGGATTCAGTGGGGGGAACGCTGTCCCCGTCTCACTTTATGGTGAGGGCACGAAAACCGCCGATGTTTCCCAAGAAACCCTTTTATACAGGTAGCAAAACAAGTCGAGTAGTGGGGAGAGTGGGGGATTGATGACGCGCTTAGTGCACGTGTTGCTTGTAAAATTCTTGCTACACGCTCGTACGACGACGCAGGCGCCGTCAATTCAAAAGGTTTGTGTTATTTTCAACACGAAATCAATTTACTATCAACAGAATTCGACAAAAAACGACGTTCACATGACGTTCAACCAATCAGCGCGCGAGGTGCGTTCCGTCGCATGCCATTCCACAATTTGACGGTTTCACTTCGATAGGATTATAATCTACCGAAAAATAATGCAATAAATTGTAAGCAGTATGTTACGGTTTACAATCCTCCGACAGTCTACAATATCGCAAGATAGATTATAATCTAACGGTATTTACAATTTGACGGGGACATATACATGACACCTCATCATATTTATACACCCAATAGGGTTTGTTATATGATAAAAGGATACGTTTGAAGCAGGTAGCGAAATCATTTTCGTTAAGCAGCCAGTTGAGTATATTGTTGATGTCAGAGCGCAAGGGATGCCCCACGCAGGTGTACACGTTGTCCTCGGTGACGTCACGGTACGCGAGCCACGTGCTCTGCAGCGTGTTCAGCACCTTCCTCATGTCGCCACCAGACAGAGTCAGCAGGGCTGTCACACCATCATCGGATATTTTCACACTGTAACATGATAAAAAAACACTGTATTGTTGCGGTATCCCATAGTAAGGATCAAATTCTGGGAAGTGACGTTAAATAGCCAAACTAAAGGAAAGGTTAAGGTTCTTATTTTTAAGAAATACTTTTTATTTTTCTTACATTTTAAACTTTAATTAAGTAATTGAAATCAAATGAAAAGGAAATGAATGTTCTATTCAAATAGGCCTACACAAGCACTTATGAATAGACTTTTGAGTTTTTAACCCAGGAATCCTCATGGATACCCCGCGGCTCCGGGGGGAAGCGGCGGGATTATGTCAGACTCCTACTGACTAAAAACCTGGGGAGTTCCTACATGTCGCTGCCGGCTGGGTATACGGGGGCGCCGTCATTCGTCCACGAACCCAGCAGCGACGGCCTGGTGGCAGGCCTCCTCTTCGACGACGTCATCGCCGTTGTCGACGGTCGGGATCGGAGCTCTTGTCTCGACCGTCTCGCCTTGGGTAGCGTGCGGGAACACACGCACATCTACCTGACCCCGATTGTGACGTTGTGAGTCTGCCGCCCTAGGGCTCAAGTGGGGTGGGGGAAGGCGCCGAGCGAATGCCACCCTCCGGCACCCTGTTTTCCTGCGGCGGATCTCCAGGGGGGTAGTTTCCTCCCTGATGCATTCCGAAAGGAATATCCAAAAGGAGTGGAGTGCGCCCCACGACCTCTCACTGACGACGATAGCGTTTATCACGCTCGGCAGCGAGAGGTCATTCCCCACTTCAGCGCAGGCTGGCCACACCTCTAACTTATGAATAGTCTGACTCAACCGCAGGGTTCGGATGGTTGCTTGGTGAGAAGAGCCGCAATAAAAAACTCAGTAATTGCCGAGTTTATTTTTTTCAAAACCAATTTATGCTGTCTTTCTGAAAATATTTGCGGAAATACATAATTACAAAATTATGAATGACTTAGTACCTAATTATATTATTGTGCTAAATATATATATAATTGTATATAACTACATAATTGTTCGAAATGATGCCCATTGTTTACAACACATAGCCGGACCGAGGCACGTCGTATAGGTACCTACTGCATTCTGCATCACACTGCACACACAATTCACAAGATTTTTAATTCTGATTAGAAAATGTTCATGTCATCAATTTTATTTTACGTAAATGTGTAAATGAGACCTTTCGTTTAGTTTGCCTTTTAACATTACTTCCCAGAATTTGAATCATATATTCATAACTATGGGATGACGCAATAAGACAGTTCTTTTTCACTAATTTAAACCAATGCTATCGATTCCCGGATAGGAAAATTGATATTTTTGTATCTAAGTAACACAGTTTTAGTTTTTATCTAAATCGGCCTCAGACCGCATAAATAACAGAGACCGGGATTTTGGGCAAAATATGCGACATTGGAAAATCAGTATTGGAGTCAAGAATACTGATGTTTCGAAAATAGGTTTGAAAAACCAGTTTTAATAACAGTAAAGTTAAATAATAATATTGTACAATGGAGATCTTTAGGGGAGGCCTATGTCCAGCAGTGGACGTCTTGCGGCTGAGATGATGATGACGATTGTACCATGACCCATACATATACCCTCAAAGAACGAAGACGCTCATTGAGCGACAAAACAGCCCACAACGTGTTGATGTTTCTTCAAAACATTGTCCGCATCCTTCTTAGCAACACTAGTGGATGGTATAATAAGTGTTTATATTTTATCAAAATCAGCGGGTTTCGATTATTGATCTTTCATGACAGTTTTTGTTTTCATCAAAATTAGACTCGAGACTCCTTTGAGTATTTTTAGTTAGGTATTCCTTAATTTCGTATTTAGCCTCCCACGGCCACTTGATAAATTCCCCTGAATACCTATATAAATGTATAGTATAGTACCCTTCAGCGGCAGCGATCTCTTGAAGCCGGGGCACGACCTGGCTCTGCTGCAGCGGCGCGAAGCGGAAGCGCGTGGCGCGCGACTGCAGCGCCGGGATGATCTTGCCCAAGTAATTGCATATTATACAAAACCGCACGTTTTCCGTATACTTCTCTATTACTGAAACATTTTTGTAGTAATTTATACACTTTAGGTTAAGTATGCTCGACCCTATCGCGCAAGCAAGTTAGAAAATTCCCGCCAAGTTTACATACAATTTTGTTTCTTTATTTGGCATAAGATGCACTTTGTTTTATTATTTTAATAAACAACCATTAAATTTCATAATACCTATTGGATTTTTTATTGCACAAGTCTTACTGAAAAGTATAACAAGCAATAGATCACCACAACAATAGTAGAAACCGTCAGTGGCCTGCCAAAAATGTCTGAATCGTCCGTTTGGCCCGACTGCTAAAAAAGTTGAGGCTGCCCAACTTGCTTTAGGTTGTTTGAAAATATTACTAAGATAAAAATATCATATAGGTTTCCCTACTGCAGGATCTTCTTTCGACTCTTCCCTTTATTGAGTCGTTCAAGTCCAGTCCTTCAAAACAGAATTATTCTCATCCAAAGATCCCTTGGGATTTCACATATTTTCCTATTCAAATGCGTTTCAATCGTTATAGTACGGTCTATTAGCTCTCTCTGCTCCATAATAATATACTATAGTTTTTATGTCGGGTTTTATTTAGCTTTGATGGAATATTTTAATGCCAAATTTACTGATTAAAAAAATATTTACCTAACATTCGGCCTTACTAAGGTTTTAAGAAAAACAAACAATTTGAAGTACCAAAATCTAATTTATTGTAAGCAACAAACTGTAGACGAGGTTCCCCTTTGAATTCTCCTTAAAGCTTTCCTATTCATGATGAGTGTTTGTGTGGGTTCAACCTGCAGAGGTAATGAAGCGTGGCCGTTCAGTTCCGGGACCTTGGGCGCTGGCGATTTGCCGTTCAATGATATTGTTGGTAACCTTCGCACGTTTACACCCAGCACTCGGCTTACTAGGTTTGTAAATGCTATATTAACCTGAAAATAACATTAACAGTAGTTCATTCAAAGCAATTCAGTATAATTTAATAACGAAAGCAACAGCCACTGCTTACAAGACCTAGTTATTGATACCAATGTAGTCAACCAAGGCCTTAATAGCTCTAGATTTCCCCCGTAGTAGTTGAATGTTGCAAAATCGTCTTAAGTGACGTTGACAAACTTACACCGAACAAATGGGCAGCGTTGATATAGCAATTAGGAGGCTAAAAAGGTAGCTCGAGCAATATTGCTGATGCAATTAATTACGACAGATTCATCAATACCAAATCTTTTAATGAATTAAATGGTAGGTACGCCTATATGTGTGACTATTTGTAGTGACTATTTTACATAAAACATGTTGAACTAAATAGGATCTGTGAAATTATGTAAACACCATCCAGTAACTAATACCTAGGCTTGTGGAAAGTCAGATCCCCGCTAAGCTATAAAGTTTAAGTCTGGTCTAATCAGCTAAAGTACATATTATAATTGTTATTATTTTAAAAATATTTTGCAAAAAAAAACGTTAATTACCATATCCCCAGTTCTAGCTGATACCTTGAAGTTCTCCAGTAAATGTTCAGAGGCAAACTTCTGTACACATGATAGTCTCACGGCGCGCTGGTGCTCCAAATCAGACTTGTTGCCAAACAAGGCCATCAGGGGCTTCTTTGGCTCGGGTAAAAATATATCTTTAATCGTCCTGACCCATACGTTGAGCCTCTCGAAACTATGTAAATTCGTTAAATCATATACAAATATGACGATCTGAAAACATAATACAAGGCGCTTTATTGGAGAAACATTATTAGTTTTTGTATACGTATAGGTACCTATAATTCTTATAAAAAACTAGTATCAGTCTAATCTGAATCAGCAAATATATTTAGAAATATTCGAATCTCATTCTATCTAGAATCTATTTTACCGGTTATTTAATCCGCACCTATTTATTTGGTAATATTCTTGAAATCCTGAATATAAACATGAATGTCAGTACCGCACGGCCCCAGTACCTGGAGCCTTCAGTCATACGCCATGTTATTGTATATCATCATCTCAGCCGCAAGGTGTCCACTACTGGACACAGGCCTCCCCTAAGGATCTCGAAAAGTTATAGTACCTACCCTTTCAGGAAAATTTGTACCGAGCCTCATAATCTGAACCGCAATAGGTTCAGATTAATCAGATTCTGAAGGTGGCCTTTCGGTCCTGACGCTTGGTAAACAAGCGATCGCATTGTCAGCCTAGCCTATCTAGAACACCAAAATGATTAGTCTAATATTTAGTACCTCTGAAAAGATCTATAACTATTTTATTTATTGTACTGTTAGTAGCTTAGGAGATATAGGCAATCATAGGTGGCCGTAAGTAGCAAAATCATGGGTGTCATAAAATACTTCCTCTTACTTCTAGAGCCTGGGATTATATGCCATATTTTAGTACCTACTTTTGACAAGGAAATATATAAGTGATTATTAGATAGTTGTTACTGTTAAAAAAATATACCATACCAATTATTACTATTCAATTGCTAGTAGTTTAGGAGATATGAGCATTCAAAACGTCGGAAAACGCTGGATGCAGGCCGCCCAAGACCGGTCCTATTGGAGATCCTTAGGGGAGGCCTATATTCAGCAGTGGACGTCTTGCGGCTTAGATGATAATGATGATGATCATTCATAGGTTGCCGTCAACGATACGAGTGGCCCGCCTTTGCACCGAGGCAAGTAGATCAAGCTGGTAAGCGAATGCGCCTGCCCAAAGGTGTGAGCAGTACTTCATAAATACTGCCTAACCTGCGCTTCATAAAGATCCAGCTTCTGGAGTGCTAAAAAGTACCTGAAGGACCTATTAAGCACACCCAGCTTTTTTGAAGCCAGTCTCTTCAAATAACCTCGAAATTAGATATCACTCGCAATGTCGACACCGAGTATCCCGATACTCTTTGAGTATGGTGAGGAGCGAGGGATATTAGCACGGTCAGTATATATTGGGCATCCCCAGTGCTGTCCTCCGCTTATATGCAGGATGAACAGCGTGGGCGATAGCAGGCAGCCATGCGGTACGCCAGCATTTATATTCTTGATATCAGAGCAGCATTCGTCAACGACGACCTTAATACTCCGATTATCATGAAAGCTGGAAACTCAAGTGCATAATCCCTCGGAAACTCCTTATGTCGGTAGTTTCGATAGAAGTGCCCTGTGTCAGATCCGGTCTAAGACCTAAGCGATATCTAGGCTAACTGCCAAGAAGATCTTTACTCTCTATGGCTTCAACCCATCGGTGCATCAAGTAAACTAGATCACCTGCTGAGCGACCATGGCGAAAGCCGTACTAACGGTCGCTAAACAACTGGTGCTCCTCTAGATATCTGAGGAGTTGAATGTTGATGACCCGCTCCATCACTTCATTAGGTACGGCGCGATTAAGTAACAAACGTCCGCACAAATATATTCACATACATTCACAACTTTCGCATTTATAATATAACTAGCGACCCGCCCCGGCTTCGCACGGGTAGAAGAGCATAATATATTATGCCTACATTTTACATTTTTATTTTCTCGCGCGTAATATTTATTTTACGATAGCACCTAAGATATTCATTTAAATTATATGGTGTAAAAGAGTAAAATAATCTGCATGAAATGCTGAAAGCCTCTAACTTATTTAAAATGATAAGGATTGATACCGTATTTGTGTAAATAGCTTTCTAATTACAGCTTTATAATTGCCAATTTTTTTAAGTATTCAAATGGATATAGTATGTTATCCTTAAGAGATAGACATATGCCATCGCGGACTTTTCTGTAGACCTATACAAGATACACAATTCCACCATACATCATTTTGTTATATCTCAAAGGGTTTAGGCAGCGTTTTCGTTGAAAGCTCCCAGACGGCTTATTTTTTCAGACACCTCCAGCAAATATCATTATATTTTAGCCAATGTATATAAAAACTTGACAAATTATATACTAAAACCTTTCTCTTGAATCACTCTATCTATTAAAAAAACCGCATCAAAATCCGTTGCGTAGTTTTAAAGATCTAAGCATACATAGGGACAGACAGCGGGAAGCGACTTTGTTTTATACTATGTAGTGATATTACACAAAATGATACAATGGAAAATAATCAACATTTAGTGTGCTATAGCGCTTTTTGTTTAAAAATAGTACACGCGATGGGATTTATAAATACTTAAGATAATTGGGTGAATGTATTTCTAGTTAGAATAATTACTGGATATATGCTTTCTACGTACATCAGAGGCATATAAATAATTTCCGAGCATGTGTGTATCGAGCGCATAGCCAGCGACGTCGCATAGTTGCAGCGGCACAGGGGGACGCAGACCGAGGCACTGGCCTGCCATCACCTCCGCGCCTTGTGTACCACCAGCTGCGATACCGCCGCCACCCAAGTACCGGGTACATAGACAACTCTACAAAAATAAAAGTTCTAACTATAAACTGGTAATAGTCAGCTGTTGATCATTGTTTTTGACTAGATCCCCATGGTTTCGTTTGCAATTCCGGGAAAAAAAACTGCCTATGAGCAGAATTCATTCGATAGTTATGGTAGAAACAAAAAGACAGACACATCAGGATCACTTTCAGTTCACGTTTTTATTAGTAAGGATAAGGATATTAAAAATATTTTTTTTACTTACTTTGCCTGTAACGGGTTCACCGACCACAGTGATTTTAACTGTCCTACTTTGAATTTCTTCCTCACTATCTGACATTTCCGTTTATTTGGATGATATATTATGATAAAACACATTAATCTCAAAGTTACAAATAATTGCAGATCTAAAAACAATGTTACCGTAAATGTTGAATTATTTTAGAATGTAAAAACCAAGAATTAGTTTGGTTTTTGTTTGTTTCTATTAAATAACCATGGCAACATAGTTATGGGTCATCTCAAGGTCAAATTGTGAGTCTTAACTCAATGAGTTACACAGTTTTACAAATCATATAATAAATTATTGTTACGACCTTTGTGACGGATCTAGAAATTACTGGAAAGATCTTCATGTTTGTTACCAGCTATTACTGATAACAACGGCAAACCGATTGTTTTAATTGCTTTATTGCAGCGCCAAGATTATGGTTTTTTGCTTTGTTTACTACCAAAGTTTTACGACGTCGTGTCATTTCGTCGTGGATTGCTTGTAAGATGCTAGTTTGATGGATTTAGACGACATCATTATAAATTCATTATCATTGACCAAGATTTTGCTTATTAGTTAAAGTATTCCTGAGAATTCGAGAGGGTAATTTGAAGCTGAGTCCAAAGAAGAGTCCATTCTTCAAGAAAGAGGTTGGCTACCTGGGACACATAATATAAGAGAAAGAAAACATTTATTGGACACACAAATATATATATCTAAACTAATATTATAAAGAGAAAAGAATAGATTTTTTTTACAAGATTGTATGTTTGTTTGTAATGGATAAACTCAAATACTACTTAACCGATTTTAACCATTCTTTCACCTATGGAAAGCTTTATTATCAGCGAGTAGCATATTTTAATTTAAAAAAATAGAGATCCTTACGAAAATTGTAATACCTAATGTAAACCAAGGTATTAAAAATATACCTATAAGTAATTATTTGGTGTGCGCTGCCAAAACTATTGATGAAACATGAAATAATGTACTACATGTTTAAAATAATCATTATTACTCACAAATGAGTTAACGAGGCTATGTCTAACTGCCGCACTCAGAGACGTCAATATAGATTATCTCCATACCTGTCTCTTTTTATAGCTATTAAATAAACAAAGATGGACATACTTTAATCAGACATTAAATTCTAATTGACGTCTCTGAGTACGGCAGTAACTGTTATAGTTAAGTCACGACGCTTTTTGTTCTAATAAGTTTGTTAAAACACGGGTAGAATCGGAAGTTTATGACATTCGTATCATGATATTAATCCTTATCCAACTAAATTGTTTCATAATCAAGGTTGATCATGTCCATTTAAATTATTTTTTGAATTATTCAAATGGAACCTTTCGTTTAGAAGTTACGACGGATATAAAAATACTTAAAGTAAGAAAAATGCCGCAGTGTGAGCGAACAGCCCTACGTTAGTCTATTAGTTTACATTTTTAATTACATTTAATTTTTTTAACACTGGAAACAATTGAATATTAGTTCGCAATTTTAATTATATACCTACCTACGCTTTATAAAAAAAAAAACCGACCAAGTGCGAGTCGGACTCGCGCACCGAGGGTTCCGTACAAACTTCGTCCATTGTTCGTCCATCAAGGGAAATGCACAATTTTATTTATTTACCTTATTCGAGTTTGGTGCCAATTAAGCTAGACCTCTAAATTGTATGAGCGCCGATACAACTCAGAGGTCTTTATTAATTGGCAAACTATGTATGTATGGGGACACCTTTAATTTTCAACTTTTTAATTTTTTTTGAATTTTTCCTTTATTTGTGCTGTAAGACCTTGCTTTTTGCCATTTTTTTTTATATTTGAGTTGATTGAATGAAAGGTAAATTGTGGTTTACGATTTGACGTATTAAAAAAAAACTACTAATTAGATCTCGTTCAAACCAATTTTCGGTGGAAGTTTGCATGGTAATGTACATCATATATTTTTTTTAGTTTTATCATTCTCTTATTTTAGAAGTTACAGGGGGGGGGACACACATTTTACCACTTTGGATGTCTCTCGCGCAAACTATTCAGTTTAGAAAAAAATTATGTTAGAAACCTCAATATCATTTTTAAAGACCTATCCATAGACAACCCACACTTATGGGTTGGATGAAAAAAAAATTTTTGAGTTTCAGTTCTAAGTATGGGGAACCCCCTAAATTTATTGTTTTTTTTTCCATTTTTGTGTAAAAATCTTAATGCGGTTCACAGAATACATCTACATACCAAGTTTCAACAGTATAGCTCTTATAGTTTCGGAAAAAAGTGGCTGTGACATACGGACGGACAGATAGACGGACAGACAGACAGACAGACATGACGAATCTATAAGGGTTCCGTTTTTTGCCATTTGGCTACGGAACCCTAACAATATATTTCTATATCTATTGAAAGTGGCGTGAAGCGGCGTTATGTGTCGGCTCGGTGCGGGCCACAAGAAGCAGCGACGATTTGTATCATGTGGCGGCCACCGGCCGGCTAAGTCAGCTTTTACAGGTTGGCCGGTATTTAATTTTTAACGAATATTTCTTGAGTTTTAATTTATTACATCAATTACAAGCGCCTATGAGACGTAATTTTGAGGATGCAATTTTGTATTCAAATCGTAATAGAATTATATATTGGTTTCTTAATAGCAAACGTTATTTATTGATTAGAAACCAATGGTTTTAAATAGTTATAAAAACATAATTAATACATATTTATAATAATTCATTGCCGCATGCGCGAATCATTAAATTACTTAAAACATGTTAATGCATATATCTACTCTACCCTGTACCTACAGGACGTTTGTGAAAACTGTGTTAACATTTAAGGGCGTCACACACGGCGAAGATAAGATAATATTTTATCTTAAGATATACGAGACAGTGCTATACCAGTGAAAGAGAAGGGAAGTGAAGGTCGTTGCTTCTCTTTTCATAGTATAATGCTGTCTCATGATCTTAAGGTTGTAATTATCTATATAAGAATGTATTTACAAAAGAAAAGTAGTATATATAGTATATCAGTTATCTTGCTTCCATAGTACAAGCTCTGCTTAGTTTGGGGTCAGATGGCCGTGTGTGAGGAATAATTTTAAAATATTATAGTATCCTCGCCGTGTGTGACGCCCTTAAAATATAATTCTGAACTCACTTCTTCGCAGTGCGTTTTGTGCATCATTTGTCATGGCATCTGCCTCATCCAGGATAATCAACTTTGGACCAGCTTTAAATATTGTTCTTGTTGATGCAAAACTCAATATTTGCCCTCGGACTATACCAATACCACGGTCATCTGAAGCATTTAATTCTAATACCTGGAAAATTACAAATTAGCTGCAATTTAATATCTATAAGAGTTACATTAAAAATATAACCACTTTTAGAAACCAAGCTTTTTGAGTAGGATATTGTTGTCATCAGCACCAAAACTGTGCAATCGGCGTATTTGTTTGTTTATTTTTTCCATGTCTGTTTCCACGTCATTTATAAACTGATTTGAAAGATTATTTTTTATTTAAAAGGGTATACTTCCAGATTGGTCCCATCCTTATCAAAATCCAGTTCTCATGATGGAATCCATGATGAATTGGGGGAACTCCTCAAATATTATAGGCATACACACACACATAGTGAATTGATACTGATGAATAAGACCAGACCAGATGGCCACCGGAACTTGATACCTATTTTTGTAAATATATTTTTTATATGTTTGGGCATTCTATGTTTATGAACCGAATTCCCGAATTACAACTTTAAAGTCAAATTAGAAAAAAAGTATGCAACATTTTTTTTCTTTGTACTCTTTGTTTGGTACTCACTCAACATGCCAATACTTTTTTTAAACCAATAAAATTATGAAATTTTGCAATGGCTTTGTGACAATATCTTAAAACTCGTATCACTTTGAATTATTTCTTTACTAACTGTCCCCCACGATATCACCCGCGTTCCCGAGAAAAAATGTAGCCCATGTTCTTCTCCATAGCATAGGCTATCGGCGTACTAAATTTCATCGCGATCAGTTTAGTGGTTTAGGTGTGAAAAGGTAACAAACAAACTCACATTCGCATTTATAATATTAAGTTAGGATTATGTTATAAATCTCGTTCAAATTATGCCCTCCTATTTCTTATGCATTTTCTACATCTACGCCGGATTTCGGTCTTAGTGACTCTTGATGTGAGATTATTTCTCATATTGCTGGCTGCATCGATTATTCGCTGCCTTAAAACTTCTTGCGATGATATAGGCCTTCATGTGCCCCGAGATATAAAACTCCACGGGTGTAAGATATGGGCATCTTGCCGGCCACGGGATCGGACCTCCTCTGCCAATCCATCTGTTTGGAAACGACTCGTCTAGCCACTGCCGCACAGATCTTTGGAAGTGCGCTGGACATCCATCGTGCTGATAAATCATTTGTTGCCTCGTCTGTAGCGGTACGACCTCTAACAGAGAAAAGAATTCCCCTCGTAGGAAGTTTTCATAATGTTGACAAACAGTCACTTTGACACAGTTCTAATGGTTAAAGACAAAGTGTGCCCAGAAGTTGTAGCTACTTAAAACAACCAATGGAGAACATTAAAAGAAAAAAAATACCAGGGAAGTCGAGCACGACCATTCCCAAACCCTACCGAAATTTGCCAATCTCTTATCACAACATTGTCGGTGCATGGACACGTTTTGTGTAAAAATAATTATAAATGTTATTTTATTAAATTGCGACCTGTTCTGTTTCTAAGAGTAATTCTTCAGAAGTAGAGAGCTTTTTTTTAACATTCTTACCTCATTAGATAGCTAAATAGGTGAGGAAGTTTTGCTAGATTTTGTACATTTCTTACTCCATTGCTTTTTTTTAATTGGCATTTTAATCAATAAGAAAATAAAGCAATAATTCAAAGTAATACAAGATTTAAGATATTGTCACGAAGCCATTGCAAAATTTCATAATTTTATTGGTTTTAAAAAAGTATTGGCAAATTGGGTGAGTACCAAAAACAAAAAAACAAAAAAAAATTGCGCACTTTTTTTCTAATTTGACTTTTAAAGTTGTAATTCGGGATTTTTGAGAAAATACTAAATTTTCAAATTTCTCAGTAACGGTCAATATTTGTATAATACAATATAGGGCTCATTTTGTCTCTACTATCACGCCCTTAAAGGAATGTATAGAATTACAAGTAACCCTGTATAATAGAAAGAGACAGACTGAGAGAAAGTTACTCGCATGGAAGTGGCATAACTGGTAACGTCACATCCGTAACGCTTTTTCCTTACGTGACTATTTCTGCCAGTCAACTCTTACCGCAAGCGTAAAGGGAATTCGTTCCAAAAAAAAAAGTGCTCCTATTTAATTGGTATTAGACAGTGGACTCTGAAGATATACCAGGGAACTCCTCAAAATCAAATAAATTTGTAGTGATTCAGGTACTGTTAGGTTGACGACAATCCCATTACGAGTAGGTACTCAACTTACGAGTATCATCAAGGACGTACCTATTGGATTGGACTAGATTTGGACTAGGAAGGCATACAACGGAACTCCTTAACGACAAACAGCATGTTCATGTAAATTAAGTTATTGGTATTATTTATTATCTCATGGCAAAATTGAAAGACGAGCTAACCTCGGTCGGCGAACTACATACATAGTTATAATAAAGAGGTATATAATGTCAATTAGACGATGAAGTCAATAGTATTATCTCTGACAATGCTCTTTGACGAAAAAGCCTATGTTAAGCCTATTAAGACCCGCCCAAGGCTTCGTAAAAGTGCAATTTATACACACAAACCTTCCTTTTTAAAAATCATTATGACATTTCCTTGACCATTCGAGCCATTCCCGCCGAAATATCGTAAGCGACATTTTTATCGAAATTGAGATTTTTATTTAAAGTAATATTTTAAATTGTAAAGGACCAAGCCTTGTGTTTCCCTACAAAATCCATTAATAAATTATCATAATTCTATGTTATGTTTCAATTTAACATTTCATTTTGTCGGTTACGATAAGTCGGCGGGAATAGCTCGCATTTTACAGCCATAAGCTACATTTAAGAATTACACAACCTGAATGTTATGTACAGTCTACATTGACAACTACAATCAAATAGCAAACTGGTTAATTAAAAGTTATTTTTTGTAAAACTTACCATTGAGTTAAATTGTTGTGGAGTATACATTTGCCTGGCACAAGCCAGGATTGTGGAAGTTTTACCAGTTCCCGGTGGACCGTAAAATAACAGATGAGGTAGTTGGTTTTCCTTCATAAACTGATTTACTTAAAAAAAATGTATAAATGTATTTATAAACAAGTAAGTAGGTACACTACTGAAGATAATACTAATACATAACTACAAAATTTATTAATGCTTGAAAACTTACTTGTTTTAATGATATCATCATGAGAAACTAAGTCATCTAATTTGGACGGTCGATACTTTTCAACCCTGTAATTAAATAAGTTTTTGTTAAAAAAAAACATTTTTCACTCCTCTTGCTCAAAAAGACCGTCATTGTGGCGTACCAGAGCGAAGAAAAATTGCAATTCTTCCTATAGGGGAAAAAGTTTTTTTTTTTTAATTTTTGTGTGTCAAATGACAATGACAAAAACGAAAAAGTCTTTAATCATAAGTAGAATAATCATGAATAAAGACTTGACTTATTACTGTTTCATAAAAAAAGAACATTTTAATTTTGAAATCTCTGGTAGAATGCATGCAATGTGTTGCAGCTACAGAAGAAACAAAAAAAAGACATTGGCGCGAAATCTTTATAATTTTTCTCTAATTGCAAATTGAATTGGTAGTGACCATAATTAATTTTACAATAGTGAAAATGCCATCATCTAGTGAGAATGGAGACCCTAATTTACAAATAGAAGAGAAAGGAAAAGAAATAATTTTCAATCTGTTGCCGTCAAGGTCACAAAGCATTTATTTAAATACTTACGAAAAGTTTATGAAGTGGAGGACAGAAAAACGAGTGGATTCTTGTATTGGATTGTTTTATTTTCTCGCAATCGTAGTGAAAAGTATAGTGTAACACACGGCGCTAAAACCCATTAGAACTTGATTTCTATTTAAAACTACCTCGTATATAATGGGTCATTTTAGCTCCTTGTATAACAATCTACTATTTAATACAAGGTTTTTTAGTTACTGTACTTTTTGTTGACTGTACTTGCATTGTCTTCCAATATACTAATGTTAACAAATATCAAGTCAATCCGACAACTGGAAGTGGGTGAAATTTGACTGGCAAGATTCCACCTTAACATAGTTACATACATACATACATTGCAAGTTAAATAAAAGCTGGTAAAAAGTAATATATAACTAAGCAGTATTTTTATGTATAGCATTACATGACTTGTCTATTTTGCCAATCACTTTTACATGTGTAGTCATGTCCATGGGGATATTTCGTATTTCTGAAGCTTCGTGCACA
Source organism: Tetheella fluctuosa (assembly GCA_951216915.1). Classification (NCBI taxonomy): domain Eukaryota; kingdom Metazoa; phylum Arthropoda; class Insecta; order Lepidoptera; family Drepanidae; genus Tetheella; species Tetheella fluctuosa. Next base: position 7,931,097 of record OX578227.1, on the reverse strand, counting down.
GGTAGAGCGGGACTGTGCAAGTCGCAGGTGACTGTGGAGACGAGTATGGATACCTGTGGTTATGTTAAGGTGTTGAGTGCTTTTCCAGCAGCGATGGAGCAATTAAAATGTTAGTTAGATTTTTTTAGAAGTTCGAATTAGTTCTTCTCGAAATCTATACATTTTCTAATGGTACAGTTGGATAACTTCCCTTCTTCCCCCCTCCCCCTCTTAAACCCAAATTGCTGCGGCCACATAATAATGCAACCCCCCGTCTAATGCGGTAATTAAACTATCCAATTTGTAGAAACTCTAATTAGGAAATCGGAAGGTGTAATCATAGTTAAGATTCCAATTTAGTGCAATTGGAAGGTCCCAACCACACTATTTCCTAGATTATTTACAATTTAGAATTTCTACAAATTGGATATTGTAATAACCACTAAAATCAGTCAGGTTTTAGTAAAATTATGGCCATTAAATATAACTCGTCGACTTTTAGAGACAAACTGAAAAGTCATAATGCACACAATCGTTTTATTTCACTTCACTAGTGCACAGATTGAGCTTTATAGGACAAAACGCCACCGATATTATCAAATAAACCATATTTTTTTTGGCTTAGCCGCAGTCGGGTAACAAAAGTCAAGTTCTCGCCAAAAACTCCAACCAGTTTGTGTACTTTTGTATAACAGATTTTTTCTATTGCCTACAGCCACAGCGTCCATTGTAAGAAGTATCGTAACTCAATTTAGATATTACTGTATCTATTTACTGATTCAAAAAATCAAAAAACTGGTGTATTTACATTACAGTACATACCATGGCAAGTTTTTGCTACTTTCTCCCACTGTCATTATTGCTGAATTGAGTAACTTAAGTACACAGCGAAAGAAGGAGCACACAATCTCAGAAAGAAAACTACAAAAATTACACAATTTGGAAGAAAAAGCGCGCCAGCCTATATATTATTTACTCGAGTATTAAATTCTTCTCAGGCTCTCAGCCAGCTCTCAGCGTGGCGACTCGCGACCGTGACTTATTCCGCGACTGACAGTCTCATGTGATGCGTTAGCATCTGTAGTAGTCTGTGGTCATGTGTCATGTTAACTCAACAAAGAGATTTAAGGGCGTCACACACGGCGAAGTTACTATAATATTTTATCTTAAGGTCATGAGACAGCATTATACTATGAAAAGAGAAGGAAAGTTAAGGTAGGTAGTTGCTTGTGATGGTAGGTCGTTGCTAAAAAATTGATAAAATATTATAGTATATTCGCCGTGTGTGACCCCCTTAAAGAGTGGAGAGATTGAGAGTTGTGTAGCTCCCGAGCTAAAGATATAATATTCTTTACCGAAGATACAGGCTGGGAATAAACGTCAGATTTTTTCATCCGATAGTCGGATCCGATAGTCTGAACAGACTATCGGAAGGCGTTGGAGCCATTACTTTGTTTGAACATACAATACACGTCCGATTCAATAGTCGAACGAATTGTATTGAATGTTCGCTGGCTTCCTATAGTCGGATCCGACTATCGGATAAAAAAATCTGACGTATATTCCCGGCCATAACCTCTCTTTATATCATTATGATTTCAAATTATGTCTTTATATGTTAGTTACTGAACTAAACGTGATGGACACGTAGCTGACGGGTGAAGTATCTCTATACCTCAGATAGAGATAGATATTACACACGACATAAAAATAAAGACACTAGTGATTATTATTATTAGCGATACGAAGCACTGCGCATTTGCACTGGCCGGCAGTGCGTGATTGGATAACAATAGATACTGTAAATATCAATAATTTGTAATCTAATATGTCTTGGTCACGACAGACACACGATATCGTATGTGAATTTGGGAACGATGTCGTGTGCCTGACGTCTATATGGTAGCGTTGTAAAAACACACCGCTAGTTTTCGCTCAAGTAGTCGTCAAACGAATCTTTATATCACTAGTGAGCTACAGTTATAAAAGAGTTATAATTATTATCGTTAGGCAGTTCAGTGATACATATATAGAGAAATTTTTAACACTAGCGAGCGAGGCGAGGCGACATGCGTAGCGCATCGCATTCACATCTCTCCATAGTCCAGTGTTGCCATATATACAGATTTATCTGTATCGATACAGATTTTCGACATCCGATTCAGATGACAGAATTTGCTCTATTTTATACAGATTTTTGGAATTAAGCTTGGTCTTTGATAAAATAGAAGAATAGAATAGAATAAATGGATTTGAGGATGATAAATGGAAAAAGTCAACATAAAAATGTAACCTTGCTGAGTTTCCTCTGGTTCTTCTCAGTTGAAGGCACTGCCGAACTGGTGGTAGCTTCAGTAGTTTCGTGTCTTTTGTTATTTGTATCTTAACAATAAAGTATATTTGCATAGTATTGTATTGTAAAACACCTTGGTTTTTTAAACTACCAATGGACTTATTTTTTTTATTATAGATTTCATGGAGATTTTGGCTAATTGAGCTCATACAGATTTTCTACAGATGTTTAGACTATACAATTCTGATTTTAAGGTTTAAGATATGGCAACACTGCCATAGTCTGTCTGTGCTGGGCTGAGTTTAGTAACTACCACAAACTACCAAGAGAACTAACGTTATAACTACGCCGTGTGATCGCCCGACAATTATCAAACTAAATTTAAAGAGTATTATAATCACTAAAACGTAGGTAAAAAGATCTTTATTAGTATAGTATAGATGTACCTACGAATGTTTTTTTTATTGTATAGAAAGATATGTTTGTAATATAAGATCCCTCGGGAATTCGGGTGAAACCGCGGGGCGGAAGCTAGTATACATACAGATTTGATGATTGATTGATGATTTTTTGACATGATTTTTTTGTCACTGGCAATACTTGCAGGGGTGGAAGTACTCATCAATATCACAGTATAAAGATGTAACCAGTATGGAAACTAAGCCTAGTTGATAAAATAATTACCTACACTCCATTGAAGCAATAGGGTTGACACTTTTAATGTTTTATAGTATTGTTTTTTTTTTATTAAAACATTATATTTTCTGTAGTGACTAGTGACCAATTAATCGAATTGAAATAGCTAGTTTATTGAAGCAATAGGGTTGACACTTTTAATGTTTTATAGTATTGTTTTTTTTTTTATTAAAACATTATATTTTCTGTAGTGACTAGTGACCAATTAATCGAATTGAAATAGCTAGTTTACAAATAAAATTTAAAATAAGTAGTAAGTTACTAACTTATCATTATGGCATAACCTTTTACAAGTTTTGGCGGGAACGTAGGCGAGCTACGGTTGGGCGCGTACCAACCCCAAAAATGCGTGTGATACCTAGTATTTAAAAAACCATTGCATAAAAAATACCTTACTTTCCTTTACCTTAATTTCTTGCAGCCACCATCTTACATATATATTTTGACAGAACTATCGGTTTCAACACCCTCGAAAACCATGGAAACGACACTCATGACGACAAAGATCATAATTTTGCGCAGCCGCCATCTTAGATTTATATTTTGACAGCATTATCGACTACAACATCCTCGAAAACCATAAAAACGACACCCATGATGAAAAAGTTGATCATTTCTTGCAGCTGCCATCTTGGATTTACATTTTGATAGTACTATCGGCTAAAACATCCTCAAAAATCATGAAAACGACACCCATCTCGAAAAAGACGATAATCTATTGCAGCCGCCATCTTGGATTTCTATTTTGACAGCACTAACGGCTTCAACACCTTCGAAAACCATGAAAACGACACTCATGACGTTGTAGTTGATAATAATATTATAATCTATTGCAGCCGCCATCTTAGATTTGTATTTTGTGTTATGTTTTACGAACTTAATATGATCTTAAAAAAACGATATCTCCGGTTTTGTTGAAGCAGAGTTCAAACATCCGTATACTACGCAATACGCTCGTGGCATTTTTGAAAAGATCGCGGAAATAAACTTGTACGTGACCAGTCGTCTTGACGCGGCACTCACTACTGACAGCTAGCGATGTGTCCCTCACTCATTAGTTGCCTCGTTTGAGGCCCTCGTGATAGCAAATTGAAAGAGTCCCTCAAATTTTAAACATGAACCGCCTCACTCGTTCTTCGCTCCTCGTTCTCACTCGATCGCGAGTCGGTCGCGAAGGCGAGGTTGCAAGTGCGAACGAACCGAATGAAATGAATGAATACGCTAATATTATTATTTCCGTGATCATTATTCGGTTAAATTATGAGCTTTAGTGAGTTTACATTTAAGGTTTGTAATCAACTGTCATAGTTTTGGCGATCAAACATCACGAGCGAAAGAAAACGAGGTGTGTGAGAGAGATGTCTATAATTTCGCGGTGAGCCGCGCCTGACCTTGCGAATGAGGCGGCGTTTCAAGCAATTCCTCACCTCAAACGAGGGGTCCCTCATGAGTACCTCGCGAAGTAAAATGAAGTACTCCCTCATTCTCATTTAAAATTGGCGAGTTACCCATTACTACTGACAGCACCGCGAAAACCGCTTAGGTAGGACCCCTGTCAATGCGCATCTTTGTGTGAGTGAGCCGTTTAGTCCGTTTGTAGGTAGTTTCCGTACTGGTTACATCTTTATTCTTTAGTAAAATTATGGCACTAATATCAACCAGCAGTTGGTTTGTTCAATAAATATGATAGAGACAACATTATTTCAAGTGTTGAAGAAACCCATGAAAATTGGCCTTCACAAGGAATTAACATTTTATAAAGACGCAAATCAACGATATTTGTACCACAAGATATTCGTGAATAAAAATAAATTCTCGTAAAAGCAATTTCGTCCGCGTAATCTTTAAATATTGTAATCTCTAGACTAACTAATAAATAATCCTTACTTTCATATTAATAATATTACAGGCATAGCACATAACTGAGGAACCTATTCTGTGGTAGTGGGGTGGTGCGGGAGGGGGTGACATGTGATGTTTTAGAACTACTGTCTCGCTATGCACGATATATGTCCTTCTCCGTACCATAGGCTATCTGCATGCACAATTTATCGTGATCGGTTCAGCGGTTTAAGCGTGAAAGCGTAACAAACAAACACACACAGTTACTTTCGCATTTATAATAAAAGTATATATAGTATGCAACTATGGATGTTATAATAGTATAAATAGCACATTACATGCTGGTGCCTATTTCAATGAAATCATGAAATAGGCACCAGCTTAGGTACGGATTAAACCCTCATTCATTAAATGTTCCTGTAGATCACTTGGAAAGGTACTACTAAAAAAAAACAGAAAATTACTTAATAATAATTTATATTTAATCAACTTCAAAAAAGGGATTATCAATTCGACATGTACGATATTATTGGAACTGCGATAATTCATATTCACATATTATGAGATCATTTGGAAAGGTGTATACTAAAAAAAAATTTTTTAGGGATTTTTTTTAAGATACTATCCCTACTAATATTATAAATACGAAAGTAACTCTGTCTGTCTGTCTGTTACGCTTTCACGCTTAAACCGCTGAACCGATCGCGATGAAATTTGGTATGCACATAGCCTATGGTATGGAGAAGAACATAGGGTACTTTTTATCCCGGGAAAATACAAGATCCCTATGGAACGCGGGTGAAACCGCGTGGTGGAAGCTAGTAATATTATAAATGCAAAAGTAACTCTGTCTGTCTGTCTGTTACGCTTTAACGCTTAAACCGCTGAACCGATCGCGATGAAATTTGGTATGCATATAGCCTATGGTATGGAGAAGAACATAGGGTACTTTTATCCCGGGAAAATACAAGATCCCTAGGGAGCGCGGGTGAAACCGCGGGGCGGAAGCTAGTATATATACTAACTATTCTTTGTTTAAGGTTTATATATTTTCTGTGACAGGTTGACTGTGAAGGAATGAACGAATTCATCTGAAAGCAAACAAATTAAATAGGCCTGTCGTCTTCTCTGTACAGTATAGGATAGCAGGACCTTTTTAATTTAGTCGTTATTTTGAGCATGTGTCAGTGTCATCTGATCGTTATTTTTAAATTTTAATTATTTCGATTCATGAATATCTTGTGGTACAAATATCGTTGATTTGTGTCTTTATAAAATGTCTGAACGGAAACGAAGTGCTAACTGGTTAATACAGGAAAAAATGTTATTGCTGGATCTGGTAACAGACCAATTTGGCATAGTTCACAGGCATGGTTGAAAATAAAAAAAACAGACGGAAGGACCATGAAACATAAAATCTTAGAATGGGTGAAAATTTAATTCTCAGACCACACAAGTTCATAGAACGGCCGAAAATTTAAGAGCTCAGTGGGAAAGTTTAAAAAACAACACCAAGAAAGCGGCGTCTTCTGCAAGGTAAAGTTTGTTGCAAACAGGTCAGTGAATTCTCATTAATTGTAATAATCTTCCATTCTGGTCTCAAACTGTGCTTGTACTTGACTGCACTACTTAGTCTGTGCTTGACTGTATTCAAACATGATAGTTTACTATAGACCTAGGTCATTCTCAACTCTCACCATGTTGTTACAACAGTTTATAACCTATAATATTTTTAACCACATTGTTGTTTGAGCTGCTAAATCTTATGTAAAATCACTTAACTAATTTTCACAATAGTAATTATGTATTTTGATTTTAAAAAGGTGGAGGACCTGCCAAACCACAGGACAATGACCCCATCCATAGTAAAATCACAGTATAAAGATGTAGCCAGTATGGAAACTAAGCCTAGTTGATAAAATAATTACCTACACTCCATTGAAGCAATAGGGTTGACACTTTTAATGTTTAATAGTATTGTTTTTTTTTTTATTAAAACATTATATTTTCTGTAGTGACTAGTGACCAATTAATCGAATTGAAATAGCTAGTTTACAAATAAAATTTAAAATAGGTATCTCATTGTGTCGGTTAATCTTGATAGTTTAAAATACGGAAAACAGTTTAATATTAACACACAGCTTGAAGATCTTTTTTTTTTTTGGTAAGTTACTAACTTATCATTATGGCATAACCTTTTACAAGTTTTGGCGGGCGACTGACTTTTCGCGGTGCTGTCAGTAGTGAGTGCCGCGTCAAGACGACTGGTTACGTACAAGTTTATTTCCGCGATCTTTTTAAAAATGCCACGAGCGTATTGCGTAGTATACGGCTGTTTGAACTCTGCTTCAACAAAACCGGAGATATCGTTTTTTCGAAGGTGTTGAAGCCGTTAGTGCTGTCAAAATAGAAATCCAAGATGGCGGCTGCAATAGATTATCGTCTTTTTCGAGATGGGTGTCGTTTTTATGGTTTTTGAGGATGTTTTAGCCGATAGTACTATCAAAATGTAAATCCAAGATGGCGGCTGCAAGAAATGATCAACTTTTTCATCATGGGTGTCGTTTTTATGGTTTTCAAGGGTGTTGTAGCCGATAATGCTGTCAAAATATAAATCTAAGATGGCGGCTGCGCAAAATTATGATCTTCTTCGTCATGAGTGTCGTTTTCATGGTTTTCGAGGGTGTTGAAACCGATAGTTCTGTCAAAATATATATCTAAGATGGCGGCTGCAAGAAATTATCAACTTTTTCGTCATGGGTGTCGTTTTTATGGTTTTCGAGGGTGTTGAAGCCGATAGTGCTATCAAAATGTAAAAAAAAAGATCTTCAAGCTGTGTGTTAATATTAAACTGTTTTCCGTATTTTTAACTATCAAGATTAACCGACACAATGAGATACCTATTTTAAATTTTATTTGTAAACTAGCTATTTCAATTCGATTAATTGGTCACTAGTCACTACAGAAAATATAATGTTTTAATAAAAAAAAAACAATACTATTAAACATTAAAAGTGTCAACCCTATTGCTTCAATGGAGTGTAGGTAATTATTTTATCAACTAGGCTTAGTTTCCATACTGGTTACATCTTTATACTGTGATTTTACTATGGATGGGGTCATTGTCCTGTGGTTTGGCAGGTCCTCCACCTTTTTAAAATCAAAATACATAATTACTATTGTGAAAATTAGTTAAGTGATTTTACATAAGATTTAGCAGCTCAAACAACAATGTGATTAAAAATATTATAGGTTATAAACTGTTGTAACAACATGGTGAGAGTTGAGAATGACCTAGGTCTATAGTAAACTATCATGTTTGAATACAGTCAAGCACAGACTAAGTAGTGCAGTCAAGTACAAGCACAGTTTGAGACCAGAATGGAAGATTATTACAATTAATGAGAATTCACTGACCTGTTTGCAACAAACTTTACCTTGCAGAAGACGCCGCTTTCTTGGTGTTGTTTTTTAAACTTTCCCACTGAGCTCTTAAATTTTCGGCCGTTCTATGAACTTGTGTGGTCTGAGAATTAAATTTTCACCCATTCTAAGATTTTATGTTTCATGGTCCTTCCGTCTGTTTTTTTTATTTTCAACCATGCCTGTGAACTATGCCAAATTGGTCTGTTACCAGCTCCAGCAATAACATTTTTTCCTGTATTAACCAGTTAGCACTTCGTTTCCGTTCAGACATTTTATAAAGACACAAATCAACGATATTTGTACCACAAGATATTCGTGAATCGAAATAATTAAAATTTAAAAATAACGATCAGATGACACTGACACATGCTCAAAATAATGACTAAATTAAAAAGGTCCTGCTATCCTATACTGTACAGAGAAGACGACAGGCCTATTTAATTTGTTTGCTTTCAGATGAATTCATTCATTCCTTCACAGTCAACCTGTCACAGAAAATATATAAACCTTAAACAAAGAATAGTTATACTAGGAGTAACTTTTTGTCTTTACAATGTGGTGAAATGTATATGAGTTATTCTGAGAATAAATTCAGCGAGTATTTTTATCTCTGATATAGTTATTCTCGAACAACGATGCTATTGATGAAATCGGACCTTAGTGGTTTTAACAGTCACTTATTGCGGGTTCGGCACATAATAAAAGTTGACAGCACTGCTAGGGAAAAATCAAAATCTTAAGTGGAAACACTGATTTGAAGTCTATTTGGGAAGGTTATCTATATCCCGGGATTTTATAATATCCCCACATCTTGTAAGTCTAATAATCACTGGAGTAAATTGACATTTACTGTATTACCAGCTTCTAATGAAAAAAAATAGTGTTGCAACAAAATGATTCACATCAATCACTGATTCATATCAATTACTCATTATGTCATGAATCAAAACACATTTTTTTATTTACTTAGAAACCTAATTATTATATGAAAAATATTTTTAATATCAGTGATGTACTTATTATCTATTAACACGTAAAGACTTTCTATTTATGATTATTGAAGTGTTAACTTTTTTTAGCGCGGTACTCATATTTTTAGATGAGGTAAAACCTCTGGACTCGCGACACCGAGACGCAGTTTGACGTTTAGTTTCTTTTTTTCTCTCTCATTGAAATAATTGCGGCCAGTAATGTCGCTAGTCGCTGTCAGTAGTTTTGGCGCCATAACAAAACAAACTCACTCAGAAAAAAAACTATTTTAGATTGTAATAATTTTAATGATAATGATGATGATACAAGAGCTCAATCTCAATCTCTCAAAAAAACAAAAAAAAGTTTTCACTTCTGTCGGCACTCCCGGAGTGCAATTTTTTATTAATATTATTAGTTCACATTAACTTTAGGCGAGTGAGCTGAATCACACTGTCTGTACTGATATCACTATTATAATAAATATGGCAACATTATTTTACAAAGTGAGTGACATAAAAAAAGCACCTGTCCAGTGTGACCAAAATGGCAGATTTCACTCCTAAATTTTGTCTGTGGCAGATCATGCTGATGATTTACAAAAGTGGCAGATTTAAAAGATTCCAAGAAAATTCACATTACCTAATTTTCAATGAAGTCATCTTTTTTAAAAGTAATTACATGTGGTATAATATATAGTAAGATTACAAATGATTTTATCGAACTGGGGATTTCCCACTTATTCTGTTTATACTTAGTTATAAATACAATTCCGTTATCATCTCACATGGACCTAGAAAAAAAGGCCGACAGATGGCCGCTAAAATACTATTGAAGCACCAAAATGGTGGCGACGTAACTGTGTGTGTGTGTGATTCGGAGCGTAATGGCGGGCGGCTGGCTTAGTGTGGTGTGAATGTGTGCGTGCCGGATATGTATGCATTTAAGCGATCTGGCTTACTGTGGGTGCTTCAGTAATTGTTTTATGAGGTGGCATCCGCCTTGTTTTCTAGGTCCAAGTTATCTCAGTGAAATAACTGAAATATAATGTGTAAAAGTGAATTTCCTTGAAATCAAAACCAGTTGATAGGCGTTACGTAGTGTTTATAAAAATGTTTTGAACTAGTTTTTCATCATTAAGTGATTTTAGGTATAAGTAACTTAAGAGTTAGAAGAATCTTTTTAGATTAGAAATGTTATAATGTCGATATTCTAAGCAAAATATTCTCTCAGGTGAATTTAAACAAAACAAAAATAAGAAATAGGTTCCTAAACAAACATGTTTCAGCTATAATTAACACTAAAGAGGGGATAAAGGAGCACGGAGACTGTTTCCTTTAAACTAACTAAAAACATGTTAAAAAAGTTGTACAAAATCTATGTACACTGCAAATAAAGGCGAAAATTTGGAGGCAAATGTTGATACTTGATTATGCATAAGAAATTTCAAAAATATTTTTGTTAATTAAAGAAATTTAATTGAATTCATTGTGTATTTTTTTCCGTTTCCATGATGGCATATTTTTGGCGTCAAGTGTGGCAGATTTTGGCAGATTTTTTGCCCAGTGTGTGGCACATTCGCCATTAATGAGATGGTGACACTGCACCTGTCAGTTAGTTTACTCCAATGAATTTCGACTCTAGTGAAGAATAAGAGTCTTTATTTATATGGTGCAGTGGTCATAAGAAAGGCGTAACCATAGAACTTCAATAGTTACATGGAATAAGACAATGAATCTTTCAGGTATGAACTTATTTATTACACCAGTAGTTATAATTATATCCTCTGTGTACTATACTATCCTCTGGCTCTGCCGCCTCTGGCACCTTTTCACCTGCATTCTAGAAACTTGCGCTTTTCCGAAAAGTAAGAATATACTTCAAGATATGGATGAAGATAGTTGATTAATATGACTTCCCAAATTAAAAAGTGCGTGAATCAAATTTATCCTCTATAGCTGGGCTTCCCAAACTGTGCGTCGCGACGCCCTGGGGAGCCGCAGCATTGTCCCAGGGGCGTCGTGTGTCAGTTGCAGTAATAAAGAACAAGTACAGGTCAAAAATAGACATAGTGAAAGATATATGTAGAGAAAGAAATGAGAGTGGAAAGTGCTCCAGTTCCAAACTGGAGCCCCGTTTTGAGAAGCTATGCTTATCCAAATAGCAAGCACATCCTTCTCATTAGCTGCCAGCCAACAGAAAAGTAATATATTATAATAAGCTACACCTATATAAGTATAGTTACTGGCTTTGAATCAAATCAATATGAATAGTATGTATGTATAGTAAAACGAGCTGTTGGGTGTAACACCCAGGGTACCTAATCTTAAGAGGCTCCTCAGTGGAATAGATCTTAAAAATTATATATTTCTTAGGCTGCCATAATTCTATCAACTTGTAGTGTAAATGTCTAATATGGCATATACTATGGTATTATTATTGTTAGGATAAATAAGTTGTATATTGTGGATGTTTCTGTAGTTACATATTATATTTCTAAGCTATAGTTGATTTACAATTGAATAACTTATAGCTAAGTGTTTATAAGTAGCCAGTTACTGGTTTTAATATTAATTACCATGTGGAAACAGTTTTATCTTTGGTTTAATTACATCTAGAGAGTGTTTTAAATGCAATGAATCAAATTAATATTAATAAGTATAACTGTCTTAGATCCATCTTCCGATGATGACTCTAGCAGTGATGAGGGGTCAGTGCCTACAAAACGTCCTCGTGCAGATACATATGGTGCTTCTTCTACCACTTCACATGGATCTGGTACATAAATTATAATACTTTAATTCACTCTTCTTTACAATTAAATCAATTATCAATTTAATATTACTTATATGCTTACTTTTTCAGTATTACATGAATCTGATGAAGAACCATCAGAAACTCCAAACATAGCAGAATTTCAACCACCAAATAATACTAGGACAAGTCAAAGGTCAGGTTTAAACATTAGGTTGAGTAGAAATAGCTTGAGTGAAAATTGTTCATCACCTGATTATCGGCATGGGTTTGATGAGAGTGATGTTGAAAGTAGCGAGGGATCAATACGACCCAGCTTTCAAGACTCAAATGATGATAAGTTTTATAATAAAAATTCCAATCAGGATGCAGATGGGTTAATCAGTGGAGAATATTCTGAAAAGTCAAAACGAATGATGAGCAACATGGGATTCAAGCCTGGTAAAGGTTTGGGTAAGTTTGAGCATGGTAGAGTAGAACCTATTGAAGCTTCCACACAAAAAGGACGAAGAGGATTTGGCTTGAAACCTTCCACTGTGGGTAATGTGCCACAGGATTTCAAGTGGACACCTGATGAAACTAAGCCAGATGCCAAAGAGGAAGTGGTATGTTGAATTTGTTTTGAATTAATACAATGTACCTACATTTTCATTGTAACATAATTGAATTTTTATTTTTCAGGTCTGGTTAGATCATGCACCAGATGAACCATTGTCTGGTGATCTTTTAGAAGAATGGCTGCAAAAAGGTCGAAAGAAATTGTCTATTGATGATGAAACAGAATTTGTTACTTCTCATATCTTGAGAGGGGTTTTAGATGCTAAGGTAATTTCAGTTATTTCTTTTCTTTATAATTTTTTAATGATAGTACAACATTGAATTCTCCAAAATTAGGAGATTGTTAAACTGCCTGTCCACCAGAGCGGAAGGAGGAAAATTTAACTGGTAAAATTTCCCATAACACGTCAGTGGGCTGCGGCGCGGTGAAATACAGATAAATGAGAAATAACTCGACATTCTTGTGTAATTCAATTGATTAAAATTTCCTCATTCCCTGAACTGAACCCTTATAGTATAAAAAATAAATATCCTGAGACACTCTTCACACATAGCCAACTGATCCCAATTTAATCCTTTACCCTATGGTGCCGCAGTTGTTATAGTCGCTCACAACGTGCATACCAAAATAATGTTGTAAATATTGTTGTTTGAAAGGATAAAACACGATATAATGTGTGATGCGCTCGCCAAGCCAAGCTGGCGTAAACCTTGTAAATGTACCTATCGTAGCGTCGTCGTTATATGAAGGTTTAAATCTTGTAAGATCTAAAGTTTCATATGACCGATTACCGCGCATATAACAATAATCTGTGACGTTGCTACGCTTCGATTCGATTGGCTCGTATTCAAGTACATATTAGATTTGTTCTGTCACTTTTGGTATCAACATTAAAATAATTATCTATCACGACGCAGGTCGTGGGTTCGATTCCCACTCAGGACAAACATTTGTGTGCATGAACATGTCTGTTTGTCCTGAGTCTGGGTGTAATTATCTATATATGTATGTATTTACAAAAGAAAAGTAGTATATGTAATGTAGTATATCAGTTATCTGGCTTCCATAGTACAAGCTCTGCTTAGTTTGGGGTCAGATGGCCGTGTGTGAGGAATAATGTCCCAAAATATTTATTTATTATTATTTTCGTAGTATGGTTATCAGTCCCGGCTTTGGATGAATATCTATGTGTTCTTTTGCTTCAGACTATTTTTGATACATTGGATGATGAAGACTTAAGACATGCACGTTTTCGTAGTAACCCTTACGAGACAATTGGTGCTGTAAAATTTTTGAATAGAGCAGCAGTAAAAATGGCTAATATGGATGCTGTATTTGGTTTTATTTTCACATATCCAAAGAAACATACTGGTGAAGATGCAGTTGACAAAAATGAGATATTGTATTTTGCTGATGTGTGTGCTGGCCCTGGTGGTTTCTCAGAGTATGTTTTATTCCGTAAGGGCTGGAGAGCTAAAGGTTATTAGTCAACTGTATTATATTAATGTGTCTATTAAGTCGAAATAGCTTTTTAATTTTACAATTTTATATATTTCAGGTTTTGGATTTACATTAAAGGGGTCCAATGATTTTAAGTTATCTGATTTTTATGCGGGCACCCCAGAAACCTTCAATCCTTATTATGGCGTAAAAGAGGATGGTAATATATTTGATCCAGCAAATCTAACTTCTTTGAAAGAGCATGTTCTACAGCAGACTGATGATAAGGGTGTACATTTTCTAATGGCAGATGGTGTAAGTACCTTAAGAAGGTTTGGCCCACAGATTTACGCATGTTTGTAATTTTTTGTTTGGTTGTGCGTCAGTACCCTGTATCACTCCATGTACAACGTAATAAACCACTATTACGTTTGTGAACATATAAATGTATAAATTGAAGTTGATCTTCCTTTGCATAATTAATAATACTGACGCGCGTCCGAAGCACTTTAACCATTTTCAAAATTTTGAAATAGTCAGGACAGTTAGGATATCACCATATTTACTAGAGTCACTATAAGTTATCACACAAAAAAAAGTAGCCCTGCCAGGAAGTCCCACTGTAATACATAAATGGTATGATCCTCCAGTTTTAGTTTTTGATTTTTTTAACATTATTTCAGGGCTTTTCCGTCGAGGGTCAGGAAAACATACAAGAGATACTCTCAAAACAGTTGTACCTCTGTCAGTGCCTCACAGCTTTGATGCTTGTTAGAACTGGAGGGCACTTCGTTGTAAAACTGTTTGATGTCTTCACATTGTTTAGCGTCGGTTTAATCTACATCATGTACAAATGTTTTGATAAAGGTAAATTTTATAGTTAACGAGCTTCCCGCCCCGCGGTTTCACCCGCGATCCTCTATTTTATCCTTTTAGTAGTTGAATTTTGAAACATCGTACCTTAGTGGAATGCCTACATTATAAAAGGAATCTCTGCATAAAATTTTAAGTTTCTAACCACATTTGGTTTGAATGAATAAAATATTTAATTTCTCATAGGTTAGCAACCCAACTCCTGATGCATGTAGATGTAGTTTGGGTCAATTGTTTTCATTATAAGTAGTTTGTTTGGTGGAGAAACGATCCTTGGAAAATATTCTTATCGAAATCATTAATTTTGTGATGCAGAATGCAGTACAATCCTTGAGACGTCGAGTCCAGTTATTATTGTATTGCTCATTGATTTGTTGTTGAGTGTTCCTGTATCTAGCGTCAATGGATTCTAAGGACCGCTTAAGACGTCATATCAATGGTTTTCAAAAGTTCATCAATTATCTGAGACAGACGGTTAATTCTTCGTATAGGCTCTGAGTAACATCACTTTCCTGAGATGCTTTTACGGTCTTAAATTCAAGTTCTGTATTAATTTATGTAATTACTAACCTGTCTTAAATTCAAGGTACCTTATGTGTTTTATATTTCTAGTTTGTATTCATAAGCCTGTTACTTCAAGACCAGCCAACTCCGAGAGGTATCTTATATGTATGTGGAAAAGATTGGGTACTGAATCGGCAGAACAGCACCTGTACTCTGTAAACTCAATACTATGGAATGGACTAGAACAGGGCATGGATGTTACTGAGCTTGTACCTTTAAGTGTAATTCAAGAGGACAGAGTGTTTTATGAATACATTTACAACAGTAATTGTGTGTATGTATTAAAAAACTTAATAGAGGGTGTAAAGAGATATCTCAAAGTGCAAAAGTATTTTAAATAGTTTTTTTAGGCTGACAAGTAGGCAGACGTTCCCCTGATGAGAAGTGGCTACTGTCGCTTGTGGACATTATTAATACCAGGGGATTGCCAATGTGTTGCCGAGCTTTATAGAGCCTAGAAGACAACAGGCTCTCAAATGCCGTGATCATAGTAGGCAATGATCTCTGCGCAGACATGCGCGGATCCAAATCTCAAAAAAGGTTGTGTTCAGGGCCACCAGAAAATCGGCCAAATGCGAGGCGAAGTAAGGACTCTCGACCTCAATTAGAATTGTGGGCATGCCCACTGTGCCCACAACGGTGGATCCGCGCTTCTGCGCAGATTATATTGATACCATAAAACTTATGTTTATGACTATCTAGGCCTAGACAAAATGGATGTCGGGATTTATTTAAATTAAATAGTAAATTATGTCTCATTTAAGGCTTGGTGAAAGACAGATCAAAAATTTGCTGAAAATTGCTGCATTTAGCAAGGATAAAAGTTTAAAAGAATCAAGTCAAGCTGAAATTAAAGAAAAGTGTTTGAAGTTATGGAAGGTGCGTATTGGGGAATTGTTAGATATTATTAGATGGAAGAAAAGTTGTTTTAATATTTAACATGTGTCACTTATTTTAGTTACCAGATGAAGTTAGAACCCAACCAGAAAGGATGAGCCCCGATGACACTCTGAAAAATATTTTATCTATATTAAAGAAACAACCACCAGATTCATACAGCCCTCACACATTTAAAACAAATTCTTTGAATAAACCACCGGAATATTTAGAAGAGAGTTCAGATCTAGTTAAGATTAAAAATGTATATGATTGGCACTTAATGTTTTTAAGTAGTGGAAAAAAAAATAACGAACTGAAGATATTTATAGGTAATTTTATACTTATATCATAATCTTAGCAAGTTAATAAATATAAATAAAGTTAAACTTATTTTAAGGTTGTGGTGGCAAACAAGTATTTCAATTGGATTCAAATGGCTGGACAAATGTTGCAGATTTACATATCACTATGCCGGCGAAAACTCTAGTTTACGGAGAGGTAAAATTGCATTCAATAATTCTTTTTAAACTTTTGTGAAGTAAATTCTTATCATGTGACGTCGAGGTTAGTCAACGTAATTATAATATCATCATAATAATAATACGTGAAGCAAAACTTTGTAAGTAGTTACTTACCCCTTTTTACGAAAGTTAAAGTTTATATGGAGGAGTGCAGAAATCTATTTTTATATAGGTACTATGCATTAAAAATAAAATCAATTAATATACAATACCTTTAATTCAGACACATTGATCCATAGACAGACAAAAATAAAAATGAAATTATTACAAAGATTAAATTAAAAATAATTACAACGATAAGTCCTTACTTAATTCATCTTTGTTATGTGACAATATCCAGTTATTCATCCATCGTCTATACATTAATTTTGCCAGACTGATTATGATAGAATTTTTCTTACCTGTCAACTCTGGACATAAGAGATGCTATCGTATTTCGCTGGATGGCATTAAAAGAACTAACCCGAGCCTCCGCGTACATTTCTAAAGCACTACAGAAGCGTTGTTTATCCAGCAATTAAGCTTGATATGATCCTACTACCCTACCCTCAGCTGGCTCAAGCCCACCTGTCTTCTGGGTAATTAAATGGCGTTCGTGGGGTTATAAATTTCAGATCCTCTGATCTTGAGAAAGATATAAGTAACTAAAATCGTGGGCAAATGTATAAGCTGACCGTAAGCTAAATAATTATTTTCTCTTTTACCAGGTTGTCAAAGAATACCGTGGCCAAGGCAACAATCAGATATTTAGCAAAGCTTTACATATAGTTGATGCCATGATGTTGGGTGGAGTTGATATTTCATACTATGCCCTGTCTGAGAGGTTTGTGTAATTAGTAATTTATCATTAACTATTATTTATCCTTTTAATCTGTTGTCTTTTTAAAGTTATAAATTTTATGGTGGAAGAGTAAATAAAGTTAAGGTAATTTAAGTAAGTTAGTTGCCCTTATAAAATAAAATAAAAAATCGTGTAAAAATTATAATTTTGTAAAGATCAAAAATAAATTCATTATTCTTTAAAAAAACATAATATGTTGTTTGGATAGACCCATACATAGGTAACATTTCGCAATTTTGGTAATGGCACTCTTTTTTTTTTTTCAGAATAAATCAATGTAATTTATTTTGCACTGCTTTAAATAAACCCTTTGATAATAAAGTTTTGCCCTTAAGATGCAAAAGGCTATTTAACATGGAGGAGTTTTCATCAGCTGTTAATAATTTGGAGTATCGTGATATGAAAAGAGTGAAAAAAGCCGTAACCATCAACACCCCAAACAGAATAAATAGAGATGAAATGTTTTATGTCGTAGGCTCTATTATATTCATGAAAGAAGTGAAAGGTACATGTAATATTAAGTTTTTAATTCAGTTACGGCAAAAAGTCTGTGCTGCTATCGAAATATCGGTTTATTTATTGTAAAACGCACGGGTGACACGTAAGCTCTTTACCGAGACAGAAAATAATGAACTACCTTACAACGATTACGTTGATTAATAGTCGGGGTTATTCAGAGCTGCTCGGTTGCGTGATTCGATTCGTATGATGATCCGCTAATTGGGAGCTACTTACCTACTACGAATTTCAAACTTCTATTTGGAATTAAGTAGGTGAGGTATACGATCGCGGTACATAAAGACTGTAACACATCTTCAGCATATAGGGCTTTCAGCATTGTATTAGCACTTGCCTTGAGAATATTTGTGTGGACCACAAAAGACTTAAATTATTTTTTCACTGGCTACTGATATTTTTTTTGTAGTATCTACTATAAATGCAAATATACAAATCTTTAATAATCTTCGTTCTTACGTTGCATGCGACCAGGCATTGTTTGAAAAAAAGAAATTTTTGTTTGTTTGTAACGAAAAAACTCAAAAACTGCTGGACTGATTTCAAAAATTCTTTCACAATTAGAATGCTACATTATCCCTGAGTATCATGGGCAAAATTTTATGCCAGAAACGCGGGTGAAACTGCGCGGAAAAGCTAGACTTTCATAATTTACAACTTCGGTTTGTCGCAAAACTTCAAAACGACGCCAACTTCACACAAACCCATTGATGAAATAAAATCGTACCGATCTGAACGGCAACCGAGTAGGTAATGAATAGGCAGATTAAATGGTATACCTACCTCGTTCATACTAAGACCACTTGGGGAAGTGGGTTCATTACTGTCGCGGGGCGGGAGCACGATTATATAACCAGGTCACATCTCGCACTGCCCAGCATTCCTGAAATTAGCGGGTTTTCGTGCGGAAGTCAAAGGACTACCAGCGCGAGTCCGAGTGTTTAAGTACATGTTGCTCTCTCGTTCTGTTTCTGACTCACCTAGCATGATAACAATTTCGTCGTTTCGCCATTTCTCGAAATCGAATGCGAAGTTATGCAACATGTAAGTACTAAACACTCACTGCCTTGGATGCCGCTACAAAGTTTTTTATAATAGGTATTCACAGCAACGCGAGCAGCAATGGAAGTGGCTGAATCTAAACTAATATTTGTGGATAACCATGGTTAAAAATTTGCGGTGAAGCAAAGGCACTTTTCTTCTAATTTCATTTTTATTTTTAGTACCATGGGAAGCCCAAATGTCCAAAAGAAGTCGTACCAAGTATTATTACTGTCTTGATAATGATAAGAAACCTTGTAGTGAGTATAAAATACCAGACAATGCGCGCCTGGACATGGTAGGCACATACGTTTGCCGGATCATGTGGTCGTGGGAGTCGTCAGCCAGTGCCATATTAGACGGGGCCCCACACAGAGGTTTATCACGAGCTCACATCGAAGAATACATAAGTCGTAATATTATGAGATACGTCAATCAGAGAGACATTAATCAAGATTGATGTGGATAAATGTGAGACCAGGCCCCCTAAAAAGGCCGCTCAAGCAATATTACTAATGCAATTCATTTTCCGAATTCTCGGCAGAACCTACTTATTTCAATATGTTTTTTATAAAATAGTCACTACAAATAGACACATAAATACAATTTAATTCATTAAAAGATTTGGTATAGACGAATCTGCCGTAAATTCGGAAAAATGAATTGCATTAGCAATATTGCTTCCTTTTTAGCGCCCCTGATGTCTAGACCCGCTATCACCAATAGCCTGAGCTCCGCCCGCTCAATAGGTACGTGGATGAAAATTGATGAAATAATAACAATAAATGATTTATTTTACAAGAATACATAATGAGTGCTTTTTAATATTAACCTTTTTGATCTAAGTACGTTATTTTAATTAGAGATTTATTGGTGTGGTTAGAATAATAAGCGCTTTGGAGTAACTATTGCTGCAACTGGCAATTAACTGTTTACATATATGTATCTCAATGGAACTGCGCACACGTAGCAACTAGAGTTGGGAGTTCCGGTGATCGACAATAGTTTTCAGATGACTTAGTATGTTTCTAATAGGGTATTTGACTGACATTCAAATCAATAACTTTTAAAAAAATCATAATAAGCATGAATTTAATAAAATAATCGTGGTTTCCCCTTTTTAGGGTTCCGTAGCCAAATGGCAAAAAACGGAACCCTTATAGATTTGTCATGTCTGTCTGTCCGTCCGTATGTCACAGCCACTTTTTTCCGAAACTATAAGAGCTATACTGTTGAAACTTGGTAAGTAGATGTATTCTGTGAACCGCATTAAGATTTTCACACAAAAATAGAAAAAAAAACAATAAATTTAGGGGGTTCCCCATACTTAGAACTGAAACTTAATTTTTTTTTTTCATCCAACCCATAAGTGTGGGGTGTCTTTGGATAGGTCTTTAAAAATGATATTGAGGTTTCTAACATCATTTTTTTCTAAACCGAATAGTTTGCGCGAGAGACACATCCAAAGTGGTAAAATGTGTGTCCCCCCCCCTATAACTTCTAAAATAAGAGAATGATAAAACTAAAAAAATATGATGTACATTACCATGCAAACTTCCACCGAAAATTAGTTTGAACGAGATCTAATTAGTAGTTTTTTTTTAATACGTCATAAGTCGTAAACAGCAATTTACCTTTCATTCAATCAACTCAAATATTTAAAAAAAAATTGGCAAAAAGCAAGGTCAGCACAAATAAAGGAAAATTTCAAAAAAAAAATTAAAAGTCCCCATACATACATAGTTTCGCCAATTAATAAAGACCTCTGAGTTGTATCGGCGCTCATACAATTTAGAGGTCTAGCTTAATTGGCACCAACCTCAAATAAGGTAAATAAATAAAATTGTTTTTAAAATTGAATGGCCAAGCTAATGCGTTGGCGGAAATAACTCCCATCCCAGCCCGTCGGTCCCCCGAAGCCCCGATGAGCTTGGATGATAAAATCCGAGCAGATAAAGTTCGATCTTGCAAAAAGGGAAGATTGCTGCGAATAATTTGTCGTTTTTGACGCCATCGATGTAATAAAATGATAATAAGCGCAGCTTCTTCGATATCCCAGGTGCTCCGTAGGGATCGCATTTGGGCACTTAATTATTTACCTGCCTGATGTTATTAACTTTGTTCTATGTCCCCAAATATGGAGATTCAGGCGGCACAGGGGTCTGATGTTTTTAAGTTTAACATCTATTTTCTCTTTAATCAGAGTAATTATTTAAGAACACAAATATTCATATGGGCTTAAAAGTAAACAAAATAATTTGGTCGTATCATTATTTATTAAACATAATGTATTATCTTCTAAGAAAACCACATTTTATTTTGTAGATGAGTCATAAAACTAAACTTTTATTGGTTTAACAATTAAATTCTTAGGATTAATTTGGAACACCAAATTGTCATTAATCTTATTTCACTATGTACTCCATAAAATAAGTGTCTTTAGCACTTTTGTTCTTTAACTTCACTTAATTTCTTTAACATAGGCATCTAACTCTGCATCAAGCTGTTCAGCAGTGGGAACGGGGCGTCTACCGCGACCAGCCCCGCCGCCTCGACCCCGGCGAACGCTGCCGCGTGGTTGTGCACCCCCACCACCTTGATTTCTGTTTCCCCCTGCAATTACAACCAAACATTATATTATAATATTATTATGCACTTATAAGGCATGGTGAAGGTTGTAGGAAAGAAGTAATGCGGAGGTGAAAAATATATCCCATTAAAAACATAACATGTAAAAAATGCATAAGTCTCGAAACTCAGTTCTTCTGTCGTAAAAAGTTGTAAAATCGAATGTAAACCAAGTCGGTTAATTCAGTACCTACCTATCTGTGGGAGCAGCTATCCAACCACTTTGTCATAAATTGTTAGTTAGCTAACAACATTTTATTATAGTTACCATATCATTTTTTTTTCATTAATAAATAGTGTAGCTAACGCACACAGTAACATAATCTACTAAGTAATTTAAATAGTCCTCTATATAGGTACTTTCAAACAAATAAAATCCCAAAGCGCTAATATTAGATAGATTTTGTTTTATGTAGATTCTTTTGCCGTGCGTGTGCAATTGCCTAGTCAGTGAAGTGACTAGTGAGAGTAAGTGAAGTTAGGTTATGGAATGGTGCAAACAATATACATAGACATTCTATCACAGCGATCGCGTGTCATTTGCCGTTTGTTATTGAAGAGTTACATTGTCTATCCCCGAAGATCTTCATCAGAATGCATTTAATTACGAAAACCCCATCCAAACCGGTTCAGTAGTTTTTGAGAAAATCGCGGACATATAAACATCCATACATTCGGATCGAATAGAGAAACTTCCTTTTTTTGAAGTCGGTCAAAAATTCAGAATGACAGTTTTTCCCAGACATACTAGTATTAATTTAACACGACATTCGATTGACATAGTTTTAGTAGCATACATCACTCCATATTATAAAACAAAGTCCTCCGCCGCGTCTGTCTGTCTGGTCGCGATAAATTCAAAAACTACAGCACCGATCTTAATTAACACGACATTCGATTGACATAGTTTTAGTGCCTACATATAATATAAGACAAGTAGTGAAACTAATAACATCTTAGCAATTTCTATCACTAATATCCGGTAAGATTTTTACTGATCATCACCAGACCGTTGAGATTTATCATGTCGTACGTAGCATGCATGTAATATAATACAAGTAGTGAAAACATGAACGTGTTAGTTGTTTCTGTCACTGAGGTCTGGTAAGTAATTTACGGTCCCATAGTAATTAACCATCAGTATCATACATGTAATATAATATACAAGTAGTGAAAACTAGAACATGTTATCTATATCTGTTACTGAGGTAAATAACGAAAAAAGCGCTGTTGGATAGCAATATAATACCGCTACAATAGTTTCGAGTATCATTACTTTCAAAAAGCTCTCTGTCTTCTCGGGATTCAGGATGTAGTAGGAGGTGACGATGGACTGACATAGTGCTAGGTATATTAATTTGGTAGTATCAAAATCAGCAGTATAACAAATTGTTTCGAGAACTTATCTAAGACGCCTTATTCGGAAAGTGCCAGTACATTGTCTATCACAACACCTAAATAGTATTGGTCACAACAGGCATCGGAGGACAGTCACTGGCTGAGACAGTACTACATTTCCCACAATGTGTGCCAAAAATTTGCCCACGTCGTATTTAAAACCCACTAAATCCTAGCATAGTAAAATATTTGAATCAATGGACTTTGAGTACAGCAATTGACAATGAACCAAACTATGAAACAGTTTGAGTGAAAGAAATACATTCCAGTTAAGCATACCTCTATTTGAGTTTCTTCGCACGGCACCTATGCCACCGCCACCAATACGACCTCTTTCTTCACTTCTGAAGGAACTGATTTCTGATGTTGCTAATTGAATATTCATTGCTCGTCCATCTAATGGCACACCATTATATTGTTTCATGGCTTTTAATGCATCTGCTCTTCTATCAAACACTACGTCTGCTGTACCTGTAATAAAACAAGGTCTTTGAAAAACTGAATGAACTTCAACCATAAACAGAAATATTAACCTAGACAATGCTTTTTAATAAATTAGTATGAAGCCAAATAAGTCACTGTCAATAATGTTGTTCTCTGACGAGCCAGTGAAGTGAGCCTAACAGCATTTGATGGGAGAGAACAACCACACGCTGATCCTATGATTACCTTAATTCATTTTTATATCAAGTTGAGTTTTCAGTGAAGGAAACTATTGTGACAATACCATAGCATGGTGGTAGGGTACTTTGTAATATCTGCCTGGCTGTCTACCACCCCTAAGTAGGAAAACTGTTGCCAAACACATTTTGCTACATTCTGGCAGTTGCGCTTGAGAACCAGTTGCCTTGTTGGCTTTATAAAGGTCAACCACACATTGCCAATCCCTCTGGTATTAAAATATCCATAGGCAACAGTAGCCACTTACTTACCATCAGGTGGACCGCCTACATGCTTGTCAGCCTTCTTATGTATGTGTACTTGAGAATATTAGTTATACAAATGTTTTATTCAAGTTTTTTCCGACAATTGTCTATTTGTATGAAAATTTGGTTTTATAGTGTCAAAACTTAGTACAAAATTACAAATAGTACAAGAGCATTAATTTTTATTGTTTGAGTAATAGGCGGGAATGTTAAAAGTGCCAGCAATGATACAAAATAACTACTATGCAATTTACAGTATCATATTCAATACATAGGCGCTACAAGGGTGTCATAACTTTGAGACAAATTCTCGGGTAAGTATTTTCCTAATATTAGTGTCTGACAGAAGCGGCTTCGGCCACCTTCAGCAAAAAAAAACCACATTGTAATTTTTTAAAGCACTGATGGTTACCGTTTTTTTTTTCAAATAAGTAATATGATCGAAAGACAAAAAAAAAATTATAACCTTTTTCTCTGCTAATGGTCTGTTTTTCATGATTATAATGCTTTGATTCACACTTTTAAAATTAATATAAAAAAATAAACTAGAAAAAATAAAAAAAATTACTTACCTAAAGATCTGCCTGAACGATCATAGTGGACAGCTGCACTCTTCAAAATGCCAAACTCTGAAAATAGTTCTTGAATGTCAGAGTCTGATACCCCAAAGTCCAGGTTTGAAACTAAAAGTTTAGTAGGGCCAGTTGTGATAGCACCACTTCTTTGAATCTTCTTTTCACCGAAATCATGGAACATATCATGTTTCCATGCGCTGTTAACATCACCCTGAAATAGGTCGTCCTTCATAGAGCTTGCCGGCTGGCCACTCTATGCCGCTTTGAATATGATTACACTCAAAGTGCGGAGCATACAATTTACTATAATCTCTACCACCATAACACAATATTGGAAAAAGTATTACAATCTTGACTTTAATTAAATATAGAAAAATTACATGGTATCACAAAAAGGGTACAAAATAATATACGACAAAGGCGTATAAACAGTATTGTTCATAGAATTACTATCACTGTCACAAACACAACTTGATCTGATATGCATCTGATACAAACTACACAAGGCCAGTCTTTAAATTCCAAGCAAAATGTAAGATGTAGACCACATTTAAGTCTTCATCCTCTGTTGCCCATACAGTTTAGACAATACCACTCCTGTGATTGGATACTGCAGGAACACATTCCAACATTTGCACAGGATACAAATGTAGTCACTAGGAAGCCATCGGTTGATTTTGGCGATGCCTCACGCTCACGCCAAACAGCAAAAGATATTCCAGACAATGACAGTTAGATAGATCGGGACAAATATGTACTAGGTAATATAAAGAAATAATATTATTACTCCCACCCAAACATCGTTTTGGTGCAATATCACAATGTTGGGAAACTGAATATAAATTCTGAATTGTCGACAAAAACTGTATGATCAAAGGTTTTGAACGAAACTTTCGCAATGTGGATGTGGTAGCGTCGTTAGTTGAGCATACGGTTCAATGTGATGCGTCATTTCACCACGTTTGTCCGCCATTTGCAATTTTTTTTATCATCAAATTTTTGGATTTACCCTTGAGTAATTAGTAGCCTTTGATACACCTCCACGATTTTTTCCCCGTATGACGCCGCCTGCACGGCCATTACGGAAACCACTACCGCCAGCGCCACGACTAGGTTTTCTATTGGTATCAAACTTTCGTCCAGCGCCTCCGCCTCCTCTCCCTTTTTTACTTGCTTTAATTATGTCGTCTAAAGCCATTTCAATACGATCAACCATTTTAATGTTTGTTATAAATTAACAATTTCAGCACAAACGATTTTATTACAGACAAACACGAAACGTAGTATCCCTAATTTTTAATCCCGTATTCTTTTCCAAATCACGACTGACTGACTGACTGCCCGACCGACCGACCGACACGACACGCACGCACGATCTTGACCAAAGAGTATATAATCACTACGTTTTAATCTTGACTAAAAGGGATTGGTGATGCATGCGCGCGCGATCATGAATATAACTGAATCATTCGATTATTAGAATCATTCGATTGATGATAAAAAATATTACTAATATTATGTAATGCTACTAACTACTGGAAAAAATATTTGAATGACCATTCAAATTCATTCATATGAAAAAAGTGACTGAATGATCTCAACGTAACTAATCATTAGTAACGATGAGATCAGTTGAGATTAGTTACTGTTGAATCGAAGCAAATCGATTACGTAGCACATCCCTAATGTTACTGGATGAGCAACCCTATGGTTGCCATGGTGTGTTGATTCCTTATTCGATAACTATGTAAGAAGTGAATGTCGCTTTGGTATTTTCAATATACAATATAAAGTTCAATAGTGTACGTTATTTCCTCATCTTCCCTGCTTGCCACTCCCAACTCCAACAGTTACTAATGTAACTATTGTCATTGTCTGTTCGCAGTATTTTAGGCTAATGATTTTGACAGCCGCAAAGGGATAATCAACTCTACGCTTAGCTAGCTAAGACACAGTTTTACATACTACTTAAATTAGTAATACTATTCAATTATTAAAATTAGTATATTACTAATCTCTAATTCGATTTTTGAGATTAGTATTAGTTAGTGTATTCGATTATTGAAATCATTTACAATCGCGCATCACTACTAGGGATGGCATGGCATGGCGTTCTGAGATCAATTATCGAGAGAAAAGATTCGATTTTTCGTGCCCAAACAAAGTTTTTTTTAAATTGATACTCTGCATGCTTTGAGCATCTAGAACTACTCAAAGTCTGCATGTATCGATAGAGTGAATCGATCTCAGACACTAGAAAATCGAGATTCTATTTCGCCAAGAATGCAATTATGAAATAATTTACATTTAGTTGAACGTACAGTAACACTGTTGTTCCTCCAGAGCTAAAACATTTATTACTATTTATTAGGTAGATACTTACCACACATTTTTTTTAATATCCAAGTATAATGTTCACATTACTTAAAAAATAAAAAAAATATAAAAGATCGATTATTTTGTTGGCATTTTTATTTCTCTTATAAATAAAAACTTAAATAAATTTTGGGGGTTCCCCATACTTAGAACTGAAACTCAAATTTTTTTTTTCGTCAAACTCATAATTTTGGGGTATCTATGGATAGGTCTTCAAAAATGATATTGAGGTTTCTAATATATTTTTTTTCTAAACTGATTAGTTTGCGCGAGAGACACTTCCAAAGTGGTAAAATGTATGTCCCCCCCCCCCCTGTAACTTCTAAAATAAGAGTATGGTGCAACTTAAAAAAATATATGATGTACATTACCATGCAAACTTCCACCGAAAATTGGTTTGAACGAGATCTAGTAAGTAGTTTTTTTTTAATACGTCATAAATCGTAAACCGCAATTTACCTTTCATTCAATCAACTCAAATATTTAAAAAAATTGGCAATAAGGAAGGTCTTACAACACAAATAAAGGGAAAGAAAAAAAAAAAAAAGGTTAAAAATTAAAGGGTGTCCCCATACATACATAGTTTGCCAATTAATAAAGACCTCTGAGTTGTATGGGCGCTCATACAATTTAGAGGTCTAGCTAAATAAAATTGTGCATTTCCCGTGATGGACGAACGATGGACGAAGTTTGTACGGAACCCTCAGTGCGCGAGTCCGACTCGCACTTGGCCGGTTTTATAATGAATCGATCCTTAAAAAAGAAATCAGTCTTTAAATAAGATCGATTCAAAGAAGAATCGTCATCCCTAATCCTGACTACAGACTGAGTCCAGTCTACAGATAGTATAATGAGTATGTAGAATGAATGAATAACCATCAGGTAACTGTATGTGTGACCAGATTTAAATTTACGATCTTACTGGCTGCTCGACTAAAAGCTGCTAAACTTTTTCGAAAAAATGTGATAATAATACTAACGAATTAACTATTAAAAGAAATCTCTCGAAGAAAAAGAAGTCTCTTGATTAATTTAATATTGCACGTTTTACAAAAAGCCGCATTGGAGCCATTCCACAGATTAGTAAATAGTATCGCCATTCTTAGCTCAATAGCCAGTAGGTAGGTCTGTCAAGATATATAGATATAAAATAATCGATATATATAAAAAAAATTAATATATGTACATTTGTTTTTTCGTTGAGTCATAACTGATGACGTCACATCCGTCACCAAAAATTATCTATTGTATTGTATTAATTTCACTCACTCCTCATGTTCAATCCAGAGGCCTTATATGAAAAATCGATTCTTAAGGAGCAAACTCCATTAAAATATGTTTTGATTCACGTCCGTAATGAGTAAAGTGGTTATTACACTTATCCTAGTTAGGACGCCGATTTAGGATGGCCTTGTAAGGAAGGATAGTGTAATCGTTGTTAGCCAGTTGCTTCCTATTTAGGAAGGAAAATCGTACACGATTTAGGATAAGTGTAATAAATAGCATCGCTACGATTTAGAGCTACTAGTTGGCAGGTTTGCCAACAGTTAAACGGGCACTCCAGATTCAACTTAAAGAAAGAATACAATAAGTAATTAGTAATTAGTTTCCTTTATTACTACGCAATATTGACAATCAGTAAAACAACAAACGATTACAATTCATTTTAAGACTATGATAGCTCAGTGATAGTAAGGACAGTCCTCTCAAAGTATGTTTCCGCCCGAATCTCCCCCCAGAGTCGAAAAAATCTCCCGAATATGAAGGGAATCCCCTCCATCTGGCATCACTGTACGGTACGAGTCGTCTGCAGTGTTGCCAGAAGGTTACATTTTTTACATTTTTCATAACTTTTGAGAACAACGAGATTTGTAATAATAGATTTTTATTGCAAACAGTTTACGAACGCATCCAAATTGAACGCACCTAAAACTGGCGCGTCTAAAAAGTATTTCACTCCATATCACACTCAAAGACGGTTCTGAATGGATCGTGCCATGGCAAAATGAAACGTATCCTACGTAACGGATGGATTGAAACTTGAATTTGCTTGATCATATGCGCGCACGTTTCCTAGCTACTTAGCTAGAAAAAGAAAATAAACAATGCTGATTGTGATTTGTTTTATTTCGTTGTGTTATTTTGTTGTGTCGTACATTTATTGTTTTGTAAGTAAGTTAAGCGTTAAAGTTTTTCAAATAGAGTATTCTACTCTGTTTGAAAAACTACTTTAAAATGTTTATTTCCTAATAAAAAGTCAAAGAAAAAATATTTTGGCAAAATAAATACGCTTTCTTGCCATAAAATTACATTAAAATTTAAACTATTTTTATTCCCGCGAAAAAGCTGTCCGCCATGTTCAATCAAATCATGACGTCATAATGGTAATAACAAATGAAATGCACTGACAAGTCAAAGAATATGATAGCTGTTTATGACTAGTTTGACACATGACAGCGTATTGTTTTTGCCCTTATGACGTCAAACCATGGCGGTCTCGTGATACATAGATTAAAAATATCGATATAATTTATTAAAACAATCATATGCATTTATGACTCAAAATCAGAATATCTATGTTTATTTCAACATCAATTTTCATTCTTAATGAATTTCATAATTTATTGTTCACTACCGAAAGTACCCTTACGAGTGCCTATCTTAAATGTATTAATAATTATTTCCAATTGATAATGATACGATAATATGAGGATTATGAGCGAGCAATACGTTTAGGTGTTTAAATAACTTGTTGACTCTTTGACCATTCCGAAATTAATCAAAGTTCCGTAAAAGATTTAGGTTCTTATCGTCAAGGCTCGAAGAGCCGTATTATGCTATGTAAATACTACCCATTTGTCAACCAAGTACCTTTTTCAAAAACCTCGGGCCGAAAATTTGCAAACGAAAAATTACTGGCCCTGTTGCTGACATCAATTTGCCTCTGACCTCCGAACCCATAAACATGTAAATTTATAAAAAAAAAAATACAATAATGTAACTTTTACAGCAAAAATGTAACATTTTAGGAATCGAAACGTAACTAACGACTCAAGGGCCCTGGCAGCACTTCATCTGTCCGATTTAGGATCCTAAGCTGGAAACAAATTATCGTACGCGACTGACGGACGCGGCTGACAGCCGCGACTGATAAGTGTGCACAGTCGCTTGAGACGTGGCTTCGGCTGACAAAAACATCCAGCGCGCCAGATTTCTGTCGGACGTCCGAACACTCAAGGTCAGGCCAAGGTTACGTCCACGGCTTACCTCGTTATCTCCGATAGTTTGCACAGCTCGGTGTGCATTCATTATAAGTCTAATAACTATTATTGATTATGATAACAATTACAAGACTTAATTTTTATTTATTGTTAATTTATTTATTTTTTGGGTTATTTTCTAATTTTGTTTTATATATTTTTTCATGCGACGTTGCTGCAAATGATGTTGCCAATAATGACAAATTCTAGAAAGTTCACCATTTTACAAAATAATTCGGTATATTCCTCGGAGAGAGTGCCACATGCAGTAAGAGTTTCATGCATACTTCAACTTTGCTACATAAAAACACTTCATTGTGAAGAAATAATTGAGATACAGTCACAAATAAGAATGACGATGATGATGACAAATTTTGGAGAATCAAAATGAAATACTTAGTGCTCAAATCGCGCGACATCCTTACTCTCAATACTCTCTAAAGCGTGTCGGCCGACTGAGGCGCGGGGTGAAGCGTCGCTTAAGCGTCATTTGACTCTTCGGTTGCGTTTCGTTATACATAAAAAATTACATTCAACATTGTTGCCGATAATGACGCTTAGTTTTTGAACATTGTTTGATTACATTTTAGAGTAACTTTTGAAGTCATTAATTTCAAACGCTGGTAGAAAGGGAGCCAATATCAAGGGTTGGTCCGGTTTAAAAAAATTGAAACGCTATAAAGTCTAAGTTTAAGTTCTTATCTAAGTTTAATATTTATTCACACACTGTATCACATTCAATACACTGAATTGTTTATGTCACGAAATGTTGGAAACTATACCCAGGCGACACGCCAAATATCGTCGATTTTTAAAGCAATATTTGAATATCATTATTTTGTGTGATTTAAAGCTCAAAATGGCTTCGATAGCATCTTTATCATTTATTTAAGTAATGGAATAAAAATGTTTGACTTTGAATTTCTTTAGTGTTGATGAGTATTATAGCGAGACATAAATTTTGGCTCTCTGAAATATTCACCCTGTAAGGAACGTTAGTTAGTTCTCTTGGTAGTTTGTGCTATAAGGTAAAGTGGTAACACAGTAAATGTCAATTTACTTCAGTAAATAATTAGGTATATATATAGTTGGATTTATATTTTATAGTAAATTTCTTTCATCGACTAATAGTACTATATAAAAATAATAATGGCATTGAACAAGCATATGCATCCACGAAATATATATAAGACTCCACCGGATTTTGGACAACTATCAAAAAAATATACTGAATTCTCTGAAATTGTAAAGGTGGTATGTAACTCACCGCTCATTCTTTTTCATTCTTAATTATAAGGCTAATAATATTTTAAAATCCTACATTATCCAGTATGTAATATCTGTATTTTGCTGGTTGTAAAATGAAAGGCTATATTATGAATTATGTATGACAATTTCAGGATATTACTGGAAAAGTAACAGTTGATTTCAAAGATCCACATTCTTTGAGAGTTTTAACAAAATGCCTTCTGAAATCAGATTTTAACCTTGATGTAAATATACCTGAAGACAGATTAGTGCCAACACTTCCTTTGCGACTCAATTATATATTGTGGATAGAAGACTTGTTAGCTTCTATAGAAAAAAACAATAATGTTCAGGGCTTAGATATAGGTAAGTTATTCTGAATTTATGTACATACTATATAGGTACTATATGTGTGAGGAGGGCGAGTTGCTGAGTTTATTGCCAGCTCTTTTCAGCAAAGTCAATCTTCCAAACTATGCATCAGAGTCAGACTATTCATAAGTGCCTGTGAAGGCTGATTTGAATAAAAAATATTTTTATTTTCAATTTATATCTTTACTAAAAGCTATATTAAACTCACTACCTAAAACATCCAGCAGCAGAAAAGTGTCAAGAAATTGAAAAATATACAATACATATTTGTTTTGCTGATGTTTAACATGATCTAATTTAGGTACTGGAGCATGTGCTATCTACCCACTGTTAGCTGCAGTAAAAAACAAATGGCATATGATAGGAACAGAGACAGATGCTAAAAGTTTTGAGAATGCTGAGAAAAATGTGAAAAACAATCATTTGCAAGAACTTATAGAATGTAAGAAATTATTATTTTGATTATTTTTTTTTGTTATTATTTATATTTGCTCCAAAATTATAAGTAGTGAGTACAACTTTGCACATCAAATATATATTTTTTTTTTTTTCAGTAAACTTTAATCCAACTTCATCAGTGATTGAAAACTTGTTTGCTAAGAAAAAGGTTCCAACCTTACCCATACACTTTTGCATGTGCAATCCACCTTTTTATAGTAGTTTACAAGAGTTGTATGAATCCCGTAGTGTGGCCAGGTAATAGCTTATATTATTCTGTTATATAAACAAGTACATAATAGGAATGAGTGGTAAGGCACAACAGAATCTCCCGGTCGGAGCAGCCTGACTGGGGAAGTACCTTACAGAAGATTGCAGCTATATAGTTCTACTTTACTCTGGTGTTGTGTTACTGTGGTTATCAGAGCTCCATGAAGAAACCAGCAATGTAGTTCTGCTGTAGGGTTATACAGGCATGACATGATGTTTTGGCAGGGAGACCTAGAGAAATGATAAAAGCTATATGGTGGCCAAACCCAGGTTGTAGGATTGCCAATCTCTGGGATCACTTAATCAACCAAAAGAGGCTGACCTGCCACATTGCACACGATTTGAGGTGAATTTTGTTCTGGTGATCATGGTTAATGTGAACAATAATGCCAAAATATGTAGCTTAAGGACCAACATGAGGCACCTGTGCTTTTCACTTGATTACAGAAAGGCTGAATTTGAGTTACTGTAATTTAAAACC
Organism: Tetheella fluctuosa; assembly: GCA_951216915.1. Lineage (NCBI taxonomy): Eukaryota > Metazoa > Arthropoda > Insecta > Lepidoptera > Drepanidae > Tetheella > Tetheella fluctuosa. The sequence continues at coordinate 7,897,932 of OX578227.1, read as the reverse complement.
ATAACATTCATTAATAATTTTGCATGACGACTGACTGCACACAAATTGTGACACCACACGGTGTGTACCACATTGTATAATATAATACCTTAGTTAATAATGTATACTTCAATGAATAAATATCTTAATAATAATATTGATTTTAGGCATTCAACATAGATCTCATACTACTCAGGCCAGTAACTGGGTCGTTCACTAGTGACTTCATCGTACCTCTATATTACTATGCTTAATACTCTGTGTCATAGTGCTAAGGAGAAGCACTGCCCCACAGCGTAATTACATACATACATACAGTGGTTTATCGCGTTTGAAGTCACGCGAAATGCCGCTTTGTATAGCCATTCGTAATTACTCCATTGTGCCCAAGCGAGTGTATGGCAGGTTGGGCTCGCTACCGCCCCTCTCTCACCCCGCAAGCCCCGCACGATTGCTCTGTCTAGACGTGTCCGTTGGCCGACTGTAAGAAAGAGTTACATAGACTGGCTGATCTATTAAACTCTCTTTGCCTCACACTCGACTTTGGATGACGGGGGTGCCTAACCGCTTACAATGGTTTTGAAAAGAGTAATTGCTGAGTTTCTTGCCGGCTCTTCTCAGTAAAAGCAACCTTCCGAACCGAGCGTTAGAGTCAGACTATTCATAAGTGCTTGTGAAGGCCTATTTGAATAAATATTTTCATTTCATTCAATACCGCAGTGTGATAGCTCCATGTTGGAGATACGTATAACCCAACGGGACATCCGGCTTGCTCTCTTTGGACGTCATAAGTCGAACGGGCCAGACGGCATATCGAAGCGTCTATTAGAATACATTACTTCTCTAAAATTCAAGTCCCATCTTCGTGAAATAAATTAGAAATTGATATCCTAAGACTCCTCACAAACGGCCATCTGATCCCTAACTAATCAGAGCTAGTTTTCTAAATATAACAGAATAACAGGCCGACATCATCACCTACCTAACTTCTCTCTTCTTCTGAGATAACTGAAACGTCACGACTTGTTGAGCGACCGATAATATGGCTTCCGCCACGGTCGCTCGTCTGGTCTCCTTCTAGTTCCAGAACACGTACCTCAACATCTCGAAGAGCATTGGGATCCTCGTCGACATTTCTAACGAAATTCTGTTCCGTAGTCGCTTGAAAGACAAGGTTAAGCTGACATTAAAAAAGCTCGTAAGCGAAACGGTACTTCAAAGACTGTAACTTTATAAGTCGCAAATCCGACTTGATATTAATGGAGTACCTACTGCTGCCATCTGTGGGCGGAAGCACGTAAATACCATCTTGGACCATTTGGACTCGGTTCAGTTCAGAGGTATGCTAATAGAATTGTCGACGATCCCAAGCTTACAAGCGGTTTAGAGCCCCTACTTATGTCTAAGATAAGACTTTGCCTGCTTAGATTGTTTATCTTGATGCACACGGCTATCGTCTAGTGTCTACCATCACACCTATTGCCATCGACGGGGACCTCACACATTGGAACCAAACTGGTCTCGTACCGTGCGGTTTCCATGGAATATCCTACCGCGGGCGCTCAGTTTGGGGAACGAGCTCGCCGCGGTTTTCCTAAGGGATGGGGTGTGAAGATATTTTTGCAGGGTCGGTAATGCGCGTGTGATACCCTTGATGTTGCAAGAATCAATAGTCTACGGTAGGTACCCGATAACCATTAAGCGGGCCGTAAGGTTATTATGCGTAAAAAAAAAATAACGTTATGATATGATTAGGTAACATAAAGTATTTAATTTTATCAAATAAATGATTTTACGACATCCATGACATAAAACAACAGGCAACAAATAGCTCAGCCAATATATAATGTATTAATAATACACAAAACGACCTAAAGCCCCTATCTAGTGTAAAAACTTGAATAAAATCTGTTTAGCACTTTATGAGAGTGTGCAATAAATAGACAGAGGCGGCTGTAGATACTATAAATAGGTGAGGTTTAAAGCACTCACATAAAATATTTAAACGATGTTTTTCAATAATTTTCGTAAAAGTATTTTGATTGCTTTTCAGACATCCACCAAAGAATGGCTTTACCGGTTTACCTCACGAACTTATCACTGAGGGTGGTGAATTGGAATTCTGTAGAAAACTTATAAATGAAAGCAAACATCACAAAGATAATGTTATGTAAGTACATTTCAGGTAATTTCTAATAAACCATCAAAGTCAAAGCTAATTATTCAGTTTAGGCCTTAGGAGGCACTTATTATGAACGTCGAAGGTACTGAAGTTACCGCCCGCGGCGCCGGTTCGGAAGTCGGCCTTCAACTGAGAAGAACCGGCAAGAAACTCGGCAGGGTTAAATTTTGTTGCATACCTATATTTATTTTTAGTTTTGGGACAGATTAACTTTTTTTTTTACTTTGTATAGGCTTGTGTTTGACCTCTTGTGCGTGTAAATATCCCATAATACAGGGTGTAAGGGACAGCACTCCGCAAACTAATGGGTTGAATTCAGTATATCATACTAAGATGACCAGTACATGAAATTATTCTCAGAATGTTACGGGAATCCAATAAACCTGATTTGTTTGATTACCTCATACGCAATGTATCGCTACCGTGGCGAAACGCACGTAGCGAACTGCAGCGCAGCGAGGCGTCGGGCGCCCTCCCCGCGTCGTTCGTTAGAGTATTTGGACATTTATTGCTGATTTTTTGTTTTAGCTGTTTTATTTACATAAATGGAATGTTGTGTACAAACAATTTACATTGAAATATAAAAATAGTAACTAAAAAAACGATAAAAAATAATAAATAAATCCGGAGAAAATTTCCGATGGAAGGAGCTGAATCAGTCAGTCAGTTTGCAGAGGACCGTCCCTTACACCCTGTATAGTCCCTAGAATATCGCTAGTCCATGACCAGACACACTGTGTAGGTACTGGGTGGATATTTCGAAGAAGGCATATTTTATGTGATTTTCTTTGCAGTATTTTTACTACTATGGTGGGCCATAAATGTAACTTGCAAGAATTGCTACAAGACTTAAAAACTAAAGACATCAAACATACACACACGGAATTTTGTCAAGGGCGTGTTACGAGATGGGGCTTGGCTTGGACATATAATGATTATGATATCTATAAATTAGGTAATTATTTTGAACTAATTTATGATACTTTATCCCTTGGGCACACTTTACCCTTAAATGGAATAATTTTATTTTCGTGATTTTAAAATTACTGCCATAATTTAATTACAGTTCCTCCAAGAGATAAACTAAGGAAGAAAAGTACACCTATGGTATATCTATTACCAGAATTACCAGATTGTGCCTATAATTTAGAAACTGCTATAATCAAAATAAAAAATATATTTAACAATCTATCTATTGATTGTAAAATTATTGAGAAAAGAGGAAATAATGTATCATTAGATATATTAGCCAAATCTAATACATGGTCTAACCAAAGGCGGAAAAGAAGGCTTATGAAGAGAATTGCAATTAATGCTGGAAAAAAAATTAAATCAAATACAGATGATGAATATCATACTGCAGCTAATATTGGTAATGACCCTCCTGAAGAAAATAACCAATCGCATAATCTTGGTAAAGACTCTGCTACTTCTTATGATACCGGACTAGATGAAGGTTCATGTACTGATGGAACAAATATTATTGTTACTGAAAATGAACCCCTAGTGCATGCATTTTTTAAAGTCTTGAATAAAGAAAAGGATATTCTTTTAGAAATAGAACTCTTAGATGGCAGTGGAGGAAAGGAAAGTCTTCATCAAATAGTACAATTTGTTAAAAATAATTGGAAATAAAAAGTATATATAGGTGTAATTTTTGTTTGATTCACAAAACTGGATACTAAATGAAAGTAAAACTAAACAGTAAAAACAGCCACATTCATGTCGGAACACGCGCAGTGTAGGTCGTCGGTAGTCATGACGTGGAAAGAACTGAGGCCTTATTTATTTATTTTACTGGACTAGTAGTAGGTGTTGGTCGGGAGACCGTTACACCCTTACGCGGACTAATCAGTGAGCGCTGAGGACTCTCAAACAGATTAAGTTTTTGGGCACCAGACGCTCGAGGGCGCCCCGAATACGGTACGAACCTCGGCTCTGGGCGTTGTCAGGGGAGAAGAAGAGGACTTAGCAGATTTATCATTAATTTAGTAATGACCATTACCTACTTAGTGGTTGAAATCCTAACTAATATTATAAATGCGAATGTGACTTTGTTTGTTACCTTTACACGCTTAAACCGCTGAACCGATCACGATGTTTGGTATGGAGAAAGACATGGGCTACTTTTTTCTCGGGAACGCGGGTGAAACCGCAGGGTACAGCTAAGTATTATATAAAAGCAAAATGCTACTCATTCACTAATCACAATATCACAGGAAGTATAAAACCTACAGACTTGAAAGGCAGGCAGGTTCCTTATAACATCTGGAAAGGGTCCGAAATTCAGCTTCTAAGGTGGTAAAAGTGGGAAATACAGTTTGCATGTAACTTTTTCTGGAAATTAGTTGGAATACGAAACTTGGGGTCCTACCTATTTATTGTTTGGAGCAGATTATGAACCACGAGGGGGTGGAATGGGAAATTGGTTTTTGAAATAATACTTATCGCAAGATGTTATCTTCATAATTTGAATCCCACCAAAAACATTTTCATGAAAAATGTTGCCAAGAGGAGACCATATAGCTCGCACTGTCAAAAAGTTATCAGATCTCATGTAGAGCCAAGCTTCTAACTCTACACGCCCTAACTCTACAAACCCTAACTTCACAAACTCTACACCTTAGTAAAAATATGTCTTGGCCGTTTCGCTACCGTCACATGGGCGTAAAATGAAAAATTTATTCACTGCACAACAGAGGAATCTTTAGCCCACTCTCTATCTTTGCCTTTTTTCAGCGTTGATTTCCTGTTTATAATAAACGATAGATCAGGGTGATCCATGGTCCTTAGGCGATTATATTCGAGCTGACTGTTGTGCTTTAACAAGGGAACGTAGATAACCCAATATCAATGAATAAGAGCATTATTCAAACTTAGCCATTAACTTTTCTGTTATACTACAATAGTTCTTGTAGTAACGAAACGGCCAAGCCATATATTTTGACTAAGATGTAGAGTTTGTGAAGTTAGGGCTTGTAGAGTTACGGCGTGTAGAGTTAGAAGCTTGGCTCTACATGAGATCTGATAGCTTTTTGACAGTGCGAGCTATATGGTCTCGTCTTGGCAACATTTTACATGAAAATTGAAAATGTTTTTGGTGGGATTTCACTTCTTTTTGTAAGTTGCTAATGACAATATTTTTTATTTTATTATTTTTTTCTTTCTTTTTTTGGGGTGTATTAAATATCCTGAAATATGTATTTTATTATTTATAACATGGAGTTCCCTATTCCCTATATATCAATTTTCAGACCTTTAGCATCAAAATTTGCGGAAGTCTCATACAAACTTCCATCCCCTAGTTTAAGGGGTTAGGGGGGAAAAGTTCCAAGTTTTCGATTTTTTTTGTTGTTTGTGTACTAATACTTCTTACATACCAAATTTCAGCTTTCTAGGACTTCAGGAAGTACCCTAGAATTTTGATGATCATCAGTGAGTGAGTGAGTGAGTCAGTGACGAAATCAGGGTTTTTTAGATATCAATATAATATAAAGTATAAAAGCTATACAATTGAAACTTTATATGTTAAATAAGTCCCCTATTGACATCATATCCCGAGAAATTTGATTATCTGGTACAATCCAAACCTAAGTTATGAGGGTTCAAAAAAACGACGAAGCGCTTCGAGAAAAGATAGGTAAAGTCGAATCATTAATTCAGCCACAGAATAAAGATGTAACCAGTACGGAAACTACCTACAAACGGACGAAACGGCTCACTCACACAAAAATGCGCATCAACAGGGGTTCTAAGCGGTTTTCGCGGTGCTGTCAGTAGTGAGTGCCGCGTCAAGACGACTGGTCACGTACAAGTTTATTTTCGAGATATTTTTAAAAATGCCATGAGCGTATTGCGTAGTATACGGCTGTTTGAACTTTGCTTCAACAAAACCGGAGATATCGTTTTTTTAAGATTATAGTTCGTAAAACATAACACAAAATACAAATCTAAGACGGCGGCTGCAATAGATTATAATATTATTATCAACTACAACGTCATGGGTGTCGTTTTCATGGTTTTCGAAGGTGTTGAAGCCGTTAGTGCTGTCAAAATAGAAATCCAAGATGGCGGCTGCAATAGATTATCGTCTTTTTCGAGATGGGTGTCGTTTTCATGGTTTTTGAGGATGTTTTAGCCGATAGATGGGTGTCGTTTTTATGGTTTTCGAGGGTGTTGTAGCCGATAATGCTGTCAAAATATAAATCCAAGAGTGCGGCTGCGCAAAATTATGATCTTTTTCGTCATGAGTGTCGTTTCCATGGTTTTCGAGGGTGTTGAAACCGATAGTGCTGTCAAAATGTAAGTCCAAGATGGCGGCTGCAAGAAATTATCAACTTTTTCGTCATGGGTGTCGTTTTTATGGTTTTCGAGGGTGTTGAAGCCGATAGTTCTGTCAAAATATATATCTAAGATGGCGGCTGCAAGAAATTATCAACTTTTTCTTCATGGGTGTCGTTTTTATGGTTTTCGAGGGTGTTGAAGCCGATAGTGCTGTCAAAATGTAAATTCAAGATGGCGGCTGCAAGAAAATATCAACTTTTTCGTCATGGATGTCGTTTTTATGGTATTCGAGGGTGTTGAAGCCGATAGTGCTTTTGCAGTCAATAATTTGTAATTTATGAAGAATAAAGGTATTTTTTATGCAATGGTTTTTTAAATACTAGGTATTACACGCATTTTTGGGGTTGGTACGCGCCTAGCGCGCGCCCAACCGCAGCTCGCCTACGCTCCCGCCAAAACTTGTAAAAGGTTATGCCATAATGATAAGTTAGTAACCTACCAAAAAAAAAAGATCTTCAAGCTGTGTGTTAATATTAAACTGTTTTCCGTATTTTAAACTATCGAGATTAACCGACACAATGAGATACCTATTTTAAATTTTATTTGTAAACTAGCTATTTCAATTCGATTAATTGGTCACTACAGAAAATATGTTTTAATAAAAAAAAAACAATACTATAAAACATTAAAAGTGTCAACCCTATTGCTTCAATGGAGTGTAGGTGATTATTTTATCAACTAGGCTTAGTTTCCATACTGGTTACATCTTTATACTGTGATTCAGCGGAGTAAAATTACATTTACTGTGTTACCAGTTTATGATGAAAAAAAATAGTGTTGTGAAAAAATTTAAGTTTTACATTTTCAATTTTCGCGCGTAGCTTGATGAAAATGCTGGACGCCATGTTACTCAACGGTCATGCATGACGGTATTTGGTCTCTTGTAAGTAAATAAATGCGCTGATATTGGTCTCTATTGGACTAATAAAATTTTATAAATTAAAAATGAGCTATCATCCTTTTTATAAGTGTACACTAGTAGGTATTCATGCATTCAGGAACAGAATGTATGAATACTAGTGTAAAAAAATAATAATAATACTTCAGTTGACACTTTTTAGTTTACATACAGCACCATATGACGTCATTATAATGGCGGCTACTGTTTCGCTAGTTTAGAAACAGATTAAAAAAACTGAAAACTTTGAAATGAATTTTAAAATTAATTAAGTTATTTTATGAAATAAAACTAACATTTTCCGACTGCTTATTGCCTAAGTTATCTAAATTGTACATTTTTAGATTTTTTCTCACATAGAGAAAAATTACCTAATACTAAACTATTAGGTAATTTTTCTACGTAATATTGACAATCAACAAAACAACAAATAATTAAAATTAGTTAGCTCAGTCATAGTAACGACGACAGTCCCCTCAAAGAATCTTTCCCCCCAGAGTCGAAACAAACCCCCGAATTTGAAGGGAATCCCCTCCATCTGGCATCACTGTACGTACGGTACGAGTCGTCTGTCCGATTTAGGATAAGTATTAAGTGTATCTAATCACTAGCAAATCTCGACAATACCTACAGCGATAAATGCTTACAGCGCTCGAAAACCCTAGGTTGTCTATCTCTCGGGAGTCGGGGCCACCACGCGCTTGCGAGCACACCTGTATAGGTCTATTATTTTACTCTTTGGAGCACACGTTAGTGAATACTCCGTGCAGAACGAAAATCAAAACACGAGATTTACGTATTTTTGTGTTTATTACACTAATAATTGTTGCGGACGGCTGTCGCAATAAACAAAAGAATTGAAAACTGTCGTTTTTAAAATTACCGCAAGATTCTGTAAGGTAAGAAAGAATTAGGTATATATATATATTTTGTTTATTGTACACGGTGTTTTAATTATTACCTATGCTTATTAAGTAGGTAGGTAGGTACCTAGGTGTAGTTACAGCTAGTAATTAGATGTGAGGTATAAAGATAGCCGACCGCGTTGTTGCCGCACCGCACACAACGTATCGTAGATATTTCAGAGATGGCAAAAAATATATAAAACACTACAATAAAACAATTTTAAATATAATAAATGTTTCTAATAATTTTGTTTAGTATTTTATTTTACTTTGCTTGTCAAAACTGAAGCTGGAACGATCGTGTAGGTAAATTCTGAACACAAATAAATTGCGCTCTAGTGTGCGTCGCGGTAAGGTACAATTTAGAAATTTAGAAATTTTGTAGGCTATTAAACGGCGGCATTCTCTAAACATCAAACGAGTGCAACTTCTGTACGTAGTACTATTAGGTATTCTGTGTCCTAACTAGGATAAAGGGGGTCACACACGACGAAGATACGATAATATTTTATCTTAAGATATATGAGACAGTGCTATACCAGCGAAAGAGAAGGAAAGTAGGTAGGTAAGAGGTAGGTCGTAGCTTTTGTTTTCATAGTATAATGCTGTCTCATGATCTTAAGATAAAATATTATAGTATCTTTGCCGTGAGTGACCCCCTTAAGTGTAATAAGCACTTTAATTTATAAGAACCATACAGTTTTTTTTTTTAGTACCTTTTTGGTACTTTTTCGGGATTTCATACTGGTGACACTGGCTTGGCTTCATTTTCATCATTTTTGTTTTGTTTAGAACGTAGTGATTATATCCTCTTTGGTTTTGTTTTCCGAGAATATAACCACTATGACATGTTTATGTATAAAATAGATAGAAATAAGTATCTGAACTTTACGATTACATAGCTACCTACTCATTACTCTGTCTGTCTGCTGTTCTCTGTGATGAGCATTATATAGGAAGGAGATACTTGATTTTGAATCGTGACAAAGTTAAATTATTGAAAGTAAGTACAGAATTTCATTTCATATTGAGCCAGAAAGCATTTTTCCTGAATGCAATCCTCTTAAAATAAGTCAAACCAGTTGAGACTGGATACCTAGTTACCTACAGCTAGGATACTTGTCCTAAACCATAAATTCCTCATCCTGAATTTGCTGCAAAATGTCGTTTGGATGTACCTTTTTAATAGTATCTACCTATTATAAAAAATATTAAAAAAGTTACATGCTGGGTATAATTAATTAAACCTATGTAGGTATTCTATTAAATTTCTTTCAGTATCCACACTCACTGGGTTTCCTAGACTAGGAATCCTAGTGCAACCTTGGATAATATTATGAACAATGCAGATGTAAGACATATTTCTGAAGAAACAGTTAATGGTTTGTAACCTTATCCTTATTTTTTATTCAGGCATCTTTTATTAGTTGATCCAATGCTAATTTATTATCAACATAATAGGTTTTGTAGTATTATGATCCTGTAGTTTTTGTAACTTCTATTTATATACTATAATTCTGACATAATTGTGTTTTTTTTATTTGGCTTCCTGTAAATAAGTTATACCTTTGTGATAAAGCAATATGAGAGTTATTACTAAAAAAACACTGTATTTTTCTTATGTGACACAACATATAACAAACCTAGACTTTTCATTGAAATAAATGTATTTATTTTATAGTTAGAAGAGCTGTAAAGGATAAAATGAAGTCAGATAGTAGCAGAGAATGTTCTAGTTCACGGAAAAAGCCACGGCCTAATAACAAGAGCGAGTCTGACAAGTCAGATAAAAAGCCAAGGTATATATTTTTTTATATTGGAAAGGCTAGTGAATGTCCACAATCTCATTATAGTTATTGAAGAGATAATTCTCAAACTCAAAACTCAGTTATTCAGTTTAGTCTTCTTTTTTAACCAACTTAAAAAAGGAAGGTTCTCTATTCAAAAGTATGTATGTTTGTATGTCCATGATTTTTTCATTTGGCAGTAGATTGATAAGTAGGCAGATGGCCCACCTGATGGTAATTAGTCACTGCTGCCTATGGACATTTGCATTACCAGGGGGAACCAAAACACGAGTTCTCAGTTAAGTTTGTAACCAAGATTGCCAAGATCTTGGTCATGCCTCAACTCGCAATATCGACACAGAGTATCCCGATACTCTTTGAGATGGTCAGGAACTTCAGTGCTACTATGACTGGGGTTTTTGAAAACACAGACCTGTCTTCGAGGGGTTAAATCGATGCATGTCATATTCGGCTTTCCTCCACCACGGATCGAGGGATTGGGCTGTCATCTGCATAGCAGTGAAAATTAGGAGTGGCTGACATATCATTGACACAAGTCATTGATGTGTAGGATGAACAGCGTGGGCGATAGCACGCAGCCTTGTGCGTTACGCCATTTATATTCTTGATATCGGAACAGCATCCTTCAACGACGACCTTGATGTTCCGATTATCAAGAAAGCTGGACACACAAGTGCATATTCCCTTGGGAACTCCGATAAGATACCTACCTTGATTATACCACCACCGGGTCGTAATAGGTAGATAGTCTAACTAAATATATCGTGTTATTAAATTCGAAATTTTTGTTTAAGTTAGGTCTCCAGCTAGGCAGCTAATATGCTACTTCGAAAAATATTCACCGTAATGTAATAGCATAGCATAACATATAATTAAATGATGAATTTAAATGGAAAATTATAACCGCTATGAAGGCATTTCTAGTATTCGAGCAATGCCCCTCTAGGTTAGACTGTACCAAATGTTATTGACTATGGATCTACACTGCGCTTGTTCGGACGTACATGCACATGGCCGATTTTATATTAATTACATGAATGTTTATAATGGTTACAGTAGACCTCCGAAAAAACCCATAGAATTGGAAACTGATACATCCGTATTGCAAAGACGTCAGAAACAAATTGACTATGGCAAAAATACAGTCGGCTATCATAATTATCTTCAACAGGTACCCATGTAAGTAATTATAAAATTAATGTTATGCCTTTGGTTTAGATATTTACACTTGTATTCATAAACACATTTATTAGCACAGCTAAATAAGTTTTAACACACTTTATAGATTATTTATTATCTTGTCAAGTTTTTTTTACTTTCTATATGTGTTTGATGACAATATCACCTAAGTAAGTGATAATGTGGCCGTAGGTGGTAAGCAAACAAAGCCTAGAAGAAATTGGCTCTCTAAGTGTAGCTGCCGGAACACCACGGTAGGTGCTTCGTGAAAGGTTTACGTTTCAAGTAAAAAGAAAACAGAGACCTAGTTAATATAAAAGAATCCAAGTCCTGTGATGTGAGTACTATTTGTAGAGGTTGATTTGGCCCAGGTTAGTCCTCCGCTCCCCCGACGTGTTGCCACCTTGTCGTTATGTTCGTGGACTTGCAGGTCCCGTTGATCCCCAAGGCTATACCAGTCAGGGCCACGCATGCTGGGCAGGCTTGGGGTTAGGGATCTGACGAAGAGCAACACACTCCCTTCCTTTTCCTTCCCTTCGTTCCACTTCCCATCCCTAAAGGGCGGTTCTGCTCCCGGTACCTCTCGGTAAGACAAAAAGTCAGACCTCAAGTATAGAGCGAGGAGGTATATCTTTCCATCGGTAAGTCGAAAATAACATTTAATTACTATATTATTTGTAAAAAACATAAAAATATACTGATCAATGTGAAATTCCAAACATTAACAACATTATTGCTACAATTAAAAAAATATATACATTGCCCGATGTGTACTCGCTTAATCAACGCAATGACCAAGTCCGCTTGCAATGTACTGCATGCATTGCGTCCTCTATACTTCGACCAAGGACATTGCTCGGCGCCATTTTATCGATAGTGAGGTGACCATGTTGTTAAATAAAATCATCGATAGAATTTTTAACTATATTAACAATTGACAAAGATAATTTTTGAATTATTTTGTATTTAATTAATGATAGTATATTTTTAGTTAGACGTATTATATGGCTTCAATAATATTGAAATGTAAGCGCTTCGTCTGTCAGTATTTGCTTGCAGCCATGGCGGAACGATGTCAGAGTAGTGAAGATGATGAAAAATAATGTCAAAAAGTGAAATTAAAATCAGCCATGAAATGCGGAAGATAACAAGCATTTTAAACTACTAATTAGACAGAGAGATCCGACATGATTTGTGACGTCATTTAAGGTTACGACCATTAAAACTCCATACCTACGAAATTCTGTTTTACTAGAAAGAGCTAGAGACAAATCTTTGATGCCTTATATCTTAGATATTTTTTCTGCTGTTTCATATGAATGAGCTTTTAATATAGTAAAAATCATGCATATTCTCAATTGGTGTATCGTCCAAATCGCCGCCCAAAATCATTTCTCGCGTAATGTTCAAATGAGTACCTATATTGATTTTGCTTTAAAATCTAGTCTTTCAATCAACGCTTTCTCACGTTTGATTTTTTAAGCGCATGCGATACTATTATCCATTTCACACGACATCACTCCAGTAAATTCAATGGCATACTGATGATGATATTATTGACAATGTAATAGCCCAATTTCAATACTTGCGATACTTGGATCGTGATAATATTGACAATGTAATGCACCCCAATGAAAAGTCTACTATAAAAAAATATCGATAAATATGGGTACATCTCTAACTGGAATACCAGTAAATAACAATTGTGCAATTTATATTTTCTTAGTTATTTTATAGTTGTTAAACAATCCAGCACTATTCATTAATATTTTCCTAAATATTTTGCACACCATTTTCAGTTATCAGTTTTTAATATTTATTATTTATTCTCTTTTTTTTTCTAATTTTGAACAATAATATTTGCACAAAAGTATGCAAATGTCACTTAATTGGCAATAATTACTGTGACGTCAAATATTGCAAGATTTCACAAATTATCAAAACCATCCTTATTATCATTACCCTAAGTTTTGTTTTTAATAGTTGCGATTATCGTGCAAACTTGACCAACGGCTGTTAAGTTATGTATGTATTGCAAATATGACATGTCGTGTAAGTGGTAGAATCAATTGTAACGTTCATAAGTGCCTTATTAGGGCCTAAACTGAATAAATGATTTTTGAATTAGAATTTTGAATTTGTGTGTGCAACCGGCGACAGCGGTTCTAGTACAAAAGTTCCTCAAAGGCCTTTCCAACCTTATTTACCTAAACGTGGAGCGGCGGGTCTGGTGGGCACTTACACTGCCTCCAGACACGGCCTTTTTCAAGGCCACCGCCGGTCAACCCGTTCCACATATGGCAGGAGGCCTGGCCTTAACCGGCCGGGCCCGCGAAGGAAGCGGCGGAGCGGGAAGATAGCATCGACTCCCTATCCGCCGCCGACGACGTGGCGGGCGGCATTTGGCCTTTGCGGGCCGGATGCCGCCCTAAACGGGGACCTGTGGGCGGTAGATCGAGGGATCTGTCACCGACGTAAAAGGTCCCGTGCTGAAGGCACCCAAGTAATCCTGGGCGCCTCGGCGGTGGTGGGGCGGGGCTTGGCTGTCTCATGTGCCAAGCCCCGCCCCAAAGAGGAGGGTTCCCTGTAGGGAGCGTGCCGTTGGCGAGGCAGGCGGCTCAAAAGCTAGTCCTCTCCCGCAGCCTCGCCATACGGCAGAGAAGGAATACAGTGGGGCTTTAGTCAGTACGAGTTTGACATAACCCGGGCGCTTCCATCGAAGTCCCCCGGGTATCCATGAGGATATCCCCAACAAAAAAAAAGTTTGGTCCTCCGGGTATTTCCACTCTGCCGCGTGGATTCTGTTCAATCCTCACTCAGACAGCTGTAGCGGTTCACATGAATTAAATGGCAGAATGGCACGCATTCTCAAGTGCCATACTAGCGATGTGTCAACTCGGTTCACCAAATCGGTTCAAACCGGTTTGCCGTTCGAACGAGCCAAATCGATTCGAAGATAGTTTAATTAAACCGGTTTGATTCGCTCGCCGCGGCGCCGGCCGTGCGTTGAGTCGAACGTCAGCTAGCGCCGACGCGCGGACGACTCGACGCGAGTCTGACTGATCACTGAACGAGTTGTGACTTGCAAATACGAATGAATGAATCGAATTACCGACCGAACCGAACTGATTTCATTCAAAGTGTGTGAGTGCTTGTTTATGTTTTCGAACTTACGTAGGTTTTGTTGGATGTCTATAATAATCCGGTTCCTAAGTTCCTTTATTCTACGAACAACCATTCGTAAGCTACAGATCAAATTGTATCAAAATGTATGGAATAAATAAAAGCTACATAAGGCATAAGGAAGTAGCTCATACTTTAATTTCGATAGTGTAATTATACATATGCCAGTCAATATTTATTTAAACGTGCTTTTCATTTTAAACAAAAACTATTGTTTCTTTCGTTATCCTACCTAGTGTATATTTTTATGACTTTTTAATTCATGAAAAACTGTATTTAATTATTTTTAATATGAATAAACCAAGCCTATAAGCCAAGATCTAAATTGCATCGGTCAGTTCGATTTCGGTACGTTAAAGTATGTTTTGTATGCTGTTATTCGAATTGGATGTGAATCGGTTTGAAACGGTTTCAAACCGATTTGCTTATTTTTTCAAACCGATTTAACCGCGTTGCCCATGACTATGCCATACCCCTAATGTTACGCTAGTAGTCTCCGACCGACAGTCTGACCGAAGCCGATTAATCGACTATCGCCACAATTATCGGCCGACGAGTTGTCTACAATTTAAACGATTTTAAAACTTATAAATGTATGTTTTGATTGGCGATGGCGCCAGTCCACAGCGCAGTGTGGCCCCCCGCGCATCGCCACGTCCATCGCGGTCTCGCTCATTCAAAAAAGTCCATTCAATTTCGGCTCTTTGCTAGAAACCTGGCTTTGGCCAAAACTTTCGCCGAAGGTGTTTTTTTTGGCCTAAAAAGACTCAAAGCAAATTATTTTGAACAAACTACTTTCAGTTTTGCGCTATACTAAATTAATCTTGATTACATATTCTTTGGCATTCTATTGTAGATTGAGAAAAATAAAATAAATTAATTAAGTTTACTTACAACATTTTATTTTCCTAGAGATCAACGTACAAAGGAACATCCAAAAACACCAGAAAAATTTACTAAATACAGTAGGAGATCATGGGATACTTTAATTAAAATCTGGAGGAAAAAGCTTCATGAATATGACACAAATGCCTCTACAGATCCTGAATCTGATGGAAAAAGTGATGATCCTACATTCGATAATTAGGTGTATATGAAGTTATATTATAGTGTGTACAAATTTTAAGTACGTGCAAGGTACTTGTTAATACATTGAATGTCATTAATTACGTTCTATGTTTTGATCACATTATAAGAAGTCTTAGTAATAAACAATTAAGCTAATGTTGCTACACCATACTTAGTTAACGTTGCACTACTTTTGAAATACCAGAAATGTAACTTAATGATATTGTTTTTTTTATAATAAACACTTAAGTATTTGTTACCCATGGTATTTTTATAGGTATAATAGTAAAAATAAAGAACTGATTTCATACACAAAGCATTTGAATTTTATTTAAAACATTCCAAAATATTATTCAATTTAGTTAATTGGTAGTTCAATTCTGTTGAGGATATCTCTGGCTTGTTTTACAACTGTATTTATTTTGTTTTCATTGGCTAGTGTTTGTAGCTTTTCCATGTATTCGTCAATGTTTGCCTCTGTAGGAGCTGCTGGTCCCCCTAGTGAAAAAAAAATTAAGATAATCAATCATAAACATCACTATTATCAGGGCACCAGGTATCTCAAGAAATAGAGCACCGAAGGAGGCAGTACAAAATGCTTTCACACAGTTTGTCGAATCTAGATCACCAGAGTTCTATCGCAAAGGCATAAATGACCTTCCTATTCCTATTGGCCGTGTGTGAATGTCCCAGAATATTTATTTATTTATTAGATGGCAGCAATGTATAGATAATAATGGTAATTATTTTAATTAAATAAATATGCTAAAGTAAAAAAAAAAACTAATTTCAATTTTTCTGTACAAATCGGCATATTTTTTTTATAATACTAAGGTGGCAAACAAGCGTACGGCCCGTCTGATGGTAAGCGGTTACCGTAGCCTATTGACGCTTGCAACACCAGGGGCATCACACGCGCGTTGCCGACCCTGCAAAAATTTCTTCACACCTTTCTTGAAGAACCCCATGCTGTACTCCCTTAGGAAAACCACGGCGGGGAGCTCGTTCCACAACATGAGCGTCCGTGGTAGAAAGCTCCTTTGAAACCGCACTGTACGAGACCAGTTTGGCTCCAATGTGTGAGGATGAACTCCCCGTCGATGGCGAGAAGTGCAATGGTAAAATGTAGCCGTGGGCATCAAGTCAAACAATTCCTCAGAACACTTTCCATTGTACATGCGGTAGAACACACGTAAGGAGGCAAAGTTTCTCCTAAGACTCAACGGCTCTAAACCGCTTGTGAGTTCGGGATCGTCGACAATTCTAATGGCTCGGGAAGCCCGTATGCTGGTAACTTCGATAAAAGACCACGGTGCCAGACCCGATCGAACGCCTTTGCCACATCTAGGCTTACTGTTAATGCCTCACCTTGAGTCTCAAAGGCGAGTGATCGGTGCGTGAGATACACTAAAAGATCACCAGTTGAGCGACTGTGGCGGAAGCCATATTGTCGGTCGCTCAACAAGTCGTGATCCTCTAAGTATCTCAGGAGTTGCTTGTTGATCACTCGCTCCATCACTTTTGAGAGAAGGGTGATGGTGATCGGCCTGTAATTCGTCGGGTCTGATCTATCGCCCTTTTTAGGCACTGGGTGCACATGGGCAGTCTTCCACGAAGACGCGACTTTCATTTTGGAGTAGTAAAGCGCGAAAAGACGCGTTAGGACACAATTCAGGAACACAGCTTTAGCACCACTGCCGGTATACCGTCAGGCCCACTCGACTTATGAACGTCTAGAGAGAGCAACTCCTGCCGGACCTCCCGTTGGGTTATACGGATCTCCGGCATGGAGTTGACACAACGCGGGATGGTAGGCGGTGTAGCGCCCCCATCATCCAAAGTCAAGTTTGAGGCAAAGAGAGAGCCTAAAAGATCAGCCTTCTCCTTAGCACTATGAGCCATGTTCCCGTTCGGCTTACGTAGTGGTGGCAAGGACGACTGACAAAAGTTTCCCTCAGCAGATTTGGCAAGAGACCAGAAGGCGCGATTCCCAGAAGGGAGGCTAGCCAGCTTCTCACCAATTCTGCCAACAAAATCGAACTTAGCCCTGGCAATCAAGCGCTTACTAAACCTCGAGGCAGCATTCAATTTGCGTTTCGCATCAGAGATGTTAGGATCCTGATTAGTTCGGGCCGTGGTCCAAGCCTCATACAAAGTACGCATATTACGTCTTGCTTCTTTGCAGGGCCGATTAAACCATGGTCGTTTCTTCACCCCTGCAGCCACTAGCGGGTTAGGGATATAACATTCCATACCCGCCAGTATCGTCTCAGCAACAGCAGCTGCATAGGTGTCAGGATCCTCGTATGCGAAGCAAAGCTGCTTCCACGGGTACGATGCGAAGAAGTCACGCAATCCATCCCAATCTGCTGACTTGTAGTGCCACACGCGACGCCGTCCAGGTGCCCGGAACGAATCGGGCCGCGCGCAAGGCACTTGTGACCGGACAAGACAGTGATCCGATGAGCCAAGTGGCGCATCCACTGTGACAGAATAGCTGTCCGGTCGTGTAGTCAGCAGAAGGTCCAGTAAGGAGCTACTGTGGCTCTCAATATCTGGTATTCTCGTGGGAGAAAGAACCAGTTGTGAGAAGCCATAGGCCAGGGCAATGTCGTGAGCAGTTCTCCCCGCGCAGTCAGTGGACCGAGAACCAAGCCACTCAGCGTGGTGAGCGTTAAAGTCTTCTAGAATCACTAACTCCGCAGAGGGGTACTGCCCAAGTACCTTGTCAGTCGTCGATTGCAGGTGCTCAAATAATCGAATTGTGTCCAAGTCACCGCTGTGGGACCTGTAAAGGCACGCGTAGATTCGGGTGTGGCCGCCGTGTTCTACGCGCGCCCACAAAACTGACAGGTCTCGGTCTTCAAGGCCGTGGAGACGACGACAGCAAATATCCTGCCTGACGTACATACATACCCCGGCACGACGCATAAAGTTGTGCTCCAACTTATACCCAGGGTACTCTAGATGCGATGTATCATCAGGGCAGGATAATTGCGTCTTCGTGAGAAAAAGCAAGGTCGGCTGTGCAGTCTCGAGATGTTGGTGGACTGCATTGATGTTGGCATGAAGTCCCCTGATGTTGCAAAAGTCCATTGAAAGTGTGGATGGGGTGGGTGGCCGCTGAGATCCTATTTCTTTTATCTTTCCTGGCCATGTTTAAAAAAGGATGAAGAGGGAGTCCAGAGGAGTCGCTATACTGGCAGCGGAAGGGACAAAGTGCAGCGTCATTCCGCCAAAGTGCTGCACAGGTAGAGAAGTTTGTTGGTGCGGCAGTCGGAAGGGCCCTCGATCCCCCCCCCCCCCCGGCACAGTTGGCCGGGTCCACACCGGTCTCCTCCTCCGGCACGGCCAACTGCACCAGAGATTATTCGCAAGGCGGTGGGACAGCCTCCCTGGGTGGAGATTAAGTGATCCCAGGGTTCGGGACCCCTACAACCTGCGGGCGGCCAGCGGACAGCCGTTTCATCGGGTCTCCCTGACCGCCGCAACAACAAGCCATGCCTACACAACCCTACGGCGTTACTACACCGCTGGTCCCCCCTCTGCCAGCACAGCGCCTCCTCATGGAGTTCTGGCTACTTTACTCACCGCAGGAACACAACACTACATTGAAGTAGTATTATGCGATCTTCTGTATGGTGGAGGTACTTCCTCAGTCGGGCTACTCCAAATTTCGAACGGGAAATTCCGTGTTGCCCTCCTTCTCACATAATATAGGTACCTAATCGATAGATACGGCCGCGGCGCCGTGGCACTCAGGCACTATGCAACGCGCGCGCAGTGTCAAACACCCGACGGACGAATGACGGGCGGCTAGATAAATGGGTCAAGTTCAAAGGCGCTAGCGCCGCGCCGCACTCCCTTCCCCGCGCCTTGCAGGCATGGGTTTGTGTAGATATACATAATCTTTGCGATGCGCGTAGAGTTAAACATTCAAAAGGGAAATTAAATTAATACCTATTTTTGTATGAAAATAAAATCCAACAAATTATTAAAAGTCGTAAAACAAAAGTTGTTGCTTATGGTGTTAGCTATCTAGTCCTGCAAGGTTGTTGGTGTTTTACAAATAACCCTGTATATAAAACAAACATAATGCAAACGAATATTAACTAATCAAGATGAGGTGTGTTTAATATCAGAGCCCTGAGCACGAACCACTTGCGTATCGCCTTGGTAAAGTTATCGTGTCGAGTAGGTGTCGTTTTTGACAGAAGTTGTATCGTCTACTCGATACCCAGCTTGCGAGCTACGTTAAATTCGTTTAGAAATTTTGTAGCAATAATTTTTAATTTTAATGTTATGTACAAAACAAAATAAAAATATTTACTCAAAAACATCAAATAAAATAAAGAACCTGCATATTTGATATGTTTAGATAAAAATAAAAAGGTAATATAACAGCAAAATTTTCACGGGTGTATTGTTTTTTTCTCCAGTCTAATTCATGATCGAAAAATAAAAATTGTTGAACGTAGTCTATTTAGTCAAAATTGTTATAAGGCAAAAAAGCGCACGAAGATACTTTTTTAATTTATTTTTAGCAAGTAGATCTAAGTTTATAGGTTTGAATTTAGAAGTAATAAATAGTAAGACAGTCTTGTGACTCCGAAGGAAATTAACACGGTGATCCTTAATTTTAGTTAGTGTTTTAGCAGTGTTAATGGATTGGATTTCACTTAACTTAAACTATTGACACTTATCTTGCATTACAAATCTTATTATAATTATTATAAAGTTTCATAATAAACTATTTAATATAATTACTCTCGAATGCCGAGGTTATGAGTTCAAATCAAACCTTACAATGAGCTTGATCTTTCAGTGTAGAAATCAAAGCATAGTGGGGTACGATGTAGTACTTACTCTGTCTGGCTACCACTCTCAAGTTGAAAATCTATAACCAAGCACCTATCGGTGTGTTTCGGCAGTCACACTTGAGAGCTAGTTGCCTTATAGGAGTCGTGTATTTACTACCTACAGCCACATCATCACTTATATCATGGTGAGATTGTAAACCAACATTTATAATTAATCAAAAAAATACATAATATGACGAAGAAATCGCACGAAAATATTGTTAAATCTAAATGGTAGATTTTCGTATAGTAGTAAAAAAAAGAACACGAGGCTTCCCTATTTAATGTTTAGAATGTTGTGATTGATTTCCACAAAATTAATGAATATGATTATAAATAATAAATATAAACTAAAAATCATAACACTTTTTTTAAATCATCACATAAAAAAAAAAAATTACCAATACCTACCACTACACGTGAAAATAACATTAAGGAAAGCTGTCACTGAAAAAATGGCGGCGAGACGGTTGACGCTAGCTGGCTTGCGAGTAGACGATACCATACGTCAAAATATGTTCCGGCTACCAAATTCAATACCAAGCTGCGTATTCGTAACGTTCATGAGCGTGACGTCGGAAAACGTAGCAACTATCAAATGTGTTCGTGCTGCCGATTTGCAGGTCCGTTAACGTTTGGCTCCTTTCGATTTTCAAATTCTCATACAAATTTGAGTTAGGGCACTCGATACGATGACGCTGCGATTACGATAGATGTTCGTGCTCGGGGCTCTGACCTGGCAATCCAACTGCCTGCAATCCCTGTACTAGTGCTGCTACAAGAGCCCGTCGATGCGCCATGTAGCCCGCCGTGCGCTCGACCGCTACTGCAGTCTCAGCTCGAAGCTTAGACGTCGCAACACTCACTTCCTCGGCATGTCGTTGCAAAACAGCATTCTGGAATCGGTCGAAATTATTACAAGTAAATAATGTTACAAACAAAAATTACACTAAAGAAGTCCCAAAGGAGGATGGACTAAAATTTGATATTTTACCCTTTTAAATTTGTATTTAAATGAGACATTAAAAGTTATATACACATAATTAATGTTAATATAAAAAATATACGTCACTCTTAGGCTGCGTTTCCACCAGAGATGCGTAGCGAGCGAGGGATGTGTTTTTATCACAGAACAATAAAAACAATAGAAATAGCAAGTGGGCGTGGCCCGCGTACCCCCACGTTTGCGTAGCTCCGCAAATGTCGAGCACCACACACAATGGCCGCCATTGAATGGCGCACATCAGTATCGTTTAGTCTCTCACAAATGCACGGTTAGCTACTCAATTAGAGATTGAAGTCATCGATAACGAGCTATCGATATTTTTTAAACTTACAATAAAATTGTGATTACTAGGTAAATGTAGTAATAATTTAATCTGTAATGTATCTTTGAATTTGCAAAATCGAATAAGTAGTTTCAGAGATATCTCCTACAAACTTTATGTTACCTCTTCATAATACCTCATACAAAATGCAACTCTATTTTTTTTATTTTTGACATTAATATAAACATGTAAATTATATTCTTATCATAAAGAAGATTATTCTTTTATAAAGCGTATTTTATTTAAATAAAAATTTTGTTCTACAAATTGTTTTTTTTTTTTTTTTAAATACCTA
Source organism: Tetheella fluctuosa (assembly GCA_951216915.1). Classification (NCBI taxonomy): domain Eukaryota; kingdom Metazoa; phylum Arthropoda; class Insecta; order Lepidoptera; family Drepanidae; genus Tetheella; species Tetheella fluctuosa. The sequence continues at coordinate 7,875,904 of OX578227.1, read as the reverse complement.
TTTAACGATTTGTTTACGGTATTGAGAATATAAGCGAGTTAAAAAATAAATTGTCGATAATAAGTAAAATAGGACAGTGATACATCCCTAGAGAAGGAAAAATCGAATGATTTCATTTAGCAAATATCAACATTACAGGTATAGAAATACATCATATAATTGAGTGCATTTATTATCGTGACATCCACCGTCGAGTAGCGGAACTAGCTCATCAAACTATGTCACGTGAGCATTAAATGAAAATGGTAATACACACTTAAAAGAAATAGATAATTATCAACTCTATCATAACAGCATTGTGTTCTTTTTCAAATACGCGACAACTGATCTTTTGGCTTTTATGACAAAATTAAAATCCATCAATCATAGAGAGGATTTGCTTGTGTTATAAAATAAGGAGTATCCTTCAGATGTGTTAGTTGGGTACGCTGGTTCAGATACTAATGAAGGGGCATACTTCTCCTATTGTTTTTATTGTTCTGTGGTTTTTATCCGCTATAGGATCGCTTTATTTTCACAGCTTAGCACGTCATAGATTTAATGTAGCGATCCTATTGGCGGATAAAAACACATCCCTCGCTACGCATCTTTGGTGGAAACGCAGCCTTAGGACACTTTTGTCCATCCTAAAGGTTATAAAAGTATTAGTGAGAAAAGTGTACCTGTTGCTCATAATCTGAATTAGCTTTTCTCAACTGTCTTAATTCAGATTCCCTCAACTTATTATGTTGCAGAAATTGATCTGTAAATATTGGTATGTCTGTGTCTCCAGTTAACTCTTCACCCTGTTGAAAGATACAATGTATAATCACACTAATATTATAATCTAGCTGTTCCCCGCAGTTTCACTCGCGTTCCGAGATATTATGTTCCCGGGATAAAAATAGCATATGTGTTAGTCCAGGGAGTCAGCTACCTCCATACCAAATTTCATCAAAATTAGTCCAGCCGTCTGAGCGTGAAGCGTAAAGAAGTAACATATAACAATAAATCTAAGTTTGTTTTGAAAAGAGTAATTGCTAAAAGCAAGTTCAGAGTTCCATACTCAGAGGGCCCGAAACGGAAACCTATTTAATTGTTGTGCCATATCTGTCCTTCCGTCTGACTGTCTTGGGCTTCTAACTCGACTCTGGCCTGCCCTCTTAATACTTACAGAAGCAGGCGTGATACAGGGCCTTGGACGAGGTGGTGTTTGTTGGCGCGATGCAACTATAACTGCCGGTGGTGCAGGTGCAGTACCATTTGTGACTGAGACATTTTGATCAGGATTTTGTTGTGGAGTTGCCACTGGGAAATAATACAAGTTAAAAAGTTAATATAATTTAATTTATTATATTACGTCGTAATTATTACTTATTGATTTTATTTACTTACCTGGAATGGGGGCTGTACTATCAGGAGCAGGCATATTATGTTTGATTTTCTTAGATACAACCGTATCTTTTTGTTCTATCTGCTGCTTTCTAAAGTCCTTATAAGCATCTGTCTTTTTATATTCCTCCCATTCCCGGATGTATCTATAAGTTATTAACAATTACACAAAGGAGAATCGGATAAAAATGTATGGAAGCGTCTATAGTCGCTGGTCAATGTTCGAGCGCATAACAAATTCGCGATGGCAACGTGTGCCTTAATAATAGGTACTTTTGCGTATGCATGGATGGAAATTAACGACGAATCAGGTGTTAATATTGAGAATTGTTTATTAAAATGATTAAGAAGACGATTAATATGGATTTAGATATGTTAACAACGTGGAATGTGGACGGAGTACATAAAATTGCAGACTTTATTCCTCTTTATTAATTACTAGCTTTCGCCCCGCAGTTTCACCCGCGTTCCCAAGGGATCTTATGTTTTCCCGGTATAAAAAGTAGCCTATGTTCTTCTCCGTACCATAGGCTATCTGCATACCAAATTTCATCGCGATCGGTTCAGCGGTTTAAGCGTGAAAAGGTAACAAACAAACTCACTTTCGCATTTATAATATTAGTTAGGAAGTTAGGATTTAGAACATTTACACATACACAAAGATAGGATAGATGGGATTAAACATTAGCCAAGGTTCCAGATTCGACAAGCATCAGACATAACAATCATTAATCATTTAATAACTCCTAACTCCGATCATCATAAACTATTTAATTTCGTGCTTTGATACACCGTCTTCCCAGAAAAACATGGAAATAATAATAACAGAGTAACATGACAGTTTATTTGGAGGGGGCCCTAGGTCGGACGCAATTCAAAAGACAAACACGGCGGGGGACTAGATACTTATAATAAAATTAAAATATTTAAAGAAGGATGTAATTAGTCCTCACCGTTCTTTATCCTGATCTGCAGCATCTAAATATTGTTGTTTTTCTTCAGCTGCTAACTTGCTCCATTCACTAGCTAATTGTCGTGTCAGCTCGGCAAATCCAAGATCTGGTTGCTCAGCACGTAACTGATCACGGCGTTCATTTAAATACCTTACATAACCTGAAACATTTATGTAAATGCTTACTTTTAATTATGGGGACTTAATCGGTTATGGCTATGGCATTCATGGACAATAATTTCAGCATACCATTTTTTTGTTGGTATCTCATAATTTTCAAGCACAATGTCCTACTATATTATCAAACTTGTGATTGCATCGCGTGCCCACTTACGATAAAAAAACCGGCCAAGTGCGAGTCGGAATCGCGCACCGAGGGTTCCGTACAAACTTCGTCCATCGTTCGTCCATCACGGGAAATGCACAATTTTATTTATTTACTGTATTTGAGGTTGGTGCCAATTAAGCTAGACCTCTAAATTGTATGAGCGCCCATAAAACTCAGAGGTCTTTATTAATTGGCGTAACTATGTATGTATGGGGACACCCTTTAATTTTCAACTTTTTTTATTTTTTAGAATTTTTCCTTTATTTGTGCTGTAAGACCTTGCTTTTTGCCATTTTTTTATATTTGAGTTGATTGAATGAAAGGTAAATTGCGGTTTACGATTTATGACGTATTAAAAAAAAACTACTAACTAGATCTCGTTCAAATCAATTTTCGGTGGAAGTTTGCATGGTAATGTACATCATATATTTTTTTTAGTTTTATCATTCTCTTATTTTAGAAGTTACAGGGGGGGGGTCCAACATTTTACCACTTTGGAAGTGTCTCTCGCGCAAACTATTCAGTTTAGAAAAAAATTATATTAGAAACCTCAATGTCATTTTTAAAGACCTATTCATAGACAACCCACACTTAAGGGTTTGACGAAAAATTTTTTTTTGAGTTTCAGTTCTAAGTATGGGGAACCCCCAAAATTTATTGTTTTTTTTCTATTTTTGTGTAAATCTTGATGCGGTTCACAGAATACATCTACTTACCAAGTTTCGACAGTATAGCTCTTATAGTTTCGGAAAAAAGTGACTGTGACATACGGACGGACAGACAGACAGACATGACGAATCTATAAGGGTTCCGATTTTTGCCATTTGGATACGGAACCCTAAAAAATTGCGTTGCATGATAGTCAACTTAGTGTGCATGTGCATACCACTAATTAGCATCGAAAAAATAACGAATTCCATACATAATATGATCCAAACATTCGTTATCAGTGTCATGGGCATGCGTACGGTGGCATACCTACCCATTTGTGCTAAATAAAGACAAGACAGCCGGTGGAGAGTTGTGAAGTGAAGTACCGCTTGTTCCTATTTAGCATACCCAGTTTTTTTAATCGGTTGGCTCGCGAATGGGACTCGCGTCCCAAAACTACCTACAAAAAAAAAAAAAACCAGGAATCACGACTCAACTTATGCCAGTTTCGCTTTACTCTCCAAATTACCTAGAAACTGGACGTCACTTGTAGACATTGAGTATCCCAAAACTATTTGAGATGGTAAGTGTCTTCGAACTTCGGTGCTCCTACGACTCGGGTTTTTTCGCGGTAAACGTGCAGACCTGTGTCTTCGAGGAGTTAAATCAGACTAAATTAAGTCTCCCCCATTCCGAGACCCATTCCAAGGACTTCAGATCAGACACAAGTCGTATTTGAGTTTAATCCACCACGGATTGAGGGATGTTAGCACGCAGTATATTGGGCATCTCCATTACTGTCATCCTCACAGCAGTAAATGTTTGTCCAACATATCTTTAAATGCAGGGTGAACATCGTGGGTGATAGAACGCAGCCATACGGAGCTGCATACGTTAACGTCAGACTATTCATAAGTGCTTGTGAAGGCCTATTTGAATAAAAAATATTTTCATTTTCATAACGACGACCTTTATGCTTCGATTATCAAGAAAGTGTATACCCAAGAGTTCCCATAATCCTACGGGAACTCAATAAGACACGTTAGTAATGCCCTGTGCCAGACCCGGTCGAAGGCCTTAGCGATATCTGCGCCAACTGCCAATGCCTCGCCTTTACTCTCTACGGCTTCAGCCCATCCATCGGTGCGTCAGGTCAACAAGAAAATCACTGCATGCACGCCCATAAGAAGACCTAAGTGTTGATTACATACTTAATCACCTTAGAGAGAAGGTAGGTAATCGCTATAAGCATGCATAGTTGGATGGTCTCCTGTAGTTACTATTACAATATTGTTTGGTGTCAAATAAATATGGCAATTAATTCAATGATTTTCCACAAGGAATGCCAAAGTAATTATTCGCCATTAGCCACTATTTAGGGCATTTCTAATTACCATGGTACAATTCTATTATCATACAACAACTGGTATTATACTCGGGCTTCGTCCGCAAGATTAGCAGGATTATTAGACACACATGTAGTTACGCATACAGAACTACCAATCTCACACTTTAGTTTAGATACCCTCATTATTTTTATATTCAATTAAAATATATTTAAAAAAATGGAGGGTACCCCTATCTTACTTGGCTGATTCGTCGTCTTTGTTAGTCATTCGCATTTCAGTGCCTGGCCAGTCCACACGTTCTAATTAATAACAAATTATTATTCATCATCAAGTGTAAATTTAAATCATGTCAAAAAGACAGTGTTCGGACCCAATTAAGAACATATTAAGAAAAAAAAATCGAAAATTGGAAAGGAAATTACTTAGAAGCAAAGGCGCAGACGCTCCGTGGATTCAGATTCTTCAACATATTCATTAAATTATTTAGCAAATAATGTAGAAGGTATGTTATTCAGTTTATAAATAGGTAAAATTAAGTTTAATGGTAATTCGAACATCGACGATGATTATCATCCTACCCTCTCAAAGTAGGTACACGTTCAAGATTTGCTTCCGGTCTGTTTGGACTGATTTTTGTATTGTACTGTTCTCATATTGAACGAATCTCAAAATCACCTTTTCCCAAAATGACTGATTTTCTAAATGTCATTGTTTAAGAATGTACGAAATAAAACTGTCAAATAAATGTACAGTCAGTAACACTTTATTTGAATATCTCTAAATTAACTAAATACCGAAAATAAAAAATATTATTCTAAAAAATATTAACACTTTATTTGAATATCTCTAAATTAACTAAATACCGAAAATAAAAAATATTATTCTAAAAAAATATTATTACATTCAAGAAACAAAAATTATTTTTCACAAAAAAACAAAAACCGACTCCAATACATTTAACGTTAACAAAAAATAAAATAAAATGAATTATTCTGCCACTAGTGGTAAGTTAGTAATATTAAAATAGATTTTTGCAATTTCATTTACATGGATGACACTTTTCTCCAGTTATTTTGATTTAAAAACAAAACTTCTGAACTGATTTTGATGCTATTTGAATGGAACCAATCTGAAAGCATATTATCCTCTCCATTATTATCCTTTTAAATCCTAACTTCCTAATCCTAACTAATATTATAAATGCGAAAGTGAGTTTGTTTGTTTGTTACCTTTTCACGCTTAAACCGCTGAACCGATCGCGATGAAATTTGGTATGCAGATAGCCTATGGTACGGAGAAGAACATAGGCTATTTTTATCCCGGGAAAACATAAGATCCCTGGGGAACGCGGGTGAAACCGCGGGGCGGAAGCTAGTCAGTTTATAAATTAGTGCATTCTCTTTTTGATAGTTGTGATATTCTGTAAAAACTGAATTTCTGTTCTTTGCCCAGCTTGTAACTCATTCAGCTGATTTTTATAGCAATTGTTGAATAAAATAACACGCCTTTGTCGAGTAGCACCGCTAAACATGGAATTTTCTATTCGGGTGTCCTGATATTTTGCCTCTTTCCTCAGTTTGTACAAAAACCGCATCAGGGTTGGTTTGTGTGGCATCCGTGTGTTCAATCTTCTATGCCAACCCTCTATTGCATTGTTTGTGCGATGCTTATCTTTTGCGCAACTAATAAAAGACGAACACACAGACATCCACTGTTTTGAGAAGTATTTTTTAAAATTAGTTATTTCTTGTGTTTCTGGGAAAAGGGCTTGCAGCGATGTCCATGCACTATGAATTCTTTCTTGGGGAAGTAATGATAAATTAGCACACATCCTTACTAATCTTCTACCCTCGGGTGTGGTTGTTACCTTTAATTTGTCTGCCTGCTTCCACACTGCCCTGTTATTTCTGCAGACGGAAAATTGTCTTTTATGGCATTGATTATAGCAATTTCAAAGTCGCACTTAAATATATGAATTCTCAATCCCAATATGTTCTTCAGCAACCTAAACATCCTGGTATACGTCTCTTGAGATTTGTTAGGCAAAAACACATACACAATAGGCACCACGTTCGTTGATGTATTGTTTGTGTTAATATCAGCGTGAATGGTGAAGATCTGATAAAACGGTTTGGGAGTTCGTTTAAAAGTACCATCACCATGAAATACTCTGTTTTTGTTTTCATTACTGAGAATTTTTCTCCCAGTTAATGTTGAAAAAATTAACATCTTCTCGTCCTCACCATCATCAATGACAAGAAAACTATCTGATAATAGTTTTGGAATTTTTGTATCCGCCAATCGATTAAATTCAATGTAATTTTGTTCCAAAACTTTGTCTTTTTCTATAAAGAGAACTTTTTTTTTCCTCAAAAGATGGCATTATTGCCTGGCTTGAACCTTGAACTTCGGAAAGACAATTTTCAAAAACCTTAATTAATCGGCGTCATTTTGGCAGACACTGCCTTTTTACAGGTATCAATAAATATATGTTCCTCATTTTGGTTGAAATGCGATCGGCACGCGTGTGGACTTTGCCTAAGGATGGTATTTTTTTCAGCATTCAACGTGACCGACGCCGAGCATTCAGTTCGATTGATACACCTCCACATACTAGAGCCAGATTTATTGTTAAAATAAATATAAATAAATAAATATTCTGGGACATTATTCCTCACACATGGCCATCTGACCCCAAACTAAGCAGAGCTTGTACTATGGAAGCCAGAAAACTGATATACTACATATTATATTACTTTTCTTTTGTAAATACATACATACATAGATAATAACACCCAGACTCAGGACAAACAGACATGTTCATGCACACAAATGTTTGTCCTGAGTGGGAATCGAACCCACGACCTGCGGCGTGATAGATAGGGTATCTTACCAACCACGCTAACCGGCCCGTCACAACTAAACTTGTATCTATGTCCATTATATACTAAACTTGGTTTACCTTTTTGATTATCTATAAATTGCATGTTCAAATTTGTAACGTAGAATTGATTTTTATTATAAATTGCAATTAGATACATACTGTTGACAATAAAATATTTCTATTGACAAGGAGAAAATATTGTTTTTCAAGTGACATTAGTCAATTGTGGCCAATACACTAAGGAGTAGGTACGCATATAGAGGTTTTATTTATTATCATTCTATTACGTTCTATGTCCATCATACACTAAAGAAAGTTTTCCTTTTTTTTATTTTATGGTTCTCAATTCGACACGTATAATTTTGATTATATATAAGGTTTTATTTATTATTATCATTGCGTTCCTGACTGTACCTTTGCTGTCAGACATTACGAATATCGTACATTCTTAAACAATGACATTTAGAAAATCAGTCATTTTGGGAAAAGGTGATTTTGAGATTTGTTCAATCTGAGAACAGTACAATACAAAAATCAGTCCAAACAGACCGGAAGACAAGATTTTTATAGGCTCACGTCACAACGTTTGAGGTGTGAATTGCCCTGCTTCATATTGATATGAAATTAAAGAGTTCACGTTGCAACGATTTGAGGTGTGACTCTTATGATGCTGGGTTTACAGTACTACGCTATTGAGTTTTACTTTACCCTTTGCTAAATTAATAACGTTATTTCAGATGACAATTCTTCAGAACCAGAATGGGTTGAGGTTTTAGAAGAAAATCATCAGGATATTGAAGTGGGACCTTCAACAAGTACATACGAAGTATATCCAGTAATGGATGTGCAGGAATATAATGAAATTGGATCTCCTGCTTCACCAATGCCGGGGTCGCCTGCTCCACCGGCTCTAGCCGAAAGGCCTCCAGCACCGACTCTATGCAATGGGGCACCATCACCGCCGCCTCCAGTCGAAAGAGCATTCTCTCAGCCGGCTCAGACTGAAAGGGAGCTATCGCCTCAACCGGGACCATCGGGGATCACTAGCTCCGCTATACCAGAGAATGCCGATGTTGTTGCGAACATAGAGATTCAGAAGACCACTACTGTCGAATTGGATAACTTGACGTTAGAAATTTTAGGAGAAGATCCTTTAGCTACGAAATATGTTGGAAAAGACATTCAAAAAGACCTTGCTGTACGATTTGAACATTTGGTCACTACAGGTATGACTAAAGAACTCCGTAAAGAAATTTTAAGCAAATACCTACCTTCTGGAAATTGTACCATAATCGACGCGCCTACCCTCAATCACGAGGTCTCGGCTGCAGTCTCGGAAATAGTAATAAAGAGGGATAAGGCTTTATTTTATAAGCAGAAACAGACTGCGAGTGCAATATCATGTTTGGGCAACATTATGACGTTGCTTTTATCCAGAGCAGAAAAGGATAAGGCCCTGCTTAAGTTACTTACGGACATGGGACGCATTTTATGTGACTTCCAACATGATGTCTCCACTACAAGGCGTTCATTTATTTTGGCCGTCATAAATAAGAAGATGAAATGAAAATTACTCTTCGGTAAAGACTTCGCAGATACAATTAAAACTGCTAAGGCAATTCATAAATCGGGAGCAGACCTTAAATCATCTACGATAATTAAGGATAGGAGGACGAAGCCTGCGCCCCAACCACCGCGTAATTTTAACTGGAGGGCGCCTCCCCCGAGGCGCAGAACTATAGCATCTGCGAGACCGAGGGAGGCTACATCCAAAAGGTCACAGCCCGCGCCGCCATCGAGGCCGTCATATCAACCGGCGAACCGCGGCCGAAGATAGATGAGGTAAGGTATGCTGGTAGATTAGCACTTTTCTATGATCAGTGGTCACAAATTACGTAATGATCAGAAAGTACTGTCTTGGATTAAATGAGATCACTTTCTCACATCCTCCGATACAAAGTAGTACCTATACCTCAACCTCAACATTATTCTTATATCGAAATAACTCAGTTCAATCAGGCTATTAGTAAGCTCTCATCTATCGGTGCAATTTCTAAATGTAAGCCCTGTCAGGATCAATTTATATCAAGTATATTTCTTGTTCCGAAACCAAATGGCGAATCTAGCCACATACTTAATTTTAAAAATCTAAATAAATTTATAATTACAAATCATTTTAAATTAGAAGACTTATGCACTGCTATTAAATTAATTTCAAAAGATTTTTACATGTGTAATTTAGATCTAAAGGATGCGTTTTTTTTTATACAAATCTAAGAATTCAAGAAGATATTTACGTTTTATTTGGAAAAATTAAATGTACGAATTTAATAATTTGCCATTTGGTTTATGTACTGCTACTGCACCATTTGTTTTCTCAAAAATAATGAAACCAATCGTAAGGTTACTTAGATATAATGGATATATGTCTAATATCTACTTAGATCATTTGCTCGGCTGACAGGGATGTTGACATCCGCATGTCCTTCTATTGATTACAGTTGGTTGTACACAAAACAATTCGAAAGATGTAAATATCTGAACTTAAAGGATAATGATGATTACGATAAGGTTATGACCGTACCCTCATCACTATCGTCTGACCTTAAATGGTGGATTCAGGCGATTGATAAATCAATAAGTACAATTAAATTTGACGAATATTCCATTGAGATATTTTCTGACGCCTCAACTACTGGATGGGGTGTAGCATGTGAAACTGCTAGTGGTATCTGGAGTGAACAGGAGAAATCTCAACATATAAATTTATTAGAGATTATGGCAGCTTTTATCGGTTTAATTATAAATGGAATGGTTTGTCTAAAATTAAACATAGGTCAGAAAATAGCCTTACGGGCAGTGATATGTTTTCTGTTGAAAAGATGGTAAACTTACCAGTTAGTGGTTGACGTGGAGCCGTGATGTCTCGAGGAACTTTTGGTTTTCGTTTCTTAGGTTTTTTAGGAGATGGTTTAGGAAGATCTTTTATTGTCACTGTAGGTGTAGGCGCCGCCACAACAGTTTCACTAGTATTCGATTTTATCGCTATCACCACAGGAGGAGCTGGTAGTATCTGTTCGGGCGGAACTAATTTGTGGTCTTCCTCATTTTTGACTTGGGACGGTTCAGCAAATACCTCAGGTTGTGAGACATTTGCCTCCATATTTTATCTCGAACTAAATAACTGTTCTCTCTCATAAACACACCTCAACACATTGCATTAATTACTCGATATATGTAGCTACTTGTAATAAATTATAAAACGAAAGAGATATTTTTTTCTTCTTTTTTTTCGCCCCTTCAGGTTCAGGGCAGGCTAAGGTATTGGACCATACCGCCTGAATTACATGAAAAAATCAAATTTTGACAGAATTTACAACAGTGCTGCCAACAGTTAAACAAGCTCTCCACCAGATTTAACTTCTAAAAGGTGGTTTTACTGCAGCCCAGTGCTTCAGAATTTAGGGATGTTCGATATACATCGATGCATCAGATTCACTCTATACTTATAATGTGATGCATCGAATCAATCCGATGCACGGGTCTTTTTTGGTGGCGCTAACTCTAAGAGTAATTTACCTACCCCATGTTGGAATGCTCTGGCAGAGCTTGAACAAGTTTTGACTGATGGTTGTACTTCATTTGGACCCTCGACGGATATGCTAAAACGGTAGTAACGAATACGCCGTTGATTTACAATAAATATTTTTGATTCAAATATGTGTTTTATTTAGAATATTTTACAAAATAGGCAAATTTTTTTCGTAGAATTTTGGTAAAATCGAATTTTCCTTTTAGTATTTTTTTGTACTTGTAGCACAATTTCTAAACGGTCACACACACACACTGTTGTGTGCATAGAATACAATTAACCTAAAGGTTGTGTGGGCAACACTAAACAAAAGTCACAAAAGAAAAAAATATTATAGAATTTTATTATTTTGTGAACTTAGATTTGGAATGTTTTTTAAAATGCTTTATAACTGTATATGATGAACCGATATGATATTAATTTTATAAAACTGGTATTGATACAGTTTAAAAAATATATATCCGTGAAAATAACACAGCATTGAAGTCATGGTAGAATAATATAATTATTTTTTATTTGATGTACATATTCTAAACTGTATTGTAATATTGTGAATCCTACTATGTTTCTGTATCTTCATGACCCAATAATGTAATTGTATTAGTGCTATGATCTATGTCAGCAAATATATATTTTACCTTCATTGCAGGCTGATGTTGAAATAAACGAGGCACTAGCCTCGTTGGACATGCTAATGTCTGAATTCTTTGCACCAACAACTAGTAATTATAGAAAAAGGGAGATAGAGAGCATGCTGGAAAACTTCTCCAACCGCAGAGATTCTTGGAAACATTGTTTAATGTTCCTTCAAAAATCACAAAATCAATATGTTTTGATGTTTACACTCACCACTCTTGAAGTAAGTTTATTCTGAATAATGTATTAGGTAATTTAAATTGTCTTGTTAAGCTTTGCCTTGTGAAATATATTAATTTGTGTGACAAAGTTCTTCCAAATCTATTTAGTTGTTACCAAGTTGAGTGGTAAAAACCTTAAAAACACACAAATTCCCAAGGGATTTGATGTTTTTCTGGGATAAAAGTTATCCTATGTGTTACAGAACTAGAACATATTCAACTTTTTTGCAAAATTTCATCAAATTGGTTCAGCCATTATGGAGCTTAGTGTCAACAAACATTACACATACCTACCTCACAAACTTGTATCTTACTAATATTATAAATGTGAATGTTTGTATGTTTGGACATTTGAGCCTCAATCATGCATAAACAACTGAATAGATTTGGATTAAACTTGGCACATAGATAGATCACACCATGGAATACCTAATATATGTATAGGGTACTACCCATGAAAACATAAGATCCCTTATGAATGGAATGAAACCACAGGACAGAAGCTAGTTTATAATATTAGCATTGTACTACACCTGTATTATTACTGTATTAGCCTACATGTATTTGTAATTTAAAATCACCCATTGACATTTCAACCTACCAATGGATCTTGATTAGAGTGAATTACACTATGAGCTTTACTTGTACAAGTTTGTTTATTGTTTGTAGTGAATAGGCAAAATTCATGTATTTCAATATAACAATTTAAAAAAAATTGTAATAGCAATGTAAAGTTATTTAAAAAATATATTTCAGACTTAATAAAAGGATAAGCCTGGGATTACATCCAGAGTGGATTATGTTATGGTATGCAAACCGCTGATGATCCAACTGAGATTTGTAAATTATTTGCATATTAATTTATATACTTCTCTAGCTCTGTTTATCTCATCCACATAAAGCAAAGAAAATAATATTTTAATTAACTCAATATATCTTACTGATAGATGAGATAGTACTATTCAATGAAAAATGTGGACTGATGTCATATGTTGAATAATGGTGGTGAACCACAGCATTTAGCATTGGAATCTACATACCTAATAAAGATGTGTGGATATATTTTATTTATCATATTATGGATTATCCAAACTATAAAAACTTTAGTTTTGAAGGTCATATTGGAAGTGATTTAATTTTTTTTTTTCAGAATATAATAAACAGACAATGGATCAGTTTATCAGATAGTGAAAAAACAGAGATTCGATTGACACTCTGGAATGAGCTCTTGGCTAAACATGAAATAACATTATATTTTATTAGAAATAAATTAGCAGCTCTTATGGTTTCCATTGCACGATATGACTGGCCACATCTATATGATGACTTTTTCAGCAATATTGTTGAGGTAAAGTTCATCCTATTATATATTTTTTTATATTTTCTCTCTATCTTAACCTACCAATATTACAAATACGAAAGTGAGTTTGTTTGTTTCTCCTTCACACTGAGGCCTGTTACATTTTGGCGCTAATTTAGTAAGTATTTTTTATTATATATACTAGCTTCTCGTTCGTGCAGAACTTGACGTGTAGGTACTATTTTGGGGCGTCATGACCCTACGAGCGTCCCCCCCCCCGTCCTCGGACTGCGCCTGACCTATTTTCGCAATTTTTTTACACTAAGGAGTTGAAAGGAGTATATATATTTTTGACATTTAGTCCGCTTTAATATATGAAAAAGCCAAAACAATATTCTTAAACCTTTTTTTGTAAATATTTAATAACTAAAAGAAGTTATAGTGTTCAAACGAGCCTCAGACATGGGGCACATTCACATATGGGGGCTAATTAGGACACAAAATTAAAACCAAAACAAATATAGTTAAATTGTATTATTTGAGTATCAACAAAATAAAAATTAAATAATTTAACTCGGCTTTTACATCTCAACAACACAGTTCTTTTACTACTATAATGGACAGTTAACACTTGTACTCAATATTTATTTAGTCTTCAACATAAAACACTAATTAACAAATATAAACTTACAGTAATTAACAATAACTAGTCTTTATTATCCTTAGGCAGTCTTCTTAGTTACAATAGATCAGTCGGTTTAAAACGTAAGAAGTGAAATTTAGTGAATAATATTATTAATTATATTATAAAATTTTCAAAAAACAAAAAATGTTTGAATTCAGTTTGTGATTTACATTATTTTGTATGATGTGAGATCTATAGGAAATTTTAAAATATCCGCGGCCCTGGCGCGTATCTCCTTGTACAGGATCTGCTAAAAGAAAGAATAATATTATGTTAACAGAAATTAGCAATCAACGAATGATTTATTTAAACCACTGTGCAAATGAACCCCATTCAAGTATTTTTTTATAAATGTAGAAAATCTACCAAAGCATAAATTGATTCGATTATAAATCCAAAACCAAAGTAATAGCAGATAATGGATGGATGAATGGATGGTTGAATGTCACAATCACGCACAATCAACACAGAACCACGCACATAACCAATATCAAATATACCCTACTCTTACAAAATATAAAATAGTTTAAAAAAGACGAATCGAAAGAGTTAGTAGTTAGTAGTAGAGTAATAGTGAACACAAAATTTTGTTAGTGAAAATTTAGGAAACATGTATGTTTATTATAAATAATGAAGAGTTGAATACGTAATAATTAGACTTACCTACTTTTAAAATATTTTGTCACCTTTAAATCCTTGGCATGAGGACAAACCTTAATATTGTTTGAAATGTTTACAGTTGATAAGTTGTGAAGGTCGAAGATGCGTCCTCGGGCTTGTGCTGGCGCAAGCAGCGAGCGAGGAACTAGGCGCGGCGCGCGACACCGGAGTACTGTTGCCATCCGCGCGGCGGAACCAACTTGAGCGGCTAATGCTGAAAGGAATGCCTCAAATGCTCTCTTCACTTAGTGGTAAGCAGTATTTGATTTTCTTTGTGAATAAATAAGTTTTAAATGTGAGTTTGAGTTCTCATACAAATGGTTATATTGCAAATTTGCAAATGTATAAATGTATCCTACTACTTCAATGTATTTTTTTTCAAACCTTTGGCTTGATGTAACTAATATCAATAAATTAAGTTACGACTGGAGACTGTAAATGAAATTATTTTGCAGCAATTTTAGAGAAAAATGCTCAAAATGAAGGTCAGTCCAATCCTCCACCATCACCAACAAATGGAGTACCACAGACATCTGCATTACCGGATCTCTTAGCTAATGCTCATGACGTACATTCTACTGATAAGTAAGTCCATAATTTGAAGATTACTTAATTTTTATCACCATCTTTTGTGATTAGTATGATGTTGATGTATTACAGGTAAATAAAAAAAATCGCTTATAATTAGTCTTTTGTATGTTTTAATTTACGAACTCATTATGAAAACCTATAATATAAAACGGATTTTTTTGTCGATTCTGGTTTTGGAAAAAAATCTTAATGGCGGAGATATGGGGGGTGAAAACGTAAAAATCCCGCGAGGTCTACAGCTCAAAACCACTAGATTTGATTATTCTTAGGAACTTCTTATATTAGTGTGAGCATTGGGTCTGCGCATATTTCGTTAGGTAGGTACCTAAGTATATTAAACTTATTTTTCTTTTTTTTTGTTATTAGGTTAAGAATGTCTATATTGTGTGGGAAGATAATAAAATAAAATAAAAATATTATTACTAATAGCCGTCGTCGACCGGTTGGTCACCCCTGTCGTATAGCATCTTGGCAAACGTTCACCATTATACAAAATTAATACTTGTTACTTCGGTATAGCAGCATATTTCAAATTTCAATACTTTTAAATCCCTGGGAAAAAAAGTAAGGTAATGGCTATAGGTTCAGGTAGGGTTTGATGATTAATACATCTAAAACAACATATTAGTCTATATTGGATAGTGTATACTATAATAAAGATCTGAAGAAGATTTGAGAGCGGAAGAAGGAAAATAAATCGAAACAGATATTGTGTATTTTTTAATCTGTCTCGGAACAATGTAAGCAAGCGGTGAAACGTGAAGCGGCGCAGGCTTCGCGTCGTAAGGCGTTCAGCGGTTTCGCAGGGGGTATGCACCGAGGAGCGCGGTGTCGCGTAACGTAAATTCATGTGTAACAAATATAAATACGTTAATAAAATACGCACAATACATTATATAAAGTATATACCTCTAAAATAAAAATGTACATTAGTAATTACTTAAATTAAACAAAAACTAATAAAACTCAACACCCAAAATGTTCTGAAGACTAAAAACTACTACCATGTGTTACTGAAAATATATAAATAATATAATTAAATAAAATAGTATCATAATAAAAACTTAGTATAACAGACTATGCCATCAATGCCACATCTATTAATAATCGAATTCATAAATCCATGTTGTACTTAACTAATGATCGAGTTTATGTTATGTTTACCCACATTATTTTCCTTTTTTTGCTGTTTCGTTTTGTTCCTTTTTTCGTGTACCTCTGTGCGCTCTAATTATTAATCTTAGTTTTAGATAATGTTTCTCAGTATGTGAATTATGTTAGTAATTCTTTATGAGAAATAAAGTTATTCTTAAACAAAAAAAAATAAAAATCATTTACAAACTTTGATTTTTGTGGCCAATATTAACTAATATTGTGACCCCGCAGTGAGACTCCTTTCCCTTTGACACAGTGTTAGTAGGGTCCTGTGTTGATGTATTTAGATTACAGAGACCTGTCTAAATATGTTTCAGAGCATTGAATATGGAAATAGTAGTCAAATGTTTGACTACCCTGCAACATCTATTCTCGTGGCTGCCACTGTCGTCCCACGTGCCACCATCACTAGTAACTACTGTTTTTTACTGGGGCAGTATTGCAACACAATCGCAGGTAACCACACATTTATTTTATAGTGTTATAACTTTTTCATTGCTAGGGAAAAATCTCCCGTCTCGCCAATAATTGAGGTATTATGTTGAGGGACAATCATCTACAGACATCGTATAGTGGATTAAAACAGGCTCATTTTTATCTTTCGATCTCGGTAAGGTGGTGTCCCGAGGAATGCGGAAGACCAGACCAGCGACCGCGAGGCGGAAGCTATTTTGAAAGAAGAATAGTATATTGTATATGAGTAGTTGTGGAAGGCGGACGAATAGACGCATAGACGCATATTTAGCCGTGTATTGTACTGCACTGTATTGTATTGTATTGTATTGTATTGTATTGTATTGTCAGAGCACAGAGGCGGCGCTGGCGGGGCTGGGCGGCGTGTGCGAGGTGCTGTACCGGCGGTACGCGCCGCCCTCCTCGGCCGCCACGGCGCTGCGCCTGCACCACGCCGCGCTGCGCCTGCTGCGCCACCTCACGCACCACCACCACCACATGCTGCACGCCCATCATGAGTTAGTCAAACACTCTATATTTAGTGGAGTGCGACTCGCTCGCCCATTGCCTCTCGCTCGCACTTCACGCTCATCTTTCCCTCGTATAATATTATTTTTGTCGAATCCCAAAGTAGTATATTGAGTTTTTTGATTTGATTACCAGTATGTATGAAAATATTTACTTGTCCAAAAATGAATGCCAAAACTTGTAATATTTATTATATTTGCCTCAACATCAACGATCTATCCTACCTGAGCTTGAATTAGGCTAATAAACCTTATCTACTCGACGCTGGTCCAATCTGTAATTGAACGTTATTGGATGTATATGTTATGGGATGGGGTTGAGGGTAAGTTACTGTAAGCCTTATCTTATAGGTACCCAATTTAATTACTCCCAAGACTGCCAGCCAGGTTGGCTAATCAGTGGCGGTACCTTCATACAAGCCCAAAAGCCCGGCTTGCCTAACTTATACCCACACGTAACAAACATCGAATAATTTGAATTTCGCGCTAAAAAATTCGCGCGGTCATACGATGTAGGTAAACTACCCCGAACACAGCGCAGCGGCCGGCGGCCGGCCGGCTACGCTCACTCCTACACGCGCGCCGCTTCATGCGTACAGCACACACGTTCACAATATTCCACATCTTCCATCCCGCTCGTACGCACGTCCGCAAAGCTAACGCAAGCCCAAAAACGGCGGCTTGCACATCTCTCTTTCTAACCTATGAAATCTACGCATAGTGAAAATAGCGCTACTTTGTTACGAAACTGCACATTAGTATGGACGGGCGAAGCATTGATTTACCATGAAGTTGTCTGCGGATTTTTGGCGCGAGTATTGCGCATGCTCGTGTACATCGTAAAATAGCTTCGTTTCGCTGCAACTTCAGTGCATAGACATTGTTTGTTTTGGAACTTTTGGATTGTTTGAGTTGAAAGAAAAGTTTTGTTTGTTGTCGATTCATTGCAATACTTATTAGATAGTAGATTTGTGTTTAAAAATGGAAGAAATAGTGCGTTGTGAGGATATGAGGTGTATTAAAGCGTTACTCGACCAGGGCAAGGTAAAATCTTTGACTTTTTCTCAAAAAAAAGTTTTGATAACTTCACCAAAACCAACGCCTGACCTGTGTATTTCTCAGAGCAAGGGACACAAACGTAAATTCAGTAGATCTATTTATAAAACAAATTGGATTGCGGGATTCTCATTTGAACAAGTTGTTTTGCTGGAGCTGTTTGTTTTTCTCGAACGATACAAATGTTTGGAATACGTCCGGTTATGACGATTATAATCTATCTAGAAGTAGTATGCCTTCAGTGTGCTTTGGTTAACTCGCCTCAAGGACCCTCAAGTAGCAAGTGATAGTTGAAGACTAAGATTACTGATTGAAGAAATAACAAGATGGATTTTACGTCAAACGGTTAGAACCCCCAAAAATATAGGTTGGGCTTGCCCTAATCTAAAGCCCTAGGCACGCCACTGGTTGGCTTACACTACTTGCTCACACTACTTAAACAACTACTTGCTCACTTAGCATTGCTAAATGTTGCCAAAACCTCCAGATTTAGAACACAGGGTGGATAGGGCACACGAGTGTCGTACATAATATACCCAGCGTGCTTTCTATTTCAAGACCTAACTAGTATATCTATACTAATATAATACCTAAAGCTAAAGAGTTATTTTGTTTGTTTGTTTGTTTAAAAGCGCTAATCTCTGGATCTTTTTGCATTTGATAACCTGATGTTAAATATAAATCTTCTGCGACATTATTCCTCACACACGGCCATCTGACCCCAAACTAAGCAGAGCTTGTATTATGGAAGCCAGATAACTGATATACTACATATACTACTTTTCTTTTGTAAATACATACATATATAGATAATTACACCCAGACACAGGACAAACAGACATGTTCATGCACACAAATGTTTGTCCTGAGTAGGAATCGAACCCACGACCTGCGGCGTGATAGATAGGGTATCTTACCAACCACGCTAACCGGCCCGTCGATAATAAAAATTGTTCATATTGATGAGTACTTCTACCCCTGCAAGTATTGCCAGTGACTAAAAATCACCGTGTATAATATCTGTGTTAAAATTAATCCAAATATTCTGGAAGAGACAAGGGAATCCCAGTGGGAACCGGAGATCTTAATACCTTGTTAAGGTGGATGGACCACATTTTAAATTTTTAACGAATATTCTTGCATTTTCATTTAATGTAATAGACCTAGGTATGTATTACAAGCACCTATGAGACGTAATTTATTGATAAAGAACCAATGTCTGGTTTTAAATAGTTATAAGACATAATAAATAAATACATACTATAATCCATTTCCATGGCGCTTAAAATTAATGTAATCGCAAGTATTTTCTTGCGTATCTTTAGGGGTTATGTTGAAATAATCATTCTTGTAATGAAAAAGAAAATCTATAATATAACTTAGTAATATGAGTATTATATTTCTTGTTGTTTCCTTAATTTATTTCAGCTACCTGAACAAGTTTGCTGAGTTCCTAAAATTATTTGTATCATTGCATTTCAAGAGGTTGGAAGTTGAACCTGAGTTTGATGCTATAGAATTTTTGTCGTATCTATTCCAATATACATTCCAGGTAAGTACCTTAGTTACGTACCTTGATAAAAGTATATTAATATATCAAACATGTATTGTATATTAGATTATGTATATTCTGTTCCAGGTGCCTACGTGTGCTATTTTTGTAAATTGTTTAGATATATGGATACAATTTATAGATATCCTAAAACCAGAAGATACTGCCAAGTAAGTTGAAACAATTTATTATTAAATAAAAAATAAATGAAACATTTTTTCTCCCACCGTAAGTTCTATTAATAAATACCTAACTAAGTAGTTCGCATAAGTCAATTAAAATGGAGTGATATACATTAATAAAATTGCGGAGACTGGTGCCTATACTAGGGAGAATCAGTTCAAGTAGCTAACCAAAAATAATGTGACTGTATATTTTTTAATGAAATGTGATGAACTAAAATAGTTATTTATTTAAGAACCATTAACAAATTTTTGTATTTCATAATAATAACTCAACCACTTTTTTCATACTTTCTATGGATTCTTTCCGCTAGTGTATTTCAAATACATATTGTATTTTTAGATATTGGGAAGCTCTACAAGCTCTGGTCAATGGTGTGTTGAACAAAATACAGTTTCAACATAATAAAGCACAGCTACAACACCTTGACAATGATGTTTGCGATGATGACGTAAGTATCCTAATCCTACCAATATCCTAACTATTCTAATCGTAACTAAGGATAGTTAGGAAACTAATATTATAAATACGAAAGTGAGTTTGTTTGTTTGTTTATTTGTTACCTTTTCACGCTTAAACCGCAAAACCGATCGCGATGAAATTTGGTATGCAGATAGCCTATGGTACGGAGAAGAACATAGACTACTTTTTATCCCAGGAAAAAACAAGATCCCTAGGGAACGCGGGTGAAACCGCGGGGCGGAAGCTAGTCTTAACTACTATTATAAATGCGAAAGTGTGTTTGTTTGTTTGTTACCTTTTCACGCCTAAACCGCTGAACCGATTGCGATGAAATTTTGTACGTAGGTATCCTATGGTATGGTTCTCCATTCCAAAAACATTTACATTTTATTTAAATATTTACATGGGCGGACAGAAGATACTCTAATAATAATGTTGGGGTGAAAAGGATTTGGCAAAATTACTCTTTCACGTAGGCTAAGTTTGTACATGTTTAGATAATAAAATAATCATATATTTGTTTATTTCCTTAGGGTGAAACTGAATGGCAAACATTCCTGAAGCACTGTATAGAATGTATAGCTCGTGTGGCTGAATTGGCGCCCCTAGATGTGTTTACATGCGTTGTAAGTTTCTTGGACCAAAGGAGATGTTTCAATTCCGGCCAGGACAATGTACACTTGCTCAAAAAATCTAGAAAAATCCATGAAACTCGGGAAAAATACATAAAAAATTATTAGACGTGTCCTTTTCTGGTTCAAAATTAATTTGTTATCAGTTAATTGCATTGTTAATGGCAACAATATGGCGACTTAAATACATTGTTGTTAAAAAAAAAACTAGGTATACCATAAACGAAATCAATAATTATGTCTGATATCCAAATATAACATAACATAGGTCGAAGCCAAATCTAGTATACATTTAGTCAAGTCAGTTAGGTTTTAGTAAATTGGTGGCTGTTTTACTAAAACTTTTCGTAGACTATTTGAGACAACATGAAAAGTCACGATACACGCATTCATTTAATTTCACATCACTCGTGCACTTGTATTGATCTTTATTAGGCAAAACGCCACCAATATCATTCAATAAAACTCAAAATACACCGATTTCATGAAAATTAAACGAAAACGCAACGTCTCTTCGCAAGTTCTCGCCAAAAAGCTAATGTCATACATTGATCAATGACAGCTTCCTCCATGTTTTATTTTTTGTTTTGTGTTGCAATTCTGTGTGTAAATTCTTGTTTTGAACCAAAAAACAAAGCCTTTTAAACAAAAATGGATAGTTATAAACTGTTTAATAAATTTTTACCTATTTTTGAGTATAGCGTACAAAGACCTGGCCGGGACTCCATACATTTTCGAAACATATCCTTTAATATAATAAAAAGAAATCTCTATTACATTCCCAGTGTGTTTAATTATTAAGTTTTTTTCTTAAATATCCGACTTCTAAAGTCAAGTTTAGTTGTTGTTGTCTTACACATACTTACAATTATACTTCCTTTTGCGAAGTCGGTGAATAATATTGTATTGTATTTATACTAAAACTTTCCAATAAGTATATCATGATGCAAAATCGGTTGTGTAGTTTCTGAAAATATCGCTCACATACAAACATATTATGATTAAGAATGAATAAAAATATTATTTAATTGAACTCAAGACAGAAAAATAAATAAACGGTTTTAAATTTCAGTCTTATAAATCTTGAAATGTTGTCAATTCCCAAATTAGACAAAAATATTCAAATTACAACCTCGTATAAATTTCCCGTCAAATCAGTTACTTAAATTTTTGAAATTAAGTTTGTTGTCTCTAAGTAAAGATTCTATGAATCCCTTCTTCGGTCCTCCTCTTCGGACACACCTATATTACAGACCCTTCTTTTAGACTACAAGATTTGTTACAGTGGCCACGCATATCAACTTCTCGGTCATAACAACATGGCACACTATGCCTAGTAACCCTAAGGTCACCAAAGGGACCACGGTAGGTCTTGCCGCCACAATATAAGTTATAGTACTCTGACGAGTAGCCTCGTGAGTTGCCGCACTACCATTTGTCCAGAATGGTGCCGGAGCTGTTAAAAGTCGCTCACTACGCGCATTCCGAAGAATGCTGGCTACTCAATCCTAGCTGAAGACGTCAGAGAAGCCAACTCCCATTTTTCCTGAATGGTACCGGAGCTGTAAAGCCCGCTCACATCTCAATACAAGTCCATGCACCTACCCATACCTACAGCTACCCATACCGGACACTAATCTAGCGGGTAGTCGTCTACTTACTATCCAGGGAAGTTCCGGAGCTACGGCAGCGGCGAGGAAAACCCATAGGCTAACCAGTGGTTAACCGAGGGCGTCAACACGGCAAGGCTTGCCACTTAGAAGGGTTGCTCACAGACCCCGTATCTGAACACTAAGCGCTCCTACCCCTTAGACCAGTGAATTCAAATACTCGTTACGCGCGAAGACAGCACGGTCACAGGTACCGAGCAGACGAATATGCCCCTCTGCAACTAACCACTAGCCACCACGAATTCGACCCCAAGCCGGGGTCCACCAAAAGTTTCCTTTAGGTAGAGGGCATCCCCAGCGCCCGTGGTACCCTAGTCCTAACAGCCGGACCCGTAGTTCCGACTGCGCACCCCATCTATTCGGGTCAGGTAGATACACCTATATTACAATCTGCTCTAGTACTCATAATATACATAAGGTAAGATGTGTGTGTGTGTGTGTGTCTAGATGGAGCGGTGGGCGTGCCTGGCGGGCGTGCACTCGCGGGCAGCGGGGCGCGCGGGCGCGGAGGGCGAGCGGCTGCTGGCCGCGCTGCTCGACCTGGCCACGCTCACGCGCCTGCTGGGCCGCCTCGCGCCCTCTCTACTCGCCGGTACTTCGTTACTTTACATTACATTACTTTACTTTACACGTATGTCTAACTGCCGCACTCAGAGACGTCAATTACGTTTAATGATCGATTATCTCCATACCTGTCTCTTTTTATAGCTATTAAATAAACAAAGATGGACATACTTTAATCAGACATTAAATTCTAATTGACGTCTCTGAGTACGGCAGTATGTTTTATTTTGTCAGTTTTTTAGGAACTAAGTGTTTTGACCTCATAAGGGTCCAGTCTAACCTTAAAGTATATATGGATTAGGTTACGGCAATAAATATCGGGGCCATCTTAGCTGCAGCGAAGCGATCCTATTGGGGGGTTAAATAAAACACTTCCGTCGCTACGCATCGCTGGTGGAAAACCACATCTAGCCAATCATAAATGCTCGTTATAAACTATACATATAAAAAGAAAAGTCATCAAATCCGATGATTTGGTTGGATTGCGTTGGATTTTGGATTTGGGCTGGGCTGGGATCGCCCAGCCCAGTCATCCAGAAAGCTAAAATTTTGCCCAGAGGGTCATTTTATGATGTAGACGGATTTTTTGGAAATGCAACCAATTAAGGGTAAAATAGGGGATCGTGGGTGAAACTGCGGGACGGGAAGCTAGTAAGACAGTTTTATAAACGGTAGGTTCCGTTGCAGAGCTGGAGTGTTCGCGGCGCGCGGCGAGCAGCGCGGCGGGCGGCACGCTGGTGGAGCGCGCGGCCGGCGCGCTGGCGGGCGCCGCGCTCACGAGGCCGCACCGCGCGCACGCGCACACGCCCGCGCACGCGCGCGCGCACGTGCAAGTGTAAGTGTATGTCGTTGTGTTTGTGTTCGCGGCGCGCGGCGAGCTGCGAGCAGCGCGGCGGGTGGCACGCTGGTGGAGTGCGCGGCCGGCGCGCTGGCGGGCGCCGCGCTCACGAGGCCGCACCGCGCGCGCACTTGCAACTGTAAGTGTGTGTATGTCGTTGTGATTGAGTTCATACTTATATAAGTTGGCGTTCATACTGGATAACTGACGATAGCGTGCGTTGGAATGGATTCAAAATAAAATTAGGATTCTTTGGACCTCTTAGTATGTTTTTTTATTTTTTATTATTTTTTTTTATCTTCACATATTTTCACAGATTTTAAATGGTGTTCGAGACATTTTAATAATTTCCAGATTGAAATAAATTGAATACAGACCTCAAAAAATAATTGAGCTAAATGAAAATACATATTACATCTCAAAATGTGTGGCATCGCACAGGTTCTATGATATTAATTACAAATGGAATCTTTTCATAAACTAGTTAATTCGCTAATTAAACTTCACTTTCTTTTGTTCCCCTCAGATAGAAATAATAGGGCATTTAAAAAAATATGCTTTCAATATACGTCACGGTCGCCATTTAATATATGTGGTGGTGATGTAGAGAAACAACTAGCGATGCTGATCACATGTTTAATGAATGATTCCATAACTTGTTATAATTCCTAGCTTATACTGGGTGATTTTGTTATCACTGGCAATACTTGCAAGGGTGGAAGTACTCATCAAAATGAACAACTTTTATTATGGGACTAACTGTGAAATCATGAAAAAATTATCAGCTGTTCCATACAAAAGTTCAATACCTACTCGACCAAAATGTATGAAGCAACCATATTATTTTACGCGATATCAGAGTTAGCCCTATAATAAAAGTTGTTCACATTGATGAGTTCACAATGAAATTCTCTACAAAAGCTTTAGCTACTACTCTGCTGTTTTGTTGGCTACGGAACCCTAAAAATCACTATGACCTTGACTCGACATATGTTTGTCTTTTGCTAACTTAATAATAAGGTCCCTGATTAATTTTAATTCATCAAATATCTCAACTAATGACTCCATTCAAATACAACAACACTATCTAGGTAATAAAAAAAATAAATACAAAATTACACGTTGGACTCCTTACTAGCCTGAACTTGGCATACTTTCAGCCATACATAACCGACGATTCGGCACATTATCCGCAGCCCGAGCTACTGCGGCACGGTTAACCTCAATGGCATTCCACTGTAGCGCATTGGGTTTCCTCCTCAAGTGTAGGATTAGAACAATCCTACTGTAAAACTGTTTTACCGAGTAGAAACGGATACCCCTACAATTTTTTTCATTATGCCAACACTTTAAAACAAACAAAATTTACATCATTATGGCTATGAGTAATACCTCAGTTCCATTCCAACCTCTGTCCAATTTGCACTAGGTGGCTCCTAGGTGGCTGCCCCGGTATGGTCTGGTCAATCAGCATCTTCCAGTCCTTCAGTCCTTTTCACAGCCTTTGTTCCTATTGATCCATTTCACTCCTTCAGGTTCCTTCGATGTCACACTATATGTCACGTCACCGTCGCCATTCAGTATATGATGGGTGGTGGTGATATAGAGAAACAACTAGCGATGCTGATCACATGTTTAATGAATGAATCCATAACTTCTTATAATTCCTAGCTTATAAAAATGTCAAAATGGGGGTACCCCAGGGTTCGATACTAGGGCCTTTTCTGTTTCTAGTTTATATTAATGATTTACCCTCTGTTGTAATTGGTCTCTCAGATACCGTCCTGTTTGCTGACGATACTTCATTAATTTTCAAAGTAGATAGAAAAGACAAAGAACTTATTAAAGTGAATGATACTTTGTCACTAGTCTCCAAATGGTTTGCTGTTAACAATCTTTTACTAAATTCTAAGAAAACTAAATGTTTAAGATTCTCTCTTCCAAATGTAGCGCAAGTAGACAGCCAGATATTAATAGATGGCAGCAGTTTGGAATTAATCGATAAAACTGTATTTCTGGGCATCACATTAGATAATAAACTACAATGGGGTCCTCATATAGAATCTTTGACTGGTAAATTAAGTTCTGCTGCATTTGCTGTTAAAAAAATCAGACAGTTGACGAATGTCGAGACGGCCAAATTAGTTTATTTTGCATATTTTCATACTCTTTTATCTTATGACGTTTTGCTGTGGAGAGCTGCAGCAGATATAGAATCTATATTTATATTACAAACAAGAGCAATTCGTGCCATTTATAATATGGGTCCTCGTGAATCGTTAAAGGAATTACTATTTAAAGATATAAACGTTATGACTTTACCTTCACTATACATTTATGAAAATATAATGTTCATACGTAAAAATATAGAATTGTTTAAATCAAAAATGGAGGTACATAATATAAATACAATACAAAAAGATAAATTAGTTGTTCCGTATTTTAGATTAGCCAAAGTTAAAAAGTCATTTCTTGGAAGTAGTGTACGCTTTTATAATAAATTACCTCTCTCAGTTAACAAGACGACTGATTTCAAATTTAAATCTCACATTAAGAAAGTTTTGAAAGAAAAAGCCTATTACAAGGTAGCTCATTACATTGAAGATAAAGATGTTTTGAAATAGCTGCACTCTGCACCTTGTTCATACTTATACAAAAGCCAGTACTTAGTATTTTAGAGATACTATTTTAATTTAAATCTCACATTAAGAAAGTTTTGAAAGAAAAAGCCTATTACAAGGTAGCTCATTACATTGAAGATAAAGATGTTTTGAAATAGCTGCACTCTGCACCTTGTTCATACTTATACAAAAGCCAGTACTTAGTATTTTAGAGATACTATTTTTTTTATTTTTTTTTATTTGAACTTGTTCAGGTTATTTTTTATTTTATTTTTCTTGTTTTTTTTTCATCTTTTGTGTTTATGTGTATTATATTTCTTTAAAAATTGTTAAAAATTTAATGGAAAAAAAAGCCAACATTGTCAGATTGTCCAAAAAAAAAAACAAAATATATAAAAAATGTAACCTTGCTGAGTTTCTTGCCGGTTCTTCTCAGTTGAAGGCGACTTCCGAATCGGTGGTAACTTCAGTAGTTTCGACGTTCATAAGTGCCCTCTTAGGGCCTAAACTGAATAAATGGCTTTGACTTTATATACTAAAACATATTAAACTAATCGTGTTATTTAGAAGGTCTAACTGATCACTTCACATAACATAAATAAAAAAAAACCGACTTCAAAAACTGAAAAGCATGAAATAAATGTTTCCTTTCTACATCATTTTGAAGTCGGCCTAGGCCTAAATGTGTATGTATTTAGCTGTCAGTCGTATAAAAACCTTTGAAGGAATAGCACTGTCTAATATAGAATCAAATAAATTATTGAGTAGGCCACACAGACTCTTTCGTCAAAGAGTATTTCCAGAAATGATACTCTTTATAATGTTCAACTTTATGCCATGAGTAATATCCATTGGTACTGAATTTACAGGTTCGAGCTGTTTGTCATTAAGAAGTTCCGTTGTATGCATTCCTAGTCCAAGTCCAGTCCAGTCCAACACGTCCTTGATCATAGTTAGGTACCTCCTCGTAATGGAATTGTCATAAACCTAACTATACCTAATCACTCACTACACAATTCCTATCTGGTATATCTTCGGAGTCCACTGTCCAATACCAATGAAATTGAAATGGAACCATTTTGACGCTATACTAAATCCAATGCAAAAGAATTTATTAAAATCGGTTCGTAAACAAAGAAGTTATCCCCAGAAATAGGTAGGATCATTGAGAAGTTCCGGTGATCGTCTATGGTCTTCTTCATCAGTTTCACATCACCAAATGATACTTTCTGAATGCAAATGCTTGATTTGTTACCGAAAATACCAAAATCACTATGTATATGCCTATAATATTTGAGGTGTTCCCTCAATTCCTCAGGATTCCATCGTCAGAACTGAATTTTGATAAAAATGGGACCAATCTGGAGGTATACCCTTTCAAATAAAAAAAGAATTTTTCAAGTCGGTTCATAAATGACGGAGTAATGAGTGAACATCCATTAAAAAAAAAAAACAATCGAATTGAGAACCTCCTCCTTTTTTTTTAAAGTCGGTTAAAAATAGCAGCGTATTGAAACGTCAATACGTGAGATTTGTTCTATATCACAATGCTAATTTATAAGTAAATATAACCCTCTTTGACAAACCTAACTTCCCATTTTGGTTTGATATGTTGGGCATGAAATCGAAAGAGACATGTTACAAACAAATTCAGATAACATTGTGTCTATTGAGTTGATGCACGTGTATTTGTTCACCAGTCACGCTGAAATGTTCGCTTGCATGGGAGCATGGTGTTGCTACGCGAACGATTGCGGCGTGCCTCTACAGACTATGGAGGGGCTGTTCTCTTCAGCTGTGCCATTCCTACTGCCGCATGAAATACCCGTAAGTTATTATTAATGAACTAAAATATATAATGTACTAGCTTCCGCCCCGCGGTTTCACCCGCGGTCCTGAGGGATGTTTTTATTCCCGGGATAAAAAGTAGCCTATGTACTATTCCAGTCTATAATCTATCACTGTGTCAAATTTCACCCAGATCCGTTCAGCCGTTCTCGCGTGATTGAGTAACAAACATCCGTCCAAACTCGCACATCTATACTAATATTATAAAGAGGTTAAAGCTTGTGAGGTTGTAGGGGGTACAGGAACTACTGGTTCGAATTGAAAAATTCTTTTAATGTTGGATAGCCCATTTATTGAAGAAGGCTATAGGCTACTTTTTATCCCGGGAAAATATAAGATCCCTGGGGAATGCGGGTGAAACCGTGGGGCGGAAGTTAGTTTATAATATTAGTAGAATGTATTTTAATCGAAATGAGTCTCTTTCTTTTTATACACGAAACATAATTTGTTATTATTACGATTCCCAAATTAACTCAAGGTAACTTTGGGAATATTTGAGAAAAAAAGTGCCAGACATATTCATACGTATTAAGTCGGAAAAGGCAATCAGTGTATTTAAATATAATAGACTGATATTGGCTTTTCTGACTGAATTTCAATGTGACTAATATTTGATTGTTGCAGGAGCCTCCGCTATTGTGTCATGCAGCGGCACACCTACTACTCAGTTTATCGAAAAATGTGAAGTTTTCAAGTGATCCCGTGTCTCTAGTCGGAGATCTGTACAATCATGCGCAAAGATCCTTACAATATTTGGAACCGAAGGTGATCGTATCGTATCGTATCTTTGTTGAAATTATTTTACACCTAATAGTGTACACCTAAAATTGATGGAATTGCAATCAATCGTCACTAAGATATACTAATATTAGTCCAACTCTTGAGTAATGTTATAGGCTATTTTTTTATCCCAGAAATATGGGTGAAACCGCGAGGAACAGCTAGTATTATATATAATTCGAACAAATATAATGTAATATAATAGAAAAAGAGCAACTATAAGCTGTTTTAAATTGCTCCAAAAAGGCAAAACTTGATATTTTCTCAGTATTACCTACTAATTCTTTAATAACAGGGCTGCAATATAGAAATATTTGTATTATCCGCAGACTGCAGGTGTAGTACGAGAGGCGCTAGTATGTCTGACGCTACGCGGTGTTGTTAGTAATACGGGCGCGGCTGCAGTGGCCGGCGGGGAGGCTGCGCGGGCGCTCGTCTCCTCGTGGAGTAGTGCGATGGTGACCGCGGGACCGGCTATAGCACTGCCGCCACTTACTACCCTATTACACGCTTTTGCGCACGCACCTACTGCGCATAAGAAGGTGCGTACACGGTGCCATCTCAGAGTCAGCTGTATATATCGCACCTTTAGAACGAAACTGACCTAATCCAAAATTTTGGAAAAATGAGTTAAACTATTGAGTGTACTAAAAAGCACATGCTTTACAATCGGGTAGGTCGAAAACAGTCGTATCTCAGACACGAACGGTTAAAACGTATTGTGCGTCTCTTTTACCCGCGTGGGGTTTTCTTACTCCACCTCCCGCCAATAGCGTCCCAGTCAGTGTTACGTCAGCAATGCCCACGGAAGGACGTTACGCACTACGGCGGTAAGTGACCTATTACGAATTGAGTCTCTTTTGTTCTAACGATTTATGCATATTCTCAACAAGTTGCTAGAACAAAATAGTAACATTTGTGTTTAAGTCAAACATACAGTTAATCTTTAAAAATTTACTGTGACTGATTTATGATTGGGTCTCTTTTGTAGTAAAGATTATTAATTTTAGTTGTCCTAAGCGAAAATAGGTCTTTGTTATTATAAAATGTTGTGTATTTTTGTGTTTTATTGTTGAAAAAGTCTGTTTTGTTTCTATAATTTAAAGAAAGTAGTTGTCTTAAAGTGACTCAACTTGGATAACTTTTTATAAAACTTCATTATATACAATTAAATTAAAATGTTTATTTTTCATGTCAAATGGATTGTAGGAAGACTGTTCTAGCAATAACAGTAAAAAATATGAAGCTATAATTAACAGAGAAAAATATATATGCAATATTTTTCAGTGTTGCTCTGCTTTGAAAACTTCTTTTCTCAATTCCCAAAAGTTGCAAATTTTGGATTAGGTCAGATTCGTTCTAAAGGTGCGATATATATATATATATCTATATATATATATATATATATATATATATATTTATTGGTCTACAAAACTGGGTGTTACACAATATTCCCAAAACTAAATTAGGGATTAAATATCTAGCGATGGTCATGAGTTATTTCGTGATACAACTTATAAAATAATATTTTTTGCACTAAAAAGCAAAAAAAAAAAAATACCAAGATTCAACAAGGTGTTTTTTTAGCTGGCTTAAAAATTACTACAATCACATTTAAGTTCCTACATCATTATTAAGTTTTTTTAATGCAAACCTATTTTGAAGTACCTTTTATTTGTGGTGGTTCTAATATAGCCTACAAACAGATCTATTTTCAGTCTATTTTTTTGATGTTGTACATCTATAGCCGCACGTAAAACTGATTTCTGGCGTGGCGACGCATGCCGTGGCGACGCGTCGCCACGCTATATGATGGTATATATATACAGTCTATGCAGTAGTGTGTACGGTGTGGCTGATGGCGTGCAGCGCACGAATGTTATTCTTATTTGTTATTAATATGAACATTAAAAAATTAATTAATTTTTCTAATCGTAATATTTTATTTTATCATTATGACATATTTAGTTCCTATCACAATCTGTTCTTTTCTGCATATTACTTTTACAAAATAATGTCGATGTTTTACATCTGCCAGGCGTCCCGTGACGGCTCATTTTTTTTTCTAATGTGTCTCAATAACCAGCTTTCAGTTTTATGTAGAGTACCGAAAACATAATTTTTCGATAGGTGATTGCGGAAGGTGTACAGAATGCAGCGGAGACAGCATTACGGATGCTTTGCGAGCCATCGTTCGCGACGGCCGAATCCGAGATCACGGACTTCTTCCTTGCGTTGTTCACCGCGCTACTGCCACAGTTAGGCAACTTCGCTTACACCGCCATAGATGTTTTTCTTGAGGTGGCGCAGAGGTATTATTGGAATTATTTTTCATTAATTGATTACATAGATATATTTAAAATATTTATATTATAATAGATGCCTAATAACATATCTATATATAAAAAAAATAATGTTTGTCTGTCTGTTTGTAACGTATACGCTCTGTTTAGAATTAAGTCAAAGATTCCAATTTACGTTTAACAAGTATAATGAGAGCGAGTGAGTCCGGGGACGCCTCGCGTAGCGGGATGCTGCTTGTATTTGTGGCCTACGTTTGGCAGCTCTTACTGTAGCGATGTGCGGCGGTTGTTGGATCTGTGCCGGTGTGTTGCCAAGCGCAGACAGCTCCTATAGCATTCACCCACCGTTGTTAATATTTTGACTTCGATTCCTGGAATTCTATATTTTTGTAGGTAGTTTTGGGACGCACGTCCCTTTCGCGAGCCGATTAGGGGCCCGCGATGTTTTCTGACAAAAGAAATAAAGAAAAAAAGGGATATTGTAACGAGGCACGCGGGAGATTAGTAGAGCTAGTATAATATAAACAATATGAAAATTAAATGAATAATTTTCACAATGGTATGTGATTATATCATGGAACAACAGGCACTGATACACCATTTGACCATGGAAGGCGATACGAAACCCATGTGTCGGTGGCATCGAAGTTACAGAATGAGTTTTAGAATCATGGCATGATTTATACAATAAAATAAAAACAAAATTAAAAATTTTGTAAAAACCCACGACGGCTGTAAAAATTGTAATCGAATAAAAGTTGTAATCGAAAAAGGATTAAATAAAATTTTCATCAGACCCCCAACAGCCCTCAAATATACTGCAAATATTCACCTATAACATAATGATAAATCCAAGAAAATCCGTCGGGTGCTGCCATTACCATATCTGTACCCGATTTAAATTAATATATAGCAGTATAGAAAAGTTATTATGTGTCGTTTATTTATATACCCAACGCAATTTCAATTAGTCACAAACTTATAAAATAGCAAAATTTTAATTCATTTTGGGGCAGGGAATGGCAGCTCCCCGACGGATTGTCTTAAATCTTTATCTATATACGGTCCTTTTGAGGGATGATAGTATAGGTCATAAGTATTCCGAAAATGATAAAATAAAAATATTTGGTCGTAACTTTAATGAAAAAAAAACCTGAAATTGTACTTCCATCATTACTAAGCATTAATTAAAACCATTTACAGCATAACCTGGCGAATTAACACCATAACACTTATCTAAGATCATGCACCTATCAAACCCAAACCCATAACTGAAAACTGCATCAAAATCGAACTAGTAGTTTTGGACAAAAATGGCACCATGGATTTACACAAACAAACAAACATCCTCTCACCCCAAACGCATATACGGTCTCCGTTCCATCGCGGGTAAAAAATAAAGACTTAGATAATTGGAATGGCGTTACAAATTGATGCCTAAGGAATAAATTGTGGCACTCAAAATATTTTTAAAACTTAAAAAAATCTGCAATTCTATGTAAATATTATCTAATAATCTAATATATTATCGAATCGAGACCACCTCTATTTTCATCGTGTAATATTTCAATTATGCGGGGTTTATAAAATATTGAATATATTATATTATTATATATGTAGCCGGTAATATAATATCAATATTGAAAGAGGTTTAAAACCATCTTTACTTTTCAAAACTCAATCTGTTTTATTTTAGGGTTCCGTACTGGAAAAAAGGAACCCTCATACGATCACTTTGATGTCCGTCCGTCGGTTTGTCTGTCTGTCAAGACCTTTTTCTCAGCAACGCGTGGAAGTATCAAATTGAAATTAATATCAAATATCTACTGAAGTCTGCAATCCCTTGGAGCTGTGAAAAAATCAAAAGATACGGCCGTTTATTCCGCATATTTTGACACTCGCAAAGGAATCAAAACCTATAGGGTACTTCCTGTTGACCTAGAATCATGAAATTTGGCAAGAAGCAATGTCTTATTTATAACTTACAGCACAAGTAAAGGAGAAATTCGAAAACCGTTTTGTGGTCCGCTTAGCTTCCGCTCCGCAGTTTCCCCCGCGTTCCCGAGGGATCTTATGCTTTCCCGGGACAAAAAGTATCTTATATTTTAATCCAGAATATATTCTATCTATGTGCCAAATTTCAACCAAATCCGTTCAGTAGTTTTTTCGTGAAAGAGTAACAAACATCCAGACATTCATCCATCCTCACAAACTTTCACATCTATCTATCTTCTTTATATAAATAGAAATCGATTGGCGAATGTATGTAAGCGCATCACTTCAGAACGGCTGCACCTATTTGGCTAATTCTTTTTTTGTTGTGTTTGTAATTGTCAGGACAAGGTTTATATGGTAGAAAATGTTTGAAAAATTGTATGAAAAATATAAAAAAAATGTTTTCTTTTATATCCGCGGGGAATTTTAGTTTATAATATTTGTTAGTTTATAATATTAGTAGAAAGTGGGATTTGCAGCTGGTAAACTGACCGCCACCTATGTTGATGTATGGGGACAACAGTTTTCCAACGGCAAAGTTAAGTGTGTCTCTCAATCCAGTTTATCTTTTCGCTAAGATTCCCGTGATGGCCGAACTATTTACATACCTACAAATTTGTACGGAACCCTCGTTGCGAGTTTTTTTATTTTGTTCTGTGTAAATTTGTGTATCCAACAAATGTTTTTTTATTCTTATTTTCTTATTAAGTATTTGTTGATTGTTGTCAGGAGCGGCGGCGAGGGTAGCCTGGAGCGGCTGGTGGAGTGTGTGCGACTGGGCGTGGAGGCGGGCGGCGGTGGCGTGCGCGTGCGGGCCGTGCTGGACCTGCTGCACGCGCACGTGCTGCCGCGCGCCGACCTGCTGCCGCCCGACGTGGCGCGCGCCGCCTACAGGCTGCTCGCTAGGTACCTGTACAGTGTACATATACATATACGTGCGCGTGCGGGCCGTGCTGGACCTGCTGCACGCGCACGTGCTGCCGCGCACCGACCTGCTGCCGCCCGACGTGGCGCGCGCCGCCTACAGGCTGCTCGCTAGGTACCTGTACAGTGTACATATACATATACGTGCGCGTGCGGGCCGTGCTGGACCTGCTGCACGCGCACGTGCTGCCGCGCGACGTGGCGCTGATGTCTGTTGTCTCTGTCACTGCAGCGTGCTGGTGCACCGGTGGCGGTACTTCTTCCCGCACAAGTGCGAGGGCGGCGAGGCGGCGCGGCGCACGCACGAGCTGCGCGGCGCGCTGGCGGCGCTCGGCCGCGCGCTGCACCACCACGACATCGACCTGCTGCGGATCAACATCGACACGCTCGACACGCTCAACAACAAGTGGAAACTGTACCATAAGGTACGCATTTATTATTCACTACCGACACTGTCCCCCGCGTTCCCGCCCCTAAAACAATTCGATGTCCTATTCCAGAACCTAAAGTAATGCAAAAATAAAATCAACTGTTGCATTCGAAACCAATAATTATATTTAAATGTAAGGAACTGATTTTTTTCGCGCTTTCCGAGTTGGTCCCGTAGTAGTAGATATTTGTATTAGTGCGTACTTTCAACCCTTGAAAGACATACTAAATTATTAAAACCCTGTATATCGGGATGGAGTTGAGTGGTAACTAACATAAACTAATCTTCTTAATCATTATGATCATATCTTCGTAGTTATAAGCTACTACTACTACTTGGTTTAGCCGCCGAGGCGTCAAGATGTACCAACTCATTTTCGCATTTATATACAGGATGATTCTTTAGTCACTGGCCATTCTTGCAGGGGTTGAAGTACTCGTCAATATGAACAACTTTTATTATGGGACCAACTCTGATATCGCAAAAAATAAAATGGTTCCTTCATACATTTTGGTCGAGTAGTTATTGAACTTTTGTGTGGACAGTTGATATTTTTTTGTGATCTCGAGAGTTAGTCCCATCATAAAAGTTGTTCATATTGATGAGTACTTCCACCGCTGCAAGTATGGCCAGTGACTAAAAAATCACCCAGTATATTTCTCATACAATAACCAGGATCCTTAACTTTATTATACGTTAAAAATTACAGGTTCAAAAGTTTTCAAAGAACATATCGGAGTGGCGGAAAACATCTGTCGTTCCATATTATTTTTGATACTCCATCTGTTCGATTTCGGAAGAACCAACCCTTTCAATATGTTCCACAGGTAATATTCCGTACAGAGTTCCTGTGCGAGTTCCTGTCGGTGCTGCTGGCGGGGCTGGCCGAGGGCGGGTGGCGCGCGCTGGTGCGGGACGAGGTGACGGCCGCGGTGCACGCGATGGCCGCCGTCGACTTCACCACCTTCCGCCTCGCCTTCCTGCCCTCCTTCTTGCACCAGCTGCAGGGGTTAGCGCCGCAACATAGAGACCATTTGGCGCAGTTCCCGCCTGATACCGTAAGACTACTTTTTAGGTGAAAAATAAATTGGCGTTGATAGCTCAGTGATGATTGCCGTGAAAGGTCGTGAGTTCAAATCTTACAATGACTTTGACTTTAGCTCGAGTCAAAGTCGGTAAAGGAAAACATCGTGAGAGAACCATAACACGGTGGTAGAGTACTTTTAGTACCTGCCTGGCTGCCTTCCACCCTCAATTTGAATATCTGTTGCCAAGCACTTACCTGTGTGTTCCGGCAGCGGCACTTGAGAACCAGTTTCCAAGCATTGTGTCCTTACCACCTTCGACCACAGCATCATTTACCACGGTGAGATTGTTAACACAGACCTATACGTATATAGTAAGCGAGTAGACATCATAGAAAAGATTTGAGGACATGTGTGGCCAATAAAGAGCAAATTTTGTCAAATTCAAAATTCAAATTCAAAAATCAAAGTTAAGTTAAAAGATATAATCTTGTTTTATAAATACCGGAATTTGACTTGTCCGTAGGATCTACCGACATTCACACAGAACATCCACCGGCTAATGAACGACGTGAACTGCTACCGCGCGTATAACTCACTTGCACCGGCTGAGATGGCCTCCTAGCACTTGTACTACTGGTAGACTACACGCTAGTTGAGAGCTGTGGAATGCGCAGACGAACCATTGTGATATCTACCGTAGGGATATATACATATATAATCTCTCTCTATATATATATTAATTGTTACTTAATTATTAGTTAAGTATCAATTCTTTTTATACTGCCTAAAATGAATAAGTAGGTTTACTATGTTATCTCAGAATGTGTGTGAGTGCAAGGTATAGATTAACATTAAAAGTCTGTACAATAGGGATGATGAATATATTGTCAAAGTCAAAGCCATTTATTCAGTTTAGGCTCTAGGAGGGCACTTATGAACGTCGTAACTACTGAAGTTACCACCGATTCGGAAGTCGCCTTCAACTGAGAAGAACCGGCAAGAAACTCAGCAAGGTGGTTACATGGTTTTCATCAACTAATAATTTCAATCTGGGTTTATGACCTCACCTCACGCTCGCTCTGCCTGTGTTGCGAAAATTACGAACCCTATTTTACTGCATTTAAATTACAACTCTAACGTGTTAAACTTAAGGTACATTTTATACGCTGGCAAATTTTACTGACTTTCTTATTCCAACAAGACGCATTGTTTGAGCTGAAGTCAGCCGTAGTTTGCGCGCAGTTTGATTTCAACTTGTTAAAATATTCAATTATTTAACAGCATTCAATTGTATTCACTATCGCGATAAAAATAAAGCACAAATATTATTTATTCGCGAATATCTGTTTGCCGAGATATTGTAGTGAATGGGTATATGGAGTATTCCTAGAGTAAAGTCTTTATGCATAAATCACTAAAATACATGCATAGGATATTGACGAAAATGGCCCCAGAACCAACAAACATAGGACTTACACCATAATTATTTTAATACACAATTACTTAAAGGGTAACACTAACAACTAAAAAGGAAGACCGTCACCAAATGGGAGCGTGCCCAGAATGCTGGCTGCATTTCCACGTTGGATAGCTAAGGGTATATTATATCTACTCAAAGTAAAAGTCAACTACTGAACGCGAATATGTACTATATTTTTACAATATATTTTACTTAAAAAAAATGAAGATTCTTCGTCTTTGGCCTCGCCTTTTTTAAAAGAAATGTAGATTGTAAAATATAAATAATATTTGATCCCTATTGAACAAAGTAATGAGCATTTTAGGCACAGTATATTATCGTTTATTATATTCTGATGATTCATAAGTTGGGCTTTTGAAACCAACCAATAAATATTTTAACGTGGTACAATTATAATACCTAATCTCAGGTAGTATAATTTTTAAATAGTTGGGGTGGTATTATTATCGTGTTTATACAAGCTAGGTTTTTGTAATTATTTGGGTGTTATAAGTTAACCTTAAACTATGTATTTTAAGTTACTTTTGTTTCATGCAATACATCGTTTTGTTGTTATACTTATCATTGTTTCTTAGGACTGCAGTTGACTGATGAATATGATGATGGGTGCAGAATTTAGTGTATATGTTTAGAATTTGCTATTTTTTTTTGTCTGAATCCTTGTTATATTATAATTCGGCAATAGTAATAAAAGCTTCATTGCGCTTCGCCATAACCAAATATAACGTACTTATGTAACAAAATAAATGTATAACTAGCGCGTTCGTGAGCGTAACTAAAGCGATTTCGTCAACATTTTTCATCTACTACATATACACACGCTAGACCTCTCAGGTCGAACACTCAGACACATCGGGTTTTGACGTGGTTGTCCGATGGACATTCAGTAACACTCTTATGAGTTGCTGCCGCCTACCACGTCTATTCCGAATAATATCCGCTATTTGGATATTCATCAATATTCAGTTTCAACGAAGCCAACGAACACTTGTCGATTTGTTTTGCATTTTTATAAATTTTATTGCACAGATATACTAGTGAAAGGCGACAACGCCGCTGTGTTATATTAATTTAATTGTAGTTGCTAGTCATTATAAGCGTACGTTATATGTATATCTTTATTTCGTCTTGCTTCATAAAAGCAGTAATACTTTTAGTTATAGATGCTTCACGCTACAATATAATGTACCCAAGCAGTATTTTTTTATGGATGACATGAATTAATTTATTGAGGAATACAAAACCTACTGTAGACGTATACACAATTTAAAGAACATAGTCCATATATGTTGATCCTGAGGTGCAATAAGTGTAAAAGTTCAAATTAGCTCTATGGAGACCTCAAGTGTATAAATATTTTCAGTTTCAACATTGATAAATCATGTACGTATGATTTATTGGTAAGTTTATATGTAAAAGAGTAAATAAATACTAAAACTTTTATCGTTTTGTTTTATTTTACAAAAATAATTTTATTATAAAATATCCTCAGACCTGTATTATAGAATTTTTTTTAGGTATTAAATATCTTACCTTGCAATACATGTGGTATCAGGAGTTTCACGTATCTGATATGTTAAATAATAAACAGTACAAATGTTGACTGCATTACTTCCGGGGCTAAGGCTTAGCATATAAAGAAATACAGATGACGCAGTTAAGTACAGCACAGCACACCAGATATTATTAGACTTACAGTGATTAGGGGTTTTAATTTCGAAATATTTGCAGCTTCATATGTTTCATAATATCTGAATTGAATTTAAAAAATACTAAAACTGAACACAAACTAGTGTTAACGCATTTTTGAGTCAATTCAAAGCAAAAAAAGTTGAATTCATTTCAGATAAAGCTGCAAATGTGACAAAATTAAAATGTATGTATGTAATCCCCCTGATAAAATACATTGTAATCAGAAAAGCTCATACATTTTTAAATTAAGCAGAGTTAAAAACTATGGAAACAAATGGGTCTGATATAAAACTTTGAATATAGGATGGATTTCTTATTACTTTTTTACATTCTGATAACTGATACTGATATTATGCAAACTATTGAATTAAAAAAAATCGTGAGTGTCGTGGAACACTCTGTTGGAATGAAGAAATGCGCACCTACTGGACACAGCCAATAGCATACGTGCGATGGATAATGGTTTACACTTGAGAAAGGGTCATGACTTCATAGAATTTTCGAACTTCGATCGAAATTCCCGATGAGGTTGTTTCAAATTGAACTGATTGTAAAAAGGATATATCAACATAGATGTGACTGTGATATATCTACTTTATTTTTTGAAAACATACATAATAATATAGATAATTACACCCAGACTCAGGAGAAATGTCTGTCCTGGGTGGGAATAAAACTTATGTACCAAGATAGGTAGAGTATCTTATCAACCATGCTGACTGGCCCGTCAATCAGTTTGTAGCTGATAAATGTATTTTGAGTACTTCCATCAATATAATGGTATGGCTACCATACATTTTCATTTCAGGATGGATATCAACCCACCCTACACCAACAGCATCATCTCCTGCATGTAATTTCAGATTGCCTACTGTATTTCCACTGTGGTCATGAAAATTGTATGCTATGCTTTCCATCCAAGAATTATCAGTATTCCTCCTATCATCAATATATCCCTGGTAGACTATGTCACCGGCATTGAAAAACTTTTGGAACTTCTCATTCCAAGCATTTTTATCACCTGAAAAATAATGGTTTAATATTAAAAATACAATATAAGGTCCCGCTAAATTATGTATGGAGTATTAAAAGTCCTATTGAAGGTTGAAAATAATAGACCATAAGTATTAAAAAAAAAGTGTATGTGTGTGTGTGTGTCAGCTTCGACGCACAACTGGAGTTTACTACTTGGTTTTGAATATGCACTAGGCAAAGAGGATAAATAAAATTGTTAGAGCCTTTTCTGAGATATATGGAACGTTTTTTTTTTTTATTTGATTATAATAGACAAGTTTCATAAACTATACTCTATTACCTTCAGACATCACTAGTGAGTTGATGGCTTCTTCCTGGAACTCCCTGATAGCAGTCTGTGATCCCTTTTCACCTGGATCAACCATTCCACCTGGTAATGCCCACTCCCCAGTGTCACTACGTTTTATGGCTATAACTTGTAAAATAGGCCTAAAAACCATAACATGCTATAATTTGATTTAATAAATTAATATTGAATTTGT
This sequence comes from Tetheella fluctuosa, assembly GCA_951216915.1. NCBI lineage: Eukaryota > Metazoa > Arthropoda > Insecta > Lepidoptera > Drepanidae > Tetheella > Tetheella fluctuosa. The sequence goes on along the minus strand of OX578227.1, from coordinate 7,834,974 downwards.
AGTCAAGTTTATCTACCTACTTATTGCTAGATTTATCAACTTTGATTTCACCACTTTCTAGTCTCTTCCATCGTGTAACAACAGGGTCTGCTGCATGGTTAGGTCCCCAACGTCCAAGCACTCCTCGCCCACAGATACCAGTTCGCCCAACAGGGTTCTGGGGGTATCCATCTACTATATTGTACTCTCCCATATAACTAACTCTATTAACATTTTTATCTGTAGTATTCCACTTCGGAGTAAATAGAGGATCACCTTTGAAAAACAGGTTATTAGTTTTAATACTAAACTATAAATAAATGTAAATTTTCATAAACTACACACTAAACATACCCATTTCAGGATCCGCATAGGGTTTGCCATGAATTGATGGCCAGGTGTAATTATGTGGTTTGTATTCCTTGAATTCAACAGACCATCTAACTTTATCATCAGGTACTGGGAACCTTTCAACTGTAGATCTCGGGTATAATCCTCCACGACATTTGAAATGTATTGATGCCATTGCAAGGTTAGGACGAATCATCAGAATATTACAAAAAACAAAGTATAACGTTGGTTTCAAAAACATTTGTTGGTAAACAGTGGTAAACAGACAGTTGATCAATCAATCAAACGTTCACTTCATCACTCCAACCAAAGAAAGAGTAAGTAATAGTAAGTACCTAAAACGGTAAAAACTACGAAGTAAGTTCACTAACATAAACAAGTCAATCAAAAGAATGCGCCATCTGCACTATGTATGTATGTAAAATAGTTTCGCATCTTTTCAACGGTTTTCTTGTAGAGTTCGCGCCACCAATGAAGTCCCATGGAATTAATGAAAATCGATCTTATTTCTTCCACAATAATGTTATGTTTCGCGCCTGTTTTACGTTATGTCACCGTTATTCGTGATAATGTCTGTTTAGTTATTTTTCACACTTCTCAGGGCTCGACCTTAAATATAGCTAACTTTTATGCATATTAGGCATACAAGATATATTTATATAATTAATTATCTACTAAGCTAGTCTGGCAAACGAAAGCGTGACCTGGACTTTTTTGAAAGTTCGTCAATGTCTGTAATTATTTTGTTTTTCCTAGTAGTTAATAATACATGTACATTATTTGAATTTGCCGCGTTTTCTCAGGTCACGCTTTTGTTTGCCAGACTCTATCGGTATCGATATAGTCGATTATTTATGCCAGAATAATTTATTGATTATGTGTAAAATCATAAAAAGGGTTTTATCTTTAAACAAAAGTTAGATTATTTACAATAACAAGACAATAGGGACATGAGAAAAAATCTAAAATTTACAATTTAGATAGCTTAGGCAATAAGCAGTCGGAAAATGTTAGTTTTAGTTCATAAAATAACTTCATTAATTTTAAAATTAATTTGTTTTTTTAATCTGTTTCTAAACAAGCGAAACAGTAGCTGCCATTATAATGACATCATACGGTACTGTATGTAAACTAAAAAGTGTCAACTGAAGTATTGTTATTTTTACACTAGTATCCATGCATTCAGGAACAGTACACTAATAAAAAGGATAATAGCTCTCCGTAAAGTAACATGGCGTCCAGCGTTTACATCAAATTACGCGCGAAAATTGAATGTGTAAAATTTAAATACATTTTTATGGCACTATCGATTGAATTGAGACACTTTTCAAAAATAGGTGTAGTACCCTATGTACATCGCAATTTATTATTGACCATAGACAATATATATATTTTATTGCCGATTTTGATGAAATTTCGTTAAAAACCGAGATCAACTAAAACTAGTTCAGGAACCGTTAGTTAGTAAAATAAAATACGAAACTTTTTATTGTTTTTTAGTTAGTAATAATGTTAAGAGAATAATTCATCACTTTTTCCTGCGAGTAGTCTTTCTAGCAGTAGGTTTCTTGAAAACTTCTTCATCTTTCTTTTGAAATTCTTCTTGATCTATTAAATGAATACAATATTTTAAATTAGATCTTCATATTGGATATATTATAATAATTTTAGAGATTGATATTCTTTAAGGCTTCGCTCAAACTGACGCAAATCCCGCACGGGACGCAAGGCGGTTAAGGTATAAGCTTACGCTACCGCTAGCTAAGCCATTGTTCAAAAAATCAAATTTGCTGACTGTTCCTAGTTTATACATTTAGGTACGTAATGTATTGTTTTGTTAAAATGCGCATGTATTTATTTAAGCAATTTAATGATGAATGTAGTAGGAATGTAGTTTCCAAACAGACTGAAACTATCAAAAATTAAAACAACGTTCATCGTTTCATCCGCGTTCCCGAGGGAACTTATCCTATGTCCAGAACATATTCTATCTGTGTGCCAATTTCAACCAAATTGTTCAGTAGCTTTTGCATGAAAGAGTAACAAACATTCATCCATCCATTCATCCCCACAAACTTTCGCGTTTATAGTAGGATAATGTACAACAAATTGCCCGAATGTATTAGTAAATTACCATTAATTAAATGATAAAAAAAACCCAAACTAAATTACTAAGCCAAAGATGAAACAAGCTTGCCAAAAACAAAAACATATTCACTCTAGCCTTGCATATCTGATGAGAATGTTGACTATTAAAGAGTGAATATTTTCCCAGTGTCTTGTGTTTCACTGTAAGAATGAGGATGGTGCACATGGTGGAATCAGCTTGGATAATTCTTGCCTTCCTAATTCTGAATGAGTTATACTTGGTTAGAGACTTGTTACTTACCAGATTCGTCAGACGTATTCGCAATTACTTTGTTCGACCTCGACACAGCTTTACGACTCGACTTTCTCACAGATGGCGGAGATCTTTCATTTTCGGGCGGTTCATTCTGTAATGTAAATGTTCTAATAGTTGTAATTTCTTTTAATGACTTGCATTAAAAGAAATTATACATTATAAACAGCTTATTTATGTCCCGCCTGGGTTACAAGCCTCGCCTAACAACGAGGGATTAAGGCGATAGTGTAGCATGTAGTCGCAAAACGGATTGGTGGACTTAAGGCTCCAGTCTCCCTAAAATCAGTGTTCTTGCGGAATTTATCAGAAAAGAAATATATTTTTTTAGTCATCAGAAAAGCAATAAATGAAATATATTTTACGTTATTTTAAAGTGTAAGATTTGAAGTTTCTAATACATATTTTATTTTTTAATTTGACGCCACTTTTATTAGCTTTGTGAGGCTTTAAACTTACCTCTATTTACGTTCCACGCGTAGAGGGTCTCATTCATGCACTCGCGCTAGTTGCTTTCGGAGTGGTTAAAGTGTGATTTCTCTAAACCATTACTTTGTAATAGAAAAAAATATATGTTGCAAGGGTCGAATTCAGAAATTTATAACTTTTTAAAGCAGTTTAAATAAGAAATTGAGACGATTTTGAAAAAAGTAACTAGATAAGATTATTGTAGAGGATTTGCCGACAAATGTAATCTGAATACATTTCTTGTTTTTGTTATATTTTTTTCGTGGCGTGTTCATGAATGAGACCCTCTACGCGTGGAACGTAAATAGAGGTATGTTTAAAGCCGCACAAAGCTAATAAAAGTGGCGTCAAATTAAAAAATGAAATATGTATTGGAAACTCCAAATCTCACACATTAAAATAACGTAAAATATATTTCATTTATTGCTTTTCTGATGACTAAAAAACAATATTTATTTTCTGACAAATTCCGCAAGAACACTGATTTTAGGGATACTGGAGCCTTAATATTATATTGTTAAAAATAAATATTTTGATAAACAATACGAGTGAACTATTTAGCGAAAGTAAATACCTCATCAGGACTGGAGGAGGACCTTCGTCGGTTCCGGCGCGGCGCGGGGCGGCGCCGCGGCGTGGGGGCCGCCTCCCGGGGCGGCTGCGGCTGTTGGTGAGGCACGTCTTCCTCGCCCTCGTGTACTGCGAAGCACTCTTCTATTTTGTCGCCCAGCTCCGTCACTAAACTCTACAAATAAAAAGTGTCTCATTTATAAGTCATCCAAAAGTACAATTGGTAGTTACCACTACTCGTTCACTTAATAAATTAGCGGCTCTTTTTACCACGTGGATGGATAGGCGCTGTCATAAGTGCCATAATGCTGTACCACTAGTTTAGAGCCCCTGTCTTCTAGCAAATTAATCTAGCTATGAATTTATTATTTGCAAATCGTAAGTTTTTTATACCTTTAACTCATTGCGTGCCATTTTCGAAGTATTATTCATGAGCACTGTGAAGGATTCCATGACCCCAGCGCAGTGTAATTTATCCTTGTAGCAGTCTAGGTTCTCAATTAGTTTGCGCAATGATCGCTCATTGTATGAAAACAGGGACAGACAGTATGCGAGGTCGCGCCATTGTCGTTCTTCTGTTGACAATTTGAATCTCTGGCACAGTTTCTCTACTAAAGCTTCCATCTGTCGATCTTTTTGTATCAGAGACGTGATGTATCTGTTGACAACAAAATAGTTGAAGAATACACATGTTATATTATTATGCTTTATTATTCCATTTATTAATATACACTCCTATAAATTACATTTTTAAACATAAGTTATAAAAAAAATACATTTAAAAATATAAAAAACAGTTCCACACCGGTATCGGGAACAGGGTCCTAGTTACCGATGGTCAAGGCTCCAGAGAGAGGAACTTCCTCACTATGCGTGCCGTCTCCAGGAGCACTGCCTTCTGAATTTGGCCCTTGATCCAGCCGCCTAGCGCGAGCCTCTTGAGGTGTTTATCGAGGCTCTTGGCCATAAGGCCATGTGCTGAAACGACTATCGGTACAATGGTTGCCGAGTCAATATCCCACATGTCAACAACCTCGTTTATTATTATTATGCTTATTCATAGGATAATAACGAATTTAATCTTAGCTATGATGGTAAAATTTATACATAATTCCTAACTTCCATCCTAACCCACGTTCCCGAATTCACGTTGCCCGATTTCCAGGGTATGATCTATCTATGTGCAAAGTTTTATCCAAACATACAAACTTGCACATTTATTGCATCATATAGTAGGAAGTAGGATACTCACTTCATAATTACCCTGTAGTGGTCCTCAGGTACATTTAAATCGGGGTCGCTGAGGCGCGATATGATATCGGGCATGACATTATACAGAGCGTTCCCTTTCTGCGAGAGTTGTTTGAAGAAGAGCCGCGTCATAGAGGCGACACGTGCGTCTGCGTCGGCGCAGCACAGCGCCATGTCCGCGATCTGTCCCTTCACGCGCACCATCTCGTGCAGCACTAAGAATGATAGCATCTTGACGGCACATTGACGGACTTCCAATTCATCGTCGCTCAGACTGGAAAAAAACGAAAGATTACAGAATACCTACATGAAGATTTCTAAGATCCCTCAAAAATTGGTTTCGTCTATCACAACATGACAAATGACACTCAATAAACATTAATTTATACAATAAAATTACGGTTTTATGAAAAGGTTGGAAAGGTAGGTTGGAAAACTTTTGCATTTCTACTTACATGTGGTAAATATGATGTGTCCAAGGCTGAGTAAGGTTGGGGAATCGCAGCGTCAGGTCGGCAAAGGCGATCGTCAAGTTAGTCCGCAGAGATACGTTCTTAGACCGCTTCAAAACTGTGACCATGAGTTGTAGGCCGTCTTCACACACGGCGCTGGAGACCAGCATAAATCTGTATAACGGTGCCGTAGAAAAAGCGATATACAAGGAAGAATATTAATGCAACGTTTAATTAATGTTTGTTGGCGCGTGTACTAGTTGCCACTCGTTCAAACGAGAGATCCTACTATTTCACAATACATATAAACAGAGTTAGTAAACCTATGTTTTTGACACTTTTTTTATTTGCTTCTTATTTTTTTTATTTAAAGTAATCTACATTCTACAGACTCGTGGTCCGTACTCTTTTTAGATTAAGTTATATTATTATATTATTGTTATTGGTAATCGTACAACATCTATGTTGTCGCGCAAATACAATATAATATTGTTTTTTCTTTTTTTACAATAACTGTTTGATTTTGTTATACCTACTTATCTTATTCATACCACAATATATATTCTATACCTTATTAAAATCTATGTTATTATAAATATTACATTAATATCTCAATACAATTTTACACTTGACACTTCAAACCAAAACAAATCAAATAAGTAAATTATCAACCCAGTGGAATATTTCAGGATATTTAATTATGTAATTTCTTTTGGTAGGCGTAGTTGTTTTAATCAAGGTTTTTTTTCCTTGTGGTATACGATTTATCTTTCTTTTACTACGAATTCTTGCATAACTAAAGCCCGCCAATCGATTCATTATTACCTAGTAAAAGTAAGTGCAGCAGCGGCTTGCAACGTGGGCGTGCATTTTGGCGTCCCCGTCAGCAGGGTTCGCAATAACGGCAAATACCGCGCGAGAGCCGTGCCGACGCCGACGATGTCTCGCTCGCACACTGAACGCACGTATTCCGCGTCCGCGTCGTCGGCTACCGCACCTTCTAGACCCACTTCTTCTTCTGTCATTGTTGTGTTTGCCTGATATGAGGAACATATGATATTTTTCGTTTCCTATTGAGATCGAAAGTGGTACAGCGATATTTCGTTGTTAGAATTGAGCAACGTAGAAAAGTGATAGTCACAGATACATAGTACTTTTACGACAGGAAATTTTAAAAAACATTTCTGTGCGACAAATACCGAAAAAAAAGAGGCTTTAAAAGTCAACTTATATTAAGAATCTTATGTGTACTTAAGAAAGAACCTTACGGAGGGTCCTTTGTTAGAGGTGACGCTGGCTGATCTCTGGGCGCGCGATGATGCACTAGCGTTGCTCGCGTTCATGAGTGTCTGCCGGCGCAAGTCCGCCACGCGACCGCGCTTCCCTGGCGTCGCGAATGCACCCGCTTTCTTCTTACGTTTCTCCTCTACTTTTCGTTCTTCTCGAACCTGTTATCATTTTATGAGGGAATTATGTTGCTAAATTGATATTTTGACTACATTATTGATTTGTAAGGATGCATCGCTCCAAAAGAACGAAAGATTCTCGTAAATCATGTCTGTCTACCCATGTCGGGCATACAATACGATATAGAAATTCATTTTTATTATATGGAATTTTAAACTACGTCACATTTAAACTTGGTATATTTCAACATTGGTATATTCACCGCTACAATAGAAAATAGATTCATTTTACAGATTATAGAATTTATCATATATTCAACATCGGCTAATAAGACGCCTAGGTGCTTTGTAAAATCTGGTAATTCATTCACATACACATAAATTAAGAACAAAAGCAGAACCAGTGTACTAACCAGGAAAGCCTATAACCAACTTTTTGAGACAGGATTGTATTTGTTTCTTCGTTTTTATCGATTTGTTATAATATGATTGAAGTAGTGTATAAAATGAAACAAAATTTACAATTAATTACCTGATTTCTTCTCCTCAGTTCGCTATAGACGCATATATCGAGATAAATCAATTGCTGAAGTGCAACTTGTCCTAATACGAACACGAAACGCGTCAGTAATTCCGTTGACATGCTCGCTTCTTCCCCATTTTCTTTATCTTTCTCCATCGACTCTTCTAATTTCATATACATTTCTGCTAGAAGTTTCGTACAAACGACTTCAGGAGTATCACAAACTGCATAAATAAGGTCTATTGAGTTTCCAGCGAAAGATGTAAACTTATTGAATTTTATGAATGTTTCCATTAGGCTGTCGTATACAGATGTAAATATAGTGTGATCGGCCGGATATCTTTGATTCTTTTTCGATAGCGATAATAGTAGCTGAGCGCTTAAGTTTCTAGAATTGTAATCAGCTGTTAGTCCATGTGTTTGGATGACTTCGAGGTTGGCTAGCACTAAGGAAGGTTTAGATTTAGCGATCATAACGAGGAGCGATAATGCTGCGTAGCTGTCCGTATCTGTTGTCCCATCAATCTTCTTTAGAAACATTTCCCAGAATACCTGGTAAAAGATTTAAAATAGTTAATTATATAATAATGACTTTATGCCTTAAGCTATAGCTACTTCTTGGGCGCCTTTTTAGAATATAGCTTATAACACAATGAGATCTTTATATTATATGATATGATACAATTCTATTCGTAGTATACCAAAGAACGGATACACCCTAACAAGATTAAAATGTTACCAGCCAAACTCGATTTCAGGCAAAACTAGTTTGTCCTGGGCCGAAATGATTTTGAATTATTATGCAAGTAAAAAAGGGTTTCCGTGCAGTTAAAAAAAAAACAAAGTGTAGGGCCTACACTTTGTTTTTTACACTGTAGGCGTTCGCCATTCACTTCTAACCTAAAGTATCTGGGTCGTTTTTGAATAGGAAGAGAAATTGATCACCAAATTACGATTACTTACATGTGAAAACATTGTACATGTAACTTTTAAAATCTCTTTTCTCAATCCAAAATTAGTTTGGCCTGAAATCTAGTTTTGGCGGTAACATATACATATACATATAAAAAAAAAAAGTCCTACCTCACTCACTGACAGACTCATCAACGCCAACCCAAAATTTTGCACAGAGGGTGCCTTTATGAAGTAGACGAGGATTGAGGCCGGTTTTTTCGAAAATTAAACTCCTAAGGGGGGTATATAGGGAATCACGGGGGAAAAAGCGGGGCAGCAAGCTAGTGCCGTATAATTACGAAGATATGTTTTGATCAGTTGATGCAAAATAAAATGGTATCGTATATAGAATAGAACCTACGGGGACCTATTTAACTGGTGAAACCGAGTAAACAAATATAATATAATATCTGGTATGCATCGATTGTATCTGTATCAGTATCAGTATCAGTATCAGTGTCAGTATCGTAGTACCTGTATGATGGCGGGCGTGATGTCTCCCTTGTCCTGCCACTTGTCGACGAGGTGGCGCAGCGCGAGCGCGCGGCCGCGGTCCACGCGCAGCGCCAGCGCGGCCAGCCGGCGCGCCTGCGCGAACGCGCGCGCGCGCTCCGCCTTGCTCTCGCACTCCAGGTACATCTCGCGGTAGGCGCGCTCTACTGCCGAGCGCTTCTCCTACGCACCGATCCACAGTTTAACATCATCGTTTCGTGATAAAATTACTATTGGTGGTATTTTGAAGAAATTACATAGATGCCCTATAAAGTTATAAATGTACTTATGGGTCTAATATCATAACTACAGTTATGGGTCAGATTTATCGTTGAATCGTCATTTATTGGGTAGGAGAGTTCTCGAGGCATTTGGCTAGTTCCTTACGTCCTGAGAAATTAAGTGAGGCCAGCTTGTTTTAAATGCATCCAGTGTTAAATATACACAAATCAAACGAGTTCAATGCCAAAATATATCTACAATAATGACTTACTTGATCAGGCGACCAAACGAGCAGTAGCATATTTGCAACACCCGTTTTAGCAGATTCTATATTGAAGTGATGGGCTGTGGTAAAGAAGTCTATGGCTTCGCTGACATCTCCCGCTTGCTTCGACATAAGCAACGAGTTAATAATAGGCACAGCTTCAGACACCATTCGACTGAAGTGAACAGACTCTTGAAGAAATGCAACGATGCTTTCTTTCTCTTCTAACCTTTTATATAAGGCTAATTCGTTCTCACATTGTTGCGTAAGCGATATAGATTCCCTTCGATCTGGTACTATGAATACGTTTTTCAGTAAAGCGACGAAGTAATGTACCTGAAATTAGTAACATGACAATTATCACGTCGTTTCTATACACCAGCGATATACATATGGATAAATCAGGCTTAACGAAGTAATTCGCGCAATTCATGGATCGGATGAGGTATCGAAAAATGTGCTCTATGAGAGGTACACTGGGGCTATATTTATTGAGAAATGTATGTAAGTCTAGCTAGAGCTACTACTATTGTTTTGTGTTATAAAAAATACATTGTATTAATGATGAAATAGGCCACACAGGCACTTTTGGTTTGTGTGACTCCAACACCTATTAGGATATCGCTGTTTTTACCTGATCACTTTTCTCCATATCACATCTAAGTAGTTTAGCTTCAGGGTACTGCCTCTCGGTATGTTTCACTATAAGATAAGCTTTATGATAGTTCTTTTCTCGCAAATGCTTACGTATCGAATTATACAGATTCTCTAGCGATGCTTGCGATAGTTCCGGCTCGTCTTGTGTCAATGTGTCCATATTCTTCTTTATCATGTTAACAACATCACTTTCTATTATGTCCCATTTCTTTACTAGTTCAGGGTCTGGACCCGGATTGAGTTTATTTTGTAGATCATTGAGTATTTTTTGTTCTGTTTCTAGTTGTTCTTCTAATAATTCTAGTTTCAGTTGAGCAGAAAATGGATTGCATTCTAGGAATACCTGCAAATCAAATTGTTTAATTAATCAACATATCAAACTGCAGGCCTGAAGTTTAAATAATAAGATAAGAAACAATTGAGTGCAGCAATCATTGAATAGATTACCATTAACTATCACATGGACTGAAAGTCATTATTTTGGAGTGTACCTTCAACAACTGTATGGCAGCTTTCCTGACGAGCGCCGCCTTGTCCTTGAGTCGGCCGATAGCGCGCTCGAGTACCACTCGCTGCCGACTCACTGGCACGCAGTTCTCGCGTTGCAGTCGGCACCAAAATTGCAACACCTACATTTAAGTTCTGTTTAGACAGTTGGTGGCACTTTTAAGCTACGCATGTGAGTGCATGGACATAGTTTTAAAGGTAATATTGACAAATTATAATTTATTACAAGCAGATTTTGTAATATTTACTTTTCAGTACTACCAGGGTATTTATATTTTTAATATCCTACTTATAAACAATCAGTCTCTCTTTAGTTAATATTATAATACTTAGATACTAAATAAATAAAGTACTTCTTATTGAAATTGATGACCTATGACCGTACCTTATGTCTAACATATGCAGAGAGGTCATGCAGGTGTTCATACAAGTCGTCGAGGAAGTCATCGCGGAGAGCGCGCAGCTCATCAGCCAGCCCTTCACCTTGTAGCTCCATGCTTAGTACCTCGCACATCATGCCTAGCACGCTGATTCGGAGCGTGTATGACTGTGACATATATGTAGGAAGTCATTTAATAGAGTTTACTTATAGGAAAAAAATATGTTGTGTTAATATCAGCTTCTCACTAGCTACAGCTTTTGCACATGGAAATAAATCAAAACTGAATATTGGGCAGTTCATAGAACCTTATAATCAGCATGTGATTTGATAAGGCTCACAATTAATTTGTTAAATATACCTATCATTGAATACCATATTTCTCAAAATTATATGTAGGAGAATGTAATCTACATATACATATATTTTTATTATTACTAGCATTTCACCCGCGTTTTTATCAAGTTGATTACTTTGTTCCATTACAATGATAAAGAACAACAAATAAACTCACTTTCGCATTTATAACATTACTAAGAAGTAGGATGGAAGAATTTTAAATTTTTATATGAAATTTCGAACCTCGTCACTTTCTAAATAAGGCTGCAAAGTGGCAATAGCATTGGCCATCTCTTTGGGCAGCTCTTTAGTGAGTTCCAACAGGAACGCGCCGCAGTTTCTCGCAGCGCCTTGTTCCGTGCCAGCACTTGCTTCCCCCTCATCTGATGATGCTAGGGCTTCTGCTATTTCACGAACCTAGATAAGCTACATGTTAACCTCTATATTGACTTATTATAATTTTTTATCATCAACTTTGATTGTTTTATATTGAAAAATGTATATCTAAATGTTTTACTTCTTTTATATAGATTTAAAAATGGTGTTTTACAAACCATAACTTGTATATATTGTTACAGGGTTTGTAACAGGGTCTTCATTAGACTATAATGGGTGATTTTATAGTCGCTGGCGATACTTGCAGGGGTGGAAGTACTCATCAATATGAACAACTTTCACTATGGGACCAACTCTGATATCGCGTAAAATAAAACAGTTGCTTCATACATTTTGGTCGAGTAGGTATTGAACTTTTGTATGGAATAGCTGATTTTTTCACACTTTTATCAACTTGATAACAAAATTGCATAATTCTCTTACCATTTGGGGTCCAAAAGTTCCAAGTCCAAAATCTTTAGTCAACTGCACCACTCCAGCACATACAGGAGATACTGTATGTTCCACCATTTGAAGAACCTACAAAACACACATAGTGTATTTATCCTCTATTCGAAACACCACAAGTTATGATCCAAACAAGGAGATGTATTTTGTGTTATCATATAATTGAGCAATTAATATTTCCAGGTTGTCTATAATGAACTCTCTTATCTTACCTGCACTAACTTAATAAGGCAAGATGTGCCATGGTTATATTTCTTAATTAAAATACCCAAAACTTGGAACACTGTTTCCCTGACAGCTTTGTTTTTTATTATCTGCTCTTCAAGTGCCTTGTAGCAAGGATCAGCAACCATTCTAGAACAAAGGTAAGATATTGTTAAAGTATATGTGGTAGGTATATCAGTTATCTGGTTTCCATAGTACAAGCACTTTGGGATCAGATGGCCGTGCGTGAGGAATGGTCCTAGGATATATTATTTTACTTCACATAGACCAAAAAAGTCCAATTTACGTAGGTATTTTTAAATAATTAAAATTTTTTGCTTACGATACAAAATTGTCTTCAGCCAATGGAGGATCCCAGAGTCTAGATAACGGCTGCTGCAGTACCAAATATAATGTGACAAGGGCTGCTTGCTTATCAGATTCGGTCCAGCCGCATTCTTCATCTTCCGATGTTTTCTTGCCCTTCTTGCCCAAAGTTAGTTTGGTGGAATTCTAAATACATATAATATAATTAGTATTGAAAGATAAGCAAAATAGTTTTATGACAGTATCTTTTACTGACTGTATTGCAAATAAATGTTAATTATATATCACTAACAACTTGGACCCATCTCAGCTTTGCAAGGTAGCAGAGCATAATAATATAATGTATACCTAATTTATTTTTAATAATCATACAAAGGATGAAAGAAAAACATTTATTCATGACAACAACAAAGTCAATGTCATTAGACATTCAATTTAGGCCCTAAAATGGCACTTATGAATATCAAAGCTACTGAAGTTATTACCGGCGGCCTTCAACTGAGAAGAACCAGCAAGAGATGTTTACTTGTGTTATGGCTAAAAAAGTGATGAGGATTTGAGAATAGTTATAACTATTCTTTGTTTATGGGCTATTATTACATGGGCCAGCATTTTAACTTACATCAGCAGCTAATTTGGTATCTTTAACTTTCATAATTTGTGTAAACAAATACATTATCATCTTGACAATGTTCAGATTTTTGGTTCTTACATCTGCATCTATTTCTTGATCTTGGAATATCAGCTCAAGGTGATTGGTGAGGTTCTTGGTAGCTCTAACTATGTGGTCAAACCCTATAAAACACATATTAGAAAACAATCAGTGATAACCTGTTGCCCAGAACTACAAGGGTCTTTGGGATCTCAGCGGAATGTTATGAGTATTTTTACTTATATTTTACAGATAAATATTGGGATTATTTTTTTTACCTTTATTTATAACATTCCATTCTAATTTGCTCCCATGAACTATAATAGAGAAATATGTGTCAAAATGCTCCAGTATATATTCAATACCTTCAGAGTTATATGCACGGGCTGCATCTGTGGACAGGTAGATAATATTTTATTCATTTAATACTTTGTTGATATTGGTATTTGGTTGGTAGGAACCAAATAGCTGATATAAACTTATACGGTATAACTAATTATACAGTACCTTGCAGTTTAGACAATAGTACTCGTGGTTGAACAACATCCTCTACATGATACTGCCCTGCGTGAGACTCCAATAGCTCATCCTTTTGCAAGGGTATAGCAAACTCAAAGTGGGTCATTTTTGCAGTTTATCTCATGTTTAAATTACATATGATTAAACGATCATGTATTTAATTAATTAGCTCTACCGATAAAGATCAGATTTACTCTTTATAATGATGTATTACAAGAAATAATTTTATTCTTTTGTATTCACTCAACAAATCGGCGGCACAATCAAAATCAATTCAAGTCAAACGTTTATTTTTCAAAATTACAGACTTTGTGATAGACAAGCAGTGCTGCCAGCCCCAAAAAACTAAAAACAACAACAACTCGCAAAAAAAAACAGTACGAAACAGTAGGTAAAGTAAAAAAGGCAGATTTTTTAGGAGGATTTTTTCCAGTCGATGAATCACTACTCATTTTATCAAAAACTTTGAAAATATTGTTTTTTAATATAGACGGCGGGGTCACATATATTTCTCCAATTCAAAGTTTGAAAGCTGTTGTGACTATAACCTATAACACAGTACGCTACGCAACACAATAGGCCTGTAGCTGTCATTCATACAGCTGGGATTTCCCCGTGAATAAAAATATGATTGTCAATCACATTATGTGATTCACATATAATGTGGTCGGGGATTCCCCCACGAGGAATTCCCTCGAATCCCGACAAGAGAAGATACTGCCATCTAGTGTCATTGCATTTTATTACGTAGGAGGTAGTGGATATCAAAAAATGTTTGCATAGTGTAACAGGTAGCACTGAAGAACGCTAGTTGAAAAATAGTAAAAATTAGTGTTAATATTCACTAGCTGGTTGGGTTTTTTAATTAAGACAAATCATCTTCAATCAGTCATTTATTATTCACACGAAACTTTACATATTCCTTTCTTATAATCCAAATCCACCATATCTTTCTAAATCAGTATTGCCAACCTAATACTTATATTTCCACACAAAATATCTACAATGGACATTGCCATTCAACAATTAGGAATGAAACAGAAAACAGTGACATCTATGTGAAAACAGCAAATCTACTGTTAAAACAGTAGGGTTGGCAACACTGTAGACAAGGAATAGTGATAGACCACAGATCACTATTTAATATGTAGCTATCAAAGAGTATATAATCACATGGTAGCTATGCTATGAAAGACAGACAGGCAGCGACGGGCTACCAACTTAAAAAATGCCCCTATTAGAATTCGACAATCGACTGACATTCATTGTTATCGACTTTTATCAACTAAACTGAACCATCGACTAATTCGATTAGTTTTAGTAATAATCGACCATCGCTAATTCGGACCTGCGAAGAGGTTCGGGTAGACGAACCGATTGAGTAGTCTATTCAAGTCTATTGAATATGATGACTCCTATTTTCTCATTTCAGACTTCCATTTGGAATGAGGCAGTCGATGGGGGTCCACGATTGCGGCAAACGTATTCTGCGACGCATCCTTTCCGATCAGTCGAAATGGCATCGAATGGGTCTGATAAGGGCGATTGTCATTTATTTTCTTAATTTTTGATAATAGCAATATTTTTGACACGTTGGTTACATGTCATTTGACGTTTCGCTTTCACCAGCCAGCGCAGCAGCGTTTTTGCCAGCTGACAGATTTATAGTTCTTCAATTGAATAAAATTGGTGCTCTATTTGTACTAAGTATTAGTGAAAGGTTGATTGATTTATTAGTAAAAAATATCATAATGTCCGGAAAAGGTAACAAAGCCTTCACAAAAGAAGAAGAATTGCTGCTACAAGATTTTAGCAGGAACGTCTCCACAAAATCTTCTGCCCTATTTTACGGGAATGCACTGATTGTTTCTGCAATTCCGATATGTAAGTTGTTTTTGAGACGATCAATAATCAAATGGTATCAATATTAAATAAACTTTCATACATTCAAGCCGTATTATCTCTATATCATAAGTACAAAGTACTGAAGTATGTCAACCTCTATTTGTACTATTTTCAGGGTTATTCTGGAGAGTTCATGCTCTAGAGGTAAGCGCGTCCCTGGTATGGTTCGCGTTGGTAACTGCCGCAAGTACGTGGCTCCTTGCGCTCGCGTACCGTAACACCAAATTCCAATTGAAGCACCGCGTCGCCGTGCGCCGGGAGGACGCCGTCGCGCGTGAAATGACAAGGAAACTCGCCGATGACAAAAAGATGAGCAGGAAGGAGAAGGATGAGAGGTAAAGTCATGTTTGTTTCATATATAGTACACACCTATAGCATAATTGTTAACCAAAGTGTTAAGATAATCAGCATTTCATAAATATCTGTGATCATTATCAGCTTAGTTTATTTTTTGGATAGCTAAGATTTATGTTTAATTGTTTTGTTTATATTGTATCATAACATCCATATGGATGCAATCATATGAAATTTGGTATGCAGATAGCTCATGGTATGGAGTGGGACACACTTTTTTATTTGAGAATGTGGGTGATACTGCAGTGTGCCGCAAATTTATCTATACACTATCTTCCGCACTTCTGTTTCACCTGTGTTCCTGAGGAATCTTATGTTTTCCCAAGATAATAAGAACCCTATAATATGTTATTCAAGAATATGACCTATCTATGTGCCAAATTTCATCGAAATCCATTCAGCTGTTTATTATGCATGATTGAGTCACAAACATCTGAACATACAAACTTTCACATTTTTTTTTAATAGTAGGATATAATAAATTATTTTATTTTATTTGCTCACTGTGGATCCAAGAATCCTTGATCTTGTAACTATTATGCATTATGGTGTTAAACCTGTTAACCTCTTGGGTCACAAATGGGAGAGGCATGTAGCATTTATAAAATATGGATTCCAGAAATTGTGAGTCAATTTATTAAGCTACAGAATCTAATAAGAATTATCTATTCTACAGGATCTTATGGAAGAAGAATGAAGTAGCTGACTATGAAGCAACTACTTACTCAATCTTCTACAACAATGCTCTGTTCCTGACCATTGTGATACTGAGCAGCTTCTATCTGCTGCGCACATTCACACCTACTGTGTATCCTTTTCTAATGTATCATGTATGTATATTTGGTGGTAAGTAAAATTTTGAATTTCTGTCAATAAATTATTTGATTGCTGGTTATCATTAAAATTTTGAAGAGAGTTTACATGGAGATTTAAAAAAAAAACAAAATTGATCTGTAGTGACTATTCAAGATATTGTCCAACATTTTATGTGCATTGAAATCAATGTTTTCCTTAATTTCAACTCCAGTAATTACATTGTGTCTCTGACTACTGCCTCTGGACTCCTGGCTCTACTATCAACTGGGACCAAATGAAGATAATTATCTAATTTATTGTATATTTTAGGCTGTTGTGTAAATAAAATCGACATAAAGACATCAGAACAATAAATAGGCTTCATATTTGACAATAGCTTGGCAACCCATGTGAAAAAGTGTTGCATGTTTGTGATGAGAAGTTGAGCTCAAATGCCTGCATTTGCATGTTTCATTACATAAAATAAAGTGAATTTAACATGAATATTTGTGTCTCATGCATAAAGTTAAATTAGATTAATTTTATAATTTTAATAATAATAAAACACTCTTTTTAAACAGTCTTCATTTTTATTTACAAATCTGTAGAGAAAGATCTTAAAATTAAATGGTTCTTGTTATACTTAGCACATAAGTAACCTATATTACATTATACTAACTAAACTAATAGCTGTTCATCAAATAGGGTGGGTTGAGTACAATGTAAAATCACAAACAGCTTTTGTTTTCAAACACAATTATGTCCATTCCGTTTAGTAATTTTAGTGCTGCTGTATAGAGTACTGAAAAATAATGAAATACTGATATACCTAGTGAGCATGACATATGAAAAGTAATTGACTAGAAAATAGAAATATATTAAATTATTATTGAAAATTACAATTTAATGTATGTGTGGTTTCTCACGGCGTGAGTTTTCACAAAAGCTCACGCCTATTTCACTGTGTATTTAAACCGTATTATGAATACATAAAGATCGAAATGGTAAAACGTGGGTCTCAAAACCGCTGATGTACGGACCTTCCATTTTGAGATATTTATTTATTCGTTACTTACCCAAAGTTTACAAAGTACTTGATTATTATGGTGTATCATAAACTCTTTCGAGTTAAATCGTACACCAGAAACCGCACACTATGGGAAGCCACTATAGATCCGCATAATCAAAAAATCTAAGATAAATTTATGGGGACCCCATTTAAATTTTTTATCGAATATTTCTTGCGTTTTAATTTATTACGATAATTTCAAGCGCCTATGAGTCGAATTTTGTAATTTGAGCATGAGGCGTATGACAATGATTTATGTATGTTTACTATTTGCAAATTTCGAAAAAAAAAACTTTCTAATTCGTTATAGAACTATACCTTAGTTCCTTAATTAGAAATATCCTTTATTTATCGTTATTGATCCAACGTGTTTTTAAATAGTTATAAAAGCATAATTAATACTTACAATAATCCATTGCCGTATGCCTCATGCGTAAATCACAAAATTACGCCCCATAGTCATAGTCTCATCAATAATATATGTATATATTTATATAAAAAACATATACATATATTATTTTGTGTTATACCTAATAAGGTTTTACCTTAAATAATACTTTGTACAGCAGCAAGGAATTATCAATTGTCATTTATGTATTGTGATTTGACAATGCATGTGCGCGTTATGTTAGTGCAACTTGTAATCTTGTGATCTAGCTCTCGCTGGGTGGTCGCCGCGCCTGCGCGCCGGCGGTCGTGCCAATGCCATGCCGGTGGTTCAACACTGCACGTATTCACCAGCAGATAGCGGTTGCTGCCAAATCCCAGTGTTCTCGAGGAACCTTGGTTTGTCAGGGGCTCAGTACATCATGCCGACGTGTAACGGCTCCGTGCGTTGGAAATATACGTTGGGGTTGCTGCTGAAGGTGGGCTCCACGCTCGTGTACACGTTGCCCTCCTCCGGACGCACCATCACGCCTGTTCAAACATTTAATATAAGTATTTTTCAATACTATATTAGATTATGAGAATGATTCTCATAATTTTTGATGTAATAATATTGTAAGTTTGTATTGTAAATTTTGCTTTTATAGAGACATGACGATCTCGAGTCTCTATCTTAGACATGTTGCAAATTGCAACATTGTCAACATGCTTTACCAATTTTTGGATGTTCATCCAGAACGGATTATACCCAGAAAACGAAGTGTAGTTAGGTAGTCTAAGGGCTGATTTTTCAATCGCTGGATAAACCTTGGATAGGCTATTCCTCTGATAAGTTCATACAAAAACTGTTCTAATTTCAAATTAACAGCTAGATACCGTTTATCTGGCCATTGAAAAATCTGCCCTAACTCATATAAATGATCTCTTAGCAGTTCTAAAAATAGGACTGTCCTCTTAAAGTAAGAAGATGCGTTCAATTCTTATGACACAAAGCACAATTAATGGTTTTCCTATTGTAGTGAGCTGAACTTCTAGGGGAACCTGAATTACTCGGACAGGTTGGAACCTTAATTGCACAGAATTCTCAGATAGAAAGAAAAGCGAAGGGGATTTGCACATATAGGGGCTCGTTTTTAGAAACTACGCACTTCACACGCGTAGTGGTTGAGTAAGTAATTATGTCCCGTGAAGTCCCGTGTGTCCTACTATCGGTTTTTTTATTATTATTTTAAAGACAATATCCTAGTTTTCTTACGAATCATGAAAACCTTTTTGAGTTCAAATTAAAACAATATACGGTAAGCAAATTATCTATATTTTTTAATTTATGCTATTATTTATTAGCTTGTTGCATTATGACAAAAGCTTTTTACTGACTTAATCTGCTAAAAAAAAGATTGTCCATTAATATTTAAGGCCGCTGCATAATACTGCATATACGTGGACACGAGACGGGAAATTATGGAAATTATATCGTTTCATACAAAATGTACGTGAGTGCCACGTTCCCGTCCCGTCCTTGTCTCCGTGACATATGCAATATTTCCAAAACTTCCCGTCCCGTCCGTATAAAAACCCGTCACGTATGCAGCGGCCTTTGGTCTATAATCTTGTATAACTGTACGTAGACTACTTTGTTGAATGATTAGCCATCCTGCGAATATCAGTCGTAGGTACTCATTTGATCAAAAATTTTATATATTTAATTTTAGGTAAGTATTTGAATATGTACGATATAAGTAAATAAAAGCTCGTTACATCGAAATTATTCTATTTATGCTATAAGCGTTATATTCGATTTTTATAATCATCCTAATATCTACATAGTCTGTAAGATATAAGTATATCTATATAATATATAGGCACATTCGATGATAGGTACACACACATAGAAATATAGCTTAGATAGCATGCAGGGAATAAATTGCACTGACCCAGATTATTGAGACCGGGACGGCACATGATGATGATGTTTTGATATCTAATTAACATTAAGTTATACTTTGTGGCAATCAATGGTCTAGCACATGTGCGTAAGTACCTACGATGGGGCGTTTGCCCCACCCTGACTGGCTCATGGAGAGGTCTTGGAGTCAATACTCGATTCAACAAAAAAATAATAATTTACATAAGTAGGTTTAGTTTAAGGCGATGATAGCTCAGTGGTAGTGACGTCAGACGCCGCGGCGAAGGTCGTGGGTTCGAATCCTACAATGAGCTTGAGCTTTCGGTGAAGGAAAACATAATGAGGAAACCATAGCACGGTGGTAGGGTACTTTGTAGTACCCGCCTGGCTGGCTACCACCCTCAAGTTGAAAATCTGTCGCCAAACACCTATTGGTGTGTTCCGGCAGCTGCACTTGAGAGCCAGATCCTTCTAGGCATTGTGTGCTTAACATCTTCGGCCACATCATCACCTACCATAGTGAGATTGTGGTCAAACACAAGCCTATACAAAGTAAAAAAAAAAAAGGTTGTTCAAAAAGGCATTTTAGAACTGACTGAAGCAACGTGTTTTCAATTAATTCAGCTACTTAGTTTTAAAATAAAGTTACAATTTTAAATAATTAATTAATAGTTCACAAAGTGGTTATAAAAACTTCATATTTTATTTTTGTTTAAATATTTTTTAAGGTTTAGCAATTATTGGAAACCCTAGATCTATACAGGTTGACTTTAGTCACTAGCAAAACTTGCAGGGGTGGAAGTACTGATCAATATGAACAACTTTTATTATGGGACCAACTCTGAGATCGCGTAAAATAAAATAGTTCCTTCATACATTTTGGTCGAGTAGGTATTGAACTTTTGTATGGAACAGCTGAGAATTTTTTCGTGATTTCACTCTTAGTCTGATAATAAAAGTTGTTCATATTGATGAGTACTTCCACCCCTGCAAGTATTGCCAGTGACTAAAAAGTCACCCAGTATTTTTTATCCCATCAAAAATCAAAACCTGGCAACGCCCATGGTCTAGCATGATAGATAGGTAGTTACAAGGAGAGAGCTATGAGTCTGAATCCGCGAAAATATTTATGTGGCGAGCGTAGGTGTGGATGGAAGTGTGGGGGTCTTTAATTAATACCCTGGACAAGATAGATAGTTCTGAATAAGTATACCGTGAAATGTGTAATTTCTACTTAGGTAGTGCATTTCAAGCCAAGTGCTGCGTTATAATTACCTGGTGGCAGCAGGTAATGGTAAGGTGGATAGTTGTAGTGGTAGTGCATTAGGGGGTGCATTGGGTAGTGCGGCAGAGAATACAGAAGGCGTGAGTGGTGCGGCGAGCTCGCGAACATCGCTCCATAAGGATCTGCGAACAGAACACTGCGGTTAGTTTGTGGTGCGTCGAAGCGCTAGTTCTTACTGTTAGCGCACATTAGATACTTAACTAACCGGCTGGCTGAGCGGGCGGCTCCTTACGGTCTAGTACGGGCAGCTGGGCCGGCGCGGCCGCTGCGGCCGAAACCATACCGTACTTGACCGGCTTAAAGTGGAAGAACGATGGTGAATAACCGGAACCGGCGGCGCCCAATGAGCTGAGACCTTCGTCGCGATCCGCATCCCAGCGTCCCTCGCGGCCAAGAGCCGCCAGTCGGCGACCTTTCGGTGCGAACATGAGTGCAAATACAACAGCGCACGTTGCAAGCAATCCGGCTGCAACACATGCGTCGCGGTGCCGCTCGGGTGCGCCCAGTGCCGCTGCAACCCAGCATACCCATACTGCAGCCGTCGCTCCACCAGCTCCGGCTATATGCGTCGCTTCTCTGTAATTGTCACGAATACCCCGTGAACGCAGTGCTACTCCACAAACGACTGCGATCAAGAATGCCGCGTAACAAAGTGATAGCAGTAGATCGGAAAGTGCAGCGTCGCAGCGTCCTCCGCCGGCCACTACTCGTGGAGGAGAACCTCCGAGCCACTGTGCACCGATTGCCACTTGTATCATTACGGCGAAAAATAATAAGAGTCCTTGATATGCCGCTGGTAAATATACGCCACCATTCAGACTTAATAGAAAGACGCACTTAACGAGGAGTGAGGCAAACACAACCACGTACGCGACGCCAGTTCCAAATCGAACAGCTCCACATGTGAACGCGGTCGGTGTAGTCGCAAATAGAGCTGCTGTAGCGGCGCACGAAAACAGTCCGAATAGCAGTGTCTGTCCGAGCAGCAGGTGTCGATGACTCGGTGCTTTACGACTCGCTCCCCATACAACGAAAGCTTCGAAACCACTAAGGGTTACCATGATCACGCAAGAGAGTGCCAGTATCGGTACCGCCCATGATTCGGATCGTAACGCGCCCATGGCTGGTTGTTTTGTCGTTGGCGCCATGGTAGTATTTACCGGTGGCGGCGAGGGTTTTACCGTCGATGGCATGGGTGGGTTAGGGAGCGGTGATGGCGACAAACGTTTCGGGATGACAAAGTATTCGGTGCTCATTTCTAGGCGATGCGCTTCAGTACGTGCTGGACGACGCGGCGGAGGTTCGGTTTGCGGTAACGCTTCTTCTTCCTCGACAGGGTTCTGATCACCGTAGTCGTGTTCGTAGGAGTCATCGTAATCACTTTCTGCATATTGCTTTGCGGTGGGTGCATTGCGCGGTGCGTAGGCGGCTGGCACGCGTGGCGCGAGGCGGTCGCCGAAGCGTGCCGCGCGTGCGCCCGCGCCGGCCAGCGCCAGCAGCGCTGCCGTGAGGAGCAGTGAACGCGCCGCGGCTATCGCCATAAGGTACCCGGGCACTCAGCTGCCCGAGCCTCGCTGCAGACGCATCCGCGGACGATTCGCTATCTCTGAAAGATATAAACGTGGTGTCAGTTACGCGACGAGATGTCCACTCAACTCGAGTCACGACGTTTCGACTCTGCGATAACCAAACAAAGAATGTCCCGGTCAAACCGGTTCGACCATCGCCTTGCACCTTCTAGGCACCCTAACTTAACCGATTTGGTATTCTTTGTTGTTTTATTTTAGGTCACAGAGGATGAAAAAGTCTAGACGGGCTTGCATTTTATGGTCCCGCCGCTTTATGTTGTAAACGTGAGTACGAATATTTTATGTCCTGCATGCAGCTAATAGTTATGAATGTCTGTTCGTTCAGTAGGTACTAACACTTTTATAAGTTACATCGATAGCGCAGAAAGTATAGCGCCGACTAAAAACGATTGTAAACACCAATGAAATACAGGAATTGATGCTTTACATTTAGATTTCTAATACAACATCAACAAGAGACTCGTGCTATCTCGGTCTTGTGCACTATTTGGCTACATGAAATATTTGATGATGATGATGAAATAATTACGCGCCTACCAAAAAAAAAATACATCTGCGCAGGCCCATCGTTGTACCTTATAAAGGCATTACAAAGATATGGTGGTTATCAAATTTTTTTCTGCAAAAAATGCAATTAATTATTGTTTGTGACCAGTTTTGCCGCTAAATAACACGGTAAACTAATTTCTTCGATTAGGTAATTCATTGATTAAACCTAATATTGTTTAATAAAGGGAGGTCAAAAGCTATCAACAGATAAGTCAAGAAGTAGATACCTATATCTTTAGCAAAAAATAAATAAATAAAATATGACGCGGTTATCAGTGAATTATTTTGTCATTCAATATTTGTTAGGTGACGACCGGTGGGTGAAGATCAAGACGCGTTATGGGCAAGGCAAGGGCAACGAACGTATAATCCGTTTCCTTTCTACCTGTTAGCGAACGGATGTAGTCGTCACTCCTGTGCCATGAGAACTTTTCCATTCGTTTATTTCAATTAAGTACTGTCATTAGATAAATATGAATGAATCATCTCGTTAAAATAAAGTCATCACACCATCGCCTGGAAGAGCATTCAATATTATGGGAGCTATTGTTATATAAGTAGTTGCGGTGACCCAGAGCTATCGTCTATAGTAGGTACCTACCTACACTACCAAGGGACTACCATGAGTTATAATCGTACTCTATAAGAAATAAATCAGGGTTGGCCGCAATTCGTCTCTGCGATAGCTCCATAATAAAATATGCATATCTCTCCGTACAAGGAAGCCTCTAATTCAGTCTAGAGATTACGTAGACAGCTTCACGGAACCAAATCGTGACTTTAAACTTATTATCCGAATCAAAGTACCTACATCGTATTGTAGGCAGATTTGGTGCGAAAGTAACGGTGTGTGGACTGGGCTGCAGCACTCCGGGTAACCCGACAATCGTACAGGTAAACGATCTCAGCAAACGGTACAGGGTAATGTTATCTTATATCACTACCAAATCTTATTTCGCGTGCAAAACCGCCACCGACATGCACCGAACGGGTGCGTCCAGTCTATTTATTCCTATCGATCAAAATATTGTAACGATATTTGTGCTTTGATTTTTCGTGCGGTTTATTACTTACTTATATACATATATTGCGTCTATTGTCGATTACGATGGAAAGCGGCGGGCGTGAAGATAAGTCTGCTTTACAACAATCAGGAATTTTATTAACATCATACATCAGAGTGTTATTTATTGAAACGATTAATGTTTTGTCGACACGCTTTTAAGTTGACACCGCGGCGAATGGAAAGTCAAAGTTTTCCTTTAACACCGTGGTGTATGGAAACAATGAGACTTAGGGAAACAGAGCGTTCGTGTGCGGCCGCGCGTTGTAAAAGTAACAGCACGAATACTCCGAGTGAAACTCGCCTGAACTGATTGTGTTGCGCTGAGACTGTGCTGGTGGCTGCCGCTGCCACGTCACATTCCTTCGTTACAAACAATTATTCAACTGGTATTTCACTTGCATCGCTCTGATCATTTGTTCTAATCACGGATAACACTTCTAGATTCACTATGATGCAATATGGAAAGCCCCACTAATTATCTAATTAGTAGTAGGTAATTTCCATGTTTTTATCCTGGCACCATTACGAGATTAAACTATTGAAACTGTTCAATATTACTAAAGTCTAAATAACTTAACGTGTTAGATGAAATTAGAGTATCTCGATACTATTTATTATGTGCTGTTCTTCTGAGAAATAAACTTAATCTGTGAGGAAATGAATATGAAATTATGCGTTTAAATAGTAAAACGAATGCCTTACCTCACGCTCACGCATCATGCTAATTGAAATCTTTATGATATGTAAATGTATGCCTATATGTATAATTAGAATTAAATCATGCATCATATCTATTTCCGTTAATTAGCTTTGTTTGTAAGAACGTACCGAACATTTAAATATGATATTAGCTATTTTGGTAAATTATTACTTCAATGATATCTTCATCTTTACATTTCGTACATTTACTTAACGTTACATTAACATACTCCACTTGTAGAGATTTGTGCGTTAGTTCATAATTAGAAGGGTATTGAATCAACGCAACATTATAATTAACATCATACGATGTTTGTGTTATAATTTTTAGATTATTATATATACTTTTTTAAGACATATTAAATTATCTTAAAATATTTATTTCATTTTTTTTATGTCAGAAAGCTGACGAGCAGGCAGGGTTCAGCTGATGGTAAGTAGCTATGGCTGTCAAGTGCATTTGCCGGAACACACCAGTAGGTCTTTGGCATTAGATTTAACTTGAGGGTGATATCCAGCCACCCGGCTGGCTGGATATCACAACACATAGTACAATAAAGTATCCGTTTTCTTTAGTTAATTACATAATCTATTGCGTATGTATTGCCTATTTTTAAATAAATGTCTATTTGTTACTTGTTCAGAATTGTGATAATAATTTAAAAAATACTAACAAGCTGGGACATTCTGGGACACTATTCCTCACACACGGCCATCTGACCCCAAACTATGCAGAGCTTGTACTATGGAAGCCAGATAACTGATATACTACGTATACTACTTTTCCTTTGTAAATACATACATATATAGATTAAAAATGAAACTACTTATAAATATATAAGTATAAATATATAAGTAGTTTCATTTTTAATTTTACTTTACTTTTTATGTCTGTTTGTCCTGTGTCTGGGTGTAATTATCTATATATGTATGTATTTTATTGTATGTATTTTTGTCCCAAATCGTTGCTAAGCGGAAGTGTGTCAAGAAGCAGCATTAAATAAATAAATAATATTCTGGGACTTTATTCCTCACACACGGCCATCTGACCTCCAACTAAGCAGAGCTTGTGCTATGGAAGCCAGATAACTGATATATTACGTATACCTACTACTTTTCTTTTGTAAATATATACTTGTATAGATAATTACACCCAGACTCAGGACAAACAAACATGTTCATGCACATAAATGTCTGTTCTGATTGGGAATCGAATTTGTGGCGTGATAGATAGGGTATCACTAATAATTTCTAACCACGACAACCGGCCCGTCAATGGACGCCACGCTGACTATCAATACCAATTCATTGGGCAAAGTGCCTTGTAACGAGAGGTCTTCATGAGTCGAAAGGGTCTCCTTTCGAATCGTAGAAGAGGTCTCTCTTTGAACAAACGATAAGTTGCCAATCCCCAAGGGTATCAATCACAAACGCTGTTAATACAATGTTAGTCATCCCTCTGTAGACCAGCACACTTGCGACGCTTGAAGGCACTCTTGTTGTGCAGCAGCAGTGCCGGCGAGTACTGACGTGTCTGGAAGGTGGAATATCGCGAGGGTGTCTACGCATCTCACACCAGAGGCCTAGCCATCTTCCAGGGCCCCAATAACATACCGTCCGATCTCTTGCCATCGTCACGTACTAGGCCGTTTGGTTCCAAAACTATTGGCAACAGTAACAAGAGCAATGGATCAAGTCATTGAGTGCCTCATGTCGTGAAAGCTTATCCAATTTTTTTTGACATTGCTACAAAATTAGTAGTATTTGGTAATTTTTACGAGTGATGAATAACGAGATGCACGTAACACAATGACGAAGGAGAAATTTAAATGAAATATAATGCTACGAACTTATTCAAACGGTTCGTTAATTTTTAGTTTTGCGTTTTTTTGCTGTAACAGTTTCTTTCAACGACATTCAATTGTAATTTGCCAGAATGAATATGTAATTATGTAGTAGCTCTTCTAATAATTGGGTAACTTCTTCGATTAGCTCAGTATCGTGAGATACCGCAGTGAATCCATTAATGAGCTAGAGCGTCCACTTTCATTGGTGGTAATTTAATCTCAAGTTCAACATGTGTCGCATAGCACCAGCTGTACATTTCTGCTGCTACCTCTGCCCTTCTAGAGATATCCTTACCATTTTTGGTTACATAATCACATTCCTCACTTACTATGAGACATTGCGGTCAAATGAACTCAGCTAGGCAGTACTGGCGGTGCGTTTTTCAGAATTCGCGATTTTGATACCATTGATAAATTTACATTTTACATTTGCAGCAGATAAGTCTTCGAGTATAGTGGTCAAAAGAAGGTAGGGTAGGTAGTAACTATTATTTAACAATGCAGCAAGAGAATCGAATCTTTATAAAAAAATAAATTTTTATGCCTACCTACTATTTAGAACCTCGGGGTAGGTACACGATACACAAATTAAAAACAAAAACACATGGTAGTAAATATCAACGTACGTAGGTAATTGAAGTTCCTTTACTTATTTTAGATCAACAGCACCTATCATAAATCATTTCGGTTTGACTTGCACTTGGAGTAGGTACTCTTTTCGCAATTATCTTCCCGGCCATTTTGCAAGAATTACAGGAAATGTGAGTATGCTCTAAATTATAATGATTTATTGTCAGGCATTATTTTTCCTTTTATAGTGACCACATTTTGCGTGGTGGCCATAGCATCTTCCTGCAGGACTGTACAGACGCTCGTCGTAAACACTTTGATTTATTGTCATGTAGCCATTTTCGCGCAGCCGCGATCATTTGTAGCTTCATTGCGATCATGAGAATATATCGCTTCGATTTATTTCACGATCAACTCTTGATCTTTATATCTCTACTTTAATCCAACCGCTTGTATCTCACTACGATATCAATTATTAAATGAGCCTAAATCCTATCTGAGCTTAATTTTTATGGTAAAAATTATGTAGAGATCGTGGGTTTATTTCCCACATTTCATAAGTTTTTGTGTTTTTATTTAACAAAACACGTGTGCTCATAATGATGTGATTAGCAAGTTGTTTTGGTACACTTGTGTGATCAAACAAACATCTCTCATTGTTTTATTGTTTATGATATGAAGATGGAAACTAGCTCACGAAATATTGCCAATTTTAACGTTTTGTTTCTACATAATGTCAATACAGTAGGTATTTAGTTTTGGTCTAAAACCTTCTCTACTACATCTTTATTTTGCTTAGTGTTCCATAGCCATAGTTAGATGATTGCAACGTTGTTTGCAAGTTAAGTAGTGGTAAGGTATACTAGAGCATGATATAGCTCTGAAGTAGTTCAAATCCAAGGCAACCGTTTTAAAACGACTGCCTCATATAAAAAATATCTGGTTTATAAATGTCATGATCTTATTATGTATACGAAAAATAATAATTAAACGAGAGAAGACGTATTCTATTATGCGAGCACATTATGTAAATGAAATATGTCCAATTACCTGGTACGCGCATGGAGCGGATACTGCCGCCGATCCTGGATAATGTCGATTGCATCCATAATTTAAAAGCTATAATGACTCTACTCCCTTTGCCGTATTTTTAAATAAAATGCTATTGTAGCTTGACTTAAAAGACTGAATACAAACTATTACTAAAAATTATACTATATATCTATTCTGTATTAAAATACGAAATGGAAATTAATTAAATGCGTAATTGATTGTTATAAAATTATCTAATTTGACTTTATAAGGAAGTTCCATTAACTTTTGGAACTAATATATGTATCTACTACTTTAAGAGTAGGTACCTGTATAGTTCCAGAGTAGATATTAGTTAATGATATTTGAAAATGTAGATATGTGTTATGAAATTATTAGAATCTTAGAGCAGGTAAATATGTAGAAGCTCGATATGTATATGTAAATAAAACTGGCTCGCCGGCTACAAAAAAAGCTAGTTACCTACATCAATAATCGACATCAAGAAATAAAAAAAAAAACTTGCGAATCATTCCAGCAAAAGAAGTTCGTCGATCTTAACAAACAAGGTGAACAACAGGTTCAGTATAGATCGGCACTCTTTTAGTCTGAGGCAAGGGAGCCAATGCGTTGACGACGGTCAAAGCCCTAACCGGCCCTAAAAAAGATCATACTCACGAAAATATTTCTTCAGAGCCGCTATCTATCTTTGTGCAAATCTGACGCTGAGAACGCTGCAGCTAAATCCGAGTCATGGATACCAGGTTGCTTTTTCATAGTCACTTGCGCGGGAAAAATACCGGGCCTCCATGCGTACGAGTGGCACGGAGTCTAGGGACAAACTGAGCGAATTTCTGGGTGTCCGTGATGCGTGACGACGGGCGTGTGCACGTGTTCGATGCGCGACCGCGGGCGCATCTCAAGCCGCAAGCAATAGGTACGGTACACGAGGATCGCCCGAGCTTGCGCGCGACACACAGCTCACGCTTTGATCAAGCATTTCTACGAAACGAAAATACACTTACAAGAGGATAATTGAAAATCTACTTACAAAAATTAGTCCATATGACTTCCCGAATATTGGGTCTGAATTTTATTTAGAAGAAGATTTTTAGAGACACCGCTACCGGATGCCCTAAAGTCATAGGCAAAACCTATGGAGGGAACTTATGAAAGTCAAATCTACTGAACATACTTACTCTAAAATAATTTATTTCTTTTAGGCTTTCAACTTTTTTTTGAGTCATTATCTTATTATGGGAATGAAAGGCTCTCAAATAGGGAACACAGGGAACACTGTACCTGAAAAAGCCCAGTAAGTCAACCTCCTACCCGGTGGTGGATGGAACACTGGCCAGTAACTGGTAAGCGGCTCAAAACAATGGGGTGTAGAAATATAAGGAGTGAATTATGTTCAGCACTGGCCACGTAGTACCTAATACAAATCTTAAAATCAATGTTTGTTGTCTACTTACCATCTCTGCATCGTAACAAAGCGCAGCGATGCTCCTCGATATAGACGCTCGAGTGTAGACAGATACGCATCGAGCCTCCACTAGTAGCAGGCTCCAGTGATTACATGTGTAATGTATTAATTTGATGCCATTTACTACTCTCATTTCGCTACTTTGTAGGCTGTTTTGATAATAGTCTGAGTTACATCATACGTATAGGTAGGTATATATATACTATGAGATAATAGATGTGCGTAACCCATTATTTGGATTTGCCGTTTGAATTGAATGATCTATCTATTGAATTCGTATAAGTACAATGATCTTATTACGTTGGTTACGATTTTAGGAAAGTTTAGTGAACATTGTGATGCTATACAGATACCTATGCGATATTGAAACCTAAAGACTTGATTTTCATGTAATCTATTCGACGTCATTTGGAGGAAGGTGTTAGAGAGGGGTAGCCAGCCGGGCGGGACTTACCCGGTAACTTGTACGGGTAACTCATCGCATTTTGGTTTCCTCACTACATCTTCATGCACTAAAAGTCAACTTGGTAAGTAATTCAGATCGTTAGTAATTACTTGAATATTCAAAATATTTGTCATTTTTAAAATTGCGAGTAGTTATTGCATTAGTTGCATATGCGAGGTGCATGCATGTCGTTCATAATAGTCCCGATGCCGATACGACTTTCCCGTTCTGCTCCGTCAATCTCGTTGACGACCGTTTTCTTTGATATGCGTCGATTGATCGTGTATAAACTACTGCCCGCCAATTATGACCAAACTTGGCGTTTAACATCACCACATGACCACAGGCTCCGCGGCGATAGAATACCGTTACATCAGAAAACATTTCATATAAGTAAATAATTAATCTATATTATTTAAAAGAGAATCCATTTTACGGGTACCCAATTATCGCACCGCCTATGTGAAAGACAAAGTGCATGGATTACGTCACGTAGAATCGGGTTTCTCAAGTATATATATAACAATCCTATGAGGTTGAGTTTTTGGACAGGGAAAACATCGTGAGGAAATCATAGCACGGTGGTAGGGACCTTTCTAATACCCGTCTAACTGGCTACCACCCTCAAGATTGACTTGAGAGGCAGTTCTAGGCTTAATGAAGGTCGGCAATAAATTGGTATTTCGAATATCCATATGCAACGGTAGCCACTTTTCATTACCGGAAAAACCACTTGGTGTACCGGAAAAACCACTTTGTAAGTTCGAATGCTAGAAACTCAAAATTTACGAACTGGATACTATGCTAACAGGTAATGTTTATTGTAGAAGCTTAATATTTAGTGTAAGAGATTTCCATAGTATTTTTTTAAAACTTTACTACATCATTTCTCACAGTTTTCATGTATGTAGAATAGAAGTTATTAAGGGTAAAATGTATTTTCTTTGCACTTAAATAGGTACCTATCTTCGCAGTAACACAAGCAATGAATCTAAAACATTGAATATACCTAGGCCTTTTGACACAATAGTTCGCTAAGTAATCCAGTGTCCCTTGCATTTTCATGCTTGCCTAGAATAATAGTTACTTGACTTATATTAATTCCATCTCACGGGTCCAAGCTATTTGTGAAAACGTAACAAACAGACATAGATTGTGCACACTTTTTTTTTTTGCTCAAATAATAATCTGGCTTTGACTAGCTTGACGCGAGGAAAGTTATGGTATCAAGTTCGGTCTTTCTGCCATGTAGGTAGAGCAGATGTATGTGTTTTACCCAGATTGGTTAGAAATAACATTACTTCTACAAATAACATTTTATTTTAAATAGCATAAGAAATATCAGCTTATTTAATTACATGCAATATGTACTTGAAATTTTCCAATCAGGTATCTTAGGTCTTTTCCTGTAGGCTTCGACGCTCCTTATGATTCCGTAGGTACATTCACTGTAGCATTTATACTTTATTTCTCTAAAATATCTATAATTAAAAACCGGGAAATTAATAAAAAATTCTAAGGCAAAATAAATGTAGATTTTGCCGCAGCTATTTATACTGCTATTTGTTCTGTGGGCAAATGGCAGTAGTGTATAAGAAAATAACACTAACTAATTTATTCAACACAAACATTTTGAAGTCCATGTAAGTTTTGATTTAAAAGTAAACAATTAATTAATAATTTATATTGAAATGCGACTAGTTAAAGAAGTAAATAGCTAACTACCTATATGGGAATCTTTTTATAAACGTTGAACACATGCGTAAATAAAATTAAAACATATTATTAAGGTTTTGTCAAAACGTGAAACTATATTATGATGAGTTAGCTACCAACATTTCTAGGGTCAATCTAGGTCAAATTATGCTTGCTGGAAGAGTGAATGGGTGCAAATTCTATATAAGTAAGTAGGTACTTATTAATTATTAAAGATCAACGATTTAACTAACAAAATAAAAGTCATTTGTAGACATAGGTAGGTACAAAGCGCTCTAGAATGGCTCTACTTTTAAAACAGTTATTTACATTACCTAGCTAATTACTGCGGATAATTTATACAAAATTTCTTTAATTCAGCCTTTCTTATAGTACCGATTCCTAGAGAACTTGCTTCTCACTTGCTTCTGTCACGGTACTCTAGTCACATGCTTCATGCTTATCTCGGTGTCAACAATATTTGTATTTGAAACAATAACAACATTCGTATCCCAATCTTATACAAATCATCCAGTCTTATCCGAAACCTTGTTTAACTCCGAAACGTAGGGCTATCGACTCCGTTAATATAATAAAGCGCAATCGCAATGCTGGCGAGTTGTTTATAATATTTTGGTGTGGTGTTGTGGCCGTTCGTCGTCGTCGCTGTGTTCTTCTTGTAATAGCAAACTGTCTGGAGGCCCCCGCGGCGGCGCCCGCGCGCTACCCGTCCGCCGCGATCCTCCCCGTGAGAACATTCGAGATAGCTGGGCGAACTTCTTACGAGACACTGCAACATTAAATAAGCACCGTTTCACACAATGATATTATAACCTTTTTACTTATAATATCATTGGTTTCACTGGTAATTTTATATTAGCGCTCTAACGTACGAATTATAACTCTACCCCACCAAACTAACACCTACATTTTAACTAATGCAAAAAAAAACAGGCTTACGTAGGTTCATTACGTTACAAGTTGAATATAACTTTTCTAGACATTTTCCATAAGTACATATATCTTTTTATTACTAATTGTGTGGTCTAAGGTAATTAATTCATCTCGTATAAATAGCCTCCCATTTTATTTCTCGCATGTAAAGAGATAAAAAAATAATTATTACTTAACTTTAAATATATTTGATGAAAATAGATTTTGCGAGGAATAGCCTATACCCGCAAAAACTACTTATGCTCAATTTAAATTGTAGTAGGTAGGTACCTAACTATTTTTTTTTTGTCGGGAGCACCAAACATAATAATAATAAAGTAATGGACTCAACGATCATTGTCCCGATAGTCGTGTCGGCAAACGGGCTTATAGCAAAGAGCCACGATAAACATCTTGAGAGGCTCTCACTTGGTAGCTGGATCAGATGCAGAAGGCAGTAATCCTAGACACGGCTAGGATTTTTTTATAATATTATTATTTTTGTTTAGAAATATTGTAAAAAATGTATTCTTTTTAGGCTAGATTTTTTATAATGTTTTTGATTTTGATATTAATGTTATAAAAAAAGTAGTCTTAAGATAAATAAATAAATAAAGGACATAAAGTAATTATATTAATAATATTATACTTTATTAGATAATTGTGTATGTAACAAAAATTTAAATATGGAAACTCACATTTTCCCATATTCTTAAGCCTTTCCTTAAACGCAGCCTCATCATCGTGATATTTGGTTTTATGTCCCTGTTCGCTATCCAATGCTGCTATAAATTCCTGGTTCCAACGAAGTTCTGCCATGAACTCTTCGTTTTGTAGGAATGTTGCGATACGGTCGTCATCCATTTCTAGGCTGAGGTCTATTCGGGCGTCAGTGCAGGCGGGTGGGATTCGGAGAAACATCGGTGGTAGGGGTCCCAGCATCCGTGGTACCCATTTTCTTCGTATAGCAAGAGGGATTGATTCGTCGTCAATATCTCTAGAAAAGGTAAAGGTAGTTAAATAAGTACCTACACGTGTTCACGAACTATTTATTCAGCTCAAAACTTACAAAAAATATGAATTTGTCTAGTGTTTGGGTATGAGGGTTGACACCCAGTGTTTCTGCAGAGGACTCAAATCTGTCAGCCAGAACTTTAAACATCGTGTAGCAAAGTCATCGTTGGCACGATGGAGCCATAAACAAAAAATTGGAATTGGAAAATCGTGTAAATAGTGTTAAAGCTACCCAGTATTTTGTGTTTGATAGATACTATTTTCTTTCGCATTATGGCGTGGAACTCATTTACTTGAGCGTCAGCAAACATACCTGACGAACTACAGAATCCGGGCTTGAATTTTAGGGTGATGTTTTCTAATCAGTAAATATACCTACCATAAATTAGTTAGTATGTAGACACATATTTTTTAATCAAAGTATTTCACAAGTTCGTTTCAAGGGTAAACTGGTTTGAAAGACGTGATCCATTTTCCTAGCTGATATATTCTTACTATTCATGCTAACCTGTTGCTTTCTTCAGTCCATACCTATTTGTGTAAGTGTGAAGTGAAAATTATAAGATGGGTAGGTAATTAGGAATGTACTTATATACTACAGTAGGTATTTTATGGTTTGCGGTTTAGCATACTTACTTCCAGAGGTGAGTCGTAACATGTTTATAGTGTAATTTTTAGCTTCTTATACTAATGAATTCATTTTATTTTGAACGACAAAACTTACACGAGTGCCGTAGTGTCGTTGTCATCGCCGTTCTCAGTGGCCCGAGAGGCTATACGGCGATCTTTGCGGCGAGATGGCGTGCTGCTCTCCACTCGTTCCATCTCGAGACGCAGCCGCTCGTTCTGGTTGTCCGTGCTCATCGCGAGTAACTGGTCGATAGTTGCGTCTACTGCGCCCTGATTAGCACGCAACACCGCCTCTATCACGTCGTCATCCATGTCAGGAAACATCGTTTTGAAGTCGGTCATCGCCTGTGTGAACTCGAGCTGCATGGTGGACGCCATCGCCGCTGCCCGCGATCCTCTAGAGAGGTCACGAGCGCGAACTCCACGGCTGCTCAGCTGATATGTGACGCAGAACTACCGCAGTGCCGGTGAGGATCGTCGCCGAGCGGTCATCGGCCATGCTCGCGGCGCACTACACGCCGGCGTCCACTTCGTATCCTTGCGCCGCTATTAATTAGCGCTTCGCTTGCTGTAACACTCCTGTAACGCGGCGCGGTGCACCGAGCGACACCATGATGTGCAATTTTCACTTTCCTCGTTTTCAGGTGTGCAATACGCAGGCGCGAAGTGAGGCGGTTCGAGTCGCGAGGGGAGGTGCCCTCGGTATAAATAGAGAATGCACTAGGCGGCGCGCGTCTCGACGGCGACGTCCGACCGACGACCGCGACCCTCCAGGATCAGCCACATTGTGCGCATGTCAGTCCCATTGTTTGTAAATGACGTCCGTCAATGTGACCTTTCACACTTCATTGCAAGTTTGGTGACTCTTCTTTTCGATTACACTATGTGACTACTGCATGCACAATTATTATTGATAGGTATATTACCGCTGCATCGCGTGCTTATACATACAGGTAGTAACTTACTTTGTAGGATTGTTGCATGTGGTGTCGCTTTATTTCAGGAATACGTGTATTTTTCCTATGGGCATAGAAATGTACTCTACCTATAACTAACATTGAGAACCAGATACATATTTACTAACATTATGTCTTTGTCGTAGGTAGGTATGCCTTTATCTTGTAAGGCATATTTGTGTGGTATACTCAAGATTTGCTTGCCATAGGTGTAAAATTCAAAGATCTGATTATTTAAAGTACGATTTATTTCAGGAATTCCATAATACACCATATTTTATAATTTAAAAGGTACATTTATCCATCGATCTAGGTACTACTCGTAACTTTTACAGTATATAGACAAGTAGGTACATATATAATTTATTGATTAATCACAAACTAATTTTAGTTTAGTATCGAAAGGATGTTAAGTAAATAATCAACGATTCGCGACAAAATTTTCAAACAATTATGACTACTTTTAGAGCATTTCTGTAAAATAGAATTAGATATAAACTCTGATTTATTACCTATTCATAAAACGATAATGGGTTACAGCGGAATAGTTTTTAAGATGTTTCAAATAAAACTATAAGTAGGTACACGCATTACAGCTAAACACTACTTCTCAATCATCAAAATAAAATAGGTTTTTTTAGGCCATTACGAAACTACTCACGGAGTCTTAGCATGTGAATACGAGTAAAGCGGAATTTACAAGCAGTTTCCTACACTTTAAAACTAATGTTAAAATCCAAGAACGGTCAACAAAATCCATGGTGAGCCACTTATGAGAATGTTAAAATCCAAGAACGGTCAACAAAATCCATGGTGAGCCACTTATGAAAATTTAATTTTGACGTTCAAGCTCTACATATAACGAGCATTACATGCCTAAAGATTAAACTTGGAGGTGGTTTAA
The DNA here is from genome assembly GCA_951216915.1 of Tetheella fluctuosa. NCBI lineage: Eukaryota > Metazoa > Arthropoda > Insecta > Lepidoptera > Drepanidae > Tetheella > Tetheella fluctuosa. The sequence goes on along the minus strand of OX578227.1, from coordinate 7,798,097 downwards.
CACCAGCTTTATCGACCGTACTTCTTGTAGTTAATAAGGCCCCACATATCTACGGCAAAAATATAGAAAAATATTCATATAATAGCTATTGGCATGGGCGTAGACAGGTTTTCATATAGGATGGGGGGCAAAAAATATAAATCTAGTAGGTACCAAAAAATATTTTTTTGTTTAATTGAGTATTAACTACAAGCGGTCTGAATGAGTCAGCCACCGTCCGTACGCCCAAGGATAGGTTGCGTTGAAGTATGAAATGGTCGTGTGTGAGACAAATCGACAACAGTGATAAGCTATAATATTATAGTACTTGTAAAAAGGCATTTTTGTTACCCATAATAGTTCTCAGGAATGTAGTAAAACGTATAATAAAACATGCTTATGAATTAAATTCTTTGAATACACAAACATGATGTAACTACAATGATACGACGTTGCATACGGAAGGAAGAATACCATTTAAATGATAAACTATGAATTTTTAAATGGTTATGACATACAAAAATATTTTTTTGCAAACATAACGTAATGGCACTATAGTTACACACATTCACACTAGAAACATTTTAAATATAAAAATATTCTTATCAGCATAGGGATACAAGTTAGGTAATTAATTTTGGTAGGATGTGCCACTACCTTTATTACTATTCTAAGCTTTATGGTTTAAACCTAAATTATAGCAAACATAAAAGATCATTACATACGAATTTATTATTATATAGCCTATAATCATTCCTAATGGTACTTAAGTAAGTACCTGTGAAATAAATAAGCAGGTAGTAAGAGAAATGAGAAATGGTGAAAATACTAAGGAAAGGATGATAGATAGAAGAAAATTTACTTAGAGAAGCGGGAATCGGGGACTTAAATGCCAATATGTTGGAATTTTTACACAATACATAAATCATAATGCAAGTATAGTACTACCACTTTTACAAGTTACCAATGAAATACATACAGGCACAGCAGGAGTCGTGCTATCTCGCTCGTAACATTTATGCACTGTATGGCAACCAATAGCAGATGAAGATGTTTCACGCGTAGGGCCCGATATGATTGGTTAAAATTTTTCGCTCCAATAAAAAAAACGTCTGGGCAAGTATATCATTGTAACTTATAAAGTTCTGTACATACTTTGTATTACATAATTATCACACAAATTGTAATGTCAAACATATTTGAACTGAACTTTGTACACCATTGGTTGTCAATGTGACAGTTACTGTTAATTTGCGACAGTATTATTTTAATATTTGAAATAAATTTCATGGGCTCTAGATTGATTAGAATTAAACTTCTTCTGATAGTACCCGCGCTTATTTTATAACAGATAGACATCAAGCAATTTAAATAAAAGTTTTAAAAATTTTGACAACCACTGACATAGACAGTAGATTTCAGTGCTGCCAATGTTGCATGAGTATCGTTAATTTGGATATGGTATCCCCGATGCAATAAGCCTGACGAGATTCAGACGGGCGCCTGTGCACCCTGTTGTGGCAGCATCACCACCGTGTTGGACACTTGAGAGGGTGGCTGAGTTGGGGTCTGCTCATCTGGTGGAGTCTCCGGCTAAAAATAATAGGTTTCTATGATTTATGTAATTTACACTATTTTCAACAATTACTGAATGTCTTATACACCTACAGATTGTAAAAAAGGAAGAGAAGACAAATATCGTATTTTTCTACTATTTCACTAGTTTCTACTTTATAAATAATATTGTTATTTAATAATGTGGATAGTGTAGTAGGCTGCCGTTCAATAACTTTGTTATATTTACTACACTGTAGGAGTAAATATAACAAAGTTGTTTATTGTAAAATAAAATAAGGTACGGATTAGACCTAGTCTAAGAAGATTAGATTAAGATGTGAATGTGTTTTTGAGACAACTCCTAGGGGCAGCTACACCCGTCTTATATAACACTATTGAAAACGAGGTACAAACAAATGTATGGGCACTTACAATGTTTGCGTCGCGGGCGGCTACGTGGGCGACGTGAGCGACGTGGGCGGGCTCGGCGGTGGCCATGAGCGTGGCGGCGCGGTAGGAGGGCGGCGGGGTCTGCTTGACGGCGTCCTCGTAGGCCGGCAGCAGCGTGGAGTAGTCCGGCGCGGGCAGCGCGGCGTACGGCGGCGCCGGGGTCACCACGCCCTCGCTCGAGATCACGAACGGAGTGAGGCTTTGCATTGCGTGGGCGCGCATCGTCAAGTACTTGTAGCAACGCCATACTACGCTGATGCAGTAGCCCTGTAGCGGAGTTGTTGTATGACAGTATTGATCGTAGTGGCTAAGTGGTAAACGCAACTCCTAAACGATCATTAGGCTACAGTTTCGAATTACTCGCCCGTCCTCTTGAGTTACGTTAGGATTCACCGCTGGTTGTTCGGTAAAAGAAAATATTGTTTGGAAGCTTGCATGCTTGAAGAGAAAATGCATGTATGTTAAGTCCGATCCTCACTGGACTATAGCGATAACCCTCATCGTTACTATGAAAGGTTGATGTCCTTGTAGAGGGGACGAATGCAAGCTGTTGATGATGATCGTGATGATGTAGTCAAGTTTTTGGGCTGATAATAATGATGCATCGATATCATTCTTCGATATAAATGGGGTTGCTGCATACAGCTTCTGAACTCTCAGATACTGGTATTCAAAATCATAATAAAATATTGTTGAATTTTTTAATCCTATAAGTAGCAGGTAGCCAAGGTCGCGGGCCGACTGTCATAATCTCTAGATTAATAGACGATAGGAGCCTGGTTGAGCGATGTTTTGAACGGTTGCGAGGCATCGCTGAGTCAAAACAGGTTTAAAATTGTCGGGTTAAGATACCTTCAAGAGCACAGCCACTAGGAAGGCAGACAGCACGAGGAGGGCGAGCGCGGGCGCGGGCAGCTGCAGCAGCTGCGCCTTCCACGGCACGCGCCGCGTCTCCTCCACCAGCCGGTTGATCGAGCGCAGGTAGCATAGGTACCCGGTCGCGGTCAGACTGCTCATCCAAGCAATGGTTCATTACGAAGATCAGTCATTTACATTTCATAGGCTAATAGTGTTAGAGTATATATCATAGCTACTGCCCTGTAGCTGGGGGGCTTAGAATAAAGCTACGGTGTTCCCCTGCCTGTCGTAAAAGGTGACTAAATGGGGAACTTTTTTTCAATATTTTATGATTTTCACGAATACTAACGTTTCATATTAAGAAATTACGTAAACAGCACGTGTTCCAACAGCTGCAATTAAGTTACTTCAGGCTTAATGGCTCATCAAACAGAGACATATAAACACAATAAAATAATTACACTAAACAATAAAAAATAAGGATAATATTAAAATACTGTCAACAAGTTGATTACATTGCAAAATGTCACAATGTAATTATTCACAGGGATTATCCTTCTTAAGGCGACGATATACGCAAAATGATGAATCTAAAATAACGTTTTCTCTGTATTCTTTAATGCAAGAGATTTGTAAAAAATATATGATTAACTAGAGGATTTTGCCAGGGCACTATTTAAAAAAAAAAAATTTTTTTTTATTGGTAACGTCAGAAAAAAATCGAGAATGTGCCTTTTTAAAATTGAAAATATTTTTTTCTCCTATTTTACCCATCCAAATAATTTGAAAATCATTACAGACATTCTAAGATGTAATACAGAGGGAACTATTTTGTTACTTTTCCAAAAACCAAACCGTTGTTTTTTAAATAAAATTTAAACGTCTTTTTTACTAAGAGATAGCCTTTGTTCCCCTCGCTCGCCCGTCATTTCAGTGCGGGACGGGGCGTTGTGCTGATCGCACCTGTGCAACTTTTTTCAAGACCCTATAGTCAGATGCGATACAATATTATATAAGTAGTATAATTAGGTATAGCAGTAGTTGTATATTTTAGTCGTATTGAGCTTAGTTAGAATCTTATTTTTTTTTTTTTACTCTGTATAGGCTTGTGTGTGACCACAATCTCACTATGGTAGGTGATGATGTGGCCGAAGGTGGTAAGCACACAATCCTAGAAGGATCTGGCTCTCAAGTGCAGCTGCCGGAACACACCAATAGGTGTTTGGCGACAGATTTTCAACTTGAGGGTGGTAGCCAGCCAGGTGGGTATTACAAAGTACCCTACCACCGAGCCATGGTTTCCTCACGATGTTTTCCTTCACCGAAAGCTCAAGCTCATTGTAGGATTCGAACCCACGACCTTCGCTGCGGCGTCCGACGTCACTACCACTGAGCTACCATCGCCTTAAATCTTGAATTGTTTTTTGTAAATATAACAATAATAGTTTATATAACAAGTATCTAAGGTTTAAATTTTGACTTTTTAGTTTTTGAAAAGTTATTTTATGTAAGTGAAATGGCGAACAATTAAACAATAAAATAAACTTTAAAACAAAAAGCAAAACCGACTTCAAAGTACACAAATTTGCAATAAAAAGTAAGTTAATTTTATTTTTCCATTTTTAGTTTTTTGTGTTTTGAATACTTATCAAGATTTGTCACCGACCGAGGATATGCATATGAATAATAATTGTCGACAATATTGAATAAGATATTTCAATCGCGATATTCGTGCTCCCTTTCGTTCAGGATTTCCGTCATATCTTCGAAGTCCATGATCAGATCATAATAAAATTTATATGGGACCATTTCGGGAGTATACTCTTACGAACAAAAAAAATAATTTTGATAATACGTTTATATATGACGGAGTTATGCCCGAACATACATAAAAAATATATAAACATCCGAATTGAGAACCTCCTCCTTTTTTGAGCCGTTTATGCGTGATTGAGTCACCCCAACATGCAAAAATTCACATTTATAAAATAATAGTGAGATGAGATTTCCCGGCTTTGATGTTCCTTAACTTTTTTGACAAAAATTACTATGTAGTCATAAAAATGAACACCAGCTGTGTTTGTTTGATGATTGATAAGTCACAATGGCATTATTCTTCCTTTAGCTTTGAATAAAGAAATGTAATAATTAAATTTAGATAATATGCTGCGGTTATTTCTACAATAACAATAAAAAAATACTTTATACTTTACCGACTTCAAAAAAGAAGGAGGTTCTCAATTCGGATGTTTATATTTTCTTTTTTATGTATGTTCGGGCATATCTCCGTCATATGTAAACGGATTTTTAAAATTATTTTTTGTTCGAAATGGTATACGCCCGAAATGATCCCATATGAATTTTATTATGATCTGATCATGGACTTCGAAGATATGAAGGAAATCCTCAACGAAAAGGAGGACGAATATCGCGATTGAAATATCTTATTCAATATTGTCGACAATTATTATTCATATGCAAAAACTTACCTCATTAAATAATAGGCTGTCAATAAAGGCTCATTTACACACAGAGAACACTGTGTCATCTCATGATTAGGCTGTATGGGCTAGAAACCTTTGCCTTCCCGAAATAAGGGAAAACAAAAGAAAAAACTGACACTGACTGGCAGGGATGCGTTCATTGAAAATATGGCGGTACTGTGCTCGGCCAATATGGCGACTGCCATTTGCACCATTAGAATTTAACAAAATACTCGACAATCCGAATTTTGCGGATATATGTTGTCGACTCGAAATTATTATTTTTTTATGTTTTATTATTCAGGTAAGGTTTCAATCGAGACTACCGTAACCCTTGGCGGAATTATTAATATAGATGTTAACAACTTATTTCGATTCGAGGTGCGAGTGAGAGAGCTGCGCGTTCTTCCTGAGGGCGCGCGGGGGTGGTAGGCCCAATCGAGCAAGGTCATTCGCGTATATCGTCACCTTAAGCGTATATCGTCGCCTTAACCGACTTCATATTAATAAAAAGTTTCAAAACCACAGAGATGGATGAGTATTACAATGTGACTAAGAAATTTTATTTTGCGGTTAATGATGTTGGATCACAAGGCATATAACTTTATTTATAACACATTTGCCCGTAAAGGGTCTCTTATTTCACTAATTTCAATATCGTATTGTATCTCATTACGTACTTGTGCGTTATTGTAATGTAAAACGCACGAGTTTCTTTTTAATAAGGTAAAACGCACGGTTTATCAAGATGCTCCGTCTAAAACGAACGGTATTTTTTTAAATCATAGCAAAGAGTTTTTATGTCAGAAAAGTGGTCAACATTTAATGAATAAAATTAACTTTGGGAGATAAAATGTAAATATAAACATTTAATTCTTTAATTTAATTAATTTTGACCATAAATTACAACAATTTATCTGTAACAAAACACAAAAATATTAATTTACTTTATTAGTAATAGTAGTTTCGACGTTCATAAGTGCCCTTTTAGGGCCTAAACTGAATAAATGGCTTTGACTTTGACTTTATATTGTCCATGAAATGCTGACCCTTTCTTCATAAGATCTATTTATTAAGTTAAAAATCTGTTGCAAAGCACCTACCAAAGTGTTCCTACAGTTGCACTAGAGTCAGTTCTCTACTTGCGTTAGTGTGCTTACCACCTTTGGCTACATAATTACCTTTCACATAGGATTTGTCGTATAGTTTATCCATAGGAAAACAACCCCAATCCCATCAGTTTTCATAATAAAATTAGTAGAATAATAAAGATGACTTACACAGTGATAGCAAAGTCAAATATCTGGAGGCAGAAGAATGGCAACAGATGCGCGGGCTTGCCGCGAGAGGCGCCGTAGATCAGCATCAGTGTGATGGCCAGGGTACACACTGTAACCAGTGCACCCACATCCACATCATCTAGCACACACGCACGGTTGCATACATCAGTTTTGCAAGTAGGAACATATATTATGTTACCTTTGTTATTGTGCCTCTTAGTAGTAGGGTATTTGTATATTTTATGTTGCTAATTTGTTGTTGTTCTATATTTTAGTAATGTTTTAATCATTCTGTAACTCTATTGAGATAGTTTATTAATAATATATATTAATATTACGATAAAATAGGTACCAGACTTCAGTCAAATAAGGAAAGTAACTGATTTTATTGGGATGTGGGAACAACGCATAATAATATATCTTAAAAAAGTAGGTATATAGGTATTTAGTTACGAATTCTTATCATGTAGAAAAATTCAGGCTGTATAAACACTTCATACAAATAGTAACATGGTAACTCAAGGTTATATTTTCTTCTGAATGTTTTAAATAATTATATTGCATCCCAATTGTCTGAAAGTTTTTCAGCACTTGCATTATTATATTGGCATGACATTGATTTCAAGATAATATTATGCATCTTTTTGTGCACACATACCTATGATGTTATCATTATAAATAACATCACTATCTATCAAAATTATCAGATACCTACTGGTATTTGTGACAAACATAAACAATCATTGTAATTTAAAAAAAAATAAACTTACGATATATAAGACTGTGATCACGTGGCTGTCCGCCGTGTTGAGGGAAGGGGCTCGGTGGCGGCTCTATGTTAGAAAGTGGGGTGGGCATGGCATTGTTAACCCGGCCGACGTCGCTCCAGTCCAGCCCTGGGGTGGAGTCCCGCTCCAGCTCGTCCAGTAGACGGGGATCGCGTACGATAACCGCTAGGAAGCCTAGAGCAATGAGGTGCAGCATCTGTAAAATTCATAAACAATTAATGTACAATAGTTTACACAATAATCATGTGTTTGTGTTTCACATGTAATTTTGTGTTCAAACTTTTAGATTGGTCTCAGAACCCTGGGATGGCATGGCCAGGCATGTGTAGGAACTGTATGAAATATCAACTTACAAGATGCCATGATCCCAGTAATATGGTGCCTGTGCGAACATGAAGACAGAAGCAGCAACGCCATTCACTGCTCCGTTCACTTCCTAACTTGGGACGAAATCTCAACATTGTCACCTGCATCAAAAAATAAGTTATATCTACCTGAATTAGATAACGTTATTTTAAGTATTAGTATAGTAAAAACACCCCCCGCCGAGTCAGTCTGTGTCTGTACGCGGTAAACTCAAAAACTATCTATACGGTTTCCACCAATGGACAGAGTGATTCATGAAATGAAATATGAAATGAAATAATTTATTCATTCAAATAGGCCTTCACAGGCACTTGTGAATAGTCAGACTCTAACGCACATGAGGAAGGTTTAGGTGTATAATTCATTGAAGTTTTGTGTAAATTGTCTGAAATATGACGATGATTATTGAAATACTCGTAAAAAATCACCCCGACGACTGGGAGCTTGTCGTGTGCCGCCAAGTAAACCAAATGAGTTACATATATAAACAAAATGTAGGTGTATATGCTCTGCTACCCTTGCGAAGCCGGGGCGGGTCGAGTCGGTAGTATAATATATAATAATATTTAAAGTTCCAAAATACGGAAAGTTAATAGGGAATGGTAAGTTGTATGGGAATATAGGGTTTATATGTTCAATGTTTACAATCTTAAAATTAACATTTTACAAATAAAACCGATCGGAACAGATCTTTGTGTTAGCAAAACATGATAAACATGGCGCAGCAGACCCACCCGGCTTTAGCATAGATAGGCATTGTGTGAATTATACAGGATGGCGACGATGGTGGCGATCTAATCACAATAAATCATTCTGTTTATTCTATACCCTATTCTATAAACATATGCATAAAAAACCAATCAAAAGACCAATATTTTAGACTGCAGACAGCTTTTTAGGATTCTTACTTTTCAATCAACCTGTATCTGCGTAAAGTACTAGACGATGACCTTTGACGGGCGGCGCACGGCGCGGTGACCGTTTTGATTTTGCGGCGGCGTCCTTTGACAATGTGCGGCACATGCCGTGCGCCCGTACATAAAGGTGTTTTATTTGAGGTAAATTTTTACGCTATTTATTTTGTTTGAAAAATGTATTTTATTTATTTATTGGAATTTCTTTTTTTACTATGCTAATACTATTACAGCAACTAGTGGATGCTACTGTGTGAGTTTTTGTGATTAGGTCGTCGCCACCCTGTAGATTATTAATAAAAAAAAAAACTATTTTTTAAAAACTTGGGTTTTTTTTTTCAATTCTTGAATCTCCATTACAAAAATGACATTTGTATCTTATGTAGCCCTGGGTTTTTATTGCCTCAAAGTGGGTTTGAAAATTAGAGTATTCACCTTGAGGATAAAGCCTGTCTTCGTCTTGGGCGGGTTGAACCCCTCGCTTCACTCAGGACTCTCAAGTAACTTCTACATAAGTAAAAGTAAGTTAAGTTTCCCTTGTTACGCTCAGGGTCCAATATGCCGCCTGTTTTATCCCCTTGGTGCATAATCTACTATTGTATTACCAAGTACTTTCAACCCAAAAAGTTTAACTAAACAATTAAAACTAACTCTGTACAGGGTGTGGTTTTGCATTTACGCCATATTTACGGAGGTCGATATTTACCTTGTATAGAACACGATTCAATCATAAAATCGTACTCTTAAAATTACATATTATTTTTAAACTTTTGTAAAAATAAAAATCCCCCCGTCCAATAAAATCACATTAAGTTGTTTTATAAAATGACCTCGCGTGTACTAAGCACCGCGCCATGGCGCCACTGCGCACTCCGCGCACTCCGCACGCGCCGATGTATGTACGGTCAGTCCGCAGTCAGTCAGTTGTCCTCCGACTGCGAGCGCGCACGCACTGTGCGTGACACGCGCAATCTTCACACCGCGCGAACTCCAACGTACAGTACAGTGACAATGACGGAACGTTATTCAAACGTCGAATTTAGCGGGGATTATTGGCGATCACATCCTAGGACCATATTTCATTGAAGGCCACCTGACCAGCACCACCTACCTACAGCTGCTTCGTCACGTTGTCAATGAGATGCTGGAAGACATCCCGTTGGCTCTGCACAGACATTTGTTTTACCAACAAGACGGAGCTCCTCCTCATTATGGTCTCCAAGTGCGTCAGTATTTAAGTGAAGTGTTTGGAAGCCAGTGGATCGGTCGTGGTGGCCCAGTGCCCTGGCCACCGCGCTCTCCGGACTTAACACCTTGTGACTTTTACTTGTGGGGAGAACTTAAAAGACTTGTTTATGTTGAAGAAATATCTAGTGTGGTGCAGTTAAGACAAAAAATTGTGTTGGCATTTGAATCCGTTAAAAATAATACAAATGTTTTGCGCAAATTAAAAAGAAACTTGCGACGCCGTGCTCAACTGTGCATCGAGAATGAGGGAGGACACTTTGAGCAGTATCTTCGAGTAACATAGGTGCGTAAATAAACTTTTTTTTTAAATAAATTTAATGATAACTACCAAATAGTTTTTATTTGGTAGTTATCATGCCTAGGTAGGTATTTTTGACGTTTCACAGTCCGGTAAAGTAAGAAGGTCAATTTGGATTTATTTTATTCCAATAATTTTTCGTACCTAGTTAGTATTCAACTCTAACAATAAAATAAAGAAGGTTGCACCGCGCAAATGTAGAACAGATACCTACGATACGCAACAGCAAAACATACCTACGTACCGGGTCACCGACCGCGGCGCCTGTGTGGCGCGGCCGCCACACAGGCGCCGCGGTCGGTGACCCGGTGACCCGGTCGTCTCCTCGCCGCGCCTCGCCCCCGGATCGCAGACCTATTCTGGGCACTCGTGCTTATTCTGATTTGACGCTAATCACAAATCATCAATAATCGTTGACTAATCTACCATATAATTAATTACATATTTTTAAAATACTAAATTAATCATCTACTATTGGTTCTATAAATATGGCGGAAATGCAAAACCACACCCTGTATAATCTGATTGGTAGACATATGTCTTTTGAAAGTAATTGGGTATTTGACTGACATTCAAATCAGCAACTTTTTATGAAATGTCAAAACGATAGGTTTATATGGAGTTTTGTATGAAATACAAGCATGTGACGCCATAATTATATAGCATACTCTATATGGTTAGATTGGTCATTAAAAATCATAATAAGGATAAATTTAATCAAATAATCGTGGTTTCCCTTTTTTTTTAGATGTTTTATACATTGGTTAGTGTTGGATAATTTATTTTGAATACAGGCAAATACCCTATTGTTACATGCAGATTTTTTTTTACTAAGTACTTATTATAACCCTGTGTTTGACCACAATCTCATCATGGTAAATGATAATGTGGCAGAAGGTGGTAAATTCATGTTGACCTTCAACAAGAATTTATAATTGAACATGCAGTAAATGACACAAGTGTTGGAGTTTACATCACAAATGATTATTTCTTTCTTCCAAATATTAAATAATATTTCAAATTAATAATAGGGTAGTTCCATGATATACGATACCGCAGGTTTTTTTTTGAATTCACTATTTTTAGTTAACATTCAGTTTAAGCTAATCTTCTGATCCTATATTTTATTTAAAAGCTTTAAAACTTTTGCCTAGTTTTCGAATTTATGGAATATTCTCCAACTAAACTCAAATCATTAGGCTTGATCAATGGTAGTTTATTTGATTGATAATGGTGATACGTAAAAAAAAAGAAGAACTATTAAATTGTCAGCTCGCAACCCGCCATTCGAAATCAAATATCTTCTTCTGCTGGTGCGAGAATAATAATTTGGTAAGTACAATAATTTCATTACTTTCACCACCTTTTAAAGCAGTCCCCTTGCCTGGTAACACCCGTTACGAAAATAGTGGAAAAGTTTGTTTAAAATCAAGCCTGTTGCATGCATTGTAAAATGAATTTGAGCAAGTAAGGTTATGATTGCAAGCAACTTATATTTGGGTTTTATTTTTATTTTCAAGGCTTATTTATTTATAAATATGGGGGGAATATCATGTAACACCCGTTACCGTAACGTTACCGTAACGGGTGTTACCTCTTTTTATATGATATTATTGGGACTAATAAAATAATGTCAATGGGTTCAGTGAATTGTTCTATACTTTTCAATACAGATGGGTCATCCACAAATTATGTGACAGTTTTTTTAACACTTATACCAAGTTTTAACACCAGTTACCAACTTAACTTTTTTTTGTTTTACCTACTTTTTGTCCCGAAATTACGCTAAACTGTTCATGAAGTACTGCGGCCCCAGTAATGTCACGTGATTTATTGACAATCTCTAAATATGATATTATGCTGTTGCTGTGTGATAAAAGCTTTGATTGGGTTGCTGTTATATTAGATTCAGCAAGAGAGAATGAAAAAGTATCGAAAAACAATGAAAAGGAACTCCAAAAAGTATGCAGAGCATTTGCCAAAAGGAGACAAAAAGTTAAATAAGTTGTAGAGAAGGACCCAAAATTACTACAGGTTTTTGTCAACAGTTAATGTTTTAAGTATCACACTTTTAGGTATCACTTTAGATGATAAGCTACAATGGAGCCCACATATTTGTAATTTAGTGAATAGACTTAGTTCTGCAGCTTATGCAGTGAGGAAAATTCGTTCTCTCACTGACGAATCTACGGCAAGATTAGTTTATTTCAGTTATTTTCACAGCTTGATGTCTTACGGCATCCTCCTTTGGGGCAGTGGTGCCGACATCAATAGAATTTTTATTCTGCAGAAGAGGGCTATTCGCGCAATTTATAAATTATGTCCTAGAGATTCTCTTAAAGATAAATTCAAATCCATAAATATTATGACTGTGTCGTCACAGTACATTTATGAAAATTTAATTTATGTTCGGAAAAATATACAAAATTTTCCTAAGAACAGCGATACTCATAGCTTGAACACTAGAAATAAGCACAAACTCGCTGTACCTGTAACTCGGCTCAGCAAAGTGAGGGACTCATTTAAGGGGCAATGTATACGTTTCTATAACAAAGTACCCAAAGAAATTCAAGAACTATCTGTGTATAGATTTAAAAAATTAGTCAAACAAAAGTTATGTAAGAAAGGGTACTATAAAGTTTCTGATTTTATAGAAGACAAGAATGCATTTAAATGAAATGTTCGCTACACAAACTATTTCATTAAAATTTTATAATCTTTGTTATTAGTAATTAAATTTTTACATAAATAAAAAGAACAAAGATCTATAAAAAATGTCCCTTGCTGAGTTTCTTGCCGGAGTCTTCTCAGTCCAAGTGTATTCCGAACCGGTGGTAGAATCATTTGTAACGTTCATAAGTGCCTTATTAGGGCCTAAACTGAATAAATGATTTTTGAATTTGAATTTGAATTTAAAGCAATTAATTCATGAAATTTTATTAAATATTGTGTTTTAAGTGTTCTCACCATAAATAGCAATCAAACATTACCTTATTTAGATTTATTACCGCAAATATCGTTTAGGATTTGTATGTGTAACACCCGTTACACCAAGCTGTAACACCCATTACAAGTTAAAAATTTCTAGTAAAAAAAAAACTGAAGGTATTTTTTTACTAAATTTATCCTATAGTATAAAGTGCTTACCTAATTTCGGTTAACATATGTTTTTTTAAATGTAAACTAACAAAATTCGCAGAATTTCACATTTTTTACGGGCTATCTGGTATACAGAGGCCAAATATTGTGTAACGCCCGTTACACACATAGATGGCTCTATATTTTTGTATCCTGTTAATAAACTTATTAATTTCATTACATTTTACGAAAATTGAACATCATACAATTGTATTGAAACAATTACTTTGCCATGTTTGCTTCATAATTTAGTGTTTTTTTGGCAAGTAAAGGTGTACGAACTGTAACATCCGTTACATGGAATTACCCAATAGTTCAATTTAATCAATATTTTTCATTTTCAATATTGTTGTAATGATTATAAAGTTTTTTTATATAAATGCGTGCAATATTGTTCACATCATTTACTGGTAGTAGATCTTACGCATTAGCATTTTTAGCATTACTAACAGCATTTTTCGTGCGTTTTTTCTGCTTATCAGTTTCTATCCAAAGCAATAATGTAAGCAATCACTGCAGTGTATTGGGGAAAACAACGTAGAAGGACTTCCAAGTATAGGGAAGTAAGTTACCAGATACGCCTATCACCAGCTGTTGCACATTACTATTATAAAACGTTATCAATTTAATTGTGCATACTTACCAGTTTTTACCACTGTAATTTGTATCTCTACCACACCAATAATTCAATTTTCACTCGGGAATGAATTCATTCTAGAAATAGAAAACGTCAATAGTTTTTTTTTTCGTAAAAATGGTTATGTATGGGTACGTGCCAGTGTGACCGTTTCAAAATTTGGAAACATACCAACAAATTGTACTGCAAGTACAAAAAAAAACTAATAGAAAAATTGGATCATACCAAAATTCTAGTATGGTTTTTATAGCCTATTTTGAGAAATAATCTAAATAAAACACATATTTGAATCAAAAATATTTATTATAAATCAACGGTGTAATCGTTATTACTTAATTTATTACGTTTTAGCATCTCCGTCGACGGTTCAAATGAAGTACAACCATCAGTCAAACCTTGCTCTGACAGAGCTCTTTTATGATAGAATGATAACCAGGGGGTAGCAAAATTACTCTTCTCTTACTCTTAATTCGCGCCACCAAAACTTCTTTGGTGCCACGAACTCTAAATAGGTAAGGTTACCTTCTACTTAGGTAATGCTAATGCTAATAGCCCTGCTGGTTACCTTCAACTGTTCACGATAATGTATTATTTTCTTACGATGTTTCTCGATTCAGAAAACATCTTTCAAACCGTCACTCCATAAGCTACAGTCACAGACTTAGTAGAGATGCTACGCTGGCTACAGTTTTCGTTAATTTTTCTCTATTTTTATTATTAGTCAATCAAGAAGAGTATGTGTTGTTGTTCCTAATGTGAAAAAAATACAGCTTGACATATGTTCCTTTTAAGTGTTGTTAGGTGAAAATACCAAAATTGTTAAAACTGTACCAATATTATACAAAAATTTGGGTATGTACTAAAATTATACTAATAATATAATTCTGCAGTGCCTCAAATATACGAATTTAGTACATAAAAAAATAGTACGTAAAATACCAAAAACGGTCACACTGGTACGTGCTCTTATTAGCCTTTCTTCTTCTTATTTTTAGGTATGGCAACCCAATCCTCTTCAAAGGTCTTCTCAATAGTCATGGGCAACTCGGTTAAATCGGTTTGAAAAATTAAGCAAATCAGTTTGAAACCGATTCAAACCGATTCACATCCAAATCAAATAACAGCATACTTCAACGTAGGTACCGTAATCGAACTGACCGATGCAATTTAGATCTTGGCTTATAGGCTTGGTTTATTCATATAAAAAATTACTAAATACAATTTTTCATGAATTAAAAATTCCAAAAAAAATACACTAGGTAGGATAGCTATAAAAATAAAAACGTCTAAATAAATATTAACTGGCATAATGTACAATTACACTATCGAAATTAATGTTTATGAACTACTTCCTTATGCCTAATGTAGTTTTTATTTATTCCATACATTTAGCTACAATTTGATCTGTTGCTTACGAACGGTTGTTAGTAGAATAAAGGAACTTAGGAACCGGATTATTATAGATTCGATTCATTCATTCGTATTTGCAAGTTGCAACTCATTCAGTGATCAGTCAGACTCGCGTCGAGTCGTCCGCGCGTCACCGCTAGCTGACGTTCGACTCAACGCACGGCGCCGCGGCGAGCGAGTCCAACCGGTTTAAACCATCTTCGAATCGATTTGACTCGTTCGAACGGCAAACCGGTTTGAACCGATTTGGTGAACCGAGTTGACATATCGCTACTTCTCAAGCTTGAGTCTTATTAGTTTTTCGTTATCTCTATGTTTATAGTGCACAGATAGAGTAAGTTATATTTTAGTTATTTCTTATGAATAGGGTATTACACCCATTTTTGAAAAGTTTCTCAATTCGTTCCTTAGGTGCTAATAAGCCACCAAACCACCAAAAAAATACAAAAATTTTATTCAATCGATAAGTGCCATAAAAATGCATTTATTTAAATTTTACATTTTCAATTTTCGCGCGTAGTTTGATGAAAACACTGGACGTCACGTAACTCTACGGTCATGATGTAATTTGGTCTCTTGTAAGTAAATAAATACGCTGATATTGGTCTCAATTGGACTTATCAAATTTTATAAATTAAAAATGAACTATTATCCTTTTTATTAGTGTGCTGTTCCTGAATGCATGAATACTAGTGTAAAAATAATAATAATAGTACTTCAGTTGACGTATGACGTCATTATAATGTCGGCTACTGTTTCGCTTGTTTAGAAACAGATTAAAAAACTGAAAACTTTGAAATGAATTGAAAAATTAATTAAGTTATTTTATGAACTAAAACTAACATTTTCCGACTGCTTATTGCCTAAGCTATCTAAATTGTACATTTTTAGATTTTTTTCCCATATAGAGTAAAATACCCTATTAGCGATGGCTCGACTTTTTGGCACTTTTATATCGTGACTTTTCATGTTATGTCTATTTGACACAATAAATAGACACAAAAAGTTTTAGTATAACAACCACCATTTTACTAAAACCTAGTCAGGTTTGACAATAGTGTACATAAGATTTGGCTTTGGCCTTTATATTTAAGCATATAGACATTGATATTATAAATAATATAAAACAAAGAAATACAAATGTAGCGATATCTATCAAGACCTCCGCTATCCGTGGATAGATGGCGTAACAAGATTCTACATCGCGCTAACAGAGTTCGTCAACTACTTAGATACAAGATTCCATCCAACATCTACAGTTGGACCGCGGGTCCCAGGCTCTATAACCCAGCCTGGCGGAAGATCTTACCTTTTCAATGGAGGAGTCTACCACCTTGCTCCTCCATACAAGAATTGGCTGTATGGCTTAGACCTATGCCAGTCCCGAAAAGAACGAATACAACTACCACCTACTACTTTGTCTGTCTGGACTTTTTGGCGGGAACTTGCGAAGTGACGTTGCGTCCGGTTGCGGGCCAACCGTTTTCGTTTAATTTTCATGAAATCGGAGTATTTTGAGTTTTATTGAATGATATTGGTGGCGTTTTGTCCATAAAGATCAATACAAGTGCACGAGTGAAGTGGAATTAAATGGATGCGTGTATCATGACTTTTCACGTTGTCTCAAATAGTCCTCTAAAAGTTTAAGTAAAACAGCCACCAATATACTAAAACCTGACTGACTTGACTATATGTCTACTAGATTTGGCCTTGGCCTATGTTATATTTGGATATCAGACGTAATTTATTGATTAATTATTTATTTCGGTCAACGGATAAGCTTAACTATCCAACGTGGAAATGCAGCCAGCGTTCTGGGCACGCTCCCATTTGGTGACGGTTTTCCTTTTTAGTTGTAATTGTTTATATTTTTATAATAATGTGTAGATATTTTAATAATTAGATTATATATTATAATAAATGATTGTCCTATTATTGATTACAAACAAAGAAGAAATACTATACATACATGATTAGGCAGTAGGCTAGAACCCTTTGCCTCACCGAAATAAGGGTAAACACAAAAAAAATGACTGTCAATTAGGGAATTTTTTCACACATTTTTTCAAAAATCGATTTTTCTCTTTTCAATAAAAATCAATTTTAGAAGAAAAATTAATCGATTTCTCACTCAATGTCTCATCTGTGCAGGGTTGCCACCACAAAAATCATCTTGTCACTTGATCCAGTGTAAAATATCTCTAGAAGAAAACCCTTATAATTTAATACAAATTACATAATCTATAGTCAATGAATTAAAATGCTTACTTACACTTACTAATAATTTTGCACACTGGTTCCCCGTAAAACATGTCTGTACTAACCAAACCCATGTATGAACATCTGCGTATTATGACACATGTTTATGCAAATAAAATAATTCTATTCTATTCTTCTTAAAAAGATGCAAAATTATTTTACTTAATAGGTTGGGGAAAAATTTCTTCGAATTAAAAAAAAAAAATCAAAACATTTTTTGATATAGTTTATTTACATTTAACTAAAGTATGTAGGTATTTTGTTCGATAACTTTTTGCCATCTTGTAAGTAGGGACATGATCCCATTGCTATAGAAATTTTGGGACTTCTGATCAAAATACCGCGACAAGTGGTTTTGGCAGTCCTCTCGTGATGTTAACCTGACACTGCCTAAAGAATTCTGAAGAGACCGAAACAGGTGGAAGATCAGGACTATACGGCGGATGCATTAATACCTCCCAGCCAAACTCTCTTAATTTTTGCCGAGTGGCTAAAGATGTGTGAGATCTAGCGTTATCATGATGAAAAACCACACCCCTTCTGTTGATTAATTCCGGCCGCTTTCTCTCAACTTCTTGCTTTAATCTCATCAGTTGTTCGCAGTAGAGTTCAGAATCGATGGTCCTGGTCCTGCCTGGTGGTAACAGCTCATAATGAATAATGCCCTTCCAATCCCACCACACACACAGCATCACCTTGTTGCGAGTTAACCCGGGTTTCGCCACAGTCTGTGAAGCCTGACCGGCCTTTGACCACGACCTTTTTCGCACGTTCTTGTCGTACGTGATCCACTTTTCATCACCAGTTATCAGCTTCTTCAAAAATGGTTCGGTTTCATTACGTCGTATAAAAGAATCACAAATGAGTTCATTAGGTTTCTTTCAGTGAGCTCGTGATTTTCCTAATTTGAATTTGGAATTATGTTCTTTAAAATTTAAACTTTCAATGATACCAAAACCAGTAAGATACAAATAGTATAGCCAAAGAGATTTTATTACAAGTTCATACATACTATAATGCGAAAAGTCTTTTTCCCCAACCTAACACCACAAATGGCGCCATCTTTTGATCGACAACTTACTTCGTATTTTTTCATTCGTTGCACAGATGGTTCCGTTTACAAAAATCGATTTTAAAAATGTGTGAATTATATAATCGATTATACGAAAAAAATGATAGATTAATATGATAATCGATTGTTTTTTACATCCCTGTTGTCAATGTCAAAGTTTGAAGTGAATAGGTACCAATAGGTACCAAAATATATACCACAGAGTCTATGCACAGAGTACTTTTTTATATATATATATATTTAAGGATAGGTACCTGAATAGGTGCGAGGTAAAATAGTATTTCCACATCTTTGTTTATAAATGCTCTAATATTATTGCTTTTGTAGCTATAATGGACAAAATTCCAGACCAGATTGGTTACTTGGTTCTAACAGAGGACGGTGCAGTACTCGAGTCCGGTGGGGAGCTGGAGAACGACGAACGAGTGGCTACTATTATCACTGATCTCATCACTTTGTCAAACCAGTGAGTAGCTAGTTCCGCGTAACATTAAAATTAATCATATCTTACTGATCGAGGAGGATCAGCCTAACCGTGGTAAAGCCTAAAATGTATTTTTTCTTACAGAGTCGACCCATTAGCGTTTGGTCCTAACGAACCATTTAAGAAAATATCCATTACGTATGACGACCACTGGTTTGTTATATGTCTTTCAAATAAGAAGATATATGTAGTGAAGAAGACTATTCAAACATCTCCAACTGAAGGAAATACTATTAATGTTTAGATATTATTGATTCAACATGGGTCGAAACTTACTAATGAGCAGTCTTGAAAACGCTTCCTTTAATATTATATTTCAAATTTTATTTAGATGTGTGACATTTCTTATCAATGCATGGGTGATCCGGAATGTAGGACATGAAGTGCTCGGCATTATGAATGTAAGGCTACTCTTACTGGAGAGTACTATATTATTCCTGAGCCGGGAGCCATTCAACCGTGCCTGCTTAGGTCAAAAAGATGAGTTCAGTTGGTGTCATCTTATTAATCAAATCTGGCTGTCAGTACCATTAAGTTGTATGTTATCAATTATATTTGTGTATATTTGGGTAAATTGGTTACCACTCGGCCATCCAGAACATGCATTTCAATATGCTTTTGGATGTTGGAGTGTGGCTTTCTCTTGTGTTTTAGAACTGTGTTCTGCTAATATGGCACTGGTAGCACAACTATTTTGCTTTATCAAATTTAAAGTTGCTCTTGATACCCTGCACATCTTTGTTAGAACAGTCTTGTTTTTATCTATAATTATTTACGATAGATCATGGGCACTCATTGCTTTTTCAGTCGCTCAAGTTGGAAGTATAGGTACTATAGTTGTAAGTTATTACCTCTTTTTTTATTGGTACATTAGAAATAGGCCATTGTATGCTAAAGGAGCTCTTAAAAGTAAACTGGTACCAGACCCCATATTGCAAAGATTATACTCTAATATGGATGATTTTCACTTCACTTCTTTGAGAGATTTTTTTCCAAAATATTTGGGGTCTTTAAATTCAACATTCAATAAAAAATTGAGCACTCTTACTATAAGTTTTGCCAAACAAGGTGTAGTAAAACAGTTGCTAACAGAAGGAGAGAAGTATGTGATGTCAGTGAGCCCAGTCATGACATTCACTGAACAAGCTACTTATGATGTAGTGAATAATTTAGGTAGTCTTGCTGCCAGGTTTATCTTTAGGCCTATTGAAGATAGTAGCTACTTTTATTTTACCCAGATGGTGAGTAGAGATTTACCTCTACATAAACAAGATCAACATAAAATTCATGAGTCCTGTGCAGTTCTATCACAAGTTTGCAAGACTGTGAGTTCAATTGGTTTGTTAGTTTTAGTGTTTGGTCAGAGTTATGCTCGTACACTACTTATGCTATATGGTGGGGAGACCTTTGTTGCAAGTGGTTTGCCCGTACAGTTACTACGGAGCCATTGCTTAGCAATAGTTTTATTGGCTATCAATGGTGTTACAGAATGTTACACATTTGCAACTATGACTAGTGGACAGTTGAACAGTTATAATTATTTGATGGTTTTCTTTTCAATAAGTTTTCTTCTATTGTCCTATATTTTAACCTCCATATTTGGCCCAGTGGGTTTCATTATATCTAATTGTATTAATATGTTTGCTAGAATTATGCATAGTATACACTTTATAACAAATAAATATAAAGATACAGACTACAAGCCTCTGGATGGGCTTCATGTTGGTAAAATTTTCCTGTTAACATTATTTGTTGCTGGTTGTGTTTGCAAGGTTTCTGAAAATAAGTTAGCCCATGATTCCATATTCTTACATATAATTGTGGGAGCAATATGTTTATTCTGTGTGATCCTAGCATGGGTTTATGAAAATAAAGAACTTGTTATCAAAATGTATACAAAAGTAACTTATAAAGAGAATAAGATTTCAGTTGATTAGTATTCAATATATAATTATTGTTAAGTTATTGTACAATGTAAATACATGTTCCATAAAGTTGTTAAGATAATTGCTGAAATAAATAAAAATAGTTACTAGCAATGATTCTGTCAAGTGATCAAAATTTTACTATTTAAAGTTAATTTGTAAAATTATTTTACTTATTTTTATTCACTTCAGCCAATGCTTATAAAATTATGAAAGATAACATATTCTAGTGTTTTATTTGGTTACCCATATTTCACAAAGCGGATATATGTATACAATAAATAGACATAACATCAATTTACATTGGATAAAAAAATATACCCTTCATTTGTGCTTCACATATCCTCTTAACCTCATCTGAAAATTAAGGAAATCAACTGATATTAGTATTAAAGTTACTTTAAATTCTTGTGTTTTCTTTATGTCAGTTGTAATATAAGACATTCTTACCTGCAATTTCTTTCAGATTTGCATTTTTCTCTTGGATAATAACATAAAATTCTCTTTCATTTGAGGACTTCCCTGTTATCCAGTATTCATCAGGAGTTTTGATAATAACCTCACCATAGTTCCCCAGGCTACAATGATGTTATTATTGTTATTTAATAAATTATTAGAATCTTAATTAATCTATATAAATAAAAAAAGTTATGTGCGGTCGGGGGACCCCCGCTAGGAACGAAGTTCAATCTATATTAATATTATAAAGCGAGTTTGTTTGGATGAACGCGCTAAACTCAGGAACTGGTTAGAATTGAAAAATTCGATGAGTGTTGGATAGCTCATTTATCGAGAAAGGCTTTTTATCCCGGGAAAACAAACACATATATATATATAAAAGTACTCTGTGCATAGACTCTGTGGTACATATTTTGGTACCTATTGGTACCTATTCACTTCAAAACGCGGTTAAAAGCGCGGGGACCAGCTACTTAAAAATATTTTTATAAGTAGGTTAATAGTTAATACTATACCTCTGTTTATCCGCGTGTATTCCAGCTATAATACTTAGTACTTCGGGTTTAATGGTGGTTGATGGTAGTAGTTTATTTATTGGAGGCTGTAAAAAAATATTCATGAAATAAAATGTAATTTCTATCCATAAATAACTATTATAGGTACAATCAGTTCCACTTACAGATGTCTTGAAAGCCAAATTGAGTCTATTGAAGTAAATAAATTTATTTTCAGCGGAGTTAGCAAGTTGCGCAGTTTGCAAGGCGTGTATCGTACATTGTTCACTAATAGCTGACGCTATGGTGGACAGCTGAGGGCCGATAAATGCATCTAACGATCTAAATGTCTCCAATTGTAGATTTGTATTTGCTGTAACAGAAAAAGTGGGTGGATAACAGAATTGACATTTACATTACTGGTTGTGGAATTGTTAGTAGCCAAACAACATAACATACTGAAGAATATGAATGTGGGCTTAAGTACTTATAATCGCTGGAAACTTTTTTTACAGTAGGTACCTAGTCTTCTCTAATCTCTAAATAGTAAACAAAGTCGCTATCCGTTTCTTCTAAACCATGAAAAGGATTTTGATACTCTTTTCAATAATAGATGAGAGAAGCGATAAACGAGGAAGGTTTGTATATTTAAATAGCACCCGTGCGAAGCCGGGGCGGGTCGCTAGTAATGTATACACTACATATTATAAAACTCCGCCGCGTCTGTCTGTTTGTCTGTACGCGATAAGCTCAAAACTACTGCACGGATTTTAAATAAACTAAATCTAGGCGTATATGCTTGCTACCCGTGCGAAGCCAGAGCGGGTCGCTAGTGTATAATAAAAGCGAAATACCACTCACTAATCACGATATCTCAGTAGGTACTTAACTATAAACCTACAGACTTGGGAATTTGGCAGGTATATAGTTTTTCTTATAAAATTATTGTTAATTCTACATTCTTACCATCAACAGTGAAGCAAATTGTGGCACTCAATGTTCTGTAGATTATTAAATAATATTGTTTAGTTTCATTATCATCCTCTCTCATAACATATACTTTGACAATTTTCTGTAGGTCTTCTAAAACTCTAATGCCATCTGGTGGACTGATGAAGCGGCCATGTCTTTGAGCAGCTGTGACCGCACCACCTTGAATTTCCTTCTCTACCTGTTTTGGTAGTAATGTTTGTACCAAATACTGATATAGTGTCAGCATATCATCTGTTGATAAACCATTCCTGTAAAAATATTTTACATATTTTGCAAGTTAAATTACATTAATATTATAAAGGTGAAAGATTGTGAGTGTGTTTGTACTCGGGACCAGGGGTGAAACCGCGGGACGGAAGATAGAAAAACATATTTGTGGCATTGATGATTTTCATAAACATCAAGACATAACTCAATGTCTTCAGGACTACTTTTTTCAACATAATCCTAGCTAATATTATAAATGCGAATGTGAGTTTGATTGTTACCTTTTCACGCCTAAACCGCTGAACCGAATGCAATGAAATTTGATACACAGGTAGCCTATAGTATGGAGAAAGGGCTACTTTTTTTCTTTAAAACGCAGGTGAAACTGCGGGGGACAGCTAGTTATCTTTATAAAACTGATACATTCCTATCATAAGCTTTTAGGTCTGGATCTTACCAAATAAGCTGCTCATTGTAGACAAAGGATATACATTTGAAATCAGGATAATTGACTTCTAACAGATCTATGAAACAAACAACTTTAAAAAAGGTATTCTTATCCAGTGGTAAGTAATTGATACCTTGAATTACATCTGATACATAATTTGATAGGTTTCTTGATGAAATGTACTGAAAAAAAAAACACAAAACAATATTTAGTTTTCACATAAGTTTTCAAAATCGATGATCCTTTAATTTTAATAACTAGCTTTTGTTCCAGGGTTTCCACCCTACCCACATTCCCAGGATAAAGAAGCTTTCATATTGATTTCACAGCTTGCTCGACGGGCTGGTTGGCGTGGTTGGTAAGATACCCTATCTATCACGCCGCAGGTCGTGGGTTCGATTCCCACTCAGGACAAACATTTGTGTGCATGAACATGTCTGGTTGTCCTGTGTCTGGGTGTAATTATCTATATATGTATGTATTTACAAAAGAAAAGTAGTATATGTAGTATATCAGTTATCTGGCTTCCATAGTACAAGCTCTGCTTAGTTTGGGGTCAGATGGCCGTGTGTGAGGAATAATGTCCCAGAATATTTATATATTTATAGCTTCTATTTCAAATGTCTCATCAAGCTATCTTGGTTCTTTGCTACACTACAATGTTAGGGAGAAGGACTAAAACTTTTGTTAGAAATAAGTGGCTAATAATTTCTACTAGAACAAAAACAATGTTAATTAAACTTACTGGTGTAAAGAATTGTTCACACACACTGTATATTTCTTCAGTCAAAATATCTTTGAATGAGCCTCTAAACAGTTTGAACATCTTATATGCTGATACAAGGAGATCATACATCACAGATGGTTCTATCTGAAAATTGAATATGAAGATGCAGTAATAAAATAAAAAAACCGGCCAAGTGCGAGTCGGTGCGCACCGAGGGTTCCGTACAAACTTCGTCCATCGTGCGTCCATCACGGGAAATGCACAATTTTATTTATATACCTCATTTGAGGTTAGCGCCAAACCTCTAAATTGTATGAGCGCCCATACATCTCAGTGGTCTTTATTAATTAGCGTAACTATGTATGTATGGGGACACACTATAATTTTCACCTTTTTATTTTTTTGAATTTTCCCTTTATTTGTGCTGTACGACTTTGCTTTTTGCCAATTTTTATGTTTTATATTTGAGTTGATTGAATGAAAGGTAAATTGCTGTTTACGATTTATGACGTATTAAAATAAACTACTAGATCTCGTTCAAACCAATTTTCGGTGGAATTTTGCATAGTAATGTACATCATATATTTTTTTAGTTTTATCATTCTCTTATTTTAGAAGTTACAGGGGGTGGGGGACACACATTTTACTACTTTGGAAGTGTCTCTCGCGCAAACTATTCAGTTAAGAAAAAAATGACATAAGAAACCTAAATATCATTTTAGAAGACCTATCCATAGATACCCCACACTTATGGGTTTGATGAAAAAACAATTTTTGAGTTTCAGTTCTAAGTATGGGGAACCCCAAAATTTATTTATTTATATGAAAAAAGTGGCTGTGACATACGGACAGACAGACATGACGAACCAATAAGGGTTCCATTTTTTTGCCATTTGGCTACGGAACCCTAAAAGGCAACATTTATTTCAAAGAGAAATATTAGTGGGTCATTAAAAGTAGGCCTTACAATAATTACAAAAATCTTTTTCTAGAATTTTGGTACTACTTACTACTTCTCCTTGACTTTCACCGATTGCTGACAATGCTTTTGTAGTGTATGGTATTCTAACAACCTGAAAATTCAAAAATATTATAACAGCGCTACTATTGTTACAGTAAACCTTATGTTTAAATTAAACATACCAAAACCATCCAGTACCCTTTTTCTGGCTGATAGAAAATATGCCTCTTTGTTTGGGTCTGCAGAGCTTCACAAGGTTCAGGTGAGAAGGTCCTGAGGGTAATTAATATAAATCTACTTTCTATGTTTGCATGAAACAGTATATTGTAATAATAAAGTTAAAGTTAATAATACTTACCTGAAGTATTTTTGATTACCCCTAATAACAAATGGGAACCCTATTTTGAAAGAAAGAAAGATCCTCTAGATTACATGCTAATTGCCTAATTCTCTGCCAATTCAGAGAGATTAGTTGAAGTGTAAAATCATACAAAACATTTAAAATCATTAGAAGTAATAGGTATTAAAAGTTGTATTATGCAGTACTTACGTCATGAATTTAACGACTGCTTCACATAATCCAACTTGCATTTTCCGGGCATCAGAACTCACCTGGTTGGGATAAAAGAAGAGTATCCTTTTGAGTTCCTACCAAAAGATAATCACTATAAATTTGTATGCTGCTGTTGTGGACTGTAAAATAGTCGGAGAGTGAGTACATAATCATCACATCCCGTCTTTAGATACTTACATCGCCTTCTTTAGGACCAAAACTTGAGTTAAAAAGAAAAAAAGAACTAATTTTGGTTTTCACATCGATCATTTTGTTTGGTGTACAAATCACGACAGATAGATGGAATTTTATTGATGGGTCAGTTAACAAGCGCTTTACTTTAATAAATTACTAAATGAAATAAAGTAAATAAAAACATATTGGCCTATATACTGAAAAAATTTAAAGAAAACTATAGGTAGAAAGTTAACAAACAAACACAGAACATATATTTATTTATTTATAAGATAATCCTTTTTGGCAGTGCTCCAGTGTGGCCAGAATAAATTGACGAACTTACTAGCTAGTTATAGTGTATCTATGGAACTTACTACATAGCTGCTCGACTAAAAACTGCCAAGCAAAATCTGCTAAACTTTTTCGAACAAATGCGAACATTATACTAACGAATTAACTCATATTTAAAAGAAGTAGATTTAAAATAAAAAGTCTCTTGATTATTTTAATATTACACGTTTTACAAAATTGTAGTCATCCTTAGTTCTTGATAGCCAGATCAAAAACATTCCTCCTTATTAAGACCCATTTGGTTGCTATTTCGATCGCAAAGGAGGATTTTATTTCGTCATTGGCTGATGCTGTGTTAGTCGCAGAATTCATTTGTTGCAATCGTATACTGATCGACCGCCTCATTCCAAAAGCAAGTCTGATTGAGAAAATAGGGGTTATTCAGACTTGCTCGGTTGCAGTCCCGATCGGGTAGACAAACCGATTGAGTAGTTTACTGAATAGGATGTCTCCTATTTTTTCATTTCAGACTTCCATTTGGAACGAGGCAGTCAATCGGTACACGATCGCAGCAAATTAATTCTGCGACTAACACAGCATCAGCCTATGACGAAATAAAATCCTCCTTTGCGATCGAAATGGCAACCAAATGGGTCTGAATAAGGAGGAATGTTTTTGATCTGGAACAACTACAACGAAAATGTGACTATAACAAGACGAGTGAGAATATACGCATTCGGATAATTCCCCTGAAATAGAACTAAAGAGTAGCCAGTTTTTTATATTAATCAAAATGATAGAAAGTTTGTTTTTTTCATGTAACTAAATGTGAAATGCATATTAGATCCTGTATACAGTCTGGTGACAGACAGACGGACGGACGGACAAACAGCGAAGTCTTAGTAATAGGGTCCCGTTTTTACCATTTGGGTACGGATCCCTAAAAAGTAAAAATGCTGATGTTCTTGTATTTTCTTCTAGATTACTTTGGCATATCTAGAATAAAACATTGGCCAGGTTGAAATTGTTACAAAAAGGCAGATTTGGTTGAACCATAAAAGCGTAATTTCATGTTTTATAATTCTAATCTTCGATTTTATGAATATAAAATTAACAACGCGATTCATGGTAAAAATCATTGGTACTTATTATTTGCGACTTCAAAAAAAGATTCTCTATTCGTATGTAACTATGTATGTCCGCGATTTTCTCAAAAACTACTGATCCGATTTGGATGGGGTTTTCATGATTAAGTACATACATTATTAGGGAATTTAGTGTATAATATATTAGGATCTGATGAAGATCTTCGGAGATAGACAATGGAACTCTTCAATAACAAACAGCAATAGATCCGCGATCGCTGTGATTGAATGTCTTTGTATTGTGTGTCTGTATGGTTTTATGGAGTAAACAGATGTGTATTACTACACCCTCATAAAAAAACTAAAGATGGAATAATAAAATTATTTTTTAACAAAAAATAAATCCGACTTTATTTTTCTTCTCGGTTTTATTTTTGTTAAAAAATAAGTTTTGATGACCATTTTATATAGATTATTCCTATAGAAAAATATCTTAAACGCAAACGTGGTAGTAAGCGTTTATTACCTACGTTTACATTCAGGGTACTGGAATTAATTAACATAATTGATCTTATTTTATTATTACCTACTTACATGATTCTATCGACACAAGCTCGTTGAAAAGAAAATAATGTTGTCATGACAACATAATCTTGTTTTTGAATTGTTTGAATCCTACATGCAAGTACTTTTCGAAGCAAATATTTTTTGAATTGATTGGGTTTAATTTTTCATTAATCATGACCGTACGAAACCCAAGATTACCACTTTTGCCCGGATATGGTGCAAATCCACTAGTAAGTGATTAAAGTTTTTTATCTACCTCTTTCGTGACAAGGTTTTGCGTCTAATCTTAGTATTCGTCTAGGTAGCCTCTATGTTAGGTATGACATACCATTTAGTCAGGACTCAACAGCAGGTAGCATCAGGTGAAGATCATGTCACAAATATTTGAGCCTAAACATCGCATGTCTTTAGCTATTTATGTGATGGCCCTGGCTACAGCATAGATCATGTTTTCCAAAAATACGTGTTGTTATGGGCACTGATCGATACACTATCGTGTATAAAGGGTTCAAATGTAAAGGGAAAGTAGTCCAAAAGTTACTTTCAAGATTTGTCGTAAACATACCTACTAACGAACTAAGAAGTGAAGGTAATAGCTTGTGATAATAAATAAAAATAAATTACATACTCGAAGTAGTACTCTGAGTAGGTACCTACCTATTTATTTGTACATCGGCAGTACAGTAGGTAGTTAGATACTTATTTTAGTTTTAATTTCAAGAGCGTTCAATTATCTGTGTTAAAATAGCGTTTTATTTTACACTTACTACTGACAATAGAGTATTACACCCATTTTAGAAAAGTGTTTCAATTCGTTCCTAAGGTGCTAATAAGCCCCAAAATAAAACACTTTTTATTCAATCGTTAAGTTCCATAAAATGCATTTAAATTTTACATTTTCAATTTTCGCACGTCTTCAAACTGAAAACGCTGGACGCCATGTTACTTTACGGACATGACGGTATTTGGTCTATTGTAATTATATAAATGCGCTGATATTGGTCTCAACTCAATTGTACTTATAAAATTTTATAAATTAAACATGTGCTATTATCTTTTTTATTAGTGTGCTGTTCCTGAATGCATGAATATTAGTGTAAAAATAATAATAATAATACTTCAGTTGACACTTTTTAGTTTACATACAGCACCGTATGACGTCATTATAATGGCAGCTACAGTTTCGCATGTTTAGAAACAGATTAAAAAAACTGAAAACTTTGAAATTAATTTTAAAATTAATTGAGTTATTTTATGAACTAAAACTAACATTTTCCGACTGCTTATTGCCTAAGCTATCTAAATTGTACATTTTTTGATTTTTTCTCATATAGAGTAAAATACCCTATTAGAGGTTTATAATGGATATACAAACAGTAGGTAGGTATCTATACGAATAAATAAACTTAAGTTCTTTTTAAAGTTACCTAAAAGTGGGAACACAATTTAAGTTCGATTGCTTGTGCAAAACTTACGGACAGCGACATACCTACTGTAAGAAAGAACTTTAAATGAAACCAATTTATACGCAAATTTCGGTTTTCAAAGTTGTGGTGAACCAAATAGCCATTTGAGTAGGTATACTACCTACCTAGTTTTGATTTGATTTTCAGATAGGGAAGACAAAGTTTGGTGTTCGTCCGGTCTTTACAGCTATTGATAAAGTAAACATGTTGGTCGACAAAGCGGAGAGCGGAAACCGAGTGCCGTCCCTATATTGCCGCAAACAGGCGCCGGACCTACCTACATGGATTATGTATGACAAACACGTACGTATTTCAAAATAAGTAGTGTGAGTCTTAAGTCACGCGTGAGAGACACAATTTTATCGATATCGTTTCGTTTGTCTTTTACCCTACAAGCGCGCCACGAGAGACGTATATGTCGTCCATAGATAATACACATAAACTTGATGTCGTCGAAGACTTAAATTTTGTCATATCGATTAACCGATGTTGCCCTTTTATTACACAAACTGTATTGTTATGTAGCAACACCGGTTTAGTTCATTCAATTTGCTAGTAATGACAATATTATTTTTAATTTAGATCGCCAAAAGGCGGGCAAATGTTCAGAGCCATTCAGCCTTATATTATTTGAAGATTTTTTAAAATAATATTGTCTGATATCTTAAAATATAAAGGCCAAAGTCAAGTCGTAAATATCAGATTACCTACCAAAAATTATTATTACTAGCTTTTCGCCCAGATTTTATAAAATCTATAGGTATATTTTCTTCTTTTCCCCGATTTCGATGAATAATAAAGATAGTATTAATTCGAAGTGCCAAACCAAATAAAAAATGCGTTATTATTTGCTATGTAATTTTCTAACGGTATAAGAGTAAATTCCGAAAATCTTTAAATGACGATAACTTTTTTGCAACGAAACAAAGCCCAAATTCTGCTCTAAATTAATCTCTGTCTACCTGTGAAAATTGCATGAAAATCCGTTCAGTATAAAGAGTTGTTAACAAACAGACAAGACAGACAGAAAATAATTCTAAAAATCCCTGACTTATCTTGTATTACTCTTCTTTTGATATCCCCTTACTATTTTTATTATTGTTCTTCAGTGTACAGGCACCGGATTCTACCGTTTTATTATATGTAGGTATATAGAAGATGTATAGATTACCAAAATACCAGGTACATCGAATAGGTATATCTTCAAAACCCGAAGCTCCTGAGTTCACTTCTGTCCCAGGAAAAATAACCTAACATTCCTTTAATAGGTAGGCCATCACTGGTTTGATACTGTGCCAATACGTAAGCGCAATCGGCTTTGTGATACGCCAGAATGACTGAAACTCCTTATCTCCCAAACCGAGGGTGGTAACATCAGTAGCTTCGACGATCATAAGTGCCCTTCTAGGGCCCAAACTGACTTTGATCATATCAATTTTTTGCGCCTGTCACGCTTCCTATATGATAAGCATGCTAATAAACTACGGAGTCATGGGACCAGACATCTTTACTGGCACTTTAACCGTCCGGGGTTAGTCAGCACAGATAAGAACGGATGTTGTTGATGCATGTGCAGTTTCGCCGGGTGGTCTAGACCCACGCTTTTATTAAATGTATTAGAATAAGTTAGTCTTAAGCAATCTCTTCAATAAACTACTCGTTTATAAATCATTTCTTTGTCTTTTTAAAAAGACGTCCTGGGGCCGTCGATATTTGACTACGGGTCTGCCATCGTTTTTGTACTAACAATAGCAATACAAACCACAGGAATAAATATCAAATTTATTATGTCTTGTCGTGTATCAATATGCTTCACGACAAATATCTCTGTTTCGATTGTCAAAAATATGATAAAATTAGGCACGCATGTTAGAGTTCGTAGATTTAATACGACTGACAAGTAGACGCGACATTTATCTCTACTTTTGAGTACTCGAATCGAGTTCTATGTGCAGCCATGTTAGAGTCAGTAGACAAATGAGATAATGACAGTTAATCACGACAAAAGGCGTAGACATAATTTTCTCGTGGTGCGCATGTTAGCCCTGCAGGTCTATATACTTGTTTTTAAAGGCTTTGTCTCGTTATTTTATAATGATGTTTTAAATTTAGATCTTGCGGTTCCAAGCATTCTTCCAACAAACTCTTCACGAAATGCGTTCTGCGGCTCATGTTCTTCGTAAAGTTAACATATTCTTCTACCTTGAAGATGGCACTATAAAGGTTATGGAGCCGAGGACTGAGAATAGTGGGCTATTACAAGGTAATTATGAAGAATAAATTGATTATTTATATCTGATTTTAGGATTTAGCTGAGATTTGCGGTGCGTTTGTTTTGTAAAATAGCGTTTTCAGGATGTAGATAAACTTAACGGCGTCGGGACCGCGGGTGAAACCGCGGGGCGCAAGCTATTTATAATAAATACAAGAATTGCTCGTTTAAAGTTATAGGATTCACGGTAGATTAACTAGGTAGTCGCTCGCGCTGCTGCGACAGTTGAGTAGAATAGAGGGCAGTTACGCTATTTGATGCGAGCGATTTATTTGAGATGCGGATGTCTTCTTTTTTTTTTCTTTAACTATAATAACGGTACCAATAGTATCAGAATAAGACTAAGTAATACTACCCTATACCTACTTGGATTAGGGTATGCTCATTCATTATAAGCCGTTCTTGGATAAAATCCACAAATGTAAATATTGACTATTTCCTTTAATTTGATATTTATTTATATAATATTATCGATTGGTGCAATGTTATACAATTATTATATTTGCAAAACTAAGGGTTATAGGGTAGGGTGGTATAAGATTGCGCGGACGATACGACCATAGATACCTATCTTAACTAATATTATATAAATGCGAATGTGAGTTTGTTTGTTTCTTTGTTACCTTTTCACGCCTAAACTACTGAACCGATCGCGATGAAATTTGGTACGCAGAAAGCCTATGGTATGGAGAAGGACATGGCCTATATTCTTTCTCAGGAACGCGGGTGAAACCGTGGGGGACAGCTAGTTTTTAATAATTCTTATAATTTCAGGTACCATGATTGCTCGTCAGAGAATCCGTCTCCCATTCAGCTATGATTTGTATTACGACGTTCTTGATCTGAATATTGGACGAGAAGTAACATTCTTCGGTAAAGTATTCAAGGTAAATGTAATAATAATATTGTTATTACTCTTAAAAAAGTACTTAAAAACAATTAAACAGAAACAAAAAATAATAATTTCCTTACAATATACCGCTCATTAGTTTTATATTTAAAATAGGTACCTACCTATTCTATATTTTGATTTCCAACAGATTGTTAATTGTGATAACTTTACGAGAGTTTTCCTTAATCGTCTTGGAATTAACGTACCTGATCCAATAAATTGGCCAGATGCAATTGAGGTAAGATTGAAAACGTGTAATTATAAATACTATATAATAAAATGTTGTGTAGGCTCATTTAGATAATTGGTATTGATTTTATTTCAGAGAACTCCACAAACTACTGGAACACCAAAACATAGACCTTTTCGTCAATTTCTGGACTTTGATAGACAAGTTTTGAGGTAGCGATCACTAACAACTCAATAAAAATTCTTATAATATTTTTCTAAATAAGTATTTTTTTTCAGATTTTACGGATATTGGGATGATCGAGATTCTGAATTTGGCATTATGCATTATTTGGAGATACATTATTTCTTAGCTGATGATACGATTGAAATCAAGGAATCTCTACCACCAAAGTCTGGGACAGAGAGTGGTCCTATGTTTTTAAAAAGAATGCGGTTGCCACGAGTACTTACTTACCTAACTCTTTTGAATATTAAAACATGAATATCTTGTACAAAAAGTACCAGCCTTTATATTTTATAATTATTAATTGCAGAAAATTCCATCCCGCATAAAAATGACAGGCGGCTCAAAAGTGCCATCGTATAGTCCAGCTGATTTAAGTATAGGAGCAGTACTTAACGTTTTTGGGCGAAATGTGGTACTTACTGACTGCGACCCATTTACTAAGGAATATTACCGTGTAACCTATGGCTTTGGTGAGCTGACTTTTATTTTTAGTTAGGTTTGTAAGGAATACTGACGTCAATTTACATATTTTATAAACGTAGATTCGATTTGTTATGGAAAATATTTTCTCACAGATGCATTTACTCCACTTTCGATTCCAAAAGATGAAGGAACTGAATGTATCAGTGCAAATATGTCGCAGAGACAGTTACCTCCTTGGAATGGATATGGATCTTATGACGACTCAGCTGAAAATTGCCGAACTGTGGAACCTAAGGCTCCCCATAGAGATTTTATGAAATTCCTTAATAAAGACAGGTAATTCATGTATTTGTGACTTGTAAGTTGCCTTACACATTGTCAGTATTATATTGCATTATAATATTTCCCAAATCTACACTAATAAAGAAGCTTGTCCTGACTGACTGACTGATCTATCAACGCACAGCCTAAACCGCTGGGGTTAGAAACATGAAATTTTGTACACAAATTCCGTAGGCATCCACTAAGAAAGGATTTTTCAAAATTCAACCCCTAAGGAGGTTCGAGTGTATGAAACTTTGTCAGTTTTAAAGATATTAATATTCTTCCACATATTAATGAAATAACTAATTCAGCGTTTTTTGAAATTCATTCCCTAAGGTGGTTAAAAGGGGTGCAAAAGTTATATGGAACGTCGATTTTTGGAATGAGTAAGGAGGTACAGTTTGTAGGGATCGGGGCTTCTTTTTATAACGTAGGGTTAAAAAAAGAAAATATTTTCCGAAATTCAACCCCTAAGGGGATAAAATTGGGGTTGTACGTTTGTATGAAAATACTTTATTTTTGAGATAATTCCATAAAAATTGGTATTTGGGCATCTGGCTAAAAACTAAGTTTTTTTTTGTAGTATTTATGGAAATTCCACCCCCAAGGAGTGAAAATGGGGTTGTATAATGACACATCAAGATGAGGCATCTATATCTTAGGAACTATAAAACCTACAAACATAAAATTTGGCAAGCAGGTTCTTTATAGGATGTGTATAAGAAAGAGATTTCCGAAATTAATTCCCTAAGGGGGTAAGGAGAAATACAGTTTGACTGTAACTATTTATATTGCTCGAAGCAGTTTATGAGTAGTGTATTTCTGGCTGATTGTCTCGAAACTTGGTGTAAATACATAATGCCATAATGTATCATTACACACTTATGGGTGTATCTATTAAGACAGGAAATTCTGAAATTCGACCCTTAAGGGGGTAAACGAGGGAAATATAGTTTGTAAGTAACTTTTTTGTGGAAAGTAGTTAGATCACGAATCTTGCGTAAATGTTATTCAGAGCAGATTATTATAATAGTTATTATTATTATCTTTCTCTTTTCACCCGAAAAGGTGCAAAAGTTTGTATGGGAAATCATTTTTTTCATGGTATGGAGTAGTTAGGGAGATACACTTTGTGTGTTTCAAATTTTTTAAATTCAGTTCCTGACGGGGTAAAATAGGGGATCGCGGGAGAAACCGCGGGGCGGAAAGCTAGTACTATCATATAGTTTTATGCCTAGATGATATTTACATCAACAGAGTTGGTTTTGATTCCCACGTGCTACGATTTTCGGCACGGCTCATCAATGATAATCCTGAAGATAAGTGGCGTTACTTCATCATCAAATACTTCTTATGCGATGATACCATTGGTATATTTGAGCTTGGTGAGCGTAATTCTGGGTTCAAGGTAATAAAATAAACAAAAATAACAAGTGAAACGACAATCTTATTAATTAATAAATTTATAGAGGGAATAGTCTTTTATCTTGCATTTATATATTATAGGGTGGGAAATTCTTTCGTCGAGATAAAATGTATCTGCCAGATGTTGAATTCTTCGTTCCCAAAGAGCCTCCTGCATACACTGACAAGGACATGTGGATAGGGAATGAGTTAGTCATTAACAAACACCGATTTAGACTTGTTGCTGCTGATGAATATGCCCTGCGTTATATGGAGATTCACGCAGACGGGGTTTGATTCTTATTCATCTTATTTTTATTATTTATTTATAATTCTATACAATCTGGTAATATGACTGATTTCTCAACAGTATCCTATGGCGAACATTGCATTGATAATGGATAAGATACGACGTACCTTAGCATCTCAAGAGAACGGCTACAAAAAATTCGTGGCCAAGTACATGGAAGCAGTATTACCTAACAATAGGGAGCTCATGTCTGTGAAATGTTTTAAGTAAGTGCATTCACTTGAACTTGTTGTGAATGGACAAGTAAAAGAGTCCTATTATAATCATTTGTGCTTTTAGGCAAGCACTCAAAGAAATAATGTGTGAAAAGATGACGGAACATGAGTTTGTGACTATAATAAGGTACTTCCGTGGTGACCCTGGTAAAGAGAAAAGTCCACGCAGAGAAATGATAAGGTAGGTACTTAGTGCCTAAACCGTATTTTATATTTTTCTTCCGATGTAGCCGTTTTAGCTAAATTTAAAGGTCTTATATTGGCCCATAGGTCTCTGGTCTTTACGGAGCTAACTCGCGGTCTCTGGGACGATCGCGCGCGTCTCCAAGAAGGTTTATTGCATGCAGATGAACTCAGTGCTGGTGTACTATCAGTGGAAAGACTGAGACAATTGTTGCGAGCTCATCGATTGCCAATTAACACAGATTTAATGGATTGCATGTTGCAAGTGTAAGTAAAAATGTTTTATGTTTTCTTTTGTTTATGTATGAAGTTATTTCGTTGATATGTATATTGATAGTATAAGTATTTAGGCTATGAAATGGTAATGACAGGTGAAAATAATTATGCAAGAATATTTGTTTATAGATTGAAAAAAGATGAAGACTGTAACGTTCAGTACGATGACTTGATGACGTTCCTTGACTTCCAAACTCGTCCGGTGTTCAACCTTGCTGAGTCTGATTACCAAAAAGTAGTGCGACACGCACCACCGGTTAAAGATACAGAGGTAATTTATATATTATATTTTTTTACTTATTTTTAATTATAATAGATAATCATATCTTTATAAATGATTACTTAAGTAAGTATTTGCCTTTATCTCGACATTGTCTTTACATTTAAGAAACAGAAATGAGACATTTTAATTTATCTCATAGCAAACAAAAATAACACAGCAGTTTATGATTAACAGAATAACAAAATAAATGTGAGGTGTGTTTTTTAGGATCTGAGTACGCGGATGGCACCGACCGCTTATTCCTTATCTACTAATATTATAAAGCTGAAGAGTTTGTTTGTTTGTTTGAACGCGCTAATCTCAGGAACTACTGGTTCGATTTGAAAATTTCTTTCAGTGTTGGATAGCCCATTTATCGAGGAAGGCTACTTTTTATTCTGGGAAAACACAAGATCCCTCGGGAACGCGGGTGAAACCGCGGGGCGGAAGCTAGTATTTAATAATAAGGCGTTGATAGCTCAGTGCTAGTGCCGTCGGACGCCGCGGCGAAGGTCGTGGGTTCGAATCCTACAATGAGCTTGAGCTTTCGGTGTAAAAAACATCGTAAAGAAACCATATCACGGTGGTTGGGTAGGTACTTTGTAGTACCCGCCTGGCTGGCTACCACTCTCTAGTTGAAAATCTGTCACCAAACTCCTATGGGCGTGTTCCGGCAGTTGCACTTGGGAGCCAGTTCCTTCTAGGCTTTGTGTGCTTAACACCACATCACTTACCATAGTGAGATTGTGGTCAAACACAAGCCTATACAAAGTAAAAAAAAATAAAGTCAACATAATATATTTTGATTGCAGTGTAAGTTATGGGCTGAATCCGAGACTCTAATACAGGACGGCTTTGTCAACTGGAACGCTTTTCTTTGTCAACTGAATCTGGATCATCTCGTCAAGGATCAATCATAAAAGTTTTAGACTGATATACCTACATTATTTTTATTTTATTTTAACAAATAATATGTTAGTGTCATCAGTAGCTCTATGAACCCGGAGCTTTAATTATCTACTAACATTTTTTTTGTGGGTTGGGTCAGACCTATATACAGTCCATTCATTATAAATTGTCCCTTTCCATTATATTGGCACTATTGACTAACAATGTAATTTCTGTCGGTGTCGAAGGGAATAACAGGGCTACCAACTTTTGAACGAGGGGACATCTTACGATGAACAGTCTGTAGCAGACACTATCTGTATCATCCTATTCAAATATAGTTTCAATAGGGACCTTAGTGCCAATTTCTCCCGCTAGAGGTGCCACTGTGTTATAATATTAACAAATGACGCGATTAGTTACAATCACAAGACAAAATTAAAGACATAAATCTTGGCACGCCATTGGACACATATTTCGCTGGCGCCATCTACGATTACGCGAGATATCCTATTACAAAATAAAAAAAAAACAAAAGAGTGGCACTCTCTTCAACTATTTGAATAGGATGGGGTCCATTAACAGCATGCAGTTTTCCGTTCTAGCTGAACCGAATGAGACAAATCAAGATTTTAAAACTTATAGTGAAAGTATTGTTTTTGCAATTAAATAAAGGAATAAGTTACCACGGCCTTTTGGGATAGAATAGTGGCAAATAAATCATTATTAATGAAAATATATCCATAATAGTTAAGGTTTACTCTATGATTACCTTGTTAATTATACGTTTTCGAACTAAAAACATATTTTGCTTACGTCCATGTAGCTGTGGTAGTTTTAAACTATAATTGTAATTATATTGCAAAATGAATTCGTGCACAACCAAACTGCATTCATATACCTACCTACTATTGATTTAGCAGAATTTACATATACTGTAACTTAGAGATATATATAGGTACTTACCTTATCAATTATTTTTGTTACATTTTGTGCAGTTTTATTGTTATACTTAGCATTTAAAATTTGGAAATAATTTGGCAATATTGTTTGGAAATTGTATATTTTTCGATCACAATAAATACAATCTGAAATCAGTCACTCTATGTTCTCATTTTAAGTTAATTACATACGTATATATTCGACTAAACAAAGGTAGATGCAATACACATTCACTGTTGCAAATATATTTTCACAACATTGAAAATGATGCGTGATGCTAAACAGTAGTTAGAATACCTAAAGTGACGCAGAATATTAGAATCGTGATAATTATTATAAAAACTAAATACAAACATCAATATCACATATCATTATTAACATTCACATCATCAAAATTTTTACACAATAAATAACTTAATAATAAACATAAATCTAAATGACTTCGGTCTAATAGTAAATAATACGAATCATGTGAATTTGAAAGCTGAAGATTTTTTTCTCGTCCGAACATAGGTACACTAGAATAATAAAAAATAATATGCTATCACCAGACTAAAATCGTATACTTGTCTTGTGCTAAGACCTGTAATTATGTCTCGCGAAAAAAAATACGAATTAATAATATTTAAGTAGGTAGGTATTCAAAATAAAATAAAAGGCTGATATTTTTACTCACGGACAAATTAATTTGTGAAATTAAATGAATAATGTTGTTTCTGTATTTTGAAATGATATAGGTACCTAGCTATTGCAATAATCGTACATAATATGTACGATAAGATATTATCTTCTGAGTTAATTTTCTTAGTATGTACCAATAAGTATCTATGTATCTAGTGATCGATGAATTTTCCTAGTCTGTATAATCGTTTTATATATTTCCATGGCACAAAGTATTCACTTGTGTGTCGATGTATATATATATATTATAATTTATCTAGTTATTAAACATTATATTCATTTACAGACGAGGTACTAAAAAAGATTCCTATAAAATTATAAATTATGACACTGGGCGGATTCATTACCTACACAATATTAGGTGTATAAGTAACTAACTAAAATTTACATATTTACATTTGAAATTGCTACATGAACGAACATATATAATAATATTATAAATAGAGCTTAAGCAAATACACTAAAAACATCTGTATGATTTTTTTTCACAAATAAATCTATCAACGCAACTAAAATTGCAATTTAATATTGTTGAAGTCTAACTTATGACTATATCTATAGTATTTGAAAGTTTTTATATGGAGATCAGTTTGACCAAAGCATATGGACCCTTGGTACTGTTTACAAAGTTTGTTCACCAATTATGCTAAAATGACGACTATCACCACATATCTTTCACTCGTTCTGCAGCTGGTATTTGAGGTCGAAACCTGAAAAATATTATAAAATTTAAAATCATCTTGTTAGTCAACGGCGGTAGGTGTACCCAATATTATATTATCGTGAATGGAAATGGCTATACTAGGCTATACTTCCAATGTGACGCATAGAGGCAAAAAAATATTGTTTCGATATTGGGTTACCAAAGATTCAGTTTAGGCCCTGATATGGCACTTTTAAACGTTACGTTTGATTCTGCCATAAAAATTTACTATGGCGGCATAGACTTTGACATCACGATTTAAATGCTACATATATCTTCCAGCTATAGTATTCTTCTATACAATATATAAACATTAATATTTATTTGTTTCTACGTATGCGCTCTGATACCATTCATCCGATTGCGATGAAACTTTGGTGAGTTGTTATTTATGCGCACGCCCGCGATGGTTTCTAACCATCGACTTCATATCAATTCGATGTTTCTATATTTATAAGAAATTATGTTTGTTTGTTTGTCATCTATGCGTTTCTAAACCATTCATCTGATTGTGATGAAAGTTTGGTGAGCTATTCTGCGCATGCCCGCGATGGATTCTAACAAAAAAGAAAAGCAAAAATCCATTGCAACGCACGCCAGGGATTAGCTAGTATGAAATAAAAATAGTTATTCCCTTATTTCTTGTATGATTAGATCAATTCTTTAAAATTCATGGTTGTTTTGACTTTTTTATTTCAATAATAACTGAAATTGAGATAATTATCTGGAAATTGTGCATATTCCTTATTGTAGGAAGATGAAGGTACTTAGGTAATAAGATAAACCTTTTACCTATGCGGAGAAATGGTGGGCGGTGATACAGATTGACTAATACCGAGTGGTGACATCTTAATACCGGAACTGTTGCCGTTAATACTAGACCCAAGACTTGACGCTGAGTCCGCGCTGAAATTTACAATTATTAATTATATTAATAACTAGCTTCTGCCCCACGGTTTCACCCGCGTTCCCGAGGGTTCTTATGTTTTCCCGGGATAAAAAGTGGCCTATGTGTTAATTCAGGGTGTCAGCTACCTCAATACCAAACTTCATCAAAATTGGTCCAGCCGTTTGATTGTGAAGAAGTAACAAACATACACACTCACAAACGTTCGCATTTATAATATTAGTGTGATAATTTCATTCATTATCCTTCCTTCTACTTGTAGGTACATTTTATATTTAAATGAATTACCGGTCAATCTGTCTCCTGAACAGCGGATGCCTCCACGGTGAGTTTGGTTTGCGTTGCTCATGCTGGAAACCAGGATTATCTCTCCCTCTATCTCCATTTTCGCTAACTATTGACATTGAAACCTGCCCTTCTGTTTCACGTGTTTTTGATGACAGCCTCCTGAAATAATAAGTGGGTAGAATACTGTTTCGTTCTACGAATTATTTGTTGTATAATTACCATATATTCTAGAAGAAAATTATCATCGTTTTTAACAAGTTTGTCGTATAAGATTGTTACTAAGATTTCTGCCTACTTGTATGTAAGTAAGATGTTTATATGTTTTTTTCTACGATTTTATTAGTTACCAACTCTGTAATGGATTATTTATACTCGCCACTGGAAAGAGGCTTTATGGCTTCCTTCCAGTGAGAAGTAAAGACATGACACACGTTTACCACTTTCTGTTAAAGTTCCTAGTTGCAGCATCACGAGAAGGTAAAACCCTATATAAATACGACATATCTATATAACCGGAATAGGGTATTACACCCATTTTTGAAAAGTGTCTCAATTCGTTCCTAAGGTGCTAATTAGCCACCAAAAAAAACACAAAAATTTTATTCAATCGATAAGTGCTATAAAAATGCATTTAAATTTTACATTTTCAAATGTCGCGAGTAGTTTGATGAAAACGCTGGACGTCATGTAACTCTACGGTCATGACGTTATTTGGTCTCTTGTAAGTAAATAAATACGCTGATATTGCATGTAAGTAAATAAATAGACTGCTGTGCGTAAACGAAAGTGTCACCGTATGACGTCATTATAATGGCGGCGGCTACTGTTTCGCTTGTTTAGAAACAGATTAAAAATACTGGAAACTTTGAAATGAATTTTAAAATTAATTAAGTTATTTTATGAACTAAAACTAACATTTTCCGACTGCTTATTGCCTAAGCTATGTAAATTGTACATTTTTAGATTTTTTCTCATATAGAGTAAAATACCCTATTGAGGAGACGGTCTTGGCTACATCGACTTTACCAAAATATGTTGTTACGAGTACTGAATGTATGTAAAAGGTCAAGGGAAAGAGACCCTAAATTAACTCGCAAGATTTGATCTTACTAACTAATAAACTAGGGAAGGTAAATAAATAATTTCATCATGCGTAGGCCTGTCTGTTATACCTATATAATATATAAGGTACAGTACAATGTAGCTCACCTGAGTATCCTAGAAGGTAACGAAGGTTGTGTTTGCGGTCGTGCGCGTTGTCGACTGTCGACAATAAGCACATGCCTGTCATATGGCGTGTCATAATCCACTTCTAATACTGTTGAGAATCGGTGCGGCCATATCAAGTCCAGCATTGCTATCACCAGGCCGATCACTATGCAGATACCACCTGGAATGTATGTATGCATGAATTATGAACATGAAAATTATGTTGTCCTCATTATCTACATTTAGTACATATTCGTTTAAAGTCGCAAATGGGCTTTTAGTAAAATTTAACGAAGTAATCAATCTTTAACATCAGATTTCAATGATGGTTCCTTAATATTTCCTTTAAGTATATGTTTGAATCGATCAGTTTACAGATTTGAAATATTACCTGAAATAAGGATTAACCAGAAGCACCAGCCGAGTGAAAAAAACAGCATGGCACCATCAAGCTTAACAACTAGAGGTACGTGTGGTAGAGACGCCCAGTAGCCACCGGCAGCTGTGCAGAGCGTTACACCAAGAGTCGCCATTGCGTACGCGCCGTAACGAGGGACCACTACCAGTAAGAGGTTCATCAGTAACCATAAAGCCAATGCTGTCCTGTAACATGATAAAATATAAATAAATTATTCAAATAGGCATTCATTAGCTATACCTACTCATAAAAATATATTGATTTTAAAAAATCGTACCAAAGTAAGGTCGAAGTCGTGTACCCCGCAGCGCGGTACTTAGCACCCCATTCAAAACCTTCGTGCTGCACTGCAAAATGTTCGGCAACTGACAGCAGAGGATACGGTAGGCCTCGGGTAAGTCCAGCGCGATACCAATCTTGAATAGCGCCAGCTTCCTCCCATCGAAACTGCTCGTTGTAATCCACTCCTGGATCGCCTATGCTCGTATTACCCCACGATAGGGCTGTAAATATGAATTAACCACAAAGATGATTCAATTAAGTCATAGAAACACAACGCATTAAAATAAGGGGGATGTCCCACTCTTATGATATGGAAAAGGTTTTAAATGTATGGGTGAACCTGAATGAAATGTTGGCATTCATTAGGTACCATTTTACTTGGTGGAATGAGAGCTCACCAGTGAGCGTAACATTGACGTGGCCGAGGCCCACGTGGACCGCAAGCCAGCAGTCGAGACGCTCGGGGGAGAAGGCACGGTACGCGGCGCGGGACACTCGAGCGCCTGCCACGTGCCATGATGATCCATACTTGCACACTAGAATTAAAATAATTGATAGTTTAAAAAACGCCTTCTAAGTCACTGTACATACATAATGAACATGTGTAACTACGTAGTATTTAGTATACAACTTAGTATTATAGATATACAGAGTGTTTTTTTTATTACTGGCAATACTTGCACGGGTGGAAGTACTCATCAATGTGAACAACTTTTATTATGGGGCTAATTCTGATATCGCGTAAAATAAAACGGTTGCTTCATACATTTTGGTCGACTAGGTATTGAACTTTTGTATGGAACAGCTGATAATTTTTTCATGATTTCACAGTTCATCCCATAGTAAAAGTTGTTCATTTTGATGAGTACTTCCACCCCTGCAAGTATAGCCATTGACTACAAAATCACCCAGTATTTGGTGTCATATAAAGTTCATAACAATACACAGAACCAGAATTTCATTTGACACACGATAAATATTGGGGTCAATGGCAGAAAACTGGTGATTTCTCCACTTGGGCGGTCACCCGAAAACAATAGCGGATTCATTGCCAAAATTTACAAAATCTTAAAAGGTGCAGGTTGAATTTACTATTAAATATTACTCAATAGTACGTATTGATTTATTGACTGTCTTATCTACATTGAATGTAGGTACCTTAAGTAATAAATAGCTGTCCATTTATTATAACACCATTCGAACAGGATTTTGATATTTAGAAAATAATGTGCCGTATTAAATATCCGAAGAATACTGGAAATCTTTTTTAAATTGTGTGTCTCACGTTTTATCGACTTCATCGTAGATGTGTGCATGAATGTAACTATTTCAAACAATTACAACATGAGCTTTTATATGTTTTTAATTCAAATAGTAACATAAATGTCTAGGTTACTTGCTAAGTTGCTTTTAAGCAATTGATCTGCCGTGTAATTAAGCGTCCATTAAAACACAGCAAATGAGAGTAATTAACTTGTTGAAGGTAATTAAGAACGTAACGCAATGATAGACAGTTCGTACCCGTTATCGTTTGCTATATAGCTCCCTATATTTTATATCTTACCTTTGAGCTTCATTAATTAAAACATAACTCACCCAAAATAACTGTGCCCACAAAAAGACTCAGCGTGACGATTGTGAACGTGGAAAATCTCTGAAACCAAAAGATCATGCAGGATTATGGTTTTAAGTATGTGAATTTTCGTCAATCTATTTAAAAGGAGAAAAACTGACACATTCCTTATTTTTTTGAATAATTCTACGGAACCTATTAATATAGTATACTTAAAACGTGCTTTACCTACCAACGCTTTGTATTTTTTTAAACTAAGATAATGCTAAAGTAATGTTTGGGACAGATATTTAATTTTCATTAGGTGTAAATGGTATAATTGAAAGAAAGTGAAAGTCCCAAATCTGTGGCTGGTGAGAAGCACTCAACAGGTCAAGGACCATGCCGTAAAGCCCTGGATGATGATATCATATTAAAAAATGG
Organism: Tetheella fluctuosa; assembly: GCA_951216915.1. Lineage (NCBI taxonomy): Eukaryota > Metazoa > Arthropoda > Insecta > Lepidoptera > Drepanidae > Tetheella > Tetheella fluctuosa. Next base: position 7,753,230 of record OX578227.1, on the reverse strand, counting down.
TGCAACTCTGCTACTGTTTATAACTATAACACGAAACTTTAATACCGCCTTGCAAGTAGTTGTTATTATTATTTTCAATTTGCTGCTCTTCAGCTTCTAGTAGGATATGCCTTGCCGCGTTCGTGTTTGTGCAGTATTTTGTTTTCATTCTCCTAGTTAAATAAACATTAGTTTTCCAAAAAGCGGCTTTCTCGCACGGACACCTCAGTATGTTTCATTATTTGTAACAAGCTTTCGGAGACACCATTACTTTACATATGAAACAGTATTGTGGGTATTCAAAGTCAAAGTCAAAGTAACGAACTGTATTACAATTAATTCCATAAAAATGTTAATACAAACAGTAAGTTTGCTCTTCTTTTTCAATTGGCGTGGTTGGTAAGGTACCCTATCTATCACGCCGCAGGTCGTGGGTTCGATTCCCACTCAGGACAAACATTTGTGTGCATGAACATGTCGGTTTGTCCTGTGTCTGGGTGTAATTATCTATATATGTATGTATTTACAAAAGAAAAGTAGTATATGTAGTATATCAGTTATCTGGCTTCCATAGTACAAGCTCTGCTTAGTTTGGGGTCAGATGGCCGTGTGTGAGGAATGTCCCAGAATATTTATTTATTATTATTTATTTAAATGAATTCTAAAAATGTTTTTTTATACAATTAAATGAAGAATCCCTTAAATTTGCTCGATGTGCTGTTATGATTCTAATAACAGCTGAATTTCCATTTCGTGTTTCTAGTTTCACTAGTTTCAGATCTGCGGTAATGAGTCAATCAATCACTACATATAATCCCCCTTATTCAGACTCATTTGCCATTCCGATCGGGAAGGACGATTTTGTGTCGTTAAATTAAGGCAGATGCTGTGTTAGTCGCAGAATCAATTTGCCGCGATCGTGTACCGGTCGACTGCCTCATTTCAAATGGAAGTCTGAAAAGGAAAATTACACAGGAAAATAGGAACCATCCTATTCAGTAGACTACTCAATCGGTTTTTCTACCCGATCGGGACCACAACCGAATAGGTCTGAATAAGGGGGAATAAATAATATGTAATCTATCTATGGTATGAATGTGGAACGTTAATATCCGTAACTATAAGTTCTAATTTATTCTTGAGTACAATTTGGAGCTGGGAAAACGGCTAAAAGATAAATAATATAATAAAAAGCAACCTCTTTCCGAATGCCGGGGAAGATGGCGAGGAAGGCGAGGTAGAGCGTGATCGCGGCGAGGACTAGCGCAAGCGCTGGCACATCCGCCGCCACCGCCGTGCGGTTGTGGTACGCGTATAGGGTCGGCCCGCCTTCCTCGCGGAACGCATCGAACCACCCCTTCATCGCTCACCCAGCCTGGAAAAGTAAAATATAATATAAGTCAAAACGATCAGTCTGTCAGTTTACCATTTTATATATAGATATTTACAGCAAATATTTACAATCAGTGTATAAAATACAAACTATGATATATAGAAAACATCCTCAAAGCCCTCGCTGCTGTCGATAGGCAAGGTTCCCAACAGGCTGGCAGCGTTCCCTTTTTGGATGGCCAAGCTTATGCGTTGGCGGATTATAGTATAGGTCATAAATATTCCGAAAATGATGAAATAAAAATTATAAAAAAAAAACTTAAATTGCACTTCATAAATAAAAGCTTTTTTTATTTATTTATAATAATTTTTACACCTGATTATGCTGTTAATGGTTTAATTAATGCTTAGTAGTGATGAAGTACAATTTCAGGTTTTAATTACGACCGAATATTTTTATTTTATAATTTTTGGAATACTTATGTATACTTACCTATACTATCATCCCTCAAAAGGACCGTACTTCATTTATTAGGACCTTATATATATAGATTATGTAATAGAAACACTTTAGTGTTGCGAAAAAAATATTTGTGGTGTTTTCGTATTTTTTTTTAAAATTAGTTCATGCATAACTTTTGATGTTTAGATTTTATAGATGTAGTTTTATGTTTATTTTTAAACAGATAATAACAACATGAATATCTCCCGACAAAAGCATTGTATACGAAGTCATAGACGTGACAACTTGGCAAGGGCCGACAAGTGCTAATCAAACCGTAACGGAGTCATTAACAGTAAATTTACTCTTCTTAAATGCTAATAAGACAAGATTCGTACTTGACACGAATATTCACTGCAATGAATTTATGAGATGCCGTCATAAATGTTTATCCTTACGTTAAATTATATAGCTATAAACACGTTGAATTTAGTACGTAATAAATGACTAGTAAAGTAAGCAAATAAAAATATGCAAGTTACATGAAGTTAGTGGTAAATATTAAAGGTCCGATTTTTAATTTTTTACGGTTTTTTAATTTATTACGTCAATTTTACTCGTCAATGGATTATTGTATGTACCTATTAATTATTAAACTAGTTAAAACCATAAAATATGTAATTTATGAATTATAATTAAGGAATCAATGTATAGTTCTATAACGTTTTTAATGCAAATTTGATACATACCTACATAGTCGTATCTATTGCCGATTGCCTTATGCTACAGGCGCAAATCACAAAATAACATCTCATAGTCGCTTGAAATAAATTAAAGCGCAACAAATATTCGTTTAAAAGTTCAAAATGGGAACCATATACGATACGAGAGTTTAAAATAAATATCTGATCGTTGCTTGAGCGCTACGTGACTATTTATCAAGCGAGAGTTGTAGTAGATATATAGTAAAAGTACCTAATAATATTATTATTACTTGAACAAATGTTAGAATACAAATCTAAAATCCATAAATATTGTATTGCAGCATGAAGCTTGTTGTACATTATCTCGTGTCGCGGCCGGAATGTGCCGGGCACATTGCGAAACTTGCGCTGCTGCCGTCGCGTTGCCTTCGGGAAACGGATGTAACGTTGTACTTTATGGTGCATTCGGTAGACAACTGGTAACTAAATATAATATGCTCGTGATATCTACCAAAGAGATTGTGCGCTTTGCGTAACTGAGATCATTGGGTGTAAAGTTAAAAGTGCTACTGCTGTACACACTCAATTAGTTATGTCCGCCGGTAAACCTGCCACTGAGTAATAACCAGGAGACAAGTTACTCAATTCGGAGTGCCCAATTACAATCTACGGAAACCGAGTTAAGGTCAAAAGTTTGGCTTTGCTAGAGTCAAGTTTAACTAAAGATTTATGAATAGTTTCTTTTTATGTTAGCTAGTACACAAATTGTATAATGTTATTGATAGGTGAAGGATGCTGAAGGTGAAGGTGAATGATGCATATAACACTGCCTGTTTCTTATTACAGACAAATGACAAACAATATTATTTTATGAATAAAAGGCACAGACTTGGAAAGATAAAGTTAGCTTCTAGGATGAACTGAGTCTATATGTAACCTTACGGCCCGACCGTATCGTGTATTTTAATCAAGTCATAGAACTGCATGTTTGACCTTCCATGTTGTGCTGCACGCGTACCGGAAGTGAATTGGCTATGTATGTTTAGTGTGGGTGCAGTTGCCAGATAGGCAACCGGAAGAATAGTATATTTGAAGAATTTACAAGCGAGGCTGTATATCTTACTTCTCCCGTATATACAGCATATGGCTAACCTTCATGGAGGCGAACTGGTTACGATTAAGGCCCTCTTTGCCAACTCTATGGGTGCGTAAGTAATGTGAATTTAGTACGTGGGTAACTACACCAAGGCCTGCGAGATAATCGCTCGATGATTTATTATAATAAAAAACATTACCTACTAATATATTGTAATATAATAATGATATAATAGGTTGTCCGATATAGGTATTTAGTGCTCCGTAACGATAAGCCTAAAGTACTCTTCAACTATGGTGGGATCTTCAAAAAAAAAAAAAGTACTTTTAGCCGAAATGACTTGGCTGATGATCAGTTTTCCGAAACAATTATTATATCTATACCTAATAGGAAGCACGATATAACCGAAGTCTAATATTGATTTTTAATTTTTCTTTTACTATAAAACCACATTAGGTATGTGTATAAAAGTATTTTAATAGCTCTTTGTGCCCTCAATGTAAGTTCTAGTTCGAAATGTTCGTTATTTTACATTCATCGTCGTGTCAGATAATTGCGGAAACAATTTTCACTTTCAAGGTAGGTACTTCAAAGAATTGACTATTTCAAAATTTGCAATGTAACATAATATATTTTCATAGAAAACAGTTTCGTATGTATTGTTATGTCAGCCGCTAAGTGAATTCTATTAGCATCGCAGTCGCGGAAACGGCACGCTATGCGGTAAATTTTACTTGGTACGGCTATTTGTTTATCACGAACACAAGGACGAATATTAAAATGTGTTGTAGCGCAAGTTTAACTACATTTGCATTCAAATGCACTTGTTATCTAAAATAAAGGCTTGACTTGTTTTTAAAAAAAAGAGGATGAATCAGTGCGCTACTCTATTTTAATTGACGTGCGTAAAATCGTTTTACCTTCATGTGGTTTGAAAATGAGTGTTTGTATATATAATTTTATTAGTAGAACTGACAAGTCGTCTTTATGTTTATACTTTTAATCATACATAACTAACTCACAATAGGTAGCTGTTGTGTTCGTTTGTTAAAATATATCTAACTTGTATTCCTATTTTTAATATTTTTATTGTCATTTAAGTTAAGTCGTTTAAACCCTAAAAATTCGTCGCATGACGTTTATACAAAATTGGTATAATTACCACGTAAATGTATTAAATCATGCTTAATTATTTTCATTGAAATTTTGAACGTTTTGGGGTCAGTGGGTTTTCCTCGGCGAGAAGACATATCGTTTAATAACTGTTTATGTGCAGAGGTTATAACTGAATCACATATTTTTGCAACTAAAATGTGGACTTTTTGGTGAAATTGAGTTTATATCATTTTTAAAATGGCAATGACAAGTCACATCGATAGTTAAATTGAAGTTCGTATCGTTTCATGAGTTTTAGTGGCAGCTACTACTAAACATGAAATATTTTTGTAACAACACAAGTCCCAGACAAGTGTTGTATAATTTCAATAATTTCTCATTGCTTGCGAGCAGCAGATTGTGTGTGTGGTACTGGACTGCTACTAAGAGATTTCAAACTGTGACTCTGTACTTTCAAATAAGAGGGTATTTTTTTAACCCATGCGACAGACATTTTGGAGTGGTAACACGAGCTTTGAAAAAGTGGACAGGATCGATTTGCCTAGACAATGTGCTGAAATAATATTAGCCTAGGAACAAGAAACCACGAGCTGAAAAATAAAGATACTTTAGCAATTACGAAATGGTGGAAATATTATTTAAAAATACAACCGAATGAATTTATTTTATTTATTTATGATTTTTTGACACCAAAAAAATTAATTTATAAGGAAACAAAAATAATAAACCTAAAGCAACTATATGTATACAACACATGTTTTCTAATACCTAAAATTGTAAATAAGGAAATACACTCGGAACTAAATTTTACAAAAAAAAGTGAATTACAAACCAAAATTTTAAGAAATGCCCATAACCTTTACTTACGGCCCCCCAAGAACTGGACACGGAATTAAAAATAATATAATGTAGGAAGGAGCACAGTTCTATAACAAATTGCCACAATCATTAAGAGAATTAGAGTCAATAAACAGTTTTAAACATAAACTCAAAATGTTTGTAAGAGAAAATTATTTTTAGTTGGTTTCAACTTATATGTTACTTTTTATCACAATTTTTCTCACATAAGTATTTATTTTCTATAAATATTTTCATTTTGCTCACTGTACGAAAAAAAAAACTATAAGTTTAATTATGTTCTCATATAGGCGAATATTGTATATATTCTTTTTGAGAATAAAGATCTTTAAACCTAATGAACGAATATCGCGTGAAACTGAATTAGCCGCTAGAGGCGCTAGTGTATCGTGAGGTCTCCGAAATGTCAAATTTTACTTTTTCTGGGTGGGCTACGCAGGTTTATTTCTAATTAGAATAATGTTGTGAATATTTTGCAATACCTGAGATTAATTATGGCAAATAATTATGTGTTACTGGTCAATTAATGGCAGTGCTTTAAGCAGTTATATCAGTACAGTACAGTAAACAGTTTTATCTTTATCGTTTTATTATATTCTCCTCTTTTTTCCGAACAAAACGGAACTGCGCAAAACTGAGGCATGCTCGATATTTTTACGGTACGGTTTAAGGTATTAAATATGATTTTAATGTAAGCATTGTTTTTATGCCCGTAATAACAAACTTTGATAGTTATACTTCAGGACCTTACTCAACAGTGGCGCCAACTGGTGAGCACAAATACGGGGCCCCCCTTGAGATCCTCCTCCTTTTTTGTTTGAGTCGGTTAAAAAGAAGATGATAATGTACCTATATTTAACATTGTCATGACAAAGGGACATGACATGTTACAAGGAGATGCTTTTAAAAATACCTGATTAAAATTTGACTACTTAAATCATAAAATTTTAAAGGAGAAATATTTCTTAATTTAAGTTGTTATCCCATTTAAACTATACATAATAAATAGGTTTATTTTAAAAAAAACTTGGTTCTACATTTAATTCATTTTATTATTCTTATTGAACATAACGCTACTTTCTAGTTTTTATTTTTATCAAAATTTTTGTTAGGTTTTCAGTTCCAAGGTATTGGGAATGTGCCATATTTAGATCTTGTTTGATCGTGAGGCATCCATGATGTTACAAAAAAAATTATGAAGACTATCTAAAAGTCGTTAATGACATAAGTGTGTTGGATACAAAAACAAATCAAATATCCGGAAGTGTGATTCGGTCATTGAGCCTGAAGCAAGGTCGCAGGCATCCGCTCTGGGCGTAGTAACCTTGAACGGTTGGTGATAGCAAGGGCGATCAAAGCCATAGGTGTCATGACCGATCTGATCTTACAGGTAGGTACGTACCTACGTACCTACAGTCAAAGAAACTAAACATTACCAAATTTGGACGTTATGCATATAAACAATACTTTGTTTTGAAGTACAGTTCATATCTCATTTTTTAATAAGAAAATTAAGTGTTGCATCTATAGGCATATATTAGGTAGGTTACCATTAAATTAAACCAAGAAGATAATTAAGTTATGTACATATTATGTTTTGTGAATATCCACCAACATTCCTGTTTGTGAAAATATTCCAAATATATTTACTGGAGTTCCGATTCCTATCTGGTAAAGGGAGCTTAGCTAGCTACGAAGGCACAGTGCCTGATAATAAGTAATATGTATCTTTTCATAAACCGGATATAGCCAATATCGTCTTACTATTATATTATATGCACTTTTATTCAAACCGTGATATAAATAGTAGGAAATAATAAGAGTGGCCACACAGCCAGAACATAGAAATGTGCAGAGTGTGTATAAATTAGACTAACAATTCGACGGCACGTTCTATCAGACTATTATTATTTATTTTTTTATTTGTGAACGTTAGTGTATTGTTTAGTTATAAAAATCGATCATGATAGTGCAGCATCATGGGGAAACCTGAATGCCCGAGAAGATAAAGGTTTGTGAAGTTTACCGACCCATATACTTATAAGCTCGCGTGGTGGACTATGGTCTTTATTCTCTTTGTTATTAGGGGTATAAGTCCCAGCAGTGGGTTACATTGTTGATGATGAACATTTATATTTAGTACATAGGTACCTAGGTGCTATATAGTCATTATTTGTAGATATTAACTTTAGTTGTATTTATCGAAATTCCAAGTAACATTAACTTGGATCGCAACTCGATGCGTAGTAATTGTCTACAATCATGTAGCATCATTTTATAAATTACCAACCAAATCACGGAATTAAATGCTAACACCACACTATATAATAATTACATGAGTCACGTACGTACATTCTTGTCTGTACTCGAAAATTGTATTCCAGGAAAATGCCACTTTTAATTGCAGCTCTAAGTGCGGTCATGGGCCTAACAGTCATGGTCGTTCGAAGTCAGGGGCTTTAAGGACGTTGAAGCACCTTGCTTTAACTTAGTGAATCAGCCTTGCCTATTTTGAAGTTTATGACACCATAACCGACGCAAATCACGTACTACTGACAATATTATATCTCGGAACGATACGGCACTCAACTTGCGTATTTGGTTTGTCATCGTTCCCATTATAATTCTTTAATATATTTAACATGATGTATATAAACATAAAAAAATATGAACTAAGGTTAAGATGAGATGGTAAATAAAGTTGAGAAGGTTTTTCGTAAGAAACTGCATTTACAAACAGATAGTATATGTAACTACTTAATATCATTAATATAAAATAATTAAAGACATTGAATTGTGTTAATTAGATCAAAATATAAATTTTACGAGCATCAAAAATGTGGTGTCATTAACATAATAATTAAATCAGAGGGTAACCAGTTGTCGACCGACATGGAGTAATTATTATGAACTTGACATTACAGCAATAAGTCAGCATTATAAGTACAGAGTAAATAAAATACATTTGTGATTGCTCAGGGATAACCTTGGCATTACACACGATTGCACTAGTAATTGCTCTGTACAAACATTTTTCATAAAGCTGCTTAATTGATGGGCAAATAGGTATGTTGTTGTTAAGCAAGTTCACAAGAGTGTGTTTAGGGACGATGTCATAATATTCTTTTTGTGCTTTTTTTGAAGAATCTCAATGTGTCGTCATTTATGACAATGTTTTGTTAAGTAAAATCGTGCTACGTGAAGATATGACCTCATGATTTCACAACAGCTCTAAAGCATACGATATGATGATTAAAAGAATCGTGATATTAACGTTTCCAAGAACAAGAATGCAGTGGGTTGAATCTAAGCTTAAAGTCAAGCTACTAATTACAACGACCAGAACATTGTGCGCATTACCTCTAGTCGATGTTGATGATAGTCTTGTCCTTGCGGAAAATATTTACCGACAAAATTATTAATGGATAAATTTTACTATGGCCTATGAACTTTGCTTCGCGAGGACATAATATTTATAGTGTTACCTACACAAACACAAAAACATCTATTTTAAGATATATTTATTACCTGCAAATGGTAATCAAAGTACCTGTACTTTGATAGCCGCACTGTAATATGTGAGTAAAAACGGAACGTAAATGAGAACTCATTTAACAAAATGGATATATTTTTTACTGTAAAGCTGGGGAGTTAGGTAGTCTACATACAGTACTCTACAGTATAATCTTCGAGAATCTGGGGGCACGGCAGTGCCCCCGCCAAGACGAGCCAAACGAAGCACAAGGGCGCACTACCTACCTTTGCTCGAAGCACTTCGTCGTTTTTTTGAACCCTCATAACTTAGTTTTGGATTGTACCAGATAAACAAAATTCTCGGGATATGATGTCAATAGTCTGCTAGTGATGCCTATTGACATCATATCCCGATTATTTAACATATAAAGTTTCAATTGTATAGCTCTTATACTTTAGATTTTATTGATATCTAAAAAACACTGATTTCGTCACTGACTCACTCACTCACTCACTGATGATCATCAAAATTCTAGGGTACTTCCTGAAGTCCTAGAAAGCTGAAATTTGGTATGTAAGAAGTATTAGTACACAAACAACAAAAAAAATCTAAAAACTTGGAACTTTTCCCCCCCAACCCCTTAAACTAGGGGATGGAAGTTTGCATGAGACTTCCGCAAATTTTGATGCTAGAGGTCTGAAAATTGATATAGGGAACTCCTTGTTATAAATAATAAAATACATATTTAAAGATATTTAGTAAATTACCTCCCACTTTTCCTATACAAACTTAATTTCATGCTAGAGATCTGAAAATTATACAAGTACACAGACTTCTTATTACAAATTAAAAAATACATGTTTCAGGGTTTTTTAAAAAACATCCCTCAACTCCTTAAATTAGGTGATCAAAGTGTATATGGGGCATTCGTCAGGTTTCAGATCAGAATATTACTATACATTATTATTATACGAATAATATTATACTATACTAATGCACTTCGTTAAAAATTTAATAAATGTGGCGATAAGTATTTACAAAAGAAAACTTCTGTGGGGATGGGAAATCACAAATGATGTAGGCCCCGGTTATTGTAAGATAAAAATCGTAATGTAATAAGTTGTATATGAGGTTGGCTTTAAAAATCTGATGACATAGTAAATCAATCGACATAAGCGAATATAGTTTTTTTATAATATAACCCTTTATAAACAATCTTCAATTATTAGTAGACCCTCGTTGCAAAGTGTAAGCAATGTCAATAGATTTTTTAAACGAGCTATGGTTTCGTCTCACGATTATACTTAAGACTTTTATTTTAGAGAGTGGGCCCTTTTAAGTCACGGCTGAGAGCCCTCAGCGCTCGCCATATAGTCCGCGTAACGGTGGAAGAAGGTCCCCTGGACCCACCACCTTTCTGTTCCAGTCCAAAAGAAAAAAAAAACAGTGGGCCAAGCCATATATTTTGACTAAGGTGTAGAGTTTGTGAAGTTAGGGCTTGTAGAGTTAGGGCGTGTAGAGTTAGAAGCTTGGCTCTACATGAGATCTGATAACTTTTTGACAGTGCGAGCTATAAGGTCTCATCTTGATAAAATTTTACATGAAAATGTTTTTGGTGGGATTTTGTTTATCGAAAATAATCGGATTAAATGTAATATAACAACAAATATTGCTTGAGAATTGGGAAAAAGGAATGGTAAAGCATAATAATATAATCTCACGTCTGCGTTCATTTATGTTTAAATATATAATTTTATATATGTATATGTATACATATAATTTTGTATTTATTATATTAATGGTATGTCATTTATATTATTTATCTTATTTAAATGATGAACCGCCGTCTAAAGATTACCGTTTCTAAATTACTTTCCATCCAAAGGTCATCTGGAAAATATTGCTTTTTAACGATAAGATCGCTCACTGTAGATACAGTAATTTAAGTTTATTCCTATTGATTTTATTTTATTTCTGGCGTTAACGAGTTATCTATCAATCTAATTTATTATAGTTTTTCTGTTCACAGACAGATCGACGAAAATTTCAACAAATAACTATGAAAATTCCCCGTAATGTAGTTCTGCTTGTAGTACTAAATGAACAGTAGATTCCCGCTATATTATTGTATCTAGATTTCTTATAGAATTTTCTTAGGCTTTAAACTTACCTTCACTTTACAATTCCAGATCATTCTGCTAGGCAGTTAATCACGTATTACACTGATATGTCGCGATACCGATGATGTAATAACCTTTCTTTTATCCTTATACTTATAATAAAGCACGCGTAATTACATTATTAACCACACGATTGTTCCGCAGGAGTGAGCGTGTCATTATCTGCTGAGATATTTTTATACGCCAGAATAAATATCTTTTTAACTATAATTTATTTAGATAAACTACCGATAGTGTAAAAGGAGATCTGAAGTTAAAATAAACAGTAACGGTAGAACTTGGGCCATCTGGCTAGTGATAGAGGCGATCAAACTGGATTACAAAACTCGTTCATTTAAATAATTAAAATTAAAAATAGACAAGAGACATAAGTAATATAATCTATATGTATACGGTATTTAGAACTATGTATTTAGGACTGGTTTAAAGAGATATCAGTTTTCATATTAAACTCAAAAAATCAAAAGAGAGCGCGAGAGCTAAATTAAATGTAGGCAATAATATAAATAATAATAATGTAATAATAATGAGTTATCTCATCGAAAACATAAATATAAAAAGGTCGGTTCATCTTAGCAAGATTCATGTTCGATTTCTTTTACACTCTAGTGTGATTAAGGTTTTTGAAAAAATATTACTTAGATAGCCTGAGAAACACTGCAAACGAACACATTGTTATGGATATACACTTAGAATAGATCAATCTAATACGAGACAAGTATAATATTCGAGCGTGTGTAGGTAGAGGGTTACATAACATGACGTGTTAGTTCCGATCGGACCCAGCTACTCAGAACTTGACCTTGCCACTGGCTTACACCGAACATTATGTGCTTCACAAATACCTATAAGGTGCCTATTGAATAAGAGCTAGGCGAGAGAATGCAATACATTTTATTCTATATAGAGTTCACTTTTTAAAGTCTGCTATTTAAGTGTATTTCCAAATATTTGGTAACTCTCTGTATGGGTTTTTAGAGGCAAGGAATTATCGGAATATAGTTGCAGAACTTTGGCTAAATTATTATTATAACTATGTTAGCAACTTAATTAACTAAATAACATAAAAGGTTTAACACTATCATTAAGGTAAGTAATGTTGATTATTATTAATGTAACTGAAAATAATAATATCTAAATGAGTCTACGCCAGGACTACGGACTGTGCTACGAGCTACGAGATTGCTACGAGCATCCTAGCAACAGGAACATCCTAGGAACGCGCCCTTTTGTTTTCAGTTTGATTTTTACGCAGCATATTTTTTAGGAAGACAAAGTTATGTATACTTTATACTAAAGCCTATTAAATTTCCATTAAATAACTCAAATGTAAAAAATAACATTATTTCAAACTCGCAAAAGACAATGGGTGGTTTTGACTTATGTCTATCAATGTTGTCCAATAACAATATATATCTATACTAATATTATAAAGAGGAAAGATTTGTATGTTTGTAACGAATTGGCTCAAAAAGTACTAGACCGATTTTAAAAATTCTTTCACCGTTAGAAAGCTACATCTTCACCGAGTAACACAGGCTATATTTTATCACGGGTACGCGGGTGAAACCGCGGGGCGGAAGCTAGTGTTTCATATACCAATCAAAATGACTCTTTTTATAGATCATGTGGTATTAGGTATGAGTCTGTTCGAAGATATAAAGTCGGAATATTAACAAAATAATTGTTACTAACATATTGTTGCGAGATCATCAATGATACGAGTCCGCATTTGCACCAAGGCAAGTGAATCAAGCTGGTAAGCGGGTGCGCCTGCCTTAGGATACTCTAATTCCTACATTTTAGACTCGTTTATCTCCAACAAGACTCACAATTGAGATAAGTCGCCTGAATACTAAGTTATCTATAAAAAAAGCCCTTTCGATTGGCATATGAAACATTGTTAATCGACAACTTTGAAATATGTAGGCGAGAGATCCATGTATTTTACCCATTGTTTTTTTTATGACTAGTTTGTTGTATTAATCACATACATTTTCTTCGCATAGTAATGGTTTTAATTTGTTGGTTCAGATATAAATAACATGGTATAAAAACTTTTGCAATAGAATCTACTAGTCATTCTGAAAGAAATATATTAGGTTTGCAATATCCTTTAAATAACCTTGTATGTAATCTGAATTGTATAAGACTTTTTCGGATATTACTATATTTCCCAATTCTGGAAAAGTGTAATTGAAAATAAAAGAAATCTTAATATCCTATGTCATTTCATAAATTTTAACTTAACTCTTAGTTATCTCTGTAACTTTATGTAGATTGACAGACAGAAGTGGATCGTCTACTGTACATTGCACACCGGTCATTTATCAAGTGACCGGTGGCTGCCAACATTTGCGTGCATCGAACACTTCACTGTAACAAGTTTGCATTGAGTAGTGCTCCGGTACATACAACCTTCTCAAATGACAGCACGGTATAAAAAAACAACGGACAGTCGGTATTCGAGCCAAGGTCCTGTAATGAGATATGTTAGTTAGATAGCTGCATTAAAAGAATTAAGACAATTCTGACTGTTTGAACAGATAAGTCTCAACGCATTTAATTAATTTAATGTTCAATGTTTATCAAGATACGTGAGGAAGGACCAGTCCTATGTACTTTAAAGGCACCCGACCTTTCGTAATGAATAGTTAAGGCCGTCTAATGATAGGATTAGGATTATATTCGTGATTGGATCGATCGGTACGTTTTTATGATTATAAATTGACTTATTGACCTTTTTGTTGCAACTAAACAATGAATTGAATCAATTTCATATTATTATTCGATAATATATTGTATTAATCGAGATCCAGGTCGTAGATAGTAACTACTCTCGTCTGTTAAACCAAAACAATAATATTGCAACATATTAATGCGAGTGCACCCAATTAACGTGGGAAAGAAATATTATCTCACCTCTTTATCTCAACTAGGTAAATCCTATGAAATTGTAAATGAGAATTACTTCTGCTATTATTAAATTTGATGTCAGAATTATATGTATCTGATGTAAGTTAGGAACCTAACATCAATTTTAATTCAAGATATCATTTTGTTAATTTGCTGCCACTTTTCGGTTATGCTTAAATGCTCGCATTGAGCAAAACCTTCGCTTCTAAGTTAACTATAATGATTATAATCAACAAATGATGGTAATAAAGCATGATGTTTCATCATGAGTGGCCCCCCGCAAGGTCTGCGTGGAGAATATGTGTATGTAACCTACATTTTTCTACTTCCTTCATCCGCGAATTACGAAGTTTAAGCAGATGCTGCGGTACAGTGACGCACGGCCGAGGTCGCCTAAAGGCCGCTGGGTATCTCACCAAGATACTAAGCCGTTCATTTGCATTTTTCTCTACGTTACTGCTACCGATTACTAAAGCTAGATGTTGTTTAAAAAAGCCAATGTAAAATGAACATAAAAAATAACTTGTTCAAATTATGTAATTAGTAAGTTAGACACGTAGGATAATGTGTCTATTGTGACCCATTCTCTCTAGTTTATTGTTTTCTTAAATAACACTTTATAATTAGTTTCATTATGAAGGCGTATATGAAGATATGGATCGTATTATTGTAGTAGCAAAAAATAATTAAACAAAGGTTTCTTTAGACAGGTCTTTATACTATTCGTATATTACCAGGAAAACGGACATTATGTTTGTGATTTAGATATCTTATCGATTATATCTTACAAAAAGATGTTGATGATAAAAATAGCTCGGTTAAGCATCATGATAATTTATAGAAAACTTATAAAACGTTTAACTAGCTGATACTTGATATAAAATACCATTATATATGATAATCTTCATTTTTATACCAATAAAAATTATGAAAAAACGTAGGCTTGTGGTCTTGTACCAAAGATGTCGTTTAAAATATATGCTAGTGTCAACAAACAATAAAACAAACTAAATAAATGTAAATATATTTGTTAAGATGTTATATTATGTGTGATTAGTGTGTTATATTATATAAGGGCTTTGAGGGTGTTTTCTATATATCATAGTTTGTATTTTATACATTGATTGTAAATATTTGTTGTAAATAAATTAATCTATTTTATTAAATGTGTGTTATCCAATCACGATTAAACTAGACAGAATTGGATCAAATTTGATACATCAGAAGATCATACTTTGGATTTACTCATAGGGCTATCTCGTGGAAAGATTAGACTCATCGGAAACGTGAGTGAATCCACGGGCGGAGGGATGTACCTACTTTACTGTTAGTTCTTCTAAACGTATTTCGAACGAGCTACGCGTGTAACTTACATTTATAATATACCTACATGTAAAGGGTATCATTGTACGTCCTTACTATGTCATTCGACAAGCAACAGTAATGACTTCGTATAATGGAGGTACTTATTTTCACAAATGACAAAGCACCGGCTGAATGATTAACATGCATCATCCATTACCGCAGCATCCGCCTGTCAAAACCGACTTTGTTAGTTCACTGACTTTAATTTAATAAAAGATATAATCATCATTTGGCTTCATTGTGTGAATTTATGAAACAATTTATGGTACATGCATTGCTGTGACAAATTACATCAATTTATTTTTGAAACTAGTACTTAAAGTAATCTATATGTGCCCAAATTATAAAAACAGTTTTTAAGGAATTTGTGACAACTTTATAGGTACTATCAGAAATATACTGGATGATTTTTTAGTCACTGGCAATACTTGCAGGGGTGGAAGTACTCACCAATATGAACAACGTTTGCTATGGGACCAACTCTGATATCGCGTAAAATAAAACGGTTGCTTCATACATTTTGGTCATGTAGGTATTAAACTTTTGTATGGAACAGCTGATATTTTTTCGTAATTTTACAGTTAGTCCCATAGTAAAAGTTGTTCATATTGATGAGTACTTCCACCCCTGCAAGTATTGCCAGTGACTAAAAAATTACCCTGTATAAAAGGTCAAGTGGTAAGGTATGTATAGGTACTGTGTATAGTATACTTATAGTGATAAAACACCATAATCAAATCAATCACAACTACTGTGAAGATAAGAAGAATAATATAGAGAGATCTAAAAGGAATTGCTTATGAAATAAGCTTCGTTAATAAAAATCATGATTATATTTTTTGTTGGCAACTCAAAAGACCTCCGCCTATGGGTTATAAAAAATATGATAGATCACGAATCACGATTATGCTTGAACATTAAGTAATTACCCTACAGTACCTAAATAAAGACGTCACGACTACCAGACCAGTTGATAAAGTTGATAGTAAGCCCCCTACCTATCTAGTCTGATCATGAAAAGAAATATGATATTTCCTAACAAGAGACCAATAAATTATGTGGTAAGATATACGGTAAGTATTCATTCTCCTACATAGATTATCTACAATATAGAATGAAGTTAAATGAAGTTCCGTCATTGAAAACACCTAACTATTTTCTGGAAAAATAACTGCACCCAGAATGACCAAGAAAAGGTAAAATAAATATTATTACCATTGCCACTCGACGGGGCATTTAGTTCACTGGTTACCGTGAGAAAAAACCTCTTTCCCTCACTGAGTGAGAAAATACATTTAGGAATTTGAACAAGTGCGAATATACGTATTGCGTACAAAAAAATGTAGTTATATACTATACTAATATTTTCTCGCAGTCATTGATACAAAGTAGGAGTCCTACTTAAATAACTCGTGAAAAAATCTCTGCTCTTATTTCCATCGCTACACTCGGGATTCTACTATAGATACCTTCACTTTGGGCCCCAGAGTTTCCTAGAAGGAAAATACCATTTTTCTCACTTGTGTAATTTAATATAAAAAATGTAATAACACTTATATATGAACGAAATGAATCGAAAAAAATTTGGGGAACGAATAACGAGTTACGAGAAGCGCTGAACGGTTGAAGCAAATGAGACAATAATAAAATATAATCATGACCATTTAAAATTATGAATAGGAGCTATATGAGCGAAAGTTTGTGAATAGATACGTTGTACAAGAGTCATTATTATAATAGAAGAAGCGAAATTTATATGTATTAATGTTTTAAGCTTTTGACAGGCACATCAACAAGTGTTAGATAATTATCTTGTGATGTAGTACCTCATGAATGGATGAGGATGATGTAATTTGGTATTGTTTACAAGTCAGTAGGGCAAGTTAATGAAGTTGATGAGATAAAACTGTAATATTATAGTTAGTATTTTTGTTATTAATTTTTTTTCTCAAATCATCTAAAATAAAGCGATTAATTATTGTATAATTATATTTTCAGGCGTGTAATTTTTTTGTTTAAATCATTTGTACTGATAAATAACGATTAACGTTTTTATTTCCTAAAGCCATAATTTTTCTGTATTATTTACTAGTATTATAATTTGACATTTCTCAAACATATGTTACTTTTGAATATTAAGTGATAATGTTTACGCATGCAAATAGTTTTATTAATTGTATAAGTAGATGATTTAAGCTAAACGGTGAAGGGATTGGCCAACTCTTCAGTCAATTTGGGTGAGCAAACAGTTCGGCCTGAGGGAGTGGCTATGCGCTCTTAGCTTATAATAAATAGATCGACGATTACAGAACAAAGATAAAAAATGGGTATGCTTTATGTTTTTATTTCCAATTATGGTTTAATAATTAGGCCTTTGATGGAACATATTTTGGAGTTAGTTAATGGCTCTCGTTACGTTCTACGTCAGTTATGAACACTGTAGGTAGGTAATTTAGGATGAAGTGTATTTGGAACATACATACTAGCTGTCCCCCGTGGTTTCACTACCGTTCCTGAGAAAAAAAAGTAGCCCAGTCCTTCTCCATGCCATAGGCTATCTGTGTACCAAATTTCATCGCGATCGGTTCAGCGGTTTAGGCGTCAAAAGGTAACAAACAAGCTCACATTCGCATTTATAGTTAGGAAGGATAGTTAGGATTTTATTAGTTTATTACTAACATTACTACTTATACTAACAACATAATTATGCTATAATACTTCAATCATATTTTTTTAAAGAAGTTAGATGGAATCTAATCAGGGTAGGCATATAAGGCAAGTTTTTATGTTTTCTTAACATATTTTTCGCAAGTATCATAAAATATGCGACGCCCACAATTTCTCATAATATCGGTCAAGCCAATACTGACAAACCATTGTTAGAATGTTTGTCATTAATTTTTGTGAGGCTATGTAACACTACCATTGAAATTTTACATAAGTATATTTTCGAAAGAAGCCTACTAGTAAACGCTTGATATTGTTTAAAATTAGGTTAATGTCTATGAACTCATAGTTTGATTTATAATTGGTCTTAAACATTGCAGATTATTTTGCAACATTAGAAGCTACCTACATCGTTAACGTACAATAATTAATTGTGTTTGTAAACGTTTTAGTTATGTACGAATTAATATAATAAATAACTAATAATGATCATGTATTATTTGAATCTATGATTGTAAGAGTATAATCCTAGTATGTCTTCCCATATAACATCCAACAATGGAGACTTTCAATACATTCAGGATCCAAAGCGATTGTTTGCAAAGGTCATATACATCAACAATACATCCTGTTACCATTCTGGTAAATGTTGATTGATCGGACGGTCTGTGTTTTCCCTGCCGCATATAAACTTGGCTGTTTGTCTGCAATATTTGATATACATTGTAGAGGCTATACGATTCTTTATGGGATTTAATCGTTAACGGTAGATTGCGTCTTATATTCGTGCACGCTAGATTCTATTCGATTTTGTTTATCCCTTTTATGACCTGTAGTATGTCAATTTTGACATTTAATTGAGTAAGTTTTAAGGTGCTTATTAAATGTTTATTATATCTTATTAATTGAGTACGTGACTTGGTATATTACCTTGGAAATCAAAGTCAAAGTGATGTGTCAATTTACGATAAGAAATTCTTTGGATAGCGCGCACTAATAAATAGCCAGTAGCCGATTGATATTTTCATTCCAAGGGCTAGTTTTTGACGTATGTCAAAGTTAATGTTCAAAATATTGGAAATGCAGCAATAAATGTACTCTACATTTAACTTCAAATAGGTTGCTTTAATTATAATGCATTTTTTAAATTTATACTACTTAGTTCGGTATATTGCATCCATAAGATATTGTTCCTCAAGGGAATGAATAAGAAAGAATACATCGAAGCGTTCAGGCATGTACTTATACAAAAAATATTAAGAAAACTTATCAAATTGTAGGTAGAGTCTTTACAACTATGTAGATATGGTTCCACATAGAATTTTATTGGTGATAATATTTTTTCTTTCCAATTATACATATAGGTAAGTAAGTACTCACTTTTTATGATTGCACTTTTGAATACGGTAAATATTCCTTATTATGGCACAAGGAGGATTGGCACAAAACATCACAATATACACAATTCGTATATCAGTGTAGTGTCACTTCATTAAAATATCACTGGGGTGGAAGTTCAGTATCCATAGGGGAGCGAAGGTACGGAGCACGTAGTCTGTAAATTCGCGAATCGTATATTCGTGTTATGTTATGAACGAGTTCTCACATATTATATCGGTCGTGTAGTATCGGTAAAGGCTCAGGCCGGACTGAGCGGTTTATTATTATATCGCGGGAAGGAGCGCGGCTATATTCAAGGTTCCAGCAGCGGCGGCGACCGCGGCCGGCTCACACAGCACGTATCGAGGCTTATCTCGCGACTCTCGTGTCGTCGTCGTTTTTGTCATAGTATTGTCATTCTCGACTCGACTCTGCTTATTCGCCCCGTCTTTTAACGAACTCACTACCTCATGGATATCGTGTATCGTGCGAAAATATCTACTCAAGAATGCACACTTTTTGGGAAATCCACTAATTCGTGATTCAGAAACAGGAATATAACTGTTGTAAGGTCGCAACATTTAATGAATATAATAATTCACGAAGAAACTGTAGTAGATTGTACTAAGTATCAGCTGAACAATTTTATTGTGAACATTCAATTAAAAGTTTTTACATCGATGATTTAGTAAGATATGAATGGTTAAGGATCCTGGTAATGTTAGCATATAGTAGTAACAATAATATCACGTTGAGTATAAATTAAAGGCCTAATATTACCAAGAAGTCGAATAGACTAGTTTAGTTCCGCATTGGCTCAAATACAAGGTACGCAAACCCGCAGTGGGGTTGCAAATAGTTACAAAATTCCAGTAAATAAATATACCTACTTATACCTAAATCGTACCTACGCACCTTTTTAACGAATATTATTCGTTAAGTAGGTGCGTAGGTACGATTTAGATGTAGATGTAGAATTTGGTTTGACACTGACTAAAACTACTTTTCATATCTTCCTATTCTTTGTGTAATTTTATTTTTATCATACTGTTTATTATCCATGTAATAACAACAAACAAATGGTATTTTTTTAAAAGTACTTGCCTAATAATTCTGATTGATTTTACATCCTATTTCCGCATTGACTTTTATTACTTATATTGTAACACTTCCACAATTTTTATATTAAAAAAAATCTTAATGTAGTACCTAGGTAATTAGGTAGTTGTTTGTTCAAATTACGTGTAGCACAAAATCAATCAATTTATTTGCTCTTCGTCTTCTGATCAAGAAACGTGATCACACAAATTATTGATTTCCCCATGTGATAAAAAAGTAAAATAATAATAAGTAAAACTCTGAGAATTTCTGTTCATAGTTAATCTCTAATTTCTGATTGAGTAAATGTGTAGGACTCATCGCGTGGCGGTGCGCGTGCGTGCATCCACGTTTGAGGTCCACGCACGTGACCTGCAACATGGAGATCATGACGTCAATGCATTACCAGCTCACCTTCATTATATCCTGTGCAACCCTTTCTATGATGCCTAACCGGAAGCTTCAATAATTTCATTTCTTGATTTTCATACGGTGCACTAGTTTATCTTATTATTAATATAGGATTTTTATCTGGTGAAAACATGTGATTCATAAGGAATGCGTGTAAAACCGCAGGGAGGAAACTAGGAATCCGCAAAACAGTTCCAGACAACCCATAGTATAAACCATTGAAGATAGAATCTGGATCTAATGTTTCGTAAAGGGTGGGGTTTTGCGATGATAAACCCCCAAGTAAGAATGAGTCTTGTGAACTTAAGGGTAGATTCTTCTCCAATACGGATAAAATTAATGGAATTCATGGTACGAAGACCGTCCCCTTGAAAACAACCGGTCCTTATTGTGGCCTCTATAATATTGCGTTGTAATTTTACTCGCTACTTAGTCCCATTGCAATGGTTTTATGATATTTTGAGGTGTAGGTAGAAGATATCCTCCAAAAATTATTTTCCTCTTACTTAATCCTACTAATAATATAAATGCGCAAGTTTTTGTTTGAATTGTTTCCACTTAGCTCCGTAACGTATGAATAACTTTAAATGAACTTTCGTATATAATTACTTTAGGTATAGAACAAATGGTACATTTCATCTCGAGAACGCAGGTGAAACCGTGGGGAACAGCTAGTGATATTTTTTGTTTAAATGTTGTTATCTTATTGAACAATCGAGAGAGCGATCATGTCGGAAACAGAATATTATTGAACATGGCCGACAAGTTGACCTTTCTATATGGCATATTCAATAGTAATACAATCATGTAGAGAATTAAATAAGAATCAGTATTCACTTCCTGTTAACACAAGGTCAGTTAGATATTTCCTCCATGAATTAGTTTGAATTTATTAATGTGCAATCAAAAGATACTTCGAAATTTTTGTGGCCAGAAATAGATTGGATGTAAATTAAGAAATAATTGTTATTTGATCTCATAATAGCTGTCTGTCCCACGGTTTCACCCACGATTTCCTGTTTTACCCCCTTAGGGAATAAATTTTATAAAATCCGGCCTAATTCCTTGCTTACGTCATAAAAAGGTTGCCGGTTTGGGTTGGGCGTTAATGAGTCAGTCAGTGAGTGAGTCAAAAGTCCTTTATTTATATGTAATGATAATTAGTTTTGTTATTCATATTTTGAATAAAAGCTTATTCACTTTACTCCTTGGCGCATAATAAAATTATCTCTCTTATTGTTATGCTGGTGTACTTGGGTCTGTTGAAATCGCAGCAGTGTTCTTTGGTGCAGTCGATCAACGCTTTAGTTTTGCATAATACACGAATGCTAAGTAGGTATCAACACTGTTTCAATTCTTATTTATATAATATACAGAGGTGTATCTGTGTTCTGTTCGGTGACATATCGGTTCGCGAAAATATTGGCAATGCGTGTCTAATTCAATTTGTTGCCCCGGATTCGGTCGCAGCGGGCGACCAGTTATCGAGTTATCTTTGAATAGTGTTAAATATTATTTCTGAATGACGCCTTCGTGAATTACAGTTTTATTAATTTAAAAGGGTCATTTTGGCCATTGAAGTTAATTTCACCTTTTTGACACCAAAAATATATTCCGACAACGTGTCAGTCTCAATATAAATATCATTTCATGTGATCATTTCAAATGATTTTTATTCGATTTTAGTTTTTTTATTAGATTTAGTAAAAATAATATTGAAGTGTATGAAAATACTTTTATTATTTTTCATGTTGTCAATTTTTCAATATGTGCAGCAAATAATAAATCAAAAATAAACTGTAGGCTCAATACGCTGGTTATAATAACTACCTAAGTATTCTTTAACTCAGTACAACAACACTTGAAACAAACAAAAACACTAGAAGGTCGATGCTAACATTAAGTAACAGAATCAAATTATATTTTCATTGACAAATAGATGTTTTATGTTCTTATTCAAAAGACACGTAAGTAATTTTTCGTATAAAATCTACCATATTATCTACTATAAATATCTGTTAATTTAGTCATATAGTGTGAATTGTGCAGGCTGACTGCATTCAGTTATACTGAGCAATAACTATGCAGGATGATTTCCTAAAATAGATTTATAATATGGGATGATAAAAAATTGTTTTGTGTATTTGAGTTATTAATAAAAGTTCATTGAATAAATAAGTACTTATTTTGTATGTCCTCTTTAAAATTACAGGAAAAATACAACTCCGCTGAGTTAAGTTGTTAACTTACTATGAAGTTCAAATGATAAAAATAAAATGAAAAAAAAAAAAAAAAATTCAAAGAAAAAGAATGACCGTAAATGTCCACTCGAGATGAGGAGTTGAAAACAAACTGGCAATGATTTTCCAGAAATCCTGAGGATTGAAGTAAAATGGAATATTAGTAGATCATTAAAAACTTCAAGCATCTTGTAACTCATTCACTTGCTGAGTCACGCCTTAACTCGACGAGGTTGTTCTTGTGAAATATCATACGATTCGCTGAATATATTAAGCCTTTGGCGAAAAATGAGCCAAGTACTTAATTCATACACCAAATTAATGTGTCAAACAATTGTTATACACTGAGAACGTATAACTATCTATTTAAATAGAAGGTCCTGATAACGTATTGAACAACAAGTTGTAATTTTATTTAATTAAGGTTGCCATTTTGAATATTTTGGGTTTACCGGTTTAACGATATTTTCTTACGTTTTAATTTATTACGTCAACTTCAAGCGCCCATGAGACGTAACTCCATGACTCTCGCATGAGAGGTATGGAAATAGATTATTATACGTTGGTCCCTTATCAAAAAATAACGTAAATTTGTAATTATGGAACCAATGTATAATTCCATAACGTTTAGAAAGAAAAATGAATATTTATATGTATACATAAATCTATTACCATGCCAAATCAAAAAACTACGTCTCATAGGCACTTGACATTGATTTAATAAATTAAAATACAAGAAAGAACCGTTACAGATTTAAAATGGGGAACATTCATCTTAAAACCGGATTACGACATCTATACAACATGACTGTTTTATGGTTTCATATCTCGCAAAATATCTTATGTCTAAGGTACTAAGGTAAATTATGCTAGCTCTATACCCGTGGAAACTCTCAATAGGTACCTACCTACTTACTAGGAGCAAAATATTTCCATAATAAGAATAAAAATGAAAACTCATGCAGATCTACTATGTATAAGACTAACCATAAAAATAAAGTAGTCAACTTTATGTCTTATCAGATAGTTATCATCATGTATATAAATTATGTTAGAACTTTTTGTAGAAAAATACATTTTATGTTCATTGCAATTAAGTTTAAAGTAGGTATATTTATTTGGGTTGCAAATTTTGCACCTAAGTGCTAATTATACAAAATACTACCCATGATTTATATAGCGTTGCAAAATTGTATAATATAGTCAGATAATGTTTAATGTTACGTCCTCTATATAAACTTTATATTATAATAATCTTTTATATAAGATTAACTATAGAATTGTGTAAAACGAAGATAATCCGGTTTAGTAAGTAATGCGTCTATATCATATTAGTTTTAGAAACTTGAATAAATATTTTTTTAATTTTATTATTAAATGCAGTTTTAATTGTTCATGTAAGATAACATGATAGGTATCTATAATAAATGATATTTACTGTCGCGCAAGTTTTTATTATAAGTAACCTAGAATGTAAGCCATGGTTATAAAACAAATTGAAAATAGCTTTGAATTGTATGAAATCCTGGAGCAAGGACTCTATAATAAATAATGACACTTAGTTGAATTGCTAATGAGTCAATAATTCACGTTGCACTATTTACTGTATATTATTGACATTGGCAGCATTATTTATAAAGCTTAATTACTTACGTCACATTCTTATAAGTCCATATACACGTATATAATATAAGGTCATTCAGTTGACTTGACACTATACAGTAGCACAACATTATTTGATATAAGAAGTATAACATCAGCGGATGTTAGTAAAGGTGTTAAAAGTAACACAAACATTGCGATTTTATTTTGAATACGCTACTGTGTCAATATATTTATTGTATTATCAAATTGAGTTTTCATTGTAAATTATAGCGTTGGATTACTTGTAGCGTAATATCAGGCGTAACTTTCATTCAAATAACTGGCCCTTTAGGTTCTGGGTTTAAATGAAATCAATAAGCCAATTTCTAATATGCACTAGAAAACCTTAGATGTATCTAATAAAAGCCTCATATTTACGAAGGCTTTTTCTTAATGATTCCATGGTTCTATTTTTAAACTGCCTTAAGATTTTTTTTAGTAGGCTCTTTGGGTGATATGATAAATGAGTGATGGCTGATGATGACACACACCAGCACAGTAATGACTTTCGTTATATTTGTACGATTCGTGGATGGCATCAAACTAATCACAAAATAGTTTCTAGAATATTGACACGAAAACTGCTCATGGTCAAAGTGCATCTTAAGACCATTTCAACAAGCCCAAACACGAATACTAGGATAGGTACCTTGTCGCGCTATGCAGATCTAGTGCCTACCTTCTAACTCCATCATCAGACTCTGAAAACCATCTATGGTCAAAGTGTATTTCAAAAGGAATCCAACAAGCCCGAACACGGCTAGGATAGACCTGACTCCATCATCAGATCAGCTCGATGGTAAAACAAACTTGCTAGATTTGTTTACGTACTTAGTTCATTAGATGTATTGTTTGTTATAACAAAAGCAGTAAATATAAAGCGTTTTAATAAAGCATGTTAAAGACGACATTTCGAAATCATAATTATTGATGGCACCAGATGATATTCTGAATTCAGATTTAAATTTGCCTAATCTCGGTTTTTTTAATTACCTAAGCTATCGGTTCGATATATACCGTAATTTCCTGGCCATCGCTAGTGTGTCAGTCACGAGTGATGACATCACATTCATCTTAGTTTCCCATAAATTTACAGATTAATGAATAGCTCTTAATAAAGATACCAAGATTAGTCTTAATACTGAGGTGATTAGTTTTGCGTTCAGTATATTATCTGTGCAATACTTGAGAGTATTTAGAATACATTTAAAGTTATGTTGCATGAACTAAAAGCTACCAGGTATATCCACAAAAGTTTTTAAAAAGTAGTTTGCAAATTTTAATTGGCAACCAGCCTACCATAATGGTAGTTCACCAGATTTTTAAGTTTATAACTGGTTAATATAATGAGAACTTTGGAGTTTAGATGGCACATCGACGTGCTCCCCTCAGATGGCTCCCCCCATCCTTGGAAAGACATGTATCTGCCGAGTGCGCCACGCCGAACACGTAAATTCCATTCCTATGCTCCCTACATCCCTATAACCTAGCGTAGGTCCACTGACGAGCATTACAAGGACTCTCGGCAGCACTCACACGACACCGCAAGTGAAGCATATCCGGTGAGTCAACTGGTATTTTTTTATTTTTTAACTTTGTTGTCACCGCCGTGTTATCACGGGACCGTGACGAGCACCTAGCCTAGTCCAAGGTTGATAAAGCTGCTCATGGACCTCATGAGCCTACATCATTTTCGTAATTTTGGCCTAGTGCCACCCTTAACTAAATAGGTATTTTCTCATTACAGCATAAATATTTTGTTACTAATGTGCTAAAGCAAATATAGAAAGCAAAATAGGATATTTGCTATATCGAATCTTTCGGGCTTTTGATAAATAAAAGTACGTAGTTATTGTTGACTCATGCGCTATAAGTATCAAAGATTTCTATTAGAATGTCAATGTGACTTATGCATCTAATAAATGAAGTAACTAAGAAGATACGTAGTTCTTTGACCTCTCTCAATATATCATTGTAATTATTATTATAGTGTCTATTCAAATTTTTGTTACTTTTGCTTCGTTTTTTTCTACAAAAATAAAATCAGTTCAAAATTAGAATTTGAGTGATCATGTATTTTTATGTTTTAAAATATAAAAAATAATAATGCGCTATGCATGTTCTTTGTTTATATATTTTTAGTCACAATATCACAAAATATGTATACTGATTGTATTGTATTTACTATCAGGATAATGAACAATAAGACGAGCGGTACCAATATCATTCAGTCCATGAGATCAACATAACAATCAATTTACAATGTGACAGTATTGCGGCAGTGAGTTTTACTTTGTAGAGGCGTCTGCAATAACAAAGTCTGCATAAAGAAAGTGCAAGCGACTCGTATGTGCGAAACGTTTGGTGCGACGATGTCTTGCGCAAGTTTACGAGTTTCTCTCTCACACTCATATCCGGCCAAATACAAAACACCAAACGAACTTTAAAAGACTTTATTGAGCCATTGGTATTTACACAAGGAGCATAGACATACGGTCTACGAGTCACTATTGTTTGCAAATTTCAACAGGTAGCTATCAACAGCTTTTAGCGTACTTATAGTACGATAACAAACGTGATCGTTTCGCTTACTCGGAAGATTCGTGATTTCATTATTATCATACTTTTTGTGTAGCTATTAGGTATAGTGTCTGATTCATTGTCAATTGTTTTTTTTAATTAAATTGGCATTGGTTAAAATTAGGAACCAAGTCTGTCAACGTCCCAAAGGAGAAGATTCAATAGATGAGGTAGACAAGGTTACATACAATAACGTAGGTGCGTGACTTGACGAGTGAACTGGTCCGCTTCCGTGACGGACCTTTAAACAAACCGGTAGTATAACAATAAGTATTCTATTAATGTCACGATACCAAGTAGGTATACTACTTGTATGTAATGAGTTCATGCGACTTCGCTTAGACTTCATAGCTTACTCCTTTGCGGTTAAGTAGAAGTAGGTACGTACCTAAGTTATATAATATATCAAAATAATTATATTCGTCTTTACTAATACCACATACTAAGTACTTATTTCAAACTAAAAAGTCAATAAAAAAAGTTAATTACTATAAAGAAAATGAAAACCCGACTGCGTAAAAAGCAAACTAAAAAATGGAAACTAGAAAATTTCGTGGACTCATTAAAATTCATCCAATCGAATATAATTAAATGCAATTGGAGTCATCTGGCTACTAATCAACTTGCTGCAATGGCTATGTACATACATATTGATCATAAAGATACATAGATACTCGTGAAAAACATAACCCTGTTTTTGCTGCCGCGTAGTCGGTTAAAAAGAGAATCTCAACAAAACACATCGCTATGCATTGAGGTAGCATAGACAAACTTTTGGGCACCCTTATCATAGACAATGGTCCAAATTCAGTTTTATGTATAGTCTTTTACCATTTAAATTGATGTATGTTTTTTGTCTTCCGAAATAAATCAATAATAAGTTGGTTAAACTTTATGCTGGAGGCAAATTTCTTTCTTTTGACAATTACATAGTTAGCGTGTCGGCTACTTAATAATTAAAGTAGGTATAATGGCTTATCCTACCTGAACTATGAACGGATTCAAATGTTAAAGTCAATGATCTACGTGACAGGCTGAGTATTGTGATATTTCCGATCAATTTTTAATCGATATTTATTTCGATCCAATTCTGGCTTCAAATACCTATTACCTATTGCGGAACGTGAATTTGAAATCTAATTATTGGTTACGGTTTGTATAATCAATGGTTGCAAACTGGTTTTCCACAAAATATTACGTCGAGAGGTGAAGGTGCAGCAATTTCAGTTATTTAATTTGCCACGAAATTATGAATATCATAACGATATCACGTAACATTACAAATAAATAGGTACGCTACTCATAGTTAATGTTATCTGGATGCAACAGTTTGTCATGAGCAGCGTGAGTGCGTTCGCATGTCACGTTAACGACGTCGCTTTCTTCTCGAAATACCTGATTACATAAGTACGTATGTGCGCCTACGCAAACTGTAATGCCTGCCCTTCTTTGTATGGGAAATACCATATGACCGTGCGTAGGTACCTATGTTTATATGATATTTATGTTTAAGTTGGAATGACATTTTTGCAAAGCGAATTCTAAACCGTGGTAGTTTTAGGTGCGGCTTGTGTAGATAATAGAATTCTCAAATAGATAAGTTCATGACACGATTGAACCATTGTGCTTCTGCACATTTTATAAAATAGTCATTATAGTATATAGGCGACTGACAGTAGTGTATTTTTAAATCCATGTGAAATTCGTGCCGGAACTAACGAACCCATTGAATTCACAGGAGTTCATTATGTAGTTGAAGACACGGGATGTTAAATTGAATTGTGAGTGTGTGCACGCGCATACTGATGAATGATAATGTCAGTAAGCAGCTCGATGATTATCTGCAATTGTTTCCTGCGCGGAGTAGGAGCTCTGCGGTAGGAGCGAATATCTCGGTGGCTGTACATTGGACGACCACAATTTTATCAAAATCAAAATAAGTGCAATAAATAGAATTTAAAACCATTTAAAGAGCAATCGGCCATAAAAAATATTGTTTTCGTTTCAATCTTTCTTTTTACCCGACTTCAGAAAAAGGAGGTTCTCTATTCGACCCGTATGCATGTATGTATGTATGTTATGTATGTATGTACATAATAATATGTATGTATTTGTATATATGTTTGTATGTCAGTGTAGCTTCATCCACTCTGTTATTTGCAACTTTAATAAAGTAATTTAACAATGAACGTCACTGAAATATTGAACTAAACATTGTATGTTGGTACGGTAAAATGTACATCGTAAGTAAGTAGTTTATTTAGATATATACCTATGGTAACTCTACATGCACATCGAGGCCAGGCAAGTTGAGGCCGTGGCACGAGCGAAGCCATGGACGCGAGGGCACGCATTGCTAAGTAACTAATAATTTATTATTATGATGATTGTACTTCCGGACAGGACAAATTGATAGAGTTTGAGTGTACTTGCGGTTAGAGAACACTAATATTGCTTATTTGATTGCGTGTGTTGATACACTTGCGCCTTCCCACTTACTGGCGACTTGTAAAGTCGCTGGGGCGACTGCGACCGGTGCTGAAAAATCCAAATTAAAAAATACGCTTGTCTTGGTTCTAATTTTTTGTTCATGCCATTCGCAGTGGAAACCATCATGGGTCCGTGGGGGTTCGAGGCTCGCCGATTTGCTCAGACTTTATCATCCAAGCTCATCGAGGCTTCGGGAGACCGACGGGCTGGGAGCTTTTTCCGCCAACGCATAAGCTTGGCCATCCAAAAAGGGAACGCTGCCAGCCTGTTGGGAACCTTGCCTATCGACAGCAGCGAGGGCTTTGAGGATGTTTTCTATATATCATAGCTTGTATTTTATATATTGTAAATATTTGTTATCATAAAACAAACTAATTAAAAACTACAGTGCTATAGCTAAAGACATTTGAGTAAAGTAGGAAAAAGCCAAGAGCTTAGCTTTTTTTAATGTCTCCAAGATGTTTTTTTTTGTACTATTTACAGGTTTTTGTTTGACCACAATATCACTATGGTAATTGATGATTGGCCGAAGGTAGTAAGCACATAATACATAAAGCCTTTAAAGACATAGTTCCTTGTTGTTGTTTCACTACCATTGTGCTATGGTTTCACGATGTTTTTCTTCACCGAAAGCTTAAGCTTTGTAAGATTTGAACCCAAGACCTTTGCTTTGAAATTATGACAATACGAGCACGCTTACCTAGAAAGCTTATTTACTCTACTCTCTAGGTTGAACATGCGAATCATAGACGCCAGAGGTCTAGAGGTTCTATTTTCAGCAAATTGTAATTTACAGCTTTGAGTATGCAGTCTCAAGCTCACGAACATTAAGTTCCGCTGTTGACTTCATATAAATTGACATTGGTCAGGGCAAAGTGCGTTCCGGTGCGTGATCAATACGGTCATGACTAATGCAAATCTAGTGCTAATAGCGATTTGTGCGCACTCGTAACTTTTCGTAATATGTATTTAATTATTGTTTTATAACTGGTTATGTCAATTGTTTTAATACTCTCTGCCAATAATTTGTAATAGCTAATACTTGTGAATGAAGTAAAATCATTAATATTTTAGTTTAGTCATGGCTTCAGTTCAGCCATGTGAAGCTGTGCAGCGCAGCGCAATTCACAGTAAATATAAAACAAACAAAAGAGCGTCAACAATGACGACCTTGTTGTGCCCGTAGCAGTAGTAGCACGGCGGCCGCCATGACGTCTCCGGTAGAAAGCCGACTTTCTTCATCATGCACTATGAATGTATATTTTTTTATAAGGAATTAAATTGCATGATCAACCGGCTCTTTATACGCTAAATATTGAGTCACACTCATAACATTAAACTTCCGTTAACGTACGATTACGATTTCTCGATAAGACAAAATCCCAAACGGGATATTTATAGAATGGTGTTCACGGTAAGGGCATGTGCATTGCGAGGTTACATAGGATCAGGCGGAGCGAGTGTTATTTGATCGTACCGCGCTCGGTGTCAGGGTTCCGAGGTGTTCGGACCGTGTCTATTGACACTTTCACCGCACTCCGGGCCTTACTAGAATTTACGTCACCGCCGCGACCGGCGCAATTATATCATCACGAAATCAGCTGCTTGTTAAGTGGCACATTGGCACACACTGGGATTTAAAGCTGAATCTCGCTTTTTGTTATTCGGCTATTGTAATTTTTACTATTGTGATGGTCGTTATCAGTCATTTAATTTCATAAGAAATATGAAAGCTACTTGTCGTATTCATTTGTATAAATCTCACGTAGGGCATACACGCGAGTACCTGCATTAACTATTACGACACTTAGACATAGACAAAATGCTATATAGTAGCATGCATGCATATTTGTTATTTGCGACTGCATTTCGAGTCATGTAATGGACATACGCAAATCTTTTGTTTGTTCATAACGTCAGCAACACTATTGTATTTGCGGTTTGAACATCTACTCGTGCGTCGCTTGCCGTTTGTCATGGGGTGCGAGCTACTATCAAAATTGAGTTAAGCAAGAAGTTTATTATTACGGAATATGCTCCAGAACAATGTGTAGATAGATAACTCTTTGTGCCCACTTTCGTAACAATTACATTACATCTGCAAGATTTTAATAAATTCTTGTTTGAATGAATGTTAAGAATGTATTCTTGTCTATTGTTTCGAGTTATATGACCCGGAAATTCACTTACATTGCCTCTCCTAGGTAATGTAAAAAATTTGATGAATGTTGAACTTCTCTGAAATTAAGTCATATTAACAAAATATTTTTAAGAAATCTGCAACGGTAATAACTTACCCGAGTTCCGAGAAAGAGATCTTGTACTTTTCTCTTTTCATTTCCACGTGTTTATTTAAGTAGTCGGCTCGGTACACTGTTCATTTCACAACGCACGCGCATGAGCACTCGCGCACACACGACTAAATCCATTACATAAACACGAAACTTATTATCACCTAGAAAAAATTGCGGAATTGATCTATCTCATGACGCCCAATTCACGCTCCTGCCTGGAACAAAGAGAATACTTACATTAGTAACCCATTAAAGGACTGGTTGGTACCTAGTCAATTAGGTATGTAATATAAAAATTATCACTTTATGTAATTTCTATCTAAGCTATCCGTTTAATCGTTTTTGGTTAAAATCATATATTTCTGGGTAATATGTTTACTATGTGATGGGATATCACTATTCAATGAAATGAGAATGTTGCGTGTCGGTCATTGGTTCATTATATACCTATTACCTTACATCGACACATAGTGGTAAACTCTGGGTCCGTTGTGACCGAGAGCCCATCATCTTTATTGTGTTATAAGCTTGGTCGAAACATTTCGTGACAGATCGTTGACGTACCTACCTATATGGCGGTCAGTGAATCAGCATATGTGGCAATGCCACTAGCATTCTGGGAATGGACAGGGACTTTTTCATTTACCTAGATTATTTTATGTATGTAAGTAGGTTTATTTATAGGTTTACACATCCTATAAGAATGTATATATGTAAAAATAAGAAATGATGCCATCATCATACCAAACTATAAAATTATAATATGTAATGATTTCGAATCCTTAATAATATTTAGGTAGGTACTCATATAACGTTCATAGTAGGTACTTATCTAGAACAGAGTCCACTGTCACAGTCTTATTATAATGTACCACTGTGCAATCGTGTCATGTTTTTTGTAAACTATAGGTGTTTAGAACTTTCATACCTTATGATATTTCATGTTATGATAAATCGTCATTGCGCCATTAAATTATAAATAATTGGCTTTTTGTCTAGTCAGCTGAAATTAATATGCCAGGCATAGCACATTTACTTATGTCCACATTGCATGTTAGTAGGTACCTTGGGATTGCTTTGTATTTAAGTATTTATCCAATGAGGAGAGTGGTAGTAAAATTGTATCGAACACTTTTCATCGATCATTCTAGATCATGACAACAAAATGCGAATGACTGATTGCTACCTAATCTAGAGGGGATCGTAAGATAAATAAAGAGAAGATCGTAAAGTTTAATTTACAAACAATTCTATAAAACCTTCTGTAAAACAATTATTTATTTGTTTACGGAAAAAATTTAATACTTTAAACAAATATGTGGTGGTTTTCCCAAGGGAGTAGGTACAGAATGGGGTTCTTCAAGAAAGGTGTGAAGAGATTTTTGCAGGGTCGGCAACGCGCGTGTGATGCCCCTGGTGTTGCAAGCGTCAATAGGCTACGGTAACCGCTTACCATCAGGCGGGCCGTAAGCTTGTTTGCTGCCTTAGTGGTATAAATATATATATATACCTACTAGATATATGGTATTAGCCTTTTTACTGATTTTGTACAAATTTTAATAATCTTAGAATTGAAAATATCTGGATGAAGTATAATCCACAAATAATAAGCATAATATAATTAGGCACAAATAGGATATATTTTTTATATAAACTTAAATCGCGATCGTACAGGTTCATACTTTGTTATATGAGGTATAATATGGTATATATATTATGTCAGAATGCTGACAAGGAGGCTGACGGTCCATCCAACTGATGGTAAGTGGCAACCATCGCCATTAGCAATTATAGACATTAGCAATACCAAGGCAATTGTCTTTCCAATATCTGTTTTTTTTCCCAAACATGTTTACTCGTGATTTAAAGAGTAGATATTAACATGTTAAGATAGATTCATTTTTGTCAAATCTTACGATCCTTTAATCAAATTACTTACCTTAATTTATTGATAAAGTCTCTATTGAATTGCAAAATTTGACCTTCATATTTAAGTCTATTCGCTAGGCAGCCAGGACCCGCGGCAGTGTGGCGGCACTGGCAAGCGTTTGTGTGCAATCACTCGATTCAAACCAACTATAATTACTCATTACACTAATGGATCTGCGATAGCCGGCCGCGACTATTATGTGCTTTGTCACGACTCGATAATAACACGATACATGTACCTATCTCGTGATTTACGACAATCCGCTATATGCACTTCTATTATCCAACAAACGACTCTTTGTAAGAAAAACAATTACTCGGTGTCAATGTAGTGTGCAATTTTCAAAACAGTTATAATATAATTGCTATGCAACTTTGTTTCAGATTTAGAACGAGGTTACATTTTATTTTGAGACCTAATCACATCAGCTGTACGTAAAGTGCATAAAAACGTAAAATAATGTAATATTCAAACACCCGCATCAAAACTGCGAGCGGTAAGCATCAGTAACAAAATGTTAAGCTTAGATAAACATTTATGGTCATGACGACTTATATTTCGAAATAGTGTCATGCGATTTTTCTAGATGAGATTACTCGCGGTAAGCGCATCTACATGCTTGAAGGACTTTGACATCTGCAGGTATTGAAAGTCAATAAGAGGAAAACTAACACGCAAATAAGCTCCACGCCTGACACACGTCGCGCCGCGCGCGACACGGTGCGGCGCGACGCGTGCGATTTGCGCAAGAGTGTTCGCACAAACATCGATCAACGCCGGCCTTGCCCGAAATTCCTCTTCGATCACTAACGTCACCCTCCACATTATCATGTTCTTTTGTACGCAAACGAAAATTTCTTATGCACAAACCTTGAAATACTGACATTACCGACTTATTTGATTGACCATACAATGTGATATTCAATATTGAATTGATATGCGTTATGTAAAATGTATTATTATTCTTTAATTTTGTATTGTGTGCCAGTCACATTGCAATGCATGTTGCGTTAGTTAGTATAATATCTAGCGATTAATTTTTTGACGTTTGCTTCAACTCCGTTTCTAGTTAGGTTTATAAAATAATCAAGTATGTAAATCAATATATTTCCTAACGCCATAATAACAGGAAATACTAAATATTTACTTACTTTTTAGTGAGAATACTTACAAGTTAAACATTTAAATACAGTTTATTTATCTAATTGTTCGATGAAGCCGCACTAAATAATTTGTGTAAGTATTTAGTGTCGATTCTATCTATGACGTATGGTTAATGAAATTTTAAATAATTCCGCAAACATAAATTCTATTTCTAACGCTTAACTACTTAATTCCACTTGACCAGCCTATAACAGAAATATGACGCCCAATATGGTTTATTAAACATGCACTTGCAACGATGACAAACGTGTTACATCGCTGCATCACGATTCTGTATACGTTTCGAATAACCATTTAGATAACAATAATTTCAAGAAAGTAGTAAGTGGACTTCGGACATTACTGATTTTGAGAGTTTTCCTATCGATTCGAATGGTGCGACACATGGGTGAGTAAAATAATGTATGCTCAGCGTAATATGCAAATCCCTACCACAGGTTGAACTAAAGTCATTGTATAGTATGTACGTGAGAAACTATACTGTAAAGCATTGTGTATGAAACTTGTTATCTCGTGACTATGAGTCTGTGGGAGCACCCAGTGCTGCACAATAGCTGCATGCCTACGCACCTATGCTTCTATACAATTATTAAAACAAAAGGAATCACATCGTTCAAATTTAAAGTAATAACAATCAGTCGACGACGCTATAGGTGCTCGTACCTTGGAAGATAACTAAATTGAAATTAGAAGTGGGCATACAAATGTAAACGTGCAGGCCCTTAGGTATTGTGAAATTGCTAATGGATTTTTACAGCTATACGTAATAGAATGAGCAAGAGTATAGTGATACAAGATAAAGGTGGCGGCTCAGAGTCTATGAGACTATCCAAATGTCAAGAACGGCGCACCTGTGCCGTTTCGTAATACAAAAGGACCAGAGAAATATTCGCTGGTGTGGAATCAAGTGGAACTATGATTTCCGCCAGCTACCATTAGGGAAACAGAAAATATTAAAATTCGCAATAAGTTTCGAAAGCACAACGAATTTTAATAGAAACGGTCAATCAGTAAACTTCTATCTATCTAGCGCGCAAATTATAAATTGATTGTTAATAACTTGGCTCGCGATTTTGGTATTCTGTTTATTTTTCAGTTTTGTGACGCGCGTCTCATTCCCGAGCCAAGGTGTTAAATGTCATACTAGAATAAGTGCTTCAATTTTTTTATATGTACGTAGTTTACCTACATGGTACGATACGTACCTACCTACTTTAACATAAAATATAGAATGCTCCATGCATGATACAACAGCGACTTTATAGAATAGTTTTATTTTAGCTAGTAAGATTTTTTTTTATTATTACAAGACTTTTTTTATTTTCTAAATTTAGAAATATATTTATAAGTCAATACTTAAATAGAATGATTGCGTTGACATCAATGAAAAATAAAAGTAAATGTACCCAGTTAATCCAATGTAATCGTCATTGGAAATTTGGGCAAACAAATACAGATGTGGTTTCGGAAAAGTGAACTTCACTAATGAATTTCTGTGTATTTTTTAGTAAAACTCAACATATCATCAGTAAGTACCAAAAATAAACTAACTGCTCATTGATGACGCAAAAAAGGACGAAATAAACAGGTTGGACTTTTTTTTGTACTCCACTTACGATGGTGTCGAGTTCCCGTGATTCTTACAAAAATCTACGAACACGTGATTGACCTAAGCTCAGGACAGTCTTGTAACATTAAAACATTTCAGTTTGATTGAATCATATTAGTAACGGTTGCGGTTGATTTGTTTTGATACACAACTACGAAATAACTACTTGGCCACCACCACAGTCGACAGCTTAGTAGCAGTAACGATTATCATCTCACTTGTTAAATTAAAACTGTTCTGAAAGACACATATGTCGTATTTATGAAAATTATATGTTATTTATGACCTGTTACATTGAGTACGTTACGAGTATGTTGCTTGTGTAATGTTTTTATAGAATTTATAAATATCAACCAATCAGATCAATATTGATTCACCTTTTAATTACAATGATTGATTAAATACCTGCAAATGTTTCAGAAACTGGAAATCAATAATAACCTGCTTATTAAAAATTCTCGTATTAAGGCGAAGGAATGATTTTAAGTACTTTCCACTGCACTGTACTCTACTACACTGTAATTACTTCTATATCTACAATGTAGGGTAATGGAAATGCAATGTGTCAAAAATTATTGTTATCTTGCTTCATGTAGGTATGCGTGCCTTTAACCCTTTGGTAATATTTTTACATCTGGACAATTATTGTACAATCCAAATAAGAGCTGCTGTAAATTGTTTTAATTGAGGACAAGGATGTCGAGCCGAGTCGCAGCGTGCGGCTGCGCGAACGTATTCGACATCCAGTGCGTTTTAATTGATCGTATTCACCTGTAGATTGGTCCACGTTGCCCTTGCCAAGGTATCCTGCTGACGTAAGCAAGAGCGGTGCACTTCCGCCGGATAGCTTTGATTAGTTTAGCACATCACTAGCACAAGGAAATGAGTCGCGATTGGGTAACTTCGGAGGTCACCGGCAGAGAGCGCCGCCGCCGCGCGATCACTGAAAACTAATACTGCGTTCACTCTCGCGACACCGTCAGAACCTCTGCGGAACGAAAGCGCGATAGAAAGGGACAACTAGTCTTGGCTTTCTTTCATTCGTATGGCGAAAAATATCACACAGCTTTCTTATTGATGTTCGATAATTTTGCACCGCAATACGTCAATCCACCCAAGAAGCCTCGTATATATTCAATACACATTGTGTAAATAGTAAATATGTTGTGTTATATGACGTCGTCTCACTTTATTGGTACACCGGAAACATTTATGATCATATTTTTTACATCAAATTATATATATTATTATAATCCTCAGAATTTGAGTTCAGATCTTATAATTTATTAATACATAAATTTATCCATTTATTAAAGGAAAGTACATGAGACTAGAAATTACTTACATAAGGCGCTATTAGTGCGTTACTCCGTCGAGGTTAATCGTGGTTATTTTCAATTAACTTCCTTGTAAACGAGTATATAATCAGGAAATATGAGGACGAGTCGGCTCACGCGCACCCGACCGGAACCGACCGACCGATGCCGACGTCGATAATTTTCCGACAACTTTTCACCGCTACTGTATAACAGTTCACCGGCGGTCGGCGTTCATTGTTCTATGTTATATAACCTGTCAGAATGTATATATTTTAATGTAAACATTAAATATGCTATCTCATCTAAAAATGAGTGATGGATTTTTAATAGAGCTACAATAGAATAGAATATTATCTTATCTCATCATGAATTTGAGATGGTTCTCATATTTGATGCTGCAGAATCATGGGAACAATATCTTTTTTCACTTCAAAATCTTCATAACCAGTACCGAGAACATTAGACATCAACGAGCGCAATATCGTTGACGCATTTTTTTATCCTCTAAAAAGTAGATACAGAACAAACTATAATAACATAAAATAATAATTGACGCTTGAAATTGAATTCTTATTATGACCTTTCAATATATCTAAACAAGAATGGTAATGTATTGAACGACCCCAGTCAACGTAAAACTTAATTTGTTACCTCTTTGATAAAGCTGATTCATTATACATTAATATTTGATTTATTGCTTTATTACAAGGAAAAACTATCAAATAGATATTTATATGAAATAATTAAAAATCATAATGTTATTTAGGTATTATTTATACTTAATATGCCAGCAATGGACGTCTTGCAGCTGAGATGATGATGATTATGACTAAAGCCTTTTCCATCCATTGACTTCCAATGACCACTAAGAGTAAATATATACACCTTGCCAATCAAGGAATACGAATGCGTGATGATTATATCTAACAATATAGAGCTGTCATGAGTGACTGATGAGGAACGGAGGCCCGGACATTGGTTGCATACTCGTATTAATTCGGTATCACGAAGATTGCCGAAGCGCATAACTTTAATCGTATTATACTGTACCCAATGTAAATACTAAATACGTAGATGGTACCAGGCATTGCAATAATCTAGATATTTAGCATATTCAAATTATAATTGTATAATTGAAATCAAAAACTTATCTTACGATTTGTAAACTTGGTGTCGGAGTCGGTGACCTATTTGTTTGTATTTATTTGCATGAAATTGTTTGTTAATAAATTTAATTTATGACATTATACATGTTATATAACCGTGAGTCAAGGAATCAGAGCATATAGTTTTATAAGATATGGATCGTTGAGTTGTTTGTTCACATCGTCGAGTGTTCGAATTATCTGAAATGATTTCAGTCTCAGATAAAATTCACACATTTTAAAAAGCAATTTACCAACAAAATACATTTAGCAATCGTTGTTTATTACTGAGTCGTAATGGATTTTAAATATAATAATGGAGTGAATGGATGTGCCTATATTTCATGTCACATTTTTTGTTCTAAAAATCAATTTATTTACCTAACGGATTATAACAATAATTATTTATTGAAAAATAATTATTATCTTCTGTCTTCTTCTCTTTATATGTCTTCTATGTCTGTGTATAAAAGAACTGACTGATCTATCAACGCACAGCTCAAACCACTGGACAGATCTGGCTAAAATTTGGCTTACAGATAGCTATTATGATGTAAGCATTCGCTAAGAAAGGATTTTTTAAATTCCACCTCTAAGGGGGTAAAATAGGGGATCGCGGGTGAAACCGCGGGGCGGAAGGCTAGTCGTAAATAAAATTCCCAATTCCATGATTTAGGTTACTGAATTATAATAATATAGCACACACCATACATCCTGTACACATAATCTATCTATATACTAATATAATAAAGCTGAAGAGTTTTTTGTTTGTTTGAAAGCGCTAATCTCTGGAATTACCTGTTGGATTAATAAAAATATTTTTATATTTGTTAGCCCAATTCTTGAGGAAGGTTAAAGGCTACTTTTTATTCTGGGAATGAGGGTGAAACCGCGGGGAACAGCTAGTATTAATATAAATGTGGTGGAAACAACCACTGTCATGACGTCATCACCGGACTCTTATTCATGCTGTATCAATTGCTTCAGAATCAAAGTTCAATATTGTGTATGGGTGAATTTATGAAGCATTATTTTTTGTATATTTGCATCGCTAAAATTGTATTTCTACTTTAACAGAACAAACAGGTGACATTTGCTGAAAAAATTCATGGCGAAGATAGCTGAGTGTTAGGCGTGTGCTGTGTATATGAATACTTGTAAGTTTAAGCTTTTGGTGAAGTAAAACACTGTACCTGTCTGGTTGATTAACTTTGAATATCCATCATATACTGGAAGGTGTTTGACGATATGCCTATAGGCCGTTTATATACGTAATTGAATGACAAACGTACAAACATCCAAACATTCACATTTATTTTCGTGGTAGAAGTTGTTTTACTGAAAAATGATTGATTCGTTATTGTCGCAAAAAAAAGTGTCTAAAATATGCTTATGGTAGCTATAACTATGATGGAATGCTCAATGTAGCAATTAAATATATACTTCTGCTACATATAGAAGCGTAACCGTGAAGTTAAAAGGTATGTAGTACATTTTAATGTTTTAACGCAACCTTCATTGTATCGCTAATCTGTTCCTTATTTAGCTGGGTATAATCTTATGACCTCCACAAGATTTAAAAGAAGATTTTAAGATTATTTCCCTACTAAACAAGGTATCTGGAATTTACTGAAGCGTCATGCTTTGCCACATATCTTTAGTATTCATGGGACGTAGCAACTGTAGAATATAATAGTAATGATAGAACATTACAAACAAACAAAGAAGGAAAAAATATAGTATCGACAACTAAGTAGGTAAGGCAGCCTTATTCTTCCAGACAACCTTTGGATATCTAATAAGAAACATTATTTTAAGGGTTGAGAACAATATACGTAATATAAAGTACCTCTATATAATTTCCTTTTTTTTGTAAGAGGTATTACTAAAGCTTTATAATAATAAAGATTTGAAACAAGACAATTAAAACTGTTTGTCATAACCTCAAGCGGCATATTAATTTGAAGTAACATTTTGTTAATTCCCCTCGTTTATCTGCTACGTTTAAACGTTTATTTCGTAAACAAAAAATTGCTCAATGATTGGCGCCTACTTATCTATGCATAACGTTTTGATAGACAGTTTCAATTAATACTACCTTTACAATACAAAGGTGAAGGGTCAGGTTTATTGTTGACATGGAATTAGATCAAGAGCCTTGCAGTTGATTGGTTTTATTACAACCTTTTGTATAAATAGCCTTGTTTGAAAGTGCATTCTTATTTATTTTCTAAAAAAAAAATATAGTTTTGATTTGATTTACCCTATAAAATATTCATGGTCTTCGACTAATATTATTTAGGCTAGCAGTAGTAGTACACTGGAGTCATGTTATGGATAAGTACCTACTACATGAACGGTATAAGCACGCATGTTGAAATGTTTAATATAAGTATATATTTACAAAAGAAAAGAAGCATATGTAGCATATCAGTTGTCTGGCTTCCATAGCACAAGCTCTGTTTAGTTTTGGATCAGATGGCCGTGTGTGAGGAATAATGTCCCAGAACCTAGTTCGGTTCATATTTATGGTCTTAGTGATGATGATTATTAGCACTAATTTTCTGATCAAATCAGTAAAAGAGGAAATAGTACCTACTGGCTTTCTGCAATGGGAATTTGCAGCGGTGGAGGCTTCGAGGAAATTTTGTATATCCTTCATAATGATTGTATTTTGTATTTTTGTAGTAAAAAATAAACATACTACTTAATAAATAAAAGAGAGTATAGCTAAAAGTTTATAACATAATAAGATATAAATATTATAGTTGTCGCAAGCATTGATATCTCTTGCCATATATTTTTATAAAAACCCTCGAATTTTCTATCTACATCAATCTGAACAAAGTTTAAGCGAAGATTAAAACTATGTAGATGCATGTTACTTTATTTTAGTCCAAACATGTTTTTTTGGGTAATAATGCATACAATTATTTATTTCATTAAGAGTTTGTAAATTTACAGTCAAAAACTTTAAGTAAGTACTTCGTCAAGCTCTCGAAATGTATATCTTATGTTTCAAAATAAGATTTCATTATTAGCAATGTAAAAATACTTAATGAATTGACATACTTTGTTATGTATGTCAGGTACATCGAGCATTAAAATTTATTGCAGTTTAAAGGCCTATATTTTACTTAACCTCCTTTTTTACCCGTTAAACATTTCAAAAGAATTCCATTATTTAACCCGTATGTGTAATGTTTTACATCTTTTGTACGAGTTTTATGAGTGAACAATTAGTTACGGTTCAGAAGTGATAGCTGTAATAACTGAACCACCGGGTTGTTATTGACAAACTTATGTGTTTGACTTCATGTTAGTCAAAACTCAAAATAACGAAAGAACCGATTGATCGAGTTGTCATTCATCATACTACTGATTCGCACTTGATTGAAATATTAGTTAATTTATTTAGTGCTGTGAAATTTCTATAGATAGCCTTGTCCATGGTTTTATGTATTTTGTTTTAATTTTTCATATCAAGTGGTCCACCTGATGGTAGGGGGGGGGGGGGTAAGAGATTGAAATTGAAGGGTTATTACCCTAAAGGGGATGTGTTGCCGACCCTTACAAAGCCTAGAAGGCGACTGGCTTTCAATTGCCGCCGGAACACGCCTGTAGGATAGAATTTCTCAACTAGAGGGCGATAACCAGTTAGGTGACCTACTATAAAGTACCCTGCCACCGTGCTATGGTTGACTCCTGATATTTTCACCGAAAGCTCAAGTACATTGTGAGATTCATTATATTCGTCTCAACATTCGGCGTCACTACTACCTAGCTATAATCACTTAAAATCGTGTTAGGTAGCTCATTATAGTATATTTGAGGATTTTTAAAGTGTTTTTTTTTTTTTAATAATAAATATTTATTCTAAAATAAAATGAAAAACCAAACTACTTATTTATTTATTTAATCAAAGAATTCTACAGCTTTTAAACTAATATTTACGTTGTAAAGGAGGACCAAACAAAATGGCGTTATGGCGACATAAAAAAACATATTTTCATAGACGATTTTATGCAATAAAAATTAATTATTTCGTATTCTATGACGTTATAGTGCAAGTTGAAACTTTTTTCTCACAGTGATTTGAAATGAGCCCCCATAGTAAATATTGTAGTATATTGAAATACCTTTCTAATGACATAGGTCATGTCGCTATTGGTTCTTGGACCAGCCTCCATACATTTTTGCCGGTCCTCCTTTGCCAATTACAGAGTTCCATTAGTTGTCCTTTAATTTTGTGTTATGGTACATTGACTGTTATACAAAATTATTAAATGAAATTTAGGCTCGGCGCAAACGGGCCACCGACCACAGACACCGGTGGCTGTCGCGCGCTATCGCCACATTTGTTAAGTGTCAGAAGCGAGCGACAGCCACCGGTGTTCGGATGCCGCCACATTTTATAACCCGCTCGGTGAGCCTCGAACCCCCACGGATCCACTGCAAATGGCATAAACAAAAAATTAGAACAAGCGTATTTTTTAAATTTGGATTTTTCAGCACCGGTTGCAGTCGCACCAGCGACTTTAGAGTTTGGAGTGTTGGTAAGTCGCCAGTATGTGGGAAGGCGCAAGTGTATCAGCACACGTGGCAGTGTGTGTGCAAGGGTGTTAAATAAAAAGATTGCCCCAAATCGCTGCCGAGTGGAAAAAAAGGCTGGCCAGAAGTTTACTAATCTCAACAATAATCATCAATTTATATATTTAAATTCTAACAGTGAAGACTTCTTAATGACTTCTTTGTTGTCTATTCA
Organism: Tetheella fluctuosa; assembly: GCA_951216915.1. Lineage (NCBI taxonomy): Eukaryota > Metazoa > Arthropoda > Insecta > Lepidoptera > Drepanidae > Tetheella > Tetheella fluctuosa. Next base: position 7,709,031 of record OX578227.1, on the reverse strand, counting down.
AGAGTCTATATTTTTTATTTTAAGTCGATAGTATTACTAAAACTCAATAAATAAATGAATAAATCATTAAATTAACTGGTTATCAACTTTTTAACATAAAAATATCGCTGTAAAAACTTTATATTATTATCACTATTTTTATTATTTATGTGTATATATTTATTTAACCTTTACCAAAGCTACTTTGTCGCCACCCACGCAGTTTTAAATTTGCTCATGTGATCAGATACCTTGAACAGAATTGGAGATGATTATAATATATACGTCATATTTTGATAAAGATTATACTTTAAATCTAAAATATTCAGATTAACCTGGAAGTATAGATGTTGTTCATTTTAAAAGCGAACGTTTGTTTCGATAATTCTGCTAATATTATGTAAACGTATGCGAATGTATGTTTTGTGGACGTTTGTTACTGCGGTACTGGGTTACTGCTGCAACGGTTGAATGGATTTGGATGAAATTTTATTCAAATATAGATGGAATAAAACAAAAAAAATACCTTGGGAAAATAAGTCCCTCAAGAATGCAATAGAGCAGCGGGCAGAAATTAGTTCGAGAATAAGTAAATTTACTTACATTACCAATGATTTTGTATAGGTACTCTAAGGTTTTCTGTTCTAAATACTTCAATAGCCTTCCTTTAGATTGTTCTTTCACTTCGCATTAAGGAAAATAATACTAGGCAAGTAATTTGAGAGCACACTGGGAAGCGAAGGTAACTTGAAGGCTACTATACGTATCGTAAACAACGTTACGTGTCGCAATTTACACCAATTTACACTTAAATGCGAGCAGTCAGTAATTGGTGCAATATGATGCACCGACTGCTGGGTTCTTAATCACTGCATCTGTTTCCAGGTGACAGACAGTCAGGCAGGTTGAAATACACGTATCACATAATTAAAATGTTAAAATTTGTATCTTTGTTATGCCGTAATTGGATGGATGATTGATGATGGATGATGATAATTGGATGGATGTAGTCAAAACATAGCATATAGGTAGATCATGTTCTGGAATAAAATAAGACACTTTTGATCCTGGGAAAATATACAATCACTCAGGAATGCGGGTAAAATGCAAACAAATATTATATATACGTACACAATTTTCGCATTTGTAGATATTAGTAGGTACGTAACGATACACGACAGTCTCATCATCGTTTCGAAATATTAACCTACTAGCTGTCCCCCGCGGTTTCACCCGCGTTCCCGAGAAAAAAAGTAGCCCATGTCCTTCTCCATACCATTCTTCTGATTACCAAATTTCATCGCGATCGGTTTAGCGGTTTAGGCGTGAAAAGGTAACAAACAAACAAACTCATATTCGCATTTATAATATTTAAGTTAGGATTAGGATAATATTAGTTAGGATAGTTAGGATTAGGATAGAATTGTAGCCAAACTGACGAGACGGGAATTTCGTGCAATTATATTAGTTAATATTTGAAAACGATGTGTATCGTTATTCGGTGTAGACCCTAAGAATCGTCGGGCAAACTAAAAAATCAATATTTACGCTAACTAACTCCACAGAGGTAGTGATAATTACTGCACTAAAGTAGAAAAAACATGGGTCACTTACCAATCCAGGGCTACAAGGATGAGTAAAAGGATATTTCTGCAAACTCTATAATACCTAATGATTTTCTTTAATTACACTTTTAATGTGTTTCAGGATTAGCTAAATAATTATAATTATGTCTCAATCTATCTAACATCCAACAATAAAATATACGTAACTTTGTAGGTAAGTAATACGGTGAGTGAGTGACATCAGATTTATTTTACATAACTAACAATTAATTTAATTAAAATAACATGATTTGTTGGTACGTATATAGTGTTAGATATTCTCGCTGATAATTAAGACTATACTCAATCAATACAGTTATTTAGGTGTAAAGTAAGATAGCTTTAAGCACGGAAACGTGCATTAGATTTGATTTAGTTTGATTCGCTGCACTCAGCGATCGTGTGTCACGAACAACGGCAAGGCTGTAAGACTGTACCTTTTACTTTGAATTAAGAGCGAGGAGCCTCAAATTACCGACCATAAATAATCCAAGTACACAACTAAGGTCTGGGAATAATCACACAGTAGCCGTTTTGTACAAGCCGTTATTAAATATTTAATCACTGAAATTAAGCATTACTCACTTCATCGTAATTATACTATGAAGTTCATCGTAAATCTTCAATGATAAAAAAATAACCAGTTTTATAGGGAACTTTTTATTTCAATATTTATTTACATTGTAACTTCATTAATTGGTAATATTAATACAATAATCACTTTGTTCCATATATGTGTTTTTTTATTATATTTATATAATACAACTTTGGATTGTATCATATTTCAGGAAATGTAAAACAACATAAAATTGCAATGAGTATTATTTATTTTTTCCACAAGTACCTATATACTTATGTAGAAGAAAAATTTGTTAATGATCAGTTTGTACACTATTATTGCATATTCGATGTATTTGTACTAAATCAAACCTACGAATATAAATTTTATATAATAATAAAAGCATAAAAAAACTAAAGTAATGAATAAATAAGTTAACTACAGCTAATTTGTTTAATATGTGATTTACAAATACTAAAATTGCATATTTACATAGATTTCTAAATTAATCAATTTCATTGGAGCTATTAATTTTCATAATTGGCGATACCAATCGCGCGCCTATTTGTTTATGTTGCTATATTAAATTGAACTCTAAAGGCAGTGTTATAAATTTCAATTTCAGCAGTGTGAGTTTATCCGAAGTTCTCGAAGTGGTGTATGAAGTATGGGAGTCGTCTCGTCCTATTTACTTGTTCGCACGCAGACATCACCGATTTGGTAAGTGGCCGCGGTCCGCAGGAGAATACGCCGATTTTTGAAACCTGTAGGATATGTTATAATGTCGTTTTAATGAAATGTTGTAGTGTAGGGTTGTAAGAAAGAGACCCTTATTGCAAATATGCAAAGGAATTTACGAAATACATGAAAATTACATAATTTGTGAGAGAAATTATGAATTAAATGTTTAATTTATTAATGAATTTATACTTGAATACAGGCAACATTCCTATCATTACTCTGATGGACAGGTATCTTCTAATAACGTTATATTACAATAATAATAGAAGTGGTACCTATAGCACATCCAATGTTAATATAAATGGTTGTATGGTTATGGAGTTAGATATATGTAGTTACTTACATAGCTATGTTTTTTCTGAACAAACTTCAAGAAAGAAGACATGTCTGGCCTCCCGAAGTGGTTCACTGCCTTCAGACCAGTGAACATGGACGTCCGTGACAACCGCTGGAAGTGGTTCTCGCAAATATACTGCAAATTAAAGCAGCTATTATAAAAAATAATGAAATTCAAGCAGCCGGTTCTACGTATTTTCGAATACACATGCAATATAAGAAAATAAAATGACGTAAAATTATATTACGAAATAATTCGATTCCTGATTCATTCAAGTGTATAATTCAAATATGTCAATATTTAGCTCATCTTTTTATACAAAAAAGGACTGGCAAATAAAAAGTAATATTATGTACCAGCATGGTAGTCCGGAGATCGAACTTGTGGAAGAATTGAGTGATGAAAATATGTATCTCGAGCACGTTGGTGACGTCCTTACGCTCCACGTCGCGCAGCACGTCGATGAACCACTCGAAGTGCTTGTGCGACGGACAGATCCAGAGGAAATACACCTGGACCGCAGAAACATTCATGTTTTAATAATTTATTCAATTATATACACAGTAGACCACTGTCCAATTTTTTAGGAATAATTTGCGTTATTTTTTTTATAAGGTAGGTACTAATATGATTAACTAAGAGAACTACATAATAATATAAGATTTGGATGAAATACCTAAATAAAACAATCTGAAAGCTTGCAATGTATCTTTTACATTTATTTTAGAAAAAAAAAATACTAAAAATAGCATAAGCTCTTATTTTTTTTACAAGCTTTTATTTATTTTTATGGTGATAGAAAATTTAATTACCTACAGAGCTATTTTCTATGTTGATGTTCTAGTTCTTACGAGACGGAAAGTAGTGGTAAAAGTTATTAAAAATGCTTACAGAAGATTTCAATGAAACTTACCTTCTTACAAGCAACCCCCGAGTATCGGTTGGTGGATGTACCGAACACGAGATCATTGAGTATGGAGGCGTAGGGAGTGACTCCGATACCGCCGCCGACCATCACGGCGACTTCGAACTTGTACCAGTCCTGATTGCCGCCCCCGAATGGACCTTGTATCCTATACAAACAATATTACACGTCATTATCACCAAGGTGGGGCAAAATAAGCATAGGCGAGTGGGGATGTACTAGTTTAAAATGTGTACAATAAATTATAAATTTAAAACACCCTCTAGTTTTTGTTATCTTCACAAATATAAGATTGTTTTGCAGATTCCTTTTAACTATTGTATCTACTAATTGCTTGAGTTGGTAGAAGGTACAGTTAAGAAATTAGTATTAAAAATTGTTCAGCAACTTTGTTGCATTGTGGAGCTGTGAGATTAGTTTTAATTCTTGCCTAATATATTTGACAGGGGCATATTAATAACCATAATGGTACAAACAAATATTACATGCCTTGGGACGAAATGGAGAAATGTTTGTGGAACTCACTAGATGTTATAACGAGTCAGTTTCACCATTTTGTAATAGGACGATGTCTCTTTGAAACTTTAACCGCTAACCGCTACTAGTGTATGTAAATTGGTTTTTGTATTAGAACCTCATACAAAACGTATTAACATATATTATTGCAGGGACAGAACTTAAAAGATTGAACACTTGATGTGGGTTGGACGTGACCTGCGAAAACCGAATGTCGAAAAAAGTGGCTTTGACCTTAATAGTTATGGCAACAAAACTCCCAAATAAACCTAGAAGTTACTGGTTAAATATCGTTATTAGTTTGTTACGCAGATAACTATGCGGTTTACTGCTCGGTTTGTTCAAGTTCGTCAAAACTAGATTTTAGGTATAATAGAAACATAAAAATATTGAGAAAATGTTCAAGGCCTTATATTCCTCTAGCTAGATATTATTTATAATTAAAACTGAGGCTATATTTATTATAAAACGTAACATTATTTATTCCATTAAATTGTGAAAGATTCCAATAAGGTTAAAGTATTCTTAATATATTTAAAGTACGTGTAGATATGCTTACCTTATTTTAGGATGATCTTCTGTATTAAAGTTACAAGGATCAAAATAGTTCCTGAGCTTCCAGGTCCATGGCCCTTGCGCCTTGATGTGGCAGGAGAGGAAGTTCTCGTGGGGAGCTGATGTTAGTGTGAATGAGTGGAACTCTTCCTTCTTGAATGCTGTACAAGCTAAGCGTACCCATTGACCTGTACATTTGATATAGTATTTTAGTATGTTCATCATCATCATCTCAGTTGTCTTTAGCAATATCTTACCTGATAAATATTTCAAATTAGGGGGCCTGTAGAATTTAATCTTGATTACATCTGATGGCAGCATTTCGGTTTCCAGAACATCTAATGCTAAGTATTTTGTGCGAAGAGATACAACCTGGCAAAATTTGATACGATTAGTACGTGATTACATGTCAATGATTAAAATAAATATAGTTTTAGAGGTAAAGTGTGAAAATATAAATGTGATTGTTAAAATAATGTTGAGGTTACGAGATAAAGCACACGGAAAAGGAGCATTAAATCTAAGGATAAAATATTTTATTGGACGAAATAACTTTGAATCATGTTGATTGAAAATATCGTGGTCATATTTTCAGTGTGTCAAACCAATTACTATCCTTAATTACAACAACTGTTAAATAAGTATTAATAAAACTAGTCATCTGAACTCATGCTTCTAGCATTTTTAATACAACTTAAGCGTTAACCAACATAATACAAACCTTATCCAAGGTATAAATGATGGCAGGACCAAGGAAGAAGATCCAGAACCTGGGTGCACCCGTGAGCCTGGCAAGGCCGTGCACGAGGCACAGCGCATAGAGCGCGACGTGCAGTGAGTGCGCGCGCCAGAACCACGGGTACGCACGCTTGCGGATCACCGGGTGTGCAAACACGAAGATTATGCACATTATTATGAATAAGAGCACGCCGCTTACACCTGGTCGATACAAAAATACTAAAGATCAGTTTTGGGTTTGTATTCATACCGATGATTGACACACACGCAAGATTGATTTTTTGTCAAAATCAGTGAAAACAACTACGATATTATGAAAAAGCAATATTTTTTATTTTAGTTGTTTTGTAGTTGAGTTATTAAAACTTTAAATATGTTTGAGTTATTATGAAAAGCTCCCAAAGTAAATATCGCCATCCCAGAAATACAACAAACAGCGTACCTGTAACCGTCTGGAATACCCAGTAAGTAATGCCAGGTCTAAAGTCGGACGTGAAGTGAACCTCCTTAGTCAGACAGCGCAAGTTCTCCACAGGTTGCGTGGACACGTGGTAGAAGTTCACCATGTGGCCCGCGGTGTGCAACAGAGAGAAGAATAAAGCTGTACATGCTACGATCTTGTGGAATTGGATGCTTGAGTCCAGTGGAATGTACTGCTGGATGCTAAATTCCTGATAAAAAGAAATAGGCTCATCACATTCAAAGGATCATCCAACAATTGCTTTACTAATTAAAATATTATATACCACAGACTAAAATATAATTAATTTGATTAATTACTAAAAACTTACCTTCAACTTGGTCAACAAATTCCTCGACATAGTGAGCAGCAATAAACTGTAACAAAAGGAGAGTGATGCAGCCGATCCCCTCGTGATCGCAATACCCACGCCCATAATATGTCTCAAGTCCAGATGTTCGGACATGAAAGAATAGTGGGCAAATCTCTCCACAAACAAACCGATGGTCACCACATAGAACACGAATAAATAGAATATGTTCTGTCTGTTTTCTTCTAAGAATGTTGTTAGATAGTCCCATTTCAAAAGGAGCCAGTGTCTGAAACAAAACATACTTTTAGTTTCATTGACCGATTTGAAATCGAAACAATAAATACCGCTATCCATTGTCTTGAACTGACAAGTGATTAGCAATATCGTGCTGTGTGGGTTGGGTAAGACTTTAAAGTAGGTATGTATGACATTCCAGTTCATAATTTAAATAATTGAAAACACGGTTTTAGTGTTACCTCGATTGTTCCATAGAGGGCTCAATATGGAAGCTGGTCATTCTTGCAACGTTGGTAGAAGTGTCAAGGAAGTTCTGCTTAGCTCCTTTACAGTCCAAGCCAATAGCTACAAACTCACCCTTGTACTCCTTCATCATTACTTTAAAGTCTGAATACGTGAGATGGTCTTTATGTTGGAGGCCGGCATCCTGAAATATCAAGGTGTCTTAGTTGAATTTTTCATAAAGAAGTCATAACAGTTAACATAATAATATACAATTGTTTGCGGTAGAGCTTGCGCTAGAACAGGTCGATTGTAATTTTTTTGTACAAAATCTACCTCCACTTGTAGTTATCATACTTACAGAGAACATTCCATCTATCAGTTCAGTAACATGTTCATCCCTTAGTGATGTAGTTCTGGCAATCTCTACGAGTGATCGCAACATTTCGCTCAGTTCTTCCTTGTCGATAACGCCATTACGGTCGTTGTCGCACATATCGAATATTATGCGGAGCTTATCATCAGTTGCACCTCGAGAAAATAGTACAACTGTGTCTAAGAACTCCTGTTGAAACATAACAAGTTCAGTTTTAGGTCAAGACAAATTGGTAATTGCTGTATGTAGTATGATAATATAATTGTAGTATGATCCTAGAATTAAATAAATGAATTTTATGAGAATGCCAGTAATAGTGATAATGAATTGTACCTGGAAAGAAATCCTTCCATCTCCATCTTTATCGACAATGTTGAACATTTTTTTGACGAACACTGCATCCGCTTTCATACCGAGCGCACTAGCGAATTCACTTTTTGATAACGATGTCCTCATTACTATTGACTGAAAATATTCATAGATGAATTAGATATCATGATTAAAATTACATTAAATACGGTATATCATTATATTTAAGCCGCTACATACTTCAGGGTCAGCATCTTCGTTCCTTCTCCTCTTCTCACCTGGGGCCAAACCAAAAGTTATAGCATATGCTTCTCTGAAAAAATGCTCTAGTTTTCGTTGTCTTCGTTCTCTTGTTTCTGCTGTGGCCAGAATTTGTTCACGATGACCCTGTTTATATGAAAGAGGATAAAAAACCTTTCAGATGCTCATACTTTTAATTAAAAATCTATTTGCTTGTGGTAAGGGGGAAAGTAGTTACTTTTATAATCAGGGTTAGAGTTTGTAGTGTAGATCACATTAATTCACTTGGTGGTAACCAAATTTTGGGTTCTTATGGGTAATATTCTGTTATCGAAAATCAAAATTTCACCTGGCTAAGATTAAGTGCCTTCTTGTGTTGTGCGAGGAAGGTATCTAGTTTAACGAGGAACTTGCGTCTTGATCCAACCGAGTCCATTTCCAGTACAAGGTCGTGCTCGCGCGGTGCCCTGATTAGCACCAATGGACGCTTGTTGGTACGACCTTCCTGATAATGAGCAAGATTTTATTATTATTCACTGCATATTATTCATAGAGATTTGCTGACGATGTCTCTGAAAATATAATCTAAACTACAAGACATGGGTGGGTGGAAAGGAATGAACTTAGGAAGAATTGGGTTTAAAAACAGAAATGAAAATGAAAATATTTTTTATTCAAATAGGCCTTCACAAGCACTTATGAATAGTCTGACTCTAACGCTCGGTTCGGAAGGTTGCTTTTACTGAGAAGAGCCGGCAAGAAACTCAGCAATTACTGTTTTCAAAACCGATTTATTACATTAAATTATTTATCTAGTCTCACTGACAATATATGTGTGTTATAACAAAAAAAAAAACAAGAAACAAAATGATGAGTGACATAGTTAATAAATAGATAGCAAATTTAAGCAGACCAGCCCCCACAAGCAGCACCTGTTCACAAGTATGACGCATGTGGCAGCAGAGATACTTAATAACTTTCTAATATACTCAGAATAAGTACATAAAAGAAATAGCCTGATCATTGCTCATAATAATTACCAAAAGTATTACCAAAAAATATTTGAGTAAACTAAATTTCAAGGCTATATGTAAACTCATAATGTCAGTTTGAGAAAAGAAGGAAATTTTATTTATATTAAAAGTATTTTGACATACCTGACTCTCAAGAACAGTGATCTGATCAGTGTGGTCCAGGGGTAGAGTGCGCAGTTTGTCTCCTTTACGGTCCGTCACATGGAGCGCCGGTTCAGGTCCAAGACGTAACTTTACCAGCCTTTTGTAAGACGCATGTACCCATTCACGACACACCATTTTATCCACAGATCCTGCAATTATGATTTGATTTTACTGTGACATTATTATTACCAACAATACGTTTTGTACATTCTTTGTTATGTTTTTTATTTACCTTTTTGCTGTGGATTTTTAAGGTGTTCCTGTTGTATCTTGAGCTTTCGTCGGCGACTGTTCTGCAGTTTCACTACACCGTACCCGGCTCCAGCGCATAGAATAGGCACGAACGCAAGCACCAGGCATGTGTAGATGTACGCGAACTCGTTGCCCTAGACATAACATAATTCTATATAAGAAACCTGTCATAATTTTTACTATGGTAGGCTATATTCCTTTGGAGTTCGATATAATTAAGTAAAATAAGTTGCTTAAGTCCTAAAACAGCAATTAAAATAATAATTTAAGTTTGTAGGAATAATAACCCTTGTTCTTCTTCGTCAAATCTTCTCAAATATATTGTAAGGGACATATATTTATATATTGTAATGCATTATTCTTTACCTCAAAATAATCATATCCCTTGAGATATTTACAGGGCGGCAGTTTGGAGGCGTTGAGTTGGTAAGGCTGCGGACACACGTCGCCAACATGCCAGTGGAACACGTCGCGTTGGATATCACCCGGCCCTACTGCGGTGCTGTTCACTATGATGTCCCACAGCGTTATACGACGGAGCTCCTCTATCTCTTCACGGGTAAAAATGCTTTGGGAAAGAAAATAATATTGTAGCTGAGATTTCTTTAGCCCGCGATAAAAGCTATGCAATAGCTTAACAACGGGAAACAAAAATAATAGGCTGTCAATAAAGGCTCATTTACACACTGAGAACACGGTGTCATCTCATGATTAGGCTGTATGGGCTAGAACCCTTTGCCTTCCCGAAATAAGGGAAAACAAAAGAAAAAACTGATACTGACTGACAGGGATGCGTTCATTGGAAATATGGCGGTACTGTGCTCGGACAATATGGCGATTAACAAAATACTCGACAATCCGAATTTTGCGGATATATGTTGTCGACTCGTTTTTTTTTTATGTTTTATTATTCAGGTAAGGTTTCAATCGAGTCACGCTCGACCGAGCTACATGGTAGGCGGAGTGGGGGGTGTCAGGTTTTTTCGTTACGGAATTTCTTGATTCGGTCGCCGCGCTCAAAGCCCGCGATAAAAGCTATACAATAGCTTAAAAACTGAGGGTTGATTAAGCTAACCTGTCACTATATTAGTAAAAATGCTTACCCATTTTTATCATTTTCAAACCAAAATCTGTCAGCATCTCTGATTCTTGTGAACTGGTCTATAATGATTGCTCTGAATAATTCTCCTGGATGACCAGTTGACTCAAGCATGCCACCTAAGTAGATAACAAGGCAGTTAAAATTTTACTTACGATTTGTAAATATTACAATGATGACGTTCCATGTACGTTAGATACATACCAATGTAAACGTCGATATTATCGAGTCTTCCTTCGTATATTTGGTTTAATTTCTGCAGTAAGTCAGGGTTTTTCTCAAATAAATCTGGATTAATTTCATTGAAGGTTCTTATTTTTTGTAAACCGAAGTATTCTCTGAAAATAGAATTGTGTGATTTAAACGGCACTAATGCCACAGAATAAGAAGTGACCCATGGCTGTATTTTTGCACTACGACAATAGTTTTAATGGTTTGGTTTTTAATTATTCGTATTAATCCGAACATACACGGTATGACGATACACAGCTTTGATATTTTCTAATAATTAATTTCATACCTGGCAGTATTATAATCCGGTAGTCCATTATCCCTTCCTCGCATAATGTTAAGTGCTCCAAGATCCCGTCTCGAGAACTCCATAGGTCCAAACAAGTTGTCTCGGACATCTGAACAAAGCAGTGCGTCTTCTCGCTCAGACAGTTGCGATGCCATGCCCATTAGAACTTCTTCTATTGGTACTTGGGACATCACGTCCTGAAAAAAATATTAGTTTTTCTTTTACTGTATGACAGGCTTTACAATAATTACTTTACAATAAAAAAGAAGAAAATAGTAGAGCTGCATATGATACAGCGCAACAACGAATCCTAGCGGTGTTTATCTTGAAATTACTTTGGCCATGAACAGTTTTCAGTGTCATTTTATTTTGATGAATCCCATACATTACACTTGGTGACAAGGGTCTAATGATGGAGCCAGGAGGTGGATAATGGAACTCTTAATGGCTCTGGTGAACACATTTAAATGCATTAGTAGTATGTTTAAGACTAAAAAGTAACTAATAAAAAAATTGTTAAAAAAAAAAACACCAAAAAGCAAAAAATATAAGTACATGAACTTGTGTTCCTTAATTGCCTTTAAAACTAAATTTTTTCCATATCATATCACTTACGTTTCCATCCCACCACGTCTGACAGAGTCTAATAGCATCATGTCCCCCAGGTGCTCGGCTGTATCTGCAGTTTCTATCTCTGAGCAAGATGGCAGGCGGTACCAGCGTGTGACCGAATCTAAAGGCAGCCACAGCGAACGCGTGCGTTACCCCCGGAGCGACCTCCGCGCGGTATCCCTCGTACGGAGGCATCGCTGCGCCGAGGAACGCTGGCACATATTCATACAGGATGATGTTCTGAAAAGGGAAGTATCTGTTGTACTGCATATAGCTTATTTTCGAAATTTTACATATATATTTATTTCGGATAGATCGATCCATATAATGAGATAAATAAATAATGAGAGTGTCAATACAAGTGATCAATACAGAGACCTTTTTCTCGATCTTAGAACCATGGGATAATAAATAATGGGTGATGTCGAATGCCGTGAAGAAGTTCGTGTATTCGAATCCTCAATGAACTTGAGTTTTTGTTGAAAGAAAACATCGTGAGGAAACCAGAGTACCTACTAAGAATCTGTTGTAGATGAAGGTGGCCTCTTACCTCCAGGTGGACCGACTGTTTGCTTGCTAGCCTTTTGATCCTAACTTCCTAATCCTAACTAATATAATATTATTAATATTATAAATTCGAATGCGAGTTTGTTTGTTTATTTGTTGGTTTCTTTGTTACCTTTTCACTCCTAAACCGCTGAACCGATCGCGATGAAATTTGGTACACAGATAGCCTATGGTATGAAGAAGGACATGGGCTACCTTTTTCTCGGGAACGCGGGAGAAACCGCGGGGAACAGCTTGTTTAAAAATAAAAGACGATACAAGTAACGAAAGTACCTACTACTTTACTTTAGGTATTACTTTCGTTAAAGTAACTCTTTAAGGACAATAATTTAAACTGTGATATTAATTTGAAATGTTCTTTTAATCATAATAAGGTGTACCTGTAAACTAGCAATAACGATGCGTCTTGCACGCTGGAACAATTGTTCATCGCTCCAGTCAGGGTGTTGTCGGTGAATACGCGCTGCCACTACGTTGTGCCATCGAAGTAGAAGGATGCCAAATGTCACCATTGCTGGGTTTTGATTCGTACGTGGATCTCCTAGCACTGGGTTAGAAATAACAAATATTATTCCAATTTCAAATGTACATCATATTATTTAGAAGTCGTAAAGGAAAAAGTGGAGAATTCCAATTATGAAGACCCATAATTATGTTGCATTCAAAGCCTGAAAATAACTATGGGTAGTATATAAGTGAGAAGCACTTCGTCGGACGAAGATATGAAATGTGGTAAGAATATTCTGCAAAGAGAAAATAGGGCGTTGTATTAGAGCATCGAAATGGATATCTATGAGCTAATAATTCATTTTATACCAGTTATCAACTTACAAAATAATCTCTCTGGGCTAAGCATCCTCATGTAATGAGGGACAGGATTATTGAACAGCGGGATTCGCTTCGTGTTGCGCAGAGGCATTCCTCTCTCACTTGCTAGACTTCCATTCTGCAATATTTAAATTAATTCTTTGACTTTCCTTAGCTTTGGAGTTTAATTAGTTTAGAAAATAATAATAATGATTTTAAATAATTATCTTATAGCACAGCAAATTTATTTGGCTTTTTTTTTTTTGTTAAAACGGTCAAATGAACACATATGACAGTGATATTAAATATGGGCATAGGAAAGTACGTAAAGAGGCAGGCGTGGCTGCTGAGTGGCACCTGAAATGACCTCATTGCATTCACCCACGCCTCGCTTGTGCTGTACACGAAGCTGCCGTCGATCCACGATGTTATTTGGTTTATCTGAAATAATAATATTCAAATTATTGTATAACAATATTAATATGAGGACACAATGCCATAGAGGAACTCTATGACTATGACAGGTAGGTATACAATATATCTATAATATAAAACAAAGTCTGGTAGTTACATCAAGAACGGCTGGACCGATTTTTATGATCTTTGATTTGTCGGTTTGTGTTTTTGTCCCGAATAGCAGAATAACTAAAAAAAATATACCGGGAACGCGGGTGAATCCGCGGGATCAGTTAGTATAATACATACCTTAGTAAATTTTATAAAATTTATTTGAATTTGGTCCTAATTGTAAAATAAATAAATTAATTCAAGTATTTATTAGGGAGGTTCAAGATAAAGTATTATTGTTCTATTAAGTATATAAATAAAGTTTATGTAAAATAAAAATAAGTATAATCGAAAGGACTTTTTTAAATAGATTATTTTGGTATTATACTCATCTCAATTAAGAGTCCGTTCGGAGAGCTCAGGAACTAACAGACTTTTAAAATCCTATCATAATAATAATTATTATATATGCGCTTTAATGGAAAACGTGGTATGTAAAAAAATATATACTTAATTTAAATAATCATTTCTATATAGACTAAGGTGAGACTCGAGTTGTATGCAACAAACTCGCGCTTAACCAATTTTTTACGTTTGTAGATGCAGCGATTATACAGCAATTAACATTCCGATGCGCTGTTGAAGCTTTTAAGGCAACGTTCGGCCATTCAAAGAGACATATTAGTCAAATTGAGATGCATTCATAAGATGGGTGTATCTGGGTTATGTAGGTCTATTAAGTTTTATTACCAAGAATTCGGCCTTCGGTACCGATCGTTAGTTAGTGGTTAAGTTGCAAAGTATTTGATATCGTAATTAGGTGTTTTGTTGGTATACAAGGATTATTTACTTCATTCTCAATTTATTATTTACTAGCTTTTCCGCGCGGTTTCACCCACGTTCCCGAGGGATCTTGTGTTTTCCTGGGATAAAAAGTAGTCAATATCCAACACTGAAAGAATTTTTCAAATCGAACCAGCAATTCCTGAGATTAGCGCGTTCAAACAAACAAACAAACTCTTCAGCTTTATAATATTAGTATAGATTATTGTTTGTTAATGTGTTCAGAACTACATATGAAAAAGAATTACCTATGCTGTTGTTTCTTATAATTCGTTACTAATAATCGTCATTACTCATTATATCAACTCGTTCATTTACATAAAGTTCGATTTGCATACAAATAAAATACTTTGTCATAATGTTACATGACCTACATAAAAACTATTATTCATTAAAATGAAACTTAATTGAATACAAATATTCGTCCCGCGGTTTTACCCGCGACCGCGATCAGTATAAAATGTAGCCCACATGACCTTCTCCGTCCTGTCAGCTATCCCCGTGCAAAATATCAAGTCGATCCTTCGCTTCGTTACGACGTGAAATTTATAAACATTTATAGTTTGTAAATAAAAATAAAAACCGGCCAAGTGCGAGTCAAACTCGCGCACCGAGGGTTCCGTAAAAACTTCGTCCATCGTTCGTCCATCACGGGAAATGCACAATTTTATTTATTTACCTTGTTTGAGGTTATGCCAAAGCTAGACCTCTAAATTGTATCAGCGCCCATATAACTCAGAGGTCTTTATTAATTGGCGTAACTATGTATGTATGGGGACACCCTTTAATTTTCAACTTTTTCTATATTTTGGAATTTTCCCTTTATTTGTGCTGTAAGTACCTTGCTTTTTGCAAAATTTCGTGATTCTAGGTCAACGGGAACTACCACAAATCAAATAAAAGGGTAAAAAAATTGCGTTTGTTGTATGGGAGCCCCCTTAAATATTTATTTTATTTTGTTTTTAGTATTTGTTGTTATAGCGGCAACAAAAATACATAATTTGTAACAATATCAACTGTCTAGCTATAGCGGTTCTTGAGATACAGCCTGGAGACAGATAGACGGACGGACAGACGGACGGACAGACAGCGAAGTCTTGGTAATAGGGTCCCGTTTTGACCCTTTGGGTACGGAACCCTAAAAATCGATATATTATAGAAATCATCATTGATAAACAAATGGGAAATATACCAAAACATTATATAACGTCTCTCACAGAGCATTATTAGTGATACTTGTATTTCAAGTGGCAAGTTGATAATTAATAATAAATTCTAATACTATGTCAATTAACATAAAAAATTGCATATCTGAAAAATTAACACTTCTTCATCACTCAAAGCACCGTTGTGTACCATATCTCCTTTCAGTAAAATAGGCAAAGGTGGATTGATAACGACAGCAATTGTTGCATACGCTCACTATACAGGGTGTAAGGGACGCCCTCCGCGAACTAATGGGGTGAATTCAGTACATAAGATAAGATACCGGTCGGTACATGAAATTATTTCCGGAACGTCATGGGAATCCAATAAACCTGATTTGTAAATGCATGTAGCGAACTGTAGCGCAGCGAACTGTCAGCCGCCCTCCTCGCGTCGTTCGTTAGAGTATTTCAACATCCATTGCTGTTTTTTTTATTTTAGCTGTTTTATTTACATAAATGGAGAGTTGTGTACAACGAATTTAATTGTAAATTGAAATAAAGGAATAGCAACTGAAAATCGGTGGTGACACATGGACAGACGGACAGACAGACGGACAAGAAAGTGATCTTATAAGGGTTCCTTTTTTTACCTTATGAGGTACGGAACTCTAAAAACGATAAAAAATGATTTTTTTCCGGAGAAAATTTTCGATGGAATATGATTCAAAATAAGGAGCTAAATGCACCCTGTCAGTTTGCGGAGGACCGTCACTTACTCCCTGTATATTTGAGTATTGATCAGAAATACTATGCCGACACTCAATAGTATCAATTACTACAGAATGCTAATAAGCATGATTGATAGCATGGCTCGTGCGCATTTACAAACTGCCTATAAACATTCCATTCATTATATTAAAGCACTCGGTAATGGTGATGATATGTGAACGCAAATGGTATACGTTATGGATGATGATACTTAAAGATCTCATGAAAAAACCTATAAGTTTCTTCAAATGACCAAACGTTTCTACTTACTTGCTCTCTTGGACTATTAGGGCTCTGGCCAGTTGCACGATCATATGCAGCTCTCAGAAAGGGCATGTACTTGGCGCCCTGACAATCCGCGTCGTACATGTGGTCGCACTTGTCCACTGGTATCCGATGGTGCTCGATGGGGCAGCCTGATTCGGATGCCATCACGATCTCGCCCGTTACCACTTGTCCTGCAAGAAAATCTTTGTGTTAGATAAAATTAGAATGATAAGGAGTAGTGCTTCTGTAAGTATTGATACAGTTACAATCTGGTTGAAATAGAGTCTAGTCTTGTTACTAGAACAGTTACTAGACCTTTGAAGTTTTATATAGCAATTTCTCATTTGGTTCTGACTTGAAAATCAGAAGATCTCAAGTGACTTAGGTGCCAATTTCTCGCGTTTTGTTGACCTTTATAAAATACATACAACAATAAATTTAATAATTTATGAAAAAAAAAACAATTTAGCTACTAACCAAAGAAAGCTAGTAGAGCTGTCCTATTTGTTAGCGAAGGCAGTCCATCCTGCCCCCTCATGAACAGTTTTGACAGTGTCCTGGCTCCTGGTCTGTCAGCACCTGCCATCATGTAAACTCCATCGGCGTATGAGGCTGGCGTTTTACGTGTTAGCCGGCTACCTGTGGAAAAAAAAAAAATATAACGATTAAGTACGAGGTTTTCTGATTAAAAAAAAATAAGAATTGAGTCGGGACTCTCGTACTGAACGTATCGAACGTTAAATTATAGTTTTTAGTTATTACCTTTTAGTAATTACCTTTGAATCCTATAAAGCGTCCTTATATCCTACTTTACAAAATTTGTGAATCCAACCCAAAAATGCGAAAAGGTATAGTAATGCTAAATTTTATTTCAAGTGCAAAACGTGTTAGTAAATAGGTATCTTTCACGTAACGGTAACATATTCCTTGGCTTTGATTTGTGATAATAACATCACTCAGGTTCGTAACAGCTGAACGAATTTGGTTGAATAACCTGGGATCCTAACCTGGGGTCATACCATGGAATAACATAAAATATACTTTTTATCCTGGAAAAACATAAAACCCTTCGGGAACGCGGATGAAACCGCGAGGCGGAAGCTTGTTTTTGATAAATGTAAATAATTTGAAATGAGTCATTGGATGATGATTCGAATGTATTATTGTTCAGGTCAAATACCTGAGGCGTGTAAGTATCCAAATTGTTAATTCTTTACCAGTACAAAGCATTATGACTATGTAACATTGCATAGCTAATAAACATGTTGCGCCTACTTACAATTTCATAGCAAAATGTCACAATAAAGTTACAGTAAAAGTTGACTTAATTATCGCCCAAAACGGACTCGCATAATAAGTTCTCAACCAACATACATAGTTGGTTTTAAAAGTTATGAATATTATAAGATAAATAACAAAACAATTCTATGACCTATTTTGTATCCAAATCCAAATGTTTTATTAAATAGTAGTCTTCTGCCCCGCGGATTCACCCGCGTATCCCTATTTTACCCCCTTAAGGGTTGAATTTCCAAAAATCCTTCCTTAGTGGATGCCTACACTATATAAGGTATCTATATGCAAAATTTCAAGTCTCTAGGTCCAGCAGTTTGGACTGTGCGTTTATAAACCTCGGCTATTACCCTATCACATTTATTTAATTTTTTTTTTTCATTTTGCATTGCTTTTAAATTGCTAAACATTTAATGGAAAAAAGCCCACACTGTCAGACTGTAAAAAAAAAAATATATAAAACAATGTAACCTTGCTGAGTTTCTTGCTGGTTCTTCTCAGTTGAAGGCTACTTCCGAACTGGTGGTAACTTCAGTAGCTTCGACGTTCATACGTGCCCTTCTAGGCCCTTAACTGAATAAATGGCTTTGACTTTGAATTTAACCCCGTCAATCAGTTTACCATTTTATGAATACAGACAGAAGAATATGTTTATTTAAAATTGCACATCTTTTGTAGCATGTACCATTAAGGAGGTGCTATACCATTATTACTTGATGTTACTGACATTTCATGCGTTATTCATAGCCACAGACCAATACAGGTGAGTAGGTATCTGTGGCATTCTTACCAAAGACATCTTAACTTAAATTAACTTCATCAAAAGCTCGACTACATACCCACTATACCCGGGCCTATAGGAGCCTCAAGAAAAAATAGATTAGATAATAGACTACGGTATTATTACTTTAATTATATTGTTTTTTTTAGTTTGATCATACGGACTTTACTTACCCACGTGTCGAAATCGAAAGTGAACGTATCCGTTCTTGTCGTTGAGTTCTCACATTAAATAAATGCAACTTTATACAGGGATACTACATGGGCAATGAGCAGTTTTGGTATTATAATTTTTTTTGATAAAATTTATTCCAATATCATGTGTGAGAACTTGTGTTTTTTTTTAAATATTTGTACACATTCATCAGTAAACTGGTAAAAATATTGACTAATAATTTATTCACGTATCTCCCTTTGGGTAAGTATTAGGTACTAGATTAAAAATTCTGCATACATTCTCCAAAATATATACTGTAGAAAACCAATAGATACGAGACCATTCCCATGACAATAATAATAGCTACTGATTATTCGGTGGAAGGTATCCTATCTCGGATACAATTAATAAACAAATAAACACACTTTTGCATCCATACTAACAAGTAGAAATTTCACTTGACTAAATACAAACATACGCTGTAGTGACCCAACATGTAATAATTGGCTCGAAAAATAAAATGACAAGAAAAAGAAATGATGCAATCATGCATAAAATTTAACAGGTCAGTAATTTATGTTCGAGAAATCTGATAGTTCAATGATCATTGTCCCCATTAGAGTTGAGGAGACCGCAGGCGTATTTCAAGAGACAAGTATTTGATGTTTATATAATATATCGATTTACTTTCAATATTACAAGCTACATTGATTTCAATATAAAATAGGTTAACCAAGCTGAGGTGTTTATTATTGTATTGTTTCTATGCCCAGTGGGAAAATATTGTGGGATATGAATGTAATAACAAAATATTAATCTTCCCAATCATAATAATGAGGCAAACTAGATTGGACGTGTTGGATATCTTACTTGAAAAAAAATGTACTGTGTTGAAATTAAATAAATCTATTCAAGCAATTGTTTTTTTTACTCAAATTACTTATTAAAAACATCGATATTTACGTATCCAGTTAGAGTTTAGAACTAATGCTGTGATCAGCATCCTTATTGATATAAGAATCTGTGTATAAGTGTATCGATATAAATGAATAATTATATTTTGGAGTGCGACGGTTTTAGGAAACGTTATACATTTTTATTTCATTGATTTAATTTAAGTTTACCGTTAAATCATCATAAACCTTGCGCTTTAAACCTTATGGTTTTAACTTTTATAACATAATTCGATAAAATTTATGTCTCGATCACTTTATTAAAAAATCATTTATGTTTTAACGGTATTCCCACATCCACATGCATGACACTAAAACGCGATTTTACAGCATTTCATTTTGCAATTATCGTTATTATTTATTTATTTTTTTGGTATTCGAACTCGTAAAACTAATGTCCTTGCAAGTTATAATGAAAACGTGAACATAAAAAGTCTTCATTTGTAATACAAAGATTGCATAAACCTGTAAAATTTTAATTTAAGTAAGTAGGTAGTCTACATTACAGTCATAGAAAAAAAACAAAGATGATTAAAAGATTTTTGGTATTCGTGATTGTTAAGTGAATTATGGTGGTCGAAGTCATATTATAATGTAAAGTGTACGCGTGATTCTGTGGTGGCGTGGTGGCGTGGTGGTGTGGTGGCGCAACACTCGCTTATGTTTGCACGAGTAACGAATTAGGCACGAGGAGATGTTCTCACGTACAAATTATTTCATTGCCTTTATAAACTGCTGATAATGGTTAACATTTATCGATCTATTATAATATATTGCCTTATGAAATAGTTCACGCTATGTCATCAATATGGTATTTGTTGTTCATGTTTGTCTAACTTGATTTTAAGCTGGCGGCAATAGTGACGTAATAAATTTTCCGTACTTTAAAGCTATCTTTGAGACGGTGTATTTTATTTTCGTATTTTTTTTATTGAAGCATTATTGTAAGTATTGATATAGGATAAATAAATTGTTTTAATCGATGTACATAATATGTCAATATCTATTGTATTGCAGCTGTACACAATCGATAGCTATCAATATAGAGGTTGTGAAACCGATATATGACAAATTAATAAGGCCTTTATCTATCGTGTAATCTTGGCATTAGTCGATTCACGTTTTGACCGCGTTACGCAAGAGGTCACCACTGTAACCGAGACAGCCTCCGAAACTGACCATCCGTCATCTTATACACACTTTTAATCACTAAGTACATATTATTAACGTGATATTAAACTTTGTATATTATATTTCATAAAAACAAAATGGCATTATAAAGGATTTAAAACTTTCTGTTTGCTTCAAAAATCACAAAACCATTGTTGTTGAAAACGTATTAAGAGAATGTACAATGCCTTTCACCTCTCCGATATGACGATACTGCCGTTGGTTTTCATAAAAACAATATTTTACTTGACATTTGAAAGCAAAAGTCCTACAGATTGCGACGACGCAGACTATCGGACAATGACAGATTATACAGATTGGTATAACATTTTATGATATTTATTTTTCATCATAAAAGTTACCAATTTTTCTAAATTATAAAAACCATGGATATTCTTTATACATATCTTGTAACGATAAATACCTACCAAGGATTAATGAGAAGATTTACTGCAATTAATCCAACATTCCTCACGATTTTACGATCACCGATGTGCCTATCCACTTAAATGAATAATTACTGTAGATTACCATCGGTCAACACCTGTGAATAGATAAGTGCAAAAAGTCGTTGTAAAGTAATTATTGAGATTACGTCGATAGCTAGGCAGCGCGTTGAAGTCTTTTGTTACCAATGTTCAAACTTCGTAACAATCGAATTTAAATATTTGTTCCAGATTTAAAGATTTTTTTTATCTATATGTATGTATTTACAAAAGAAAAGTATTATATGTAGTAACTATATCAGTTATCTGGCTTCCATAGTACAAGCTCTGCTTAGTTTGGGGTCAGATGGCCGTGTGTGAGGAATAATGTCCCAGAATATTTATTTATTTTATTGAAAATAAACATTATTTAATATTAGTCAAATCTGTTTACAATTAATTAATATTGCGTTCAGTCTAATAAATGTATGTACGTAGCATAATATTTGTTTTGTAATAAATAATGTTTGCGTATACTTTATTATGTTAAGATACGGTTTGCCGAATTTAGCATGTACTGGCGTAATGTATTTATGTGCCATAACAGCTTTTATGAAAAAATAACATACCGGTTTTTTTTTGATAATTTTCAGCATATGACTTTTTCTTTAAATGGCATGTATTTAAATGTGTATCCGAATAATTTGGAAAGTATCGGCTTCGGCACAGTAAAAGTACCTACTAGGTACTAATAGTCTCACTCGTCGAACATGCCAACGCCGTATGGACAAAGTAGTAGCATACGCTACATATACAGACACAAACATTACGAGGTTCGAAATCACATGGCAGTCCTACACCGTTGCTGAATTGAGCTGGCACAGAGTGCAACAACTGTAAATAAGTTATGGTTTCGGAGACGTCAACGCATAATGATATGCAAAAGGCTAATATTGAATAACTATCTGTATTTTACAATTACTTTAAATAAAATCTTAGAAAATGCGAAAAAAAAAAGTATAAGCTACAAAATTTGTAGGTATGTACAAATATCGATTGTTTGCAAGCCTCTTTCATAATTTAGACGTTTTTATGGTTTAAAATAAAATATCTTGATTTCCAAAGAATAGCAATATTAGCAGTACACAAAAGGCAGTAAATATGGATGACTAAAATGAACAGTTACATTAATCCCACAGAAATAAATCATATAAGCGCAGTGACACGAACAAAAACGTGCTGTGATTTCCACTTATTGGGGACAAGTTTCCATAAGAAGTGTTACATTTATGAAAATTTTATCGAGTATACAGTTATTTATTGTAGTAATTGTTGTCTGTAATTGTAACTCGTTCATAACTGTGCCAAGTTCCCTAATAAATAGCATGTGACATAGAGTTGTAATGATGATATTTTATTATATTGTGAGATATTTTATCTGAATATTCTAAAAAAGTTACTTACAAAAAACATAAATTCGGATGCGAGTTTATTTGTTCCGCTTACAAAGCTTATTCGCCAAATCGCTCAAATAATCTTAACAAAAATGTAGCGTGTTAAACAGAGAAGTATGCATTAATATGAGACATGAATCCTGGGGAGACTTTTGGAGTGAAATTGTCCAGGTAGAAGCTAAAAACTTAGTAGAGTAATGCTAAGTAAGTTATTGAAATAAAAGGATTTTATTTATAAAATTAGATAAATAGATCAAGTCATATCTGTATTATCTATGCAGCTACAATTTTGGAACCTAAATAATGCCTCAGAATAATGCAAACGACCATTAATTAAAGAGATAAAAGTGTAAGTGGCCAGTATTTATTCATCAAAATAAACGAGATTTAAGATTAAAACAAGGTTACGTCGATAAATCAAACCGCAAAACTAAATTGGTCTTGATTAACGTCATTCCAAACAATGACAGCTGACAAAGAGGTTGAAATTCGGCTGAGTGGCCGATAGTGTTGCAATCAAAATTGGGTGTTTGGTTTCCTATTACAAGGTAATGTGTTTTACTATAATTCAACATACCGACTTATTCAACTTCGTATGGGTATAACATTACTGGATTTCATATGAAAACTATAATAAATGACCAATACGATAAAGTTTGCTATTTTTTATTTATTGCAAATACAGTACGACTAACTATGTTCGCTTTACAATGAATATATTTTTTCAATATCTAATAAATTATGTACAAATATTCTGGGACAAATAAAAATTTGTATTAAAATAAAAAGCACTACTACAATATTTGATTAGCATATTGAGTTTGGGCTTCGACAATCACCTGATAGAAACTAAAATAATAAAAAAAACTGTCCGCTCGATCTCTTTGTGGAAAATATTAATAAAAATCACTTACCGACCGATCCCCAGTCTGGGTAGGCTCTATTGTTGAACCAGCCATCATAGCGCTGCTTTTCGTAGTACACCTCTGAAAAAAGGTTTGCTTGTGTTAAAATTTGTGCTGAGTAGGTATATAAGGAAATAAAAACATTTAATATAATTGGTCGTACTTTAATTATTGGTGTTGTTAAACTAACAGGTGATAGCAACTTTTTGCAATTTTGAATATAAATTGTTGATCATAATATCAAAAAC
Source organism: Tetheella fluctuosa (assembly GCA_951216915.1). Taxonomy (NCBI): domain Eukaryota; kingdom Metazoa; phylum Arthropoda; class Insecta; order Lepidoptera; family Drepanidae; genus Tetheella; species Tetheella fluctuosa. Next base: position 7,684,967 of record OX578227.1, on the reverse strand, counting down.
ATCAAATTTTGCATTTACTAACTATACAAAGCCGCCCAAAAGAAATTTTCTGTAGGCATATGTATTATATATATATATTTTTAATAATCAGTTTTTAACACACTATATTTGGAATGAAAACCCCGAGTTATTTACCCACTGGCTAACTAAACAACTCCACACAAACATCCAGTACCTGCAGGCAAAAAGTGACATGGAATTTTGATTGGTTAGCATACTTGATTAGCGCTTATCGGTGTGTATATGCATTGCATACGGAGTCGGTGGTCCAGGCTCGTTTTTATCCGCCGTCGTTCCAGATACGTGCGCGAGCGTACCTATCAAGACCTTGCTCGGATCGCGATCGTTCTAGCCGAGATATGTACGTGCATTGTAAATGAACTCCTAGTTACGTAACCTAACAATCATATCAGTCTGTAAATCCTTACTTTGTACCCGTATTCTTGAATATAGACATAATATGTAAATGAAGTATCTACATACATATAGCTACTTTAAGATCTAAAATTGATTTTTTCAGTCAATAAAAATAAAGTATGTTTATATGACATGACAAATCGTACCTTTATCGTTATGTTAAATTAATATTTCCTTTCAAATTTAATACTTGTGAACGGGGTTAAAATATTATTATGAGTTGTTCCACTTGTCTGGTCTAATGGTTCAATTAATCAAAGTCTATTCAATAAACATTTGCATATCTGACGTGACTTTAATTTCTACGGCTCGGTTAAAAAAACAAATCTATTACTTTACCATTGATCTATAAATTGGAATGTCATGTTAGAATATCAGTATGTATTTGGAGCACTACGTATGCAGTTAAAGGATATATTGGACAAGAACTATGCTATAAATTACTTAAAGCTAACATTATAGAGACACATTGACGAGCCCGTGTTGCGAGGACAAATCGCTTCACTTTACAAATATAATCTCGAGTACTTAACGAAGGTAAGTAAATTATAATGTATCTTAGATCATTTGGTATAGTATGAACAACATTGATACTAGTATAAAAGTTTATTAGATATTGTGTAACTTTATTAATGTCAGCAATTAATATATTTAATAGAAAATGATAAAGAATGTTTGTAGCTGTGACACCTGCGTGTACGCATTTCTGCTACATGTATCTTTCATGAGCAATTATAGTTGCGGCAATAGCTCAGAAATTGTTATAAAATACCCACTGAATATCTCTGATATTATTTTATTAGATCCTAGACATGACATACTTATTTGTTATGGTCATTTATTTCTTATTGTAAACCAATAAATCAATTGAAACATGTCACACGTTATCAATTGTGGGAAAATATCGACCTAATTGTGAAATTTCACCATACTACAACTTTAAAATGAAAGAAGCCAAAGTCAAAGCCATTTGTCCAGTTTAGGCCCTAGAAGGGCACTTATGAACGTCGAAGCTACTCAAATAACCACCGATTCAGAAGTCACCTTCAACTGAAAGCGGCAAAGCTACATTTTATATATATATATATATATATATATATATATATATATATTTTGGACAGTCTGAAAATGTTGGCTTTTTCCATTAAATGTTTAACAATTTCTAAAGCAATATATAATAAGCATAAATAACAAATGAAAAGAAAAATAAATAGTTAATAATAGATTTTTATTTATTTTTACATAAATATTGCAGCCACAAATGTTTGAATCATTTTTACACTACATAAGTGTCAGGGACAACGCAAGCGATGCATTAAAGAAGCGATGCGGACATATGAATCAGACCTGTTACTTTTGTGCTGTTACTCTAAAGGCCAGCATTAATCTTCTATAGAAAGGTTACCTCACTTGCAACAATATATCACATACATACACTACTCCCATGTATACTTATGTACTTTTGTAATGTATAATACAAATAATTCCCATAAATCAATTAGAGAAAAGAACATACAACATGTTGCAAAGATACAAAATGATGCTATCAACAGATCATTCGTTAAGATTGTTCGTTTATTATTATTTTTAGTACCAGCCTTCCACCCCGCGGTTTCACCCGCGAACCCCTATTTTAACCACTTAGGGGTTGAGTTTTCAAAAATCCTTCCATAGTGCTCACCTATAGTGTCAAAGAAACTCACATGAAAATTTTCAGGAGTTTGGGCTGTGTGTTGATATGTCAGTCAGTCAGTTATTCTTTTATATATTCTCGTATATAGATTTGAGAATTATCATTTAATTGCATACAGTAAAATGTAGGAGCTGGCAATTAATTAAATAAAATGAATGTAATATGAATTCAAAAAGATCTAACAAACTGATAACAAACGCTAAAAAAACGTCATGGGTTAGATGGACATCTACTGATTGTCATTGATTGATAAACGACGTCTAATCAAGATAAGAAAAGGGTAGCTGAATAAAAAGAAAGGCGTTTATTATTTTATAATGTAACGACTCTGTCAGTAGCCCTCAATATGACAATCAGTGGGTGTGACAGCGGTGGAGTGAACTTGTAAGTTCTCTGGTTGAGTTGAGTGCTCTAGTTTCGTAATTCGAATCAGGAATGCGGCTTCTCTGCCATGAGTTGACAATGTTGAAAGCTCAAAGAGAGAGAGCGTGTCGGTCAAGTGCAAACAAGACGTACATACTAAGCGATGATGTTTGTACAGTATAGACCGGTATTTGTGATAAAGATCAGATGTCATTTATTCAGCAACTGAATAAAATTATTCAATTAGACCATCAGTACTGGACGAAATATCTAAATCTTACATATAAAATCTGTGTTTGTTTGTTCGTACTCTATGCGTTCCCAAACCGATGAAACGATTGCAATTAAATTTGATACGCAGATAGCCTATAAAATGGAGAGGGAGGGACATAGGCTACTTTTTTTTCTCGGGAATGTTGATTAACCGCGGGGCAGGAGCTAGTATCTAATAAATTACATAAACTTAAGAACTCAGATTTTAGCTCATAGAGTAGATGTTTTAAGAAAGCAAAACTTCGCATGGGCATGTCTTCAAGTATATAGGTATCTATACGTACATATTATATCAAGTAATGTTAATGAAATTGACAAAAATGGTAAAAATATGAGCACGACTTCTATTACTTAGGTAAAGAACTAGATAACATTTAAAGACAATAAATAACATACGGTCACATGCAGAGATGCTGACATGTTCAATAAGTAGGTTAAAGTGACTTATATGAATGTGTATTAAAATGTATGCGTAATTTATCTAATCGCCCAGTTAGAGTAATTTGTGATATGAATTATGCCTTTATTAATTTACTACATCTGTCTCGGAAAAGCTCTGAAAGTAGATTTTTGTATGAAATTATATCGTTATTTTCCTATAATTTCAAATTTGGTCCGACATGAAAAGTTATTCAACATGAAGAACCCAACATAGGTTTTCGAAAAACTGTAACTTGTAACTTAAAGATGTAACTTGCTTTGGTTTCTAATTATTTTAATAACTTAGATCACCTCAATGATAGAGTTATGTACTGAGACTGAGTATAATTAATTAAGTCGATAATATTTTTAGGTCAAGCTGTGGTATGCGATCGATCAAATATCTAAGTATAAATTGGTACTATTGACAGGTGGTTAAAATATTAAATCCTACCCAAAAGCTTGTCGAGTATATTATAGTATATTTATTTACAATCAATGTATAAAATACAAACTATGATATATAGAAAACATCCTCAAAGCCCTCGCTGCTGTCGATAGGCAAGGTTCCCAACAGGCTGGCAGCGTTCCCTTTTTGGATGGCCAAGCTTATGCGTTGGCGGAAAAAGCTCCCAGCCCGTCGGTCCCCCGAAACCTCGATGAGCTTGGATGATAAAATCCGAAAATTTTGAGTATATTATTACAAATTCATAACCGTATGGTCAATATATTTTTAAGGCGTAAAATTTGTGGTTGAGTCTCTTTTCCTGCGTCTAATTTCTGTTAGACTCTTTCTTGTACACTTTATTATTTGTGGTAAATGTTATGCGTGAGGACGTTTGCTATACAAGTGTTACCGATAGCACATAAAGATTATAATAGATAGAATAAAAAGAGGAAGCAAAAAAATACTTCGTCAATAAAATTGGGTAATTGCTTCAATTAAATCCAAACTTAGTCTGAAAACGTGAGTCAATTAGAAGATTGGTATTTGGTTAGCCAATATCATTATACGATATAGTTACCTCTTGTAAATTATCTGAGGACACGATGTTCCGTTGGGAACAAAAAGCGGATCCGGTATCGTGCAATTACTACAATATGTCGTGTTTTTGCACTAATAAATGTTTTTACTATGAAATGAGATCATGACACACATCGTGCGGTCATCAGACTAACAAATTTTTAACTGACTTGATTTAACTAATTGCTTTTGCAGGTTATAACCAATTTGTTTAATGGATGTGACTTGATAATATGATTGTTGCGGTACATTTTAAATTTAAATAATTTGTATAAAAACTATTATTAATTAAAATAGCATCTTAGTATACTCATTCTCAAATTATTATTTTTATTAATTATTCACTAGCTATCCCCCGCGGTTTCACCCATGTACCCGAGCAAAAAGTAGCCTATGTCCCTCTCTATGCTATAGGCTATCTGTTTACCAAATTTCATCGCGGTCGGTTAATCGGCTTAGGCGCGAAATGGTAACAAACAAACTCACATTCATATGAATGATGTATGATATTTTATTAATTAAAAAGCATTTCTATAAATAGTATTACACATATCAGATTCCTGTAAGTGATTACTTCGCCTTACCCATGAAAAATAATTATTCTCAGTTAAAATTGTGGAAGAAATTTTCAAACATTAAATAATAATAATAAATATTCTCATTACTCATTAAGGTGATTTTACATAAGTAATATGAAATAATAAGTAATTATAGTCCCTATATTTATTGTGTCCGACACTTAACAGCTTGGCTATCAAGTGTTAAGTGTTTATGTAAAAAAATAACAAGGAAGTGGTTTAATGCTTGATAAAGTCATCAAAGTAAACAAGTGTGCATACTTTGCGTATATCTTTACATACTGATGTAAATAATCAGATATTTTATAGGTATTGATGTGACTGATTAAATTTTACCCAATTATCGGGATAAAAGATTATGTATGTACTTATTCTTATATGGACAGAATATTTTCTATTCTAACGCATTTAGACTTTTCCATAATATAGTTTTATATTTATTGAAAGACAGAAACATTCATGACATATATATTTTTTGTTTTAGTTTATAATTTGAATACAGATTCTTTGCTATGTAGATAATAAATTTGCTATGTTTTCAAAACTTTGAGACGCATGATTAATGAAAAATGAAAATGAAAATATTTTTTATTCAAATAGGCCTTCACAAGCACTTATGAATAGTCTGGCAAGGTATATGTATGTTATAACAAAAAAAGAAAATAAACAAAATGATGAGTGACTTAGTTAATAAATAAATAGCAAATTTAAGCAGACAGATTATAATAATAAATTTATTTATTTCAAACAATTAAATCCGTTGACAGTACGTATTGAAACTACAACAAATGTCAGGAAAAGATGTACAATTAAATAAATTAATAAATGTCATAATTAAAACTAAACTAAAATGAGTTTAGTTTACAAATGTTTTTATGTAGCATGTATCATACAAGGCTGCGATTACTGTTAGTTGTCGTTTCGAAGATGTATTTATTAAGTTTACACCTACACGTGGCGGTTAAGGTGAGCCTTAGTAACGAACATTATCCGTTTGTCTTGCTACTAAAACCCTGTCAGATTTCCATAAAAAGTTCAATTGAAGCTTCTTTATGGTAGCAATAGGATTGTTTAACGAAATCAGTCATTTATCATATTTTTTCAGTTGTGAATACCTATTAACTTAATGATGTTAACATATTTATTATAATAAGCATGAACCATTATGTTCTGTCGACAAACCTTACTACCTACGGTTTGACGGAATCATTTTTGTTATTTTTTTTTATAAAGTTTATATTTAAGTACCTAATATATTAGTAGGCTGGCGCTTACCTCGGGCAACGTATTAGTCTCGCAATTAAACGAGGTATCGTCACCAGCTTTTTGAGAACCCTGCCTGCGGGTGGCGATCTAAAGTTCTAAACGCAGTTTTTATCTTTAATTATTTTCATATATTTTATTACTAGCTGTCTCACGCGATTTCACCCGCTTTCCCGAAAAAAAAGTAGCCCATGTCCTTCTCCATACCATTGGCTATCTGCTCACCAAATTTCATTGCTATCGGTTCAGCAGTTTAGGCGTGAAAAGGTAACGATAACGTAAGGTGCGATATCAGAGTTGGTCCCATATTAAAAGTTGTTCATATTGACGAGTACTTCAACCCCTGAAAGTATGTCCAGTGACTAAAAAATCTGTAAAACTGTTGTAAATAATATATATAAATAAAGTTTTGATCGTGTCACAAATTTGAGATGACTTGTATCGTTAGGTCATCAATTTGGTCTTAGATTACAAAAAGTGGCCTTCACTCGGCTTTCACTCTCGCGACATATTGTCCTATAAGACCCGATGAGAGAACGTACGATCAATAATTTACATACACGCCTCTCATCTCCTAAATGTGGTGGACACACTCTTCCATGAATATTTCATGTATGAATAAGTATATACGTATTTATTGAAAAAGGCTAATAAATAGGAATACGTATCTTTCTATAACAAAACTGTTCTGCTGCTGGCCTGATAAATAATATAAAATGTATAGCTCTACATACTTATCTAATATAATAAGTGGACAAAGAACTAACAATAAATACAGGAAATGCCTTGGTTCTTTGCATGGCTCTTTAAATGTCAAAAAATGTTCAGGAATTGACGATGAATACGTTAGCAAGCAACTACCTACCAGTTGGCAAATACAATTGTTTCAATAGTTTGCTTTGGCTTAATCCGTACAGCCGACGTGATATGATGTGAATACCGATTTGATATCGGTTTTTTTTTATTTATCTATTATTGATATTATGTGCCTATATTAATATTTTTATTTCAATGGATCTCTCTTCCTCAATGATGCAATGGTTAGAAAAAAGTGCAAATAGTTTACAAGTTTTTATGCAGGTTCCGATGAAGTCAAGGGTCTCGGACTGCAATTATTAAATTAACCGTGACCTCGTCCAAGTTCTCCAAGGAGATTATTATTTCCGGTAGAAAAATTAAATGTAAAATATTAGGTATAACATCGGAGCGTATTATGTGCATTATAAAGAATTAGCGAAGGAATTATGAATTTGTCTTTTTTATTTTCTAAACGTGATTATAAAACTGGTAAGAACCTGACTTATGTACACGATATTCACGTAGACCCAACCTTGACCCGTCGGAAGCGGAAATGCACTCAAGGTCACGGGGAAATGTATCACGGCAGGTATCGTGCTATAGCCGAACGCACGCGCCTAAAATGTCAAGATCTTGACGTCACATAAACAAGTTCAAGTGTTAATGGTCGAGAATTCAACGTAAATAGCTTTACAACTGGAGTATTACGTGGTGTTACGTATACCCTTGATCAATGATATAATATACTACATACAGTTATTGTAAGCTTTTTTACGTATTCGTAGTTACTTTGGTACACGGCTTTATCGTTGTAAACGTTTACTAAGTATTTTGGAAATAAAGAAATAATAAAAAATAATTAAAAAATTAAAAATGTCACCGATTATCCAAAGCTAACGTGCCAATGCGGCAACGGGGGCGGTACCTGGCAGGCAGACAAATGTTATCCTTTGAAGAAATTGCACTGAATTGCGAACGAGGATTTGTGTATAGAATATTTTGTGAGTCATGGGCTAAATGCGAAGATATCCGTTATCACAAAGGCATAGAGGACAAAGGAGTATTAATTATGTGTATTTAAAATATGTATAGTAAACCAAGTCCATGAACTACAATATATCAGCGGCATGCGCATACATGCCGCTGATATACTTATTTCAAATAGGGATCTGCTAACATTTTCTTTATTTCTATGTACTGTAGGTTGTTAAAAACATTTTAATTGGACTTCATAATGAAGTCACGACGTGCTTAAACTTAAGAAGGTACATATTTTATATTATGAACGACGTTTAACCTATCTACTCCAAATATTTTTTACTAAAGCACAATATTGAATACTGTATATACTACTACTGTATGTACTATTAAGAAAATATTATATTTTTCGTTTATATAAATTTTTGCTTAAACATTATCTCGGCTAGATTGAAACTACGACGTAGCCGAAGTAAATGAGCATGTTAGCTAAATATAAATAGAAAATTGCTTTCAAACTCACTTGAGAACATACACCATGGTACTTTTAGATTTGATTGACTAGTTTTATGCCCGAATGTAAGTGCTTGTATCACACTTAATATTATAAAGGCGAAATTTTGTGAGTGTGTTTGTTACTTCTTCACGCTCAAACGACTAGACCAATGTTAATGAAATTTGGTATAGAGACACCCTGAATTAACATATAGACTACTTTTTATTCCGGGAAGATCCCTCGCGAACACGGGTAAAACCGCGGGGTCGGTTACTTAGGATTTAAAAAGTTTGATGTATTAGTATTTGAGTTTATAACTGAGCGCGATGAATATGAAACGACACTTTTTATTCCATACTGTATAATAAGATCTGTGTAGTAAATCGTGACTAAACTACACGCTGTAATGAAGAGGTGTCGGTAAAAACACATAGCAACATCCACATCCTTATTGCATAGCAAAATAAGTTAAATCTTAAGTCTAGTTAAATGAGACATGAGATGAAACTTAAGTATTATACAAGTACTATATTTATATAAAGCGTAAAATTCCTGATATAAATTGCATCACTCGAGTAAAGAATAAAATGAATGATCCGTTACTGAATGTGTATGAACTTTAAGTAAGTACCAGCATGTCTGGTCTGATACATCCGTCTCTACATCCTTACCAATAATAATGTGTTGGTTGGCTATAAACCGACTCCGTTGAGAATTTTAATTGAAAATTAGAAGAACCTATATGTTCTTAGATCTAAGGAATTTTGATGATTAATATTAAAGCTGGATATTTTTTATTTGCGTCACGCTATATTTAAAAAAAACTGAAGTATGTTCGGAAATAGCGGCTTCTCATATAATTATTATCTGTTTTATTTTTACTTTTTACTCGCTGATTGTAGTCTCAATTATTATTCATGTTTAAATGCCACACGTTTTTGGATTACGATCTAGCATCAAAACATTATATTCTTTCTTTGGTATAAAATTTGATTGTCGTCTGTTGTGTGTACCAAATAAATAAAAAAAAAATATATTAAACTCAATTCATAATTATATATTTTGGATTTTTAAAGTAAGTATGTAATCAACTTTGAAATAAAGATATTGTTTTTAATTAATTAAGAAGGTGATTATTTACGTTGTTGATATGGTTTTAAATAGAGATATAAGATAGCAACAGCAGATAAAAAGGCGAATAAAAAATTTACTATGTCCAATGGTTATAATCGTTTTCTGAGAAACCTACTAGGTAATATTACTACTATAAATGCTTGTTTGTTTGTTTGTTTGTTTTCCTCAAAAGTTAATGGCTACACGGATTTGGATGATGATTTGTCAAATATATGCTATACAATACACGCAGATAAATAAATCAGTTTGTGCTACAATTTTATTAAATGAAGACGGGATATAAAAAAAATACATGTATACCTGGATTGCAGTGGACTAGCACGATCGTCATGAGCACCGTGACGAACACCAGCATGGACCAGCATCTCGTGCTCGCTACCACGACCATATTGCGTGTTCAGACCCTGCAACAATATCAACACAATCATCTATTATCGATTTTATGCCATTATTAATTACGAGTTTGTTAATTATACATCTTTAAGTTGTGAGATTCGTACGTCGTAATTCGATTAAAGTTGTAAGGTTAATAATAAGTTAATCACTAGTTGATCTATCGATCGACAAAAATAGCCCACAGTGACAATCGCCAAAAAATCTATGTCGATCGTACACATTACACACGTAACTCGTTTATTTATTTTTGTTTAATTGCATTGCACGTGTTAAATCTGTAGGTACCTTAAAATATTCCTCCCTGCATAATTTATAATTGACCAAATTATCCACCCACGATCCTAGGAGGGTTGAATTTAGGAAAACTCTTATAAAAGAATAAGGAGCCTGTGCAAAATTTCAAGTCATTGATTTGATTTGATTTGCAAAATAAAGTTTCTAGGCCATAGGTTGTGCGTTGATATCAGTCTGTCAGTCGGTTTCTGCTTTCATATAGGATACAGACAGATAGATAGATTCTAGCTTGAAGGTCGGACATTGGATTCTTTTGACCACAAAAATTTAGTATTTACTAACTTCACTGATGCAGGTGTGTATTGATAAACTTATATACGACTATCACATAAAATATCTTCATACAACATGACTGAAGTATTGATTCTGGCCACCATCTTAAATTACAAAAAAAATTACAACAAAATTATAAGAATATTAGCTACACAATTGTTATTTTAGGTACCTACTAATAAACAGATATTCCAAATTTCTTACTAGTTTAGTTTTCAGATAGACCCCAAAAACTGAAATGGTCTAAAGCTGACAAGTGTAACGGCCCGCCACTTCTTTATTTTTGAAGATGAAGTTGAATAAAAATATATTTGTACACAAATACTAAATAAGTTTTAGATAATGACATCCCACATGCCAGTTTCATTTTTTTATCGGCTCCTTTTTCATGTACCTATAATAATTAAATGAATCCAAATTATATTATTTTATATTCAATACTAGCTTCTGCCCTGTGGTTTCACCCGCGTTCTCGAGGGATCTTGTGTTTTCCCGGAATAAAAAGTAACCTATAGCCTTCCTCGATAAATGGGCTATCCAACACTGAAAGATTTTTTTAAATCAAATTAGTAGTTCCTGAGATTAGCGCGTTCAAACAAACAAACTCTTCAGCTTTATAATATTAGTATAGATTCAGTTTTGGGTATACAAGCTAGATAGAGACCCATGACACGCGGGCGGATAGACAAACTGACAGACAGACAGACTTTACAGCTATTAATACTCTGTTTGCCTATTGCGCACGGAACCCAAAAAAATGGTGCATGAGCATGATATAATAAATGGCATTAATCAGTCAAAGTCAAAAGTTTGAGGTCGACGAACTTAAAGTTCACACAGCAATTCGTTCACTCGATCGAAATGTGAACCTCGCTCTTTATGTAGATAATTAAGGTAAATTATTAAATTCTTGAAAACTATTCTCGTAATTTTCACATTACACTTTGTAGGTGTTATTGAATTTTTACAAGCTTTTATTTAACTTGCAAGTTATCTATGTATGTATGAATGGACTATGTTTGTTAAGGTGGAATCTTGCAAGTGAATTTTACCCACTTCCAGCGATCGGATTAACTTGATATTTGGTATAGGTAGGTACATTAGTATATTGAAAGACAATGCAAGTACACTCAACAAAAGTACAGTCACCAAAAAAGCTTATATTAATTATTTTTTTTAACATAAACTTATCTATCTATATAAATAAAAATGGATCGCCAAAATGTTTGTACGTGCATAAGTTCCGAACGACAGCACCAAATTGGATTAATCTTTCTTTTATGTGATCGTTATTGTCAGGAGAAGGCTCATATAAAGAAAAAATAATAGTTTTCATATCCATATTCCTTATTGCAGTAAACTACAAGTATGTCGATTAATGTTGTATAAGTACCAAATTTTTATGAACTTAATATTTGTAATATCTATAAATTTTAAGTGAGTCGCCACTAGGGTGCGTTGTAGTTGTAAGTTACATTACACGAATGTATGCAACATAAAGTACAAGCAATAGCTACTTGATTATGTAATGAACAAGAATTACCGTAACATTATGTTTTGATAGAAACAGTTAACCCAATTACTTAACTATATCATGGAACAATTATCATACTATATAATATATTACACCAAAGAGCAGGTTTTGTACTAAAATATCAATCCAAATGAAACAAATCATATTATCTATATACAGGGTGATTTAGGGGTACGCAGGCGAAACCACGGGGTGGAAGGTTAGTTATATTAATATCGTATAATTTCGATCAGTATCAATAAAAATAATAATAAATAATAATATTAAATTTCATAAAAATTTCGTGAGTGACAGTTCATGATGACAAATATTTCAGGAAAATATAACCTAATAGATAGACTGGTGAGCATCGCGCAGCGCCTCAAATATAGGTACCTATCGATTTTAATTGTTGGAAAGTGACTGTCTTTGCAGGAGCGGTATACATACATACATCATTCTATTTATATCACTGCATTCAATTTCTTTTTCCGCGGCCTCGATCACGCCAATATCTTTTATTCCCCTCAGCTAATTTAGATGCATTCCGATTCAGAATATTTCAGAATTTATGCAAATGCGTTCTATGGTTTCGGAGATTAGCGTGATCAAATAGATAAACAGAAAAAAAATGTCTATTTGCATTGCATTCTGTTACTCATCCTACATCACCCCTAACCAGTTTTGTTAAATGTATTCAATGTACACATTGATTATACAGTTTTATTATATGTGTATATTTATATAAGACTAGCTTTCGCCCGGCGGTTTCACCCGCGGTCCCGAGTGCTCCGATCGCGACCAAACCTTACAGAATTATCCGCGGGGCTAATTAGAAGATTGTCTGAAAATTTCATCGTGATCGGTTCAGCGGTTTCGAAGTCTATAAGGAACATACATACATACATACTTTCTCTTTTATATATATATATAGATAGATGAACATACCTACCAAAATATGCGTTGTCTACCTGTCTCATTAGCTTTTATAATGGATAATATATCACAAGGACACAGTCGGAATGATGTTCCGAGATGTCTGGCCCACATTATTATGCGGTATTGCAACAGATCCACTCGTAGGATCCTACGTGGTGTAACCATCGGTAACAGTACCATATGAGGATATATACTTTACATTGTACCTGACTGTTTATCAGAAATAATAATGTTAATGTATTGACAAAAGATTCTTACTTATCAAGTTTTTTACGGGGAATTAATTCTGCTGAATATTGACTGGACTTCTTACTTATATTATTAATGCAAATGTTTGTGTGTGTATCAGCTCCGTAACGGCTGAACAGATTTTTATTAAATCGGTAAATATGTACTTTAGATCCTTGAATAGGACAATAAGACTGCAGAGGGCAATTAGCTTTAGAAATACGAAAGTTATTGCGTATATTTGTTACATAATCACGCCGCGCTAGGACATAATTTGACACATAGATAGATAAATGGATGGAATAAAAGAAGATATTTTTTTGTCAGGGTAATGTAAGATCACTTGAGAACGCGAGTGAAGTATATATTAATTTAATATCCTTGTCAAATTTTGATGATGTAACTACCTTAGTATTAGTAAAAATTCATACATTTTAAATAAATTGTTAGAGTTCTCTCTGCAAAAAGACATAAACGCGTTAGGTGGTGATTTGATCATCTAAAAACTACATGTGACTGTAATTTATCTAATCAAAGAATCGAATCCTTTCTATTTTATTTCATTATTATTAATCGATCTAGTTTTGTCATTAATATTTTATTTCCAATAGTTACTTGTTCTTTGTTTTGATATTATTAAATATTCTAAAATAGATAATAAATAAACTAGTACAAATTATAAAAACCTTGCTGAGATTCTAGCCGGTTTTTCTGCGACTGACTTCGGAACCGGTGATAACTTCAGTAACTTTGACCTTCAAGTCCTAGCTAGTACCTGAACTGAATGAATTAATTTGCCTTTATATAATATTATGTTATAATTTAGATATTAATAATTTTAAAGAAGATCGCCGATTGTACAGTAAAAATACAATTGAGTAGTAATGAACTTTTTTTTTAACGTAATATTTATAATAACATAGATTTTAATAAGGAATAGAATATATATTCTAGTATAAATAAGATAAGTAGGTATAACAAGATCAAACAATCATTGTAAAAAAAAATATTATATTGTATTTGCGCGACAACATAGATGTTGTAAGATTAACAATAACAAATAATATAATAATATAACTTAATCTAAAAAGAGTACGGACCACGAGTCTCTAGAATGTAGATTACTTTAAATAAAAAAAGTATTTGGTGTACAATATTATATAATTATATCTATCTATCTATGATTATTGAACCTACCTTACAACATCCTACAGTTTCACCCGCATTTTTGAAAGAAGAAAGAAGAAATTCATTCATTTCAGAGAAAGATTCATATTTAACTAGCTGTCCCCTGCGGTTTCACCCGCGTAGTGATATAAAATATACTTTACGACCTATTCTCAGCAGACCTACCGAATATACACAAAAAAAAAACATAAAAATCGGTCGAGCCGTTTCGGAGGAATTTGCAGACAAACACTGCCAAAGTCAAAGCCATTTATTCAGTTTAGGTCCTAGGAGGGCACTTATGAACGTCGAAACTACTGAAATTACCACCGATTCGGAAGTCGCCTTCAACTGAGAAGAACCGGCAAGAAACTCAGCAAGGTTACATTTTTTATATATTTTGTTTTTTTTTTTTTAGACAATCTGACAATGTTGGCTTTTTTCCATTAAATGTTTAACAATTTTTAAAGAAATATAATACACATAGACACAAAAATGAGAAAAAAAAATAAGAAAAATAAATAAAAAATAATAACCTGAACAAGTTCAAATTTTAACAAAAAAATAGTATCTCTAATACTAAGTACTGGCTTTTGTATAAGTATGAACAAGGTGCACTTGTGCAGAGTGCAGCTATTTCCAGACATCTTTATCTTCAATGTAATGAGCTACTTTGTAATAGGCTTTTTCTTTCAAAACATTCTTTATGTGAGATTTGAATTTGTAATCAGTCATCTTGGTAACTGAGAGAGGTAATTTATTATAAAAGCGTACACTACTTCCAAGTAATTACTTTTTAACTTTGGTTAATCTAAAATACGGAACACAGTGACACGAGAATTTTATATATTATTAAAATTATTAAAATCAATCTATGAGACTAAGTAGGTATTATAGGTATGCATCACATATAAAAATATATGGAAAGTATTAACGCTTTAGGTGCAAATAATATCAAAATATTATACATACTTATACTACTTACATAATAAAATTGAAAATTCTATACTAATAAATTAATTTTAAGACAAATATATTAAATTTATTAGACATTGAAAGCCTTTTGAGTCGATCATAGTTTAAAGGTTATCATTATTTAATCGTAAACGTAAGTAATCAAATTGATATAAAGCATCTATCTCTTGAAATTATTTTATTTTAAATCTATTCCTGGTATTTTTTTCGTATTTGTAACGCAGAATATTTCCGTATGTTAAAAAATATTTATTTGAATGTTCAAATACAGAAAACATATATTTAGGTCATATTAAGGTCAGATTAGGTTCGACTCGTGTATGTTGACATGGGCCGGGCAATGCTGACCTTGCGTACCTATTGGACTTTGGATGCAATTACTCATTATACTCTCATTTTGGCCACCATATTACCCATGAACAGTTTTGAGTAGGTGCTAATATAAATGTTCATGTTGACAACTTTTTAATAATTTTATGAGCTTTTCGGTTAGAAATCATGTAGGTACTATTTTTTTGTAAGGTCGACATACAAATATCATCTTGTAATATGTTCTCGTAACAAAATTCTTCTCATGATCATCCGATAAACATTTGAATTTGAAGAATAAAATAATGGGCGGTCATGTATAATTGCGCTTGGGCAATCGGCGCGTAAATTTGACCCATTTGCTGACAAGGCCAACTTGCCGAACTGGCAGCTGCCAGCCAGTATTGTGCGCGCATCAAGCAAGACTATCTTCTCCCGCATCTGAACCTCGAACCAAATTAAGAAACCCTTATCTCGCAAAAAACGCAATATTCTAGATAATTATTATCTCAAAGCTATAATTACTGTAGATGTTACAAAGGTTCTATAAATGTTGCATTTGTACGACTTTAACCTGATAGTCAATATCCAATTTCTTACTCGATCTACGAACACACAATTCAATAATTATATCGATGTGTCACGTTGTCACGTAGTAATAGCACAGTCTATGTAACTTTTTCTTACAGGCGGCCAACGGACACGTCTAGACAGAGTAATCGTGCGGGGCTTGCGGGGTGAGAGAGGGGCGGTAGTGAGCCCAAGCTGCCATACACTCGCTTGGGACACAATGCAGCAATTACGAATAACTATACAAAGCGGCATTTCGCGTAACTTCAAACGCGATAGACCACTGTGTGTAATTACGCTGTGGTAATAGTTAGTATTTTATGGATGTATGCTAGCTACTGTTGAAGTTCTATTGTTTTTGTTTTTCACATATATTAAGTATCTATAAGTTCTTATCTCTTTTCCTTTACATTTGTAACCTATTTTTATGGACTTGAAAGTGTTTTCACAGATTAATTTGATGTTAGTCTGGGGTGGCTTTTACCACGATTTAGTAACCCACGTTTTTGATGACAGTGATTTCATTACACATGTAATATAATGTCAACATATTTACCACGCGGTTTTATTATACTACATTTGAACAGAAATGACTGTTTGGTGAAAACTTGAATAAAAATATCTATGAATTCAATTATTTACATTAGGTATGTTACATCACCCATTTTGAGTAAAAAAATAACTGTAGTAAAAAATAAATGAGTACTACTATTAATAAATGTACTGACACGCTGGTTCTACAGATATAATATCTGTATAGATAGACGATTACCACGTAGTGTAAATACATAACTGTAACGCCGATTATTTTTGCAATGCGACTTGCTTGCATCGTTAGTCTTTTTAAATCCGTCGAGTATGTAGTAATGTGGAATCTTATATCGAAGTTTATTGTCGATGAATAACAATAGCATCTCTGATTAGCTGCAAAAACGATAGCATGACTTTTTACTACCGAAATATGATATTTTATTTACCTTGTTTAGTTTGTTGTCAAATACAGCCTTTGCTCTTATATCAGCATTCGACAACTTCCAAAATGTAACAAATAATACTTTTTGGATAAGGCGGCAATGGTTCAAAAGGTATATATATAAAACTTTTCTAACTTAAGTTACACTTTACCTACTATTAAATCAAGGCTATCGATAACAAAGTATTTTTTACCATCACTAACAAGTATTGTAATAGGTCATTGGCAGGATGTTATCGTAAGATCCTGTGTGATTCATGTGGATTTCCGTCAATCGTTTTGTAAGTACAGTATGTTCGTATCACCAGGTATTTATTATTTGGATCTTCCCTTTCATTCGTTCGGGCGAACACTTGTGGAAATTACGCAGCTTTGCAATTTACCTCTCAGAAACCTCACGTAATAATAGGTACGGTAAGATACTTCCGTAGTAGGTGAGTACGAGAGATGTTCACTTACATGCGTTTCGTAATCGTCAATATAACTTTACTCATGTTTGGATAATTCTACTATCATTGCGTGTTGTTACAACACGGACTAAAAACTGTTGATTTTTGTTGGTTTTTTTTTTTTTGGGTCAATTATACGGATACACTATATCCGTATCCGTATAATTTGATCATTGATAAGAAAGGGCTTAAATAATATCTATTAACAACAAATAAATTATTATTCTTAGTGTCAAATCAGCTGATTTACAAATGCCGGTAAGACCCAGACAAGTCTGCGTACTTAACTGTTCATCTAATGTATGAATGTAACTGTTCAACAAAACTGTATTATACTTATGCGAAGTTGTATATATGACTCAAAATTACTAGCAATTGTTTTAAGGCTTTTTATTAATTGTGCAAAGAAGCTTCATATGATTTAAAATGTTGATGATTTAATAAAATGGTAACCCACTCTGAATACATAATTAGAACAGTAGCCGATGTATCTGATGTCCAGTTGTAGGCAGGCAACGTGTTGTAGCGTCCTTGCGTTCACCGCGACACTTGCGCCCACCTTATCACCGATGTCATCGTCTAACACCAAATGGACCACGGCTAGTAGAAAGGCGATCCCACTTACCTCTAATTATGATAAAACATCACTACAGCGTTTGCGAACGCTATGTTGTTCAAATGCGACGAGCATCCACCGGTGTAGTTGTTAATATCGGTGATTTGTTTGAAAACACGAATTGTTCGCACGAGAACTGTTTACGGAGCGAAAGCAGTGATTTGTACACGGAAGTGTGTTGAACGTGTCTGATGTCGCGCCAGCATCGAAGGCGGTTGACTCGCGCGCGGTTGCGTGTGCGACTCCACGAGTCGTTCGATTCACCGGCGGCGGAGGTGTCGCGAGGAGAAAGTCTCGGCCGTGGTGCGCCCGCGTCGGTTGGCCGTAGCCGCGCGCCGTACCCGTGGGGGGGACGTGACGTAGCTCGCAAAACTAACAGCCACCTGAGCATCAGCGACGATTGCTTCACCGGTCATTGTCATCCGTGGTGAGCTTACACGAAACTCATCGATGATTCAAAGCGATTCTATTTTTTTCATTTTCGATTCATCAAGGATTCAAACAATAGATACAAGAATAGAATGAAGTGTCAATGATGTATCTATATTTTTATCATACAAAGTTTCTTGTAAGTACCTGTTCTTTATCAAACCTAGAACAGTTAAAAATTTCTATTAAGCTATTTTCGTAAAAAGAAATCCTTATGTTGAGACTTCGATGGTTGTCTGTTACAGATAGCCGTGACATACAGTAATACACTTGTATACCAAATTTCATCGCGATCAACAAAGAAACAAACTCACTTTCGCATTTATATTATTATACTAGCTTCCGCCCCGCGGTTTCAACCGAGTCCCCGAGGGATCTTGTGTTTTCCCGGGATAAAAAGTAGCCTATGTTCTTCTCTATACCATAGGCTACTTACGTATCAAATTTCATTACAATTTAGGCGTGAAAAGGTAACAAACAAATAAACTCACTTTCACATTTATAATATTATATAGTTAGGAAGTAAGGAGTAAGGATTAAATTATTTAAAAAAGTTAGGATGAGTTAGGATTTAAGTTAGGAAGGATAGTTATAGTTATATAGTTTGGATTTAATTGCTTTTTAATCTAATCGTGGAACCTTAATGTACCCCAACTTCGATTTCAAACGTTTCGCTTCTGCCAGCGGGGCTTAGGACTTGAATAGTGTCAATTTTGTACATGTTTTGTGTAAGGTGGCCGAAGATAGTAAGCACACGAATCCTAGAAGGAACTGACTCTCAAGTGCAGCTGCTGGAACACACCGGTATAGATGTTTAGCGACAGATTTTCAACTCGATGGTGGTAGCCAGGCATGCAGGTAGGTACCACATAGAACCCTACCACCGTGCTATGGTTTCCTCACGATGTTTCCCTTCATCAAAAGCTTAAGCTTATTGTAGGATTCGAACCCACGACCGTTTTATTATTAATCGCTTTGAGGACACGTGTGACATGATCGATTCTTAGGGGGACACGTTCAGAAGGTAGGAATAATAAATAGATATTAATCAATATTTTTAAACAGTTTGAAAATTTATAAAGATTATGGTGATGCGGATGCGAATGCGGGAAATATATTTACGCAATCATGAGTACCTCCAAGCAGTGCCAGATTCAGAGGTCTAGATGCCTCGGGGCAATAAAGGAGTGGAGGCCCCCTGGCCCCAAATTATTTTTCAAATAAAACGAACAGTATTTTTCAGTCGAGTTTTTCAATAAATAATTTATTGTGAAACCAAGTAGATTCTTTTAGTATTTAACAAAAATATATAAATATAACCGGAAACAAGAATTAAGTATCTGAAATTAAATTTTAGCGTTAACGAACGGAACCATCCGATATCGTTGATAATTTCGCTGAAATCCAGTTCCCTAAGTAAATCACTTTCAGTGCTCAAGAGAGAAAGCTTTGATAGACGGTTTTGTCCCATCGTGGAAGCCTGTGTTTTATAATTTTCATTTTTGAAGATGAGCGCTCTCCATTGCAATTTGATACCATCAAAACCAAATACATTCTCAATGCAATTTCAAGGTTTGGGAATGTAAGGTGAGGGAAGCTCTGAAATTTTGATCTTCGAGAATTTGGTAGTAAATTGCACGTGCTCATCAGGGCCATTTGAGATTTTGATATTTTACTGATTGCCTGATTGGGGTGAAAAAAATGGATCAATGATTTCTGTTAATATTTAAGAACAATATAATCATGTTTGTACAAAGTACTGAAGGTAAAGGTAAAACAGCGAAAAAAAAACAATGGAAAAGTTGTTTACTTGTGTTTACTAGTAAGAATTTGAAAGTTTTTTTTTTCAGAAGTCTCTATTTTCGCCTCTTTTGTGGAGGCCCGGTTGCCCTCCCCTAAATCTGGCCCTGCCTCTAAGGACGCAAAGGGGAGCAAGGCTTAATGTACTTACCGTTTATGCAGCAACTTATCGCTTCACTCCTGCGATGTGGTGATGCGGAGCAGATTCAAAGCGCTGAAGAATCTTAGTATATTTTTCATATTATGTTATTATTATTCATTTTCATAGATGACGTGTGGGTGCGAAAAATATGTGACAATAATAGAATACAATTTTGAATTTAGAATTTGGAAAGGAGTTGTTCGGGATTTCCCGGATCGCTTCGGGGCGACTCCTTACCACTTAATCGGCACATACATCACACCCTTCATGCGTTCCCTAGCGGAACTTAAAAAACGGCGTAAACAGATAATATTAAACAAAAGCAAATCTTCATGTTCAACCTAGCTTAAAAAAAATAATCTAAAAATGTTAAAACTTATATTTTTAATACATACGTTCCTAGTCTTCAAATCAAAAAAGATAAAAAAGCACAAACAATTTCATTTCGTCAAAGTAATTTGTCGCTCGGCTCGCCAATGTCGTCCATTGTTTTTTCACGTGAACTTCGTTACAGTTACAAATGAATACGAATGAGTACGCGGCGGTCGACAACTCGTATAATTTAACCAATTAGTGTGAGTTCCCACGGAGTTAAACGCATCCCTTGAGACGCAAATGTGAACACACATTGTAAAAATAAGTGAAATTTTGGGGCTAATATTTAAGTACTTACATAACAAAAGTTGATATAATCCGGATCTCATCAACGGGCGGCTTTATAGGCAGACGATTCGTTGACAAATCAAGGAACGCATTAAAAATATTTATTGCGGTAGTTAGCCTAAACAAACAGAGACAAAGCACGGGGCTCAAGCGCAAGCCGCGTTTTACATTCTTGATGACAAGTCAGCCATTCGCCACTGCAGGAACGCATTCGGTGACTACTTTTAATATATTATTTTTTGATAACTGGTATCTTCTCTCGATTCTCTTTTCGCAATGTGTTTAAAATGTTGAAAATTCAATTTAATTAAAATGATCTTCTGGTATTAAAAAATAGCATCCTTCTGGATACATTATTTCAAATGAATGATTATTACAATTAATTTAAAGACGTGTTTTATCTTATAAAATGTGTTGCAGAAATGGTACTGGTTTAAATATCAGAAAGTATTTGATTGTGACATTAGCTCTTCCGTGTAATACAATAGATAGTCCACTGGGTACTGGTGCCCTATCAAGTAGTCCACCTCGAGATCATATAGTATAGGTTCATAACATTTAAACAGAAATGACATTCGTAGCCCCACCCAAGTACACCCCTGAGTCATCAGGAACCATCTGTTTATACAATTATCGGTTAGGAGGCGAGTCAGTGGCGCGCGCTGTTCTTCCTAAATGACTCCTTCATAAGAGATATCCATCGGGATACTTATTAGTAGTCCGACATACGCCCCCGGATTAGTACACATCCCGCAACCGTACTAAATACTCAGCGGCATCTACTGACAACACTAACTTATAATTTATATAAGTAAGCAATTTAAATTTTTAAGTTACATACCGCGTTAGTCACCAATCAAACTTAGCATTTGAAAAAGTTATGGAAAACTTTCTGAACTATCAGTGTAGTGAGGACAGTTGGGAACAGCACATTTTTTCGGTACCTTCGTACCAAAACAATATAGATGTGGTGCCAGCAGCAAAACAGAGGTGTCAAGCAAACGCGCGTGAGAGGGACAGGACACAAAAGTTAGTACTTATTGAAATTGCACGTAACTTCGCTTTCATTGCGTTATCTCAAACGCATTATACTTAGTCACACAATAAAAAAAATATAGTACACACTTAATTTTATTTATTTTGCATGAGTATGTATACCAAATTATTGAATACCAGAATAGAACATAAAATTACTGAAAACGTTCGCTCCAGAGTTACTACTTATAATGAATAATCAAATATAAGTACGTACGCCTGTTTGGCTGATATAAAATTTTATTATCAGGCCAGAAAATAATTGTCATTGGATAAAAGCAGATATAATTTACCCCTGAATGAGGGTGATTTTAATTGCCTTAGCATATTTATATTTTGATTTTCTTAGCAATTTATAATCTAACTCTTATAATTGTTCCAATAGAATTGTTATCAAAATACCGTTTATATCTCCAAGCAGCGTGAATATGGCGTTCAACACGCTGAGGCTCCTGATACCCACGGAGCCACCCGATAGGAAGCTCAGCAAAATTGAGATCTTGCGCCTGGCTGGCAGCTACATCACGCATCTCGATAACCAACTCTATACCGGTAATTTTAATTAAAATATTACCTTTTTTTACCATTATTTTGATAATAAGTTTGTGCATGAGACGAAAGTTGGTTAGTGAAAGGTCTAGGTTATTTTCCTTGTGTAGGTACCTACTCGAGTGCCGGCAATTAGCTTCTAGTTATTGTCGATCGGAATAAAAGTAACCTTCTTTTTATTCAGGTGACATGGAACAGCCTTGCTTACAAAAAAAAGAAGTTGACAGTAAGAATAGATCGTTATGTACGTTTTGCTGGTCTGCATTAAAAAAAGATGTAAGTTGAATTTTTTTATATCACGATTTAAAAAACACTGAATTTTTTTAAACAACTTTGGATTTATTTTATTATGACATTTTGTATAATGAATGTTTAGACGAAACATTATCTATAGTACTATAATATTATAAAGCTGAAGAGTTTGTTTGAACAGGTCGCTCTCAGGAACTACTGGTTCGAATTGAAATGTTCTTTTAGTGTTGATAGATCATTTATTGAGGAAGGCTATAAGCTACTTTTTATCTCGGGAAAATATAAGATCCCTCGGGAACGCGGGTGAAACCGCGGGGCGGAAGCTAGTTATAAATATTATTATGAATGAATGTTTCCAATATGAACTAAACGGTATATGAATAAAAAAAAATATGAAGTAGGTATTGTATGCCATGTGAAAGTTAAACCAACTGAGAAGATACATAACAATGATTTATAAATGCCACGTCCTCATTTTCTAGTAAAATGTGATGATACAGATATTTTTTTATATCAATATGAATAGGAGATTTATATTTACGAAATCATAACTTGAAAGCAATGACACAATACCTTCCTGATTATTTCTTCTTCTTCTTCTTCTTGATAGAATGGCGACTGAAGCCAATAGCACAATTCCGCCAAATTTGATGTTGTTATCAACAAATGACGGCGGCACCCTTTTACAAAATGAATTCATTTGTTCGTATTGTCTTTTATTGATTCGAAGGTATTATCATTGATTGAATTTTCACGAAATTTCGAAATGGTGGTATGCCAACCTCCTTAGGCTAATGTTACAACCCCTCAAAATACAATATATTAACATACCTACCAAAAATTTAATCGATTCTACATTAGGTTTGCACTATAAGAATATAACTAAGAACTTTAGTACATATGAGTAGCAATAGTAAAAGGAGTACTATTTTAAAATCAAGTTAAATCTTGGTAGAATTAGAAAATTCCTTTAAAACCCTGATTATTTTTCGCGCTTGCAGTCAGAATACATCTTACCACATTATACCTACACTTTATGCATTCTAGTGTAAACCTATTTCGAAGTAGATCTTATTATGTGTTCGATTTTATGTATCTTTAACCGACTTTAAAAAAAGGAGGAGGTTCTCAATTCGGTTGTATATTTTTTATGTATGTTCACTGATTTTAATACACCCTAGTTGTCAAGTTATTTTTTTCTTATTGATCACATATTCACCTTTTTCAGAAACCCACTCCACCGGTTGCCAACTACTATAAAACACCATACTGAAACTAGTCCAACTGTAACTATTTTATAACTTTGATTATACATAACTTTATTTTAGTTCGTGCATTTGTGTCCATAAATTATTATCTTCTTACCATTTAATATTATGTATAGGTATGTTTTGCACACTTACCTAACTACAAACCTGCTTATAATTAATATCATATTATTAGGTACTAACATAAGTCAAAGTTTAATAATATTGTTAATTTATATTGTTAAATGTAAATAAACATTTAATAATCCTAAATATTTTTGCCTTTGATTTAGTTTTTACATTATTTTAGTAATCTTTCAGGTCGTGCCCATCTTTTGTTGTGATTATCGGGTAATCTATGGGCGAGTCTAATAGTGATTTACTTTGACTTAAAGTCTAAATACCATCTCGATTGGTTTTTATTTAAGTAATATTTACTTCTGCTATCCCAAAATACTCCAACAGGTTCTGTAGGTTTGCCACGGTTTAACCTAGAGGGCTCCAGTCTACTTAAGTACTCATATAGCTACCTAAATACTTAAGTATCTATATAGCTTTTTATCCTTTTCCAGTTATGTGCTCATTGAATCATTGCAAAATTGGTGCAGGAACCGATTTAAAAGATCTGTATCAGATGCGAGATGACCCCTGTCAATCAAGAATCCACGTATCATATGCGTATGTACTGTATTACATGTAGTAGGTACCTACTTCACTAGAATGTCTTCATCTTTAGTCAACGTTGTCGGTCCTCAGCTTTTGTGACTAGGTACCCAACGAATGAAAGCATGGGTTTACTTTTGGAAAATTATAAGAGTTATTTTAACGACGCTATACATATGTAATATACGTAAATTATAAGTTATTCAGTGAATTAGTGAACTATACTTATCTTATAAATTAATGTTATACCTACTTGTAGAAGAGATTTATGTTATAAATAAAACCTTTGTACAAATGGCACAATTTTATTTTAAATCAAAAATGTACTTTTAAGTATCGTTCGGTAGTGGTTTATAATAAAACAGAAAAATCACAACCAGTGTTATACAACAGGTGGTCAATTTTATATGTTATAGTAAGATATGAACAAGAGGTGGTTTGAAGTCTCATTGGCAGTGTTCCTGGATAAAGTTTACATTTGAGTGTTCACTTTTGTGACGTTTTCAATGACGACGTTGTCTTTCGACGACAAAGACGAAGACTAACAAATTTTGTACAAAATCTAAAAATTTTGAAATTATATATATTTACATCACATAGTTTCGTAGTAGGTATCATTATTAAATACTAAAATAGTAAAATTAAATTTTGTATCATACAAAATTTACATTTTTTATAAAGAAGTAAGTAGAAAACATTACCATAATTATTTAAGTACTTACCTCAAACTTACTTACCGAAATGATTTGTCATTCAGAATAATGTTAATTTAAGTATCTATAAGGACATAACAATCTATTGTGACCAATTTCCAAACATTCATACAGACGCTGAGACTTGTACAATCTACAAAATTATTTTATTTATTATATTTTGTGACTAGTAAAAAATCTAGTCAAAATTAAGTAGACACTTACACTATTCATAAATAATAAAGGCAAGTTCATATTTACAGAAAAAAATACATATCCATTCGAATATATAAACAATCTTAAAACTTTCACATTAAACACTAATGAAATGCATTTGTAAAACAAAATTATAATTATACATTTATCATGGACTCGTGCAAACATCAACAAAACTTAAAAACTGTTTTACCGTTTAGAACATCACATACACACATATTTTTTTCCTCTAAGAAGACATCACAGTCAAAGATATATTTACTAACGTGCATATCGTACGGGCAATATGCGGTAGGTGGGCTGTCGACATATTCTATATTATATCAAAAATAACATCATTACAAACACAAAGCCGTTGAATTTAGGGAATATACATGTTGAAAATTTGCTACTGGAAAACGGTTTTAGGATCAACCATATTTTTGGAGATTACATACATACACAAGTTAAAAAAAAAACACTTTTCAAAATATACTTCTATTGACGCCAACCGATACTATTGCTAGGAATATCGTACCTCACACCCTTTGCCCGTAACGCGTAAACAGAAATATTTTCGTATTAGTTCTATGTACATCCTACACTTCAGTCCCTCTCTCAAGAGTTCCGCTCACAATAAAACAAAATGTTTTTAGCTATCGTATACTGTTTCTGTCTCGTCCTATGAAAGGGCTAGATTCGTGGTTATTTTTCTCGAGATTACCCGACAATGTGGGATCGGGCCGGCTTCTTTTGAAGAAACCAAGTTTCCACAGAGCTATGATGAGTAAAACTAGCACTATTAGACCCACTATCACTGACACTATGATCACCCATAGCGGCACCTCTGTTGACTCGCTAATATTCAAATCAGGATACGCTACTGTTTCCACCTGTGAAAATTTTAATACATTTAGTTAAAAAACTAGAAAAATGTCGCATTATTGTCAATGACTGGCATCACTTACAGGACAAGTATTCTTTTATTTTCAAATGCAGAGAAAAAGTTAAATCCTCTCTAAGTCTTTACAACATAATTTATTTTTAATCACAAATGTATCATTCACATTTAGGTATATTTACATACTAGTAACAAAAACCTTAAACCTAGACAACTGATATTAAATGGAGCGACTGAGATTTGATATCCCGAATGGATGATAGAAGCTTTGTAACCTGGTTAAGGTTTGGCTTTGTAACAGATTTCTCTAGAGCGCTTGTTGGAAAAAACAAAAGAATATCATACCGTAGCAGTATCATCATGCTGTTTGCTCTGGTGTATATTATAATGGCTTGGTATACTAATGACAGCGGTAGATGCAATGTTAACATGGCTGACCCTCGGATAATCTTCAACTAAAGTCGCATTCCAAAGCCGCGCTCGTATCGTGATCGTGGTCGTCTGCATGCGACCCAGGCGATATATCAGGCATTGAAGCTGGACGCACTTGGCAGTTTTCTTGTGGCAGTTCTGCAAATAAAAATGTATATTTTAAACGTCCACTTGGAAGTTAATTCAGTGAATAAATTTCACACCTTCCCAACATTAAACTATTACCTTACCATATTAACAACTTGTTTTCTTAGACCATCTTTATCTGTGTATGCTTCAGCTTTTATAATTTCATTTTCCCTTTTTCTTCTAATCTTATTTTCAGATGCACTAGAATATTGCATGATTCTATTGGTCGTTTCGTTGTAAATTTTCTCGGTTGAGCTGACACTAAGCTTCCCCGAACTTTTAAATGGGTCCATTTCTAAATTCTCGACGTAAGGTTCCGTTGTGCCTGCTCTCATCGTCAAATTTAATGTATTTATTTCTCTTTCGTTTATAATACATTCACCGTTACTTTGATCTGAAAGGAATTAAAATTTATTAAGTATTGTCGAATTTGGGAGGGTCCAAAGTAAAATATAAAGGACGGCAATTTTTCCGTAAGTAGACCATTAACCCGTAGCAATAATCAGATGATTTATTTAAAAAAATAAGGCCAGCTGGATGAATTTTTACCCAGTATTAACTTAAAAGAAACATCATAAATATCTACTCCTGAATATAGGTCACTGCTACGACGACTTCCACTATCATTATAATATTAATTTTAACCAAGTCATCTGGCCACCTGATGGGAGATAAATTATTTCGATGGTTGACGTATGGTAACCATTCAAGAGCATTTTTTCCATATTTAGTTATTGATAAATAAATTAAAAAAAACCGTCTTTAAAAACTGAAAAGCATATAATAAATATTTTCTTTCTACATCATTTCGCTGCCAAGTAAAACATAAAAATTACTTGGTCTTCAGGTTACTTTCTTGATTTGTTTTGTTTCAGCGAGTTTTCTTTATAGTTAAGTAGTATCTATAAACACATACTAAATTTAGTTAAGTTGTCATAATATTGTTGTCTTTAGGTTGATTTATTTTTGATAATATTTAGAGTTAGTGTGAATGATTGGTTTTAATATTTTGTCGTTGTAGTATTATAACAACAACAACAATGTTGTTGTTTTGCGTTTTGTGTTATCCTTAGTAATAATAATGTTTTACTTGGCACCGACTTCAAAATTATGTAGAAAGGAAATATTTATTTTATGCTTTTCAGCTTTTGAAGTCGGTTTTTTTTTATTTATAAATTATTTTTATTTAACACTTTTAAGTTACTAATATGGGTAGACCTAGTAAGGCAGCTTTTAGAATGCGGAAACGACGGCTAGATGAAACGGAATAAAACAGAACCGTACAGAAACAGAAATATTGAAAAAATATGAATAAAAGTCCGTAAGAGTTGGGCCGTCACGGTGCACAAGTTACAAGGCACTACACTTGATGAAGCTGTTATAGATGTTGGAAATAAAAAAAACCCTAAAGGCCTAAACCCTAAATGTGTATGTATTTAGCTGTCAGTCGTATACAATCCTTTGAAGGAATAGCACTGTCTAATTTAGAACCAAATAAATTATTGAGTAGGCCACACAGACTCTTTCGTCAAAGAGCATTGCCAGAAATGATACTCTTTATATAAGTTCAACTTTATGCCATTAGATAATATCCATTGGTAATGAATTTACACGTTCAAGCTGTTTGTCATTAAGGAGTTCCGTTGTATGCATTCCTAGTCCAAGTCCAATCCAGTCCAACTTGGTCATAGTTAGGTACCTCCTCGTAATGGAATTGTCATAAACCTAACTATACCTCAATCACTACACAATTCCTATCTGGAATATCTTCGGTGTCCACTGTCCAATACCAATGAAATTTAAATGGAACCATTTTGACGCTATACTAAATTCAATGCAAAAGAATTTATTAAAATCGGTTCATAAACAAAGAAGTTATCCCCAGAAATAGGTAGGATCATTGAGAAGTTCCGGTGGTCGTCTATGGTCTTCTTCATCAGTTGCATAACACCAAATGATACTTTCTGAATGCAAATGCTTGATTTGTTACCGAAAATACTAAAATCACTATGTATATTCCTATAATATTTGAGGAGTTCCCTCAATTCCTCAGGATTCCATGGTCAAAACTGAATTTTGATAAAAATGGGACCAATTTGGAGGTATGCCCTTTCAAATAAAAAAAGATTTTTTTAAATCGGTTCATAAATGACGGAGTAATGAGTGCACATCCATTTAAAAAAAAATACAACCGAATTGAGAACCTCCTCCTTTTTTTAAAGTCGGTTAAAAAATAATTCTGATAGATCAGCCATGGGATTTTAGAGAATTAAATACACTTGTATAACTTACGTGCTTCTCCGACGACAGTGGGCACGTCCTCCAGGTAGAGCAGCCACTTACCCTGCGCTCCATCTGACGCCGCCTGGTGCGGCCAATAGATCACTACTTGCACTGGTGATACGCGCCATGGACCTTCGTTGAACACCTATAGTACAAACATGGGCAATGAGTGGTAGGGAAGCTAAGATGTTGAATTCAAAATTACACAAAATAAGGATGTGGGTCCTCCGATATGTTAAAATATCGTTACCTGGTACGTGTGCACTATCCTGGTTCCAATATCATCGAAATGTTTCATAGCGGATTCTCCTTTAACCTCTCCACCGTAGAATACTTGCTCTGGATGGGCGGCACTACAACAAAAAATTATGATGAAATACAATCTAAGTTATTTTTAAACGTTTATGTTTTGGATTTAATCTTTGGAAGTTGCGACTATTTAGGTACCTACTTAGGAAGTTTAGTAATTTTATATTCTGTATTTTTTATTTCACTTCGATTAAAGCAATATCTTCATAAAAATATAGTTTCATACCCTTTGATCAATAATTCAGCATTTTTAATAACCAATGCTTCAACTTTCACAGGCTTTTTATCTTGATGAAGTTCTTTTGAGGTGGAATTAGCCCAAACGGTGAAAATTAATGATGGCTCATTATCTTCCAAAGCTCTCGCGTCAAACCTTAGTACGATAGGAAGGGAATCTTTCGGCTGTTTCTTGAATGGATTCTCAAGATTGCACGATACTATTGTCTTATTCATGCTTGCGCAGATGACGTGTTTGTCCTGAAAAAAAAAATGATAAAAAAATTAGGTATAACATAAAATATTAAAATATTCATTTGGATCACAGAGCTAAAAATAAGCTATAGTGGCTTAGTTATGATTTCTCGATAAAACAGATTCAAAACTGTGACTTTTAAACTTATGTACGGATAATTTTTTTTCGGCAAAGGAAAATGTCATGAGGAGACCGGCGGCATGACTGCGTGCTTATATAATATGGCGTGGGAAATTTTCTGAGCTGTTGATGGTGAAAAAATATAATAAATAAATAGGTACAAACACTAATCTCAGCGGCGATATAATGCAGACTTGAGTGGTGCAAGACAAACAGCTGACCCTCGTAAGCAGACTCTCCGTAGTTGTCAACCAATATCGACAGTTTTATTTCCTCCTCTTGGCCCAAAGTTAATGCGTATGACTTGCCATCTTCAGCTGAAAATAGTTTTATACAAAAAAGTATATAATAGGATTCAGGTGTGTCAAACCTGGCACTACTTTCTACTTTTTACTACTTTAGTCACTCCACACACTTGGGAGTAGGGTTGCCAGATGTCCGGAAAATCCGGGATTGTCCCGGAATTACGTGTCTTGTCCCGTGTCCACGAATTACACTTAATAGTCCTGAATTTCGAATACCTAGGCTCCCACTAGTTTTGTTTTTATTATGTTGCGAGTAGAGTATGTATGATGCGCTACTTGCATCGCTACACGATGCTTCACGTTGTTTTACTACACACGTTTGTGTTTTAATATTTTAAAATACACTGCGTTGTATGAATAAAATGTAGGTAAGTTAGTTTTTAGGGTTCCGTACCCGAAGAGCCTAAACGGAGCCCTATTGCTGTCACACAGGTTTTACAGCCAAACAGTTGGAATAGTCTTCAAATTTTGCCAGTATCTTTCAGCAATTAAGCATCTTGTTGACCCAAAGCCATACAAATTGTCAAAAATATTTCTAAATGTTTTTAAGGGGGAATATAAATATGATCTATTTTAGTATATTTTCCCACCGACCGAATTTGTAACCCTCGAATTGTCCCGGAAATGAAATGAAATCTGGCAACCCTACTGGGGAGGCCAATTCCATCACAGTTGCAGCTTCATACGGCCATTAAACGGTATTATAAACAATTTACGTGCATTTTTGTGACATAATCAAAGTTTGTTCCAAGACTTATCGGTCGCTACTTCAGGTGATTATTTTATTTATTTACTATCGTTATAGTCGTCACTAATTTCTACTTTATTATAAAATCAAATCTTACCTAAAGGCAACAGCAGCACAGGGTTAACGACTAAGTCACTAGTACACACGGCGTCCTTCCCACAATCGTTAAGGAAGTTTGCACTAAAGGTGGTCGTTGCCGTCGCGTTTAGTACTGGGTAGTTATCGATGTTCGGCAAATCACCTGTTGTGGAGTATACGGGCTCGATGTTCTCTAGTTTGTATGTCACTTGGAACTGAAAAGGAAAATATTTTAATTGATGATTTTCGGGAGTTATGTCATCGTACTTCTTGAGATCTTAGTAATATTATAAATGAGAGATCTTCTACACAGGCTGACTTTTTAGTCACTGGCAATATTTGCAGGGGTGGAAGTACACATCAAAATGAACAACTTTTACTATGGGACCAACTATGACATCGCGCCAATGACTAAAAATAACACCTGTATATAAACGCTGAATGGCAATGTAAATTCTTTGGGCATAATATTATAAACCAGTCTAACTGTTGTCACGGGAAGCCTCAATCAGTCAAAAAGAAATGTTAGTCCTCTGGAGACTAGCATACTGGAGCTACAGACGGGTCTGGAAGGTGGGGCGGCGCGAGGGTGTCGACGCATGTAGCGACCCACACCAGGAGCCTACCCATCTTCCAGGGCACCGATGACATAGATGTCTGGTCTCTTGCCATCGTCGTGTACCAGGCCGTTTAGTTCCAAAACTGCTGGCACGCTAGTGAGTTTATATTTTAAGGTTCATTAAATATTTTAGAAACTAGGTGTCCCATTTTTTGTACTAAAGTCTTCTTTCTATTCATCTTTAGATTTACAAATGTGAAAAGGGCTGTTTGCCAGTAAAATTAATATTTAAAAAAATACAATTCTCGCTCCACTGGATGGAAATTACCAACATACATGCAACTTATGCCCATGTGGTAAACAAGTCCCTAGAGTGCGGGGATTGTCTGATCTGAAGCTGACATTAAGAGCTAGAACGCCAATCAATTAAAAAACCAATTAATTTCAAACACTTAATGGTGTGTTCCGGCAGCTGCACTTGAGAGCCAGTTCCTTCTAGGCTTTGTGTGCTTACCACCTTCGACTACATCATCACTTAACAAAGTGAGATTGTGGTCAAACACAAGCCTACACAAAGAAAAAAAAACATAGATGGCGCCACTAGTGCATGCCGAATACAATGTTATGAGAATAAGTATAAAAAAAACTCATTCATATTTTGCTATTTCAAAACTATTTGAATATTATTGTGGTAATATCATGTCATTTTAATATTGGTACAATCAAAAATCGAACTTCTTAGTTAGATTTTGATTTGATTTTCTAAACGGATCTATGTATCTAAAGGAATTTTTCCATTAACTCTTCTAAATTTCTGATACGAACTACAGACCTGCACGGTGATTGTTGTGGTAGATATCTAAGTATTACAGTAATTGATTTGAATTTACATTGAATAATAATGTTTTTCTTACCTTAATAGGGGTTTGAATGTCACGAGTATTATTCTTCAAATAAACAGTATGCGGTTCACAAAGTTCCACGTTCTTTCCTAATACTATGGTTTTTTTCAAAATATTACCCTTTTCAGCATCAAATAAAACTCTGGAGAACTTTCTCCCTCCGGGAAAAGTTTCTGCTTCTATTACATAGTTAAGGGTGTGTGTGTTTGTTTTTGTGGACTCGACATAAGATTTGATGATACAACAGGCTTCGAAGTGGAAACAAGTGTAGTTAGATGTGGGATCTTTCTCACAACCGTGTATTGCCGGATCGATGTTGATTATCGTATTCGATGGTTTGATCGAGGTTTTTATATCGATGATTGGTCTGGTTCGTATTAACGCTACGCTGCTCTGTAAATTAAAATAGGAAATAAAGTTAGGTCTGTAGATTAATTTTATTGATTAGGCACACAAGCAGCAGCTTAAATCTTGACTACTGACTACTGATGAGAGATGAGAGAGACACTAATTGTAATTTTCATTGAAGTATACTTTATATGAGATGACTCATTCACGCACTATTTTATGTGAGTATTAAGTGTAAATAAAAACTCAACTCACGGCCTCATAAGCGCCAACCAATAAATCAGGGTAACCATTTGCATCCAAATCAACGCCACCAGAGAGCGAATAACCAAAGGTCTTCAAAACAGTCGGCAATAACTCAGCTGTAATCACTTGATCGGGTTTTGTGTTTAGACCATTTTCCCTGTTTCCCATATAAATGTATACTACTCCTTTTCCTTCATACGGGCTACCGATAGCTATGTCATCACATCCATCTTTATTTAGGTCTCCAGCGTTTACTATGGCAATACCGAATTGTGACTCTTGCTTGCCAGTTAACTTTACATTATAGTTTTCAGGTAGACTGTTGTTTACGTTGAGATATAGATAAACTGCTCCACCGGCATCGCGGGAGAAGTAAAATGGCGCTCCTACTAGCAGATCAGGTAATCTGGAAAGTAATGTTTTTTAGGGTTCCTTACCAAAAGGATAAGAGTTCCTTTGTACCGAGGAATTTCAGGAATGTGTATTATATTTATAAACAATATTGTTACTTATGAGGTGTTTATCTACTGAGTTTGAATGGAAATGTATTTCTAGGCATATAATATAACAAATAATCTTTAAAGCTAGAGTGAAAAAACCTTTTTATGTTATTAAGTAAGTCATAGTAGTAAGTCGATGGCCAAACGTCCGACATATTTTTTACTTAAACATTTAAAGAGTTATTTCTGATTTTCCAGCAGTTTTTAAGGGTACTCATTTATAACAATTTTCTGGTTTCTTTTGTACCTCGGCTTAGTTTGGGATTAGATAGCTGTGTGTGAATAATGCCCTAAGATATTTGTTTTATATATATACTATGTCTGATATCGTGAAAAAACAATTCTGCTGTTCGATATATTTTGGCCGAGTAGTCATTGTTTTTTTTTTTTTCGCGATTTCACGCATAGTTGCTAAAGTTTCTTCTAAGATACTTAGTGCTAGCTAATAAACCACGCATACTTACTTGTCTCCATTAACGTCAGCGGAAGCAACTTCATACCCGAAGCTAGAGCCAAACTGCTCTCCATTAAGCAACATCGTAAAATTGAGTAAAGTCAGATCAGTTTTATCCCAGTCCTTGT
Organism: Tetheella fluctuosa; assembly: GCA_951216915.1. NCBI lineage: Eukaryota > Metazoa > Arthropoda > Insecta > Lepidoptera > Drepanidae > Tetheella > Tetheella fluctuosa. Next base: position 7,650,247 of record OX578227.1, on the reverse strand, counting down.
CCACTGGTTTACTGAATATCACAACTTGGCCTGTGCCATTTGCTCTTGGCGCACCCGCCACGAATGCTGGCTTAGGGCCGAAGAAATCACCACCAGTAACTGACATTCCTGGAAAACATAATAATTTATTGTAAACTACCATAACACATGGTTATATACCTATCCTAGGGTCCATACTAACCCTGTGTGAATTTTCATAAAAGTGGAGTTTAGCCTAACGAAGCTCATAGACAGACACAGGGTTTTGAAAATTGACGCAAACTGTGTTTTAAATGTAAAAAAAACTACAGCAGTAATGTAATATCCATAATTATATGTTTTTTTTTCAAGTGAAAATCATTGGTTCATATTGAAGTTGATCTAAATTTTCCACTAGATGGGATTTGAATCGGTTTGTGTGCTATTCTCATTCTCAGGAGTTTTGGGAATTTAATCATACTTACTTACCTAAATAACTATATTTCGCAACTGAGCTAGCACCATCTTCAACAGGTGCCATGTAGACCAAGCTGTCCCGCTCCCATATATTGTCGCTTATATCTTGAGAAAATATCGTTCCCCTCCACGTGTACGGTCCGGGACTGCCCATCAATAAAGTGTTGTCTTTTAGAAGACAACTGCTTGTTCCTACTTGACAAAATCCATACTCTTCGTGTTCCCTGTAATTATATATTTTATCCATTTAATATTGTAGGTAGGTGTCCCATTTATTTTTTATTTAATTAAATAACAAAATAATATTATTAAAAATATTATAACAAAATTTACACAAGCAACTAAACGTAAAAAACTGCGATTAGATTGCCTCTTATAGGCAAAGTTCCCAAAAATCTGAAAACGTTAACTCGTTGAAGTGCCAGACTTATGAATTGTCCGAGCTAAGCGCCAGCTCTTTGGTCATCTGAAATATTAATATTAATAACACAGAAAGGATACTGTGGCGTGAATATACCTACCTAGCTACTTATTATTTTGCATTTATATTTTTTTCCATTACTTCCTTGTGTAAAAGATTTAGGTACCAACAAATGTTTTACATCTAAAACGTTCACGTGTTTTATTTATGTATGCCAGAATATGGTTCTCAATAAAATGGTTTAATATTCAGAAAAATATGTAAATTAATATGTCGGTAGGTTTTATTTATCCAAAAATCATAAATATATGCAGACTCTAATCAAATAAATATTATAAACATGGCTTCTTCGTTCTTCTTCTAGGTCGCTCGTGTCATGATCAACTAAACAACAATGTTAAAAAAATTGTAGTTACCTTGTAACAGGTCGACCTCTGCACGGCTCCAAAGCTCCTTGTAACTCAAGCGAGTTGGTCAAAGTGTAGCAAAGCCCCTGACCAAATTGTGATTCACCTTTTGTTCGAATATATCTGCAACATTAATAGTACCTACTTAGACAAAGAAAAATAAGTATAAGGCACTATAGAGTATCTATTTACGCATCTTTACATTCAAGTATGAAGTAGTTAGTATGCCTGAACAGCGATAAATGTTTATGTTGTTTACACTCTATCTAGAAATATAAGTACCAACATACCTATGTGCACAAACAACAGCCTTTTCTCCAGGACCTTGGCTTCTCACGGATACTCCCAACCACTGGCCATCTTTTATTTCTTCGGGGTATGGACCAACAAGGTGATCGGAATCCAAGTCTACATAATAAACACTTAGTAAGATAAATTAATTCTATAAAATTACGTTAGTTAGGGTAATTTCGTGAGCTTAGTGTAAAGTAGTACAAAAATTAGTGGTGTTGTCACTTCAACGTGTCAAGGATAACTTCAACACTGCAATAAATAACAGTTTTATTTTAAGCTTTCATTAGACACAATTTATGAGACATTTTAGCACTTACAATTGAATACCATGTTATTTAAATTCAACCCAAACACATTAGTTTAATACAAAGTAAACTGAAGTAAAATATCTTAACTCGTTAAGCGAGAGCAACTTAGATGAGCCTCTGCTCTTGCCTTATAAACATTTGTAGCTCCAATTTAATTCCCAGTTACAAACAGAATCGGTGATCATTTCGGCAAATGCAAAGCATTGCAACCAGGCGTGTATGATGCAAGATCAGGAAAAACTCATTTTCACAGCAAATAATAACAAATCTTGCAATTAAACGTAAAGTTTCGGTGTCATATTGCACAGCCATCGTGCAAATATATAATTAGCATTTGTCATAAATATCATAGAAAGTAAATCATGCAGTAGTAAACAAATCTGATTTATTCTTTCGACCTAATTATGTTTGGTATCGGTGACATGTGTATAGGCACTAGGCTAGGCGTTAAGGTGACGATATACTTCTGCAACCTGGAATGAATCAATGTGAAGATACGGCTTAAACTTGTGGTCTCGGGTTAATGGACGTTATCGAAGTCTACTTGTTGTTAAGTTCGAGCTAATACAGAATTAATTAATCGATGGCCGATTCGTTAATACACCAGAAGGACACCAAATATGTTTTAATTTAATGTAAGTATGCCTAACTGTTATGCTAAAATGTTAATCGGCCCAGTGTTATTTCGTACTTCTTTTGTTAGACGACGATTAATCGTACGTTATTTGAATGCAAAACCAGATATACTTTGGTTTTGACGATTACTTATTATTAACAATAGATGTGCAGTAAAGTTATTTCTTGCTGATTATTTATATTATTGTTACGTATAAGTACAGTTGTGTAAATAGGTATATGCCTTATGATTAACCAGTCACCTTAAATTAGATCGTTTACGTTCAACAGATCGAATTTTTTTCACACTTTTACAACAGCTATATCTGAGAGATAGCATCATTAATCATTTATCTACGTACCTACATTTCTCGAATCGTTCACAAAGCTCCTATATAACATTGCATCAATAGAAAGCTCTAAATCTATCCAGAGCCACGTTACACTATTTTAATTAGTTTCAGATTTGATTTTCTCATAATTAATTAACAAGTTCTTAAGATAAAATTTTCTAAAAGTGCTATATCGCAAGCATGGTGATCGGTGCTTTTGCAAGCAGTTAGTGCTTTTTATATTTGAGATACATCATCTATCAGTAAGGATTAAATAAACGTTTCAAACTGAAATTGAAAATTTCTTAGGGGTTGCTTATGTCCGTCAAGGGTAATTTGATATGCTGAACGTAAGTTCGTAGTAAATCTAAACAAAGGATGTATCCCAAATATTAAAGTTTCATGGGTGTAATGTGTCGCAAATAAAAACTTCAAACCACTAAGTTAGTGATGCGCATGCGTTGCATTCATTATTCATTAATGACGGTCCAGCTGGAACTTAATAAGACAAAATCGAACAATTAGTATAATCAAAAGTACATTACAGCGATTAGTCAGTATTAGTCGAAGAGCAAAATGATTAAGAATAAAGGAGGTTGAGACCACAGCTCACTTACTCGTGTCTATCGAGCCGAACTTCGCTGTTTGGGGCACCACCGACAAAAGACAACAATTTAATTAAAACTCATATTGATTGATTAAATAACGACAAAAACGTTCCAGCGATTCCTTCCTTGCGTGTGTATCTAAACTGTGAGAACAAATTTATATACTCATTCTACTTCCATTTTCGTGATTGGCTACTAATCTCGTGTCCTTACAGTACACTAATGTGCTTTCTATGTTAATATCTATATTATTTTGTAAAATACTAACACGATCCAAATCTACTTCTTATAATATATATTTGATTTTTAATCGGAAAATATGAAACAGAAAATTAAGGGTCGGTTCAAACCAAACGGATTTTTTTTAATTTACGCATGCTCGACCATTTTTTACCTTTAAGTAGTAGGTAGGTACTCGTCTTTATCTTAAACGTGAAACATGCTCGAACAGTTTGCAGCTTTGATTGAACCGAACCAAAGGTTTAATTTTAATTTCTAAGTGAAATAAAAACATAGGATTTTATCATCCAAGCTCATCGAGGCTTCGGGAGACCGACGGGCTGGGAGCTTTTTCCGCCAACGCATAAGCTTGGCCATCCAAAAAGGGAACGCTGCCAGCCTGTTGGGAACCTTGCCTATCGACAGCAGCGAGGGCTTTGAGGATGTTTTCTATATATCATAGTTTGTATTTTTTACTTTAATTGTAAATATGTAAATAAAAATCAACTAATATCCAATAGTCACTCTTATAATAACTTTTTTCGGAAAATATGAAATATGAAAGTAAAGTAATGTAAGAAAAATCTTGTAATGAGTTATACCGATTATTGGTCAGGTATTGATGCCATGATGTGACACAAATGCAATTCGGTCAAATGCACTAATTTATAACTTTGTATCTAATGTCAAAATCTTCATTTATTTGAAGTTGAGTTTGCTTTCTTATTTTTACAGGTGTCTTTACTCACTTCTCTTGCCATCTGTGATGATTTGCTCGCAGTCCTGCACTGCTGGGTTGAGTCGACACTTCCATAGCGCTCCCGACTTTTGTGTGTTTGGCTGCAGATTTTGACCTAGAGGTGCGCCTACCAGCAACCTGAAAGAATAAACGAAACTATAAGTATAGAAATACTAAAATGGATTTATGGAAATAAAGAGTCAAAATAAGTTTATGGGTTTGTAAAATCCAAATCATAAATCCCATACATTGCATTTTTATTCATAGACAAACAAACTAACATTCTTGTCAGTTTGTTTATCTACTGAAATATATCTAAATCACTCCATTAAAGTTATCCTTGCATCTATGAATAGACAAAATAAAGCGGACTAAATTAGATAAGCAGCGCGTCCATTCAGTACGAGCGTTAACGAGACGAATATGATTACAGTGTAGTTGTGGTTGTGAGGCTTTCATTACGACATTACGAGTAGGTACATTGATAATGATGATACCCCGTCTGTGAATGACCGCTCGTGTAGATATATTGCCGCATTATTGTTTACCAAAATCACTGATTACATCATTATTGTGAGGTCCCTGATAAACTGCATCGTACGCGTAATCATACCATACATTATGAAATTGAAGTAAACGCGTGACCATGCATACAAAAATTACGGACCCAGATAGGTATGATAAGTATAAGCTTACTATGGAGGTGAAAGAGGCAAATATGTACAAAGGCCTAAATATCTAGATATGCCCGAAGTTAAAATAGAACAAATACATTTTAATGAGATTTCTATTATAATTAAGCTATAAATGAACATGGAATGAAAAGCAGTAAATTAGTGTAAATGATTATAGGTTCGATCCTTCCCCTCCGGAGCTAGTCATGGCTTAATTAGAGCCGGTACATTTGCATCGTAATGTTTGTGGAACACTCATTGTTTTCCCGATAAGGCTTGTTAACATTGCAACGGCTATATGCACCCTCGGGTTTCTAATGACTGCTTTATAGAATATTCATCTTGTTCGAGTCTAATAAAAATACCAAACCAAATTCTTCGATTTCTATTTTATTTTTATGCTTTTATTTATTTTTAATTATGTAGTATTTACTCATACAACGGCATCAGCCACAACACTATTAATTATCAAATTATGTGGTTAAATAATTCGTCCATAGTGAATCCCATAAATTATCTCGCAACTAATCGATTATAAGCGCGCACAGTGTTCGATCATTGGATAGCAAATAACGATTTATTCAATTTGACATGGGTAGCGGGTTCAGTGATTTTATATAGGGACGTTTATTACATACCCTTATGGTTTTAATTAAAAATAAATCATAATAACTCGGCTTACTTACTCTCGCTTGAATAAAACAATCGCGCAGCGCACTACGTTAGGATTACGATTAATAAACTTGACTTGCAAACGTGTAAAGCTGATACCTAAACTATTTTAGTAGAGGTTACTAAAATAGTTTATAAAATGTGAAGTGAATAATAAATGTGAACGGGAACTCATAATAGTTTCATCATTAACTTGTAGCTCCACCTTCGCCGAATAAATCCTTTGTTTTCGATTTCACGCTTATCATTATCACGCTGCCATTGTTTATGATCTCTGATTTCTGAATGCAATGCTAGGAATATTATAACACACCTACACATCGCTTAGGTCGACGAACCCTTACAATAACGTAAAGAAAGCGCCGTGATACAATTAAGTCTTCATTGTTTTCCTCGATGTTGCGACATTACGTTATCTAAACATTAAGAAGTGAGTCCCGTGAAAGCGGCCTTAAATTAAAGCTAAGCAAATAGAACCGCGCAGCGGTCTCGTCGTACAGTGCGTTGCACCACGCAACACGACGCAACGCAGCTCCAAACCCTTAAAAATGGTCATACATCGTGGGCAGAGGAGCAGTTTGATTTTTATAACTGCAAAAGGCAATCGGTCAAACCCTCATGATCAATTTACAATACAAAGGGCTCATTTATGGTGAAACGGTGCTACGCGCCCACATCGCGGCCATCGATCGTGCCCTCATTGGGGTTACCCGAGAGTGCGCCTACGCTTCGTATTTATTACTTCATAGAAATATAATACTAGAATTATTTTAGTAATGTTATATGTTTGTAAGCGAAACTTGCGCCTTCCATTAACTGACATGCAAACACCATCTATCGTCTATCAAAGACCGCTCCTAGTCGACGTCTCGTGTATCGTATCCTTGGGCTGCGCCACACCCTGTAAAGGGCGATAAATTTCCATCAATACACTATCTATCCTTGACATCGGCCGATAGTGCCGCCATATTGCACAACCATTTAGATAACCGTTACATTAAAAATGCATTTCGTGGGTGGTCATCAATCTTGTGAGCGTTACAAGTCTCCGCTCCTTGAGAAAGGCTTTTTTATGTTTTGTTATTCTTTTCATGTGATATTCGAAATATCGGTAACTTATTATTTACTTCATTAAATTATTTCAGTCTAAATAAGATAACCGGACACCTTATCAATAATATTTATAAACTAAAAAGATCAAAATCATTTATTTCGCCTCATATCGCAAATTTTATATCGACGTGCGTAAAATATCCATATCTATACAAATAATGAATTGATTACTGAAAGCAATAACAAACAAATTTAATTTGAAACAATTCAATCAATTGATTGAACTTGACTGCTTAGATCGACAACCTTCGTTTCTAACGTCTCTATAAACAATCTGTGATAAAATAGTAACCAATTGTAGGGTCTATACTCGATTAAGTCAATTGGTGAGATCAAAGAGCGGTTGGCCACAGCGGCACATATCAAGATGATATGATAGCGATGAATGGAATGCTAACACGCACGATACGTGCGTATACGTCATTCACTACACAACTAGCACACACATATGTTGAAATATCTTGTCAATGACAATAGATTCATACCGACAAGTTACTCGTGCATTGTAAAGTTTATTTAGTATATTGACCATAGAGCAAATTTTTCATATTTTTCAGCCTTAAGCTTACCTACTGCCGGTAGCTCTATGCATGGTTATAGTTTAAAAATAACGATGTACCTAGCTACCTTAGCGGTATTACTTGCTAATGTTTTCAAACAACATTCAATAAATTTAAAATCATATTTTTTTAAATAAATCTTTCACAACATTTAAAATTATGTAATGTAACTTGATTGGATTAATTCAATTCACCTATAATTCATCCCTTTACCGTTATACCAATTTAAAGTATAGAATAAAGTATTTAAAGTTAATTTTACCTCATAGCTAATATCAAGTTAGCGGCACTAGATACCTACTTACCATGAAGCGCTTGTAAGTTAAAGATTTTCCTTCCGTAGAAGGCCTACTTCTGTAGTGAATGTTTAGGTAGGTATAGTTAATTAAAAGAATATAGCATACTAGATTCCGCCCCGCGGTTTCACCCGCGTTCCCGAGGGATCTTGTGTTTTCCCGGGATAAAAAGTAGCTTATGTTCTTCTCCATACCATATGCTACCTACGTACCAAATTTCATCGTAATCGGTTCAGCGGTTTAGGCGTGAAAAGGTAACAAACAAACAAACTCACTGTCGCATTTATAATATTATAGTTAGGAAAGTTAGGATGAGAGACTATTAAAACAATTTAATTTTTTCTCTGTGATAAAACAATGTTTTACTTACTCAATACAGGCCATGCATGCTAAGGGGTAAAACGGAAGCAAATATTAGTAGATAATATTGACTTTGTTCAAAATGAATCTTTATAAGTGTAATGTGGTTTGGTATGGAATTTCATATCTAAATGTTATACATACATACTTATTTTATAAATCTATTCCGAATATGATGTTTTTAATCCGCTCGCGTTGATAATAAAAAATATAGATTTTTTTTCAACACAATAATGAACGCATGAAATCCGAATCACCTGTCAACCGTTAAACTTATAAATCTGTATTAATTTCTCACTGCCTACCTGTCGTACGTAAAAAGCGTACCTACCTAAATATTGTTCAAATTGGTAAAGATATGCGACGGTGACAGAAGTCGAGGGCAGGCTCGCCCCCGGTGGTCCACCGCAAACACTGGCCGCGACCATTGTCCAAACTTTAGTGTCATAAAGTAGGTACCAACATAAGAAATGGTCCAATGATTACGGCCCTCGTGAATATTTTTAACCACCAGCTTGACAGTAGTGGCATGTAGTGGTCAGGTTGTATTGCTGTTGTATTGAATGTAATGTATTGTTGTCGCGTTCTTTTTATGTTATGATATTTAATATTAGTGATATTAAGAGAAAAATCATAGTAATAATTATAATAAGTATCAGTATTTATTCATATTATTATGTAGGTACATAAAATCATAATATTAACTTGACTGCGTGAGGTCTAAAGAAAAAGACGCATTCCTTACCACGTATTTTCCATCGCAATATAAGAAGTTCATTGAAATTTCATTTTCTAGAAATTGTATTCATAAAATGCCAAGTATTTCAATAAATTAATTTAAAATGAAGCTGCAATTTCATATGAGCTTTTCGCAGAAAGAGTAGGCACGCGCCCCGACGTGTGTGGCTCAAATTGTATGGAAATAAGCCGACAAGTGCATGTAGCTTGTCCAGTGACCGACAAAAGCGTACGGCTGATACAAATTGTTGCGGAATCCGTATAATCTACAAACAGATTATACACTTTTGTCTACATTGATCATTTGAATGGAAAACTATCAAACGAAACGTACGTGAGATGAATACGTCCAAACACATTAGTTAAATTTAAGCTTTACACACGTACAACCTAATATGTTACTTACCTACAAATTGTGCATTGTAAGCATTTGTAGAACTATTAAGTAATCTGTGGCATAGGTATATACTTACAATTCAATCACTGCTTTTCAAAATCAAAGTATTAATTAAGCCGAATTCTCAAATAGTAATTAGTTCAGCGACGCTGTTACTATTATCACTTACTAGTAGGTACCTACCAACCAACATAATCTCTTGTAGTATGTTGACCAACAATTGATCAATGCGACCACTCCTGTCACCGAAAGCTTTATCTCCAAACGCAGCAATAAAACATTACATCTCTTAAACAACAACAAAAGACAAAGAGCTTTAACAAAACACTGTACGGCATGAAACCGTTTGATGCTCTCCGAGGTGACACCTCGCGGCAATGAATCCATTATGCATCATCTTCTGTGACATTTAGAATTTATTACCGGTGTCTGAATGATGGAGGAGGTGTAGTAACATGACAACAAATCTATGACGAAACCCATAAGAAAGTATGAAAGCCGCAGATTGCAATATCACGACACCATTGCACCGTACCTTCACAATACTGTTCTGAATGCGACACTCATTTATCTTTGTCACATTACAATCAAGTCAGACACTCAGGTTTATTACCCTATTCCTACTCCACTTTATTTAGGATTTCAGAACAGAGTTGAAATTAAAATTAAATATTCCCACCAATATAATTTAAAGAGATAAAAAATACAATCAATTATACAATCTATAGACCGAAAAAACTAGAAAAAAAGGTCAGCTTGCTTATTATAACTGGCCAATTTAACATAAAACATAATTAAGCAGCCACTAAAGCTTTAGTAGAGGTGAAAAAGTTATAAAAAGAAAAAGTATGAAATGACATTCGGTTTTTAAATGTGGCACAACACAAGTGATTTTATGTGAAAGGTTAATAAAACAAATTAGAATTAGAAAAAAATAAATTTACCATTTTCCATTTTCATCAACAAAAATGTCAAGTAATTTGAATACAAATGAAAAATTTTGCACAAAACCCGACCGATGCGTTCATCTTTCACGCGCAACCCAATTTGCGTAGCACTCGCGAGATAGGAAACGTGCGTGTTGCTATCAAGTGTCGCAATCTCTCATTAGCTAATCGGCGATAGCTGCTGCCGTTCGTGACTTTTATAATCTGTGTGTTTGTTTTGTATAATTTGTTATTGCTATAGGTACTGCAGAGATTTAACCTAAAATTAAACACTGAACAAATTTGAAAAGGTTGAATATACAATAATAAAATTAATAGCAATTAATAATTAAATAATAATATGAATATACTAGGCTAGGACAGGATAGGAAGTAGGATGCTCATCTTCACTTTTGGAAATACGGAAAGGGACAGCAATTATGTATTTAATTACAATTTTTTGATGTAAATTTATAATTTCTACCAATTTTAATTAAATGAGGTAGATTTCTCGTGTGTACCATGCCAATGACTGATATACCTACTGATATTATTTTTGAACAGCAAATAAAATAAAATAATAATATTCTAGGACATTATTCCACACACACGGCCATCTGACCGAAAACTAAGCAGAGCTGGAATGGAAGCCAGATAACTGATATACTACATATACAACATATTAAACATATTTAGGAAACGTGCTTTTGACTAGAATAGTAATATTTAATGTTATTATAATAGGTATGGTGCCTATGTAACGTTTTAAGTTAAAAAAGGCGTAATACCTACTTGAAATATTAAGTTATTTATGTTTTTAAGTTACATAATTTATAGAACCCTGAAACAACAAGGGGAAAAAATTGAACATCTCACTGGCATAGGTATATACAAATGAAGAGAAAACAAAATAAACATAATCACACGGCAAAGCAATGGCCGGTGGCCATCTCCGGCTTTCACACGCGACCATTCGCTAGCTCACATTTTGCCGTTTTATTATTTGTTGAACGTTTAGTTATACATTTTGAAAGTAACTTTATCACTATGTACTCGTACTTTAATGTTTATGTAACTATTAACATTGACGCATGAGAGAGAAAAAGCTTTTTGTTCTAACTTGCTCTGCAAAAGTAATTGTTAAGACATTAAGTTTAAACACTGTCTCTCTGATAACAGCTCGGTAAAAGTGCCTTAGAGACTGAAAAAAATACTTCAGTTATGTTTTGCATATTTAATACGTAAGAAATAAAAAAAAATACGTAAGAATAGTATTCAAATAACAGCTTTGGAACTCACAGCTCAAAATTTTACACTATCCAAATTAAATTACAAACAATTGCTTAAAGGATACTAGAATAACACTACGTATAACAGCTTTACGAGAGATGCGACAGCAACTTAAATAACATTGTAAATCAAAACCGAGCGCAATAAAGCTGTGCACGCAACAAATGGTAGAGAAGCTTCGTGCAGATTATAACAAACCTGTTCCGACTGCTAGTCTGCTGAAAGTAAATAATAGCCGGTGGTGTGCATTAGTCAGATATAGGGCCCCATAGTGTGGGCGGTGCTGCGCGGCGCGGGCAAGCTGCAGCAACACTAAATAAGCACTCTTGCTAATCGAACCGGAATAATACTGCTGTTAAGTACAACCTGTACAACATGTTAAGCTATGCTACTTGAGTAGGTACGCTGCGATGGAAAATATCTACCCCCTGTGATGAAGCCCTTATTATGAGTTTTCGTGATTGCAATGTGTGCCTATTGCGGATATATAGATATTAATGTAAAGCTATGTACATGACAAAGAATGTAAATAATAAATTAATTTGATTATTTATAATACTGCAAATCCTAAGTGACTCATTAAGGTTTTGTGATAGAAAAATAAAAGGTCGCGTTCAATAGTATTATATATTGCAGCAACTTTACTGATACCATAAAGTATCTTGAATCAGTGATTATAATACCATTGTTGACATCTTATGCATCATAGTTATGCACTAACTTACGTTTTATTTAATGTTTACGCATATTAAAAATTCCATAGACGATAATAAAATTAATATTATAGTCGAAACCTCCCTTAGAACATTGTAACAAATGGAACATTAAAATAAATTAATGTGTAGTAAATAACATTAGGAGACGTAGTGGGTGTGGCCGCGGCTGTACAGCATTGTGTGGGATATCGTCTTAACAAACATCCAATAGTAAAGCTAAAATCGAGTTGCAATACTGCTTGTAACATCAACAAGACCTACATTTAATGTGAATCAAGTTTCATCAAACACTAACTTTCAACCATCCACCAGCATGGTTTAAGAGTGATTAATTTATTATGGGTTTACGGAAAATTGCGTTGTTGTGTCAATAGAATTCAGGAATAAAATTTGAGCGTTTTAGTGTTGACATAATTAAGGGTCAATTTAGAAAACAAGTCTATCGGGGCGCTCTAGATATTTTGTTGTTGACTAGTTCTACCACTAAAGAGGTGTACAGTGGAGTGCAATTAGCGGAGTGCCGATACAGTAGAAGCCATCCGTCTGGTATGCGCCGACTATACCCAATATTTACCCAGGCCGGACCGTTCTCACGCAGTACCAACATGGTGATACCTGCTCATCGACTCAACGATCAGATTAAGTCAATATTCTGTGTTTATTGTAGCAATTTCTTTGACTTACGTGATTATTAGTGCCGAGGAGTAGAACTTTTTTGTAAAAGCCCAGTAATTTATTAAAATATTTCTTTAAATAGTAATTTCACACATCATCACATAAAATATCTACTAATCAGTAGTAGGTAAGCATTATTCATCACAGTAGGTAAGAATAATTAAAAATAGGCATTGAAAAACAAAAATAGGTAAGTATACCTATTTAGTTATATCTGTGGTTTTAATATGTTTTATTTTATAATATTACTTTTAAATTAACTCCTTGTTATGATTTGATTTAAAAAAACATAACTGTTATCAAGGCATGCAACCTAATTTTTAACACTGCATACCGCATACCATGACAGCTCTGCTGTGTCAAAAATACTTGGCGGGTTTAAGGCGGCGACGTCATCCCTCGGCGTCAAGAGTTATTTTAGTAACATGTATTGGGAGTTGGGAATGAACCCGCGATTCGGGTCAGCTGAGCGTGCGAGTGCGTGTTGCACATTGCACGCATCCGAACAACCGAAATAATCCACGTCTGCTATACCACTGATATGTTTTGTAATGTGTGTGGCTTAGTCCAGTTGTCTGATGTTCCATTTTCTGCATTTTGAGGGTGGCTTTTTGAGTGAGCGTTGTTATAGTGTCCATCAAAGCTAGGGTAACTAAGTGGTGGTAGCGGAGCGAGTAAGATGCGTAGTACTATCTCCTCATACACAAAAAGTAGAGCTTAAAATTGTTTGTACCTAGCTAAAAGTTATTTCAGCATAATGATTTCATAAAATGCTGCATCTGTAAAACTGCTAAATTCACATAATTACTTTACGTCAATCAGCTCATAAAATCCACTAAGCTCAAACAAAATACCCACGTTCTCTGAAAAATAAAATTCGAAGGCAAATGTGTGTCAAGGGCAAACCTAGAAATATCTTCGTGAATTTTCGACTGTTACCTAAACATTCGACCTTGGTCAGGCAACATTGTCACAAGCAGGAAGTGGCAATTGAGTGAATAGGTCTGCGAGCGCGGATCTAAATCGTTCAATGGGCAAGCGATCACGTGTGAACTGGGCCACTGTGCTAAGTCAATGACCTCCGGCGACAAGGGAAAATGTCACGAAAATATCAATAGATTGACGCCAGCTTGTGACGTAACAAAAAGGAAATATTTTGGCCACTCTGCAATGCTTATATATAACTATCAAATGCCTCGCGGAAATAATAATACGTTTGCTATTAAATCTAGAGTTTATTAGAAACATGTTTTATTATTTCATTCTACAATACTTACTATAAATAAAAATACAAATAGTTACTAAACTTACCTACATGGCTTGTAAAGCCTACAATCCCGTTACAAAATCATAAAAGTATTCAATCAGATTTAGTGATCATTGAATCATTTCAAATATATTGACGGTTCTGCCAATTAGTGGATGTTTTGTCACTCCGTTGTTGGAGTCAAGCTCAAAATATATCCCAATACCATATTGAGATCTTCCATATCGGGTGAAATTTAAACTGATTGGCTGTGGACGTGACTGAACAATACAAACTTCTTCTGCCTGAGGGAGGCTTAAGATTAGCCTTGAGGCGTTTTCTGCCACTAATTGGACCCTAACTTGAGTATTCACTATCAGAATTTGGGGTAAGATTGTGGCAGTGCCTTCTTACATATATAGTATTGATTTAATTCACTGACATCGCGTTTTCAGGTTTTGTGGAAATCTAACTAATAAAGTTGCTTATTCTAACTATCTATCATTTTTATGTAACATAGGAAAAAAACACTATTATATCTTCTTTTTTATATCAGTCTACCTCATTAGCTAAGCACTATCCTATACATAATCCCGTCCATCAAGAACTTTTAAGGTGAGATACCCATCGACTGCGGTTAGAATCCCCGAAAAGGCTTGTACGTCACGTCTCCTGCTTAACATAACAATGGCAGGTACAATCTTTACAACACTACAAGACACTGACATCGACGGTGCCATCCTCTATAATTTATGGAAATGGCCGTGAACAAAAACACATGACAAAGGTGTCTACTCGAAATTAAGTTGATGGGTCGTGTATCGTGTTCCCCATTGTTTAGCTATTGTTCGCCCAGTTTCATAATCGTAAATACCATCCCTTGACCCGCCGCGCGCCGCAGCCGCAGTGCTGTAGACTCGATACAAATGTATGTAATTTAGTCTCTAGGACTAGGGATATAAACTCAACGATTACAAAGTGTGACCGAATATTTACAACAACAACAAATGAAAACATGGTTAATTATCCTAATCTTTTTAATTGCAGTACCTATCGTATTTAAAAGAAACTTTGCGATATTCCACGATGTATGGTTTATAAACATATCATTTTAATTATTATTTCGATTCATATCAGCATTACCATAGCGAGGTTGGCTCGTTAGGTAGCACCCGCGAGGTATGTTAAGTGGCTCCACTTCGCTTTGTCGTCAGATAACACCGGCGCGGTTTGCTAATTGGACACGATTTATTGGCTTGCTCGTACGCATCGCAACACAATCGGAATCCGCTCTTAATTTCTACAGTTAGCTGTTCTTTGTTCACAGTGGAGATAGCTCATGTAACATATCCATATACCACTAACTACCACAGGTATCCATATTTACATTTAATCAACATCATTGAAATGTTTTTGCGTTCAAAGAATGAAATAGTTTTGTATTTGAGTTTTTTTCTAATGAATTTAAATTTAATTATGAATTTAAGCCGACGTATAAACGTTATTACGTTGAAAATAAAAAATGGGCGAGAGCTTAACACATGTATTTTGAACATTTTTATAATGTTGTAAGTCCAGGCGGTATGTAGTTTAATCCAAGTGTACAGATGACATCACGAACAAGGAAAGTAAGTCTGTAATTAATGTACGCAGCTTGTTCG
The DNA here is from genome assembly GCA_951216915.1 of Tetheella fluctuosa. Taxonomy (NCBI): domain Eukaryota; kingdom Metazoa; phylum Arthropoda; class Insecta; order Lepidoptera; family Drepanidae; genus Tetheella; species Tetheella fluctuosa. The sequence continues at coordinate 7,634,545 of OX578227.1, read as the reverse complement.
TGGGCTTACTTCATTATCTGATTTTAATTAATTAAGTTATGGTATGGTAGTTGCTTGTGAGACACTTTACTAATGATAAAATATTTCGAACACGTGTGTACAAACTTTTTATATTCACCAACTTATCCCTTTCATGTACATTTTGTTTAAGTATTTTTTGATAATGTAATAGGTAAACAGTTAGTTGTTTAGCCGGTAGTTAATAGTTAACTTTAATCAAAATAATACGTACGATAAGAAAAATGTTGGTACTCATACATTACATCGTACGTGATGTTTACGAAGTAAGTACCTATCTTGTCAATTTGATTATGTAGTCCAGTGCTTGGGTAAAACCATGAACTTTATATTCTTTTATATCTCCCACTACAGCATGTTTAACCAAAACAAAATACTTTATTCTTTACCTTCTTGCCGTCAAGGGATATTAAACAATAGCATTCATCAAGTTTTCATCTCTATGGTGTTTTACGAAACGCGTTCGCCCACGTACGAATTTCGAATCGACTTCGCTATCGAAAAATAGAAAGCCATCAATTACCAAAGGGCCGCTTTCCCCACTTTTATCTAGGCTTAAGTAGGCCAACTGTGGTGTACCATTGATATATTTGTCTTGTGACTTGTTCATCAATGTACACAATAAAAATTAAAAGATCAATCCTATACCTACTCTAGTACTAACTTGACAAATCATGTTATATGTGCATGTATTTTTCTGGTGTCCATAGAAAATAACCCAATGTTGCACGTTTACGTACAATGATAGCTGATAAGGTAACATGACTTTCATGTAACATAAACTAAACTGATGATTCTTGTGTGTTCTTATAAAGCTGTTGAAGAATGCGTTTGATGTTATGTTGTGCATACCTACTTACTTACGTATACTCATATTGCAATGTAGGTAACACGATGTTATTAATATTACTTACTCAATTGTTTTATTCTAGCAAAAAGTACTCTCCAAGTTCCGGTTAACCTTTAACTCTGAATGCCACACTGCTATTAGGGGAAAATAACAAAGCTACTGAAATGTCGACTGCCTTTTATAATGTTCATACATTACATTATAAAATACTTCCATCGGGTTTTATGTTGGAACGACGCTAAAATATATCATTTGTCTTAGTTAAATTAAATGACCTGTATTAAATTTGTTTCTTTCCTTAAGATTATATAAATAACAAATTCAGATTAAAATTCAGCGAATAATGAGATAACCATATAATATATGTATAATAGGAAAAAAAAACAACTTTAATACGACCAATAATCAAATTACAGGTCGTATTAAATTTGTATTTTTTCCCTTAAGATTATAATATAACATAAATTATACATATACCTATAAAAATAACCAATTCAGATTTAAATTCAGCGAATAATGAGATTAGGTACATCTATATAATATATAATACTTTTTAATTAGCTAATAAATAAGATTGTGTGATTCAAGGAAAAAAAAACAAATTTAATACCACCAAAAAACCAAATTACAGGTCGTATAAAATTTGATTTTTTCCCCATAAGATTATAATATAATATACATATATATATATATCATATAATTATTCTATATCTCTATATATTATGATAATAATTATTAAAATTACAATATTTTACAATAAAAACAAGAACAAAAAATACACATCTTAATTTAAAACTATTTACAAAAAGAAAAGCTGATCTAAATCGCTGCCAGTTGGTAGTGTGCCCAGAACGCTAGCGGCATTGCCACGCTGTATGGCGATGCTAATCCTCTGGCCGAGGTATTCACCAGCCCTCTGGTCACGAGAAGCGTCGATCAGTCGCTTAGAAATATCGCGAAACATTCGATGGGCTCCTGACCCCCACGGCCCCAGCGTCTCAACCCCAAACGGTTCAAAAATATAGCCCCCATCAAGGTTACTATATTTGCGCCGCTTGTGGTTTTCGGCACAGACAGCCGCGCCACCGGCCCTTTTGACAGTTTCTGGAAGGTGGGACGGTGCGAGAGTATCAACACAAGTTGCGTCCCATACTAAGGGACGCCCCAACTTCCAGGGCATCAAGGTCATTCCGTCGGGTCTCTTACCGTCATCCCGCATCAAGCCACTCGGTTCGCGAATAGCTGACACGTGAGCACTGGCAAGAGCCCGGCGGATGATGTCATTGAGGTCAGAATGGCGCGGAATTCTGCCTGCGCTTTTTACGCACGATAGCCCGTGGTGGCCAAGCTGATCGACAAAAGTGCCACACTGGCAGCGATGGGACATATAAATAGGTGCACCAAGACGCAGACAAGATGCAAGCCGGAAAGTCGATGGATCGAGTAGAGTCCCGATGTTTGCTGACGGAAGCGCTCGCAACCAAAGGCCTGATTCCCATTCTGACACGGCAATGAGACGGGCGCGATCCGCGTGGCTAGTTGACGTTTCAATAAGTTTGTTCCGTACTAGCTCGCAGAGCGGCCCGTCCCACTGCCTCTGTGAGGATGGGTTAGTGGGTAAATTAGAATTAGGGCAGGCTACTGTCCAAGCCATTTTTGCCTCAGTCAAATGCGCTATGTCAGATGATGGAATCGACGTATTAAGGATGTCAAAGACTAGCTTTTGTGTACTATTGACTGAGGACAAAAAAGCTGGAAGTGATAAACTGGAAATTTTGCGAATACCCAGACCGCCTGACCTTATGGGTAGGGAAGCCTGAGTCCAGGTCCGATCATCAAAATTTATGTTTAAAATTGATGAGAGGGTTTTTTTTATGATGTTGTCCAAGCTCTGTAAAAGGGTTGGGTGGTTCCAGAGTGGGCAACAGCGGAGGAAGTAAGTGAATTTAGGGACGAAAAGGCAGTATTTGATAACCGTGTAAGCCGAATGTGTATTAATTTTTAAAAGGCGATCCGAAACATTGCTAAAATTTTGAATCTTTTCATCTATAAAAGATGGAACTGAATCCTTAAAAATTGGGGAACCTAAAAGGCGAAGTGAACTTTTATTTAGAATTTTGATGTTCGGTGCAATTTTTTTAAATTCGTCTATAGCATGCGTTTTTAGAGGGCAGGTATCCGAAATAAGTAATTCGCATTTAGACGTATTTAAGCAAAGTCCAATGGAATTAAGTTTGTCTAAAAGAGATCCAAAGTCTTTGAGTACTGTGTCCACATTGCCTCCTAGGGTACCGTCATCAAGGTACCATACGTTGAAATTAGATTCCAAGAGGGTAATGATAGGATGTATAGCTAAACTAAAAATAGCCGGCCCCAGAGGGTCACCCTGTTGACACCCTACCGATGATTGAAGAAGGTTATTTTTATAAACTAATTTTGAGGGTTTGCTATAACATTGCCAAAGAAAGCCGAAAGCGTCAGGAATTTTGTCCTTGATCTGTGTCAGGAGAGCGCCTCTGTCTACAGAGTTAAAAGCATTTTTGATGTCCACTTTCAGTAGCACGTCTCCACCATTATTTTCAAGGAAGGTACGAAGGGAATGGACCGCTGCTTCGCAGCCGCCCCGTGAGCCAAAGCCTAGCTGGATTGGTTGGAAATGGGCCTTTAATGAGTCTGCCTGTTTTCTACAGCAGACTTTAGCAGCAATACGGCGATACGTGGTACCTACTGCAATCGGCCTAATCCCTCCGTCCTTTTTCGAAAAAGCGCAAAGGTTTGCACCGTACAAGATGTCAATGATATCTGGGCAAACGTTACCGGCCAACATCAGGTTGATAAGTGCTGTCAGGTCCCCCAGTAACAACTCACCTGAATCGCCGGCGCAAATCAAGTCTTTTAGATGCTGGGGTGATAGGCCATCTAGGCCACCGGCAGATCCACTCTGAAAAGACCTCACAGCACTGTAGATATCGCTGGCGCTTGCCTGCACCGAAATATCAGTGGGTTGTGGTGCATCGGGCAGGTGGAGATTTGCCGCTGGAAGTGGATGTTTATCAAAAAGTACACTAAGGGTCTCAGGCGTGTTTGGTGCGAAGACGTCATCGGAAAAAAGGATTCGAGCGGCTCCCTGTATGTCTCCATCATTTAATTTATTTTGCACTGTTTTCGAAAGTGGAGATGGTCTATGAAATAAACAGGGATTCTGGGTTGATTGAATGGGACTACTATTACTACAATTTTGTTTCAAACTGGAAGTCAGGGACGATTTATTGAGTGGGTCTCGAGAAACGTGAAGGACCCTGTAAGGGAAGGTTAGAAGGTGTTCCCAGGCTTGTTTAGAATTGTCAGAAATCACGTTTTTTAAATCTATAGATAGGGCCTGTGCTATCGACGTACGGGCGCCGCGGGGAATTCGTTTCACCAAAGGAGAAGTGGTTTTTAAATTTCCGATAGTCTGCCAAAACGGTTGGTCTGGTATTGCGGTAGTAGATGAATTTGAGATGATATTAACTGGATGATTAATAGGGGTACCTTGCCTATGTATACGACTCTCATGGATACGCAGGCCCCTTGTACCTTTAAAAAACCGTGGCTGGGAACATCTCTGGCATTGTATATAATTTTCCGACGACGTTAAGCTTCCGTCGGAATCTCCAAGGCCTGTAATAGTTTGTCCAGGTGCACATTGCATGTGTAGAAAATAAAAACTTACTATTTAAAAAATCAAACCCTAAAACAAAAAATCACAGTCACAAATAGTCCAGAAATAAACATTGCCAAAAACGTGTAAGTAATACTTAGTAATAATTATAAAATTGTATTATGGAACAGCCGACGGCTGTCAATTTGCAGGTTGCTAAGGCGCTTGTAGAAACCATAGGTAGTAGGGGCAATGTGATTGTTGCCCTAGGAACCGCGATTGCGTCGTCCTGTCATTGTGAAAAATCTTCGCCAAACAGCTGATTTTGATTTAATTTTTATTTTAAATTGGCTATGCTAGAAGTAGGGCACTTATGAAGGTCGAATTTACTGAAGTTGTGGCCGGTTTGTAATTAATATTTCTCCTGTTTGTTATTAGCATTTATAATATCAGTAGGTATAATGTCCAATATTATTTTTTGTATAGATATCTTGGTATATTCTTTAGACACGGGTACCTCACATTTCACATTTTTGTACTAAAAAGCACATGCTATACAATCGGGTAGTAAATTTAAAAATTATTGTTTGTAAATAAATAAATAATATATTTTTGAGCAAAAGCAATTTTAATGAGGCGCGAATTAAGAATGGCAAATTAGTAACTCAAGAAATAATATATGTAATGTATGTAATTGTTAAAAACAATAATATTAGATCATATATAAATATGTATCTAAAAGATAAAATATATACTATGGTTTGAATGGTTAATTTAATACATTATTATGTTCTTAAAATTCGATAATGATATATCGGCGTGTCCGTGAAACTATGAAATAAATCTTGCGCTGGCGCCGATATTGTTCCTACAACCATCGAAACGACAAAACACTGTAAGTCTTCGGTAAAATAACAACAACAGGATTATGTTTTGTATATCTACCTATAGATGTTATATGTTATTCGTACGTACATAACTTGACGCCATTTATATCTCTTATTAACCTAATTAAAAACCACTGAGATGAATGCACTATGACACTTACACTGACAGCGCGGAGCGCGGCAAAATTCAAAATTAAATAAAGAAAATATTATTTTCTTTACATCTCCCCCCTCAGATAAAGAAAATTTTCAGTAAAATTTTCGCTATATACACTCTTCCTCTCCTGTTTCTCTGTCATCTAATATTGGTACAGGAGTAAGTTTTGTGATGTGGAAAAGGTTTGATTATGTACCTACCTATAAAAATAACCAATTCAGATAAAATTTCAACAAATAATGAGATCACCTCTATATGTAATAATATGTATATACATTTTACCTACTAAATAAAATTGTGTGACTCAACGTATCGAGCTTTTTGGGTGCCTGCAAAATGATTAAAACTGACTCATTTGTTATTTTACAGTAAAATAAGTGCTTCTCAGTAACAACGACTGTAACACGTGTTTCTCCAATAGGTATCTACTTATTACTTTGAAATATATACTATGGTTTGAATGGTTAATTTAATACATTATTATGTTCTTAAAATTCGATAATGATATATCGGCGTGTCCGTGAAACTATGAAATAAATCTTGCGCTGGCGCCGATATTGTTCCTACAACCATCGAAACGACAAAACACTGTAAGTCTTCGGTAAAATAACAACAACAGGATTATGTTTTGTATATCTACCTATAGATGTTATATTCATTCAGATTGGGATTAATAAAAACTAGAATCGAGAAGTTCTACTTATTTCCATTACTTTTACTATATTGGTTTGGGTAAACATGGCTTAATTTATTCATATCATAAAATAGGTTCGAAGATAACTCTAATGAAAGAAATGTAACCTTACTATGTTATTTATGCTATAAAGTACTTTCTTATTGATTCTTCAAATGATTGAAACCGGTTTATCTCTGATAGATAAAATAAAAGATAAATTCTCATTGATATTCAAGAAATGAAACGACATAATCACGTCTACACCTCCGCACAGACCTCTAAATGGAATTGATTCGACATTTGAATTGTAAAACTGTTGAAACTCAGTCGGTAGTGAGGACACGTCGACCTCCGACCTCCGGCCGCTTGTACCGCTGCGCTCTACGGAATCAAGCAGTGCGGCAGATTACGACGAGGCGTGTATCTTCTATACAGATGTTAATCGCGGCTTACCTACTCTTTATGGTCGTATTAATATACCCAACCATAAACCCTTGTTTTGATGTCATATAAATAGCTTATTATGGCTTCCATTAGTCGTATTCATATCATAAGAAAGTCATGAAAAAAACCGTGTCAGTTCCGGGTAAAAAAAATTACACTCGCCCATTCATAGCTATCCGCTCCAATTTCTATATAAGTATACGATAGAGTGATGTAACACACCCATGTGGTGTATATTAGTTCACAGTTTATTTGAAATAAAATGCATTCTGAATTCAGGTCAAAATGTGAGTAGGTACTTTCATCGATTTTATTGTAAATCTACATCAATCATTCACCACATTGCTAAAAGTGAATTCCCAATATTGTGTGTGAGATGTTGCATCCCATAGCTCGTGATATCGCGTGTCACTGGATTTGCGCAAGCGAGCACGTCTTCTCGAGCCGCATTATTTCCATAGCGCTTGATGGATTGAGGTACGAAGGCTTCGTGGTCTGCTAAAATGGAGCATGGCTCACGTAGCACGAGTCATGGGCAGACATCATAAGAATCATGTTGACTCACAATACACATTGAAAGTAGCATAACAAATAAAGTTAAATACCACGTTGTGTTTCGTTTCCTTATTAATAAATCACGATGTAAGAAAAAGGGCAATTTCTCTCATGATTGCCTCGCACATGAGTCACTGATGAACGGAAGCAGTGTATCTCACGGTGCATATGGCCTCTGTATGTACGAATTCTCAAGGAGTTTGACGTACCAAACAAATAACGAAATGTACTTGATGAATATTAATTACATTTCAAAATGTGCTATAGTACTCCACAGAGATTCATAGAATTCATCGTTTAACTGTTAATTGATCGTCTCTGTTTAAGAATTTGTTACAGATATCTGAAATGTAAATTAAACTACATTTACCTATCAGATTAACACTAATACGATATGGGTCGGTAGATCTCATAGATAATTTTCGTATAAATTAGTTTCTTCCGTTATTATCCCATCAGTTCATTTATGTGAAGTATTCGGATCTTAGGATACAAATTGCCTACTAATTTACCGATGAATATAATATTCAATAGGAAGTTACTCTTCTTGTCAGTTCTTGTGTTACTTATCTTTCATCTGTGATCGTATTACCTATTTTACTGAAAACTATTTAAACATAATTTAATATAATTCAACCATATCTAAAAAACGGTAAAGTACGTAGGTAAGTATACTACGGTTAAAGTTACGCGCCATTAAAAATTCTGACATACTATCGTGTTTTACTAAAACTATTAATAATGATTATTTTATTTTCAACAAACATAATCGACCTCACATCATATAGGAAAGATCCTGGAGATGTAAAAAATAATATATACAGATAAACTATAGGGTAGCAGGAGAAATATAATGCAAAGCTAGAAAAAGAAAGCACGTAATCCAAATAGAAAAAATAGGAGTACCTAGAAATCTACTGTATCATAGATCAATATGGTTTCTAGTATTTTCTTTATGATTTGTGTAAGATTTCTAGTTTATACCTACCTTTCATCCAAAAACGTTATGTTACATTCAATTTTGTTAATACCAAATATCGTTATTAATCGTACTTATATTCTATTACTTTACTTGTGTTACCGGATTAGTACAATACTCAGTGCAGCGTGCAACGGATATGGATAGCAATGGCCAGACAAACATACGGCTCTAATCACAACAGTACACAATGGATTTGTTTATTTCGTCAAACTAACACGGAAACTGTATCTTATACCCAAGTGGGTGGTCGACAGGAGATAGTAATCCATGGGCTGTGGGCTTTTGTGATAGATTAATTAAATTTTCAGTAATGAAGATTTTTTAGCACTTGCTTTTTATTCGTGTGAATTCTTTTGGGCTGACGTAATTTTTTTACACAACACTAATGTTACAGTGTTGTATATGTACCTAGATAGTATTATTATTTACAGAATGTAAATAATTCATACTTTGCTTCATACTTACTCATAATTATTTGTTTGAGAGTACAAACTTCATTTATTTTCATAGAGCACAAATAAACTTTTAGTTGACCGGAAACACTTGAACTCTGGTAGCTGTACCCCACTACTATACAGTAACCACTTGAGATTACTATAACACCTGAAATAGATTTTATCTTAGTTGCTTTCAAGTTATTTGATCTAACCACTTTAAAGATGGAATAGCTTCTAAGGCTCTTCTAAGGATCTGAAGTGTATGATAAGGGGTCTATTGACTGTTATTTTACTGCATATTTTGATGTGTTTTAAGCCATCTTTGTTCTCTTGCACTTTGAGCTGTGAGCTTTTTGTTAGGAATCACGAAGTAATGTAAGCTGTGCCTACCTAGATATAGTGACCTATGTTATTCTGTGGTATGTCGTCTGTCACGAGCCGCATCACGGTGACGTTGTCTATTAATATTTTACTTAATATATCTAGGTTAATAAATAACTAACAGTATCTTAAAACCTGCGTATTATTCACATCCTAACACTTTTGACTATGAGATTTGTAGTCTGTAGTCTTCGTACTATTTTTATCAAAAAATTCATTAATTATATTTGATTGCCTTTATTAAATTTATATAGTCATTATGAAAAGCCATATTTAAGAAAGTACAATATTTATTATTTAAGGCGAATAATGCTCAGTGGTTGTGACGGCGGATGCCGCGGCGAAGATAGTGGGTTTGAATACTAGAATGAGCTTGAGCTTTCGGTGAAGGAAATCATCGTGAGAAAACCATAGCTGCTATGCATAGCAGGCCCTGCTATGCTCAGAACCAATACATTTGGGTTGAAACTGAAATTCGATGGCTTACACAATTGATAAAATGAATTATTCTAGCAGCAATGTATGATGCAATGCAAATATGCAGCCAGTACTGAAGGCATCAGCCCTGGCGCGGTGCATGGCGGTCGTGTAAAATAACAAGAAGTCGTAAAGATCAAAGTGCGACGTTTATGGGCTTGTTCTCACACTGATCCGGTGTCAGGGTGCTTTTGCACTGAATTTCAATAAGACAACTTATGCCATATAATTTACGTATATCGACTTCTGCTATGCCTTTGTAACCTACCTATTGAGAAATATACAGTTTTGGTACAGGGCAGGAGTAGGTAAATAGCATATAATTCTTTCATATAAGTATGCCACAAAAATAATAAATTTGTTGTGAAATATTATATTGTAATAATATCCTGGGACATTCTTCACTCACGGCCATTTGATCTCAAACTAAGCAGAGCTCATACTATTATAAAGATATGTCCACAGGCAGAGTTAGAAAATTAAAATGGAACAGATCTTAATTTAATCCTCAAATATTTCAATGTAAAAAAACATGTCCACCAGCATTTGATCTGCCTGATATACAAATTACACAGAATGACGAATCAGGAATTTAATAATAGAGAGGTTTAATTATAATAGCCACGAATAATCAATAGTCATCGTTGAACATAGCTCATTCTTACGAAAGACTTCGATTTGAAATTACAAAGATGCATGTCAATATATTGATATTTATATATATACGTCAGTAGGCACAGTGCCTTGATCTTGATTTGATGTCTCTGCAGACTTGAACGACGTGTTTATCCACTATGTGACGTGGTACGAGCAACCATAAACCCACGCACATTCAACGCAATATAATGTGATGCATCTATCTGTTTGATTTCACTAACCTATTATATATCACACCGATTATAATATAATAAAGCCAACAGAACTTAAAAAAATCGTATCTGAAAATAAATAATATATAAATACAGATTGTGGCGAAATCTAGTCAAACTATTAAACGTTTAGTAATGCAGTAAATATTGACATTGATACAATCATTCAAATGATATTTAATACTTTAAAATTGAAATCAACGCTAACAAGGCAAATATCCAGGCTCAAATACCTAATGATTGGTTAACGAACAGTTGTTTAGTAGCTTCTAATTAATTCAACCTAGTAATTGGAAATAGTGCACTAAATGAGCAGGCACTATAAATTAACACTATCAGACATTTGAACAGTGCCGTTATTAGGTAATTTACTTTTAGTTGCTAAGTACATTTTATGCGGAACACGCGGAACACTTTCTTCGGTAGATACTCGTACCAAGTTACAGGGAATAAAAAAGATTTAATTATAATTTGAATAACTTACTTACGTACACAGAGTTGTTCGTAGATGAAAAAGAGTTCTTTGAACGAGGGGCCATCACAACGGTATAATAGTTAGGTTTGTATTCTCTGACAGCGGCATTTGATTGACTAACATTTACGTAAGAGTAATGTTTACAGATATGATACGTTACGCCCTTCTATTTTAATCTAAAGTGTTTTACCACTTATCAAAGAGCCATTAATTTATAGTTGAATCGGTTCTGACGCCTACGAGTGTGCACTACACTAGCGCTGTAGGTACTCCAAATATAATTATAGTAATTGATTTAAATATAATAATGGTAGGGTCGCCGAGAATGTATCGGTAGATACGATCGTATGTAAACAGCTTAATTGAAAGTGTTCTGAATATTATTTTGTTTTATAAACAGAATTGGTTACCTTTAATCTTATAGATTATATAACTTATTTCAACAGAACGAGACTGAACATCGATTTTAAATTATTTGATAGACTCTTAAGTAGATTACCTACTGAAGCTTATAAAACTATTACTTGTAGCAGACAATAACATAAAAATATACTTATTTAATTATAATCCTAAGTAGACTCATAGCTATTTTGCTTCTCATGTTTTACATATTGCGTTGCGTATCCACAAAATAAAATTACCATCCTCTACCCCATACTCACATTTTCTCATAAATATTATTAGAAATCGATGTTCGACTTTAGACGATATCAATTTATTATAAATTTTACGATCCATAAAAAACATTCATTTATTTCATTTTAGGCTCCAGATTCGATCAGTAAAACGGAATCAAAGTACGATATCATATTACGGTAGCTTATTAAATAGCTGTCCCTCAAAACTCGACCTCATCTTCACATCCTGTTGTATTACTCTGTTTTTTGTAACACCCATAGCATTATGAGCGTTGTATGTAATAAGCCAAGCGGGATGAAAGACAGCATTTACGACCCGCCCGGGTGTAGAGTTACCGCACCCAAACGCGAAGGAAACTATTTGTTTATAATAAAGATACTTAATTTAAATATTTACCCATCACATTTAAGCAAATATCAATTAATGTAGGGAATAGTCGTGAGAAAGTATCTCAAAGATATCTCTTGTACTTGAAAGGAACATGTTTTATATTATACATTTGTGGGTTCCTAGTGTTCCTTCATCTGCATAATATCAGCTTTTAAAAATACTATCTCATCCATTTTTCTGTGTTGATTCACTATAGAATTTAATATCTCTCTGTAGATGACGCGCTAAAACCTAAAAGCTAATACCAAATTAAACTGTGCTTTATTATATTTTCAAGACTTGAAATAAATTAAATCGTAAAATAAATACATAATTAAGATATGTTGGTAGGTATGTTCATAATGTGAATGGGTATTGTTCTAAATAAAGTCGATTGGAGTAAAGTTAATTCATAAATAGTTACATAAACATGCTATAAATTACGTTAATGTATTGTATTGCTTGTGTATAACATCCATGCATTGTAATTGGATCCAGGTTTATAAATTCAAGTGAGGAAACATAGCATATCTGAATTGAGTGGAAATAACCCATGTTTATCTTCATAGTACCTAAGTTGTTTCATGAATATAATCTGAATAATGCACACTGCTGCACCTGAAGTAAGATGCGATGCCGCTGTTTCAGGCGATGACGTCACGCGGACAACGACCTTTCCGACTTGTAAAACTCTTACGATCGGTAAAATTCGCAGTCAAAACAAACTGCGGTCAAGTGGTATCGTTGGAGAAGAAACCCTGTTTATTAAGACTCATAGTTCTATTTCAGATGAACGAGATTAGTCATCATTATTTTGTGTAGTTCTGAATTGAAAACACTCTCAACGTTTTCCTGTTACTACGAACGAACGAACCCATTTCCATGTTTATGATTCTACGCTACTTGCCAAAACAGTTCTGCGTAAGTAAATAAAAGTAAACCATCTCTGATTGTTTGTTTGGAGCTTTTATGTTTTAGACAATGAATTCCAATTCGGCCTTTGGGTAAGCTATCTTTATGTATTGAGTATGAAAACCTACGGAAAGAAACCTATGAGCAATTTTTTATCTATTGCAATGGACCTAGTCAAAGCAAATAGCCTCATCGATCATGGAAATAGTATCGCCCACGCGTTTCTCATTTGTTTAAATACTGACAGTTACATTTGAGACTTTTTATACGCTTTTTGTTAATGTGAATTTTAGAGCGCTAGTTTGGAACAGATGCTATTATTATTTTATTTTATAGAAAAAAAAAATCTATAGATTATTTCCGTGTTCAAACATCAGCGTGCCGTATGCAAGGGTAGTATTTTATATTTATATTTTTGTGCCAATTTTTTTTAATGGTAACCTTAGCTTAGAAGGAACTGGCAGCTGCTGGAACACACCGGTAGCTGTGTTTGGCGATTAATTTTGAACATATAGACAGATATGAAGCCTTTATTGCGCACTGTTTATTTTATAGTCAAAGTTCAGACTAATCTGATTACTAGCAATGGGTTCACAAATCGAATACAAAATCGAATGCATTATCTATTGTTATTCATGGACAAACGCATGAAACGTGAGATCGTTATCTTATTTTATAGTCTTCATATTGAGACTTTTAAGTTTATGCCTTCAACGTACCTTGAATACACTATGCTGATATTATTCGATAGAAGGACACAGTTCAATGAAACAACCAAAAGCAAATATAGAACTGCCCTTAATCAAAGATATATTATGTTATTATTACATATTATAAGTAAACCACTACTTATTTTCAAATTCAAACAATGCGTATAGAAAATGATTATGTATAGACAGTGTATTCATAGTAACTAGTACCTAATAAGTAGGTAGGTACTAGGTACCTTATAGTATAAGCTCTAATTAAAAATATTTTCTCTAAAGACGAAATTAATTATTAATTATAGTGTTGTCTACGTCTTACATTATGTGCATGTAGAACCTACAGCCAACATTATGGAGATAATTGCAAGTGACCACACATGTGGATATAATTTTCTCTGGGCGTGCTCAACTGCCCCAAGCTCTCTGCTAGCCTCACTCATTCGTAAACGTGCTCATAATTGTTTATAAAAATATGTGGGTGATATTATTAAATAATAAAGACTGAAATTAAATTTTAACCAACTGTGGAAATGGATATGCAGCCAGCATTCTGAGCACGCTCCCGTTTGGTGACGGTCTTCCTCTGTAATAGTGTAGTTGTAATTGTTTTTATAAGGGTTCCGTAGCCAAATGGCAAAAAATAGAACCCTTATAGATTCGTCATGTCTGTCTGTCTGTCGTCCGTATGTCACAGCCACTTTTTTCCTAAACTATAAGAACTATACTGTTGAAACTTGGTAAGTAGATGTATTCTGTGAACCGCATTAAGATTTTTACACAAAAATAGAAAAAAAAACAATAAATTTTGGGGGATCCCCATACTTAGAACTGAAACTCAAATTTTTTTTTTCATCAAACCCACACTTGTGGGTAGGTCTTCAAAAATGATATTGAGGTTTCTAATATCATTTTTTTCTAAACTGAATAGTTTGCACGAGAGTCACTTCCAAAGTGCTAAAATGTGTGCCCCCCCCCACCGCTGTAACTTCTAAAACAAGAGAATGATATAACTAAAAAAAATACATGGTACATCATGTATTTTTACCATGCAAACTTCCACCGAAAATTAGTTTGAACGAGATCTAGTAAATAGTTTTTTTTTAATACGTCATATATAATCGTAAACCGCAATTTACCTTTCATTCAATCAACTCAAATACAAAAAAAATGGCAAAAAGCAAGGCTTACATCACAAATAAAGGAAAATTCCAAAAAATAAAAAAAGTTAAAAATTAAAGAGTGTCCCCATACATACATAGTTACGCCAATTAATAAAGACCTCTGAGTTGTATGGGCGCTCATACAATTTAGAGGTCTTAATTGGCACCAACCTCAAAAAAGGTAAATAAATAAAATTGTGCATTTCCCGTGATGGATGAACGATGGACGAAGCTTGTACGGAACCCTCGGTGCGCGAGGCCAACTCGCACTTGGCCGGTTTTTTTTATTATAATGACATTAGAAATAATTTAAGCTAAGTAAGGTTATGAGCTACTACATGTACAATATTTTTTCGTGTCATCAATAAAGCCGCGATCGATCTTTCGAATTAATTATTAAATAAAATAATGAATTAACATTTCTTAATGGAAAAATCACATTTTATAAAGACTGACAAACAAATTAAACTTTTAAACATTCACCTAATTTTACTATTTCACAGTTATTTGTAAGGTTGCATGTACCTATCCGAGCGTGTCGACCATTGTTGTAATGCGTGTTGACGGCTGCGCGTGCGTCGGCCAACACAACCGTATAAACCATTTTCGCGGATCGCTGCACCCAGTAATTACCATGTGCCTTATAGACCCTTCAATTTCAAATACTTCGTGGCTCATTCACGTTTGATAACCTGTTGATTTGATGCCTCAATAATGCGTCGGCGCAATTTGGACTACAATGATTTATAATGAAATGCATTGAACTCAATTCCGGGAACTATTGATGATGAACGATTATAATTTGTTTCATACTCTTTCCGTGCTTTGTTTATTATGGGGCACTTATTTTATGGATGCCAACCGTAACAATAATTATTTTCGCTAAATTTATCTAATGAAACTTTTTTAAACACAACATGTCAAAACTCTTTATACTTATCGTAGTTGTAGATAAAAATTTAAAATATAGAATTCAAATGTCCGTGGTTCGTATCAAATGTATTAAATTACTAATAAATGATTTGTGGGCGTTTGTGACAATAACTCATTTAAAGTATGGGACTTTATCTTAATTTAATTGGTAACCATTGTTAGATTGGAGACAATGGTGTATAATGTGAAATGGTTAAACGTCTTGCACATTACGGGTAATATGTTAAACGTAGAACACCTGTGTCCACATTGTTTTGGAATACGTAGAATATGCAGGACCATAAAATGAGAGAGTTATTATTAAGGCGAGACTTTAAATACTCTGTTATGCAAACCATGCCAGGCTTATGATAAACATATTACTGCAGGCATCTTTCTGATTTTAAAATAGGTTTGATGTTTAAGGTAGCGACAACTATGCGATTAGGTAAACTGCAATACATGTGTATGTCATAATAAAATGCTTTATTATCATTAGGCATTTTATCTCTAAAACTCCCTGTAGCTTATAGTTTCCTTTAAATCCTTTTAAATTAAAAAAGTCTAATATCAATTTATCCAAAGTAATAAGACCTAACCTAACGAGGTAACTTATTCAAATTGAAGTGTGTGTGGACTCAGCTGTATAATACGTTCTTTATTTAACAAGTTTGGATTAAATACCTGCACAATTATTTGCAGATTATCGAATGAACTAACAATACTGTCACGAGATCTTGTTTGATTTATGTGATCTTGAAACTGCACTTTCCTACTAATATTTAGTTTAAACCTTAAAAAAATCAGTAAGGTTTCAATCATAACGTTATTGTAGAAGTAGAGACAATAAATAGAAAGTCCACAAGCCCGGACTCGACCAAGCCCTTAGGCATCAGAACATTAGAAAACTGGGGCGTATTAAAGACAAACTATATCTGGAAAACGGTACTAGAGCCTGCAACGGAGTTCATTCTATGACAGCAAATGGCAGGATGGTGTCAATTAGTCAACCGGACCGAGTATTAACTGTATAGCTACGACCTAAATAACGCACAAGGGCACACAAGAATGCAGCCTCCGATTATGAGGAAAATATCTCTAGCGACGGCACTAATCATCGATACAGTTTTGTGGAGCCGAAGAATCAATACGCAGTAACATAGCTACAAGTACATTGATACCAAATTTAGTGGATGCACATCCTCCAACCTCACTTGAGTGATCAAATGAGGTTGGTACAACATAATTCTTCTTTTATTTCCCCAACAGTCGTCATCTCATGTATTTATTCCTTTCTTACTTGGAATATTTTACACACAATCCTAGATTCCCATGAGGCAGTCGACATTCACTCATTTGTTAGATATTTATTTAGTACAGATAATATTATTGAAGATTCTAGAATGTACCAACAATAACACGACCCTATGTACCTACATGGCCATGTCCATTAGATTCGACACTATCTAGGTACCTATGAATATCAAAAACATAATTTGATGCTGATGTTATATTCCGCTTAGTAACATACTTCTAAAAACATTATCTAATGTGCTATTACCAACCGCTAGGCAATTATTATAAAGGTTCATTGTTCGTTGATCGTTCGATGATCTACACATGTTCATTGACGCTGATCTATTCGTTTTATAGAGTCCTTTATTTGTCGTAGTTGCCTCATCAGCGGTATTTGCCATTGATGAGAACACTTTTTGCTACTTCCTGTAGAATGCTTCAAAGCATATACCTAGGTATAGGTAGGTAAAGTATATTTATACTATATGCATGCATACTACTTCATGTCCACAATTAATGGAATCGATTCATTCATGAAAATCCCAGTCCAATGTTAAAAACCATATTAAAGTATACCTATAGAGTTTTCATTCGAATTGGCGAAGTTATCATTTAAAAGTTTAATGTGCGTATCTCACATCGCAGTTGGTCGTCGGTATAAAGCTCGAAAGCACAAAGTATTGAAATGTTTATTTACTATGGACAGTCCTCTTGAGTCGGTGACAGCTGTATCCTGTGTATGTTGACATTGTCACATACCTACCTTATATAACTTGTTGGTTGAAATTACCAAACTCACATGTAAAGGCGATAATATTTCGAAAAGTTTTCTTGTCTGTTAACGCTTGATAAGGTTCTTTGAATATTTCAAATACAGAGGGTTCACCTAATTTTCTTCACAATAGAAGTCCTCATAACTAACCGATAAGTAAAAAAAATATTTGTATGTATACGTATATTTTAATCATCAGCATTATTTCTTATCATGCCACAGTCTGGACCGAATGTATAAATACCGGTATTAAAATTTCCATAAAAAAGCGTACATTTTTCGGCACATACTCATTAAAACTATAAATCAAAAGAACCATTATACCTATAGTGGACACATGGTAGTCGGAGGTTGCGTGCAAAAGTCCAGCCAAGCCTTAGTCGCACCCAGCTGCAGCTTTCAAAAGGACAAATATCACGTTACAAACTCTTCTGTTAATACAAAGGGTGTAGTATAACGTGCGAAATTATTTCCAACAAGCGTTGAATCACGCGATTTAATTTAGGACTTTAATCAAAAGTTTGCGAGCACTTTACCAGGTTTACAGTTACAAATGTATGTTATGTATGTAGGTACCATTAGTAATATTAACAGACGGTTTTTTAATAGTATTAGGGACAACATTAACCTATTTGCTATGTTAGTATTTCTCAAGTTTTTTATACATCCGATAATTTATCGCTATTTACTAACAATAAACTTTAAATAAGAACATACATAACATTATTCATTTATGATTGTCAATTAATTTCACCTATCCTAATCAATTTGATTACTTATCACATGCATTAATTGAATGATGTTTACTATAGGTAGATCTCTTGATATATAGGTATAGACTACTTTGCATTTTAATTATAAAGCCACGTATAAAGCATACCTTTTACCATCATAACAAGCACGAAGTTAATTGAAATGAAATTACTCTCTCCATTTACAACTTTTCAAGTAATAACTACGTTAACTGCAATAAAAATACTGTATCTACCTTATTTAATTGTATTAATCTACATTTAAAAGGTATTTTATGCGTTCGATCAGCGCATGTTGAATTTTTTTATTACGTCATTAAATACGTATGAATATTATCATCGTTTATATGAATGCTCTGAACTTAAATAGAAAATTATACCCCTTATAAGGAGACGCTATTTACTAGACTGGATTTCGTAGTAGAATGAGATTATTTATACTGCTTGGATAATTAATTTCGTGTAAGTAATTTCATATGTAACCTAGGTATTGTTGATAATTTGACTTAAAATATTATTAGGCTAGATTGGACCAAATAGGTAATTAATACAAACAGGCAATGTAGGTAAATAAGAAATAATCAAGCCAAGCATTAATTCTGTCGCAAATAATGTAACCACTATAATCGATCACTTAAATTCTGAAACAAAAACTGAATTCTAGGAAATTATCGAAATAATGTCACATACTCATTCTACTCATATATGTATATGCCGACTGTGCAACATGTATCCCACATCCACACTCAGCAAAACCTGTTGAGTAGCATTTTAAATTAGTCGAGTGTGACATTAGCTTGGCCCATAATTACTAGGTGACCTAGATACTAGGGTTTTGCTTAATTAATAAATTCGACCCATTGCAACAGACGTTGAAAAACTAAGTTGATATATCCGTATTTGGAGATACCTACGACACGGGATTGACCAATGATAAATTCGTATACCTAGAGCACGCACTTGTACTTATTTTTTTTGGTTTGGTACGATTTTGACATTCTGGTCTATTTTAGCACGCAATTTCAATGTGACAAGTTACTCTATAGATGTCCAAAATTAGTTGATATAAATATCTACTAGAATAAGATGTAAAAAAAAACCGTTATCATAATATAACATAATATGTTTATGTAGAAAGCAAAAGAACTAGACTACGCTATCTCTATGTCGATATATATTATAGAGCTCGTGTTTCTTGCCACTCTTACAAACTCAAACTCAATTAGGCCCTGGAGTACGGAATCTACAACACCTTATTCTGTGCCTCGGCTGAGTACAGCGGAACGTTACAAATTTACTTTAATCCGTTTCGTTTCAAAACATTGCGATGATTCACACTTGAGTGAATAAATAGTGTGCTAACATTTTGGTGTGACACAGTTGAATCTTTGTCCCAAAATGGAGCTATTAAGTTTCTATTGAAAATCGATCGGAAGTGTGTGAGACATCCATGTCATCCGGTCACGTTTTGTGTAAAATATGGGCAATGATTAATGCGAATATTAATCAGGAGAGGTCGGCGGGCAGTCGCCGCAACCGTCAGTTGTCGCCGCTTGCGCATGCCAATTAAATTCAGCTTATAAACCTATTTAGACATATTCGACTGCGGTGTTTACGACAAAAATAGATGTTATAATCATTTTTGTTTGACTAATTGTTAAATTTATTCATACAAGTTCCTTCTAAGGATTTGTATGATTACTTTACCACTTGCAACCACATTTTACGAAAATACTAAATCAAATTAAAACTGACCTTAGCTATCAACATTCAAAATTACCACTAAACAGTCCGTATCGTTTACCGTTTCTTCTGTATAACCCACAGGTATAACCCCATAAAATATCAGTGCAGCTTTAGCCAAATATCTGTAATAAAGTTATCAGCTCTGTTATAATACACTCGAACCCGTCAGTGCGCTTGGTGGTCTGAAAGTCCTGACGTCAGGAACCATGCATTGTTGTTTGGTTTATTGCCACTCCTAAATATCGAACGGGAAGTGGTCTCCACTGTGAAGTGACTGACGCTCGTAAAACTGCACGACCCAAACATTTCCGCAATCAGTAATTCTTGCTATCCTGACAGGCGCCATCAGACAGAGAAAAGTGTAGTTTGATATAAAATGAACACTAATATCAAGTTTTGTAAACCGATTAGTAAATTCTGGAAAGTTTTTGTTTAGTATTTTCAATGATAAGTTTTATTATTTGTGAATCAATTGCACAATAAAACAAGGTCGGGTTAGTTTATGATTTTTGGTTTGTTGGATTTATCTTCGCCCCGAATAGTAGAATAACTATTAAAACATCGTATTTTTTTTATCGGGAACGCGGGTAAAACCCTGAGGAAAAGCTGGTTATCTACTAAAAAGCCCAAGCTATAAGATTCCATAATTTTATTTTTAGAAAATTGTATTCCCTCAACAGCGTCTTTCTAAAACAATTCAACTGGTGCTTCAATTCAATTAAGTACCTACAGCCGTAGCCTCGTGCACACAGCACAATACCACAACAAAAGCATAGTCAAAAGCGTGTAAAACAATAAAGGGACATGCAATCAAAATTCAAAATGAAAGCGTACACAATTAGACCATGTTCACGCCCCAAAGCTTGTATTAAAATTTCGAATACGCCGGATGGAATATTATGATGAGTGTTTTATTTCTTTTTCTAACGCCCTTTGTTTTCATAACTACAGCGACTCAGTGTGTGTACACTGAGTCGTACATAGTCATACAATGCTCATAAATTGTGACAAGTGAAGAGGACTTGATTGAGCATAAAATAAATCTCGTTGACAATCAAACAAACTGCATAGTTGAATGTTTATACGGCCATAAATCTAGAACCAATCCAAATTGGAACATAATCATGCATTTCGTTCGATTGTGTACATTGTGTCTATATTGGATAGAATAATTAAGTAAATAACGACATATTGGAATGAAAAGTCAAACAATACAGGTACCTACCTATGTTATTCTTAAAGAGGAAACTATTCAATATATGCGTGTCAATTCATGCACATGGCAAGGTAAATCGGTTATGCGACGTGCTACATAAGCCGTGGTTGTCGCAGATAGCCCACTATGGGCTGAAGATACATCTGCTCGGTTGAATGATTCAACTCAAATTGTGTATAATGTAACATAAAATATACTTTATGTGGAGGTTTGCTACGGCTCAAGATGATGGCACTCAATAATTTGGTATGGTAAATTGATTATTCTATGTTTTGAATAAATAAGAACATATAAATTAATTAATATGGTTATATTAGTTATCTTCTTAAAATTCGGCAAACAGAGTACGCTAAAGTAATGTACTAAGTATTTATAGGTTCAGCGAAATTAACTTAATAAAGAACGTTAAAAATATTAATAACATCAAAAATGGATTAGTATGGATTACTTACCACTTACGTTTACGTTTACTATTCATTGAACCATGTCAAAGGTAACGCCAATTAGGTTATTTATACAAAATGATTGCGTAGGTATACAGTAAAATCTTCGAACTAACAGACGTTGTCTCGTATCCCTTCAAAATACATAAATTGTAAAACTAGTTTGTTGTGTTGGAGAATCGTAGATAATGGGCAGGGCCACTTTCCACGATATCTAGGGCATCATAACAAGAGACGATCGCTAAGTGAAATTAAACACAGGGCCCTGTGATACGCCCGTGGAAATGCATGCATAACCAACAATATGTTGCTGGCCGAGTCAATTTACGATACGATTTGCAACACGATACGATTGAATTTCTATACCCGAACGACCGTCTCGACGATTATCGTGTTTGCTTTCTGTATGTAGTCTCGTATCGTAAGTAGAAATGCTCTTGCGTCATTATTACATGTGCGGTGCTTCTCTAACTGTAGTTTTCGTTCATTTACATTTAGACGAGGATGGTATTGTTTTTGTAAATAGGTAATAGCTTCTTTACACTGCGTAATGGCGCTTTTAGAGCTTTGAAGTTCTCGTATTTATTGTAGCTCTGAGCAGAATATGATATTAAAAATATTCCACAGTATTTATGTCCTCAAACTTTCTATTAATTTCATTAACTTACTTAATGTGATATAATGTTACCCTGGTATAGTTTATTTACATATTTACAATTAAAGTAAAAAATACAAACTATGATATATAGAAAACATCCTCAAAGCCCTCGCTGCTGTCGATAGGCAAGGTTCCCAACAGGCTGGCAGCGTTTATTATATATCCCTAACAAAAAATATTATTCAATTACAAACACCAACTCTCAAATTGGAACTCGGACTAATTCACGTATTCTTATTCACTGGGCAACATAAACAATTTTGTTATGTTGAAAAACTTGAGCAACATGTCAGCGAGTCGATTTACGTTGTTCGCAACACATAAACTCTTTATTGAATAGGCCAACAAAAACGATACGCAGTGACCGAATTCTTTTGCGAAAGTATTATTCTAACTGAGTGGATCGAGCAGGCGATAACCAGGATAAAGTAGTAGGTACCACTGCACCGTCACATGAGAAAATATGAGTTATATATTAAACTTTAAAACTTAGGAGGTAAGATGATTGTTGGCATGTAATACCCGTTTTATACCGTACATTAAGTAGGTACCATAGAAATAGAAATATTCTTTCCTCTATGATAAGTACCTACTACCAGGTACCGAAAAGCATATATGTTAGATTTGTCTAAAGTCAAAATTCAAGAAGGATTATACCCCAGATGATACCGATAGCTGGTACAAGGATCGTGATCATATAATCTGCGAGGCAGAAGTGGGCCAGTCAGCAGTTAGGATTTATCAATGGATGGTCCTCGGTTCACAGCACTTCATAGCGTGATAGGGAAGTGACGCGTAAACGTATCTCGTTTAGACATACGCACGCACATTGAAGCGTATATTCGGCGAATAGGGTCAGAGAAAGTGCCAAATACTTAGTGCGAAATGAAAGTTGCACCACGCATTACTTTTGTTTCATATATATAATATATTTAATATTGTGGGTACTTCCCCATATTATTAAGCTTTGTTTATTTTTCGGAATCGGTCTATTTCTCTAGCATTGTCAAAAGAGCCTCTTCAAGGCTAATAGACCATTGTGATGTCAATGAATTTGAGCACAATTCAACAAATGCCGATATTCAAGGACTTATTCACAAAACACCTTTTATTGTTGATGTTAGCGAATCGCGATTATTTTGTATAATCCCCTTATAAATTTGCATTTTGCAAATATTTATAATTTTTGAACGTTATTAGAATACAAAGCAACGGAGTAATTCGATATTGTATTTAAAACATGACCGCGCGACCGCAATAAATTGCTATAGGATAGCAATAGGTGCTAGTTATCGGTTAAATACATTTAACAGATAAGTACTGAGAATTGTTTACTTCACTAATTCTCTTTTCCTGTATAGGTTAAACATGAAGCCCAACTAAGTACCTGTGCAGAAAATATTTCCTAGCTTGTGAACTATTATTCATTGAGCGATGAAAATTTACAATAGTATTTAAAGGCGAAACTTTCGCCAGAACTCAGGATAATGGGCGATTGGCGACCTCACAAGGGCCAGGTGTTAGACTACATTGCTTACAAATCGGAACAAAGCCGGCACTGTTCCGCAAATCAAATAAAAAGGAACAAGGCCCGGCCTGTTCCACATAACTCTCGTGAGTCGATGTTCAGCCTACACTATGCTGAATAAATACAATACTCGTTGGACCAAGAATATATATAGGCACCGGCGAGATCGACTAAATATAAATTATAAGCCATGAATATTAATGTACCTGCCATGTGGGCTGGAAACTCAAGGATGAATTGCATCGCGTTATGTAGGTAGGTACTCGATGCCTTGGCAGGACTTACCTAAAACAAAGAAGGTACATTTTAATAACAATTAAATATTATATAGGCGAATATTAGTAAACAAACATTTGTAGAGCAATATCAGTCATTGGGTAGCAATCCCCCATGGAAACAGGGTAAAATGAAAGTAATTAAAACGAACTGGACGTCACTCTTGGAAAGCAATTTATGGGACGCGGCCACCCCGGAAAGCTATTGTATTGCACTTCATGCCAGTCACTCTAGCTGACGTGATCGGGGGAATCCAATCTAGGGATTCATTTTCCATTCTGATTTAATAGTTTCTTTGTTCAGAACTTTCAACGACAGTAAGTATAGTAGGTACCACATATTGTATTCGAAAAGTTAGAGGACCAGGCATTTTTTATTGATAAATCAAATCCGAAAAATAAATCAAACATCATTTATTCGAATAAAGATATATATTATTATTTTAATTTGGCACTACATAAATTATATTAAAACATTGCTCTTCAAAATAAAGAATTATCAATATGATATTTAAAAAAGTAAAGGGCCCAGTACTGCGCCCATAATAACTCTTCTTATCTAAATGAAACTCATAAAGTGCTGCCGTTTGATAGCGTTTAAATCGCTTTATTAAAAAGCTTTCAGACTAATAAACGATCTTTAACCGCTGCGCTGTATATATCTGTTTGGAGATTGTTTAATCATTGTAAACCAGAAATAGTCCGGTCCTTGGCCGTAACCGTAGTAAATTAGTGAGACATTCATTGTATGTCCGCTAGGGGAACAATGAAATCATGTTAAACACGCGCCTGCCGGATCAAAAATAAAGTTAACAGACAGCCGGTGAAAAATACAAAAACAATGTCTTTTTTATTCCAGTAATACTTTACGTTATTTTTCCTCTGAAGGGTAAAGCACCGGGAAGAGAAATGGTTTAATTCTTAGTCGTTTCTTTGTCTTGTACTTATCTCTTGTAATCTTGCCATAATTTATTCAGTAGGTTTATTTATTATAAAGTACATATATCATTAGCAACATTCTCACTTTATACTTGTTAAAAACAATATGAACCCAATAAAGAGAACTATCTAAACACAAGAGATCTACTAAATTAAATAATTTTGTGATTGCCTAACTAATAAAACACTATAGTAATCAAAACAGCTGTATTAAATTAGAGGACATCGTAAATCATGACAGTAAAATTGTGATGAATTGCACATCCGTACGACTGACCAGTAACATCAAAGTATTTCATAGTTGTATGTTACGACATGACACAAATAAAATCATGAAACGTGATCAAAAAATCTCGGTTTGATACAAAAGTATCTATGCCATAAAATAAAATGTATTTATTACAAACATTACACAACAATACATTTTAGTTACGTTTACAATAACTGTACTCTGTCTGTGAACTGTTAAAAGAAAGTGCCACCCATTGTGCCAGCAAGTTGCTAGTACTTGACGCCAGCGATAAACTGTCAATGCAAATTTAATTAATTTACTATTAAATGTGTACTTCTTCATATTATTACTGTAATAACAATATAATTGCAACATTGGTTTTTCTTTGAATAAAACAAAGAAATAACGTTTGAATATTGTTGAAAGTCATCAGTTTTTTTTTTAGCTTCTGGAGCGTTGAAACGATAATTCCAGCAACTAAGGAACGTTAACGCATTGGAAGACCTCATAAAGCACACTAAAAACTCCAGAACATGCGCGTACAATTACCGCAAATAAGTGGAATAAATAAAACATTAATGCCGATGGCCGACGTCTCCTCGTGGATATTTTCGTCCAAGTTCAATTATTTTTTGTAGATAAATTGACTCCAAACTACGCACGTTAATTAACGTTTATATTTAACTCGCCGCTACTGAAGAAGTCTCGAATAACATTGACTGTTAGTTGATAATGGAATAACAATATTATTTAAATGTGAAGGTAAGTATTATTGGAAATATAGTTGTCCAATTTATTTTTAAGTGATTATTATAATTTAATTTCATTTTTTAGTGAATGAAAGTATCGAAAGCATATTATTACGTTGTGTATTTTATTTGAAACACTTTTTTTCTTTCACTCTGTTTAGAATAAGTACGTTAGAACTGCAAATGGCCCTGTATTTATTATTATTTTGATTTCTTATTCGAATAAAAGAACATGTTGTGGTCGTCAATCCAAAAAGCTTCACTACCTTTCCGAATAGGTACAGCTTGTTACATTATAAGATTCAAGATTACAATATTTATGTATAATCACACACTGCTGCCATACCGTCATTTAAAATAAGTATACGAACAGTAAAATATTACGTGCAATTAAATTTGACGACAGCATAATATTTCTCAGTGACGTCGAATGCCGTGATGAAAATCGTGGATTTGTATCTTATAATGAACTTGAGCTTTTGGTAAAAGATCCTACATCGTGATGAAACTATAACACCGTGGTAGAGTACTTTGTACCCGCCTGTCTGGCTACCACTACAGTCTACCACCCTTTAGTAGATGAAATCTATCGTTACACTTGACCTTGACTTTCGGCTAGGTATATCATCACTTAACATGGTTAGATTGTGGTCAAACCTATACATAGTAAAATAAAAAATGTCCGCCATATATTTAGTTTTGAACTTGATTGCAATTATCGCGATGTTTCGTAATGAGGTGAAACACTTGAACGTACCATAGCTATTGTAATGTACGTGATAAATCGACGCTGGAGTCTTATTACGGATGTCGATTTTGTACTGGACTCCATATAAGGGCGTGATTAATTATGCGATATCGAAGTGTACGCGCTTCTTCGACAATCGATTATTATTAAAGCTACCAGCTGCCTTGAGGTGCGCCTTAATGGGAATTCCAAAAGGAACGTGCTTACTTTTGCCAATAAACATGAATTTTAACGGTAAACAATCGTGAAAATTTATAAAGAAACATGAAAAATGTAGTTAGCAGATAGAATAGGTATATGGATTAATAAACTACTTTCCATGTAATCGGATTACCTAACTACAAACTACATAACCATATATAATTTATTATAATGAAATTATTTTTTTGACAAATAAGGATAAGTGTGCATGGAACGCAGCGACGAGGTTCTCGCAAACAACTTGCTGATATGATCGATGTATGAAATGTAATTATGGACCACGGTCGAGTCATAACAATCTGTAGACAGATAGGTAGATATTAAGTTTGTACCTAACAATACTCGGGATAATTATGTTGAAGACTTATAAAATAAGTATATAATGTAGGTAAATCAGAGGGGCATGACTAGAAAAATATACGTCAAAGTTTATCCTACTCTCCTATACTAGTAACATAAATGTGAAAATGTGTATGTTTGGATATTTGCATGTTTGTGACTCTATCACGCATAAACGGCTAATTAGATTTGGATGAAATACTTTTTCACAAGAGTCCGACTAATGTTATGACGACGACGGTACTGTTCGGGTTTTTATAACAAAGGTTCCATACATGACGGAAGAGACTGTGAAATAAATCTTCTATGGACTTGAACGAAACAACACTCAAGTTGAAATGGAAAGAAAAATACGACGCCAAACGGGTCTGGTTGTCTCCCACGCAAATTCCGCGCAGGGCAAACGTCAGATTGCCTGTGCCAAGATGCAACTGGAACAAAAATAGCTCGTTTCACCTGCTCGCTGGCCCTAATAGCTACTTAACTGCTTACAACCCCATGGGTAGACTACAACTGACTACAAGTAAAGAAATAAACCGTGCAAGTAACATAACATTTGTTATTATCTAAAAAATGTATGTACATTTTATTACACAAACACTTTACATAAGTACATATTTAATAAATCAATGTTTGAACTTATGAAAATTATGTTAATTCCCACTAGGTACTGAATACCTAAATTTACTAGATAAATCCTTTTTTTTTAATCATACAGATCATACATTTTTGCAGTAAATTGCCTAAATGTATTTAATAAAAAAATCTCTGAGTTGGCATTTCTTTTACTGGCTACTCATTTAACGTGATAGATTTATGCTAAAAATGTATACAATATAAACAAGTTTAACTTGACGGAAGAACTTATCGTGAGGTCGATATTCAAATGAAGTTTGCGACAACTTGACATGCAGGTTAATTGAAATGTATTATGCAAATATATTTGTGCACATGGGTAAGATACTGACAGGTATAGACAGTCTCGGCAGGGTCAATCACCTCTCAGCTGATTCATTTACTAAATAAATATAATAATATCTGGTCGAAAGTGTATCAAACCGGTAGATCTACTATCGTAAATCAAATCACTTGACTAATATTTCAGTAATATTACTTACTACTTGCCTCTTTTCTAGCATACACACAATGTATGTATGAAGGATGGCCCTGGATATTTTAAGTATAATTATTAATTTATTTTATTTTATTATTTTATATAAGTTATTATTTTATAATAGGTAGGTATATTTATGTTGTATAAATGCTACGGTTATGTTTCATAAAAAAAAAACAGTTAAGTTGTCTAGTTATTAAAATGGCTAGCTTTCCTTAACGTTCCCGGGCTGAACCTAAAGTAAGTTCTATATTATTATAACAAATTTCATAAAAATCCTTTCAAATATTACGAACCTAAGTGGAAACTACACTCACACACACAAACTCTCGCATTTATTATATTAATTAAGGAATCAATAGATGTAATAATATTTGTCACAAATATATTATTATAACATTAACTAAATTAATAAACAACGCGATATGGTTTTCGTTACCAAGCTCTAAAATGTCATATTCGAATAAACATATTGCTTTAATAAATTGATTAATTCTAATAGTTTAATAATGGAGGGTACCTTACCACCGTATATAGTAACTGTAGTATACGTATGTTGTTTTACATTCCCGGCATATTTACGGAAGTTCATATATTCCTTAAATAGAAAACGAATCAATAAAAAAACGACCGTAAAATTATATCCTAATATTAAAGATTGGTACAAAATAAAATCGATCAGAATGTAAAATTACGAAAGACTTTTTAATACGTGTTCTATTCATGAAATATTAACCTCCGTAAATTTGACAAGAATACAAAACCTTGGTACTTACTTATGCTTTATTTAATAAGATAAGGATTGGAATTTTCCGCAAAAATATTGAATCAGCATCACTGACCCTTGTTTATCTATGAGCTCATCATTTACCAGAAAGCATATTAATAATTTCTAAGAATAATTCTTCAGTAAAGCTAACTCACCACTTTTTATAGCTACATTCATATATGAAGTCATATATATATATATATGGAACCCGATATAAACTAATATTCTATTTAGAAATAATCTGCGCAAATAAATTAGAGATGAGAGTGGAACAAGTTCTGTACCACAATTTGTAACGGTTGTGAAGTGCCACCTGATTCAGGTCTACGTATGTGTATACGCAGACTCTTTTTTCAAAGTTACTTTGTTACTCGATATTCTGGTTGGCAAAGTTAGTACCACTGTTATTTACAGGTTTTGAACTGACACTTTAAAAAGTGATAATGTTGCAAAATAATGTTTGTTTGCAGATACATAATATAGGTTTATTATGTGAGCACCTGAAGATATAATGTAAAGCGTGTTTGTTTATGGTACAAAATGTGTTTTGTCAACTACGAGAAGCAAAAAGATAAAGCTAACTGCAAAGTGTAGCTTTATTTCAATGAAAATTATAATTGCCGTAATTAACATGTTTACCGGATACGAGTTGTGATCAAGACACAACATAAAATTGGTATAATATCTGTGATCAAATTGTCTTGAATTGAAGTTTTATATTATTTAGAGGCGTCATCCTATTTTTATATGATTATTATATTATTTCAAAACTGAAACTTTTATGTATCAATTTTAAAAACATCTTTATTATCCCATTTGATGACTTCGTTTTAATTATTCTCTTCAGTTAATGGTTGGTCAAAATATCATAGATAGATTATTTAACTGAGGACAAAATTTGTAGTTAGAGTATAAGGTCTAGACTAGAATTACAATTATTATTTTATTTTTACTTTCCTACATTTTATTACGCATCATTAAGTTAATGCTCGTAAAATGATGTCATACGTGTACACGTAATCATTATTATGAACAACGAGACACGCGCTATAATGCATAATAATCTCACTACCTGTATGTAGTAGATAACCTTGTGGCGCACTGAGTCGTTGAGTGAAAAAAAAACTAGAATATAGGTTAACGAACTGTTTTTCATTATATTTTCATAATGATATAGGTAGATCCTTGATGATTTCATACTGAGATCGTTTTAGAGAAACATAAATTTCATTAAAAGCATTATATTTTGAGTTTATTGTAGTGAAGTGACTATGAAATACTAACTATCGTATTTGTGTTTTAAAAATTGATTGGGAGATCAATGAGAGTGCATATACTTTAACACTAAATAATTTATGGTCGTGTAAGTTATCTGATAGATCTTTAATAATAACATGATGGTCAGATTCAAGCTCCGAAAGTAGTATTTAATTTTTTTCAAAAATCTCTTTTCCCTCTATACGTAACGAGTAATTAAAAATTGTACTGAATGTATTGTGAAACTTATTGTGATCTATGAATCGGTGTTACAAAACAAGGTAACATTAATTACGGTACACTATACAGACAAGCAATCTCACTTCATTTATCTGTTTACTAGCATATGATCTGTTATAGATGGGTGCCCTCGATACCGGCACAGGAAAAACATAGAGCCATTAGAAACACAGTTACGTAAAACGAATAACATTGTACAAATGTGGTAAAAAGTTAAAAACTGGTCGGTTCTGCGCAGGCGCGCACTGAATAACGGATCCACCAGCGACACACTCTATAGATTTGAAAAAACCTTGACATGTTCCAGTCACCAGTCTCCATTAAACAGTGATTATTTTAGCAGAGCTCTAAGATGTTCATATTATAAGGACACTTTTCAATAAATACCTCTATAACATTCTATGAATGTCAAAATTTATCTATCAACTCTATGTATGATCAAAGAGGCTATGAAGGTTTCAGGCCGACTAGCTGGTTATTCACACTATGATTTCGTGAACATTTTTTTTTTTATGTTAATGGAAATATCCTCTCTAATTCGTTCAATCCGGTTCAAGGATGATTCTCCAATCACATCTTATCGAATCGCAAAGTGTACCGTTATTATCGCATATTAAAACATAAACCGTTCAACTTACAATGTTACCAGTTAATATCGACATTTCTTCACAGAACTGACTTTCTAAATTGTTAGGTTTTTACTACATCAAACTGTACCTGCGGGCTTCGGCTATCAATCTTAGTAAAGGTAATTACATACGTGTTCAGCACATCTTCTGAACGTTGAACAGCAGGTCCCAATAGCATTTATCTGATTATGTGGAACTTAGCTGGAACCGTTTTTCAATCAAGTATATACAATGTAGTATTTGAAAAGGTAAATTTGTATAATTCCTATTCTTATGCTTATAGTATGTAAAATATACTCACATTTGTAGTTATAAACAAGAGAAGTTATATGAATCGAAACTGAAACTGAAAAAGCCAACTCAATTCTAAGGTATGAAATGTCTGGAGTAGAGCGAGACCGGACAATCATCTGAGAAGTAATACAGTAAACTCTTCTCTTCTCTCAATTTGAGACGCACCTTAAGGCGACGTTGATTAAAGGCAAATACTACCATTAATGTAAACGAGCGTGGTAATACAGAAAGTGGTGGCTACCTTTCGATATATTAACCAGTTTAGCTGTTGCTCGAGTGCTATTTACTTCGTATATAAGTATTTAACGGTGGATAGACAGGACAAGAGTCGGTTACTGACGTGCGGTTGCCGACTCGATTATACACGCGTTTAGGCACCGGTTGAATAGCAGCAGCTTAACTATTTCGCAGCTTATATTTAGCCTTGACTCATTATGCCATGTGAGTTCATCTTTTATTATTCCAAGAAAGGATTCTTTAATGGGTATTACTCGGAATTTGTTATTCATGTTTAATTTTGTTTCTCGTGTCATTACTTATTATTGATTTTATATTAAGTTATATTTACAACAATTTTTCTTTTTTACATTAATAACTTTTTACAGTAGCTTAGATCTGACGTCATAGTCAGTTTATGTGTTCCATTTAGTAATGTCGAAATAACAAAAATGTACCTAAACCAGAAGATTAGGTTTAAGTGTACCTACCTCCTATAAAATCCTATAAATGTGGATTTGTAGTGTATAGTTTTAAAATTATTAACATATCGATTAATTATCCTACTAATATTAAATGTGAAAGTTTGTGTGTATGTTACCACTCAACTCCGTAATGGCTGAACAAATTTTCATGAAGTTTGGTATAGTTAGGTACTGTAGGTCTTGGAATAGCACATAATGTGTAGCTATTATAATTAAACACAATAATAATAAACAAGTCATATTCTTATTAATCTTACAGTGTATTGGAAATGTAAGTGATGTGTAGACGTGTAAATCTGAATCAGTGTTCAGTATCAGATAAGCCAGTTGATATCACTACGATATTTGATTTAGATAAGTGTTTACCCATGGCCGGGATGACGCCAGCGCAACGTTGTACTATCCTTGTTTGTACAGGAAATGAGGACTCGTAGTGGGAATTATCATTTATTTGTAAATAAGTCCGTAATTTATATTAGCGGTGCTCCTCAATAATGTTGCCTTGACATTGTTAATTGAGGTTTATCATGTATATGGAAAATAAAGTGATTGGGCAGGTGAAACCGCGGGGCAAAATTAAGTCTTATAAAGAAGAAGAGTCGAAAGCAAATAAAAGTATCTAAAATGACACTAAAAATAAGTAGTGAAAAATAATCTATTCTTAGCATTTTTACTATTACTATGTAAACATCAGGAGCAGATTTTTTATTTCTCTTTTTAACAATCATTAAATTATTAGATGATTTTTCTGACTTGGCACAATTGCGACGAATAAAAATTATTTCTTTTCGTGTGTAGGAAGTATTTCTAAGAGGACATTTGATTAATAAGATAACCAGGCCTGAAGGTAGGCACGAAACTATTCGAGGGAACTCTTCGATGGCTTATAGTAGTATCATTTTGGTTGATTAGTATACTGTATATGAGCACTTTTGTATCATATTTTCCATGACGAAGCTCTGAAGTTGTATCTGGAAGGTCGTTGAGAACTCTTTAGTGGCTTCCAATCAAACAAGGCTTGCATTGAGCGTTAGGTACAAGTTAAAAGAAAACAATATTTTATGTCAATAATACAAATTAGTGAGGTAACAAAAAAATAACTCTTTAATTAAGTAATAAACCATTAATAATTATACATGAGAACCGAATGACAAACGCCGTAAATGTCGCTATAAAATAAGTTCCCACCAAGGAAGTAGAGCTAGGCTAGGAGAGGCGAAGGCATGTCGCTTTAACCGCATCACTTACGACAGGTCGTTATGGGTAATTGGACGCGAACTCATCTGTCTACGGTGACCCTTATCATGGCTAACATTGAAGTGAGTCATCTATTAAATATAGGCTTGACCTTTTGTATCACATTGAACTATACATGATTGTTGTAGAGATGCATGCATGGTGTAAAATATAACTTATGGCATATTCCTTGGTTAGAATTTAAAAAAATACGTGTATGTTTGCAATAGCTACGCTGGTTCTTTTAAGCTGTACGGGTGGTAGGGTAGGTAATTTGTAGTACTCCCCTGACAACCATCAAGTTGAAATCTATCGCCAAGCACCTGCCGGTGTGTTTCGTTATATGAAGTTCCCATCAAAGCAATATATTAGGAACCCCATAGTTTTGCTAATATCTAGGTATAGGCGACGGTAGCCACTTACCTTCAAGTAAGCGGCCTGCCTATATGTAAGCCTTCTGACATAAAATTCAGCATGACAGACATTTGCACAAATGCAACTTTCCAGTTTGATTCTTAGAAGCCTAAAGATATAGATCTGAAAGTTAAAAGCAAGAATTTGATTTGTACAAATTTTTCAATCTACATAATATATTAGGTATTAATTTTTTGACCAAAATGCAATTTCACTCTATTGATCAACCAAAAGTATAAATCATACCCATGCGGTATCACTCTGTCAAGAGTCTACCTGCGTCCATTGTATCCAGTCGTAGAGTCGAGGTGTTTGTTGACTGCAAGGGTTCCTACAAGTCACGTACGCGTATTGTTCCTTTTTGTAACATAAACAAATTTAAAAAGAACGTAATTCTTTCCATTTAAATTTTCTAGGAGTAGTTCAATAACCATATACCTAGTAATTTATTACACGTAATGCAATGAAATATTTTATTATATTTTTTTAAAAAATGAGCGTAGATAAAAACTTAATGAGAATTATTAAAAGTTTTTAATGGCTACTAGGAAGATAAACTGTTACCTAATAAGGTAGTTAGAGTGGCTTAATTATATTTTTGGACTGAATACGTACGTAATCGTGTCACTGTTCACCAAATTAGGTGTTATGAATGTAAAATTATTATTTAGACCAAATATAGCTCTAATAAAAACACCAAAAAAGTAAAACATAGACCAGCCAGACTGTACCACAAGCTGTACTTAAAATAATCCCAAGTAAAGCAGGCTTCATAATCAGCATCAATAATAATCCTATTCAAAACACTAACAACGCTCTTGTGGTAGCTCGCAATTGAACACATGAGAAGCAACCCGAAGCCCGAAGGCAAGTATTTTCCATAACAAGGGGGGCAAATACAATGGCCAAGCCGTCGGTAGGAGAAGCGCGCCTAACTAGGTGTAAAACGAGTTGATGCGATATGTACTCCCTTTTGTGGGCCGGTGAACCAGAATCCTCTTATACGATTAGGCACTTGCTTATTTGTATTTAATACATCTTTATGATTTATTTACACCATGAAGGATGATAGGGATCTAAAAGATAATACCAACAATACAATCCACTATTCATTAAAATGGATTGCGATACATGTACTCGTAAGTTGTTCTACACACGTCAAATCTTAAACATCAAAATTATCCATTTTGATTTGAGAGCATCAAGTTTTAGAGTGAACAAAAATAAATAAAGTAGATTATTTTAATTCACTTTGACGTACTAGTAAAAATTAAAAGTGGCGTTTAATAATTCCGCGTTGTTTTACGAATTATCAGTTGAGGATAATTGTTTCAAGGTCCGTTATTTTATCTCATTCACTCTTCTTTACGATATGAAACAACGTATAGTGATTAACGGAAATTTAATACCGTATGTGATTATCAAAATATTGTATGTAATATTAACTAATGTATTGAAACATCCTGCCCTTTGTCAATGACTTGTGTATAAATAACTACATACAAAACCTTGGACTGAATGAGATTAGTCGGGCAGGTTGGTGGTCAATGGAGTAATCAATATAACAATCTACCAGTCATTTATAACAACGAAACTACAGACTTATTGAGAAAATATGTATATTGTCTACTGGATATAAATAAGGTACCCAGAAATAGTTATTGAAAAGGATACGAAGGAAAACGTAGTTATTTATTCATATTAATATTACCATTCCTACAGATTACTTTTAAAATATGAAATTTCGTAAAATGATAATGTAAATTAATGACCAAATGAATGAAACTTTTGTTTAGAATAACATAGCATTCGAAAATGTATAAGTACTTATCAATAATTCTCTCAGCAATAATCACAATAACATACTCATTTGAATCCAAAAGTCACTAGACAATTTTCCTTAACTAAGACAAATAATAGCAAATCCGTTACAGCTTATGTTTGTTTTGTTTGTTAAGATTATTCTTACTGATAAAACTACCTAATTATAAAATCAGCTTCATTTTATAAAGCCTAAAGCAGAAAGACTTAGCGAAAGTGGTTGTTGCTGGACAGACGGAGGTCCCATACCATAAACGGACAAAGCTGAACAGACGTCCAATTAGAGGGAATGTGCGCCCTTTGTGAATCGACTGCTCTTCACAGGGAGCTACTATTATTTATACTGATATACTGTCAAGCACGCGACTCAATAAATTTAACACAGTCAAGGTTGAAAGTTTTGATATTTTATAGTAAAAAAATCACGCGTGATCACGACAATCGTACATACCTTACAAATAATATGAAAAACTAATTTAAATAACTTTTCCAATCGTGTTCAAGGATACCTGTATTCAAACAACTAACATAATATAAAATTATCATTGAAGTTCCGCCGAAAAATCCAGAGATTAAACTAAGGAATCTGGTTTGAGATCCGCCTGTACACGATGGTGTCCTTAAAAGGCGAGCTGTCGACAATGGCCTGGGAACTCAGCTCATTTGAAGAGAAAATATTATGTCGTGTCGAGCTCGGCACGGTAAATCGCTTTTTAAATGAAACTTTGCAGTCGACGTGTCATGCACAAATATGAAGAAGTGGAGATGAGCGAGTGCCCATTATCTTACACACGCGGCTTTTTGCGACACGTACCGATAATTTACGCACATTTCTGTGATGCACCTACCCATCTACATATATTAAAAGGTCCACGGTAATTTTACAATGTCTTCTATATACGTACTATATTACTCGTCAAGAAAGTGTGTATGAAAATAAATTCACAATACGCAGGCAAAAAAATTATAATGATATTGAGCAAAGTTACGTTTCTTCAAAAATGTGCAGTCGGAATTAATTTCAGATTCCTTTTATAACTAATCTGTTTTAGCACTTTTATAAGAAACGTTAAAAATATAACCCATAATATACCTATGTAATCACCCAGTGGGACATAGAACCTCCTCCTTTTTTGAATCGTTTAATAAAAAAATAATATATTTTAAGAAGTAAATGAAAGTAGGTACGTCTTACGTATTTCACCTTGAGCCGTGAACAAACATGGCTTCAGCAACGTGATATCATCGGGATTATCACTATTTATCTCGATATGATAACAGACAAATTAACGTTAACGCGCCGTGTCGTGTGTTTATCTTTATCAGTTTTGGTAACTATGAATATCAAACAGTCTACCTGTTTTCAAACGTATATAGTAGTGATAACTTTCTCGTTCCTATAGCTTTGATTTCACTCAAATATTTTCCTCAAAAACATAAGACCGACAGATTATTTATATAGTACGCCAGGCATCAAAACATGGTATTATTATTGATGAAGATGGGCTATAAAACATTTTTCGTTTGAAGCTTTTTACAGTCTTTTTATTTTTGTTTTGGTTGCGTGCTTCGTCCACAAAACCACAAAAAATCGGGCACCGATTCCAACAAGAGGCTTGAGAGCAAACCGCGATGACCTTGCACGCGCTAACGAAGGCTGCACTCAATACAAGCCTGGTCGAACAAAAAAGAAATAAAATGGAGCCGCGTAAAGACCTGCCACAAAAAATAAACCAATAAAAGAAGCGACCGATGTTCGGAACGCGATGGCGACGAACGAAGTATTTCGATTTTATGTTCCAAGTTTTGCTACGGGATGTAAATCATACTTACTTTAAATTATCGAACAATAAAACTATACGTAGGTATTCAATAGCAACGATTGAGAATCTCTCAGGGTTAAATTAAAACTTCTGATAGGTAATAATTTAAATAATCCTATACTAGTATTATAAATGTTTGTGTGGATGTTCGTTGCTTAATCACGCTGTTACGGCTGAACGAATTGGGATGAAACTTGGCACATAAATTGATCATACCCTGGAATTGCATATTTACAAAGGATTCTTTCTTATGCCGGGTAAACATTAGATACTTTGGGAATGCGGGTAACACTGCGAGGCGGAAACTACTATGAACTGAACCATTGTTTCAAAACATTGTGAGAATTTGAAATAAATCCCTTCTGTAGAGAATAATGAATTAAATACGGCTTTTAATAACATAGATAGTAAAATTCCATAGCGTATATCTATTGGAGTATGAGCAGATGTTGCGCGAATTGGGTTACAACGATAACACTATCGACGACTAGTTGCACGAATCCAGCGAACACTCCATTTTGTGTCACCCCAATACGTGGATCCTCGCTCAATTCCATATTACCTATCTAATCCCTCAACCCACTGCAATATTCGCTATTATATGATTGCATATATTTATTTCTATTAATAACCTGTTTTTAATACGCATCTAGATATCATAAATTGTATTAACTTATCTACTAAGCTATTAATTTTCTAGTTATTGCACTTGTAAATTGCTAATGTTTGTAATAAAATGTTTTGTAAGTGAGAAACGTGGGTCACAAACCATACTGCAGAGATAAGGCTATTTTTGAAAGTGCACGAATAAGTCCGATATATAAATAGGGAAGGGTACTTTTCTAATTTCTTTGAAAGTGGAACTATCGTTTTTAATATATTTAATTAATGTCCTATTATATTTATTACCAGTTTTTATTACACTTAAAAGCAATAACTTATAATGTCGCTGTATATATATCGCGAAGACAAAGCAACAATATACCTATTGATAATAGTGTGACAATCATAATTCAATAAAGGCAGAGCTCGTGTGATTCAGTCGCATACTGCATTTCAATTGATCTCAATCACTTGTGGCGGACTTTGGCGGTGTTTCATAGGTCGTGTGTTCAATAATAAATAATACAAAGAAATGTATAATGGTCACAGTAACCTATGTACTATAAATAAAATAGTAACATACAACGTTTTCTGAAAAATAATCATTTATCCTTCGATAAAAGAGAGATTCTAAATCAATGATCAGAGTTCACACTTAATTCAAACCAATTTTCCGTGAAAAAGTTTTGTATGTTCTGCTGCCTTACTGCCTTACATTTTTTCAAAATTTTCCATCCTATAGTTGAAAATTTAGAGGGGGGTTCGACTTTGTGCGAGAGAAAAAAAAAGCAACTGTTTTCGACATGTGAATGTCGCTGCTCAGAATATTATTTAATAATTAATTCACATTAATCACAACGTATAACGAAATTCGGGTAAATTTACATTATGCAATTACTGAATTTTAAAAATAAATTAAAGTTAAATCAGCATTCCCATGAAACGTCAAAAGCGCTTATTAACGTCAGTTAATAACTATATAGAGACTTAATTAACCGGTGCTTGCGACATTTTAAACTGTGACTATACTTATTATTGCTTCACTTGTGACTACTGTCCGCTGTTAATTTAAATAAATGTAGAGTGCTGAGTTGGTTGGTAAACCTTCATTGTGGAGACGGGTTGAGAAGTGGTCGGGGCAGCAAGCCGACCGGGCGCGGGCGGCGCCTACGCAGCAGCAGTGGGCGGACATGTACCTGGTACTTGCGCGTCGTTGCTCTTGAACAACAGCGAAACTTTGGATTGCATTCTATCCGTTAGGTACGATCAATTCGCATAATTTTGCATTATTGCTGAACGAAAACCTTCCTAAAAAAGAATCGGCTACAGAACTTTTAAAGGATAAGGTTCCTTATTCAAAATTACC
The DNA here is from genome assembly GCA_951216915.1 of Tetheella fluctuosa. Lineage (NCBI taxonomy): Eukaryota > Metazoa > Arthropoda > Insecta > Lepidoptera > Drepanidae > Tetheella > Tetheella fluctuosa. The sequence continues at coordinate 7,594,837 of OX578227.1, read as the reverse complement.
TCGTTGCTTTTAATCGGTAGGTATATTATATTTAAAAAGAGTGAAGTTATTTGCAAAGAAATAAGCTTATATTATAATATTTTTGAAAAACTTAGGTATCCTTATTTCATAAATTAGGATCACAATCTCTTACCGGTTTTTCGATATTACTCTTGGGTTAAAATTTTATGACAGTATAATTCGGTGATATTGTGTGTTATTTAGTTATCCAATAAACACTGAATAACATAGTGTGTACCTAAATGCTACTTCTAAACTATTTTCACACGTTCTACTTCAAAAATTTTCAAATTCGTTTACAATAAATTTATCATTATATTGCAGGTCTTGCTGCATTAAATTTTCTTGAGAATGAATAGAAGAATATAACCACTTAATCTCAATAAAATCTCTATGTTATCTTCTATCGTCTATGGGTCCAAACAATACCATCGACCGATCGATTTGCGCTTAGATAGTCAGTCTATTCACAAAAACCAAACGTTTGCCAATATTGTATAGAAATAGAGTTAGACCAACACGAACGTCGAGATGGAATAAATGTAACCATTATTTATGTGATACGTCAAACTGATAAGTATACATTTTGAATCCAATAGGTAATTATACCTACGCCAATATTTGTGACCGCCGTAATTGCTTTTTAGGTTGTAATAACCTGTATAGGATTGAGAAACCCATCGTTTGTATAATTTAGGGTCAGCCTAAGGGTGTAGATACGTAAGTTAATATTTCTCAGATCTTTATCTGTAGGTACTGGAACTACGAAACTCGTTAAGTAAGTATATCCTGATTGCCATAATTACATGGATAAAAAAATTATACCTCGTATGTATTACTTAGATCTTATAGAACTTATTTACGCATGAGACACCTAGGGAGAAAGTTTATTGATATTGAATAAAAAGGCTATATTAAATAAAAAATATAAAAGATCTATATATAATAAATAATATAAAAATGGATCGCCGAAATGTTTGTACTTTTATATGTTCGTTATTGTCAGGAAAAGGTTTGTATGAAAAAAAATCACACCGGGAACGGGGGTGAAATTGAAATTGAACGCTGTTTTCACCTTATCCTTAGACAATTAAAACAGAATTTAATTGTCTAAGGATAAGGTGTCCAAAAGACTGGCTACGTTACGTCGCTGTATGGCGAGGCTTAGGAAAAATAAATCTAAATCCTTAACTTATTTGGATCTATTTGTTAATTTATTTTAGTTTAACAAACACACCATCACAGTTTTATTATTATCTATTTAGGAAAAATATTTTCAAGACAGCCCTAATGTCGTCCTGTCAGGACTATTTATTTACAGTTTTATAAATAACAGTAATAAATAAACAAGTTATCCCAGTGAAGCCACCGAGTTGATCAGTAATTGGAGCAGTTTCACATGTCACGGGAGAAATACGGTGGCCATTATGAAGGTGTCAGACAGTCATTACTTCGACAACATTGTTCAAAGAATGCATAAATAAATCAAGATCTAGATGAAAGATTCATATAGAGATGAAACAAAATATAATTATTATAAGTTTTCAACGATTATACATGATGGATAAATAGTTTCAAATCGTATCACAATTGCTGTTTATTGAATACGTTCTCGTATGGAGAATACGTACTAATGTCCCTAATTCGGGAATGTTCTTATGTAGACGACAGTAAGTTAGAATGCGTCCCGCTGCGTATGACGTGTGAACATTTTAATTGGAGAGAATCGCTCATGAGGGGACAACCCTACTTAACCAAAAATAGGATTGTTGAAATGCTCCGTGGTTTTTCCAAAACACCATCTACATAGAAAGTACAGTTTATCCTTATTTATTGAACAAATAAAACGGCAGTTAAATGACGTGTCAAACTGACTTTAAAAAAAGTTATTACTGTATTTGGACTCGAACGCTATTTTTCAAACAAACATAATAAAATTATGTATATCTTATACGACTTCTAAAACGGTACAAAATCTATTCAAATGAATAAATATGTTACAAAATCGGGTCAAATGGTGAAAAAATGTCTTTATTTGTATTATTATGGGCGAACTCCTAAAGTTACGTATTACACCCACGTGCAAGCGGTTCCGAAACACTTCGGAACTTAGAACCCATGTGTGAGATACTTAAAATTTACGATTCAACACTATCATATACTATGCACAAAATATATGTCGCATGTCTAAAATTTATTCTTTATCTCTTACGCAGTCAACGCAGATAATGATTTAAGGCGATGATAGCTCAGTGGTAGTGTCGTCGGACGCCGCGGCGAAGGTCGTGGGTTCGAATGCTACAATGAGCTTGAGCTTTCGGTGAAGGAAAACATCGTGAGGAAACATAGCACGGTGGTAGTGTACTTTGTAGTACCCGTCTGGCTGGCTACAAACCCTCAAGTTGAAAATCTGTCGCCAAACACCTATTGGTGTGTTCCGGCAGCTGCACTTGAGAGCCAGTTCCTTCTAGGCTTTGTGTGCTTACCACCTTTGGCCACATCATAGTGAGATTGTGGTCAAAACACAAGCCTATACAAAAAAAGTCGGTCAACAATTAAGTATCGCACAAGTTACCTAAGTAGATCTGGGTAGAGCCATCGACGATTTTTTGTTTGATCATCTTACAAATGACTTTCATATAACCTCCGGTCAAATGCCCTGGCCCTGCAGTCTCGACAATATCTCGACATACATGAAATGTCATCGCATACTACCGATCGCTAAACAATAACGAAAAACATCGTCATGGCACGATGTTTACGACAAATGCAAGCCTAGATACCAAAAAATGGTCAAAGTCAAAAAGGCTGTCGAAAATGTTCGAAGTTTTCGCAAACATTATCGAGAAATCGTTAAGTTTGCAAGAAAAAACGATAAGATATCGATAGAATTGACAGTACCGAATATCGTTATAATCTGATCGTTAGGACTTAACGACAGATTTCTATGTCGAGACTGCAGCCCCGTCAAGTAAGTCTTGTTCTGTCTAAGTTTACTCTGGTAAAATCGACAAAAACATGGTAAAATCGTTCCAGCCAAAGATAATGAATGCTACTTACTTTTTGTTGTTGTTTATAAGTCGCATTCCCATTTCCATAAAGATAGAGGTGTAAGCATAGATATGTGCCAAACTGCTAACCTATTGTAACGCTTACCTCAATGAAATCGTATCGATTTATTAACCTCGTTTGCGTAACAGACTGTCGATTTCGTGCGTTCTAAACTAAATAAATATAACCGTATCTATGCAACAGGTTGAAGCTAGCAGTTACCTTCTTGTAAACAATTAATATTCACTAAGCACCTATGCAACGTAAATACTGAGTTTACAATTAAATTACTGCGTGTGCATTCATAATGATTGAATGTTGTAGCAATCAGTAAATATGTTTTAAATTTATATTGAAACCTGACTGAAAGTGGCTCTTAATTCGTGGTGATTTAAGCCATCGACTTCTTATCGGTAAATTCTGTGGCCTTGTATTTATATTATGTAGTTAGGTACATATAATATTTACATTGTATGATCTTAGGATACCTACTGTACTACTCGTATAATGATTGACAGACAGAAAAATTACCTGGTAGTATAATTTATGCATTATTGCATATTTTAAACAAATACTTGTTCACAATGTTAATCAAAAGCATGTTCTGCAATTTTATCGATACAATAAATATGTAGAACATACCTACATAGCTTTAATAAAACATGATATTATCGAGTCTCGAGAACTAAACTCATTCATCAAGTATTTTATTAAGGGACGGCGAGATGCTTGCATTGTTTTAGAGTAGAAGAAGGTTTCTGGAGCGACGCAGTTGATTGAAAATATAGAACACAAATCAGGTCGTCTGAGCTTCGTCCGTTATCGTAAAGCATGCCACTTGATGACGTCTAGAGTAGTCTAAATAGTCTAGTATAATATGAATGAAACTGTGGTTAGATACGTGTACCTTTAATGTAAAAAAAAACTTTTCATGAGAACATTGTAAAACACTCAAAAGCGTTAACTTTTAAAACAATGTAAACCTTATAAAATAGAAATAAGGATAAATAAGTAGTAACACAAAGTGTCACGTCGGTCTAGGATATAAATATAAAGTGGGAGTGGGTCGAGGATAACAGTTCGCCACCCGCGGGGGCACGTTGGAATCATTCCAGCTTAATGTAACATTCATGTACATCTGAAAGACTCATCTACTGAAAACTGGGCTAGACGGTGTGGACATAACCGATTATGAGTCATCTAAGCTTGGCATGGAAAATACTACATTATAATTGTTGTTAAGAATTGTCATGCTAAAATGCGAAATCATAATCAAGTAGGTATTATGTTAAGAATTTGTGAAGAGAGAATGAATAAAGAATTATTAAGGATTTATTACGTTGAAATGACAATGAATAAAATTTCTATTATTGTTCATCGCTTATTGTGTGTGTAAACGTAAGGCCGTTTGCTGATTTATCGGTATGATATCAGCGCAGCATCGGTGTGCTCTGTATACTCGAAAAGACTAGGTACTGAAAGTTTACCGGCACCTAGATTGAAGGATGGATGAGCACTTACATAGTGTTTGTAGGGATGTTGCGTCCCGAGTCGCGACATGCTCGCTCGGTAGAACTGCAAAGCTGCGCAAAATTGCACAAACCAATGTCGCGCCGATTTCATTTCATACTCACAAGTCAGGAAAGGACCTATTTATATTGAATTTTTAGGGTCTTTGTAAACCTTATTTAATTTGAACAAAGTCAAAGTCAAAGTCAAAGTCAAAGCCATTTATTCAGTTTAGGCCCTAGGAGGGCACTTATGAAGGTCGAATTTACTGAAGCTACCAAAAATAATAAATAATGGTCTCCGTGAAACTATACGAGTACCTAATGCAGCGCATATCTACTAACGTCACATGGACTGAAACATTTTATTAATCCACCTAAAGCCCTTCTTCTTCTTTCTTTGTAGCTTTAACAATAATATATATTAATATAAATTATAGCTCAGCATATTATGATATATTTTCAATACAATCTTTGAGGGTCACTCAGCTATATTTCTGTGACGTAAACTAACACCAAACTATACTGTAATATTATATTATTGCATATTAATTTATATTATTAGGAATGAAGTGAAGGCAAAATATATATTATGGCATCGTCTTCGTGTGTGCTAGCTTGCTATAATATATATTATACTCGGTATATTAATATATATTATGGCTACGTCTGTGACGGGCTTAAGTAACAAGATTACTATAGACATTTGGGATAAATTATAAAGATGCTAATCCGTCAGGTAAACTTTTTTTTTTAAATTATATTATCACTTATCAGCACTCGACACCATATCTAACATCTTCCTGTTGACATCTCAACTAAATAGAGTGCTGAGTGCAGAACAAGGTTTGCCAGCTTCCAGTGCATTGCTCCGGCGGCGCCGCCGCTCCCTGACTGGGTCACCACTGGCGCCGACACCGGATTAATTTTACTTATCCCTATGCACTTGGCGTCTTACTTTATCATAAATCAATAATAAATCAAACTGAGATATTTTGTGGATAAACTTTGCAATTTGCAGATTTAATCACTTTTGGCCAGTTAAGATAGTCGAACACTAACCTATCCATTTGATCAATTTGTAGAATGAAAATTTAATATTATATCGCTACGTTATATGGATGGATGATTCAGTAACGGTTTTGGTCTAAAGAAAAAATTACGAATTATTGATGTTTAATCCAGAAACTTTTTTGTTACTCTTTTTTGTTGACTGTACTTTTTGTTGACTATACTTGCATTGTCTTCCAATATACTAATGTATACCAAATATCAAGTAAATCTGACCACCATGTGGGTGAAATTCGACTTGCAAGATTCCACCCGAACAAACGTAGTTACATTGCAAGACCTACATATACTATAAAAGCTTGTAAAAAGATAACAGAAAGTTAACTAAAACATGGGTATTAATGTAACACAATAAAATTGAAATTTCGAAATTTTAATGCCAAGTGCATTAAATTTCAATTGGAGTCTGGGCATCGCCACTGAGAAGAAGGTTTTTGTCTCCCGCCCGCAGAATGGTCACAGACTTCGCAGGTATATTTTCATTCAAGTGTATTAAGTCCGACAGGTAGAAGTGCTTATTATTAGTTACTAGCTGTCTCCCGCCGCGGTTTCGCCCGCGTTCCCGCGAAAAAAAAAGCCCATGTCGTTCTCCATATCATAGGCTATCTGCGTACCAAATTTCATCGCGATCGGTTCAGCGGTTTAGGCGTTAAAAGATAACAAACAAACTCACATTCGCATTATAATATTAGTTAGGAACGATAATATTAGTTAGGATATCTGGAGATATCTACTACTAGATAACTCTACCACTGATTTGAAAGTGAATAAGTAAAATTATTTAATCCAAATCTTATAGAAAGTTGCTAAAATAAGGAGTTTCAAACAATTGTTCAACTTAAATATTTACGATTAAATTACCTAAGTACCTACTCTTGTTGGAAGTCGATTGTTTTCAACTTGGTTTTAAATACGGTATCGCAATTACAATGGTTTCATAAATTCCCGATAAAGACAACACACTTCTGATAATTTTGATATCACTAGCACAATATTCTGTTGTTGAATTCAAAGAACCGTGATCAGCATTGCGATACACAAACACAACATATGGAAGTCGGCGACCTTCACACATGACATCATAGCCACTCATTACTAAAAGATTAGTTTCATTTAAATCAGATAATACTCACCAACTTATCGTAGTACCATTTTCGTAGATGGTCAGATGTTCAGCGACGGAAAATCCGAAATACGAGCCGGTCTCTCCGAATTTTATCACAGGAATTCTCGGTTCCAGGTTGAAACTTGTGGCACTGTACAAAATGCACACAAATAAAACACTTCCGCACCTAACTTTATGGGCCATCGTATACACTGTTCGTGAACTCGTCGAGGAAAAAATCGTGTTATCACACCTATTCACTGTTTCCCAGTTATAATTTGGCACATCGCGATTTTCGTAATAATAGTTCGTGCCGTTTATGGCGACGGGACCCCCAGCACGGATGCCGTTCGCCGGCTGAGTATTACCGCTGTAAAACTTTGTTCGTATCTCCGCCTCTACGCTACGCAGTCATAACTTCTCCAACACAGGGCCGAGAGCTCGTGTCGCATCCGAGGCGAGTGAACTCATAAAACTTATAGAGTGGCTCTACTAGAGCGCCATCTACCGCACTTTGTACCTGTTATGGTCCTTCGAGCCAGACTTAAGTCTGACTAGCGCCATCTTGTGATAATTAAGTTCTTAATGTTATGTGCTGCCACCTAAATGCAGTTTTTACTGAATTGATTTGAGGCTTTACGTTTTTCATGTGAACTAAAAGTTACTGAAAGACTCGAAAGATGGTGTGGCTGTTGATTTTGTAGGAACTTATTTTTAAGTGTTCTCATGTAGTTCATGAAAATGAATGTCTAGTATCACTGCTGTCATGCGTGCAGATTTTTGTTACCTAGAACCTCCCTTAAACAACGATGGCAAAATTGGTAATCCTACTTCCCAATAATAATATTATGAATGCGAATGTTTGTGTGTACACATTAGTGTTACCATTCAGCTCCATAATAGCTATTAAATCCGTTCAGCTGAACGGATTTGATTGTAACTTCGACCTAGAGTGATATACCATACCCTGGAATAAGACATAGGATAATTTTTATACCGGGAAAACATAAAATTCTTTCGGGAGTGTGGGAGAAGGAAGGATGGAAGCTAGTGTTGTATAAAGCTTAGTGTTGGTCATCTATGTGGTCCAATATCATACATCAATATAAGTACATATCAGGGTGCACGTGACTCAGGTGAGAATTTTAATGAACTAATATGATACGTAAGGAGTGGGAAGATAACAGTCGCTGGGGTCAACTGTCAATCTTCATCTCATCACTCCCTGTTTTCAGAAAATATAAACAAATATAAGCTTACGTTATTCGGTAATTTAATGAAGAGGACAACGTTACCGAAACAATGTTGCACTTGAAAGCTGACTGCAGCTGTGAATCAGGGTGACCAAAGAAAGTAAGGATATGGGACATCTAGTACCTAATGATAAGTTAACAGATGTAATGTAAATAAATAATGATAAGAAATATAAACAATATATTTACTTTTGGTTATTAGAAAATAACTCAAAAGGAGATACGACGAACAAAAGAGAAACACGATTATATTAAATTAAGTAAATTTATTAACAGAAATGTATACAATATTCGAGAAAAACAGGGATCAAATAAAAAAAAATTGATGTGCTTAACTGGAAAAAAAAAATCTTTAATTAGCTAAATCTTTATGATTTTTCACTAGTCTTTCGTACTACTCTCTCCGATCACAATAAAGTCAAAATAAATAATGAAATAATGTCATCAATTTATAGCGTCCAAATTAACAACTTATATTAATTAATTAAAATACTGATCGAATCTTATTATTTTCTCATACAAATTCGGTGTTTTTATTATATACCAATTGAAGACTTCAGTTAGATACTAGTGTCTTTTGGTTATCATAAATAGCAACATTTTTATCATGATCTTAAAAAAATGAGTTCATAATGTTACGCAGCTCAAAAACATTGCCTAAACAAGTCTACGATCGAGGTGCCGACAGTATCGGAGATATAAATTTGCCCTTCTGTCGGTTGCAAACTCGAGACCAATCGATTGGCATTCGACGGAACCTCTGTCGCGCCAGGTAGTTTTGTTGGTATTACCATACTGAATTGTGAGGAAAGCACCCCCACAGGCATCGCAATACCATTCATGCTTCCGATTACATTTAGGGCATAGGATGAAAAGTGAGCTCGGTCTGTGAGTGTGCGAATAGCAGGTTCAACTGCGAGTCCAAACCGACGTTGAAGACCTTCATCAATTTGGCAACAGCTTGACCCGATTCTTTGCGGACGAGGGCTACTCCAGACACTTTCATCAGGTGTACTTCAGAGTCCACAGAGCCGCCCCCTGTCGTTGCCAATTTGACGTGGCATGTGACGTCCACATGTATGTACTTCTCTACTGCCTTTCCTCGCTTTCCTAGTACATCCACGTATATGGTTTTCTCCTCCACTTGAGGCAAATCGGCACGGAACACACTCGCCTCACCCAGAAGACCCTATGAAGAAAACAGTACATTAGTTATAAATAGAAAGATTAAATAAATTAACTGCCAAGGTGAGATCCTTGGCCACATGCCAATATACTATGCAATTAGAAATTATCCTTCTGCCAAAACTAGAGTGTATGAACTTTGACATTTACATAAATAATTACAAATAAACATATCTCAAACCACGCAACTTAAAACTCATATACTCATACTGGCTTCGGGCCAAAACGCTTATGAATTGAAACATTCGGCGTATTTGTTATATTAAAGCTGTTTACTCACCCCGTTTCCTGTTATAGAGAATTTCATTCCAGGATGGATAGCGCGCGACTCCATGCCGATGCCCTCGGGGTGGGAGTCTGACCAGAAGTAGTTCTCTGGACTATTGAGAGTATCAGGCTTGAATGTGATGCGTTTTCCATAACCCATACCCACGGACTGAAGCAGCATGCTACGGCCCTCGAAGAGGTGTCGCCGGCAACCAGCAGGACGCACGCGGTAATGGAATCCAGGTATAATACGGGGATCGACGAAAGTTCCTAAAAAAAATTAAAGATAATATTTAAAAAAAACTCACACGATAATCTTCCTGAAATACTCGCGAGAAGCTAAACTTACCAATAGCAGGTAATTCGTATTTTTCAAGTCCGACTATACAATATTGGCAAGGAATGTCTTTAATGTCTCCACCATTGACGGTAACTCTTCTGGATGATGATTCAATGCCCGGTTTGAGTTCGTAGCCTTTCTTGAGTTGTTTAATACCAATGGCAGCGTTGATGACCCGGGACACACCAGCTTTTCCTCTACCTTTCCTCAAGATAGCTACGCCTGTGACTGGCACCAACTTTGTAGCGCCATCATTTTCATACCACTCAACTTTACACAGGGTATTGATCTTAATTTTCTTTTCAATAGATCCATCTTCATATATCTTTTGGTCCAATTCAATTTGACTCTTCTATAAATAAAATTATTTGGTTAATAACACATTTGTGTATAAAAAAATAATGATAAGTCAATTGACTGAAATGGCAAAAAGTATTAATTACCTGCTGCTGTACTACTTCCAAAATGCCTTGAGGTTCATGGTTGGCGTCGTAAATAGTAAACTTGTCACCAATAGATACAGCTTCGATCTCAAATACAAATCCTTCTGGTCTGGAGTCAGTCCAGAAGTAGTTGTTATTTTCATTTAGAGTAGAATCATGAGGTTCAAACGTGACACGACGAGCGAAGCCTCGCCCGATCGACTGCAGCGTAAGAGCTTTTCCTCCAAACAAGTATCTTGGCTTTACTGATAGTGGTGGCGCATCCAGAGCCTGAAAAATATAATTTGATATAGACCCCGTTCCGTAAATCAACTAATTATCTTCATTAATTAAGGATTTAAATCTTTATGTAATGTTTTTTCAATTTGAAAATAGTACAATCAAGAATAATATATTATAATAACTTTTATTGAAGTGCATTGTGACACGTAATGATTATTTTTTCAATATCAGCATTACTCGCAGGAAGTGTCGATGTTAAATATTGACAAATGATTTTTTAATGATAGACTATATTATCATGAAACCCCATTGATGAAATCAATATTCTCTATGGTTAAATGAAAAAATAATCATAGCAGAATCACTGAAGAAGTAAATCTTTTGAATGAATAGGAACATTAGGATATGATTAAACATGGCATAATGCCTGTATGAATGATACTTATGGTTTACCTATTGTGGACATAACATGCCGGCAGCCAGTATGTCACTTTCGACCTGTCGAGTCACTGCGAGCTTTCTTCAAGTTTGTATCGTGAACTCCGCTCTGGGCGAAGGTCTGAAAAACTGGACGATCCACATACCATCGCCTACAACGCAAGTGCACACAACCAGTGGCGAGGGATACGCGCAAGTAAACAGTGTTGATCGTTGATGATATTTTAATTCTGGAAATTTCAGCAACGGACACCGTTTCTAACTGAACTAACCCGGCTACTCTTATCTGACCAAATAATTCTGGACCACTGAAACCGACTAGCAAACACTCCACACCTGAATTTGGAATAGGAGAGAGCCATATGGAATATTAAAAAAAAACGGTAACTTTAAACATATGTACGTAAGGTTGCCATTACAAGGTATTAAAATTAAACATTAAGTTACATATTTTCATAAACACAATTTGTTAATTTGGTTACCGTTTACCTTAATGCCTCTAAGTATGTCAATATTATAAATATATTATTGTCTAAAATCTAAATATGCAATTCCATTATGACAACCTTACTCACCATTATCGTTACGATACTTAATGACAAATATATTTGACTTTATTAATTTTAGCTGCAAGTTTCAAAAAATTCTACGATCGACTGTGGTCATGAAGTATGAAACTTTACGAAGAATCTCTAATGATATTTTAGCTGCCCAAATTTTTTTTTTTAAATTAAATAATTTTACTATAAATGCAATTATCTGTTCTTTTTTTATGAATCTTCGTCAAATTCATGAACAATTCTGTAAGAGACGAATGAACTCACCATCCTCTCGATTCTGAAAAGGATAAACCTTGCAGAAATGTTCTAAAAATTAACCACAATCGACCATTTTAATACATCAAATGAACTCTAGCCAATTGAAACAAATAAGTTTGCATTAGCTTCGTAAATTAATAGTAGCAATTTATGGCTACGCCTTCTAAGTACTATTTTATGTATAAAGACTACCGTTTTTATCATCCAAATCAGCGTGTTTATTTGATAGTTCCTTTACTAAGTCCAGTCGTTTCTTTCGCAGTCCAGTTGAAAAATTTTGCCCGAATCTAATATGGATCTTCAAAGTTTTTCTTTTTTTTCCAATGTTGGGAGGCATCAAATTTGACACATTTGTTTTGTCGATGGTTAAGCAACATTCAACATAATTTTGTGAGGAATAGTCAAGATTTCAAGCTTTTTCTTTTTTACATGCAATTAATTTTATTGAAATGTGGAAGATTGCCTAAACAGTGGTGTTTGCGTCAGTGCAATCTTCAACACTTCTATAGCAGACAATGAATGTGACGATTCCACACGGCCTGCGAGGTGAAACGATAATAATGGTGAGTGTTGAAAAGATATTGTAAGTTACTCGTCTCACCTGCATCGGTCTAACTTTGTATCTGAAGCCGGTTCTGACTCGGGCGTCGATGTACACCCCGATTACTGGCATTTGGTGCGGAGCCGGCTGGGGCACGCGGTACACCGCAGGCACATCGCCGAGCGTGCTGGCGTCCAGTAACACCACCTTCTCATGTGCAGTTTCATTCCAGTAGCCCTTGTTTGGGACCTCAGTTTGCTCCTGTAATTTTTTTACATTATATTTTCTATAGCTGCTGTACATAAATAGCAATAGCCACCACGCACCAGATCATCATCGAATAATCCGAAAAAGCTATCACTGTTGCTATCTTCGTAAGCTACTTTCAATGCCATCATTTTGATTTAGAACTATTATTTCGATATTATTATTCTAATAAAATGAGGAGGAACGATGACCTGACGCCCAGCCCTCTACAGACTAGACGCCGAGCTATTACAAGAAATAATAAAGGAAGCTAGACTAGTGTAAACAATTTAAGTAATAATAATGTACCTAGCTAGTTGGCACTCATACCTACACATGTGCTGCTGTCACGTTTTGGTGCCAGAAAAAATATGAGATGCTATAAAATCACGTAACATTTGTTATGTTCTCTAAAATTAATATTCTCTAAAATCAATTTAAATATGTACCTATGTTGCTACAAAATAATCTTGATAAAATGTGTAATCTCAAATATTATACAAAAGTAAATAATACAACATTGATTACTATTAGTAGATTGACTATGAGTAGATTACTATTATTAACAAAGAGGCGAAGGGGTTAAGGAATGTTCCATGTCGACGCTTAACCTGTGCGACAATGGTTAGTAAAAGAGAGTATTATATGTATCCGTGTCTTCAAACTACCTATAGCAATTGATGATGATAAACCTTCATTGTAATTGAATAACAACGCAATTTGACCACTGCGTATTGCCACTAAGAGATATTCCGGTCTCAAAATAACAGCAATCAGTTCAAATTGGTTTGTTGTTTGCGACGCTGAAACCGGAGCAAAGTCCATCATGAAGTTTGATATAGTGCTATTTTTAAATTACAACCGACATATTTCGGTAGCTCAGCAAAATCTTTGCAACGCCTACACTATTTACAATACCGGAATAACTGTTCACGATCACGTTTCAGGATCACGTTTTTTCATTTAAACTCATTCCAGTTTTTCTATGAAGGTTGCCGTGACCTCATGAAATATTGATTTTAATTTGCTAGAAGCCATGTAACGTCATGCTATTGACCTTAACTATCTTGAATGAGCAACAAATTGAGTGAAGTGAAGCGTGCTAAGTACACAATTAGATGAAGACTATCGATTGTCCTCAGAAAACACTGCTATATCAAATCTACTTTATAATCCTTATCAATTGACATTGTTTAATTAGTAGTCTAGACTGGGGCTGCTCCGTGAGGTTTTTATGTATACTGATAATGATATATATTAAGGTAAGAGTTGAAGGTGTGACACATTTATTTGCAGTAAACATCGTAGGCGGAGGGATTGTTCCAGAACGATGACAAATACTTACGAGAACAATTCCATTGAAAGTGCTTCAAACAATTCCTCGGTTAATTACCTACACCTGCACTTTAGAGCTTATAGAATATACTTACAGGTATTTCCAACTCCGGGAAAGCCTCTTCACCATCGCTCTCATAGTCACTCGGTATTGTAATGAAAGATTTCGGGATTCCCTCCGGTACCTTTAGAAAATAAAATAGTTTATAAATATAAAATTACTTTATGAACTTAGTAGGTAGGTATCAACGTTATTATAAAGGAACATTGATAGAGAGACGTTAAGTTATCTTCACATAACTCTGGAAAATGTATGCCATTGATAAGAAAAGGAGGTCAGATGCAAGCTGAGCCCTTGACACACTCGGACATCACCATTTTTAAAAATAAATAAGTATATACATGCGTATAATACAATGATGCTCTCATTTTAAGAAATTTGGATATAATAAAAGCTCAAGACGATGAAGATATTCTTACTTACTACGATATGTATTTTATAAACATACAACCTATAAAATTCCAAATGTCAAAATTTTCCATTCACTAACTAACTTTTATGACCTAAGAGGCAACTCATGACGTTTTTTCCAATGTATACCTAATGATACATATATATAACAACACGTGAATATCGCGTGCGAGTTTATACATATAGTATATGTTGTTTGTATATTACAAGCAAGTTTAGAGGCGTAGCATCCCTGCATCTAAAAATACCTTTTTTTATTAGTCTATTTGATATAATTTACCTGAGCGGAAGGTAAGGTTTCAACCAGCGCTGGTTCGTCAAGAGCAGTAGAGGTTCCGGCGAGACGAGCACGAGTTAAGTTCCATAGACGCTGGAGCGCTAACGGGGTTTCTTCTGCTTGTATTTCCATATTTGGGCTGGCGAGCATCTTAACAGTTGATATCACTTCTTAAACCTGTTTACAAAGAAACAATTCCACCTTAGTATTTCATGATATAATCCAACGAGACTATGGTTGGCTAAATTTCATTTACATAGGCTATTTCCTGATATCTCGCATCACTATTCGTTGTAAATTTATCACAGTTTATTGCCGTTACATAATATTTAACTGTTAGGAAATAGTTAAGTTATATTATGGTATATTCATGTCAATGGAGGATTTTTATGATGACGTAAATACAATGAGCCTGCTTGTTTATACAGCTGAAACAACCCTCTGAATCATGTTCTCGAACGCGGGTGCTATTTGACCTTATTAATTTTGCGAATCGTTTCCGTTTATGGACAGTTGGAGGTGACCCACATAAAATTTGCAAATGATTACAAGTAGTGATGCAACGAATACGAATATTCGTATTCACAGAATACTTTTTAATTTATATTTCTATTCGGCGAATATTGCCACGAATGTTAAATAAAAGTAGTATATCGATGTAAAATTTTAACGATCCTGTTTACAGCTTGAATTTTCAGCGTGTATCAAAACTTGAATTGAGCCCTATCATTGGTCTCTCGTGACTCTATAACAATCCTTGCCACGAAAAAGTTATTTACAACAGCTGAAAATATTCAGATAGAAAAAGAAAGCGCTTATCACCACGAATTTGCGATTGTGTATTTCTTTTTGTCAATTTAATTACTAACTAGCTATTTCCCGGCGTGCTTTGAAAACAACTCAGTAAATTTAAAAATACGTTACAAACAAGCTGACAGACAAACATTGATTTTTATATAGGAAATATATCTATTGCGTTATTCTTATTCGCTCCCCAACAGGTCTGAATTCGTTTCCGTATTCGTTGCACTACTTAATTACCTAATTGCAAATATTGAATTTGTAACTTTTTCATTTTTTGTATACAGGTATGTTGGGTGGGTACATACTATTGATATCGACACTGTTACCTTAAAGTTACCTTACGACTATCGATTTCAGATATTTTTATGAATGACTTTATTTATTTGACCTTAATTTCTCTTTTATTTTACGAAAAGGCTGTAGGTTCATAAGATATCGACATTAACTTAGTAAGTAACTTGAACGGCTATAACAAGCAATCTACCTATTTTATTTATTAAAATCTTTCCAAAACTTGGGGACTTTATGGACAAGGCTGAACATAAATTGAAGGAATGTTTAAATAAAAACGATAAGCGCAACAATCTCTGTTACTTGTACTGCCTATATTATACTGACCCTAATCGATGTGCTACACGAATAAAAAAAAATACGTGTGGCACTCGGGGACTGCCGCGGTAAAGCTATTGCATAGCATTTTTTTATCAACTTATGCAATTATAATTATTTATTTATTTTTTATTTATGCAGTTTCTTTGATATTAATAGATAACGCTTAACGTGTATGTATGTGTGTGTTGGAGGTGTTAGGTTTTTTCGTTACGGTTTTTTTTTATCAAAATTTATTGATTCGGTCGCCGCGCTCAAACCCCGAAGCCCGCGATAAAAGCTACACAATAGCTTAAGGTGACGCCGCGTTAAGCTTAAAAATCTGAAATTCAACGTGCTGCGTCCCGCTCCCTACTATAGCGACCCCTCGTAGAAAACCCGCGTAAACGGAACGGGCGTATGCGACTAAATGGTTTTTATTGTTTAATTTAAAAACTACAAATATATTTCATAAAACCTAAGTACACTTTATAGTATCAGTTTCAATTAATATATGTAGAAATTTTGGAACCTCAAATCGATCCTTAATGTCGGTAAAATTGGAATCTCTTATTTTAAAGAGGTCTTTTTGACTAATTATTTTGTGTTATAAAAGTTAACCAATCGTGTTATGCAACGTACAGAATAAAGTCAAAGGCATGATGAATTCTTACAATAAATTTCAGTTCGTTCGCTTCAGTCATTGTTGAGAAAAATCGGAATCCTTGCAACCAAAATCTTCAAGGCGTCGCCTTAAAAATTACCCGTACTTAACGTGTATGGGAAAACCTTAAAACTTAACACTATCATTGGTACTCTTCGAGTAAAATGACCATGGCAGACAGACGGACAGATCGTCATGACGATAGTATGTATAAAGGTTCCTTGTTTGACTTCGGAACCCTAAAAACAAATTAAGATACCATTCTTACCTACACGTGACGAAAGCAGGTAGTTGTAGGAACTCGAAAGAGAAAAAAATACAATAGGGTGGCCCAACTTCTGAACTCCAAATGTGGATGGAACCTGTTTCCCCAGTTGTTTTATACTTTGTGAAAAAACTGCCTATCTAACTTACATAAGTAAATGCGTATTCAAAATTTTTATTTACCGGTTGGAATGGACTTAGAAAATTTTAAAATACCATGAATATACTTAGATGGTTTTACCGTTTACTCAATAATTTATAGGTAAACGCATTGTATGAGCTTACAATCGAAAGGATCGATGTAATCAACAGTGCGCGTTTAACTTCATCGCTAGCTACTGTTATATTAAATCCGATTACCGTTAAATAAAATTACATTTATTTATCCTTAAGGTAAACTGTGTTATGAATAATACAACACTATTTATGGTACTCAAACCACCACAGAGCGGTAACCCACTATCCACCCGCCATATACATACACTCCATTTGACCTATATATTACTAAGGAATATGTCATACTTCACTTTATATGTGATCAATATTTTAATTAATTATTGAACTAGTAATAGAAAGTGACAAAATGACGTAGGTAATTCCACGGTATTCGATGAGAGAGAAAGCGATTGGTAGGTAGTAGTGCAGTTACCAATGTCGGCCATTTGCTGCGCTCCAAGTATTACCCCGACCAGAACATTCTATTTTTGTTGATATAAGTTCTCTTCCTCGATGGTAAATTTTAATAGGTACTACCGATATTTCAATAATTTTGTAGTGAATTTTATTTTATTTATTTCATAATTCCAGTTATCTTACCTCGGCGAAATTTTTATTTAAACAGCTGTTGCAGACAGGATCTCAAAGTTTAATTCAAACAGCGTGCTTAACAAATCTATAATACAAAAAAATCACGAGTTTCAGCGAACTTAGCACACTGTAACTGACTTCGTACCGTACTGAGAAACAGCTTAAACACCACTGAGGGTTAGTGCACGCGATGGAGGTATTTTAAACTTGAATAAGCGGTGCTCCCCAGAGTGCCGGTGGCGCTTGAAGAGGATGCCAATATGAAATTGAAACGAGAAGGGTATAGAAGCACGCACTGACCGCGTGCTCCACCAGACTCACTCACACATCGGCAAATAGTTACGCATGCGTCCATGCTATCGATACGTCTGAACTGAAACGTCTCGCGTCGAGGTCGACGTCACTGTCCTCTTTTATGTTCTTTCTAAGTACATACTACACAAGATGGCGGGGTGCTACGCAGATGAAAGGTGACAACAGTAAAGCTGCCACAAACTTGAGATAGACAGAACCCTAAATCCGCTCCACTGAAACCGGGTCAATTTTTTTTTTTAAAGTAAATGCTACATTAAGCATCACTTGATATACTCAACTAGCTTTCTGCCTCGCAGTTTCACCCGCGATCCCCTATTTTACCAGCATAGGGGTGGATTTTCGAAAAAACATTTTTTACTTCACCCTTAAGTGGTTATTATTACTCTAATTAAATTTTAATTACTTTAATTTGCGGTTGGCACCCTAAATCGGAATCTAACTAAGTACACTTTACACCTACACCTTCACATTACACCTTTCGATTTCCTAATTATCCCGGAGTCCCTAATTAGGGTAGTGTAATAACCACTTTATGTTACAAAAGGAACCAAAGTTCGTGTTTCTAGGACCAGCGGTTTAGGCTCTACGTTGATGATCACCTGTCAGTCAGTTCAATTTCAATTTCAATAGCCCTTTTATCCTGAAACTCCTGGCTTGTGCTGATTTTAGTTGTTTTTTTTTTCCCCTGAGTTATATAATATCTCGAACTTCAGTGTGCCTCTTGGTAAAGGCCTCTTCTAATGATTTCCATTCCTTTGTGTCCTTTGCAACACTTCTCCAGTTTGGATCTACAGTGAGTTTAAGTTCGTCCTCCTATCTCTTCCGTTGTCGATCTCTATTTCGTTTGCCACTTCTAGGGTACCAGTCAGGTATTCAGTTAGGATTTTGCTCCACTTATCCAGGCTCCGTAGCATATGACCCGCCCATCTCCATTTCATTTGGTCTATTTTAGTGAGGATGTCTGTCACTCCTGTCCTATTTCTTATAGCTGTATTCCTTTCTCTGTCTAGTTTTTTGATTCCCAGCATGCTTCTCTCCATAGCTCTCTTCTGACAGTGTTCCAACATATTCCTGTGGTGTTTGGAGAGTGCCCAAGTTTCGCATCCGTAAGTAAGGCTCGGGAAAATACAGGTGTTAGAGACTACGCTTAATTTTGTTACTGAGGTCCGATGATTTCGTAATCTCTTCTAGTGACCAATATCTTTTCCATCCGATTGCTATTCTTCTTTTGATTTCTTTGGCAGTTAGATTGGTTTGAGAGATAAGTTGTCTTAGATATATGTACTCTGCCACATATTCCAGAGGTTGGTTGTGTATATTTATTTCGTGTGGAACTGAATTTGATAGATAATTAATATAATAGCTTTGTTTTGGTTGTTTTCATTGTCAGCCCAACCTTCTCACTTTCTTTGTTTAGATCCTGTATCATGTTCCAGCTTGTGAGGGTTTTCTTTAAACAACACAATGTCATCTGCAAATCGGAGATGGTGCAGTCTCAATTTCAACAATAACAATCAGTCTCAAAAATTCATCCCATTCTATTAAGTCGGTCGGTTAGGACTTTTTTAATATACTACAGCATCGTTTCTCAACCTCATTAGTGTTGCGATGCGACTCCCCAAATAGTCAAAATCCTTTCCACCCACCACTATAGGTAATACTTACATAGGTAATTGAATTATATTTCGACATTAGTAGGTATATCATATTATTATGATAGCTTTACTAGATGGTAGATTATAATTACTACTAGATTACTAGATTATAATTTACTGTTACAATATTTAATTGATAAAATAATTTTTCGATTTTTTTTTCACGATTTCAGGGTTGGTCCCATAGTAAAAGTTATTTATATTGATGAGTACTTCCACACCCTAAAGCACTGCCGGTGTTTTAAAAATAACCCTGTATATAGAGATAATAATATAATACTTAGATACTCCATATTATCATAATCCGCCCAGAAACGATGAACGTAAACCTCTGATGATTGTAACTACCGCCGCCACCAGGTTACACAGATTAAATACAGCTTCTTCCAGTAACTTAAATTATGTGATGCCTACCTACCTGGTGGTCCTGCCAACAATTTTGCGGGGCTAACAACATTTGCATCAGAATCATACGAAATCCATAGGGTACCTACTGCTTGATCCTTGTTTTTCTGTTGTAGGTAGGTATCGCCTACCTCTTATGACTGACATGTTTGTCATGCTTTACATGATCCGTACTCAAAGGTCGGCTAGGGTCCTATTACTAAGCCTACACCCGTCTACCAATCTGTCTGTCATAGGGCTGTATCTTTTTAACCGTAATACGTAAGTAATATCACAGAAACGTAAATGGCCACTATCATGACAAATAACAAAAATTTCAACAAGTCAAAAGCCAAGAGCTATCCCGATACAAGAAACCCAAAAAAGATGTAATTTTTTATAACTTTTTTAATTTGGGCTCTCTTTTGCGTTTGAAGCTGTAATTAGAATATAATACTATCGTTCACGCCCTGTTCTTAAATACTGAAAGAACAAATGTCATTACATTTATTTGCTTTGCTACTATACCTTTTAATAAAGTCAGAAATATTTAGCCTAGCTTTTATCCTACTACCCAACCGTCAGCTGGGTCAAGCCCCTCCCAAACAAAAATCCGGGATCCGCCACTTAGTAGCATTACTTTACGAACGAAAAATACGATACGAACATATTATTTAGTAGATAGGGACCTATACCGGCTTTGTATATTTTTCTTCCGGAACGCACGCTATCCTATCGTAGTCACTGAAATATAAAGATGCAAATTTTATATTTAAGAGGGCTTTTAAATTTCACAATCAATAACAAATGTTTGCAAATAAAAAGTTGCTGGTAAAAGTTGTAATTGCGATGAAACTGCTCGTAAGGTAATGTCTCGTGTACCTAGATAAGTAATTGTAGTTTACCTACCAGCTTATCTATCGTTGAAATCCCGGTACATGGCCATATCACCAAAATAAATAAAAGATAGGTAATATAATATGTACATGCCACAAAATTAACTCATAGATAGCAGACTTTGCCCCCACAACAAAACTACAAAGATTAAGTTATACTATAGGTAGATACCACAGAGAGTGCCTAAAATTAACGTTAGGTACATTAGTTAAGTATCTACTTAGTCATTAATAAAAAATATTTAAGTACCTCATTAGTTATAATCACCAGATTTACAAAAAATATAATTAATGTGAAACAAACACAAAATAGGACAGTTCATTTTCCTTTATTGTCGACAGCTTTAAATAATATTTTGGCGAGGTAACATAAACTGTAATACTTAATAACATAATTCATAAAACATCTTGTCAATACTTAAGTAAAACATAAAAGATTGGGTACTTAGTTGTTTCGTTTCCATCTTTGCTGAAACAACTTACGATGTTTATGACCGGTAGTAAAACAGTAACATTGAGTTTATTTATAATCGATGTTCAAGACGTGAGAGCACAGAATATAATTCACTTTGCCAGTAGCGGCAGTAGAAACACTTGAGATATGTATTTGAATATTGGAACCACTATGGTGTTTGGCGACAGATTTTCAACTTGAGGGTGGTAGCCAGCCAGGCGGGTACTACAAAGTACCCTACCACCGTGCTATGGTTTCCTCACGATGTTTTCCTTCACCGAAAGCTCAAGCTCATTGTAGGATTCGAACCCACGACCTTCGCCGCGGCGTCCGACGTCACGGTGTTAAGCACAAAGCCTAAAATAGAACTGGCTCTCAAGTGCAGCTGCCGAAACACACTGAAAAATGCTTGGCGACAGATTTTCAACTTGTAGGTGTTGTGTTGTGGCCATTTGGAATGAGAAATAGATGATAAAGGTTGGTCAAACTGTGCCCCATGTTTGTTGTACAAATGTAAAAGTATTTGATTCGAGTACAAGGATTCGATCTTGTTGAGTCAACGGTAGGTAATAGTTTAGACTCAAAACTTCAATGGGGCACCCAAATATCATGTGTCGCGGGGAAGCTCAGTTCGGCTGCTTATGCAGTTTGAAAAAATCTACCACTAGCAGATGTGGATATCTACAGCTCGTTTAGTTTATTCTAGCTATTTTCATAGGGTTATGTCCTATGGCATTTTGCTTTGGGGTGTTGATGTAGGTAAGTAGAAGCTATTGTCATTGTCAAAAAATTAACGGTGCGGGCTATTTATAATTGATTTCTGGAGATTCCATCAGAGATGTTTAAACAAATTAGTAACATCGCAGTATCTTTATGCAAACATAATTTGTCATAAAAATAGTTTTTAAAAACGTGACATACGCTCTATCAATACTAGAAAATAAGCATAAACTTGTGACCTCTGCTTATAAACTTCAAAAAGTGCATGGTTCGTTTTTGGGACTGAGTACACGCTTTAGTGTAAGTATAGTAATAAAATAGTCCCTCTTGCTCTTTTAAATTTGCCTGAACATAAATTTAAGGAACGTATCCGGCTCTTCTCTGCAAAAGCAACGTTTCGAACCGTGTGTACTTATAATTATTATAAGTATGCCAAATATTTATTTTCATTTAATGTCACAAGTAAACCTTCTATCTATACGAACTACCAACCAAGACACCTATAAAGACAATCTGCAAACTTTGTAAACCGACACCCACACTGTTCCTGGAGGCGAATGTTTTATAAACACGACTCCAAATAGCCGACTACAGACAGCATCAACTTTTAATGCAATGATAACATTCGCTATCTTGTGGTTCAAGTTTTTATACGTTTTATAGGTAAGTATACATAGTTTGAAAATGTAATTTACACATGTATTTCCTTTTTCATGCCATTACTCATTTAGGTTGAGTCGGCAACTATGTATTTCTGAAGAAGTACCTAGCGGACATCAGAAGTAGACTCTTTTTTAACCGACTTCAAATAAAGGAAGGTTCTCTATTCGACCCGTATTTATTAGCTTAATTGCTTTGAGCGAAATATTAATCGTAATATTTTTATATTACTGATGAGAAAAAAAAGGTTTTGGTAGGTTCTAGCCGCTGATCCATACCGTTTTTGAGGTCACAGGTAATGATATACATTTCATCTTATGGATTTCAAACCAAGGAGTGAAATGTGTTTTCGATAGTTCGATGTCACGCACGTTTCAGCAACTGACATCACGTGTTAGTAATGTGAACACTATTAGTTCCGAGTTAGATACCTACCTACTTTGTGCCAATGCCGGCCGGTAGGTACAATTACATTAATGAGTTTGAGTTACAACAACACCAAATTGTATGCTTCGTGTACCTATTATTACTACAGACAGACTGATAAGAGCGGCTAATTATTCAACGAACCTAACAATGTTTGTAGCATTCTTCTACTTCTACTTTATTATTACTACTTACCTACTATAAGGGTGTTCTGAAATTTTCAGCATTTTTTATTTATTTATTTATTTTATTTAAGGTTCACCAGCAGTTGGTACATTCAAACATTAATTTCTTACTTAAACAAAAATAGTAAAACTAGATGCACAACTTTTAAAGGTAAACACCACTAACACTAACAAGTGATACACATTTTGACAAGAATACAAATATACAAATACAAATATAAGACAGAATTATAATAAAATTCCATTTTAGATTACATAACGTTCTACACTAGACAGAAACACAATCATATTTTACAGAGAAAAAAAGAAAAATAATAATAAGACAGTACACATAGATAATTTAACATTTAATTAATTTGTCAATGAAGCAATGATACACTTCTTGAATACTGGCAAAGAGTCCACATGCACATCGGTAGCTGAGCTCACACTGTTGTACAATCTACAAAGTCGCGGTATGGGTGAATTACTTCCCATGACAGTTCTGCGAAGGGCCCCCGAAGGGGTAATTTTTTTACGAGAGTGGCGGACTGGAACTCTGAAATTTAAGCATTGTAAAATCTGGGGACAGTCTATTTTAGCTCTTAGAATTTTGTACAAAAATAAAAGATCCAATATATCTCTGCGCTTATTTAGACTACTAATTTGGAAAAAATTTAACCTGTCTACATAAACTTGACTGATTTTGTTACCCAGTGAATACGTAAGGTGATACGTAAGGTGATAAGAACCGTTTTTGAAGGCGCTCAATCCGGAGTAAATGCGTTGCATAATGTGGCCGCCAAACTACGCTACAATAATTGATGAGACTTCGCACAAGACCATTGAACAATAGGATTTTAGTACGGGGACTACGGAAATCTTTTCCATTCCTGATTATAAACCCCAGCATCTTTGCTGATTTTTAATTATGCTATCTGTATGTTGTAAGAAAGTGAGTTTACTATCAAATATGACTCCTAGATCTTTAATGTTTTCTACTTTAACCAATGAATGCCCATTTAGGAAGTATTTTGATGACACAATATTGGTTTTGCGAGTGCACTTCATGGTAACACACTTTTATACATTAAGACTCATCTGGTTAGATCTGCACCAACCATCTAACCTGTTCAAATCTTCTTGAAGTAGGGAAACATCCTCCCTAACATCAATTACCCGCAAAAACTTTAAATCATCAGCATACATGAAAGGAATCGAGTTAAAAAAACAGTCAGAAACATCATTAATAAAAATATTAAATAGCATTGGGCCCAAATGAGAGCCTTGTGGAACTCCTGAAAATATTATGTGTCTAGGAGACGCGAAACCACTTGCCACTACATAAAAATCCCTGTTTTCGAGATAAGATTTTAACCAGTCTAGTAAAGGTCCTGAGTATCCATAATGTTCAAGCTTTTGAGCTAAGATGGAGTGAGAAACTTTATCGAAAGCCTTACTGAAGTCAGTATAAATAATGTCCACTTCCTTGCCCTTATCTAAAGCTTCGCTTAAAAGCATGATCTTAAAACGCAATAAAGAAAACATAAGCATATAAAATACTTCATATTTTAATATTTATATGCCAGAAGGCATATTAACATGACTGGCGATTATAGGAATTCTGTAGTTTTGGGGCCAAAATTTGTTTGAAGTGTCTATTTTTTTCTGAAGGTAAATTAAACAATTAGAAGGTATAGCGGTTTTACCCGCGGTCCCGAGGGTTCTTATGTTTTCCCGGATAAAAACTTACATTCGACCATAATCATACCGTAATACAAGCGTATCATTCCGTTTTCCATTGCGATCGAAGACAAGACAAAGGGGACAAAGGCGATGGCCCTTGTACATTCTACCCTTCTAGGTATTATCTCTTGTTTCTGAAATTAGCAACTGATAAATCAAATAGCACTATGAGAGAGATGTTTTCTAATCCAATGATCCGATTATGTGACCAGCTAGTAGGTACTTACTTATGTAGATACCTACCTATTTTCATAGTTGTAGATCAGTCTAAATTCTTTTAGACTGATTGACTATTTACACAACACAGCACACGTTGCAGCAGTTAGATATTTAGATCTAATTGGTACCTACACGAGCATTGTGCATGTTTCTTGTGAGTGACATGTGTAATAAGATGATAATGAAAAAAAGTCCTAACCGAGGTTTCGTGAAGGATACTTTACCAAACCAATATGTAGGTAATTGGTTGGAACCAGTATTAATATCACGAATTCATAATTTCTTCAAAGTAATGTCAGACGTTGATTGTAATTTTTCAGGAAAATATTCACTGTTTTGCGACTAAAGTCAATACTTATATTTTATTTTTTTGATCATCGCTTTAATGACTTGAATTTTACCACTAATAACTGATAATGTGGCCGAAGGTGGTAAGCATAAACAGCTTACAAGAGAACTAGCATAATGGCGGACCATTGGGATGTGGATGTGGATTGGAATCAAAGTCGGTCCATATAGGCGGCTTTAACCACTTGCCATAGAGTGGATCGTCCCCTGCTAATTAATACATTTTAGAATTTTCAGAATATCTATTTATTCGAATTCAAATCTACCCACTCGATAAA
Source organism: Tetheella fluctuosa (assembly GCA_951216915.1). Classification (NCBI taxonomy): domain Eukaryota; kingdom Metazoa; phylum Arthropoda; class Insecta; order Lepidoptera; family Drepanidae; genus Tetheella; species Tetheella fluctuosa. The sequence goes on along the minus strand of OX578227.1, from coordinate 7,568,873 downwards.
GGCTAAAAAAAACGTTAAAAGAACGATTAAAGGTTTACTTTTGAAATTGACGAGAACCAGACCTAACCGGCGAATGACACAAATATATTTTTTACACTCGATAACCTTTTCACACCTTTTCTTAAAATATTCCGCACTGCCGTCCCGAGACTAAATAACATCATTATCTATTTTATTTATTATATTAATTTAGTGGAATATTTTCATAACGATGTGACGAATATGATAAAGAAAGTAATGAAACGGAAATACTACCTTACCTATCTCGGAAAGTTTTGTGATTGATAGTTTTTACAAACCTTTATTTATATAGGGTTCTGTGAAACTGGTTAATAAGATCGGTTTAGGCTAATTTCCGATTGATTCATATTATGATAGCTGCAATCTACAATACCTAATAATAATAATAATAATTCAGAAGGCAGTGCTCCTGGAGACGGCACGCATAGTGAGGAAGTTCCTCTCTCTGGAGCCTTGACCACCGGTAACTAGGACCCTGTTCCCGATACCGGTGTGGAACTGTTTTTTATATTATTTAATGTATTTTTTTATAACTTATATTTAAAAATGTAATTTATAAGAATATATTTTAATAAATGGTAAAATAATAATAATGTATTTATTTTCAAACAATTAAAAAGTTCATAAGTAAATAAAATAAAGCAAATAAATTTTAACTACAGGTACCTACTACACAAAACAAATACATAAATAAAAATACTTATAAAAATAAACATTACCTGCCCCAAGCTTTATACATAGGAGCATGTAAGGCCCTCCATTGCCTCGGGAAAGGCCCATCCAACCTGTCGACAACGACTGCTAAGAGGCTGTTGTCGCTGTCCCGCACCCTACGCGCTATCGAAGTCGCCCTTTTACGCATGGTGGAATAAAAGCAATCAATCGGCGAACATCCCTGAAGCGCTGCAGAAGCGGGGCAGCCATAACAGTGCCCTCAACGCGTTATTGTATTGAACGCGGAGAGCGTTGTAAAACTTTTGCGTGTATGACACCCACAGACCGAAATATAAGAGGTAAATTTTGTAATTTTGGATGTAGGCGGTATGTATCTATCTAATCTCCGCAACAATAATCCGATTTGGAAAAATATTTTTCCTTTAGATAGTCTTTCTACTAAGGAACCCTCCTTAATAGAAAGACTATATATATATAGGGTGGTAGGAAACGCGGGTAAAACCGCGGGGAAAAATGAAGTTTGAAGACAAATGGAACCACTAAGGTAGGTACTTATTGTAATCCACTAGATAGGTATGTAGAATAAATAATAAGCAACTCTGCAAATAAAGACAGTAGATTATGAAGACTAATCAAATTTGCATAAAAAATCTACTCACCACTTTACACACAATTCTCGTCTAATAGTTACACTAGCAATTAGAGATTACCATAAAATCAATCTTCTGGCACTTCTAAGTCGTATCGACGTATCTTACGATATTATTGTTTTACTATGTATAGGCTTGTGTTTGACTAAAATATCACTATGGTAATTGATGATGTGGTTGAAGGTGGTAAGCACACAAACCCTACATGGGACTGGCGCTCAAGTGCATCTGCCGAAACACGGCACTACATACGGTAGGTTAGGTACCTACATGCGAATTCCCAATTTAGTTAATCCCAATGGCTCAATGGCTGAGTGGGGTGGAACTTGCCCGTAGCCTCGGAGGTCGGGTATTCGATTCCGTGTTTCGACTTTTTTTTAATTATATTTATATAAATTAATTGCAATATGTGAACTATTAATCGCTTACCATCAGGCGGGTCGTATGCTTGTTTGCCACCTTAGTGGTATTAAAAAAAAATAGTGTTATTCAATTTTTAAACAAATAAATTATTATTGACTACTTTGTAATTTTTACCCGACTGCGCCAGAAGGAGGGTTTTGTTTTTCGAGTGTATGTATGTATGTATATTTCTTTGGCACGGTCTGAAGCCTAAACGGCTTGATGGATTTTAGCTGCTGTTAGAGGTGTTGTTAGGTTCGTCTTAATTATCAGAGTGACACTGGGTATATCAAAATTGTAAAAAAAAAACAAAATGGCGGATTTTTGGCGCCAAAATATATGTTTAAAAAAATCTCTCAAACCTATCGAGTAGGTTATCAAAAATGAAGCGTTTTAAAAGGTGATTACAAAAATATATAAAACCGTTTATCAAAGCTTTCTATCCTTACCATTGGAAGTGATTTACTTCGGGAACAGGATTTCAGCGAAATCATCAACAGCCGAAGGTGGTAAGCACACAAAGCCTAGAAGAAACTGACTCTCAAGTGCAGCTTCAACATGAAAGTGGTAGCTAGCTAGGCGGGTACTACAAAGTACCCAACCGTGCTATGGTTTCCTCACGATGTTTTCCTTCACCGAAAGCTCAAGCTCACGCCAAAATTTAATTTCAGATAATTCTTGTTTCCTATTATATTTATATATGTTTGTTAAATACTAGATTCTACTTGGTTTCACAATAAATTATTTATTGAAAAACGCGACTGAAAAAAATTTGGGGCCAGGGGGCATCCACTCTTTTATTGCCCCGAGACCTCCAGACCTCTAAATCCGGCCCTGCATGTAAGTAGCAAAAGAAATGCAAAAGACATTTAACGATTAGGTAGTAATGATAAGTATGGTAGACCGGGAACACTATTTTTTAAATAACAGTTCGTAGGTCAGAAATTCGGAATATAAAAGTTACTGCAATTTCTGTTTTATGCTCTATGCGTTTTTGGAGTTTGTTTTTATTAATGCTTACTGCCAAAATTGAATTTTGTGTAGCGATTTAGTCCGGGCAATGAATGGTTGAAAGCAGAAAGTTTGATTTCGGAACTTTGATTGGATTAGTTAGGAGACAAACATACTAAAAGACCCTCGGAGGTAAGCTCTAGGGATCCCCACCCCAAGAAGAAGAAGCCGTTTTTTGTTTACATCTCAAAAACGATGCGTGATAGGAATTTTTGTTTTACTACATAATGTAATGAAAGCCCGCTCGGGCCGGGGCCCTGTACGCTTACCTTCATCATCATCATCATCTCAGCCGCAAGACGTCCACTGCTGGACATAGGCCTCCCCTAATGATCTCCAATAGGACCGGTCTTGGGCGTCCTGCAGCCAGCGTTTTCCAACGACGCTTACCTTAAGAGGGCATTATTTTAATATCCTTGAACTACGGCTACGGTACGCCGTTATCAACGTCTAAGACTAGCACTTTGCTGCCCCACATATTAACCATAATTAACTACGTTATACTTTCTTCTATAACAAATACGATAAACCTTCTAACCTATAGTATAACAACCAAAGTAATAAATGTAATTATAGCTAATCGAATGCTGATATCCATTATCCATAACGCTTTACGTAAATGCCCTCTGGAACACCACTTATTAATTGGGTTATAACCGGATTTGTCATGTTTGTCGCACTTTATCGGGTATACCTATCAGCAAAAGTACAAAATCTTTTTTAAATTATTTCCGTTTCCCATATAAATATTTAGGTATAAACACAGAATACATAATAGTACAACTATAAGTTGAGTTCAGAGCAGGTGGGTTGAGATTGAGCAGCAACGCAGATGAGCAGGTTTGGTACTACGAGTAAAACAAGGTAAAACCTTCCCGTATATAGGTAGCTAAGTAGGTATCTATATTAATTATAATTATATGTACCTACTTATAAGAAATGCGGGTCATTCTCATAAATAATTAAATAGGTCCTAACCTATGTACCTATACCTAGACAGGGAAGTTCATTGAATCGAAATTAACTTGCACTTATATGGCGACGGAGCGGTGGAAACCAGTGAAACATGAAATAGATCAATCTGCAACGAGAGGGCTTCTGCCACAATTAAATTGAAACCTTTTAGTATATCTATTTGTCATACATACTAGTATACAGGTTGAATTTTTCAACTGGGCATGGATGGCCAAATCTTAATGTACCTATACTGGGTGATTTTGTTATCACTGGCAATACTTACAGGGGTGGAAGTACTCATCAATGTGAACAACTTTTATTATAGGACTAACTGTGAAATCATGAAAAAATTATCAGCTGTTCCATACAAAAGTTCAATACCTACTCGACCAAAATGTATGAAGCAACCGTATTATTTTACGCGATATCAGAGTTAGCCCTATAATAAAAGTTGTTCACATTGATGAGTACTTCCACCCCTGCAAGTATTGCCAGTGATAACAAAATCACCCTGTATACTTAAGCTAAAATGCCCAATGGAGTCTCGGATCTCATTTTGACGAAAACTAACTATACCCCAAACTTAAAAAAAAAATGCCTAACCGGGAATCGATCCTGTTGATATCTAAATATGCTCCTTTGAACATTTTTAGATATCAACATGATTTCGCTATTTCCTATACTTTCGGATTTGGCCAAACCTACCTACCGACTAGTTGAAATAATCAATATGTATAAAGAAATGAGAGTAGTCCAAATAGTGTCTAAGTGACTCATCACCGCAGATCCGAAACTACTGAAGCCGAAAACACGAAATTTAGCAGTGTGTTTTTCATAACGAAGTTAAGCAATAAGAAAAGATTTGTAGAAATTTAACCCCTAGACTAGAGGTTTTAAATTAGGAGATGAAAGTTTATAGGTCGTTTATAGGAAGGATAAATAAGATATTTTAAGCTGATTTCCTTCAAACTTAGTCAGTATACAATATAATTGATGACACAAGAGTTTCAACATTTCTCTAAATTCATCCCCTAAGGGTGTTAAATACCCATCCAATAGGTAATGCCCGAAGTAATGGTCATGTATTCTTCCAACTGCTATAGTATTTTAGATAATAAAAGATAATGTAAAGTTAATACATAGTTTATTTTAGTTTCATAAAATATGTAAATAAAATCAGTTATTTATTGTGGTAGACTGAATTATCCTTACATATAACCTATGCATTGTAGATCAGTTATTTACGTGACATATCAATAGAAATAACTAATCGAATATAGATATAGACAATTAAATTACGTGCAGAATCGTCTAATTAGTTTAATACGGAGGAAAATACTTATTGTTAACTTAAACATAAATTATCTTCTTTATCATAAATTATTTTCCATTTCATTTAGTGCGGAACTTGTAAATAAATTGTGACAAAAATTATTATATAATTCAATAAATTAGTAAACCGAAACTAGTAGTTTTAATTTTTTAGAATGTAAAATTGTATAGATTTTAGTTATATTTGTTAACATTATGTTAGTTTTACAATGCTAAGAAATTGAATTAGTTGAATGTAAAAAGATTTATGTCCACTCAGAAATTGCTATGAAAATGGTACTGCTAATGAGTAGGTACATTATTATGACACCTTAAATGGAACAACTTAAATAAAAGCAACAATATATTGACGTGCTAGTGTCACATTATATTGCCGTTTGGTGACAAAAATACGTTCTAGCTATGTAGCCATGGAAGTTTTTGGAATCTTCCTAAACACAGTATATTTTTTTTTATATGATCCATATTTCCTTAAATCCATTAAATAAGGGTATAATATTCACATGTCCCAAATAAACATATCCTGAAGCATACTCAACGATTGCATCTGAGTATCTGTGGTTGCTGTCAGATCAACTGTCACATATTTAGCAGCTTGAAGTATCCTGAGACACGAGGCATTTTCAGGAGGCAAACGGTGACATACTTGAGTGAAGAGAGCCTTAGCGCAATCATAGTGGAATATAAGGGGATCCAGAATGTCGGCTAGATCAGACGGAGTCAGCAGACAACACATGTGCGCGAGGGTCAAGCATAACTGGAACATAAAAATGTTTTTTTGATAAATATCAAAAAGGGGAATTCTCTTTTTCGGAAAAACAATATGACCATTTTTAGGGTTCCGTAGCCAAATGGCAAAAATCGGAACCCTTATAGATTCGTCATGTCTGTTTGTCTGTCCGTCCATATGTCACAGTCACTTTTTTCCGAAACTATAAGAGCTATACTGTCGAAACTTGGTAAGTAGATGTATTTTGTGAACCGCATCAAGATTTTTACACGAAAATAGAAAAAAAACAATAAATTTTGGGGGTTCCCCATATTTAGAACTGAAACTCACTAATGTTTTTTTCGTCAAACCCATAAGTGTGGGGTATCTATGGATAGGTCTTCAAAAATGATATTGAGGTTTCTCATATATTTTTTTTCTAAACCGAATAGTTTGCGCGAGAGACACTTCCAAAGTGGTAAAATGTTGGTCCCCCCCCTGTAACTTCTAAAATAAGAGAATGATAAAACTAAAAAAAATATATGATGTACATTACCATGCAAACTTCCACCGAAAATTTGTTCGAACGAGATCTAGTAAGTAGTTTTTTTTTAATACGTCATAAATCGTAAACCGCAATTTACCTTTCAATCAATCAACTCAAATATAAAAAAAATGGCATAAAGCAAGTTCATACAGCACAAATAAAGGAAAAATTCTAAAAAATAAAAAAAAGTTGAAAATTAAAGGGTGTCCCCATACATACATAGTTACGCCAATTAATAAAGACCTCTGAGTTGTATCGGCGCTCATACAATTTAGAGGTCTAGCTTAATTGTATGTATGAATGGTAAACAATAATTACTTCATGGAACATTAGTAAAATTCGTATTACAAATATTTTGCAATCGTTATGTACTACCTACGTTAAGAGTAATAACACAAATCTTACGAAATAAAAATATTTTTGTGTTATGAGAACAAATATTGTGGCTATACTGAAATAAGATGATGGTGTAATATTTAAAAAAAATGTACGTATTTACGCATGTAGCCCCAAGGCGAAAGTTGTAGTTAAGATTTTTAAATAGTTACCTGTTCAATAAGATTATCCTTATGTTTATATTCAGTGAAGTCATCCACATTGGCAGCGTTTTCCATAGCGGCCATGACATCTCTCCACACGTTAGCGTACAAGTCGCCGTAGTGCGTCCGTAGGCTCGGCGTACGTAACGCCGCCGCAGCGTTTATACGCACTTTAAGATTCTTACACTCTCGCGTGAGGTTACACAGACTTGGGAACACTAGTCTCTAAAAATAAAAATTGCCTAATAAATAAACCTACCTACATAATTTCAATAAATATCCTGGTTCATTCTTCACACACGGCTATCTTATCCCAAACTATTTGTAAATATACTTACTTGTATATAAATATTTATATCCAGACACAGAACAAACAGATATATTAGTCCTGCACTCAAGCACACAAATGTTTATCCTGGGTAGAAATCGAACCCGCGACCAGGGACATAGCATAGTATCTAACCTCCACGCTAACTGGCCCGTCAAAAAAGACTAGAACCAATAGTATTATGTAGGTAAACAATCATACCTGCCACCCATTGAAACAAGTGAACAATTGTTCGTTTTTCATAGCGTTGCCCATTGCATAACAAGCGTTCCATCGCACTTTCATATTGGTCACTTTGCAAGCGCAATCCATAAGCTTCCCTATTGCTGTTTCACATAAGGTTTTAATTTGCGGGTTCCTTAGTAAGTTTTCTTTCGTTATCAAACGCAGCAGATTGCCAAGGCCGCGCGTTGCACTCATTTTTACCTGCAATTGCATAACAAACTCGTGACTCATGGATTTTGATAGCAACAGCTGTAATTTGATTTTGTGAAATTAATATTTTAACATTTCTTATCTATAAAATTTGCTATAAATAACCTTTGTACCAGCAGCCTATTAATATTTATCAATAATAAAAATACAAGACTTGCCATGCTATATTTTTAGTTTATCTAATAAATGTCTGCGAAAAATTGTCAGACTGAGACAAATATTATCATTATAGAGATGAAAAGATACAGCTACACGAGGAGTCTATTAATTATTCAGTGTGTCACACGTGCTACTTGCATGTTATCAGTTGCCGCTGAGTCGCCCGTGGCTTGGAAACTAATCGCTTCGATATAGATAGTTATTGTAGTTAATTTAAAGGAGAATGCCAGCGGCCAAAGTTTAAAAACTTTTATTTACGTAAGACTAGACAGTATTTAAAATTATTATTCAAATATTGATTATCAAACAGTAAATACGCAAACAAACTCACATTTTAAAAATATATTGCTATACAGTAGTTTTAAATGTTTAGGTAACCAAAAGGTGAGAAATTGCTGCTTTTTTCGCGCTTTCAGCGAAGTCCTATAGTAAAAGTTGTTTATATTAGTGAGTTTTAACGTTCAAAGTTTTAAAGTAGACTAAACAATTAAAAGTAGCCCTATATATTCAATTTTCATATGTTTTCAATCCTCAATTGTATACTCAAGTGATACTTTCTACAATTTTTTAACCTTTTGGCGACTTTTTGAAGATATATCGTACTTTTTATACCGCTAAAGCTAAGTGCACACTATGTACAAGCCGCAGCGGGCCGCTTCGCAATGGTCGAATAGGTAGAAGAAAGCTAGAAGTAGTACTATCCCTCTCTTTCGTATGGGCCATTACAATGCGGCCCGCTGCGGCCCATATACAGAACAGAGATATACAATGGCGGATCCAGGATTTTGGTTTGGGAGGGGCTTGACCCAGCTGAGGGTAGGGTACTAGGATAACATCAAGCTTAATTTGAGATTTGTCAGGGGTGAAACCAGGTGCTTTTGTGTGGGCTTGAGCCCCTCCTCTCTGGATCCGATACTGGAGATATATTTCTCAACCATTTCTGACAAAGACTACACTACACATGTTTTCATAAACTTTACAAATAATAACAACAATTACTATACAAATAAGGTCAAGAGTTCATTTTGATAATATCTATTTAAGTATTCAAATAAACTGATAACATTAACAACTGAATGTCAATATAATTAAGAGGAAATAATAAAATATTGCGTAATAAATACCTTGTACTTAACCACGGATGTAAAAAAAATACTTAACTATAATAATTTATTTGTTTGTGTGTTTTATTTGTAGCGTTGGACGTCAATTGAATCATTTGTTGCGAAATAATAGGGCAATGTTGATCCAACAATAAAAAAATGAATTTAAAATAGAACTCTTATTTTAATCACGACTTTTAAATATGTTGGTAAGTAAAATTGATTGGTACTATGTGTAGTAGAAAGGTGAAACATTAAATTTACACATGTGTTTCACATACACAGGGTGATTTTTTAGTCGCTGGCAATACTTGCAGGTGTGGAAGTACTCATCAATATGAACAACTTTTACTATGGGACCAAATCTGACATCGCGTAAAATAAAGTTGCTTCATACATTTTGGTCGAGTAGGTATTGAACTTTTGTATGGAACAGCTGACTTTTATTATAGGACTAACTGTGATTTCACAGTTCACAGTTAGTCCTATAGTAAAAGTTGTTCATATTGATGAGTACTTCCACCCCTACAAGTATTCCCGGTGACTGAAAAATCACCCAGTATATGTAAATCGAGTAGAGTACCTTTTAATAATATTAATGGAAAAACCTATATTTAAAGTCAAAAAAATATATATTTACTACCATATTTGCTCTGAATTTATTAATTCATCCTTCTACTACACGTTGGATAATTTTAAAAATAACGCCTTTTATCAACCTAGACAGTTTATAAAGCTTCATAGCTAACATTAAAAGATGTTTACTATACATATAAATAAAGATTGCTTCGGTTACCTTATCATTATCAACGGCGCACTGTATGCTGACCTCTAGCAGTCGGACTAGGAGGTCATCGTCTATATCGTCCATGTCTGGTTCTTCCCTGTAACAACGAGTTTCTGTTCAAAACATTCGACTATAGTCAAGACTACCTGTTCCCCGCGGTTTCACCCGCGTTCCCGGTGTAAAAATTGGCCTATAACAAACAAAAGTAGCATGTCACTTATAATAGGGATCTGTGATAACAAAGGCGCTATAAGATAAGGTTTAGATGTATTATTTTACATTTCTGAGTATTTGTTAGACTGCTACAAATACAATAGACGACCGCAGCGGACCCTAGACTAACCACAGAACTAACAGACATGTTTTTGCACCGCAATGTTCGTCTCGTGAAGGAATGGAATTCAACCCACAACTTAATATGTGGCAGTTAGTCAAACTCCACCACCGAAAGTCCGTCGGATACAATAGATAAGGCGAAAGCCAGCTCTGCTTTCGCCCCGTAGTTTTATCTTGTTATAGTCCTCCGTCCTTCGTGTGACGGAATGACATCGTGAATCCCATTTCAAGTATTTTTTTCATTTATATATTAGTTTGGATTGAATGGGTGATTAAATAAAACTGTCTTACTTATTCAATACTAAAGCGTCACTTAGGTTTCCGAGTGCCCACGCCGCTTTAGTTCTGACAACTAAAGTTGTCTCCGCTAGAGCTCTTAGGATATTTTCACCACAGTCGCTTACGAAAGAAATGTCCTGTAACCAAATATGTTTATGATCGACAGCTCAAATATGTCCGCACTACTGGGGCACGGGCCGTTGGAAATGATGGCAAATGATGCTCATGAGTACAAATTAGGCATACCATAAAGCTAGGAAGGAACGACTACAATTAGGCTGCCTGTTCACCGAAGACGATCGAGCGGAGCTAGGAAAATATACCCAACTAACTTTTACCCCGCGATTTCACCCGCGTTCCTGAAGGATCTGGGAGGCGATTCTCGAGCTGTAGAGATAAATACCACTTTCGATATTTATCATAAAACATGGCGGATATCTATAAAAATCAATTTTAAGTATTCTCGAGATACACATATCACAGATCACATTCAATATTTATCTATCGTTAACGTGCGATATGCAACGAGTGGTCTCTAGCAGTCGATACGTAAATATCATACCTTATGTCATGATATATTTATCGATTTCGATATTATTATCGAAAGCGCGAGAATCGACCTCCTGTTTTCCCGGGATAAAGTATATTGAAGTGCACACAAACTTTTTTAGAATAAAGTTTATATTCAACTCGCTAAAATGAATACAGTCAAGTGTCATTTCGGCCTACTGGAGTTTACTTTTGCCTTACCTCTCTGAGTGTTCGATACATGACGGCCATAGCTAGTGCACGGACGGCTGCAGCCCTCACTGTCACTTCTTCGTCGCTGCATAATCCCATCAATAAAGTACAACAAAGCACTTGGTAATGTCTCTAAAATTTAAACAAATTTTCATGGTTAAGGCTCCAGTCTCCCTAAAATCAGTGTTCTTGCGGAATTTATCAAAAAAGAAATATTTTTTTTAGTCATCAGAAAAGCAATAAATTAAAAAAAGTGTGTGATTTGAAATTTCCAATACATATTATATTTTTTAATTTGACGCCACTTTTATTAGCTTTGTGAGGCTTTAACATACCTCTATTTACGTTCCACGCGTAGATGCACACGCCACGAAAAAAATATAACAAAAACAAGAAATGTATTCAGATTACATTTGTCGGCAAATCCTCTACAATAATCTTATCTAGTTTTTTTCAAAATCGTCTCAATTTCTTATTATAACTGCTTTAAAAAGTTATAAATTTCTGAATTCGACCCTTGCAACATATATTTTTTTCTATTACAAAGTAATGGTTTAGAGAAATCACACTAACCACTCTGAAAGAAACTACTTATCTGTCGAATAAAAAAAATATGCATTCAAAAAATCATTTGAAATAAATTTACCGAAACTAAACAAATGAACTAAACAAACTCTTGTACTTTTTAAACGATTTTAAAAATTTCAAGAGTATTATTGGTACGTAATTCAAATTTTTTTTTTTTTTTAAAGCAATATAACTATTACCGGTAATTCTTTGAAGGACTTCTCGCCAATATTTGCAATGCAGTCGCACACTACAGGCTTCGCTGGCGGGTTTTCGTGGCATTGTAGTACCGCAGACAAAGGTGGCAACAGTTTCTGCCACATGTACACGCATTGATTTAGGGGTGGAGCTTGGTCTGTTTGGTCTGAAGCAAAAAATAATAATTTCAAATTACACTTGTGGCGGCGCGGCTCTAGTTGTTGCACATGTCTTAATTTTTAGCTGCATAGCTTCTGTTGCAATTTGCCTTTTAACCTTGTATTATCAATAATCGCTTTATTAATAATAATATAATAACCTTAATATATACCTACTGAAATAAAATTAAAAACAACCGTGTATTTATCCTGTTTCTTTATCCAATACAAACATTTTACTCTCTGCCTACCTAGAAGAGTAATTGCTGAGTTTCTTGCCGGCTCTTCTCAGTAAAAGCAACCTTCCGAACCGAGAGTTAGAGTCAGACTATTCATAAGTGCTTGTGAAGGCCTATTTGAATAAAAAATATTTTCATTTTCATATTATTGTATACACGGTATACACCTGACTGATACCCACACACTAATTAATGCAATGTGAAAACTACTTTTGAGACCCTTAGGGAAGTCCTATTTTTGTCTACGTCCAGTGGACGTCTTGAGGCTGAGATGATGGTGATTTCATTTCATTTTATTTTTTTATAATGATGATGATGAAAGTAAGAGTATAAGTATAGATAATACAAACAATTAAAATGCAAAATTGTTTCTTCTTTGTTCACATTAACACGATGACTTTAGCAGGGAGGACTTTAGGAAGAGAATTTCTTAGATCGAATGACGAGTCTCACTATTGTGTCTTACTGTACGTCAACTATAATTTAAACCAAAAAATTACTTTTCTTTACCTAGTTTCTGTATAGCATCACCAATTATACTGGTCGTTCTTGCTGACTGAAGAATCACATCTTGATGTTCATGTTGGAGCATCTCACTCAGTATATCTCCAAGCAGAGTAATATGAGAATGGAGCAAATCCGCGAGGTGATGGAATGCTATAGCCGACAGCACTTGTAAGGACTCCAATATTATTGGTATAGCTGATGGCTTGCATCTCTGAAACATACAATGTATTTTAGTATATTTAAGAAAAACTGGGGGAAATAGACGAGCTTCATTACAACGAATGAACTGAAAACAACTAATATTTACCACAACGTCATTTGATTTGAATGTCCATCCCATATTTTTGAAACATATATCTAAAATCCAGCTACGGAAGTAATGTCCGGTTTCTCCATTACTTTCATTGACTTTGGTACACTGTTGATTAACAGCAGTGAACATTTCATCATCGTCCGAATAACCTTCTTCAAAGTCATCACACTCCTCAACGTCAAACTTAACAGCACTATTTATTTGGTTAATTGTAACTTTTGAGGGCACTGTATCTTTCTCTATAGCTTTGAGAATTTCGTCTACTTTAGGGTCTACTGACAGAACACACCCCATTGTTATTAGTGCACCAACTTGTAGGGTGACATCTGAAAATATTAAATATATAGGTTTATGCTACAGGTTTGATTGCAAACTATTAGACGCTTACTCCAACCTCATCCATATACAGGGTTATTTGTTATTCACCGACAGTGATTTAGGGGGTGGAAATACTCATCAATATGAACAACTTTTACTATGGGACCAACCCTGAAATCACGAAAAAAAATATAACTTTTCATACAAAAGATCAACCTTGCTCAATCAAAGTGTATGAAAAATGTTCATATTGATGTACTTCCACCCCTTAAAGTACTGTCGGTGAATTACAAATAACCCTGTATATTTTCTTAGATTTCGAACAACCCCCTTTTTGTTGTATCAGAATATGCATCCCAGGACTGTTTGTGAGGTAATTAAAAAAATACGAGGATTTTAGGCAAATAATGATTTTAAAACATACCTCTGTGAACCAAAAACTTTCTCGTAGACCTCACCAGCTCGCTTATTAAACCTTCTTTCATCTTATGATAAGGTGTAGCCTGCACGAGAGCCGCACAGCATTTCAACGTGACTATTATAACCGCATGGCTTCGCTCGCTGTCCAATATGCTAACGAGAACTTTGTGCAAGCATGTGATGACGTAGCCGAGAGAAACGGAGAAAGGAATAAACGATGCATTCTCTTTTTTGCTGAAATGAATGGAAAGGATATTATTGAGTGCGGTATGTGTGTTAAAGTTACGATTGAGGCAAAACGAGAGGAAATCTGCTACATACGCGACCACCAAATTGTATGCATGATGCATGTAGTATGGCCTTAATTTCCTTAGTCTACGTCAGAGAAATACCCACAGGGCCATTAAGGGTCATATTATAGAACAATATAATAGATTTTTCTATTGGTGAAGATTTCTAAATGGCATAATAATTATTTAATTATTTAACTTATCACTACCTATTTTGCTGTAAATATTTTTAAGAGAAAATAAATAAATAAAATAATATTTATACAAAATATTATCTACTAACTGTCCCCAAGGTTACACCCGCGTTCCCGAGGAAAAAATGTCCTTCTCCATACCATAGGCTATCTGCGTACAAAATTTCATAGCGATCGGTTCAGCGGCTTAGGCGAGAAAAGGTAACAAACAAACAAAGTCACTTTCACATTTATAATTTTAGTTAGGATTTATAGTGGCTATATAAAGGGTGTAAAAGGAGCTCTTCAGGATCGGAAATACATGGTAGTCCCTCTGGTATTGCAACTGTCTGGCAGCGGTGACCACTTCCCATCAGGTGGCCGGTCTTCCTGCTTGTCAACCTGTTGACATAAAGGCGTAAGCAAAATTACCTAGTTTCAGCCTGTGATAAGTACATCCTCGAGCCAGATAAAAGTGACAATATGACACTTAGAACGCTTGCGCGACTGCCTGCTATGGAGTCAATGATCGCGCAATAAGCCAATGTTTTCTTTGAAGCTTCTTCGGCATGCCAGTTGCTGGCGTCCGGAGACTCCGGAAGGAGAGCCCACCAATAACCAAATATATCCTTTTTTTCTTTTACCTGAACATATTGTACATATTATAATATATAAAAGTTATACATTGCAAATGGGTTATTTCTTATTACTCGAAAACTAAAGAATTTCCAAATAGTCTAGCTTTGTATTTTTATGTTATATCCATATAAAAATAAAACCAAACCACGAAGTTTGACATAACCAAACATTGATGAACACTGGCCTAAGCACACATAAATACAACGCTGAAAGTTTTGTTTTTTTTTTTTACTTTGTAAAGGCTTGTGTTTGACCACAATCTCACTATGGTAAGTGATGATGTGGCCGAAGGTGATAAGCACACAAAGCCTATAAGGAACTGGCTCTCAAGTGCAGCTGACGTTGGGTTCCGTCAATAGGTGTTTGGCGACAGATAAGATACAGTTAGTTTATGAGAAAATAAAACTAAGTGGTAAGTACTCACTTTAACCAAAACAAGTAGTAAATTAGAAGCACTCTGTCTCACTCTAGACTTCAAAGCAACAAGCTTAACTTCTCTATTGTTCTCTACATCCGACATGTCTGAATCACTTGTCAAAGCCCAACAGGTTTTGGCTTTATGGGGTTCCAAATAATTCCTACTAGCTGGTTTATATGCAGAGGTATTTTCAAAATTATCAACATCTTTCATGAGGCTGCGGTCTGATACTGGTATTTCTTTCTTTAAGCTCTCTATCGCATTGTTTCTTTGCTTTCGTAATTTTTGTTTCTAGAACAGAATGCATTATTATTAACGCTAGTTACAATTAGGTACTTCAATATATTTTAAATCTTACAAAACTATTTCAACCATCCACATGAATAAATTAAAATATATCCTTACTTTTCCCCCTTTAGTATTATTATGAGCAATAGGTGTTACAGTAGCAATAGTTTGCTGTGCAGGCATTATTCTTTCTGGTTTACTGCTCTGATTCACCAAGCCATACAGTATGAAGTGCCGACATACTCCTATCACCTCAGGCAAAGGTATCTTAATGTTCTGGTCATTGAAGTAAAGCTGAGACAGAACTCTTAATGCTGATATTACCACCTGTAAAAGTATGAGTAAGTTTTTTTAGATTGTTCCTTGATTGCTGTATAATTGGAATGTATATATTGAAATGGGCTCACTTTAGATAAAAAAATATTATCATATATAATTTAATGTCCCATTGCAAGTTCAAGTTTGGCCTTGTTTTCACTTTCCAGAAGGACAAAAAACTGGCCATATGTATGTCTGGTATGTGTCAGACCAGGCAGTGTGTAGGTTCCAAAGCATGTGCAATGTAGCAAGCTATACTTAGTTACAAACTAAATTTTACTATCAGCAAAAATAAGTTTGTATTTAATATTATTTCAAAAAGACACTGAGATAAACAAAAAATATTTATTTGGTAATAGTCGAAAAGAGACCTCTTTAAACAAACGATAAGCCTCTGGTCCCCAAGGCCCCAGAGTTTCAACCCCAAACGCCAAAAATATGTAAGTTCTCTGTGGTAACTACAATAGCGTTACCAAAAAAAATCGCTATCTCAAAAACTACACAACTTATTTCATTCAAAATAATCTTCCTTAATAATGCTTGTTTTTACTGCCTCAATATTTTTTCTGAATTTTATACCCCATAGATGAAATGTTAGAAGGGGGCACACTTACGACTTTAGAAGCTAATATCTCACCAACAATTAATTTAAATAAAAATGTAAATTTTTAAACCTCTTTATAATTTTTTGAGACCAATCTGGACACACAGAAAAGACGAGGTACAGACACAGGCACTTTCCTTTAAGCAATTTCAACCTTAGCTTCCTTTTAATATAATACAAACAACAAGCTAAGTTGTAATTGCTTTAAGGAAAGCTCCAGCGTCTGAACCTCGTCTCTTCTGTATAATTCACGCCTAAAGATACCTCACATGCTTATGAACACTGGGTTTTTTTAAATTCCTTAGTACCTCCCCATTTTTATTTAACAACACCATTGTATGGCGGCATAAAAAGCACCTATCTTTAAAATTTCATAAGTATAGTGCCATTCGTCTCAGAATAAAAAAATGGCTATGATCTATGGTCAGATAGAAAGTTTCCGTTTTTTGCCATTTGGCTATGGAATCCTTAAAACTAGTTAGGTTAGTACTCAATAACATTCCACAGGATGATAAAATTATAATGTAATAATGGCACTTAATAATACAAGTTCCACCAATTTTTCTGTTTTTTTTTATCAGTGTTAAATAATGAAGTCAGTAAAAAAAAGTTTATAACATACATACCTTACAATATAAAAACTCATCTTGATTCTTCATAGAACCCCTCATCAACAATGTTACAACAGCTTGAGTAATTTTTTCCTTCAATTCAGGCATCAAAATGGTTTCTATACTCTTGTCTACTTCCACAGTAGATACTAAGCTTATAATACATTTGAGAGCAATCAAACATATTTGCATTGGGTTCTGAGTGCTTAGTAAATCACTATTATCCGAATTTATCAAATGAAAAAGGATTCCTTGATCACCTATCAAGTCATCTGTAAACTGATAAAAAAATTACATGAAATTTACAGAAAAAAAAACATAAGGAACAAATAATAAACATTTTATGTTTAAAGCAATAAATCACCTCAGCAATTTCCAAATTCAATAACTTAAATGTTCAAAATAAAAATAATGTACAGTTGGCAGCACAGCATAGCAGTCCACAGAAACTAATATATTATAATGAATTTCTACATCATGGATAGTTCGTGAGTTTAGATCTGATCAGCTACTCATGTTGCTGACCATAATGGTGTGTAAAACACCACTCAAAAGTAGTCAAAAATGCAGCCAAATAGATTTTTTACCATAGGTACTGAGTACAAGAACATTGTTATTTTAAAAAATAAGCAGAATAGTTTGACAGAGTGGAACATTATATACAACATTATTTACTTTTTATACATACCTTAAAACTGGCTGATGGATTTGACTGAATAATACATTGCATATTATGAAGAATATCAGGCAAAATAATATCTGAACATTTTTTTAAGCATTCAATGTGCCATGAGATTACTTTACTTATGTAGATAGAATCAAATTGTAAATTTTGTTTCACCAGTATGCTATTAATTAAATGTGAAGTTTTGGCAGCTAAAAATTCATCTATTGGCTTTATGTTTAGACAGAGAGCTGTAATAAGAGTAGCCGCATCCTGAAATTTTACAACAGTAAAAGTTATTCAAGTGAAGTTTTTAAATATGGTTTAATTGCAACAAAATAAAAAAAATAAAAAAGCCTTATATTCCATTGAAGATTACAAAGAAAAAAAGTTAAATTCTATGTTAGTATTATAAATTTTTGTTAGTAATTAAGTTTAGTACCTACTTGTTAGTTTATATTTTACTAACAATTTTATTAATCATACGTTAGATTATATTGTATTATTTAGTTAGCTGCAAGAACCCTTCTGCAGGTAAAGGCCTCCTCCAAAGAGAGCCAGTTCTCTCTAGATTGGGCTTCTTGAATCCAGTTGGGGCTGACTGTTACTTATTTTCCTCTTTAAATTAATTAATAAAAACAGATAAAACACAGAATGCCTAAACCTAGTTGTGTCTGAATAATAACCTGAAAATACTTACATTTTTTCGGACAAAGAATTCTGCTTTATAAGGCTTAGTATTGAGCTCATCAATTAAAGAATTTACTTCTCCTTTATTATAATCTCTTATGTAAAGAAGATTACACAGTTCTCCGCAAATTAAAGAAAAATTATGTGATTCCATCTTTCTCATCTCACAAAAATAAGATAAGTAAATACGAGCCCCGTAAATCTAAAAATTTTTAAAGTGCCGAGTTGTATTGTATTGTAATAATTGTAATAATATCTACCATAAAAATAAAGAAAGTAAAGTAGTAAATAAGTGATAATGAGTTGAAAAATTACAATGTTTTGTTTTTCATTAGTTTTCTTTAGACAATATAAAATAAATGTAAAATCACAGGCTTTGTAATGACCAGCCATGTAATGACATAAATAAATAAATTATAGGGATGGGATGGCGGGCAGGGGCGGGCGATCTGAGATTGATTATCGAATAATCGATTTTATGGGCTAATACAAATAATATTTTTAATGAGTATCAAGGTAAGACACTAGACAATCGAGTTTTTTTAGTTGAACGTACATTCATTACTGGGAGCTATAAAAATATACTGTACAGGGTGACTTTTTAATCACTGGCAATACTTGCAGGGGTGGAAGTACTCATCAATATGAACATCTTTTGATTATGCGACTAACTGTGAAATCACGAAAAAAATATCAGCTGCTCCATACAAAAGTTCAATACCTACTCGACCAAAATGTATGAAGCAACCGTTTTATTTTACGCGATATCTGAGTTGGTCTCATAGTAAAGGGCGTCACACACGGCGAAGATACTATAATACTTTATCTTAAGATATATGAGACAGTGCTATACCAGTGAAAAAGAAAAAACGAGAAAAAGAGTAAATAAAACGATTATATTCATGAGTACTTCCACCCCTACAAGTATTGCCAGAGACTACAAAATCACCTGTATAGTTTTTGCCATGCTGCCAGCCTTTTTGGCACACTTCCGCAGGCAGCGATTTGGGCCAATTTTTTTATTTATAAGTAAGTAGTTTTTAGTTTTTAATTTTATTTCAGTAGTTATATACTAAGGTTATTTTACTATTATTTATTGTATTTCAAAGAAATTTAAAATTAGTTTTCTGTTTAATTATGTCCAATAAACTTTTTTTGTTCATGTTGACTTAATGAAGTAAAAAAAACTATGAAATATCGATTATTTTTTTTATAATCCCTTATAAATAAACGTTAAAATTGGAAAAGATTGATTTTTGAGAAATAGACCTTGAGATAGAGAAATTGATTTTTTTGTGAATCAATTTTTCAAACTTAAAATCAGATCGATTAAAAAAAAACTTATTTGAGTGAGAAGAATCGTCATCACTAGAAAAACCTCTCTTTTGTTTTCCCTTATTTTGGGTAGGCAATGGGTTCTAGCCCATATAGCCTCGTCATACATAATATTCTGTTTTTAATTTCTGATATCCAAATATAAAGGCCAAAGCCTGAAAGCCACGTCTGGTATACTTACATTATATTAAAATCAAGTCAGTCAGGTTTTAGTAAAATGGAGGTTGTTTTACAAAAACTTTTTGCGGACTATTTTTTGAGACAACATGAAAAGTCACGATACACGCATTCATTTAATTTCACTTCACTCGTGCACTTGTTCACTCCACTCGTGTCTTCATTGGACAAAACGCCACCGATATCATTCAATAAAACTCAAAATACACCGATTTCATGAAAATAAAACGAAAACGCTACGTCACTTCGCAAGTTCCCGCCAAAAAGTCTACGTCTCGCGAGATTTCTGCCAGTGTCGGTCGACGTTAAATGTGGAAGCCGAGTTATCAGTATTATCACAGTAAAAAGATAATAGTTACTACACGGTATGACAACCAAATCCTTTTTGGCGGGAACTTACAAACAATGTGAGGTTGCGTTTACATTTTACTCATCGCTTGTTCAAAGAGATCCCTTTTGAATGTGAATTTGTCAACTGTCTTCTTTATCTATCTCTTATACAAGTGTGTATGAATCGTATAAAAGTATTTATATTTTTGTGATTGTTTTTATTCATTTTGATATATAAAAAAAAAAACAAGAATTACGGCATGTTTAGTTTTCAGTTTTTGACCTACTTTTTCGTAGTACTTATCTAACTACCATCCTACTTTATTTTTAAAAAGTTAAAAACAAAATTAATGCTCAAATAAACATCAATCAAACGTTCATTTTGAAATAAAACTTCATGAAAAGTACAGAATTTATTATAGCATAATATATTTCTGATTTTTTTAAATAAACATGTCGCTATTCAATTTAAAAACACCTCTCAAGGAAAAAGAAATATGCCATCATCCATGGGAAAGAACCATAAAAGATCAGCATTCTAGCAAAATTAAATATGCACATAACTCTGTAAATAATCCAACATTCCCCAAGAAGAAGGAAAAGCTACCTGATAAAGATCGAGTCAAATTTACAGTGATTGGCAATAGAGTAACTAAGGAGTTTAATTATTGTGCAAAGTTAGTGAAAGGAATGCATACATATAGAGCGCAAAGTTTTTTCGCTCCGGTTATAAGAGGTGGGTTAAATTATTATCGTTGTTAACTAGGGGCAAACCTCAAAGCTGAGTGATCTAACCTTAACCGTTCAGAAGAGACGCAGCAGGCGAATCGGGTCCTCGCCTCACCTAGGGTTTCGTTTGTATACCTTTTTAAATCCGGGCACTTATTTGTCCGGCCTGCGAGCTTCCACTAACATAATTAGAGTTCTTAATTGTTTTGAGTTGAATTACCAAAGATGTCTATTTATTTATTTTGTAATAAGTAGTTCAATCAAATTATTGCATTCATATTTTACTTTTACTCAATTACAAAATCTTTGTGACCGCCGCAACGCCGGCAACCTTTCCTGACTGGTGTCTTCGGTTCCATTTTTTTACATTGTATAGGCTTGTGTTTGACCACAATCTCAGTATGGTAAGTGATGATGTGGCCGAAGGTGGTAAGCACACAAAGCCTAGAAGGAGGAACACAAAGCCTGGCCCTCAAGTGCAGCTACCGGAACACACCAATAGGTGTTTGGCGACAGATTTTTAACTTGAGGGTGGTAGCCAGCCAGGCGGGTACTACAAAGTACACTACCACCGTGCTATGGTTTCCTCACGATGTTTTCCTTCACCGAAAGCTCAAGCTCATTGTAGAATTCGAACCCACGACCTTCGCCGCAGCGTCCGACGTCACTATCACTGAGCTATCATCGTTTTAATTTTTTTCTTTTCGTTAAGCGAGTCCTTCCGGATATGTCGCTTGACGAATGAAATCGGACTCCTGTCGTAGTGTGGTATCGTCTTTAAGTAGAATGCGACTTCTTTAGCTAATTGGTCGGCTCTCTCATTTCCCTCTATCCCATCATGAGCTTTTATCCAGTACAGGGATATCTCTGTCTGTTCTGGAGTTTTATGCTGCCGATGTTGATCCTTGCCTCTACAGCTAGTGGGTTGAGGGAGTCGTTGTTAGTGACTGTTTCGAGAGCCGATCTGGAGTCACTTATGATTGCGTAGCTTGACTATTCTTATTATTATACTTACTACTATACTTACGTAGTATTTTATGTTTGATCACCACAATCTCACCGTGGTTGTGCTGATGTGTCAGAGTTACTTAAAATCTGCTTTCTATCCTCCCAGGAGTGACTGGAGTCGAATGGCCATGTGTATGGAATGATTTAAAAATCCAATACGGTGGTTTAGCTTACTGCCTACAATCTCAAGTTGCTGTGCTAATCAATGACAAGATTTTAGGTGGCGAGAAAGAACTTAAAGATTTGATAGAAACTAAATTCATTTACCATTTTACTTTGGATTATAACAAAGAAGGAGTTAAACAATTTGCAAATTTTATCAAAGGTTCCGGTGTAAGTACCTACCTACATAATGTGTATTGAAAAAAACGTACCAAATACCTATTATGATATGAGCTAATTACCTACTTTGTTTTTTTTTTTCAGAGGCCCTGTGCTTATTTGCAGATTTCGTCAGACTGCAAAGAAATTGGGACACTGATTTTCATGGTAATACACTTATTTTTAATCACAAATAAATTATATATATATAATACAAATAAATTTATAGGCTCGAATACATGAAAATAACAATTTCCATCAACTCGAAATGTCACAGACTTGTGTGTCACACCAGTTTCAGCCTTGACTTTACTATAACAAGGAAATTGTAAATTTGAAAACACTAATTTTATTGATCGATCATTTACAGCTTTATTCAGATGTTGTACCTTACACATGTGAAAATTTTCTTCGATTATGCAAAGAAAAGAAGGGTGGATATGGAGGCACACCTGTTCATCGTATAGTCAAAGATGGCTGGATACAGTGCGGTGGTTTCGGTTTAAAGAGTGTTCCAATGGATTGTGAAAACTTTATAATTCCGCATGATAGGCGTGGTGTACTTTGTATGGCCAATGCTGATCGGTAAGCTAAAAAAAATCACGTGTTACAGCAGTTATCCAGCTGCCGGTCAGCCTAGCAATAAAGCGTCAGTTTGACGCAATGATAGCTCAGTGGTAGTGACACCGAATAATGAGCGGGTAGGGTAGGGTACTTTGTTTGTAGTACCCACCTGACTGGCTACCACCATTCAGTTCAAAATCTGTTGAAAATCTGTCGCTAAGTACCTATACCTACCGGTCTGTTCCGGCAGTTACACTTGTGAGCCAGTTGCCATCTAGGTTTTATAAAGGTCAACAAAACATTGGCAATTCCTCGTACATAGATAATACCCAATCATTAAATACTTAATAACAAAAATATACTCAAAGAATATTGTATTTATTGTTTATTTCAGGCACATTGATTGCTCTACACAATTTTTTATACTGTTACAACCAGCTCCTTGGATGGAGCACAAATACGTTGCTTTTGGACAGCTTATAGACGGTGAAAAAACCCTTAGTACAATCGAAAAATTACCAACATGGTACGAATCTCCAACATCAGAAATTATAATATATAAAGCTGGTATTCTTAATTTAGACTGCCATGATATTATGATCAATAAAGGGGCCAGAGAATACATACACAAACATATTGAAGATCTGTTCGCATTGGGAGAGTTGCTTTGGGAGGTAACACTTATGCCTAAGTATTTAATAAAATTTAATTTTCATTTTGTTGTTGTTTGTTATTAAGTAAGTTGTCTGAAATAAGTAACACTAATTACACGTCACAGACACATTGACATAAGTAGTTGACGATCAAACTTGGTCCGGACGATTAAATTCTCTGCGTTGCGCTCTTCACAACAGACGCTACGGTAGAGTCCTATTCCTTATTATGTTCCAGCGCATAGCTTCTCAGACCGTCCAGTGACTTCCAGTCGTTCTGTGCACGACTCATTGTCATGCTTCCTATTACTATGCTAGCCAAATAAGAATAGTACCACATAGTAATGTCAAACGGACATCTTGGTCCGCATTGCCACATGCATTGCGCTGATTCAGGGTGTAGGATGTGCAAAAAAAGGAACGTTGAAATAAAAAATGTGTTCTTTTTAAATCAATATTAGATTTTTATCTATTCATTAATATCAAGTCATATCAATAACAATAAGTCTATGAGTATATATTATATAAGGTTCAACAAGGAACCCAAAATATTCGACGATCATGGTATTTTTTTGCTAACAGTACAAAATTGACAGCTAAGCCGTGAAGTTGTCAGCTAACCCCATCCTATCCTATTCTTAAATGGCTCGCATAGTACGTCAACGTGCACAAAAGTGATGATAATATGTAGTAGGTAGCGGCAAGGTTAATGCCAATGGCGACCTGCTGTATCTGAGGGTCTAGGTAATCCGAAAAACGCTACACGATAGTCCGCTCATCGTTTTCAAATATTAGGTAATATTTTGTCTAACTATGTATTAAAGTATCGAATTTTAGATGCTCATGCAAAAAGTGAACGAAGAGATTGAATTCCGAATGTTACAAAGTCTTACGAAAGAACAGCATGGAGAAGGAGAAGAGGCTGGAGCCGGTGAAGAAGCCGACAATAATATTCGAGCAACCCAAAGGTAGTATAATTTAATCAGCATAATGGAAAAAAAACCAACATTGTCAGACTATCCAAAAAAATATAAAAAAAATGTAATGTAATGTATATCTTACCGGTTCTTCTCAGTTGAAGGCGACTTCCGAATCGGTGGTAACTTCAGTAGCTACGATGTTCATCCTCTTAGAGCCTAAACTGAACAAATGACTTTGAGTTTGCCTAAAATATGACTTAGAAATGAAGATATGTAACAATAATCTTAAATCCAGATTCATCCGCAAAAAGGAAGACATCGAAAAGCAACTACAAAAGACCCAAGCTGACAACCGACAGGCGCCGGCGGCGGCGTCGTCTGTCGTCAGCGACCGCGATAATGACGAATTCGACGTGGACGAGTATCAATACGAGCCCGAATACGAGCCCGAAGAGTATTTGTACAAACAGGTCACTCCAAGTGCTGCTAGCTTGGTTGTTAAGCCGGAGAAACCGTTTTATATACCATTGACAGATGTACCCTACCCGTATGACGTCGATTCTACGTATGATTTGAAAAAGTCCGTACACAAAATTGCTATAACTATATATTTACTTATAAAGTATTGTTTTATTTCGTAAATTTATAAATGACACTAATACTGATAAAATAAATATTTTAATAGGTTCTTGAAAGGCCACTACTGCCTCGAGAGTGATTTGATACATGAAGATAAAGAAAAGAAAAGGGCCGATACACTCGAAAAATTAGCATTTTCGTCGGAAATGTTCAATATGAAAGAAGAAGAATCGGAATCAGGGACAGCTGGTAACTAGCATTAATTTATAATTAGACTGTGGTATTCGACACGGCCGTCCTACACATTCATCTGTCCCAGATGAATCTCTTCCGGAGAAATCGATTGGGCCTTTGCTGTTTTCTTTTGTATCTATCGTTTCCTTTTCCACTTATAATTTATTGTTTTCTTCTTGTACTTTCTGTAATAATTTTCTCGCTTTCTCTCTAATTTGTTAATCTGATCTTCTATCATAAAAAGTTGGAATCGTTCTTTCATAAAGTATAAAATAAAATAAGTATCAAGATCAAAAATATTATAAAATCTAGCCTAAATAGAATACATTTTTCCCGCGGATTCACCTGCGTTCCCGAGGGATCTTATGTTTTCCCGGGATAAAAGTAGCCTTTGTTAATCCAGGGTGTCAGCTACATCCATACCAAATTTCATCAAAATTGCCCCAGCCGTTTGAGCGTGAAGAAGTAACAAACATACATACACACACACTCACAAACTTTCGCCTTTATAATATTAGTGTAATTTCTAGATATATACTTCTCGTCAAAAAAATCGAAACACCTGTGAAGTTTGGTTTTCACACAACCCTATATTTTCAACCCTCAACGATCAACTCCTATTTTTTATTTGTTAATTATAAACTTTAATTTTTTTGGCAAGATTATTATCTTTAATTTGTCATGACTTAGAATAAAAAATATTATATTAAAACCTCTACGATTAACCTCTAATTTTCCATCGCGATATTTTTTTTTATAGCCGGTCTCCTGTCTTACTCACTATACAGTTTTCGGCCATTTTTTTTTGGTTTTACGATCGATACACAATATCGATCGTAGCAGTGACTGTTATACGTATTAATTTTTCTGTGCAACTCTCATGTTAATTTCACTCAAGTCGTAAATTTATCATTAATTTTCAGTGCTATAATTATTTATTCACAATTTATTAATAACTGATAAAGACAGTTTTAACTCTCAGTCTATCTATAATATAAAAATTAATCGCTGAATGTGTTGCTGACCGCAAATCTCGAGAACGGCTGAACCGATTTGGCTGATTTCTTTTTTGTTGTGTTTGATGAAGTCTAAGGAAGGTTTTTATCGAGAGAAAAAAAGTAAATAATACGAGGAAAATAGTAAAAACAAAAATTTTCTTTTCCAATACAAACCACTCTGTCCCCAGCTGTCAAACATTAGACGTCAACAAAACAAAGACGCGTTAGACAACGAAATCTATCGGGGCACCTATTAAGGCTCCAGTCTCCCTAAAATCAGTGTTCTTGCGGAATTTATCAGAAAAGAAATATTTTTTTTTTAGTCATCAGAAAAGCAATAAATGAAATATATTTTACGTTATTTTAAAGTGTGAGATTTGAAGTTTCCAATACATATTTTATTTTTTAATTTGACGCCACTTTTATTAGCTTTGTGAAGCTTTAAACATACCTCTATTTACGTTCCAGGCGTAGAGGGTCTCATTCATGCACACGCCACGAAAAAAATATAACAAAAACAAGAAATGTATTCAGATTACATTTGTCGGCAAATCCTCTTCAATAATTTTATCTAGTTACTTTTTTCAAAATCGTCTCAATTTCTTATTTAAACTGCTTTAAAAAGTTATAAATTTCTAAATTCGACCCTTGCAACATATATTTTTTTCTATTACAAAGTAATGGTTTAGAGAAATCACACTTTAACCACTCTGAAAGCAACTACTTATCTGTCGAATAAAAAGTATATGCATTCAAAAAATCATTTTAAATAAATTTACCGAAACTAAACATATAACACAACGAACGCTGTCAATTCCCAGCGGAATTGAATGGAATTTTGATGCGTTTTATGTTTTATTTGTTTAGTTTCGGTTAATTTATTTCAAATGATTATGAATCATCATGTCATGGATGACAGACGACATATACATAGAACAACGCTGCTGATTTAATTCACGAATGAACGTGTAGTTTATGTCGCGACACCACACTCTGGCAACTGGCATCCGCAGCTTCCCTAGGACTGAATCAATTAACCGTTAGGTATTAGGTATTAACAAAGTGTTTGATCGTTAAATAACATTCGTCATTAAATTTTATGCCATCTGATTGTTAAAACAAATTGTACTTTGTATTTTTTACCTGGGTATACTTAAAAATATAAGATAATCATCTTTTTTCTTTAGACGACTTGGACTCGGATGAAGAAAGGGAAATTAAGAAATACCTCAAGTAATTATTATCGTATAATTAACAGTAAGTGTCGAACCGAAACATAAAGACTAATTTATTTATTTTTCTATAGAACGCACATGGACGGTGTAAGTTTTGCTGGTGGCGTAATTAAAAACATAGCGAGAGGCGGTGAAAAGATTAATATTTTTGAAGGCGCTCGAAAGTAATCATTGTATAATGAGTCCTCACATTAACTAAAACTAACGACGAACTATATTTACTAAAACAAATACTTTTGTAGGTCCGAGTTGATAACTGATGATGAACTCCGAAGAATAAGGTACTCTTCTAATTTGTTACATTTCTAAATAATCTAATTATTTGATTGTTCATTTTAATAAAGTACCAAACAGATTATAAATCGACGTCAAAGGTCGCAAACGACTTTAGAAGCCTATTTATTTTATTAATGCTCCATGGAAACATTTTATATTAGCATGTGCAATGCATAGTATTATAGTACATGATATTGAGCGATCGGACATCTTGCACGGTCTAATATAAACATTACCCAAATTTGGGTCAGTTTGTGCGTCAGTTTGCAAGGCAAAACCTACGGGATCAAACCACAAATCAATGTTTGTCTAATAAGCCATTTCCTTTATATTAAAATCAACATATTTAATCCGTCAATCTATTGAATGTATGACTATTAATTATTATTAAAACTGTGAAATAATGCCACGAAGAGATTTTTTTTTTGTGTGGCCTTTGCGCAAGCACTAACACCCTATTTTCTTTCCTAACATATTTTATACCTAAGTATATGTATGTATATGTTCAGCCGCCGCAGGGGCTAGGTGCCTCATGGATCACAGAGCCCCGATGAACACTGGCCCAGTTGCCGTAAACATGCCCATGTCTATGTCTATGATACAGTCAACAATCTTGATTTCAGAGTGGCTTCGGTGAATTTTCATATACGAGAGCATCACGATAAGTAAGTGTTTCCTGATTATTATGACGAGTTTAAAAAGGGTACATGAATAAATAACTAACAGAAATAATATGAAATACCTACTAATTAATGTTCTTCGGACGGTACGGCGGATGGGGGCTAGGCGAAAAAAAGTGTAAGAAAGAGGGGATTGGGGATGAGGGGGGTTAGGGTTGAGGGCGAGGGATTTTGGAACGAAGTTCGAAAATCACGAAGTCTGCGAAATCACGACCCTTTCTTTAGTGTAGGGTTATACATACCGCGTATGTGTCCAGTCATAGGTGCGCGCTTCTTCGTTCCAATCGAGTGTTCCTGTGTTCCACGACACTCACTTTTTGTTTTTATTTACGCGGCCAAAAAATTATAAATTTCGTGGAATTTGGAGGCGGAATTGATAGAATTTTATTTTCTCACTTTGGTTTTTTGCGCAATATTTGTTGAAAATTCACTTATAAAGCAAATACTATGCAAGGGCAACTTGGGCAGTTAGGCAACCAAAGTAAAATAAAATAATATTACAGCTATGCAATTAATTCAGAGTCAGAAATAAACTGGTATTGCGAGTGACCAAACTGTCTGTGAGCCATGAGGATAAGTCAATCTTTATGGTCTCAGGCCTTTTTGTACTCCAGCACTAGATGAGCCAATCGTGGCGAAGAAGTGCACTTTGGGCTCGGGAACATCTGCGCTGGGAAGGTCGTCAATGGTCAGTAGGTAGGTAGTGCTGTTTACTGAACTTGTGACCGAAGATCAACATATTGTATCTCAAAACCTGAACAACGTTCCGCAACAAGACAAAAAAAATGAAATCATGACTAAGCAGGATCCACTTTGAAACATAACTATTACCAAAATCTTTCACGCTTTGATTAAGTTAGATTAGTAGTAAGATTTTATCATTTCATTGAACATTTATTTTATTTGTGATTAAATACCTAACTAAAATATTTCTAGACAATGTTGACGTGTGTATCTTTATCCGACTGCACGACGGCAAAGACAGGGTTAAGTTTTTTGACGCGTAACTTTCCATCTAAGAATGTATCTTTATATTTATATAATCTAGGATTCTTTTTATAAAACAAAATATTATATTATGTGGGGATCACTGAAAAGGTCAAAAAATATCATGATGTTTCCTTGACCATTTTACAGCCTTAAGCTCCGTTTAAAAATTAAAGGTCTATATTGCCGACAAGGGCGAGTGATGGTAGAATAAAAGAACTCAAAATAGCTTTTGATATTTTTACTTACTTTACTTTGGTCAGTCTTTATAGGTCCTTCTGAATTTTTATCGTTTGTCACGAAACGATTTGCCTGGAGTACCTATACCTACTTATTATTTTCATGTTTATTTCTTAGAAAGGTGTCCATTAGTGTACCAGAAAACTCGGGGAACACGAGTCATGCTAAAATAAAGAGGCGACAGACTGGTTTCTTACGCCCTGAGGACTTGGAGAAAATACACATCATACAAAAGTTGCCTACTAATATACCTGAGGAACATGATGATGACGATGATGATTATGATTATGATGATAATGGTGATGATACAGAGAGTCAAAGGTTATTTTTTTATATTTTTTTAAACTAACAAACTTAACTTCTGAAAAACTGTCAACATTTTTATGGGTAGGTTCTGTTGTGATCTCACTCATCATGGGCTGCTGTTTTTGTTTAATTTGGTTTTGTATTTAATACGATTTAAATTTTCCTTTATTTTTTTAATTTTAAAATATAACGACCTCCCCAATATACTTTTAGTTAATGTAATATTTATTAGTTCCGTAATTAAACAGAGTTGGTACAGCCTCAGAGCTGGATAGATACCACACAAGTACCATACTGGCAAACTTGTTGGTTTGTTACGTCCAGTAACAAACTAACAAGTTACGTTAAGTAACTTATAGGCAGTAAGTATAATTTTTTGTAATGTCTAATCCCTGTTTTCGGAACGAAGTTCCTTTACGGAGCTTGCGGTAGGAGTTAACTGGCAGAAACGGGAACCGTAACGAAAACACGTTATACCTATACCTACATGTGTGTGTGAATTACAATTCACACGCACATGCGCTTGTTTTTTATAATAATTAAGGACAGAGGTGACGTCACCGTATCCATCCTCCATGCGACTTTCTCGGAGTTGTATTTTTTACTTTAATTGTAAATATGTACTAATACTTTAGTTAAATGTAAACTATTATTATTTATGAGAATTCAAAAAGCAGAAGAGTTTTTTGTTTGTTTAAAGGCGCTAATCTCTGGAACTACCAGACGGATTTGAAAAATTCTTTTTGCATTTGATAACCCAATTCTTGAGGAAGGTTATAGGCTATTTTTCATCCCAGAATTACGGATGAAGTCGCAGGGAATAGTTATTTCTATATAAAACTGCAAGCTTCCGCCTTGCGGTTTCACCCGCGTTCCCGAGGGATCTTATGTTTTCCCGAGATAAAAAGCCTTCCTCGATAAATGGGCTATCCAACACTAAAATCATTTTTCAATTCGAACCTACTACTCTTGAGATTAGCGCGTTCAACCAAACAAACTCGCTTTACCTATATCTATTTATCTATATAAATAAAAATGAATCACCGAAATGTTTTTACGCGCATAACTTCCAAACGACTGCACCAAATTAGATAAATCTTTCTTTTATGTGTTCGTTATTATCATGAGAAGGTTTGTATGAAAGAAAATATTTGACGGAAAAAATATGTATACCGGGAACGCGGGTGAAACCGCGGGGAACAGCTAGTAATCTATATAAATAAAAATGAATCGCCGAAATAATGTATGTGCCAATGTATGTACACGCATCTATTTAGCTGATTCTTTTTTAGGGTTCCGTACCTCATAAGGTAAAAAAAGGAACCCTAATAAGATCACTTTCTTGTCCGTCTGTCCGTGGTGATACACCGATTTTCTCAGGAATGGATGGACCTAGCAAGTTGAAATTTATACCAGATACTGAGGTCTTAGTCCCTCTTAGGTGTATAAAATCAAGGTCCTAAGTAAACACGATAAAAAGTATGGGCAAATTTAGATTTTCAGAAATGCAAATTATTCAAGTATTTAATCAATAAATACCTGCTGAACACGCTATTTTATAATGTAGTTTGTAAAGTGGGACAAAATGATCATTTTTTCTTTAACGCGATACCTATTACTTATAGTTTTATAGGAAAATTGCATAGTAACCCAACTTTACTATTATTGAGCAGAGCCACAAAATTTTTGGTTTTATTATTATTATTGAACGTAACTCTCCACGCGCGATTCTGCCTCGCAGTTGGCCGTCTTCAACTTTTAACCACAGTATATATTTTTGTAAATAAAAGTCAGGTACCTATGTCATGAGGATCTGTCATCCAATAAGTTGGTGTGTATGGTACTGGGTGGATATGTTGAGATGGCATATTTTCTAAACCTATTAATATAATCTAAGTATAATTACCTAATAAACCCATTAATATCTATAATATCCATAATAAAACTTAATTATTTTCACGATTTCAAAGACGAACCAAGCATTATGCCATCTAGTAATATCTACCCGGTATATCTAAACGTTTGTTTTTTTTCTCTAGAACATAATTTTGTTTTCAGAAAAGTACGCATAGCGTCGTCAACCCTTACAACGACAGCGCCGCGACCGTCTCGCCGGCCCACCGGCTTCGTTCCTCCCAATTTTGCCGAGCTCGAAAACGACAAACCATCAGTATTAAATCGCTTGTACGACGAACTGACATATAGCTACGATACCTTCGGGCCTACGTTAAAAAACTACAAGTATGTTCATATTTTTAGCGTTCCATACTCAAATGATGCCTCGTCCATACATTTCTCCCTCTTTACAGAATACGTTTAGGTAGGTACTACTATACTGGCTCAAAACGCCATTCATTAGAATTAGAGGATTCGATCCCGGGATCCCGGTCATATTTTAGTCCCGGGATTTTCGGGATTGATATATTTTTAAAATAAGTCAATAAAAATGTGCGTGAAAAGAAACGCACTTACCTTGATTTGACGTTTTGACAGCCATCTTGTTTACACAGCTGATTTCATTTGTTTTTGCTAACGACCGGTACCAGATTATGCATAAAAGCACGCGTAAAAGTGTGTAAAAATTCCCGCTTCAAGTCGTGTATGTTTTGATATTTTTTTTGTTAATTGGTGATAATCAATGAAATTATTAAAAAGCAAGCAGCAATGGATTAATGTGTCTGAGTAAATATAAATGAAACCGGCCAAGTGCGAATCGGACTCGCGCACCGAGGGTTCAGTACAAACTTCATCCATCGTTCGTCCATCACGGGAAATGCACAATTTTATTTATTTACCTTATTTGAGGTTGGTGCCAATTAAGCTAGACCTCTAAATTGTATGAGCGCCCATACAACTAAGAGGTCTTTATTAATTGGCGTAACTATGTATGTATGGGAACACCCATTAATTTTCAACTTTTTTTTATTTTTTTTAAATTTTTCCTTTATTTGTGCTGTAAGAGCTCAGTGGTAGTGACGTCGGACGCCGCGGCGAAGGTCGTGGGTTCGAATCCTACAATGAGCTTGAGCTTTCGGTGAAGGAAAACATCATGAGGAAACCATAGCACGGTGGTAGGGTACTTTGTAGTACCCGCCTGGCTGGCTACCACCCTCAAGTTGAAAATCTGTCGCCAAACACCTATTGGTATGTTCCGACAGCTGCACTTGAGAGCCAGTCCCTTCTAGGCTTTGTGTGCTTACCACTTTCGGCCACATCATCACTTACAATAGTGAGATTGTAGTCAAACACAAGCCTATACAAAGTAAAAAAAAAAAAAAAATTATTTTTATATTTGAGTTGATTGAATGAAAGGTAAATTGCGGTATACGATTTATGACGTTTTAAAAAAAAACTACTCACTAGATCTCGTTCAAACCAATTTTCGGTGGAAGTACATCATATATTTTTTTTAGTTTTATCATTCTCTTATTTTAGAAGTTACGGGGGGGGGGCACATTTTACCACTTTGGAAGTGTCTCTCGCGCCAACTATTCAGTTTAGAAAAAATATATATTAGAAACCTCAATATCATTTTTGAAGACCTATCCATAGATACCCCAAACTTATGGGTTTGATGAAAAAAAAATGTTGAGTTTCAGTTCTATGTATGGGGAACCCCCAAAATTTATTGTTTTTTTTCTATTTTTGTGTGAAAATCTTAATGCGGTTCACAGAATACATCTACTTACAAAGTTTCAACAGTATAGTTCTTATAGTTTCGGAAAAAAGTGGCTGTGACATACGGACGGACAGATGACAGACAGACAGACAGATATGACGAATCTATAAGGGTTCCGTTTTTTGCCATTTGGCTACGGAACCCTAAAAACGACGTGTTATTTTCTGTATCTCTAAAAATTACGTCAGTCGCCGACTTTTTCGTAAAAAATGAATGATGATGTTTTGGTCCGTATGACTGCGCTAGATGGTTTTATTTTTAGCGTATTTGTGACATCAAAATATTTAAGATCGTTACTATTAGCAAAAGCTTACTCAGACTTACCTAAATCTGCCTCAAAATATTAATTTTGATATGTTTTATTGTTTCTTTGTTACCACTTTCCATTACCAATACAATCCCGGGACTATCCCGGGATCCCGAGATTAACTGTAGATAATCCCGAAATCCCGGGATTAGAAAAATCGACCGGGATCGAATCCTCTACTTAGAATGTAACTTGGGTCTCGTCTCGTAGTACGTATTAATTTAAGATTTTCTATGATTATAGGCCGGCATCGGAAACTCATAAGAATTTGTTACTACTGAAGTATTCGGAAAATTCTCGAATAAAAAATTTGACAATTGAAGAAAATGTGAAAGACAGACTGCCTCGTCATTCATCTATAGCAGCTGATTCATTGGAAAATGTTCTGAATATACAATATGGAAAAAAGGCTTCTCGTAAAATATCTTCGGATTATGTCAACACTATAGACCAAATTGAGCATAGGCTCGAGAATTCCATAAGAAGTGTTGAGTTTGCGAAGACGCGACCTTCCATGTCCGTTTCAGAATATCAGCAGAAGAATCAACAGTATCAACAGTTAAAAGCTAGTTTGAAATCACAATTGAAACAGGGGATTCAGTCTACTATTTATGGTAAGTTTATGCTGCCTGTCCAACAGAGCGCCGTCCGGAGCGAGCGGATCTAGGAAAAATATATCCAATAGAATTGCAATAAAATGCCGCGATGCCGATCAATTCGATCATAAATCACGTGGAACTCACGTGATTTCGGAATTCGTTAAATTTGCCTAGCTCCGCTTCGATGGACAAGCAGCATTAGTCGAAACGAAGCCCGTAAACCGAAAGAATAGCGGCTTACTAATTTTCTCTTTTTCTGTGCCATATAGATAACATAATTCCTAATAGTGGCCTCCGGTTGCCCGGCGATACACCCCTTTACTCGATGAGTGATATAAAATCCAATGCTGATACAAATACCTAAATCATATTTTTCTATGTCTTACAAATTATATATGAATTTTTGTATTCTAGATTGACTAGGTTAAGGCATATTATTGATTTTTCCTACCGACTATATTATTTTGTTTAGATAATTATTTATGGTTTTGAATTAAAGAATATGTTTACGAAAATATCTTGTTTCCTCCTTATTTGTCGAGGAAGGCTACTTTTTATCCCGGGAAAACATAAGATTCCTCGGAAACGCGGGTGAAACCGCGGGGCGGAAGCTAGTAACCATAAATCAGACACAAGTATAAAAAAAAACAGTTTTAATAACACTGAAATAGCACATGAAATTTCCCTTCACAATGAAATAATTAATACTACTAGGTACACATACCATCACAATGTCAACTTATGTACATTGCAACGTTTGTTTAATATTCGATCGAGCTTCACAAATCCATATTTTGCCATTGTAAAATACTCCATTACAGAAGCTCTTTGTGTGAGCGACCTATCAAGTCTAGCCCCGCAGCGCAGTAACAATTGACAAACACTAATCACATTATCACTTCCACTTCCACCAAAGATCGACTAGCACCCTCACATTACATATTAATCTACGTGCGGTACAAAAAATATTTTCTAATGTCCGTGTCCGTGTCCATGTGCAAAGGAAGTCATTCCGTTTACTTGACTCGGTGTGCGTTGCGGTTCGTCATTATTGGTGTTCTCGTTGTCATTATTGTTGCCGTTGCTGTTCCGACTTTCCAGCTGTTGTTGCCACATCGATGCATAGAAACCAGCTTGTGAAAGTAGTGTCTCGTGGCTAGACAATAAAAGGAACAATATTTTAATTCCGACAAGTTACTTTCACGTTTAGTTGCAAATCAATAAATCAATCAAATATGCCCAAATTATACTTAATTTTTTGCTAATGTAACTTAATTTTCCCTATTTTTATTTGGTATAGGCTTGTGTTTGACCACAATCTGACTATGGTAACTGACGATGTGGCCGAAGGTGGTAAGCACAGCCTAGAAAGAACTGGCTCTCAAGTGCAGGAACACACCGATAGGTGTTCGGCGAGATTTTCAACTTGAGGGTGGTAGCCAGCCAGGTGGGTGGGTACTACAGAGTACACTACCACCGTGCTATAGATTCCTCGCGATGTTTTCCATCACCGAAAGCTATCATCGCCCCTATGATCGTCATAAGATATTATTATTATCTGTGTCAACTTATCAAATACCTTTGTTTGTGAGATTTAGTCGGAGTTAGGAAATCTCGAGTGAACAACGAAGAATATGGGACACAGCGATTGAATCCTGTGACTGTTACGTCATTGTATAGGTTGAGACGATCGAGCTCACCGTATACAAATAACTATGGCGACAAATATCAAATCGGTAAGCATTTAGGGCTGTACATAATGTTGTCTATCAGTCAGTCATTCAGGACAATCCACATTAAAATCTCAATAAAGGTGATCGCACATTTGTCAGCATCGTACTCGCCGTATTTCATAAAATGCGGTAGGTATCCGAATTTTATAGAACGCATGCTGATGACGTTATACTTATAATGCAGCGCGAACGGCGCGCGTGCTGGTACTCAGTGTTCCCTCATGCTAGTGTAAGTGTGTAGTGTAGTGGGCAATACTAAAGATTTGCGGACGGTACGTGTGGCGCGTACGGCGCGGATGTGCGAGGCTATCAGTAAATGCGGCTTGTACAATGCTGACAAATCTGCCTTAATGTGACGTTCAGTTTGACATAATTTAATCCCGGGAACGCGGGTGAAAGCTCGGGGACCAGCTTGTTATAAATAAATATCATGGGATATTCTTCACGGCTATCTGATCCTAAACCACGCAGAAACCGATATAGAAAGAAAGAAAGTTTATATATACAAATAAAGTTTATATATATATACTACAATATACTATTTTTTTTCAAATACATACTTATACAGATAAATTTAACACAGGCGCAAGACATGCAGACATACTCATGCACACAAATGTTTCCCTGGGCGAGAATCGAACCCACGACCTGTGTCATGATAGGTAGGGTAACTTACCAACCACGCCACGGCCCTTTCGAGATAGATAATTATTAATTCAATTTAACTTACTTTCCTCTCTCGATGATTTCTCCATCTTTGAGAACTAGAATTTCATCAGCATGGATTATCGTGGATAGTCGATGGGCGATTATTATCGTGGTCCTATTTGCACACACACGTGCCAGTGCAGCCTGAAATATAAATAATTTTATTTTAAGGCTCAGTAGTAAAGCTTAGTAACTAATGCCAGAATAAATAATTAAAATAAAAAATAAAATGCATTTATTGTTAGACAACTGGGTCCATAGATGGTTAGTAGGTACAAAAATATTGAGAGCTATTTATAAACTAATATAATATTAACAAATGAACATGACAATAGAAATAAAATATCATAGCCATAAAATTAACAATAAAATATTCCAATCAGCAAAATTACGAGTCTAAACATGTTCATGGCCTAGGAAACCATTCATCTTAGAAAAACCGAAAAGCTAGTTAAAAATATATAAATTTAATTAAAACTTTGAGATAGAATCTAGATCATAATAGTATTAGTTGGAAAATACTATATTCGTAACACCATAAAATTTCAACCAACACTAACAAAAATCCCTTTTGTTTTATTAGCTTTAGTAAGATTGCTTACCTGAATATTTCGCTCGGTGTTGGTGTCGAGCGCAGACGTCGCCTCGTCGAGGAGTACGATCGCCGGATTTTTGAGGATGGTTCGTGCGATAGCTATCCTCTGCTTCTCGCCTCCACTGAGACGTAGCCCTCTCTCTCCAACCTGTTGATACAACAATATTGTTACGTGAACTACCAAGCTGCGCTATGGCGAGGGAAGCTGACTGCCCAAGAAATCAGTGAAAGAAAGGCGACCTCTATATATCGTTATAGATTAGGTTGATTAGGTGGTACTCAAATTTAAATGGGTGATTGCCCTTCGTTGTATTTTTTAATAGAAATCAATATTGTTGTTATTTAGAAGATAACAATAATTTTATAGGCTACTAGCTTCCGCCCCGCGGTATCACCCGCGGTCCCGAGTGCTCCGATCGCCACCAAACCTTACAGGATTACCCGTGGGGCTAATATGAAGATAGTCTGAAATTTTCATTGAAAGCGGTCCAGCCGTTTCGGAGTCTATAAGGACATACATACATACTTTCTCTTTTATACAGGGTGGTAGGGGTGGAAGTACTCATCAATGTCAACAACTTTTATTATAGGGCTAACTCTGATATCGCGTAAAATAATATCGTTGCTTCATACATTTTGGTCGAGTAGGTATTGAACTTTTGTATGGAACAGCTGATAATTTTTTCATGATTTCACAGTTAGTCCCATAATAAAAGTTGTTCATTTTGATGAGTACTTCCACCCTTGCAAGTATTGCCAGTGATAACAAAATCACCCAGTATATATAGATATTATTTGTTTATTTTTCATAGGCCACGGTATGGTAAGTGATGATCGTTTGTGCATTAGCTTGCGCACGGAAGGCAAACTCTAAGCTAATGATCTGTGCTAAGTGCTCTGATGTCACTATTATCGTTGGTGGCTTTATTATTTTGATTTTATAATAAACTTCTTTTTTCTTTTCGGTGCTGAGTGGGTAAAAAAAGTCAATGAATAACACACAATAAATCCTGTTTCAATCCGTCTATGTAATGTGACTTGCTCACCTGTGTATCATATGCGTCGGGAAACGTAAGTATCCTATCGTGAATGTCTGCGTTCTTCGCTGCCGAGATTATATCTGCCGATGGCGCATCTAACCTTCCATATTGAATGTTATACCTAGAAATGGATTTTATTATTATAGTATATCCTTAAGTATATCCTTGACCTGCCCATCAAATTTTATGGACCAGAAGTTTAGCTCTAAGTTGATCTCTCGTTATCAATATGTCAGGCTTTATTCTTTACTATCGATAAAATTACTACTGAATCTTACCTGACGGTATTATTAAACAGTACAGTATCTTGAGGCACGACACCGATGTTAGCTCGCAGCGAGGCTTGAGTCACAGTGCGAACGTCCTGTCCATCTACAAGGACAGCGCCTTCGTTCACGTCGTAGAAACGGAACAAAAGTCGCATTATTGTCGATTTGCCGCCGCCACTGGGACCCACCTGTATGTTTAAAATTAAAATAAAGCTGTAAAATTTTCAATGGATAATTAAATACTTAAAAATTAGCCATGATATCGCAACAATATTACATAAATAACTTTTAAACCCTATAGTAACGAGTTTGTCCCGTCACCACCTATGGTTCGCTTGGCGTTATATCTTCTACTAGCTTCCGACCCGCGGTTTTGCCCGTGTTCCCGGGATGAAATACCCTATGTCCTATTTCAAGACTAAAGAAAATAAATTAGGGTATTAGCATAATATTAGCTTTCAGATTTCCATTAATTAACGTATAGTATTTACCAGAGCGACGGTGCTGCCAGAGGGCACTCTGAAGGTGATGTTGTTGAGCACGAGCCGCTCGGGCCCGTAGCCGAAGGACACGTGCTTGAACTCGACGGAGCCGCGCCGCACGGCCAGCGCCGGCGCGCCCGCCGCGTCGCGCACGTCGGAGTCCACTCGCATCAGATCAAACATGTTTTCCATGTCAATGAAATTCTTTTGTATTGCTCTGAAAGAAATATGTCACGATTTGTACAAAAAAAAAAAACGGCCAAGTGCGAGTCGGACTCGCGCACCGAGGGTTCCGTACAAACTTCGTTCATCCATCACGGGAAATGCACAATTTTATTTATTTACCTTATTTGAGGTTGGTGTTGGTGCCAATTAAGCTAGACCTCTAAATTGTATGAGCGCACATACAACTCAGAGGTCTTTATTAATTGGCGTAACTATGTATGTATGGGGATACCCTTTAATTTTCAACTTTTTGATATTTTTTAGAATTTTTCCTTTCTTTGTGCTATAAGACCTTGCTTTTTGTCATTTTTTTGTTTTATATTTGAGTTGATTGAATGAAAGGTAAATTGCGGTTTACGATTTATGACGTATAAAAAAAAACAATTTACTAGATCTCGTTCAAACCAATTTTCGGTGGAAGTTTGCATAGTAATGTACATTTTTTTTTAGTTTTATCATTCTCTTATTTTAGAAGTTACACATTTTACCACTTTGGAAGTGTCTCTCGCGCAAACTATTCAGTTTAGAAAAAAATTATATTAGAAACCTCAATATCATTTTTAAAGTCCTATCCATAGATACGCCACACGTATGGGTTTGATGAAAAAAATATATTTGAGTTTCAGTTCTATGTATGGGGAACCCCCAAAATTTATTGTTTTTTTTTTCTATTTTTGTGTGAAAATCTTAATGCAGTTCACAGAATACATCTACTTACCAAGTTTCAACAGTATAGCTCTTATAGTTTCGGAAAAAAGTGGCTGTGACATACGGACGGACAGACAGACAGACAGACATGACGAATCCATAAAAGTAGTGTCCACGTGACAGAAGTTTTAGTTCTGTGACAGAAGTTGTATCGTCAACTCGATACCCAGCTTGCGAGCTACGTTAAATTCGTCTAGAAATTTTGTAGCAATATTTTTTTATTTTAATGTTATGTACAAACACACAAAATTAAAATATTTACTCACAAAAACATAAAATAAAATAAAGAACCTGCATATTTGATATGTTTAGATAAAAATAAAAAGTAATATAACAACAAAATTCTCACGGGTATATTGTTTTTTTCTCCAGTCCAATTCTTGATCGAGAAATAAAAATTGTTGAACGTAGTCTATTTGGTCAAAATTGTTAAAAGGCAAAAAAGCGCGCGAAGATACTTTTTTAATTTATTTTTATTTTTAGCAAGGAGATCTAAGTTTATAGGTTTGAATTTAGTAGCAACAAATAGTAAGACATGAAGTCTTGTGACTCCGAAGGAAATTAACACGGTGATCCTTAATTTTAGTTATTGTTTTAGCAGTGTTAATGGATTGGATTTCACTTAACTTAAACTATTGACATTTATCTTTCATTACAAATCTAATTACAATTATTATGAAGTTTCATAATAAACTATTTAATATAATTACTCTCGAATGCCGGTTGTGAGTTCAAATCGAACCTTACAATGAGCTTGATCTTTCAGTGTAGAAATCAAAGCATAGTGGTAGGGTACGATGTAGTACTTACTCTATGTCTGGCTACCACTCTCAAGTTGAAAATCTATCACCAAGAACCTATCGGTGTGTTTCGGCAGTCACACTTGAGAGCTAGTTGCCTTATAGGCTTCGTGTATTTACTACTTACAGCCACATCATCACTTATATCATGGTGAGATTGTAATCCAACATTTATAATTAATAAAAAAAATACATATGACTAAGAAATTGCACGAAAATATTGTTAAATCAAAATGGTTGATTTTCGTATAGTAGTAAAAAAAAAGGACACGAGGCTTCCCTATTTAATGTTTAGAAATGTTGTGATTGATTTCCCAAAATTAATGAATATGATTATAAATAATAAATATAAACTAAAAATCATAACACTTTTTTTGAAATCATCACACAAAAAAAAAATTACCAATACCTACCACTACACGTGAAAATAACATTAAGAAACGCTGTCACTGAAAAAATGGCGGCGAGACGGTTGACGCTAGCTGGCTAGCGAGTAGACGATACCATACGTCAAAATATGTTCCTGCTACCAAATTCAATACCAAGCTGCGTATTCGTAACGTTCACGAGCGTGACGTCGGAAAACGTAGCAACTGTCAAATGTGTTCGTGCTGCCGATTTGCAGGTCCGTTAACGTTTGGGACCTTTCGATTTTCAAATTCCCATACAAATTTGAGTTAGGGCACTCGACACGATGACGCTGCGATTACGATAGATGTTCGTGCTCGGGGCTCTGTTTTTCCTTCACCGAGTACCTATTATCCATCCTTTTTGCGTCAGAAACGTTTCAATCAAATATGACCTTTTAAGTCTTACTCTCGTCGCGCCCAAAGAAGTTTCACTTCAAAATAAAGATTTTCAGATAAATTGGTATAGTGTTCTTTACGCCCAGCTAATCTTAAGTAGATGGCGCCGAAGTACAAAGAAATTGTTTCGTCTTGTCATATATTACTATATCCTAACTAATATTATAAATGCGAAAGTGAGTTTGTTTGTTTTTTACCTTTTCACGCTTAAACCGCTGAACCTATCACGATGAAATTTGGTATGCAGATAGCCTAGGGTATGGAGAAGAACATAGGCTACTTTTTATTCCGGGAAAACATAAAATCCTTGGGGATCGCGGGTGAAACCGCGGGGCGTAAGCTAGTAATATTATAAAGCTGAAGAATTTGTTTGTTGGTTTGAACGCAGTAATCTCAGGAACTACTGGTTCGAATTGATTTTTGTTTTAGTGTTGGATAGCCCATTTATCGAGGAAGGCTATACTTTTTATCCCGGGAAAACATAAGATTCCTCGGGAACGCGGGTGAAACCGCGGGGCGGAAGCTAGTTGTAAATAATCGTGTCATTTATTAACGTTATAACACAGTATAACTAATGGGAGAATTTAGCAGTTAGGTTCCCTACTGATCACAAATAATCTAGTCAAATTACCTGTAATATGTACCAAACCAATTGAGAGGAACGTAAAGCTGAACGATGTAAGTAGCGAACAAAACGTAGTCACCGACTGATAGGTCACGTGATTTCACCATAGAAACACATAATAGGGATCCTGCTAACAGACCTGTACAAATAAAAAATAACCCGCTTTAGGCTTATCTTATTACATAATGGTAATTTAATTAAAGAAAAATATTAATTCTACTTACCACTGCATATAACAATGTTTTGCAGGGTATTCAACATGTTTAAAGTTAGTAAAGATTTGAATTCTTCTTTCTGGAATGAAAAAATTGTGAAAATGTATAAATCATTTATATGTATGTGATGTATATTATGTATGTGAGTATGTAATGGGATATCCCGTCAAAAACATGAAATGTAAATGTAAAAAGGAAGCCAAGGTTTCGGCGACGCTACAATAAACGATAAAATAGTCTAAGTCGTCTAAGATCACAATATCACGTGCAATAGAAGAGGACGCAGCATTGTAGCAGCTCGCGGCGCGTCCACCGGATGAATTTTTAATAGGGTAGTTTTCTAAAAAGTTCTATTTAGTCCGTCAGTTAGATTACCAAAAAATATTGGACACGTATTTTTTATTTTGTTCCGTAAACGAAAAATGACGAGGATACAGTGTGTTGAATTTCGGGTGACGTCACGCCGTGGTACAAATTTTACCACGAAGTGACGTCACAATCCCTACTCCTATACTTTGATGAGCTATAACTTTGTATAATTATTTTCATTGATTTGATAAAGCAAAAAATACCGACG
This sequence comes from Tetheella fluctuosa, assembly GCA_951216915.1. Taxonomy (NCBI): domain Eukaryota; kingdom Metazoa; phylum Arthropoda; class Insecta; order Lepidoptera; family Drepanidae; genus Tetheella; species Tetheella fluctuosa. The sequence goes on along the minus strand of OX578227.1, from coordinate 7,525,507 downwards.
GACTAATTAGAACATTTGTATTGACCCAGGACACTACCCGTTTCAAGGATCAAAATTTATAAGTATCAAATTATCCGCACTAATAACTTTATCGACACCTAACTTCGATAATTTGTAGTATTTAGATTTTTTCTTTTGTACAAGCCTAAAAATCCACCTTAATGCCAAATTTCATGTTTCTAAATCTCCTAGAAGTGGTCTAGGTTTTTTATGAATGAGTGAGAGATAAACATTGCACTTTTTAAACTTAAATCAACTCAAGAACCATAATAGGTTTATTGATACAGTTTGGAATTCTAGGTGACAACAGATGAGGGTTGTAGCCAGCTAGGCAGGTACTACAAAGTACCCTACCACCATGTTATAGTTTCCTACGATATTTTCCTTCAAGAGCAGAAATTCATTGCTGGATTCGAACCCACGAACTTCGTCACAGCATTCGACATCAACAATCTAAATAATTATAAAAATTCAAAAGTCAACACTTACTTGGTAATTTACTATAGCATCCTTATAACCAGACACTTCATACGTCTCGGCGCCGTAATATTTGACAGTTTCATAATTCAGTAACGAGTCTACGGAACGTGCCTTTTGCTCATTGTCCGCTAGATTCATCCGCCTTTGGAATTTTGTCCGCCATTCCGTCACTGCTATTGTTGCAACTAAACATAAATATGATATATTTACTAAACAAGGGGATTGTGTTTAAGCTACTAGCGTCATGTGAAACACAACTCTCAAACCACACTATACGTTATACACTTCATTATGCAACAGATCTGGTTATTGATAGATATGACACGGAAGGATAGCATTAGTCGTTAAAAATAAATCGAGACAACTTGGGACATGTACAAAGTCTACGTACTATGATTTTTTGTGGTAACAATGGGGTTTAAAGTTTTTCAAACATCCATTTTACGGTGTCTTTTTTGTTTTGACAGATTTTGTCATCTAAACAAATCCTATTCGGAATGAAAAAAATATCTTTACATCATATTCCATTCTTTTCCAAAACTATCCATTACCTGATGGAACAGTTTTAGCTTTTAAATCATTTCTGCTCATAGACGTATAAGTTATAAGCTTATTTAATAAATTATTCTAAATCAAGTTCTTCACAACAACATGATGTCAAAAATATCTAATACTTACTAATATAAAAAACCATAGTAGAAAACACGATCAGTCCGAACCACGCATTGAAAATGGCTACAAAATACACTACCGCAACGATAATATCCACTATGGTAGGTGTTATAGAGAAGAGAATGTAAGAAAGAAGATTGTCTATGGAGTCTGTTCCACGGTCCATCACTCTGAGGACCTCGCCGGTCTTCCTTGACAAGTGCCACCTCAGCGGTAGCTCGTGAAGGTGTTTAAATAATTCTAGCTGAAAAATAAATGATTTCATTATTTTTTCTTTATGGATTTACTTGGAAATTCTATATCTTCAATCTTTAGTAGAAAGGAGAGTAAATCAGATCATGCAGGAAGAAAAGTAACATTCCTAAGTATTGAAATAAAAAAATCGCAACCACAGTAAGTAACGGCACTTTTAATTTAAATAGATAAAACTTATGATTATCATAATACCTATACCATAACGAAGAAGAAATAATAATGAAATAATTTATTCATTTAAATAGGCCTTCACAGTCACTTGTAAATAGTCAGACTCTAACGCACTAATGATCTCTTCTTTCTATTCAATTTAGGCTCCAGTCTCCCTAAAATCAGTGTTCTTGCGGAAAAGAATCATTTTTATTTAGTCATCAGAAAAGCAATAAATGAAATATATTTTACGTTATTTGAAGTTTCCAATACATATTTTATTTTTTAATTTGACGCCACTTTTATTAGCTTTGTGAGGCTTTAAACATACCTCTATTTACGTTCCACGCGTAGAGGGTCTCATTCATGCACACGCCACGAAAAAATATAACAAAAACAAGAAATGTATTCAGATTACATTTGTCAGCAAAGCCTCTACAATAATCTTATTTAGATACATTTTTTCAAAATCGTCTCAATTTCTTATTTAAACTGCTTTCAAAAAATCATTTGAAATAAATTTACCGAAACTAAACAAATAAAACATAAAACGCATCAAAATTCCATTCAATTCCGCTGGGAATTGACAGCCGTTCGTTGTGTTATATGTTTAGTTTCAGTAAATTTATTCCAAATGATTTTTTGAATGCATATATTTTTTATTCGACAGATAAGTAGTTGCTTTCGGAGTGGTTAAAATGTGATTTCTCTAAACCATTACTTTGTAATAGAAATTTATAACTTTTTAAAGCAGTTTAAATAAGAAATTGAGACGATTTTGAAAAAAAAACAACTAGATAAGATTATTGTAGAGGATTTGCCGACAAATGTAATCTGAATACATTTCTTGTTTTTATTATAGTTTTTTCGTGGCGTGTGCATGAATGAGACCCTCTACGCGTGGAACGTAAATAGAGGTATGTTTAAAGCCTCACAAAGCTAATAAAAGTGGCGTCAAATTAAAAAATAAAATATGTATTGGAAACTTCAAATCACACACTTTAAAATAACGTAAAATATATTTCATTTATTGCTTTTCTAATGACTAAAAAACAATATTTCTTTTCTGATAAATTCCGCAAGAACACTGATTTTAGGGAGACTGGAGCCTTAAGGATATAATTACTTTTACTTCATGTGATTTGATTTTATAATAAAAACCGGCTAAGTGCGAGTTGGACTCGCGCACCGAGGGTTCCGTACAAACTTCGTTCATCGTTCATCCATCACGGGAAATAAACAATTTTATTTATTTACCTTATTTGAAGTTACTGCCAATTAAGCTAGACCTCTAAATTGTATGAGCGCCCATACAACTCAGAGGCGTAACTATATATGTATGGGGACACCCGTTAATTTTCAACTTTTTTTATTTTTTAGAATTTTTCCTTTATTTGTGCTTTAAGACCTTGCTTTTTGCCAATATTTTTTTTATATTTGAGTTGATTGAATGAAAGGTAAATTGCGGTTTACGTGGTTTCGGTGGAAGTTTGCATGGTTATGTACATCATATATTTTTTTTAGTTTTATCATTCTCTTATTTTAGAAGTTACAGGGGGGGGATACACATTTTACCACTTTGGAAGTGTCTCGCGCAAACTATTCAGTTTAGAAAAAAATGATATTAGAAACCTCAATATCATTTTTGAAGACCTATCCATAGATACCCCACATGTATGGGTTTGATGAAAAAAATCTGAAAGATGAGTTTCAGTTCTAAGTATGGGGAACCCCCGAAATTTGTTGTTTTTTTTCTATTTTTGTGTGAAAATCTTGATGCTGTTCACAGAATACATCTACTCACCAAGTTTCAACAGTAAGCTCTTATAGTTTCGGAAAAAAGTGGCTGTGACATACGGACGGACAGACAGACACAGACTTGACGAATCTATAAGGGTTCCGTTTTTTGCCTTTTGGCCCTAAAAATGAAGCAGTATGTTTTTTATTTATTGAATAGGGTTGGTTTTGACCGAAAGTGGTACATACATGAACCTAAAAGGTAATAAATCGTAGTAATAGTGAGTAATAGTTACCTCTAATTCCCTAGTAGTATACTGCTGCACTTTGATCCACAAGAAGGACCGGAGGTTGTTCAGAAAGCCCATACCACCGGTGCCTCCACCTTGAAGGAACTTGAAGAACACATAGATGACAATCAGGTCCCAGCAGAACCTTATCGGTGGGGTTTCTGACAAAGTGTCCACTGTAAATGTATTTAAAGTATTACTATTAATTAAGACTGGACTCAACCTAAAGGCTAGAGTGAACAGGCATTTTTTGGGCTAGCCTCCTTTATATTCGGCCTTGTCTTACCTCTTCCGGGATTGGTGGACTAAGCCCAAGTAAATTTTATAACAAAAAATATTGTCATGATTTACTAATAGATAAGTATCAAAATGAAGATACGGCCAATTGTATACAGTGTTTTAATTAAATAGGGACTGTATAAACGAAGGTGTTTACGTTTTTCTTACCAAATTGGTAAAAAAAAACCGGCCAAGTGCGAGTCGGACTCGCTTTCCGTACTTATGTAAATTTCAAAGAGAAAATCTAATTTATCAATATTATCACCAAATTTCATCGGAACAATATTTTGTAAAAAAAAAAAACGTTGCCTTTGGTGGCTTCTCATTCCGTTTTCCAATATTTTTTAAAACAAAAAATACATTATTTATCTACTTAATGAGCTCTAACCAACGATACCCCACTCGATGTGGTAGTTCAATTTTTTTTGCGCCCCCCTTTTCGCTTTCTACCCCTTAAAAACATTTAAAAATATTTTTTGACAATTTGTAAATGTTTTTAAGGGGTGGTAGACAGGCAGTAGACGGGCAGATAGACAGTAGCAACAGGCTTGAGGTCAACAAGATGGTTATACTGTGAAAATTTGAAGACTGACGCTCCAACCGTTCGCTGTAAAACCTGTGTGACAGACGACGGACAGACGGACACGTGAGTGACAGCAATAGGGCAATATGGACCCTTCGGCTAACGAACCCTAAAAACGTAAGCACTTTCGTTGTTAATACGTATAATACGTTGTTAATACGTACGTCTCGTTATAGTATATTTACGTTAACTTATTACTCGTTATATATTTTACAGTTTAATTGAGGAAAAAGATACAATTATATAATTATGAATTACAACATTGTTATCAATGAACTTACCAATTTTTTTATTATAGATAGGCACGAAAAGGTTGATAGCACGGCCGGCAATGAGCGTCAATACGCAAATCATAACATAGATCTGCAGGCACAAGCTCTTGCGCGGCCATAGGAACGGTAGTAGAATTCGCAATTTACTAAACACATTACGGAATGTCGATCTGTTGTCATCCTGCACACAAAATAATTTGAGTAAGAAGGAAGGTAGTTTCAATTTTTTTTTTCATGATTATGACATTCAAACTGTTATAGTTAAGTAGGTAGATAGATAGAGGGGCAAGTTGGTTTACAAAAAGTGGTGTATGTAGTATATCAGTTATTCTGGTTTCCACAGTATAAACTCAGCATAGTTTGGGATGGATGGTCGTACGTGAGGACTGAAACAAGGAAGGATATACAATAAATAATCATTAATAATAACACCTAAACTAAATAATACAATGATAATCTCACAGGGTTATAAAAGTATATGTACTCCATTGCTTTGCTTTGCACATTGACTATAAGCAAACAGTCTGAAAACAAGCAAAAAGAAAGGAATCAAAAGAAAACACTTTTCAAAACAATTCTTATATTATATAATGAAGTATTTAATCTATTAAAATCAGACTGTTTACTTTTACTTACCCTATGAGATACCACTTTAATTGAAACCTATAGTAGTTTAACTTATTTGTAAGTACAATAGCGGAAAATCTTAGATCTTATACTACTTTGCATTGTTTGTCCATATGGGAAGTAACCTTTTGATTTTTAAATTCATTATCTCCGCCTGCAACATTAATATGATTTTGAAATGGACATGGCATCTTAACCTACAAATGAATCACCGAAAAATGGCAGATGGAATCACATGTCATCTGTAATATGTCATATTACGTCTATGTCTAACATTACAGTTTTTAGTTAGTAAGTTTTTACTAAGATGTAAAAGTAGTTGGAATCAAAAATATTGTTTTAAATATCTCCATAGAATAGCTACGAATACTTACCTATTAATTAATCAATATAATTAAAAATGGTAAACAAATTATTTCCTTACCACAAAATAATTGTAGTTTCCAGTAATTGTGGTTTGCGTCAAACCCGACTGGGTTTTAGTTTTCAAAATAAATAAGCATAAATTAATCAATAGGTAAGTATTTTAAGCCTAGTCACTAGCACGCGTTGCTTTATAATAAATAATGTATCCGCGAACTGCGGGTATTGCGCCGCATCACCCTGAGGACATTTCCTTTGTAGCTTCTCGTGTAGGTATGTAACTAAAAATGAACTAAGTACCTATGTCAACAAATTTAGTAAGTCGATTTCGACCTACTTCTAATTGTTATTTAGATATGTTGTTTAGATGACAATAATTTGATACCATAAAGATGATCTGATGATGGAGCCGGAATGTAGGCACTGAATTTCAAGAGCCCCTAAGAAACTATTTACATATTTTTTTCTGGACATTTTAGTGCTGAACATACCCTAGGAGGTATATTCCGCCGGCGGTCGTCTTCATTCTCCAAATATTCAAACTGGTGCATAATTCCTGGCGCCTTCATTCCCAGCACGAATATGATCATGCAAGAAACGTATCGACCCACGAAAAGGGACATCTCCAGACGATCTTGAAGGCTGTTAAAAAGGATGATAATAATAATCATATTATTTTAATCTGTGAGATAGGAAAGCAAAAATATTTACGTAATGCTGTTTCTGAAAAATATAAGGAAATTCAAAAATTAATATAACATCATTTATATCAGCTGTTCAATGCAAGTTTATCCAGTTTATTTTTTTCAATCCTACACTGTGCATGGTCTGGCACGCACTTGGCTGCTTTTAAACATACTAGATTATTTCATAACGCCTTGGCAGTTGGAATTTTTACATCGCTTTATAGTTTTAGAAGCATTTAACTTCACATCCTTCGCAGGTTGGGTGCTAATAAAATATGAAATACAACAAAGTCAAAGCTATACTATACACCGGTTAGGCATCCAAGTAAGTAATCATCAAAACCTACCGAAAAATATTTATCCATATTATTATTAGTAGGTATACAAGTTATTAGTACCTGTTTGTATGTATTATACATATGCAGGTTTAAATGTTAAACTTACCTCTTCAAATGCCACCACCATCCTTCCTTATTAATATTCAAGAATGATAGGTTCTCTGATACGAAGATCATTGCCCAAAAGACAAGTAACGCGAATCCATGACCTCTAGGTGGTACTGCAGGTAACAGGAACCTCCTTTCAAGCACAGATAGGTAGGCCGATAGGAGAAATACTACTATAGTCACTACTAAAGCTACGATCTGAAACAATACATACATTGTTGCATTTTTTTATAAGTTTTTCTTAATTACGAAAGATTTTGGTAATATTTTGTATTCTTTGCTCAGGTGACTTGTTTTTTTTATACCACACTATCGGCAAACAAGCATACGGCCCGCCTGATGGTAAGCGGTTACCGTAGCCTATGAACGCTTGCAACACCAGACGTATCACTCGCGGGTTGCCGACCCTTCCCCCCTCCCCGATGAGCTCTGGCGACCTTACTCGCGCACAGGAACACCACTATAATTTATTTGGCTGCGGTATTCTGTAAGGTGGAGGTAGGTCCTCAGTCGAGCTGCTCTTTGAGCGACATAATTATCGCTATGCTGTACCTCTCATAAACTTACTTATTGTAGAGTTAGCATGAATATTTCCACAAACCCGCTCTCAATCTCAGATTTGGAGATCTTTAAGCTCATTGATCGATCGAGCCTATTTGTGGATGACGTTTAATGTCATCATCAATTTAGCAGGATATTGATTGCGCGGTTGATTGCCTTCTTTGTCTTAACTCTTAGTCTAGGGAAAACTTTAAAAAATCTTACCATATAACCATAAATATACCCTCCTTTGAATACAAATGCCTGTAACAGGAATCTTATCACAGCCAATATGGGTACAAACAAGGTGAAAAATAATTGTACGCCGAAGAGTTTTGATGTTCTCACGTCAACTACTTCTGTTGCAAACCTGTGAACAAAATTACACATCTTTAATCCTTATTATGTAGTATGTAAGATTACTTTCGGTCTATTCAAATTGATATCTATTGGAATTTACAAGATTACACGTCAATAGGTACATATTGTGAAAGTGACGCGAAGACCACCGTGTTAAAGTTTGCTGACGGAGGAAGCCGAATGTAATCAAAAGCAATTATGGTAGAAAGGAATCAATAACATGACTTTGTAAATATGTTTAAGTAGATAGGTTTTTTTTAAATATCTTTTTATTCAGTAAAATAGCATACATATTTTTTATTATGTATCAATGAGCATTTTCACTTAATAATGTACTGACACAACCGATAACATAGTATTCATGATAAGATAGTAATAATTTCTTAATTTAGTAAGTATACAAATCATATTTTTAATTACTTCTAAAACGATAAAATAATGGATTTTAAGCCTGTTTTGTTATATATGGGCAACGAATTGGTTATGGGTTATTGGAAGGTAGGTATTTTGCCTATTAAACGACATTACTAAGATTCCGCTGTCCGTCCGTCTGTCTGTCGTCAGACGGACTGATTTTGGTTAAAAGCAAGGTCTTACAGCACAAGTAAAGGGAAAATACCGAAAAATAAAAAAAAAGTTGAAAATTAAGGTAAATTTTGGTAAGTAATTACAAGTTTTCGCGAAAATCTAAATTTGCCCATATCTTTTTATCGTGTTGACTGAGGCATGACCTTGATTTTTATACACCTAATAAGGACTATCGACCTCAGCATCTGGTATAAATTTTAGCTTGCTAGGTCTACCCGTTCCTGAGAAAATCGGTGGTGACACACGGACAAGAAAGTGATCTTATAAGGGTTCTTTTTTTTACCTTATGAGGTACGTAAACCCTAAAAACAGAATAAAATAAATATTTAAGAGGGCTCCCATACAATAAACGTGATTTTATTGCCGTTTTTATAGATGATGGTAGGGAACCATTCGTGCGCGAGTCCAACTCGCACTTGGCCGGTTTTTTTGCTCGTCCAGAGTTGGTCACATAATAAAAGTTGTTTGTATTAATGAGTAGAACATTCAACCCTGAAGTTAAGCACTTAAAAGTACTCCTGTCCTACGGCAGTACTATTTCTTAATCTATGCTTGTACATAGTTCTGACATACCAATAACATTTCCAGAACTTGACTCTCGTGTGCTCGAAAAATAGGTCAAGAAATTGCCGTTTAAATAAGGAAACATTACATAATTGACATGTAAATACAATAAAATTAACCCTTATCTCTTGAATGACGCGACCCTGGCCTGGTATCTAGAAAATACGTATTACAAGTTTTAATGTAGGTAATATGGGTAGGTATGAGTATTAAAAATTGAGCTTTTAACACTCGTAGACAAACATAAGATCCAGTTCACATAAGCGTGTGGGGTAATTTTATGAGGTCTTCAAAAATTATACAGAGGTTTCCAAATGACTTTAAATTTGAGTCAATAGGTAGTTGGTGAGATATGGGCTTCTAAAGTCGCTTAAAAGTGTGCACAACAAATACCTTTACTTAACTAATGGGATTTCTAAATAATCTCGATAGGTAGTATGGAATATATTACGCCACGTGTATCAATTAAATTAATAACTCGCTCTAGCGAATCCGGGTTCTAAGATATGATAGCGTATTACCTACATTTTTATCTTAAAAATGATATAGCAAACGTTGATGTGCTAAAATTATTCAATGGAAGATGAGAAGGAAACTTCATCATTTATCTCGTGTCAAGTTAGGGTTTCTGTCCTCGGTCACGTATCTTGTGATAACACAGTGACGTTTCATATTCAACAATGGTAATCAGATTATAAGTAAAGTATAATTCATAGATGATCAATCTTAGCACGTTACTTGAAAATCATAAATGGTATTAAATTATTTAAAAAATATGTAAATTGTGAAATAGTTTTACCTAAGTAGGTACATAGGTAGGTACTGATACATAATGATTGAATGTGAGTTGGCAAAATTAAAATATTATCTTAATACACGTATAGGCAGTTGAGGATAATGTAATCTATCTACATTAATCTATCTATCTATCAATCTATATTTATAAAAGCAAAATTAAAATAAAAACCCACGACGGCTGTAAACGTTGTAATCGAAAAAGGATTAAATAAAATTTATCCCCGGCAACAATTACCTATCAAAAATATAGGTAAGTACTACACATATTCACCTTCATATTAACATAATGATAAATCCAAGAGCATCCGTTGAGGGCAGCCATTCCCTGCCTATAGCTGTTCCCTGGGGTTTCACCCGCATTCCCGGTATTAAAAAGGAAGTATCGGGATTTATCGAGGAAAAACTATCCTATCTTTTAAGTTGGAACAAATCACAAATTTTAATTTTTTTAAAATACTTTAAGATTGGATAAGTAGTTACGGAATTCATCACGGACCAACATCGTGATACGGGAGTTTTATACATTTAATAATTATATGTATACCTACTGCTTTTATAGAATACGCCGGGGATTAGAGATTTCCAAATAAAATTTAAGCATTAAAAAAAAACAAAAACTCTAGTGCCTAATAGAGACGTAAGTCACATCATCATAACATACAGCATAGTTAATCACTTGCTCGATTTCAGGTGACGAACCTATTGGACAGTCAACCGAATCGAACTATTTTGCCATTCATACTTGTACTCGTAATGAAGCGCTCGACCGGTAGTCAGTACCTACAAGGCCGCGGTTTATAAACACTGCGACTAACACAGCATCAGTATATATTTAACAATATTAAATTGTAATGGCAACCAAATATGCCTGGATAAAGAGATGATAGCACAGTCCTAGTGATGCCGAATGATGCGACGTTTCTTGCTTCAGCTCATTCAAGTCAAGTGAGTCTGTTAAGGTGCAGTGCTTTAATGTAACATAGGTACAAAAATGTTTACCTTATATACATAATGATTTGTAACAGTCCAAATGTAAGCAGAAATCCTCCAATGACGATGGCAGAGACTGTCTCCATAAAACATTGGGATATTCCATGGTCCACCCATATCTCCCCTAGAGTTACATTTGGTGGACAATACCTCATCATGGCAACTGTAAACACATAATTATTTTTCTAATAAGGTCAATGTTGTGAAATGTAAATAAGTCTATCATCATGACAGCAAGACCATATATTGTAATAGTATAGCAATATAGTATAATATATATGTATAGAATATGTAATATATAACTTTAAGGAACAATTTTGGATAGCTAGGAAGCTGAAATATCAATTGCTGAGACAGTATTATGTTTCTAGTTCAGTTTAAACAACAAAATCCAAAGGATCTCTCCTCAATTTTTTCTTGGAATTTGAGACACCTGATTTTTTGTTTGTTTGTTTGATGTTTTATGGATCTCATAAAAACTGCAACTCAATCTATCATGGTGCAAAGTTCTCACAACTGCCAAAAATTAAAAAAAAAGCATTGCAAAAGCAATAACCTTAACCAAGGTGAATGTTGATGTTGAACACCCACCATGTACACCATCTAACTAATCACTACCACTCTCACAAGTACACTAGACAATGAGTCAGTAATACAAGTAGTCAGTAAATAATAGAAAATGACCAGTGCCTAATTATAAAACAATGGTGTGCTATAAACAAGATTTTTTTTAAAACTAAATAGTAAGTAAATATCTTACTTAAAAATTAGGAATTATCTACTCATATTATATACAACGATATAAGAAACAAGGATTATGGGTTGATTGTGGATACAAATTTTCTCAGTCAGAGAAGTGAGTATAAAAAGGAACATTTAACCTTAAAATAACTATCCTTGTTTCATGTAGCGAATACATTTTCAGCTTTTCTTTAGATTATGTACTATGTAAAAATATTAACAAAAATATCGTATATACACAAGTGGGCGCCTGTACAAATATTATAAATTTATACTCACATTTGAAGTGTGTTTCAACAAAACAACACACTACACAAGTATTATACCGCCACTGGTTAACGCATAGTGCCTTATAAAATTCAAAATGTGCTAATCATTGATAATTTCGCATTATCCTATAGAAAAATTATCCGATCAAATTGCCCTCATTTGACTTGACTGACAGACATCAAACTTTTTTGACTGACAGTCAGACAGATGTAGGGATGCAAAAGATGTATTGTTCACAAAACATCGATGATAAAAACCCAAACATAGACGATACATCGCTCTATATGAATGATATTTTGTCATGCCTTAACTGCCTTGCGCAATCTATTTTATTATGTTAGCTGCTCGTGCGTTTCCTGAGCCACACGCGTACATTTTTGTTGCAAGCGTCAATATGCTACGGTAACCGCTTACCATCAAGTGGGCCGTATGCTTGTTTCCCGTCTTAGTGGTATATAAAATAATTTTGCATCTTTCTCTCACTCTTAATCGCTCATCAACGTCAACGACCATTTTTGTTAACCAACTTCAAAAAAGGAGGAGGTTCTCAATTCAACTGTATGTTTTTTTTGTATGTTTGTTACGCGATTACTCCACCAATAATTAATCGATTTAGATGATTCATTTTTTGTTTGGTAGGTCCTGTTTGAGAGGGGATTCCATATAAATTTTATTATGATCTAATCATGGACTTTGAAGATATGACGGAATTCCTCAAGGAAAAGGAGCAGGAATATCGTGATTGAAATATCTTCTTCAGTATTATTGATAGGCATATTCTCGATCAGAGACAAATCTTAATAGGTATTCAATACACATAATAAACTAAAATTGGAAAAATAAAATAAACATTTAACTAAAAAGTAAAACCAACATAAAAATGGGTTTGCACTAAAAAGTATAAAATAACGATACGAACTCGTTTTGAAGTCAGGGAAAGGAAAGCACGCGTTCCAGAATCTCAAATTCTTTCGCAAATCATTTATTTCCTGAGCTGTATAAGCTAGCAATGATAATATATTTGCTTACAGACGTTGCTAGTCGGAGCCTACTGAGAGGCTCTTTTCAGAAGCTGGGGCTACTATTCTCAAGAAAGACCACTTACAAGGCACAAGATTTTCAAAATTGTTGTTTTTAAATTCTATTTTAGTTTATAAATTTGCCTTCGCATAAAAAGGAACGGATTAAAGCTGTTTTAGTAGAAAAGGCTTATTACAGTGTAAATGATTATTTCAAAGACTCTAATGCTTGGTAGATTTGTTACTTTTGTATATTATTATTGTTATCATTTTGTTTTATAAACCTGTTAATGGTCTCAGTGATAACATATTGTGTGTTATAATTCGTATTTCTTGAAATGGTTTATCATTTATACTTTGTAGTAAGCTAAGTTAGTCATGCTCACTTTGAGGTCTTTGCTTGCGGCGGTGTCGTGTGGTGGGTCACTCATTTCCCTATATGTTTCCGTATATGTGCGAGGAGGGCGATGGCTGCCACATGCATCATACTTGTGAACAGGTGCTGCTTGTGGGGGCTGGTCTGCTTAAGCTTGCAATCCATTTATTTACTGAGTTACTCATAATTTTGATACTTACATATAGTTTTTCCTTATCGTCATATACACACAAATATTATCAGTAAGACTAGATAAATAATTTTATGTAAATTCTGAGTTGGTTTTGAAAAGAGTAATTGCTGAGTTTCTTGCCGGCTAAAAGCAACCTTCCGAACCGTGCGTTAGAGTCAGACTATTCATAAGTGCTTGTGAAGGCCTATTTGAATAAAAAACTTTTTTTTTTTAACATTTTCGTTAATATATCGATCATAAACATCGAAATTTTTGGTATCGATATTATTAATATCGATGTTTTTTATGAGCGATATTACACCCCTAGACAGATGACAGAAGTCAATCACCACAGACTCAGTAAAGTTAGATAGTCACATTAGATCACAGATAATAAATAGTCAGAATGCTCACACACACCTTAATAATATCCGTGTTTAAGTACAAAAACTTATCTACAAACGCCTCTCTTCCTATCGCATAACTACTTGTTTTGGATGCAACATGGGTAACGACAGGGTTTTCATGTAAAAGTAGTAGTAATTTTTAATCCTACTTCATACTAATATCACAGTCTGTAATGTAACTCTTTCTTATTTTTGGATGGATGGATGGATAGATGGATGTTTGTTACTCTTTCACGCCAGAACGGGTGAACTGATTGGGATGGAATTTGGCACAGAGATAGATTATAGTCTGGAATAGCACATAGGCTACTTTTTATCCCGAGAAAACATAAGTACCCTCGGGACCGCGGGTGAAACCGCGGGGCGGAAGCTAGTTAAACTATAATTCAATCTAATAAGCCCGATAACGTTTTTACAAATTACCTCAAAGAGTAGATAGATGGCATTTGCCATATATTTGTCAATCATTTCATGATATTAATATTGTATGGTAGTATACTGTTTATAAAAGAAAGAAATAGTAGGTACTACGATTTATACATAATCTAAAACCTACGTGTCACGAGCAGTCACAGCGAGCAAATGTGCACAGCGCACGTTTGTTCTGAACTTTAAATTCCCGTCAGGCTTGTATATGCAATTTATTTTGACAAGGTGATCGGTGATCCCAAGGATATCACAAGAAACAAGTTTATTTAGGGGAATTGCATATTTTCGATTGAAATATTATTGTGGTTCCGTCATCAAGTCCATATTCACATAAAGGATAGTTTAACTAGTGGCCATGGATGAGGGAGAGACTCTAATTTTAACAAGAACTACAGAGGAGCATTAATACATAGCCTAAACGAAGACGGGTTCGTAAAAGTTATGAGTTTGGAATAATTAAGCGATTTATTAAAAACAAGGCTTAGTCAGTCTTGAAGACTGTAGATATCCATAATGTTTGCCTTTGACTATTCCAAATGACTTTGTAATTGTATACCAAGCATTCCATAAAGAAGATTCAGTAAATGTTTTTATGTCCCGTGCAAAATATTTATTATGAATGAGTATCTAAACTCTGGCAAACTGTTTATTGTAAGAGAATGTGTTAGCAACGAAGACTTATAAAATAATAGGGGTTAAAGTATGAAATTGCCGTTTTATTGTAATAGGTACTTCTAATTGACATAGAACCTTCATGGCTTGAGATTTTTGAGTGAAACTTTTTTCACGTGGTACCTATGAAGTTCTTCTTTTAAAAAATGTGCAACATACGATTATCGACTTTCAGTTGTTTTTCTTTATTCAGCTTAAACAAGAAAGATGGATTCTTCGAAAATTCGAGGGATTTTTGAATATGAGTTCCAACGCGGAACTAACGCGGCAGAAACAGCTCGCAATATCAATGTTGCGTTTGGAGAGGGGACTGCTAATGAACGCACCGTGTGATTTTGGTTTAAACGCTATCGTAATAGAAACTTTGATTTGAAGAACGAACCGTGGAAGACCGCCCACACAGGTATACCAATGATTTGAAAGAGATGGTGGAAGCCGATCCGAGCTAAACTACCCAGGAAATAGCGGCATGGCTTAACGTTACCTTACCAACAATATTGACTCATTTGCGTCAAATCAATAACATAAAAAAATATGAAAAATGGGTGCCTCATGATTTGACTGATCTGCAGAAAAAAAGTGTGTTGAAACTTGTGTTGCCTTGTTGAATCGATACAGAAATGAAGGAATATTGAATCGAATTGTGACATGTGATGAAAAGTGGATTCTTTACGATAACCGTAAGCGAAAAATGCAATGGCTTACCCCAGGTCAAACGCCGCAACAGTGTCCTAAAGCAAAGCTTACCAATAAAAACGTAATGGTAACTGTTTGGTGATCTCAGCATGGTGTTATTCACTATAGCTTTCTCCGATCAATAACGGCAGACGTCTACTAGACTGCGTCAGAATAAAAACATTTTTTTTTTGAGTTAGTACGTCTAAAAAGTTTCTTTGTTAGAAAAAAAAAACCTCCTAAAAGATGAGCTTGATATCTTGAAACTTGAGCTGGCGCATGGGGGGTCCCCTTTCCCATTTAAAATATATTGAAAAAAACTTTTTCTTTATTTCATTGTAAATCGTCGAAATTTTCAAATTTTCCTTTACGTTATCTTGTAGGAAATTAAATTTTCTACAAAAAAGGTCTCATTCATTCAAAAAAGCCCTGTAGGCTTTAAAAAACGAAAATCATAAAAAGACAAAAAAGTGCGTATCAATTTTTCTATAAATAGAACAATCTTCGTTTTTATACCGATTTTTTCGGCACCAGCGTTTGATAACAACTTTAACGTTACTGTTTAAAAGTTAATATGAATTCCGCTAGATGTCACTACATGGAAAGAAAACAGCTTTATCGACTGTAATATTTGGATGTTGATATCTGACTATAGATCAAATGTAGTTGACTTTTTGAATGTACTTACTCAAAAAAAAAAAAAAAATTTTATTCTGATGCAGTCTAAAGTCTTTTGTGCCGAACTCCGAACAATGATAGCAAAACTAGCAATGAAACAGCCCCAACTCATGAATCGATCTTCACCATTATTGCTACATGATAACGCGAGACCTCATACAGCACTAGAAAGCGTTTTAACTCTACAGGAACTGCAATTAGAAACCATTCGTCACCCTCCGTATTCGCCAGACCTTGCTTCAACGGACTACCATTTTTTTCGTGATTAGGACAATTTTCTACGTGATCAAAAGTTTTCTTCTCAGGAGGCAGTACAAAATGCTTTCACACAGTTTGTCGTGTAGCTTAAATTTGTTTCTTTGATAAATCTTCGAGTTTTAGACTGATCAGCCCAGACTGTAATTTGGAAAGTTTGAAAACATCATACAACAACAGAAATACGGTGATGATACTTGTTAGTTATCAGCAAGTGTGCGCCTCTTTAGTATTTCCATCAGCGTAATTAATGCGAAACTTTTAAATCCAAACTACTTTTTTATGGTTATGCTTTGTTGGGGCCATGCATAAATTATGACACACGTAAAGAGGGGGAGGGGGTTGACCAAGTGACATTGCGTGACAAAGGTGGGACTTCTAAGTTTCGTGACGTCACATTTCAACTTTAAAATATTTCAAACTCTATATGTATAAACATATGCTTATTTTATGTTAATTGTATGAAAAAATAATTTAAATGGAAATAAAACTAATTTCGGAACTGCTGTTTTAATTTAATAATTTCCAGATGTAAAATTGCTAAAATTATGTGACCTCACACCAGGGGAGGAGTCAACAATCAGGCATCCTATGAAGATTTCCCCACGTAAAAAAGAAAAAAAGATATCACAGAACTATATCGATCTTTTTTTTTTGTAGATATTAATTATGCTGATTTTTTTAATCAGTGCCATGTGCCTTTGCTGTAGACAGCCTAATACTATAACTCTTTGAAACAGGCCATTTGGCTTGCGTTACCATTGCTTGTTATTGCTCGCCTAGTTGACAGAATGTGTAGATAAATATATTTTCCTAATCCGTAGGGCGCACGGTACGATCATCCTTCATTAACGTTGCATTTCCTTCAGAAATGTGTAGCGAGGGATGTGTTTTTATACGCTAACTGGATCTCTACATTAGATCTATGAAAGCTGTGAAAATAAAGTTAAAGTAAAAACACATCCCTCGCTACGTATCTCTGGTAGAAACGCAGCCTATGGCGAGGGATGCGGGTCCGCAGTTTCGGAGCAATCCTATCCATCTCTAGATACGGTCTAGATCGGATACGGTCACTGGATAAAACTTCACTATACAGGGTTGAAATTTGAGACAGGTCAGTAAGGTCAGCTACCTTAAGGGTTGAAGCCATGCGAATATGGTCTTAGAAGACTATCTCTTACTTTTTGAGTTATTACTATCGACGTTTAGTCAGTGAGAAAATGGCAATTTTTGATTATTTTGTCCATCAGCGGTTTTTTTTTCCCATACATTATTATACGTTAGGAAATTAATCTATCATACTGTGGTGACATAGTAGTATGTAAACAAAAGTATCGACACTTTATGTAAATAAAAATGTATTTTAAATAAGATCATAAATAAATAAAAAAACAATTAAAAATAAAACATGGTAGTTTGGAAATACTTTCAGGCTAGCATAAAAATAAATACTACAAGAAAAAGTATAACAATGTTAAAGATTCTCACGTCCCTAATTCATCCGAATACTTTATTAGCTGTTACAAATTAATCAAAGAAAAGATTATTTGTTTGGAGAAAATGGCAGCCATTTTAAACTTAATATTATGATCGTTATGTAGGTACTTCCAAACCTACTACTTTGTTTCTTTTCGTTTATTTCAAGTACTTACTTACCGTACTTATCAAAACTAACTATCTTACTCTCGAGGGAAAATACAAATCCGTGTTTCAACCACTGTCACGTTTACACTCTAAAACTACTACAAAGTCTCATTTTATGTATGAAGTACTTATTTATTTATTAGGACATCCAACACGATTTTTAATAGAGTTTAATATAGTCTTTTTAAATTATATATCTAGAACCAATAACAGGATTATTATTTGTATATATTATAAACATTTTAATATATTGTTTATATTATAAACTGTGAAATAACGTTATTATAAACTAGTAAAGCTATAAAGTTTATATCCGTTTAAAATTTTAAAAATACTAGATTATTTCAAATAGACGCAACGAATAGATAAGCAACGACAATCAATGGAATGATTTATTTAGTGCAGTACTGCGATGATCTTAAAAAACCGTCAAGCGATGTGAAATTAAAACGCACTGTCTGGCATCTCATCGTATATTTCTAAAACGCGTTTTCTTTCTTATGTGAGTGAAACTAAGGATATGGCGAAGTCTATGGATTCTTTGTATAGCATAAATACGTTGGCCAATATGATTTTCGGTAAGTAAAATAAAAAAAAGGTTTTAAGGGGCGTTTCATAGATGGCGTTTAAACCTGTGACATTTTTATTTTCATAGTTATTCTTCTTCTCACTAGGCAGGCTAGCTAGAGTAAAAAAAAAAATGTTATGTTCTGTCTGTGGAACTACTAAGACGGGTGGAGGATAGGACGACTTTATTCTTGATTGTTGAATATTATTTTAATTTCAATGTTACAACTAAATTGCCTAAGAATACAAATTTTATAGGAAATATAAACACTTTTTTTTATGATATTCCGCAATGTAATCACGTGTTCTTATGATAATTATTAAATATTCTGCGAAAGTGAATGATCAGCATGTGTCACCATTCATCAACAAATTCTGTGAAACGGTGAACAGTCGTCATGTAACGAAGGTTATGACTATCAGCTGAAAATCGACTTGATTTAGAGTGTTTTTGTGTTGTGAACCAGTGTTATTTATTTATTGTCTGGTGAAGGTGATAAATTCAGAGTCAAAATGGCGGACCTCGAAGCTGTGCTGGCAGACGTCAGCTACTTGATGGCTATGGAGAAGTCGAAATGCACTCCAGCAGCAAGAGCCAGTAAAAAGATTGTTTTACCAGATCCAAGGTAAAGTGTATAAGAATGAGGCTATGTCCTAACAGAAGAGTAATTTATGTTTACACGATTCCAGTTGCAATCACGTCAGCTTGTTTACAAAATTGATTTTATTGTAATTGATTGTTAGGTACCTATTTGATAAACCAAATAGGTAAAGACAGAATTGCTAACTATCCAGCCAAATTAATCTGTTGCAGGAACAGGTGTGTTCTAAATACAGAATATTTTCTCACAACTGTATTACCTACATACCTACTTAGATATATAATCAGATTAAAAGTTTGAGCTATATTACATTATTTTGTATTGTTTTTATTAAATCTCAATTTTTAAGTATAAGTTGCCAACGTGTTATTAAAAAAATAATCGTAAGTATCTCAGTAAAGTATAAGTGCACAGAGTGCAACAACCTCAACAATGTTATTGACCTACAAACATGGAGTTTGCAAAATATGACTTATATAGGTTAATAAATAACTTATTTGATTAAATAATTAAAGGGTCATTCGAATTTGGGCTATGATTATTTTAACTTTTTTGATAATTTTTATATTACTTATATGGGTGTGTAATGTAACATAAAAAAATAAAATATGGGTCACCTTTTATATGGCCATCTATATATTAGTCTATTATTTTAGACTTAGTGTATCTGTAAATTAGAAATAACTAACGGCCCCCATGATTTCACAGTTTTCGAGGGTTCCATGGTATGACCTATTTAAGTATCAAGCTAAGTTTCAACCAAATTCACTCGGCTGTTATGGTGTAGTGTGCTAATAAACATATGCACATAACCTTTGCTTTTTAGTTTTCCATACCCAAAGGGTAAAAACGGGACCCTATTACTACGACTTTGCTGTCGTCCGTATGTAGGAAAGGGTACTATAAAGTTTCTGATTTTGTAGAATTTTGAAGAAAGAAACACTGGCTGTTTTGATATAATTAATTACATACTTATGTATTTGTAAATGGTTATTATAAATAAAAAGAAACATCCAAAAAAATCTCCTTCTGAGCTTCTAAGTCCCCCCAGGGGGTCTCGACCCACAGGTTGAAAAACACTGCCTTAGAGTGTAATTATAATAGAATACTAACCATCTATCACAGTCACATTACATTAAAATTATATTTTTATTTGTTACAGTGTGCGGAGCGTAATGTACAAATATATGGAGAAGAAGAATGAAGTAAATTTTGACAAAATATTCAATCAAGTCTTAGGTGAGTGATTATAACGGGATCATTCCTATTAGCGACCTCTACCATGTGTCATTTCATTCATTTCATGTTATGTGATGTGTGTGTATACTGTACCAATCTAGCCTATAAACCTAACATTGCAATCATCATAATTAAAAGCCATTGGTGAATCCGTATCTAAGTTTTAACACTGGGAGGAACGGGCCATTGTTAGGTGCGTATGCCACTGGGCTTACACTTAGGCCGCGCTATCGAATACAATCCGAACTTGTTGGGATTTTAATGCAGTTTCGTGCGTTGAACAATGGATGTAGAAAAGAAATACTTATTTGACGGAGAAAAACGTTTCAGTGTGCGCACTCAATTCGTACGACCAGTATCCAATACGTTTACGTACCATACGAGGGCTGCTATTTACGTAAAACCGAGTGAAACAAACATATAGATAGCATTTATTATGGTTTTATTGTTTTTCAAAATATTCGCCATGATGATCGATGCACTTTTGCATACGTTGGAACCAATTTTCAAAACACTTTTTCCATTCGAATTGAGGTATCTCCAAAACGTGCATTTTGAACGCATCAATGGCTTCTTCACGGCTCGAAAAACGTTGACCACGTAATTTATTCTTCACGGTTGGTAATAAATAGAAGTCGTTGGGAGCCAAGTCGGGGCTGTACGGTGGATGACCCGTTAATTCGATCTTTTGACCTTCCAAATACCGAGTGGTTTCGGCCAATGTGTGGCAGCTAGCATTGTCATGATGAAGAAGGATTCTGCGTTGTCGGTTGTTCTTTCTTATTTCTTCATAGACTTCTGGCACACAAATGGTCGTGTACCATTCAGAATTAACAGTTTTACGATCCTCTAGTGGTACTGTAGCCACATGTCCATTTATACTAAAAAAACAAGCGACCATTTGCTTCAAAGTGCTTTGTGAACGAATGACTTTTGTTGGTTTCGGCTCATCTTGGAACACACAACCCAAACCGTTGATTGTTGTTAAGTTTCAGGATCATAAGTATATATCCAAGATTCATCACCTGTGTAGATATTATAGACAGCTTTTGACACCCTGATTGTACTTTTGTAACATTTTTTTACACCAATCGACACGAGCCCGTTTTTGGTCAATTCTCAAGTTATGCGGTATCCAACGTGAACATTTTTTTTTACAGCTAAATGTTCGTGTAATATTTTATGTATACTCGTCATACTTATGCCCCGAGATGCCTCTATCTCACGATATGTAACATGACGATCTTGCATTATTAGTTCCCGCACAGCATTTTTTTTTTATACTACTAGGTGGCAAACAAGCTTACGGCCCACCTGATGGTAAGCGGTTACCGTAGTCTATAGACGTTTATAACACCACCAGCAAAGAAAATACAATATTAAGTATATTTTCCCTGCCAGGGGTATCACTCACGCGTTGCCAACCTTGAGACATAAAGTTGTTAAGTCTCTTGTGCCTGTAATTTCACCGGCTCCCATACCCTCCTAACCGAAACACAGTAATACAAGTGCACTACTATTTCACGGCGGAATTAGATATGGTGGTAGTACTTCCCCGGGCGAACTCTGCACTAAGAGTTCTACTACCTAGAGAGTTCATTATTTTGAGGTACAACAACTGATTTAGGGCGACCTTCTTAAAATTCGTCCGTGAGCACAGACCGCCCACGATTAAACTCGTTAAACCAGTGATACACAGTAGTTTTCGATGGTGCCTCGTCCCCAAAAGTCGAAGTGAGTTGATCGATGCACTATTTTTGAGTTAACCCTCGCCGAAAATCGTAATAAATAATAGCACGAAAAACTTGGTAAGTAGATGTATTCTGTGAACCGCATCAAGATTTTCACACATAATTGAAAAAAAACAATAAATTTTCGGGGTTCCCCATACTTACAACTGAAACTCAAATTTTTTTTTCATCAAACCCATACGTGTGGGGTATCTATGTATAGGTCTTCAAAAATGATATTGAGGTGTCTAATATCATTTTTTTCTAAACTGAATAGTTTGCGCGAGAGACACTTCCAAAGTGGTAAAATGTGTGTCCTCCGTAACTTCTAAAATAAGAGAATTATAAAACTAAAAAAAATATATGAGATACATTTCCATGCAAACTTCCACCGAAAATTGGTTTGAACGAGAGTAAGTAGTTTTTTTTAATACGTCATAAATCGTAAACCGCAATTTACGTTTCATTCAATCAACTCAAATATAAAAAAAAGTACCCCCATACATACATAGTTACGCCAATTAATAAAGACCTCTGAGTTGTATGGGCGCTCATACAATTTAGAGGTCTAGCTTAATTGGCAACCTCAAATAAGGTAAATAAATAAAATTGTGCAATTCCCGTGATGGATGAACGATGGACGAAGTTTGTACGGAACCCTCGGTGCGCGAGTCCAACTCTCACTTGGCCGGTTTTTTTATAAATGCTATAATTACTTTTTTAATATTGTTACGTAACTAGCTAGTTCCGGATACATTATTAATTAATTAGCAGCATTATTAATTTGAAGGCGATGATAGCTCAGTGGTAGTGACGTCCGACGCCGCGGTGAAGGTCGTGGGTTCGAATCCTACAATGAGCTTGAGCTTTCGGTGAAGGAAAACATCGTGAGGAAACCATAGCACGGTGGTAGGGTACTTTGTAGTACCCGCCTGGCTGGCTACCACCCTCAAGTTGAAAATCTGTCGCCAAACACCTATTGGTGTGTTCCGGCAGCTGCACTTGAGAGCCAGATCCTTCTAGGCTTTGTGTGCTTACCACCTTCGGCCACATCATCACCTACCATAGTGAGATTGTGGTCAAACACAAGCCTATACAAAGTAAAAAAAAAAAAAAAAAGCCTTGTACATTCGCATCCAAAGTGAGCGCGGACTTACTCTCTTATTTTGTAGGTAGGTTGAAAGAAAGGTCTAACTAAAGAACGTCTTAAACTTATTTACGTAGATTGTATTGTTGAAACGTCACTGTTACATTGGTTTGGTTTGAAAGAAACACAGTCTACTGTAAACATAAGAGCCCTTTGAGCCGGTCGTTTCATCTCGAACGATTTACGTTTGAGCTTTTACAATTCGTTTGCAGATTGAACGAACACTTCAACCTGCGCACTCAGCTGTTTGCAATTAAGCTTTGTTTTATATTGGCTTGCACGTAAGAAGAATTTGACCCAAAAATCAAACATCAATCAGTCGCAAGCTATTTGCATCTTCCGACTATAGAAAACTCCGTATTTTTTGCAGTAGATACTTGTAGGTCTCTACTGCTCCCTTTTTGGACTAAGCCGATTTGGAATTCGACGTGAATCTTTTTTTTTCTGTTACCTATTCGGAATTGTTCGGAAACGGCTTAACCGATTTGGATGGTTTAAACAATATATATTCAATAGAATACATCTATTTAAGTAGATCCCGAGGTGGAAATAAAATGTATATGGAAAATTTTAATTTGATCTGGCTGTGGACTTTGTGGATATGATATTCCTATTGCTAATTTTCATATGCGACGGTAGCCACTTACCATGAGGTGGACCGCCGGCTTGCCTGTCAACCTTCTGATGTGACATAAAAAAAATCTTAACAAAAAAGAGCATGAATATTGCGATTGACATCTCTTATTTAATAGAATGAATTTTCTCGGTTAGTGACAAATCTTAAAAGGATATATTCTATGATATATACACATAAGAAACTCAAAATTAAATTATTGTAAGAATTAAAAAAAAAAAAAAAAAAATAATATTAAGATAATATAAAATATCTTAATATTAATTTAATATAAAAATAACGATATTAGAACTCGTTTTGAAGTTAGGGAAAGAATTTGAGATTCTGGAACACGTGCTTCTCTTTCCCTGACTTCAAAACGAGTTCTAACGGGCCGGTTGGCGTGGTTGGTAAGATACCCTATCTATCACGCCGAAGGTCGTGGGTTCGATTCCCACTCAGGACAAACATTTGTGTGCATGAACATGTCTGTTTGTCCTGTGGACAGTCACGAAATATACCCATCAATCTTGATGATTGCAACTCAGTACTTCGGTTGTTTGATCTGAATATTTCACAGAGAGATTTAATTCAGAAACAGTTTCTTGCTGCCCTTGCCGACATTTGTAAACAAGATTCAACGTAGGTAAACACTATACGGTACGCTATAATCAGTAAAAAAAGATACATAAAACTAATATCGCTACTGGCCGGCTCATTGGTCGGCACAAACTGCTACGCACGCCTCGGGATTATTGTCTACCTCTCTAATAAAATTGTATCACATCTCTATGGAACTATGGACATTTTCCTACTGCTCAACATGATTCCGCCCCTTTGAGATTATATCTATACTAACAATATTTATTTATATCCTGAGAAAGTAGACATCTTCCAGAGAAATTGCATTTACCGAACCGAGTTCGTGCCACTGAACGCTCATCTAACTTCCTACAAACAAATACATACTCATTTGACTATAGCTAGATATTGTTTATCTCTATTGTAATAGGTACATTCACGAAGAACATAGAATAGTATATACCTACACTTAGCTTAGCTTAATTTTATGGTGTTACCAACAGTATTTTCAAACCAATAATCTTATGATATATCTCGGTGTTATCTCAAAGTTGTAATCGTTATCGTTTATCGCTTTCGAATTTTACTAAGTTTTTCAACTGGACATGTAAGTATGGTCAAATCCGAAAGTATAGAGAATAACGAAAAATGATCAAAGAAGATTCCAACTGATACGAAGCAGACAGGGCGGGTTCAAATTCTAGCGTATGATAACTTTTTATACACATAAAACCTATACAAAAAGTTGGTCATATTGATGAGTACTTCCATCCCAGAAAGTATTGCCAACGACTAAAAATCATCCTGAATAATACGTCCTACAAAGCAGGGCACGGAATCCTTTCGATTTATTCAATTCGCACTTAGCCGGTTTATTTTTCATTAGACTAAAAAATCTTTTTTTGTTTTTGTTTTTGTTTAGGTATATCGGGCTTTTAGCGTAAAGCATTAAATAACCTTGTAAAGAGTTTTCTAGGCTCTGAGTGCCTTCGACCACAACATCACATCCACCGTAAAATTTTGTTCAAACGTAAGCCTATCCTTCACGTTAATAAAACGTATTAAAAGAGCAAAATATTACTTATCAGCGCAACCTGCGACCGTGGGAATTTATCATAGACCAATCACGTTTTATAACTTTATACTTACACAAGTGCATCTCACGGTTAGCATAACCGTGAGACACAATTGTTAGGAAACAGACACCAGTGTTTAGCGGCGCAATAGACTAATGATATATTTTATTACGAGGGCATTTTCATTACTAATTTATTAAATTAATTCATATTAGTCTTATAATAAGGAACTCCTTACGAATTTAATGCCAAACATTTTCAATTTTGTTTAAAAAAAAAGTTCTATCTTTCTAAAGTCATATGTCAGGATGTCGGGATTAGAAAGTATGTAACAGAAGAACCTCAACGTATTAGCTATTCATTCACTGCGCCGATAATCGTGCGTGTCCATGGTTAAAGATAAGTCTACTGTAAAGGGGAGTCATAGTGCTTGTGTGCTGTGTGAAAGGTACGCTCAAAAGCTCCCATTACGGTTGTATAAAATATATTTAGTTGCGAGTGCCTTACTTAGAGTATAATTACTAATAAAGTTTTACTTACTTAAAATTAAATGAGTAGTCGTAATGACAAATTACAAGCTTTAGAATGACACTTTTCTTACAAAAGTAACAAAAGGTACGGACAAAATTACATTAGATTGATGTGAATGAAGCACTTAGTGCAGTATGTTGTAAAATGTCTAGAAAATAATAATCTTAACATATAAATGTTAGAAAAACTAAAATTATACAATTCCAAACTAAAAATACTTATAAAAATATACCTAATACTAATATTACAATAAATGTGAAAGTTTGTGAATGTTAGCGGTATGTGTGTGTTTGTTACGCAATGACACCCTAATGGTTGAACCATAGTCCCGCACTGATTCACCGAGTGCTCCCGAACGCTTCCTAGTTTTGACTATATCCTATCGTGTCGCCCTAATGATGTAGGTAATCTTGATTTGGTACGTCACGCGCGAGCTTTGAAAAATGTATTTTATGTACCTTCGAGTTCTGTTCTGAGGAATAAAATTGAATATTCGAATAGCAAATGTATTCGAATATTAAAATCAGAATTATTCGAATGCAAGCATAAAATTGTCGCGGCCGCCCGATGATGGCGCGTCCGAATAATGATGTCCTACTGATTACCTCCTCCACCCGCACGCGTTTGGTTTGAACTTTGAACACATTGCTACACAAGAACAATTTTGCAGAAACGGATCTCCATTACACGCCACTGCGGCCGCAAGCTGGACGCGTTGCGTTGGGTTTTCAAATATCGGAATTTTTCGATACAGGTACCACAACCGGATCGTACTTCATAGGATATGAAACCATTAAGAAAGATTTTGGTATATTCATATTTTTTAGGATTCGTAAACTAACCCTAGTTTAAATTGTTTAGCTAATCTTTCAGGGTTGAAAGTATTCATACAACTTCTACTGTGTACTTATAATGAACTGGCTGATATGCAAAAATGTTTATTTGAAGATGTAAAATTAATGTCATTATGTTGAAAAAATTATATCTGTCAAATAACCACCTCCTGAGTTGATGCACATTTGTGCTCATTTTACGGCATTTTGAATTGTTGCACGCAAAACATCTGGCTCCAAATTGTTGATTTCTTCTTCAATGTTTGCTTTCAAGACTTGCAAGGTTGGTGGTTTGTTGTGGTAAACGCGAGATTTCACAAAAAACCCCCAACCCCAGACTTCTTGTCTGGCGCTGTCAGATCTGGCGATATGGCCGGACAGTTGAAGTCGCCAAAACGGGAGATCACACGGCGGGAAATTGATGTCTCAAAATCTCCTTCGTTGCCCGAGCTGTGCGAGCAGTTGCTCCATCCTGCTGGAACCAACAATGCTCAAGACCCAATTCAGCAACTTGTGGCAAACAGTTGGTCTGTAGCGCTCATCAGTCACAGTTACGGTAGTGCCGTCGGCGTCCTCAAAAAAAATAAGTGTCAATAATTTTTTTTCTGCAATTGCCGCACCGAATAGTCACTTTGAGATGCAATGGCTCTTCGTGCATTTCATGTGGATTCTCCGTGCCCCAGAAACGCATATTACTTAATTCCACTGGGCTTCGTCGCTCATTATGATTTTGGATACGAATCTGTTTCTTATACCAGGCATAACACAGCATGAGAGTAAGTTAACCTCACTTGACGGTCAGCAGGCAGCAACTGATGAACGGTTTGCACTTTATAAGCGAACATCTTCAGGTCTTTCACCACAATTCGACGCAACGAACGTCTGCTGATGCCAAATTGTGTGCATCGGTGTCTTATTGATGTTTGTAGACGTCTCGCACGTCTTCGGCCACAGCAGCAATATTTATTTGGATCCAATTTGCAAGAAATGCTTAGCGCACATGGTGCACGTCGACGAGGAAACCGACGACGAAATTCAAGTTAAAACAACAGACCGAAAATTGGTCAAATAATACCTATCTTCAAACAATACCTATATTTCCGATTCACCCACTTAGGAGTAAATTTTGAAAAACACTTATAATACAAAATTAATAATCAGCTCCAAACAATAGAATTGAATTTCGATAAATCCTTAGTAGGAACACTACCTATTTACCCATAATGTATTAAAACCAAGTTTCTACATAATCGGCTAGATAAATATTTTTTCCATACAAATATTAATTTCCTATTCCATCAATGTTTATACCAAGTTTTAACGTAACCCGTAACATTCGTTCAAGGGTTTTTTTAGAGAATTCAGTCATAAGTATAAAACCCATTTGGCGTGCGATGAAAGCAGACGTAGTGTTGGTTGACAGGAGCGTCGATCGGTCGGTAGTTTCGGTACCTACTGCAGCTGTATCCGCCACCCCCCGAAGAGCGCGGGTGATACTACCGATTCCACAGATTTCTCCGGAGAAAACCTTTCAAACCCTCATCTTTTATATATTATACATATAGATGGTGCACATACGTGAAATGTATGTGAATTAATAATTAATTATATCCCATCCCGTACTTGCATCGAATATTATACGACCAAGTAGTTTGCGAAGTGTGCAACTTGCTAATCTATGAGATTTGTTTGTATCATGATCAACTTCAGCTAACGTAGAAAGTTGGTGATTTGGCAATTTGGACGAAATTGAGAGTTGCTCAAGTACAGCACTTTCTGGGTTAATTCATGTTGTGAAATATCTATTCGGTTTTTACTATGTATATGCCTGTGTTTGACCACAAACTCACCATACATAGCATGTTGCTACATACATTTCCATCGTCATGGCAGCGCCAAGTAGGATCGGCTATCCTAATAATTCGGTACCAGAACGCGCATGTTGCCTTCCTCAACTTACCATTAGTTGTGTTAATTAGGTAATGCTTGCCCTTCCACAACGTGGCAGAGGGGTCCCCCCTTTCTCGCCTTTCTCCTCCTTTACGTGGTATTTTATATTTTGGGTGAGTAGGTATAACATATTTCATTAATGAAAGCTGCTTCATATTATAACAAGTCTTTTTACATGTATACCTACTACGCGGCGGAGTAATGTTTTATGTAGAAAATATTTTGCCTACTGAAGAGATTACACTCTATATATTTAGTTTACACTCTATATTCTGCAAAATGTATATGTGTATATTTTTACTAAATTGCACATAAAGGTATTTTCATAAAACATTACCAACATGCCAGCGAAAAGTCAATAATAAATTAATCATAAAACACAATAACTCTTCACTCTGCATTATTTGGAAAGTGAAGACAGCATAGTAGTTACATCAAGTAGGGCCCAGGTGTCATGTAAAATATTAGGTCCTTATACCTAATGGAATTGGCGTTTTGTATGGAAAAAGCAAAATGTTTTTTTTTTAAATGAAATTATTTTAATTAATCAATCAAAGTATGTACCATTGTTATCTATGCACTTTCGCCATTTTATCGGTAGTTCATTGATTCCTTTGCTGAAAAAATTGTGGGAGCGAGAATCAATAAAATCCGAAGACAAGATCTATAAAAGGTATTACTTTATACAAACCTGCAACCACAGACCGACTGTAAGAGATACATAGACTGTGCTGCAACTAGGTAGTCTATGATAGTCTTCAAGCGCTATGTTGCGAGTCTATTTATCCAGTCGAAGCGAATAAAGAAAATTGACCTGGGAATTGCGGTTCCAGGCAAGAACTCTGTTATTATATCTGTCTACTTGTGAACTATACAAGCTACCTATTTTTGTTAGGCTAAGTAAAGAGTATAACTGGATTTTGTGTGTTTAACTTAACTGTATTTTTCTTGTTTTAGACATTATATTGTTATTAATAGATTGCATGAGGGATTAATTATACTGGGTAGTTAGTGGGTATATTTAGTCAGGCCGATATATTTTTCGGAGGCGTCAATGAAGCCTGCCCTCGACGATCGGTTTTGATTTATGATGTCGGCTGGCTCATGACCGAAATTAATGTTATGACGTTATACCTTTTCGAGCACAGTTATGTCGTGCCAGCTTTCATGTTTTTTTTAGTATGTTAGGACAGTTTTGTGTATTCGGTTTCGAAATATGGAGGGATTGCATTAGGAATTGTGAATATAAATATTATGAAATTATTAGGTAGATCCTACCTAATTTAAGGTAACATATGAAATGATGGAAAAGTTGTATGATTTAATAACTTGACTCGCGCATTTTTATCTCTGTGCAGTTGGCTTTTTTTCCTACCTTTTGGCTGTTTATCTACTTTTTAAACCTGTTAATTTTGACCATTTACATGCTATTCTTACACTTAAATTAAAACAAATGGTTTTATCTAAGGGTATTTTTATGATGATTACAGTTTTATATCATATCTAAACTAGTCTTGCTTGATATCTATTCGAGAGCGTAATATTACGATAATGCTCTCGGGAGCTAGTTACAAACGCAATTTACGGTGGTCCCACTTCAGCTTGCAGTAAATAACTTTATCGGCTGCACTGGACATTGTAGGGGCCGCGGTACCGTTACAGAGCAAAGGCTTTTTATTTTATCTTATCTCATATCCCCATAATACCGTAAGGATTTTACTTAATATAATTAGTACGTGTGTCAGTTGAAATTAAATGAACTCGGAAGGTTTCACTGCTTTGAAAGGTTGCGAGATGGACACAGGCTCAGGCATAACAAGTGAAAATATTGATCAGCCATCATTGTTCCATAAATGCAGAGCGGGGGGAAAATATACCTGTTTACGTTTTGTTTACAGATGAGGCAAAACGTATGTAATAGTTCGGCTAGTATAGTACTTCGACCTATATGGCCTCACCGTTATTTGCGTGTGCGAGTGTGGTGGTAGTAGGTAATTAGATTAGTTCGCAAGGCTTGTATGAAGTGTCGCAAGTGGGCCTGGCGGGAAAGTACCTACCTACCTTAAATATTGATGATATTAAAATATAATATATACATATATATAATATCGTATTCATAGCTCTTTTATTTAATCTTTTGTTTGACCCTGGAAACAAACTTATTAAAATCATCACCTGTATTTTCACCGGCCGATCATAACACAACTACCTACTTAGTTCCGCCTGCAGGATCGAATGAAAATTAACTAATAAAGCGGCTTGTTGCTTGCTGGACTATTATCCAGAAAAATATGTCTTATACGAAGTTAATAATAAATACTCAATAAAGCACATACTTACCTAATTTTTATTTCATAAAAATAATCTGAATAAGTTCCCGTATCAGTATAATAATACAGGTGATATTTTTGTCTTATTTCTGTTTGTTTGCTTCCGTTGCGTCTTTTCCCGGGTTAAACACGAGATTAATTAAGTAATTAAAGTTTCCCTTGTATAAAAGCCAGGCTCTTTTTAATGTATTTTCTATGGATTTACACTATTTTTTCGTGGCTAGCTAGAGTATCGTGTCATGTAAATAATGTCTTTAATGATTAAAGAGTTAATTTTTGAGTCACGCAGAATAAACCAGTAACATTACACAAAATAATAAACGGCTATAATGTGAGACCTAGCAGATATATTTTACTTTTCTAGTTGCTACATTTTTTTTCTTTATTTATTAGGGACTCCTACAAGGATATGTCCTATATACTTGTATTAACTTCAATGTTAGTAAATGGAGAGGAAACACTCGCATTCATGATAAGACTTTTAAGCGAATGTTTCAGGCACAAGGCAATGGTAAATAACCCTCTTAAGTAATCTTAATCCCGGCTTATCTAAAACTAGGACGATAAAGTGTGGTTTCAGCTACATACCTGTTTTGATAGTTTGTAGGTAGATGGTACGTACCTATCTTTTTATTGTATTTACTTCAGATTCCGTGTTAGTTATATTGACCACATATTGACCGAAGTATTTTACGTTTATGTAAGTGTGAAATAACAATAATGATTTTAAGCGGTATGTCTACATGCTTACGTCAAAGAGAACTTATGATCTATCAATTTGTGCCGTCACAATGTTGATTTTATAAAAAAAAATGCGATGAAAATTATCATTGTCGTAACATTTCATGAAGAAATTGTGCCATAACATGTCACGACAATGTATAAGCCTGGATGCTTATGCGTTAGGTATAGATATTGTTGTTTTTATATTTTTTTAGTTATTTTTTATTTGTTTATCTGCTGTAAAATTATCGTTTTAAAGTAGGTAATGTATTTGTCAAAAATATTACAAATCGAAGTAATGTATTTTTATTTGAACTTACTTAAAAGTCATAAGCAACTTTATTTCCTTGAAATGGTTAAGAAATTAGGAAGATTTTTAGACTGACAATGCCCATTAGCAAAAGCTGCGTAATTATTTCACATCAATAGTACTTTACACCAACATGCTAAATAATCACACACGCAGTCACTGATTTACACTTAATACATTGTATTTTTTATTT
Source organism: Tetheella fluctuosa (assembly GCA_951216915.1). Classification (NCBI taxonomy): domain Eukaryota; kingdom Metazoa; phylum Arthropoda; class Insecta; order Lepidoptera; family Drepanidae; genus Tetheella; species Tetheella fluctuosa. Next base: position 7,493,063 of record OX578227.1, on the reverse strand, counting down.
GTTACAGGTTATCTATTATTTAAGGAATTTTGTGAACAGACGTCAGATGAGCCAGTGCCACAATTAAAATTTTATGAAGAGGTAAGTACTTACTTATGTTATGTCATGCGACTACCGTGACTTATATTCAATCATATATCATTAACATTGGTTTTGTTTGAGGTGGATGGGGACCATTTTGAATATTTCTTGCGTTCTTTTTTATGACGTCAATTCCAAAGCGTAGTGCAGTATATATTGAATATAATGTTTTATGTATTCATTTTCTATTCAAATTGTTATAGAACGGACATTTGTAATAGTTGTCTTATTGATAAGGGACCAACATCTAGTTAAAAGCATAATTAATATGTACTTAAAATAATCTCTTGCCCTACGTCCCCATAGGCGTTTAAAATTGACGTAATATACTAAAATGAAAAAAAAAAACCATAAGGAGTTCAAAACGGTGGCCCATTTTGAATTCAAATCATTAACCTCAATCATCATCATTCAATTTCATCCACCTTAAATTTTACTACAACTTATCTTTTTTTCAGATTAAATTATATGAAAAACAAGAGTGTATAGAAGAGAGAAAGCGGATTGGAAGAGACATTTACGATAATTTTATTATGAAGGAACTATTAGCACATTCACATGTGAGTATAGAAGAAACTCAAATCCATAAAAAAAGTAACACAAATACGAATTGTAGATGTATGTCCTAGCTGTTCTAGTCAGTTACATCACAGCACGATACTAATTCTCTTGAGATTATCTCTGCTATTCGCATTTGTAGTTAGAAATTGGCAGCTAAAGCCTCGTTAAATACACTCATTGTTATAATATAGGTAGGTAGGCGTAGGTAGCTGATTCTAAACCACTCACTCTTACTAGTAAATATATATTAACGTGTAGATTACTAGCACAGTAAGGAAAACTCGAGGCTTGACGATATGGTGACACAGTGACGACAGTAACGAGTTTTGTCCTTTATCCTTCTATGTATAGGGACCGAGTCCCGGCTACTAATCATAAACTGGATCATGTCTTCATCTTTCATGATGTGCGTACTCTTTTGCACTTCTTTGCTAGGTATTATTTTGAGAAAACCTTCTCTTTGTAGCTGTCTAATATTTGATTTATTTACATAATTGCAATGCAATCAGTAACGGTATCTACGAAATAAAATTTTACACTGGCAATTTAATCAAGATAGGCGATTTGTTTTGTCTTAGAAAAAATATTTAACTACAACGTAAAAATATTAAAAGTGGAAATAATAATAATATAAATGTGTGTTTGTTTCAGGATTATTCTAAAGAATGCGTAGCGCATGTACAAAAATATTTAATGAAGCATGAAGTGCCACCGAACCTATTTGAGGTGAGCTGAACGCTTCATTAACGACAATTAAACCTTTGTATCGTATAACGAACGTGTGTAATTTCTAATATGTCATTAATGTTTCAGCCCTACATCGAGGAAATTTTTCAACATTTACGAGGCGAGCCATTTAAAAATTTCTTAGAAAGGTAAATTAACATTACCCGGTATATTACAATATTTACTTTGAATTGTTTAGTCATTCTAAGGTTATTTCCTCGTTTTAGTGACAAGTACACGAGATTTTGCCAATGGAAAAACTTAGAATTAAATATTCAGCTCACAATGAACGACTTCAGCGTACATCGCATAATCGGCAGAGGTGGATTCGGCGAGGTGAGTCTATTGAATTTAGTTTACAACAAGATAAAAACGAAAGTACATACTTGGATGTACCTTAATTCCTATTTAAAACTCAATGTGAAATGTCAATACTATTAACATGCACCGCGAGTGCTTGAACCTATCCATATTCATCTCAGACAGCGGAAAGTCGCTATTTAAATGTCGCAAGCCGCTCCCGCTCCTTGAGCAGAATAGTGATGAATTTTTGTTGTTCATGGAATAACAAAAAATCTAAACTTTGTTTATGATTCATATTCTCGCATGTTGTATCTTTACCCGACAAAACGGCACCAAAAACAGGGTTATGTTTTTCACGCGTGTGGATCCCCAGATCTTTTTTTTTTAAATCAAAATGGTGGCAGACAATTATTAGGAAAATTATCATTTTGGTATTGCAAAATGTTAATTAGATATTATAGTATCAATGTCGTCCAATTTTATCACGTCGGTCTCATTTATAGCTTATACGTTGTTATTATCATTTGCTTAGAATTAGATATCGAGCTTTACGGTACTTTGATGACAGAATATCCCAGTATAAATTAATAATGATAAAGGATTTTTGCCTTATAGATAAACTCTATAGGAGCCATTCGTACGAGGATTCCATCGTGAAAATCTATCATCTTATGTTACAAATGTGCTTCGTTTATAACCAGTTTATGAAGTGTATACGCATATAAGTGTATGCAAAAGTAATCCCTTCCTCTTTTGCATATCATTATCCACGTAGATAATGTAACATCTGTATATTTATTTACATGATAGCCTATACATTCTGCAGGTGTACGGGTGTCGAAAAGCGGACACGGGTAAAATGTACGCGATGAAGTGCCTCGACAAGAAACGTATTAAGATGAAACAGGGGGAGACACTCGCTCTCAACGAGAGGATCATGCTTTCTCTAGTCAGTACTGGGGTAAGTAACTATTGAAAGTTTATGTTTGTTCTAGTGTAGGTACATGTAATCATGGTACGTATGTATAATTATTGTATGCATTGCGACATAGGCACAGATTATTAATTTGCATCATATAGGCGATTTGAGAGAAAGAGAGAGAGAGAGATGAAACGTTTGATTTTCTTAATTTATTTTGTTATGTAAATGTATTGGTTTGTTTGCTAAAAATACGAATATAACCAATTTAAATATTTAGACTATGTCTAAATTTATTAATCATAATTGAATTTGAAAATGTATTACAAAGTCAAAGCCAATTAATCAGTTTAGGCCCTTAATTAATCAGTTTGGGCACTTACGAAAGTCGAATTTACTGATTCTACCACCGGTTTTGCAGTCAAGGAAGACAAGAAAATTATGAGTGGATGATAGATTCTTATCTATCTAAGATTTCCCGAGAATAATTTAATACTTCTGAGATAGTCTCGTAGTTTTTGTTACGATCTGGACTTACATGAAAATATAACATTGAAATATTACTTATTGTTTACTATAAATGTGGGTATATCATATGAAAACACGAAATAAAATAAAAATTTACTGATAACAAAACTGACTCCATAATCAGTTTGCTTTATAATGTACTTAATAATTCCGTATGAACTTACTCTGACTAGTAATTTAGGTTCTATTTGGATGTCAGCTAAAAAATCTTGCGGAATATAGTCCCGCACCTTGGTAGAATAAAATTTAAACTTCTTTTTCGCTGACCAGCTGACTAATTACTACAGACACTTAGGAGTTCCTACATCATTATTTTATGATTTTTAGGTTTTGTGCTCTGTGGTCTGTTTCACCACGACTTTTTGCAGCGCCGCCGCAATAAACTAAATCATTTTATACAAATTATATATAATTATATTAAATTAGTTTGGTGCAAACCTGCTTTACTATTGATTTTTAAATTTTATTAAGCATACATCACATATCAGTAACAAGGTATAATCTTCCTTTATCTAATGGTAGTACAGTGAAGGACTGTCATTTGATCAATGCGTCTGTTTATTTCACAATCTAGTATTTAATTAAGGCCAATTTAGTTCCTATAAATAAGTCATACGTCAAGACGAAACATTTTCTACTATTTGATGCTTGTACTATTTACATTTTAAAATATTCGTAAATTTTTCGAATCACATTTCTCAGATTGTTGCACATTATCGGGATTCTGCGAACTTTTTATAACCATCCTTCTCCCTCTATATAGTGAGTGGGATAGGAATAGCAACACAAAAAATCGCCGAATGCCGATAGTATAGCCTTAGCGTTGCAAGCGCGTCTCAAAAGATTCTACCTACGTCTTCTGGGTAGGTATGTATCTACCTACACGATAAAGTTTCACGGATTTCCTCGTTACGTGTTCTTGTTTTGCTCTAGTGAAGATTTGTTAGCTGATGGACTTAACAAGTTTCGGAACTAAAGTGAATTTAATATCCGCGTGTCATCAACATCCCGCCCGAGCCGCTCACGTTGCGTATGTTTAAAATATTCACCTAAGCGTGTAACAGATCCCGGACGTTTGCTTAATTTCAAGGGCACTAATGAGCCGTGGTGGGTGCATCTAGTTACATCTTGAGGGTTCAGGTTTAGATCACGTCACGTATCTGTGAGTTTTAAAGCTTACGTACGCTTTCACCATTGACTTCTCTTTCGGTTAAGGAAGACATCGTGGGGAATCCTGCATACTCGATAAGTCAAATTGAAAGGCATGTGAAGCCCCCCAATCCACATTAGGCCCGCGTAGTAGATTATGGCGTTAATCTCCCTCTTTATGTTAGGAAAGGATCACGCCCCGCAGTAGGGGTGGGAGTGTGAATATAGCTGTTGATGAGAGGTCTTACCTAGTAGGCAACTCATCTTATTTTTTTTGTAAAACAATGCGTCTCATGTTGGGTTGCTCGGTAACGTGACTTGCTACATAGCTAGGCGAATCAACGATAAATTTAATGACGCAATAACTGTTGATTTATGTACTGATTTGTTATTACATATTACGTTTATATGACTGCCAAAAGTTGGTATTATGATACGCACGGGCTCGTATGAATGATGGCATCACTGTATTAATAGCTGATGTACTTATATGCTGTATTCTCGACGTTATTACTCAAATCTCTATCTCTCTCTATCTCTATTTTCGTATCGTAAACGACAACGAAAATAATTAAGTTTTTATTTATAAAGTATGTTGGCAATGTAAATTAACGGTGCGGCTGTGTCTGTAGAGTACATAGATATATAGAAAAGCGAACGGAGATAAACTTCCAATTGATGATGATGATATCATTCTCAAAATAACAGTAGGTAATGCGTTTAAAAATACTTTAGCAGGTGAAGTGAAACCGAACTCCTTATTTACCTCAATAACTCTAAAACATCTGCTTACGTTATAGTATAAGTTAGATACTTTAACTCAAAAATTACAATTGTGTCGCTATTTATTTCAATATCATGCATATGTTTTTCAAAGGCTTATCACAACAAAATATTCATAAATCAAATATTAATGGTCTGATTAAAAATTAACAAACCAATTCCATTGTCACCACAAAGCTGATAAGATAAATTAATTCGGTACCTAATTTTTTGTTCAATGAAATGAAATTGAAAATAGTAGTTTTTATTCTTAATTTTTCTTGGTAAGTACAAGTCCAATTTAAAAGGTTACGAGCACAGAGTTTTATTAATTGCCAGCTTCTACCCCGCGATTGTCCCGTGTTTATCAACTATCATGTATGTGATTCCAGGGTATGATCTATCTTTGTGCCAAGATCCATATCCATCCATATCCATTCAGCCGTTACAGAGCCGCGTGGTAACAAACATACGCGCAAACATAATCTTTCGTATTTATAATATTAGTAACATGTATAAAAATTTACTGTAATTAATTATTGACAATGTACTATAATAATAAAAGAAGATAAAAGATATGAGAGAATTTCTACGAAGGATGATCTTTGTAGAAATGAGAAGTAAGAAAAAATAATGACTATTATAGTATAGTACTTTTATAGCTCGTGAAGTAGAAGACTTATTGTGTATGATAGTCCATGATCTAGTTTACAGTTAGTCTACAGTTTTAGTTGTAGGGGTTGGGACTACTCGGGACACCTACACACATAACTGCCACATTAGCCCTTTACATTTTCGTAAACAGTAAATTATATCGAAAAACTGTTAATGAAACCTGACCAGTTCTGTTATTTTGCCAACCCTAAAAATAATCAAAATTTGATTAGATAAATATTTGTAACAAAGCCACTTTGTTGACTGATTTATGTACGTACTAGCTTTCCGCCCCGCGGTTTCACCCGCGATCCCCTATGTTACCCCCTCGGGATTTGAATTTAAAAAAATCCTTTCTTAGTACACCCCTACGTTATAAGAAGCCCTAATCCGTGTACACACAGTGTACGTCCCTACTCCATACCATTAATAAAATATGTTTTCCTTTACAAACTTTTGCACCTTTACGGGTGAAAAGAGAAAGATAATAATAATAACTCTAATATCTACTCTACTAACTACTACTACTAATCTACTCTGTACAATATTTACGCAAGATTCGTATTCTAACTACTTTCCACAAAAAAGTTACATACAAGCTATATTTCCCCCGTTTACCCTCTTAGAGGTTGAATTTCGGAAAATCCTTTCTTAATTTAACCCTACGTTATAAAAAGAAGCCCCGATCCCTACAAACTGTATCTCTTACTCCATTAAAAAAAATGTCGTCCCATAAAACTTTAGCACCCCTCTTAACCCCCTTAGGGAATTAATTTCTAAAAAAACGCAGACATGCGTGTTTCATTAATTGTGTTGAAGAATGTTAATATCAAGTTTCAAATAAATCTGACCAGAAAAATAATAATTCCCATGCATACTAACATGCCCTATTTTACCCCCGTTAGGGGTTGAATTTCGGAAAATCCTTTCTTTGTTTAACCCTACATTATAAAAAGAAGAACCAATCCCTACAAACTGTATCACCTTATTTCATTCCAAAAATTGTCGTCCCATAAAACTTGCACCCCTTTTAACCCCCTTGGGGAATGAATTTCGAAAAACACCGACATATCTAATAAATCTGACCAGAAAAATAATTCCCCTACAAATTCCCCTTTTCTACCCTTATGGGGTGATTTTTCAAAAACTCTGAAACATCTATCTCTTAATTTTTAACCATATACCTAAATATAAACTTCCATGGATTTATCATCAAAACTGAAAAAGTTCATACAAACGAACATATATTTTACCCCCTTAGGAGTTGAATTTTGAAAAATCCTTTCTTAGTGGATGTCTACGTTGTTTAAGGAATTTGTGTTCAATATTTCATGTATCTAACCCCAGCGGTTTAGGCTGTGCGTTGATAGATCAGTCAGTCAGTCAGGACAAGCTTCTTTATTAGTATAGATTATGTTATTATGTACAAAACTTGTTTTTGATGATAACATAATATTTTTTTAAGAGAGTTCGAGGCGAGGTGTCCTCATCAAACAATGAATACCAGTAATTGAATATTCTTAATTCTACTTTGCGACACACACATGTTAATATTCTTAATCATCATCATCATCATCTGAGCTATTCTTAATATTATTTAGTATTTTTTTTGTGCTTTGTAGGAGAAATTAAATGTTTTCCTTCCAATATTTGTTTCAAAATATAAGGGGTACGTAAATGATTTTTCACCAAAGAGTGGCGGCCTCTAAGTGGAGAACCAACGGTCTGTAACATAGTGTAATACTAGCTTGTCACCCCACGGTTTCACTCGCCACTCACCTAAGCTGATCGCTTGGGTGATGAAATTCGAAAATCTGGCCTTATTTCTTGACTACATCATGGAGACACTAGAATCAATTTTATTGTAACGTTCATAAGTGCCTTATTAGCGCCTAAACTGAAAAATGAGATTGAGTTTGTTCACTACACAGAGGGTTCCAATGTGTAAAATTTTAGCTTTCTAGATCCAAGGATTTGGGCTGGGCTTTGACGATACAGTCATTAAGTCAGGACTGTTCTTTTTATATGTAGAAGATTACGTATCAGTAGAAGTCAATAATAGTGTTTAATCTTAAGAAATAGAGTTCCAAATTGTATCTCATATAAAATTGGTTACGGAGGTCGCGGTGCAGTGCGCAAACTCCGCGGGTAAAGGGATTCGGATATTTATGTTTATTATGATTTACTTTTTTTACCTAGCCAACGTAGCTTCACTTTATTTTTTTTTACTTACTCAGTTTCCCCTACGTGTTTACGTTGCCAGTATTTTTAATTATATCATAAAGATACAAAGTCAATAAGAATACAGGCGAATGAATAAATTGCCAGTCTCTATATTTAACACGCATTATACGTATTAGTTTATCTTGTATGTTAATTATTTGATGAGATGTTAGTGCCTTTAAAAATATATTTTCTTTTGATGTGCTCTATCCAGATAATTGATATGCTATTTTTATTTATTACAATTTTAAAACTTGGCTAATATGTATGTATGTATACAGTGAATTTTATTTGATAACGACAGTTTGAGGAAATCTAAATCACAGGAGTTACACGGCCATTTTCTTCACTTTCTTTAGTTGAGAAAACAATGTTAAAAGTAAGATTTTAGTTTGTATTTCACGTTGGAAACGGACGGAAGCAGGTAGCAGCTTTGTGACTTTTCTTTAAAAATAGATCGGTTTTTACAGCGGTAACCGCAGAAAGCAAGAATCGAGTGATTCCCCTAGTGTTGCGAGCGTCAATAGGCTACGGTAACCGCTTAGTCGGGTCGCATGTTTGTCACCATAGTGGTATAAAAATAAAAAAGCCTTTTTATTTTCAAAGAATTAGCTGATATGTCTTCGTCAGACAAAACTATATTTGTATATTTACTAAGAATGTTTATAAAAGTCTACAATTGTTTAAAAACTGAATGGAATGGGGTAATTCTTGTGATATACTACGTATTTGTGATAAAACCCAAGAAAACAATTACCTAATATAAAATATGGAATGCAATGTTGGCTGTTGACGTTCAGAACAATACATCTGTGAATATGAAAAGTAATATGTGATATGGTATCGGGGACATAAACGATATCCAGCCAATTGGACTGAAACGAATTGGATCGCCCTCAATTTGTCGTAGTTCAATCCGCTTCCGCTGCATTTTGTTTTTACCATTTCAACCGACCGACACCGATTGATGCTTTAAATTTTGTAATGTTACAGTTACTCTCAAGGGAAAGAGCCTATACTTTCAAGTTATAGTGATGATAGTCTGAACAGAACAATCTACACATAAGTAATTCTCAAAAAATACTGAAAATTACGAAATTTCTTTATCCAAGGCTGAATGTTTGTATCCATCTACGAGTTATTATGTTATGTGTTGTGTTAAAAAAAGCTATTTACACATCCAAAAATCTACAGAAGATTATTAGCAATTTAAATACTCCATCTTACCCCCAATACTTTCTAAGAATGTTTTAAAAGGTTTTCGCTAAGGACTGAAAAATTAATCTACTACTACAAAAAGAAAAAATAGTTATTCGACAACCACAATCAATGCGTACACAAAGTACTTGAAAACTAGTTCCCTTCTAAGCTTTATGTGCTTACCACCTTCGGCTACATCATCATTACATACCATGTGGTCAAACAAGTTTCTCTATATAAAAAAACCGACCAAGTGCGTGTCGGGCCACGCGCAATGTAGGGTTCCGTAGCTGCCCATCACAATAATGTGGACTAAGAAAAGGGCTTTTTGTTGTCTCATGTGTTTTAAAACCCTAATCATTTTCAATGGAATTTGTACGAAACTTTTACTTTTCCAAGTACATTTTATAAGTTGGTCGACTAAACTTGTAAAGCCTACTTAGCTGTTATAGTTTTCCTTTTAACTTCATTATAATATATACTACTACTTACCGTGAATTTCACATATCCAAAAACAACCATTTAGCTGGCAGGGGGGAGGAGACACTTGACTCTAACGAAAATTAGCAGTTTAAAGCTTAATATTTAGAGAAAAAAAAACCTTCCCACTTTAGGTGTAGACTGTAGTAGAGGTACCCTAAAAAAATATTTTTCAAGATTTTATTTTACCATTTTGTCGGCGTGATTAATATATCCATGCCAAATTACAGCTTTCTAGTACTAAGAGTCTCTGGGCTAAGCTGCGGACAGACAGACGGACATGGCGAAATTATAAGGGTTTCTTGTTGACTACGGAACCCTAAAAATGAGCATAGCTTATTTGAATTATATTCTTATACTAGCGACCCGCCGGCTTCGCACGGGTGCAATTGATTACACAAACCATCCTCAATCCGTTTAGTGGTTTAGAAGAAGTGGAGAAACAGACAGAGGCAGATAGCTACTTTTTTATACTATTTAGAGATATTGGCTTTACTTTTGCTATCGTAATTATCAATGGGGGATGGCCTATGTTCAGCAGTGGACATCCTCGGGCTGAATATGATAATGATGATGGTGATGATTATAATCTAATAGTTATATCGTGTGGACCACGCTTGTAAATTGTGGTTGCGGCCTCTAATGAGTAACGCTATTGGTTGATGCAATCTTACGGTTTGAAATATATATTTCCGGCTCTTCGTTTATTTTTCTCAAAAATCAAGCACATGATTCCTTTGATTGTGTTTCTCCGCGTAGCTTCATCCGATCCAGATTCGAGCATAGACTCATTTTTTGTGTTTCATAATTTAGGTTTTCCTGAAACTTTAACAAGGCCACTGGATTTCGAACAAATTCGTAAACGTAGTTCTGTACTGTTACATTTATATGTTGAGTCAACTTTTGGCATTAATTTTCTTTTACTGTGACCTTGTTTTAAAACTTTATTCTGTGTGGTAATAAAACGTTTTTATTTTATGTTTACGAGTAAGCGAACTCGGGTTTATAGGGACGGCCTGATGTGGATGACAATTTTATCGATATTCGATCATAATATAGTTACAGACATCCGTCGCTTATTGATTTGATTTACTTGATAAATAATGTTGTTACCACATCTATATTATTTATGTATTCACTTAAAGTAGTTCATTGTATAATAAACTGTGAAATGCATTAATTTTAAACATCTTATGAAACGTTTATTTATGCGCATAACGATGTTTAATCGTGTTCATAAATAGTATTACATGGATCGTAAAATTTTGCTAGCTTCCTACCTTTCATAGAATGTGACTACCTACTGTCAATACCTTGTTTATGAAATATCTATCATGACAATACTTGATCTGTAACTTTGCTAGCTAAACAAATAGACATTCAAATGGAAACTTAATCACACTGAATTCAAATTATTTTCCACATCCTATCATTATTATGAGAATATTGAAAATAGTCCTTAAATTTTAATGCACTTTGGTTTATTTCGGTGGACGACTCAGCTTATCTTTTATGAGCAGTCGTCTGGCAGTCGGGCGGCGCCGCGACGTCTGTCTGTGTCGTACAAATAACACTATCAAGGATCGCGGCTATCTCCCACTGGACACGCCATGTCTCGTGGTCGATCCTCGTTCAACACAATCTCTTAAGGGTAACGACATGATGTCTCCCTGTTACGATCTCTCGGACAGCTCAAACGAAAATTGCATTGAAATCTAATTTCCCACAGGATTTTTATGTATTGCACTGAAATAGTAATTCAATTTAATTTTGTATTCTTTTTAATGATTTAAAGTTAAAATTCTTCAGCTTTATCTTCTTGTCGAGGACATCAGGTTAAAATACAATAGGTAAGAATATAACATGATCATCATGTTTGAATCTAGCACGTCGCAAAACTCACAAACGAGCAAACAAAGGGAACCATTCGCTGCAATATGCAGTTAAATATTTCCGTTTGCAATAATACATCGACAACTCGTCGCTGGTTTTATTGGATTTAATGCTATTTTGCATTCCATCCAACAATACTTGTGCTATATTTGTCACTTTGCCGTGGCGAGAGTTTCGATTTTGGCTCTTGAATTTGCCTGGTTTTATATTGTATAAATAGGTACTACTTTTCGTATGTTACTTGTCGTATGTTAGTACAAGGTTTAAGTTGAAATAAGCTGGTGTCAAAATGGAAAAGTCCTATAATTTTGATTAGACTTGTATCGATTGGTCATTTCATGAGATCCTGGTCGATCACGACTAGGGCATGCACTACCGAACCATTCTCAGTCCCGGGAATTTTAAGACCGATACTGGCACGCAACCGATAATTCCCGGTAGGTACTTTGTGACATAGCTACTAAACCAGCAGATGAGAAAATTCTCTCAGGCTTACTGTAGGTGGGATGGTCATAATATAATCGTAAACTATTGACAAGTATCGTCCCATATTTCCTCTGTTTTCGTATAAGGCCATTTCTACTTGTGAACCGTACTGGAAATATCAAGAGAACGAGATGATGGCCGATCTGCTTTGAACTCAGGGAAAGAGTAGCACGTGTTCTAGAATCTCAAATTCTTTCACGGACTTAAGTAGTACCCACTTCCACATGGCACCGTGTATGTCCGTATGGTACTAAAAACTCATAAGACCCAAATTTCTAAATTTGAAAAGTTTGTGAATGCAAATCTAATGAAAATTTAGATTTCGAATTTAGTCATTTCAATGGAAAAAGTATATTAATTAGAATGGAATTAGCCTAAAAGTATATTGTATGGCAAAAGGTCGATCCAAGACACATGATCAAATTCTTTTGAGCGCTTTATGACTCGATCACTCGCGTTCTTCAGTCATGATGTTCAATCAAATGATCATCATGACGTGAATCCTAATTCAAACATGAATCTTTGATACTGTATCTAATGAACATTAACATTACAGGTGGACTGTCCATTCATCGTGTGCATGACGTATGCATTCCATACTCCGGACAAACTGTGCTTTATCCTCGACCTGATGAACGGCGGCGACTTGCACTACCACCTCTCACAACATGGCGTGTTCAACGAAGCCGAGATGAAGTTCTACGCTGCTGAAGTTATATTAGGTATTTAAAATTGACCCCCTTATTTATCTAGGATAAGATTTTTAAACGACTTTGAATAATATTTACTAGCATTAATATCTGTCCATAAAACTCGTGGTGGAATCAAACTGCAATAGACAAAAACAATATTACACCAGATGGCGGATTGCTAAGAACTAGGTAATGACACACAAAAACAATGCATTGTATAATTCTATATAAGATTGAAGAACATGGTCCATTTATAACGTTATTACGCTTAGCGCTTCAATCCGTTTTGCTCTAAAGAGTCCGGGTTCAACTTTATTGGTGTTCTATTTATAGTCGGGCACATTATTCGCAGGCCTGGAGCACATGCACAAACGTCACATCGTGTACAGAGATCTGAAACCGGCGAATATTCTGCTCGACGAACATGGGCACGTCAGGATATCGGACCTCGGCCTCGCTTGCGATTTCTCGAAAAAGAAACCGCATGCCAGTGTGTAAGTATACCTCTTTGAATATGTTGTTTGTTATATTGCAGAATATTTTCAGGCAGTATTAATAATATGCACGTTACTGATTTTGGGCGAAATTAATTAGGTATATACATACTTAATGTTATTATGTGCGACATTAAGCATTATTATAATTTAAACATTAAAATTTAATGATTTGACTAAAATTATGTAACTACATTCCATTATAATAAAAGTATTATTTTTAACAACTCTGCGACGTAAAAGGATAAATAGTATTAGTTACAGGATTCAAATAATACAGAGTTAATTAAAACAGTGTGTCGTCAATGATAAATTTACGCTGTACCTATGATGCAATATCTATTTCTTAACTGATAATAAATCTATGTTTATTTTAATATTTTACATACAACAGTATGTATAAGTATAAGGTAGGGTAATGATATGTATTTATATTAGTTTTTCCTATTCCATGACAGAACAGGGTCATAAACTCTTATAATACCGTTTTAGGGCCTAATACCTATATCATTATCTTCTTCTTCGATGTGCCTTTTAAATAACTAAGAGAGATATATCAACAGTGGTATACCCCCTATTTATATGTCTAGTAGATGACATCTTCAGATAATACATTATCCTTAGTTCTTAAAGCTCTTTAGACCTCTGAGCCGATAATATTGGCTTACTAGTTATCCTGTATAACTAGTAACTGTGCATTTTTCAAGTGGGCGTGGATTGCCAAATCCTAAACTATAAGGAATAGCGAAAAATCTTTAAGGAGCCTCGAGCCCGATTTTGATGAAAACTAAAACTGCATCATTGGATTTTTGATAAATCAATATTAGGAATATGCCAGGAAGTGAACCCGTTGATTTTGAAATAAAAAAAACACAGTGTATTACACCATCCGATAGTGTTGCTATTATATATATTGATTTTTGAAAAATCCAATGATGCAGTTTTAGTTTTCATCAAAATCGGGCTCGAGACTTCTTTGAGTATATTTCTCTCTATTCCTTATAGTTTAGAAATTGGCCATTCACGCCCACTTGAAAAATTCACCTTTATACCAGTAATATTACGAATTACGCAAATATCACTGCTATAAAAAAATCCAACATATTATTAAGTTTTTATTTCAATAACAGGGGTACTCATGGCTACATGGCCCCCGAGGTCCTCTCCAAGGGCACCGGCTACGACTCCTCGGCTGACTGGTTCAGTTTCGGGTGCATGCTCTACAAACTACTTAAGGGACACTCGCCCTTCCGTCAGCATAAAACTAAGGACAAGCACGAAATCGATAGGATGACTCTCACTATGGTAAATATAACATTCTTTGTTTGCGTGGTGTGGGCTATGAAGTTATATTCTAATGCTTATATGAATTTAGAAATTATAACATTATTAAGGATTCCACGTGCATTGGCACTATACGTGTGTTAAAATATTCCTGATGACTTGGTTATGAATTTGGGCGCATCACAATTGCTTGTTTCGTTATGCATGTGGTTGAAGCTTATACTCTTGGTGATTTTTTTTAGTATTACGTTTTGTTTGAGGTATTTTCATCCGTTGGAAACTCTCTTATAATCAAGTCTCATGAATAGATTGTACCTATTAATCAAAAAAACCTTATATCATAGAGCCAGGTTCCAAATTAAATTGTTTAATCTGTTTTGTACGAATCACAACAAACGGAGTGCATTACTTACAGTATAAAAAATTTAATCACGGTAAAGTAACTAGCGTCTTTACAGTGATTAAATTTTTATACATATTACAATCTGGTCGTCTGCACCCGGCTCCGCGCCAAGTTCCATGCAAATATGAAATTAAACTACCGCACATATTATTATACTTAAAAATGCGTTCGCTCCGGTTGGTGTGAATCGTACTTTAAGTTTTCACAACTTGCATTATTTAGTTTGAACTTTATAATTCCATTTTCTATTTTTAAATATTGAACCCTTTGTACTAATTTACTGTTAGAAAATTCCACCATTATATTATTGCTTTAATATAAGTATACAAATGAACTGGATGTCGTGAGTAAAGATGGAATCATGTCTGCAATAGAATTACAACGTGTTCCAGAATGTGGAACTGCCAGAGACGTTCAGCCCGAGCCTGAAGAGTCTTTTGGAAGGGCTGCTGCAGAGAGACATCAATAAGCGCTTGGGATGCAAGGGGCGGGGGTGAGATTTTTGATTGAAAATATAATCATTCTAGAATATAGCTTGAGAAAATTTCGATTATCAGTCAAATCAATACAATGTAATATAAACCTTAATATTATATAATTTAGGTTACTAAATTGACCGTGTATTTATTGTACAGGGCCGACGAAGTGAAAGAGCACATGTTCTTCGCGGGTATAGATTGGCAGCAAGTGTAC
Source organism: Tetheella fluctuosa (assembly GCA_951216915.1). Lineage (NCBI taxonomy): Eukaryota > Metazoa > Arthropoda > Insecta > Lepidoptera > Drepanidae > Tetheella > Tetheella fluctuosa. Next base: position 7,477,532 of record OX578227.1, on the reverse strand, counting down.
CACCAGAAGTACACGCCACCGCTGATACCGCCGCGCGGGGAGGTCAACGCCGCCGACGCCTTTGATATCGGCAGCTTTGACGAAGAGGACACTAAGGGGATCAAGGTAAAATGCTATTTAAGATGTTGTAACTTTGATTTTGTCGTGGCTTTAAAATTGTTCAGCGACTAAGTAAACACTGTTATCCCGAAAGCAGGTAACAGCACTGAACTACATCAATAATTTGATTATATTAATTAGGTATATTATATCCATTATCGGTGTTAACTTCAGTAGTTTCGACGTTCATAAGTGCCCTCCTTGGGCCTAAACTGAATAAATGGCTTTGACTTTGAAAGCTATTTTTTAAAGGTAATTTCCGGTCATTATGTGATGAAACGTAAAACGTGGTGTGTAAAATAATCATATTTATTTGTATAGTTAACAGAAGCTGATCAAATGCAGTACAAAGACTTCCCGCTGGTTATCTCTGAACGCTGGCAGTCTGAGGTAGCGGAGACTGTGTTTGAGACAATCAACCAAGAGGCCGACAAGCTTGAGCTCAAGAAGAAATCCAAACAGAAACAGAAGTTTGATGCTGATGAAAAAGGTATCATTTTAAATCAAGTTCATAATAATATAATGATTTATTTCTTCAATGACGGCTACAATATTGTTTTCATTACAGAATCCGATTGCATCCTCCACGGATACATAAAGAAACTGGGCGGACCGTTCGCGAGCGCGTGGCAGACTCGGTACGCGAAGCTGTACCCGAACCGGCTGGAGCTGCACCTCGAGAACAACGCCAAACCTGAGATGATACTGCTCGATACAGTGGAGGAGGTCTCCTCGGATCTCGTGTCTGTCAAAGGCGAGCAGTGTATCGTCCTGCGGACTAGAAATGACACAAAGATTGTGCTCACAAACACGGTAAGTTGTTATCTATATAAAAATCCATGTTTATCGGTTTATTTGTTTGTAACGTATGCGCTTCTATGACATTTATCCGATTGCGATGGAATTTTGGTGCGTTGTTGTGAGTACGCATACGATTGTTCCTGACAAAAAAAAACTTTGCAATATACACTGGGGATTGGCTAGTTTATTATAAGAACAGGTAGTTTATAACTAAGTATTTATAGTAAAACCAAAAACGCTTACTGCTTTCATACAGCAGGTAAAGCTTAGCCAGGAAAATAGAAAGCTTCATCATCGTCTCAGCCGCAAGACGTCCACTGCTGGACATAGGAGTCCTCCTATGTAGGGGTCCCCCTATTATTATTATTTGGATTAAGTGGCTGTTTCAAGTCTTTCCAGAGCTTGTATCACTACAACCTGAATAGATCTATTGTGATAGCCACATAAATTAAATTTCACTGCCAATAATAAAATGTACTATATTCTTGACAGGAATTGATTTTACTTCATCTGGGTGTAATTGGTGTTTCCCCAAATGAGTATTGCGTTTAGGCATAAGTGGATAGCACTTGGAGGAGGACCCCTAAGGATCTCCAATAGGTCCGTTCTTGGGCGGACTGCATCCACCTTAAAATAGAAAGCTTGCATTATGACATTTTTGACATTATCAAAAAATATAATGTCTGCAACATGGCTTAATTTTACAAGTCGGACTTATCAGCTTATATTATTAGTGTGATTGCACAAACTGAAAGTAAACGATGCTTTCCTCATAACCAGGATGAAATCGGACTCAAAGAGTGGGCGTTATCCCTGCGAACGGCCCACAAGTGCTCTCAAGAGTTGCTGGCATCGATGGCGAAGAAGGCCGGCAAGATCTACGGCACCGACGGCGCCAAGGAGTCGGCGGCGATGGGTCGGCCGCCGCCGCCCGCCGCCTCGCCGGCGCTCGCGCGCGCGCCCAACGGCAGTAACTAGCACGAGCTACCCGCGCCCAACAAGGGCGCGAAGATGTTCCGCCGCTCCAAGAGCGCTGCGCAGCTCATCAAGTGAGCGCGCCGGAACATGACTGCCATGCGAGTGCCCTGTGCCCTGTGCCGTATGACCCAGTGCCGCAGTACCGCAGTACCGCAGTGCAAGTGCGTCGCGTTATCCGTGCACGTCTTTTGTCTCGTTCCTCGCTCGCCGTTAAATGTTTTTGGGCGATGGACAGTTCGCGTTAGTGGCGCGCGTGTGTTACCTGCACCACCGCCCGCGCCGGTGCCAGCAGAGCTACTGCCGCATGCCGCCGAGGACGTGAGCCGGAGTGTGAGCGCCGGCGCCGCCCTAGCTCGTATCGCTAAGGACTATAGTGACTTTTAGGACTGCCAATTATAATAATAAATGAATGCTGTTGGCATTTTATTGTTGTACGAATTAATGTGATAGGACCGATCAAAAATAAAATAAAAATGTATAAATATATTTGATTCCTACAGTGATGTTCGATTGTGGATAATAATCAATTTTGTAATCATTTGCACCGATTGAATTTTGTATTTATTAACATAACGTTCTGGATGTCGTATTTAACTCTGTAGTAGGTATTGTAAAAATTTAATAACTTATAAATCGAGTAGATAAGAATAGCGACTACCTATATGTGTTTGTGCAATAGATCGAAAGTATATTAACGTAAAAATGTAACAAATAATGGTCAAATCGATTAACTAAAATTAGAGTCTTGACAATTTTAACGCAATTGGATTGTTCATTATGCGTATATTATAGATGCTTCAACTTAATCGATTTAAATTGTAATTAGAAAATCTAGCACTTTGGTTACCATCTCCAACTATTGCACAATGATAATAATATTTTGTAAAAAAAAATGTCGTCTCCGGTTGCTCTCTTAAGCCGTTATATTTTAAGTTAAATGTTATTAATAGTTCCTTTTAATATTAAATATGTGGAACAATTACAATTATTTATTGAATGGTACTTAAACAATACATTTATCTATATTGTGTTCGGAATCAACTATTTATATTAAGTTTCAATGTTATTTATAAAAATAGAAACGGATGTAAGTAGATCTAATAAAAAATATCTTTTCATATAATATTTAGAGGCAATACTTTTCTAACAACGTTTAGGTGTGGTGAATAATAACAATAGTTGTAAAGGCAATATTTAGAGAAATTTTAAAGCATGTTCAATGTCCATGAATTTATGTGGGAATTTAATTTAGTATTTATTCCATAGACTATTAATATTGGCCTGGCCACAATGACATTTGTATGTTGTGTATGTTTTATAATTGTATAGCAATGCAATTTTATTTGAAATTGTTTTGTGTCTGATGCAGATTTAGTTATTTTGTTTTTCTTAAACAACCACTCCATTAGTTGCCATATTTTTCTCAATCAAAAAACCATATAAGTAAATATACATTTTGCATATTTATTACATTGTTTAAAATAAGTTTTCTTCAATTTATATAGCCGTGGAAGCCGAAACTCGCATCATAGTGTGATAAAAAATTGAGCTCATGGTGCGGATAACAGGGTGAGATGTGATTATGAATTATCAACAAATATAAATATATATTGCTACTGTTTACATTGCACATTGAATTACTGTCTATAAAATAAATTGAGACTATAAATTGTAGAATAGTTTAACACAATAGCATTTAGTTATACATACATAATTGGAGTTGAATAATTAGTGTACATCACAGGGACGATGTTTCCTTTCGCCTAAATTAGTGTTGGAGGCATTGTTTCATTTCTAGTTTTCTACAACAATATTCTGGATTATATTGACGCTTTCCTTCGGTTGGATACGATTACGTGTATAAATTGCTGTTATTTGATTGACATTCATTAATTTTATGATTATTAGATGCTAGTCAAATGAATTTTACAACATAGAAAAGTTTTTTTTAAAAATGAAATTAAGTAATTTAAAATTGTAATGTAATAGATATTTAACAGATTGAACAGTATTAATAGGTTAGTTGTTTGTTTTCTTGTTTCTGTCTATTGTGATACATTTTTTAAATGCATAGGATAGTTGTATTGGTGACTCTGACTAGTTATTTTTCATTATCTATACTTATGTGTATAATATGTACTTAGTTGCTAATGTATGCTATTGTTTCGCCTTTCCATATAGATTTACTATCTTAGTATGTATAGTGGTAAAGTAAAGATTCCGTAAAATTATTGACTCGTATTGCGAACATTACAAGTACATTTATATCCATTAAATTGTGAATAAGGAGAATAGTAGTGGTTTTTCAGAAACTCAGGCTATTTGTTTTGCATTTGAAAAATATTTCATTACTATAAATGCCAAAATAGTTGGAACTATTCAACATTCCGGTATGCCAAATTAGTTTATAATGGTGGATAATGATGCATTTAAGATTCTTATTTTCTATATGTATTTTTTTTTATACATTATAATATCTGAGCTTTTTCTTATTTATTAAGGTTGCTTGTAAGCTGACAAAATATACGTAGGTTTAAATTAGGATCGACACGCAATCGCTAGATCTGCATCAGACAATCTGTTACATACCTCTGTTAGAAAATATTTTTATTGTGAACCTACATTATGTGTAGTAAATTGTTTATTTAATCGAATCCGATGTTTCAATTATATACAGCCCAAACAATAATAGCGACAAGAGTTTATTAGGTTAGAGACAATATCTATTGATAAAGGATTATTTGAGCTTCAAGTGAAATAGTAAGTAAACATGTATGTAGTTCACAGACCTATTTGGATACATATTTCCTGAATGTTGCTATATGCTGATTAAAAAAATATAGATATTGATTTATGTCACTCATGTCATAACAAAAGTACCATGTTGATCCAAATATTAATCAAACAAGTAGGCAAAGGATCATATAAAAAATGTTAAGCAGTGTAGTTTTCCTGTCGTCGTTGCTAGTTTGCGTATCGCTCGGCAGTTACTATAAGAAAATAGAGGATCAGGATATGAAACGCAATTATGGGGCTGGTCTGGGCATACTTGTCGCGTGCTTGATGTGTGGTCACCATATCTACCACACTGTTCTATTGGTCTGGGGTAATATTATTATCATTAAATGCTGTAATCCAAGGTAAGCCATAACACAACATTTACATGTGTTTGGTTACGCCTAGATGTGATACTTACGTGTTTTTACATTGACATGTTTTCAGTTACATTCATCAATTAAGTATGGCGTACACCTGGTTCTATCTCTTATACTTGCATTTCAATTTAACCAGTTCATGTTATGTGCTGTGGATATACCAGACATTAGCTTTGCGACTGGTAGGCTTGGCGTTTGAAGTCAATGCAGCTCACAAGAACCATGGCAAGGTAGACCCTAAGGGAACTTCCACCATGAGACTGAATTTGGGTGACATGGATGCTTTAAACACAGATATATCGGCTATTGATATAATTGCGTATTCATATTTTTTCATCGGATTGCATAAAGGTAATAATTTCATTACGTACCTAATTACCTACTTCTACTTTTTTATTATTACGTTTTTACGTTTACCATGGTCTGTTTCTGTTACAATAGTTCTTAGTTTTAAATATTTTTTGTTTAAATTGAATTACCTATAATTTGAATCATTTTTTATCTAAGTACTTAATTTATGATCAAGGTTGTAAGAAATTGAAAATGTTAATATTCTTATGAAAAAGCACGACTAGTCTAATTATCAACATTAATTTTATTTTTTCAGGTCCATACTACCGATACAAAATATTCAAGGAGCATTTTAAAATCCCGTTCGGAGTTTTAGGCGACTGTCGGATAATAACGGAGCAAAAACTAAAGAAAGCGTTACTGTGCGGCCTAGGTTATTCGATTCTGCGCATGAAATATTCTCCGGATGTAAGTAGGTACAGGTTGTTGTATTACACGAAATCGTTAATTCTTGAGTGTAGCTGTGGCCGGTACAGGTGAGCGTGCCTGTGTGTGTAGGAAGGCTTTTTAAGTCTGCACTGACGAGCGACTAAAATAGAGAAATTAATTGCCATTCAGCACACCTAACTAACGATGGACTAAAATAACTCGTTTTTTAGCCCAAAAAGTTTACAGAATACATCCTCCGCGAACAAATACTTAGTATCACGTTTGTCGTTTTGCCTTTAAGAACGTATCTCTTCATTTTGATTTCAGTAGTTTTGAAGCGATGTTAGCTCAGTAGTTACATTTCTATACTGTGGTAGTAATGACGTTGAATGCCATTGAGACGGTCTTGGGTCCTACAATAAACTTGAGCCATCGGAAGGAAAACATCGTGAGGAAACCATATCACAGTGTGGTATAGTAGGTACTTTGTAGCGTGGGGGACGCTACGCATAGAAGCAGGTGATGTGTTGGCAGGAGGCTATGACTATAACAGCGCTTCCGTACAATGTTTAATTTTTATCAACAGATATATTATGATGCTGAATTTTACAAGAACTTTGGTGCGGATTTTCGATTTCTTTACAACATACCCCAGCTCATGATGTACTTCCTCCAGTATCAGAGTATAATGACGCTATCCACGAGTGTATGTACGGAGTCAGGATTTGGAGTGTATCCGGCAAAATGTCAACCGCTGCCAGGTTTTGGACCGTCGAGACGTTATAGCTTACTCAAATTAGCGTATGTTCTTTGTAGTTATTTTTTCCTTATAATTTAGACAAATTAATGCCACGAAAAGATAATCTAAATCGGTAAGTAAGCAAGTCATCATTTAAAATGTATAAGAGAGTGAACTGAGATACAATTACTTGAGTATTTTTTTCGATTGTAGGAAGGTATGTATACGTGCCTACACCACGTCTTACATTTTTGACCCTTTGAGCCGGATCTCTCAATTTCAGTACAGTTACACCTAAAGTAGCATTGGAGCAAGAGTACAACTTTTCTATGCTAAAATGTTTCGACAACGAGAAGCTGCTGCTTGGACCCAGGATGAAGGACACCATGAGAAGCTGGGATATGTCTACACGACACTGGTTCTGGGCGAACGTGTATAAAGCAGGTTTTAAGGCTATCAAAGAAGTGAAGTGGGCACAATTTTATATAGCATACTTAATAATGTAAGCCGTTTCACAATTGTTAATGATCATAAATTTTGCAGGAGTGCTTGTTCTTTCTTCGCCTGGAGCCTATGGTGTGGGCCATCAATCCAACAGGCTTTAATTTCATCCACGCTATGGGTCTACATTCATTTGGAGAATGAATATATTGAATTATACAATACTAAAGGCTCGGTACGCATATACTTCATTTTGTTTCTTTTGACTCCTCTGGATATTAATTAAGTATACGTCTATGTCGATCTACCACCCCCGTTTCTATGCGCCAAATAGGTATTCATAATTTCAAATACAAAGGTGACCGATAGCTGTGCCGATAATTTAGTCGGCCCACGACATTAGCTTCCACGTGCACCTGACCTTATTGTGTTACCTATCCTGTCATTGGCTTATATTAATCATGTCATATTATATTTGTTGGATATTAAATAAAATAAAATTATGTCATTGAAGTCGCATAATCTTAAATTGTTTTACATGACGGTTTAAAATGCAATTGTTTACCTGCAATAAACAATGTGTCGCTTGTATCATTTGTCTTATCTTTGTACGCTATTATTTAATTGAAATAGTATCATCATACATCAGAGATAGATACATAAGGTTAACAGATACTTTGGTAGGTACTGAGATATAATACATAAGTACCACACTGCAATCTGATCCAGACACAAACAGATCTTGTTCTATGTAATCTATACAACTAATGCCTTACATAGATACTTGATTTCCAGCACTGAAAATAGGGTATGAAGATGTGTATGGATGTTATCTATATTTTTCGGAGGATATTATTTCAAAACATGATAAAATGGGCATTTTCTTCCAGATGAAATTGCCATGGGACATCGGCTTGTCAATAATGAGATTATTCTGTTTGATCTACCTCACGCCCTGTTTTGTCATCAATGATGCCAGTATTGTGTTAAGATATTTCAATTCTATATTCTGGGTTTATCATATAGTTTTACTAATTCTAGTTATTATCGCTTTCGTTATGTACAAATTTAGGCATTGATTGCTGTAAAATATAATTAAATTTCGTTAAATTTATAATCATGTGTGACATATAAGTTTTGGAATAAATATTTATTTTTTATTCAGTGTTTTAATTGCAATTAATAAAGAAAATAGTTTGAACAGTTTAATATTTATTTTAAACTTCAAATAAAATCTATAAAAATAAACGAAATAAAATCACATTATCGATTTTACATAATAGTCAACAAAATTACACAGATACTTTTGATTTGGTAATTTGTAGGAACGTAATTATACATACTGTAACAAAAATGGTATTTGCATGTTATTTATCACAGATACTTAAACCTAAGTATATTATGGAAGACATTACTCATTGGTCGAATGTAAATTAAACAGATATTGGTATAATTAAATAACATGGATAAAATTAAATCAATGCTAAAAATTATGATAAAAAATTCTACTGTGATAGATATAATAATGTCAATTATGTACAAATAGTAAAATCTAATACAGCATTGTCAACATTTAAATATATTTAGCTAAATAATCATTATTGTCTTTCACGATACTAGTAAGTACAGTCAGCAAGACAATAACTTAACAGATCCAAATTTATAAACCTGTTTACTTTATCTTTCCATAGTATGGATAGTTATTAGGTATTTTACGAGTCTGCGAAAACATATTATAAATTTAATATCATGGACAGTTTTGGTGCACTGGTGTTTTGTAAATTTGGATTTGTTCAGGTACTGTTGCTAGTCATATATTTGATAAAACCGTCATTTTATTTACTTACATAAAATTATTCAATATAAATTAATTTAATTATGACATTTTCATATCAACTGCGTGTATTTCTATTGCAGGGTTCTCAATGGTAACTTTGTTTTGAACCAACCTTAACTCTATAAGCGCTGGTGGTATTTTACCCGTAGATTGTATATCTGCAAAAACATAGATATTTATTAATTTTAAATTAGATGATCCCTGGCGTGTGTTGCAGTGCCTCTTTTGTCAGAATCCATCACGAGCGTTCGCACAGCAACTGACCAAAGTTTCATCACACTTGGATGAATCGGACGCAAACGTTACACATACACCAAATATTGATATTTATATAATTACTAGCTGTCCCCCGCGGTTTCACCCAGGTTGTCGAGATAAAAGTACCCCATGTCCTTCTCCATAGGCTATCTGCATACCAAATTTCATCGCGATCGGTTCAGTGGTTTAGGCGTGAAAAGGTAACAAACAAACAAACTCACTTTCGCATTTATAATATTAATTAGGATTAAAGTCAGGATATGAATTACAGATACTTATGGATCTGTCAAAATCTTATTTACCAAAAGTGTGTGTCCAGCAAATGTACCTACCGACTGCCAAGTCAAAGTAATGCATGTAAAGCAATACGTATATTGTAGGTACATACCTCTAGCCTTCTGATATGTATCTCTCACAATGGCCTGCAAGGTGGCGACAGTCTTTTCAAGGGTCAATTTGACATTGTTGTTAGTTTTATGAGACCACGCCAAAAACAACGCAGCAAACAAATCACCAGTGCCGGTAAAATTTGCGTCCACTTTGGGTATATCTATTTTATAACATGACCCTGCAATAATAATTTAAAAAAAATGTTTATACCGTTTGCGGCAGAAACCTTGGGTCCGTGGGGTTCCGAAGCTCGCTGATTCGCTCAGATTTTATCATCCAAGCTCATTTAGCCTTTTCCGCCAACGCATTAGCTTGGCCATACAAAAAGGGACGCTGCCAGCCTGTTGGGAACCTTGGCCCTTGCCCATCGGAAACAGCGGGAGCTTTGATGATTTTTTCTATATAATATACTTTGTATTTTATACTATTACTAGCTCTCTCTCGCAGTTTCACCCGCGTAGCGGTATGAATGTATACGACCGATTCTCAGATCTACCGAATATACACAAAAAAAAATCATAAGAATCGGTCGAGCCGTTTCGTAGGATTACAGACAAACACTATGACATGAGAATTTTATATATTAGATTGGAAATACTTGTTGTAAATAAATATGTTATTATGAATGTAAGTGTGTTTGTAGGTTTGTCCTTCTTTCAAGCAGTAACGGAGCGACGTGATTATTTGCATAGATTTATGGAGCGAAGAACCGGTTACTTATTATCCAATAAAGCAGGTCAAATCGCAGAGATCGATATCAAACCATGCATGCTCTTATGAATTTACGACCTCATCCTCCGACACTTCTATAAGAGCGAAAATGTACCTGCAGAGCAATTGTGTTAAGCCCAAGTATATGTATGTATAGAATATTTAAAATGTTTGTTTTTTTTGTAACTGAGACCCGACAGAAACTTTCAAGTCGATTATGAAATCCTATTTTTCCTAATACATTGGCTAATATAACCATAACTGTTCTTTTTCTCTGCGCGCTCAGGTGGAGAATTGATAGCAATCACCCTACCATCGATAACTGTTTTCGTGGCAATCAGTCAATTGCATTGGTGATATTTCTCGTACTTAATATTAGACCTGGTATAGTGCTTTATGTTAAATTTATGAGTTACTAATGTTACCTGCAGTGCTGGCTATTCCGATCATATTGTTATTGTCTCCTAAATCAGTGCTTGACAACACAACTGTTTTCACACCCTTCTCATGTAAAGCTTCAATAACTTTCATGGCTCCGTCCATATCCTTAACTGGCAAGCCTGTGATCAACTCAGCTTCGAACTGATTCGGCGTGAGGATGTCTGCCAGTGGAACAACTATATCGCGGTATACCGGCAATATTTCTTCTGGGACATACATTTTGCCATTGTCGCCCATAACTGGATCACATACTGTAACAGAAATTGACTTTTTATCTTGTAGTTTATATCAAACTAATATTATAAACGCGAAAGTTTTTATGAATGGATGTTTGTTACTCTTTCACACCACTGGAATAGCACATAGTCTCATTTTATCCTGGGAAATCATAAGATCCCTTGGGAATGCGGGTGAAACCGCGGGGCAGAAACAAGTATTAAATATTAAAATAGCTAAAGTGTGCTAGGTACCTACATTAAAGCCAAATAGCTTCATAGATTAATATTTAAAATAGATCAGTTATAGTCAACCATCAACCATGAACTTGCAGGTCGTTCATAAACAACTTTATCAATTGTAAATAGCTAATTTAATCAACCAGTCTGTGGAGTCTATGTTAACACTTATTTAAATTGATATAGCCTCAAACAGACTATCTAACTATCAACAAACTGTCTATAGTTATGCAAGTATATATGATATCATTTTATAACAACTCTATTATCTGAACTATTTTGTGTTCCATAATCATTCCAGCATAAATATAAATAAATTATGATTGAGTACCACAGTACTGTACAAACCTATTTTAGGGTACTATGTTAAATGTAACTAGTTATGAAGTGTTTAAAAAAAATGTAGTTTCTTAACAATCAACAGGAAAATTAAAAGTTAGTCAAAGTAGTGATGATGTAAAAAGTGCATTTTCCTCACTTTTATCTTGCACATGTGCAAGATAAAAGTTTCCATGACAATAATGTTATCAGTAAACTAATCTTAATTTAACTCATGCTGCTATTGTGTGATAATAATGACAATGGAAATAATAAGATTTCATCATGCAGACTTGTACTATGTTAATGCTTAAGTTAAGGCATTTACAGATGTGCTGGATGCTCAAGCAAAACTGTTTAGCTGCCTAATTATATTTTTGTGAAAGATAATTACTTAAAGATCTACATAGAATCAGCTGTGAATTTGGGTAATGAGCATTCAGCAATATTGCATGAGTGGCCTTTTTTAAGAGTCCTGACTGCTAATAAGATATATTGAAAACATTGTTTTTGATAAAAGTACCTACCATAGACCAAATTAGGATTCTTCTGCCTAAGATTTTTGATGATTTCAGCAATCTTTTTCAGGGAGTCTGGTGATCTTGAGTATCCAGTAAGAAAATGAGTGTAGAAGTCAACTTCATTCAATGTTAGTCCTTCAATGAGTGTGTCTAATTCCTCATTTTGAAGTACATTTCCTTTGATATATTTATATGCAGTGTGCGTTGAAAACTGCACAGTGTTAATGAAATCAACTTCAAAGCCTAAAACCTGTAACGGTAATAAATGTAGATTTTGTGGATAAGCCATGATACCTAAATGTATGCAAACATGTACAACTAACTTAATTCAATATTTTAGGCTTAAAAATCTGCAATACTTAAAAATGAAATTAACCTCTATTCAACAATAAGCAAGATATACTTAATAGTTATAAAAAAGTTGTAAGTAGTTATCAATCTATCCACATATGGTGCTCATGGGCCTAAATGTTTTCCATCACCATAAGTTCATGCTCATGATCAGAGTGTAGTTATTGTTGGATTCAAATTCAAGTTTAACCATGACATAACCATCATTACTGCTGAGCTATCACCTAAAGAAAATATTATCTGTCACCAAGCTCCAGCAGGAGTAATTGAGATCCAGTTCAGTTCCCTTTATGGGCTTACCACCATTGGTCACATAATCTCATGGGGAGATTGTGATCAAAATTAAGCTATCTGTAATAAATAAATACAAACACTATACAACCAATCAAAGCATAAATATCATAATAGCACCTAACTACACTTGGGAGGTACTTACTTGCAAAGGAAAAACAGCACTTTTGTTCCCAACATATCCATGAACCACATGACTTTGAATCGAAAGTACTCTAGAGGTAGGGTCTGACGCCATTTCTTCCAATTAATTATATTATATCACGACTACACTATTTTGTGTTTATAAAAACTATCAAAATTAAAATTTATAAAATAATAATAATAAAAAATTATGAAAAGTTAGAGACTATCGTGATGTCGTGAACGTGTACCACTACGTACCACCACCACACTACCTTCTTTCTTGTATTATAAATATAATCAAAAAATTAATATATTATTTCAGTGCAATAAAAGTGTTGATGAACAGAAGTTTACAGACAGAAGAATCAAAATGTACAAATTGTACATATAGTGCTGAGCGTTATATTCAGAAATAGAGATGTAATCAGATGTGTACCGGTTCTACAAAAACCGGTGAAAAACCGCCATCATACACGCGGGCGGAACGCAACTTTATGTCCGAAATATTGTAAACAGAACAGACGCCATTACATTAAAAATGTAGCCAGCTATGATTTTTTTTTGCCCCCTCTATACCTTTTTATGTTTCCGTAGTACAAGGAACCCTTATTAGTTCGTCATGTCCGTCTGTCTTAATTTTGCTGGCCACCTTCGATTATGTTCTCGTTGTAATAGGTTTTATATATATACTAGCTGTCCCAACAGACGTTGTCCTGTCCAAACTCGATTACGACGCCATCTACCGGGTCCAATTGTATTTTCAAACCATCCAGGGACCCGCTCAAATATACACACAAAATTTCATCCAAATTGGTCCAGTCGTTTAGGAGGAGTTCAGTCACATACACACGCACACAAGAAATATATATATTATTAAGATTAAGATAGGTTTTATATATATATAAACATGTGAATGGTAACAGTGATAACATATTGTGTGTTCTTATTCATATTCCGTGAAATTGTTTTTCTTTTTAGCAAGCTTAAGGTAGTCATGCTCACTTTGAGGCCTTTGCTTGCGGCGGCGTCGTGTGGCGGGTCGCTCACTTCCCTACAATATGTGCGAGGAGGGCGATGGCTGCCACATGCGTCATACTTGTGAACAGGTGCTGCTTGTGGGGGCTGGTCTGCTTAAATTTGCTGTCTATTTATTAACTATGTCACTCATCATTTTGTTTTTTTTTTTTTGTTATAACACACATATATTGTCAGTGAGACTAGATAAATAATTTAATGTAATAAATCTGAGTTGGTTTTGAAAAGAGTAATTGCTGAGTTTCTTGCCGGCTCTTCTCAGTAAAAGCAACCTTCCGAACCGAGCGTTAGAGTCAGACTATTCATAAGTGCTTGTGAAGGCCTATTTGAATAAAAAATATTTTCATTTCATTTCATTATACCTGATGGAGTTTCAAAATGGCATATTTTCGAAAACTTTGTTGGCTTAGATATGCTAAACAATTTTTACTATGGTAAAAACACTAATCTCTTGAAAAAAATATCTGGGGGCAGGGTAGTGCCCCCGCCAAGACGACAAGCGAAGCGTAAGGGCACTACCTACCTTTTCTCGAAGCGCTTCGTCGTTTTTTTGAACCCTCATAACTTAGGTTTGGATTGTACCAGATAAACAAAATTCTCGGGATATGATGTCAATAGGGGACTTATTTAACATATAAAGATTCATTTGTATAGCTCTTAATCTTTAGATTTTATTGATATATAAAAAAACCCTGATTTCGTCACTGACTCACTCACTGATGATCATCGAAATTCTAGGGTACTTCCTGAAGTTCTAGAAAGTTGAAATGTAAGTTAGTATTAGTACATAAACAACAAAAAAATCCTAAAATTTGGAACTTTTCCCCCCCAACCCCTTAAACTAGGGGATGGAAGTTTGTATGGGTTTTCCTATACAAACTTAATTTCATGCTAGAGATCTGAAAATTATACAAGTACATAGACTTACAAATTAAAAAATACAGGTTTCAGGGTTTTTTAAAAATCATCCCTCAACTCCTTATATTAGGTGATAAAAGTATATATGGGGCATTCGTCAGGTTTCAGATCAGAATATTACTATACATTATTGGAACGAAGTTCCTTATCGCGCGTTGCGAAAGGGGGCTAGACGGAAATTAAGACCAAAAGTAGGCACGACACTTTTTCACACATACACGTTAAGCTTGACGCGTATATATGTGTGTGTATGGTCTTTGTGAGAAGGTATATAGGTGTATACAGAATCTTAGTGACTATAAAGTAAGAGGACACAATTCAAATCGAAGTACCCGAAATAAAATGGATCTTGAAGTTATCTACCACCGATTAAATATCTCAAAAAATATTCCAAAAGTTAAAGGTGTCAAGCTATACAATAAACTTCCGTTAAGGATAAAGTTAATTAATAATGACAGTTGCTTCATTAGTAAAGTTAAAAAGCTCTTATTGCTTAAAACAATATACACTATAAAAGAATTCCTCGAAAATGACTACTCACAAGAAAACTTATGACAAATAAAATCTATATTTATTTTACCTATGTATGTAATGATACCTAAAGTTTTATTAATCTACCTATCTGTGATAAATGCAGGGACTGACGCAGTGAGAGAGTCGAAAATTTAATTGATTTATCCTTTACATATAATTGTTACATTACATAATTTTTGCCCTTTGAGCAAGTACAATTTATTAAAATCAATCAATTAAACATATAAACTTTTTTAAAGAATCCATTATAAATTGTTATATTATACATACATTATTTTGACCTGTGTATTAGCGAGTATAATTTATTAAGACTAACCAATTGAGACGTTGTAATCTATTTTTAATTAAATTTTGTATGTAATACCTAAACTAAAATAATATGACGAGGCATGGCATGTTGCACTTTACTTGAGTACCTATGTATTTTTGGTGTAAGTGTTTTCAACTATGATAATAAATAATATTCTATTCTATTCTATTCTATTCTATTCTATTCTATTCTATTCTATTCTATTCTATTCTATTCTATTCTATTCTATTCTATTCTATTCTATTCTATTCTATAGGTATCTATTATATAAAAAAAAAAAGAAAAAAAAAAGAAAAGAACAAAAAAAAAAGGAAGGAAGGAAGGAAGAAAAAAAACTGCCTAAATAAAAAAATAATAAATTATTATAATTAAGAGGTTTCGGGAGACCAACGGGGCCAACAAAAAACTATAATTATTAAAAAAGGAGTTAAGGTAATGCTTAAACGAAATATAGACGTTTCTTTGGGGCTTGTCAATGGTGCTATAGGCATTGTTGACAAAGTAGAATGGGATTCGAACGACAAGAAGAGTTGTAATAATTTTTAATAACGGTCTTAGACACGAACTAACACCTGTAAAATCAAAATTTGAAATTATCAATAGAGCATTCGTTCACCGTGAACAATTTCCAATATGTGTCGCGTATGCTATCACCATACATAAAAGTCAAGGGCTAAGTTTGAATAATGCTCTCATTGATATTCGGTCATCCACGTTCACTTGTGGGCAGGCTTATGTAGCACTCTCTAGAGTGACTAATTTGCAAGGTGTTCACCTAATAAATATTGACTTTGGTCGTATTAAAGCACAACAGTCAGCTATAGTCGAATATAATCGCTAAAGAACCAATTATCGCCCTGATCTATCGCTTATTATAAACAGGAAACCAACACAGAAAAAAAGCAAAGATAGACAGTGGGCAATGAAAAAAGGCACCTCTGATGTGCAAGAAATACACCCCAAAAAAAGAATGAAAAAATTAACAAAATAAAAAATATTGTCATTAGCAACTTACAAAAAGAAGTGAAATCCCACCAAAAACATTTTCATGTAAAATGTTGCCAAGACGAGACCATATAGCTCGCACTGTCAAAAAGTTATCAGATATCATGTAGAGCCAAGCTTCTAACTCTACAAGCCCTAACTTCACAAACTCTACACCTTAGTCAAAATATATGGCTTGGCCGTTATAATGAATGCCCAATTTTATTGTCTGACGACTTCTTACATATTTCTGAATACAATCTATATAATAATTCAGTCAGGTTGGCAAAATTGGAACAGTTACAATTTCCTCACTTTTACGGAAATGATAATTTACTTGCAACATTATTGTACCGTATGTGTGCGTGCCATTTTTAATCTGAGGTGCCAGCGAAAGTAATTACGTGTGTGTGATGTTTGTCGCTTACGCACACAGCACAGATGCATTTTAAAATTGCTTCAATATTCAATATTGAGCGGAACGTAGTGATTATATACTCTATGGTAGTGATTATATCCTTTTTGAGCAGTTTGAGCGAAACTTTGAAGTTTGAATGAAATTAACGTTCTATTACGAGATTTGGTTGTATTTGTTGTTTGAAATTATTTTCTCTGTCGATTGGCGTATGTTTCAAAAGTGTACACCAAAATACCACATTTTACGTACTTGCGACTTTAGGTATGCCAATCATAGATCAATCAAATGGGATTGGAAAGTTAAAAATCTTTGGAACAAATTTGAGACTTTGAGACAACGGATAGACAGACACGTGAGTGACAGCAATAGGACTCCGTTTGGACACTTCAGGTACAGAATCCTGAAAAACGATGTTTTAAAATAGATATTCTGGTATTCGGGGCACAGGCAAATCCAACAAATCAAAGATATGATCTTTCTTGATATGATGAAAACGGTCCTGCTGTTCTAGAGTTTTATATGGTGTAACTAACCTGACTTTGTTTTATATACATATAGATAATCACTCGGAAATTCTCTGGGATTTTCTGTGTGCCATGCCATGGTTCAAATCATAATACTTTTGGACAAAAAAAAATAAATTCTTTATAACATTTATTGACTATTACTAGGTTGCTTATGTGTCATTTCATAAGCTTTCTCTAATGTGTCGGTTACTATCTTCATGTCATTTTCAATGCTCCTTGCCCAATTCTCAACATCACCAATTTCTTTGAGGGCACTACTGAAGTTCTCGACAAGAGCAAGCCATTGTTGAGTTTGTTTCGCAAAGTTAATTGCTCCTTGGTGTAATAATTTTGCTTCAGCATCTAGTTTCTTTTGATTAAGGTAAGCTTGTGCAACCCTGGAAAAAACAATATAAATTACATTGTGTAAAATGTGAATAATATGCATATTTGATTAAAAAGTATTACTAGTATCCAATCAAGGACCATTAATTCATTAAATTTGTTTGAAAATGCAGGTTTGGAACCTTGGAGCAAAATTTAAGTACTAACTTGACGCCTTTTAGATTGTAGGTGTATAACACATAATTCTATTTGAATGTGTTGTAGGTATCAAAAGGAGGTACATACCCTACGTTGAGATGATCCACAAGTGCTTGAGTTAAATCGTTAGCAGCTACAATACATTCCTTGCGTTTTTGTTCTGAAAATTAGAAATTTCAAATTGATACTTTTTATGGTAAACAGCATTATATTTCTTTAAACAGTTTCTAGTATCTTATATATATAACATTCTCATGTCACAATGTTAGTTACCATAATTTACCGAAACAGCTCAACCGATTTTTATGAAATTTTGTGTACAAATCGGGTAGGTCTGAGAATAGGTTCTTATCTATTCCGCTATGCGAGTGAAACTGCAGGGGACAGCTAGTATAAGTATTAGGTCAAAAAAAAAAAATATAATGGTCACGTAAACAACATCATATTGTTTGACAATGACAGTAAGGTTATTGATAAAATAGAGACTTCTCAGTATTTCAGGTGATTACCTCTAATAATAAGAATATTGGGTCAGAGAGTAGCCTTAGGGGCGGTTTTTTCTAACTCCAATGATAAACAAAATTATATTACCTTGTATGACTCTTTTGGCTGCTTGTTTTGTTTGGTGCTCCTTTATTATAGAAGAAAGCATTTTGGAATTGGTCGCCCGTATACTTGCGTCTTTAAGTATTTAGACAACACGAATGAAGACACGTATTTCCTAATTATTGTTTTAACAGTCAGAGTTGTTCATACGAACAAACAAATAAAAATATCATGCCTCTCTTTCCACCCTTCAATGAATCATTGATTTTGTTTGGTATGGAGAAGTATAATTTTCTTTTTAGTTTGTGATCAGTCAGTAAGTCAGCAAAATTAGGCCCATACAATATTGTATCCAATACCTACAAAATACAATAATAAAATAATATTACCTATATTATAATTTATACAATACTAACTAATAATTAAATAGTCTAATATTATGTCACTGGAGTAAATTGACATTTATTAACTGTGAGTGTTTCCAGTTCCGAAAAAAACATCGTGTTGTGACAAAATGATTCACGTCAATAACTGATTCATATCTATCACTCATACGTAAATAATTTATATTTATAATAATTATTTATATTAGTTCACAATTTCACATCAACTTTGTGCGAGTGAGCTGAATCACATTGAACTGGCATGGCATCACTATTGCAATAAATAAATATGGCAACATTATTTTACAAAGTGACATAAGCACCTGTCGGTTTACTCCGTCCATAGTGATTATAAATCCTCTTTGGTTTACCTACTCTTCTGAATTAATGATTACACTTAGTTAGATGCCAATATTATTATTAATTTATTATAATCTTTGGTTAGATGAGTTAGACCTTGGAAGTAAAGAGTTTACGATACCATGAATTGTAGGATCTCTACCAATTCCTCAAAAAATTATCCTAATAATTGTCTTACCCCAAAATACGGACGTTCCCTCTTATTCAGACTCATTCGGTTGCCATTCCGATAGGAAAGGATGATTTTATTTCGTTTAGGTTGATTCTGTGTTAGTCGCAGAATTCATTTGCCGCGATCGTGTACCGATCGACTGCCTCATTCCAAATGGAAGTGCATCCTATTAATAGTAGAAATAAGCATAAACTTGTGACCTCTGCTTATAGACTCCAAAAAGTGCAAGGTTCATTTTTGGGACTGAGTACACGCTTCTATAATAAGATCCCTCCTGCACTTTTAAATTTGCCTTTACATACATTTAAGGAACGTGTTAAGTTTTTAGTACAGAAGGCATACTATAACATTAATGAATATTTAAATGACGACAATGCTTGGGTGTAGCACTCGCTCTTGCAGGATACATTCTATGTAATAAATTTAAGTTTGTTTTGAAAAGAGTAATTGCTGAGTTTCTTGCCGGCTCTTCTCAGTAAAAGTAACCTTCCGAACCGTGCGTTAGAGTCTGACTATTCACAAGTGCCTGTGAAGGCCTATTTGAATGAATAAATGATTTCATTTCATTTAATTTCATTTCGAAGTCTGAAATGAGAAAATAGGAGCCATCCTGTCACGACGTGGATTTAGGCCCACGTCGGAGCATAAATAAATTGATGATTGTCTTCAAATTTTATTTATTAAGATACATTTATTATAACAACAAAGAACTGTAACAAAGAAAATAAATGTAAATAAAATAACAAAACAAATTTGGATTACTTGGAGAGGTGAAGAGTGGTAAATAGGATAACTGTAGAGACACTTACCCCAATTGGGTTCGAATATAAATCCTTACAAGGATCTAAAAAAAATACGTGTGGCACTCGGGGACTGCCGCGGTAAAGCTATTGCATAGCATTTTTTTCAACTTATGCAATTATAATTATTTTTTTTTTTATATAGGCAGTTTTTTTTTTCTTTGATATTAATAGATACCTATACACCTATATACTTTCTCACAAACAGCGTTCGCTTAACGTGTATGTATGTGTGTGTGGGAGGTGTTAGGTTTTTTCGTAACGGTATTTTTTCGCGTAATTATTCAGCCGAGTCGAGTAATGAGCAGAGCTCACGAGTTTCATACGACGTTTTTCAATACATTTGCGAGAAAAAAACAAACATAATTTTTACCGCCAATTATGGGAAATGGAGCGAAACGCAAGGTTTTTTTTCACGCGCCAAATGGATAGTCAATGAACATACAGCTTACTTCAAAATTATAATTGTGATAAAATGCAAATGTTTTAATATTTTATAACAAGTTATTGTAAATTTTGAATAATTTGATTACATAAATGTTTGTTGGACTTAATAAGACGTACACATTTATTTATTCCAAAAATGTATATGGATTTTCATCGGCTTAAAATCTTTTTGTTTTTACTAAAAAAAAAACGGTTAAATTGAAAATACTCGCATATAGTGCACATAATTTGTAGTAAGATACTAATTTAACTTTGTAGGGATAATTCTATTACGCACTTGTGCGGTAATATTACTCACGCACGCGTGTGTTATAGCTCGGTTTAAGGCCATAAAATCGATGTAATAAGGGTCACTTTACGAGCAAGTGTATTGAAAATATTTTTTTACCATTGCCACTCGAAAAAGGGCATTTTATTCATCGATAACAGTGAATAAAAACATTTTGAATTTGGAACAACCACGAATATACGAATTATGTACAAAAATAAATAAAACGTGCTGAAAGTACGTACTGGCTGGCTATATGGAGCTATTCCATAGAGCTATAAAATTAATTAAAAGAACAATTGTTCTCTTATTACCGATTATAAAATAAAATGTGATAAATACTATAGGTACTACTATTTATTTTCTCGCAGTCAATGATAAAAAAAGAATCCCTCGCTCCGCTAATTTAGAATACTTTGCTACGCTCGGGATTCTATTCTAGAATCCTTCGCTGCTCTCGGGATCCAACTTTACACCCATTTTTGAAAAATGCCTCTATTCGTTCCTAAGGTGCTAATAAGCCACCAAAAAAAAACACAAAATTTTTATTCAATCGATAAGTGCCATAAAAATGCATTTAAATTTTACATTTTCAAATGTCGGGAGTAGTTTGATGAAAACGCTGGACGACATGTAACTCTACGGTCATGACGTTATTTGGTCTCTTGTAAGTAAATAAATGCGCTGATATTGGTCTCAATTGGAATTATAAAATTTTATAAATTAAAAATGAGCTATTATCCTTTTTATTAGTGTACTGTTCCTGAATGCATGAATACTAGTGTAAAAATAATAATAATAATACTTCAGTTGACACTTTTTAGTTTATACAGTATCGTATGACGTTATTATAATTGTGGCTACTGTTTCGCTTGTTTAGAAACAGATTTAAAAAACTGAAAACTTTGATATGAATTTTAAAATAAATTAAGTTATTTTATGAACTAAAACAAACATTTTCCGACTGCTTATTGCCTAAGCTATCTAAATTGTACATTTTTAGATATTTTCTCATATAGAGTAAAATACCCTATTCCCTTTTTTTTCACTTGTTGTATAATCTACTATTTTTAAATTATGCCTGAATATTTTAAAAATGTATTTTACAAAATTGTTATGACTTAGTTGTATATTACGTAGGTAGCATAAAATAATAACTTCACTCAAATAATAACCTCACTTTATTAATTATTAACACAATAATTAATCACAGGGTAAACCGACAGTTTCGTCTTAGAGGAGTGATCCGGTTGGCGTCTTGAATGAAAGTGAGTTCTGCGCAATCCCCACTCCCCGAAGACGACTCCGTCCACGTGCCGCCATTACAATAACAACTGACGTCACGGCGTTTACACTTCCTCCGTACAACAGTAATCAAATGAGTGACTTAAAAAGTTTTCCACGACATATATTACATTGGAGTAAGTTGTAAGTATAGGTATTTCCGTTAATGACGCAATGAATTTATAAATAATTACATCTGTCGTTGTTGTATGCTACTAAAGTAAGCACATGATTGCATTGCATTAATTATACTTCGCTAATGGAAGAGGCCAATATCGATTTTCGCTTATCGCTTTCGACGGGTGGCGCCTGCTGTGTATCCAACTTTGGAAAAAGGTTTTCATACTATAGCTATAATTTACTTGTACCTAGATAGGTATATAATTTTGTTCTAATCGTGCACATCCTTGAAAGTCGAAGATAATCGCTAACAGGGACACACTATCAAGCGAGCGACAACCTTAGATAAAATAAATCGAGTAAATTAATCACGATATTGAAGTTATTAATTAAAATAAATCTGTCAAATTATTTTTCATCAGTTTTATTGAAGCTTATTTACTTACATTATTATTTATCTATAAACTTTAACACAATCTTCATGTTACCTAACTAAAATAAATTCATGCAACTTTTCTGTATTCACAATGACTGACAGCGCCGTATTGCTCTTTGAGTTTCTCGTTGAACTCAGGGTCGTCCCACCCCCAGAGGTGATGTGTGCCGTCTCCGGTGCGGTGTGTACGCTGTTTTATAATTTCAGGGGACACCATTTTCAAGTCGTAAGCTTGTCCGATCTAAAAAAGAAATGCGATGATATTTTGGAACATAGCCTGGCATTGTTATAGCTGAATCGCATAATGAACAGCATGATACATAACCATTTTAATGAATTCATAGGTACATACTTATTATTCATTTTATATTGATAAGTAAATACATACATAGTATACCTACACTTCTGGATATATCTTAGGTAATGAAAACATGGAAAATGTGAAACTGTTGCCATTTCTAAGCGGCTCAAGTAAGCATTTTTTGTATAGCGATCGAAATAGAAGACATTCTATACGTACCATAGCCATAACATCAATGAACACAATAGTTGGTGTGAGCATGTTGAATAGAGGATGTTCTGACGCACGGTAGTCCCACGGGAATGTGTGATGGTAATTGTGAAAACCTTCCACGCAGATCAGCCAAACTCCGATGTTCTCACGGGGATTTAGAGACCTAAAAAAAGGGATTTATTCATGTCAACGTAGGCACCTAAGCATCATGAATAGAGTTATCTAAAAACATTCATTTATTTATGATGAATAATTATGTTAGTAAGTACCTGCTTCCATGGTACAAGCGAATCTATATTATTTAGGCTACAGATGGCACAAACAAACTAGTGATGTGTCGTGAGACATCCGACAGAAGCGGGGAAAGAGTAGCAGGTGTTCCAGAATCTCAAATTCTTTCATTGACTTCCGAACTTTACCTTCCTAATTAATAATTAATAATAATAATAATACAGTTCCTCTACCTACATCTTATTTCACAATTTTTTGTGCAAGCCCGCATTGTAGTCGGTTTATTTGTTGTTAAAATTTATTTTTTTAAAATGACATACCTACCTACCTACTTACGTAAAAAAAAATATGTAGACTAAGTACCTATCTACAAAGGAATATCGGTTAAAACAATTCCTTTGAATCTGAACATGAAATATATGTTTAAAAAAAACTTTACAAATATCCCTTGCTGAGTTTCTTGCCGGAGTCTTCTCAGTCCAAGTGTATTCCGAACCGGTGGTAGAATCATTTTCATTGTATTGTAACGTTCATAAGTGCCTTATTAGGGCCTAAACTGAAAAAATGTGTTTTGATTTTGATTTGATTTGACTATAATTGGCTATTTACGTATCTATACTTATATTTTAAAGCTGAAGAGTTTGTTTGGTTGAACGCGCTAATCTCAGGAACTACTGGTTCGAATTGAAAAATCTTTTATTTTTGAATAGCTCATTTATCGAGGAAGGCTTTTCTTTTTTTTTTAATTGAGATTCTTAAGAAAATTGCAATTATGTAACCCAAAGTAGCCAAATTTTGCCTACAAAATTCATTATTTGGCGTGCGCTGAGAAAACTATTGATAATATATAAAATATATGTACTATATGATTAAAGTACTTACTCATTATTACCTACAAAAAAGTCCGCGAGAGATTATAGTTAAGGCACAATAACATCTTTTGTGTTCTAAAATTTAATTAGATCGCAGTAATCGTAGTGATCGTAGTAATTCGTATCGTAGTATATGAATACTAAGTAAGAATGATCTTATTCAAATAAATAGTTTTATCATCAAGGGCATTTATGTAGCAGTAAAATACTTTTTAATTCATTCGAATCGGACATTTAATTTCGAAGTTATCACGAGTATAATAATGTAATACGCAAACCGTTAGACGCCGCGACGTTCCCTCTATCTACAGATAGAGTGGCTCACGGCAGAACGGGTGAACAGATTTGAATGAAATTTGGCACAGAGATAGATTATAGTCTGGAATAGCACATATACTACTTTATATCCTGGGAAAACATAAGAACCCTCGGGACCGCGGGTGTAACCGCGGGGCGGAGGCTAGTGTTATATAAAAAATAATAGAGCTCACATACTTATCATAAGGCCTGTATCCAAAGGTATGTGCAAAGCTGTTGACGCTCCACACCACATTGATGCCGCAGGTGTATCGCAGGATGGTGGGGATCAGGAACGCGTTCAGCCAAGTCTCGTTCCAGAAGTACACGGGGATCACCGTCGGGAGCACGAAGCATAGAAGTGGCATCATCTTCATGTAGTGCCTAGGCAAATATGAAACGTTTTTTTTTTTAAATTCATTTATTCGGTTGGCTCGCGAATGGGACGCGCGTCCCAAAACTACCTACAAAAAAAAAACTTGGAATCGCGAGTCAAGTTGTATTTGATGAAAGTGCCCATATTATTAGTGCCCATGTTATAGCGCAGCGAAGGACGTCCACATACAAGGTGGACGGACTACATTGTAAACGTCGTCGAAAAACGCTGGATGCAGGCCGCCCAAGACCGGTCCTATTGGAGATCCTTAAGGGAGGCCTAAGTCCAGCAGTGGACGTCTCGCGGCTGAGATGATGATGAAGATGAAGTACCCAGGAAATAATTTATTTTATATTTACCACGCAGGCTGCAATCGCGTCGTTCAAGATCTTATGTTTCTTATGAACGACTATTCACACAATCTCTCACATTTATTATAATTTAGGTACCTACCTAAGTATTAGAATATTTGATGCTCGAAGTGTTTATATTTAATTTGAAACATTGAAAAGAAATATTATGTAGCTTTACGATGAATATAATAGATAACTTATGTTACGACTATGGTATCGCCTTCAATAAATATATAAGTAGCCGTGCTAGAGAGATAAGAAAATGTGTTTCTTTGGCTGAGTGAGAAATATTTATAAGAATGATAATATGTAATGTAGATATTCAGACATTCAACAATTTTTTTTTTATAATAAACGCGGTTTAGGTACATATTTTCATGTAATGCTATGTTTAATGATAGTTCTCTATTTTCTTGAAGTAACAGAATAGCTAGATAAAATATCGAATATTTTTGATCTAGAAAACTAATTCATAAGTAGGTATTATGATTTGTCATATCTCACAATAGCATAAGTAGAATATAGGTAGTAATATTTTTAATTAACGTTTCTATGAGTTTAAATTGAATTCTAATAAACGATTCTAAGAATCGCTCTCTATATATTTTTTTGAAGTATGTACTAAGTATTACAAAAAGTAACATGATGAAGTAACTTACTTTTTCTGAAACATAACAACGGGGTCATCATAAAGGTCACTGAGATCAATACGTTTGCCTCCTTCGATTACTTCAGGACTTTTTTTGCAGCAAAGCCAGCCCATGTGAGAGAAGAAGAGCCCACGCTCTGCATTATGAGGATCAGCATCAGTGTCTGCATATTTGTGGTGGGTGCGGTGGTCACGAGCCCATTCAAAAATGCAGTCCTGTGGTGTGGATCAAAATTATAGCTCAAGTTAAATGTTCACAGAGCTGATGAAACACAATGAAATAAGTGATAGAGTGATCGTAATTGGTAAGGGTTGGAATGATTTACCTGGAAGCCCATAGTCTGCCATAACATAAGTACCGTTCGTAGAGGAGTTCGTGCTTTGAAGCACCTGTGAGTCCAAAGTCGATGAGATCCTGCGCCTATGCCGATGGCGCACATAAGGTGAACCGCAAATGCTGAAAAAATAGGATTCATTTACGACTTTTGCCTATGCCCTAAGTTGTGAGTAAAAATTGGTTGTCTTTGGGCAACAATTTGTTCTGTCGATGGACTCACCAAAAACATTTGTCTGCCATTTTGCAGATGTGAACACGAGGTATAATCCATATAAAGAGCTGATGTGAAGGAACAGGAACCAGATAATGTTGAACCACACTAGTTCATGCTTCTTCGGTGTAGCCTTTTTCAAAACTGATACATCCTTTGCCAGACCGAGGTCAGAGGTCTGTGTGTCAGTCTCAAATAGAACCCCACTTATTGGAATTGGATCTACTTGCTGAGGAGGCATATTCTAAAACAAATGCAGCTGAATATAATATTATGTGAGTATGTGACTTTCTTTTTATTAGTCCAACCAATGATTTGGTAGTAGACGGATATATCGACCAAGAACGCGATACATGGAGAGGGACTATGAAATATGGAGATTTTACTACTTCAGTATAAAAATATGTTGTAGTAGGTAGGTCAGTTTAATTGAATAAGTATCTTTATTCTATGCTGAAACCAGGCCTTAAGGGGTATTTATTATTACAAACTTTTAATTTCCTTCACTAAATACAAATAACAGAGGTTTACATCTTTTTATTTGTGTTATAAAAAGTTATAATGTTTTATGGACCAGCATGGACCTTTTTGCATTCCACTACATGTTACAACCCTGTAAACGCTACCTAAGAATCTTAACTATACTTTTTTTCAGTCAAACCCGTGCCCATTTTTATCGTTTCTCAAGGTACCTATCGCATCGTGCCCAGAAAAAAACATACTTAATATCTATTAACTAAAATAATAAAGTTTTCGCCGAAATGTTTCGGTTGTTAACTCGAATAGTTGAATAGTGTAGAGCACTATGGGGAACACTAATCTATTTTTTTTTTGGAAATGTCATTGATTTAGGAAAAATTATAATAAAAACTTTACTGTGTTTATATATTTTTTCTTTTTTTATAAATGCCTGAGATAATAATAGGATTTTCCGTTTTTGTTTATGCCAGAAGAGTGACAAGCAAGCAGGGCGGTCCATCTGAAGTTTTTGACAAAATTTGAGCATCCCGCTTGGCATTAAATTAGGTCCCGTTAAATTACAATAACGTCTTATTTGTACGAGTTTCACATTTGGCGGTTGCCGTGACTGACACTTAGACGTCACGATCCGCAACTGATTTCTCGGAAATTTAAAAAATCGTTCGAACTACGGTAATATTGTGTACTTTTAAAACCTAGTAAATGTGATCTACGTAATATACTCTCATGTTAGGCATGTTATAGTATAATATTTTTAAGCTATCGGTGTTCCTCATTTTCGTGTCCGCTGATATTGATTCATTGATAATATTATTTATAAACAACCAATCCGTAATGGATTTTTTCTACTTCAAATATGCCATTATTTTATAACTTACCTCCAAGTTTAGTAAATAGATATTCACCAGTGTGGCACTGTTGTCACACTCCGGCACGCACTAATCTCTAATTTCTCATTGGTGTTATTTATACAGAAGTAAAACAATGACATTTTAAATGTAAATGTTGAACCAATAGATCCAAAACAGGCCGGGACATCGAATTATTTCGTAAGTATGCAGTTCATTGTATTGTAATTACTGAACAACTATGACTTGTAGCTACTCAGTATGCTAATATCAAATTCAATCAATGGATCAATAAAAGATAACTGTTTTTTCGAATGAAATCTACAAACTTGACGGGCCGATTGGCATGGTTGGTAAATGGTAGATACCCTATGTGGGTGGGAATCGAACTCACGACCTGTGGTCATTCCAGAGGACAGACATTTGTGGGCATGAACATGTCTGTTTATCCTGAGTTTGGGTCTAATTATATATTTAAGTACCTACGATAATAGGATGTTTATTTACAAAAGGCTCAAACTGATGATTAAAAAAACATAATGTAATAACCTATAGATGAGGTATTGGAAATGAGAAAATGAAGTAGGTAGGTTCATACAATTTCCTATTAATGGTTGTCGAATCCGCGGTAAGTACTGATTGCAGAGTCAAACGTCGACCGCAGATTGGGTGTGGTTCACTGAGCGGATCTTGCCGCTGCAAGTAATTTCCGTCACTGCCATTTCACGTCACCATGAATCTTTGAAACGAAGAATAGGTGCTCAAATCCTCATTATTTAGCTAAGCACATAAACACTGTAACTAATGTCCCTATCCTCTAGTTTCTAGAATCGCAATCAATGTTATCTCCAAATTAATACATATACCTTTCACTATAAACAAAATTGATATGTCTCTCTAGGTAGGTATATGAACTTATTTAAAGTATTACCACTAGATGACTGACGCTTTGTACTAGCGTTATTAATTCAATGTGGTGATAATTAATAATATGAGTGGTGCAATTCACAGGAAAAGCCAATAATGGCAATTAGCTAAGCTTTGCTAATAATGTACAATTTGCTGTAAATTTTCCTAAAAATAAATAAATAATAGATCTACCTAACAGTTTTTGCTCGATTTTTGTATTTCAATTAAGTATTTACAATAATTATTCAGTGACATAGAAAAGCCGATAATTTACATGGCAATATTCCCAAACAGACAGAACGGAAAGAATATCCGTCCGCGCGAGTTGTCGCGGATCCGTACTGTAAATACATGTGAGGAGAATGAATGGGAAATCTTCCGGCTCAGTAACTGGAGCGTGAAACGGAGATTTTATTTCGAAGAGCCTATGTCGAGACCACTCTGATGTTTCCACCTCGGCGGTAATGCGCTGCGCTGTGCTGCGGTCTTTATCGCAAATGTAAGCGAGTGAACACTATGACAGCTTCACTGTGTAGGTAATATGACGTATTTTCGGCATTTATTCAATATCTTTGTTAACGCGTATTGTGTTTATATTACGAAAGGTATTTATTGGTCGTTAGGTATCGTTTTGATAGCATGTTTAAAGATACAGCATTTCAAAACAAATTGAACTAAGAGAATCATCTTCTTCTTGCGAGTTTATAGTTATTCAATAAATCGAGTGTCCAATCTATTTGAAATTCGTAGGTAGTGAAAAGATAGGTTCTACCTCTACATATAGGTATTTACCTTAAATTATATCATGTGATATTTAGTCGATAAAAAATGAGTACGAACGATGTTCAAATAAATCAATATAAAATATTGTCACCCTGAGGTCAGATGGGTGATTCGGAAAGCGGTTGGGATGTTATTTTGGACTGGAATTGTTACCATCCGATTACCGGTATTGTGGTTTAAATGGGTTCCGTTCTTGAAAAACGAATCGCTCTGCCACAGTGCGGTTCCGAATTGAAATCAACTGTTCAGTCAAACTCAATATTGATCGCCTCTACTAACTCAGTACACTACTACACAGATACAGCATACTTTTTAACCGACTTCAAAAAAGGAGGAGGTTCTATGTTCCACTGTATATTTGTTTTTTTGTATGTTCACCGATTTCTCCACCAACTGTTGACCGATTTAATTTTTTTTTCTTTTGTTCGATAGGGTATACTTCCAATTTGGTCCCATTGTCACCAAGTCAGGATCTGATGATGGGATAATCGAGAGCAACCTTCAAATTTTATAGGGACGCATAATGTGTTTTATATATTTTCTAAAATTATTCAAGTATTTGCGTCTGGTACTCATCATCTCATGCTGCTGAGCTGATGATGGAAAATATAACTCCTTAACTATTAGGAGTTAGTGAATAATTCTTTAAATATTATAGGTTCGTCTAGACCGCTACTTTTGTCCCTTTGAGTTAGTCAAGTGAGCTGATGATGGAAGGTACAACTCCTTATTAGTTAGGAGTTAGGGGATAATTCTTAAAGTACTGTATAGACCGCTAGTTTTTATTCATTCTAATTATTTGGGTGATTGCGTCGGGAGTCTTAATTTTATGCTACTGAACATTTATGAACACAAAAAATTAATAAATAAATATTATTCAATATTGTCGACACGTGAAAAATCTTGATCTACTTATCAAGATTTAGAAGAAGAAGAAGAAGAAGTATTCAATACACATGAAACTGAAAATGGAAAAATAAAATTAACTTTTAACAAAAAGGTAAACCGACTTCAAAAGGAAAGCACGTGTTTCAGAATCCCAAATTCTTTCGCCGACTTCAAAACGAGTTCTAACATCGTTATTTTATACTTTTTAGTGCAAATCCATTTTTTTTAAAGTTAATTTTATAATTGGTAGTTTTTCGTAACTATCAACATTGGAAAAACTAAACAAGTATTACCTACCTGAATCTGGATGTTTATTCTTTCGACCGGTCCGTAATTCGGATAACTCTAGGTAATATATTTATAGGTGAAATGTTGAAAAAGGCTATTATTCAGATCCATTGTGTTGGATAGTAGGTATCCAAGTAGTTATTAATTTTCCGAAAAATACGTAAACAGTCGAACAGAATGTAGGTGTATTTTTTGTTGCATACCTACAGGATGACAGTTGGAACGATGGACATATTGCATGAGTGAAAGTATTCATCAATTTGAGCAACTTTTACTATGGGACTAACTACGAAATCTTGAATAAAAACAAGTTTCATACTAAAGGTCAACCTTGCTCGATCAAAATGTATGAATCCCCTGCAAGTATGTCCTTCGTTCAACCTGTCAACCTGTATGTACGTTTAGGAAAATGTATTGAGCGAGCCATACCGCGTTGCAGGTTTCCTTACGATATTTTACTTCTCCGACAAACCTGTGGTGAATTTACGTAAATTTAAAACACAGTGGTCGTACACCACAGATATAGTACGACCTTCACCCAAAGCTCATTAATGTAGGTAGGTGCGATAGCGACTTACCTATTGATTTACTTACTTATCATTTCCTTTTGTATCTTTGTTAGAAAAGTTGAGAAGTGCTGTAAATATTGCTCGTCCTATCAAATGGTTTGCAATTAGGCAGAGTAATAGATAAATAGGTAGGTAAAATAAACTGTAATACAATATCTATTAACTGTAGGTATTTAAGTATTTCGTAAAAGATTTATAATGTTTTCTTTATTGCAATCGGTTAAAAACAATAAAGGATATTTGAACTAAAATATCTAACAATGAAATAACTGAATTGATGAATTTTAATTTGATTTTAATTGAGATGTCGTACATTCCACTACTGAAATCGCTGGCTTTCACCTTTCTAGGTGAAAAAGATATCGAGTTAAAAGTCTATAGATGAGTAGTTAAACAGACACCTATCATTATTACAGATACCGAATCGTTTAAGTTTAGCCATTTTTAATTATGTTTTAGTAGAGACTGTAAGTATAAATTGTGTGAAAGCGGCTTTATTTTGTAAATGAGCTTTAAATATTCTTTGTTTATGAAATCAGAACTAAACAGGTAATTTCCATTCAAAATGGGTCATTGGTAATGCAAGTTAGTACGTATACCTACATAGCAAATGAAATTATATATAGAATATTCATTGTGAACGTTGGGTAAGCGGCGCTCTGTTACGAACCTTGGCAACAAAGGGCGCGCCAACAAGCACGGAATCAATTTAGAGCACAAGAGCGGTCGATCGTCCATTGCGCTTCATATTAATTTAGTTGTGCGTTGCGCTTCAAATCTAAAGATGGGAGATGTCTTCGAATTGGCAACGACATTCACCTTTAGCTACGTTAAATTATTAGATTAATTTGATGTTTTATTTGAAAACAAGTTCACGTGTTTCAGTCTTTTAGTGCAACCCACACTTTACGACAACTTTATAGCTTTTTTTTTCATTTAGATATTTAATTTACTCCTACACTATTTGATTAGGCTTAAAACATCTTGAATAACCTACATAGGTTTGTCTTGGGTGTTACATTCCTCTTATTAGGTATAAGTTCACACATTTATGCAACCTACTTACAAATACTTCAGAAAGAGCCAGCATTAGGCACTGTTCCCAATGAGGTTTCCGGCGACTCGGTTCCCGTTTCCCTCGTTTCCCTCGATCGGAATAGACGATTTTATTTCGTTAAATTTAGGCTGATGCTGTGTTAGTCACAGAATTAATTTGCCGCGATCGTGTACCGATCGACTGGCTCATTCCATATGAAAGTATGAAATGAGAAAATGGGTGCCATCCTATTCAGTAGACTACTCAATCGGTTTGTCTATCCGATCGGGACCGCAACCGAGCAGGTCTGAATAACCTCGAATAAAACACTTAATATATCCGAAATACGTCTGGAAATAGTTTACGACAAGTACCTACTCGTAGATTTTTTTGTGAATAGGAATAATATTAATGTCAAAATAAATCAATAATTTTGGTTTTGACCTATAGTAACGTGAGCCCATAAATTAATATTTCGGGCATTTAATTACGCAAATGTGTTGATGTTTGAAAACCATGAAAGTTATTTGAATGCTATCAAAATTGCGGAGCAGACTAAAATATTGAATAGTAAACGACTGTTTCATGACGTGCATGCATAAACAAATCATTGAGCTAAATTCAGTTTTGTACGTTCCTACAACCTACTAGCAAGCACCGCAGGGTACCTACTCTAATTTATCTACTGTGCTAGCGAAGTAGGTTCCAGCAGATTAACTGACGCCTCAAATGCCCAATCTGGACTAAGTTCGCAATGTTGTTGCAAGCGCTTAAAGTTTTAAACAATCAGATTATCTCTTAGCTTTGGACTTGGTAATGATTTTAGTTTTGTACCACTGAATAGTTGGCGACAAATGCTATGCGTACAAGCTACGTAGTATTAAAATGTTAATTAAATACAATCTTGCTTTATGTAAATGTAGTTGCGACGGATGCTTTCAAGGGATTACGTTACTCATCATAATAATCTCATTATGTATGTAGCCCTCAAAATCTTGGAAAGAATTCCAAATCACTCAAAATCTGGAGGGCTCAGCATAATTTACTGTATCAAGTTAACATGAAATAAATTCTACTTTCTTTTGTGCCATAGCTTTAACAAAAAGTCTGAATATGGTTTTCCTACTCCAAGCATCGATCTATCTAAAAATGCACGTGATTCTCGCAAAAATTTAGTCGCTACAGAAAAGTACACAGCAGTAAAGCAATTATCAATAATTTTCCCCGTAGGTATCTACATAATTTATTTTACAAAATAAGAAGATCAGTGTAAACAATTAGATGTTTTCTGTAAATACCACAGTCTATTTGACGAGATGAAGATAAATGAGAGCCAAAATGATTGCAAAGCCCAGGACCCAACGATTTTGTAACAAAAGCCTTTTTAAATCCCTTTAGTGGGCCCCTCGCTAATCCGGCGGCCGAAGGATTTCCTAGATTGGCTCCATAACTTTTCAAAACAAATTTGCATATTTTGCCGAAGTCTTATTTATGATTGATCATGCAAGCGATGATACCTTTTGTATATTTAATGGATCGTATTTGCCGTTTCGTATTCAAAAAAAATATTTGTCTTTTTTGCTTGTCACCTTTTCTCAGCAAAAGCAATCTTCCGAACCGTGCGTTAGAGTTTCATAAGTACCTTTGAAGACCTACGTGAATAAAAATACCTACTTTATTTTATTTAATTTCATAAAACACTTTCTTACTATGATGTATCTCCTCGATTTTGAATGAAGGTAGTAATTAATTACAACATTAAAACCAATAAAACTTCCACCAATAAGATAGTATTGAAACTAAATTTTGTGGAGAGACATTAATAAGCAATTACACATAACTAGCGTCGAAGTAGAGCTATTCCAGTAGATTTAGGGCTTTATGTTACAAAAACGTAGTAAAAGCGGCAATTCATCCCGGAATTACATCTTCACAAGTATTGAACGTACCATACCCAGAGGAAATGAAAAAATCTCGCTTCGTGACCTCACCTTTTGGATAAAGTAATCTACAATTCGTCTTTTCTGTGTTGTAGTTTCCATTTTCAGTCTTAAAATACGTGTAGGTACTTACAATATTTGTAGATATAAAATAATAATAAAATCAACTTCAATTATAAAACACATCATCATTAGGGGAGGCCTATGTCCAGCAGTGGACGTCTTGCGGCTGAGGTGATGATGATGATAATGATGATAACACAACAATCAACATAATATATTTATTAATAATCTAATAGACATTCGTGGTACAAGACAGTACACACTGAAATCTTTCTTTTGATTTAAGATTATTTTATATTGGATTCAAGATTATATGCCAATTATTTATAACAAGAACAAAAGCTGAGAAAAACTCTATTCAGAAAAAAAAACAACTTTGCGGTATTCCCCTATTTCGAAGCAAATAAAACGTAATGCATAAACGTTTGAGAATAATTAAACCTGCCTTACCACAACAACAGAGGGCGTGTAATGTAACAGAACTTGGGTGAATACGAAGTCTTATGTAGGTATATTATTATATTATATACTATACTATATTATTCTTTATAATATATTATATACCTACGAGAGTTTTAATTGCCATTTTCGGCTTAGGGTATATATTTAAATATAATGAGATAACAAGCTTACATTGGATGGTCAGGAAGCAATTATACACCATATGCAAATGAATTTTACTTATCCATTCTTGGTAAATGTCGGATAAACGATTTGCATATTTTCCGAGCATGTTTTATAAATTGTTTAATTCTAATCTTCAAATTGCTTTCCCATGTCAAGTTTTCTACTGATTTCTTCATTACTTTTGAATCGGTAGCTATTTGAACTGACCATAGCATTTGGTATTTTAGTGGGGTTTTTGATAAATTATGACAGCAACTGAATGCAGGTACTTAGTTAATTCCTAAATAGCAATAAAGTAGTTTATTAATTCCCTGTAATTATATGTGTTAAATGTATACAGGAAATACATAGTCTCGAAAAACATAACCCTCCT
Source organism: Tetheella fluctuosa (assembly GCA_951216915.1). Classification (NCBI taxonomy): domain Eukaryota; kingdom Metazoa; phylum Arthropoda; class Insecta; order Lepidoptera; family Drepanidae; genus Tetheella; species Tetheella fluctuosa. The sequence goes on along the minus strand of OX578227.1, from coordinate 7,442,192 downwards.
TCTGGCGCAGTCGGGTAAAAATGGCGGGCGATGGAAGAAAACTTTAAATAATACTAGCAAATTTTACCCTAAATCGGCCCGGGGCATCAAGTAAAAGCACATTAATTGAAGAGAGTAAATTTCAGATTAGTCTTTGGAATCCTAATAAATTAATTTTATGTGTGATTATCACGCGTGTTAAATATGTACTTACTCCATGTTTGTTAGAGAGATTTGATCCTCATATAATAATATGACCATATCGATTGCTGCTACAAAAATAGGTACACGATGTTATTTTTCACCTTTGTGACAGTTCGATTCCCGGCTGAAGTAAGTGACTTTTAAAAAATATGTGAGTTTTATGAGAAATTTTATTTGGATTTAAGTATATTTCTTTAAAATAATAGATGTAAGGTGACACATACATACATAGTATAAAAAAACAGAAATCAATGGACTACAAAATGTATAACGATTTGTAATGCTAACTAATCAATGTTAAGTTATTTTAGATTATAACCTAGTAGGTTGGTAACGTCATAACACGTCGTCGTCGTCTCGAACACCTGTTTATCGAGATATCTATACAAAGAGAGAGAGAGTGCCATGGAGACGAAGAATTAGGATAAATATTAATATTTAACTAATTTAAGAATCTTGCGTGTTCATTTTCAGTTCTATTCCAGCCTCAGGGTTACTATGCTTTCTTACATTTATTAAGTAAACACAAAAGTATATTGTTCAATACGCCCCAATTCTGTATTTGGGGAAAAATAATGTAGGTACCGTGAAATTCCCTAGCAATGTACGGCGAGATCACAAAGAAAAATTAAATCAGCTGGGACATGAGGGTAGGGGATGATAAATTCCACAATACAATAGGTACCTTTGTATTTTCATTCGTAATGTTTCTTTTACTTACACACTCAACTCCGTGTTGTTGTTGGCTTATGTTAAATTGTTGACTTGTTTCTGTTTCATAATTAATTCACACCTGGTTTTAATAGCTTCACGTTTAAAATATAAAAACTCAAAGATAAATTATTTGTTACCTAATTATTTGACCACTACAGCCTGCTAATTAGGCGGTATCGGTCAGTTGAGTTTGTGGGCAATTTGTGGTTTTAGTGACTAATTAAATATTCACTAGGGATTGTCCACCAAAGATGAGACAATAGCTGTTCTATTTGCGGAGGTCAAGTTCCTTAGTCAAGCAATTGTAATAGCGCTAACCAACCGTTACATATTGTTAGTACTCGAGTATTAGATATGATCTAAGTTAATAACACGCTTAAGGCTCCAGTCTCCCTAAAATCAGTGTTCTTGCGGAATATATCAGAAAAGAAATATTTTTTTTAGTGATCAGAAAAACAATAAATGAAATATATTTTACGTTATTTTAAAGTGTGAGATTTGAAATTTCCAATAAATATTTTATTTTTTAATTTGACGCCACTTTTATTAGCTTTGTGAGGCTTTAAACATACCTCTATTTACGTTCCACGCGTACTTTTTTTCAAAATCGTCTCAATTTCTTATTTAAACTGCTTTAAAAAGTTATAAATTTCTGAATTCGACTCTTGCAACATATATTTTTTTCTATTACAAAGTAATGGTTTTATTATTACAGAGAACTAAACAAATAAAACATAAAACGCATCAAAATTCCATTCAGATCCGCTGGGAATTGACAGCGTTCGTTGTGTTATTTGTTTAGTTTCGGTAAATTTATTTAAAATGATTTTTTGAATGCATATATTTTTTATTCGACAGATAAGTAGTTGTTTTTGAAGTGTGATTTCTCTAAACCATTACTTTGTAATAGAAAAAAATATATGTTGCAACGGTCGAATTCAGAAATTTATAACCTTTTAAAGCAGTTTAAATAAGAAATTGAGACGATTTTGAAAAAAAGTAACTGGATAAGATTATTGTAGAGGATTTGCCGACAAATGTAATCTGAATACATTTCTTGTTTTTGTTATATTTTTTCGTGGCGTGTGCATGAATGAGACCTTCTACGCGTGGGACGTAAATAGAGGTATGTTTAAAGCCTCACAAAGGTAATAAAAGTGGCGTCAAATTAAAAAATAAAATATGTATTGGAAATTTCAAATCTCACACTTTAAAATAATGTAAAATATATTTCATTTATTGCTTTTCTGATGACTAAAAAAATATATTTCTTTTCTGATAAATTCCGTAAGAACACTGATTTTAGGGAGACTGGAGCCTTAAGTTTAATTTCGAAAATGGGTCCAAAATGAATGTGAAAAAACAAAACAACGCGTGCTGAGAGGCAACAGAAGACAGCGGGTGACCTCATTTTGGTGGTAGGTATCGCATGTTGGAAGTAAGAGACATGATCTATGTTAATAATATCCATTTTGTACAATGAGACGGGAGAAATGCGGGTGTTTGGTTCCACGTACAAAAAAAATAAGAAAGAACCCTTCAAAGCTAAAAAGTATTTATTGAGCAAGTCAAACTGAATTATTGAAGATAATGAAAAATTTGGACATACCTGACATAATCTCAATAGAAACCAATGAGTAAATTCTGTTACATCAGTTAAGTAACCAAGGCGCGGGTATTACAGTCATAAATCACGAGGCCGAAGCAAATTGTTATCGAATGAGACAAGCGGGCTTGTGAGTTCAGCATCGTGGGGGACTGACGTTCCTCTTTTACTGACAAATAGAATTGAGATAGAGTGGACGACATTGAAAATATCAATAGGTATATTATTAATAATATAGATATGTTTCAAAATTCCTGATAAATATATATGCTAATTAACGCCCAATTATTAACGCCAAAAGAATTTGATCAGACACACATACACCCTTGGTACAAAGACGTTTATTTATATAAATAGACAACCATTTCAAAAATGTTCAAAAATATTTATTCTTTAACTCCCAACAATTTTGTTTAAATATTTCTAATGTACATACACTCGAAGTCTATACATTTATTATATAAATAATATGGAACAAAAAATATTTATTTGCAGTGAAATACATATTGATGGGACGCAATTGCGTACTCGGTGGTGTGACGATGATTACGGTCCCTATTTATAACAGAAGCATACCGAAGTGTCAGTGGGTAATTTGCGCAGCCGTTCAGAGGTCACCGATAAATCTTCATTACGTGGCGTAAATAGAACACTGTCAAGTTTGAGGCTCGCTCTGATTCCGTACAGATCGGCTATAATGCCTCCAGCGTTTGCTTTTAAAACGCGCTTTCTATTGTTATGCTTGGAAGGAAAATAACAAAGCGATCATGGCTTTGTCTTTATTGAATACATTTAGATGGAAAACTTATAATCTATATTATTACTTAGGTACATTAAGGTAAAAAAAGTACATGCCTATTTTTAGTATTAGTGGCTACTCAGTGAAAATATAGTAGTAAAATTGGGAGTTTAGAGTTTTATTAAAGTATATTAATTAGTAATATTATACATAACTAGCGGACCAGTTAAAAAAACTGGATCTCGATTAGTCAATCAGCGCCACCTACCGGGTCTTACTATAGCGAAGAACCATCCAGGTGATTCTATAAGTACAACGAAAAAAGTTCAATATCAGTAAAGCCGTTTAGGAGGAGAAGAATCACGAACACCGGAATTATATAATAATACTAGTGGGCCCGACAGACGTTGTCCTGTCCAAACTCGATTACGACGCCATCTACCGGGTCCAATTATATTTTAAAACCATCCAGGGACCCACTCATATATACACAAAAAAATTCATCAAAATTGGTCCAGTCGTTTAGGAGGAGTTCAGTCACATACACACGCACACAAGAAATATATATATTAAGATACCTACACACTAATAAAGATTTGAAGAAAGTATTAATATGATTTTAACTCATGCCGTTAACAACGAAATAAATTTGTAAAAGTGCCATAGTTAAGTTCTAGGTTCTAAAACAATTAACTTACAGAAAAAAAATAAAAGTTACTACTTACCATAGAAATAGAATCTACGAATCAGATATTTTTGTAAACTCATTAAAAATTGTCAGACGGATAAACTCTCACTAAAATCAAACAGCCGTGGAAAGAAGCAAATTTGAATTTTAATCTGTTGATGAATGGTTTAGGCATTAATGAATGTGACAAGAGTTGATACAATGTGATCGGTGGCGAAGCTGCTTTGTGTAGGGTACGATAGGGTAGGGGTGGGGAGGGACGGTATCACGCGATCACTAGCGCATTTCTGTTAATAGTCCCCAATCTTTTTATACAGCTACAGTTTAAGGTATAAGAGACTCGAGGGAGAAGTAGTGACTTAGCTGCATTTCAACAAATAAAATGTTTTTCTTCAATTAAAAGTACCTAATCAAAATTATTTCATATAATTAATAAATAACAAAAATTTGATGATAACTCAGTGGATGTGACGTCAAATACCGTTGGTTCGAATCCTGCAATGAGCTTGAGTGAAGGAAAATATCGTGAGGAAACCATAAAACGGTGGTAGGGTTCTTTGTAGTACCCGCCTGCCTGGTTATCACCCTCAAGTTGATAATCTGTCGCCAAACACCTATACCGGTGTGTTTCGGCAGCTGCACTTGAGAGCCAGTTCCAATCACCATCATCACTTACTATAATGAGATTGTGGTCAAACACAGATTAAACTGAGAAGAGCCGACAATAAACGCACGATACCTAAAACTAAAATATCATCTTCATAATAGGTACTTTGTCAAATTCATGATGACTTCCTCATCGCTTCAATGTTAAACAGCATCAAAGTATGTAACTAAGGAACAACAAAAGGTTGCAAAGTAGCTAACAACTTGAACCACGAGAGAGTGTCCCCTCAGAGAGGGTCAGTGTAACAGCGGGGGCCCGTTGACAACCCCAAAATAGAAAGGGCTTTCCGAGAAAACTTTGCGCTCCGTCCGCGCGTCCGCGTCCGCGTCCCCACTTTTATATGAGCTTCATAGAATTCCGCTTAGCTGCATTTTAGCACGATTTACAATATGTTGTATTTTTGTTTCATGTTATTTGTTTTGTTTTCACATGTCTAGTTTATTGTTTTAAGCGGCGGTACTTGCGTGCGGCCCTTGTTTACGAAAATATATAGGTATACCTACTGCAATTTGCAGTGGTTGACTTTCGCTAAAAATAAACAGTATTTTTTCCAAAATATTAATTTTTGCTAATAAATAAGTGTAAGTAATACATTTTACAGTCACAATTTTGCCAAAAATTTTCTAAATAGCAACATCGCTGCTAAATAATCTAAAGTTCCTAGCATGTTTACGAATAGTTTACATATTTTATTAGACCTCATTGTACTAGGTTGGGAACGTTATGTGTGTGTACTATCTGCTTGAGATGTATGACGCGGTGGTGAGCGGAGACGGACAGCGGCGCGGTGGTGTTGAGCATGGTGTGTGGGCGGCGCGGGTCTTTGTGCGAAGCGCGGGGCGAGACGCGCTGACGTCATTTCGCGCGTGCGCACTTCTAAACTCCTTGGTACACAGACCATACATGGATAACAGATGCTTCTGGAAAATTCTAGTGTGAAAAAATATTTATTTATGAATATGACCTACCTATATTTCAGACTATTATAAAATTTCAAAAGGTTAGGTATACCAATACATGATTTTAGAAAAGTATTTTAAAATTACTTGGTAGGTATTCATAATTTCAGGAATACGAGTATAATAGCGGGAGGTCACAAAAAGACAAATATTCAGACTAAAGTTTTCCTAACTAAACAATTAGTTATTGTTTAGTTAGGAAAACTTATAGTACCTATTAACATTGTAATGTTAAACAGTGTCATTGACCTAACTTTTTAAACTATAAGCTTAAGTCATGGCTTAAGTTGAAATATCTCTGTTTTGCGAGTATCCTATACACGGCAATCCGTGTCCGTGTCGTCGGCAGCGGGGAGACCAGTCGAGACGCTCGCGTGTTCTGCTTCGTCCGTCCGCTACGGGCCGCTACGAGGGTAGCTCGCAACTACGCCGCCGCTACGGATGCCTGTACTACGAAACCGAACAAATCACCCGTGTCTGTGACGATATTGAAATAAACGGAATTATTTAAGTGCGTGGGATGTTTTGTGCTACTTCTGTAACTCGAATTTAAGTGGTGAATTATAACAAACGCCAGCGAGTACCAGCATAAGGTGGGTGAATATTGAATAATGAGACTTGAATAGCTATTGAGTGCTCGGATGCGACTTGGTTGCTCTAATGTCAAGGACACCGATATTGATCAAGTAGCAGATATGAACTGCTTCAACATTGTTTACTTAATGTTCGGGCTGTTTGTGTTACGTCTTCGAGCCCTTAACGAGTATTTACCGAACGACACATCTACTGAACTTGTTATACTCAAAATTATATTCGTATTAAATAATCTACCTAACTGTATTAACCAAATAAATCGTTTAGCGTAAAAGTATATGACGTGCACAATGTATACCAAAAATAAACAGTTAGATGTAAAATATAACAAAGGGATGATGTTCCAAGTGGGGGTACGAATAATTGATGAGGTGAGGTGCCACCTTGCGTTACAAGCATCATGCATTAGAAATGCTCCATAATAAAAGTACTGCAGCCATTATGTGATGCTCACATTTAACCAAGAATTCAAATTTTGAATACATTGGTACTTATACAAATATAAGGCTCGTAATTAAAAAAGTTCAGAAGGGATCGTGGGCCGGCAACAAAGAGATTTTTTGCCATGTGGCATTAATATTTTTAATAATTGAATTCTGGCTTTGTTTAAATTATGATTTCAACGTGGGTAAAACTTTTAAAATACCCTTTATCGTTGTTAAAAATTCTTTATGTTCGTTTACATTAATCCTGCTTACTTTATGTATCATTTGATATTTAATTATTTTATAAATAGTTACTAAGATTCAGAGTACAAATACAGTATACAAACTTTGATTCAATATTTTTATTAGATAAAAAGCCGTTTGTTATACCGCTACTGTTATTTTTCATCATAATTTATTGGATCAACATTTCAAAGGCTTTGATTTATAATTACATAGGTAACAACGCGTCGGTGAGGTGCTCGAACCTCTATTCAGTGATCTTTCTGTATACTGAAATTGTGAAAGTTACAATTTTCATACGCTTGTTACCAACTTCGAAGGGTGCCTCCATACTATGTTTTATTTAGTTTTTTTTATAAGCTTTAGAAAGTTTGCGGATAAGGAAGCGATGTTATTCGTATTCATGTGTTTATTATTAGTTTTTATCATTAACTATTTTAGTTCCACTCTATCTCACTTCAAACTATAAAGATTTTTATTAGAAATGCGCTGATAAAAACGACAGTGATAGTGACTTACAACCAATAAGCAATAGTTATTTGTTATACAAGCTTACCGCGTGCTCATGACCGAGCAAGCGATGTATTCTAAAATAAAAATCCTGAGCGTTAACGAGGGAATCAAATGACCACGACGTGAAAAATCTTTGCACTCGAGTGCAACACGTAACTTTTCATCCCACCTCAGCGAGGAAATGACGAAATACAAAAAAAAAACATTTACAATCACAAGATACTTTTATTTCAGTTTAGGTATTAACTAGTACATTATGATAGGTAAGTGTTACAGAATAATCTTTAAATTATAACAAATAATACTTAGGTATGAAAAATTTAAAGTAACGTTGCTACAGTTACTTATTGTTGCTTTTAGCATTGAATACGTACTCCATACTCTTGGTCTCGGATAATTCAATAAAATATGCCAGCTAAACGTTTTCTGAGAAAGTTTTTGCTCCTTTAGCCAGTCGCCACGTGTTAAACATATCGTACTGTTTTAAACACTTCTTGCGTGATTGTTGAGGGAGAAAGCTCATTTGCGCATTATTAACAGTTTCAGTCAATTCTGTTGGCGTCAAATAAACTTCCTCGTCACTAGAATCACTCATTATAGGTTTTTCACTTTTCAAGTTTCTTGTTTTTAACCTAAGGTTTTAACAATATGACGAGAGAAGAAAATGGCGCTCGCAAAGCAAATTAAAAAAAGTACACCAAGAAGGTTCCGAGTCTCAGTTTTTAACAAATTAAAAAAGGTTGTATGATAAATTTGGTACATGGAGGTAGAAGTAAATAGGTTTAATGGTGTTTTGAATTCACAAACTTAGTGCACACGATGTTCTTAATTCAATTTACTTTATCCTCTAGCGGATAAAAACGGCTTTTGCACTCAGATATCGAAGAGCAAAAATACTCTTTCCGAGATGGGGGGATGAAATAGTGTATCACTCGGGCGCAAAATATATTTTTGCGTACGTAGATTGTATCATAAGGTAAAAGCGCCCTCGCCGTAAAAATAATATTTTTACGGCGAGGGCGCTTTTTTGAATCCAGAGCGAAGTGAGGGATTCTTTAGTAGAATCCTGAACGTAGCGAGGGATTCAAAGTACGTCGCCCGAGCCAAAAATATATTTTGCGCCCGAGTGATACACTCCACTTTTCATCATCCTCTATGAGAAAATAAAAGGCGCCTCATATTTTACTGTAATATTATTATTTAATAAAACATAGAGTAACAATTAAATTGAAATTAAATCGTTTCTAATAATAAAACAACTAAAAACTTATATTTACATTTGAGACATTTTTGCAATAGGGTATTATTTTACTCCATATGAGAAAAATCTAAAACTGTACAATTTAGATAGCGTCGCAGTCGGAAAATGTTAGTTTTAGTTTATAAAATAGCTTAATTAATTTTAAAATTAATTTCAAAGTTTTCGGTCTTTTTAATCTGTTTCTACACAGATTAAAAAGTCGATGATAGCTCAGTGGTAGTGACGTCGGACGCCGCGGCGAAGGTCGTGAGTTCGAATCCTACAATGAGCTTGAGCTTTTGGTGAAGGAAAACATCGTGAGGAAACCATAGCACGGTGGTAGGGTACTTTGTAGTACCCGCCTGGCTGGCTACCACCCTCAAGTTGAAAATCTGTCGCCAAAGACCTATTGGTGTGTTCCGGCAGCTGCACTTGAGAGCTAGATCCTTCTAGGCTTTGTGTGCTTACCACCTTCGGCCACATCATCACCTACCATAGTGAGATTGTTGTCAAACACAAGCCTATACAAAGTAAAAAAAAAAAAAAACAAGCAAAACAGTAGCCGCCATTATAATGACGTCATACGGTGCTGTATGTGAACTAAAAAGTGTCAACTGAAGTATTTTTATTATTATTTTTACACTAGTATTCATGCATTCAGGAACAGTACACTAATAAAAAGAATAATAGCTCATTTTTAATTTATAAAATTTTATAAGTCCAATTTAGACCAATATCAGCGCACTTATTTACTTGGAGAGACCAAATAACGTCACGACCGTAGAGTTACATGACGTCCAGCGTTTTCATCAAACTACTCCCGACGTTTGAAAATGTAAAATTTTGATGCATTTTTATGGCACTTATCGATTGAATAAAATTTTTGTGTTTTTTTGTGGCTTATTTGCACCTTAGGAACGAATTGAGTCATTTTTCAAAAAAAAAAAAATATTTAGCCGGCGGCGCGATTATAGGCCGTCGTACCAGCCAGTCTTTATTCAAACAATGTTTGCGTTCGATTTCTTTGGCGCTGAACAATAAGATGTTCCAAATTCAAGAAGTGATAAGTGCGCAGCAAAGATAATTGCGGCGCACTTATCACTATAAAGAGGATTAAAAACTCATTACTGCCTGCTAAAAGTTTCTTATAGAAAACACCACCTTTGGGTGCACTTAATGGCGAACCCGACTTGGTTCGCCTTTAAGTACTTTTCGAATAGATGGAATGAAAAAGATATTAATTGGCAAGGTTCTTACATTAACACGATAATAATTCCTTTGAATAATAGGGTATTCCTACTATATGTGTTGGATATTTCGAAATTGCATATTTTCGAAACCCATGCTAGGCAAACTTTGAAACATGCTCGATCAAAATATAGGAGAAACATATATTTTTTGTCGCGAATTCGGAGTTGGTCCCATGATTAAAGTTGTTCAGCTTAACGAACCTAAAATAGGTTTTGAAAATATACCATTCCGAAATATCCACCCAGTACCTAACTATAATATAAAAAAGGTGTTTTTGAAGGCTGAAAAGGATTATATTTCTCATTTTAGCTGTATGTACCAAGTAAATGTCGACGTTCAAGCACGGTACTGCCGTCGCCTTTCACACAAATTCTTTATGTAAAAAAAATATCTTTTAAAATATCAACGCATATCGGTGCTACGAACATTCTGCAGTTAGGATGGAGTGATCTAATTAACATTTAGCACCATAGCATCGACATGAGCACAAGCTGATTGCCAGTACGGCTTCCATCATGGTCTTTTCGTTTAGACTGACGTGCCTATAATTATGTGCTGGAGCCATAGAGAGCAAATGCGAGGCATTTGTACCAAGTAGACCATCTGCTTACTTGTATACCTTTATAACATAAAAAAATATAAAAATGAATTCTTTAATATTCAAATAAGACATCAAATGAAGCAGAAACGGCGATACACATGTATAGTATAACCATAGAATCCTTCATAGATTGCTTGCATAGGATCTGTTCTCAATGGTGTCGGTAGGTGCCGGCGGGTTGTGTCGGGTGCAGATGAATGCAAGTCGTTACGCGGAGTGCACACTAAATATACTGGGGCGTTCTACTGCCCTCATGAGGACGGTACCGAGCATAAAAACATTTTTTACATTTTTTTACATACACGATTTTTTGTATTAAAACGATTACCAAGATTTTTATAACAAGACGTTTAAAACGTCCAAAGTCAATACGTGGAATACTTATTGTTTCGTGATTTTCTGTCTTTATGTTCGTCTCGTGCGCGATATGTTGTACGTTCCAAATATTCCAAAAAATATGAAGGTTTCCCAATTTTTTGTGTGATTGAATTGTAACATACCTATAGTATCTTATAGTATTTTGATAGGTATAGGCAGTACATTAATAAGTTACTAGTTATTCAACAAAATAATGAAGTTCTTTTTTTACGAGCTTATTATAATGTCTTTGACCCGCTTACTCATGCCACATTTTCCAATAAACGTCATATTTTCGTACATAAAATGAGTTTTCCTATACAGTTATACCCATTCTCAGATCACTTATCGTAATAAGAAAATATGTCGTAAAAAGGTTTGTGTGCTTTCCTACTCTCCTACACATCAAGCGTCGTTCGAGCGTGGAGTACAAATAAATATAAGACTCAATTTAACGTTATTACAATATTATTTTACGTAAATATCCATAGTAATAGGGATATTGTGAAACAAATATTTCGATTATTTTGTGTTCGTGTAGCTGGGGATGTAAATCTAACTCTTGGTCAGTTTCCAACAACAGAATTTAATGCTGTTACAGATGATATTTTTATTATTTTCAAATAACTTTTGAATAATAATTTAATCTCGAGTTCTATATAATTATAAAATATTTTAAAATTTTATTAAGGAAATGTTTTATCTGCTCGCCCACCAAGTATTGTGCTATTTTTGTTATAGGATGTAGTGTATTGGAACGATAATACATTACCATAACCAATGGGCTCAATTTATCGTTCCCTACATTCAAAAAGGCAAGGGTGCGTCGGTCTCGTGACGGACCCGCGGGGCGACACGCACGCTTCGGGCAAATAAAGGGTCCGTGCAGCCCTACCTATTGCAATACGGATTTAGCATTTCGGCATTAGCCTTTGAGCACGCGCCCGATTGAATTGAGAATATTGTCACAGTATAAATCTAGATTTTGTCTTAATAGTTCGTAATAAAACTATCAACATAAAACTACATTACTACGTCCATTAATGTCGTGAACCCTTTCAATTTAAGTCTTTACTAAACGTAGTAGTTTATCAATTTCGTCACAATACGTGTAATAATTTTAGAAGCAGGATAACAATAACAAGAATATGCTCATAAAATGTTCTGGCTTGGATCTGTAGAGGCGGACATGAGAGTTAATCTTACAATTGAGGATGCAAAGTCCTGCCTGCAGTGAGCAAACTAGAGAAGATTGCTTTGAAAGAATCCTAGTGTGTGCACTCCCATACACTTTATTACAACATAATAACAATAGTAGCTAAGTACAAAAGACTTTCTCTGTTATTATGATTAAATGAAACAATTCAAGAAAAAATAGAATTGACATGGAACTTTGAGTATCGAAGTAAACTGTTATGTAGGTAGAGAATTGAAGTTTCGGGTGTCGCGTCATTTCCGAATCTGACTCGTCTCATGCCCGTAGATGACCACTTTTACTTTAGTGTATGGATTTCGCTTTTTCTTATGCATCAATTTGTTTGTGTAAAAGAGACAAAAGATTTGAATCCTTGAGTCGGTAACACTCTGGTATAACCCGAACATCTTCAAACTAATATTGTCTGTCAGTTTCAGGATAGGCGGTGTGGTGTAAGGACCCTCCGAGATGATTCTATTTTTATCTGTGAAAAGTTTTTTTTTAGTATGGATTATACTTGGAATTGTAAACCAATTAAATAACTTAGAACGTTTATTATCTAGAAAACAAAGGTTTATAACAAATGTACCTACCGAGTTATTTATTTTGAAGTAGGTACACATTCCAAATGTTTATAAAATGAATATTTTTAACATCCGTCATTTTCGTATTAGGTAGGTACATTATAATACACAGACAATAATATAAATATATGGACTTAAAAAAAAGTAAGTATTATATTACATACATTAATTAGCATCAAAATTTACGAAGAAGCAGTGGGCTGCATCCAAACTAGGTAACCGGTGACATAATAATACTAAAACATGATATTTACTACTAAAAGTTTCTGATAAGAAAATATATCAGAATGCCGCTGGAAATATCATTTGCATGATTACTTTTGTACCTTGAATTATGGTTTACTGACAATAAATGCGCTACAGGCAAAAAAAATGATTTGATTTTTTTTTATCGGCCTAAGACTGGTGTCAAATTTCGAATTTCTCGAGTCAGCAGGTTATACATCAGTGCTCATCCATGGTAACTGCGATTCCAAAAGGGCTTTCTATAATTTGTTTTTTGGTCTCATTCTTTCATTTACTCGTTCGTGAACCTTGTGTTTTACGAGTCGACAAGGAGCTCGAAATCGAGAGACACTTTATCGTTCAGTGTACTTGAGGGACTTAGTGGTCCAACGGTAACTCCAAGCCATTTGTGCTTTTGAATATTTCTTGCCTTTAGTAAATTAACAGAATGTATGGCATGTAATATATTTTTGTAGGAAATAATGATTTTCTTGTTGGTTCGAGAATAGTCTCTCTAGTAGTTATAAATGTGGTGTTATATCTCTATACGTTTGTATATTGCTCTCAACTTTATGAATAGAGTGCAATAGTAAAACCTTTTACGAGGATCGTAAAAATGAAAACTTTTTAACTTAGGAAACGTATTGTATTAGATATTCTCCAAAGTTGATGCTTTGTACTGAAAGACTCTCGGAGGATTTTTAACAATATTTTCATGCTAAGTGCCGTCAAGTCAACATTTGAATGGAAATAGAAAAAGTTTTTCCTTCGACAGATTTAACAAGCGTTTTAGGCGATATAAAGATTAATCTATTGTCTTTGTAAGAAAAAATAATGACAATACGGTTTGTTTCATATAAATTATTGTTGTAGTATGTTACTCTACAGCTTTACCCACATAGCAGTTGAAGTTCACAAAATCCTTTCTGACATTATAATCATTACAAAAACATCCGTTACGTTTCTACGTCTTCACAGGACTTATTTCACATTTGATATGAACGCATTGAGCCCCAGAGTTATCCTTCTTTCTATTTTTTGAGCAGAGTACAGACAGGGCAGTGGGTATTCAATTCAGCCGGCATGGGGGTTGCGTTCATTTCGGTTTGAGCACAACAGGTAGGTTCAATCGATATTTCCGGACGGTACCTACTCGAGGGGAGGTCGTGCAAACAGACGGACGAATGTTTAGAGGCGACAATTATGCGATGTTCGAGTGTCATACAATTATATTCTTGCAATTTTTGAAAAGTACATAATTTGTTTTCGATTTCGGCTGAAAGAAAATAAAGTGCCTAATCACAATATAGATATTATTTTAATGGTAGCCTCTAAAATTATCTAAGACATAAATTTATGTTTTTTTGAAAAAAAGTTACCACCAAAATACCCTTAATGATAAATCACATAATATATTAGGTACTTACAGTATAATGATATTTTTTTATCATCCGAAAATCAAAATTTTTAAGAGATAAATTCAAAAGGTTTCATCATATGCTAGCCGACCACAATGACACAATGTGATTCGGTTCCATTATCCTAATAGCTTCTTAAAGTTAGTAACTCTATCCTCAGTCAACCGCTCGCGGTAATCCATCCACGAGAGCTCGTTGGAGGCCCGAGGAAAAATACGCTCATGTACCCTTCGCTAGAGGGTTCATAACTCGTAGGGACAAGGGTAACATTTACTTATCGACGTGGAAAAGGTTCTATAATACATTTGGACGCGTTCCGCATCTCATCGTAAAAAACTAACTTTTTATTTGTTCCACAGATGCGCCGGAAAACTCGCAGTTGCGAGTGTAAATTTGCGGAAACAATTTTTACGGATAACGAGTAAATTCTCATAATATGTGCGCGTTCATGTATGTGTGTGGCGCATTTGCGAATCATACAAATGCTCCACGTTTCACATGTGAAATAGAATGGCGTACGAAATGGAATTTTTCAGTAAATAGGAAAATTTTACTGAGCAATGGATAGTGCCTATTAAGTATGTAGGTGGATATAAGTATTTAGTAGGAAGTGGACTGAAGTTCTTTAAGTGGACTTGAGGCTTGTGAGATATTTAATTAAGTTCATAATTAATATATCCCTTTAATTTTTCTAAAATATAGGTATTTGCGATATAGACTGAAGAAAACATTAAAAATAAAATTGAAAATTATGGCCACTAAACTAATCGAAATAAAAGCTGCATGATTGAAAATGACGGATAAATGAAGCTATCAATTAATTTCAAATTGATCGTGATAATACATGCCTAGTATACAGTAGGTCTATAATGAAACAATAGCAATTTTCAGTACAATGATGACTAATTATATTGACAATGGTTGTGTTTGCAGCCTAATTCAGAAGCTTGAAAATCTGTTTTCTCTAATTTGTGTTTGAAATGAGAGAAATCATTTTGTTAAATTTCACAAATAATTAACAAGAGCGATGACCGCTGTCTCTTTAAGACGAGATATTTATTACATTTTTCTCGATAAAAAATATTATCAAATAAAAAGTGAAATAATTTGATACGTATTAGGTAATAATATCTAGGTTAGGTTTGAAAATTTCCTTCAAAGTTTTAAAAGACACAATGATGAAAATAAAATTATTTTAAGTCCAGCCGTTATTTCTGTTAAAGTAAGAAATTATAATCAGCATGATTTATTTATATATATGAAAACTAGCTTTCCGCCCCGCGGTTTCACCCGCGAACCCATATTTAATCCCCTTAGGAGTGGAATATTCAAAAATCCTTTCTTAGCGGATGCCTACGTCATTATAGCTATCTGTATGCCAAATTTTAGCCCGATCCGTCAGGGGTTTGAGCTGTGCGTTGATGGATCAGTCAGTCAGTCACCTTTTCCTTTTATATATACACAGATATTCCACTCATCTATGTCCGTTCCGATTAGTCCAGACATTTCTCTTGAAATGAAATTCACGTCAAACGTATTGAGCGAATAAAGTCACCTGTCGCGTGTCTAGCGAGTATTCCTTTTTCAAATGCACAGGTAGGCAAAAATAAAACGATCCAAAATGTCTGAGCTCGCAATGCATCCTGAATGACATTTGAAATGTTCCGCATGTGACGGCAGGCCACATTTTGTCGACGGGCAGCAGTGCTCCGTGCTCTACAACCGCATGTTCTGACGGCGCGTAGATCACCCAATAGGGTTGCTCGGTTTGTATTTCCTTTATTTGCTGTTTTATGTTCTGTAGCTTGCTTGTTTGCTTTTAAATTTTTGGTTTGAAATCTATTCACAATATTTGTTATAGCAAGAAAGAATATATTTGCATACCAACCGCTCTTATCAATAACTTAAATTATTAGGAAGATATTACAAAATATCTTTAATGGTAATTTATTAAGTTAGATTTCTCTAGAAATATTTGTTTAGTATTAGATTTTCAGCCCTAACTGGTAGAATATTGTTGTCGTTTGATTCATTAGAAGGAGGCGAAGGGTAGGGTTGACACAATTGTGCGTTAACTCGGTCGGATTGCCCGTCTACGCTGATTTAACACCGTGTGTGTTTTCGCTTTGATTACCGCTCATCATTTGCCTATTTAAGCCGCTTATTTACTACAGGTAAGGATTATTTACTACTTAGTTTTGACAGAACGTATTTGAATTTGAGTGCGTTCAATAATATAATGGAGGTAAATGCTATATAATGGTTTTCTTTGTGTTTAAGAGTACGGTATATAAAGAAAAGAAAGAAAGAAAAGGACTACACACTTACTTACACTTCAGAGGTTATAGGAACTTTTAGCAAAATGTGTCTGATATTAAACAAAGATAGTAATAATTAACCATATTAGTTGACTGCAAATCAACAATTTTAATAAGGAAAGTATCAAAAAAGGTTACCAATTTTGTTAAGTTTTCTGTCTAGGCCACTGTCAAACAAATTAAAAAACGTCAGAATTTTATGCATACCCTAGCTGTTTTTGACAACCCTAATTGACGTTGTTATAACCGCCGTGAATCACCAAGTCCATAATTTTGTTTTATATCTCTCGCTGCCTTTCTTTTGTACTAAACTCATGCTAACTAATAATTAATTAATTAAGTCTTCGACAGAATTAAAGAACTTCGAAGTTAGTAAAACATGTAAGCGGTTAGCAGTCAAAGTTTAAAGAAAGAAAACGACAACTTTTTTGTATTACATTTTTGTATGTAGCTGAAATAAAACATTATTAAAACAATGAATTCCCCTTCGAGTACGTAAACTTTGCAATTGTAACGAAAGGGTGGGTTTTGGAAATTGTGTAGTGTCTGGGGGCGGTAGGGGTCGCCAATCGATACGCACCCTATTCAGCACGGGCCTAATATACCCCTAGCTCAACGATACACCCGTTCGTAAGGAAACCAACTGCAAAAACCAAATATCTTTTCTAGAATCGACATCGATAAAAGATTTTTAAATATGATCTTGACTCCAGTGAAGGTTTGCTGAAGTTTTGAGTGTAAGATTATTATTTGCTATAATTTGACAAATATTCACAAATGTGATAAATTTTACACTGTAATATAGTATAACTAGCTGTCCCCCGCAGTTTCAAAAATTCATAAGAATCGGTCGAGCCGTTTCGGAGGAGTTTGCAGACAAACACTATGACACGAGAATTTTATATATTAGATAATATAGGATTTACACAATACAATTTGTTAAATGGCATGAAAAATTTAGGTTTTAAGAACATCAAGTAAACAGTCAGTTAAGTTCCATTCAAATTAAATAATATATGAGTCACTGTACTTTATTCATCAAATTTTAAGCTTGTACCGTTATCTATTATAACAAAGGGGAGGGGGACTACCGCAAATGAACACCATTAAAATTGTCTTCCAACACGCCTTTGAACCAATGACAACTTCTAAATTGTTGCGAAATGTATATTTTTACAATATAAAAGGAAAGAATTTGAAAATACTCTCGTGTACAAATGATAAACGATGACACGAAACGGTTATTAAAACATTTTTCATATTTTCTTTCATTATTTCTTCACCGCTTTGCTTGGAATGGTCTTGGGTAAATTTATAATGGGATAAACCCATAGATGAAACAAACACCAATATTTACTTACATTTCTCGTCACGCAATACATTCTCTTCATACCTCTTTGTTGAAGGAGGAAAGTTTCATTATTTTCTTTCAATATGATCCAGAAAGACGATTACGCGTCGTCAAGGCATTGTGCTCCATTGAGGGTTGGTGATACAGATCGTATTCCCTGTAATAACGTGGTAAAGCGAGCACACAGACATTTATTTAAGTCTTCGAAACGTTGGCTTCCGCTCGAACGACGTGTACTTTTATTATACAGTGGTTATTTATACCTATCATATAATATGATCAGATAATATGTCGTAGCCGAAGCTGACGAATCGTCAGTTATTTTCATTTGGATCTCAGATTGTATTTGCCATGGTATAAAATTGAAGTAAAGTTATTTATTTATTTATTCATTTTTATTTATTTAATACTAGCTGTCCCCCGCGGTTTCACTCGCGTTCCCGAGAAAAAAATCTGTTCGATTCTTTAAAATTTTCTTATATACAAACCTTTTCCTGACAATAACGAACACATAAAAGAAAGATTTATCCAATTTGGTGCAGTCGTTCGGAAGTTATGCACGTACAAACATTTCGGCGATCCATTTTTATATTATAGATAGATATGAACGAAAATATATTTGCTTCAATATGTGATAAGTATTTTTTAAAGCGGGGAGTGGGTATAGAGCTTGAGAATTTTAATTCACTGGAATGAACTGTTTTTTTCAGCTTTATCATATAATTTTCTTCCAAAAGCTTTAGAGATATCGCGGAAGCGCCGGTTATAGCTCGGTCAGTTTTGGAAACTTCACGAGACATCTTGTTGATGCAATTAATCAAAGTGCGCGACGCTTTCAGAAATGAGGACTCGTCGCAAAACTTAGTTTCGTTATAGTTATAGCACACGGAGGTACACCTGCGGGCGAGCCGCAGTTGCGTAGAAATCTTTATATTTTCATAGTTAATTTTCGATAAATTAAAATATCAGCTATTACGCACACCTCGGTCATTCGCCAGCTAGGCTTGGCACAATAGACAAGTTTTAAATTATTTTGATTTGGTAAATCTTTTGACTTTTTTACGCCCTAGCGCTACTTTGGGCGGTTTGTGAAGCAGGTTTCTGAAGTAGTAAACATAAAATTTAATTGCTGAATCGAGATGCTTATCACAGTTATTTGTAACATAAACTTATGTGAGTAATTACAGTTTCATTGAAAATTATTTCTTAATCAGTATTTTTATTTTATAATCAATATAGGCTTCAAGCTTATTAAGTACCTTTTTTTTGTTTTGTATAATGAGACGTGCGGCTGCACCGACGCCGACACGCGGCGGCGTCATCGGCGATGTCTACGGAAAACTGATTTCCTGCACGTCTAGACATGTTCCCCTCAGGCCTAATCCCAAATTGTATTTTATCAAACATTGTTTACTAACTTTACTTAGTTTATGACTTATTTTTGAGGCTTTTATATTTATTGATTATGATATGATTAGACATTAAAACTACTTACCTTAATCTCATCATTAAATATTTCTGTAGATGCTTTAACATAAACGAACAGTATGTCGAACATAAAATGGGCGTACCTACTTGGTAGTATTTTAAGGCATAATTTATTATCTTCTAATCTGTAAATATTATATGTCCCTTTTTAGGGTTCCCTAGTCAACTACCTTATAGTTTTGTCATGTCCGTCAGTCCGTCTGTCTGTCATGCTTACCTAGTGACTACTTTTAAATGTTCATCGTCCGCGGTTCGCGGTCGCGGGGTAAAAACCCAAGTCGAGTATAGTTGCCCCACCCCGGTCGAGCCATTGATCGGGATCAAAAATTTTGTTGCCAATCAGGTTCAAAATAAGTGATAAGTTCTCAAATGATGTGATGCGCAGCGTCGTAGAACTGAAAGGCTAATTCATACCTCAAAACATTTCAATGGTGCGCATATTTCAAGATCCAGTGGTCTACGACAATGGCAGACAAAGCGACATTGAATGCATAAAACCAGTCATATGACGCACACATACGGCAGGAGGGCCATTGAGTGACATTACAAAAGGTATTGTGTGCCCGGACTAGTTTATCTCATACCTATTCGTTGAGACAGGACTTGTTCCGCGCTGATAACACTCAAAACGTCCGCCAGTGTATTTGTAAAGCCCCGTAGTACTGATAAAATAGAATCGTACCAGGACCTATCTCTTTGAGAATAGGTATAACCTATTCTCAATCTGATTATCGGTATGCTAGGTCTCTTTGGTTTACAGTAAAGTATCCATATACATATGTAGTTATTATCAAGCATAAATGTTTTTGAATGCATTGCATGGTTCATCTTGAAGATCTCTAATAGTTGACCATTATTAGTAGTTCTGAGAAATCAAAAATGCCTTCAAGAAAAGTAATTCTATCCTAATTTTATATGCTACATGCATATAAAATTAGGATGATATACTTTTCTTGAAGATGAACCATGCAATGCAATCAAATATACAAAAATTAGGAATAGGAATTTATATGTATTACATTAATTTGGAAGGAATGTTCCTTTTGTGACGTAATTGTGTAATTAGAAAGGATTTTCAGAAATTCCATATAAAATAGGAAATCGCGGGTGAAACCGCGGAAAGCTAGTTAGGTAATTTATAAAATGACTGATGTATTAAATCTTGCCAATAACGTCAAGTTTAGTGTCGGGTATCGGATAATTATCTCGGTGTAACACAGTGGAAATTGAAGGATACGTACCTAATTGGACAAAAATAAAACAACTTATTGTAATGAGGCTATGCAGGTATGCATCACGCACGCGTGATATATTTTTGCGAAATTGTAAACTGCGATGTCTGCGATGTCTTATAAACTGGCGAAGTATGTCCCAGAGATTTTGAGAAAATAAATAACTTGAAATCGGCGAAGTATCCAAGTGTATGAGAACTTTATTACTATTTGGCATTAAATGTGGTATCAGATTTAAATTTTCGACAAAAGTCAATATATTTCGGACCTCATATTTATTATGCATGCTCTATAATCATTCGACGTTACAGTACGATATGCCGTAGGTAGGTATACGCAAAAAACAAGGTATTTTCACCTACTTTTTTATATAGATATAATTGAAAGTCAACATTTACAAACAGTATTGGTTAAGTAAATGGATGAATTTAACCACTTTTTAAATTTCTAGCTTTCTGTTACGGCTTCATTCCCTTGGCCAGCTTTGAAAAGCGTTTCATTATTTGTACCAATTAACTTCAAGTTACAAACTCTGTACCATAGAAAAGATATGTTTTTTTTAAATTAAAAATTAAAATCGCCTTCCCACCAACCAAGGACCTTATTCATATCTTTAAAATGCTTAATTATTTAATTTCTTGTTGCAAGAACTATTAACACTGTTTCAAAGCTATGTGCTAATAAAATATTTTATTCATACTTACATGCAATTTGCTAACTCGCGATTCCTTATATGCCTCTTAAAATTACGTTTTAGAATAAAATAAAAATTGTTTTAAAATATAACCCATGTGGATTGATTCTACTAGCGATACTGAGCAAATTAACTTCTGGAATTTGGTAAACAAATAAAAAAGAAAACGATTATAACGTAATTGTTGAACAATGCCTAAGCGTGTGCAAAAATCAATGTGTCTAGTTGGTAAGTAACCCTTAGTGCGCGTGTCCAACTCGTACTTAGCTTATTTTTAGGGTTTCGTGGTCAACAAGGAGGGTTCCTTATAGTTTCGCCATGTCCGTTTGTCTGTCTGCAACTTAGCCCAGATACTCTTAGTACTAGAAAGCTGTAATTTGACATGGATATACATATTAATCATGCCGACAAAGTGGTAAAATAAAATCTTGAAAACATTTTTTTTAGGGTATCTCCTCTACACGTAATGTGGGGATGTTTTTTTTTCTCGTCTACCCCATGGTGTGGGGTATCGTTGGATAGGTCTTTCAAAAATATTGCGGGTTTGTGAAAACAACTTTTCGATTCTGGGATCCGTTTCCGTTTGTAGTGCAAATTTTTGTTAGTTAGATACTATAATATTTTATCTTATACTATGAAAAGAGAAGCAACTACCTACCTTCACTGGCCGAAGGTGGTAAGCACACAAAGCCTAGAAGGAACTGGCTCTCAAGTGCAGCTGCCGGAACACACCAATAGTTTAGCGACTGATTTTCAACTTGAGGGAGGTAGCTAGCCAGGCGGGTACTACAAAGTACACTACCACCGTGTTATGGTTTCCTCACGATGTTTTCCTTCACCGAAAGCTCAATCTCATTGTAGGATTCGAACCCTCGACCTTCGCCGCAGCGTCAGACGTCACTACCACTCAGCTATCTTCAGTATTCCGGAAAATGAGGGTGTAGGGATTTTATGTTTCTTTTACCATATAAGAGCAATTGTCACCATCGCGTTTATGTGTAAATGTTTGGAATTAAATATAAAACATTGAACAAAGTATGCGTCTCAAAGAACCTTCAATATTGTTCCTTATACGTATATTATGTTTGTGCTATATACTGAGTAGGTATAACTGAACCCAATTCGATTTTGTCAAACTAGGTACCAAAAATATATAGAGTTGGAAACTAAATTTAATTAAAATTGTTACTTTTCGCTCCCACGCGATATTAAATCTCACTTTGTTGTCAAAACAACGAATGGAACTTTAATTTATTTTTGGAAAGCAGAACTAATTTTCCCGCAAAGCAACATTAACAATATGTCATCGCAAATTATTATATGCGCGTATATTTATACGCTTGTGTTGTGGTTCAACTATAGCCTAAAGGCTCTGTGGTTTTGTGTCAGAAATTCCGCACGAGTATGAGTTCCAACCAAATACTGCCTATGTGTTCATAAATGAATTGGTATTTCTTAGAAAATTATTACTTCAGTGCCGTTATTTAGTATGTCGTACCGAGGTCAGAATTTATTTAGTGTAGTTATATCGAAAAGATTTTCATCTTTTCGATATAACTAATATAATGTCTAGTACATTTGATCTATATATTTTTTGTTTATTTCTTACCAAGCTATTATAGCATTAGTAGGCATTACTAGATAAGCAAAGCAAACAATGTAGGTTCTTATTTTTCGTTCGTGTTTCGGCGGTTTTCAATTGCGTTGAAACAAAAATCACTTTTATGCCGGAATATTTTTTTTTCTACGCAAAGTGTTTTTGAGAAAGAGAACTGCAATCTACTTTGGGACATAATACAACAACTTTGTAAAAGTATAGACGTGGAATTTGAAAAAGCACTTACGGTTTATATATTTCAGCGCGGACGAAGGTGTCGTATGAGCCGTAGGGGCCTTTTTGACACACAAGATTAAGCCTTTTTCAATCGATTAACTTTCGAATCGTTATACAATGTGTATAAGCTTTATCTTATATCCTCCCAAGATAACTACGTAGGGAAATAAAAAATATTCTTGGATTTTCACTGCGTTTCTAAAAATTAACCTTGTTTTTATCATTGAGTATTGAGTTATATGTAGTTTAAAATATAGTCATTGATAGCTGTTCTACCGTGCTCTCAATCTTTATCTATACAATTCCAGGAAAGACGTACCTGGTAAGGTAAGGAAGTGTTTAGACTTTGGTCTCCCTTCCTCGATAATTTTGCTACGACCACCGTCACGTCTTTTTTTATTACAACTAAACCGTTCTATTACGAGTCATCAATACAGTCTAATATTTGTCCACAGCTATCGTTAGACCGCTTTAAGTCCGTTTCAAGATATTTACGAAATATTTTTAGTAGATTGAGGATGGTATTTGCCGATAGGTCCCAAATACCCAACATAATATAGGATGTTGGTTCCCAAGCCGTCTTCCGCACGTTCTACCCACGTCACTGTCACACCGCATACTGTTCATGTGCAAACAAAGCGGCCGGCATGGAGGATAAATGGAGAATTGGTGTAATTGAAATTTAAGTCAAAGAAAACATTTTATTTGATATAATTTAAACCAAAATTAGCTTTAACACTTATTTTAGAAAGTACAGAATGAAGAATCAATTAAGAATAAAGAGAAGCAAATCATGTAAATTGTATTCTGCGAAAGAAGTTATTTCTAACTAAGTAGGTAGGTACTTACTTCTACATCTTGGAATGTAAATAAAAGCTTGTTCGGCTTACCAATAATTTTAATAACAACTACAACTTACTAGTCTTTCCATGAAAAATACGGTTTTCATAAAAACATTACAATATTATTTACTTCAATTCCATCGTTTCCATGAGCTTTTGTTTAATAGCAGTATTAAAAACACACCTTTTCGATAGAAAATGTTATCTAACGTAGTTCTATCAAACATTTTCGACACGTAGGGTCGACGCAAACCATGTCTACAATATAACCTCTTTCTTTATACCCTGCGTAAACAAGGGGCTATATTAACACATGAACCCCTTATAGGATTGGGTTTATTTGCCGAAGCAGAAAAAGAATGAAGAAATATGGGCTTTTAATGGGATTACCTTCTTATAGAGGAAATGGACCTTGGTAAATTACTTGTCGAAAATCTGGTGACATTATATAAATCTTATTTAGAACCATATGAATATGTAATCCCCTATAAAATCTTCAGTGCTAGTTTATTTTGTGTTTTTGAGTTATTGCTTTCAAATTCTTTATTCTTTATTTGCCCAAATATGGTATTATAAGCTGTTATAAACAAAAATGTTCAAAATATTCAAATTTAATTTATTCATTTTCAAATCTTAATAAAATATGAATAATATAACGGTAGATAATTTTGCAAGTACATACAAACCTTGTTATTTTTCTTCGAAAATATTATTATTATATTATGGAAACCTATTCATATTAATCCGCCCACGGTGCCACACTGTACCTAGTACCTATAGTGTATACCTAATAAACAAATAACTTGTTATTCGAAATCGTGAATCAATGTTCGAAATATAAATATGCAAATTGTTAGTAATCATAATCATGTAATTAAATTAAAAACTACCAGGTATTCATGAACAAGTACATACTTGTGTATCCATAGTAAATAAAAGTTTTATAAAGTCTGTCTCGCTATTGTATCTTGTTCAGGGAACTGTGAAATTAAATAAGCAAGTAATCCTTTCCTAAGTCAGACAAGGTGATAGGCCGTTTAATTCAAACCCTACTCCGCCATAGATGTTTATATAAACATTTTGGAATTACTAGAGTGAGTGAACCAACCTATAAGTACGTACTAGGCTTATAATTAAGTAAACTCTAGCAACATTATTTATGACGTGGTTTTAAATACTTAAACGAAATTAGTTACTATTTACTTACAATTAAATTGTTTTCAGAATGAAAGAAAATGTTTTACTGACATAGTTAAATTTATTTAAAATTGTTATTTGAATTATCCAAGTTTTATCTCTAAATAATTAATAGAAAACAAAGCTATTTGGCTCTGTCTGTTTCTCCGATTACTTCTTCTAAACCACGCAACAGATTTTGATACAGTTTTCACTAATTGAAAGAGCGATAAACGAGGAAGGCGTGTGTGTATAAATTGCGCCCGTGCAAAGCCGGGTTGGGTCGCTAGTATTTGATGAATTGAACATTTAGGTAAATACTACACCTACTCCACTTTTTAAATTAGAATAAATTTTTCAACAATACATATTAAATTTGTAGATTCTTAACATCATTTCCAAACGTAAAATCAAATTTTATATAGTGACACTTTTCCCAGTGTTAGTGTTAAAAGCAAAAACCGGGATTGCGTTTATAAAACAATGTGCCGCCGCCCGCACTGAAAGCGGGTTAAAAATATTGTTGAGCATATGTTCGCACGTACCGGCGTGAGTATTCTAGGGTTAAGTGCTACGATGTTTAAGTTAACCCTTTTAGTTGGTGAACAAAGGGCGGGTCGTAAACACGGGGTGCGCGGTGCTGAGGCCAGTAGGTAGGTAGGTACTTCAGCCACCCGTGAATCTGTTATTGCGTAAATGTTAATTTGCTTCCAAATTGTTTTCTTTGCACCTGAAAATTTCAATTATGCAGGCTGGCGAAGGTTTTTGGTTAAATAAATTGCATTGTGCTACGACTTTCGCAATTTGTGTGTTTATTTTCTTTTGTTTCATTCGCATTCACTCGTTATAGCCAGGTGCACTATATTTTATAATATTTTTTTTAATAACACACTGGATTTGTTAAATTTCTTAGAGAGAAAAGTTATTTCAGATTAGAGGTTAAGTATATCAAAAGTAAACGAATAAAATGGAATGAACAAAACTGCCAGTTAAAAACTAACCCTATTTACAAAGGTCTCAAAAGAATACTAACCTAATAAAATGCCACTAAACCAAAAACAAACAAACTAAACTCCGCTTCCCTTGTCTCAAATTAAGAAATATACTATCTTCATTCTTGGTGGCCGAGAGAAAATATAAAATGGATAAACTGGTGGGGAGGAGTGGCTAAAAGGGACATAGATGTGTAGGTAAAGCCTCTCCCGACGGTGTCGGGGTTAAATCTAATTTTTCCCCCGCTAATGCCCGCCTGCCCCGCCTTGCTCAAGGTTGAGTGAGCGCGAAAATTGTAACTTCGCACACAGAGACCAACTTAGAACGTGGGAGTGAAAAAGTACATTCGTATCCGCGGAGGTTTTAGGTTCCATTATGTTTACTATAGGTACATACTAGTAAGTTGCTTCATATTTATTCTATACTAGCTTCCGCCCCGCGGTTTCACCCGCGTTCCCGAGGGATCTTGTGTTTTCCCGGGATAAAAAGTAGCCTATAGCCTTTCTCGATAAATGGGCTATCCAACACTGGAAGAATTTTTCAAATCGAACCAGTAGTTCCTGAGATTAGCGCGTTCAAACAAACAAACTCTTCAGCTTTATAATATTAATTTAGATAGAAGATTTTCATAACATGTTTCGAATCTTGAAATTACACAATAATGTAGGTACTTAGAGTACAGCATGTCTAGGCATTAAAGTTTATAATTATAGATGCCTCCTTGTACAAACAAATATATTGTTTAGTAATTATATAGTTAAGTATATTTTTAATGTTTTTTTTTTTGGAATTATATTTTGTACTTATTAAAAATATTGTTTAAACCACGTTTATTTAAATAGCCCTGTGATAAGTTACTTCCGTAGTCACCAGAAAAAAAAAAATGAAATCATGCTCTTATGTAATAGCTGAAAATGTTTTTAAGTCATTAATAATTTTGAAACTATTTCCAGGCAATATAAGCAATTCTTATTACTAAAGTAAACGAAAATCCTCTTTGATTTTTTTTAAGACGGTATCAACTGAAAATCCATTTTAACAGGTTTGGTAATAAAAAATTGATGCTCAAACCTCCGGCCTTAGATCTGAAACAATGTTCCAACTCGCAACGAGTAGGTACCTACCTATTTAGAATCCGCTCTACCTTCTCTCCCAAGAGGTCGAGATGCCCTCGTAAACCTTTGTGTTCTTATTCAAATACGAATAAAAAAACCACCTAAATATTAAATTTCTACTGTTTTTGTTTAATAATTAATTATTAGTGGGTAATTGAATCATTTATTGTTCCGTATCAGTGCCCAGTCAGACATTTGGTAAATATGTGGTTATTACAAGGTCTATCATTCGATATGCTATCTATATTTCCATTCAGTACGGGTGTAGGCACGTGTGTATATATCTTATGAATGGTAAAATAAGGTTCAATTTGGAATATAACGGCGTGTGTATTGATTTTCCAAACTAATACCTTCATTAAAATTTTCACCCACATTGAGATATTTTCAAGGATAACAAATAAATGACTTTGTTAGCTCGTGATTATTATGTATACGTTATAATAAATATAGGATTTAAATACTCGTAGTCTGAGCGCTTTAGTTCTCGTAAATCATAAATATTGACTTTGTTTATAATATTATCAGTCCGTTCCGCCGTGTAGATACACACGGCAACCGTGCAACCGTGCAAACGTGCAACCGTGCAACCGTTCGGCGCGCGATGCCGTGTACAAAGACAAGAGGTACAACCTACATACTTACCAGTAAAAAATTAACAGGCGGAGCACAGTGAGTTGCGCGTTTGTTCCGCCGCTAAGTACCAAGTTATATCTATACTAATATTACCTATCTATACTAATCTATACTCATATTATAAAGTTGAAGAGTTTGTTTGTTTGAACGCGCTAATCTCAGAAACGACTGGTTCGAACTGAAAAATTATTTTTGTATTGTATAGCCCATTTATCGAAGAAGGCTATGGGCTACTTTTATCCCGGGAAAATGTAAGATCCACGGGAACGCGGGTGAAATAGCGGGGCGGAAGCTAGTCCAATAATAAAAATAATTAAGTGGTAGGTACCATATTATAACGAGAAAAAACGCTGGCAATGCATAATTTGGACAAAAATTCACTGTCGATTCGATCCGACTGTCGATCTATTCCTCTCGACAATTTCCTTTACCTCACATCCTAGTGCTAGTTAGATGAGGATATTTCCAACTAAGCCACAGATTAACCGGACTGTGCTCTGACTAAATTGCAATATACGTATAATTTGTATCTGGTTACAACATATTTATTCATGTTGTAATAGAAATCCATATAAGTTGGAATTATGTTTAAGAAATGAGAAAGTATCTAGTTCAAATTATTATAAATATTCGTAAATAATGATGAATGATTCGTATTTCAGTTTAAATCATAAAGTATCAAATCAAATGCAAACAATTAATATAATGTTAACGAGAGTGAATTTCCAATACAAGTTTAATGTTAACACAGCGGTTTTTGCGAATAATGTCACATATGGCTTCGATTACATTACGGAGCATTACGGCTTCAGTGTTGTGCTCACATGAAAACAAAATAATACTGAATCGAATACGTACGACGCGGTCGCGGACGGAGTCGAGATCTCATGTAATTACAGTTCTGGGAAATGCGGTGGATTTGCCGGTTGCGTTATTTCATTGTTTTTTGTTCATGAAAAATGTAGGCTATGATCTTCTATGTAAGGATTTTAATTTACTGTTCTACGTTGTGTGCATCGATATTAAGGTTACGTGTGTCACAGGTTGGTTAAACTTTTCGATATTATTACTTCTTGGCGAAGTTCTAGCAAAATTTTATATTCAGTGTATCTTCCCATACTACGGGAAATACATTATTACAATAGAGTTAAGCTGTAAAACAAATCGAATTTACTTCATTGCAGCTTCTGTGGTCACGATCGCTAGCTCGTCGCGGACGGGATAATAAGAAAAATGCTACCACTTTCGTGATCCGCTTACAAATATTTAAATATTGTTCAAAACTTTTCTTAAAGACACTTTAATCACAGACAACACTTAGTAAAATGCAGCAAAGTATAAGAGAATAAAAATAAAATAAAAACACAAATATAGCGTATATATCTACCCAATAAGCGTATAGAGCCAGGATGACCTCCCTTTAATAATGACGGTCGGTCCCGAGCTCCGGCAAAATGTTCCATGTGATTTCGATGTGACCCCGACATTGGTAATAGGAACCTATCCGAAGTGGAAAAATAGTGTCTGTTCGAGACTATGTCAATAAAATTCATCGGCTTTCTTTTTTTATGATTCAGAAATGAATGATGACGAGAAAAGCCTATATTTACAAGTTAACTGATTTTTCTGTGATATTTCGAGTAGTAATTAGTTACATCTATATATTATAATTATATAAAACAATGTCGGGTTAGTTACACCATGTATAACTCCAGAACGGCTGGACCGATTTTTATGATCTTTGATTTGTTGGATTTGTCTCCGCCCCGAATAGCGGAATAACTATTAAACATTAGTTTTTTTTCAATACCGTGAACGTGGGTGAAACCGCGGGGAACAGCTAGAAGAATATATAATTAGATGCAAATTACATAGGGCATGCAATTCTATGCTTTGTATTTGATTTCTAGCTCAATATGTTAATTCAAATAGAGATGTGGAGGCGCACGGGCACCGCAGAGACCACAGCTTTAGTTACAGAGTGTATTGAATACGATCATTATTTCGTATCACGTTCACAATAGTCCACATAGTAACCACGTAGAGCCGATATTGATTTTAGGGGCAACCGGTTAATTAAACCGCCTTTGTCTTTGTGCAATTGAGATGTAGTCAGAAACCGGCCGCCAGTGCTTTTGAATTTTTACTGCATAAACCATTGCCAAATGCTTGAATTATTATGCGATAGGACGTTGCTAGCGCAGTGAAGTTTCAACTGAATCAATAGGTGGGTATTGTTAATATTGGTGGTTGAATATAGGTAAATGATTGCGGTTTAACAGTTGCGGTTAATTTCTTTATGATTTTTCTTGTGGATGTTTATGGATGAATTATGAAATTCTTCAGTAAATTTCCTACTGTTTTATCAATTCCTGTTTCCGATGTTTTGACTAGGCATATGTTGTGCAGTCCACGTCTGCTTATATAAAATTGTGATAAGATGGTTAACCACCAGATTTACAAAAGTTAAACGAATCAATCGATCTCTGCACAGTTAAATCCATTCTAGAGTCAACATATCCCTTCAATACATTATTATGTGTGAGTATGAAGCAAATAAAAAAGGTAACATTGAAGCAATCATCAATCATTTCCACATACAAGCCCATGATGAGTTCCGTGCCACAAGTATAACCATTATCGAATATATCGACATATGTCAGAAAGCTGCCTCTTAGTTACTTTTATACGTATTTTTTTTCGTGGAAAATTTATTCTCTTATCTCATCACAAAGAACACTTTACCAAATAAACATTTCACAATATTTGCCATTCCCTTTGTGTCATGTTAACCATATATCACGAAAAACGACTTCAGTAAATAAGTATGATCTTCTCATGTTGTCTGAAATATAATACCTACCATATTACCTATAATTAATTCTTCTAACAGCAAAAGAAAACCAGGTACGGTTTGGTACCAATTTATCATTATTACTCAGAATTCAAATACTTTGAATTTATACCGTGAACTTTAATTAGATAAATAATTGTTTGTATACGTAGGTATTTAAACTTGTCCATGTGCGGACGGTACGAAGAGGTTAAAGCAATTACTCATCTGCCTAATAGTCATTGGATCATTCCCTGGGGGCCTATATTACGCTCAGCAACCAAAAAGCCTTGCGTTGCTTCAGAAACCATTGCCCAAAGGAATGTATTTAGGTTAATTACTTTCCCCGATGACTCGCGAAGCCCATCGATTCTTATTGTTCCCTGGAATAAATATTTTTTCTTCCTTTCTCTTACCAAATGCCCGAGAGCAAAGTTTAAGAGGAAAATCACTTATAAAGAATTGAAAATAAAAGAAAATCCAATTAAAATTGTGAGCTGTTACTTTTTAGTTTTTATTGAAATGATACTTGTTTTGATAGGTGCTAAATTACAAGTTGGTAAAACGTAACAACTGATAACTAGATAGGTACCAATATTGATTGTTTGACAACAGAGTCAATTTAAAGCTTTTAAGGTCTAGCAAAAGCATAATATGCTTACTTGACACTCCTACCTAAATTGGTAGAATTATATATAATATAGCCTAAAAGCTGAGCCATTCCTATTCATGTTTAAAAAAATCTATTCATAAACACAAATCCAATGAAGAAAAATATTGATAAAAACATTAAGCTACCGAATGCGATGTTAGGTCGTCTAACAAACTGTAAATAACAGTTTTTATGACAAAAACAGATTCATCATTTTTCTATTAACGCCGGTTATAAAAAATTCTAGACCTCATAACTGAATGTAAAGAGAGAAAATGCTAATGAAATGCGTGGAATTATGCCCCGGAGTTGTACTCGAGGGTGGACTCTAATTAAATTTCTGTAAATACGACTGCATAAGAAATTATTCATTAATTTTCGGCATTTTTGTTTACTGCAATTCTGAGCGACGATTTACTTTTTGCGAATATTGTAATTAAAAATAGTTTTTGCTTCAAATGCTACTTTAAAATTAATATAAATCATAATAAAATGATCAATTACAGACGCAATTGAGAAAATCGACAAAAGCTATTTCAAAACGATTTATTTAAAATAGTAGCTGGTTGAATTTCTCATAGGTACATTTTTTATTGTCAGTGCTGCGAGTATAAATTAAAAGCATGTAAATTATGCAGATTATATTTTAAACAAACTATTAAGTAGGTATTAACTCAACATTCAATGAAAGGGAAATATTTAAATAATTTAATTCACATTTTATTTCATACAACAAAATTACAGCACTATTATATGGAAAGAGGGTTCATGGATATTAAAACAAAATTATATTTTATAGCTTGTTTCAGAACGAGTTACACATGACAGTTACCTATATTTATAAGTAGTTAAGTAGATTCTTCAAAACATGACCAAGA
Source organism: Tetheella fluctuosa (assembly GCA_951216915.1). NCBI lineage: Eukaryota > Metazoa > Arthropoda > Insecta > Lepidoptera > Drepanidae > Tetheella > Tetheella fluctuosa. The sequence continues at coordinate 7,409,948 of OX578227.1, read as the reverse complement.
ATGCCGTTTCCAGGTCATGTTGTCACATAGAAAGTAGTCATAGCCTTTTCCTAATGTAACGTAGCGTAAAGCTACGTTACATTTCATCACACTGTGGGGGTGACGCCTAGTCCCCGGTGTTTTTTCCGCCGCGCTTTGTTACCTACACAGCTTGCTCATCTTTGGGGAATGTCGACCCTCCCATAATCTAATTACCGTAAAGTGCTTTCTTAAATAAATAAAGTCTTTTGTTATGCCAAATAAACCGCAGCTTGCTGAAGCTAAACATTGTGCTTGTTATGATTAAGATTATAATAAAGATACGTAGGTATTTAAAAATATGTTAGCACAAAATATTTACCTATTTTGGTTGTCATTTCGATTCAGATGATAAAGCTGTATACTAATTTGAATTCACACTATTAAGATTTAATTTGTTGGAGTGAGAAATTTTGAATATAAAGAGATTTCGAGGCTTTATTGTGAACAACTAACTTTGTATTCTAAGTTCACTGAGGTAACGAAGTTATACCTAGTTGGCTAATACATCTTCAGTTGAAAATGTAACAGAGTTGTGAAATTAAATTTCAATCCTTCGTACCATTCTCCCCCCGGTTATAATTTAATGTGCGGACAAGAGAGAAATCCATAAAATCTAATGGGAAAATTCCACAGCGCGATGAGGCTCTTAAGATTTATATTAATACGTAAAAACGACTGCGGTAGTGCCTGTTTAAGGCTCCAGTCTCCCTAAAATCAGTGTTCTTGCGGAATTTATCAGAAAAGAAATATTGTTTTTTAGTCATCAGAAAAGCAATAAATGAAATATATTTTACGTTATTTTAAAGTGTGAGATTTGAAGTTTCCAATACATATTTTATTTTTTAATTTGACGCCACTTTTATTAGCTTTGTGAGGCTTTAAACATACCTCTATTTACGTTCCACGCGTAGAGGGTCTCATTCATGCACACGCTACGAAAAAAATATAACAAAAACAAGAAATGTATTCAGATTACATTTGTCGGCAAATCCTCTACAATAATCTTATCTAGTTACTTTTTTTCCAAATTGTCTCAATTTCTTATTTAAATTGCTTTAAAAAGTTATAAAATTCTGAATTTGACCCTTGCAACATATATTTTTTTCTATTATAAAGTAATGGTTTAGAGAAATCACACTTTAACCACTCCGAAAGCAACTACTTATCTGACGAATAAAAAATATATGCATTCAAAAAATCATTTGAACTAAATTTACCGAAACTAAACAAATAAAACATAAAATGCATCAAAATTCCATTCAATTTCGCTGGGAATTGACAGCGTTCGTTGAGTTATATGTTTAGTCTCGGTAAATTTATTTCAAATGATTTTTTGAATGCATATATTTTTTATTCGTCAGATAAGTAGTTGCTTTCGGAGTGGTTAAAGTGTGATTTCTCTAAACCATTACTTTATAATAGAAAAAAATATATGTTGCAAGGGTCAAATTCAGAATTTTATAACTTTTTAAAGCAATTTAAATAAGAAATTGAGACAATTTGGAAAAAAAGTAACTAGATAAGATTATTGTAGAGGATTTGCCGACAAATGTAATCTGAATACATTTCTTGTTTTTGTTATATTTTTTTCGTAGCGTGTGCATGAATGAGACCCTCTACGCGTGGAACGTAAATAGAGGTATGTTTAAAGCCTCACAAAGCTTATAAAAGTGGCGTCAAATTAAAAAATAAAATATGTATTGGAAACTTCAAATCTCACACTTTAAAATAACGTAAAATATATTTCATTTATTGCTTTTCTGATGACTAAAAAACAATATTTCTTTTCTGATAACTTCCGCAAGAACACTGATTTTAGGGAGACTGGAGCCTTAAGCTTTATTAAATTTTATTAAAATAATACGAAATCTCGGTATGGTAAGCCAACGGAAAATATACATTATAGGCCCATTACGTCTCCCTCTATAATAAATGTTTCGAGGAAATAGGCTTCCCAAAGCCACTTTTGAGAGATCATGGTTTCAATTCATGCGTTGGATCCGGGATGGTTTTTATAAAGAACCCACTTGCAGCTAAAGTGAAGTGATTAAGCTAGCTTTCGTTATTATTGTAGTCCAAGCACATTGCATGCCTTTTATAGAGAGAATAAAAATAAAGATAAAATAAATAACTTTTGATTTTGAAATATTTTTGTCGGTATGTGAGCCATAGTTAGTTATGTGATTCACTGAGCGAGTAGTAAAGATAATTAGCTATTGTTCATTTATCATTTGTTGATATATATTTAAACGTGTTTATATTGAAACGATCAATGTAGACAGTTAAATTTTTAGTAGATTAATAAATCTGTTTGCACAAAACAAACAATATGTTAGTAATAGGTATGTTTGCACTTCAAATTATTAAACATAGGAACAGTATTTCCTCCTCGGTTAAACATTGGTGTTATACAACGGGTGTTGTAACAGGCAATTACCCTCACTTATATTATAGCACACGCTGGTTTAACAAAACAGTAGTTTCGTTTAAGAACCTTGCATCTCTTTTTAACTAATTCAGGCGTGTGCTAATAGAACTACACTTTCACTTAGCTTTAGTAGAATGATATTTTATTTATAATATAATAATAATTAGGATATTCACTTCGGATAAAAAAGTAAGTTAGACTGACTTTCAAATTCGATATCAATCATTATTTCAATTAAGTAGCTAGCAAGTAGCTAGTCGTTCAAAAATAATAGTTTGGTGTAGGTATTATGTGAGTTCCTTAGTAATATAGGATATAAAGTAGGTAACCAAAGATACCGTTATGCCCGCCCGTCCGCGTCCTAAGTAACCAACTCCACTAGCCGATCCAAAGATTATAAGGAAAGTTTCAGAATATTTTCCACAGTTTTCAGCTGAGTACACATTGGCGTTTGATCGGCTGATAAAATGTAACATGACTTTGGACGTCTCGCCCAACCCGACTACTTGGCGATGAGTATATTAGCAATAGATGCATTAAACTGTGATCTATAATCTAGATTCTAGATTCTAGATTCTAGACAGACTTTCAGGTGTGATCATCTTTTGTTCAATGGACAGGATTTTTTTTAACTAGAATCTTACCTTACCTTATATGATGATGAGGCCTCGAATAGTAAGTATAAAAAGCCTTGAACGAAACTGGCTCTCAAGTACAGCTGAAAACAACTTTTATTTTCAAACCTTTTTTTTTACCAGGGAAGTAAGTTTATTCTTTTTGGTTTTGACATTCTTATTTCTCAGTCGGACAAGGAAATATTATACTGAACTTATTCATTTTAGAACCAACCATCTGTTTAACATGGAGGCTATCTTTCATTTTCACATTCCCCATAATTTTGTTTGATAAGTTTAATGGACTGTTTCCCCTGTAACCATTAGATACGTCTGTTTGAGGTCTTCATGAAATTGCAGTCATTTGTACGTTATTAATATACTCTTTTGTGTAATTTGGTAGTAGTTTATCACAATATTTAAATTGGTTGTGCGACTGCGTGATTAATTTGGTGTTGATGAACATGGCATTATACATTTTTAAGTTTGTGTTACGTTTAAGTGAACCAGTATTTAATGTAAAACATAGGTAGGCATTGCTTATTACCTACCGTACCATATACTTAGGATAGGTACCCATAGCATCAGACGATTAATCCGTCCAAGGATCAGACTAATAAGATATAACGTTTTAAAAACCCTTGTCTGTAATTTCATTTGAATTTAATTGATGACTAGATTCCGCCCCGCGGTTTCACCCGCGTTCCCCAAGGATCGTATGTTTTCTCGGGATAAAAAGTAGCCTATGTTCTTCTCCGTACCATACCAAATTTCATCGCGATCGGTTCAGCGGTTTAAGCTTGAAAAGGTAACAAACAAACTCACTTTCGCATTTATAATATTAGTTAGGATATAGTTAGGATTGAAAAAAAAAACCTGAAATTTTACTATGAAGTGCGATAGATAAATAATATGTCTTAGAAATATGTTGAACCTAAAAACATATGCCTACATTGCGGTTGACACACATTAATTATTTGCATCACATTCTATTGTCAGGAACATAGGTAAATAATTTATACCTATTGTATTTGTTATAATGTATATATGTTGAAATTTGTAGATCGCGTGCCTAGTCCGCGCTGGAACTAAGTGCGTGGTGCATAGCGTCGACTATTAGCACGATCTAGACAGAAATTATACTGAAATCTAACTATAAAATCTCCATACAGACTGTCGACCAGCGCAGACGTGACACTGTGATATATTAATCAGATTTTATCAAACAATAGGTACCTCAATTCCTCAACCTTACTTAATTCATGTTTATTTTACCATTTACTTTTACGGTTTAAGTTCTGCAGTCGAAATGTATTTTCATAAAGATTCTCGAAACGGCGTAATAATGTACATTTCAGAGGCTGTTTCTATTAGGATTATTATTATTATTATTATTATTAAAATAAAAAGTCCCAATTTTCTATACAAAACAAATAAATAAAATCGAAGTGTCTGTTTGTAATGTCAAAATAACAGCTTTTTACTACATGCATATGAAAGTATATGCGATACCTTTAACAAAAGAACAAATTTATTTTTTGTCTGTCTGTCTGTTTGTTCTGGCTGATCTCCGAAACGTCTGAATCGAATTTGAAAGGACTTTCTCTGGTAGAAAGCTGATGATATAAGGAGTAACTTAGGCTACTTTTTATACCGGGAACGCGAGTGTAACCGCGGGGAACAGCTAGTTGTAATATAAGAAAGAAATAGTTGGACGCACCATTCCTGACATCTGAAAACTACCATGAATCGAAATTCATTTGCTGGTTGTCACCTACACGGGACAAACGCTTTTCTCTGATTTGGTTGGTGGTGAAAAGGCTTTTTTGTTAACAACTAACTTTTCACCCGCGCCTTCACTCGCGCAGACTTTATAAATATCTATATATTTTCTCCCTTTCACTCAAGTTCGATGAAATAAAGCCTATTCAAAGCGCCAAGCCAAGCCGCATTAACTTGTGGAAACTCCATGAAAATCTGTTCAGTGATTTCGAAGATTAACATGTTTAAACCGACAGACAAGAAAAACAAACAAAAGCGTGCCGAAATGTCGACAATATTTAAAAAAATTGGAAAATTTCGTTGAAATAGAAGTTACTCGTAATATTTTATTAAAACTTTTACTAGTTATTAGAATTAGACGTAAAAAAGTGGTAGGAATATTATTTTTACTGAAGATATTTTCCCACGAGCCAGTGTTTGTGTTTAATTAACCATTTTCTTAAGTTAATTTGTATGTCTATCAAAAAGTATCGTAGTATTGGACAAGGTAACTTATTTACCTACACGTGCTATTATTTTCCTAAGCTACAAATAAATATTTGTTTTTGACCTTAACCCTAACAACAATTTTGATGTTGTACCTTTACAGTAATACTGAAAATATATACTTAAAGCAAAGTCCAAATAATATGATGAATTCTGTACAATAAATAATACCTATTCTATTATATCTATCTATTTATGGTGCGTTAGTTACTTACGGTGCGGTAGGATCGATTGACAGAGAGAGTCAATGTTGGCTGCCTTACGCCCCGACCGCTTCGTTAACCGACCATGTTCGCTTACTACGACTACATGCACTGTGTACCTATCATTATCTACGTAGTGCAATGAACTTTTAGAATTAGATCAGGCACGGTATCGGTATTATAAGTAAATCCGACGATAGAAAACAATTAACGCATGTAATGACTAAACATTGAATAATTAATTTCTCGGTCAATTAGTTGACGAAAAGTTTGTAAATATTATTAATTAATGATGATTTTGACCTAGTTAATAATGTATTTGTTGCATTATTTCAATAATTTATTTGGTTTTATTACAGGTGCTAAATAAATAAAGAGATAAAATTACAAAAAAATATATAATAATATTTGGTGTAATATCAGAAAGTCCCCCTACTTCGATAATAGTAATAGTAGAGAAAAACTCTGTTGCTTTTCCTAATAATGGCATATACGATTAATACTCAAATGTCACTGAACCGAGTCTAAAAGCGTAGGTAAACCTACTTGTTATACACAACATGCATGACGTACAAAAATATCAATATACCATCATCTAGCACGGAATGTGCACTCGATGATGTCTACTCACGGTATACTAGACGTGACACGATTGACAACTGCCTGAAACGTGGACATGAATACTAACTTCCGATAGAGAGAAATTGACAAATGTTACATTTCATACAAATATTATATCGGAAGGCATAAGCGGAATTTCTTTACGTTTGTGAAAAAAAGGAAGGTAAATCAACATGGCTACGAGATTTGCGATATGTTAATTTATGTTAATTATAAATTTATAACATTGTATAAATATTAATTCTAAAGTTATATTGTAGGTAGATAAGTCGTAACAGCAGATATTCACTTCTACAAATGGAGAAGAAAATATAGTGCACAATTATAGGTACTATTTTATTTAGCTGTCCGCCGCGGTTTTAACCGCATTCCGGAGAAATAAAGTAGCCCATGTCCTTCTCCATACTATAAGTTATTTGCGTACCAAATTTCATCGCGATCGGTTCAGCGGTTTAGGCGGGAAAAGGTAACAAACAAACAAACTCACATTCGCATTTATAATATTAAGTTAGGATTAGGAAGTTAGGATATAAATATTTCTGCATGAAAAATACACAAATCAAAACTTGTAGCTTCATGTGACATTCCTTTTATAAAAATCCTAAAACCCATGTTACGTTCCGAAATTTTGAAATATGTGCAAGTTATAACGTATGGACAACACTAATGCATGAATTTCACATAACTGGCGAATGAGCTCCAAAGTGCAAGTCACAATTTAGTGTATACAAGTGATGCTTACACATATATATTTAGTTGTTGTTGTAGCAAAGTCAATATGCATGGTGTAATTTATCTCAGCTCTTTTATGAGTATATTTTTAATAATTACTGTAAAATAAATGTTCCATATGAAAACGTTATTTTGTTTAAAATAAAAAATGGGTTCCATTATTAGTGGTTAACACTTTATAAGCAGTAATGTAGCGTAGGTAAACGAGGCACAGTGAGACGAGGCGCGGCAAGTTTGCTACCCCTCCGGCACGTTGTTGTTGGTACGTACCACTAGCCGCCTAGTGCCTTCAAATGAACTGGGGTTGGGTCTAGAATACATTGAATATTTTCAACAAAATTTTAAAATGTTCATTACATAAATGATTGAGGTCACACAGCGATTTGGAACTTTCATTTGGATTGTTCAAGTTTTATGGAAAATGGCTCAATAATGGAATATTGTACATATAATCATTATTGGAATGGAAATAAAGATAGATTAGAAACATGTAACGGATGAAATGTAAGTGCTTACCTAATAATAGTCGATAGTATTACTGGTAATGAAACATCTCTATACTTATTTATTTTTCATTGGTATTGTTACAGAGTAAAATTGCTAGGGAGGACCTACATACCTAACATTTAATAACTGAGTTAAACAAGCTATAGATACGTATTGGGGTCAAATCTTACTAGGTAAGTAGCTCTAATTCAGTTTCTCTTAGGACGACTTGCACTAAATCCAAAACTAGATATTGTTCCTACGATATAAGCCAACAAATGGTATGAGTGTGGTAAAGCTGAGTTTAAGTCTTAAATCGAGTTTAAAGTTTAAAAGAGTTGTTTGTCAAAAACTAGACTTGAGTATATATACTTATTCCGCAAGGCATGCTTAGTGAATATTATAGTGAGTAGTTAAAACATATACCTTGTATACAAACAATATACCTTCATTACATTTTAAATTTGAAGAATGAATTTGTGACCATGGTAAATAGCCAGGTGGCTATTGATCGTATTTCTGTGGTTAAATCGAAATTAAGAACAAAGAAGGAGCGTTAGCAATTAAAAACTTTTATATTAACGGTGAAACAAACAAGAAAATAAAGCAGAAGTTCGAAAGGTCTTTGATTAAAAACGACAGTCAAATTCTGTTGTAAAAGCTAAGTTCGTCTTTATTTGTAAGGAAAGGGTGAGGAAAGGAAAACATCTTCTTTGTTGAGATATTTTTGTACTAAATCTGTTGTGAATAAACTGTTGAAGAGGTATTAAAGAAACTTGAGTTAACACGATGACCCGGACAACAACAGAGATGTCTAATTCAAATTCTTTTGTCTGTAATAAGTACTGCGATACTTGTTAAAATTTTAATGCCAAAAACCAGCGCGTGGTTTTGTACAATAATATTAAAGATGTTTTGACTTTAGACATCATTATGTTTGCATGAAACAACAGTCTGTTAGGTTGCCCATATCATAGCGTTAATTATAAATTCAGCTTGAGTATGTATAATTCTTGGAAGTTTTATGTACACTTGATGTTGAGGGGGCGCGGGCGCTCGGAACACATTGCCTTCATTTAACATTTACGTGAGGTGCGTAACTTTCGTTTACTCGTACGCCGATCTGAACTTATGAAGGACGTGTGAGAAGTTTTGAACGAGCTTTGCGGAAAGGCATCAAACTTATTGGTAAACAGTTAACATGCTAAAGCAGGTATTATTGCAGAAACAATTACCAGATTATTGAAAGGTGAAAACACACAAAAAACTTAAAATATTCGTCAGAAATGTATTTTAAAGTCATTTTAAAGCTAAATCATTCCCAAAATGTGTGCAAGGCTTATAGCGAGAAATCTCATTTAGAGCGCACCGTATCGCGCCACTCTGAAGGGTTCGGCTAAATCTCTCAATGTCGACGGATTATTTGTGTCATGAAACCATATCCTCCCCAGATTGCAGACAGAGGGAGTAGGTACAATTTAATTCCAGTTTAATTATGAAGAGAATGTCTGCTATTAGATTCATACACCTCTACCTGAGCACCGATGCTTGCTACGTAAAATGTTGGCATTTTGGTTTTAATATCGACTTTAGGCAAATAAATTCATATCTTTAATTATTATAAGGCTAGTCTAAATCCTATATAATAAGTTCTAGGAATTTGACTAGCCTAATTATGCATGTTCAAATCGAATCGAAATGCGCACAATTTTTTTTGTTGTTTTGTTATAATGTGGATAACATAATTTAACCTGGCTAGCCACCCTCAAGTTGAAAATCTGTCATCAAGCATCTAGTGGTGTGTTTCGGCAGTTGCACGGGAGAACTAGTTGCCTTCCAGGCTTTGTAGATGTTGTATTATAAGCCACTTACACCATAAGGTGGACTGTGTGCGCACTTGTCAGCTGTCTGGTAAAAAGGTTTAGATCCGTTACCCGTCTGATTCGCTTGTTAGTAATGAAACTGAGACGTATACAAGTCAAGTTATTCAAATTTATCGGGACACCCCAATGTGGGATGGCACGACAACGTGGGCAACAAAACGTTCATTGTTGTATGCGAGCATACTAATCGCGTAGATACATATTATGTAAAGATATTTATATTTCTGTGACTAACTTGTAACCATTTTTGATTGTCGGCTTTACGCACCTCCAAGAAGTTTTGCTACGATACTTTAGTAGTATTTATTATGTTTAGGATGGCGCAATCTAGGTGAAGCAATTACAGAAGTAATTCCGAGGAGCACTTACGCTCTCAAGTATCTACGCACTTTGAAATACTTTGCTCGTTACGCTAACAAAGTTATTTTTTTAATGTCAGCTAATATTTTACAGTTACTTTGTAGTATATGTATAAGAAATAAGACTGGAATAACACTTTGTTGTTTATATAATAGGTGCCTTTTCAAGATCGTAACGTTTGTCGTTTTGATTGACACAAGTTTCGAGAAAGCTTCTTTGTTCTTTGAAACTTGATATAGATGTAATATAACTTTTGGGTCACCGAATTCTGTCGCTGATTTCTTCGAGCAAAAGTTATATTGTCGTCTATTTTCTCAAGCCCAACTTCGTTGTGGATCTGAGTGAATTCCATGCAGGGACATAAAGTATACATCTCTTTGAGAAAGTTCATTCAATCGTAAACGTGTAATTTGCTTTTATATTTAATTCAGATATATATATAAAATTTATCAAACGGTTACCTACAAAGTTGATATCCGATTTTCTCTCAACTTTAGCTAGTAGTTTGTTTTGGCAGTTCTCCCAATTGGCACCAGATGGTGATAGAACTCGGGGAGAACTTTGTTAAGTATCTACTTTTTTCACAAAGAAATCCTATTAGTTTCATTAAAATACATGGGGTATATAAGTAATTCTTATGATTTTATTTTAATGCCTTAGCTGTTATTTACTGAAGTTTTATATTAGATCCAAATAAAATCCGAACTTCCATTAAATTACTTGGAATAAGAAATAATCACGTAAGAACTAGTCGAGTAATATGAATGTACCTCGAGCAATTTATTCTACAGTCTATCATAACAAAACAATTAAAATTAATTATCTCTATTATTTTCAAAACATACTCGATATTTTTATTTCAAGTTACTCAAGATATGGTGCATTTCTGAATTAACAATTCAAATAGGTAATGCTAAGTCAATATTATAATTATTGTGATACACTCTTGTAAATTGTAAATTATAATGGTAATGGAAACTCAAACTCGAGTCGCAATGGGACTTGCTTAATGTAACCGACGCTTATCTTAGCGTCGGACAGGTTTAGCCCATTTTGGATTATGACGATTAATGAATTTGTGGGCTTTCCAAGCAATCTGTTGGAACAGTCTGTATCCGATATCCTATTTAATGGGAAATAAAATATGAAATGGAAGTAGCCATACTATTACGTATAGCTTCTTATGGCTCATAAATTTACGTAGGTAGTTGTCGATCCTCGAGTAAGTAGTTTCGTAAATTATATTTTCTTAAAAAATATTGCATAAGTACGATATAAATTTAAATTTTGACCCATATTAATCGTGGTGGTATTTAAACTTTTCCATTATATTCTATAAATTTAGTCCATTTACGTAGACATCCTATCGATTCTGGAAAACTTTTAGTTTGAGTTAATATGAACACACAATTTCCGGAAATTGGTAGAGTTCTCAAATTTATAATTTCCCCGTATGCGTAGCTGCGGGCTTTTTGGACTTGGATAGTTAAACATAAAACTGTTTCTAATATATTAATATTACTCAATGTTCATAAAACTGGTGTAACTTTATTATTCACTCATGTTTCGAACTTTAAAACAAATGAATATTCTATTAGCTCCTCGTTGGTAGACGCTACCTACACTCATAGCTAACTACGTTATTCGCCAAAAGGTTTTTACGACGTAGGTAGGGTACCTATTTCTAACTAGGAGAACTGGTGCTTAGTATCCACGTGTTTAAATAAATGTATTAATAGTTTCGTTTCTCAGCTGGTACAAGATGATTGGTTCAACTACGTAAGTATAGGTACGTATTAGGTAAAAGGATATGTATAAACTGTGATGAGCCTCGATTTTCATAATAGTCAAAACACTTTCACATTTTAGCAGAAGATATTATATGATATAAATATGATAATCGAACGACATAGCTAGTAATAAAAAGACAACAAAAGCACGTAAACAATGATACATTTTCACCTGTATAGTGTAAATCAAGTGTAGTGCACCCACAAGGCGCTTCCATCTTAATTTATCTCCGTGGAGCGGTCGCTCGGTCTCTCCCGGTGGCCTCACCGCCTCTCTATTCCATTCATAGGAAGATGAAGTGTTTGCTGTTTCTCCGGGCCTCTGCCCCTTTCAGGTTAACCACCAGGCAAGGCTACTCAAGCGTATTATCGGTGTCTAATGAAATAGGAATCGTGATCCTAATCTTCTCAAATGGAATAAAAATCATCATCAGCTGTCAATCGATTGCTCACATTCATTTCTCTTTTCTTTAAGTGAACAAACCTATGCTAAGAAATATAATACAAATAGTTTCGAATGAGTGTTTAACGCACATGTGACATATGATGATCCACTCCGCTTCAAAGATGTGTCTCATATAATATGATGTAATTTTAGAAACCACACAACAAATAGATACTACATCTATAGAATCATTGCTTGAAAATAATTACAAATAGTTGATCCCCAAATTTCTAATTAACGAAGCAATTAATTAAATTATATTGTTATCAAGAAGCGTAATATCATGCAATGTGATCTAATTGACAATTATGAATGATTACGATAGACGTTTAAAAATGAAAATAAATGTGGAGTGTCCTACTCCACACTTTCTTTTTAATTGTGTAAGTAAACACAACGTTAAATAGCCCGAATATTTCCTATATACAGGGTTACAGGTTAAGTTGACCTAGATCCTTTAGGGGGTTGTAAGTAATTTACATAATTTCTGACTGATTTGACTATGAAACACCATACCCCAAAATTAACCATTTTCAAGATATTGGAACTTTAAGGTTTGCTAATTTTTTACCTATTGTACTTACTACTTTTTTTGTAATTTGTACATCTATTTTTTTTTCTTTTAACCCTGTATATAAAAAAATATGTTTTTTTGTCTATTTATTTCTAACGTATGCGCTGTTATACAATTAATCCGATTCCTACGAAACTTTGGTGAGTTATTGCGCTCACCCCCGCATGGTTGCTGAAAATAAACAAAAGAAATATAAAAAGAGGCATCGCAACCCACGCCGTATATCAACTAGTGATATTATAAAACTAAACCCGCGACAATAATCAAAGGCCCGTGTAACCAAAAATTTAGGAAATTGTCTAATAAATAATCAGCTGATTGCTAAAGCCAGTTGAATAATTGAGGGGCCCGAACTGATCTTTAATAAATTAATTAAGTGCCAAAAAGTAATTTATTTACACAAGCAAGACAAACGCAAGGCGTTATTTTAAATAATTACCCAAGTACCATGGAGGTTCACAAAGTAGTTACAATTTGTTAAACGTCTCCTTTCAGTTTACTCTTTAATCCCTCGGGCGGTGAGGCTTTGGATTTATTAGGTGGCCGTAATTAAAACTAGAGGAAAACCTTGTCAAACTATACTAAATTGAGGTAGAAGTGGTTGGTAGGCGGTTTATATAAATGCCATCTAGTTTCAATGGTCCACATATTATATTCTACTTCTAATGGAAATGTCATACCCTTTAGTTAGAGGATCGCGTTATTTTAAATAAGCTTCTTAATTACTTATGTAAAATAGCTTTTTCTATTCATTTATTTATGTGTGTAAGTACAGAATGAAAAAATATTTATTCTAAAGAACAGGCAACACCATAATATTACAATAATAACCATACAATACAATATAATACTATTAATTATAATATTATAAAATATGTAATTGTATGTTTGTGACTTAATCACGCATAAATGGCTGAATGGATTTGGATGAAACTTGGTTCATAGATAGATCATACCCTGGAATAACATATAAGTAACTTTTTATCCCGGGAAATCATAAGATACCACGGGGACGCGGGTGAAACTGCGGAGAAGACCTTATTATAAGAATAAATTCAAGTGTTACGTCACCGATATGGCCGCTACTCAATTGCCATAGGTGACGTCACCAACAACTAGGCAAACGACACAATAACAATGTCACAAAATTCGGCAAGTTTTAATGGTCAATAAATAACGTTAATCGTGATGATATTTAATAGGGACAAGCTTATAATTTTACTTTGCTAGTTGTTCTATTTTATACTTACTACAAACAATTTTGCTGAATATACAACTTTAATAATTTCAATTTATAACAATGTTTCTTTTAAATTAATTGAAGAACGTTATATATTGCTATAGCTATGATTTAAGGAACTGTTATAGAACTTGGCACCCGTTCAGATCTCAACCCTTTTATCGACGACGCTAATAACCCCGTACGTCGTTGTACCGAACTTGGCCCCCTTTTCACATTTAGGTTTTTGGTGGGATATGAAGATTTTTTTGTAAAGTTGTATAAGTACTACAACTACCTTGAATGTTAAATTACTTTCGTATTTATCTATGTTCTGTGTCGATCGAGTTATTGGTGCGATTAGTTTCAAGCACTAAGTATCCAACTAGCTCTTGGATTTTTTCATTTGTATTCTTTCTATACGCCTAATAGACAACCCAGAACCCTGGTACCAAATTGTTTATAACCTATATTTTTGAGTGAATGAGTGAGTCAGACAGTGAGTGAGTGGAAAATTTGCACTTCTCAAACATTAATAACGCAAGAACCATAATAGGCTTGTTAAATTTATGAAATTTGCGATTCTGGGTTTTCAAGGAAGTCTAAAAGTTTTTATGTTTTTGGGGGAACGACAGTAGCTCGAAATGGTTTGTGTAAACATATAGACTACCGGTGCGTCGCCCTTTCTTTTCCGTGCTTGGATGACACACTACCGTGTGTAACATAATCAAAAAAAAAAAATTGATTATATAATTTTATTCATTTGAGGAATATCTAAGAAAGTAAAAATGACAGTTGTATATTCAGTAACAAATTCATTGGGTTGTTATTAGGTCAAATCTCATTCTTGACTTCATTAATAGAGATCGCCCATTAGAAATTACAGTATTTTCAATTAATTGATACGAACAGATTTGCAATGATCCCCGGGCACAATTATTACAAATGTAAAGTGTTTAGGAGCTTTAATTAAATCCTGGAAGCGAAGGGGTCGCTGATTAAAAAGGAAATGTTCCCGTTGCGTTTGTCGAGACATTGTACGAATTAAGTCACGCTCGAGTGCCTATAACCAATTAATGTCTACCTAATTATGTATTTTTCATCTTTTCATGATTTTATTAAGTTTGATGATACAAAACAACTTTTACAATTACAATAATAATGACAATGTTAAGTACACACGTATTTAAAATAAGAGGAATAAAATAAGTTTTCTTTATAACAAAAATCCAACAGCGTTATCAATTTATTTTAACAAAATAAACAGTAATATAAGACCATTCTCAAACTCTATTTTAGTATAGAAATACGTCTCTGGTTTTGTTTGAACCAAATTGATACTTACCTAAACATAATCTATATCATGTTAATTTATTAATTATATTTACAATAAGTATTTACAATCATTGCATAAAATACAAACTATAATATATATCTATACTAATATTATAAAAAGGTAAAGTTTGCGAGGTTGAAAAATTTAGTATTGGATAGCCTATTTATTGAGAAAGGCTATAGGCTACTTTTTATCCCGGGAATATATAAGATCCCTCGGGAACGCGGGTGAAACCGCGGGGCGAAAGTTAGTGAAATATATAATTAGTTAATGTTTCTTAAGCCGGCGACAGATTTTCAACTTGAGGGTGGTAGCCAGCCAGGCGGGTACTAAACTACCCTACCACCGTGCAATTAATGGTTTGATGGCACTAGCTCGTTATACCCGTGTTTCTTGAGAGTTCTAAACATTTTTCTGGAATAAAAATATCCTATTTTCACTTAGAACCAAATTTCATTCAAATCTATTCGAAAATTACGGCATCATTGAGTAACAAACATACAAACAAACATTCGCATTATAAATTATAAGCAAGAATTTATTTTTAATTTATAGAAATAAACTCAATTTGCGAGCCCATTTTATATTAATTTTATTTGGCTATAACTATACGAGTTAAAATAATAGTGACAAAAATATAATTCCAAGCAAAATAAGGCTTCATAGTCTGTCACGTAAAAATTATGACGGACAAATGGGGACAAAAGTGTGACAAGCGAGGTGTCATTTTATAAATTCCTTTGGCACATGGTTTTACTTATATATTTTATAGCGGCACAGAGGGCAAGGGGTAATGGTTGTGATAGCGGAGGTATTCACGCGTACTCTTTTTAAGGGTTAAAAATAATTCTTCAAACACTGAGTTTACTGTTGCCGTGAGCTCCCAAAAAGCTTTTATATAAAACGTCCGTATCACGATGATTCTATTCAATCTGTAAGTGAAATTTATGATGCTAAAATGTATTGATTTTTTGGATAAAAGCTGTGGTAGATTTCGTCTCTCCCATAAGTAAACAAAGTCCCGTAGGCAAACCACTTTGGCGCAGTACGTACCTATACTCGTCTGAAGGACTCGTACGCAGAGCGTAGGGCGCAGTGTTGTGTTGCCCTATTAGCGAATACTTGTGAACGTTGAGCTTTTTAATTAAACTCTAGTAAACGGGAAGGGTAGCGGGATTGTTTGAGTAGGAGGATAGGAGCGCCGTTATTTGCAATTAATTTTTATCTTGTCATTTTAAGTAAAAATAATCAATCAAAGAAAATACCATTTTTTGAAAAGTCGATGAAATTTACCGTCTTCATTTTAAAATTGGTAAATAATATTGTTGGTTTGGTTTCGCAACTAAAATGAGCCTAAGCAAATTGGTCTGGACAGGAAGATTTATAAAATTTCACATATAATTATTCGTAATTCGTGGAATCTGGCTTGCGCTATAACATTGTCAATGTTCAGTGAGTACCAAAGACAAAAATACAATTTATAATAACAAAAAAAAATCTAATTTTAACTTTATGATATAATCGGCAATGATACACGAAGCACGTAAATTTTGGAGAAAAATATAAGCTTACGACCTATCTATGAGTAGGCAAGGGTAAACGCAACTTGGGCTTGACTGGTTTTTCTTTCATCTCTGGCGACGAAATGTCATTTCATTTCATATATTTTTACAGCTGCGCGACCCCCATCTAAACATTTGTATACATTTACCTACAAATACAATCAATTTAAATATTCCTTAGGGAAAATACAAGTTGTAGATTTTTGTTGGAGGATAATGATAGTTTCTAAAAAAATAACCAGTGCTATGAGCATGATTTTGAAAGTCATAAACGAATAAAGTTTATCTTATATGTGGGAAAAGTATGGACAATATTTACTGCTTCATTTGGATATTTTCAGCCATCTTCATCCCTTTGTGGTTGAAAGCCATGCAATAAGACAAATATATCTATTTTCATCTTCAAGCCGACTCACTTAAGTTGATTTTATATATTTTCTCAATAACTCAAGTTTTGTAATACAATGACGGACACATGAAATATTATTTACTTGACTTCAGATATGTAGATTTGTTTCAACCAATCGGTATAGTATTGGTATTGGCCTGCGCTCGCCCGCAGCAATGCAATGCAATGCGGTGTATCATCTATTCGGTAGAGTTATTAGCGATTTTATGGTATTGGTGAATTGAGGGAACTTGTTTATTTCCTGATATTGGATAGACTTGCATTTGACATTACACCGTGGTAAGTGAAAATGTAGCCCATTTTGAATAGTGCTCAATGTCCAGACATGTTTATGTAATAAACGAGTATTATTATCATCGTATTAAGATTAGAAACGTGAATGTTTTGTATATTTGTATGAATGTTTGCTATTCAATCACATCGTAACGGATGAACGGATTCAGATGAAAATTGGTACATGGATAGTTAGAAAATCTGGAATGAAATATACGATATTTTTATCCCGGGAAAACAAAATATTCCTCGGGATCGTGGGTAAAACCGTGTGGCGTCGAGTTTCCCCATTACAATAATTATTTTGCGGACCTGTAATTTAAAACGGATTGTTTTTCTACTGGAGGAATCTAATTATGAAATATATTACCTTTATATTAAAATATAAGGCTGCTAGCGACATCAATATTATAAATATGCGACGTTCCGGCATATTTTCCTTCATTTGAGAGTACAATACATAAGAAATTAATAAAGACGTTTTTTGACGAAAATTTAAGAACAATGTTTATACTTGTTGAAGATTTCAAAAATTCTTATCCATAAATGTTTTTCATTTTTGTCAGTTTTGAAATAGTTTAATAGTTACTTAAATAGTACCTATATACACATACAGTACACAGTTTAATAATGTATGGAATGTTCATTGTTCAATGGCTTATTAGATCCACACTCAGACCTTATTAAATCAAATGACGATCGATCGGCAGACAATGACTGATAAAAATACATGTTTTATGTATTGCCTCTATCATTCGTGTTGAGATTGTTTCCCGATGGCGCTTGTTAGAGTGATATCATTTTGCACGCACTAACGAGAGACGATTGATGTCACGACACTGGTACTTATTCCAGTCCTTTAACGAGCACTGAGCACGCCACGCACTTGTATCGTAGATAGATACGTGATAGTTACCTGCCGTTAGGGTAACTTAGGGATGTTTGCTAATAAAAATAAAATTGTAAAAGTTCTTGGTGTTCCATACTTTATTATTAATTTATCAAATATAGATACGGAAGCAGTTAAAAATGTTCAGCCTGTCTACAAGATTTCGTTAAAAAATTGCGACGTTTATCAGCACGTCCAGAAAAGCATGTGTAGGTCAAAAATGGTTACAATAAATATCTTACCAATTAATCTTTAAAATCTTGTAACTTAATAGGCAGTATATTTAGATAGGTCGAACATCAAACAACGGGTATGGGGTTCCATCACAATTAAGAGAATCATTAGGGTATGCATAAATTTACCTAACAAGCATAAAGTAGAGAGTTTATGGATGACGTCAGATAGCAAATTGACATCATTATCACTTTTTGCCACATCAAAGCGACGCGCGACGTTACTTAGAAAATTATTTTGAACGCAAAATTAACTGGAAATATCTATAAAATTATATGATTTTCTGATGAGTACCATCAATTAATATTATGAGCTACTTCTTACTTTTTATCCTCAATTAAGTAAAACAATTATGATTTAGATAAACGAATATTATAATTTAGTTTGTAGAATATATCGATTATTCTTTCACGAGTGTTTTTTTTTGTAACTTTAACTTGATATAGGTTTACACCATTTTATTTGATGCTTGTTGTAAAAAGTGACCTTCCGACCAACTGCCGTGAAAAGGAGCTTACTTGACTAGTCTTTTCAGTTTAACAGCAACTTGTCATAAGTATATTGCGCAATTCTGTGTTTCACAAAAGTAATTGCCACATAACATATGAATATAACCCAGTATATTGTCTTGATAAAGCATAATTGTAACTGTAGGTGTGTATGGTTAAATTACTGACACTTCCTATGGTATTGTCCCTGAGGAAATTAATGCCTGTATGACAATAAAAGTTTATTACGGTGGAGTGACAAAAAATATTACATGTACGTTATATAAATACGAATTACATCTAATTACAGGTAGCAGATTTTATATTGTTATTTTTTGCGTATTGCTTTGCATAAAATGTAATTAATCAAATTGTGTTGTGTATTATACGTAAAATTATTTATTAATTGCTATAATGTAGACGGAAATTAAATGTAGGGTATATCTATTGTACTTTTCAATTGTTTTATTTTAAGGAAGTACAGGTACCTTGTAAGGTAAACCTGTAAGCGCTCGAGTGTAATGAACTGTAAAGCTGTACTAACGATGTTCTCTAAGAAGGTTAGAACTCCATTACTAGGAGATTATTTACTTTGTTAAATCACAACACTGTTTATTTTCACGGTTTATTTCGTAAGCCCTTTGGCAATCCGCCGCTAAAGTGGTCCTAGGATTAATTAGATGTTTAAATATATTAACCCCAAATGAAAAATAACTTTTGGAATAATCCGTTCTTTTGTGGGCGTATGGTAATCCATTTTATATCTAATCAGTTTTAGTTAAAAATAACAAACATGTATAGTAAATTGAATGGAATGGGTATACAGAGTGACACGTTGAACGAGAGACATACTCATTAATATGACAAACTTTTACTATGGGATCAACTCTGATAAAAAGAAGTTGTTTCAAGCACTGTAGTAAATGTGCAGAGGAGCAGCAGTTTAACCGTAATCGGTACGGTATCGCTACGTTGCCTCTACATTTTCGTAGCATCTTTCGTAGCATCCGTGAATGTACCTATGTTTCAGGTATCGTTTTTATATTGAAGGTCGAACAACACCTTAGGTCGTGAACTCTAACCCCCGGGGTAAATATAACATTTACATGTTTAACGTTTTAACTAAATACTACCATTAACGTTGGAAAACATATAGTGCTGCGTATTTGAAATATATAACTTAACCCAACGCTCCATAGAGTTAAGCTTAGGTATAAAATTAAAACTACTGACAACAAGTTTAGCATTTGAAACTGTACCTAATCACAACACTTTTTTCGGGTGTTTTTAATTTGATAACTTAAACAAAAACACGAAATTTAAGGCATTCGCTGGCTGCGCTTTGTGGTCTCCATTCCCTTCTAACCTTAACGATCCATGACGTTTCTGAATAAGACAAGTTTCATTGTTCAGACGGGCCGGTTGGCGTGGTTGGTAAGATACCCTATCTATCGCGCCACAGGTCGTGGGTTCGATTCCCACTCAGGACAAACATTTGTGTGCATGAACATGTCTGTTTGTCTTGTGTCTGGTTGTAATTATCTATATATGTATGTATTTACAAAAGAAAAGTAGTATATGTAGTATATCAGTTGTCTGGCTTCCATAGTACAAGCTCTGCTTAGTTTGGGGTCAGATGGCCGTGTGTGAGGAATAATGTCCCAGAATAATATTCATTCCCGACGTCATTACAGCCAGTGACGTCCCAAATATTAGGTCAAGATATAATTTAAAGGGATGAATTGACATATTATGCGTTTTACCTGGTGTTTTTACCTCTACCGCTTTAACGCTACCATCGAGACCTGGAACTATTAATACAGTAAAGTAAGTAATTTGTCATCCCTAAAAAGTAACCAGAGAACCTGTTTTTTTTTTAGACTGGAACAGAAAGGTGGTGGGTCCAGGGGACCTTCTTCCACCCTTACGCGGACTAAGAGAACCTGTTTTAACATTATATGTATAGAGTTTGTTTTGCTCGAAACTTCTGAGAAATTTAAATGTTCAAAAACCTTTATTACCATGAGATAAAAATAGACATAACCAAGTAACAATGTCCATCGTCAGCCTGAAAGCAAATATTTTCTATAACAAAATGGACGAGTATTTTGACAGTGTATAATTGTGTCGGAGGGAGCGGCTAGCGCAATATCGCCAGGCACCTGAGCTCAAAGCGCTTTCAGCTGAGGTTTACATAGAAAATTAACATCTCCATCTATTTCAATGCTCCTTTGACTTTGTATAAACCATCGAAACTTCCAGCTGCCGGAGGTATTTAATAACGCTTTTAGAGAACCCTGTGCGCCGAATTAAGTGGATTAATATATCAAAAAGTTTTCTGGCTGTCACAAATTTGGAGCGTTCGTTATATTTTAATATCAAAAATGGCTCCTAAATTTAATCGTGTATTAGCTTAATGATGATGTTCAGCTTAATTTAAAGATTGCTTTGAAACTGATTTCGTTTTGAGAGAAATGTGTTTGATCTAATTTTATGAGTAAAAATGTACAATCATGTTTTTTATAAAGTCTGCTAATAACTAAAAGTTAATTTTTAACAAACAGCATTACAAAGGTTTTGAAAATAAAAACATAATTTAAGGTTATTGACAAACCTTTCATTTGAGCTTAGCTTCAATAAACTAAAACATAGAATTATGAAGAAAATAAATATATAATGTAATTCACGTAGTATACACGACTCTATTAGATTGCACGGGTATTACAGCTGATATTTCAATTACAAAGACGTATATTTATAAGGACGATTGCATTTCACATTTTGTCACATTAAGCGAGCTCATTTTCGTGTTTGTTATGTGTAGTGGGCCTTTTATTTAAGATACGGGTAAATAATTGTAGGCAGTTCAGTCGAACGTGAAAAGGTTTTTGTTGGTTAACTTGTATGTTAATGTTACTAATTTGTACCTTTGAGGTTCTGTATTATAGTACTTTGTGACATGTTAGCATTAGATTGTATTTGATACGTGAGTCGCATTTCACAGTTTAATTATTTTATATCATATGAATTGAGTAATTCGTAAATAATTTATATTGAGTACTAGTTTTTTAAACAAAAAATAAAAAATTCTTTCAGTGTTGGATAGCCCATTTATCGAGGAAGGCTATACTTTTATCCCGGGAAAACACAAGATCCCTCGGGAACGCGGGTGAAACCGCGCGGAAAAGCTAGTTATAATTTATATTTCAAGGTTTTTGTTCTTTTTGTAGTACATATAACCATGTTCAGTTAAGCTCTGTTAATCTAAGGCTTGAGTCTGATCGTCATGACTATAATTTTTGGGGACATGTTAAAATAGTGTAGATTGTCCGTCATCAAAAGATACCATTATAGCTTTGAATATGGTCAAACTCAAACGACATTTCGCAAATTACTTAAACAAGCGTTTGTAATATTATAGTAGGATTTACGTTCTCCACATGACTTGGGATACATTAGCAATAAGCATTCGGAACAACATTAGTTTCGATAATTGAGTTACTCTACAAGAGGCATATTTGTAGTATTGACCTCTCGTGAGAATTGCTCAGAATGTCACCATGTCCATGATGTCACCCGACATCGAATGTTCTCAACAAGACTCTATACTAGTTAGCGAGTTTGTACAACAGATATGAACTTGTTTCGTAGGCAGGTAGACGGGCGCCGATGTCGGCGCGGTTCCTCCTGGGAACTTGCAAAACTTTTACCGCTGACGTGTCTGCTAACAGCACATTATTTTATGCGCACGCTACGCCGCTCTTTATAAATTCCGACGTCAAACTGTCAAGAAAGTTGTTTTTCTCGCTGATCAGTTTGATGACGGAAAGGTATTTTAATTATACCTAAGTATACTTACTTAATTTGAAAGTTAATTTTGAATATTATTCCAACGAATAAGTAATGTCGAAAGTCGCCTTTGAACTTAACTTAGCCATCGAATTAATCGAGGAAAATTCATCAAAATAGGTCGATGTGGTGATAAATTGCTTAAAATACTAAGGGCCGATTTTTCATTTATAAACCACGGAGTCTATTTTTCTGACAAGGAAAGATTAACAGCTAGGTACCGCTTATCTGGCTGTTAATTTGAAATTAGAACAGTTTTTGTATGGACTTTTCAGAGGAATAACTTAACCAAGGTTTATCTACCGATTGCAAAATCATGCCTTAAATTTATTTTTGCTTTTTTCACAACATCTCTATATCAATCTAAAAATATGTTAATTTTTTTTTTCATCCCACTGAGATAAAACCTTTGTTGAAACTGAAATAAAATATTTTCTTATATTTAGGGTTCCTTACCCAGAGGGTCCGATCAATTGTTGTGTCAATTTCGTCTACCCGTCAGAGCCACAAAATTATGTTGGTGTTATTATTATTGTACGGAACCCTCCGTCCACGAGACCGACTCACACATGACCAGGTTTTTTTTTCATTTACACACAGGCAACTATTGATGTGTAATAATTAATTTTGTGTTATTTTATTCTACTTTAAATGCGGAAAAAATATGTGGATTGTGGAAAGTAATAATAAATGACGCCATCCATCGTTTCAGTGTTTATTTGCTAAGATATTAGTATTCTACCGCCGAACCAATTCCCTATATACATAGGTATACATACTCATATTATGGGAAACAGTTGAAGAGGTCTGGCTATAAACCTAGTATAATTTTGATGAAAATGGAAATAGCTGCATACTGCAACTAAAGGGTTTATATTTTATGCCTGTTTTCGGTGTTTTATTATTGAGTAATTGGTTTCTTATTGTTTGTTTAGGCGTCTCGGGTTGATTGGTTTAATTATGTTAGAACCATTTAAAGCTTATGAAAATATGTAGAATTTTGTAGAATAAATTCTTGAAACAAAAATATTTCACAACATTGTAGGTAGTAGTATTAATATAGGTTGTGAAGAGGTAATACGAAAAGCGGATATTAATGAGTTTATCATTATAATTGTATGTGGTGATTGATAAATATACCTACATATTTTTTGCTAAAAAAATTGTGGGTGTATCAGTTATTTTGATTGCCCAGTAGTATCCCAGTAATTTGCTAGTAGTGAAGAAGGACAAAGGTTAGATTTTATCTCTTAAATGCGGGTGAAGTTAGTTTAAACATCGAACATACTAAAGTTTACAACATCATAATAATACATTAAAATCATATTTGTATCATTAATACAAACAACTTTTATTATGTGATCAACTCTGAAAGCGCGAATAAAACTGCTGTTTCATACATTGTCATAAATTAGATAGGTATTGAACTTTTGTTGAAAGTTTAGCTAGGCAATTATAACTAACCCAGTAGAAAAGGTGAGGAGTAAATTATATCCCTAAAAACTTTTTAGAAAAACTTCATGTAAGTATGTACATAGGTACCTGCTGTGTAGATTGGAAAAGTTACAAGTAAAAAGAATACGAGAAGGTATCTCCCGTTCTCACTCTAATTAAAAAATAAACAAACTACTAAGTGAACTTCAAGTAGCTTCAGTTGGTTATTTTTTGAGGTCAATCTAGTCCTTTCAGCCTTGATGGGATTGATTCGATTGGGATGTGTATTACCTACAGATTATGTATGTGTTGCCGCATAAGAATATTAATAATACTGTCATAATTATCATTACTAGAGTAAGCCCGGTCACGCTTCGCTGTGGTTTTTCGTCTTTTTTCTTACTGTTAACACCAAATCTCGTCAATAGCTACTAAATAAAGAAACTTTCTAAGAATTTCGGCTTTCCAACTTTGTAAGAATTATACCAATGCTTTTTTGAGGTGTATAAAGTATGCATAAATATTTTAACCCCCATAACACTTAGATATTACAAATGCATCTAGATAGTTTCAGTAACTTTGAGTTAATAGAATAGCACGTAGGGTGGCAAATAACAGTAGCATTAAGTGTTGAGATTTAAACTTAGATATTTACGATGCTATTATAATGGAGCAGATGAGAGCTGAAGTTATCTCGTAAATATAGTCCCGCTCTGGTCCCGAGTCCCGACCTTGTGCCTAATAATTTTGCTCACCTGTGCCTGACTTATCTCGAAACAAGTCTGTTTTATTAACAAGCAGTTACATAGTCATTTCAGGTGAAACTAGTTAAACTATTTACACCTGTTAAGTATTAACTATAAAGATTTATTTAGGACCTTACGTTTTCGTAAATTCGGAAAAATTCATTGCATTAGCAATATTGCTTGGGCTTCCTTTTTGGCCCGCCTGGTCCCTTGAACTTATGTTATGTTTTATTCCGTTTGTCACTCAGATGATAATAATAACATAAGTAATTTATTGGTACACCGTAATATTGAAAACATTACGCCAAAATACGTACAATATTAATTTGATACATTTTCATGAAAATAAAAGTAGTTTGAAGTATTTTAGTAGAAAGCATACAATATATCTAATATTAGTACATATCCGTTCCACTGTCTAATATAAATATCGCTGTAGGCGTATGAAAATCCACCAGGAACGTTTTAATTAAAGTATGAAGTATTCAAAGGCTCGAATAACGAGGCTTGGAGCTGAATTTACTTGAGTTATAGCTAGTGTAGACTTAGTTCGGTATGAATGCCGACCTAACCGCCTCCTCGCTTGAGCGTCTCTGGTTTCATGGCCCACACTAGCTCCATATTACTCTTTGACCTATTACCACACATTACTACAATATTGTTATGACCAAGGCTTTGTATGTAATGTGATACTTAATAAAGATTAAATTAAATACTTGTAGTAAAACTTTATGAAACTGCAAATAAGTAGGTAAATTCATACTAATACTTCTACTTATCTATATTTATAATATATACGCCCGACTATCCTAATCCTAACTATATCCTAACTTTTTAATATTATAAATGCGAATGTGAGTTTGTTTGTTTGCTTGTTTGTTACCTTTTCACGCCTAAGCCGCTAAACTGATAGTGATTATATTTGGTACGCAAATAGCCTATGGTATGGAGAAAGACATTGATTGAAGACTGCTTTTTTTCTCGGGAACGCGGGTGAAACCGCGAGGGACAGCTAGTAGGTACTAAACATTAACAAACCAAATGACGCATCGAAACTTAGCTAGAGTGTTTCTTTTTAGAATAAGTCTGACTAAATTCTTCATTCAACTCTTCGTCTACGAACTTTGCTCTTCAAACGTGACACTTTCAAGAAGTTAGTGACATTTAAAAATTGGTTTAATGTAAACTGAAACGAGAGGCCTGAGCCTCACGCTCGTAGCACGGAGACCTTTTTATGCAAATCTTGAAGGATGTGCCGGGATTTTTAATGAAACTGAGCAATTACTTTGATGAATACTGCACTCGTGACGTGGCGACCCTTAGCGAGAAAGGGAGGCAAAATCTAAATTAAACGTCAGGTCTATTGATTTAAATTAAAGGTACGAAGGTAAAAGCGTGTTTAGTAAAGACACACATTTTTTTTTTTTAGTTTATTTTTATTTTATTTATTTGGCACACTAAACAAATTACAATCAAAAGTAATTAAGAAAAGGAAACAATGATACACATAAGCTTCGTACAGGACAGTATAGCATGTGTAACAAAAGTCGGTTAAAAATGACAAAGAAACGCTCAACAAGACATTGGATAGGATAGTTAGTTATTTTTATGCCATAACATAATATTAATGGATCCTTAACTTTGCTCTTTTTAATCAGCCAGAAAATGAATATTATCGCCAGTCACAGTCAATATTATTGACGGGCCGGTTGGCGTGATTGGTAAGATACCCTATCTATCACGCCGCAGGTCGTGGGTTCGATTCCCACTCAGGACAAACATTTGTGTGCATGAACATGTCTGTTTGTCCTGTGTCTGGTTGTAATTATCTATATATGTATGTATTTACAAAAGAAAAGTAGTATATGTAGTATATCAGTTATCTGGCTTCCATAGTACAAGCTCTGTTTAGTTTGGGGTCAGTTGGCCGTGTGTGAGGAATAATGTCCCAGAATATTTATTTATCCCAGTCAATCAAATTCTTAGAAAAATAATCACTTTCTAAAAACTTTGCAGATTGTTTTTTTAGGTCTAAGTATTTTTATCAGTGGATGCGGAATTGTATCTCACTCAGCAGATCGACTGATAGGCCTCCAATTAAAGGCAAAATCTCTTCGGTATGGCCTCTCTCTTCTCTACTCTTCTTCAGCGAACACAATCTAATAAATAGTAGATGCGCCGCCCTTACGCAGCTGGAATTTTAATCAATTTTGCGGCCAATAACTGAAGAGGGCGGGCTCAACGAGCCGCACTTCGCAAATTACCGCCTTTAAGCGTTTGCTCTGACTATATCTATCAAGAGAACGCTGCTAAATTAAAAGGAGTTTATTTGCCAATTTGCATAATAGGTTCAGCTACATAAAAATATAAGTCTCACGTTTGCTATAAGCCGTAACGATCCGAGCTCTGTAATTGCGTCAGTTGCCTCAGTAACAACGCAAGCAGCTGTTCCTATGTTCAATAAACAATTGTTTTTATAGCAGTAGTGACAACGAAGTTTCTCGCTTTGGATAGCATTTCGAACAGAAATCCTTTTCTAAAAGCAGGCCGAGGTAGATAAAAATAACTATCATAAGTATCGTGACTTCTAAGATGACAGCCGTTTGTATCGCAAGAGGCGCCCGCGGCTACCTCAATAATGAGTTTTACAAGTATTTTGAAGAAACTTCATTACTTAGCAGGCAATTAGAGAGCCTTAGTATTATTCTTATACGACGTGGTTTACACGATGATTCAAAGGTCTTACCGCTACAAATTTGTTTTATTTGCAACCATACGGCGTGTCATAATTCATAATATAATAGTTGACATTTAGTGACGGCTTATTATTTGCGAAACTTATGCAGTTTTCGGACTTGGTTTTAAAAAAGTTGTTCAGCATGACGAACCTAGCATAGATTTCGAAATATCCTCCCGGTATTATTATATATGTTTGCACTTTAATACTAGGCGATATCACGACAAACCGAGATAAATATAGAATAGAAAAAATGAATTAGTTTACTTAAGAAGTAGAAGTGCTGATCCGGTAAGAGTGGAAGATGGAGCTCTTTGCCGTGTAGCAGCATTCTGTATTAAATAAGTGAAAATTACATAAATAAAACTCATGTTATTTGTTTCAGATAAATTTTGATAACCAAAGTTCGTGTTTGGTTGTTCGTGGAACTACCTTCGTACATAAGAGACATACAGGAGCACGCAACAAAGTGAAATAGTTTTGAATTGTTTTGAAAGTTGGAGGTGAATAGAACCCGTAACGAGCGTGTGGCAGGTGTCACGGGAAGAGGAACAATGAAGCATCGAGGAGGCGGGGGATAGCATGACAGCGCCTGCCACGGCGGCCTGATGGCGCTAGTGCGGCGCATACTAGGCGACGCCCAGGTGAGGACGTAACCCCTAGCATGCATGATTAGCGCATGCCACACTTCAACGGGCTTTAGTGTTAGAATATCGGTTCACGAACAAACTCTTGACAACATCCTGCAACATGAAAAGCTACCAATATACACGCACAGGTGCATGTCAACCCATGCCGATGTAAAGTTGTAAGCCAATAAGTAATTTGTATTAGCTTTCCCCTTCCAAAGTCCACACGTTTAGGTTAAGTGGGTAATATCATTAATTACAAAGTTGCTAGGAAATCAGTCCACCACCCCTTAAATACAGACATTAAGTGGTCAGGCTTAAATAGCTGTAACTTCAAATGAAGCCAGGTCAATTAAGTAAATAGGTTTTGATAAATAGGTAAAGATATAGCATAGACATCTATCACGCCGTAGTATATCAGTTTGTGTGCATGAATATATCTGTTTGTCCTGGGTCTAGGTGTAATTATCTTATACCAGTTATCTGATTTCCATAGTAGGAGTTGTAGGTCAGATGGCCGAGTGAGGAATGCCCTAAGATATTTATTTATTATTATAGTGGGATGTCTGAAATGATTTTTTTTTATTCAATAGGATATCCAACATCTTCTTAGTATAACTATAGTATAGTACGTAGCAATATGGTCGTTTGATTGTATTGGTAATATCCTTTTTAAGTAGATTAATATGACGCAGGCGAAACTTCGGAAAATGGTGGATGAGCAAGTGTCAGTGGGTGCGCGGGTGGAGGCTGATGCAGAGCCCGAACCCGCCGACCCACTCATCACGCCTGCCAGCTCTGTGCTAGACCGCGACATGGACCCGCGGCCCGTGCCCCCCGAGCGTCGGCTGCTCATCGGCACTCTAGACAAACCACGCAACGGATCCTACAATGGCGAAAAAGAAGCAACATTAAATAGAACAACTAAACTAACAGTTAGAAATGGGAAAGATAATCCGTTTATAGGTCAGTAACAAAACAATTTAATGCGCTCTTGTAATTTTTAGCAGGATATATAATGTAGCTTTCTCTACAGACGATGACAATAAAGAAAATCAAGCTAATGGAAAACTTGAGTCACCTGTTAAATGGTCGACTCAAAATGGCAGTGACAGTGGAACGTATGCCGAAATAGGAAACAGCAACACTAGTGAAAGAAACATTTTAGATCCCGCAGACAGCTCGGAGGAGGAGGTACCACTTCCAGATGCCACTTCTCCAGGAAGGAGTAGCGATGGACCAGAGCCTAGAGCTGATATTACTGCCCCACTTGACGGAGGTATGATTACTTTAGCTGTTTTGTTTTTCTATTGTTTATTTCGTACTCTATTTTTACCATCTGGGTATAATTTATTACCAAAATATTATCCAAAAAGAACGTGATTAATGACCACCGATTTCAATGTCAGACAGTTTTTATGACAAATGGCTCAATAGCGACGTGAAATATTTCAGAATATTTTTAAATGAAAAATGGCAAAACTCGTAGTAAGTACAAATAACTAGTAGCTTTAACTTTTAGATGATAAAGTTGTTTTTCTCCTGTACCTACCTTGTGTGCCGTTACCACCGATTTGACTGTTTATTTTCGGTTTATTAAAAAGTTTAAACAAAACACAGCTGGCATAGAAAAAGTAAAGTTAGTATGTTTGCGTTTATCTTAAGAGTCTGTAATCCGGGAGATAATAGTTCCTAACTAGTCGAGACGGTATGTTTGTTTTGCTGATGAAGTAAGTTGAGAGTTAGTTAGAAATTCTTCATAGCTGCCGCTACATGCTGAGAATGTTATGAGCGTCGTTCAGTGGTGTTAGCGTAGGTTGAATAAACTTACTGTATTCTTGTCTCTTGGCTTTACACATAACATAATAATGTAGCTTGACTATATCATGCCCTCTACGATATAGGTAGTATAGTAGGTATATTTTTATATTTTCTTTAAGTTTAAATTTGATAAAACAACGAGTTTTGCGATTGTTGCTTATGCAGTGTGTATTGTTGTTACCTTTTTTTAATGGTTTGAATATTGAAACTAAAATAGCGAAAAAGCTCAATCCTTCCTGATTACCCGGCAGAGCTTATTTAACAATAACAGCATAAAAATCTCACAGCCTAGCAATATATTAGCTGTTAAAATGCAATAAAAGAAATAAATAGTGGTATAAAAAAACCAACTCATTTCTACAAAGTCTTTTGAATGCAACTCATACATTGTTCGCGCCGCACCCTCTGCGCAATATCCTTCCTGCTAATGAGTCTGCAGCCTTGGGGAATAAGCTCATTTGCCGACTAACTGTTCATCCGACCAACTTTCCAAGAGTGAAACTTACCGATCTTGGAATTTGTCATGTAATTCTCATCGCTACCTTTTAATTAGCACACTTCTATTAAAAATATTTTTCACTTTTAAACACTTAGGTACCTTAAGTGCAAGCTCTAAAGCAAAATTTAGTCCCATGTCGTAATTCCTTGGCATATGAAGTATAATATGCTATTATGATAGTAAGATACCCACTATACCTGCCGTGTACTCCCAGCCGTAGTAATTGTCTCCGGAGTCAATCCTGCAAAACATCACTGTATTGACTTATCAGACCGACTGGAATAATTGGATTATTGTAAGATTATTAGATATCGCTAATATTTATCCACCCGAAACTTTAATAACTGTCATACCATGAAAACAACAGCTGTAGTTAATTTGCCATTTATTATCCTCGTGGCTATTATTTCTTTGTTTCCACATCCCACTACAACTTATACGTTTATTAACGTGTGTGGTGATTTTCTCACTTTATTTGTAGCTCAGAAAGCAGCTTGAAGCAGAATAATTACACGATACGGGAAAGACGTTATTTTCCCAGACTCAATACATCTTCGACTATAGCGATGGTACAATAAAGTAGGCGTCGTCCACACCTGCGGCCCGAACCCTGACGCATGTTACATTCGAGTAATCGATTCGTCTGGACCGGCCAAAGTCACGGCTTTCGTGACTAGAGCAACTTTTACGTTATTACAAACGTTTACGTTCCCATAACCGATTCCATTTATATGACTGCGGCAGCACCGTACTTTACAAAAGTTTTCATATTATAGTACGACAGCTAATAATGAGGGTTATAACGTGAGCCCTTCAGTACTAAACAAGGACGAAACTTAGTAGAAGTAAAGCTATTAACGAGACATTGCTGGGAAGCACAAC
This sequence comes from Tetheella fluctuosa, assembly GCA_951216915.1. Classification (NCBI taxonomy): domain Eukaryota; kingdom Metazoa; phylum Arthropoda; class Insecta; order Lepidoptera; family Drepanidae; genus Tetheella; species Tetheella fluctuosa. The sequence goes on along the minus strand of OX578227.1, from coordinate 7,378,516 downwards.
AAATTGTGAATTAGTTAACTGAGTGGAAATAATTCATGGACGTGCCCATGAATATTTGATTTCTGATTATTATCATTGTTTCTTACGATGTAAAATTAATAGGAACATTATATTTAATAGATCAAAGATTTTTAGTGGTTGCCGAAAACAGAGTAATATCGTAATTAATAATCACGAATGAATTAAAAGACACTGTAAGACTAAAACAACCCTTTCATTAAAAGCCTTCATCAATCGGTAATTTTAGAATAGTATTACGGTGCTATTTTCTGAATTATTGTGTAAAAAATACACTGGACAAACAGAAGCGGCGTCTCCCAGCGGGAGGTCAGATAGATCACGGCAGGAGGAGGTGCCGCCTTCCCCGGGGATGCTCACCGCGGCGCAACTTGCCAGGAGATTGAGGATGGAGAATGAGCGATTACAGGTATATCCCTTGCTTTACCAAATATAAATAACGTAAATTAGATTAGAACTCATTTATCAGTTGGAGTTACAGTTCCTACTTTTCGTATATTTATTCATTGGGGAGTTATTGTTTGGATGAAATTTGTTGAACTTTATTAAGTTTTATTACTTATTTCAGCTCAAGACATGGGTAAGGGTACTTATTCTTGAATTGCTTCATTTTCTCGGACTTTCAATTTCATTATCATTGATTTATTTTATCCTTTTAGCTTAATTATCCTTCTATTGGCTTGACATCAATGCTGTTAAATGGTTCAAAAAACTCAAGTCTCCTCTATAGGCCTATTACGCGTGGAGTTCCTCAGGGATTGATTTTTGGCCCATTCATGGCGGAGATATAATGATTTGTGTTAGTAACAGTGTGTTTCATATGTATGCTGATGATACCTGACTGTTTGTGTCCTTTATACCTGAAAATACTTTGACTGCAGTTAGTTATCTGTGTCAAGACCTGGAAGTTATTTTTTTATATTAATCCTAGCAAATCCATATGTTCATAAAACGGTTTGAGCAGATTATGACCATTTAAGGTGAAAATATTTGAACACTTTCATGAATGATTACATTTCGAGGATAATATTTTGGAGATATCCTCGATATGATCCTCGTGTTGGCTCTACGCAGGCGTCAGCGTATCCACACCTCATCACAGCAATGAAACGTTTAAAAGTAGTATCCGATATGCTGTCTCAAAATGCTGTAATAATTTACCACCACCGCTTCGCAATTGCCACACAATTCTCAGTTTTAAAATAATGTATAGAATGTTCTGTTTTATTCCTCATGCTTCGTAAAACATAAAAACAACACAGCGGCGGCAGTGCGACTGCGTATCGACTCATATCGTCCTTGCGTTCTGTGTTATCAGTTGTCTGTTTGAGATTAATTTTTCAATAATTAATATTCCAACTATCTAATATTCTAATCTTTTAAGGGGGTAGCACACAGCGAAGATACTATAATATTTTATCTTAAGATCATGATACAGCATTATACTATGAAAAGAGAAGCAACGACCTACCTCTTACCTACCTACTTTCCTTCTCTTTCGCTGGTATAGCACTGTCTCATATATCTTAAGATAAAATATTATCGTATCTTCGCCGTGTGTGACGCCCTTTAGTAGTCATAATAAAATTATTGTGTCTGGAAAAACATGTAACAATATGTCAAATATACGTTTCGTTTGTTGGTGTGATCGCGGCTTAAGAAGAGAATATAAATTTATTTACAATAAAAATACAAGACACAATCTAATTAAATAATAGTTCCTATAGGCTGCCGCCATTGCCAATCGGCAATTAATTATTTAATCCTGGTTTCCGTCTCTCGGTGATATCCGTGTTCCCGCGAGATCTTAAGTTTCTTTGGGATAAAACTATCCTATGTTTTATTCCATCTATCTATATGCCAAATTTCATCATGATTGGTAGTGCCGTTGAGGCGTCAAGAAATCAGAAACAAACTCACTTTCACGTTTATATTATTAGAAGGATAGTATAAGATAGGAAGTTGGAATATCATTTTTACTCTATTTATGGTATTTTCTTAGATTTAACATTATTTATTCATTCTAAAAATTTGTTGTAAATTTTGTTAACGTTTAGGAATATATGTGTCTTCTCACACGAATGGTATCTAGTATCCAGTTGTTGTAACCCGTTACATATTATGTTTTATAATAAGGCGGAACTAACGCGAGTTCGCCGACTGCTGGTGGCGGCGGCTGAGCGCGGCGAGGCTGGCACGGCGCTAGTGGAGAGAGCCAAAGGGGACGGCCAGGACGCATCGCCCCTTGACCCACAACAACTTGAGAAAGAACTACTCTTGGCTAGAGAAGCTGTAAACTGTAAGTAATTATACAAAGGTCCTTTGAGTTTCGTTTTTAGCTTTCTGTGGATTCACTCTTCACAAAGAAAGAAGAAACTTACACATTATTAAATAATATGCCAGTTATCGCAATTCGGTAAAAATATATATGAAGCTAAATTATATACCAGAAAAGTATCAAATTATTGACTAATGACATCTTCTTCACACAATAATCCAATCAGATCATATAAAAGTGCCCAATTTGTTGAGTGCCGTACCTATATGATATGAGAGAGGCGTATAGTAAGCCGACATTTTGAAAAACTATAGTCATAATATCCAAGTACCTGGGCCGTACCGAGGAGGTAAAATCAGTAAACGGGTCACGTCGCGTCTTAGGGATGCTTCTGTAACTTTGGCTGACATTTTCACTAATGTCGTTGCCTTGACGAAATCGAAGTGGCCGCGATGGCACACGCATGTAAGTTACTTAGAATTACTTTATGTTGATGCCTTTTGATACTTTATGATAAAACAACAAAATAAAATCATTTTAAATATTATGATAGTGTCTATAGATTGAGGTATGTGATCATTCTAACTTCCACAAAAAGTTTATTGTTTATATCAACTAAGTAGGTACTTAAGCACAAAAAATATTTCCACTAGTTTCAGCTTAGGTGCGTAAGCTATTACTAACTTACCTATATTATTCAGATAGTATTTGGGCCTTCACTGCGAACCCATATCGATATACTATTGGAAATACTACCTTCTACTAAACAAATAATAGATTCAATCTTTCTTAGAAATCCAAAGAATCTAAAAATAAAGCCTTATAAGTTAATAAATAGAGTAAGCTGAGGTGAAATTTTTTCGTGAATTGAAGGAACATTTTTCTCCGTGACATTATGATAACTTGAATAGGTACATAGATTTTATTTGCAAATGATTACATTTTATATTATGAAAATTTGTAATGTAAGTAGACAGAATACAAAAATGTTTACATGTTTGCTTTTACGTTTTAATAAAGTATATTTAAGAGGAAAGCTTATGGAGGTTCCTGTGGATATGTGATACGGTTTTGGCGTGAACATAAATTTTCGTGCAGCTACCTCGGGCCTGAATACATGTCCATATAGATAGAGCCTCAAGCGAAGGCTCGCATTATATTAACCATGTAATGCAATATAATATGTAGATGCCGATACGTAATTTAGATACGAAACGAGTTCTATCAGATGCGCTCAATGAAACGCCGATCAAAGGGCGTAGCGTGCAAGCCTCGCTACTCATTAAAGTAGTTTATGTCCTAATTTGAATTCATTGCGAAAAATAGAAACTCAAATCATGATGATTGGCTGTAGTATAAGTTTAGTTATCAAATAGAATGGACATCAAACAAAATTCCGACATATCTGTCGGCAACGAAACTCGATTTAAAATCAGTATAATATGTATATCTAGATAAATCCGGAATGTGTTTCATTTTTCGTATCAAACGTTTCAAACGTATATTTGTCCGAGTTGAGGGGATATGCATAGAAAGCGGAACGACAAAGGACGGACCCCAAAGCGAGCAGCGCACGCTCAAAGAGTTTGAATCACTTGGGATTGAAGCCTGCCTACACTGGTATTCAGCAATGTACACAAACCTCTCGTCTATATACCTACATTGATTTTTGCGGTTAGTACTTTAGTTTACGTTTTTACTAACCAAAATGTGTACTGACATATGTAAGTGGTCTACTTTTTACTAATTAGGAAAACGAATTGTACAAAACACAGTCCTAAATAGATTCACAAATCGTGAAACCCACTCGGGATAATTACCTCACAAATATATTATTTAGGAAAACTGAATAAATTCGTTTCAGATGACCAAAATATAGCATTTGTTTCAGCTCTGAAAGCTGACAAGAAGAGGCTGAAGGCGGAGAAATTTGATTTATTGAATCAAATGAAGCAACTCTACGCGACATTAGAAGACAAAGAGAAAGAGCTACGAGATTTCATTAGGAATTATGAGCAGGTTATATTGTAATATCTTACGGACGCATCATCTACGATTGCCAAATTATTCCCCAATAAAGCTATTTATCAACCTAACAATCAGTATCGTCTTATATGTACTTAAAGCAAATATACAAACACAATTTAGGTACATAAAAGCTACGAAAATATCTAGGTCACAAAAGGCTTATCGGCGCAATACTACGGCATTATAATTATAATACACTTCTCATCAAAAAAATCGAAACACCTCTGAAGTTTGGTTTTGAATGAGTTTTATGTTTTTTTTTACATTAAACAAAAAAGTAATAATGCCAGTTAATTGCGGCTATTATAAGGTATCGTTTAACAAATAGTAATGTTTCAAATTAAAATCAAATTCCATTAACTATCGTGTTTTTTCAACAGGTACCTAGGTTTTCCAAAGTTTTTTTGTAAACTTTTTTAAACGAAGACGTAAAACAAAAAAATGTTTGTAAAAAGTGTATCCAGTATCCAGTGTATCTCGTATATCCTCCCCAGGCTATAATTTCTGCTTCCATGCGGTACGTTTTCTAAAATTTTACAAATTCTTCTTAAAGGGAGAAAAAATACCAATTTATTTAAACAAATTTAATTTTAATTTTAAACATTAATATTCGTTAAACGATTTTACGATCTAACGACCTTATAATATCCGCAATAATTTGGCATTATTACTTTTTTTTGTTTAATGTTAACATAAAATTCATTTAAAACCAAAATTCAGAGGTTTTGTTGCAGTGCCGGTTCGATTTTTCTGATGAGAAGTGTATGACCTAATATAACATACAATGACTTGGATCTTTAGGTACTTAGTCAAACTCGTAAAAGTCTATTATTTATTGCCTTGACTTTTATTTACTTTTTCTGAAACTAACCATCTTGGGATGTAAACTGTCGGAGTTTTGACTGAAAATCAACCCCAATATTTTTTTTTAGTATGACTGATACTACAAAGATGCTTTGATGAACGATTCAAGTAACTGCTAAATACCCAAAGTTCAGTTTAATATGTAGCAAACATCTCTTTAGATGCGTTCAAGAGGCGGTGCTTCTTCCGCTCTGGGAGCGGAGCGAGCGGAGAGGGAGCGCGAGCGCGCTGCGTTGCTCCGTCACGCGCGCGACGAAGCGGAACGATCCCTGCAGCTCGCAGCCGCCCTCAGCGCGCGAGACTCACAGCTGAGACACGCTAGGGAACAGCTGTTCGAGGTATGTCATCAAATTATTGCAATAGGGTATTACACCCATTTTTGAAAAGTGTCTCAATTCGTTCCTAAGGTGCTAATAAGCCACCAAAAAAAACACAAAAATGTTATTCAATCGATAAGTGCCATAAAAAATAAATTATAAATAAAAAAAAAACCGACTTCAAAAACAGAAAAGCATAGAATAAATATTTCCTTTCTACATCATTTTGAAGTCGGTGCCAAGTAAAACATACAAATTACTTGGTCTTCAGGTTACTTTCTTGATTTGTTTTGTTTCAGCGAGTTTTCTTTATAGTTAAGTAGTATCTATAAACACATACTAAATTTAGTTAAGTTGTCATAATATTGTTGTCTTTAGGTTAATTTATTTTTGATAATATTTCGAGTTAGTGTGAATGATTGGTTTTAATATTTGTTCGTTGTAATATTTTGTTGTTGTTGTTTTGTGTTTTACTTGGCACCGACTTCAAAATGATGTAGAAAGGAAATATTTATTTTATGCTTTTCAGTTTTTGAAGTCGGTTTTTTTTTATTTATAAATTATTTTTATTTAACACGTTTAAGTTACGAATATGGGTAGAGCTAGTAAGGCAGCTTTTCGAATGCGGAAATGACGGTTAGATGAAATGAAATAAAACAGAACCGTACAGAAACAGAAATATTAAAAAAAAATATGAATGAAAGTCCGTAAGAGTTGGGCCGTTACGGTGCACAAGTTACAAGGCACTACACTTGATGAAGCTGTTATAGATCTTGGAAATAAAAAAACTCTATGTATTTAGCTGTCGGTCGTATAAAAACCTTTGAAAGAATAGCACTGTCTAATTAAGAATCAAATAAATGATTGAGTAGGCCACACAGACTCTTTCGACAAAGAGCATTGCCAGAAATGATACTCTTTATAATGTTCAACTGTATGCCATTAGATAATATCCATTGGTACTGAATTTATACGTTCGAGCTATTTGTCATTAAGGAGTTCCGTTGTATGCATTCCTAGTCCAAGTCCAGTCCAGTCCAACACGTCCTTGATCATAGTTAGGTACCTCCTCGTAATGGAATTGTCATAAACCTAACTATACCTCAATCACTACACAATTCCTATCTGGTATATCTTCGGAGTCCACTGTCCAATACCAATGAAATTTAAATGGAACCATTTTGACGCTATACTTAATCCAATGCAAAAGAATTTATTAAAATCGGTTCTTAAACAAAGAAGCTATCCCCAGAAATAGGTAGGATCATTGAGAAATTCCAGTGGTCGTCTATGGTCTTCTTCATCAGTTGCACATCGCCAAATTATACTTTCTGAATGCAAATGCTTGATTTGTTACCGAAAATACCAAAATCACTATGTATATTCCTGTAATATTTGAGGAGTTCCCTCAATTCCTCAGGATTCCATCGTCAGAACTGAATTTTTTCTTTCAAATAAAAAACTATTTTTTCAAATCGGTTCATTAATGACGGAGTAATGATACATTCATACATCATTAAAAAAAAAAATACAACCGAATTGAGAACCTCCTCCTTAAAGTCGGTTAAAAATGCATTTAAATTTTACATTTACAATTTTCGCGCGTAGTTTGATGAAAACGCGGGACGCCATGCTGCTACGGTCATGACGGTATTTGGTCTCTTGTAAGTAAATAAATGCGCTGATATTGATCCGAATTGGACTTATAAAATTTTATAAATTTAAAATGAGCTATTATCCTTTTTATATTAGTGTGCTGTTCCTGAATGCATGAATACTAGTGTAAAAATAATAATAATATTACTTCAGTAGACACTTTTTAGTTTACATACAGCACCGTATGACGTCATTATAATGGCGACTACTGTTTCGCTTGTTTAGAAATAGATTAAAAAAACTGAAAACTTAGAAATGAATTTTAAAATTAATTTAGTTATTTTATGAACTAAAACTAACATTTTCGGACTGCTTATTGCCTAAGGGCTGATTTTTCAATCGCTAGATAAACCTCGGATAAGTTATTCCTCTGATAAGTCCATACAAAATCTGTTCTAATTTCAAATTAACAACCAGATGCCGTTTATTTGGCCTTTGAAAAATCAGCCCTTAGCTATCTAACTCGTACATTTTTAGATTTTTTCTCATATAGAGTAAAACACCCTATTGGTAATAAGTTTTAGATCCCATAATTTATCATTAATCCACTATGCCACAAAAATAACTTTACAGATTCATTAATTAAGTAAGGGTAATCCCTTAGAACCACAGAACTATGTAGTTCTGTGAAAATCTCTGTTTTACTTATTGTTCCAAAAAAAAGCGAAAACCTTTTTTATATGTTCATCCCATTCAAATCCCACTGTCCAGTTTGGGAAGCAGATAGACTTGATTTTTTTTTTGTAGGACGATGTAAAACGATGTACTTCTATTAATTTGTAACTCTTTCTTTATATTATTGGTTAACATTTCTGTTCACTCAGGTCATATTTTTCAATTCGATTAGGACCTTGAATTAAATACCCGTCATTACGAATCAAACGAGCCCAAACTCGATGCGGTTGTGTCGTTTTATTGCAGAGTTCCTATGGCCACCTTCCAACTCCAGCATCAGCTCCATGTTATCATAATATTGCATTACCCCGTGATATACATATATGTATATCAAATATACATGCAAAATTTCAGCTCAATCGGAAACCGGGAAGTGGGTCAAATTTTACTTGCAAGATTCCACCCGGACAAACATACATACTTTGCAAGTTAATATTTATAAAGCTTGTAAAAACATGTTATGTATGTTTATTAATATGTACGGTAGGTACATTGTTCCGTCTGTAGAAGCAACCTACTCGACGAGCTAACATTGAGTAATAAAATATTATTAATGAACAAGCTGAATGATGAAGTGGTCTGAAAATCATAATAAATAAAGCTGTATCGACAGGACAGTATTATGATGAATAGGCGGCGCGATAGGCTGCCGCCGCGCGCCGGCGCCCATCCATCACCGGCATGCGGTGTTAATTACCATTTCAAATTGCTCTTCCCGATCTTAATTGCAAGGAAAATTAAACGCAACTGTTTCCTCAATGTACTATCGTAACTTTAACGATTCACTTTGAGTACCGCACCGGCCACCTCTATTTTCAGATTTTCGTTATTCCCGGATATATTAACGAATTTCCATGATATTAACCTTCGACCGCGAACGTTCAAACTCATTACGACATTGTGGGGCTCGTTGAAACGGGATGTCCCACCGAGAGACCAAACTCTGCTCAAATGAAACCCTCAATCGAAATTAATTGAGGCATGAAACTGGGATGAAATTCAATGGGATTAGATATATGGTGTAATTCGGTTATTCAGGATTTTTGAAATGGAAATTTATTAATTGTTAGGCACGAAGACAGCTTCAGGCGGCCGGCTGTTTATCTGAAGGGGAGAGCGTGGCATCGCTCGGGATTGGGCCTCCAATGATGTTGGGTCCATCAGGGCTGATAGGTGATAGGGGTAGCTGCAGTGCTGATTCTGGCGTAAGAGGTAATGCTACGTTAAAAAAACCAAATCGTTTTAGCATGAAATTCATTACGGAGACGAACCGACACATGGTAATTTAATTTATTATTATTAGATATCGTGTCAGTAACAGGTAGCAGTGATGGCGGTGCGACTTCAGTGTGCGGAGGCAATTTGTCAGATTCGACGGCGGAAGGCGCACCACCCATACTAGACGCCTACGACACGGACGCAGCGTCTCTCGTCTCATCAGCGCATCACATCTATCAATGTGAGAATCCTCTAGTTCAAACCATTCGATTTCACAGTATCCTTTAGGTAATCTCAATAAATAAGTGAAAAACTGTACTGACATTCATATTTTATATTTCCTTATGTTTTATTAAATTCTTGTTTGTTAACAAACTATGATAATACTATCGCTTATTTAGGATATATTAGTTAATTTTCTAAATATAATAAATGTCGTGAATAAATTGCTTAAGGCCGCACCATCGCTTCGAATTATAACAATAAAGCTATCTCTAAAACAAATATGTTAACAATTTAACGTGAAAATATAAGCTTTTTATGTTCGGGTCGTAAATTATATATTTTTTTTAATAAATAAATTGATACGCAATATTATAAGCTAAATTATAGAAGTAATAATAATATCTAGGAACAGTAAGCCATTAATGCTGATGAATTGCACTAAAAACCAACATAACTGAATCGCTTTTAACGTCATTACGTCCGGAGCATTGTCGCTGTAAAGTGAAATATGATTTTCATGATTCGACTGGAAAATAAAGCGGATTGCTATTCATTCGTGCTGAAAACAAGAACACGTTTTTTATGAATTTGTATCCTACATTGTATTCGGACAGCAAACATTTAATATAATTTATGTCGAAGAATATTTAATACTCTATTCCATTTAAATTGCTTTATAATTTAAAAAGGAAATTATTTATCCAAGACTGTTTTGCACACTACAAAGAACTTTTTTCAAGTAAAATAGTAGAGTCGAGAAAATTCTATCTGCTTTAATTATTATAAAGTTCACCATTCCACCCTTATCAAAGAGCATTCTAACGTAAAAAGCGGAGCGGTAAAAATTTCCGCTTACGAGACAACCGTTTTATTACAGAGAAAGCTTTACTTAACGATGAGATTGGGTCGTTTTATACAGCCTCGCGATGACAGGCACAGATAAGTGCTACTGTTTGTTGTATTTATTAAGCGTACTAAGAATGTGGTTTTTCATATTCTCGAAACTAAAGAAAAAAATATGCTATCGAGTCGCACCTTGGTTGAAGATAAAATAACATCAAAGAGTTCTATAAGAGTAATTTATTTTTGTATAATCGCAGTGAGCACCCCACGGGACTGTAGCCCCACCTTATCGCCACACAACAGCGCCTCACCGTTCACACGCTCCATCGACGCTGGATCTTTATCCAGGTTAGTATATTTTCAACTAGTTTCCTTATGTCAGTATGGAATAATGGAAACTATTTACAGTAGATACATCAAATTATTTACAGCTATATTGAATACTCATTTCAGTTGATAAATTACAGTGTCTTTATTTCAGCTAAGTAAGTTGAATTTACCTTTGTCAAACATTTCTTTGTGCAAGGAATTTAATATAAGTGATACGTCATATTTCAGTGCATGTCAACTTTGAGTATGACTATTATTCTGTTTAGAATCAAGGTATATTTGGCTTGATATAGCGTTCTGCGGTACAGCGAGAGCGAGTATCATAATATTTCAAACTTGTCGTTGTAACTTGGTAGGTATGCGTATGCAGCAAGCATCTTGTAAATATGCATTCTATTACTCCCCGCAGCTTAAAGCAATTCGCTAAAATAATACAAACAATTCCTTGATGCAATATTCTTTTACTTTGCAAATACTGCTTCAAATGCTGTATTGTCAACAATTATGTTTTCACAAGGATGTTAGATAGAGAAGTAAGCATCGCCATTGCCCAAATCAAACCTATAGCTATGAACAATTTCAAACACTGCTATACTATTACCTAACCTAAGTGATATAGTGACATTATTTTCCATCTCTATAGACATGGAGTTTTTTGTCACATGCCTACAAAAATCCATCCATAAACCACAATTTTTCGTGTCAAAGCATGAGATCAAAACTTTTTGTACGCACAAAATTTATACCTATTTTTATCTAGGCTATCACATCATACTAAAAAGTTATAAATCAGGGGCGAGCGTACGAATCTTACGTTGGGAGCGCACTTGTCGCAGCGTATACAGCCTGGAGTTGGTTTGGTATGATTAAATATTCTACTTAAATAAAATTCAAACATAGGTCAGTAGAACAACTCTCCAGCCCTGGAGAGTGCGAGACGGCCCTGCTCGGTGGCATGCGGGGCCGCGCGGTCGGTTCGGGGAGCGGCAAGGGGGCGCGCGGGAGAGGCTCCGCCTGGGGCTCTATCTCCCGCGTGTTCGCGCGCAGCAGGCATCGCACCAAGTCCGGCAGTGCAGCTGCTAGTGGACATGAAAGCGGTGAGACTGTAGATAACACATCTTCTGAAGGAGTTAGAAAATAAAGAAATATACTTAGTACAACTCGTATATAATATGTCAACATTAGTTGCGTAATATTTCGTTACCATTGGAATAGCATAGTTTTACAAAGTAAAGCAACTTACTCAAGCTCAAAATTATGTTTATTATGTTATTATGCTAATTACGAGTGTGTTTTATGTAGATACTACTTTCAGATGAGTCAATAGTAGACATGTAATGTTTGATACATATTGCTCGCTAAATTTTATGATAGACTACGAGTTATTAAAAACATATTGTTGCGGCAACAACATTCAGTTCCGGAAGAACCTAATTAGCGGACAACTTGTAGTGAGGAAACTTATTCCACTAAACTTTTGTTTAGAACCAGTATACGCAGGCACAGGCACAGGACGTGCTTGGTCTCCCCTGGGCAGTGAGGCTGCACTCCGTGAGGCGGCATCTCTCCCACTAGCTCGATGGAGGGCTCCAGCTATCATAGCCTGGCTAGAGCTAGCTCTTGGCATGCCACAGTACGCCGGTGCCGTCGCTGATAATGTTAAGAGTGGCAAGGTAATGTATGATTGCATGTAATGTAAGGTTTTTGCAGCTCTCTCTTAAAAACTCCTATAAACTATGCGTTCTTGGGTAGATACCCAATATATACCTATATCTATCTCAAGAAAATTAAAGTGAATTCTTATAAAAACCAAAAGCATAAGAAACACCAACATAATTTATCGGTACTGACAAGATAAAAAGTTGTTGATTGCACGAAAAATATGAGGTAATGCTTATTGGGACTTCGCAAGATGGTAGATTCAGATAAGATATTTTTGTTATAAATACAGTATTCAAAATCGATGGTTAGGTACATTCAGATATGAGATTTTCGATGGAAACGACGTGGATTATGTTTTCGATTGTAACGAATGGAATAAAAAAAACTTTTCACTACCCCATATACATTCATTATCCGGAGTACGCTCATTTTATTAGATTTGTATGGAAATCAGGACCCAATAAAAAGTTAGCTGATAAATTCATCATGGGATTTGTTTATTCAAAACACGTTGATATCTGATTTATAAAAGTACACATACCGAGATCCAAATATTAAAAATTGTTTGTTGTTCATTGTTTGTTAAAATCAATCATATGAATATACTTATAGTAAAGAAGGCGACGCAATAGTAGCGTCAAATATTGTGTTCTGGTTGGTTCTAGATCCGTGCTTTGAATGGGCAGGTTCTGCTCGAGTTGTCGGACGCGGACCTGGAAGTGGGGCTCGGAGTCTCGCAGCCGATGCACCGCAAGAAGCTGAGGCTTGCTATAGAAGAGAGACGGAGACCAGACCTCGTGAGGAATCCCAGTATAGGACAGCTCACTCACGCCTGGGTCGCTGCTGAATGGTTGCCCGACTTGGGATTGTCACAGGTGAGAAATAACTAGCTTTATTATATTAATAGCATTAGCCCATCTATTTAGGTAAATTACCTTCTAATTGTGCGAATTACTATTTTTAGAATTCTGTTATCTGTATCTAAAGGTTTAAACATGTGGTTTCAAAACAAACTGGGGTCAAAATCCAAGATGGTGGTTCCCAATCCTCATACAAGAACCTTGAGGTACGGAGCCCTTAGTGCGCGATGCGGATTCGCACTTAGCCGGTTCATTTGATTCAGTGACATCAATAAAGGGCCAGTCTAAATTCTACATTTAAAAATAAACCGTAGTCTACACGATATCAGAAATATAAAGCTTTGTAATCAATCAACAGTACGCTGAGTCATTCTTGGCGAACCTAGTGGACGCACGGATGCTCGACACCATTAGCAAGAAAGAGCTGGAAAAGTATCTCGGAGTGACGCGGAAGTTCCACCAGGCTTCCATTGTACACGGCATCCACCTACTCAGAATAATGAAATATGACAGACAAGTGAGTAATCGTTCTACTTACGTAGAATCAATAGCCCCGTCGTCCACGATGGCAAATTACAAGATTATGCTCTCGCGGTAAATTAATTTTGATTTGTAAGTAATAAAATTGTAGAAAGATTTATATTAAATGCATTTTTTGTATTTAACACAGACTTGTGTTTAACCACAATGTCACATTATAATGGTAGGTAATAAGAACAAAATGCCTGAATTGGTTCGGGGTAAATTTAATATTTTTGAAAATGTTAAATGTGCAATAAGTATTCGAATATTTATGTATCAAATTAATCATTTAAATGCAAATGTTTACGTTGCAAAATATTTTAAAAAAATCCTGCTTTATCTCCTTTAAAAAAATGGATTTGATTATGAAAATTCCTTTTTATATCCCTTTTCGATAGGAGAAAAAGATAAGGGCGCAAGCAAATGAGCGATCATCCAGTGAGCTGGTACAAAATGTTTCGTCTCTTATTGCCGATGTGACCCCTGTAACGTACACTCATTAATCATCTCTGTGCTTTCCCTTTCTTGGTCGACATTAGCTATATTTAGCCTGATACATTGCTCTTGTTATTTACTTCCTTATTTTGAATGTAATAAATTACATTCCGCCCGAGATCAATCTTTGTTACGCCTTTACAAGATCTTTGTTGATTGTAGGCTTTGGCCGTGAGACGGCATCAATGTGAAAACGTCGACGCTGATCCTTTAGTTTGGACCAATCAGAGATTTATGCGGTGGGCTCACAATATTGATTTAGGTGAATTTGCTGAGAATCTAAAAGGTATGTTTGATACAATTTTAGTTTGTTTATTTTAGCTTCATTTATAATTTGAAGTTTTAAAATGCATTTTGTTATAATAGACAGTGGCGTGCACGGAGGCCTAGTAGTTCTAGAGCCTTCGTTCACTGGGGAGACAATGGCAACGGCCCTTGGTATACCGCCTTCCAAAAGTATCATTCGAAGGCATTTGGTAGCTGAATTTGATGCACTCGTTATCCCAGCAAGGTGAGTAAATACTTTGTATGTTTATAGTTTTTTTTTATGAAAAATAGTATTTGCTTTAGTTGTTCTGAATCACGAGTTGGTAAATACTGAAGGTGCCAAAAATGGTTGCATATATAAAATTTTCGATCTAGTATACCTTCGAGATTCTGTTTGGTGACAAAAGCACAGCCCAATTGATAACATTCTTAGAACCCAACGTAAATGCATCGTACTGATAAGGCAACATACAATGACAAAGTATGCGAGTGTTTTGTGGTGTGTGACGCGCAAGAGACGGATGAACGGGCGAACAGACGGACGGATGGATGCGAGTGAGAGCGCGCACTGCATGCGTGTAGCTGTCACCAGAGTCACGTCCCTGTAGTGTAGGTGAGCAAGCTGTAGTTGATTATAATATGAGGTGCAATCCTGCAGGTATACGATATTTTGCCAGGTGGAAGAACTGCAAGTGGAGGCTGCCCGAGCATCCATGTTGTCCACAAAACAAAGATAAATCAGCCAAAATCAAAAAACTTTCCTTCAAAAAATAAATAATCGCTTCGACGCCCGATTTTGAAATCTGTATCTATGTAAAATTTCCTGTATGAAATGTTTGTAAAGTCGCTATTTTTACACCGAATACTTTTTTTGCATAAAGGAATTTTTTACCTATCTTTACCGTCAAACTGGCTCGTTTGTGAAACTTTTTTGATCGAAAACTTTACGAGCAGTGAAGACTGATAAGTTATTGTAGGAGTCGTGGTTTGTAAGTAAAAGAATCTCGAAAAGTTCAAGCGATCGGAAACATTCACAATATTCTTTGGAATCTTCGCCTTCGTCAATGTTAGATTCAATGTTGAACATTGTGACCCCCTAGAGTCCCAAAATGCCGTAGGTTAGATTTGTCACGTTAATGTATATTCGAGATCAATCAATTTGGTAAATTTAATCAATGTATACAAATTAGTTCATATTCAAGTATAAGCATTAAATGCTTCATAATAATTCATAGGGGGTAAATCGTATCCCATTACCTGCATTCATTCAAGAGGTTTCGTTTTCAATTTTAACGAAAGGTTTTGGTAAATAAATAGGTGTAATCAAAGATTTTAAATCATCACAATGAATTGAATACCTTTAGATATAAAAACAGAACCATTCACAATAGCTTTAGGATTATAACAATAATAGCGTTTATCGATATTGTAAGATAATTATGTTTTCGACTTGTATACATTCATATTGTAAAGATAATATTGTATATTAGGCTCATCTGTAATGATATCAATTGACCTATAAATGTGAATAAATCCTGACAAAAACATAAAACCTAAGGGACATCGAGTCAGTTTATTTTATTATCCATCACCCCTAACTTGGCGATCCTTGCATCGAGACAGAACGGTAACGACCATTTTATCGATACATCATGAATGCCTCTCTGTCATCATCATTAGATCGCACCATAATCAGAATCTGTCCACTTTTCTCCTTCCATGTTACATTACATTTTATTTTATCGAGATAATTTCGAACACACTGACATCTCGTGCTTGTCTGGTTTAATTTCAACATTTTGATTCTTAATGCTATTTTGATTCGAGCAGACAGAAAAGAGTACTGATTTTAAAGTTCTTCGTATTTGCTGATCAATCGTTGCATTAATTGTTACAAATATTTAATCCAGTACTTTTATCTGTCATTAAATTCATTGATGTTTATTAATTTTGATTTGTAATCATATTCGTACACAATTAGCATGATTCGTTCATTTTCAGCAAAGTGCATCATGCTTTTGGTGTCTATGCAAATTATTCAATTACCAATTCACTTTGTAAGCGTCTCTTTATAGCTTCCAATAAATATAAATCTCTTAACATGAGTTATTTCTGAATATAATGATGTTGTTTGGGACAAAACCTAATTATAATGTCAAGCTCCACTATGAAGCAATTCTAAAACCATTTACAGAATTTGCATGTGAGCTTTAAGTGTTAGCAGAAAATCAAAGAAAATCACTGTTAGTGCAAATTTGAGAGATACGTTACATTGTATAAAGTAAAAGCAAACAACGCTCTGCCTGGCTTTTGTCAAATTATCTCAAATTTGTACATTTCCTTGTTTGTAGTGAAATCAATTTTTAATTCATTTTCAGGAATATGTTTGGACATCAAATCAGAATGTTGGGCAGACCATTTTCTAGATCTGTTGCCACCGGATTGCCAGGAATCGATCTCAGTGGCGATTCCAGAAGACATAGTTTAAGGGTAAGGGATCTCACAATATTATAGTGAATTTATGGAGAATGCCTTAATGTTCTAAACATTTTTCGCTACTAATAAATATTTCCTGTATTGTTAGGGTTCAATAACTCGAGCACTTGGAGCATTAAAGCCAAAACACGAGCGTACATCTCCATCGAGCTCAAGCGAGAGTTCCAGCGTGCTCAGCCTGAGTCAGCCGTACCAGATGTCATACTCACCTCCTATTGCCGTGAGGACCCTGTCACAGCTGAGCATGACGTATGCTCCGCCGCCAACCTTGCAGGAGTACGAGCCTATATACACCCCGCTTAGTCTGTATTCACAATCGAGTGTGTCTACACGGGATAGTTTACAAAGACTTAACGATATCAAAGAATCAACTAGTATCACTCACAGGTTTGTATTCATATTATGTAAAGATATTTATTAGACACTCATACATTAATTCTGATATCATCGGATTATTTTCCTTTACCTAACCCACTCTTGTCGAAATACCTTCTCCTTTTATTGTTTTTATCGTTCCTGGGACCTACACCTGGGGCTGCAGATTCGACATAGAAATTTGTCGTTAAGTCCTAACGATCAGATTATAACGATATTCGGTAGTGTCTACTGTCAATTCTATCGGTATCTTATCGATTTTTCTCGCAAACTTAACGATTTCTCGTAATGTTTGCGAAAATTGCGACCAATTTTGGCAGCCCGGTATCAAGGCTTGCATTTGTTGTATGCATCGTCTTGGCAACCAATGCTTTTCGTTATTATTTAGCGATCGGTAGCTTGCGATGACATTTCAATGTATGTCGAGACTGCAGCCCCTGACGTATACTAACATAACAAACTATGTTGAACCGATTACATATTCTTATGTAGTATTCAGTGAATTAGCGCCAGGTTGTTGCTTTTATATATCATCTGCTATTTTTCATTTTAAACAGATATGGTCAACGAGCAGACCACGCGCACAGAGTGAGTTCTCCTCTTCCAGCTAAGTCTGTCGATGACTCAGCCGTGAAGCAAAAGAGGCACAGGCGAGTCAAGAGCATCGGCGACATTAATGCCTGCAGTAAATCATCGGTCTAGATCAATTGCTGTCAGTTTATACCTATCGATGTACCGAGAATTTAGCCAATTTTCTGTCTAAAAATTATATTTTATTTATAAATGTTTATTTTGAAATAATATAAGTCGCATATCATAAATTCCAAATCATAATAGAAAACGACATAGACTGAATGAACATGTTATACCAATAACTTTTAATTGAACTGTCTTATGATATCAATAAATAGTAAAATAAGTATGCAAGTAACTTTTTAAACGTTTTGTACCTATAATTTTTCACGACTACGATGTTCATACGAAAACAGTTTTATGTAGATACCTACTAATATGTAATAACGCCTTGCCATGCAAAGTTTTTCATTGCTTTTTATTATTAAAAAAAAACATAAAAGTCTGATGACGGATAATGATGTTCTGGACATATCTATCTGATTACTAAGAGCCTCAGTGTTAGTGAAAACTGTTTAGGTACATATTTTAATAAGTATTAATTAATTAAATGCACGTTTAAATTTATATCAAATATTTAACAACGTAATTATATAGTCACACTGTATTTATTTACTGGACACTGTGATAAATAAATACTCACGCATTTAAATATAAACCAAAAGTTCTGATTCCAAAATATAAAACTTATGTTTTGGTAAATTTACTACTAGTCAATTTTTACGAGAAAATTAAATATTAAATCTAAATTAAAAATAAGTATCATACATTCCCATCGAGCTTGAATTATTTTTATTTGTTTAATGAATTAAAATTTACGAATTTAATATTTATTTTTACTTTGTTAATTTTTGTTGTTTAATTTAATATTCTTTTAGTGATATTTGAGTTACCATTTAGATAGTTAGATGTTTTATTGAAAAAAAACTTCTGAAATAAAAACATTATGTAAAATATATTTTATTTTATTTCCAAAACTTCATACCTAGGTAGGTATTAAGGTAAGACATTTAGGCGTGAGTGAATAGTAAAAACACCACACACTTTCGCAACAATAATATTAGTAGGATAGGTCAAGAAAGAGTATCAAAGATGAACGTTGAATATTACGAAGCGGCGAAAACGAAAATAAAAATATAGTAGAGAAACGTGGTTTATTTTTCAATTCCTAACATCAGCCGCGATAGAGAAGGGTCGTGTTCTTTTATCCAACGCAGTAAAGGCCACTAGCTATTTATTTAATAGCTCATTCCGTAGGACCTCCAAAAACGGCTCTGATAAAAGAAAACTGCCCGTAAGTTTTTGGAAATACCAATAGCGGAAACACGCAGGATTTCCTTTGATGTCGTTGGAACATAAATATTTTAGTTGTTTGAACGCTTTGAGCCAGTTTTCTACAACATTTTGATTCTCTTTGATATAGAATATCAAATGAATATGGTGAAATTTTTATAACGCTATACTAAGCTAAATAAAATCGAATGTGTCAAATGGTTTCATGAATTTTAGAATACCTACATTAGATTTAGATAACTAGGTAACATACCAAATTAAACTAGATTACTATTTTAGAATCACCAAATCAATATTTCAAAATATTACCCGAATAGATAGACGTGTGGACACCTATGAGTAACAAAACATTGTTTGTTTGTTTTCATATCAATACGCAAAGTTACAGCAGATATAAATGTAAATTACAGCAAAAGTTTCCGCTCTGCGAAGGACATATGCGCAAAAACACTTATACGATTCTCCGTCCGATAATATATGCTGCAGTTATCATCTTAGGAAGTCGCCAGAGTGAACTTGGCTGTTCAATTATTTATCGAACTTTTCGACTTTCAACTGTAAGACTAGCAACTTGGGAGTTGAAACTGAGCAAGTTATATGGAATATTGAATATCGAATATAGAATTTTCCTTTGTAACGCTAAATAAATATTAAATTAATATTTTTCTAATTAAATATGTAACAACAAATATTAAGAAAATAGTTAATACTAGATAATATAGTCAGGTACCTACCTACCCATGTAGTTTTCCTCACATAGAACGTAAGTGTTTTCAAACGAAATTAAACTAATAAGATATAAGTAACATCTTAAATAATAGATTAAAAAAATAGAATATCCGCTGACGGGTAAATAAATAGCAAGCAACCATGTATTGGCTGTGGCAGTAAAGGATTTCATTACCGCCGCGAAGCAACTGGCCCGGAAGGCATCGACATGCTCATACCTAGACATCGATGGCCTCATACGATAATGAAACAGTCAATAAATAACTGTTTATTCTCATATTTCTCCAGTCAACATGGATAATAATTTATAACAGGTACAGGTATTATTGGTAAAGTAGTACAATCAATAGTAATCCTTCTAATAGTATAGATGTGAAAGTGTATATGTTTGGATGTTTGTGACTGAGATCAGCCATTTGGCGAATGGATTTGAATGAAACTTTACATATAGATAATAGATTTATCTATATCAAATCAATCAATCTGGAATAACATAAAGGGTACTTTTTATCCCTAGAAAATATAAGATCTTTCGAGAACGCGGGTAAAACCACGGGGCAGAAGCTAGTAGGTAATAAAATAATACTAACGTAGTAGGTACTACGACCTAGAAGCTACGTCTAAGAAGTAGTTATAAAAAAAATCACTTGCTGTTACTTCAAATCACAGTTAAAATTGTGCAGAAATATTATGAAATAAAAGTGATACATAATTAAGTAAGTATATAACCATCAAAATTTTAAATAATATATTTTTCACTTCAGTAGCTCAAACATGTAGCCTTTTGCTGCCTGAAATCAGTGAGACAAAGTAACTTTTGAATTATTTTTTTCAGAAAGCCGCGAATTTCTTTTTCAGCCTTGAGTTAATCATACAATTCGAAACATTCACACTCTATCTCTTTCCCGCCATTAGAAAGAGAGAGAGAGAAAGACCAGCCCTTTCGAAGTTCCGATTTTGAATTCCACCTCAAAGACAAACACGTTCGGAATTTCGTACTAACTTCTTTTAATGTAATTTATTGAATTTTAAACTTATTGTTGTATCTAAACGAAAATAAGTATTTACTGCAAATAAAACTGTTATTTAACTTGTAAATATTTATTATCTCCTTAAATGTTCTCGCTGCTGAAGTGAAAAGTTATGTGTGTTACACGAGAGCAAAGTTTTTTGCATCTCGTGCCTTTGAATCCCTCGCCACACTCAGGATTCCTTGCTCAGGATTCAAAATCAGCACTCGCAGCAAAAAACGACTTTGTTCTCTTGTTGCACAAATAACTATTTCACTGACAGGGATTAATCGTCGAGCCAAATGAGTAAATTGAAATATAGATAAACCAATTAAAATAGGATCAATATACACTCTGTCTGTTTACGCACAGCTCAGCTATAAAACCAGTGGAGATAATAGTGACGGGCTTATCGAGTCGAATCACGTTCGAGCGGCGCCGGGCGACATTCTATCATTACCAGGCGATATTGTGGTGATATTAGGTAGGACCCACGCTGCTATATTGCCGGCCTATCTCCAATGGGATTGACGGCGACGCATAGTGATTTTCGGTATGATTGTTTTAGGGTGATCAACAGAATACACTATTAGGTAAAGTGAATTATTTGATGAAAAAAATTAGGATTTGTTTATACATTATGATTATATAGGAACGATATATTTACAGCATGCGATTATAAAGTATACATATTCGTTATAAAGTAAAGAATCTTATTAACCCATGCTAAGGTTGTTTTATGTTAAAGAGTTTATTTTAGTAATTCTTTTAACAATTAGATACAGGAACAATT
Source organism: Tetheella fluctuosa (assembly GCA_951216915.1). Lineage (NCBI taxonomy): Eukaryota > Metazoa > Arthropoda > Insecta > Lepidoptera > Drepanidae > Tetheella > Tetheella fluctuosa. Next base: position 7,356,929 of record OX578227.1, on the reverse strand, counting down.
GGCGGCATCAAGCACGCTGTGCTGAACTTCCACGAACTTTTCCGTAATAAGGTGTCGTTAACGCCGCTGGCGCCCGCCGCGGCCCGCGCCGTTCAGAGTCCGACCAACTCCGTAACTTGCAATGCTTAGTTAGCGAACTATTCTTTTCAATTTCACAAAAAGAACACCCGCAAATGTTTTCACTGCTCTAGTTAAAACAAATACACCGAAGTGCAAGTTAATTGTATTCGTCAGTATTTGTATGATTTGTTTAGTAAAATTTTATTCGCCGATCAATTCAAGCATTGGTCAATTGTGGGTTAGTATAACAAACAAAGTAATAAATGCGATCAATTTCTACTAGTTTATATGAGTGGGAATAAACATGACTTTATGTCGATTTTGCATTTTGCATCAAGCTTCGATTTACCTTATTTACTTAAAAAAACAAATAAACAAAGCAAAATGTTCTTCACCTTAGTAGATTCAAGGCATTCGATATTAGTATGAGACTTACATTATATTATGTACTTATTTTTCCATAAAACGTTGACGTCCAGTTTAGAACAAGACAAGTTAATTTCGTATTAAATGCCTGCCACACCAGTGGGTTTTGAACTGAATTGTTATTTAAAACTGAATGAATTCATTCAGCCGTAATGTGCAAACGCCTAAACGTGAACATGGAAAATAATAATATTAATCAAGTAGAAACAACCATGATTCTAGGATTTCACCTTGACATCAATGTTGCCTCAGTATGTTTGCAGCTGTTACTTTGCATTCGAGTAGGTACTTCCCATACTACTATATAGCGTGGAGTTTTGGAGATTATCTACCGACTACTATACAGGATGCAAAAAAAAACGTAAGATCCACTGACAGGGCGCGACAAGACACGTTGGCAAAACCGCATTTTCAAGCGCTAAAAATTATGACGGTTCCTAGTCTATTAATTTATAACGCCGCTTAATGTAGAAAATAACTTTGGATCTACATAAAAAGCACTGGGGATGATATAAATATGCCACTAGGAATGATGACGTACAACCACCTACCGGACGAAATACGCGACGCACCATTCTTTCAAAGTTTTAAATTAAAGCTCGTTCCGTCTCGTTGTGCAACCATTCTATAATTTCTATGACCTATTTAAAAAAAACTTGTAATTTACTATTATTTTTACTGATGATTGAAATTTTGATAGCTGTAACAGCCGAGTGAGTAGGTAGGTAGGTACTTATGTGTATGGGTAATCTTACTTGTCACCAACTGTTTCCAATATTCTTGGAAATAAATATTTTATCTTATCTTTATCTTTATCAACTTTGTACCTACATTGATATCATTTATAAAGAACATCGAACACATTTACTTATGTTTATCTTTTGAACATTTATATTTCAGGATAAACCAAAGGTTCATTCAGCCCAAAGCAAATAATATTTTTTTATATTCACCAAACTATCGGGAAAAGCGTCATTAAGTTTCAATATTGCTGAGAAAGCCGCTAGGTAACCGCACTCCGCACTCGAGTGGGCGAGACATAGATTCCATGCATTTCATGCTGTCAGCAAAAATTCTATCGAGAAACTGGAGTATGTTGAGGCTTCGTAAAAGCAGGAAATATGCAAAAATATCCGCAAGTACGTGAAAAAGTTGATGTATAAAATCGACGTTGTGTAAAAACCGCTTGTTAATTTACAGTGAATTGCAACACAATGGAACTCTATTTTCCTGTTTGTGATATGGTTTATAATTGAATTTTGCGAACTTTCTAGTAGTAATAATCTTTGTAACCCTTTATTTAATTCCTTTTTTATACATAATGAATAGCAAAAGGGCGAGCATAACCCTAAAAAAGTTACCTTCCAGCAAACCCTTGAGGAAAAAGAACGTCCAAACGAGCAAGCTTAGGTTCCAGTGTAGGAATTAATAATAATTGTGGTCATAAGGAAGAATATATAGAAGTGCGTTAGAGTCTAACAATTCATAAGAGCATGTGCCTGTAAAATTCATAATTTCACTTCATTTCATAGCATTTTTGTGGAAGTTGTGGCACCGCAATGACTAACGTGTATCATTTGTAATGTAAGTACAATATTATTATAAACATATTTTCTAGGATTATAATACCTATGAGGTTGAAAATGTGTAATATCAACAAACAAACCTAATGCGAGACCACCACAGCGACAGGTTAAATATTACGACCTTATTACGACCAACAATTTGTTACGCCGTCGACGTCTGCAGTAAATCTTAAGTCTTTAAAGATGGTATTTCATTATTTACCGTCGCGTCGGTGTAGCCCGCGAGGATGCGCTATCACGAACACGAACAAAAGCTAAAATAAACGATAACGTTGAAATTACTAGGGTCATTTACGTTTTACGCGAGTAAACGCAGGTAGGTATATACTGTGCGACACTAAAAACAGACGGGCTCCAATGATGGAGAGTAAACGTAAATTGCCTGTAAATCCGATACGAGTAAAATCGCTGTTGTGCGTGACATCTTTGTTCCACTTTGTCTTAGAAAACACTGAAAATGTTTTCATAAATGATGGGAATTAACTAAAACTTACTTACTGTAGGTATTTATGAAATTAAAGTGCTCTCAAATTCATAGAAATATAGTGCATGTCATTGAAATATCTTCATAACTTACTACATTATCTACTTGAATAAATACCTACATTTGACTTTGTTAAAAGTAGAATGTAGGTATTTATCCGTTAAGGATAGGTTCATAAGCCCGACATACATGCACGTTTTCATTATTGTGTAGATGCACGTCCTCGTAGAAAATATAATAATATATGAATTTCCATCAGACGGGCAGGGCGGCGTATATCCGGTTTATCGGCGTTGTACACAGTAGGCATCCGCACCGTTGGGACGTAACTTCGCTGGCATGTCGCACGTAGTTGCGACCGCGAGCCGCCTTCCGACAAACAACTGTTTTGAATTTAATATTCCTGCACACCTACCTTTACTCCGCTGTAGATATGCTAGTTTTCATTTTCTCTATGCATATGCAGTGCAGTAAGTATATTGGAGTTGAAGGCACTAGTTCCTTGAAAAGATTCTAAAGATTCAATCATGATTTCCTTCACTTACATACAAAGTTACAATCCTTTCAGTCAAGGCCTTCGTATTTTGCTTGGCTGTTTTGTAACTGCTTTTCAATTATTTCGAGTGGTTTCAAAACTTCTAGTGGTTGTGGACTAAAGATTACAAAATAGGTATACTGCACATTATAAACTACATATTCTTTATTTATTATTACAATTATTTATCAAATTATGGTTTACACAACAGGCACACAAACTAATCATCCCACACACACTGATATTTTTTCTGGTACGGAGGTGGTACTATGCGATTGGTTAAAGAGGTGAGTGCCAGTAATAACTTCAGAGCAGATTTGTTAAATAGTATTTATTACTACAACTCACTAGGGGGCGCTGCAATATAAGAATGTTTAAAAGTGGAAATATATGTCGGGACAACAACAATTGGGATGTTGACTGACATATCAAATCAGCTACTTTTTATGAAATTTCAAAGCGATAAGTTTATATGGAGTTTTGTATTAAATACACGGTTAGCAGTTTATATTGGTACAAAAAATCAAGAAGAAAAATATTGATTACAGCGGCGATATTGGCGATTTAACACCATAACACTTATCTAAGAACATGCTCCAATCAAACATGAACCCATAACTGAAAACTGCATCAAAATCGGACTAGTAGTTTTGGAGAAAAATGGCAACAATGATTTGCACAAACAATATTTGCTGCAACACCCCCTGGTGAGTTGTCACCGTAACAACTATCTAAGAATATGCACCAATCAAACCTAAACCCATAACTGAAAACTGCATCAAAATTGGACTAGTAGTTTTGGAGAAAAATGGTAACATGGATTTGCACAAACAAACAAACAAACACACAAACATCCTCACATAGGCTAGTCAACAAGTTCAAAAACGTGTTAATTCTTGTTCAAGCTCCTAAAAATATGAGCGATACCTCATTCGATTCGGAATGACGTCTAGAAAAATGTATCTCGAGGATTTATTAGCACGTTAAAAATTGCAATAGTTATTAACAAAATAAAATATAAAAAAAAAAAAATCGTTAATAACTCAAATACTATTAATATTTAAAAAAAAATGTCAATTTTTTTATCTCGTGATCTTGTTAATTATGTATATAAAAAAGGCTCCACGAAGCTAAAACATTTTAGGTATATTATTTAAAATCTTATGTCGTCATTTATGAAAACGGAGATTGTATAATTTTTTGAAAAATTGACTTGTTTTTTAGTTTTATAGAGATTTATTCTTTCGTTTCTAGATGTTACCATAATTTATTCAATTTTTTAATAAATATTATTATTAAATTTTTATATTAAATAATTGTCACTTATAAAAAAATATTTTATGTGGTATTTAGAGGCAGTTCGCTCATGCCGTAACGGCCGCGTGAAGCCCTATTTTCGGCGTTAAATTAAAACTATAAACAATAGAAGTAGAGTTCCAGAAGTACAGTTTTTTTTATTGGAAATTTCCTCCTCTTTAAGGATCTGTTTTCAAAATTTCTTAAATATCAATAGTTTTTGAGTTATTAACGAAAAAAAAACGTTTTTTTTTGTATTTTATTTTGTTAATAACTATTGCAATTTTTAACGTGCTAATAAATCCTCGAGATACATTTTTCTAGACGTCATTCCGAATCGAATGAGGTATCGCTCATATTTTTAGGAGCTTGAACAAGAATTAACACGTTTTTGAACTTGTTGACTAGCCTATCACCCCAAACGCATATACCGTCTCCGTTCCGTCGCGGGTAATAAAATAATCGTGATATCCCCTTTTTTTAGATGTTTTATACAATGGTTAGTGTTTGATAATTTATTTTGAATACAGGCAACTACCCTATTACATGATGTTTGTATTCGATAAAGTATTTAAGGTGATTTATAATAGTATGATTAATTATCACTTCAATATTTAAATTGTCATACATACGAGTATATGGTTTATACAACAAACATACTTCTATGTTACATCGTATACGCTTACATTGTCACTAAAGAAGCTTTATGTCAGATAATAATTTAAATATAGAGTCAAAGTCAAAGCTAATTATTCAGTCTAGACCCTAGAAGGTACTTAAGAAGGTCGAAGCTACTGTAGTCGGCCAAGGACTTAATACTATTCAAAGTATAGTTATTTATGTTGAAGTCCGTATAGTTTTGAAAAGTAGCCTCGTTTTGTATGTTTCACAGTTATCGCAAACAATACACCGCATTTACAATGTATACTATACCTACTATAATGTTTGACCTTGTTCCAGTCTGACAGGTTTATGAGACATTCTAGTCTTTACACAACATATTACCTAGAGAATTGGTTTAATATCTATCTTTATTCGAAATTACTAATTGCCCAATCAAGAGTTTTAAACAACAACAAAATCAGGCTCATTTTAAACATAATACTCTTTTTGAAGGTTCCAACATGCATCCGAAACATGGTCATGACATAAAAATTATGACTTCTGCTTATCCACTTTATTATGCAATAATTGCTCTACATATTTCGCGATCAACCCACAACAAACAAACTTCGATTATCGCACGAGAGTTGTTAAACTTACACAATGAGGATAGTGTGGTGAAGAAACCATCATTAGGGTGATCACAAATTTGACTCACCACGTCAGGCAAGATATTATGCCTTTCGGTAGTCGGTAGATACGTAGGTATAGCGACATTTGCATGGCAATTAGAACGGAGTCGAGTCGCATTACCATTTCAATTGTAGAGAATGAGCGAACTCTGCATTCAACGGCTGAGTAACACCTCTTGGTTGAATGAAATGAAATCTTGCTTCGTTGATTTTTGAGCTTTTTGTACCACTTCTAACACGTAATGATGGTTCATTCGTAAGCTGGTGTAAATTAGCTTTCTCGACGCGCCACTATACCTACATACATAGGGTTGCCAGGCGTCCGGATGAAGCCGGACACAGTCAGGCTTTTTGGTTGCGTGTCCGGCCAAATTAGACGATGAAGAAGACCGGCCAGCTTTCGTTAGGCTTTTTAAATTTGACCATTTTGCAATAGTAGTTACTAAAACTATAAGTACTACTAGCTGAGTTATACTAAAACTAAAAAAATAAGGGGGTCCGGCCTTTTAGCCCAAATGTCCGTCTAAACTGACTAGTCTGTCCGTCTTTTCAGTTTTAAGACCTGGTAACCCTATCCCTACCCTACCCTACCCTATAGCTACAAACTTTTTCACTGTATATTTGTGTTCAGTTGAATTCCTAGTGCAGTTTTCATATACGTATTTTATCACTACATATTATTATAAAATAAAGTCCTCCGCCGCGTCTGTCTGTCTGTCTGTTCGCGACAAACTCAACAACTACTGCACCGATTTCCATGCTGCTTTCATCAATTGATAGAGAGGTTCTTGAGGAAGGTTTTAATATATAATTTGTCAAGTTTTTGTATACATTGGCTAAAATATAATGATACTTGTTGGAGGTGTCGGAAAAAAATAAGCCGTCTGGGAGCTTTCAACGAAAACGCTGCCTAAACACTTTGAGATATTACAAAATGATGTATGGTGGAATTATGTATTTTATAGAGGTTTACAGAAAAATCCGCAATGGCATATATCTATCTCTTAAGGATAACATACTATATCAATTTTAATACTTTAAAAAATAGGCAATTATAAAGCTGTAATTGGAAAGCTATTTACACAAATACGGTATTAATCCTTATCATTTTAAATAAGTTAGAGGCTTTAAACATTTCATGCACATTATTTCATTCTTTTATACACCATAGAATTTAAACGAATATCTTAGGAGTAATCGCAAAAAAATTACGGACGCGAGAATAAAATTCAAGCGCCTCGCTTCGCTAATAAGCCGAACGATAACGCGCGCGTGATCCTGAATGGAGGTGACGACTGACGACTGTGTTTTCTTTCTGGGTGTTGTTGGAAAGTTATAATTGCGTTCGATATTGTAAGGTTACCTCGCCGAGTCTGTCTGTCTGTCTGTACGTGATAAACTCAAAAACGACTGAACGTATAATATTTTCATACTGTTTTCACCCATGGACGGAGTGATTCATGAGGAAGGTTTAGTTAGTTAGTTTTGTGTAAATTGGAAATATGACGATGATTGTTGAATATGTCGAAAAATATCATGCCGATGCTTTCTATTATACTGGGAGCGTTATACCTACATGCTTATAAAAACAAAATATGCAGGCGTATATGCTCTGCTACCCGTGCGAAGCCGGGGCGAGTCGCTAGTTATAATATATTATAATATGAGTTGTAAGACATAGTATTTGCAAGGTTATAATACGAATGAAATAGTCATTGTACACATTCATCTTATAGTTAACAACTAATTGACGAACTGATCATAAAATTCAAATTGAATTAGCCTACAAATAGTATGTAATGAAATTATAGGGATATAATACTCTGTGGCTACAGCAAATAGGATGAGTACGTTTTCTATTTTGTATACAAAAAAAGCTATAAAACTAGTGTTTTCAAATAAACAATGGTTGTGTGAGTAAGTTAAAGCCGTGTATAAAAATATAATATGAAACTGGTTACCACAGAATATGATCAAATGTTTGTCGATGGGGAATTCTATTGGAATCCAAATGTAACGATTTTACGTGCTCCGCTGCTGTACAAACTGCAAACAGTGAACGTTGGATAATCCGATTATCTACCTGTTTCACATAGAGACTATCGCTTCTATGTGTTGTGCACTGTTTGCATTACATTCAAATAACCCATATTTGCTACAAACACACATAACTTAATATTTACTATGTTCGAGTTACAATCCAAGGTAAATAAATTATAAACAGTAAGCGTCAATAGTTTCTTACAAGGCTTAAACAAAAGATATAAAATATTTACCCTTGTTTTAATGACGCATATCAAAGCAACTTTACGACTTATTTTTTTTCGCTTTGCTGCTAGTACATTATATAATGTATGTTTATTTACAACAAATATTTACAATCAATTTATATGCGGTGCCGCAGCGACTAACGAAGGCGGCGAAACTAGTGCACGTGATGGCGCCTGCGGTCTACAACCGGCTACCAGACATCGTACTGAATGCATCCTCCAGGTCACTATTTAAAGATAAATTAAAAAAATGGCTTGTTGAGCAGGCATTTTATGAATTTGACGACGTGATGTGTGTCTGACATTATTAATTATAAGTATTTTGATTTCTATTATTATAATTTTTTTTACCTGTAACTTGTTGTTGCCAATAAATAACTATGAACTATGATATATCGAAAACATCCTCAAAGCCCTCGCTGCTGTCGATAGGCAAGGTTCCTAACAGGCTGGCAGCGTTCCCTTTTTGGATGGCCAAGCTTATGCGTTGGCGGAAAAAGCTCCCAGCCCGTCAGTCTCCCGAAGCCTATAATCGAATTAATTGAATACTACTACATACTTGCATTTGACGATGTTGTTTTAGTTTTCTATTTGTGTTTTATGACTATACAACGGTATTTTTGGTGTAGCCACATAGCACAAAGCTATCAGTACAAGCTAATCATATTTGCTTTCTCATTAATACCCCAATGTTTGTTTTCATGTTATCCTAATTAATTCTAATCCTAATCCTAATCCTAACTTTAATATTATAAATGCGAAAGTGAGTTTGTTTGTTGGTTTGTTTGTCATGCTTAAACCGCTGAATCGATCGCGATGAAATTAGGTACGCAGATAGCCTATGATATGGAGAAGGACATTTACTACTTTTTTCCTTGGGAACGCGGGTGAAACCGTGGGAGATAGCTAGTAATGAATAATTCATTTTCTGTATTGAGAACATAAATAAAACTGGACAATGATATTTATGTAGATTATTTGATAACTGTCAACTCAAAAGTCAACGGCTACATCTGGGTTGAGGTTAATAATGCTAGCTAACAGGAATCCATTCTCATGTAGAGCACAAACAGGTGATTGTCCATATCATAAATATGTATAATAAAATATTATACCTTCATATTCCAATATGAATATTTATGCAAAGTGTATCCTTTATCATTGATATCCCCATCAAAATGAAACATTATTTACATTTAAAATACATATACAGGGATGTAATTCGTTCACCCTACCCATATTTCAAATAATATATTCATAAGATTCCGGTAAAGCACAATTTGGTCCTGGTCAACGTGACGCTCAAAGACCCTAGCGAATTCTTCCCATTATAATATTCATGGGCGATGAGTAAACATACTATTATCTAAAGATTATTTTGTTGATCGCAATACATATTTAATGTTACTTTAAGTCTAAATTGCTTTTACTAGACACTGCTAGTTTTCATAAGAGTGCGATGTTATACTCTATTGAATAAAGATTTATTTAATAGATAAGTTTTGTTTGAAGGAAACCCACAACGATATTTTTTTAATTTTCTATTTCAGTTGAAAACGAGGTAATATCAACGATAAATCTATTCGTTTTCTACTTAGGGGTATTTATGTGATGCAATCTCTTGCAAAATATATAGCAGTAGATCAGGTACCATCCATTTCGGTATTTTGTCGTATCAGGACGCCATGAAAACACATACCTATCTTAGTCATAAAACCTCTTGCATCTCGAGTTTCACTAAAAATTGCTCCCGAAAGTATTCCAATCCTTCGGAACTTTATAAAGGCCCTCTTTAGTGCATTGAGCCTGGCAAGAACACGTATCTTCGCTTCACCTTACATCCTTATTTTCCTCTTCCAATTCAAGAACTCTAGTGTTTTCCTGATATCATAACAAATACCTACCTAGTTATTGTGACATTAAACTATAACTAGCTACTTGGTATTTCTATGGACCTTACATATGGTGCGCGTGATCCAACTCTTGTCCGGTTTATTTCAGACAAAATTGTTTTTGTTTATTGAAACAATTGATATAGGTAGTTTTGCACATAATTTCAGTTGTTTATGAAACATGGTAAAAATTTTCCTCTGAAAGAAAAAATCGTTTCCATTCTGACATTGAACATGAGTAGTTCATGTTCTTGACTCCAAGCTGTTGAAAAGGAAGTACTTCTCTCTCGCTCTATATTATCAGAGTTTAACGTACGGTTTGGCAGATTGCTTATTCTAAGAAAATCCGGCACTAGACTAAAAAAATACTCTTTAAAAATACATACATGTATATCGGGTTAATATATCCTTCGAGAGCGTGTGATACATTTAACCATTGTCGTTATTCATATATTTGTTTATATTAAAGGAAACCATCGGTTCTAAAACACTCTTAAATTGTTCCGAATGCAAATTTAAACACCGCTCTTAAAATAAGGTCAGGAGCCCCGTCGTCATCGGTCCCCGCAGGCTTATCGGATTGGTATTGGCTTAGTTGCGGTTGTAATTCGCTCAGCAGCTAGCCTCTGAGCTCAGCACATATCTATACGGAGAGTTTCACGCGCGACACTGATTGCAACATTGATGTCGATTGCACTTACATTGTTTGATATGAAACATTATCTCAGTTTGTCTAGTATCTGGATTTTCAATGATCGAACCACGACTAACAGTAATAAAAGTAGTATTATGTAGTATATTAGTAATCTGGCTTCCATAGTATAAGCTGTGCTTTGTTTGGAGTCAGATGGCCGTGTGTGAGGAATGTCCCAAAATATTTATTTATTATCCATCATCGTTATATTCAGCCTAGAGGTATCAGCTACTGCACATAAGTATATTCCATAAACTACGATGAATAGGTATGTGTTACAGGTAGGTACCTAAATATTTTTAACAATTATTAGTCTGAAAATTTAAACTATATTTTTCCCTCTATAATATGTTTTCCTTTTATTATAGAAACATTATCAACAATCTTGTTATTTTGTTAAATTGACCAGCTTGTGTTGTTCAATACGATACGATGCGAACAAGCGCAGCGCCACCATAACGGGTTCTGTAAACAATCACATTCAGTAACATAAACGCTACTATAGCGTTAGTACGCTTTAACCCTCAAGTTCTGTAACATAATCTTATCTCGAAATGTAGGAAAAGGACATTACAACCACCCAAGCAATAGAGTTGTCGCTAACTGTTATTGTGTATTGTAGATGTCGGTCGAAACGACGGTGAGGTGACGCTGAGGTGAACTGACGACGCATGAGCAAGCAAACAATTTTTCCCCGGGGCAGGCATAGCGTTTAATTAGCTCTGATATTGAGGCTTGAGGTCCAACGTCAACATGATGGAGATGATGGAGATGATTACCATGCCCACGATGCATAAAACATGATTTTTGTCTGAATTACTGAAGGACAATAATAATATAAAACGAAAAATCTGTAGCTTTATTCGTAAATATTAGGAATGTTCATTATTCTTATACCTGCCTGACAGAGCTTTGTAATTTCACAAATAGAACAGATGGTCGCGTACTTACTCACCAAGCTCTGGTTTTATTTGATTTCAAAGTTATAAAAAGTATGTCTTAATTTATTACGACTTATTTTTTTTATCGATCAGATCTTTATTTTTAGTTTATTTTACGAATCTCTATAAATAAGGCGTGTTAAGGATATTATAAATAAAAAACATTATTCTAATTGTATAATGAAACAAATAAAGGCCTTTCCGATACATAAAATATGGAATCGGCAAAATATAATATATCCTTTTAAGCTCATAATTACACGAAATAACCGACAAGGAAAAAATGTTGTATTTAATCTTAAAGAGACTTATCTCGTAGGTTGACTTTTTCCTCAAATAATTACACTTTTATGTATCAAATAATACCATTGTTAAAATATCTCAATAATAATATCTTCATTGGAGGCAGGATACTATTATCTTCAGAAAGAAATGAGAACCATTAGAAATGTAGTTTGTGGTTAGTACTAATGTACAGCTACAAGAAATAGCTTAGTAGAATTAACTAAGCTTGTGGTAAAAGGGGATGAGAGCCATTCTGTGTACCCACGCCATGCCCCAACGTGTCCCCAGGTGCAATCCGCACACTGTAATAAATACCCCAAATTAATATCCTAGTGGTGTCCGACTGTACAATTTATTTAACTCAGTTTAACCTTTGTGACTCATAAAGCTGTATTTTATTTACGTTTTCTTGTATTTTCCAAAATAAATTAATCAATGTTGTTATGTATGAAAATAAATAGTGTAGATAAAACACTACATTTACAATAATTTACTATTATTAAAATGTATATAAAATATAACTTATTGTGTATTTACAATTAAAGTAAAAAATACAAACTATGATATATAGAAAACATCCTCAAAGCCCTCGCTGCTGTCGATAGGCAAGGTTCCCAACAGGCTGGCAGCGTTACCTTTTTGGATGGCCAAGCTTATGCGTTGGCGGAAAAAGCTCCCAGCCCGTCGGTCTCCCGAAGCCTCGATGAGCTTGGATGATAAAATCCGAGCAAATCGGCGAGCCTCGAACCCCCATGGACCCATGGTTTCAACTGCGAATGGCATGAACGAAAAATTAGAACCAAGACAAGCGTATTTTTTAAATTTGGATTTTTCAGCACCGGTCGCAGCCGCCCCAGCGACTTTACAAGTCGCCAGTAAGTGGGGAGGCGCAAGTGTATCTACACACGTGGCATTCCACACCAGCGGCTTGCCAACACTCCACGGGATCAAAGTCATACCATCCGGCCTCTTGCCATCGTCATGCGCAATTCCGACTGGTTCTAGTACAGAAGGCACGTTGGCAACAACAAGAGCCCTACGGATAATATCATTAAGAGCCGCGTGGCGTGAAAAACGGCCGGCGCTTAAAGAGCACGAAAGCCCATGGTGGCCGAGCTCGTTGACAAAGTCTCCGCAGCGGCAGCGATGAGGATGATTGGTCCTGGAACCAAGACGGAGACAAATGCATAAACTTAAAGTGATTCGGTCTAACAAAGTACCGATGTACAAAGTATTGTGTATTTATTTCATAAGTAAGTATTATTTTAGAATTGGCTGTTGCAATTAATTGTCTTTGTATTTTTACTATCGTGGGCCAATAATATGCATTTTTGTCCTTAACAAACAAACCAAAAATTAATAATTTTATTTAAATCAGTCCCTATATAAAAGACATTAATCCATACGAAAGATCAAGTGTAGTGGCGTGCTAACTCAATTCCTAAGACGCAATTATTCCCAGTCCGCAGAGTGCGCTGCTAACTCGCCCCATCTTGCAGCTATTACAAGTCTTCTTATTCCAGGAAACTGGGAACTAATCCTCGATTTAATCACCCGTGAAGCCCAGGGGTTGTTAAGGAACGTTTAAGAAGCAAGTTCATTTGTGAGCCACTCGCGCGTTCGACCTGACGAACAACCTATAAAACTTCGCAAGAATTAACGTCCCCACTTGAATCTAAAGAGGATTTCAACTTTGAGAAGTGTCAAAGGTGTAATTATGGACTCAACGGTTCGACTTTGAGTAAATTCTGAGGTTTTCACGAAGTTAATACCTATTCGAATGATTAAAACATTACATTAGGTATAAGCTTTCCAAATATACTAGAAATTATTATTTCTGGTTCTTTCTAATTGTAAGATGTAGTAAATTTGATTTATTTTAATAACGTTGGTGGACAATTTGAATAATATAAAACCATAAAGTGGTTTTAAACTGGGTGAAGACTATTAAAGTTTCAGGAAATAGGAGACCGCCCCACGCTCCTTAGTTTTTTATCCTACCTACGACAAAGTGTAAAATTTTACAAATTTTACCACTATACTGTGCGATGATAGGGATTGGATCCACCCATCTTAGCAGCCAAACCTACAAAATCAAGCGGTTATTTGTGATAAGTAGTAAAGTAATTCTGAATAATATACATTCTAAGCATGTAACGTAATTATTGTAATTTGAAGACAAAGTCATTTCTATACGCAAACTACTTATCCATAGACGCCGAAATTACAAAATTCCATCGTGTTGTGAACTGCGAGAGCTGCGGGCTGCGGGCACGAGTTCGATAAGCTTCAAAATCAATTTCAACCTGTTTACAGAGGAGCCGCCATCAAATAGACTGGTTAGGCATTTTGGAGCGCACCACTAGCTACGCGCAGTTTGATACGCCTACAGGTAGAATATTTAGTTTGCTACTGAGCTTTGATTGGCAGCTTGATCATTTGGAAATCGTACGTGAATTTATGTTTGGTATACAATTTTGATCCACGGCACATCGAGTAAAGTAGTTCACTTTGATGCGACACGATTGCAGCTCGCAGGCGATATTATAATAATACTATGCATGTACATAGCACTTTGTTCTAACAGTAGCTTAGCGAGTCAGCAGCATGCAACAAATTTATTTATTTCAATATGCGGGAAGTAAGCTTTGAGCTGCGCGAGGATTGCACAGCTCTTTGAATTCGGGGAAATGGAAATTGTGCAGTTTTGTTTGAAATTTTCCTCTGGGTGGATTTCGTTGGAAACAACTGTTTGTCGAATGGAAAGGTCTTTTAAGAAAGAAACACATTTATAACTGGAACTTTTTTGAACGACATTTGAACTTTCTTGTCGAAATAATATTGTTATGTTGTGATAATAGGACATTTCATATTTAGTTTTAACAACTTTTAACAAAACTTTTTACTATATTAACATCGCTAGAAAATCAAATAGTAACTAACTATTTGAGTATTCGAGCAAACCTATATAGGTTCGTATAACGTAGGTAATCTTTAAAATTTGATAGAGATGGAATAAAGGCTCTGTCACGTAAAAATTGATGGAAGGTAAGGGAGGAAGTAGGTTAGTCGATATATCGTAGAAGTCTATACGCAGTTACCATGTCACCTACATATGTGTCATCTATCCATTGATCAGGATCGACTGAGTGAGGATGACATACATTCAAATTAAGTTTACTTTACAAAACTGAATGTGAATATTTTTATGTGGTAAACTTCTGTAAAGATTTCAGGAAAAAACTTAATATTTCCCACTTTATCGAATTTTATGACATGAATTTTATTTTATGTTAGACTTTTCGAGACGTTGCAACGTTGATGAGTCAGGGCTAAGTTAAGTAATGTTTGACTTAGCTTTTTTAAGTTTACACGGTTTCAAATTTGGTAGTATAGAGGCGTATTTAACGTATATGACAGATCACGAACATAGTTTCATACAATTTATACTATCATATACAGGGTGATTTTTTAGTCAGTGGCCATACTTGCAGGGGTTGAAGTACTCGTCAATATGAATAACTTTTATTATGGGACCAACTCTGAAATCGCAAAAAATAAAATAGTTGCTTCATACATTTTGGTCGGTATTGAACTTTTGTATGGACAGTTGATATTTTTTTTGTGATCTCGAGAGTTAGTCCCATGATAGTTGTTCATATTGATGAGTACTTCCACCCCTGCAAGTATGGCCAGTGACTAAAAAATCACCCAGTATATTATACTTGATGCTGAGCGTTCGGACGTCTGGCATTATGCTCGGTGCTATAATATAAACTGTATGAAGCAGAGACAGCTCAGAGGTCTTATGATTTCCGCGACCAAGCTCGTCGACAGATCACGTATTTCACACTTTACTCACATGATAGGCAAAAGGTTTTACTTGTACTAAATAATGTAAAAAAATGTTTTAAAGTCTTTAAATCGTAGTTACATAGTCGCTTCGTCTCAACCGTCATTCATCGCTCCTAAAACGTGCCATATCAGTTTAATCCCGCTTCTCTCCCGCAGTATTCGTAATATAAACAATAGGTTCTTACATTATAAGGAAATAGTTTACATTCAATCCCTTATGATATTGTTTTAGCAATAATGTTAGTAATGTGAGCTTTGACGTTGAAATTGTTATGAGGTTTATGAAATTGCATATACCTACCTACCACGAGGTATGGAACGCTTCCTGCGTTCTTTATACGACAACTACCATGAATATATTTTGTCGTGAAAGCTCTTATAATATATTACCATGCCATAGGCCACGGTAGCTTATAGGTACTTACAAAAGAGTTTTGTGCTATTTTTGAACATAGGTACGAACTAAACACTAATTTAATTTACACTAATATTATAAAGAGGTAAAGATTCTTTGTTTGCATATAGGAGGTAATTTCCGTTTTTTTTTGCTTTGGATAGCCCCTTTATTGAGGAACTTTTTAGAGGCTACTTCTTATCTCGGAAACACGAGTGAAACAGCTAGTAAAGCAAAAAAAATATTTTTTTTATACTAAAGCTACTCAAGATTCGCTCCACAGTAAACGCGTTTTAGTTTACTATAGGTAATATAAGAAATAGTAATTATTTGCCTCCACTCTCATGTGTCTATATGTAGATTCGTTAATCTTAGCTTACATTTAACGCAAGTAAGCCCTAATTCGATTGAAAGCCTCAATCAGGCTATCAAAGCGATGATCCTCTTCAGAGTTCTCGAATGAGACAGATCTCTACTCAATCACACTACCTATCGGGCGGATTTAACAGGAGCAATTTAGCTAAGTTACTATGTACCTACCTACGTAATAGATTGTGTCACCTGAGCATTTAGGCATGATGGGTGGGCAAACCCAGACAAAATTCAGGCTAAACTCGCCAAAATAAAGAGTACCTTTACATTCTGCTCTTCTACATTTATGTTAAAATTGATCATATCTACACTAGTAATAATGTAATAAGTGAACTAGTAACAAAGTATAAAGTGAGAAAACTTGTTTGTTTGTTTGTATGTAGAAGTAATCTCTGGAACTACTAAACCGATTCTATAAATTATTTCAGCACTAATAAAAAGCTACAATATCCCTGTAATATAGGCCTGGGAAAGTAGGTGAAACCGCGGGGCATAGCTTGTACGCAATATTTTTGGAAAACTGCTTTATTTATGATTTGTTTCACGTGTGTTATATCTTAGGCCTAAGATAAGAAGCTTTTAACAGGGGCAATGTTTGTAAAAGATAGTTAAAATAAGTATTTATTTCTAAATATAAAATAATTAACTACCAACTACATAAACTGCATTAATGATTATGCAGTGAAGACTGGTCACAGAAAAAAAAATCATGCCCCATTTGCCCCAACCTTCTTACGCTTAGATGCTTAAATAAAGTTGAGTAGGTACATGTTAACGTCGAATTACGTATTCCAATATGTACCCGGAATGTAGAAGAAGGTTTCGCTTCTAGCTCGGAAACGTGCACGTATATATAATCTCCTATCTCCAAGGGCACGGGGCAGGAGGATAAATATTTTGTGACTTTATTAGGTAATATGTAGCTATTCGACCGCGGTATCGCTTGCGCAGACTTTTTTTTCCCTTTAGTCAATTTCGGTGAAAAATCCGAAGCCTATTCGAAACCCCAAGCTAAGCCTAATTAACCTGTGAAAACCCCCATGAAAATCCCTTCGATGGTTTCGGAGATTAGCGTGTTCAATCATACAGACATACGAAAAAATCTAAAATGATCTGGACGTGACGCGCTTTATAGTATGGGTGTGGCAGCGTCCGAACAACACGCAACCAGTCTAAACTGAACCCTATTTAATATGCTCGACCATATAGACCGCAACTTACCTACATTGGAATTTTCTAAATTTCCGAATCTATCCATTTTTTATTTTTAGCTTTGCTGTGTTTATAATCTTTCAGTCATCATCGTTTTACACACTATAATATAAGTAGTTAACCAAAGTTTCAGCCAATTCAACTGAACATTTTTTTTGTTCCTTTTTCCCATAATTTTTTGACGCGATTCTTTAAATTGATGTAACTCTCTTATTTATGAACCGATTGAAATCAAACAAACTGTTAAATGTTAAGTGAATCTTACCACAACTCATTTGTGTGAAACGCGCCCAAACGCACAGACAAACAGGCAAACCGACAAACAGATAAAACTCAAAAAATCATTGTTCATATAATAGTTTTTCTCCAATATCTTCCATGTACAGACAGCGATCAGTTACACTTTTATTATATATGATATAGATGTATCAAAAACTTCTTATTTTGTTATAATATTGTTTGTATAGGTAGATCGAATAGGTGAAATTTCTATTATTACAACGACTCACATACAGCGTTCGAGGTTATCACGACCTACACAATAAAATGGCACCTATTTATATTTTAAGAAAATAAAAGTGCGGTCACGTGTTCTATAAAAAACCCAATAAAAAATATTCTTTTTAACAAGTAATTTTTTTTATGAAATATACGCCGGTTGTCGTCGTCTTTGATTGGATCTGTGGTGATTTGTTTGTCGGAATGGAATTAATTTTGCCGCGGTGCAAAAAAAATCTGCGACGTGACTGACATGAAAATCCGATGGTGGAAATTTTGTTTTCTTTGTGTAAGCCGCATCTCAAAGGGCCTTCACTTTGACGTTCCCTTTTCACGGATTCCGAATACTCGTTGATGTCTTTGTTCGATCTTTTCGTTGATTTGCCAATGAATCCAATGATATATTTTAAATTACAATAATAAGGTTAGAGGATGCTTACAAATTTATCTGTTTGTATCTTAAAGTAGATATGCGGATCTCGACTTAGATTTTGTTTATGAGATGAAATTATTATTAATATACCTTGTATAAAATTATCGAGAACTTCGGTAGTTATGTTCAAGTGATCACTTAACAAAAGGTCAATTAATCAAATACTATGTAGGTATGTGTATTACTTCAGTTAAACGCCAGTCAGTATAGTTATAGGTACTAATTTACATTAAATTTAGATGGCATTTTGTTTGTGCACATTATTGGAAAATGGCACTTGTGGTAACCCTAACATAAACCTACCTGTAATATACTAGAAATATTGAGGTGACAACACATTTTGTGAAAACGAATTCCGAATTCCTTACGCATGCAACAATTTTCAGTTTCATCGATATTCATGGTAGCTATTTATCGTAGTGAAGTGACTGTTTCAACATGTTCGTACGTGTACAACAACTTGTTGCGACACGTCTATCGCATAACTGTTTCATCCATCAGTAGGTAGGTAGATACTAGTAGTATAAATGTCTCACCAACAGACGGTATCAAAAGTAATAAATGTCTTACTTTACGACACGTTAGGTCGGGAACGCTTCATTTTCCCCAGAAAAATATTTTACGCGGTCCCGAGACGTCCCAGACGTTGCTGTAATAAACTTAGCGCAAAGCCAGGTGCTAGCCGTTTAATTTGTTCTTACCTACTGAAACTCTCGCATCTATTCGCCGTAATTTTACCTTCCTGTTTGTTAGAACGAATGAAGCTTTATTGAGTACTTACATTTTAATTAACACAAAGAGTACGTACCTAATGTCATTAATACTTGGAGACTAGGTACGTTACTTTTACTACTTTGTCAAGAAAGTACCGGGAAACGATCAATAATTACGTAGTAGTAGCACAGCGTAATTAAGTACATAAAGAGTTACATAAACTGTGGTAGTAGTATCTACCTCAGTGTCAATAAAATACAAAATATTAGTTTCCAAAGTTATTTTCAGAAACGATACACTTACGCCAATCAATAATCTAATCATCAAAACATTTTTAAACGCTTTTTCCGGAATTGAGTTCAGGTCTCACTGCGAATTCTCCTTTATGTCTTCTACCGAATGAAAACGGGTGCCACGAAGTGGTAATTTGAGTTTAGGAAATAGAAAGAAGTCAGCTGGAGCCATATCTGGTGAATAAGGTGGTTGCTCGATGGTATTTGTTGAGTTTTTGGTCAACACATCTTCCATCACATCTCGACCGCTTTTGAACGCTTTGTACCACTCATAAGCACGTGTTTTTGATAATGTCGTAAGCCTTAGTAAAGTGAAACCGCGGGGCGGAATCTAGTATATATATATAAGAGAAAGTATGTATGTATGTTCCTTATAGACTCCTTATAGGTCCAGCCGTTTGAACCGATTTCAATGAAATTTTCATACAATCTTTATATTAGCCCCGCGGGTAGTAATCCTGTAAGGTTTGGTGGCGATCGGAGCACTCGGGACCGCGGGTGAAACCGCGGGGCAGAAGCTAGTTTAATCTAAATAACAGATGCAACTCAAACTCCACGCAAAATTGAAAACAGTTGTGCCAATCTAAGAACAAAAAAATATTAGGAACCGTAAACAAAACATCCATTCCCGATACTTTTTTGACTTAAAGTATATTACTATGTTTGCTACATTATATTAAAAATCATCTGTTTGAATTAAAGTAACACATCTACACAGTAGCATATTTCAGCCACGTATATTAAGTCTCGACAGAAAATTCAAAGTATTTCTTTTATTCATTTACATGCGACGGCGTTACTTTGTCGTTAGGCATCGAACGAAAAATGTGCCGAGAAAAATATGCTGTACATAACTTCCCGACACTGTACTGTACCTTACCTACTAACCAACATTTTATGGAAAACATCGTCAAGTCTACACACAATCGCGATTTATTCTTATTCAATACCTTTTGTGAATCGACAACCTAATACTTTCCCTAAAAACTTTGAATTATCTTGCTTAATACATTTTATTTATTTTGAGTCAATTGTATTCATCTAATTTAATGTTAAGTTATTTTTTTTATTTAAAAATATTTGTAATAATATGGATTAATTATTAAACTTGTTACTAATAGCTTAGCTTTAAACGAAAACCTTTAATCCTGTCTTCAAAAATGTTGAGTTCTACCCATTTGCAATATGAGGACATTTCTGAGGCAATTCTTTCTTACTGCGCCGGAAACAATCTGAAGTTGTGAAGTAGGCAACGGCACGGCCTCATTAAGTTTAACTATTCGCTAAGGGTTCGGCAGCTTCTACAGAACAATTCCGCTGATGTCGGGCCCCAAGAGTCGTCGTGAAACTGTACACTCCTAGCTAGATGAACCAACGGCTTCAAAGACAACTAGTTTCACGTTTAAAATATATCTACTAAAAGTGAAACTCAATCTCAAGACACGCTTTGAAAGTCTTGAATAAACGTATAAAAAAGGTATTTTTACTCAGTACCCATTTTCCAATCGCTAGATAAACTTCGGATGATAACTCAAATTAAACCAGCAAAAAAAAAAGCAATTTTCTGGCTATTGAAAAATCGAGCCTCATGGAAATAAACTAACAGATAAGAAAGCTCAAACGTCCCGCCTAACAATACATTGTCTTTATTCAAAACCGAAATTTCCAGAATTTAGAGATAAATACGAACCTGTCGAATTAAACACAGAAACAATAAATAAGACAATCCTCTCAAACAAGGTGGAAATAAATCACGTCCGCCGCCCTTCGAGCCCTTCCAGGTGAATTTATCCACGTTGCCCCAAGTTTACGGTCAATTAAACGAAAGAACTTATCCCCAACTTTGATGTACCGCCGACCTGGAACTAATTAGAATTAGGCGAAAACGGTCGGCCTCGTACCGCACAGCTTCGCTCTTAAGACGCGGGGTCACCACTTATTGCGAAACTTGTTCACGAAGCTATGAAAATGTTCATGAAAATGTAAAATTGCACCCACGTGTTAGCTCGTAGAGCTAGGGCTGTCATAAATCATGCTAAACACCCTATTTAAACAGTACATTTATGCATTCCAGGCCACTGCAGCTGCAACTTTGATGTATGGTAAAGACCATTGACACATGTCAATTTTAACAACCCTCGCTGATTCGAAATGTATGATATATGTTATAGATTTGAATGATTGATATGACAGCAAATTGGAAATAACTTGATTGCAATTTTTGGAATTGTATTCGTGCATGATTTAGATTAAAGTTTTTTGAAAACTATTTAGGTTGATGGAATTCAATTGCAGTGTGTACGAAAATCTCGAAAAAAATGGTCGAGTGTAAAAAGCCCTTTCTTATTTATATTGTAAACAAGCTTCTTTATTAGTATAGATTAGTGTTCGCAAATTTTTATGCATTGGTATGCCTAGCATAATATCCGCCGAGGGAATCGGTTCCAGATGAGTAAACAAATTTCGAATTCAATCACATCCATCAACAATAAATAAAAAATTTAAAGCTTCCTACGCGCTTGATGGTTTCGCCAACTCTGAAAGAAAATTATATATTTACGGTAATATTTCTCATAAATAATAGCAATTATTGGATTTGAGTAATAAATTACAATGATATTTGAACACAAATACCTTTACATTATTTATTAAAATTTAGAGAACATTATAAGTTTTGGATTTAAAAAATTAGGCCACACCTACATATTTATGCTTCTTGCAGTTGGGACTATGGGTCCGTGGGGGTTCGAAGATTGTCGAATCGTTCGTTTTTTTTCGTCAAAACTCATCGAAGCTGTGGGTGGATTGCCTTTGCCGCATTTGCTGCATTAGCTTGGTAATTCGGAGAGGAAATTCTGCCAGTCTGCTGGGAACCTTGCCGATCGGCAGCAGCAGTAGCCCTAAGGATATTTTTTTTATATTATAGATTGTATTTTAATTTTAAATAAATTCCTATCGCCTAATGGGATTCAAGATTTAATAATTGTAGTATCTATGGATTAATTATGTTACTAATATTTCTAAGAATTACTAGGCAATACCTACAAATAACTTGTCGATATTTCGAACATTGAATAAATTCCACAAAATCCAGAACACAGACATGGCAGACGGTCTTGGTCGGACCGCAAGATGCCAAACATAACAAACATTGCACTACCTCTACATTTGGACTTTGACTAAATTACTGATACATACCTTACAATTACTTACTTCAGTGTGCTTACTTAACCAAACTATACTAAAATAGCTATATTATGTTGTGCCAAATAAAGAAAAAATCTTACCTAAACCTAAATCAACACACTGAGAATTTTTCTAATAATGCTTACGTACAGTTCGCTTTGTTAGTTACATTATGAAAAATGAAACGGATTTTGTTGTTCTTTCATATACCCAACTTAATTTTATTCAGTACTTTTATAAATCTGCACTCGAAGTAAATTCTCGTTCAATATTCACCGTAACTATGCTCATCAGTTCTTTGGATCTTTCATTAGGTATCTTATGTTTAAAGTAGGTACTTTTCGTTGTTTCACATATTGTAATCCTTTTTCGCCACTCGCAGTTTGGAAGGTGCACTCTAGCTGTAAATTGGTATCACGGGAAAAACTAGTGCCACAAATCCCTGACATTCAATTGACGCGACAAACGCACGATCAAGCCATGGACAGGCCCCGAATTCCAAACTCTGTTGAATGGAATTATAGCATCACGCTGAACTTGCACTCATGTGTCTCGTCGGTTACGTCACGTTTTTATTTATGTTCCTCAAACTGGTTGTTAATTAATAATATTTCTTTGACTACTCATGAATGAGTGTTAATGAAATGTATAATATATTTAACTACAGTAGATATTCATTTTATAAATCTACAAATATAGTCAACCCTAAGTTGATTTTACACAATATTTATTCAGCTGAAAAATAATCAGCAATAAGACAATTTCACCCGCGTAAATAGCTTTCATTAGATTAAACAGGAAATTATGTTAGCCAGAAAATAACAGAAAGTCTGGAGGCTAGCAATTTAGGTAAGACAATATCAACAAAAAAATATTGTTCATTTCGGTTTCATGATCCACAATGGCGTAAAATAAGTAAAGCTTTTCGTATTTCCAGAAATATGGCTGACTGCTGTGGTGAACATTCATATCCTATTTAACTTACAATATTACCACATTTAATTTGATCGACAACGAGACCTATAGCTGACGTAAGTATCATTAGCATAACTAGAATCCATTACTTACTCGTACATGTGCGTTATATGTACAAGGGCTTATGTAGGGGAACAATTTGAGAGCTTGGCTGCGAGAACGACAGAATTTATGCTGATTTTATCACCCACACATGTGCGAATTTACTCACCCGAGAATATATCTACGCAGTCGTCGACTCGTAAAACGTCTACATTATTTTTACCTATCTAAATCCACGTAATACCACTTTAATAATCTTTGCTTCCGTGTCACGTGCTGCAGAGCGTTGGAAATGATGGGAGTTAATTACAATACAGCGTAGGTGTATTACATTCAACGCAGAATCATGGTTTAATGCCCAAGTTGATTAATGAAATTCAATTGAAACATTAAAAAAACAGCAAAATATGAGTCGAACTTGCGCTCCGATGGTTCTATAACTTCCTTGGACGTATAACATGTAAGGTTTTAGTGTTTAAATATTTTTAAAAATTAAAAAGGTATCGTAAGCTAGATTTGTACCAGACTTCTTCATATTAGTTGCCAACTAAGTCTGGTACAAATCGATAATAGTTGGTCACTATTTTAGTAACCAGTAGACCTAAACTTCTTAGTGAAATTCAAAAACACATTTTATAGGTACGCATTTTCTCTTCATGGATATTTTCCGTTTTCCGTGATAACTTTAAGACTTAGGATTTTCATTTAAGTTTTCCTGTAAACTATGAGTGAATTATATTCATTCAAAAAAATAATGTAGGTAAGGTGGAGACTCGACTTTCGTATATCTTTTTAATAACTTTTAAACTCCCTACACACTTAAATTTATAAATAAAATATCGAAACATTTTTTATTTTATTTTCACCCCAAATTCGAAATTCATTTATTTATTCGAGTTCGATTATTTGCGCAATATACGTCCGTGATTACGTAATCTATCTCGATATGTGCCTAATTTAATCTATTTTTGGTCTAGTATATTAAAAATTAAGCTTTGATAGATGGATAGCCAGACACATACCTTCCGTTTTTTCATCGGATGTACGTACCTTAATAAATATCATAACTGAGTGACAACATAACTTATACCTAGAGCTGGATACATATAGAAACATAATTTAATGTAGGTATAAACCTTGTAATTCCTTGTAATTGGAAGTCGTAATGGAAAAACTAGGTCTATTAGGTATCTTTATATGCATAAAATACAGCTCAAGTTCGGTTATAAAATGGATTTCAGTGGCCAAATCTGCTATCGTCGAGTGAATAGCTGGTTCTATTCATTACAAAGAAGTTAAGTACGCAATTTCACGTGGTTTATGACTTTCCGTACATAAGGAAACCTTTGGCAGTGTTAATAGTAAGAAGCAAACTACGAACAATAAAGAGTTTATGTTCACCGTAATAGCTCCACTACTTTAACTTAATTAAGCCTTTGAATTACGAACGAAACACTTTCAAACTAAATCACTTGCTTTTTAACACAAGTTTTTTTTTTTGCACTCAACAAAAATTAAAAATCAAAGTTTTTCGAGAGAGACGTAGACGGGCATCGGACGTTCGTAGAATTTGTCTCGATAAATCCTTTGATACAAATTATCAGATGGGAAAGTGAGTCTGGCGAAGCAAAATAAATGAAATCAAAGACTTGTCTCCGCTTCTTCCACTTTAAGTTTATGCGTTTGAAGCGTCTCGGTAGTGGCAGCTGTGACATAACCCAAAAGCCTTATGAATTATTTAAAGGGGAATCGGCCTCCGTCAGACATTTGAATTATTTTGAAGCCTTTGCTTGCGCATAATTAAGTGACCCTATTTTACTATGACACTTTTACACGTTGGTCTGAGATGTAAGTAGTGGTACATTAACTAATTTGCTAATTTATTACTGAACTTGAATAGCCGGATAGCCTAGTTAGGAAACTTGAGCATAAGTGTTCACCGGAGCACGTTGGATAGGGGGGGATCAGAAGAAGTAATGGATGTCAACTTCAGGTATTTGTAATTTAATGAATAATTTTCTGTTTGCATAATTTTGTTTATCAACAAATTATCCAAAATTATTATGAAAACTCATTCTACAGCATTCTACACTAAAATTACTCATAAGGCTGACCTAAATAAAATAATAACAAGGTATAACCATGCTATACTGATATAACTCCAAGATGCTATTCCCGGAGATGGACCCGCGGCTCCTTTGTCTTCAGTCGAGCCATGCTACCTCGCTAGGGAAATTAACCTTTATATATTTCACGTCACTTAATTACTCGGATTTATCAAAATTTATGTGAAATTTCGCCTCACCTAGGTAATAAAATATTCAACGAACTTGTTATTACGGCCACTATATCTTCGTCTTTCATGACAACTGTTTAATGTTACTTTTTGAGAATGTGCTCGACTACTTTTATAGATTTTACATTCTGGCTAACTTGCAATTCAGTTTTCTTGACCTTACCTTTAAATCTTATTCTCAGCTTTGCAAACTACCTATCCCAGTTATAAAACAAATAATGTTTGTGGGAGTTATTAATTACAGAGAGTTATGAAAGAACTTTATTTAAAAGTTATTTTATCGAAACAATACGGCTATGTTACCTACAAATAAATTGTAGTACGTGTTCGTGCAATTTTTTTTTCCACGTTATATGAATTGTTGATAGAACACCCTGCAACGGACAGTTGGATATAGCGATCGACGAAATTAAAACTGACCGCCATCAAAGCGATGGTTATCGATTTGTTTTCCTATTCACCACCGTGAATGGTTTGTAGGCGGATTGTAAAGTATTAAATCACCGACAGTTTTTCATTTAGCTTTGAATGTAAAGTATTAACATCAGCAAGGGTTTAAATTTTATGTTGGATTTAATACTTACTTAATTTAGATTTAAGTACTTATTGACTTTGATAGGTTTCGTTCAAAAATATTAACAGATTAAATTAACTTGATATATAAAATATTTTCATTTCTTTCTTTAGATTGAATTATGCAAGGCTATTTTCATAAAAAAATATTACTTCATAATTAATTATTTTTAGTACTTACCTATAGTGATGATTTAAAAGTCATATAAATTTTCTTTTTTTTTTCATTAATACGATTTAAAAACTAACGATGAATGATGAAAAGGTACCTACTTATTGATTATATTATTAGAAGGTAAACTCAATATAATCTGCTCTGTAAATATTTGTTCATGTTTAAGAAATCCTCGGCGATCCTAATGTTTCATTTACCTCCGGAATGGAATCTTATTCGCACACAGTTAAAGTATTCATGAAACTTGAACAGAACATAGTTTTTGGAAAGAGCTTACATTTTACTTACCGTAGGTAAGTCTTCCGTGAAAATTTCTCAGAAAACTTATGAATAAGTTAAGTGGAAATTTTTCGTTGGCAACCGGGAGATATGTGAGGTGCGAGCAATTGTTTTTATTTCATTTTAAATGGATCTCATCGTCGCTTAACTATGTCTCATTGCGGGCGACCCTTATTCACTGTTATAATTAAACCTAATTATATCACGTTGAATAACTGAATTTAAGCCCCGTTGTTAGCGTCTTGCGTTACAATATTATATTCCGCTTTTAGATACCTAACGCTATCCAAAGAAATATTATCATAGTTAGCCTACATTACTATTCAATCATGCATTGTATAAAGTAAACATTCAAAAAATATGTATACTATTGCACTTCAGAAGAGCACCAAGATCATAGTTTTTGACTATACTTACTCAGTTCTTTGTTCTATGACTATGCTATACAGACAGTGCCAATAGTGAAAATTTTGATTGATATTATATTTTCAAATTTGATAACAAAAAATTGGATTAAAAAAGATAAATCATTTTATACATCAACAAATATTTGATTTGCTAATATTAATAACTGAAACTCTTTGCTACGACGCGACGACTTGAAGTTTACATAAATTCCTCCGCTACATAACTATAAAAACAATTACTTTTTGAAATATATAAAATATCAGTTAGGTAGGTAAGTACCTATAACAAAGATCCCTAATTTCTTGTATTGCTAGCAATTATTAATTTTACGGTATTACATTTAGTTTCTCAGTGATTTACTCACGATAATAGAGTAAGTAAAAGTATAAAATATTTTTACTTTTTACGTTAATGGTCAGTTTCCACGCCACCTACATGCAAACGGGTGAAACAAACTAAAGAAGCGGGACAACAACCAACCACAACCTGAGGACTGCCAGTTCCTACAATATTGGTTCATATAATAATAATATGTTTCATGAAGAGATGGTGCTCATCATTGCTAAATCTCTTTAATCCATCGAGGTTCAACCTATTAGATTAACTACATAACGTAAACCGCTTTGTAAAGTTAGTAGATCTACATTCGATATGTATTTATATTTTGAGAGAACCTATTTGAATATATTTAAAATAATAATAATTTCATCATCATCTGCAGCAATAATATATCTATATAACTGAATATAGGCGTCATCTTGTAACGATATAGATATGGTAAGTGATGATACAATCGCGTGATCTCTTCATATTACTCAAAAAGACGTTGCTCTCCGTCCCTTAGCCAGTTTACTTAATTCTTGTTTGTTTATATCTACATATGTATTAGGGACCTTACGTACAATAAAATAAATTTCATCCCACTGGCGAGAGAGACATAGCTTGTATCGTATGTACATTCTATATAACTTACCTACCACATAGTATGTTTAATTTAAGCCTGTAACAAGAGTAAGGTTGTTGGAAGGCGGCAATATTGATACAAAAGTGTAGTTATCCGTGTGACCACCGCTAATCTGCGATAGGCTGATTACTATTGTTAGATAAATGTAATATGAGATATTGTGCTCAGTAGAACCTAGAGCCTTTTTAGGGTTCCGTAGCCAAATGGCAAAAAACGGAACCCTTATAGATTCGTCATGTCTGTCTATCTGTCTGTCCGTCTGTCTGTCCGTCCGTATGTCACAGCCACTTTTATCCGAAACTATAAGAGCTATACTGTTGAAACTTGGTAAGTAGATGTATTCTGTGAACCGCATTAAGATTTTCACACAAAAATAGAAAAAAAAACAATAAATTTAGGGGGTTCCCCATACTTAGAACTGAAACTCAATATTTTTTTTTCATTTAGCCCATAAGTGTGGGGTGTCTATGGATAGCTCTTAAAAAATGATATTGAGGATAACATCATTTTTTTCTAAACTGAATAGTTTGCGCGAGAAACACATCCAAAGTGGTAAACTGTGTCCCCGAGATCTAATTAGTAGTTATTTTTTTGATACGTCATAAATCGTAAACCGCAATTTACCTTTCATTCAATCAACTCAAATATAAAAAAAAAAATGGCAAAAAGCAAAGCATTGGCTTACAGCACAAATAAAGGGAAAATTCAAAAAAATTGAAAAAGTTGAAAATTAAAGGGTGTCCCCATACATACATAGTTACGCCAATTAATAAAGACCTCTGAGTTGTATCGGCGCTCATACAATTTAGAGGTCTAGCTTAATTAAAATAAATAAATAAAATTGTGCATTTCCCTTGATGGACGAACAATGGACAAAGTTTGTACGGAACCCTCGGTGCGCGAGTCTGACTCGCACTTGGCCGGTTTTTTTACTATCGATATCATAAAATAACTGGATCTGACAGTGAATTCATAGATTGTACCAAAAACTATCTTTATAATTTGATGGTCTTTGATTGTACTACGTTTTCGGGTAATTCAGCATGATCGAGAGATTTTGAGTTATCAAATAAGTCAATCTTCTACTTTGTTCATCGTCACATCAATATGGCAGAAGATAGTAAGCACATACATACAAAGCCTAGAAGTGAACTAGCTCTCACGTGTAGCTGTCAACTCGAGGGTGGTCGCTAGCCAAGCAAGTACTACAAAGTTTCATACATAGCACCACCGTGCTATGGTTACCACGATGTTTTCCTTCACCGAAAGCTCTGGCTCATTATCCGAAAAAAAGTTGCGTCCTTATTTCTTCGATTGCGTAGTAGAAGTAATTCTGTGCAGGATAAAGTAGGTAAGTAAATTTGTAATGTTCACAATTTTCTAAATGTGCTAATAACCCACTAACATAGATAGGTACTTTATAAGCCCTCAATTGGTCACTCACTAAAAAACTGTTATGGATAAGTTTTTGTCCGAAATAAATAGGATTCAAACCCATGACCTTCGCAATGGCATTCGAAATCACTACCATTGAGCTGTCAACTCCTTAGATATTATATTATTATTATGTTCGCGAGCAAATACATTTTTAATATCATCCTGATGCACTCATGCACTCCACGGTTAAACTAAATATAATAAGTTACATTGTACAGAAATGCAATTACAAACACAATAAAGAGACAAAATGAAACCTGTCTCGCTCAGTCCTATATGACAGGCGTCTGACGTAAAACGGACAAGTTTAAATTATTGTAATGCGATGTATAATGCACAAATCAAAGTCTGCGTGGCATACTCGTGCCGCGTGCGCAGGGCTGGGGTAATTGAGCTGTCAGGTGGGATTAATGCTATTGCCTGTTGAACTGTGCGTCGTAGGATAAGCACGTTCGGCCTGAGTGTCGGGACACGTCAAATTATCTCCCCTTGTTGCTAATTCCCTTGAGGTTATACCATATTGAGAAGACGTATGGTATTTTTTCTATTTAATAGCCGCAATGGTTTGAACGAGTCACGCGGATGAGGTATTCATATTGTAAAACGTAATGAGTAGATAAGTACGATCAGCAAACGTAAGTAACTGAACAGATCCTAATTTACAAAATACCTGTACACTAAAACTTTCCATGATGTTGAAACTTATAATGTAGGTTTTTGTAGACACATATTTACAAAACACCTGTTTACTTTAGCTTTCCACATGATGGATAGTTATAGTGTGCAGGTAATTTGTAAATTTATAACTGTTCAGCTATTATGTTGCTAACTAACAAAGTACCCAAAGAAATCCAAGAACTATCTGTACATAGATTTAAGAATATAGTAAAATAGAAGTTATCTAAAAAAGGGACAGATGACATGAACGCATTTGAATGAATTGTTCGCTACGCAGGCTAGTAAATTATACTTTATACCTACTTCTAAGTGCATTCCTAATTTAAAAGAAATTTACATATCTATCCTAATAGGTAGGTATATAAAATTGAAACAAGTGACGATTAAAAATACTTGTAGTGAGTTCATTTAATAAAGAAACTTTTGAATTTGAATTTGAATTATATTGAGAACATTGAATCGAGGCGTACGACAACCTCAGGATCGTGTCATTGAACACACATTTGTTTTTTAGGGTTCCCTAAGAAGATCCGAACAGAACATTATTGATAATAATAATACTTAGTTATTTTTTTTAATTTAAAGTAATCTACATTCTACAGACTCGTGGTCCGTACTCTTAATAGATTAAGTTATATTATTATATTATTGTTATTGTTAATCTTACAACATCTATGTTGTCGCGCAAATACAATATAATACTGTTTTTTTTTTTTTTTTACAATGATTGTAAAAAATCATATCGTCGTATCAGTTATCATCATAATACTTAGTTAAATAGTGAAAAGTTAAAAAGATAAACAAATATGATTATGTAACAAACCGAATATTTTATTTAAATCTCCTACTATCAATTTCATAGCAAGATTGCTCACTCGAGTTACAGATTCACTAAAATAAAAATTTTCTTATAAAACAGAACCTCCGTGCGCGAGTCTTACTCGTACATGACCTGTTTTTTATGTAAGTACATACACTGCTTACAAAAATGTATAAACCTCTACTCAGCCTATAAATTACCTCTGGACATTACTTATTCAATAAATTAATTTAACGTTTTATTTATCTGAATTGGATTCAGCAACTCTTGGTTTTTTACCTTGCGGCCGTATTTTATTTTTGAATCGTAATTAAGATAAATTGTTTGTAGAAAGTCTTACTAATGCGGTGATACGATCTGAGTATTAATTTTGCATCCGTTGGTAGATAACTTAAATACCTGTTATTTATAGTAGGTACTTAGTCGATTACAAGTTATCCTGTAGGTACTCAATTATTATATCTTATATCTTACCTACATTTCTGAGCATGATTTGTACAAATAGCTGATATTTGTATTTGTAAATTAGTAATTTTGGTAGTAAATACTACAATATAATAATATACTTCACAGGCAAACCCACAAAATATTTTTATACCTATAAAACTGTACAGTGACTGACTTACTAACTGATAACGCTCTGCTAAAACTGGTGGACCTAGAGATTTGAAATATGGAGAAAACATTCATTTAGTAGATACCTACGGGGCACTATGGACGAGTTTGTCAAAATTAAACCTAGTAAAGATAGTGGACAATATGTATATTGGAAATATAATTATATTCCAAAGGGAACATAAGACTGACTAGTATTTTTGATAAAACCTCATGTAAAAACCGTAAATAGGTACAATAAGAATATCATTATAAGCATTAGTACTTCTGATAATTAGATAATAATAAATGTCAATAATTTAAATTAAGGAATATTTAACTTTAAGCATTCTATTAAATATTCAAACAAGAAACATGGTAACCCTGATAATCAAAGTGCAACTATGCTCTACCAGTCTGTATTGCTCTACGGGACAATAATAAGCCACGCCATGACTACCAGCTGTGAAAATATAGCCTAGTTTTGATTCTCACTAGTTTTATGTGTATATCTAAATTTATGGGCCTAAAATATATTAACATCTTTATTCAAACCACCATCGGAGTTTGTAACATTATGTTTTTGCTTTCGCTTAGTTAGGGGTCAATTTTGAAAAAACAATACAACTTAAATTATCTGCTTCAAGCAATATCTATGTTTTAATATATAAAAATCTCGTTTCACAGTGTTTGTTATCGAACTCCTTGCTTGGCTTGACCGATTTTCATGATTTTTTTTGTGTATATTTGATAAGTCTGAGAATAGATTGTAGGCTATTTTTTATACCGCTACGTGGGTGAATCGCCGGGTGACAGCTAGTATACCTACTTATAAAATTCTCAAATCCCAGTGTTAGTAATCGAACTCCTCCGAAACCGCTTGACCGATTTTTATGTTTTTTTTTTGTATATATTCGGTAGGTCTGAGAATAGTAAACTATCTTGGCGAGGTGGGTTGAAGGGGCGCTGAGGGATTTTTATTTTGAGAACGCAGGTGAAACCGCGGTGGACAGATAGTTTACATTATAAATATAAATTCGTATTCCAACTTTTAAAGTTTAAAAGTTTCATACAGTATTTTCCCCTTTTACCCCATCGTTCCTGAGATTTAGTGATTAATGAGACGAATATAGAACTAGGATGATAGTAATGATAGTAATACGATTCACAGGTTAACAGAAGAGTAGGACAAAATATACGATTTCAATTAATTAACCTCACTGGTGGCAGCTAATAGATTATTTTTGACTATAACATAGACGCTCATGGTTGAAAATATTAGGCCTCTACATAGAAATATTACTATCTATCTATGGGCCTCTAGTCTGCATTCTCCAAAACAAAACTCGTCGACGAGCCCGCGCAACGTTGCCGCAGACAGCTGTCTTCTCATCTCACATGATCGCTTAGTTAACAATAGAGAAAGCATAGTTACAGCGCAGATGCATCGAAGAGATTGTGACATGCCTTACAGAATCATCTCACAGCTACCAATGACAATAATTCAATAATTTAGGTCTTATAGATCAAATGAGTCAAACTCAGATCAGATGAGTCAAATTTATAATTATTATTATTGTTACATACCTAACACAACCTACAATTCTGAAAAAAACCCTTATTCAAATTGATCCCTAAAGTAAGGCCTAATTACTTACTTTTTTTTGTTAAACTTAACTTACCGCTTATGTAGACGCGCTTATCCATCGTAAATCATTAATCACGCTGCACGCATGCCAAAATCTCGTGAAATATGCAGGGATCGGACACACCAGAAAGTTATTGTATGCTGTTTTATGACCGACATTTAACATCCTAGGTATTACATGTGTTCAAATACGTCTATAATAATATAGAGTTCCGTACAATCCAAAGGGTACAATGGGAACCTACTAAAAAGCTTAGGTACTTCTTGTATAATTTCTAATTATACTTTCCTTCAATCTTAAAAGTGATTTAAAATTGAGTAATTTTACTTGATGCAGACGACATAAAGTCTTATTTTAACATTGCAAAGATCTTAATTTTTTTGAAATGATAGTCAAAGTCAAAGCCATTTATAGAGTTTAGGCCCTAGAAGGGCACTTATGACTGATAAGCGCAACATATTTTTACTTACTTATACTGTCATAGTATAATTTACTTTTTTTATCAGTTTAAATAATAAAGTGTGAAAGTTCTCAATACAATTTTAGAAAACCAGTAGTTATAAATACGTGCGTGTCATGAATGAATGCAGTGAAAAGAATCGAATCCGGATCATGTGAAAACTATGTCAGTCAACAACTATTACACCCAGTTTTTGTGACCTGATAATATGACCCGTATTGGTATTAGTGGCAGATGCTTTAGGTATTTACCACTGGGGTTTTGAAATACCAGTCGCAAAGCGGTCATTAGATTATTGTAGATAACCAGTAGATTAGTTTATCTAATTATATGAGTAGTTTCCAGCAAAATTGATCCAATGAACCCTTACCCTTATTAGGTGACATGGTTAGCAAGCATGTCTAGTAAAATCCATAGGTTTTCTGTCACTTCCGAACGTCATAAAACTAAAAAAGAGACAGGGCTGCTTAAAACCAGGGTTTTACAAGACATGCTTTAAACCATCTCACATAATAAGATCGATAGTCTCTTGCTCCGCGTATGGTTACTCTAGTTATTTTATTTTGAAAATTAGCATAATCGTTAAAGTAGGTTTAAATAGAATGTGAATGGTTCTCATCGCTATACATCATTATTTTAATAAATATGAACATGCGAGTGATCGTCGTTGATAATTTGTGAAGATCCTTTTATACCATGTCAACATAGTTGCATTAATTATTACAAGCTTTTATTTATTCTGTAATAAATAGCAGTTGATTTAAAAGTGAGTAACTTTACTTAGCAGATGACATAAATTAAATCCTAGTTTTATTTTTGTGACTCGTAGCATTGCGTAGGTCTAGGTTCTGATGAATGAACATAATTTTCCAGATGCACATAACCTAAGTGCATCAACATATGTATATAAATTTGAATACACTGGCTCATTAGTTACACTATCCATATTTACATTTATCATGTCGCGTCAACAATGACGATTTATGATGTAGCAATTATAGCAAGAGAGAGAACAAAAACAAATGTGATTGACGTCGCAGATGGAAACGACGGCGGTGGTTTGGAAAGAAGATCGATATTATAACGATTCCTATGTATTATTATACCGAATTTCTTTTCTACGACATAGCAGAACTCTTAGCTCATCAAAAAGGCCTGCTGAATTCGTTGTTCTTATACCTACGGTACATAGAAGTAATATGATTAAAAAAAAAAACAGGAATAAATTAGGTTTAAAAGAAGAAACGCTGCCGACCTGCTCAACGACAGTAGTATTATAATTGTTTTTTTGTTATTATTTAGCTATTAACTTACTAAACGTAGGTTTGAGATAGTATCTAAATTATTTAATAGATTTAAATGTTGTCTAATAAAAATGATTATTTTTATTGAGTGATACTTTTTATGAATTAACTTACACAATTGCAACTTGATTCGCGTCTATTTTGGTCGACTTATACCTTATAATATACTGTCCTTATAATCTAATGTCCCAGAATATTTATTATATTACATTGTAATCATACTGTAGTGCACAAATCAGTAGAATATCATAGCTATATCAATTATTTCAATCAATAATAAAAATAAATAAATAATGAAACATACGTCCAATTATTAGGCCATTCAAAATACTTACTTCGCATATGTGCGTGTGTAAATAAAAGCAAATGGGTAGGTAGGTACTCACATGGCCACTGACCGAACGTGAATCGATAAATTTAATTCTGCCCTTCAAGAATCAATCAAGAATGTGGGACTCTTTGTGCGAGCCGCCCTGGGTGGTACGCCAACTTAAATACATATTTATTCAGCCTGAGCTTTACAATGGCAACGTATTTCAATGACGTACGTTCGTCGGCGCTTGCGCAGGCGGTCGCGTAGCCTAAAGCGTCGCGCAACTCGCGCACGTTCTTCCCATCCCCGTACAACTGCGATGCACAAAAAAATAAAAATATTTCTATAGTTGTTGCTACTTTGTGCTCGCTTTGAAATTCTAACATTATGATGCAAGAAAAAACAATACCTTACGCTTATTATTGCCATAAATGTTAAGTGAATTGGATGCTTTTCACTGCGGGATACCTCTATTGAAGGTAAGTGAGTCACATACCGGTCTTTGAAACGACTAAAATTGACTTTGTTGCTGTATGAAAGTATAAATAAAGTCATTTATCTGATAAATAAATATTAAGTGCTTACTTCAAATATTTACAATCAATGATATACAGAAAACATCCTTAAAGCCCTCGCTGCTAAGGTAGTTTAGGATAAGAATCAATAAACATATTACTTCTTCTGTAGACTCACTTATGAATTCGGCATTAAATGATTTAGGTTTTTTAATAAAGTACTACTACTATCGGTAACAAAAACAATATGACGTAACTTTCTCATTTATTTCAAATCATCTTCTAATATATAAAACTCTCGTGTCATTGTGTTTGTCTGCAAAGTCCTCCAAAACGGCTCGACCGATTCTTATGATTTTTTTTGTGTATATTCGGTAGGTAAGGCGATGATAGCTCAGTGGTAGTGACGTCGGACGCCGTGGCCAAGGTCGTGGGTTCGAATCCTACAATGAACTTGAGCTTTCGGTGAAGGAAAACATCGTGAGGAAACCATAGCACGGTGGTAGGGTACTTTGTATACCGCTACGCGAGTGAAACCGCGGGGGACAGCTAGTAACAATATATATCTCTATACTGCCTGTAATTATAGACTAGTAAAATATAAACAATGTCGTCAACAGTGATTACTTTTTTGTTTTAAAAAAAATATTTCATAACAGTTGTACCGAAGTGTGTAAGGCCAATTGCATTTTTTTTCTATTACCAAGTCAAATTCACGGTATATTTCTTTTTTACTATAGGTACACTATATAGCTATAATGTTTGGCCACAATCTCACCATGTTTGGTAATGTCTGTGGTAATTTTATGGTCGAAGGTGTAAACACACAGAACCCAGAACGGTAATGGGTCTGAAATGCAGCTGTGGTACGTACACCAATAAGTTTTTGGCGTCAGATAATATGAGATACTTACTGCAGCGCAGCTATTTTGACATGGCTTCTATTCGAAACCAATGTTGGATAAGTCATGCAGAAAAATATGTAGGTATATTTTTATTTCGTATATCTACCCTATATTTTGTAAATTGTATGAGTTTATACTCATAATATAACTTTCTTAGGCAAATGCGTATGTATAGGCAAACATAATATAAGCGTATGAAAAGCAAGCCAATAATTATGTGTATTCTATGATATAGCTTCGTCCCGCTAAAAACTCTAGAGGCAAAAAGGTCATAGAAATAACACTATATCACATCTAAGTATCTGTACTGGAAAACCTTCCAAGCTAGGTACCAGTATTCTAGTATCATCCCTCATCTTCATGAAGTGAGTAAGAGTAATACTACATACATCACAAGCTTCAAGACCAGGGCTTTGGGTCGCGTTCTAGTGCCATCGATAACATCCGAACCTATAAGAAGGACACTAGCAGAGACAGCATAGGCATTAATTGTTTTTATCCATAAATCTACTTAGGGGCTGCAAGACGGCTTCATAAAAATTACCATCGCAAGTTCTCAGCCACGGCCCTAAAGGTCACATCGAACTAAATTAAACTCCATTCCAACTCGGTAAGAGCCTTTTTCCATCGTCCAAACACCGTGAGATTAACGTTAGCTAGAACACGTTTACATAGATATTAGGACAAAAAGTTGCGCCATCGTATAGCGAGTTACGCAAGACTGGGACTGAATAAGTGTTTTCCCTTTCAAGGGATAGAAAGTTCAATACCCGTCGTCTAACCGGAAAGGGTCCGCGTATCAATAAAACTTCATCACTGCAATATTCTTGGAACAGGCAGCCACATTATCCCTATTATGGACACTAAATTGCCCATGTTGAATACCAATACTATTAAACTACCCTGTAAATAGTATTTCTAATTGGTTGAAAAATATTTAAGAAAAATATGTAACTGGTTAAATTAGTCGTAAATATCTGAGCTATAACGACTTAATTTAAAGAGGCGTAGGTAACTTACCAATGGCGGTAGCTTCGAGGAAATTTTGTATAAAAATTATTATAGTTTACGTATATTTTTGTTGTAAGTAAATATCCTGTGAGTAAATTACATTTGATAAACTAATTACTTAATTTATAAATAAAAATAGTGCATAAACCACAAAAATGTGACACTATCTATACTATTCTAAGATGTCAAAACGGCCATCAGAAGGATAATTTTAATTTTACTGTGGAATAAAACATACTTTATTTGCATAATGCATGCTGCTAATAATAAAGCAACATAATTCCTTTTTAGCCCCCCTTGAATGTCGTAAACTCCTTTACTAACGATACAATTTTACAATAAATCCTTGTGAGTTAAAAACTAATATTATTTTATTACTAGAAAGATATTGGATTAAATTACAATTGAAGCATAAACAATAAATATTTGTGCAAGGTGAATTTTCCAAGTGTGCGCGGATGGCCAAATCCTAAACTATAAGGTATAGCAAAAAATACTCAAAGGAGTCTCGAGCCCGACTTTGATGAAAACTAAAACTGCATCATTGGATTTTGAAAAATTAATATTCCTAGCCAGGAATCAAACCCGTTGATTTTGAAATAAAAAAACTTATACTGAAACACTAAACATACTATTACACCATCCGATAGTGTTGCTAATAAGGATCAATTTCTGGGAAGTAATGATATCCGGCAAACTAAAGGAAAATGTTGAATTTTAATAAATGAATTCATATTTTCAAAATTAATTCTAGACATAATATTTAATGTCTTTTATTCATGAATTACCCGTACCGTAATGATGCTAAATTTTATCAATTTATTCTAATAACTTAATTTGTGATTTTCCGTGTGAAACAGAAAATATTTATAAAGAGAATGTTACTGAGTTTCAATATTGTTGGATTATATGTATTCTTCATAGGTATTAGTTGTATTATCATGAACGCAGTCTCATAGTATTTTACGGCAATAGAAGCAATCGATGTCTCATAAAAGACTGAATAAAGACAATGTTAGGAGCCAGGCTTAAATTTCTTTTTCTTGGCCTTTTATATGCAAATCGAGAGCAATTTATCAGCTGCGGACGTTTGAATGGGCAAGTCTCCATACCACTTGGTAAATAAATGGTAGCTGTCCACGACGCCGTCGTCGCCGCTGCGCGTGCGCACCAATCTCCTCAATTGACGCGCACTGATGCATGTGATTGTACCGTGACAAGATACACAAAAGATTTCGATGGAAATTCCAAAACGAACGTCCTTTAATCATTCTCACGTAGGCACTTACAATCGTAGCAATACTTTGGACGGAATGGATGGGTAGAGGAGGAGGAGGGTAGAGGAGAGTATAGGTATGCGGCCCTATCTAATAGATACGCAAAGTCCACAGAGGTAGAAAAATTTTAGGTCATATGCCGACATCTACATTTCAGCTTATCGAGTTTGTAAGTTATCATTTTGTAACTTACACCAATAAGTTTAATTGATAAATTAAAACGAGACGTATTAAAATAATTGGCTGAGTTACCATATTGAAAATGAAAAATATATCACGACCGAACAGACTTTATGACTTCTGCAAAAGCAATTTAAATTATTAAAGATAATTATTTTAAAAAGTTACTGTGTTCGCGCCGCTAAAATTATGACCTATGAAAACAATTAAGTTTTTAATACGAGCCGGAGCCGTGGTGTAATTTATAGTTTTGATGTCACCTAAATCATTTACGGATGCTTTTGTGCGTCTGTGTTGAATAATATATTATTGCAAGGTCAGGCGGGAACCCGGCCAAGGTTGCCTTAGTACAGAAATTACCGAGGAATCACACACTCCCGGGGGCACGATCGGAATGTAGCTTTAAGGGGAAATGTCAGCCCCATACACATAAAATATGCAAATTATTCTAATAGTATTTATATTACCTGTTGAATACCTACATTTCAGAGTAAACGACACTGTACTGCAAAGTATGCATACTGATACCATAATATGAAGCAAATATTACATTGGATACAATTTTTTTCTATTTCATTTATACAGGTTGCTTGAAACGTCCTGTGGCCCTGGGTTACCCCCAATTTAAATTTTCTTATTGCTAGGGCAAAAAAAAACTAAATGGAAGCATAGCTTTATTTCTTTAAGTAATAAATTAACAGTAAAGATTCGACCCCAGAATCATACTTACATAATTTATACAAACAAAAACACCTGTTTTTCATGCTTCAATCGATACGGGCATATAACAATCAATCCTGTCTAACAAACAAACTGTTAACATTAAAGGATATAGGTATCTCTACAAATAAATAAACTTGAATTGTCTGTTTGTAATGTCAAAATAACAGCTTTTTACTAAGTGAAGTACAAAAAGTATTTTCAATCTTTTTGTTTGTCTGTCTCTTTGTTAGTTCCAGCTAATCTCCGAAACGGCTGGACTGATTTTGACTGGACTTTCACCGGCAGATAGCTGATGTTATAAAGAGTAACTTAGGCTACTTTTATTGGTTATAGGCAAATTATTATACTGGGAACGCGGATGAAAACGCAGGGAACAGCTAGTATACAATATAATAATAATAGGTATGTATAAACAAACATAATAATGTTCATGCTACCTACTTTGCCTCTAAGGCCGATTTGTTTGACTCACTCTGTATAAATGAAATTGCAACAATTTCGAATGCCTTAAATTAAATATTTACAAAAGAACCTCGCCCAAGCTTTACTTATGAAACACCTACATGCTAATGTTGACGTATTCAACACATAAGGCCAACTTCTGTAAATTATTGTTGTGATGATGATTTTAAATTTTCGAAATTCCATTATAAGATAGTTTTAATCACCATCATACAACTAATATCTATCCTTGGATATGTTCTAGTCAATACACGGCTATCTAATCGAAAACCAAGCAGAGACACAACACACTATCACTACAAAACAGGTACCTACATTTATTTTTCCACAG
Organism: Tetheella fluctuosa; assembly: GCA_951216915.1. NCBI lineage: Eukaryota > Metazoa > Arthropoda > Insecta > Lepidoptera > Drepanidae > Tetheella > Tetheella fluctuosa. Next base: position 7,315,837 of record OX578227.1, on the reverse strand, counting down.
AAAGCCCAACCGAAAACCTAACAAGTGTAGAACCTAGTGGCGTCAACGTAAATGTAAAAATATCACATAAATAAATAAATATTCGTACCTTGCCGTTTCGACATGCATTTGCTTTTTACATCTGTAAGTACCGCGTGGGCGAAACAATGCAACCAAAATGTCATGTTATTAAATATCGTTAAAGGTTTCTCCAAATATAGTCAACATAACAAACAATCCCAATTATATTAATAACAAAGTTTATTTCCAAAATACAGTGTAGCAAAAACAAAAGATGGAAATTCCACAGCTGAATGGAGAAAAATGGAGTCATCAACATCTCTATTATGGCACTCTTTTATAAATTCGCAATATATGATATCTAATAATATACAATGGGCGTCCCAAGGATATACCACATGGAAATAATTGAAGATATTCAATTTAACTGAAAGAAAATATCTGAAAGTGAAGAAAAGAGTTTAAGAGTCTATCATAAGTATTAATTAATTCAAAATAATAAAATCTTAAACTTATTAGTTATGTGAATTGTAAATATGTATAGTGTGTGATTAATGAGTAGATAACCATGGGAAAATATTTTTATTAATTAAATATGCTTAACTATTCAAAGTTGAAGCAAAAAATCGAACAAACGATTGTCAAGTCAGATAAGAGTGAGCAATTTGTTTTGACAGGTTACTTATAGGTAATACCCATGCCGCGAACTCCTTGCTACATATATTATAATTAAAATGTGTGTATGGACATGTATCTATATACTACTACCTACAATACCTACTATTATAAACGTGAAAGTGTGTTTGTTGGTTTGTCCTTTCACGTAGCAACGGTTCGACGTGATTTTGCATAGTTCGTTTATGGGCCGGAAGTGACATAGGCTACTTTTCATCCCGGGGAACGCGGTTAAAATCCCGGGCCGAAAGCAGAGTATGTAAGGTAATACTCGGCTTAGTAACGGCTGAACGAATTTGTATGAATCTTGTTACCTACATGGATAGATCATACCTTGGAATAGTAACATATAACATTCTAACTGATTACTCTTTTCTCGACTTGGCGGGGGCACTTCCGTGCCCCCAGATAAATGCGAATGTGAGTGTTTGTTTTCACGCCTAAACCATTGAACCGACCGCGATGAAATGTAGTTCGCAGATAGCCTATGGTATGGAGAAGGACATGGGCTACTTTATTTCTCGGGAACGCGGGTAAAAGCTAGTATAGAATATTTTTTATCCCGAAACAACATATTCCTTAGTGTTCAAATTCTTCAGATGAGCAGCAGCGTTATAATAAATACGCGAACAAAATTATTTATGCTTATACAATTTCTTGAGGTGCAAGGATGTCAAAAGATGGGGTTGAGGAGTATCAGTCAATTGAAATTGTTTTATTTCTATGTCAATAATGAGTATCATAGAGTAGAGTAGAGTATCTGTTATAGAGTCGACAAATCTATACCAATTTCCTGTTGGATCAACAACCGCAAAATTATGTACCAATGCTAACACTTTTTGTTCATCAACGATATATTATTTTCTCGCACCATCCATCAAGATCATATCAAATTATGTTAAAGCATTTCAAATTACCTTTTGTTTTAAAGTACGAGTGGGTTTTTGTTCCTGTTCTTTCTGTAGGAGTCATGAATCATCAATATTTCTTCATACTTAAATACATCATATTAGTAAACTAAATTTATGCGTCATTATATGCTGAGGTGTATTGATATCGATATAACGATGATTATAAATTATTTCCATAAGTACCTATACTCTTAACAACACTAAAATCCACAACACAAATTACAAAGTTGTTTAAGGGTACTGTAGTCAAAAGGCGATGATAGCTCAGTGGTTGTGTGTGACGCAGAACGCCGGGACGAAGGTCGCAGGCTCGAAACCTACATTGTGCTTGAGCGTTCGGTGAAGAAAAATATCATTAGGAAACCATTGCAATAGACGGTAGGTAGGAAGGTACTTTATAGTACCCGCCTGGCTCACCCTGAAGTAGAAATACCGACACCAAGCCCCTACCGGTGTAGGCGTGACGGCCCAGATGGGGAGGCTTTTATGTACCACTATACAATGGTGTAATTATATTACGAAAAATACATGTAACTGAGGGATGAAAAAAAAACCAGTGGACTAATGTTCCGGGATACTTAGGTGTTAAAAAATTAAGTATATAATAAAAGATATCCTTTTTTTTACGTAAAATCAATAGTTGACGTATTTTTTTATCTTTTCGTTCAAAGCCTTTGAAGTTATACTTCTTTTGGCGCGATTGGGAAAAATGATGAGAGTGAATTTTTACGATGCGTGCGCACACCAACAGAAAAAATCGACAGTATAAAGTTAGCTGCTAAAGCGACAATATGAAGCTAGCTGCTAAATGAGGTTTTAATACACTGTTTTAAGTACATTTATAGATTTAAGGTTAATTGTCGGTATGTATAATTTATTTACATCGTAAATTATAAATACCATTATCATTACCAGGGTCCTTGTAATGATAATGGTAAGTTAGGTTAAGTATAGCTGTACGAACTATTATTATTTACATTGTGCAATAAATAAATAAATAAATAAATGATTACATTTTTATCTACTTAATTATTTTTTTTTCGTTTTGTTTTATTGATTCATTTTAATATTTATCGCTGATCACTACTGCATTTTAGTTATTTTTAGTTTTTTTCATACGTCAAAGAAGTATAACTTCTAACGCGTGTACATAAGTACACACACTCTTTTTTTATACTGGGTGGATACTTCAAGATGAGACAATTTCGAAATATATATTGGGTTTGTCAAGCTACACAACTTTTAATATGGGATCAACTCTGATATCGCTGAAAGACCTACATTTTCTTGTTCATACATTTTGATTGAAAAGTTTGAAATTATTAACCAACCTTATTTAAATATGATAATACTTACTTTGTAAAAACGAACTAGAGTGTTGCGAAATTTAATTTTCGAACTAACTTACGTCGATCTCCTAAACTTTTGCTATATAAAGTTCTTCGAAGTTTCGAATTTCAAAATTCAAAAATGCAGTCTTACTTGTACCTATATTCCACCTACAATAGTTAATAGAACCGCACTATACTCCTATCCGTTGCGTGTCATGATTCTCTTTCAATTACGGCACAATACGAACGTTAACACATTGTTTACTTAAAAGCCGTGAAGACACTTAGCAATGTAACTGTACTGAACGACTAACCTATAACATTGCTGTTACAATGCACCATGAGCCGTTAGACTCCCACACACCTGTCCACGCGAGCCTAATATTTATTTAAACTTCATTTCCAACACGTGTGAAAACAAACCATTAAAACATCCATGTTTAAAATGGAATCCGCACGTGCACATCCTCATGCATTCCACTTTCAATTGGTTCCATTTTCATTCCATTCCGTATCCGACCGCAGGAGACATTCTAAAATAAATAGGAAAATGCTGCCCACGATTTATCTACAATGTTGTAAAGTAAAAAAAATGCTAAAATATTTAATATTGTAAAGGGTTCAAATAAATTGTATGTATAATTTTTTTTTCACTGTATGAAAGCTTCTTTTTATCCCAAGAACGTGAGTTAAAGGCTTATTTGCACCTTAATAGGTATATCTAAACAAAATTCGTCAAAAAGCACTTAGTCAGCGGAATGGACGGAAGTTAATTAACGGAATACGGAATGTTAGGTAGGTACTTAAATAGTAGAGTGCAAGTACCGTTATAACCTACATAAATTAAGTGATTTTGTTAATGATGCATTATAATTGTTTATATTATATACTGGTAATATTATTTCGCTTGCATTAAAAACAATTGAAAACTCAGTGATAGAGTCCAAGTCGTCCTTATTGAGCCCTTGAGCATAGAGCAAGACACAGAAATGCTGCTCACGCATTATTCTGTCTGAATTAACAACCACTATATCAAATCCGCTTGACAACTCTCAAATGAAGTAAATAACCATTAAAGCGCGTGCCTTAGAAGGTCTCGAGACGTGGCCCTCCGCCATGTCGGCCGACAGCTATAACAAAAGAGCTATAAAGTAGCGTCACAGTATCGCGATCATCGGGGCCCGTCGCAAATTGGTTTATTGAGATTGCAACCGCGATGCAGATAAAAAAAGGAACGTCCCACCATGGACCGCCTTTTTACCCCACTTTGAATGTAGGTACTACGTACTATAATCAAGCCGTAATCACTATATGAAATAATAATGCACCTACACGAGCGAGTATGTAGGTAGTTTCTTGGAAATTGATGTTATTTACTTTAAAAGCAATTTTCAGTTTTTTTAAGAACTTACAACTCGTATACCTACCCAATTATAACTGTTCGTATTCAAAATTATAAGTTGTTTAAATCTTAATTTTTGTACTGTGCAAAAATTTAAATATTAGTTTATTTTAATAAAAATGTAAGTGCTCTTAGTTTTTCCAACTATTTTTAATCTACATGAATTCTCCGCAACATGTATCCAGCTGCCTATTAAATCTCTACAATAGCAATAATGACTACCACTAGTAGTCAAGCAGAGCCACTTACCAAAGAAAAAGTAAAGATAAGAAAAAATAAAAAATAGGCTCGCACGTTTTTCTAAATTCCACCATTAAATGCACCTTAATGGGACTTTAGAAAAAGAAATAATCCTATTACAGGTACTTACTTTATACACTATATTTAATGTAAATTCATAAGTGTTATGTAATAGATTTCACTTAAATTTCCTAAGCATAACGTATAACTTACGGTAATAGAGTCTTGAAGGATTAGTTACCTGAATATAAAAAAAGTTCATTTATGAGACACCTTCCAAATCCTATCTAGTACCTAAATGTTTGAACCAGATAAAAGAAATAGTCAGTTAGTTATATAATTTGATTGTAATACATTAGTGCTGTTCGTAGTAACTTTTAGAATGCCCTCCGCTGAATGTGCCCTCACATATCACTGTAACGACCACTCAATACCGCATTGTAGATTAAATTTATATTGACCACAGGACATTTTCTCTTTTAACGCTTTTACGTATGGTATAAAGTTACCGGCATTTTATTTACGAAAGCATTTATTTCTGAATTGCCGTTGAATAAAATATCGAATGCTACGCTACATTCATTTTTGCTTTTCGAACAAATTTACTGTATTTGTATGTTACGTTTCTATACCACAATTTTTTAATGACTAGCTCAAAACAAAACATTAATTACAAAATTTAATTAATATTTTTATGGATGACAAATAAATAAATGGTCAGTTGTATCTGTATCAGAAGTTGAATTAATTAATTAAAATATTTTTTATTCGATGAGGCACTTATGAATAGCCCGGTTCGAAACGTTGCTTCTGCTGAGAAGAGCTGGCAATAAACTTAGCAATTACTCTTAACAAAACCAATCACGGTTTATTACATGCAATTATAATTGTTATTTATCTAGCCTCACTGATAATATCTACGTGCTATAGCATAAAATAAAAGAGTAACTTAGTGAATAAATAAATAGCTACCGCCCCGCGTTTTCACCCGCGTTCCTGGGGATCTTATGTTTTCCCGGTATAAAAAGTAGCCTATTCCAGACTATAATCTATATCTGTGCCAAATTTCATCCAGATCCGTTCAGCCGTTCTAGCGTGATTGAGTAACAAACATCCATCCAAACTTTCACATTTATAATATTAATAAGTAGGGGCCCCCCACAATATTATTTTCTTTAATTCTCAATAAATGTTAAACTAAGTTTATATTTTTGAAACCTACTTTCAGATTGGTTTTATAGTAAAAGTGGTTCAGCATTACGACATACGATAACATAGGATTCAAAAAACTAAAACATGGAATAAAAACTATTATATTACTAAGGTAGGTATTACACTCATTTTTGAAAAATGTCTCGATTCGTACCAAAAAAAACACAAAAAATTTATTCAATCGATAGGTGCCATAAAAATGCATTTAAATTTTACATTTTCAAATGTCGGGAGTAGTTTGATGAAAACGCTGGACGTTTTGTTACTCTACGGTCATGACGTTATTTGGTCTCTTGTAAGTAAATAAATGCGCTGATATTGGTCTCAATTGGACTTATAAAATTTTATAAATTAAAAATGAGCTATTATCCTTTTTATTAGTGTGCTGTTCCTGAATGCATGAATACTAGTGTAAAAATAATAATAATAATACTTCAGTTGACACTTTTTAGTTTACACACAGCACCATATGACGTCATTATAATGGCGGCTACTGTTTCGCTTGTTTAGAAATAGATTCAAAAAACTGAAAAATTTGAAATAAATTTTAAAATTAATTAAGTTATTTTATGAACTAAAACTAACATTTTCCGACTGCTTATTGCACATTTTTAGATTTTTTCTCATATGGAGTAAAATACCCTATTATTTGAATTTACAAGTGAAATAAAAGCGGGAACACCCTGAGAGCGGTTGCCTATTGCACCAGTCTAAATATTAGAAGATTCTAAAACACGAAATAAGTAATATCCGTAAGAAAGTATAGAGGTGGCGGTGCAGCGGTGGGTCGTGAGCGCCACTACACTCTTATACCACGCGCGAACAATTTGCAAGCCACGACAGCCAATTAAATTGAATATAGCACCACAAAGAATCGATTCCTGGTTCTATTCTTATTTAATTATATGATTCAAACGCTTTAACAAAGGTTTTAATTACGTTACTTTATACATCTATTTATATTTAGAAAATAACACCCAAATTATAAGGGTAGCTGATTAAACTACAATAAAACATAACATAAGTAAACTTATCTCACAATATTGTATAATGTAGGCTGATAGAAAAAAGATTTCCAATACTATTATAATAGGTAGGTACCACCTGTAATCAGCCTTATGAAAAATAAGATTTCATAAACCCTTTTACAAAAATATTTGCATGCAGCAAACAAGTGCATGTCATCGCTAATGGATTTTGCACAACTCTTACAGCCAGTCAATGGTTCTTTGAAATCAACCGACTTCGTCATTTAAAACATTTATGCAACGACTTAAAACTTTTTAACTCACACGCATATTTTATGAATTTTATTTTTATGCTGTTTTCAATTATTTTTTTTGAAGAAAAACTGAAGCTCGTCTCATTTATTTATTTTACTGTACTTCAATGCAAATGAAACAAAGAGAAGGCAAAACGTTAAAATTACACTACAAAACATTTAGCACTTGAGAACGTCAGTGTTTATCAGGCATGCGCACATATACCCATATAAATTAATCTTTTATGGTCGGGCAAAGCCTTGCATTCAACTTTAAATTGAAAATGAATTATTTTATTTGAATTTGCAAGTGAAATAAAAGCGGGAACACCCTGAGAGCGATTGGCTATTGCCTCTCTAACGCTGATAGTGGGTTCAATACACGGCGCAGTTGCGCGTGCGCCTAACGAACTAGATGCGCGTGATACGATATAGCCTGCAATACAATAGTGCATCCCGGGCAGTGCTCTTAATACTGTGTTATATAACGTGATCTACCTATAGCACTCACGAATATTATTAACGCAAATGTAATTAAATCTCCAAACAATGGAACCAATATTGAAAGAGGAAGTAGCGCTATAATTTTCCAGCAATGTTTAAAAAGGTTTAGGCCTAGAATTCAGTAGAAACTTAACTCACATAATTATACTAACATAATTATAAATACTTGTTGTAAATAAATAATATTAAATAACTCTCATAAATCGTAGCAATGTACTTAATTCAACTTAGGCGTCCAGTAGAAGTATTATCTTAGATACATACTAGGTATTTATTGTAAGTTAAGTATCATCATCTAAAAATGTAGCTAGGTTAGTAATTACGAACAAGATAATACTTGTTACAATGTTTATCGCTGCAAATATCTGTGTTATTATCTCAATCAGTTGTTTATAAAACAGTGAGCATCGGATGGGAAAACCACAAAATGCAAAATTAACTTTTTATACAGCTCAATTGAGGGTCTCACAATATCGCTGTGGGAACAGATGTTGCTCATAACCAACACTATTCAACAGGCAGGAAATAATTTTATGCTTCACGTCATCGTATTCACAATATTGGAAAGCTTTGGTCGATCCTTTAGTAAGGTTTGATGCATTTTTGTATGAATGCTAGCTAGGCCTATATTATAAGGCACTGTGTTATATATACCTATAAATACTATGAACTTATTTAAATAAATAAGTATGTTATTAAATATTGGTTTTAAATTAATAAATAAACTTTTTACTACTTATAATAACTTTTAACAAAAAGAAAAACCGACTTCAAAATGGGTTCGCACTAAAAACTATAAAACAACGATGTTAGAACTACTTAGAACTCGTTTTGTATTCAGTGAAAGAATTTCAAACTCATGCTTTCCTTTCGCTGACTTCAAAACGAGTTCTAAGTAGTTCTACCACTTTTTCTTCTATAACTTTTTTAGTGCAAACCCATTTTTAAGTCGGTTTTTCTTTTTGTTAAAAGTTAATTTTATTTTTTCAGTTTTAGTTTCATGTGTATTGAATACCTACTTATCAAGATTTGTCACGTGTCGACAATATTGAATAATATTTATTTATAAATTTTTTGTGTCAATAAGTGTTCAGTAGCATAAAATTAAGACTCCCGACGCAATCACCCAAACAATTAGAAAGAATAAAAACTAGCGGTCTATACAGTACTTTAAGAATTATCTCCTAACTCCTAACTAACAAGGAGTTGTACCTTCCATCACATCAGCTCACCTGACTAACTCAAAGGAACATAAGTAGCCCTAGTACCTATAATATTTAAAGAATTATTCACTAACTCCTAATAGTTAAAGAATTATATTTTCCATCATCAGCTCAGCAGCATGAGATGATGAGTACCAGACGCAAATACCTAAATAGTTTTAGAAAATATATAAAACACATTATGCGTCCCTATAAAATATGAGGGTTCTTCTCGATTTCCCTGGGATCCCATCATCAGATCCTAACTTGGTGACAATGGGACCAAATTGAAAGTATACCACACTAAACAAAAGATTTTTTTTTTAAATCGGTCAACAGTTGGCGGAGAAATCGATGAACATACAAAAATACAGTGGAACATAGAACCTCCTCCTTTTTTGAAGTCGTTTAAAAATAAATAAATCTGGAACATTTTTCACGCACAAACTAATAGCTTGTACTATGGAAGGAAACGAAATAACTGATAAACTACATATACTTTTTTTTTCTAAAAATAAACTTATATAGATAATTACACCAAGACTCAATACAAACACATGTTCATACACTGAAATATCTATCCTGGGTGGGAATCCAACCCACGACTTGTGGCGCAAGAAAGGATATCTTATCACTAACGCCTGCCGGCCCGTAAACTATTAATATTGATTAGGTATAGTTGTAGACCAACGACTAATTACTCCGTCTCCCATACATAAATACCTTTGAGATTATTTGTTTATGTCCGAATGGGAAATTGTTAATTGCGTGTGCTTCACATAAAAGATAACTAAATAATTCAGCGTATAAATAAATAATATTAAATTGTTTATAGTATGCGCTAATTGCATATCGGCGTATGTTCGTTCAAGACACCTAGAGCACCACCTGTAATTATAAAACGTACAGTAGCTATACGACATGTCAAATTAATACTCTCAGATGTAATCCGGAGCTATTGAAAAAGCGTTTATAGCTTGATGTGTTTATTAAATTGTCGAAGTAATGTACGGGTGTACGAGTTGCGTATTTTGTTCTTATCTTTGCTTTTATTTCCAAATATGACTTACATCTGTTTCATAAACTGTTTTAATTTTATTTGCAGGTCTTTTATCTTATACATGACTACCTAATTTACCGCCACGCGGTATCATGATATTCTATTTTACTCCTTTAATGGCTAAATTTCGGACATAAGTAGTATATGTTACAAAAGGGAATATATATATTCTAAATTTCAAGGTTTTATTTTATAACCTGTGGTCTAGGTTCTGAAAACAACTGTCAGACAGTCAGCTATTCTTATTTTATGTACCATAGATTTTCTGTTTAACTTCTATGAATACAATATAACGGCTTGGAAGTTTAATATCATCAGCGCAATATCGTTTTCTCCAAAATAGTATACAATAAAATACAAACAACTAGTAAGATACTTATATTTATTTATTTTCCAAAAAAAAATTCTAGTAAATATGTCCATATAGAGGTGCATTTATGACATAGCAACAGCTAAGGAAATTAGCCTTTTGCACATATAACACAATTCTCGCGCAAAATATGATTAATTAGTATAGTATAGTATAGTAATTATCGCATTTAACGATGTCCCATTAAACGCGCGACATCCGTGGAAATTGCATCACCAAAGAGATTAGAACTCTATCAAGTCGACCAATAATTATGGTGCAAGACTTGTATAATCGATCTTACGCAATTAAATAAATGGTCAACTAAACGTGTTCACCCGGCTAGCCATAACATCTCTTGTTCCGCGTGAGATAGCCACGGTCTTCGCTTTTTATAGAGAACTAGTAGCGTTTAGAAGTGCGTTCACGTCGTCTCTAAGCAAAAGAAGAATCGTGAGCAAAAACTGGTATATGAAACTAGATTTCCACGTCCGCTAGCGTTTAGAACGATTAGCCGTAAGGGACGCATTGTTGATACGCTATCAGCTGATCCGCCGCAGTCCGCAATGGTAGCGCGCTCGGAGCGCATGCGCGCAGCGCCAATTCCCCACACTACCTCAGCGACGCGACGACGTCGGCGCACTTTTTATAGCTTTCAGACCCTCGTCTCACAGAATCAAAAAATTTTGACTGTCATGCAAATGGCATAAATTAACTGTACGATGCCAAGCAAAGCGAGTAACTTAGTGCGTGTGACGAAGTTGTTATTGGCGGGTGTGACAGTATTCTGCGTGAGCTGGATAGCGAGTGTTAATGAATGGCATGCGGGTGTGCGCTGGAGCCACGGTAGGCGCGAAGGCTTAAACGAGGGCCTCTCCACCATGAGGACCATCGTGGCTTATTCGCCGGGAAAGCAGGCGGAGCTAGACCGACCCTCACCTGTCACCTGCGATCGTCTACCAGCTTTTCCAAAGATTCCCCTCATTGTTAGTATTTTGTTAATATTTCTTTTATTTCATACTATCTTAGTTCACTAGGTGGATAGACAGTGACGTAATTATTGAAATTTTTTAAACAGGATATGATTTGCTGTCATAAATTTAAATTTTATGATATCGTTTTAAGTATCAAAATAATATGCATATAATAAATGGCACAAACTTAATTTTCAACAATCACTTTTCCTTTTAACTAGAAATTGTTATTCCCAACAGGATTGTCGATAGGATCAGGCTGTCCGACATATGTAAATGAAGCCACTTCCTGGCAGATTGTTTTCAAAGTTGTTACCTATCAACTACCTACTGGAATTTAAATAGATAAAACATATTTTTTCTAATCTAAAAGTAATTTATGTTGTGAAATCAAAACAAACAAACAGAAGCAAACTCTGTAGTTTATTTCTTGTTGTTGAATAAAATAAAAGTACCACCTATGTAAAATCACGAAGATAAATATATTAGATACCTATTATGATAGGTATACCTAAGTGTCATGTCAAAGTTGCAATCGTTATAGCTTTCGAATTTAACTTTTTTTTTTTCTATTTGTATAGGCTTGTGTTTGTCCACAATCTCACTATGGTAAGTGATGATGTGACGAAAGGTGGTAAGCACACAAAGCATAGAAGGAACTGGCTCTCAAGTGCAGCTGCCGGAAAACACCAATAGGTGTTTGGCGACAGATTTTCAACTTGAGGGTGGTAGCCAGCCAGACGGGTACTAAGTACCCAACCACCGTGCTACGAGAAAATAGCTTTCGAATTTTACTAAATGTAGATATATTTATGCTCGTGACTGTACAAATAGAATGAATCGCTTCTCATACCGCGTATGCAAATATCATAGACAAGAATGGTTGAGAAAATACATCCTTAAGAAAATACGAGCCAGCCATTGTAATTCTGCTTAGTATGCAACATTACTTCCTGGTACCAACAACAACTCACAAAGTGTTATTTTTAGATCGTATGTACCTTCAGCTTGAGTTTACCAACATGTTTGCTTTCCTCTCTGCATGTATGATAATTCTCATTCTACGCTTGTATTAATCTACAAAACTTAGGTAAGTAAATAATGTGACCCATTTTAATATCTATATCTAACATTAAAAACTATTTAAAGTTACGGCAAGGAAATTAAAAAGGAGCTACGGTATACTTTGTAATTAGTAAATTAATCACACTTTTTTCTCAATAATCACTTCGTTCCGCGTTCCAATTCCCGACCTTTCTAAACGCTATAGTATAGGTATATTTTTTTACAATATCTGAGAAAGTTCATAAAAACTCATCCAACGACACCGAACAACCAATTACACGAACATAAAACTATTTGGATTCCACGGGAAAGAGCGGCGGAGACTTTTCATATCATCAATTTGCTTGTGTCATTAGAATGATAAAAATCTACCGATATGGCACGAGTAGCACAATACGAGCACCAGCGCAGCGGAGAATCTTGAAATAGTTTTAGTTCAACTTGTTTTATTTAGCGATAATTTATGGCCTTGCTGGTCACGAATGGAAAATAAATCGAAATCAATATCCTCTGTGAGCATTTCTAATAGTATGCCGCCACCGGCGTTCAACCCGCTCCATATATCATAGCCGAGCGCAAGCCTATCTTGCATACTTCTGGTAGAATAACCAAGTATATTTGCATGTATAAATAGATAGCATTTCCGGTAAATATCATGGGGTCGCTAGCATCTCGTAGCCTTGCGTTTTACTATTTCCCTTCTAGCGCGCTTCAATGCGCAGTATGAACAACGTCATACCTTATATGGTATAATATTGACATTTAACGAATTAATACATTGATGGTACTTTTTCTAATTCTATTCTTGCATGTGCCAGATGACTGATTCGGAATAATTAATTGGATTGGCAATTTTACACATTCAAGCAGAGACCACTCGTGAGCTGAATTAAAGGTAGCTTGTACTTGACACTACTACATCCAAAGTAATACCTGACTTATATGCCTAAAATAATCATAACTATGTAAATGCAGAAGAAAAATTTATTGATGAGTTCATTGATCTATACTAATATTATAAAGCTGAAGAGTTTGTTTGTTTGTTTGTTTGAACGCGCTAATCTCAGGAACTACTGGTTCGATTTGAAAAATTATTTCAGTGTTGGATAGCCCATTTATCCCGGGAAAACAATATCCCTCGGGAACGCGGGTGAAACCGCGTGGTGGAAGCTAGTTCGGTGATAAGATTAGGGTGTGCCTTGTTAGAACATGTTCCATCATTACGAGACTATGTCATTTACCGGTTGTTAGCTATAGAAATTTAAAAAATGAAACACGTTTATGGACAGCAGCTGAAAGTTCGTATAAATTTATTAGATACCAATATATTATTCTATTTTCGATCAATCGTATCTCAAAGACTTTATAGTAACTATTATAAATTAATGGAAATTATAATTGGCTTACCAATTAACATGAAACCTGACTCACACACAATTTATGATTTTGGTACCTATTGTGTATACAGAATGATTTTTTAGTCACTGGCAATACTTGCAGGGTGGAAGTACTCATCAATATGAACTACTTTCATTATGGGACCAACTCTGATATCGCGTAAAATAAAACGGTTGCTTCATACATTTTGGTCGAGTAGGTATTGAACTTTTGTGTGGCAGCTGATAATTTTTTTGTCATCTCAGAGTTAGTCCCATGATAAAAGTTGTTCATATTGATGAGTACTTCCCCCTGCAAGTATTGCCAGTGACTAAAAAATCACGCAGTACATAGGTCCAACATTAATTAAAATATTTTCACATTATCACATGATTGGAAAGTACTAGTAGGCATACACACTTCTTACAATTACCTACGCCATTAGTAGTTACATCTATATTCAATTTTGTTAAGCCTTTTCACTTTCTTTTCATTTTCTCTTTCTTAATTTTATATGTCTATACTTTTCTTGTATGCATTGATCTTATTTGTTACTATCGTCCTCTATGTTAGGTATTTGGAGATTACAATAAAGAATATTTCATTCATTAATTAATTCATTCATTTAGGGACAGCAGTAACTTAATCAGGTTAGTATTTTACTTGTTTTGCATAGTTATTTCTTTGTAGTACAATTATAGTATTATAGTATAGTATAATTGAAGTGGTTTTTACAACATCTTAAGGTACTCTAATAAACGAGAACTTGGTATAATATCCACCCATCCATCCTGAGCATTTATGACGCATAATCGTTTCGTGCCGATAAGATGAAGTTTTGAACAAATTTTATATTTCATATTGCAAAAACTATTATAATAGTTAGTAATTTTGGTCAATTTGGTCAATTTACTTCGAAAATGTGATGTACAATTGCTCTATGAGTTATCCATTTCGTTTCCTTGGGTAATCACGGGGCCGGGATATAGTTCCGAATTGATAACATATTATTACACATAAGAATAAAATTATACACATGTGAATGATATTTGGTTCGTGTGAAATGAGGCCACGTATTTCGCATTCGGGTTGATATTACCTTTATTGCTGTCATTATTTTTTACTCTCATTTATCATGGAACAAAAAATAAGAAACACATTATGCTTTAAGCACTCTATAAAAAAATATCGAAATTTTATTCTGGATGTAAACAGTGTTAGTGACCTCAGTCTTATAATCAATCAAATTGAGCACTATCGACTATTAAAGTGTTATCATAAAAATGCTTTAGAAGATGAGCATCATGGTAAGAAAAATAAGTTTACTTTTTATAAAGTTGATGCTAACCATTTCAAATTATTATAGGATATTATAAATTATAACGAGCCAGCTATATGGACTTGTTGTAAATAAACGATAGTGGCAATAAGCCTTTCAGTGAATTTAACGAGACTAATTACTAATTATAGAAGGTAACATTAGGCAGCAATTTGAAGGTATTATTTTTTCATGATGCTATATTTAGATGGGCCGGTTGGCGTGGTTGGTACGATACCCAACCTACGTGGGTTCAATTCCTGCCCAGGACAGATATTTGTGTATAAACATGTTCTTTGTCCGATTCTGAGTGTAATATCTATAAATTATGTATTAAAAAAGTAGTATATGTATTTATTATCTAATTTCCATTGTACAGAGCCCACTTAGTCTAGGATCAGATGACTGCGTGTGAAGAATGTCCCAGATATTTATTACTATCATTTCCGCGCGGTTTCATCCGCATTCCCGGGATAAAATATAGCCCATGTTACTCAGGGATAATGTAGCATTCTAATGGTGAAAGAATTTTTGAAATCGTTCCAGTAGTTTTTGATTTTATTCGTTACAAACATACAAAAATACAAATCTTTCCTCTTTATAATATTAGTGTAGATTTGATGATAAAGCAAGTATATCACATAAGAATACACATACATAGACAAATACTAAATCTTAATACATATATAATAAAAAATATGACATAAAATGACAGTTCAAGAGAAAGATGACAGGGAACAAGACATGGGGAAGTTTAATGAGTGTAATAGTGTGAACGAAATTTAAAACAATCTTGCTCATTTGATAGTTAGAAGGAGAGAAATTCCAATGGCAAATAATTTAGTTAGAGAAAGATTGATAAGATTGATAAGTATGTGAAGTATTTCTTAAAATATTCACACGTAGGACATACTACTTTGAATGGAATAGAATTGTGATAGAGTAGTATTTGTGTATCCCGATAAAATTAGATATGAAAGGCCGCTACTTACGAGGTGCAAGGAAATGTCGAATCCACTATTTATTGGAATACTTCTTAATCATTCTTGTTTCCTTATTTAGTTTCCCTTCACTGCCATACCAATCAATGCTTATAAGGCTAAGTATATTTTAATTCATTAACTTTTTAAACTTTTTAATTCAAAATACTAAATCCAGACGCATTTACATCTTAACAGTTAAATTCCAGCAACAAAGGATGTTTTCGATACAAAACATATAGAGAATGCAGCACGTAGATGCAATCAAATAGCTCACGTGCCTCACAGTGCGCCCTCGTGCTGCGGAATCGAATCCAAACCTTCACAGTCATTACCCAGGACGTGACACCGGGCCACGGCAGTCTAATGTGGAGTACCGTTATTTCTTACTTTGTTAACCCTTTTGTACCTACCTTGCATTGTGATTGAATGAATAAATAGGATAAATAGTGTAAATATTTACTTGTTGTTATAATAGAGTCAGTGGTGAAACAGTTTCTAGAACTTTACAAATAAGTACAGTATGAATATCAAATACAAATTACATTAATTATTAATATCACCAAGAAATGGCAAATTATTGAACAACATATTTTTACCACTTTTTTATTTCGTTGATTCATTTTACACATATAATGATTGTTGGCCGGTTGGCGTGGTTGGTAAGATACCCTATCTATCACGCCGCAGGTCAGGGGTTCGATTCCCACTCAGGACAAACATTTGTGTGCATGAACATGTCTGTTTGTCCTGTGTCTGGGTGTAATTATCTTTATATGTATGTATTTACAAAAGAAAAGTAGTATATGTATTATATCAGTTATCTGGCTTCCATAGTACAAGCTCTGCTTAGTTTGGGGTCAGATGGCCGTGTGTGAGGAATAATGTCCCAGAATATTTATGTTTTGTGTTCTACAGATATAGAATCCAAGCACGCAACTTCGAGTAGTTTGTATGACTACTGACTACTGAAACAGATTGATTGGAATCTATTTCTAATATATTTTTGTAATAGAAAATTAGGAACAATGGGGATGTATATTTTATATAGGAATTTTTCTAATCTAGCTAGAAGTAAAGTTAGGAATGTTGAGTAGCTGCCAGCTAATTATACCACTCTGTACCTATGTATTTGATTTAAAGGCACGTCATGTTCGTACATCCCGCGGTATCTAGCGCATTCAATTTGCATAAATCTATGCCCACTTCTACTCCTCGGCCACATGCTATGAAGCGCTGATATATAGGGTCCATGTACTTTGAACTATTCCAGATATGCTTTGAGGGAAATATTAAACTGTAAACTTGCCAAATTCAGCATATGTATAATGAAGCGGAAAGAAATATAGAAGTTCCCATTTTATTTATACACATAAAAGTATCTATACATTTTATTTTGGATACATTTTCAGAGTCAGTAAACAACTTTCATACCCATACCCATCTTATTAAATCGGTGTTTATAACTTTAAATTCGTGACAATAACAGTACGATACAAGTAAGTTAATCTAACCATATAAACCACAGTCACCACAGATGTCAACCAAAAGGTTATAAAACCGCTTTGTTGGGACGTGACCTCACGTAGTTGGGCCTGGCGACGCGATGCGAACCAAAGACGAATCATAGGCACCGTCAAACACTGATATGCTATAACATTTGAATGCACAGTTAAACCACAGAATACTAAATAATACTACGAACTGTTTAAACTGTGACCTTATTACAATCGTGTGTCAACCTCATATACTACAGTAACATAGAGATTATGAATCATAAAATATTACAGCAATTACAAGTAACGACTTAACTAAAAGCGCCCTTAAGTAAAGTACTGTTGGGCTATAAATCTTACAATGCACGGGCCGGTTGATCTATTGAATGAAAGGCTAGAATTTTCTTTCGCAATTAAAGAGTTTATTCTAAAGTAAAAGTTTTCAGCATGATGATCCTGAAACTGATTGTCATAATAGTGTGTACAAGCCCTACTTCTGTGTATAAATGTCCCAGAAAAAAATATTGTGCTATAGAAGACAAGTTGTTTATTATCGCTAACATTAAATATACGATTGTAAATTAGAGATCCACTATTTTCAAGAATACAGCAAATTACTAAACATCGAATCTTGTAATTTTTGCATTAGCCTTTTATAGGTCGTTTGTTCCCACTGATACAGGATTATGCTAAATCGGGAAAACGAGAGAAACAGGATACATGCGCGCTCTTGCTATGGACAGGTTTGCCAACATTATAGAATCACCTGGGGTCCGTCTAATCTAACTAAAAGTCTATGAAGAAGTCATACATATTTATCGCAGTGACAAACCGAACACTGGGTTTGATAAATATCAACAGGACATCCTAATTGTTTTTTCAGGTTACAGCAGCTACTCTTATTTATATATATAAAAAGCTTGTCCTGTCTGTTTGACTGACCGATCTACCAACGCTCAGCCTTAACTGGTGTAAATGTTATAAATTATTAATTTAATCTTATGTTAAATTATATATAGCACCTATGCGGATATATCTTTACCCACGACGGAACGGAGAGAGGTGTATGCGGTTAGGGTGACAGGTTGCTTGTTTGTTTGTGTGTGCAAAAAACGAATGTTCCCATTTATCTCCAAAACGGTTTGACCAATTTAGATACGGTTTTTTTTAATAAATATTATATTCTTCGGCACGTGTGAATGTTATTGAACTCCTCCTAATCGGCTGGACCAATTTAGATTTTTTTGTGTATATGATTGCTGGGATGGCGTAGATTCACAGTTAGACTCGGTAGGTGGCGCTGTGATCGAGTTCTAGTAGTTTTTTTTTTATTAACTGATGTGGGTGAAACCACGAGACGGCAAGATAGTTTCATAATACTCCACCTCGACAATTAATAGGTATAACCACCAAGTTCACTGATTACCTTGTAATTGGCTATTACACAACGTAAGCTAGTAATACGTCGTAAATTCGTGTTGGTCCGTGAAACCACGCACCGTGATTCGAATTCGCACATTGAATAAGATGTCAATTGAAAGATAAAATAATTTCATACAAGCAAAAATAAAACTGCACAAAGTTTAAACATTATTTTATAACATTTTAATGATTTCCATAATATTCGTTGAATATTTTTTGGATATAAATATCAGCGATTATATAACAGAATGGATCGCAGCTCAGATATAAGTGGCATGTCACGCGATCATTTAAACAACCAATGACGCTTGATTCTTGATCCTCCACCCTAACAAGTTTAAATCCGGATTAAAATCCGAGGAAATGTACATTATTACGGGTCTTGTTTTGTTGGACACTCCCACGTACAGTAGGTACCGTTGTGGCAATTTGCCAATTAGGTATGTTTATTAAAATTGCCATTTTTAAATAAAAGTTAAAACTTTTAAATTAAGGACTAATATATATTTTTGTATACCTGTGCATAAATTACTTAATTTAAAGTTATGCAGAAGCTAAATTGCAAATTTTATCGGTAAAACTGAATGTGTACTTTAACAATCATCTATAGCTATATACGGATTCGGCCGTCAGGACTTAGGTACCTCTTGAAAAATCTTCACAGAAAAAAAAAAGTAATAATATACAAAGTTAATGACAAAATTGCATTGCAATACTAATCAATTTAATTAAATTGGTGAAATAGATGAGAATAATAGATAGCGAAGATGTTTAAAAAACATAAGTCACTTCCAAAAAATCTACTATAAGAAATAAATAATCTTTGAATTTTAATAAACTCATTCACAATAATTCGTCAACGTACAACAATAGTACAAAATAATTTCTCTCTTATCTTATCTAATCTAATACTTTTAAACGAGCAATTCTTGTATACATGTATACAGGGTGATTTTTTAGTCACTGGCTATACTTGCAGGGGTGGAAGTACTCATCAATATGAACAACTTTGAAAATGAAAATGAAAATATTTTTTATTCAAATAGGCCTTCACAAGCACTTATGAATAGTCTGACTCTAACGCTCGGTTCGGAAGGTTGCTTTTACTGAGAAGAGCCGGCAAGAAACTCAGCAATTACTCTTTTCAAAACCAACTCAGATTTATTACATTAAATTATTTATCTAGTCTCACTGACAATATATGTGTGTTATAACAAAAAAGAAAAGAAACAAAATGATGAGTGACATAGTTAATAAATAGATAGCAAATTTAAGCAGACCAGCCCCCACAAGCAGCACCTGTTCACAAGTATGACGCATGTGGCAGCCATCGCCCTCCTCGCACATATTGTAGGGAAGTGAGCGACCCGCCACACGACGCCGCCGCAAGCAAAGGCCTCAAAGTGAGCATGACTACCATAAGCTTGCTAAAAAGAAAAACAATTTCACGGAATATGAATAAGAACACACAATATGTTATCACTGTTACCATTCACATGTTTATAGGGCAAAAAAAAAAAAAGTAAGTGTATCATAATAACAATATTAAAAAATTATGATAATATATTACACAAAAATTTATATACATACACAAAAGTAACAAATCTACCAAGCATTATCGTCTTTTAAACAACTTTTATTATGGGACTAACTGTGAAATCATGAAAAAATTATCAGCTGTTCCATACAAACGTTCAATACCTACTCGACCAAAATGTATGAAGCAACCATATTATTTTACGCGATATCAGAGTTAGCCCTATAATAAAAGTTGTTCACATTGATGAGTACTTCCACCCCTACAAGTATTGCCAGTGATAACAAAATCAACCTGTATATAATCTGAATCTCGGAAACGGCTCCAACGATTTTCATGAAATTTACTATGCAGGGGGTTTCGGGGGTGATAAATCGATCTAGCTAGGTTTCATTTTGGAAAACGTCGTTTAAAAAACAAAAAACCGAGCAAAGCTCGGTCATCCAGGTACTAACTTAGTTATAGGTGAATGGTATCAATTGTGAAGAGCAGTTGCAGGATAGGGTTCGCAATTTTGTTCTATTATACTTGCTATATTGACTCGAGCAACAAAATCAATAAAGAAATAATCATAGAAAAACCATGTTACAAACAAGTTACTCGTCGACAGTAATATCCCATTCTCGTAGCATTCTCGTAGCTCTTAAATAAAGACATAAACGCGCTTCATGAACGTTTGCGCTCAAACAAGCATTAGCAACAAACTAATTATAAATTGTTCCTCAGTTATGACAAACCATACATAATTGCTAATATCTCGCTATATACAACTGTTAATAATTACTCGATCATCTAGAGTATTCTTGAATCTTGATAGAAAGATAATCCTTACACTAAACGAATTAGATTGCATTAACTTTAACTTGATTAAAATTAATTATTCATTTATCAATGCGAAAGTGAATGTCTTTGTTTGTTTGTTACTTTTTCACGCCTAAACCGCCGAAACGATCGCGATGATATTTGGTACGCACATAGTATATGGTATGGAGATGGACATAGGCTACTTTTTATCTCGGGAAAACATAAGATCCCGCGGGTGAAACCGCGGGGCGGAAGCTAGTATAAAACTATAGTATAGTTTCACCCGCGTTCCCGAGGGATCTTATGTTTTCCTGGGATAAAAAGTAGCCTATGTGCTCTTCAAGACTATAATCTATCTTTGTGCCAAATTTCATCCAGATCCGTTCAGCCGTTCTGGTGTGAAAGAGTAACAAACATTCATACATCTATACATACAAACATTCGCGTTTATAATATTACTAGATTTCACCCCGCGGGTTTACCCGCGTTCCCCAGGGATCTTATGTTTTCCCGGGATAAAAAGTAGCCTATGCTCTTTTCCATACTATAGGCTATCTGCATACCAAATTTCATCCCGTTCGGTTCAACAGTTTAAGCGTGAAAAGGTAACAAACAAACAAACAAACTCACTTTCGCATTTATAATATTAGTTAGGATAAAGTATTAGTAAGGAAAGGATTAATATGAAGTTCTCAATGTATAATTATTTGTGTATGTTGTGATTGTCTGAAAATGGATGAGCACCAAGTTTGTTTATTTTTGTATATTTACTTATAATGATATTTAGTGTATCATCTGTTACTCTGTAAATCTGTTGTAGCTAGACATTCAATTTAAATAAATAAACACTCAGTTAAGAATTGATACTACATGTTATAATTAATATATTATGTATATTGACATTTTAATGTCTGAAATGTCTGCAGTTTAGCTACTCAAAATATGTGTAAATTAAAGTTCTGTCTTTATGTCAGAATCGCACCTGGAGCCCAGGAGTCGCCGAGGAGTCGTCATGGCAACGCGTCGCTGGTACGCGCGTATCGTTATATGCTGCGTATTATGACGATCGCGTATCGCAGCGATATATACGAATATTAGCCTCATTTCACGGTATGTTTACTCTAGTTACTATTTAATACTATTATTATTGATAATACACTTATTTTTGTAACCCATGTTACGTTATGCTGAACAACTTTACTATTGGGCCGTGTCTGAAATTGCGATAGTTTTTTAGTAGTATACAGGCACGGTATACAGGATGGTTTTTTAGTCGCTGGCAATACTTGCAGGGGTGAACCTCTGAAAACCCGTATCGACGTGGTCACCCGCGGGGACGAATAAGAGACGGCTTTTCAGCTACTTTTCGTTGAATATGAAGGGTTTCCGTCCGTAAAAAAAAATAACCACGAAGTGTATGGCTATCCTAAAGTATCCGGGTAGTTTCTGAATAGGAAGAGATTTTAGAAGTTATATGTCTCGTCGCTCTTTAGTTAACGTGGTGAACACGGGTTTCTAGAAATTTTGTATTTGATGAGGCTGTAATCCCGTCTCTAATTCGTCGGATACGGGTTTTCAGAGGTTTAGAGTTAAAAAAAGGCGTATTGACGTCGTCGCACTTCGAGGGGACGAGGTGATAACGGAAAGCCATTTACGCGCGTCCCGGTGCAAGCGTGAATGGTTACCATTAGGCGGGCCGTTTGCTTTCAACGTAGTGGTAAAAAAAAAGTGTGTTAGAAAATGAAATATAGGTTCTCTTACAACGGTAGGTATGTATTTAAATTAGACTTTGCCTTCATCGCGTGAGTGCTGATGATTACTAGTTAGAAATTCATCAGTATCACGCTGTGAGCAGAATGCGTGTGTCTGTATAAAGATGCACTTTTGCTTTCAATCAATCAATCTCACCATACGCGCAACACAAGCCGGTTTAAAGCTCTATCTTGTATTAGAAAATACACTATTAACCTTTCTTATACGATATTACAACGTTCTTTCGACCTTCGTGTAAAATTAAATGAAAAAACATATAGTTGATTTTAAAGCCAGCAATATAGTTTAGGCTTGTTTGACCACAATCTCGTCATGGTAGATACAAAACCTAGAAAGAACTGTCTCACAAGTGTAGCTACCGCAACACACCGATAAGTGTTTAGTGACAGATTTTCATCAACATGAGGATGATAACCAGCCAGGCGGGTACTATAAAGTACCCTACCAACGTGCTATTGTGTCCTCACGATAATATGTTTTCCTTAACCGAAAGTTTAAGTTCATTGTAGGATTCAAACCCACAACCTTCGTCATGGCTTTTGACATCACTGTATCATTTTTTGTCTCATCCCTTCGATTGAAACTAATGTGATCATTATTATTCCCACTGTAATCATAATGTGACGGTAATATTATGACCTCACAGTTGTCAACGGCACAAAGCCTGTCCATAGCAACAGCCGTGCATCGGCGATCCTCGTAAGTTTATAAGATTACGTATCTTGTTATTATTCTCAAAACTTAATCAGTAATTAAGTTGTATGTGAATTGAAGGCCACGCACGCGCCGCCGCGAGCGCTCCTGTATAGTGAGTCAGCAAAATAATTATACGCCTTTCTGGATGCCTCTCAGAGGGATCTAAGTTATAATTTAAAAATTTGCATGCATCTTAACCATATAAAATATTTT
Organism: Tetheella fluctuosa; assembly: GCA_951216915.1. NCBI lineage: Eukaryota > Metazoa > Arthropoda > Insecta > Lepidoptera > Drepanidae > Tetheella > Tetheella fluctuosa. The sequence goes on along the minus strand of OX578227.1, from coordinate 7,292,035 downwards.
GATATAATAAAGGGTGAAATTATTAAAACTAGCATTGTTCTGATTGGTGAAAACTTAAATTGCTCAAGCAAACTGTTGCATTGAACGAAATAATTATTGTTTTTACTTAGTGCAAAGTAAAAAATATATGTACATTAATAGAGACATCAAGTAAATCTCGTACCCTGATAACCGTACTTGTGCGCGTATTGGTGCGCGTGATATCCGCTCAACAGTGCGTATTTTCCCAACATTCAAGTGAATAAAGCCCGCAAATTAATCGAGACGTATGAACTTTTATAACATTTATATCGTAGCCAGTAAGTCACACATTGACAGCTCATTAAAGTCCTTTTGTACTAAATATTCTTTATAAAGGTCTTTTAAATGTTATCGAATACATGCGGGGCTGAACAAACTAATGTGTCGTCGCAGAGTGCGCGGACAGCGACAGTGCGCAAGAGCCGATAAGCTCGCACTCATTTGTCACTGGAGGCGAGCGTACACGTCGTGTAAATTCCTTCCCGGCCGAGATAAACCCACCCAACTCCTATATTGTAGTGAGGAACGCGAGACGGATTAAAACGCCACGCCTTCACACTTGTACGATTTTCCTTTTTAGTCTGCATTTGCAACGCGTTAAACTGAATTTACGGTTCGACCGGGTACCCAGTGAATTAAATTTATATCATATAGGGACATAATAATATATAATATATAGGGTTTGAATTTAATATTTTGGAATATATTCTCCAGCTTTAAATCAACTGCCATAACTTTTAATGCCACATGGAGTGTAAATCATGGAATTTAAGTAATGATCTTGGTATAGTTATAGCTTGGATCGAATATCAAATCAATAATATATACATGAATCATTCGGATCTCAAGTCTTCATTTATAAAAAAGACTTTGAATTTATAATGAAACTTGCAGCTATCTATTAATCCGGAAAATATTGCATTTACATAGTATACTGATACTTTTTTACATTTCAATGTATATTTTTTTCTTTTGACTATCATCATCAGAAATCATTTTCCGAAGTAAGAACAAAAAGTAAATGGAAATTAATTTGTAATACTGTCATTTCTACAGTAGGAAGCCGAGGCATCGTGTTGAGAGAGACTGCAATCCAAGCACCGTTCTAATGACTGTACCTTAGAAGCACCGCTGTTTCATGTACCCCAAGGAAATGACTTGGACAAATTACTATTATATAACTCCAAGTAATGGATTCTCGATATAGAAAACGAGTGTTAAGATAGTGAAACAGTTAATGTAAACATTGAGATTACATTAACTTGTTCGCTACTATAATACTGTTGTAGTTTCTTATTTTTGAATGGCTACATATACCTATTTACTATCAACCCAATACGAAAATTGTCCTATATGTAATCATATATTGTTCTCAATTATAATCATTTGTTCACAGGACGCAACTCCTCAACAGAGAAAACTTTGTTCTGCCAAACACGTTCATCAAATCCGTATGAAGATTCTGTTGAAGTGGTTGCCGCCAAACCAATAGAAATTTGGTATCGTGAGTGGGACGCCATCACACAAGATGTCGACACGCCACTTCTTTTATCGTGTCCACTGACAGAAAATTTAAATAGACCTTCAGTTGTGTCAGTAGTCACCCAACCTTGTGACGACCCCACGAACGCTTTTTCTTTGGAACCTAGTCAAACTAATAACAAACTGAAACGAACCTTTACTATATGCGTCAAAGATATGAATTTTGATAAAGATATCTCACAAAATTTATTAGAATGGATAGAAACTAATAAAATACTCAAAGTAGACATGATCGATATGTATGTCGATAGCATAAGTAAAGAAAGTGAAAACATTTTACTATTCTATCAAAATAATAGCTACGTTAGACTTTTCCAGGTTCCTATTAAACATAAGCTAGATAGATCTCTTTGGCAACGAAGGAGAGATCACATTATTACGTATAATGATTGCTTGTACCGAAACATACAACAGTCTGAATTTATAATTCCTTTAGATGTCGATGAAATCATTTTGCCAAAAATAGCGCAAACATTTCCAGAAATGCTGACTCGCCTCAATAATCTAGGTTGGAAAAAGTCACAAGATTCCGCGATTCTGATACAAAATGTATTTTTCTTCGATTTCATGCAAGGATTAGATAATAAAATCCATACAACTAAGAACAAAACATATGAAAAGCGCGATGATGTCCGGATTGATGAAATTGAAGATTTAGAAATAAGTGACATAGAATTAATGGCTAGTATGAATAATTTAAGTAGTGAAGTCATAGATATTAATGAGGCCGATCAAATTATAAAAGATGAATACAAATCTAGATGTGGGAAAGATGTATCTACACCAAAATTGGTGCAGCACATTGTGCGTTCAGCACTTATCAGTCCTGTGGGATATTATAGCAAGAGTTTGATGCTCACTAAAAGAGTTTTGACAGCATTTAACCACTATCCTCTGTCTGGTCTTGGCGGATCTGGAATAGGAGGATGGTCCGCGCCTTTTAGCGAGGTACAGCTTAATCATTACAAGGTATTTAAATTTAGAAATTGTTATAGCGTAAGATAAATTTGATTTCCTACATCTAACATCAATTTCTATTGATATTAGTACATTACATTAGTTAGTTAAATGTAGTAATTTAAATAACTAATATGACAACTAAATGATAAATAAATCTAACTGTAGTGACAACTGCAAGTGCCTAGGTAATAAATATAATTTTCATGAAGCTGTCTGAGCATTGTCCCTTTTATATTACTGAGGCTCGTGGCAGTATTGTTGATTATATCCGTTATAAACCCTACAGTGAACAGAGCGTCCAGCAGTAATGATATATTCTTAACTACACCATTTCAAAATCTAGATAAAGTTCACAAAACTGTTAGTTACGAGTCACTATTTCTGTTATAACTGTTTAATACTGTTGTTCATCACGTTTTCAAATATTTTCTCTAATAAATTAAAGTCGTGTGATGGTATGATCACGTTGCGCAGGAGTCGTGCAACACGACAGTGGTGGTGGAGTGCGCGCGGTACTGGCGACGCGCACGGGTCGATCGCTCCGCGTTGCGCCTGCGACGCCAACTAATGCAAGCCATCGCCAGCGCAGTTTGTACCAGAATAAATATTACCTGAAAACAATGCTGTGTTCTTTAATTACCTTCATGGATTATTAAATATAAAACTGAAAAATATTTTAATGTAAGGGTAAATGATGACGATGGTAACTTCAGTAAATATAAATTCGACCTTCATAAGTCCCTCCTAGGGCCTAAACCGAATAAATGGCTTTGAATTTGATAAAAGCGATTTTACTAAGAAAACTTGCTTTAGTTTTAAGAAAATAATTTAAGGTTACCAAAGAAAGGTAAGAAAACAATTAGCAAATATTTATTCCATAGCGGTTCCATTAAAATCCAATATTCTTGTAGGATTCCCCATACCAAAATAGGACTATATTACATACAAAGCTTACAAAGCAGGGCGGCTAAATGTTTGAATTATGCAAAATCGTGATGCGGAGAGTCATAAGAGTGTCCATATAGAGATATAACATATTTTCCGCTAAAATTATGAGAGCTTCAAAGGCACGTGCGCGTTGTCGATGTAAAAATATCGTTTAAATATTTATGAGTGGGGCATGAATGCGTCCATCCACCGTACATCATGATTGATAGCACTGATCAATGGATAGCGTACCTGGTCTCAAACTGCCTCTGAGGCAGTAACTGATTCTCTCCTGGAACTATATCGAATTGATATGGATGTTACTTCAGAGATAAGTATCCAAAGATATGCTGAGTACAAAAAACATCACCAAAACAAAGTCTAGTAAGTATCTAAATCCTTACAAAAAGTCAGTGCTTCTTCTTTCATCACTAAAAATAGTTATGTTTCAAAATACAAATAAAGTGTACTTTAAGATTCAACACTGTCGTAAATATCAAAGAAAAAATATGTTTATGTTTAATTTATTGTTTTCTTTGCGTATGTGTGATGAAAATCGTCGTATGAAACGCATGATTATTGTTTATTACACTTTAGGCTTTATTACGCCTGTTGCAATCCAACCTCAAGCGTAATAATTAACATAGCCAACTTGTATCATAATGTACTATTACATCTATCTATAAGAGTAGAAGTAAAAGATATATTGTCCTCATATATGCCATAGGCCATAGTAATAGGATAATAATAATATTTATCTCAAAAAAATATAGTCTCAACAAGGCTTGCAATTGTAATCATGTGTGACGGAATAAATCGGTAATGTCGTTATAATGACGAATCCACAACATTTCCACATTATAAACAGCCATTAACGTCACGAAGTTACCATAGGAAACCATTCAAAATGCTATGCGAATTAAAATTATTATAAGTCATACAATAAAACTAATGATTCGAATGAACCGGAATAATAAACGTAATGGTACTAAAATGGCTGGTATTAACGCCGCATCGTGGAGATGGTGGACAAGAGACTTGTAGAAGTAGCTTTACATGGTACAATAAACTTTTACCATTGACTTTATTTGTAGCCCATTTACATCCTATATCAAATCCCGGCAATCATCATAATATGTATATAAAAAATAAGAAGCTAGCGTATATTACTTATGTAAAAAATTGAGCGTGATAAGATGAGACTCTAGACATAATGGGCGGCTCGTAGCTGTCTTTAGGATCACATTTTACGCACCTCGTGGGGTGTAAACTGGCCTTTCGAACAAATATACTCGCACATTATTACCATGTTTGCGCAGGGATCACACGCACCGGAGAGCAAAATAATAATAAAAATTTCAATAATCGATGGAAAACACTTTTAAGTCCTTATAGAATTTAAATATCGCTGTAGGTCCGGGAATTGAGTGTTATTTCACGATTTTATTTGCAATAGACAAGAGACATAACATAAGTAATAAGAAAAGACAATCCGACCGATTTGCATCGTATATTTCAGGTCATTGTCTGCTATATTTGTAGAGAAATCTGACACTTTAAAGTAATGCAATACCTACTTCTACAGTTGTAATTTCATATACGGACAGTATTTTAATTAATTGCTGATAATACATTGAGATAATTTATTTTTAACTCATTGAAGAATAATAATTTATTCTCTTTTAGCGCTAGGACGAGGTTCACCTCATATAAGGTTTCGTAAGACGCAAGTGGACCAGAGCGGTCCAGCCGTCCAGCACTGATTCATTTACAACAGTAGATAAGATCGTCTAGTTTATTGGACATTGTGCGTACGCGGCGATCCACGATAAGCTGATATCGTGTTCGCCACGGTAATCAATTACCACCGCCATCCTATGCGCTGCCAATTCAATGGCAAAACATTTTTATTGGCGCACCCGCAGCGAAAATTAAACACTCGTTACATTCGTAGATGTATGATAAAGTATCGATTGAATATAAAGTGATTTATTCAATTTAGTTTGTTTATTCAGGACCGAGATTGAAATGAAAAAATAACTTTCGCATTCGAGTTGGGACGGTTGTGAGTTCATTCCATTTTGGAAAGCTATAATTATTATGAGCACTTCTAGAAATAAATTACATTGGAAATGTAAGTAGGCAATTAAGAAAAGCTGAAATTAAGGCTTTACATTTTATATTCTTGCCTTAAAAATAAGTAAGATAATAAATACAAATGGTATTAATCACCTAAACGTTGAAGAATAGGACTTTCCCTGATATGTATCACCACATAGGTACAGTTTCTATTATGCTTTGAGTAACCGTATTGCGTATGTATTCTAGTCACACACTTTTGATCATTGATCATTATTAACTGTAGTAATTGAAAATAATAAAGAACCGATAAAATCTGTATATTTCGATGGCAGCAATAAATGTTGGTGATGAAAGTAGCCGGTAGTCATGAGGGCTCATTGTACAATCGTTCGATAGCATCAGTCCACTTATTGCGCTTTCGATGCCAGATAACAACCGTCGCATCGGCGCGGGCGTCAGCGATGGGCCCATAACAATTACGATGCTTTGCATTTTAAGTGACGTCATTGCCAATGCATTAGCATAATATGTAAAAAGGCTTTCAGCATATCACCGACCTGACATTTACTTACAATGTTTACAAATATGGTGAATCAAGTTTTTGTGTTGTATAAAATCCTATACTCTATAATACTTTTATCCGATAAAATACTATTCAAGATAAATAAAATAATAAAACCAAAACAATAGTAGGTAACTAACAATCAGTCATACACTTATCACTTACGCAGCTTGAATCAGATATTATGTGAATGGGGCACAGAATGCGAAAATTCCTTTACAATGAACCAGTGCTAACTCATCCTATCTACGTAGGGAATATTTTAGATACGAAACAAAAACACATAGGCCGTGTTACCATTGCAAAAGGTCGTGAATTGTATGAAATCTCTCTTCAGGTGCGATAAACATTGTGCGCCGATGCATTTACATACATCCTTCATTTGAAGTAGCAAAGCACTAAATTATAAGTAAATGACATGAGAGACAAGCGCAGCCCAGCGCAATCTCGGCTCCCACGTAGATTTTAAACGTATGATAAAATAAACATTTCATATTGAACTAAGCTGGCATTGGATAATAGTGACGTCAGCCATTATACATCATGGACATTGTCACAGGACAAATGCTAAATTTATGTAAGGAATCAATGTGTAACCTCAATCATTATTCATTTTGGTTTAAATTTTCTTTATGTCAGAAAAAAAATGTTTTTTACACATATATTACAATATATATTAAAGCTGTTAACCATCATAATATTATATAATGGTATGAATAATGTCAGACGCAAGTGCGACTCTACCCGGCGCCACTTCGCAAATTACAAAAGATGCCAGTAAATTACACGTCTTCTAAAGAAATTCACTAATTCCAGTCAGTCACTTTGTATATGTTAATAATTGCATAATTACATTCTCAGACATATTTCTTTGAATATTTTGTAGTCCTTATTCACCATAAAATGCAAATTGTATTGTGCTCGTGCGTGCGGCTTATAGTACTATTAAAATCTTTATGAAGCAAAGACTGCGGTCCTGGACTATTATCATTAGTCATTAGGTAAAACAATTAGATAAACTAAGAAAATGTTTGTAATAGGTAATTTGCATATTTAATAAATAAATTACTGAATTAACTAGATAAGCTGGAATATATCCGGATCAAATTTAACATTTATGGTATTATAGTACGGAGTTTTTTTTTTTAACTAATGTAATAATTTTTTTTAACTAATGTAATTATTTTATTTTGAATGCAATAAATAGCAACTAAATTATAGTCCCACACATTTAGAGCCAGCATTATGCCTTAATTTTATTACGCTGAACGACCCCGGCCCAGCAAATGTTGTTGTTAGAAAACACTTTTAAGTACCCGCAGCAAAAAACCAAGCCCAGTTTACAATAGCCCACTAACAATCACAGTAATGATGCACACGGAATGCGAGCGCATACCTCACAAACACCCGCGAATGGAAGCGGCAGCCATACGCTAAAATCATAAACTGTGATACACTTAAGGCACAATTAGAGAAACATGATGAATGCATTCTTATAAAATACACTTTCTTTTCAACCGAAAATACTCGTTTGATAACCTAAGCTCTTGCTGTAATTACTATACATGTTTAATTAATTACCAAGGTAGAAATATTTCTAATATAATATTATAATCTAAAATAATCAGCTGCAGGATAGCCAGGTCATGGTGATCAAGCAACGAGTTCTTGAGGTAGAAATTTCAACGAGGGAGGCCTTCACATCCTGCAGCAGTCTGTTGCAAATGACATGAGAAATATGAACCTACGAAGTCCTCATTTTAGTAATTGAATATTATGTGACAAAACTATCATTTAACCATACGATGGTAGACCTATTCTGTGCAGATACTTAATTCTGTGTCCAAAAAAGTGTCAAATTTTAAAACCTAAATTGGGTTTGTCATGAATCAACAATCTTGTAAACATTTTGATTGAGCAAGGTTGATGAAAATTTTGTTTTTTTTTCCGTGATTTCAGAGTTGGTCTCATTGTAAAAATTCTTCAGCATAACGAGAACCTAACATTGCTGCATTGGTTACAAAAATATGACACATAACAGTATCCCCCTGAATTTAATATTTAGGTTAGGATTGGTAAGATTAGATATAAATATTACTTACTTCGTTATAGTTATTTAAATTCAACCAGATCCATTGTAAATTCACAAATAAAATGAATAAACGATTCAACAAGCCAATAGCTAATGCAATATGCAATGAAGATCTCTGGTACTTTTTTGGCCCTTACAATAAAACAGCTGTAGCTATATCTACATAATAGTAAAACACCATACTAAAAACTACTATTGCATACTTTTATTTTACACAAGACTAGATTAGACATCTAGTGTTATTTGGAATAGGCCACATTATACAATTTTCAGACATTTTCCAGAACAGCTAGTTTTTAAGTAGGTAAACGTATAAGGGCATAAACTTATCTCAAAACTCAAAGCCAATTTTATCACAAAAACAAACATGGAGATGTTTAGAATCTATGCATGGCTGGTGTAGTGAACGTGCAATAAAATTAATTGTGCCCTTGTAAGTATATAACTAATTGCCAATTAGTCGTTTATATCATGAATGTCGTGTTTCGTTATTGTGGTTAATTTGTACAATTGATGTTTTCAATCCGCTCTGATTTAGACGTAAATCTCTTAAAAGGTAATTAAAAACTCCTAACATGTTGACTTATCCCATCTAAATAAATGAAAAGTTGTAAACAAATTGACGTAGCTATTATTATATGAGTTAGCTAGCTGACGTGATATTAGAAACGAATAAATCTAAATTCTCGGTGCCTAACTATGGTGGACTGGACCTCTGTACATGCAGTCAATGCACTATTGAAATTTATCGTATCCTGCGAATCTACTGCCGCGGAGACTGGAGGCGGTCGACGACCTGGGAACAGCGTTAGGATACTTAGATTGGTGTTGTAGGTAGGTTTAGGTGAACGGGCTGGATTGCACGACGAACCCGGATGCTTTGCATTTAATACTGCATTAATATAACATTGAAATAACACTGCTGATAAATTTAACAATTTGCATAACTTTGAACTAGGGCAAATAAAACGGTAATGGGTTACTTTTAAAATGTCAACCTAATTCATTCAATATTATTGGAAAAATCGTCAAAAAATTGAGAATATTCATTAAAAAGAATACCTGTATGAATGACAAAGACTCTACTTAGCTAGATGGTCCTCCAGCAATGTATATTACTTAACCTACAGCCGGATAGGTACACAGTTCACAAAATCTATGCCAAGTAATGACATATTTCTTCTACCGTATAATTCAATTTCACTTTTGTACTCACTTATGGCAAAACGTTATATTAATGACTCTTTGTTGCAGAGTGCAGACAATGGCATAGTAACCTATTCACTTGCCAATATTGAATCAATCTAGGTTTCTGTGTTCGCTGCAAAAGCTAATAAACAATAAATCTACGTCTTTTGTGAGGAAATTAAAAGGCATAAACATCAAAGTTCTGCAGGCAATAGGTACCATAGCAATATTTCACAGTGAAAGAGGCATTAATGTAATGATGGTAATTTCATGTTAGAGCATAAAATGGCGATCCGCCCGGCGCCCGCGCGCACATCGCGAGATGTTCAATACACTTAATTTTTTTTCTTTATCGGTTTTCACCTACAATATGTTGTATTTTATAATAAAAAATAATAAAACAGGACTTTAAAATGTATGTAGAAGTCTCTAGAAATGTCCTGCATCCAGATAATCGTAGATTTTGCATATCTACTTACCTATTTTTTTTTAATACTAAAAAAAATTATATAAGTAGGTATTTAATTTTTACTTTTAGTAGTTTATAACTTATTTAAATTTTCTGTGATAAATAAATATTTTGGGTCAATTTATATTACTCAATATCCAACAAAATAGATAATAAGGTATAAATTTTTACTATGCCACGAAATACAGTTTTCGCATATTAAAGTTTACGATCCCCCATTTCTGCGTAATGGCAAGATACTTATGATACATTTTAATGCATCAAAAGTTAACATGCACCTTTGTGGGACATTTCCATAAACACCGCATTTAAGAACGAGGCCTCGTTCCTCGTAATGATGGGAACCATTTGGCTCTCTCCATAATAATAACTGTGACATTGCTTGCTGCTATAACAAGTGATTGATGCACAACAAAGCGAACATAGCAAGCGACAAATATGTTATCATAAGAGTAGCTAGTACAGTATTTCAAATAGATTATTAATTTAGAGTGCATTGTTAGTCATATAATTTGTCTATAAATTGCTTTGTATTTCAACCCACTGTGGAAGTGGGTCGAAATATTGTCACTATTATTATTGAAAATTTCTTCTTCTTTTCTGTTTCTCGGTCGTCGGTATTTTTATGTTATTACAATAAAATATTGCAGCCTGTATTTGAACAATCCTTCTTTTCTGGAGGATAGACTGTTTAAAGCACACTTATATTTTCATAATAAATTCACGTCCTGGTTCTCGTTTCCATGTTTGCAGTTGAGTGTAGGCGGACGACAGTACGTAAAATAGGAGTTGGAGCCAAACGTGCTATTTACACAAGGCATTGTGATTTTATTTCAATGTGTTTCGGAACCCCACGCCTGCGCCACAGCCTGTACTGTCAGAGTGATATAGTATCATCTAACGATCTAGCGGTCACACATTGTATTTAAACTACAAACAAACGAATACCCTTTTCAGGTTTAGCGGTGTCTACTATAGATTATAGTGAAGTAATCATTTAGACTAGGGATATACATAAATGTAGTATTGCAATCAGGTTAATTGCATAAGTAATTATCGAGCTTCTACAGTCAGCAAAAGTAGATGTCACTTTAGTATCCTTTCGTAATAATCTATTGACATAATCAAATGAAATTCTCTTGACAGTTTATGTGAGAACTGTGAGTGAATTGCGTAATGTGACATGATAATAAAGTGATCGATAATCTACTTTTGACGCTAACTGTACATACCGGTAATTAAAAATATAGTAGGTATACTATCATATCATAATTATCATATCTTAATATTAATAGTAAGGAACAAAATTATCCTTTAGTTAGACTAACAAATAAGGATCTCTGACTAGTAAAAAAGTGAGTTATCTTTCAAGCAAGACTAATAAACGATATCAAGTTTTTTTACCTATAAGACGTAACCTTCAGTTTATTTCAGGCTTATGCAGAAAACTGCGAAAGGTTAAACTTAATGCTTTCGACAGTAAGTAAACAGCTTCATTTTGAATAAAATCAAGTTCTGGACCAGATGGTAACAGTTAGGAAGGATGGTTGTATACGACACGAGCCAGGTGCAAAGCTTCCGGGACTGCTAACTGTAGGTATACAGGCTATCGCTATGCAACTCTTTATGTAGGTATCAAAGCAACGTAAGCTGTTATATAATCAGAGATGATTCCGTTATCTATGTTGAACATTACAAACTTAGTACCTTAGCCTAGTAGCGATTAACATCCTAGTAGCTAGCTTCGGTCGGACCGTTGCTTTTTATTAATTTCGCATCTAAGTAATCTGACGTATAAAATTGGGTCAAGTTAAAAGCCACTAAACTGAAATTTTATCGTTACCAGCAAAGCAAAACGACCAAATCTTCGTAAATTTATGATACAAATGAACTAAGTTGCTCATTACGCACGAGGCTGTGAGTTGCAGCCCGAGCCGTAGGCGAGGTCGTAATTCAGCCGAGTGTGTAATGAAGCTCACGAGTTTCAAACGACGTTTTTCAATACATTTGCTAGGAAAAAACAAACGACATTTTTACCACACAGCGACAAATACGACAAAAACAAAATATCAAAATTATGGGAAATGGCGCGCAAGTTTTTTTTTTACGCGCCAAATGGATGGTCAATGAACATACAGCCTACTTCAAAATTATAATTTTAAGCAAGAAAATGCAAATATTTTAATATTTTATACCAAATTATTGGAAATTAAGAATAATTTAAATAAATAAATGTTTGTTTGACTTAATTAAAGACGAATGTACACATTTATTTATTCCAAAAATGTAGTAAATGGATTTTCAGCGGCACAAAATCTCTTTGTTGTTACTTAAAAAAAACTGTATTAAGTACCCGGTTAAATTGAAAATACCCGCATATAGTGCACATAACTTGTAGTACTAGTTTAACTTTGTAGGGATAATTCTATTACGCACGTGTGCGGTAATATTATTACACACGCGTGTGTTATAGCTCGGTTTATGGCCCTAAAACGATGTAATAAGGGTCACTTTACGAGCAAGTGTATTGAAAGAGGTATTTTTATACCTACACCATTTTACCCTGTTGTAGTTTATCGGTTCTTTGATATACAAAAATAGTATATTAATAGTTATTTATATAGGTATCTACCTATATATTTGTTATTTCTTATTTATTTAGATGCGTTCAAAATTCAGAGATACAGCAAAATTTATCATCTCTATAGTTCTCTCTGTTTGTTTGTCCTTGTTTGAGTCTTATAACTCAAGAGCCACTGCACTTTGAGGAAGGTTTTTTCATTTTTCGAGTAAATATATGTTCGACATTCACAAAATCTGATCAGTATAATTTCTTGGGGTTTTGAATTCTGTACCAAGCGAGTAGAACCCTATTCCGCTGCGGCAACTATGTCCGTCAATCCGTCGTCTCAGGCTTTTGACTCCTAAACCAAGTAAGATAGATAGAGCTTCAAATCTTCTATGAAGATGGTCTTAAAATTTTTACACATTAGGTATAGTTTATCATATTCATTAAAAAACCCCAATAAGCACTAAAAAAAAAAAAACTTATGAATATGAAACAAAATGAATGTTATGTTTCTATCTCCTACTACCAATGTCAAGCAAAAGCACAGTAAACTTAAATTATAGAGCTATGTTTAGTAACAGCTACAAGACTATGGTGGTTTTATTATTATTGCGTGCGGAATCCTCTGTGTCTGACTCGCACTTGACCGGCTTTTTCTATATAGGCTCCCAATTGTTGCGATTTTGCTCTCCAGTAGGCGCCTGCGTCGAATCCTTCCATTGGTGCGATAGCGGGCCCTGAGGCGCTATATGATAAGATAACATTATTTTCAAGAAATATAATTTATTTATCTCTAAAATTTTAGTATATATATATTTATTTATTTTTATACTACTTAGGTGGCAAACAAGCTTACGGCCCACCTGATGGGAAGCGGTTACCGTAGCCTATAGACGCTCATAACACCAAGGGCAAAGAAAATACAATTTTATATTTTCCCTGCCAAGGGTATCACTCACGCTTTGCCAACCTTGAGACATGAAGGTGTTAAATCTTCTGTGCCTGTAACTTCACCGGCTCCCATACCCTCCTAACTGAAACAAAGTAATACAAGTGCATTACTATTTCACGGCGGAATTAGATATGGTGGTAGTACTTCCCCGGGCGAACTCTGCACTAAGAGTTCTACCATCCTTCGTTCTACCGTCCTACCTTCCAAAAATTTAACAAATTATTGTATTTCCTTTGCAATATTCGACTGGTGCATTCAGTGCAGTAGCTTTACTCTCTAAGAAAATGAACTGCCTGCAGATTACTGAGGGTGACGATCTGCTTTGCGTGTTAATAAAATTTGTTGATAGAAACAAATAGTTTAAACTCAAACGACCTCATTCATTTTAGGTCTATTTAGACAATAGATTATTGTTTTTTTATTTTATTTTATAAACAGTTCTGTATGGTAGTAAATTTGCTCTTAGGTACTTTCATTTCTACTTTGTTTGATTTCAGGAACGACTTTAACTTTATTTATTGTAAAATATGTTGTTCATCAACTATGATGCAACAAGGTGTCTGGTGCCAGTATATTTTATCCTAGATAACGGCACAGCCAGAGGAGACCGCAAGCTACACTATGGTAGTTTTTATCTCACTGCAAGGGACCGGGCAGTTAGAAACAGTTACCAACCACCACAGGCGCAGTGTTACCGTTAAGTGAGCAAACTATGTAAGTAGGTAGGCACTATTTGTTTTCCTTAAGAATTCATTGGTATGAAATAAAATGGCAAGTTGTCATAATTATGTGTTTTTTGTATATTTTTTGGTAGGTATCTAGAAACTATCGACAAACATCTACTGCTTGTTCTGGCAGCTACACTTGAAAGCGAGAAATTGTGAGAATTCAAAATAAGTGGATAGCGTGCGTAGTGGCTAAAGTGTACAATTATATTTTAATCAACTTCATCCAAAGAACTTGGCCATCCAAATTGGAAACTTTGCCAACCTGCTGAGCACCTTCCCGGTCTGAGGAGAAGTAACGACGCAAAATAACCACACGGGCCCGTTAAAAAAGAAAAATAATGATAATAATCTTCAGAACTGGGTGAAATAACAACTTCACTGAGGTACAGTACAATACGGACAGCTCGAGAGTACGTGGCGCCATCTACGATTACCTCTTCGTAGGCAACCACAAACCCTATTATCCATAGACATCACAGTGTCGTCACTATTTTACTCTTGTAGTAGGTATCTCATATTACTCAATCAAGCTGTAATGAATGAGTGGATTTTGATGAGATTTGGCACATAATTAGATAGATCATACATTCCCTAATAAAATATAAACTTTTTATCCCGGGAAAACATTCGATCCCGATTTTGAAAAAGAACGAGGACGCGGTTAAATCCGCGGCACGAATGCTAGGTAATAGCAAATTCGAACAAACCATGTTTTCATTTCTTTTCAAAATAAGCAATGTAATGTAACCGATAATGTAACTATCGCCATGAACTTAATAGCGTTGCCCGGGCAACGCCAACGAAGTACAAAAAGTAAACACAACAGTGCTATGTCACAACAGTCGACATAATAATATATCGTCTCATAAGATAATATAATAATATTAAAGCTTATAAAAGCTTCAATATCCTTGCAGTGTGCGTAGATCTGAAGTTCTGCAGCGTATACCTACCTTCCATATAACTAATCCCAAATAAATTTTGGCAAATCGTTTCAATATAATTATAGTAGTATGCATCAAAATAAGTTGAAAATAATTATGATTGGACCTTCTGATGTAAGTAAAATCACTGTATCTAATGTATACATTGTTATATTATTATTGAATCCCCTTTTATTTTTATTTTTTTATTATGCCGCACAACAAAAAATGTGTCTCGATGGCGTCGTAAGTTTGTACCAATATCAGGGGGCACGAGCAACACAGCCGTATGTGGTACCTATCTACGACCTAACTCTTCATAAAGTCAAGATACCTACTTTTTAAATAATTTGACACCATAATAACGGCTCATTCTTTTTTCAATAAGTACTACCTAAGGACCTATAGCTTATTAAATTACTTGAGTCACCTAATACCAACATAAGTACAACTCACCGTTAAAAATCTCTTGAATTAGACAGGTACTTACTTATATAATTAATAGAGCAATAAACTTGTTTGAATTATTGCTATTACCTTTGTATTATATATATCTATAGTTATATAATATAGCATATTTTCAACATATTTGTTTTGGTTTAGAAATCTTGAATTAAAGATACTTTAATAATATAGATTTCATGGACCAATTAAACTCTTCAAATCTTTCTCAGAGCGGCAAAACACAAATAGCGAACTTCATATCAGAGTCAACAAACATAGAAGAAGTAGGAGTGGTCAGACCAACTCAGGGCGCCAGGATAGTGGAGTTTGAACTTTCCAACTTGACAGTTAACGGAAAGACCAGTAATATAAATATAGAACTGTGGGATGGTAGCGGTGATCACAGGTAGCACATAATATGTAAAGATATAATATTTTTTAAGGAAGTAAACCTATGATGACGATGTAAAGTAGGTACGTATGTCTAAGAACCCTGAGGAAGACAGCAGTAGGTACTATTATTAAATTTAACTTATAGCAATCTACATGGTTTAAGAATATATACGAAATATATCTCTCTAGAACACTTGATAGTTATCTGAAGAAATATACGTGTGTAATGAATTGACGTCAGTAAACGCTTATACCGCGTTTGCGATTACTAAAAGTTTGTATGGGAGGAATTACTTCCATGAATATTCCGCGAGAAGCGCTGTGCCAATACTTGGCCCGATTAACAAATTAAGTTTTATCAAACGACGATTTTTCAATCACTGGATAAACCACGAATACGCTTTTGTTCAGAAAGTCTATATGAAAATAGTAAATTGAATGAACAGCCTGGGTATATCTGGCCATTGAAAACTTTGAGTGTATTCCATTACCTCTCTAGATTTATCAGTATAATATATCTATAGGCACTATAATATTATAAAGCTGAATAGTTTGTTTGGTTGAACGTGCTAATCTCAGGAACTACTGGTTCGAATTGAAAAATTCTTTTAGTGTTGGATAGCCCATTTATCGACGAAGGCTATAGCCTATTTTTTATATAAGATCCCTCGGGAACGCGGGGTGGAAGCTAGTCATTATAATTGTTAACAATATTGAATAAGATATTTCAATCGCGATATTTGTGCTCCTTTTCGTTTCAGCAATTGGTCCAGCCGTTTCGGAGATTAGACGAAACAAATAGACATACAGACAGACAACAACAAAAATGATTTTTACTATAAGTACCGTATACAGAGTGGTGGAGATAATACGACACATACCTACTCGGTATCGCGTTAGTAGATACCAAAAATTATCAAATTATAATCAACGGTTTAGCCGCCGGATTTATTTATTATAGTAGCAATTTTTACTCATGATGTGAATACATTACCATTTATTTACCTACATGCGTAAAATAACCAAATAACAATGTGCGGCTCGCTACTCAGAAATAATACAATATTGTATTGTATTTCTGATTGAATTTACACCTATTAACCATAGTGATAAAATTCTTATTATCATAAGCAAACAAGCACCATTTGTTTCGTAAACTGAGAAGATAGCTACGTTGTCAATGCGACAACAATATTATAAAGGCTGTTGTGTTTAATTTAGATTATTTACGCATAGGTATAGTTTTTTGGAATTTGATGCAATAAATTATTTGATAATTTTAAAGTGTTTAGATTAACTAGTGGGGATCGTATTTTCACTTAATGTCATTATGTCGACACCACCCTGTATACTTTCATATGCATTTAGTAAAAAGCTGTTATTTTGACATTACAAACAGACACTTCAATTTTATCCTAACTAATATTATAAATGCGAAAGTGAGTTTGTTTGTTTGTTACCTTTTTACGCTTAAACCGCTGAACCGATCGCTATGATATTTGGTATGCAGTTAGCCTATGGTACGGAGAAGAACATAGGCTACTTTTTATCCCGGGAAAACATAAGATCCCTCGGGAACGCGGGTGAAACCGCGGGGCGGAATCTATCCTATCCTAATCTTAACTATAATATTATTATAAATGCGAAAGTGAGTTTGTTAGCACTTACTTAGCTCCGTGATGCCTGATCGGATATTCATGAAATAGGTATACCTATCTACCTATAGTTATTTTAGGTCTACTATAGTGAAATACTATAGTGAAATAAAACTGGATAGGTACTTTTTATCCCGAAAAAACTGACCCAATGGGAACATGGGTAAAACCACGGGGCGGAAGCTAGCAATGTTTAATAGAATAAGTAGTACGATTCTTTTTCACATCAGTAGTACATAATGTATCTATTAGCATTCGCTTCGCGTCGCATTTTAATACGCAGATTCTTATGGTTTTAACCAAATGAAAAGTTGAAGTAGGTACTTAGTTGTTATACCTATTTTTCAAAGTAGGTAATCCAGGATAATCTACTTACGTGCTAATACATTTAGCCCCTAGATACCCAACCTTTAAACTGCGCCTGCTGTAGATCAAGCAACAAACTTCCAAACTTACAAAATTACCTACACCTAATACCTACTACTATGCTAATGTTAATTCTTAAACATTAAATTTATGGATATTCTGCCCAGGTTTGAGTCATGCTGGCCTGCACTACGGCTTGGAATCCAAGGAGTGATACTAGTATGTTCCCCAAACACGGTACAGGCAGCGACGAGAGAAATGGAACTGCTTTATAACTACTTCGTATCTCAGCCTAAATTATCAGCGAAACAATGTGTTCTCTTCTACAATTGCACAGACGAAAATGATGACATGGATGCTTTAAACCTTTGTATGAGTAATAGTTTTTATTTCTTTAATTTTCTGCACAAACTTACTTATACTTACACTTACTCGTTTGCTCGTGCGTAACCCTAAAATGTGCCTTCTTTTACATATTTCAGCTTCAACATTTTCGAAAGTGTCTCAAGTAACAATCAACTTAAAAACGGGAGGTAATCGTTTAAAAATTGACTTCTCTAATTATGTTGCATCTATTTTAAATTCAATAAATCCTAAAGATAATTAAATTGTATTTCTTTTCATTAACGTTCTGATAAGAATATACTTTTCAGCATCATGATGGAATACTTACGCATATTGAAGCATGCTTATGGTGTCGACTGAAATACATCCATCAATTTTTACCTGAAAAATAGACCGTGGCAAGCATCGATTTATCGTAATATTTATACTGTACAATTTTTGTTTCCTTATGAACATGTTATCAAAATATAATCTTATGATGTACCACATAAATATCTTGAAATCGGTATGACTTCATGAATTAACCAAAAACTGGTATATAGGTATTAAATCAAGAGCATTCATTTATATAAACATAAATTTATTTGAAAGACGAGTAAGCCCCTTTTACGATTTCTACTCCTTAATACAAATCAGCCAAAATCTATACTTATTTAATGTACATTATTCCAACAATCTATTATTAAAAGTAAATAATTTAATATTGCTTGTACACTGTGATCGTGATTTAGTAATTCATTCAAGTAGCTGAAATCTTAACATATAGATGCGAGTAAATGTCCAGGAAGAATTTCAGAAGCAGTACCTTTATATGCTAGTAATAAAATCGCACTATTCCAATTTTATTATCAAATGAAACAGGAATAGGTTGAGAAACATGAAGATCTCAATGACGAACTCTCAGTCTTAAAACATTTGGCTCTTATAGTGAGATGATTTTGACTAAACATAATTAACTTCCAAATATAAAAAATTATAATGATACCGATATATATTGACATACTGAGTAAAATATTTACATTTGATAAGAACTTTTACATAAAGACTGTATAACCTAAGGTATTAATAGATATAACTTATACCAAGAACTCTACCTATATAAGTCTGTCATAACATTGATAATAATTATTATAACCTTGATCACATTTTTTTGTATGTGGGAATATTCTCTACATTATACAAATAATTTAATTACAACAAGACAATATCAAATAAGGTATGTACAAGAATCTAATTCCTATCGTTTTTCCAATTACCCCGATCATTAAAATTTTTCCGATCTCTATGTCCTCTGCCAGAGCCACCACGGTTCCAACGATCATTTCCCCGACCTCGATGACTTCCTCTGTTTGGAAACCTTGTATAGTTTTGCTCTCCGTCCATAAAGTTGAAATCATTCCCCGGACCTGGGCCATTGAACGGCATATTGCCGAAATTATTGGGACCACCGAATTTATTGTTATTAAAATTATGCGGCATATTAGGAGCTATACCTAACAAACCTGGCGTTGGACCACCACGGGGGTCTGGTAAGGATTGATTGTAACCGTGCATGTTACCTAAATTCATGTTATTCATACTTCCCATGCCCATCGGTGGAATGTTCATCATATTTATGTTATTTGAGTCCATATTTGATGGCACGCCCATATTAGTGTTTAAACCAAAAGGATTCGAATTTTGATTGAAATTAACTGGGGTTTTGAGTAAAGCTTCTTTAGGTTTAGGTAAATAAGAAAACTCTCCATTCTCTCCTAAGGAAATTCCCAAGTGCGTAAAGATATTGCATAACACATTATTGGTTTGTATAGTTATAAGATCAAACTTCTTTCCTAGAGTTTTTTCTTGTTGATGTTGTTTTATTAATTGAGTTACAGGGGCTAAGTGTTGATTGACGAATATTTTTTGTGTAGAGCTTAAATCCTTATACCAATTGGAATTTTGCAAAATAGTTTGCAACTCTAATGAATTAGATTTCTGATCTTGACTAGAGCTCTCGATCGAGTCTTTCGGTTTTCGTCGAGGATCTACACGTGGCCCTGTCGGTGTAGTTTTAGAAGTAGAAGACTTTTCACTATCACTATTGGATTCATCTACAGACAAACGAAATACCTTTCTTAGCCTAGGATCCAACAAAGCCTGCGATTTTGCTGTACTATTTCTAATATCTGTGTAATCCGGCCGGGGTATCTCTATTGCTAATAGTTTATAATTTATAGGCGGATGGCTGTTAATTGATCCATTTATTTCTGACGCTGGAGTATAATTAGGAATAGGTTTGAATGGTAAGCCTAGACGGAAATCAATATCTCCACTAGAACTTTGCCTCAAATCTGTATCTCCAAAAGCTGGAATATTGTAATCAGTTTGTCTTAAATCCACGTCGGTTCTCCGGCGACCATCTGTGGGCTCACCATCAACACATTCGTATATCGATACTCTAGGCTTTTTTATAGTTACTTTGTTACTATCACTTACTTTATCAGGAGATCGTCTAAAACGAGGATCTCTTATGTTATGGGAGTCACTATCTTCAGTATTATTTTCACCTTTATTTTGAGGTAAATTATTTTTCATTGTATTCAACAGTTTTGTTACCTCTTCGCTTATGTCTATTTTCGAAAGATCTCCTAGCCTACTCAAAACTGTAGCGGGTTCAATTACGTGCGGTGCGGGTGTTAGCGGTGATAATGATTTTTGTAAAGGTGATGATACTGGAGACTTCTTTTTAGTTCCTTTTTCTTCGTCACTAGAGTACCATTTTTCATCTATTAACAAATTATTATCTTCATCATCGTCTGTTGTGGAACGACGATGTCTTTTTTCAGGATTCTTGAATAATGGATCAGGTTGTAGAAATCTTATATCTGTGTCGCATTCTTTTTTTGCATTACAATCTGCAATAGCTGTATGTAGTATCCTTGGTCCGTCATCAGTGAATGGCAATACTCTATGATCGACATCCTTTGATTCGTGTGTAATAACTGGTTTTTCATTTTCAAAAGACTCATTTGATATATCAATATTTTCTTTATCTTTAGTAGCGAATTTTAAAGCATCTTTAGTATACTGATCTATATCAATCATATCTCGTGTATACTGCGTATCTTTGTGAATTGTTTTATTTGTAGAAGAATCGTCATTTGCTGGGACAGCTATAGCTGGTTGGAAGCGCATGTCGACATCCTTACCCGGTAAATCAGAGGAAACCGTAACATTATTAGCGACTGGAATGACAGGGGGTACTCTTAAATCTAGGTCTTTCGTACTAACCGTAGTACTCACGAATTGATGTGACTGTGATTCAGTGTTCGAATTTATCAGACCTAGTTTTTGTATGCTCATAGTATTAAGTTGAATTTCCGTAATTTGTTTCAAGGAAAGACCAATACTATTTAACTGCAATACTGTCAGTTGTCCTAATTGATCTAAATTATCGATGCCCATTTTCGTGAGATCTGAAATTTGGCGTGGCGTCAAAACTCCTGTTAGATTCTTAATACTAAGAACATTAGATGTGCCCGATGTACCCAAGTTCCCGCCTGGTGACAAATTTATGTTATAATTTTGAATTGCATTATCGTTTTGCCACCTCGACTGTCGTACTTTTGAAGACATCTTGTTTTGTCTTTCGTTGCCGAATTGATTCATTTGTAAAGAATCTGACATACCCTGAGGATTGGGTATGTTTAATTCAAAAAGCGACGGTATAGTCTTATCTTGAACATCTGGTGTTTCTGAAAATTGTTGCATCAATTTTGTTTGAGTTGTTTGTATCATCTTCATTGCACCTTCCCTATTTAATCTGGGAAAATCTCCTAAAATTTCTTTAGGAGCAGATTCTATGTGTTTTAAAAGTATATTTTTTAGATTGTCAGACAATGGTTTACCATGTGCAAACTTGCAATCATCTTTGTATATACAAGGAAGTCCAGTGTGATAATATTTACAAGGAAAGTCAGCATGCATATACAAACATTTATCTCTTTTCGCGCAACAATCCATTAAATAAAATTTACACAATTCCATTTTTCTAGGAGGTTGCGCATCATGTGAATAAATACAGTCATCGCCTTTGTGGCACTTTCCCTGCATAAAATATAAACAAACGCCATCTGGGTCTTGGTTTGGGTGAGCTCTTCTACGGTCATTTTTGTTATTTTTGTTTCGATCGCGTTGTGTTTGTCTGTGCCTTTGAGGACGATGATGTTGATGTCCTCTAGACTCATGACTACTATCGGAAGCATAGGAATCTCTTTCTTCATCCTGGTACATGTCTGTTGGCGATTGTCTTTGCACGGGTGACGCGCCTCTTACACACATCATCTCACTTTCATCCATTTCATCCCCAAAGTCTTGTTTCTTACGTTTCTTATTAGGACCTTCTTTGCCTTCATATTTCTTTCTTTTTTTATGTTTGCGACGTTCTTCAATATCATTCTCCATGTAGCCTTCTCCGTCGTCATTTTTGTTCATTGCTTTTCTGATTGCTTTTTCAATATTACCCGCAAAGTCATCCTCTGTTGCAGTGACATATTTTCTATTTTTTTTACTTTTATCTTTAAACTTTTGTTCTCCTTTATTAGATTTCGATTTTTTTTTCTTACCTGACTTAGAATAGTAATAGTCTTGAGTATCTGATTTTTCCTGAGGTTTTTCGTCGACATCGACTGATAAAACAGGTTCTTCATTTTTCTCCTCGCTATTAATCTCAGTTGAATCTTCATCTCCACTCTCAATTTCTCCGTCTTCCAAATCTTCTACGTTTGTCGTGGACTCCGCCATCATTAAAGAGTAACTGAAATTGAAAATATAACCTTTAAATTACCTTGCTTCTTCATTTTAAATCTGTACACGAAATCATCATAATACCTATAAAACTTGCGAACGAGCATGAAACATTATGTTTTCACGAAGCTTTTAGCCCTATTTATGTAATTAATCGTAAACGTAACTATGATATAAACAAAGACGAGCAAACCTTACTATCAATCAATTACTTAAGCTATTGATAAAATGTCCGGTCCCTAGCTGTGATAAACTACGATATCATATTAATTAACGTTTATGATAAAAAATATGTACCAGTGTTCAAGTGTTATACAAATTAATAAATCACTAAAATTAAACTACATGTAGGTTTCGGTGTACCCACTATTTAGCTCTCCATGTAATAGATGTAAGGGTAAAGCAAATATCTTAAATAATCGACTGTTGCCCTTCAGCTTTGAGATACGATTATGAAACCAACTAAATATAGAAGCATATCTACCTACTTTAAAATATTTTGCCAACATTAAGTGTTTACAGAGGTTTCTTTTGATATGCGAATCTCTCTTTCTACAGAATACCTACGACTAGCGATTTGCTAAATTATTGCATATTTTAATAGTTTAGCAGAAACCAAGCATTCGTAATTGAAGAATATTAATAATCAATGGGTGGGTATCCAATGATGTCGTTTACGTTAATCACCTTTACATAGAAAGAAAGTTTTTTTACCTACATATTTTATAGCTATAATATTATTATTTTCTATAATGGTTTGAATTATATACCTATTATGGCTAAAAATATTGAAAATATATAAAGTAGGTAGACGTATTGGTTCTAACTTAGACACCTTGGTAGATAGGTAGGTACTACTATGAATTCCTACTAATGAATTCCTAACTCAACCTCGTGTTTATTCTGAGAACGTTATTTATAGCATATGACTAATAGAAAGAGATGGCAAATACCGTTGCAATTATTACGATATCGGGTTTTGGAATGAGACGCAGATACTAGGGGTTCACTATACGTCATGCAAGCAGAAACAACATTGCGATCGCCATCTTGTATAAAGTGCGACCAAATTGGATAGGTTGTTTTAACGATGCTACTAATAATAGGTATTATCGATTATGAGGGCAGTTAATAATAGTAATTAAATCCGGAAAGGATATAAACAAACAAAAAAATAAGCATATAATACACTTAACTTCAATCCCAGAATAGGAAAATTTGATAATTTTACTCAGTCAAACTTACACGAACTCACACACACATTGCTATTCTGAAGGCTATACTTGAATAATTGGCTCATGACAACGCCCTCATCCTCATTCATAACTAAATAGGTATTTTAACAAATAAATATACTATACTTAACAAAATACATAATAATTATGGTTAGTATTAATATTGAATGTGTAATATAATATACGGCGAAAGTAAATTTTGATTTTGTTCCTAAATACTATACCTAATTATCGTTGGAACAATTAGCATTGGGAATGAATCCAAATGTTCACAAATTACTTATATGATGCGCAGTTAGAAAATCAACATGTATGGCAGAAGTCAGTGCAGTAACTGTTCTATTCATAGCCACTACTTTCAAATAATTATGATAGATACAGCCAAGAAAAGCAAGCAGTGGGTGGCCGTTCACATTTCTGATTTCACAATGTCTCTTGCTTGCTTGTGCGGTGCGCTCTCGCCACGCCACGATCGGAATGACGTCAGCCTTCTAGAACAGCAAGATATCTATGTGTTCCTTCCTTACATCGAGGTCACGAGGCGTACGACGCTCACTCACACTTACACACAAATATACTATGGATGGCAAGGATTGGCGTGTAACCTAGGTCGTTTCACCTACCTTTCTAATTTGGTAGCATTATAGTAGCGTAGTACCTTGCATCTAATTTTAGCATGATTGAATGAAACTTATTCACTTAAACTAAAAAATAACCACGATACGTAATAATAGATGGTAGAAACAGTACCAACACCAATTATCCCATTATTTTAAAAACATAAGTAATACTTTGTACTATACATAATATTATGTGTAGCAATAACTAAAACAAAAATAATTCATGCACAAATAAAATGACTTGTCCGCCAATATTTAACAATCATGAATAAAGTTTCATCATCTACACAATTAAGTTATTATTACCTATATATTGCGTGGTTATTGCAACCTTAGAATTGCAACCGCCATTTTGTTTGACTGGACTGGACAGCAATAACAGCGGTTGTAGAGCATCGATGTAACGAATTGAGATGTAGGTTACCAATTTGCTTAAATATATTAACCCCGAATCGCGATATAAATACAAAATATGTGTAGAAGATGGATGTTGCACGTGTATGGTATTTTCCTTTGTCTAATAAGCACTTTATGATAAAGGGGACACGCATTCATAGAAGGCCTAGCGAGTAAATAAATATTAAGTGTTACCAATCTTACATTAATGAACGATTCACTATGTGCGACTACTATTACGCCATATAAAATAGAAATCTTTCATAGCATTGCTGCATAAAGACGTAACTATTCGAGTACGCTATATTGATTTCGAACGACGACTGCAACGAAACAAAGATGTGATCAGAAATTATTTAGTTCCAAATTTTAACACCATACGTGTCGTGTCGCGTAGCGTATGTGTCGACAATTCCGGCCCAACAGGGTTACCTGATTTTGGAGCTCTTTCGCAACTCTGGGGAAAAAAAATACACTCAGTGAAAGTATCATAGGAGAATTAGATAGTTTCTAGAGAAATTGGAATGGTTGCAAATTACGTGTTTAAATAAAGACAGTTTTCTTTATGTTTCCTGCTAAAGATGTCCAGCACTTCATTAGCGATAATTTTTGTTGCAATGTCTTGATGGATATGCATTAAAGCCAGTCCATTGAAAGCCTCTTCTGTCATCCAGAGTGTATGAGGATGACATAGACTAATTGGTCATCCTGCTGCAAAACAACTCTAATAATGTGATATGCCCATAAGTATGTACTGTGATGGAAACTCGACAAACGTCTGGGGGAGGCACGTGCCCCTGTGCCCCCCCCCCCCTAAATCCACCCTTGGTTGCAATTTACAAATTCCATCACTATTATAATAAGGATTCCTTTGTTTACGTTTTGACTAATCATAAAACATTAAATATAGAATCATTATCATATTTTTATTTCAAGGTTATAAAAGTTTTTTCTTAAGCACCAAAGGTCAATTGCAACCAAGGGTGGATTTAGGGGGGGGGGCACAGGGGCACGTGCCTCCCCCAGACGTTTGTCGAGTTTCCATCACAGTACATACTTATAGGCATATCACATTATTAGAGTTGTTTCGCAGCAGGATGACCAATTAGTCTATGTCAACGACAAACGTCTGGGGGAGGCACGTGCCCCTGTGCCCCCCCCCCCCTAAATCCACCCTTGGTTGCAATTGACCTTTGGTGCTTAAGAAAAAACTTTTATAACCTTGAAATAAAAATATGATAATGATTCTATATTTAATGTTTTATGATTAGTCAAAACGTAAACAAAGGAATCCTTATTATAATAGTGATGGAATTTGGTGAAAATTTGCATAAGTTAAAATTTCGTACGAAATCAATGTATGTTCATTGAGAATTACAGCAAATTACGTAACATGTCACGAAATCTTTACATACAAGGTTCCATCTAATTTAGAGGGACTGGTTACTTGATTACAAATACCACAAACAACGTAGTACAAACTTTTAGATTAACTAAAAAAAGATTGGGGAAAATATATAAATACATCTGGCAAGCTCTGCGCGTTAGTACCAACTATACAACAATTAAATACATAAATTCCGGTCAAATCAAGTTTTCCTAATGTATTTATACGAATTTCCTAATACACAATAACTTTTTTTATTTAAAAAATGAAAAATACAATTAAAATAGTTATTACTCACTTATAAAGTTTATTTTATAATATTATAAAACCAGGCACCTGCTGCTCGGTGCTACCACTTACCATCATAAATTAAATTATTTAATGTAATTATTTTCAATATTTTATTATTTGTCGGACAAATTATCAAGGTTACAAAAAGTACAAATAATTATTTATTTGTTTGTTTTATTTACTAACTGACTTAGAGTATGTCGTGACGAGTTTGCCAATTTCAAAACATACGACAAAACGTCATTCATACTGTAATTTTTTTTTGTTTATGTCAAAAATTTACAGTGTCATTTTGTGGAGATTTGCCAGATTGATTTGCTTTTCATGTAGGTAAATAATAAATAAAAATAATAAATAAACAGTCACATTCCGAGACATTATTACAAAAGGATACCATTTATATTCAGTAGTTTTTATGAAGTCTGGATATAACGTGAATGATTGAAAATCAATTTTTAAATAGATAGTTCCAATCTAAAATAGCTGTCTCATTATCAGATTTTTAGTAGAATGTCTGAACCAAATAATCCATTTGCTGGTCTAATTGGCGTGTCAGACGACATCCAGACACCAATGAGGGATGATAATACTTCGATGCAGATCACCTCCAAGAAAACACCTGAAGATGAAGAAACTGAAATAATTAACAATGTAGTTGAAAATGTTTTTCACTTTACAATTAATTCAAAAGCCGTGGACGATAATTCTATAGCAGACAGACAATTGGTTTATTTGGAGGAGCTAGCTGCAGCTATAAAGCCAAGAGTGCATATAGATTTAGAAGCATTAGAACAGGCACTATTTGAAAGATTACTTCTAACAGAGATAGAATCTAGTGTAATTCCTAAAACAAATACAGTCTTTATGGAACATGTGACACAGAAGCAGGTTTTCCCTTATTTATTTAGCTCTTTACAAAATTTGCAGAGCTATGATCATGTAAATAGTGTAGTGGTTAAGAATGGTGTGCTCAAAATGAAAGAACTTATATTTAGAAATGCTGTAACAGCTTTGAAGCAGCCGGCATTGTTTGAAGACCAAGACTTTTCAATGCAGCTAGTTGAACTGCTACAACATGTTGATCCTCAGAGTCATATGTTTTTCATTGATATTGTAAAGGCCTTTATGTCAGATGGTAGGGAATGTATTGAACATGTTAAGTGATTTCTTGCTTAACAACATATTATTATTCCATATGTATTTATCATTAATATATTTTTTTTAAGGTGATAATGAAGCTCAAGGACAGTTACAAGACATAATGATACCTGTACTAAAATGCATACACACTGATGTTAATAAATCAAACTTAATAAATCTTCCTATTTACATTTTGCCTGCAATACAACTTTTTTCTGGTAGTCAACATTTTTCATATAAATTTAGCTTAATTTTCATACAATGTTACTTGTGGTCGAAATTATTTATTTACCTATATAATACCTATAATGATATGATTGCAGGCAATCCAAATTTGGCACCAATACTAATGTCAGCATGTGAACCTAAAATTGAGACCAATGGCAGGCATTACCAGGATTCAGTGATAGGAGCTCTGCTCAGCCTCTCAGTACTGCCACGGACTGCTTCTTCTCTTCATGATTTTTTTGATAACCCAATGGATCAGGTAATATATATTGTGCATTTTGCTGTTGTAAATTTTTTGATAATTTGTATATAACTTGCAAATTTGTTCTCGTTTTAGGCTGCAACATCAATGATTGAATCATCGGTGTGGAATTCATCCTCCCACCTCACTAATAATATGCACAAAATATTCTTGACACTTTTAAAAGGTGGAACTCAAATGCGAAATCGTTTATTGACTTGGATTGGAAAGTGTTTGAAGACAAATGTTGCAAGAGGGAAACTATGGAATGTACAGGTATAAGGAGATTTTAAATTGATCTCTGAAATTAGTGATGTTTATGAAGTCTAATTGAGAGACATAATGTGTGTCAACTGGCACCGGGCATTGGTGCCAACATGGCAAGGCTAACAGGGTATAATCTGCAGATGCTTGTGCCTTGATGTATTAATGTAGGTCAATAAACTGTTGATGATTAATGATAATATTATTGTGTTGATTAATTACAGGCTGGCGAAGTGAGTGCAGCCACATTAACATGCGTATCTGATGGATTTATGTTAAACTTAGGAGCAGTTTTATTACAATTATGCCAGCCGTTTTGCTCATCATCAGATGATGCAAAGTCACTAAAGATTGATCCCACCTATGGTGCAGTACTGGTAATTATATATGTATATATAATATTTTTATTTATTCATAAAATCAATACTTACCTATCGATTGAACTATAAATCCTACTATAGGTAGGTACTTGTTAATTTTTATAAAACTTGGCAGTAAGCCTTAGTAAATAGATAAATCATATCCTAGAATAAAAGATTGAAAAAAGAATGGTTACTTTTATCTCAGAAAAACATAAAAACCCTTGGAAATGCGGGTTACAATGGCGGCGTGGAAATTAGTTCCAAAATAATCTTTTAATAGTAAAGTCAAAAGATATAGTCATTTACCATATTTTCTGTAAAATATTTCCAGCCTGAAGAATGTGTATCAAAGTCAGTCCACTTAGACTGCCTCCACAATGAAACTTGCCTCCTCCCAGTCAGAGAGAGTGAAGAAGGACAGGCGTTAAAACGACCTACTGCAGATACATATAACTTTGTCACCGAGTGCTTCTTTATGACTCAAAAATGTATAGATTTGGGTGAGCTACTATTTTATTATAGAACCTAAAGGAAAAGCATATTAATTGGAGAATTAAATTAGATCATAGATGTTAACTCATTGATGTGGAATACCGTAACAACAGTAGTGGTAGATATTACAAAGAAAGAGCTTGAGCTTTCGGTAAAGGAAAACATGTTGAGGAAACTATAGGATGGTGGTTAGTATTTTACAGTAAATGCGTGCCTGGCTAACACCTAAAAATGAACATTTTACGCTTAACCTTTGTTTCGTGAATAGAAGTCAAAAACCTGCAATGTGCGTGTTTGAATACGCGCAGTGTAGCTTTCCGTAGTCGGAAAGCTATGGTATGGTCCACCTACACGTAGGATTGGACATAATATTTAAGGGAAATGGAATTTTAATGGTTACAAAGGGCACTAATTGTTAACTAGAAATGCCTATTAGTAGTAGTACTAGTAGTTAGTTATACTTTTGAAATCCTCATACCTCATATTTCCTACTTTAACTATCGGAACAACTCTAAAATCGCGAAACAAAAATTCAGCACCGTTATGACTGAATATTATGCACACAGATATGTTCTAGCTAGATTAACACATATAAATAAACTGTGCCCCATTGTAAAAAAAACGATTTTTTGTTCAACATCTTAATCTACAAACTGCTTATGAGTAACATTAAGGTATAATCAGCTTGAATTTGGTATACCTATAAGTTTACAAAGATTGAGCTGGCCATAAAACCGCTGCCGATGTGGATATGTGCTGATCGATCGATATCTTCTGAAGCTGATACACGCGCCCAAATATTGCTTATCCCTAAATTACCCACAGGTGTGCGTGTATGTGCGGAGAAGCTATGGCGGTGCGGACAAGAGTTGGGGCAGGCGCAGCGGGCTCTCGCCAACGTGTCCGCCAGCGCTCACCATCTGCTCGAACCTATGAGACAGCGGGCGCACCATCTCATGACTCGGTTTGGCTTTTTTGACTCATTCATTCCTGGTAGATAATTGGAGGCGTAAACATCCATCTTGGATGGCAACTATGGCAATCATCTTCGTAATTAGAAAAGCCACTTTTAAATTGAATTTGGATTTAAGAGAACACCCATCTTGTCTAGGAGGGCTGCTGTTATAGCATGCGATATTTTACTAACGTTAAATTTAATTCATAGTTGAAAGTGTATTGATGATTAAGGAATGGGTCCATTCAATGATTCGGATGTTAATGTGTTGTATATTGTAATGAAATGAAATATTTATTTGAATTCATTTAACTCCGCAGATTCGTCAGTCTCCGATGCGCGTTACTTGAGAACGAAATGTTAACAAATCTAAATAGGCTTCAAGCGATGACTTGCACGTGGCTAGTGCAAGTCGCGGTGAGGCCTGACTCGGAGGCTTCGCAGTCGAGTTATGCGCCCACTAACGTTATTCCTATTGAGATGCCTATTACAACCGCACCACCTGATTCCTTAAGGTAACACAATCTCATGTCCTTTTACGCGTATCTATATTATCTAGAAAAGTCAATTTCCCTATTTACTCTTGAATATATGATAGGTATACGAAAATTTTGTATAATAATAATAATTTAGGAAAAGATTAGTCTAGCTTTGATAAGATCAAAAATGCAATTAACTAAGGACTTATTATTAGGTTATCCTTGGAGTCATCGCATAACCACATCATCGTTTAGATTATATTAGTGTGTTTTTCTATAAAATTGTTTTGCTGTAAAACTGCAAATAAAATCATGTCATTGTTTAGATGTTCAACTTATTAACTCCCGCACTTGCTCGGAAATGGCTTCATTATGAAAACAAAAACAATACGTCAATCGGCACTTTACGTAATGAAATAACACGACAGCAATAGGAAATATCTCTCTAATTTGCGAGGAAACAATAAACTACTAATTTGTTTATTGTTTCCTTAATTTAAATGTATATCTTATAATACTTTTCTTTTGTAAATACATACATGTATAGATAATTACACTATGTACTCATTTACACTATGTACTCATTGTATGTAACTTGTAAAGGATTAGATCACCACCAATATGTAAGTACTAGCTTCCGCCCCGCGGTTTCACCCGCGTCCCCGAGGGATCTTATGTTTTCCCGAGATATAAAGTAGTCTATAACCTTAAATAGATAGATAACACTTTATTGTTACACCATACATAAAAGGAGTAGAAATACAAAGAATAACTTAACTTACAGTGAATGTGTTCCTTCGTCGATAAATGGGCTATCCAACACTAAAATATTTTTCCAATTCGAACCAGTAGTTCCTGAGATTAGCGCGTTCAACCAAACAAACAAACTCTTAAGCTTTATAATATAGAGTAGTAAAGGATTAGTATCACCACCAATATGTAAGTACTAGCTTCCGCCCCGCGGTTTCACCCGCGTTCCCGAGGGATCTTATGTTTTCCCGAGATAAAAAATAGCCTATAACCTTTCTCGATAAATACTATCCAACACTAAAATATTTTTTCAATTTGAACCTGTAGTTCCTGAGATTAGCGCGTTCAACCAACCAAACAAACTCTTTAGCGTTATAATATAGATAGGTTACTAGTTTACGAGCAATAGTTGACGGAGTCTTCAATATAATACACAATAACAGTATAAGTAACAGAGATGTTGTGCTTAGCGTTTTTAATTAACCTATCCTTTAATATATTATAATTATAATTCAGTTTTATGGTTTTAGAGCATACATATATAATTATGTTAACGGAAAAGTATGTAATCCGTCATTGTATACAATTCCTAGGAAATGCTGCCAATATTGCCGTCAATATTTTTTTTCACGCCTGTACCACCCTTACTTACCCTCTTCTCGCAATAATGTTTCTAGATGCATACCTGAATTCGTGTTAGAGAACATTGTGGTGCTAATAACGATGGCGCGGCGGACGGTGGGCGCCATCACCGAGGAGGCGGACATCGCGGGCTTGCTGCAGCCGGCGCTCACTCTCGTACTCACATTCATGGGAGATTCAACACGCACTTATAATCCGCACTTAAGGTACATACATTATCATTATATTATGTATTTTTTTAGTCATAATTCAAAACCATAATAATGTACATAAATGCCCGCCGTGACGTAACATGTTGACTAGTTCTGGCAAATTAAAGTAGACACTCGTATTATTTGCAAACTTTTCATATGGCAATGTTTTATTTATGTCAATCTCTGTCGCTTTGATGTTGATAGGTACTTTGTTTGTATTCGTAATTATTAATAACTAATATGTCGCTATGTACTAAACTACTATCTCACGTAATGAGGCCGTATGTGTGTAAAGTTTGTGTTCAACCAATTATAGATATAAAGAGCAGTTAATCGACTAGTGGTCTCCTAAAAAGTAAGCATACAGATTTATTATGAGTTAGTGACATTGCGGTCGATACTGTTTTAACAATTGGATTGTCTCTTTTTATAAAAATTATAGAATGGACATTACTATATCTGGATATTAGGTATGGACATTTATATGCTGAAAACAATATTGATAAAGCCACATTACGTACGAATAGTATTTTTTACTACATGCTAAGTAAATACCCCGTTTCCATATTCAGAGCAAGATTGGCAGAATGTCTTGAAGCAATGCTGCCTAATCATCCAGATGATCAGCAACCTTTGAGCAGTTTAGCTTCGTTCTACAGAGAGCAGTTGTTCAAAGAACATCCACATAGATTACAGGTAACATCTTGTGATTTTTGTTATACAATTTAACGGCCTTTTTTCTCTTCTTTAAATAAAAGTTTGATGCTTATAAGAAGACTAAATTTTATTCAAGTGAAGAAAGAATAAATAAACAACTTGTACCATATATTTTTTTTACCCAGTCTTATGCGCAATTATGTATTATTATGTAATTATGTATTCTAGGTTTTATAAAGGTCGGCAACACATTGGCAATCCCTCTGGTATTGCTATTGCCCATAGGCGACGCGACGGTAGCCACTTACCATCAGGTTGACCGACCGCCTGCTTATCAGCCTCCTGACATCAAAAATAAACCTATCAAAATTTTAAATAAAAATGAAGTCGACTTCAAAGTGGGTTTGCACTGAAAAGTATAAAATAACAATGTAGAGGAACTCTATTCTGACTGTCTAATTAGTTGATTAATCAATCAATAAGTTAGTAGTTTTTGAAAGAGGCAGGGAAAGAGAGTAGCACATGTTACGGAATCTCAAATCCAACATACATTAAAAAAACATACGTGACGTACATAGAACCTCCTCCTTTTGATATTTGTAAAAAATTGGAACTCTATTACAGTTGGTGCCATGTCTGCTAGACGTGTTTGTGGGTATAGAAATGACGGGTCAAAGCGTGCAGTTCGAGCAGAAGTTCAATTACCGCCGGCCCATGTACCTCGTCATGGACTTCTTGTGGGCTATTGAGGAACACAGGGATGCTATCACGTATGTCTCATGCTGTTATATGTAACAATATAAATAAATATCCTTGGCAATCTGACCCCAAACTAAACAGAGCTTGTACTATGGATATTGTAGGGTGATTAATTAAAAAGCTTCTTACGATTCATTTACCAACATTATAATAATTTTAAGCATAGAAATAAATAATAAACGTATTATGCTTATAGCGGAATAATAAAAACTTCGCGATCCAACGCGTATGTTAATTTAAAAAAAGCAAAGTGTGGTCGGGGTATCCCGCCAGGAACCGAGTTCAATAAAAACTTTTTGTATTTTTTTAAATTCTTGAATCTCTATCGTCACTTCACGTCCGTTGTTTATACAATTCACACACACTCGTATCTATATTAATATTATAAAGCTGAAGAGTTTGTTTGTTTAAACGCGCTAATCTCAGGAACTACTGGTTCGATTTGAAAAATTATTTCAGTGTTAGATAGCCCATTTATCGAGGAAGGCTGGCTATAGGCTACTTTTTATCCCGGAAAACACAAGATCCCTCGGGAACGCGGGTGGAACCGCGGGGTGGAAGCTAGTATAATATAAAGAGACAGACAGAGAGAAAGAAAATCCGCAGATCCGTAACGCTTTTTCCTTACGTGACCATTTCTGCCAGTCAACTCCTACTGCAAGCCACGTAAAGGAACTTCACTCCAAAGAATAAAGGTTATTATGATTTTTTTACAGACGATTGGCAAAAGAAGCAGAATCCAACATGGAAGCAGTTCATCCGCCCATATTCCTGCGTTTCGTGAACCTATTGATGAATGACGCGATATTCCTTTTGGACGAGGCGCTCGGAAATATGGCTCAAATACGAACCATGCAGGCTGCTCAGTTAGTACATTTACCTTACAATTTGAATGAAAAATTTACTCATTACTGTAACTGTATTAACTTAACTCCATAACAGGCAGGCTTATTAAAAAAAATATCACGTTTGGCACTTACTCACATACACTTAAGGCTCCGGACTCCCTAAAATCATTATTCTTGCGGAATTTATCAGAAAATAGATTTAAAGATTCCAAAACATATATATTTTTTTAATGTGACGCTACTTTTAGTAGCTTTGTGAGGCTTTAAACACACCTATATTTACGTTCCATGCGTAGGTCTCATTCATGCACACGCCACGATTTTTTCTATTACAAAGTAATGGTTTAGAATTAGAGTCTAAAGGTTGAAGTGTGACTCTAAACTTTAGAGGAGTCACACTTTAACCACTCCGAAAACAACTATTTTTCTGTCAAATAAAAAAAAATGCATTCAAAAAATCTTTTTAAATAAATACCTAATTTTGAACAGGGAATCAGGCGGATGGTCAAGCCTGCCAGCACAAGAGCGCGAACAGAACATAAACAACCTGTCCCACGTGGGCATGCTGGCGCGCTTCGACAACATCCTCGGGCGGGACACGGTGCGCACGCTGGTGCGGCTCACGGCGCACGCGCCCTACGTCTTCTGTCACCCCACCCTCGTCGAGAGGATCGCCTCCATGCTCAATTATTTCCTGATACATTTAGTCGGACCAAATAAGAAAAATTTTAAGGTATAATTAGTACACTGTTATGGCCACACATTTTTACTAATATCTTTGCTACGGTTTTATAATGTAAGTAATGGAATATCTATGGAATTAATATAAGTTATGTAAAATAAAAGAAATACCTACATATTACGTTAACTAAACTCAACTTATTGGGGTGTGCAGATGAACGGGATATTTTTCCATAATTTGTATCATCAGTTTTTACTTGCTTACTTTGTACTTTCATCTGTTTGCTCTCAGCGAGCCATCAGTCGACCTGCACGCGCTCGTAAGTAATATATAATGCATTTTAATTTTCTTAACTTATTTTCCTTAGGTAAAAGACTTGAAAGAATACGAGTTCGACCCAGCAACCACGGTACTCGACATTTGCCGTATGTACGTGGAACTGGGTAATAACCAACGGTTTTGCGCCGCCGTTTCTGACGACGGTCGCTCGTATTCACCACAACTATTCACATTGGCTGAAGCTGTACTCGGTAAGTTTAATCTTATAACAAACTAGCTTCCGGCGGGTAGCTTCCGCCCGCGCCCCGCGGTTTCACCCGCGTTCCCGAGGGATCTTATGTTTTCCCGGGATAAAAGTAGCCTTCCTCGATAAATGGGCTATCAAACACTAAAATAATTTTTCAATTCACAAACTCTTCAGCTTTATATTAATACTAGCTTTTCCGCGCGGTTTCGCCGGCTATTTGCTACTTGTGATAAAAAGTAGCAAATAGCCTTCCTCGATAAATGGGCTATCCAACACTGAAAGAATTGTTCAAATCGAACTAGTAGTTCCTAAGATTAGCGCATTCAAACAAACAAACAAACTCTTCAGCTTTATAATATTACTAGCTTTTCCGTGCGGTTTCACCCGCGTTCCCGAGGGATCTTGTGTTTTCCCGGGATAAAAAGCCTTCACTCGATAAATGGGCTATCTAACACTGAAAGAATTTTTCAAATCGAACCAGTAGTTCCTGAGATTAGCGCGTTCAAACAAACTCTTCAGCTTTATAATATTAGTATAGATTACTATAGATAACTAGGTCAGAAATGGTTTCGAAAATAAATTTTCATTAAAGTACAACAAATAAAAAAGGGATTAATGGCTTATATAGCCCACTTCCATCTCGTTCGATGTAATACCGACCTTACATATTATTGATAGCCTTGC
This sequence comes from Tetheella fluctuosa, assembly GCA_951216915.1. Lineage (NCBI taxonomy): Eukaryota > Metazoa > Arthropoda > Insecta > Lepidoptera > Drepanidae > Tetheella > Tetheella fluctuosa. Next base: position 7,255,197 of record OX578227.1, on the reverse strand, counting down.
GTTTGGCCACAATCGCACCGTTGTCAATGATGATGTAATCGAATGTGGTAAATAATAAAAAATTAAACGATGGTTTAATAAAATGTTTTATTCTGAGGAAATCTCAAGAACTCAAATTATAAATGGCCCTTACCACTCTTTTTTTAACAAATGAAAATAGCTTCTATATTAGCAGCCTTACCCCAAAGCAAATAGCCATGAAAATAACTAAAATAAAGTAACCGAACCACATCTGTTAGCTGTCTAATGCATCTAACTACATAAGCAGGCAAACCGAACTTCCCAAGGTATTTGGATGCCTCATTGAAGATTTGAGTCTAAGGTAATACTTAAGAATACTGTTGACTCAACAAGCCCCAGAGATTCATTATTTAGCACCAAGTTACGGCCGCCTACCTATTTATAGTGGCTAGTGAAAATATTTATACATTTAATTTTCCTTGCACTTATAACTAGATTATTTACAGAAAACCAATTTGATAGGTACCTGTGCACCTTTATAATATATTTTGCTATAGGTATTATAACAAAATATATTCGAATATCAAAAAAATGGTAATAAACACAGCCTGTATGTAACCTCTTAACCCCAGTTAGTTCATAAAAACAATTTGAACTGTATAGCACGGATCGGAGGCGGTGGTCTAATTGGATCGCTACGAGAAGTAGCAACCCGCGTAGGCGTACTGGCTGAGCAGCGGCAACGAGACGAGGAGATCCTAGCGAACGCGCCCGAAGAGTTCCTTGACCCCATCATGAGTACTCTCATGCAGGATCCTGTTATTCTACCTAGTTCTCGCACCACTGTAGACCGTACCACCATCGCAAGGTATGTAAAAATATCAATACTTTTTTCAATTACTCGAAAGTCTTATGTAATTCTATGGATAAATTTTTACAAGTTAACACAACGATTCTTTGCCTTTATTTGCGCGTGGCAGAAACTGCTTCCTACAGATTTAATATTCTTCTAGAAATTGACTAAATCGAAGTTAATCTTCGGGAAAACAAAGCTCCGTATAATGAAAGTGTCGGTTGGCCGATTGTAAGAGTTACATAGACTGTGGTAAAAGGTTGAAGGCTGACCCATGCTGAACTCTACGCTATTGACATGTATGTTTATCATTCACATTTTTTATTACAGGCATCTTCTTAGCGACCAGTCAGACCCGTTCAATCGATCGCCGCTCTCAATGGATCAAGTGAAGTCAAACACAGAATTAAAGGAGAAAATTCAAGCATGGATTACTGAGCAGAAGCAAAAAAATGTGCAAATCAGATCCAGTGACTTGTAAATGTTTAATTTTATATACTTTGTACATTTTAAAGGGAGTAAGTAGTTAACTATATAGATTTCATACTGAACACTGTTAAAGCAAATTTACCAATAGGTAGTAACTACGAATAAATGACTTATTATTTATTCGTAGGGTAGTAATGGTATATTTTAAGGCAGTGTTTCTTAACCTACTTAAACTTGTTTACTTTAATGAAGTTTGGTCTTCAGAAATTCTATAAAAAATCCTTTATACAAGAAATAATAAGGACTGATTCCATGGTAATTTATTTCATGTTAATCTTTAGTTGATATTGTTGATTTATGAGATTGTTTTAGTTATATAAGTTCTGGTACATATCACTTTATGTTATAAATATGTAATATATTATGTCAATCCCGTTTGTTTTGTATATGTAAATATTTATGATTTAACGAGTGAAACATTGGTTTAGTGAGGTAAGTTGGGTATCAATTTGTGTTGTGTTGCAATGTGTACCAGCCCAGATATTGTGATAAATTACTGTCTTCAGTTGTTCTGTCATCAAGAATATATTATTCCCTATTTTATATTTAATTAATTATTATTAATATATATCTAAAACCAGTGCTCAATGCTTATTTTATTTGCCCCTCCTTTTACACTAAGATTTCCAAACAACAGAGCAGAGGCACCAGTGATTATATCCTCTTTGGGAGGCACTGCGAGGGTGTCGAAGACCCTGCAGAAACTTCAATAAACCTTGTAGCGTGTACAAAGGTCATAGCGTAAGTTAATTTGCGTCTCTATAGTTGTCTACAAACTATGTGCAGTACTACGTTTTACTACAAAGTACGGAGATTTAAAAAATTAGATCTGACAGCACTGCATTTCTGGATCAGAATCTGATCAAGATATGATGGTCTACGGATTTATCTGATCATCGTTTCAACACCATATATGTTTTCATGCAGATGTTTGATTTTTTTATACTTTCCGATCACAACAAAACCCAAAGAGTAAAATAATAGACCTATACAGGAGACAAAACCTTTGCTCTGTTTGAGTGAACCATAATAAAACTGTCGATGTCAAGTTACTATGATACTAGTGATGTGCTTGAGAAACCGATTAAAACCGTATTTTCGATACTGATCACTATTCATCATCATCTTCCTATCCTTGTTATAGAAGGAAGGCTAATAAACGAAATATTTATTTTATACAGTGGTGTATTTAGGCATAGGGCCGTAAGGTAAGGCCTAGGATGGCAACATTTGAGGGGCGCCAATAAGAAGCTTGCTAAAAAAAGACACCTGAACCCAATCATTGACTTAAAATCTGTCGACAGACTATGACAGTGTATTCCATTAGCTACACGTTTGTTATGTAGAGTTTGCTTCACCAAAGAAGTCCCATGGAATTAATGAAAATTGATCTTATTTATTTTTATTGTGATAGAAGTGGGCCTAAGCAGTTGGATCGACCGCCGACCACAATAAGTCTGCATCAGAACTGAGCAGTGGCTTCTCAGTTTCCATTTACCGCTCTCTCAGTCCACGTTCTCAATATTGACAGAATGTACACACGATTTAATGTAATATGAGCGTAGACAAAGCAATACTTCTGCATGGTTTACGTTGTCTCCAATTATTTAAATGTAAAACGTAGTGATTATTTATTTTATTTTCTTTACGTCAGACAGCAGCAGGTTTTCAATTTGAGTCTGCTAGCTGACATTAGAGTGGTAGAGCCTAAGGCGGTTATTACACTTATGGAGTATCAAAGTGGTAGACTCCTCCATTGAAAAGGGAAGATCTTCCGCCAGGCTGGGTCATCGTGCCTGGGGACCGCGGTCCAACTGTAGATGTTGGAATCTTGTATATATGCAAAGTTGACAGAGAACTTTGTCAGTGCGATGTAGAATATTGTTGCGCCATCTATCCACGGATAGCGGAAGTCTTGATAGATGTCGCTACACACTATTCAATTTGAAGAAACTCTAAATTGTAAACAATTTAGGAAGTAGTGCGGTTGGGACCTTCCAATCGCACTAAATCGGAATCTAACTACGATTACACCTTCCGATTTCCTAATTAGAGTTTCTACAAATTGGATAGTGTAATGCTGGGTCTGCTGCGCCATGTTACAAATACAGTATTGATTGGCTGTTGACAAACATGTTGTTTGTAAAATATTTTTAACAAACAGGCGTCCTCTGCTATTTTGGTGTATAGAATTTTTTGTTAGTAGTATCTATTTAAAATGAGTTCCGATGAGGAAGACATGTTCTTCTTCTTTCAACATCTATTAAGAATTGCAAATTGATGACAGAATTGGGTATTTTTTTTTTGAAAAATGTTTAAGTTAGAATCAATCATCTTTGAGCCAGTTCTTTCTAGGCTTTGTGTGCTTACCACCTTCAGCCACATCATCACTTACCATAGTGAGATTGTGGTCAAACATATACAAAGTAAAACAAAAACAAAAACTAGCTTTTGCGATTTATTTTCCTTTTCGTTGGATGTAGAATCCCAAATAACGGATCTTTCCCGTATCAGTTGTATAAAATACAATGTATTTTTTTCATTCCGCTTCATTAAAACGATAAACTAAAACTACATACACGATATCAAAAAGATTTGACGAGATCCGTCTCTGGCGAGCATAAATATGAAATAAATGACATTGTCCCCCCGGCCCCCGCAGGTGAATGCGAGGAATGTTATACATTTGACTCGGCACACACAAACGAAGAAAACAGTTAGGCAACGCCCCATATTACGTGACCTTGGTAATGCAAACATGTTTGTGTTAGAAAAACATGATAAACATGGCGCAGCGGACCCGGCTTAATAGCCGCTTAACACACACCTCTAGGCAAGCAGGAGTGTGTATGTAAGAAGTATTCGTTCTCTGTCTACTAGGGATGTTACGGAGCTTCGACTCCGATTCCGATATGTTGGAACTTCCGATTGATCTTACACCTCCGGTTCCAACTTCGGTTCCGATTCTTTTAAATCGGAGGCATTCGGAGGTCAAAGCATAGCGGTGGCGGCGGCTGCAGCGTGGCGGCGGCGCGGGCGCGCGGCGGCTGCAGTCAACGTGTACAAACGAACAGGATTATGCATGTTGCCCTGGGAACTCGCGTTCTGTCATCGATTAATATTTCACTTGTTTAATTATCTTACTGTAATAAAAATGTGAATATTTTTGTTTGTGACACCTATATCTATCTAATACCTTTAAACCTCTAAAATAAAACTGTTGCTTCATACATTTTGGTCGAGTAGGTATTGAACTTTTGTATGGAACAGCTGATAAATTTTTCATGATTTCACAGTTAATCCCATGATAAAAGTTGTTCATTTTGATGATTACTTCCACCCCTGCAAGTATTGCCAGTGACTAAAAAATCACCCAGTATATTATATTAATAAACCTATATTAATAATTATATAGGTTTATTATTTTTTTATTGAAATTTAAGAGGCTGACTGATTAATGTTTGTACCATTTTATTTTATTGCCTGCCCTTTACACATCTTTCTTATGCCACCATCTCCGACTCCGCCTCCGACTCCGGTTCCGATAAAACCACCTCCGTAACATCCCTATTGTCTACCTACGCCTACTACGATGTGATTGTGAATTTTATTGAATATGAACTGAACTATGTATGTATCTGTGGAATTAGTTGATGTGGCCAGTGTTGCCATCTTAGCAATTTTGTCACTAGATTGGTGATTTTTCAGATCTCTTAGCGATATGATTTTTAGCGACTTTTCGATATGGAATCTAATAGCACTTATTTGAGTTCCACTGCATCCCCTACTTTTTTCCGTTCTTATTATTAGTCTTTTATCGGGGAATCCCATACAAACTGATTGAATTTAATGCAAATTTAGCAAAGGAAATCCAACAAAGACTGCCATCGAATTATACTGTACTGCACTTAATATCGAAATTGAGTCATAAACGCCATAATTTTTATTAGAAGTAGGTAGAAAGTTCTGAAAATGTAGTGCTTTAATACAAATTGCCAAGCGATGTCATTACGGCTATTGGCAAAAACACAAAATACTCATTTAAAGATTAACCACAACCAACAGCATATTCAACGTCGGCGTCTGTTTATAATAAAAATATGATGCAAGATTTGCTTGAAAATTTTGAATTTTGGCTTTGTTTATTTTAACTGCTGTTAATTAATTTTAATTACTGTAGGTGCTTACTTGTTTTTAGTATTTCATACATATTTAGTATGTTCGGTACCTATTAAATATGTAAGTAAGCAATGAAGTTTTTCCAAACCAAAATCTAGCGATATTTTACACTGGATCTAGTGACAAGATAAGATATTTTTTGAGGTGGTAACCCTAGACTAGACATGGTATGGTGCAGTAATCAGCTGTTATTCGCAATGAACAGCTATTGCTGTAAATTATTTCAAAGTATTCTTATTCCTTCATTAATTTTAAATAATTTATAGTTATTTCAATTCAATAATACCTCCAACAATTATAAACTCTGTAGACAACCATACCCAAAATAAAGAAAATTGAATGGCGCGATGTCCCTTGTCATCTGTCAGCTTCATTCATCCATTGTGCAGAAAAAATGTGACTTGCTTGCTTTGTAATTTTGTTTTTATGTAATAAGTGCTAGTTGAACATTAAGTACAACCGTTATTTCGTTTCTGCTCGTTATCGAAGGTATCAGTTACCCTATTGTTTAATAAGAACGTTCAAAATTACTTTTTATGTGTTAAAAACCGGGGCCTACAAATTCCCTCTACAAAGAGTGAGTGCGGCGTCGACAGATGAACTTGAATTTTTTTTCGTGCAGTGATAGTTTAATATAACAGAGAAGGTGTCGAAAGGTGTGGGGTGTGTTTAGAAATAGAAATGTCGGGTCGCGTTGGGAAACAGGGGCCGATGAGGGCGACCCTGCCGGTGTCATCGGTGATGAAGCAAAGCGGTGGTTTGAAGAAGAACACTGGCAACAGTCCGACGTTGTCCCCCACAAACGTGTGGCGGCGGATATCTCCCGATCACGCCCTCTCAGGCCAACGAAGTCCTGGAGCTGTTAATTATAAAGGTTGGTCATCCATTTCATCAACTGCATGTCATAGGGCCATTGGTAGTTTGAAACATTAATGTATGTATTTTTGAAGAACAGGAAAACAAGAACTTGCAGCTTAACCCCTTGACTCAGGAATGGGCTGCCCATCCCAAAACTACAATTTAAAAAATATAATTTGAGGAATTGCGTCAAGTTGTTAATTTTTTTTTTCTCTAGTACATATTCAATGAATATTTTATTATGGTTATCTCTTGTATTGTTATTGAAATGACTTTATTAACATCGGTAGCTGTACATATTGTTCATAATAATAATTATCATGTATGATAAGTATATATTTTCAACAAATTACAATGTTTTAAATATTTTTGTTTAAATGTAGAGTAAAAGTCTACTTTAATTAATATCCAATGGCTAAATTCCATGTTAACAGAAGCAGAATATTTTGTTTCCAATATTTAAGATCAGTACCTACCTACCTTTCAGTGTTTTACATTCACACATGTCGCTCATTGGAGTAGACTGAATAAAACCACAGATAACCATTTGATATATTGTTCCTTAAATAATGACTTTTTTTGGGACTTAAGTAGTTTCTTAGTGTTTAATTGTTGAAATCTCCAATTATAAGATTTTTGTATATAAATATTTCAGGTAAAGGACGTTTTGGTGCCAGTGTAATCAGGCGTACAGCCTCTCTGGACACACTTTACCACAAAGGGCAGTGGTCCAGAGACTATTATCTACATGCTGGCCAGCTCCAAGTTGATAAGTCCACTCAAGTATGTTATCTAGTAACAGCCTAATGTTTGTATTACTTATATTGTATCAGAATATGTAGAACATGTGTTGTCTCTTCTTCATTCAAATTAATAACAAATACTTAAAGTAATTATAAAAATTCTGGGATATTCTTCATACTTGGCTATCTGCTTCCAAATGAATCAGCATTTGTATTATGGAAACCAGATATCTAACAACTATATAATATTGTTTGCAATGTGTCCCAGACAGTTCGACGTCAATTAAAAAATATATATTCAATATCACATTTCTAGGAGATATTAATTTATTGACTGATGTTTGTCTAATATAGACTGATGATGGTGGTGGAGCTTCAGGACGCTCATCGAGAGGTTCAGAAGATGACAAGTTGGATCGTTTTCTGCGAAGCCGCCTCCAGAGACCTCACAAGCCATCGGCATCAGGAGATTATTCTGCACACACCATGAACTCTGCTTTTTGTGAGTAAATAATTCCTTTACAAATAAATAATTATTATACAATATACTTTTTTATTTTTTATTTAAAGAAATCTACATTCTACAGACTCGTGGTCCGTACTCTTTTTAGATTATGTTATATTATTATATTATTGTTATTTGTTATCTTACAACATCTATATTGTCGCGCAAATACAATCTTGTGTTTGAATTTGTTATACCTACTTATCTTATTCATACCACAATATATATTCTATACAATATTTTAAGGTATAAGAGATCACCACCCACCCACCAAAACATTTTTAAATGCTTTTTCAGAATTGAGTTCAGGCCCCCTAAAAGGGCTGCTTGTTTATGTTTTATGTAAAATAGTCACTACTAATAGTCACATAATATACAATTTAATTCATTAAAAGATTTGGTATTTATTAATCTGCCGTAAATTTGGAAAAATTTATTGCTAGCAATATTACTCGAACTTCCTTTTTAGCCCCCCAGTCGCCGCGAATTCTCCTTTATGTCTTCTACCGAATGAAAACAGGTGCCACGAAGTGGTAATTTGAGTTTAGGAAAAAGAAAGAAGTCGGCTGGAGCTATATCTGGTGAATAAAGTGTTGCTCGATGGTATTTGTTGAGTTTTTGGTCAAAAAATCGTTCACTATGATGGCCTTGCTTGTGCGAAGGGGCGTTATTGTGGTGCAAAATCCAAGAAGAAAATTCTTTCCACAAATCTGGCCGTTGTCGTCGAATTTGCTCGCTTAAACACCGCATAACGCTCAAATAATATTCTTTATTTACTGTTTAACCTTCCGCCAAGAATTCCGAGTGCACAACACTGAGATAGTCAAAGAAAACAGTCAACATTGACTTTTGATCGACTTTGGCGTGGCCTTTTCAGTTGGAAGGCGCCACTCCGAAGCTTGTTGACTAGTTTGCATGTCAAACTCGTAAACCCACGTCTCGTCACCAGTAACAATGCGTTTCATGAATGTTGGGTCGGAATTGACTCGTTCTAGTATGTCCTCAGCGACTCTTATGCGATTGAGGTTTTGGAGAAAATTCAGGTGTGTTGGGACCGAACCGTAGCCGAGCGGCAACATGTTTCATACCCAAGTGATTATTTAAGGTACGGATCGACTCGTGAGACACAGAAAGTTCAGCGGCTATCTCTCTCAAACTTGAATGAGGATTTTCAGTCACTATTTCCTACACTTTTGCGATGTTAACTTCAGTTGAAGACGTTGATGGCCTACCAGAGCGAGGCAAATCTTCCATCACATCTTGACCGCTTTGTACCTCTCATAAACACGTGTTTTTGATAAAGTCGATTCACCGTAAGCCTTCAATAACATTTTCAGGGACTCCAAACACGAAATTCCATTGGGGATGCAAAATTTAAGACAACCTCTTTGTTCGATGTTTTTGTCCATAATGAAATTCGCAATACACACTAGATATGATCTACAGGGTCGCGTTTCGGCAGCGGTAGTGGACCGCTCCGAGCAGCGCGTTCATCAGTTGAAGGTCTCAATCAGGAGATAGAGAGACTCGTCCTGTATCCGGCCAGTGGCACACAAACGCCGCACCTCGACCGACTACGAGATAAGGTGATCATTTAAACACAATTATAACGATTGTTATACATAATAACGTTTACTTTACTGTTTGAATTTATTACGTATGTACTAATATTGCGATATTGTACTAAGTTGGGTGCTGGTTTTCGGCTGAAGGCACTGTAGATGTAGAGACGAATGAGTGATAGATACAAACTATACATATTGTACTAATATGACATGAGGAAGACTCGATCAGAACCACACACAAAATTCCGTGAATATGAAAGGAAACATTTCATTTAACATCTTCTTAATATATAAAACTCTGCTGTACGTGTGTTTGTCACCTAACTCCTCCTAAACGGCTAAACCGATTGAGATGAAATTTTGTGTGTATATATGAGTGGGTCCCTGGATGGAGTCGTAATCGATTTTGGACAGGACAACGTCTGTCGGGCCCGCTAGTTAATTATAATTTTTTATTATACATCAGTTTTAAATGTTTATAAAATATATATATGTTGCAGGTGACACCAGAGGGCCACCGCGCACCGCTCGCTGAACTCCTCAGGCGATCTGTCAACACACAAACACCACACGACCTGTGTCACACTGCTCATTCCTCAGGTATAATACATGCATTTTAAACATCACGCCTTTCTTCATTTCACTCATTACTGATAATTCATGCTTAAGATGATACTAGAGAAACAGAGACAATATTATATTTATATTATGTGAACAATCAGCTCTATTATGAGTGGTCAATTTTGATCAAGTCCACTTAATTTTACCAGCAGTACTACATTATGTCTACTTGCCAAAAAATCGTATCTTTGTGGAGATTTACCACCAGCTTTTTTGACCTAAGATTATTATCTGTGATGCCTATCTTTTTATTATTACATAAATAAAAATAAATTGTGGGCATAGATCCACCATCCCGAGGGTCACTCTCCAGTGATGGTTCTGCAGAGCTACTGGTTGCAGGTCTATAAATAAACATAAAGCTTTTAGTGACAATCCCTTCGCAATTATTACTCATGCACCAATGGTTTGACAGTCCCTAAAGCATGGATTTCATCTTTTTATTTTATTTGCACAATTGCTTGTAAGGATTTTTATTTTATAATCTAATGTAGATTTTAATTTATTTATTTAAAAAAATGTAGAATTGATGAAGTAATCATTAGGCGCATAACTTAGCATTGTATTTTTATAAGGATTGTTTTTTGCTTTCCGAAAAGTAACATTTATATTATTAAATGAAAGTCTTTCAGTTAATTCAAAATATAGATCAATATACTATCCATTTTTTTTTTCAGGAGGAAGCGTATGCTCATCTCCCGATCTCGACGGATCGAGACTCGGTACATCGCCACAAATAAATCGTTTCTTAGCACGGGAACCTCCAGATGGTTGTGAAAAGGTATACTTTAACATTTATATTTATACAAATCAAATTATATGTGAAAAACATAATATGAAAACTTTATTCATGTAATCCAGGTGAACTTGAAAGCTGGCGACGGCGCTTACTCGGAGTCCGTATCGATGATGAAGCCGGCGCCGGCGGTGACGGGGTTCACGCTGCGGCCGTCGCTGGGGTCGGCGTTCCAGCCGCTGCAGCCGGCGCCGCCGCCCTCCCCGCCCGCCTCCGCCCCGCACTGACCTGTCCCCGCCCCGCCCCGTCAGGTATACCACGAACATGATCTAAGTTGATTAAACTTCATGTGGCTGACGAGACATATTCTGTCCTTCCGAGTGTTATATTATTTACGGCGAAAATATCGTCGTTAAAGCGACTTTTGAAATATAATTCTTCTGATGATTCTTATGTATAGTATATGTTTGTAAAACCGTGGCAATAAGACTAATTTAAAATATCACCTCTTCATTGTATTCTTTGTCTAAACTGCTGTAATAGATGTACGTACAAATTAATTACATGTATATTTGTAATGCCATTGTTCAGCAGTATCGTTTTTAATAGGTAAATATGAAAATATTTGTACAATCAACCAGATATTTTTTGTGCAATAAACCTAATGTAAACAGCTAACAGCACCATCACATTTTCAAGACCATATTTACAATTCTCCAACCTTGCTTTAAAATGTGTTGTGTTGTGGCATCTTAATTCTTATCATTCATAGTATACTATGTACCTGCACACATTCGATACTTTAATAAGAAAAGGCAGTCAGTTACTTTAGCGATCCGATTTGCTATCTACCACAACCGTGGATTTTTGAGTGACTGTAAAAATTTTAATACTTGGTACTGCATCCTCCAGAGATCATAGTGTCATCACCAAAGACTTTTTAATATTGACTTGAAATCTTTAAACCCTGATATGTAACCGACCGCTAATGCTATGAAAAGTATCTAGTGTACGCTGGACCTACATCTCGAATATGTTGTGACAATAATATTCATTGATTGAAATTTCTATTTGGAAAGTTATTGATGACGACACGATATTGTATTGAAACCGTTGACGCTGAGAATATAAAATTGTTTGTCAATTTTCAAACTAGAGTGAGACTAAATATTCCAAATATTAAATCCATCTGACATGCTTTTCGGAAAAAATTGTGTATCCAAATAAAATAACCAAAGCCATTTAATTACAGCATTAGATTCATAACCTATTTTCACAGCACACAATAGTTTTTTTCTGATACTGTATTTAATAACTCCAATAGGTAGTAAGGTTCTAAATTTCTAAAATAATATTTGAGCCCTTACTACTCCAGCTTAATTTGATGACATGACTGGATATATATTTGATCTCATTTTATGTATTATTTAAAATTTTAATTATGTACATAACACTACATCTTGGAAACATACAACTTTAAAGTGTTATAGTATAATAATTTAGTGACTTTAATTCTCAAAATAGTTTTTCTATAAAATTTTCTGATTGATGATTTAAAATGACTGGACCAAATTTCTGCGGCCAGGTCGCAGTTATGTCGGTCGCTGGAACGATTTTCTAATGCAAAGAGCTTTAAATTGTGGGATTTGATGAAAAGAGAATGTAAGAAAATAGACTGAATTTTTAAACTTTACTCATACGTTGATACAGGTATCTTGACTTAATTCGTTATGTAGTAATAGTATCGAAAGTGTCTAGCGCTTGTACCTATTGTATCCTTACAGCTCACATCACAATGGTTTGTAATATGTATTTAATTAATTTCATGTTTGTGTTTGTAAAATATAAAATTCCACTTGTCGTGTCAGTATCTGTATCAGGTATTATGGGTAGGTAATCCATGAGGTATTTATGTTTTTATCATTTTTTTAAGGATGTGCGGACCATGCCGGTTGGATCTCTCATTTTGGCCAAAATGCATTTTTATCATCGAGACTGATAATGTAGTATGTTGACAACTTACACATAAACATAGTTAGATCTGCTTTTGGACATACGCAATTATTTTTTAACCTTTTGTAAATTTCGACGGCAAATATGTATATGTATATTATATATATATTTTAGAAGGCTCATCTTTGGAAATATATAGAATTTTAAATCTTTGTCATTGCTCAAATCAAATTTTTTATAAAGAGCCACCCAAATTTAAAAAATTAAAACTTAGTGGACATATTACATATTTCCATTTGCTGATTTAAATTTTAAATAAGTATCTATTGATAAATCAATAAATGAATGTGATAATGTAACAGGATCGTTCGAATCTGATTGTCGATCGCAGCTTGACAACTTCATGTACTGATAATTACCAGTGCTTTTATTAATTCATATAATGGCCATGTTTACACATGTTGCACAAAGTATACAGTATCCATGAGTTGTGAAGTATTACCGAAGGTGCTGAGTAGTGAGTGATTGTAGGTGTGTACAAAGTAAGAGACTTGTGACAAATAGAGCAGGGTGTTTCGGATGCGAACATTTTGTATACGCGATGTAATTTGATGGGAGATATCAAATTGATTTATGTATGACAAACAGTGAAATCAATAGCCCAATGCTATGAAACGATTTAAATGATGTACAAACTATTAATTTTTCTTTGAATAATGTATATTTAAAATTATTATCATCATACCATGCATGCCACTTATAAAGTCACCAATTGTTTCACATATTTAATAGTATTAAATATTTTGTGCAAAAACATTATTATGGAAGAGAAGCCGAGCCAGTATTTAAAAACCGGATTTCTGTGTAAAATGTTTCTGAATAAGTGCAATATAATATAATAGTTATCCATTTACGATATACATCTTGAGAATATACGATAAATTTATCGTAATCTCTTTGTACATTTGACTGTAAACATTTTCATTTATTCCTTGGCTTAATTCAAGGTGTAAGCTTTGTGGTCATGTTTGCATTGCTTCCTAACAGCTTCCATGTCGCTTCTAGACTCACACTTGGAATCCAAAACAATATTATGCTTTACTAATAATATTAGACTTATGTCACAGGTCCAGGTTGTAATTTAGAATTATGTAAGCCTCTCCCAATGTCGTTACCTAATTTAAGATTTAGTGAAGTGACCCGAAAAATATTAGCTGAGAATAAATGTGTGCTATAAAATGGTCCCCTTACTGACTATTTAATTTAAAGTATTCCACTGAAATGTGGACATGGGACCCTAAATAAAGATGTTTAGTGCCTCCAATATATTTTAGCAACCTGCCTATAAACAGAACAATCTCTGAAACATCTTTATATAGGATCTTCAAATGATTTCAAAGTACATAAAAATATTTTTATATGTTCAGGGTAGAAGTCATGCAAGTTGTAAAAAGTAAAAGTAACTTAGTTAGGTCCTTAGATTTGATAGCTCTTTATAGATGGTTAATATTATTTTAAAGTTTGCTTTTAGATGAATGATAAGTTTGTAATTTTTATTACTATGATATTAGATTAAATACTAACATTTAAACTAAACCAAAAGTGCCCATTGAGATAAGTTTATAATACATGCAAGCCTTTTGTTTGGCATTTTGTTGAAGAATAATGTTTAGGCAACAAAATTAGGAAATAAGGAAATTATCGACGGATTGTTGAGTTTTAGTTATCTAAAATTGTTGAGGTTTATTAATAAAAAAATCATTTAGTTTTTTTACTTGCAGTGCACAGCAAAAGGCTTGTTTAGTTAGAGGCATTAATTAACATCAATATTAATAGTATCTTAAGTAATAAATAAGAATGGTTTTATTATAGTTTTGTTTCAAAGAAGAAATTCTAATTACTATTTTTGTTTCCAATATTTTATCACTTATCTGTTTTCACTGTAATGTATCTTGCTGTATTGCAGACATATCCAATATACAGACTGATTTAAAGTATTTTTTTCATTATACCTCTTGATTAGGTTTTACTTAGTACTTGTTTGATCTTTTGCTATAGCTTAAAAATTGATATTATAAACCTATAAATGATGACGACTCTGTTGTGCTGACGACAGCCACGACGCCGATATGGTCAAGGTACAATGAGGATGTGCTTTCGGTGTAGGAAATCATAGCATGGTGGTAGGGTACTTTGTAGTACCCGACTGGCTGGCCACCACTCTTAAGTTGAAAATCTGTGGCTAAACACCTACTAGGCTTTGTGTGCTTACCACCTTCGGCTACATAAGATTGTGGTCAAACACAGACCTATAAATCAATACATACGGTAAATTTGCACAATAGGTCAAATTTATACTTAGATAAGTATTTTATAAAGTCAGCGTGAGCGAAGCCGTGGGCGAAAAGTTAGTAATAAATAATATTGTTCCTCGGGTACTGCTCCAAGTACTGACCATGCCGTGACAGTCAGGACCATGCCCGACGTTACGTTCGGTGTTCGGACGAGAACCGGTGTTTTCAAAGTGGTATGCACGTTGGCGAACTAAATTCAAAAGTTGAACTCATTACAAGTATATTTAATCATCACTTGTTTCAATCTTATAATGTATATTTCTTTGCACTTATAAATAGGTAGGTACCTACTATAAAGTATAATTTACAAATTTTATATTATAAACAATAGCCTGCGCGCTGCGGAGCGAACAATTCATTCAAATGAATGCGTTCCTGGTCATCTATAAAATCAGAAACTTTATAGTAACTTTTCCTACATAACTTCTGTTTTATTATCTTCTTGAATCTACATACAGATAGTTCTTAGATTTCTTTGGGTACCTACTTTGTTATGGAAACGTATACATTGCCTTTGAAAGATTCTTCTACTTTGCTTAGCCGAGTTACAGGTACAGCAAGTTTGTGCTTATTTCTAGTGTTCAAACTATGAGTGTCGCTGTTTTTAGGAAAGTTATGTATGTTTTTACGAACATACCTAATTAGATTTTCATATATGTACTGTGACGACACTGTCGTTATATGAATGGATTTAAACTTATCTTTATAAGAATATCAATACGATGTCGGCACCACTACCCCAAGGGAGGATATTAATACTATAAATTACTCTCAATTTACCTTCAAAAACCTAAGTTTGACGCAGTGGCGTAACTATAGTAACTATACCATCTGACTCTGAGGCCCGTGGCAAATTCATTGCTGGGGTCCCAGTAAAAGTCGTCATGTTGTAATTTAATTTTAATAAATCACTGAAGTACATAGTATTTTTTTATTACTTTGTATAGGCTTGTGTTTGACCACAATCTTACCATGATAAGTGATGATGTGGCCGAAGGTGGTAAGGATACAAAGCTAGAAGAAACTGGCTCTCACATGCAGCTGTCGGAACACACCAATAGGTGTTTGGTGACAGATTTTCAACTTGAGGGTGGTAGGTAGGTGATGTTAACAAAATGCGGGAATTCCCCGAGCGTCACTAGCTCGCCCGCGCCACCAAAGTTCAACAAAAAATGAAGCAACCAATGGATGCGTTCTAAAATTGATCCTTTTGTTATGAATGCGTTTAATTCTTAATAATTTATTTGAATTTGTATATTAATTATGGTCTTTAGTTGTCTAACTGAAGATTTTATGTATGTACCTACTTATATAAAATTTGCACAAATAACAGCTTGGGCAAAAATGCTTTTATATTGTATGTCTGTCCGTCGGATGTCCGGCTGTTGCTCAACTGATGCTCGTGAAATTTTGTGAGCAGGTTCGATAATTATTAGCTTTTTGCACCTTTAAGCTAAGCGCACATTATGGCGGGACGGAACGGGCCGCATCGCAACGGTCCATACGAAAGAGAGGGTAGTACCTACTACTAGCCTTTGTCTACCTATGGCCGTTGCGATGCGGCCCGCCCATAATGTGCGCTTAGCATATTCTTAACTTTTACTAAGTTAAGAAACTATACTCATACACTCACACCTCCCCGCTTATATATCTTTGCAATGTCAACAATGTAACATTCATCATCTATGTCTCAATACTACCATCACATTCATGAAAAAAAATTGAATACAAGAAAATATGATATTTAATTCACTACATAGTAGGTATTGTAATTTCAATTAATATTGTAAACTTCGTTTTGTTTGTATATCATCTAACAATATTCTAAGTTCTTCATCTTCAAATCTTCCCTCCAAAGATGGTATTAATGCTTTTGCTTCTTCTGGTGTTTCTGGGCACAAATTTGCTAAGCTTGCTACTTCAAATTTATGAAGTTTTTTTGATTGAAGAAGGCTAAAAATGATAAATAGCGAATGCATTATCATGAATATATTTTTGAATTAATTTTTAATTGATTCACAAATTAGTATTACAGGACTTATAAAAATATCCTGCCTGTATGGCATACTAAGGATGATGGTTTGAACATGGACAAATGGGAATGAGCATTGTGTAGCAAGCATGAGTAAAGCAATATAAGAATTGTTATTAAAACCATCATCAGGCAGATCTGCATTCTGATTCTATGGTGCAATGTTCATTACATGGCCTTATAAGAAGATCAACCAAGTTTACAAAGGATAACGGAATTCACATATCAAACAATGCATAGTCATTCTGGTCTATGGATGTCCTTCATCTCATGGACACTATAAAAATAAAAACTGTGGGACATTATTCCTCACACATGGCCATCTTATATATTATCATGTTATTGAATTATGATGCCTGAAGCCAGGTGCATACAGGACTATAGTGTATATATCATGCTCCAAAGTCCTATATCCTTAAAACCCTGAAAAAATGTTTCTTCATCTAGACAGTATGAATAATGGTACCATTAAGAGACTACTCACTTCCTAACAGCAGCAATAGTTTCCTTGTTCTTGAACTTTTTGAACATGTTGGTGTAGGTTAAGGTTTTCATAAATACTTCTGAGAATTCTTGTTCCTCCTCTGCAGATTCATTTTGAGCTTTTCTGTGTTCTAACAACATATCCACTTCGGATATAAGAAGTGTCTCAGCATTTTCAAATTCTGAAAGGATAGAATGTTCATTGATCATTTAGAATGAGTAAGAATACATATATATACAACAACACCTAAGTACAAAACAGGATCTTTACTAATATAATAAATGTTTGTTAAGTTTTGATCGCGGAGATAGACATAATTATGATACTTTGTACGAGAACACCGGTGAATCCTCAGGAGTCAAGCCCAATCCACTTTTACCTCAGATAACAAACAAAATATTAATGAAATTAACAAAAATACATGTATTATACCCTTGGGGAATTGAAGATCTGCTGCATCTTCCTCTACTACATCTTGTATCGGTCCAGACATTTTACATTATTTATCAGCTTTCTATATTGATGGAAGTAAAAAAAGTACGACTTTTTTATTAGCTGCAGTAAAATGACACATACTGTCATTTCGTAAAATATAGTGATGGGACACAATTCATTCGAATGATGACGGTGAAAACTTGATTCGAATGAGATTCAATGTTGATTCGAACTGTCGTGTTGATTCAAATCATGATTTGTACCCTATCCTTCCTATTCTATTCTGCTTTCCTCCTTCCTTCCTTCCTATACTCCTATGCTTCCATCCTATCCTACTAATATTATAAACGTGAAAGTTTGTAAGGATGTACGTTTGTTACTCTTTCATGCAAAAACTACAAAATGGATGTGGCTGAAATTTGGAACATAGGTAGATTATAATTAGGATTAACACATAGGATACTTTAAATTGCGGTATTCCCATCGGAATGGGATTTTCGTGGGTGAAACTGTGGGGCACAGCAATTAGGTCTATAAAGTATTCGAAAACGTATCTAAGTATATTTTTATCTATTAAACGATTTTATTGATTCGATCAACGTATAAATTTGTATTGATTCGAATGTATCAATCAATTCGAATCAAGTGCTTATTCGAGTCATGGTTCGAATTTTCACCGGGTTGTTCGAATATTCATTTTTGAATAGAGTCTCATCACTAAAATATTGCCACACTATCTCTAATAGTGATGAATTAAAATGCAATGAAACATCGTTAAGGCAATGATAATCAACCGTAACAAACTAACTTTGTATTGATCGGATAAAAAATTATATTGTTGTAGTTTTATTCACAGTCTTGCTACATTTATGGTTCAAAACACGATTTTTACAGCTTTACTCTATCATTATAATACGAAGACAGGCCGAAAACACACAAAAAACATGTAGAATATAGACAATGAATGCATGTATTTATAAGAATTTGTTCACTTCACTTCCTGTTTAAATGGCATGTGTGATGTTATTTGCTGTGGTTGTTTGTCACTTTACCTCTGTTCTGAGTGCAACAAATTTATTTTTTTAACTGTGTGAGGTTTTTAAAAAAGCGCCCATGTGTCCCTTTAAGTGCAACAGAAAAAAGCCATGGTAATGAAGCTGTACAAGTACGTGTTTAATGAAGGATCTGCGCAAGTCGATAAAAACATTGAAGTTCCTAAAAAACACGCATTCATTTAATTTAATTTCACTCGTGCACTTGTATTGTACAAAGAGCCATTATATCTTTATTAGACAAAACGCCAACAACTTCATTCAATAAAACTCTAAATACACTGATTTCATGAAAATAAAACGAAAAAGCAACGTCACTTCGCAAGTTCGCGCCAAAAAGTCCTATTATGCTTCGTAATCCATGAATTTTATGGAAAATTCTTAAAAAAACTAGGGAAAAACTAAAATCTTAAGTGGAAACACTTTACACTGCTGTCTTACTCTATAACATAATCGGTGTTATTACAAAAAACTATATAAAACCTAGTTTAAAACCAGGTACTAAGCTTAGACCACGTTTTGTAATAAGACCGAATAGGTCTATTATTTTACTCTTTGCTCTATAATTTGTGATGTGACTGAGGATGTGACCATCTCTACTACAGTCCGTTCATCATAACTTGTCCCCTAACCTTTATGTTGGCACTATTGACAATACAATGCATGTGACAACAATATAATGGAATCACAGGGCCACAGACTAAGTAGAGATACTACGTATCAGGGCTACGAACTTTTAAACGAGGGGACTAGTTATGATGAACGGACTGTACTGTGTGTTTGACAATATTTGACATTGACAATTGTGACGTACGTAACCTACCTACCTAACCTATTATGAATGAGGGAATGATCGACCAAAACAAAAATAAAACAATCCATAGTTTTGTATTATTCAAATAATTTATTTACATTAGCATGTATAGATTTAATTTTACTAAAATTAAATAATATTACGTTGGTTTTTGAATAAGGAGTCCAAAATAACCTACATAAAAGTTTGATACGAAAGTTTTCTTGACAAAAGATGTCTAAAACACCTACTAAAAGTGCAGAACTCTCTCATTTTATCGCTAAAGGTAATGACTCTAACTTTTGAACTAAAAGAGGTTTATGACTGGTGTTCTTTTTAACGTGAATAACCCTCAAATTTTAGTTAGGAACTAGCTGCTCCCCGCGGCTTCACCCGTGTTCCCGTTATGAAAAGTAGCTTAAATTACTCCTTATAAAATCAAATATCTGCCAAAGAAAGTCAAAATCAGTCCAGCTGTTCGGAAATTAGCCAGACTAAGACCAGAATCAAACAGACAGACAGAATTTTAAAAGATTTATCTTTTGTTATTACCGTATATACTTTCATATGCATGTAGTAAAAAGCTGTTATTTTGACATTACAAAGAGACACTTTAATTTTATTTATTTGTATTTGTATAGATAGATAGATTTCATAGTTATTTAGACAAAGGATTTATATATTAGCCTTAGTAAGATTATACTAAGTATATATATATATATATATACAATACAACCAAACATATACTCGTAGGTATTTTTCTATGGTAATAATTCTATTCTATTCTATACTTCATTTCAGAAATTTTGTCTCCTAATAAAGATTATCCTGGTATCTCGAAGACTGTTTTTTCACATGTATCAAACTTACACAACTTATTAAGCGACTGGATGAAAGTCAGAGATAAGGGTGTGAAGTTGTGTAGAGTTATAACATGTTTGAAATTACATGATTGTAGCGATGATTATTATCCACATCAACTGAAACCAGTTATGGAGAATTTATTGGATGCTTTAGACAGCTTTAAAAATATTGTAGAAGGTAAGAGGTTTACCAGAAAAACTAACTCTCAAGCTTAGATGAAAATAAAAATCTACCTTGAGTCATTATTTTTTTTAAACTTTGTATAGGCTTGTGTTTAACCACAATCTCAGTATGGTAAGTGATGATGTGGCTGAAGGTGGTAAGCATACAGCCTAGAAGGAATTGACTTTTATGTGCAGCTGCCGGAACACACCAATAGGTGTTTGGTGACTGATTTTCAACTTGAGGGTGGTAGCCAGCCAGGCGGGCAGGTACTATAAAGTAACCTACCACCACCATGCTATGGTTTCCTCATACCACTTTTGTCAATTTTGTTACAGGTGTAAGCATTTTAAAAGATCAATTAAAAGCTCTTGCCAAATTACAGCCTACAAATGAGCCAGTGATATTAACTTGGTGTGCTACTCAAATATCAAATAATATAGACAACATATACACTTCACTGCTCAAAGAATATAAGCTGAAACGAGTTGTTATAGGTAAAATTCAGTAAAGTCCATTTCATTTATTTTTCTATTCTTAATTCTAAGCATAATATCCAAAGTGAGTATTTTGAGATAGCATCTTTTCAAACCTATGTTTGTCCAAACACTACTACAACCAATAATGGACCCACCCATATTTTTTCACAATTTATCCCATACTCATGACTATCCTAACTTAGTTTTAGAACAGATGCCATCTAAAACTAGTATTTTTTATGTATGTATGTACGTACATGTATGTTATGTAAGAACATACACCAATTTTCTAATATTTAATAGATAATTCCCATAATATTTTAACTATTTGAAAAGGGAAACTCTGGAGTTGCTACTATTTTAAAGTAAACAAAATACCAAGAAGGCCAAACTGTCAATTGTGACAAAGACCTAACAAATAAAATAAATGAATACTAAGTAAGTAATTGTTGAAATTTCAGAAAACATTGCACATTGTAGGGACGAGAAGCGTATTGAGGTCTATGTTAGTTCCTGGGAATTTGAAGCCTATTTCAACATGGAGTCACATGCATATCTATTTGCTGAAGTAGGCCTGGCTGCAATTTTGTGAGTGATGTCTATTATATTTTATGTAAATAAAACATATTTTATTTAACTTTCATATACATTCTTATAGTTGGGTAAGTGGGTACATTGGATGAAGGTCTACTAAAAAGAAAACCCTTGTTTGAGGTGATCATTTTAAGGGGCCAATAGTCAAAGCTTTATAGTTTCGTCATGTATGTCTGTCTGTTTGTCACAGCCATATTACTTGCAGATATTATACAGAAAGAACTAGTGACATTCCCATAAATTACTTTTTTTATATAATTTTTCCTACCTCGTTAGATCCTACCAAAGACATTTAAAGTAGGTACCTATTGGAATGGCAACTGAGTAGGTCTGAACTGAATTGTGGGATCTACCTACATGCTATTATGCGAACATGAACATTATCGCGTGCTAATATTTTTTTTTATTAAAAGGCATTAGTTACAAGACTATGATCCTAAGCATGTTAATTAATTTGTCCGGTTTTTAGTTTAAGTACCCTATGTGTAGAGTGCTTGAGTGGGGTGAATGCTTATCGCATTCCTGTTTCACTTATTTTATGCTTTATTCGTCGCAAAATATGAACCACACAATATACATAAATTGGGGGTATGAAGGTTATACATACCCCCAATTGAATGAATGATACCTATTATTTACCTACCTACTTAATATTATAAATGGGAAAGGTTTCTGTGGATGTATGTAATTCAAATTCTTTATTTCAGACGTTGTCCATATTTAAAAGATACAAATAAAAAAAAAACATAACAATATTCAATTTAGATATTAGATTAAGATTAGATTTATATTACAATCATCAATACAAATAACTTATAAGCTTTAAAAAATTAAGTTAAAATCAAACTATTGAATATTCACCTTGCCTACAACATAGGGCGAATGCTAGCTAGAATACTATTACTATTTACTATTTTCTTACGCACAATGGCTTGAAAGCCATCGGCCCGAGCTTCAGCAAACATTCCAGATGCACTGCAGAAACGGGGCAGCCCCAGCAGCATTCTAAAGCCATTATTAAATTGTACACGGAGGGCGTTGTATGCTCGCATCGTGTACCTACACCACAAGCTGCATGTATATAACGAAGTGCAGTATGCTTTGAATAGCGTTATTTTTACATCTCTGGTACATCTGGCGAATCTTCGAGCCAGCATACAGCACCTCACAGCCATCACCCTACGTTCTCTGTCTATGTCAAGATCATCAGACAAATTTTCAGTGACTCAGTGCCCCAAGTAGGACTTAAAGGCGCTGACGCTGTTAATACTAGTGCCGTTTATAATAACTTCTGGTACATAATAGGGACACTTACTACCTGCTTTAAAGATCAACAGTTCACATTTATTTGCACTGTACTTGAGGCCGTGAGATGCCGCATAGGTTTCGCAGATGAACAGCAGCTTTCTCAGCGCACTGATTGATGGAGCCAGCAACACCATATCATCTGCGTAACTGATATTGGTAATACACTTGCCATCAATTGAGCACTGCCACTTGCCATCAATTCAATCACGCCGTAATGGCTGAACAGATTTACTTAGATGAAATTTGGTACACAGATAAAATAAAACATGATGCTTTTTTATCCCGGGAAAACATTAGATCACTCGGGAATACGTAAAACCGCGGGGCTGAAGCTAATGATTTTGATCTTTAAGTCTATTTGGCCAAGAACTGTGGATCGTCTTTATGCAATAAATTAGAAATATTATTAATTAAGACCTTGACATAACAATATTATCTATACTCCTACATCTATACAAATAAATAAAATTGAAGTTTCTGTTTGTAATGTCAAAATAACAGCTTTTTACTAAATGCATATGAAAGTCTGTTTTTTTTTACTTTGAATATGCTTGTGTTTGACCACGATCTCACTATGTTAAGTGTTGATGTGGCCGAAAGTGGTAAGCATACAAAGCCTAGAAGGAACTGGCTCTCAAGTGCAGCTGCCGGAACACACCATTCGGTGTTTGGCGACAGATTTTCAACTTGAGTATGGTAGCCAGCCAGGCGAGTACTACAAAGTACCCTACCACGCTTACGGTAGTCATGCTCACTTTGAGGCCTTTGCTTGCGGCGGCGTCGTGTGGCGGGTCGCTCACTTCCCTACAATATGTGCGAGGAGGGCGATGGCTGCCACATGCGTCATACTTGTGAACAGGTGCTGCTTGTGGGGGCTGGTCTGCTTAAATTTGCTATCTATTTATTAACTAAGTCACTCATCATTTTGTTTCTTTTTTTTTTTTGTTATAACACATATATTGTCAGTGAGACTAGATAAATAATTTAATGTAATAAATCTGAGTTGGTTTAAAAAGAGTAAGTGCTGAGTTTCTTGCCGGCTCTTCTCAGTAAAAGCTACCTTCCGAACCGAGCGTTAGAGTCAGACTATTCATAAGTGCTTGTGAAGGCCTATTTGAATAAAAAATATTTTCATTTTCATTTTTTCACCGTGCTATGGTTTCCTCACGATGTTTTCCTTCACCGAAAGCTCAAGCTAATTGTAGGATTCGAACCCACGACCTTCGCCGCGGCATCCGGCGTCACTACCACTGAGCTATCATCGCCCGGTACTTTTAACAAAAAGTTTTAAAAATGTTGTCTGTCTGTCTTTGGTTACTAATCTCTGAAACGGCTGGACTGATATTGACGGGACTTTCACTGGCAGATAGCTGATGTTATAAGGAGTAAAATAGTAATGTAAATACTTCTACTATACCGGGAACGCGGGTGAAACCGCGGGAATAGCTAGTATTGAATTATTCGCCTCGCTGCCCGTGATTCGTCGTCTGTAGGATAAGTTACATGCGGGACTTTGCAGGAACGAAGCACTCCGTTTAACATTTCATTTCAATAGGTAGGGAACTAGGGACAACAATAATGGTATCATGTAGAGGTAGTATTTGAATCATTTATTTTTAACATGATCTTATATTATACATATTATCTTAATATTATATAAAAATTCCCGTGTTACAATGTTGGTCGGCGATGAACTCCAAAACTACTTATCCGATCTAAGCGTATTTTATTTTTAAATGTGTGATTTGTTCCAACAAGATAGGATAGTTTTTATCCCGATTATTTCTGCTACAATATAGCTGTTCACCGCGGTTTCAGCCGCGTTCCCGGTATAAAAAGGTATACATATTGTACGAGTATTACCACGGAATAGGTAAATAAGGATGGAAAAGTAATGTGGGCGTGGCAAGCGCGCCACAATTCGATCAAGTTATGATTCGAAAATCATAACACCGCGTTTAGTGCGCTTCGTACTACTTCGGAGATCAGAGCTCTGCTTTATAATGCCGTGTTGTGCAATCATAACTTGTAAGACAAAAAGTCAGACCTCAAGTATAGAGCGAGGAGGTATATCTTTCCATCGGTAAATCAAAAATAACATTTAATTACTATATTATTTGTAAAAAACAAAAAATATACTGATCAATATGAAATTCCAAACATTAACAACATTATTGCTACAGATAAAAAAAAATATACATTGCCCGATGTGTACTCGCTTAATCAACGCAATGACGAAGTCCGCTTGCGATGTACTGCATGCATTGCGTCCTCTACACTTCGACCATTGACATTGCTCGGCGCCATTTTATCGATAGTGAGGTGACCATGTTGTTGAATAAAATCATCGATAGAATTAACTTTAGTTAATTAATATTGTACTGTGTCAACTGTATCTTCTGGACTGAAAGAGACTAGACCTCACGACACAGGGAATCCTAGTGTGAGGTCTAGGGCTTCTACAAAAATTTGTTTATTTTATGTTTTGGCACAATAAAGATATTTTTAATTTTTATTTTTATTTTAATTTTTAACTATATTTACGATTGACAAAGATAATTTTTGAATTATTTTGTATTTATTTAATGATAGTATATTTTTAGTGGTACACTGGTCCTAATACAAAATTGGAGCGAGGGCCTTCCCAACCTTATTTACCTATTTCGTAAAACCTAATGAGGCGCATTACACTATCAATATTATCACGATATCGTCATATTACTGATAGTGTAATAGGCCGTATCGCAATATCGTGATAATATCACAGAATATCTGGAAATCTTGAAATCCGCGATACTAAGGGGGCGTGGCTTCAATAATATTGAAATGTAAGCGCTTGTCAGTATTTGCTTGCAGCCATGTCGGAACGATGTCAGAGTAGTGAAGATGATGAAAAAATAATGTCAAAAAGTTAAATTAAAATCAGCCATGAAATGCGGAAGATAACAAGCATTTTAAACTACTAATTAGACAGAGAGATCCGACATGATTTGTGACGTCATTTAACATTACGACCATTAAAACTCCATACCTACGAAATTCTGTTTTACTAGAAAGAGTTAGACAAATCTTTGATGGCTTTTATATCTTAGATATTTTTTCTGCTGTTTCATATGAATGAGCTTTTATTATAGTAAAAATCATGCATATTCCCAATTGGTGTATCGTCCAAATCGCCGCACAAGATCATTTCTCGCGTAATGTTCAAATGAGAACCTATATTAATTTTGCTTTAAAATCTAGTCTTTCAATCAACGCTTTCTCACGTTTGATTTTTTAAGCGCATGCGATACTATTATCCATTTCACACGACATCACTCCAGTAAAATTCGATGACATACTGATGATATAACATCATCGTTGACAATGTAATAGCCCAATTTCAATACTTGCGATAATTGGATCGTGATAATATTGACAATGTAATGCACCCCAATGAAAAGTCTACTATAAAAAAATATCGATAAATATGGGTACATCTCTAACTGGAATACCAGTAAATAACATATTTAAGTAATTGTGCAATTTATATTTTGTCAGTTATTTTATAGTAGTTAAACAATCCAGCATTATTCATTATTTATTTTCCTTAATAAATATTTTGCACACCACATTCAGTTATCAGTTTTTAATATTTATTATTTATTCTCTTTTTTTTCTAATTTTGCACAAAAGTATGCAAATGTCACTTAATTGGCAATAATTACTGTGACGTCAAATATTGCAAGATTTCACAAATTATCAAAACCATCCTTATTATCATTCGCCTAAGCTTTGTTTTTAATAGTTGCCATTATCGTGCAAACATGACCAATGACTGTTAAGTTATGTATGTATTGCAAATATGACATGTCGTGTAAGTGTGTGCAGCCGGCGACAGCGGTTCTAGTACAAAAGTTCCTCAAAGGCCTTTTCAACCTTATTTACCTATTCCGTGAGTATTACCTACCTATCTATACATCTTGCGAGCGGGACAAACCGGACAAAGTTCTGAGGCAGTCAAATTTTCATTAGGAGCTCGCCTCGGAGGCGGTAGGACAGCGCAAAAATCTACCATGATCTTTTAAGGCTAAAGCACATTACTGCTATATCTCGTCGCATCGCCCTGTCTGACATTTCAATATAAATAAATGCGTAGCGATTCACCGCGACCAGCCTGAGGCACATAGTTAGTAGGTAGGTAAGTATTCTTTGTCTGAAGTGTGAGTGGCCGCTTACTTCTTATATGAATAATACTTATATTACATAATGATTAGGTATTCAAACAAGACACGAAATGGCGGAGTATGGCGTTACTATGGCAACTTAACGCCAAACAAATGCTTGAACTTGAAATAGGATTGTACAATGATGTTATATGTTACTGTCGTAACTAGATTAGCAGTGCACTGTCACGTTGCCACTTCGCATATGCCTGCAGGCATATCTACCATAGTTCCCCGCTTGACGTCAAGTGTCCCTGCCACACTTTGACGTAATTAGTATGACGGTAGAAGAAACGAGACACACATGGTTTTCAAAGCTACGTATTTGAACTCGCAAGTGGTGTTATGTTTAACTGAGAATTCTTTGTATGACGGTGCCACTCTAGTATTTATAAGCTCATTGGCTTTGTACCTTACAAATGAACTAGCCTATGTACATCATTAAAAAATATATGTACCTCCTACGTATAAAAATGTTACTATAATCCAGCGCAGCTAGGGGATTTTCATAATGCCATGATTTCATTTCGCTCATGCGGGGAATCGTTGCATGTAGGTGTATACTTATTTTGTATGACATGACAAACTGAAAACGCATCCGCGTTCAGGAATTTTTAGCTTTGTTACTCCGCAGAACGGAGCGCGTGCCGTGCGGGATAGTGTGCGATGCGCCTTAGTTATGAGCTGTCGGTAAAGGAAAAGGTGTTACTTGGTAGGAGACTTTGTATTACTCTCCTAACTATCACACCAATGAATATCATCTCCTTCTAAAGGCGGAGAACGAAAGAGGAAACAAGTGAGATTAAATTCCAAGGGATAAACCTTGATAGACTTTGTAATTGGAAGTCACTCGTATGCTCTGTGCCAAATTGAATCGTTTTGTGTATGCTCTCAGAAAACTCCGATCTATATTTGATGAAAAAACGGTATGTTGCCATGTATGTCAGTTTTAAGATTAATACTATTTGGGTTTTTTTCTTTTTTTTTACCACATTGTCAAACATTGCAAACAAGCATACGGCCCGCCTGATATATAAACAAAGCGTTTACGCCTACAAAAGAGCAATATGTTGTGCTGGTCCTTGATTCATGCATCTCAGGCCTCTGATACGATGACATTAGTATCCATGTAAAATTACATTAAAATTTCGGTATTTGTTAAAACTTCTTCCTTATACCGTTCCCACCCGGGATCAGATATGATTATATGTTTACTGTAGAACTTCATTTACAAAAACTACTGTAAGTACTTACTTAAGTATGTCATGTGTGTAAATAATCATCTGTCTACCTAAGGAATTGCGAGAGATTCCATTTATATATTTCAAGAACAATCTTTGCAAATGGCTTGTTACTAAATATTTTTAAAAGTAAGTAGTACATTGAATTATAATTATGATTATGTATGGGTAGTATGGGTAGTTTATGAAGTTTGTCACGAACTTGCACACTGAATCCCAGTCGAATATGTGTGTGTACCTTATAGTTTATTAGATCAAGACCTTTACTGACCATATTCTGGCAAATAAATTATATTTCATTTCATCAACTTGTGACGTCAAAGTCTATGCCGCCATAGTAATTTGTATCGACCGTTTCAACATACACATAATTTAAAACATATTTCGAAAAAAAAACACAGCCTAAACATGTTAAAAAAATGTTCCATAATTATTTATGGTAGGTATAAAAGTAACAAAACAAAACAAGTACTGGGCGACTAAAAAGTCACCCAGTATAATATCTATATCTTTTTTTCCTTTCACCCATACTACATGAAAATCCTTCAGTAGTTCCGGAATTGTGCGTTAACAACAAACAGAGAGAGACAGAAAATAATTGAAAAAATCGGTGGTTTATTTTAGTATAAGAAAGAATAAGAATAAGAATCATTTATTTGCTAGAGACATGGTATAAATATGTTATATAATAAATGTAGGTAGCACATCATGTTTCGTCGTTGAAACGACAGGCAAAATTATCATTTTTCTAATTATATTTTAATTAACTTAATGTTTAATGTCAAAACCATTATTAGACAAAACCAAAACCAATCGAAATAATAACAAAAAATAATTAAATTAAATTAGTAAATAAAATATAAGAATTAACAAAATTATGTCCGAGATTCTAACATTAATAACAACACAAACTGTATATCAGGCAAGTAATTTATCCTTCGTTGAGAAATTCTCCAACAGAGTAAAAACATTTGTCACGCAACCAATCAAAGAGCTTCCGATTAAACAGCCTCTGAGGGAGTTCTTTCAAAGGCTCTGGTATTTTATTATAAATTTTTATTGTCATCTGACCACAATTTTTACTATTTAATGCAGTCTTTGATAGAGGCATAAACATTTTATTGGGATATCTGGTGTTCATTAGATTACTCTTCTTAAGTTACCCCCTTTCTATTTTTATTTTTAACCGACTTCAAAAACCGAATTCTACTATTTTTTAACTGACTTCATTAACCGACTTCAAAAAAAGGAAGGTTCTCTATTCGACCCGTATAGAGACCCGACCCTTTATTCGACCCGTAAAAACTACTGATCCGATTTGGTTGGGGTTTTCGTTATTAAATGCATATTTTTTCTAGAAAGGTTTTAATGTATAATATATTCAGATCCGATTAAGATCGAATGTTGCACGTCTATTTAAACGTGGCGTGACTGTGCTGTGTGTATAATATTACCATTGGAACAAGTAATATAACTCATGGTGCCGAAAATCAATGTTTCTAATGGTGTAACTATGTAAAATTCGACACGTTTTTTGGAACGGCATTCAAAGGTTTTTCAAATCTTCTTGATTGGAATATTCAGATTTAGACAATTTTTAATTTAGGTACTATAGATATTCAGTTCTTGTATAGAATAGAATGGCTCAAGGAACCGACCTTCGGGACAGTCCTAAAATAATATTAGTATGTTTAGGTAGGTAGGTAGGTAGTTAGGTTGGTATATTTACGTTAAGTTTTACGCAAGTGGAGAGATAATAATATGAATCTCAAATAATTTTAAAAATAGAAGATTATATTTTATTTTGTGAAGTTTTCCTATGTTTATTTGATTATGATGTTTATTCTTATACATACTTATAATATCATAGTTGTTACATATTATCGTGTTTACTATTATGATATTATAATGCTAACTCAGAAGTACATACAAAATAGGAAATTACGCAAGTTAATGCAATCAAGCTAAGAAATGTTTGAAACTCAGAAATGTTTGAAATTATCGTTACACACAAATGCTTACACTTTTAAACTCTAAGACTATTGCTTCATAGAATATAATTACATTAATTTTAGTAGAACGGATTCAATTATTTTTTTTGCGATTTCAGAATTGTTAGCACAGTTGTTCATATTGATGAGTACTTTCACCCCAACACGGTTCTAGCACCCTATTTAAATACACGTAAGTATATCTAAAGCCGTATAGATTGCTATAATACACAACCTGACCCCGCGATCGGACAAAATGCAAGTACGTTGTTTGGGTTGGCCATCATGGAGTTTTATTTCCATCCTGGCTTCTGCGCGCTTCCCCGCGGTTTCACCCCGTTCCAGAGGATCTTATGTTTTCCCGCGATAAAAAGTACCCTACTTATATGGTATTTTAAAGTATGATCTATCTATTTGCCAAATTTCATCCAAATTCATTCAGCCGTTTATGCGTGATTGAGTCGCAAACATCCAACCCTTGACATATATAATATTAGTAGGATATAGGTATTTTGTATACGCTGCAAATTAAACCGTGAGATTGTGTGACGTCTGGCAAATGCCTGATTACATACCTATATATAAAATAAATATATATTTCTAAATGTTTTACGCTATCACTCATCCCGTGATGACGAAATGCGTCGAAACTCGCGTCGGCAATGTTTGCTCGCGCGTCTCGGCTGCGCGAACGCAGAAGCAGATAGCTTTATTGTTCCCTTGCTTTTGTCAACACGATATGCTCGTTGGTTCGTAGGTGGAATAGAGTAGCTCATGTATATTATTATGTTTTTGGTTTACGTTACAAAGATTCGATTATAAATTTAATTCAATTTATCTAAAACTACATAGTACCCATTCTATTCAGCTCTACCTAGGTAGAGCTACCCAATCATATAAGTATAATCATAACGTTATAAGCTGCATTTAAGTGGAAACTAGCAGTTTTTTTTTCTCGCGCGTTTTATAGCACTAGAAATAAATATTTTTGGTAATCATCGAGAATAGTTTTTTTTCGCAAAATCTAAATATCGTTCAGACGCACATTGTCTAAATCTAAATCATTTACAATAAATTTTAGCCAATCTTGAACCGTATTTCTTAGGGTTTTTAAGCCTTAAACTTCGGTTTTGGCCAGAAATCATAAAGGTCATCACATCACATTGTCACATAGGTAAGATTTTTAAATAACGTAAAAAGTTAATAACTTGAAAAATAGACCTACTGTGCAGCTCTACTCTTTTCGTTGTTCATTTTCTTTACAAGACCTATAATTTCGGTTAGCGCTCGATTTACATCATTAGTGAAGTGGTGACGATACCAACTACATTTATCGAGCTTTCTTCCTGTTAGCGCGTGTCAATTTTGATTTGTTGTCAGAGATGTAGCCGCTTAGCTTTTACACCGACTAGAGCGGTATTCGTTAAAATCTATGGTTTATCTGTCAGAATTCATCAATATCTTATATCGATTTATTGTAGTTGTAGTATGTGAATAGCACCTTTTATTATATAGATGTAATTATAGTTGTATGTTATTTCGGATTGGAAGTACATTTAAGTTTTGCACAAATTCAGCATCGTAGGCTATACAATTTCGTAATGGGTCACCTTTTGAGAGGCGCCTTCGTGCTCGACGTTGAAGGGAAAGACGATGAAGGTAAGTCACTTTATATTTTGACTAGTTGAAGAATATTTCTTAGAATCTATTGTGTATCTACTCCATAAAGTTCTTAAAATTTAATTTAATTGATAAATGCTTGTAAGTACCTAGTTGCGCAATTGAGTGATTGTAGAAGTTCCATTTTGTATTTTGTCATTAATATTACAAATTGAAATTATTTCCTTAACCATAACTATAATTATATTTTGACAACCTTTTATACATACATATATTATTTAATTTCACTTGTTAGTTTATGTGGGGCCAGTTCAACCCAACCGATTGAGCTGAAATTTTGGACACGCTTTTGGTGTTGGTGACAAATCCTTGTTTATAAAATATATATATTATGCACACCGCCGCTTCGCTTTACCTTCATTTAATTTCTATATCTTCATCGTGAGCCGATTTCTATAATGTTGCAAATCGTTATAGAATTATACATTGGATTCTTAATTATTATTACTAAGAGACATTATGTAAGTATTAGGACATATTTTGTTAAGGAATCTTTATATCAACGAAGTATTTAAGACAACCCTCTATATTTTTAAGACTTATTCTGCTCCGTGTGTTATGTGAACAAAAATATATTTTTAACAATTTTATTTGATTACTTGGTTTGCGTCATAGATGCACAAAACACCTAGTCCCTTATTGCTTAAACATGCACTCAAAGCAAAAAAAACTCAAGTTACGCGAACCACACCACGAGGTATAACGGTTTTGTTTCTCGTTTTAATTTATTACGTCAATTTTAAGCGCAAGGGATGGATGAGACTTACGCAATGTCATTTTGTACATTTTTTAGGTGAGAGGATGTTTGTTTGTGCAAATCAATGTTGCCATTTTTCTCCAAAACCACTAGTCCGATTTTGATGCAGTTTTCAGTTATGGGTTCGGGTTTGATTGTTGCACGTTCTTAGATAGATGTTACGGTGACAACTCAGCAGGGGCGCTGCAGCAAACATTGTTTGTGCAAATCAATGTTGCCACTTTTCTCCCAAACTACTAGTCCGATTTTGATGCAATTTTCAGTTATGGGGTTGGGTTTGATAGGTGCATGATCTAAGATAGGTGTTATGGTGTTAATTCGCCAGGGGGCACTGCTGTAATCAATATTTTCCTTCTTGATCTTTTGTTGTAAATACCTATATAAAATGCTGAGGGCCTGTGAAAGGTTTGTAATACATTGGTGATGGGCCTTAGATAGGTGTTATAGTGCTAACTCGCCAGAGGGCGCAGTATGTGACTAATTGAAATTGCGTTGGGTATGTAAATAAACGACACATAATAACTTTTCTATACTGCTATATATTAATTGAAATCGGGAACAGATATGGTAATGGCATGGCAGCACCCGACGGATTTTCTTTACTAATCCCGAGATAGGTTCGACTCGTCCGACCTTGACTTAGTGAAGGGTAGTAATAGTCCGGGAGGTAGCGTTGCATTTTAGGTACTGTTTTTACGCCAATCCATTGCCATATTTTTCAATAGTTCTCGAATGACTAATAAGTGAACCAAGCGTCAGCTTTGGGTGAGTGAATTGTAATTCACACACATATCTACGACTAGATACGAAGAGCATACCTTCGCGTTTGGACTTGAACTTTACTTGACTTTGAAAAAAAAAATATATATATATATATAGGGTATACATTTTATAGCTGTGCAACTATGGTAAAAATAAGATTGCTTATCATTGTTTAATTTGTTAACTGTTTAATCTAATCCAGTAAAATTTTGACAGATTTAATTGGAAACCTACCTAGACAGAATGAGGACAACTTTAAATATGCTACCTAAACTAGATTGTGCTAGTATAGTTACCTTGGCAATATGTTGACATGGCTTCTATTTGAAACCTAAATTGGGTTTGTGAAGCTGAGTAAGTTTTATTATGTATACTCGTACCTACCTATAGATGATTTGAAAAAAAAAAATATCCGATAATATAAATCTGTAGACACAGTTAAAAATTCAATGGGATTTTTTTGCAATGTAAAAAAATCCCGTCTGTCAAGAAAGTACCGGGAAACGATCAATAATACACAAAATGTTAGTTATTCATCCAAAGTTATTTTATCGCCTTCAAAGTACTTATGCTCCTTCAGAATCAACAATCAACGTCAAAGTCAAAGCCATTTATTCAGGCTATGCCCTAGGAGGGCACTTATGAACGTCGAAACTACTGAAGTTACCACAGATTCGGAAGTCGCCTTCAACTCAGAAGAACCGGCAAGAAACTCAGCAAGGTTAATTTTTTTTATATATTTAGTTTTATTTCCATTAAATATTTTACAACTATTAAAGAAACATTAATACGCATAATGCCATAAACACAAAAAAAAATAACCAATCATCAATTTTTTTTTAAACGCTTCATCCGGAATTGAGTTCAGTTCTCGCCGTGAATTCTCCTTTATGTCTTCTACCGAATGAAAACGGGTGCCACGAAGTGGTAATTTGAGTTTAGGAAAAGAAAGAAGTCGGCTGGAGCCATATCTATCTGGTGAATAAGGTGGTTGCTCGATGGTAATTGTTGTCAAATAATATTCTTTATTTACTGTTTGACTTTCCGGCAAGAATTCCGAGTGCACAAAACCGCGATAGTCAAAGAAAACGGTCAACATGACTTTGACTCGATCGAATTTGGCGTGTTTTTTTCGGTTTCGGTTTCGTTAGAAGGCGCCACTCCGAAGCTTGTTGACTAGTTTGCATGTCAAACTCGTAAACCCACGTCTCGTCACCAGTAACAATGCGTTTCATGAATGTTGGGTCGGAATTGACTCGTACTAGCATGTCCCCAGCGATTCTTATGCGATTGAGTTTTTGGAGAAATGTCAGGACTTTTATGGGATTATCCGAGCGGCAACATGTTTCATACCCAAGTGATTATTTAAAATGGTACGGATCGACTCGTGAGACACAGAAAGTTCAGCGGCTAACTCTCTCAAACTCGAATGAGGATTTCCTTCACTTTTGTGATGTTAACTTCAGTTGAAGACGTTGATGGAGGCAAATCTTCCATCAAAGATGCTGACCGGACATGGTTGTTTCGGTCGCTATTTGTGTCGGGTGGCGGGTAGGGAGCCCACAGAGGCGTGTCACCACTGCCCGGCGGCAGGCGGCGTCTGGCCTTCGCGGGTCGGATGCCGCCCTGACGGGGACCTATGGGCGGCAGATCGGGGGGTCTGCCGCCGACGCTAAGGGTCCCGTGCTGGAGGCGCCCAAGTATTCCTGAGCGCCTCAGCGGAGGTGGGGCGGGGCTTGGCAATGTGTGTTTTCATCTCCGTTGCCAAGCCCCGCCCCAAAGAGGAGGGCTCGAAAGAGCGTGCCGGCGGGGCACGCGGCTGACACTTAGCTCCGACCAAATGGCAGCGAAGGAATACGGTGGTGGTTTTAGTCATTAAAAGTCTGACATAACCCGGGCACTTCCCCCGAAAATGCCCGGGTATCCTATGAGGATTTCCCCACCTAAAAAAAAAAACCATCACATCTCGACCGCTTTATAACGCTTTGTACCACTCATAAGCACGTGATTTAGATAAAGTCGATTCACCGTAAGCCTTCTGTAACATTTTCAGGGACTCCGAACACGAAATTCCATTGGCGATGCAAAATTTAAGGCAAACTCTTTGTTCGATGTTTTGTCCAATATGAAATTCGCAATATACACTAGAATGATCTAACTAAAAACAGCACTGTATTTAATCTAAATAACAGATGCAACTCAAACTCCGCGCCAAAATGGAACAGGTGTGCCAATCTAACAACAACAAAAAAAATTGAATTTGGAACCATAAACAAATCATCCATTCCCTATACTTTTTTGACTGAATGTATACAAAGAAAGAAAGAAAAGATATGCGTCTATATTTGACCATGATCTCACGATGGAAAGTGACGATGTGGTCAATGGTGATACGACACAAAGCCTAGTAGGAACTGTGTCTCAAGCGCAACTTTTATTCCCGGGAACCCGGATGAAACCGTGGCGTTATTATGCTATTATGACTTAGATAAACCGCATGGCAAAAGTAATACAATGCTATTTTTTAACCACTAGCAAAATTTTCAGGGTGTAAGAATTTTGCAGCTTACGTGAATGGCAAAAAATTATAATACCGTGTTTATCTCCTGAAAAAAATCCACATTACAGCAAATTTATAGTGTACAGGTGTACTTACCTAATTATATTTACACAGAGTGATTTTATGTCGCTGGCAATACTTGTAGGGGTGGAAGTACTCATCAATATAAACAACTTTTACTATGGGACCAACTGTGAAATCACGAAAATAATCAGCTGTTCCATATATTAGTTCTATACCTACTTGACCAAAATGTATGAAGCTACTGTTTTATTTTACGCGATATCAGACTTGGTCCCATAGTGAAAGTTGTTCATATTGATGAGTACTTCCACCCCTGCAAGTAGGTATTGCAAGCGACTAAAAAATCACCCAGTATAGTGTACCTAATTATTTATTATATTGCAATCTACAGAGCGTATCTATTTAGTTTAGGATCAAATGCTTTGGGTAGATTCCTACTTCCATAAATACCTGTCATCTACGATACATATTTACACGTACTTGTTATAATATATCTGACAATGCAAAAAATAATTCTTCTGTTCTTTGCACATACTGATAAAGCGTAAAACAAATAATACAATCATTAATTGTTTTCTTATGTATTATGATATGAATAAAGAGGTTAGTGAATGTAGATAGGTAATAAAATACCGCTTAGTGCTTTTGTCAGTCATCGCTATCATGAAGAGTAACAGGAAAATAAGACTATTTTTTATTTTACATTTTATATAGGTAACCTTGTTGATTTAAAAACAATGTTCAAACTTATTCAATTTATCAACGAATGTAGCATATAAAGAGCCGATCTTGCATTATACTTAGATTATTACGTTAAAAGTAACATCGCAAGGTAACGCTGTTTGTTAGGTACAGTTTAGGTGACTACGTCAACTACATTAGCGCCTAATACTTCTATGATATATAATTTGATACATATTATAAGTATTCAATATTTATTTCTCCATTTTATGCGGAAATTCATACGTGCGATATGACGCGTGTCACGAATTGTAAATAAGGTTGTATTGTTATAAGATAAACATTTGTACCGATCGATCTGCGTAGGCGCGCGGCGAGGCACCATCAGTCGGTTGTTGGCAATCATCGTTAACACCACCGTCATCTGTCCCAGCCCATTTTAGAGGTTATTATTGATATAAGCTGAAATTTTGCATAGTTATACATGATTATGACACCTTCAAAGTTATCAAACAGTCTTTTCACTCCTCTTGCTCAAAAAGACCGTCATTGTGGCGTACCAGAGCGAAGAAAAAATAGCAATTCTTCCTCTAGTGTTACTTATTACTGTTTCATAAAAAAAGAACTTCATTTTAATTTTGAAAATGGAACTAAAATCGGCGATCTCTGGTAGAATGCATGCAATGTGTTGCGGCTACAGAAGAAACAAAAAAAGACATTGGCGCGAAATCTTTATAATTTTTCTCTAATTGCAAATTGAATTGGTAGTGACCATAATTAATTTTACAATAGTGAAAATGTCATCATCTAGTGAGAATGGAGACCCTAATTTACAAAAAGAAGAGAAAGGAAAAGAAATAATTTTCAATCTGTTGCCGTCAAGGTCACAAAGCATTTATTTAAATACTTACGAAAAGTTTATGAAGTGGAGGACAGAAAAACGAGTGGATTCTTTTATTGGATTGTTTTATTTTCTCGCAATCGTAGTGAAAAGTATAGTGTAACACACGGCGCTAAAAACCATTAAAACTCGGTTTCTATTTACTCCCTCGCTAAAGCTCGGGAGTAAAACTACCTCGTATATAATGGATCATTTTAGCTCCTTGTATAACAATCTACTATTTGTCAATTACACTTATTTGATTTATTAAATATAAAAGTCGTTATTATTTTGAGTTTAGTGATAACTTTGTTTTTCACAAGCTTCATCTTCCTGCCCCCCAGTCATTTGGGTTCGGCGCAATACGTACTTTCTTCCATTAGGCCCTTTTATCCATCATAATTATCTGCATTCACTCCTTTCTTACTCATATTATCTTTCGATTTTTCGATCATCCTCTTCCGGTAGATTCATCTACTTTCATATTTATAACAATTTGTCGTGGTATGGACCGCGAAACGAAACTCGCCCTGGCATTAGTCCAGGGGTTCCCAAACTGTGCGCCGCGGCGCCCTGGTGCGCCGTAGAGAGTAAAGAGGGGCGCCGTGACTGTAATTCGGCATGTATTACATATTATTCACGCAAAAAAAAAATATTGTGGAAACAATTTTCGATTCAGGGATCCGTTTTTGAAATATTAAGATTTAAAGTGCTTATTTTTGTTGAGTTTTAAAACACATGAAAAAACAAAAAGCCCTATTTTTTTAGTCCACATTATTGTGATGGGCAACTACGGAAGCCTACATTGCGCGTGGCCCGACACGCACTTGTAAATATCGTAGTGAAAAACTCTGTTTCATATTGTAGATGTTTTAACTTTTGTGCCTGTTATCTACTTAGTACCCTACAAGGTACAATGATTTCGACTAGCTAGGGCGCCGAGACAAAATACTAAACCTGTAAGTGCGCCGCGAACTGAAAAAGTTTGGGAACCCCTGCATTAGTCGTTTCGGTCCGGTGTTAGAACGAAAAATGATATCGTATTTTTATAGGTTTGGTACTGGCTAGAAAAGTATTATTATGAAAATAATACTTGGACGAAAAAAGATAAAAAATATTACTTTTGCTTGCACAAATGCAAGAATCAGTACTGCCAACATAAAAAAAATGTTATTCCGCTTTGCCTCACCGCAAAGTCTGTGACAGAGGAATTATTATTGTCGGGCCAACTGTTTTGTTGGTAGGATTCTAAGGTGGTAAGTAAAACTTGGTAGGCTCATAAAAATAAAGTAGGTAATCATATCAAAGTAATAGAAATTTTTACTTGTAGCGAAGCGAAGACAAATATATAATGATGATGAATTCGTCATTAAACTCACTATCATTACATTATCTTACTAAGAGCTATCTGTATGTGTTTATTCTGACATTTAAAAAAAGCTACATAGCCAGATTTATATAACCAAACATGAAATAGCCCTTTAGCCAAAGAAACTTATTACCACAAAATGATTAAGTTGCTTACAAGTCTGACATGGCATGGTTCCTTTTAGTTTTCTCGTGAATTATCAACACGGAATCAAAATCAGTTATTTAGCGGCTCGCGAACGCGGACAATCATGTACATTTTGGCGAGCGACATTATTTGCCGAAGGCTTCATTTCAGCAACAAGTATTTGAAATGAGCTTAGTGGCAGTTAGTGTTTCGGTATTCGTCCTACGACCACGCTTTCTACGGTCATTCGCACACTTGATTTAAATTAATATTGAAAAATGCAAACAATATGTTTAGTTTTGTGATTGATTATACTTTAAAATGTGGCATAGAGAGCTAATCGTGAGTAGATACAGATTATTATTCGATTAATTTAAATTAATATCGATTTCATTTCAAATAGGTACCTAGTGCAAGTTGGACTTACGTAATTTAATTAGCGTTCCTTGTAGTTCGCTAAGTTAATTAATTTCCAATAGAAAAGCAGCTATTCCATGGAAAATTTCAAATTCGACCAACATTATAGTATTGCAGGATTTATTTTAGTCCCTACTTGGGTACCAAATTTACATTAGAGTATGTACTTACATATTTTTTATGCTTTTAGTCATATATAATTTAATAACATATTTAAGTCTGTTTTATTTTTTATTACAAGTTGATTTAAATTTTGTATCCCTTTTTTTTGAAGTAGGTTAAAGAAATGACCTATCATTTTCATTCAATCATGTGAAGTGATAGTGTGACGTCGACGCGACGACGTCACACTATCACTAAGCAACCATGCTTTTTTAATCATACAGAAAATGTATGTGCATGGCGTTGCCATTTACTAATGTAAAAAATAATGGTTTACATTGATGATATTATTGATAGATTATATATTTTTCAAATTCTAATACGTATACCTGCTTTAGCTTTGAGCACGACCTTCTATAAAGCTCGCAAAACCAAATATTTTGAAGATCCACCCTAGGCTAATAAACAAATGTTTTCTTTAAAGATTTTATAGATTCATCTTGTGGTAAGTAGTATCTATTATTTTTTCTCGATTTCGGCTAGTACAATTTTGAGTTACAGGGAAACATCTTTTGGGAAATAGTACCAAATGAAATGAAAATGAATGAAATACTAAAAAAAAAGTAAGTAGGTAGTATTTTGATTTACTGGCGACTGTACTTTTGTAGAAAAGAAATAGGTTTTCAATAGGTATTATAGAAGATACCTATTGAACAACTAACCTTCGCTTTGAAGAAAAGCGACCTAAAGTTGGCTAAAACTAGAATACTCGTAACTATACCTACTGGGTGACTTTTTAGTCACTGGCTATACATGCAGGGGTGGAAGAACTCATCAATATGAACTATTAAACTAAGTGTGAAATCACGAAAAAATTATCAGCTGTTCCATACAAAAGTTCAATACCTACTCGACCAAAATGTATGAAGCAACCATTTTATTTTACGCGATTTCAGAGTTGGTCCTATAGTAAAAGTTGTTCATATTGATAAGTACTTTCACCCCTGCAAGTATAGCCAGTGACTAAAAAGTCAACCTGTATAACAGAAAGAGTAGCCACCTAATTTTACCATCCTGTGTATATATAGAAACCTACGTTATATATATAGTAGTATGTATATATTTACATATATATATATAGCAGTTGTTGCATTAATTAGACATTACTTTTTATGAATACTTTAACACAGGCTGTCTATTGAGGTTTCTGGGACTGGTTGCCCTTAGCATATATTATTGATCGAATGAATGGCTATCGTCTAAACAAGTTATACATATAGCATAGTTTCTCAACATTTTTACTAACTAGCCAAAAATTAAGTCATTATCCTTTCGACCCGAAAGATTTCGAATAGTATTTTGATGACATATGTAGGTAGGTATATCATATGATAGCTTTACTAGATAGTTGATTGTAGTTTACAATAACAATATTTAATTGATAAAAGGAATTATCGTATAAAACATACCCCTACTCGTTTTGTACACGCAATAATAAAATCCACCTTCGGAATATTATTTTTCACTTGAAATTGTTTTTCGCATTTGTCATCGGAACGCGGGTGGAACCGCGGGCGGAAGCTAGTGATGAAATGGAAAGCAAAAAAATTAATAACATTCTGTACAATAATTGATATCTCCAAAAGTTTGTGAATCTGAAATAAGTTGATTGTTGATAAAAGTTGATAAAAGTTTATGTAAATATTAAAACTTAGCAGTTTTTTAGAAATCGTCAAATATCCTCAAAAACAAAATGAGTTACATTTGCAAGAATCTAGCAACCGATGCAAGATGGCAAAGAACTGTTAATTCGTTTAACGAATAATAGTTGCCAACAAACGACGTCAGTCAACCAACGGTGGTGACGTCGCTTGTGTAGCTATCTCGCAGAGACGTGTCAGCGGCACATGACTAGGTGGAATTAAATCTGCAAATAAATTGTAAACAGGTATTAAGATAATGAGTACGAGTATCTGTGTCATATCATCTTCTTGCTTTATCTATGTAGGTACATTGTTCGATAAATTAATTATTTACATAATGTCCGCAGACTCGGTCGGTGCGGTTGAATGAACCAAAACTTCGAGAAACACGGGAAGGTCGGGAGAGGTGATCGACACTACCTAGTTGATATTAAAAGTGACACAAAACATCATCTTTAAAGAATGTGATGATTCATAAATAACCTTCACAGCGATTACAATTAATCACTATTTATCGCCTGGTAGATAGATAGCTAAATTAATAAGCTAGATAATTTAATTTTCGATATCATATAAATTCAGTAATTTATTTAGAATTCAATTCTATCACATGTTCACCACCCACCATCAAAGAATCAAACAAAGGAAGAGGCAAAATGGATGGTTCAGAATATAGTTAAGGATATCTGCGGTCACTATATATAAGACATTGAAGCGTTTATTTTTATTTTTTTATCAATAGTATCAATAACCACGGATAGCAACGTCTACGGGCATGTGTTTATTACACTACTTAGCACATATTTGCCAATAGTGCCAGTCCATTTTCTGAAGTGTTAAATGACGGTGTCGTCACAATACCTTTAAAAAGTTGAAGA
The DNA here is from genome assembly GCA_951216915.1 of Tetheella fluctuosa. Lineage (NCBI taxonomy): Eukaryota > Metazoa > Arthropoda > Insecta > Lepidoptera > Drepanidae > Tetheella > Tetheella fluctuosa. The sequence continues at coordinate 7,212,801 of OX578227.1, read as the reverse complement.
TTTATGTTACTTACTTGAGAAAAGCACTTATCAATTCGATTTTATTTAATAAAGAAAAAATCGTCCACACCCAAGCCGTTGAATTCAGGTTGAATTAATAAAGAGGGACAGAACATTCGTATTTAGTATTTATTTTTTCTCTAAAATCGTCTATCTAATTCATTCATGTAGATTGTAGATGTATATATACTACCTAAGTTATCGTAAATTTACTTGATTCTATTATTTAAATTATAATAGTTACATCGGCTATGACAAAAAGTATTAACAAATAAATAATTTACTTTTAAGCGGAAAGTAGACTATCTAACATTATCATTTTCATGTAAGTATGTTCCACAAAGCACAGTGTCCTTATATGTCCTAGCTAGCGCACCAATATTGCCGTTCTCGAGGCAATATCCCGACTATATTATATGTATATGTACAAAGAATTAGGCGACGTTTGTGCGCACGAAAAATATCTATAAATAATACAGACAAGTCAGGGGCACATGTCACTAGACAAAAGGTGAGCACTAGTTATTGCAAAAGCAAATTGTTCATCACAGTGTAGGTACTCGACAGTTAACAACAGAGAGCTGGGAAAATTAGTAGTGTCCGACAAGAGTTTGAATAACTAAGTGAACGAAAGCGAAGCCTCTATCTATATGAGATCTTTCAAATTGAAATGGAAATTTAAAAGTGTTGTTTATTGAAACGCCACTGGACGATGAATTCTGTGTATACCAAAGTGAATTTCATTTGTTACCATTTTTCTCAAGTGGAGTTTAATTATCCATAGTGATTTAACATTAATTGAAAATAATATCAGTACCTACTGAAAGTGTCGAGCTCGAATGCGAAACTGCCAGTAGACCTTAGCTAGCGTTTTAACTGATCCCGTACTATCACAGTCAGTACGTAGGTACTATTGTCAATAATAATGACCAATGTTATTTAGCGTCAATCGCGTTGTTTTATCTCATTCGTGTCTGGCCGAGAAAGTTAATAACAAATCAGTATCATTTAAACTGTAAAGGAAGCGTGGTGTGTGACTATGACATATACAAGCAGTGCGTCGTTCGTAACGATTTTGTAAAAGAAAATCGCTGTGTTTTTACGATAGGCGTTGACTAAAGTGTGAAGGATGGAGTTCCAATATTATGGGAATTTTGACCGTCCGCCGACACGCAGGGTGCAGGACCTACCCTGGTGGGACGAAGAGGATACACTCTCTGACAGGCGTATCAATGGTAAGGAGTGTTACCCACATGTGTCGTATTTTTATCTCTTTATCAGTAGATATGTATGTACCTACTGTTGGCAACATCGTTTGACAGCTCAGAAAAAGCGCAAAAAAATAAAAGAAAATGGATGGACGACGCATCTCGTTCTGTTGACTGTGGTTCTGTGTGGTTCTATGTGGATTATTGTGGATTTAGTCACGTAGTGATAATATATACTCTTTGGATTTAGTGAGTTGTTGGTCAGAGAGTAGCCTTAGGGGTTTTGTTCTGAGGTTCTTCGGGGTCGATTGTGTATAATATTTTTGACACTACTATGTTCCACCTACCTATATGCATGTGTAGGTACCTACATTATGAAGCGAGCTTAGAGCCAGAGATCTCTTAATCTTTTTACCACGTCAATAATACTTATGAAATACTAACTATATATAAATAATTTTAATATCCTAGATAAACTACATTACAATTTAGTAGTTATCTCAATAGCGTGAAGTACGGTCCTTTTGAGGGATGATAGTATAGGTCATAAGTATTCCGAAAATTGTAAGTAAAATAAAAATATTCGTTCGTGATTTTAATGAAAAAAAAAACTTGAAATTATTGTACTTCATCACTACTAAGCATTAATTAAAATGCACTTATCACAAACACCTACTTATTATGCATAAAATTCATGCCAGTTTTGCTGTAATTCTATTGGTGTATAATTATTATACACTGTATATGGTAAGATAATATACAGAAATTCCAAATTCCTATATAGAAGTAAAGAGATAGCCCGTAGCAAAAATGGTCTAAAAATTACGATAGTGCAAGTATTAGTCGCTAGTTATATAGTAAACTTACTATCGCTTTTGTTTTTACGCAATTTCTCTATATAGGAATTAACATTCATATTTAACTATCGTCGAGTTTTGATATGCACTGTACTGTAACTCATTTCAATTACGAGTAGAGATAGACAGCAGAGTGTATCGTACAATTAGTAACAGAAAAAGAAAGAAAGAGTGATAACGTACAAATATATTAAACATACATGACAGACACAGAAAAAAGGCATAATTTATAACATAAATAAAATAAACTGCCTTTATTTAGACTCGCACAAAAATAACAATAGATTTACTACTCAGGGGCTTACTGACGGTTTTCATCGATGTATGATGATGATGTATTCATATACTTTTACACTATATTATTTAAAAAAAGATCTATATTTTTACCGACCAACTGCGTCCTGAAACATGGAAAACGTGTAGGATAGGGTTCCAACGACACAATGATGTAGTACAATCTAAAACCTAAGTCTGAACTTAAAAAAAACGATAAGCTCAACATCTCTGTCACTTACTAATACTTACTGTCAAGTGTAATTTTATATTATACCTGAATTGTACTAATATGTATTCTGTCTGTGCCTGAAGTCTCCCGTCGACAATTACTCGTAAACTAGTAAAACCTACCGCTGAGAGTTCGCGTATATGACACTGTATGAAATTAACCGCAAATATAAATTTATCTCATAATAATTCCACAAGGTATTTGAAATTAATTATTTTCAGATTTATCCCTTACGTGTGCCCTAAATGGAGATAGGCTTTGAAAGGCCGTACTTAAAACATGTTTAAAGCGGTATGAAGCTCTAATAGAATATAGTATTTGTTATTAATAGATAGATAACACTTTATTGTTACACCACAAATGATTGGAGTAGTGTAGTAATGCAAAACATAACTGACAGTGAATATGATCAATGGGCGGCCCTCAAAGTGATCTCTTACAGGCAACCTTTGGATGGAGAGGAGTTAATAAAATACAGTAAAAAACGGGGGTGCACTATAGCGATAAAAAAATAAAAATAATTAATTTAACAAGCAGAGAAGAAAAACGCACCCCACCCCCACTCACTTACACATATGCACACCTTCCCCACTCACACAGTCACACTTGCATACAATATTCTATATCAATGTCAGCATACTAAAATATTGTGACATCTTTTCATTATGGATATCCTATCAGATTAGTGACTCTCTAATTGATATTATAATTGTAGATTTTGTGAAATTAAAGTTTTAAATTATCGTTTTCGTATTAGAAATTGAACCGTATTTAGAATATTCAATCATGCAGTAATACCTAGTTATCGTTCCTTACCATTATATAATTCCTAGTACAGTCAGCGTCAAAAGTAGATTGGCACTTTAGTACCGTGTCACATTACACAATTCATAATTTTCATACAAACTGTCAAGAGAACGTCAATAGATTATTATGAAAGGGTACTAAAGTGCCAATCTACTTTTGACGCTGACTGTACATACCTACATATCCGTCTAGACGGCTCTGAAAGCCGGGTTATATCGATTGGGCCCCAGGATAATTATAGCGCCAGTTGGGAAGTGACGTAGCCGATAACAGCTCGCAGCAAATATATACCTATATAGAATTATGTGCTCCCAGCCATTATTATAACTACTTTTATAATGATTTCCCTATACTGCGTCTAGACATGAATTAGTTCGTAACCCATAAACTTGAAATGCACTTGCATGTATATATTAATGGCACAAATTTTACCTATCTGGTTTAGATTGTGGCACCTTTTATCTAGGTTCTAATTATAAAAGCGATTCTTTAATTTTATGGTTTAGTTATATTTATCACAAAACAAATACGATAATGCATAGGGTAGGTGTTTGTTTTTTAATTATTTGTTATCATATTGATTCACCATTAAGAAACTATAGTTAACCATAACAAACCCAGGAATAAACGCTGGTTATAATAACAACGTCATATTTCGTCATTCTAATCGAAATAAATAATTAAATACCTACTGCCGAATGAGATTGGGAACTTTTATGCAGAGTATCGCCTGAGTTGTAAGGGGAGAAAATATTATTACAGTGTCACCACATAATAACTATACGCAGTGTACCTACTGGGTGTACACTGTATGGTACTTTCCTACAATAATCTAATCTAACTAGCTAGAAGCTTCTAATTTTCCGTCTTTCATGTACATGTGTTACAATGCACTTAACCCGAGAAGTATCTACCTACTTGTCTATTTAAGCATCTTCACCACGTATCATGTTTTATGTAATTAGTGATAGTTTAGCTACAATTTAGATTTTAACTTAGACCGATTAAAATCGCTGATATCGGAAAGGCCCAATAGGTTTTATAAAATTGATTTCAGTCAATGATAGTATTTGATTAAAGGTGAGATGATCACTAACTCCTCAGGATAATCATGCATGAATGGAGTTTATTATTTTTACAGTTTTATGAACGTTACGAGTGACAACGTAGTTATACTATTATTATTTTAGATTCAAAATTATTGAGGTCATCGTCATATTTACTATAATTACAGACCCCAAGGTAGATTAAAAGTATACAATAGAATGCTTCATATTTACTTCTATACTATCGGACTGCAAAATGTCCTATTCTAGATTAGGTAAAGTATACAAGAGATTTTTAAGATGTGTGGGTTTCGATCATTTTGGTCACCCGGACAAAATGGTCAGGCAAATATAGATTATCTCGTAGGTAGGTAAATGATAAGCGAGTGGCAACCAAAATAGAAAGAATTTGGTTGCAAATAGAAAATCTATCAAATCATATTATGTCGACCATTTGCGCCGCCATTTTGAAATCGGTTAATCTCGCGACGGAAATAAGCCTCTGATTGCACCGAGACACATGCCTCATTCATACTCGCCTAGTAATCTATTTATCGATAATAGAACATATTAATGAGTGTTCCATAAATACTGACTTACTTAGATACCTCCATAGTAATTGACCCACAGCAGGCTGGAAACTTTATCGTAAGCAGGCTATTACTAATAGGTTCTATAATTGATAAAAAATTACGAAATATCGACTTTCTGACACTTAACATTCCCATTATCATTTTTCGTTGTTGTGATTGAGTTGATTTAATAAAAAAATACCTAACCTATTATAATTAATTGTTAGAGTAGAAAATGCGTTAGCTGGTCAGAGAGTAAGTAGTCTTTACCGGCTAAGTGCATATAAGAACAATCATACACATCATTGGGTTCCGTAGTATAGTAGGTACTCTTAATTCGAAAATGAGTTTTCGATCGCAAAGTTAAATTAATATATTTTATACTAGCGTCCGCCCCGCGGTTTCACCCGCGGTCCAGAGGGATCTTATGTTTTCCCGGGATAAAAAGTAGCAAATGTGCTATTCCAGACTATAATATCTCTGTGCCAAATTTTCACCCGTTCTAGCGCGAAAGAGTAACAAACATCCATACATACAAACTTTCGCGTTTATACTGGTAATATTAGTAAAGATTTTGATCAACTATAGCTTAGGAGACTTCAATTAGGCGTGATAGTTTTCCTTGTATCTTCAGTCCTTCGGGAACGCGGGTGAAACCGCGGGGTGGAAGCTAGTAGTTACATATTCGGAAGATGTACTCGAAAATATTTTATTTATTACATATTAATATATATGACAATCGTATGCGCTTTTCCGAAAATAATATGAGAACACAATCTGTGTGTGTCAATATAAGGTATATTCATAAGTGTATTGTGGTTATACTTTAAACCAAATATAGTACGAGTACCTTATGGTTTTCAAGTATATAGCTGTGGAATACAGACAGACGGACGGACGGATATGACGAAACTATAAGTAGAGTTCCTTGTTTGACTACGGAACCCTAAAAATGTAAACAACTCGAACGTATCTATCCAACACACAAACCGACTATTCGGAAGAAATTCCTCGATCTCTATTTGGAAAACGAAAAGACCTCTATGTTTTCATTCTGCATCTACGAACAAACAAGTGCTATACAGGATGATTTTTTAGTCACTGGCAATACTTTCAGGGGTGCAACTACTCATCAATATGAACAACTTTCACTATAGGACCAACTCTGCTATCGCGTAAAATAAAATGGTTGTTCATACATTTTGGTCGAGTAGGTATTGAAGTTTTGTATGGAACAGATATTTTTTTCGTGATTTCACAGTTAGTCCCATAATAAAAGTTGTTCATATTGATGAGTACTTCCACCCCTGCAAGTATTGCCAGTGACAAAAAAATCACCCAATATATTGATCCAACAAATGAATTGTCGTATATAACAAGGTAATCTGCTGATACATGACGAGTAAAAAAACTATTCAGGTCAGTTCGTTACTCCTTCAATAGGGTTGGTTGCATTGCAAGGATTTCCATAATTTTCCTCATATTTAGCTCTTTGATATGCCTATGCTCTTTCTATGTAGACAATTAAAGATTGCTGGAGTATTAGCAGCTTGTTACCATTTGTGAACTCTAATAAAATTAAGGGTAGGTTTATTGCTTATATTATGGATGTATACCTACTATTTTTATGACACGGAGGATCATCATCATCAGACTTATTTTGTACGATAAATAGGAAGCATAATTGAGCTGTAACCGGTTTATTGTGTTACTGTACAATTTGTCTTCCGCGTTACGTTCTTGAATATAAATATAAATTACCAACATATTCGCACATCTAGTTTGCTATATTGGATATTAGTCGCATAAATTTATTCTATATAAAAGGCTAGATTGACCCTTGTGTCGATTATATTGAAACATATTGTATCATAATTTTTTTACATAGTTTAAATAATTTAATGTAAACAAAGACACTAGATGCAATAAATACGCTTATTGATACTGATGTTTATTAGATACACCGCGTTATAGGTCCATCGACAAGCTTTTTAAATATTCCTTTGTCTCCATTCAACTGAGGAGGAGCCCTGCTGGGTTAAGCAACGGATATAGCTGTAGCTCGCCGCTCTTTTAATTGGAAAACGTCTGCTGAAACAAAGAGAACTCAATTTAAATCCGTTCATTGCATTCGAGTTAGTCGTCCGATTTATAATAAAATGGTTGGTTGAAAAAAATCACCTTTGATGATAGAAAATTCAATATCGCATGATCTTGTTACGAAATTTTAATACAAAACAGATGCCGCTATCATGAATGAGTTATAGAATGTAGTTATGAGTTCATTTATCTATTTGGAGAGTGAGTCAAGGTTCTTTGATTTGCACTGGTCGGGATGTCGAACGCATCGTTCTCGCAGACTTCATAAATAAACAAAGTTACCCGTTTTCCATGCCGGCTTATCATAGTTATGTAACGAGAAAACGCAGAGTTTACATAACGTAACGTAAACCATGTTTTAGGTTCCATAATATATATTTTCAAATACTTAGAGCATTTTATCTTTAGCTTTCAATAAATATTTTTTTTCTTTCGTGTTACCTAATAATTGGCTCATAATACATTGTCATTGGAATATTAGTAATCCTGAAAAAAAAAAGTCACTACGTAAGAGGAACTCGTCATCTAAACGATACATACTTTTGTTCATACTGAATTTAAGAAATGTACCCATTGTTCTCCTTACAGACACAGGTATATACACGATTATGTACTCGGTTGAGTATACTAGACTAAACTTGTAAGTAAGATTAAAAAATTGCAGGTTGCAATATGTAAACCGCAATTTCTACAAGGACACAATGTTTCAGACTTGATTGAATACACAGGTCGCCAGCGTTCTTTTATCATTTGCAGAATCATTTGTTTGTCATCATAGAATGATGATAACAGCATTTGGCATTTAATAAAATATGGTGGTTTATATAAAATCATAATGAATTTACAAAAATATTATTTATTATTTAAATCTTGATAATGCTGGTATCTGTTATTTATTTCCCTACAACTAATTCTCAAAAATAAATTTTGTAGATTGAATCTGTTTTTGTTACTATATGTGAAATACTCGTATGTTTTTACAACATAAGACTTCCAAATCATTGTTTTGTCCCGAATTACACTTATTTTTATTACATTCACATCTATCTCAGCACACACCAATACATACGAACATGCTGCATCTTTATCTAAAAATCATTGGATTTAAAATATTGTGGTGAAATAATGTTATTCCATTATTAAAAAAATATGCTATAATTTCATAAGATTCAATGCTTATAGCTATATATTTTATTAATATGTATAACTATTGCTTCAGGTAAGTGTATCTTCAGATGAAATGTCCCGCCCGCCCATTTCAACGCGCAACTTTGATCTGAACACCAGAATGAACGATGTGTCGACTACACCACACCTCCACGTGAGTCGACTAGGTATGTACCACATGATCTTAATTATGAAGTACATTTGAAATTTGTTCTATTTTTCCTTTTTATTTATCCGTTAATTTAGGATTGGAGCTTAGGCTTTTATATGTTTTCAATGCCCATGAAACTGATGTTGTTGACAGAAACGACAGATGTATGTATGTACTATACGTATGTATTTACTGCACTGTTGGGACATAGTACCTATACCTTTACACCAAGGTCGTCTACATACAACTCGCGCGGGCCTAGTTTGGTTTGGAGAAAATGCCTTATTTATAATCATAATGTAGTTTTGATTGTGATATTTCCTGCATCGTAAAGTCAATGCAATATTCGAACCTAGTTATACCTACCAAGCTATCAAGTTTTAATATTATTTTGGTTAAGTTTGTCTCATTTATAAAGTTAAGTTCATTAAATAACTATCATCGGTTTTCCTATCCATACTGTAAGCGACATTAATAACGTAATTTAGTTTAAGGTTAGTTGGTTTTAGTTTAGTGAGTAAATATTGACCTGATGTTACCGACTGAAATCTATAAGAAATCTTTGCAATTCTAGAGTTTGTCTCTTTGTAAACATTATTCAACCATCATATCGATGAACGCTTTCATTCCTGGAACGAATGATGCGGTCAAAATCAGCTTGTTGAATACAAAACCTTCTAGATTAGATCGTATTTAAAAAATATAGGAATAAAACGTAGGTTGTTGATGTTTAATCTAGATGTCTAGAATTGATAATGTTTTTTTTTTATGGAGAATAAAGCTATCAATGGAATATGAGGCGCAAAGCCCTACTATGATTTATTTGCCGTGATGCTATTGTAATTTACCTATGCAACGTACTGATATACTGATTTGTGATTAGATGCCTATTAAATATATTTACAAGATTAAAATGCATTAAAATCCTTACCTTTTTCATCGATGCATGCATGTACCTATGCTAAACAAACATAATTATATTATGTATGACGACAATGAACCCTATATCAATAGGTTATCAACGCCTTGGCTTGAGGTGGTCTCGGGAGTCATACGTTTCTTCGTTAATTACTATTTATAATTGACTCGATCGAATTTGTTATTTTTAGTATATTAAAGAAGCGATACACCTCAAAAAGATTTTAGAATGTAATATTAACTTTAATAACAAATAATAATACGTGTGGCACTCGGGGACTGCCGCGGTAAAGCTATTGCATAGCATTTTTTTGTCAACTTATGCAATTATAATTATTTATTTATTTTTTATTTAGGCAGTTTCTTTCTTTTTTTCTATGATATTAATAGATACCTATACACCTATATACCTTCTCACAAACAGCATACATGTGTGGCAGGTGTTAGGTTTTTTCGTTACGGTTTTTTTTTTTTATCAAAATTTCTTGATTCGGTCGCCGCGCTCAAACCCCGAAGCCCGCGATAAAAGCTATACAATAGCTTAAAATCTTATTAATATGATTACGAAGATTAGAAATATATTCAGAAATTTGGCACAAAGTATATGGTGTAAAGTTTTACTGTTGATACTGAGCAAACTAATTTCTAGAATGTGGTATATCTATACCTTATCTTCTATCTATTTATCTCCTATACATATGTATAATAAAAGAGTGGAATCCGGTGTATCTGTACATTGAAGTAAATTAATAACAATAGAAAAGGGGGTAACTAAAGAGGGTAATAGAATAGAACATAAACCAGCAATTTTTTGAATTCTTTTCTGTCTGTCTGTTTGTTCACGCAAATCTTTGGAACTACTGAACGGATTTTGATGTAGTTTTCACAGGTAGACATGGATTAATTTGGAGCAGAAAATAGGCTTTGTTTCATCTATCTATTCTATTCTATACATATAATAAAAGAGTAGAATCTGGTGTGTCTGTCACGGAATAGCTTATTTACCTATTCCGTGGTGTCTGTCATTGAAGAAAAGTAATAAAAATAGAAAGGAGGTAACTAAAGAAGGGTAATCCTACTATAATATTATAAATGTGAAAGTTTGGATGGATGGATGGATGTATGTTTGTTACTCTTTCACGGCAGAAGCGGTGAACGGATCTGAATGAAATTTGGCACAGAGTTAGATTATAGTCTGGAATAGCACATAGGCTACTTTTTATCCCGGGAAAACATAAGATCCGCGGGGCGGAAGCTAGTAGAATATAAACCAGCAATTTTTAGAATTCTTTTCTGTCTGTCTGTTTGTTCACGCGCATCTCCGGAACTACTGAACGGATTTTGATGTAGTTTTCACAGGTAGACAGGGATTAATTTGGTGCAGAATATATGCGTTGTTTCATTAAAATCGGATGTTGCAAAAACGGGTTAGCTAACGGGAAAAAAGTGTAGAAATTTTAGCGAGCGAAGCCGCGGGCGAACAGCTAGAATGAATAAACCTCTATTAAAATGTTGTTATTTGTGCTAAAGATATTTTACGATTGCTCTAACAAGATAATTCGCGTATTTAGCTAATAGGTACGTTATATTAAAATAATATTATATTCTTAACTCGGCTTCCACGTAAAAGTTCGTGTCATTTTTTACGCTTCTCGTTATGTGCAATTATTTAAACTGAATTGTTTTGAATAGTGTAAATCTATACGCGATAGTCCTCAATTTATCTAAAGTATCACTTTATTAAATTATGTTTAACTACTTATAACTTGATTGATAGGAAAATCACCATGTTTGTAATTAATTCATTTTATTGGGTGGTCGTTAACCGTCGAGTAGGTACGTCAGACTTGAATACTTCCCGTTTTCTATATGAGGTTGCATGACCTTCATACGTATAGATAGGTATTACGCGTAGGTAGTATAAATACATAGTAAGCATATTCTGCACGTTGTCCAACTTGTTACTATAGTATGTTATCTTATAGCAAGCGGCCGATGCCAAAGTCGGAATTAATTACCATGGTGACATTCTACTCGTAGCGGTGAATGGTGTGGTGGGGCGTGTAGGTAGAGTGGTATTTTATTTTATTTTGTTGTTTTGTGTTATCCCCTGACATTTCCTTGTTCCATCCTAGATCGATATTCTAAGAATTTCATAAATCACAAAGCTCTATTTTTTTTTAAATAAAACGAGAACTACTACACCTAAATAAGGAAACTAAAGCATGTCTTCTAATGCCGACGGATTTTTTTGGATTTATCATTATGTTAATATATAGGTGAATATGTGTAGTTACCTATATGTATATTTGATAATTGCTGTCGGGGGTTTCCAAAATTGTATTTAATCCTTTTTCGATTACCTTTACAGTCGTCGTGGGTTTAATCACAATTTTTTATTTATAAGAAAACGATTATTTTTATTGTAGGTAGATATTATTTATTATTATGAAATATTATTGCAATTGCAACTGTAAATGCTACTTAAAAAGTAATAGTTTTTTCGTTGTTTTCAGTTTATATAGGTACAAAAAAGGAAGAAGAAAATATTGATTACAGCGCCCTCTGGCGAGTTAACACCATAACACCTAACTAAGAACCATCACCAATTAATCACAAACCTTTTACCGTAAACCTTATCTAAATCGGTCAAACCGTTTTGGAGATAAATGGAAACATTTGTTTTGTGCACACATAAACACACAAACAAACAACTTCTCACCCTAAACGCATACACCTTCTCCGTTCCGTCGTGGTTCCGTATGTTTGTGTCCACAAAACTCGAAAAGTAAGTAGTTGATGGATTATCTTGAAATTTTTACGCAACGTTGCATTTCTATATAAGAGTGTTTTTATTTACCTTTTATATCTATGATTCCACGGTAACGTGAAATTCTAAGCATATCGCGAGGCTTAAATTGAGCCACAGCGAAGCGTGGCTGGGAAGCGTTTAGCTTGTAAAATATATAAATTTATTATAATGACATCACCTATGTTCATGGTCGTAAAACCAACATAATATGTTTTTTAAAGAACCTTTGTTGAGGCAGAGAATATATAATAGGCACTCATTAATACAAACATCTTTTCCTTGGGAACGAACTCTTGAGATGGTAATGAGTTGGTACTTTCACCCCATTTTTTTTGTTATAACTGTATGTAAACTTTTAACAGTGATAAAAAATACAATAGTATTAAATCCTGGACGGCACATACAGCTAATAGTAAGTAACCAAAGTACATAGGGTATATAGGTACTTTTCTAATATGCTATACTATACCATACGTTATTTAAATAAAACAATAATTCCATATTCATATTTTTTTATATTCCTTATTATGTATACCATAGGTAACAACGCACGTTGATAAATGATAACATTGTTATACGAAATAACACTTTAACAATGGGTAGATTAAGCCGAACTCAACTACGCAGATGTGTTACGTATGTACTATAAACTACCTATCACTAAAATTGTATATTGCAATCCACCCTTCGATTTGTTCCAAGGATCAAAAGATAAAAAATGAAAATAATTTACTTAAAAACCTAGTAAAAATCCACACACAAGGTGTGGATTTTACGGTACTTCTTTTTACATAAAATCGTATAATTATTATATAAACTAGATGACCCTGCGGTTTTACTCGCGTTACTTCAATAAAACCAGCCAAGTTCGAGTCGGACTCGCGCACTGAGGGTTCCGTACAAACTTCGTCCATCGTTCATCCATCACGGGAAATGCCCAATTTTATTTATTTACCTTATTTGAGGTTGGTGCCAATTAAGCTAGACCTTATACAACTCAGAGGTCTTTATTAATTGGCGTAACTATGTATGTATGGGGAGACCCTTTAATTTTCAACTTTGTTTTATTTTTTGGAATTTTTCCTTTATTTGTGCTGTAAGACCTTGCTTTTTGCCAAATTTCGTGATTCTAGGTCAACGGGAACTACCATATAGAAATAACAAGGCAAAAATCGCGTTTGTTGTATGGGAGCCCTCCTTAATATTTATTTTATTTTGTTTTTAGTATTTGTTGTAGCGGTAACAGAAATACATAATTTGAGAAAATTTCAACTGTCTAGCTATCGCAGTTCTTGAGATACAGCCTGGTGACAGACAGACGGATGGACAGACAGCGAAATCTTAGTAATAGGGTCCCGTTTTGAGTACGGAACTCTAAAAAGTAGCTCATATTTCTCTCCATGTCATAAATACCTACTACCTACATGCCAAATTCCAATACGATTGGTTGTGCCCTTGAGGAGCAAAGTGATAACAAACAAACTCACTATCGCATTTATAAATCTATCATCATTATCATCTTTTTCGGTCTGAGGATGTCCAGCTTGCATCCAGCGGCTCCCAGCAACACTGACCAGTCATAACCATCAGTCGACCTGGTATTCCATACGTGGTCGCCACTCGAGAACCTTTCTTCCCCATCGGTTATCGGTTATTCGAGCAATGTGGCCTGCCCATTGCCATTTCAGATTGCTGACTCTACCAGCTATATCCGCTACCTTTGTTCTTCTAAGAATATCCTCATTCGGACCCCGTCGCTTTGAGAAATTCCGAGCATAGTTGTTGCATAGCTCGCCGAGTTCAGCTTATTTAGGCGGCCAGCAGTAAAAGACTACAAATAAAATATAAATCTATACATCTACACTAATAATAATAATAATATTATAAAGAGGAAAGATTTGTATTTTTGTATGTTTGTAACGAATAAACTCAAAAACGACTGGACCGATTTCAATAATTCTTTCTCCATTAGAAAGCTAAATTATCAGGAAGTAACTAACATAGGCTATAATTTATTATCAAATAATTAGAGATCTTTAAGAAAATTGCAATAATGTACCCAAAGTAGCAAAATTTTGCCTATAAAATTCATTATTTGGCGTGCGCTGAGAAAACTATTGATGATACATAAAAAATATGTTCTACATCAGTGGTTCCCAATTAGTTTTTCCTGCGTACCACTTCAAGATAGACCGCAAACACACTTACCCCTAATTGCAGGAATGATAAGGGGGCGCCCATTAATTACGTGAGGCGTTTAGGGGGGGGTTTAAAATTGCGAGAAAACTGGGTTAATTTAAGTAAATCATGATTGTCTAATTATGGCTAAATCGTACACAGTAATATTTATCGCGGTTATGCGATTGCCACAAAGTAGTAGCCACTCGATTGTTTAGCCGCCACCGGCCTACCAAATACGAGACTCGACTAACGCTGCGGCGTATCTACTTTTCAATCATCACAAGAGCTGCACCAGCGCGCAAAGTGCGACCCTCAATGATTGTACAAGTCAAGCTAACGACGGTTTAGACTGGCTAAAGCAGAGCGAGGATGAAGCAGCAGATGATTCTACTAAAAATCACATGGACATATTGGTTCCAGTTGTCACTCATTTGAGTCCCCTTGGACTGAATTAGAATGAATATTCTTTCACGAGTTTTAGTAGTTCATATTTAAATATTTTATTGTTCGCTTTTCTCATTGTGTTTCTACATTACTTTTTGTCTTAAATTCTAATCTTAACTCTTTTGTTTAAGCCTAGTTGGCCTAAACAGAAATGCGCATCTTAACGTATTTATACCAAAAATACGCATTTTGAAAAATCTCACATGAGATTAGAGGGGAGTAGGGTTTCGACCCAAATCTCACGACATCTCACCAAGGGGGGAGGGGGGGTCCGAAAAATCGCTAAAATCGCCTCACGTAATTTATGGATCCCCCCTAACTAAAAAAAAGAAATCAGTATTTTTGACATCTCATGACGGTGAAAATTTGTTGAATGTGACGAATGTGCAAGATTTTCTTCAACTCAAGTCATTTTCGAGTTGAGTCAAGTTGCATATTTACACTGATCGAATAAAAATATATTTGGGCATTTGTTTTTAGGGTTCCGTAGCCAAATGGCAAAAAACGGAACCCTTATAGATTCGTCATGTCTGTCTGTCTGTCTGTCCGTCTGTCTGTCCGTCCATATGTCACAGCCACTTTTTTCCGAAACTATAAGAGCTATACTGTTGAAACTTGGTAAGTAGATGTATTCTGTGAACCGCATTAAGATTTTCACACAAAAATAGAAAAAAAAACAATAAATTTAGGGGGTTCCCCATACTTAGAACTGAAACTCAAAAATTTTTTTTTCATCCAACCCATAAATGTGGGGTATCTATGGATAGGTCTTTAAAAATGATATTGAGCTTTCTAACATCATTTTTTTCTAAACTGAGTAGTTTGCGCGAGAGACACATCCAAAGTGGTAAAATGTGTGTCCCCCCCTACTTCTAAAATAAGAAAATATATGATGTACATTACCACGCAAACTTCCACCGAAAATTGGTTTGAACGAGATCTAATTAGTAGTTTTTTTTTTTAATACGTCATAAATCGTAAACCGCAATTTACCTTTCATTCAATCAACTCAAATATTTAAAAAAATGGCAAAAAGCAAGGTTACAGCACAAATAAAGGAAACATTCTAAAAAAATTAAAAAGTTGAAAATTAAAGGGTGTCCTCATACATACATAGTTACGCCAATTAATAAAGACCTCTGAGTTGTATGGGCGCTCATACAATATTGCGGTCTAGCTTAATGGGCACCAACCTCAAATAAGGTAAATAAATAAAATTGTGCATTTCCCTTGATGGACGAACAATGGACGAAGTTTGTACGGAACCCTCGGTGCGCGAGTCCGACTCGCACTTGGCCGGTTTTTTTTATTGATTAAATTATCTTAGTCAAGAGATTGCCGCGCGTACCCTTTGATGCAACTTTGCGTACCCCAGGGGGTACGCGTACCACTAATTGGGAAACACTGTACTACATGATTAAAGTTGCTCATTATTACCTAGAAAAAGTCCGCGAGGGAATATATCTCTATCATAGTTAAGTCACAATAGCGGCTTTTGTGTTCTAAAATTTAATTAGATCGCCGCGCTGCTAGAGACAAAGGTTGGTTACATTCGTATCGTAGTATTAACCAAAATTGACAATTCTAGATCAACCGGAAGTACCCTATAGGTTTTGGGTCGAAAACCTATAGGGTAGTTCCCGTTGACCAAGAATTGTCAATTTTGGTTAAAAGCAAGGTCATCAAAACTATTGCAATATTACGCTCGTGTGCGCAGAACATTTTACAGTAAAGACAAGAGCGATCGTTACACTATGCGATGTATGAGGACAACAGTTTTCCAACGACAAAGTTATGTTTGTCCCCAATATCTTTAAGATTCCCGCGATGGACGAACTATTTACATACCTGTAATTTTGTACGGAACCCTCGGTGCGCGAGTCCGACTCGCACTTGGCCGGTTTTTTTTAATTATAATAGAAGACTAGCTGTCCCAACAGACGTTGTCCTGTCCAACTCATACACAAAATTTCATCCAAATCGGTCCAGCCGTTTAATCTAAACCATTCTCGAATCTCCACGAACACACACAAAAAATTTCATCAAAATTGGTCCAGTCGTTTAGGAGGAGTTCAGTCACATACACACGCACACAAGAAATATATATTAAGCCTAGCGGGCCCGACAGACGTTGTCCTGTCCAAACTCGATTACGACGCCATCTACCGGGTCCAATTGTATTTTCAAACCATCCAGGGACCCGCTCAAATATACACACAAAATTTCATCCAAATTGGTCCAGTCGTTTAGGAGGAGTTCAGTCACATACACACGCACACAAGAAATATATATATTAAGATATATATATTAAGATAGGCAATGTCGAAATGGTTGAGTATTTCGACATTTTCTCTTCTGTTTGTAAATCGTTTTTTTTTGTTTAGTAGCTATTGACGAGCTTTAGTGTTTGTTATCAATAAAAAAATGAAAAAGCCAGAGTTAAGTGCGGCCGCGTTAAGCTAGTAATAATAATTGTTTCCATCCGTGGCCTTATGGCCAAGAGCCTTGACAAACACCTCAAGACGCTCGCGTCAGGCGGCTGAATCAAGGGCATGATTCAAAAGGCAGTGCTGCTGGAGACGTCATGCATAGTGAGGAAATTCCTCACCCTGAAGGCTTGGCCGCCGTTAACTAGGACCCTGTTCGGTAGGAGGATATTTTTTACCATTTACCGCTTATCACATATTAAAATGCCGTTTAAAATGTAATAAGGTTTATCTTTAATTATTCCCCTTAACTTTATTACCAGAAGACCAGTCGAGTAGTACAATATCTCGTGTCCGGGCCCACGGCCACGTACGCATACGGACGTTCGTAGAGCGTTGAACTCTTTTGTATAGGAATATTAGGTGAATACAATTACTGACCAACTTATTTGCATTCAGAGCTATTTTACATATGATATGAAAGCAATATTACCATATTGTAGATATATAATATTCACTTCCACAATCATGGAAGTTAGTTCATGTTCAGTTAAAGATCGTTAAAAACTGAGTACTTTTCAAAAACGTTGAAAATACTCAGTGTAAATCTAAAAAGGGTATCTAACATCCTAATCAAATTGTTGTAAGAACTTGATTCAACGTTACAACTAATCATAACTCAAAATAACAAAGATTTAGCATCGATAGACCTACCGAAAACCTTTTAGAAAGATAAAGGTTTTCTTATAATACCATATTTGAAAAATATAGTAATTTTTATTAATCGAAGCTAATATCCTCGTCGTCGTTTACTCGCGAAACTGTGCATTTCCTCGGTTTTATTATATTCGTCGAGAATCGGTTTCTTGGCAAACAAACAACGTTAGCATATTTTCGGGCGGCAGTCGCACGAGGGCGCCCGCATCGGTAGCACGTCGCGTTGCGCCTCCAAACGCCCTGCCACGCTGACCCTCGCGCCTCGCGCCTCGCGTCCGCACTCTCGTACCGTCCGATACGAACGATGACGACTGCTCACCGGAGCCAGTGGACACGCGCTTACTTTCTACTCGCCAACGGTACACAAGCGATCGACATCTAAGGTGTAACACTGACATGTTTACTCCGCCACTATTTACTACAAGATGAATAAGGTTTTTCTTCGGTGTC
Source organism: Tetheella fluctuosa (assembly GCA_951216915.1). Taxonomy (NCBI): domain Eukaryota; kingdom Metazoa; phylum Arthropoda; class Insecta; order Lepidoptera; family Drepanidae; genus Tetheella; species Tetheella fluctuosa. Next base: position 7,194,440 of record OX578227.1, on the reverse strand, counting down.
GACATTAATTCAATCGTGTGAGTGAATGCGCACCGGCTAGGCTGAAGGATTGCGAAACTGTACAAGTGAAGTTTAAAAATACATTGGCATAGTGCGTAGTGACGTTTGATCGAGATGTGTTCATGCAGCAAATTTTGCGACTTTTGGAAGACCTCATGCGGAGCAGGTGAGACACCTCTAGCTAGTTAGATATATGAACTTTCTAAAAGCACTTTAGTAACGCGAACACTACCTTGATCCTTTCTAAACAACCGCCCGAGATTGTTTGGCACAACGTTCCGTTCGAAACATTGAGGAGAAATCAAGTCTGTAAATAACCTTCCTTTGATTCCAGAGATGACTCCACTAATGACTTTAATACAGTGTATTTAATTCAAAGTCATGCCAATCATAACGCTCGTAATCATTAATATTATGTCTAGTGAAAATAACAATATTACAAAAAATATTCAAATTAATATACATACGTTATTTGGGTCTCTTTGAAAAACTATCGTAAACTCTCTTTGGGCAGCATGCATATCAATCACTAAACGTATTTACATTTACCGGCATATTGTATCAGAATCGCTGGCCAAACATCATCGAAATAAGGTATAATGCATTCAGTAAGTTACAGAGGAAATCATATTCGGTTTAAATGAAAATCAATAAATTCTTAAACTATTAAAAAAACCTCCATGGCCCATTAAAACATTCGCCCAATTTTTCCGGCAGGGTAAACAACATTCACAATGTAATAATCTTACAATGTTATTATTATCCTTTTATGTCTGTAGAGTTGATCTGGAATTTGGCTTAATAGAATGTAGGTGCGTTCGCCGAGATACATTTCAAGGTTACCGAAGTCATGACATGATTCAGTAGTGTCCTGGTAGATCTTCTGAATACAGTAAAAATAAACCGCTCTTGTGAAGCACACTAGTGTCACTAGGTTCAGACCTTATCTGATGCATCACATTACACCTTGACACCCTTGCTACACTGCCGAGAGGTAATCCAATATGAATCGCAATATTCTATTTCCCACATCGACATTTTGCATGTTTCGTAAGTTGAACAATGAAAGGTTACATATTACAGGCTGTATACGTTGATTGATGTAGCCTTTGTTACTGTTTTTTTTACAATGCTATCAGAACACTTGATAAGAAGTTCTCAACAATATTTGTGTCATCATAGTTGTCATGTAGAATTGAAACGATAGCATTTCCTTGGATTTTTTTTTGCGGTAATTGACATGTTTCATTTACCAAATACGATTTCATACTTTAACGCTTGGATTTGCATCTTCATTGTCTTTACGTACATCGTTATGGTTTAAATTTGTCTGGCTTTAATCACGGTGCCTGCCTTCAAGTGGCTAACCTCAAGCATTAATATTTTGGTATTCTAAACCGTTTCAATGATATTGTATTTTTAACAAAAAAAAAGAATTTTTATTTATTTATTTGTGGTTATAGAGATTAATCTACAAATTATTGTCCATTTGTAATGTATCAATATTTTTTGTAGATAGGTAAGCTTAAAAAAAAAAGCAAAAGTAAGGCCGAGAATATTACAACAATTATTTAAGTCCGTACTTCACGCTTGCATGTTTAAACACATTTAGATTAACAGTATGAATTATTTAAAGAACGAAATCGGCCTTCAACATTCTGGCCTTATTTTTTGTCTGATATAATAGCCATGAATTTTATTTTAATCCTGTAACTGAAACCTTTTACCCTTTTTTTACTGTAAATGTGTAAATATCCCTATTTTTCATTCCTATCTTTGACAACTTCAACCTGTAGTCGAAGAAAAACAAAATTACATGTTTCACCAAATTAACATTAATTTAGCTAATAACTGTACCGTTTTAATTGAGGATATCTTTAACAGCTGATATTCAAAATGATTCGTCGCGTCGATCTTTTCCCTGCCAGAATGTGGGTCGCTCACGTAACACGAAAGGCAAAAAGCAATTATTTCCCGAAGCTAATCTCCATGTATTGAAGGAGCCTTTGCGCTTTGTTTACAGGTTGTGTTGTTGGGTAACATTCACGCATACATAGCATAACATTTTACAATGCCAAACGTCGCAGGACGTGTCTTGCATCTACTTAAGAGTTACTACTACTACTACTTTTGTGCCTGTTGTCAATTGACATGAGTACGAATGAAAGATAAATTCATCTATAGTGGCGTTAGACTAAAAATATTATCGAGGCCTTTTGTACACAATTACATGAAAAAACAACGTAAAAAGTAGCCCTAATGAAAATTTCTGTATATTTTTTTTGAAATTTTATTTTCTGAAATTATGCATCATCATCGAAGGTTATTCAAATTGGTTAACAAACATGCTCAAGGTGCCAACAACAAATAATCAGTAAATACCTCCTAATGACCTTATTGTCTTTACTAAACAGTATTATGTATGTATTTTTCCGCCCACTGCTGTTATATCAATAATACCTCGAATCCAGTCAGTAGAATGATAGAAAATAATAGACTTGATCTCATCAGTACAAATTAAACTCAGTGCCTTGTTTCCACCTTATACATATACATATTTTCAATAAATATAACTCAGTTTGTTTGAATTTACACAAACCATATTCAAACGATATGGAATAGATTCAATATTTAGAATTCAAATTAGTTTTATTAATTATCTTTTGCTCCTCCATCTCCTGCTTATACTCGTAGTATACCTGCAGATAACGTGGTGACGACAGCTTTGCAACGCAATTTTTTTTCTGGTACATTTAAATTTTAAATATACGTCAAAATACAAGGAATTCAGTAGGTACTGTGTGATGCCGAAAAATAAACTCGATCGGTCGTCTCATTACGTGAGATGGATTAAAGCAAGTCTAGTAACAACTACCCCAGTCTATTAATCCAGGTTTTCAGATAGCGAAAGAAAGAAAAGAAATAAAAGAGACCGGCTCTTTTTGTTATATGCCGTTAATAAGTGACGGATATATTTAAAACCTGGGGATTACTAGACTTGCTTTTAAATAAGGGGGATTCGTTCTTTCTAATGGGTGGATATTTAAAGATATTAACTTCGAAGAATCCAACCTAAATAGGTATCATTATCGCCAACATATCCCAAACTTGGCCAACCATTTTCCTACAACTTCACAAAATTTATAAGTACCTAAACAGTATTCGTAATCAGATCTTGTTAGGGAAGCATTTTTCTTGGCTTTAGTTATAAGCCAATAATTAAGCGGCTAGGTTTACCTCACTCTTTTTTCATTCTTCTTTTCAATTCTAGTACAATTCTAGAAAACGAGATCACAGATCTCCATAGGTCTTTTGGGACATGGCACAAGGTTTTTACGGAAGTATATTCACTACCATCATGTCTGGAATCAAGGAACCGTAGTTGCAAATCAAATATAGCTCTCGAGTATCAACTCCGCAATAACACATAGTCTTTATTTTTAAATCCACAAATCATTTTTCAATATTATCATTATTATAATTTAGCTTGGCCTTGGTTGAAGGTGTTTTGCGCGTGCCACCAAGCCACTCCTGCCTGCTGCCTTCCTTATTTTTCGTTAGTTATAAGCAATAATATTTTTTTTTGCAATTACAAATAGAGGTGTTTATGACACGAATTGTTTTAAGTGCGCTTATTTACATGCAAAACACAGTGACAGTTGCAGTTTATTTTACGTCGAGGTAGAAACATAGATAAAGCTGTTTACAAGAGTTACTTTCGTCATTTCCAGAACATAGGGTAGGATGCAATATGAATATATTCCGTCCGTATTATACAGAATATTTGCTTTCCCCTGAGTATTTATTGTTTGATAATAGGAAGGTGGTAACAATCATTAAGAGATAACAAAATGAAAAATTAAAACTAAGCTAACTTAAATTAAAGTTAACGTAAGTCGTAACTGTTCCCATTATTGTTTTGATTACTAATTTGATACAGGATAGATTATAAAAAATAAAATAAAAAATATATAAATAAAATTTTACTTGGCACCGACTTCAAAATTATGTAGAAAGCAAATATTTATTTTATGCTTTTCAGTTTTTGAAGTCGGTTTTTTTTTATTTATAAATTATTTTTATTTAACACTTTTAAGTTACGAATATGGGTAGAGCTAGTAAGGCAGTTTTTCGAATGCTGAAACGAGCGACGTTTAGATGAAACGGAATAAAACATAACCGTACAGAAACAGAAATATTTAAAAAAATATGAATGAAAGTCCGTAAGAGTTGGGCCGTCACGGTGCACAAGTTACAAGGCACTACACTTGATGAAGCTGTTATAGATCTTGGAAATAAAAAAACCCTAAAGGCCTAAACCCTAGTGTATGTATTTAGCTGTCAGTCGTATAAAAACCTTTGAAGGAATAGCACTGTCTAATTTAGAATCAAATAAATTATTGAGTAGGCCACACAGACTCTTTCGTCAAAGAGCATTGCCAGAAATTATACTCTTTATAATGTTCAACTTTATGCCAGGAGATAATGTCCATTGGTACTGAATTTACACATTCGAGCTGTTTGTCATTAAGGAGTTCCGTTGTATGCATTCTTAGTCCAAGTCCAGTCCAGTCCAACACGTCCTTGGTCATACTTAGGTACCTCCTCGTAATGGAATTGTCATAAACCTAACTATACCTCAATCACTACACAATTCCTATCTGGTATATCTTCGGAGTCCACTGTCCAATACCAATGAAATTTAAATGGAACCATTTTGACGGTATACTAAATCCAATGCAAAAGAATTTATTAAAATCGGTTCATAAACAAAGAAGTTATCCCCAGAAATAGGTATGAGATTGAGAAGTTCCGGTGGTCATCTATGGTCTTCTTCATCAGTTGCACATCACCAAATGATAGTTTCTGAATGCAAATGCTTGATTTGTTACCGAAAATACCAAAATCACTATGTATATTCCTATAATATTTGAGGAGTTCCCTCAATTCCTCAGGATTCCATCGTCAGAACTGAATTTTGATAAAAATGGGACCAATCTGGAAGTTTACCCTTTCAAATACAAAAATAAGTTTTCAAATCGGTTCATAAATGACGGAGTAATGAGTGTACATCCATTAAAAAAAATAATACAACCGAATTGAGAACCTCCTCCTTTTTTTTTAAAGTCGGTTAATAATTTGTACTAAAAATAATAGAGCAGCAGAATTAGCAGAAAACAACAATGACAGGAAAAATAAGAAAATTTTCTTAGTAGCAAGTTATTGACATACATTGAAATAATAATTATCTGATAAGATACCCACGCTCAGCAGGAAAAACCAGCAATTTCCATAATAAGAGGATTCGAAATATTCAGAACGTCAGATCGTAATAAAACACTGTTCACACTTTAGAGTGAACAACTTTTATTATAGGGCTAACTCTGATATCGCGTAAAATAATATGGTTGCTTCATACATTTTGGTCGAGAAGGTATTGAACTTTTGTATGGAACAGCTGATAATTTTTTCATGATTTCACAGTTAGTCCCATAATAAAAGTTGTTCATTTTGATGAGTACTGGAAGTACTGCAACCCTTGCAAGTATTGCCAGTGATAACAAAATCACCCAGTATATAAGATGTTGGTATTCGAACAACATTGCGAATAGTGTTGTAATTACTATTTCTTTTTAAAATGGTTTTGGATAATGGTTTGTAGATATATACCTCACTAGCTGTCCTCCGCGATTACGCTCGCGTTCCAGAGAAAAAAGGTAGCCTATGTCCCTCTCCATACCATAGGCTATTCCACGTTTTATGCTTTAGCAACATAACACTAAAGATCTATTACTACTAATGGATGATTGGTTGAGAAAGGGAGAAACAGATCCCTCCAGAACGGTGAAAACTAGTCTTATTATGTATTCATATTATAAATGCGAAAGTGGATTTGTTGGTATGTTGGTTTATTCTTCTTTCATGCAACAACGGATCGACGAGGTCTATTACATATAGATAGTTTATGAGCCGAAGAGTAACATTAGCTACTTTTATCCCGGGAACGCGGGTTTGTATGTTTGTGTAGTTATTTATTTTGTTACTCAATGTTAGTGGAAGTAACGTCGAGTGCCTTGACGAAGGTGAGCAAACCATAGCACGGTGGTGGGGTACTTTGTAGTACCTTCCTGGCTTGTTACTACCCTCAAGTTGAAAATCTACCTACCGGTGTATTCTGGGAGCTGCACAGCGAAGTCAGTTCCTTGTAGGCTTTGTGTGCTTACCACCTTTGGCCACATTATCATTTATTATAGTGTGATTGTGGTGATGACATACCATACAATCAATAAATAATATTCTACTTTTTATCCCGGGAAAACATAAGATCCTTCGGGAACACGGTGAAATGGAGGGGCAGAAGCTAGTTATTAATATTTTTATTGCCTTCACATCATTTAACAAATTGTATAGCACGTGTATCGCTCAATGCTATAGACATTGTCGTCACCAGTTATTATTTCTGATCGGGCGCAATCGGTCACACTCGATCGGGCCATTCGAAATCGTCCAGAAGAAAATTCATTCGTCTCACAGCTCACTCGTGCGTGACTGCATCGATCAGCCAGCCGTCTCAAAGCAAAGTTCATGCGGCCAGTCTCTCATTCTACGCAAAGACAGCGTTTTGTTTTTCTTCACGCATATCTTTGTACCTATGTTGTATTCTTTATTACCTCAAAGTATGGGTACCAATGGCTGAATAAGTTTTATCTATATAAATAAAAAAATATGGTAAATAATGCTAAGCGCAAAACTCGAGAACGGGTGGACCAATTCGCCATTTTTTTTCTTATATTCGTTAAAGTCCGAGGAAGGTTGTATGAACTTTACATATTAATCAACCTAATATTTACCATTTGCGTTCATAGGCTACGGTAACCGCTTACCATCAGGCGGGCCGTATGGTTAATTGCCGACAATTTTGTATAAAAAAAAAACATCGTTACAACCATAGACATTATTCAACTTGATTTCATACCTCGATTACAAATTGATCCCATAGTTTGGTAAACAGAATTGAAATGAAAATATTTGAAAAAAAGTGTATAAATTATGACTTCTATAGCTTGTTCTTTCTGAAAATAAAATAATAACTTGCGATTGATCTTTTTGCATAATTATCGATGAAGAATAAAATAGTCCGTACCTAAGTAGAAAAGTAAAAAAACCGGCCAAGTGCAAGTCGGACTCGCGCACCGAGGGTTCCATACAAACTTCGTCCATCGTTCATCCATCACGGGAAATGCACAATTTTATTTATTTACCTTAGTGCCAATTAAGCTAGACCTCTAAATTGTATGAGCGCCCGTACAACTCAGAGGTCTTTATTAATTGGCGTAACTATGTATGTATGGGTACATTTTCAACTTTTTTTATTTTTTGAATTTTTCCTTTATTTGTGCTGTAAGACCTTCCTTTTTGCCATTTTTTTTATATTTGAGTTGATTGAATGAAAGGTAAATTGCGGTTTACGATTTATGACGTATTAAAAAAAAACTAAACTGAATAAATGGCTTTGACTTTGACTACTTACTAGATCTCGTTCAAACCAATTTTCGGTGGAAGTTTGCATGGTAATGTACCTGTACATCATATGTTTTTAGTTTTATCATTCTCTTATTTTAGAAGTTACAGGGGGGGGGACACATTTTACCACTTTGGAAGTGTCTCTCACGCAAAGTATTCAGTTTAGAAAAAAATGATATTAGAAACCTCAATATCATTTTTGAGGACCTATCCATAGATATCCCACACGTATGGGTTAGATGTAAAAAAAAAATAAGTTTCTGTTCTAAGTATGGGGAACCTCCAAAATTTATTGTTTTTTTTCTATTTTTGTGTGAAAATCTTAATGCGGTTCACATAATACATCTACTTACCAAGTTTCAACAGTATAGTTTCGGAAAAAGTGTCGTGTGACATACGGACGGACAGACAGACATGACGAATCCATAAGGGTTCCGTTTTTTGCCATTTGGCTACGGAACCCTAAAAATGGTCTTGAAGATTCGTTTGAAGCAATTCATCTAATGATGATTAATGGAATATTTTGATTGTTACCTATATACAATTTAATTTATCTCAATGTCACGTGGACGATCTAAGTGGCTATTAATTGGAAGAACTGACTCTGCCACGCATCGGTCTTGTGCACAGTAAAATATTTTATTTAATCAAAATTCAAAGCACCCACAGACATCGAACACTTTTTGCTCTTATGTCCTACAATCAAGTTTATAGAAATGATATTTTACATCGTGATTTGAAGGTGAACGACGCTATTCTATCCATTTCTGTATCCGTGACTTGGTTCCAATTTTGTATTATTTATGGTGTCTACATTAGGAGTTATTTTAATCTGATTAAAATAATTGTTTTTATCTATAAGAAAACATTATATATAATATTTTCTCAATAGAACCTTCTCTATTTTTGAAGTCGGTTAAAAATATCATAAATTTTGACCGATAAGTATTAAGTGGTATGAAAAGTTTGAACTTGTTTTCGCAATTTCAGGGTTGGTCCCATAGTAAAATGTTGTCCAGGATGGCTAACCTAGCATAGGTACCGAAAAATTATCATCTCGAATAACCACCAATCTACCTATTGTATAATACTACTTATAGACTTTAGTTTCATAGAAAATACGAGATAAAATAATCAAAAATCTTTTTATAATATTAATAGGAGCAATAAGACACTGCAAAAAAGCAGTATCTACACTGCTTCACTCTGTGGCTCCACTGCTTCGGGCTGACCTGCGACCTAATGAAACTTCTAAATTGCATTAAATTAGCTTAATAAGGCGAGCGTCCTCTGAGTGTGGGCTATATTATATGACATGAAGAAATAATGTCGTGCCAGTCACCTAAATAAAACGTTTACTTTCATGATCAATTTGAAACACATCTTCATTCTGTTAATAAGATCTAATGCATGTAGGAGATCTGTGTCAGTGTTATCAATGATAATATATAATATTTATTTTTGCATGTTCCAAATGGAAGTTTTTTAACGCAACATGTTGATGTTTTCATTTTATTTTATTTTTTGCTTCATTTTGTTTGGCAATTCACATATTTTCAGTGATTTCAATAAAATTAAATTTTGCTCCATTAAGTCATTACTCTGTTACTCTTTTTTTCTATTACTATTGTAAATCAATTTAAGATAAGAACAGGAAAAGTGTCCTAATTACTTTTGTTAAATTTTTAAATACTTTATATGCCTCTAGTAGCAACTTTCATTTGTTTTTTGTTAATTTGTGGATAATGTAGTAGGCTGCAATATTGTGAAACATTACAAACAAATACTATTTTTATATCTTACTCTTTATGTTGTAGCTGATTTTTGTCCCCTTTAATAAATTAATAAATAATATAACGTTTACTAATATAGCTGTGCGTGTCGATATATCAATATATTTTCTATTGAACAACATTTCTAAGGTTTCCGTAGGCAGATGGCAAAAACGGATCTGTATTATGTTACATGCTTATAACTAGGTTCTTTTGTAAATACAATTTAATAGTGTAGTTACAATTTGAAAAATAAAATGGACTGAGTGAAGATCAAAATCACCTCAAGTACCTCAAGTCCGGTACTTAAGGATAGATGGTTTCATCTACTTAGTTGGAAATCTTTCACCATGCATCTGTCGATATATTCTAGCAGCTGCACTTGAGAGCCAGTTTACTACTAGACTTTGTGTATCTGGGGGCACGGTAGTGCCCCCGCCAAGACGACAAGCGAAGCGCAAGGGCACTACCTACCTTTTCTCGAAGCGCTTCGTCGTTTTTTTGAACCCTCATAACTTAGGTTTGGATTGTACCAGATAAACAAAATTCTCGGGATATGATGTCAATAGAGGACTTATTTTACATATAAAGTTTCAATTGTATAGCTCTTATACTTTAGATTTTATTGATATCTATAAAACCCTGATTTCGTCACTGACTCACTCACTCACTCACTGATGATCATCAAAATTCTAGGGTACCTACTTCCTGAAGTCCTAGAAAGCTGAAATTTGGTATGTAAGTTAGTATTAGAACACAAACAACAAAAAATCTAAAACTTGGAACTTCCCCCCCCCCCCAACCCCTTAAACTAGGGGATGGGAGTTTGTATGGGTTTTCCTATACAAACTTAATTTCATGCTAGAGATCTGAAAATTATACAAGTACACTGACTTACAAATTAAAAATTACATGTTTCAGGGTTTTTTAAAAATCATCCCTCAACTCCTTATATTAGGTGATAAAAGTGTATATGGGGCATTCGTCAGGTTTCAGATCAGAATATTACTATACATTATTGGAACGAAGTTCCTTATCGCGCGTTGCGAAAGGGGGGCTAGACGGAAATTAAGACCAAAAGTAGGCACGACACTTTTTCACACACACATACATACACGTTAAGCGTACGCTTGGCGTGTATGTATGTGTGTGTATGCTGTTTGTGAGAAGGTATATAGGTGTATAGGTATCTATTAATATCAAAAAAGGAAGGAAAGAAGAAAAAAAATCTGCCTAAATAAAAAAAAAATTCTCTTTACTGGGTGTGACGGTAGCGAAACGGCCAAGCCATATATTTTGACTAAGGTGTAGAGTTTGTGAAGTTAGTGCTTGTAGAGTTAGGGCGTGTAGAGTTAGAAGCTTGGCTCTACATGAGATCTGATAACTTTTTGACTGTGCGAGCTATATGGTCTCGTCTTGGCAACATTTTACATGAAAATGTTTTTGGTGGGATTACTATTTTGGGACTCATTATTGCTCACTCTGGTGGGATTGTGATCAAACACAAACATATCCATAGAAAACAAACATACAGGGGAACAGAGAAGCTTCCTAATTTATGGTTGTTAAAAAAAACATTGTGTGCTTTTTTATCGTTGACAAGTCTTAAAATATCAACCATTACATGTTATTGAATATGACTAGTTGTTTTAACAATGCTATTTATAAACATTATTTAACAAGCAACAAAAAAAAAGTATTCTATATTTCATACCAGGGTATCTAACGGTGTGATTGAGTGAAAATCAAACACACAATCTTTCGCAATTGCGGCCTATCGATATTGTTTTTGTTTTCTAACAAGTTTATCGGTTTTATTTCAATAATTTCAAACAATACTACTGTTTTGTCAATCCTAATTACATATCTAACTGTTCAATGTAATTTGCCATTTAAAATTTATTTCTCGTGTTAGTTCTTACTACCATGATGTTCATTGACATTTAAGTTTTGATTGAATAACAATAATACTATGCATTGTCATCTTATCTTATCTTTTATTTTACCATAAAACATTGTAGCAGTAGGTAAATTCTCGTAGTACTTGCTACGAGATAGAGTCATCTTACTATATTATATCATTACGTAATAAAAAATTGCATTGTTTGGTTAAAATAACTTCTATAGTTATCCTTTAAGAATTTGTGTTTTTTTTAGTTTGTAACCTTTTAAGGGGACACAGTTGAAGGGCAAAGGAGGAAAGGAAATAGAACGGATGAAAATGCCATTGTGTCATACACCCACCATTATCGGATTTTATATCAAGGAGAATTGCGCAAAATTTCCATTTAGCAAACAACCGTCGAGCTGGGTAATTAAAGGAAAATCCGTGAAGCCGTTGGTTTGAAAGAGATTTCTATTTTTTACTTTTGGTTACTTTTTTAACTGTGCTATAAATACTGTAAGTTTGTTTTAATTATTCTTAAACAATATAAATATAATGTAAAACCTTACTCTTATTACTTGCTTACTACTTTTTTGGTGCATAACTTTCTAGATACAAAATAATTTTTAAAGGCATTTTTATGTGTACCAAGGGTGTGCATAATTTTATTTCAATCGGTTGGGATCAAACTGGTTTAAAATTCAGTTACAAGATGAAGTTATAATTTCACACTAAGTTACTAGATTTATTTATTTAGATCTTGCAATATTCGGAGTTTTCGTCATGAGAAAGAGTGTCCCGAGACTGCCCCGAGAAAGAATGTAGAATCGGATGCTACTTTTTTGGTTCCTTTTTAAGGTCAAATTCAAAGCCATTTACTCCGTTTAAGTCCGAGGAAGACACTTATGACGAATGTCAGCGTTCAACTGATAATAAGCGGAAAAATCTCGCAAGGATAATATCAAATATATTTATAACAGTTTTCTTTTGGAATGTTTATTTTGAAACAATATACCTAACCATTAATACCAAAATAATACTTTTTACATGCATTCGGGTTGTTTGTTTATTACATAAAATTTTGTACTTATAAAAATATCTGATACCTACGCAAAATTAAATAAATGTTAGGTAATCTTATTTGCAAAGTATTTCATGAAATATTTTTTGGCTGTTTCTTACAATTCTAATTTATTCCATTACCAACATTTTTGTGAATAACCAAAAGCTGTGGTAATTTCTTTATTTGTCATGAAAGTGAAACTAATAATAAAATATTGTCAAATAACATTATTATAATGCTAACGACTAACGAATATCGGTTGTACCTACAGTTAAAATTTTATCTGCACATAAAATATGTATGTCCATGATGCCCAGGTCAGTCGCGTTAAAAATGAACGGTTCGCGTGACCCAGCTGTCCGCTTTCGTAACAAGGAATTAACTTGAATATGCTTTAGCTGACCCTTTTTGTGGAGAATTATTTGATATACTTACTACCTATCGTTAATCATTAATAATATAGCATAAACCAAAATAACAGACACACACCTACTTTATCCGAAACACACATCGACGTCATCCGTTGCAAATTTGGAAATTGAAATTGAAGAAAAGCGTACCTACGTTACCGAATAAATATTTTATTCGTTTATCAATGTAGTGAAGTGAACAAAATACTTGTTTTGTTGCATACATTACATGAAACATTGAAAGAATGCAATTAAACAAATGTCTTTATTAACGGAAACGTGCCGTAATTGTTTTACCTATAACATACTTATATCCGTAATAACGATATATACATTTTTATGAGGCTTCTAGAGCAAGCCTCATAAAAATGTACACTTCATTCACACACACTTTATTCGCCGTAATTTGGGTCGGGTCGAACATTAAGACGGTCAGTCGTGCGTACCTACTCATCTTGTAACTGTATCACACTGGAAACGGAAATTCGTGGCATTTTGGTGCATCGGACCGGACACCGACCTGCAAGTTTTATCATCTGATTTATTCACTTACGAGTTACGATCACATAAAGTAGGTACAATTTGTTACTTTGATATCATTCCTGTGCATCGAAATCATGACTATCAGATCATCGTTAAAATAAAGAGAAATTGAAAAAATAATTATATTCGCAACATAGTTATAATTTCGTTTTCAATTGGTAAACAGCTATTGCAAGCGATTGCAACAAAGATAGTTGGGGTTTAGATCTATGTCTGTGGGGTTTACTTATATTAATCCTACTAATATTATAATATTATAAATGTGAATGTTTGGATGGATGTTTGTTAGTCTTTCACGCAAAAACTACTGAATAGATTTTGATGAAATTTGGCAGAGAGATGGATTATAGTCTGGAATAGCACATAAACTACTTTTAATCCCGGGAAAACATAAGATCCCTCGGAAACGCGGGTGAAACCGCGGGGCGGAACCTATAAACAAAGTCGGGTTAGTTGGAGTGTTTCCCAATTAGTGGTACGAAGTGGAAGTTGCATCTCTTGATTAAGATAATTTAATCAATAAAAAACAAATGCCCAAATATATTTTTAATCGATCAGTGTCAGTATGCACCTTGCTTGACTTAACTCGAAGATAACTTGAGACTGAAGCTGACCAAACAAGCAGATTTTTCAGAGTTATGCAAAGAAAATCGTGCACATTCAACAAATTTTCACCGTCATTAGATGTCAAAAATACTGATTTCATTTTTTTTGTTATCATTCCTGCAATTTTAGGGGTACGCGAGTGTGAGGTCTATCTTGAAGTGGTACGCAGGAAAAACTAATTGGGAACCACTGTTAGACCATTTATATAACTCAAGAACGGCTAGATCGATTTTTATGATCTTTGATTTGTTGGATTTGTTTTCGTCCCGAATAGCAGAATATCTAAAAAAAATATACAGGGAACGCAGTTGAAACCGCAGGGAATATAAATGTGAAAGTTAGGAGGGATGGATGGATGTATGTTTGTTAGTCTTTCACGCCAGAACGGATTTGGTTGAAATTTGGCACAGAGATTGATCTTTTATCCCGGGAAAACATTAGGTGCCTCGGGACCGCGGGTGAAACTGCGGGGCGGAAGCTAGTTTAAAATAAAGATTTAAAAAAAATAAAAAAAATAATTGATTAAAAATCTTTTTGTGTCTACTAGTTATAAATTTGAAACGTACGAAAAGGAAACCCGAGCAGACGGTTGAATAGGAATGGAGTAAATGATGAGAAGATAGTGAATGATGCGAGTATAAATGAAAAATTAGTAAATACTTATTGGGAATAGCGCAGGCAAGCAAATGATGAGATAAGAAAACTATTTCATTTCCGAATTATTCTGTCATAAATTGACGCTCGTTTTTACTCATTGACAGGCTAGTGTTTGATAACAATCTAACAGTGTAGTTTATGAAAAAATCTCGCACATATAAAATAAGGGGAAAACACAGAAGCTTCCTTTTTATGTTGGTTAAAAACGTACATGTGACTTTATCATTACGTGTCTTTATACCACTGAGACACCTCTTACCTTTTCTGCGTATTTACTTATCGTATGCAACGGCATCGAAATGTGATCTTCTTGAGAAAATAGGTACTATTGAGTAAAATAACCTAATTCATAGAATTTGGAATCAAAATCATAGAAAAGTTAATAACGTACCGCACATAGTTATAGCGGAAAACTTATACGTATTTTAGTGATTTATATGATGACTAGGGACCCGCTCAGGCTTCGCACGGGTAGAATTTATAAACACAAACCATCCTCGTCTATCGCTATTTCTATTAGTGAAAACCGTATCATATAATCTGCGTGGTTTAGAACAAGTAAGCGGAGAAACAGTCAGAAGCGGAAAGCGATTTTGTTTTATACTATTTAGATATCAGGTATACATAATATTGTTTATTTTTATCAACTTTGATTATGCTGTAATGACGAATTTGGAATAGGCTGCGCTAACGAAAGTGATCTAATGTTTTTTATTATTATATTGAGGTGTTTATATGCGTGCTTGTAAAGAATTTTGTTTGCGTACATAGAATGCCGACAAATGTAAATAAGGTTGTCGTTAATAAAATTTGGGAATTAAATAATAATAACAATTGAATATATATATTTCAGACATGATAAAATAAATTATAACACTTTTTTTTTCGCTACGTGTAGGACGGTTAATTCTTCATTATAGAGATTAAACAGAACTGTGCGACAATCTGACTGATGGATGGCGTAGGCTTAGTAAAAAGGCACCTTATGAGAGTATGGTCCTGATATGGTTAAATGTTAGCCATCGTTAAAAAAATCAATAGAAAGGTAAAATTGTAGCACTAATGGTGTTTGTTATTAGAACACGTTTCCATTTAACATGCAAATGAACGTTAGGCACGGACGTGAATAAGTGATCGATTGATTACACCACTTTATACATACATTTTTAATAAGACACGCTATCGATTGACCTGAAACCATATCAAAAGTATAAAAACCATCGTGTCGTGGGTGGAACACACAAAGCCAAAGGCTGTAAAGTGAGTACGAACGTCCGAACACTATAGTTAAGTTTGTACCTAATGTTATATTAGGGTTACATAGTGCACAGATACTATACTATATCCAAAATATTTATTATTACTATTATTATTCTGGTTTTTTTCAATAACACAAATATGATAGAAGCCTTTGTTGTGGTTTTACAGCGTAGGTATTATAATCGTAGACACACTTATGTGGAATGGACATTGTCCAATATAAAATAGGTATCTACCATCTACATTTAGTTTCAAAATAATAGTAGACTGTACATATAGATGACTTGCATGGATAAACATATCCCAGTGATTAGTTGCATAAAATTGAAACAGTGGAAATAATATTTGTAAAGAAGGAAAATTCACCTCCGTCCGTGAAACCGTAAGATTCTATTGCATAACATGAATTGTTAGGTGTTATTGCATGCATAATACACGTTGTAATGTAGGTATACAATCCGCTATTTATAATTTTATTTTATGAAAGGAATTAGGTCAACGAAACAACCCTTCAGTTGAAAAGGAAGAATGGTTTCTTTCAAATTAATGAAGCCATGACGGATCATTTATTTTTTCTTTTAAACATTTATTTCTATTTTGAACTTACAAAATATTGTATGAAATTAACAGTGAATACTGGCTATGAAAAATCCTATCTATATCAAAAACATAATTTATCTTAGAATGACGTAATGTTCAGTGCAGTCTGTCTGTGGTAATAAAGATTAAAATTATAATCAATAGCGCATCTTGCAATCATAGAGGCAGTAACATTATACAAAAAGCTCCGTCAACCTTACCTTTGAGCATAAAGCCAACAAAGCCGTCAACCCATCAGAGCTAGCAGATATTTTTAAAATTAGGTGCTAATTAGGTGCCAAAATCTCAAATATTTTTTTTATTTTGACGGAGCTACAAAAAATAAAAGAGATATTAGTACTTTAACGGCAAAGGTAAAAGGCCACATACGGCGGCGGATAAACGTCAAACCATAATAGAATGACCTAAATGTCAACTGGCGAGTATCTGTACGAAGTCATTAACACTGCTCAAAAATAGATTCAGCCCGAGCCAAGCATAAAGCGAAGGTGTGTCTTTTGCATTAACATCTACGGGAGAATTTACAATTTGGTGCTATTTCTAAACTCACGGTAGCATCGACATCCTAATGCTAATTATATTTAACGTATCACCACACTATATTATCAGTGTAATTAAGTCTCCGCGATTTCATAGTGCCGACGACAGCACGACAGTTGTGTTAATTTTGGAAGATTTTTCTCGAAGTTCTTGGACTTAATACATGTTCCGATCAGATCCTAATTATCATGGATAGTTGTTACATATTACTAACGTGATATATGTTTTATCGTGATATATCTACATGTATTTGTTGTAAATATAATCATAACCGTAGTAAACTTGTGTTGGTACCATGAAGTCTTGTTAGTCATTGTATAAGTTTACTACATTATAGATTATGATTATACCTCTAATCACATGAGGTGCCAGAAAAGAGAGGATAAAGGAAGTTAAGGGGACAATATGTGCAATTATATCTTAATACAAAAATAATAGAACTAAACAAGAATAACAAATAAACAAGAACAAGAAAATATAAATTATCTGGTGCACTTTTCGTTTTATTATTGGACACAAGCATGACAAGACAATACTTACACTTATATTAAGTCTGAAAAAACAATGTAAGAAAAATTTAATTGAAAAGGATACAAGGCGCATTGATCGTAAACTAACAAAGCCTACATAATATAGCGATGAAACTTTTCCTTTTTAAATCATCATAATGCTACTTCTTTAAATATTTTTAGGTTATCAGGTGTAGCAGATTTTTATATTCAACTATGATACACCACACCTGTGACCACACTAAGTGGTAAGCGAACAAAATATCGCCCTCACCCCACTTTACATGTATGAACTCTAGAAACATAAAAATTGTAGTCATGTCGCATGTTCATTTTAGGGTTCCGTACCCAAAGGGTAAAAACGGGACCCTATTACTAAGACTTCGCTGTCTGTCCGTCCGTCCGTCTGTCTGTCTCCAGGCTGTATCTCAAGAACCGCTATAGCTAGACAGTTGAAATTTTCACAAATTATGTATTTCTATTGCCGCTATAACAACAAATACTAAAAACAAAATAAAATAAATATTTAAGGTGGGCTCCCATACAACAAACGCGATTTTTTTGCCCTTTTATTTGTTTTGTGGTAGTTCCCGTTGACCTAGAATGACGAAATTTGGCAAAAAGCAAGGTCTCAAGGTATCAAGCACAAATAAAGGAAAAATTTCAAAATATAAAAAAGTTGAAAATTAAAGGGTATCCCCATACATACATAGGTACGCCAAATAATAAAGACCTCTGAGTTGTATGGGCGCTGATACAATTTAGAGGTCTTGCTTAATTGGGACCAACTTCACATAAGGTAAATAAATAAAATTGTGCATTTCCCGTGATGGACGAACGATGGACGAAGTTTGTACGGAACCCTCGGTGCGCGAGTCCGACTCGCACTTGGCCGGTTTTTTTTTAATATCAACATCATTATTTTGCAAGTATGTATATGGCAATAATTCCAAGCAATTGTAGAAGTCTAGTGATAATTGGCAACTCGTAACCTTCTGCTATAATGTGGGTGTGATACGTGACTTTTAGACTTTTTTACTCCAATTAATAAAGACTTCTGAGTTGTATCGGCGCTCATACAATTTAGAGGTCTAGCTTAATTGGCACCAACCTCAAATAAGGTAAATAAATAAAATTGTGCATTTCCCTTGATGGACGAACAATGGACGAAGTTTGTACGGAACCCTCGGTGCGCGAGTCCGACTCGCACTTGGCCGGTTTTTTTTGTTTCAATGCCATTAAACATTAAAATAGGATTACCCCCTAAGCCGACTATTCCAAAAATTACAAACATAATTTTCAAGCAATGTGTTCATAGTTGCCACTACGTTCGTTGATCATCGTTTTAAATGCGTCATCAACTGGTTACTGCCGTATTCACCACAAAATATCCAACACAACATAAATATAAATGTGCTCTGAGTCGCCACACACCTCCATACGTATAGCGTACGCCGTAAGAGCCGGTCGTTGGGTATACTCGTACTCCTCTATCAATACAATTAATTAACTGATAACAGAGATTATAAGTGTTCTCTTGACGTCACTACGTATATTATTTTCTCATACATTGTTTTAACAGTTGGAGGTTAAACAGTGAACGTGTTAAATAAAGTGTTTTCGTGTTTGTGATAAGTTGAACCGGTCTTGGTGATCTGCTTATTTTTTGGAATATAAAACAGGTAGGTTGTATTATATATAAATGATTGAATTTAAATGTGTTATACATATTTAATTCTGTAATGAGCTGCTACGAGGGTTCTCCTGTGCTGCAAAAACGTTAGTACCTACTTAATTATTCCAGAGATTGTAATTGAATTTATATTATTGTAAGATTACTGGGACGTGTAGTGTACCTATAGTTAATGATGATGGGACGTTTGCAAGTATTTGTTATAAAACTTTATCATTAATTCAAATTATGTTTTTATCCGACAAACTCTTTCCTTACCTCCTCTTATCTAGATCCGTTTATGTTATGTTTTATTGATTGTTATTGTATTTTTTTCAAAACAAACGCCAACTTCGGATAGTTTAGTCCACTGCGTCATCTTCTAAGGCATCGAATAATACACTGATAAAATGTACCTAACATAACAAATATTGTGCAGCATCTTGTGTAGTTCCGTGTGTGTATGTGTGTGTAAGTTTTTCATATAGAGAATAACTGGAAATAGTCTGCGGTTCCGCGCAAAATGACTCACTCTCACTCGAACCATTCAGAGATAACACTGACTCAGGTTTAACGGTCCTTTCTGAGATGTCCATTCTGAAATTACGTGGGAATTGTGCAATACTCACACAATTGAAAGCTGAATCAAATCATAACACAGTTATGGTTGAATAAAAGAAATAAAATGTAGAAAAAATAAGTATTCAACTAAAATTCACACGTTCCTCCTAACGTGTTTCACTTTCAAAGTATTTCTTTTTGCCGTTTGCTATTTTGTAAAACCAGTCTAATATCGGAATTATGTTTTCAAATACTTAGTTATTTATAACGATGACATATTTTATTTAATATTCACAACTCGTTTTGACGAGGATGAGACAAACATGCATACATCCGAAAGGTATTTAAAATATCATCTTTTGGGCTAGTGTCACAGTTTTTACGCCTCGATAAATGCACAATACCTAGCTTTATTGTTAGATGTTTAGGCAACTTTAGATTGAAGTGGAACCTTCAACGTGTTGATAACGATGTGTTAAATAAAATGTCTTGAAAGTGAGTGTAAATAATACGTGGCTTCCAATTCATTTCAAGAAGTATAGGCGTGAGGATTATGTAATAAACTTATTTTCAGTGCTCGGCAAAAAAAATAATCTACATGTTCATTATTACATGGGTAGGTTGTTTCTTTTACCGCACTTGCACGGTATTCCTCCATGTGTCGTATGCCTCAATGCTGAGGGATGTGACCATATTAATGAATATTCGCGGACTTTTGTTTGCTATCTGGTCCTGTTCTCCATCAAGTTTGGTAATTGTATCCACAGCTTTATCGGTCATCCATTTTTTGTTTTTCACTCCGACATAATGTATAATCGACAGTGTTCATGGCCATGTTCATGTCATGCAACGTGAGTTTCATTCCAAAACAAGAGTTTTCAGATGTATTTTAGTAATTTATTTTAATTACAGTAGTTTACAATGCAGTAATTGACAATATTCCAATGAAATCCAACTCAGTGAGTTATTATAAAACAACTAGCAACACAATATTATTAAAACAGGTTAGTTTGGTGTACAGTACCTTTCTGCACTCTTTCTCCCATAAAGACATTAAATTACATTACATAACTTTAAATTAGCACGTATAAATAGTTAATGTTGCTTACTCTAATTTTAAATATTTAATATGAGTTATTCATGGTTTTACCTTGTCCTTAAAGGGAAACGTCATTATTAAGTGAAAGTAGGGACTTCGAAGCGACACGCACGCAGAAGCCGAACACCATTATGCTTATGTTGTCATTGATATTCCCCGCGGGCACTAAAAGTGGAGTGCCCCTGGCCATCATGAGATAAACTGCACGTTAGTTACGTTGGCATCTAGAAGAAAGTTTCTTTACATGACAGTGTAGCATAAATAAGTTCCTAAAACAAATTTTGCTGTCCTTTAGGGATACCCGTACCAAAGAAAATGTGACAATGCTTTCCATGCATAACATCCGCTTCATTATTTTAGTTAGTTATTTATCGGACTTCAATGGTTATTATCGCAGTACGTTCGTTGGTTTGTCTCATATTATGTTATAGTATTTTTATCATATCACTTGACGTAGGTACATTCTACAGGCGGCCGCGAATATTATTGTCTGTGCGTGCGCAACCTGGCATTCTCGGTAAAAGGCCTACAGTTGTTACTGGCCATAGCTTGGTTGCGATCATATCGAAGGTTAAGAACGAACATTTCGTTTCCGGGTCGAAAGGTCAGCGCAGCGCAACTCATGTCTTAAATCTCCGTTGCGATTTTTATACGAGTTTTTTTTGTGATTATTCTCTGACGTCATCGTTGATTAATCCGTGCGTAGTTGGTAAGGTAATAATCTGTACTAATAAAGAATTAGTAATAAATAAGCTAAAAATCCATCTCCAGCTTATATTTTATCTGATTGAATTGAGCACGGACAAAAAATCTCACTGACAATGTATTAATTTCAAGCTCACTTTAATGTAGGTAAGTTAATGTTGTTTCCTTCATATAAAGAAGTAGGCACTTACATCTGTTTAAATACGGTCACATACACTTGGCTTGTTAGTTGTAATTGAACACAGTGTTAGGTATTCATATCTACCTAGTAATAAGTATGAGCTATTGTGTTGGGACATCCCCTTAAAAAAGTGAAGACTATAAGATGTCGAGCGAGCTGTTCAAACTTACAAAATGTTTTAAAGACCATTATTTTTATTTAATTTAAAGACTGTTGTATCAAATCAATGTGCTAAATTAATACTAGTAATAGGTACCTAGTAGTTTCCTATATGTAGTAACACAAATCTGACAATAAATCAACATGTTAGTGTCACTTGACACTGACCTACACACGGCACGAGCACGACACAAGACATCAACGATGATATTATGAATGACAAGATGTCGTTAGAGAAAACTTAAAAATGGCTTCCAATTGAGATGAGAGTTTTGAATACTTACTGATTTGTTTAATTTAATGACTTGTAAAATTTGCTTTACGTGATTATATAATAGTAAGACAAAACATGCAAAGATGAGCATATTATTAAATACATTTTGATTTATATTTATTATATTATAACTAAGTATTGATAATGATTGTTTATTAATGTTGAAAATTTTAGTACTTAACAGTTCGTCAGTTAATTTTAATATCAGTACCCTGAGTGTAAAGAATTTACGTAAATAAACGCTTACTATCACGTTTGCGTTTACTAAAAATTTGTATGGAAGAAATTAGTTTCATGAGTATTCCGCGAGAGGCGCTGTGCCGATTCCTATAGAAAAATGTCGTAAACGCTAACGTGATAGTAAGCGTTTTCTAACGTCAATTGTTTACACTCGGGGACCAGGTATAAAACTATACCTACATGCAGGTTGCTTGGTTTTATCTATCGAATTGTGTGTATAAACATTTATAAATACTAGAGTAAATATGCTTTTTAATTGAACTCAGTCAAAGTCAAAGCCATTTATTCAGTTTAGGCTCTAGGAGGGCACTTATGAAGGTCGAATTTACTGAAGCTACCACCGATTCGGAAATCAGCCTTCAACTGAGAAGAACCGGCAAGAAACTCAGCAAGGTTACATTTTTTATATATATATTTTTCTTTTTTTTATAATCTGACTATTGGCTATATTTTTTTCAATAACAGCAAAATGTACAATACAATATACAATTCAATCAAAAAGAAAAATACCAATACAAAGTAAATAATAAAATGTAACGCAAACTCGTCAATACTACGTAAGCTACTAAACAAAAAAAACCGGCCAAGTCGGACTCGCGCACCGAGGGTTCCGTACAAACTTCGTCCATCGTTCATCCATCACGGGAAATGCACAATTTTATTTATTTACCTTATTTGAGGTTGGTGCCAATTAAGCCAGACCTCTAAATTGTATGAGCGCCCATACAATGTTTACATCACAAAATAAATTTTTCTATTTCTAAAAAAAAAAAAACAACTCAGAGGTCTTTATTAATTGGCGTAACTATGTATGTATGGGGACACCCTTTAATTTTCAACTTTTTTTTATTTTTTGAAATTTTCCTTTATTTGTGCTGTAAGACATTGCTTTTTGCCATTTTTTTTTAAATATTTGAGTTGATTGAATGAAAGGTAAATTGCGGTTTACGATTTATGACGTATTAAAAAAAACTACTTACTAGATCTCGTTCAAACCAATTTTCGGTGGAAGTTTGCATGTACATCATATATTTTTTTTAGTTTTATCATTCTCTTATTTTAGAAGTTACAGGAGGACACACATTTTACCACTTTGGAAGTTTCTCTCGCGCAAACTCAGTTTAGAAAAAAATGATATTAGAAACCTCAATATATATCATTTTTGAAGACCTATCCATAGATACCCCACACGTATGGGATTGATGAAAAAAAAATTTGAGTTTCAGTTCTAAGTATGGGGAACCCCCAAAATTTATTGTTTTTTTTTTCTATTTTTGTGTGAAAATCTAATGCGGTTCACAGAATACATCTACTTACAAAGTTTCAACAGTATAGTTCTTATAGTTTCGGAAAAAAGTGGCTGTGACATACGGACGCACAGACAGACAGACTGACATGACGAATCCATAATGGTTCCGTTTTTTGCCATTTGGCTACGGAACCCTAAAATGCGATTTAGAAAGAGAAAATGATACCAAACGATGTATTATGTCTTTAGCCTATTTGTATATGTATAAGTATAGAAGATTTATTTGACCGGCTAAAATGATCTTTAGCAAAAAGTTATCAGCTATGTATGAGTAGGGTATGGTATGACTTACTTAAATACAATAATAGGCAGGTAGACCTGTTCAGCCTTCTTACGACACACATAGGTACGAGGTTCGAGTATAATATATCTCGTAAGTCCGAACTTGAATTAAATCATAATTGTTTATGCCCCATCTTTTAGGAAAATGGCAATAATAATTATTCTCAATGAACTGCGGTGTTATATTCAATTGTTAATAACGCACAAGTGGCACAAGTATCATGATTCATGAGGCAATAAGTACCTACCGTATTAGAGCACCGTTCCCAACTGGGGGTTCGAGGGAAAGATAATACAGAGTTGAATATCGCGTGTGCCATTTGAACTTAGTTTAGCAAGGTTCCGTACATCCGGTGAAAAAACGGAACCCTTATAGAATTACTCTCGTGTCTGTATGCCCGTCTGTAACAGCTTAATTTCTCCGAAACTACAGAACGAAAAATGTTCAAATTTAGCACATTATGTAGAATTAGATGACGTGTAACGTATGTAAACGACTTCATATTTTGGGAGTTCATATTAAGTCGTGATTGAGCGGGTCCACCTACAAAATGCGAGGCCGCGAGTCCACACATTTTGAATTTGTGTTAAAGTGAAGAAATAAAAAAACAAAATAGAATCGTGGTGTGATAGATTATAGTATGACTATCAGTGTAATATATTTTTCTTCTCTAAAAATGGGACTATAGGACCTCACTCATAGTTTACAAGACAAACCTAAATAAATTCCTAATTTAAGTTCTCACGAAAAACGGAAAATATTCATGTAGAGAAAATGCGTATGTTTACGTAGGCGTAAGTTTCACCAATGAGTTCAGTTGTCTAGTCAATGCAATAATATCCTATACCAACTGCTACGAAGAAGTCGGGTTCAAATTTTGCAAGGAAATGAATAGTTGGCGCAACAAAATATTCTTAATTTTGTTAGAGACATAATATAATCATAACTTTCTTATTTATTATCATGAGTATTTGGTGTTAAAGAACAAAATACAAATAATATTAGATTCAAGTTACAGACTCTTTCTTAAGTAAAGGCGTAAAAAACGTGAAAATCGTAGTTTAAAAATAATGAACTAATCACATAAATAAATAAATAATAATCACATACTCGTAAGTCTTATAGAACGAGAGATCTGGAAAAACAAAATTAATGTTTATGTCGTAAAGATCTGCGATTGTTTGGCATTTAATTGTAATAAGTACCTACAATACAACTTACAATTAATGACAAAAAAGAGAGCGAGACTATACATGAACATCGAGCTTTTCCAAGTCGAACGGTGATAGTTACGGTTTCACGGAGCTGCACAAGCGCGGACACCGGTACATTTACACGGCGCGTGCGCCTCAAAACAATCCTCTTCAAATTGGCTCACTTCCATTGTATAAAATAAGAACCCGTGTCAACAATTACAATAATTATCCATTATCTCGATATTGTTTTTTGTTTAACAAACACAGACATGTAATATTAGACATAGGTAGGTAGGTACGTGACGAAACATTATTTTTACACTGTCCATTGTTTTGTTGCAGGTAAGCTAATGAGCACTAGACGTGATCTTCTATCGATGGGCAGTAGGCACTGTCGCTGCGAACCGACGGGCAAGGTGATCCGGGTGTCCGATCCGATAACAATTAAATTAAGCATGCGTCCGTTACTACCGTTTTAGCTACGAAAAAGGCGAGTGCCTTTTTCGTATATCTACTTACCTCCTAATTTACTTCAATGACAAAACCAATTTCTTCCGCAAAAGCCCATACGAAATTATTGATCAGTAAGTCGATAAGTGTCGTTTGTTCTATACATCAGCAGACATTATACTTGATTAGCAACACTTTTTTCATCTCCGTAAAAAGTATTACATACTTGTCTTTCATACTCAGGTAGGTACTTGCGTGATTTGTGTGCGTCATTTTATCTTTGGATAGCTTTAAATAGGACTATAACAGTTTCTAATTAAATTTTAATGCTTTTTTTATTACCTATTGATTGACAGCGATCGCTTTACAATATCTGACATATATGTAGATATCATTATTTGCTTTAAAAAATAATAATGTGGGGAATGGAGCTCTTATTCATTCTTGTTATTTAAATATTAATATTCTTATTTAGCAATTTTCACTGAGTTCCCCTAGAGGTTTTAAAAGAATTGAAAGGGAACGGTTAACTGGCGGCGACCGTCACGGTGACGTCACAACGCATCACGTGACATTGATTTTACCGGCAGGAACGGCATATGTTGTCTTCGTAAGTAATGGTCCGATTTGGATAATTCAAAAAGATATATCATTCTTATGTCGTAAAGTATAACGTGCATACTAGTTCTATTGAATTTGTTATAACTTTACTGTTCCTCATTCGAGACGAAATTTTGTAACATGCTTTCACCAGTTTACTTATACAAACTTTTGTATTTATGCTTCGCGTAATGTATAAGTATAGTTCTCCTGATGTAAAACGTAAAAAGTTTCTCATGTATTGTTGTGATTATTAACGGTTATAACGTAACAAGTTTAATTGAAATAGATACCTATTAGAAATCCAGAAATTACTAGGCGTTTTTTCCTCAATCGTCGATATAATAAATTATACTTATAATGTCGTCAGAAGAGGAAAAGAAACAATTTATTTAACAACTATCCTTAAGACTCATCTATGCTATTGTGATATATTATTCTGCAAAAAAATCTATCATCCTAGGCCCTATTTTCAACTTCTTAAGCATTCCACAAATCATACAGCATTAGGCAGCACTTGTATTTAATAAGTCTACTAGTTTATTATTAAGAAAGTATGTAGGTCATACTTTCTTTAGTAGTAAGAATTCTTTAGTTACAACAGGTCAAACGTAGGTCTAACAATCAATTGAGTACCTTTAACCTTTAACTGTACGATAATCATAATTCATAAAATGGTTTTAACTTGCGTGTTAGGTACACATATTTTAACCCAGTCATATCGACTGGACTAACACATTTGCTTACTTACTAACATTGTTTTACGACGGTGTACATGCAGACTGTATGTCTAGACTGGGACGTACCATGCTACATCGCGTGAACACCCAATGAACATTTTAATTGACCAATCTACAACGCAATGAAACGCAACCAGATATTTTTTTATCGTTCAATCACATGATTCTTAAACATGGACAAGGTAGCGGAATTCTTTGAAATTTAGGGGTCTTAAGCAACTCGTCTCATGCAAAACTATTATAGACCCATAATTTAATGGAGTTGGTGATCGATACTGCAGGTCCTATGTTCTGTCATCGAGAGTAACTTTTACAATTTAGGGGAAAGGATTTTGTAATGAAATTGACTTCATCAAGAGAGAGACTTGCCGGCTAGTTCTAAATACAAAGTAGGCTACAAGTCTAGCAGTAGACAGTCAAGTTATAAGTACGATATGTGTAGGCAGGTATGCTGATATTAAAATCAGACTTTAACTACTTATTACCTACCCCTAGATCACCTCCATTCAATGTTGGCTATCTAGCCATGTTATAACCACGTGCTAACCTTTAATACTGTCAACAGCCAGAAACCGGCGTTTATAAAAAATTAACAAACGTTACTTCTGTACAAAAGTAAAGCATCATTTAGGATGTTTGTTTGAACTAAAATGCAATAAAATTGTATCAAAACACCAGCTGTATACCTAAATATATATATTTTTAAAATTTGTTTCTTTACAATGAGCCAAAAGTGAAATAAATAGGTACCTACTTACAGATAACGTTCTAAAATAGTCGACTTTTTACGTACTGGTTCAGTGAACTTTTCGGTCACTGCCGACCGTGGACATGGTTTTCAGATTATTGTCACATTGTATTGCTCCGAAAAACGAGTCTTAAAATAAACCATTACATTTAATGCGAATATATCAACTGTTTGTTTGCCACTTTTCTTTGGAATTTGCGACCTAATTCAATATTAATTCTTTTAATATAAATGAAGTATCTAAGTATTAAAGTAGCCGTAATCAGTACAATGTAGATCCGTCTCAAAACCAATAAATTTTCTCCATAATTTACTCTAAATAAATTATAAATTCAATCTAAAATCCGTCGTGCACTCAGGTACAGAATAGATAAAAGTAACTGTATCAATGGATCGACCAGCGTACAGTAACTACACTTCTCATCAAAAAAATCGAGACACCTCTGAAGTTTGGTTTTGAATGAGTTTCATGTTTTTTTTTACATTAAACAAAAAAAAAGTAATAATGCCAGTTAATTGCGGATATTATAAGGT
This sequence comes from Tetheella fluctuosa, assembly GCA_951216915.1. NCBI lineage: Eukaryota > Metazoa > Arthropoda > Insecta > Lepidoptera > Drepanidae > Tetheella > Tetheella fluctuosa. The sequence goes on along the minus strand of OX578227.1, from coordinate 7,166,320 downwards.
ATTGTTTAACAAATATTAATGTTTTAAATTAAAATCAAATTCCTTTAACTATCGTGTTTTTTCAACAGGTAGGAATGTTTTTTTCCAAAGTTTTTTTGTAAACTTTTTGAAACGTAAGACAAAAAAAAGTTTACAAAAAGTGTATCCAGTATCTTGTATTTCCTCCCCAGGCTCTAATGTATGCTTCCATACGGTACGTTTGGAAAAAGATTGGAGGTTGAATAGATACTGATGACGATTTAAGGCCTATTTCATGTTGCTTAACTGAATTTCTTACTCCATTGAAAACGGTAGCTCATACACCTTCGTAATCCAAATGATTGTTATGAAAAATAAATTGTTTTAAAATTATGCAGACCTACATTTCTTATTGAGTACCTACTAAGCTAGGTATTATGTAAAAAAACTAATAATCGGTTGGCTCGCGAATGGGACGCGCGTCCCAAAACTACCTACAAAAAAAATAGAATTCCAGCAATCGCGAATCAACTTAATATTCGACCTTTAGCTAGGCAGAGAGGCATACAGAAACTTGTAAATAGTCATTGATATTGCATAAAATGTCTGGGACACACAAAGTCTTTACATATTTATAAATATACTATATCTCATTTAAATTTTGATTTCAATGAAGACGAATCTTAAACATGCTATAATGATTTTTAGCTTTCTGTTACAGGTGCGCTATGAGAAGTGTGCTACCAAAAATATAGAAACATGTGACAGCAGAACTGTCAAACTTTTTTCAAACAAATTCTTTCATATAAAAACCTACAACAAATAAAATTAAAAGATTTTTTTTAAAACAAGCTTTTATTATTATTTGTTAATAAAACGACGATTTATTTCTCCTGCCATCAAAATGTAACACGTTTTTATTATAACAACGTAAACGAAGAAAGTTAATGATCGTTAAAGGTTATGTATCTATAAAATTGAATTTTCTTATCACAATTAAATAATTTTTAACTTTTTAGTTCGTTTTATTAACAAGTAATATTAAAAGCTTGTTTTTAAAAAAGTTTTCTTTTAGTTTTATTTTTAACTTTTTAGTAAGTATTTATGATGCGGGATTTACTACGGCGTAGTTCGTAGCAGCGTTTTTCCGTAATGTAGCTCGTTATTTGTTCATGTTGTTCCCACGAGTAATAACAAAAAACCGGCCAAGTGCGAGTCGGACTCGCGCACGAAGGGTTCCGTACCATTATCTATAAAAACGAAAAAAAAAAACGCGTTTGTTGTATGGAAGCCCCCTTAAATATTTATTTTATGTTGCTTTTAGTATTTGTTGTTATAGCGGCAACAGAAATACATAATATGTGAAAATTTCAACTGTCTAGCTATCGCGGTTCTTGAGATACAGCCTGGTGACAGACAGACGGACGGACAGACAGCGAAGTCTTAGTAATAGGGTCCCATTTTTACCCTTTGGGTACTCAACCCTAAAAACGGTTACATACGGATATTATCTAGGACCAAAGTACTCATCAAGATGAACCAAACGAGCCCAAACTCGATGGGGTTGGTTCGTTTTATTGCAGAGCTTCTATGGCAGATGTTTTTTACACTGTCACGCAAAAACTACTAAACGGATTTGGATGAAATTTGGCCCACAGATAGAATATATTCTAGATCGCGCGATTCATCGGGAACGCGGATGAAACCGCGAGCCGCAAAGTAATTAAATATTATACTTACCTATAATAATTATATTGAATGATTAGGAACAGGGTAGGAAGATGATGGGTGACCTCCTTATTAGTAAATTATAAATTAATCCTCGTTGTATTTACCTTCAGAACCTTTATAATTAGTAATTTTTATGTATGTTACTTTATCGGTTGAAGTGTTGCTAATGCAAATGTAATAGTCGATGTGATTGCGCAACATTGCGAGTGTGTCGATGCACGTAAGGTATGTACCTACAAACATAAAAATAGTTATTGATTATTGATAAGAAGGAATTGACGTAAGATTTATGCATTCACAACAATATGTATTCGACGAATGTAACAACTCATTGTAAATCAATCAAACCCAATAAAATATGGATTTTGACAAGTTTATCAATTCATTATCATTTGCAAGTTGCAGTTATTTTGACTTGACATTATAAAAGGAAATTTCTGCGTTAAATACTTAAATAGTAAAACTACGTAGCAAGTACTACCAAATATACTGGGTGATTTTGTTATCACTGGCAATACTTGCAAGGGTGGAAGTACTCATCAAAATGAACAACTTTTATAATGTATTATTTTACGCGATATCAGAGTTAGCCCTATAATAAAAGTTGTTCACATTGATGAGTACTTCCACCCCTGCAAGTATTGCCAGTGATAACAAAATCACCCTGTATGTATAAATATCGTGAACATGTTACTTAGATAAGTATATACAAGGTGACTTTTTAGTCACTGGCAATACTTGCAGGGGTGGAAGTACTCATCAATATGAACAACTTTTACTATGGGACCAACTCTGATATCGCGTAAAATGAAATGGTTGCTTCATACATTTTACAAAAGTACAACCTACTCGGTTGTACTTTTGTATGGAACAGCTGATAATTTTTTCGTGATTGCACACTCTCATAATAAAAGTTGTTCATATTGATGAGTACTTCCAGTATTGCCAGTGACTAAAAAGTCACCCGGTATGTGAGTAATAATAAATACATATAAGTAGTGCATATCGGTAATGGCGCTATTTTACTAATTTCCTATTACCTAAAGGTTGCCTGGATTAAGTTCGCCAAAATTGACTACTTCAACTATCTATCCGCGTACGTTATGTTAGACGTTTTGAATAAATTATACTTACCTATAATATAAAGGAAATTTTACAAAATAATACTTAATCCAATATCAATATTCTGCGAGCGTATTGGTACTTATTTACGTATGTAGGCGATCTCTTTTTTTCTGGCTTCAAATTACAATAAGTACGTTATAATTTCATAGTTTTTGTTGTAATGGCCATGAATATTGTTATGTATGTACAAAATCTATCATTCAAGATACAAAGGCATGATAAATAAATAAGTTTCTTCAAAACAATGTACTTATGATTATTTAGAGGAAATGTTCTTGGTATGATTCATTTAGGTTTTCTTTTAAATAAAATAGGAACACTGTAGCCTAGCTATGTATGTTTAATCCATTTAATGAATATTATCGCTTTATAAAATGGAAGTTACGCGGTCGCCAGCGCCGACAGCGCAGCGGGGCGAAGCCTTACTTAGCGTGTGGGCGAGGAGACCGCTTACAAGTGTTACCGGGGTGCGGTGCCACCTGAAACCCGACTTAATCTGTCGACCATAATCATAATTCTCACTGAAACCTACTCAAACATTAAACCTGCCGAAACACGATCATCGACGTATTTCAAAAATGGGAAGTAATAAATGCATTTCGGATCTCTTTTTTTAAGTCGGAAAGCTGTCAAACAGGCAGGCGGTCCACCTGATGGTATGTGGCTACATGCCGTCGCCTATGGACAGCAAACCAGTGGATTGCCAATGTGTTGCCGACCTTTATAAAGCTTAGAAGGCAATTGGCTCGCGACTGCCGGCACACATTAATGTGCTAGGCGACAGATTTTCAACTTGACTTCCCAGCCAGGTACCTAAGTACTACAAATTACCCTACCACAACAAGGATAGTTTCGTCCTTGTTTAACTATATGACCCTAAATACTTACTGTGTAAAACCCATTTTGATCTGCATCAAAATAGACTTAGATATCTACATACAACCATTAATTACCATGCCACCTAAGTGTATTTTATTTATTTATTAAGTAAGTACCTATATTGTGATTTTCAGCGATATTGACATTTTCATAAACGTAGGTCGTGCATAGGTCTTACAAGCCGTCAATGAGGAAAAGGACGTGCTAAAATCTAATGCGTGTTATTTATATTTCACTGTCAAGATGTCGCCATTATTATCATCCTAACCCCTTATCTGCTTACTTCTAGCTAGAGACAACTTCCCTGCAATCGATATGATAATTTATTTTATTATCTCAGATAAATCCTAAATCTCGCAATCGATGGAATGCTTTTGTTCAGTCGCCCCAGTTATTTAGACATAAAGATACGAAATATGTGGGTTTAAAATAAAATTGGAAATAAACTGTTTAAAATATTCCTATTTTTCATCGATCTGTAAGTTATTGCGATGCAAAATTATTTATCGAATTGAAGTGTTTTTAAATAGTAATAATGGCCTGGATCTCCATTTACCCCCTCGTGCATGATAGATCTATAAGAAGCCGACCTGCATATTGTGAGTGAAAACTATAAATTTGCCATTCTACTACTCAGTAGAATCAATTCGTTGTACCTATTTATTTAAACGGATTTGATTTAAATTTCGCAAATAAAACTTCATACAACTGGTACAGCCACGAGCATAAATATATGTAGAGGTACCTATATACCTACACTTAGCAAAATACAAAAGGTAGTTATCTCATAGTACTTACCAATCGATTTATATTATTTTATTAACATTATATTATATACGAAAAAATCGCTTTCGAGTTTTACTAAGTAATTATATGTATGTAACCTATATATAAGCTCGTGACTGTACCTAACGTAACATGGAAAACCTAATTATAAATCAATTTTATGGGTAAAATAAAAAAAAACGTAAACAAGAGATTACATAGATAGGTACCTACGCACGGTACGACTGCACTGCACTGCTCATATCTCCGTGAAGGTAAACCCCGATATCATAAACAAAACTAAATCATTAAAATTATCTTGAATATCTATCTATACCCACATGATGTTTGCAGTCCACAATGTGTACTTCTTTTATTTACATGATCATAGACATTTGTTTGAATTGGCATGTTGTGTCGTGTTATCATCGAGTGTTCGATGATCATGGATTTACGGGTGCTGGAGACGCGTGACTGAATCGGCGCGGGGCGGTCGGCGCCAGCCGAGCGCACGTATCGAACTTGACCCACATCTCCTGAGAGTCTATTGTCTTCGCGGATAACCTCCATCAACAACCATCCGACGCCTATTGACGTTTATAGAAATTACTACTCGTAGTCTGACCGCCTCTCGGAAAAACAATTGTTTCCTCCAGTCGCGGTGACCTTTCCCCAATCTTTTCTCGTTCAATAGCTATGTGGTACACCGACTGTGGTACGAATTAACTTTATGTGTCATCTAATTGTAGACTTTCTCAACTTTCTTTTTGATACTTCCGTTTTGTAAATACAGAATCCCGTTATATGTAAGTATACTGGTGCCCTAGTAAACTAAATGACATAGGTACACTTTCCACGTTTTGATGAGTTAATATTTATAAAAGGAACTGAGGGCTGAACGCCTATCGCGACCCGTTTTGTCATTCCAATTGATTTATATATATTATTATACCGTTTATTAAAATATATTCCTATAAATGACATTTTTAAATATAAGTTATTATTATTATGCGAGGATCTGTTTATTTACTTGACCCATTTCTGTGGTAGGTCATGAGCACAGCCCTTCACGAATATTGAGTGTCAAAAGGGTCATTCACACTGAGGAGCTTGCTTATCCAAGCATACTCTCAAAGTGCTTATTCCCCCAAAAGTTTCAATTCATATACCTACCTAAACATGTAGATATAGCGCTGTAGATAAGTAAGTAGGTAACCAACTTACCACCTAATAGTTATATATACTTACGTATCTACCTAGTATCCTAGACACGAGTGCTTAAAACGCCTGAGATCGTAAACTACTTAAAATACAAATGCTTTGTACAAATACATGAGGCATAACTGTTAATATGTTTCTCAATTTTAAACGAAGCAGACATGTCATCAGACCAGTTTTAATAGAATTATGTTTTTCCGTTTCAGGCATGTCTCTAGACGAAGGTAGACAATCACAGAGGCCATACAGGTATGGCATGGTATTGTTATGTGCGGGTGCGCTCATCAACTGGCTGGGTCTGGCGGAGGACTACGCGGAGCCGGTGCGCTACGTGGGCGTCGCATGCATCGTGGCCGGCGCGCTACTTATCTGCGCCGCCATGTGCTGCTGGCTTCAGTCGCCCGCCAGGCAGCCACAGAACGATCGGGCATCGCCTGATACACATCAGGTAACTATCATACCTAACGTTGCTTATCATACGCATACATCGGTAAACAGATTAAATAACACTACAATATATCTCCTCGGATACCTACCGACGTAATGGCAGGTAACCAATATTCATAATTCAACGATTTAATTTTCGTTTGCAGATCGACGACCCGATCCACGTTATATCGATGCCGGACGAGGAGACGATGCAGCAGAAGCCGCCGGATTACGACACGGTGGCGGGGGCGCCGCCGACGTACGACGACGCCATCAAGCTGAACCCGGCGCGACTGCTGCCGGCCACGAGCAGCGCGCGCCACGAGGTCGCACACCTCGCCGAGCCCACCGTCATCCCCGGCCAGCCCGACGACGCGCCCGCGCCGCCGCGGCTGCACACGCCGCTGCCGCCCACGCCTGCGCCCGCGCTTGCACCGATGCCCGTCGTACCCGTCCACCACTCGCAGGTCCCCAAGACCCCGCCGCCCCCCTACAACCCTATACACACCATCAGATGAACCCCGGGCCCGGAATGTGCCGCTTTAAATTGACTGCCGTTTCATGTGATGAGTGAGACTCTTAATAGTTAGGGCACTATGTTCGACCAGCGACGATGTAACGGTATTATTATCTGTCGTACCTCTGTACGTATTATAACAATTATTATAGGATGTCGAGTGTAGGATGCGATGCGTACTTATGTGATAATAGAAAAGTTATTTTAATGATAGTTACTTACCCACTCTGTACATAATGTTTTTTTGTAAAATAGTTTTGTTAATTACCTTTAGTAATAAGCGAAAATAAAATCTCTTCCAATATTAACTGAAAATGTATGTTCCCAATACGGGACAGCTCTGTGGCTCCGAACTGACTCATGGTAGTCCTAAGTTATCGAACGATCTTTGTGGACTTTGAATATAAAAAAACGAAATATACATACATATAATAATAGTAATAAAATATCTTTATTATCAAAAGGAATACACAAGTGTGCTTTCAAAAACAATGCAGTTGCAACTGCTCCCATTGTTAGGCTAAAATGGCCTGTATTACAGAGAAGCAGGGCCATGCCTCTAGATTTACGAATGTTATATAAACATAGACAGTTATAGTTACACATCGATTTTAATAAGATTTTTTATAAGTACATCAAGTAGTAGCAGCAGCACTGTGCCATTAATATAATTTATCTTTTGATTCCGTTCAGGCTTAGACTATTGTGTTTGAATTTGTGTAGTATCTTATTATACATATAAAGTTGTAGTATTATTATGTTTGCATGAGCCACAAAATTGTGGTAACAGGAACCAATGACTAATACAAAGCAAATCGGTTTAAATGTGTACTTAGTATTTAATCGATTCATTTTCAAATAGATTTTCAATTCGTCAAAGACCGTCTTCAACGAGAGCATTCGCATATTCAGTCGGGCAATGAGGGCGTTGAGCCGAGAGATTAGACATTTAGAATTATGATTATTATTACGACTTCGTTTGTCAATGCTCCCGGCGTGGACGATGCTTTATGTTCGAATTATAAAAAAATAAATTGGTGGTATTTGATAATATGACCTGATACCGGCATTTTAGCTAATGTTGTACAAGTACATCACTAGTGAACCCTTTCCGTTTTATCTATTCTAGTCTTCAAATTAACGACTATAACACATGCTTACCTAAATGTTTAATTGTTCCGTACAGTTACTCGTGTTATAGTTTGTAATTTGTACACATTTTGATTGCACAACTTGAAGGTTTTCAACTGAGAGATGCAGGATTCAATACCTTAAACTGGGTTGGTTGATCGATGGGCTATAGCCATATATAATATGTTAACATACCTTTATTATGCAAGTTTGTACTAAACTACCTGTGGACTTATTGACCAATTATCACATACTTGCCATGTGCCATCTTACCATTGCTTTGACCCTCATGTTGGACTACCCTACCTATTCGAGTAACATTTAACTGCAGTTGGTTTCTAAGACCACAATAACATAAATATTGGTATTAAAAACAAGTTTGCCACCATCATTTTAATTTGAGTACAGGGCCTTTAATACAAACTCGTTTATCAATTATATTATTTTTAATATTCCTTCCAATGTCGCCTAATTATGAATCAGTAAAAAAGCAATAATAAGGTAGGTTTACTTAAAATATAAATTCTTCGTTTTTTAGCAGCGGTGAGCTTTCTAACGATTATACAGTGGGACCAAATACCTAACGTATTAATATTAGTTTATGTGTGTTCATAATAGCGATCTTAACGATGATTTTTTACAATGCTGAAGTTGTGCATTTATTATTTGTACATTTAAACAAAGATACGGAAGTTAGAAGTGTACATACAAAATAAATGTTGTTGAGATAATATTTGTTTTATTTGACCACGGTATTTGACCTACACATTTTAGTCAAGGAGAAGAGTTAATTAATTAAAGCAACTATTTATTTGTTTATATACGTAAAGTTGATATTACATTTAAAGATTGGATGGACACAGTTTCGTGAGTTGTCAATAATTAATGAGTAGTTCGAATGTTGCGGACTGTTGTTAGCAATTTAAAAGGTATAGGTATAAAGTTATAAGTTAGTTATTTGATTTGATTTTATAATAGGTCATAGAAATCTTTTTGGTTCATAATTTAACAAATAACTAAACATTAATATTATGAAACGAGGGTTCCGAGTCGGGACGAACGTTCACGGTTAATAATATCGGCATCAAAAATATCGATTACCTATCACCGCTTTTTTTTTTGTAATTTCACTAGCGATCATAGAAATCACCTAGGTACCTTCCTCATGGTGTCAATCACTAGTCTCCGAGTAAAATTATTATTATAGCTGTGTAATACAGACGGACAGAAGGACATTATACGGTTCTGTTTTAATCGTATTGGCTCTTATTGGCTATATAGGCTCGTTCTGTATGCACACAAACAAAACCTAGAAGATGCAGGACATTTTAAATGATTTCAGAAATTAAAAGCAATGTATTAATTAAACGCCCATTAAACTGATAAGAATGGCTGGATGAGACATCATTATCATAAAATCTAAGGATCCTAGTGCTTAAACAAGTATTTTAGGACATTACCGCCAGGACGACGCGCGCGCGCGTTTGATATATAATAATTGTTGCTATCTCAATTGGTTAAGTCACGAGGGCGCCTTGGTGTGACAATAGTTTTATGTGTCGTATGATCGTAATCCATGTTCGATAATGAAGATAAAACTTTAGATAGGTAGGTATCTAGTAGGTATCTACATATAGGAAAGCACCTACTAAGCCTTCCTAATGCCTTGATCACACGTACCGAGCAAACGGGCGAGTCAGTAAAATGTTTCTCGGCCGAGACGGTGATGTAAGCGAGTAGCTGTTCACACATGTTTTGAAAATAGCACAGTCAGTTCAGTTGTTATTGAAACTCAATTCGGACACGAAAATATACAAAGTTACTCATTCCACTATTAGTAGTTTTTGCTTTATATTGTATTCCGGAGATTGAAAATTCCACAAACACGGATGTAGTTTGTATAACTGTATAAATTTAATAGTTGTTTCGACGTCCCATTTGATATTAGCAGACATGGTGTATTATTTTTATTCTATTTGGAGTTGTTTTAAAAAAATATATCTTAGAAAAGGCGCCCGCGGCGACGTGACGACAATCATGTTATGTGGGCGAGTGGCGAGTGGAGAGACAGTGCGAGGAAGCGGGAGGGTGAACACTCGGCCTAGTAAGTAGGACGGGAGCCGAGAGCACTGTCTCGCCCGTTTGCTCGGTACGTGTCATCAAGGCATAAGCCCCTGGCAACTACTGGCAAGTAAAAATCCACAGATATTTTATATTTATCATGGAAAAACCCAGCATCAATAATTCAGTTCGCATTTTACTGACGAGAAAAATGCAAGATTTAACGGATTTTTAACGTAATATCGTAATAAAGTCGGCGGAATTTCAAAATTATTGTTGGCAACACTGCGTCAGCTGTCATTCTGACAGTTTTTATTTCCACGCTGTGAGCGGTAACAGATTGCATTTGTTAGTTTGTTAACAATAATTTCGAACTATGTATGGGAGATCCGTCTCTTAGAAAGTAATGAGTGAGTGATTATACACTAGTATATAAAAAGTACTCTGTGATACACTCTTTGATGAAAGCTTAAAAGCTTATCGCACACATATATATTATTATTTTTTTGTATAGGCTTGTGTTTGACCACAATCTCACTATTGTAAGTGATGATGTAGCCGAAGGTGGTAAGCACACAAAGCCTAGAAGGAACTGGCTCTCAAGTGCAGCTGCCGGAACACACCAATAGGTGCTTGGCGACAGATTTTCAACTTGAGGGTGGTAGCCAGCCTCACGATGTTTTCCTTCACCGAAAGCTCAAGCTCATTGTAGGATTAGAACCCACGACCTTCGCCACGGCGTCCGATGTCACTACCACTGAGCTATCATCACCTTAAATATATAAAGAGAATATAACCAAAGAGTATAGTAACTATCCATAAAGAATATAACCACTTAGCACAACACCTATCCTTTCTATCATGCGTTAGTATTCAGGGTCTGCAATCTTAGAACAACAAACTATGGGTACAACATAAATTTAGTATAAAAAAGCGTTCATAGATGGCGTCTCGATTTGAATCGAGCTATGGTTTGGTTCCTAAATAAATTACCCTTGCGGGCGGCCATGTGCATCGGCCGGCCGGCGGTTAGTGAGTCACGGTCAGTCAGTGCCAGTCAGTGGACCAGCGCCCACGCACCGAGTTCCGTGTACCCATGCGCCGCGCCCGCGCCGCGGCCTGTCTTTTTGCCGCGCTATCGTTTATAATGTAACTACAACGTTTTCACACCGCAAGTACATACTTTAAAATGGTGCGTTATTACATTTTGAGAAGTGAAAGCCTAAACAGTACCCAGAGGCTGTACGAATACTAAACCAAAAGTGTACTCCACCTGCGCAAATATAAAATAGTTCATATAAAACTTAGAGTGCATTTGGAGGAGGCCCAAAGTCACGAAAACTTGAAATTGTAAATTGTGTGTTGCGTGCATTTGACGAAGTGAGAAGTGAGACTGTCTATTGTGCTAAACAAATTAAAAAACAATGTGGAAAAACGAGCTAGACTGTTTAGAGAGAAATGGAAAAATGCACGTAAGTTGATTATTTTTTTTACGCCTGAACGCAAAATACTTATGGCTAGTTTTATTTTTAAAGGTCTAGTGATTTGCACACGGCACCACGATCCGCGGTGGAGGGCGGTGGTGTGTGCTCATCGTCATGACTAACTACCGTGTTTATTATTTAGTTCTACTCGATTAATTACGTTCGTGCAACATTCTTATCACTTAACAGTTTGTGAAACTTATGATTGCGTAGCGTTGTACTTCCAATTTCACTTTTCAAGCACCATCTTGTGTCATTTTATGCTATTATTGGAGGTAACGATTTTGTCCTTGATCGTTTTGTTCCGCTAGATATCTTTGTATTGTAAAATAAGAGAATTAAATAATGTCCATAAATTGATTACATGGTGATTGAGATTTCAATTATTTAAAACCATTAAAAGAGATTAGTTTTGAACATAGAATTATTACTGTACAATACAATGCCAACTAGCGGAACAAAACGATCAAAGACAAAATCGATACATTCAACAATAGCGTAAAATGACACAAGATGGTACTTGACTTGAAACGTGAAATTGTAAATACAACGTTAAAATTGTGTTACAATCCAGGGAAAAGGTGGATAAATAAAAAAAATAATCTTCCCGGTATACAAAAGAAAATTTTATTAAGGTTAAGTGATAACCCTAGTTACAATTCTTTACTTATTTGTTATAATTTAATGCCGAAGACAAAAGAAAATTAAAGTGCCAGCTAGACTCAGCGCGTGGGTTCTGAGGTAAGGTTGAGTTGGTTTAAAGTTGAGTTAAATAAAATTGAGCGCCACTGACAGTGAACGGCTGTCAGTCCGAATTTAAATTTATAAGTCACAAAAATAATGAGTTCCCTAAATGGTACCGCCTCAAATCTCCGCGATGCCAGCCACGAAGTAGCCTTCGTGGAGCCGGAAGCTGCGTTGAACCCCAACCAGACTAGGGGTCGAAACGGCCCTGCAGGACTCTTGACTACAAAAGCCCACCGGACTACGGGTCAAAACGGCCCCGCAGAACTCGGGCAAGAAAAGCCCCCACCGGACTCTCGTGCAGGAAAAGCCCCCACCGGACTCCTTGTGTAAGAAAAGCCCCCACCGGACTCCTCGTGTAAGAAAAGCCCCCACCGGACTCCTCCTGAAATTGTACCAATATTGTTGGTATTAGAAGTTGGCTATACACGGCCCGAACACACAAAATGGCGGACATCAGCCCCAGATGCCGGCCATGTGCTCGGTCAAACAGCGACCTAATCCCAACAAAAATAACGATTAAATACTCTGCCACAATTTAGGATTGGGCAGAGCGAACCCTAAAACAAAGATAGCGAGTACTACCTAAGATAGCACATGGTAAGGATACCATGTGCTCGGCCTACCACACCGGAACCGCACGGATTATGGTTCATGGAACCCTATAACAATGGTAGCGAGTGCTACCTAAGATAGCACAAGGTAAGGATACCATGTGCTCGGCCTACCACACCGGAACCACACGGATTATAGTTCAAGGAGCCCTAACCTCACAAATATTATAAAAGAACACCATAAATACCTTATGGAGGAAAATGTCCCTGCGTGGGAAAGGTTGGACAATGTCCACTCCAAGCACTGCCACGTGCTGGTGGCAACGCCGGTACAGCACGTAAAATCTGTAAAAAAACAATAAATATTACTATAAGGGCGACGTGACGCGAGCCGGGAATACGCGATAGGCGTATTCTAGTAATACTTACAATAGAAAGATAGAAAATAAGCGTGGCGTGACTGGGTTAAATTCCTAGACACGCGCCGGCCGTATGTCCACACAAAACTGTAAAAAAATAACAAATCGTTAGAACCTACGTTCAATCACAAAGCAACAATGAATTTAGAATTCCCAAATGCTTGATTACTTACCAAAAAACACCTAGATTGGCTCCTAGGTTATTGCCGAGGCTAATCCGGCGATGTCGGAAATCGAAATGAAGGAGTCATGACCGACATCTAGGGATGAGGCATGACTTCATCACAGATTCCCGAAAACCGTTCAATCATTCCTATAAACAACACAACAAACGGCCAATCCAAGTCGACTACCAAGCTAAAAACACGACTAAACGCGGGCGGAGCGATGGAACGTCACTGGAAACGTCAAAGTGACAAGACGTCAGTGATCGATCCGCCAACGAAATCAAAACAAATATTTTCATTGTGAAAACATTAGGATGAAATTGAAATCCTTTAAATATGTTTCAAATAACGCCGGAAAAGGGATAATAAAGAACAATGCCATATGTGGAATGATTGGAATGAGCCCAAGGTCGAGGTTAGTACTCAGAAAATTCTAGACATTGTAAGGGCTCGAATTTTCTACGTAACAATGCACCCTTCCTTACCAGAATTTTGACGAGGTAAGAGGAAAAATTCGAGCTGGCCCTCCAGCTCATACCTTGGGATCATTCCAGGACAAGTCCCGAAGTCCAAAGAAATTCAAATTGAAACCGAAAGAAGAGAACCGCAAAACTCCAACACCTCACAAAGTTCCTAACAGTATGAGTCTAAATGCCCGACAAACTAAAGTGGATACCTAAAAGAAGTAATCCCAGTTCGAAGGAAAGCGGCGACCAAACTGGAAGAAAGAAAAAACGAATTCCCATCCATAAAAATGGTTCAACCAAACATGTAAAAGGCCGACGGAACCTGAAAGAAAAGAATGAAATCCATCCCACTTATGCAATCCGAAAGTTAAAAATAAAAAGAATAATTAACTATTTGGTGGGGCTTACCAAATAGGAAACGAAAAGAAGTCAAATAAAAAGGAAGTGACCGAAAAAAAAAGAAAAGAAACCCGTAGGGAAACCCCTCGAGAAAGAAAATGCTAAACCACCAGTAATCTCATACCATATTAAAACAATCAAGCCAGGACAAATCTTACACTCTCGATGTTAACAACTCTGCAGACCGGGCTATCTAAAACTAAAACATACCACTAATAAACAATCACCATTGGCACACCACTCTGTGGGCCAATGTTTCGAAGCCTACAACCGTAGAGAAAACATTGCTACGCAATACGAATTGCCCTTGCCGGAAATGGCAAAAGTAAAAAAAATAGGATCGAACCCACGAACGACCTAAAAGGTAAGGTGATCAACTCCTCGGCATCATTGGCACACGCCATTGTGGGCCAATGCAACAAGGCCTACGCAGCTCACCACCTACCAACTACCTATCAACGTCAAAAAAGGAACTGCCTCTCAAGACAGCAAAAAAAAACAACGCGAAGCCAATTCAAAAAGGGATAAAATCAGAATCCGAAAGACATGCCCGAAAAATGTAAAAAATGGAACGCAAGCCGAAAATTAACCTATAGACCTCAAGCTAACCCGGTCAGACTTGATGTGGACACGCCGGTCAAATTTGAGCATCTCCCGGACGTGTCTTGCTCTGTCTTTCTCCCGCGAAAGCTCCGAATTGAAGAATACCACTTTGACCTGAGAAATGTTAGGACAAGGTTTCCGGCAACTAACTCTATACCGTCTCCTACTTTTGTGTGACTTCCGTCTCGGAGGTATCCGTTTTCCGGTCACCGGAATACGCACGGACGACTCGAACGGACTGTCGGACACGTCATCGCAGAGAACAGAGGAGACGGGGTCACTCAACTCTGGATCTGGCGGAGATGAAGGATCTGGAAGAGGATCGAATTCGGGACGGAGGGAAGGTTCGGGATCCGGAATAGGCAAAGGATAAGAGAGGGGCATAAGACTACAAGGTTCTGAAGACGGGCAAGACGCTGGAGAAGGAGTAGGCACTGGAGAAGGAGTCAGCTCAGGTGCGGCAGCGGGTACGCAGTACAGTCTCCTGTCCATGTCGTCATCGTAGCAGCTGTACGGCGTGAAATCATCCACCAGCAGTTGCCTAAGGGATGACCAGTCAGAGACTGTGTTCTTCACGCTGCGAAACCAAAACAGTGCCGTGTCCTCAAATAAAATTGGGCCTGCCTGAAAGAGCACCGACTCTGGAATACGGTTCACCCTGCAAATGTCGTCCAGACGCAGAAGGTATGCGTGAACCGAAGCGTCGCCGTAGAAAACATGACCCGAGCGGCACAGCACGTCAATGCAGTCAGCATAAGATGGCTCCGGTTCAAAGGAACGCTGAAATTCGGCATAAACTTCGTCTAACGCCTCAAGCCAATCGCACAGCTCAAAATGAAGCGCAAGCCTCCGGTCTCGTATAGAACCTGAACCGGTGATACGTCGCAACCGATAATAAGCATGGTGTGCTAAAGCTCTCAACCGGTTCACCCTCTTGAAAACATGCTTATCCTTATTGAAGTGCGAAGCGATTACATCCAAAATAGCCCTTATCGCAAGAAATTCAGAAGCGGGGGTGCGCAAAGTTTTAAAAATTTGGGAACTAGGAACCCGTTTCGCAAGGTCCCGCAACTGGTCTCTAAGAACCGGTAATGTAGTCTCCGGTACTACATCGCGAATCTCAACTTCGTAAATTAATTCCGGTAGGCCTAAGACGTTGTAACATATTTCGCGTTCCATGAAAATTAATTACATTAAAAAAAAATTTAAAGGGGCAAGTCGAGCTGGCTTCACATAGCGTAAATTTACAAATTACACAAGTGTACATCAATAAATTACATAATAAAGATTAAAAATAATCATTAAAAATAAATAAATTACCACCCTTGAGCTGCATTGCAAAAATGAAAGGTAGTAAAAAAAAAAATTAAGCTTTCAAAGCTTCGGGCGAAAAGAAAAGCAAGCGCAAAGTGAAAAAAGCAAGCTCAAAAGAGGTAGTCATGACATAACAAAGTGCAATAAAAATTTTGAAAAGAAAATAATACAAAAGAATTTAACCAACTCAAAACCTTTTGATGTAGCTAGTATGACACACCAATTACCCCAGAATTTTCGAGCCCCTACATACGGGCGTCACTGTTACAATCCAGGGAAAAGGTGGATAAATAAAAAAAATAATCTTCCCGGTATACAAAAGAAAATTTTATTAAGGTTAAGTGATAACCCTAGTTACAATTCTTTACTTATTTGTTATAATTTAATGCCGAAGACAAAAGAAAATTAAAGTGCCAGCTAGACTCAGCGCGTGGGTTCTGAGGTAAGGTTGAGTTGGTTTAAAGTTGAGTTAAATAAAATTGAGCGCCACTGACAGTGAACGGCTGTCAGTCCGAATTTAAATTTATAAGTCACAAAAATAATGAGTTCCCTAAATGGTACCGCCTCAAATCTCCGCGATGCCAGCCACGAAGTAGCCTTCGTGGAGCCGGAAGCTGCGTTGAACCCCAACCAGACTAGGGGTCGAAACGGCCCTGCAGGACTCTTGACTACAAAAGCCCACCGGACTACGGGTCAAAACGGCCCCGCAGAACTCGGGCAAGAAAAGCCCCCACCGGACTCTCGTGCAGGAAAAGCCCCCACCGGACTCCTTGTGTAAGAAAAGCCCCCACCGGACTCCTCGTGTAAGAAAAGCCCCCACCGGACTCCTCCTGAAATTGTACCAATATTGTTGGTATTAGAAGTTGGCTATACACGGCCCGAACACACAAAATGGCGGACATCAGCCCCAGATGCCGGCCATGTGCTCGGTCAAACAGCGACCTAATCCCAACAAAAATAACGATTAAATACTCTGCCACAATTTAGGATTGGGCAGAGCGAACCCTAAAACAAAGATAGCGAGTACTACCTAAGATAGCACATGGTAAGGATACCATGTGCTCGGCCTACCACACCGGAACCGCACGGATTATGGTTCATGGAACCCTATAACAATGGTAGCGAGTGCTACCTAAGATAGCACAAGGTAAGGATACCATGTGCTCGGCCTACCACACCGGAACCACACGGATTATAGTTCAAGGAGCCCTAACCTCACAAATATTATAAAAGAACACCATAAATACCTTATGGAGGAAAATGTCCCTGCGTGGGAAAGGTTGGACAATGTCCACTCCAAGCACTGCCACGTGCTGGTGGCAACGCCGGTACAGCACGTAAAATCTGTAAAAAAACAATAAATATTACTATAAGGGTGACGTGACGCGAGCCGGGAATACGCGATAGGCGTATTCTAGTAATACTTACAATAGAAAGATAGAAAATAAGCGTGGCGTGACTGGGTTAAATTCCTAGACACGCGCCGGCCGTATGTCCACACAAAACTGTAAAAAAATAACAAATCGTTAGAACCTACGTTCAATCACAAAGCAACAATGAATTTAGAATTCCCAAATGCTTGATTACTTACCAAAAAACACCTAGATTGTCTCCTAGGTTATTGCCGAGGCTAATCCGGCGATGTCGGAAATCGAAATGAAGGAGTCATGACCGACATCTAGGGATGAGGCATGACTTCATCACAGATTCCCGAAAACCGTTCAATCATTCCTATAAACAACACAACAAACGGCCAATCCAAGTCGACTACCAAGCTAAAAACACGACTAAACGCGGGCGGAGCGATGGAACGTCACTGGAAACGTCAAAGTGACAAGACGTCAGTGATCGATCCGCCAACGAAATCAAAACAAATATTTTCATTGTGAAAACATTAGGATGAAATTGAAATCCTTTAAATATGTTTCAAATAACGCCGGAAAAGGGATAATAAAGAACAATGCCATATGTGGAATGATTGGAATGAGCCCAAGGTCGAGGTTAGTACTCAGAAAATTCTAGACATTGTAAGGGCTCGAATTTTCTACGTATCAATGAAATGCAGGGGCGAGTGGTGGTTGGGGGGCCGCGGACTTGCGTAGTGTACGGCGCGCAATATCAATAAGCGTGGACTTTTTTGGTACAACTTAGTGATGCTATATCTCAATATTTTAGTACTGAGAGATACTAACAGAAAATATAGGTAATTTCTTATTTTCACTAAACATCATAATATTAAAATTTTGATAGGGATAACAAAGTCATCCTGTATATGTAAAAACACGTTTGTTTAAGAAGGGTAGACAATGGCCCTCTGGACCCACCACCTTCGTGTCCCGTCAAAGAAAAAAAAAATGTTTAATATTTTGAGTTTTGCGAGAATTTTCAAAATGTTCGTTTTTTAGGCGGGAACACCTGTATACACTTGTATTAGTGATAGGTGATTCCGAGATGTTTTAACATTCGAAAGAATCAGAGTCGTTAAAATAAACCAGCGAGTCATCCATCGACTCGCCCTTGTACAAAACAATCGAGATGTTTTGCGATTGTTTCGAGTCAACGGAATCGACCGCTAGTTTTCGATTGTTCGAATCAGTAACAATCAGTCACTTTCACTCACCGAGTCTCGTTCGGTCACCGGGGTCAGTCGATTGCATGCATCGAGCCGAGGTGCATGTTAGTTAGAGGTGAGGGCGTGTCAGAATCGAGTCGAGCGAGCTGCGCGTAATTTGTGAACGTTTACTTACGATGCACTGTTTTATTTTTAACTAGAGTTAGTAAATTCATCAAAATGCCACGAATTTTCAATTAGTTATTGGTTTTATTGATTATTTTCGA
Organism: Tetheella fluctuosa; assembly: GCA_951216915.1. Classification (NCBI taxonomy): domain Eukaryota; kingdom Metazoa; phylum Arthropoda; class Insecta; order Lepidoptera; family Drepanidae; genus Tetheella; species Tetheella fluctuosa. The sequence goes on along the minus strand of OX578227.1, from coordinate 7,147,517 downwards.
TTGGTCTTGTTGAAAGAATTAGTTTGGATTCGCAATCACAACGCAAGTCAAGAACTCACGAAACTCTAAACAAACCATCGAAGAACAACTCGCGAATGAACGCGCCATGCACTAGTCGCAATAACAGACCGAGTCGGACTCGAGTCCAAGTCGAAACAATCGAGAACCATCGAGATATTCGAAACAATCGAAAAAACCTCTCGCCATCGCGCATCGCTACTGTATATATCAAGCATTTCCGTTAGGCGAATATAGAGGCGTCACTGTACGGTACCCCTATTAGGTGGCGAGATAGTTCTCTATTACTAGTATATAAAAAGTACTCTGTGGTATCTCTTATTTATTAGTTTGTTTGTGCAGTTTACAGTATTAGTGGACAAAACATCATCTATGAAAAATATGCCAGTGGAGCTAAACAGCCTCATAGAGGGATGGCTTGAGCTAGAAAGTGATCCCGGACTCTTCACCTTGTTGTTGGAGGATTTCGGTGTAAAGGGCGTACAAGTTGAAGAGATATACGACTTGCAAAAGCCTCTGGAGAGCCCAGTATACGGTTTTATATTCTTATTCCGATGGATAGAGGAGAGACGCTCCCGTCGAAAATTTGTAGAACTAATAGAGAGTTTTGTTCGTGACGAAGAGACAATTAACAACATATTTTTTGCACAACAGATGATTCCCAATAGTTGTGCCACTCACGCTCTACTATCTATATTATTGAACTGTCCTAACTTACACTTGGGTGAAACCCTGAGCAGACTGAAGGTAATTTGAATTTGATACTTATTCTACCTAGTGTTGGTATGACTCCCCGTTAGATACAATGCCAATTTTATATACTTACCAGCAAATTGCAAAAATAATATATGTTTTGTTATCACATTGTAAATGCCCCTAAAACTACTCTCTGACCTAAATATAGACTAAAAAACATACATAAACTGAATAGTATAAAACACAGCACCCAATAATCATGATCCATAATAATGTTCCAGATGCTAGATCTGGAACATTATTATTTTAAATCCAACCTAAACTGAGTGAAAGTGGTTCATATTGAACATTTTGTGACCGATGATATTATTAGACCCTAATAACTAACAATTAACCATCCAGTTATTTAGTAAGGATATGCATTCCTTGCTATTTACAGGTCTGTTTATAATTTTTTTTTCTACACCTACCCTAGTAGGCTGAAAAGGCTGATTTCTGTTGTTCATTTATAACATAGATCATCATCATCTCAGCCGCAAGACATTCACTGTTAGATATAGGCCTCCCCTAAGAATCTCCAATAGGACTGGTCATGGGCGATAGATAGTGGATATTAAAGCTGAAAAGGTGATTTTTAAAAAGTGAACTAATATTTTTATATCTATATAATTTTGTGATGCAGCATCACACATTGGGAATGAACCCTGAGAACAAGGGTTGGGCTATTGGCAACACCCCAGAGTTGGCTTGTGCACATAACTCACACGCCATCCCACAGGCTCGAAAAAAGACAGATAAGAATGCTGGAGTTCCTACTGGCCGCTTCACAGGTAGGCTGTATTATTTTTTTAACTAAAATTTTTATTTTTTTTATTTTTTCACAGGAAAATACCCATAATTATTATGTTTCCATTTTTGTGCAGAAAAATATTTTTTTCTAGGATCATCATAATGGGGTTTGTGTAATGTGTATACTTTTTTCATCCCTATATCAGTAATCTGCCGAGAGCATCAGAAGCATCTATATGTATATAAATAGGCAAAGACAAAATTGTTTGGTACCATATATTTTTTTATTTAGTAGCTTGTCAATGCTTTAGTGTTATCATTTAAAAAAATCGGAAAATCCATAGCGAAGCATGGCCGGGTATACTCTACTCTACTACTCTAGTTATAATAAATTGGTATATATATATAATTTATTATTAATTAAGTTTTGGGTAATAATTCATTATTATAGGTTTACACCTATAATAATGTTTTTTTTTTTAATCCATGCCTTTTTTTCTGTACTTATTGTATTCTAATTTGTCATCAGGTGAAGCCTACCACTTTGTGAGTTTTGTGCCTATCAATGGCCATTTGTTTGAGCTGGATGGTTTGAAGCCGTACCCCACTGACCATGGGCCCTGGGCAGCTGATGAGGACTGGACAGACAACTTCAGGAGGGTTATGGCTGAGAGGCTAGGCAGGGATGCTGGTGAACAAGTGCATGATATCAGGTAACTTAACCACATGATTTTTTTATTTATTAAATATTTTTCATAATTTACAAATTCACCTACACATTTTTGTACAGATTCAATTTAATGGCAGTAGTACCAGATAGGAGGATTGCTCTCACACAAAAACTAAATGCACTTGAGATGAATCAGAAGAGAGTAAAGGAAGCTATCTCTAAAATAAATAAACACTTACGACATTTACTTGCTAAAAGTAGGGAAGTCAATGGTAAATACTCATCTTTATAAATACCAAACTTTATTGGGTACCAAAAATTAAATCATAACATTTTTTGCTTAATATTTTCAGAAAATGGTGAACTGATATCTGAAACAAGTAATGAAAGTTCCTTGAATGATAACTTAATTGAAATAAGTGAGGAGACAATCCTTACTGCGCTAGAATCAACTCAAGTCCAGTTGCTCGAGTTGGACTGCACTCGCCCTATTACTATTGAAATCGGCGCTGCCGATCATCCACAACAGGATAGTAGCCTCGATTTAGGTGATCAAAAAATATAAAATAAGTGTATTACTTGGATATTATACTTAGAAATTTATTAATTTTATGTGTTTTAAAATCTTTCAGTTAAACCTATAGAACAAGGTGCTTCAGTAAAGTTTTTTACCATAAATAGGGACAATCAGATTCTTGGAGATGTAAGTTATAATATAAATTTATTTAATGTATGTGTAATAGAAAATGTTATCCACATTTTATATGAAAAACAATATATATATATATAAAATAGTTTTTTTCAAGCACAAAAGTACTAATGTATATGTTGCATGATTTTTAAAGATATATCCCACTTCTACGTCGGCATTAGTAAGAAGCAACGACTCGCCCTTATTAGTATGTTGTGATACGGCATCCGACCAGCCATTGAAATTTAAGAAGCTCTTGTTAACACACACTGAACTGAATGCTCTCATGAGCACCATCGTCAACGAGGTGCAGTCGTGTCAACAGGCTCTGAATGATGAAAATGACAAGAGGGATATGTATAAGGTAAAGTTGCTTTAGGTGGTACAAACAGGTAATAAATAAAACTAGAGGTCTCCCGTTGTCAAAATTCGACCAAACAGAAGAGTATACCTACTACTATATACTAACATACTGAGAATAAATAATTATTTATTCGTAGATAACATATTAAGCGCTAAAAATAATGCTCAAAAGAAACTGGCGCCTGAAACTGTAGTGTTAATATATTGTAGGTGGACGACTGTCGTCGCACGCACAACTACGATGAGTTCATCTGCACTTTTCTCTCGATGCTTGCGGAGCGCGGCAATTTGGGTGAGCTGGTCGCGGCGCAGCTGGAGCGAGGCCGCAGCGCGCGCGTGCGCCGCCGCCGACCGCGGCCGCGGCCCCGCGCCCGGCCCCGCCCCCGCCCGCGCCCCAGGGCCAGGAAGTGAACTTGGGTGAGCTGGTCGCGGCGCAGCTGGAGCGAGGCCGCAGCGCGCGAGTGCGCCGCCGCCGACCGCGGCCGCGGCCCCGCCCCCGCCCCCGCCCGCGCCCCAGGGCCAGGAAGTGAACTTGGGTGAGCTGGTCGCGGCGCAGCTGGAGCGAAGCCGCAGCGCGCGCGTGCGCCGCCGCCGACCGCGGCCCCGCCCCCGACCGCGCCCCAGGGCCAGGAAGTGAACTTGGGTGAGCTGGTCGCGGCGCAGCTGAAGCGAAGCCGCAGCGCGCGCGGGCGCCGCCGCCGACCGCGGCCCCGCGCCCGGCCCCGCCCCCGACCGCGCCCCAGGGCCAGGAAGTGAACTTGGGTGAGCTGGTCGCGGCGCAGCTGGAGCGAGGCCGCGCCCGGCCCCGCCCCCGCCCGCGCCCCAGGGCCAGAAGTGAACTACCACCTCATTTATGTCCTTATTTTATGTATTTTACTTTTATTTTAATCAACTCACAAACATTCTTCATTGCTTGTTTGTATACCAGATAATTAAGTATACAAAACCGGTAGCTGAAACTGTAATCATCGGGCGTTTATGCAGTATTGCAATGTTATTTAGTTTTAAATAAAAAACTAATCTTTAAAAACGAATCTTTTATTAGTATAGGTACTACGAACAGCGCCGTATTTACATGGTCATCATATTGTTAAAGAAATGTAACAACTTGATTTTTGTTAGCTTAGGCACGTACTTCATTGAACATTCTTAAAAATTTAGCTAATATTTATGATAACGTAAGCAAAAAGTACAGCGCGCGGCGTGATCTTGTTATAATATGTATATCGTTATGTAGAGCGCCATACATAATGCTAGTCGCGCGCCGGGCGCATGACCTGTCCACTTGCTATATCATTGACCTAATTGTACACATTAACAGATAAATGGTACGCGATACTTGGCGCGCTATAAATATGATCAACTGCTGTCCAATTCCACAAAGTTTCGAAAAAGAAATGTAGTTAATTTAAAATTATTAAAAGCCAAGAAGAGTAAAGAGTACATGAGAAAATATTTACCAAAATAGAAATCAGTAAACAAAAAAGTCAAAACGATTACTCGTTCACATCATTCATCACCCACATAAGTAAATTTATAACATTAATTAATGTTAGGTACATACTACTATGAATTTGTTCAGTTGGCAATCAATAAGATATCAGTACCATTACGAGATTAGTAATAGTTTATTTATACTCCTATTTTATGTACGAGAATTTTAACGAGTTTGAAAATAATATGAATATTGTTGTAAGACACGTTAGCTGCACCTATTTTACATTTTTTAAACTATGCATGCTCAGGAAACTTTTTGTTTTATTTACTATTGCCTGATAATTTATTGCGTAAACAAGGCAAGTGGCTCGATGACAAAAATCATTCTATATCACAGACTAACAAAAATATTACATAAAAGACTTAGTCACTACATACATATGGCACTAATAACTAAAAACTGGAACTAAAATATAACATTAAAGGCAGTGTTCGTAAAATACGGATAACTTGTAAAATTGTTCTTTAAAATACTATAATCATTAAAAAAAAAATATGAACAAAATCCTAGATTTGTATTGGTATTTGTCGCATATTCAAGATATTTAAATCCTGTTACATTTCAATCACAATATAACTGAATTTCTACTGCTATGCATAATCCAACATTAAACTCCCGCTACAACAAAAAATAAGAAATAATACTCGACAATAACAATTCATAAAATCATTATATACGAAGGACATATTGGCAGTAGCACCAGTACCATTACAAAGCGACGCACACGGTCTCAGGTTCACAACCAAAACTTATTGCTATTATCACTACATTGAAATTGCACTACTTTGGGCGACAGTAAAATTGTGTTCTTCAAATAGAAGCATAAATTAAATAAAACAACGCGAACTTGATTTTGAGCGAAAAATAGAAACATATGCACAAGCATAATCTATTGCACTTGGCGAAAATTCATTCGAAATAATTCTTAATTAAATGATCAAAATAATATCTTCAAAATTTGACTAATAAAAAAATCTACATCAAACCTTAGCACGCTAACCACTACGGCATACATTCATAGATAAGGAACAATATCATCAATCAATAATTATATTAAAGTAACGATGTATATAGTAAATGTCCAATATGAGCGGAACATGCTGTGCTACCGACATCTCCGTCGCCGCGCAACCGGCGACACTCTCTTAATAACACTAAATATTGTCCATAGCGAACGCGTTCCCTCCTACGTGTAGTAACTTCAACTCTCCACCTGTTGCTTTAAAGTCTCCTTCAGTTCGTCGATGACGGCGGGCTGCGGCTCGTCGCCGCTAGCGCCGGCGCCGACGCGCTCCACCTTGCCGCTCATCTCGGACAGAACGCCTGGCAGTGGCAAATCTTTCAGTTGTCTTTTTTCGATTTCTGCCTTGAACTGCTCGATGTCTTGTGGACTGTAAAAAAAATCATTGTTAAAATGTTAAAATAATAAATTGACACACTTGTGTATCAATGTCACTTGGGGAACTGCCGTTACTGTATGAAGTTATTAATATATTTAGTCCTAAATATCCAACTGCCCAGAAATTTCCCCACTTGCCAATTGATGGTCGTTTCTACCTCGTACCCACGTAATCTATCATACATGAAGCTAATAAATAGTTAAATATGCTGTAGTAGTCAGAGATAAATAAAACTATCTACGTGAAAAATTTGAAGTTTGGTCTACCGCATAGAGTTCCGACACGATGTTTTAGTAAATAGTTTTGTCGGTGCTCACAAAGCATAGGTTTCAATACAATGCACAATCAATCAACACCGTTGATAAGAAATCACAGTCAAATCCAAAACATGTCGATCGCTTGTTGAAGTACTGGTAATGGCATCGAACTTGATTAAAGTCCCTGAATGATCATAAACTTATACTGAGTTTACTATTTAAATAGTTAAAAATTAACGTTACATTTTGTTTTGCCGCTAATCATTAATACATACAAATATAAAACTTTACTTAAGTCGGCGTCACAAAAATCGCACCTCCGAATAGCATCCAAGCCTGTCCAGCGATCAACGCATACATTAAACCCAATTAATATTGGTAGCTGCTGAAAGTATGTTTAATAACGTTTAAACAACAGTTAGATTTCAAAAATAACACAATTCTTCATATCACAAGCCGTTAAATAACTATTGTTAAAACGCTTTAAGGTGGACGCGCATCCTCGCGCCGTACGCGCAGAAGTCATCGCATTTTATAAATCTTTTTATGAAATAGTATGCAAAGTGCTATAGGATTACATTAGAAAGCGCGGATGACGTCATAAAATTCGGCGCGGATAGGTGCGTGTCCACCTTTACAGGAGCCAAAAATTGCACCACCCTAGAAGGGTATAAAACCGCCGATCATGGTTCGCCATCCAGACATTTAAAAGAACACAAGTGAACAACTCCAGCAAAAAAAACAACCCTGAAAATGGATACCATTGCAGATGAATCCGCTCAAGTGATTGCACTACTGCAATTAGGGATGCGACGGTGTGATGTTGCTCGGTAACTGAATTTAAGCCATTTTTCCGTTTGACGAGTGCTCCAATGGTTCCAAGAGACTCGTGGCTATATTCGAAGACGTGGATTTCAGACAACGCTGCACATCCGAAAAAGACGATCGTTTCATTGTGTCGATTTTATTATGCAATTGATTATCTAATGCTGTTGAAGTGCAACAACGGCTCCAATCAGTACGCAGAACTTCAGTAAGCGTCTCCACGGCTAGGAGAAGGTTGCGGGAGAAGAAAATTGCTGCCATAGAGCTGCTACAGGGCCAAAATTGACTGCAGAGCATAGGAGACCGATTGCAATTTGCCCGCTATCATGTTGATTGGACGATAGAGCAATGGAGGGCTGTGCTCTTCTCGGATGAGACAAGGATGTAGCTTTTCTGCAATGATAGGCGTCGAAGGGTGTACAGGAGATAGGGGGAATGATTAGCGCAAGCCTGTATAGAAGAGACAGTGAAATTCGATGGTGGTGAGTGTATTAACCCAGGCAGTTCCGTTTTTAAATAAATATTTAATAATATATTATGTACATGTATGTATTTTCTGAGATTATTAGCGGGTCTACTGTCATGACTATTGCTCGTAAACACGAGATGCTGGCTGGGTTAATAGATTAATAAAATTAAGTAAAAGTTTTAAATAAAATAAATAACTAGATGAACCTGATCTGAACGAAGAGTATTCCGTTGATGAGGTTGAGCATGTCGATGACGGAGGCCATGCCGGGCGGCTGGATGTGCAGCGGCGGCGGCGGCGGCGCGGGCCGCGTGTACTCCGCCAGCCGCTTCTGCAGCACCACCGCCTGCTGCGTCAGGTGCCGGAGACACTCGGACGACTCGCGCGTCTTTTCGTGCTTCTCACCCAACTGTATAATAATATGTATAAAGATAGTAGGCACATACATACCTACGTGAGTAATGCGCATGTGTCGCGTAACGAGTACGTGTACGCGATTACCAAATATTAAAAATAAAAACAACATAATATCGACTTGGTATCTGCGAATGCGACTTTTATAGTAGTAGATATTACATATATTTTATTTTGCATGGGATAAGACATGAACGTTGCTTGGTCATAAACAGTTTTGTGTCACTTTTTCTTTTATACAACATTGTCGGCAAACAAGCATACAAGCCTGATGGTAAGCGGTTACCGTAGACTATGAACGCTTGCAACACCAGGGGTATCACTCACGCGTTGCAGACCCTTTCCCCCTCCCCGATGAGCTCTGGCGACCTTACTCACAACTATACTATTGTTATTTGGCTGGGGTATTCTGTAAGGTGGTGTACACTGGCATAAAGGTAAGATAGATCATAACTTGGATAAATATTGGATTTTTATCCCAAGAAAACATTCAACTCGGGAACGCGAGCAAAACCGCAAGCCGGAAACTAGTTTTCAGTATTAAATAAATAATAAATATCTGAGAAAACTTTTCACACGCGGTCATCTGAACTCAAACAGTTATTTCTAACAAAATCCATAATCGATGAATCTTTAAGTATCACCAGAAATGATTCGATAAGAGTACAAGTATAGGGTATACATATTGTATAAGGTAAAGGTAGTGTAGTGTAGTGTTGTGTACTGACGAGTTGTTTGTATATAGAGTAGGTCTCCTTCTCGTGGTGCAGCGCGGCGCGGAAGTCCCCGAGGCAGGAGAGCGTGCGCGCGAGCAGGTGGCGCGCGACGGCCGCCTTCAGCGAGCGCGCGCCGTGCGTCGCGCCCGTCACGGCCAGCGCGCGCTCCGCGAACCGCAGCGACAGCTCGTACTCGCCCACCGCGTGCAGGATCAACGCTATGTTGCTCTGGAATTAAATGTTACCTAATATAATACGTACATATACGACAACATACTCCAGAGGGTGCCTTCCATTTAGCGCTACTCGTCACCCCTACTGAACTACAATGTGCACGAGGCCGTGAGGTCTGGCCTATAAATTTAAACACATTTCCTTGTGAGAGGCCTGGCTTTTACTGATTGGACAAAGTTTGTGCGCACGGTTAGGTTAGCGTTTTTAAATATTCGTCTAAAATAACTGAATTCTGCCACAGATTGACACAATAATGTTTAATTAATATTTTTTTAAAAAATTGCCTAAATAAAAAATTAATAAATTAGAACATAATATAATTGCATAAGTTGATAAAAAAATGCTATGATTTACCGCGGCAGTCCCCGAGTGCCAAACGTATTTTTTTTCGTGCAAAAGCAAAAATCAAGAAACAATTCAAAGTAAACAAAACATGTCCGGCTCCGGCACGGTCCGGCCCCGACACGTTGTAACATGAACATATGCGCCCGGGCGCCCGCAGAGCAGTCAACGTCAAATCTTAGTGAAGTGAGCAGCTCAACAGCAAAATGGACGATGAAAAATTATTAGAATGTGTGCGCAATCTTGTAATTTTTTTGGCTAGGTCTGGTTTATTTTTTAAAGTAAAAAAGTAAAGCATTTTTTAGACATTCTAAAATAACCATAAAACTTGCTCTCGTCATCTATTAATTCTTTGTAAAGTAAAGCAAATTCTTCTTCTGCTTCTCGCTTTCTCCAGGTTGGATGTACACTCCATCTTCTTTTAGTAGTTTCGCTTAATTTTTCCAATACTTTATCATCGATGGCAATTGCAATAGCTGCCAATTCAAATTGTGAAAATTGCATATTTATAATATATATATATATATAATATACAAGGTTACTTGTAATTCGATACATTCCTTTAAAGGCGTGATAGTAGAGACTGTAAGCTACGAAATGAACCCTATATTGCATACAAATGTTGACCGTTACTGAGATATTTGAAAATTTAGTATTTTCTCAAAAAATCCCGAATTACCTACAACTAGTCAAATTAGAAAAAAAGTACGCAACATTTTTTTTTGTTTTTTGTTTTTGGGACTCACCTTTTTTAAAACCAATAAAATAATGAAATTTTTCAATGGCTTCGTGACAATATCTTAAATCTCGTATCACTTTGAATTATTTCTTTACTAACTGTCCCCCGCGATTTCACCCGCGTTCTTGAGAAAAAAAAAGTAGCCCATGTTCTTCTCCATACCATAGGCTATCGGCGTACCAAATTGCATCGCGATCAGTTCAGTGGTTTAGGTGTGAAAAGGTAACAAACAGACAAACAAACTCGATTATGTTATAAATCTTGTTCAAATTGTGCCCCCCTATTTCTTATGCATCTCATATTTTCTACATCTACGCCGGATTTCGGCCTTAGTGACTCTGGCTGCATCGATTATTCGCTGCCTTAAAACTTCTTGCGATGATATAGGGCTTGTCAGATTCTCGTAAACTAAGGCCTTCATGTGCCCCCAGATCTAAAAGTCCACGGGTGTAAGATCTGGGCATCTTGCCGGTCACGGGATCGGACCTCCTCTGCCAATCCATCTGTTTGGAAATGACTCGTCTAAACACTGCCGCACAGATCTTTGGAAGTGCGCTGGACATCCATCGTGCTGATAAATCATTTGTTGCCTCGTCTGAAGCGGTACGACCTCTACAGAGAAAACAATTCCCCTCGTAGGAAGTTTTCATAATGTTGACAAACAGTCACTTTGACACTGTTCTAATGGTTAAAGACAAAGTGTGCCCAGAAGTTGTAGCTACTTAAAACAACCAATGGAGAACATTAAAAGAAAAAAAAATACCAGGGAAGTCGAGCACGACCATTCCCAAACCCTACCGGAATTTGCCAATCTCTTATCACAACATTGTCGGTGCATGGACACGTTTTGTGTAAAAAATAATTATAAATGTTATCTCATTAAATTGCGACCTGTTCTGTTTCTAAGAGTAACTCTTCAAAAGTAGAAACTTTTTTTTTAACATTCTTACCTCATTAGCAGTGGCGTGCCTAGGGCTTTAGATTAGGGCAAGCCCAACCTATATTTTTGTGGGTTCTAACCGTTTGACGTAAAATCCATCTAGTTATTTCTTCATCTTAGTCTTCAACTATCAGTTGCTCCTTGAGGGTCCTTGAGGCGAGTTAACCAAAGCACACTGAAGGCATACTACTTCTAGATAGATTATTTAAATCGTCATAACCGGACGTATTCCAAACATCGTTTGTATCGTTCGAGAAAAACAAACAGCTCCAGCAAAACAACTTGTTCAAATGAGAACAGCCCGCAATCCAATTTGTTTTATAAATAGATCTACTGAATTTACGTTTGTGTCCCTTGCTCTGAGAAATACACAGGTCAGGCGTTGGTTTTGGTGAAGTTATCAAAACTTTTTTTTGAGAAAAAGTCAAAGATTTTACCTTGCCCTGGTCGAGTAACGCTTTAATACACCTCATATCCTCACAACGCACTATTTCTTCCATTTTTAAACACAAATCTACTATCTAGTAAGTATTGCAATGAATCGACAACAAACAAAACTTTTCTTTCAACTCAAACAATCCAAAACAAACAATGTCTATGCACTGAAGTTGCAGCGAAACGAAGCTATTTTACGATGTACACGAGCATGCGCAATACTCGCGCCAAAAATCCGCAGACAACTTCATGGTAAATCAATGCTTCGCCCGTCCATACTAATGTGCAGTTTCGTAACAAAGTAGCGCTATTTTCACTATGCGTAGTTTTCATAGGTTAGAAAGAGAGATGTGCAAGCCGCCGTTTTTGGGCTTGCGTTAGCTTTGCAGACGTGCGTACGAGTGGGATGGAAGATGTGGAATATTGTGAACGTGTGTGCTGTACGCATGAAGCGGCGCGCGTGTAGTAGTGAGCGTAGCCGGCCGCCGGCCGCCGGCCGCTGTGTTCGGGGTAGTTTACCTACATCGTATGACCGCGCGAACTTTTTAGCGCGAAATTCAAATTATTCGATGTTTGTTACGTGTGGGTATAAGTTAGGCAAGCCGGGCTTTTGGGCTTGTATGAAGGTACCGCCACTGCTCATTAGATAGCTAAATAGGTGAGAAAGTTTTGTTAGATTTTATACACTTCATTACTATTTTTTTTATTGGCATTTTAATCAATAAGAAAATAAAGATATTAATATATATCTTTAATTCAAAGTGATACGAGATTTAAGATATTGTCACGAAGCCGTTGAAAAATTTTATCATTTTATTGGTTTTAAAAAGTATTGGCATGTTGGGTGAGTGCCAAATACAAAAAAAAACATAAAAATGTTGAATTTTAAAGTTGGAATTCGGGATTTTTTGAGAAAATACTAAATTTTCAAATTTCTCAGTAACGGTCAACATTTGTATAATACAATGTAGGGTTCATTTCGTAGCTTACAGACTCTATCACTTATCACGCCCTTAAAGGAATGTATAGAATTACAAGTAACCCTGTATATATGCGGCCGTCAAAATCGGCACATCTCTAATAAAAAGGTGTTTTTGACAGGTTTCAACAAAATTTATAACAGGTATTTTTTTAATTAATTTAACATTGAACTTACGTCAAGCAATGCCATCTCCGGGTGATTTTCTCCGCAAACTAGTAACGCGAGGTAGCGAGCGCGGTACAACAGTTTCAACGCGGTACTGACTTGACCATTAGCAAAGCAGTACAGCGCCAAGTGTGACTGAAACAGAAAAAATATATCTGTATACAGGAATATTCTTTTGTTAATACTGATATTTTAATCAGTATCTTCTATTAAAACAACCGCCTTGTTGTTATAAAACTCGGCCACGATAGTGCGATAACCGCCAAGAATATGTACAAGGAGCTGCACATGCGGGTAGAGACAGAGGGTTGCAAATCGATTAGTAATTTTAAATATATTTAAGTATTTTCAATACACTTGCTCGTAAAGTGACCCTTATTACATCACTTTTAGGGCCTTAAACCGAGCTATAACACACTCGTGCTTAATAGAATTATCCCTACAAAGTTAAATTAGTACCTTACTACAAGTTATGAGCACTATATGCGAGTATTTTCAATTGGACCGGGTAATACAGTTTTTTTTTTAGTAACAACAAAGTGATTTTATGCCGCTGAAAATCCATATACATTTTCGGAATAAATAAATGTACGTCTTTAATTAAGTCAAAGAAACATTTATTTAATCAAATTATTCATAATTTACAATAATTTGTTACAAAATATTTGCATTTTTTTTTTTTTTTACTTTTTATAGGCTTGTGTTTGACCAATCTCACTATGGTAGGTGATGATGTGGCCGAAGGTGGTAAGCACACAAAGCCTAGAAGGATCTGGCTCTCAAGTGCAGCTACCGGAACACACCAATAGGTGTTTGGCGACAGATTTTCAACTTGAGGGTGGTAGCCAGCCAGGCGGGTACTACAAAGTACCCTACCACCGTGCTATGGTTTCCTCACGATGTTTTCCTTCACCGAAAGCTCAAGCTCATTGTAGGATTCGAACCCACGACCTTCGCCGCGGCGTCCGACGTCACTACGACTGAGCTATCATCGCCGTAAATCTATCATTTTATCACTTAAAATTATAATTTTGAAGTAGGCTGTATGTTCATTGACCATCCATTCGGCGCTTGAGAAAAATGAACTTGCGCGCCATTTCCCATAATTTTGATGTTTGGTTTTTATCGTATTTGTCGCTGTGTGGTAAAAATTATGTTTGTTATTTCCTCGCAAATTTATTGAAAAACGTCGTATGAAACTCGTGAGCTATGCTCATTACACACTCGGCTGATTTACGCCCTCGCCCACGGCTCGGGCTGCAACTCACAGCCTCGTGCGTAATGAGCAACTTCACTCACTTGTATCATAATATACTATTATTTCTTTAAGTATAAATATTATAATGCAATACATGATTTTGTTAGGTGTAAACAATGTGTTAAAGTTAATGGAAAGAAGACTTGGTGAACATAAGAGTACATCATTATAACATATTTGAGTCAGTAATTTATAAAATGATTGAAAAAAAAACCGGCCAAGTGAAAGTCGGACTCGCGCAAACTTCGTCCATCGTTCGTCCATCACGGGAAATGCACAATTTTATTTATTTACCTTATTTGAGTTTTGTGCCAATTAAGCTAATTGTATGAGCTAATTAATAATTGTATGAGCGCCCATACTACTCAAGAGATCTCTATTAATTGGCGTATAACTAGGTATGTATGGGGACACCTTTAATTTTCAACTTTTTTATTTTTTGGAATTTTTCCTTTATTTGTGCTGTAAGACCTTGCTTTTTGCCAAATTTCGTAATTCTAGGTCAACGGGAACTACCATATAGAAATAAAAGGGCAAAAAATCGCGATTGTTGTATGGGAGCCCCCCTTAAATATTTATTTTATTTTGTTTTTAGTATTTTTTGTTATAGCGGCAACAGAAATACATAATTTGTGAAAATTTCAACTGTCTAGCTATCGCGGTTCTTGAGATACAGCCTGGAGACACAGACGGACAGACAGCGAAGTCTTAGTAATAGGGTCCCGGTTTTACCCTTTGAGTACGGAACCCTAAAAAAGAGAAGAAAAAATGCTGTTCCATCTTCAGAACTTACTACAGAACCATTGAAAAGATTTTAAATTCAAATTTACGGTCTCTGATTTTTTCCTTTTTGCAATACATTGCTTCTTGCCAAATATCATGATTCTAGGTCAACGGGAAGTACCCTATAGTTTTTGATTCCCTTGCGAGTGTCAAGATATGTGGCCGTATCTTTTGATTGCGTTGACTTAGAAATTTGACTTTTTCACAGCTCCAAGAGATTGCAGACCTCTTTTTAGCAGCATTTGATATTAATTTCAACATGATAATCTAAATTAGTTCTAAAAATGTAATTAAGTTTTAATTTTTACTATGGAAGTATTTTGCTGTGTTATTTCTGGCACTTGCATACTAAGACCGATACGCACTCATAAGATATTTAGGAATAATTTGGAATTATAATAGAGGTTATACGAACTTGAAGGAAATTAAAATAAGACTCTGTATAAACCATTTTCGGGCTTGGTTGTGGGTGCTGTGATTAACATGGCAGTGTATAATATTAGTTTTTAGGGTTGGTTTAGCCGCATTCGTGGCCTCATATGTTATGTTTAACAATTATTCTTATTATTAGGTTTGAAAGGGGCTGCGCTCGTGGCGTGACTGACCCCTCAGTCTGTATAAACTAGTACCTAGTGGATAACTATTACTGGCTATTTATTTTTGTAAACTAAATAATGTCTTTATAATGTTTGTTAGCTGTTGTTATCCTAAATAAAATAAATAAATAAATGATACCTCCACGCGTTCATGAGAAAAGAAAAAGGTCTTGACAAACAGAGAGACACAACATGATCCTATAAGAGTTCCTTTTGATGTACGGAACCCTAAAAATTTATATTGAAAGAAAACGACAAATCTTCAACTAACTGACTGACATACAATGTACACCTAAAGCGGTGGACATAGTTTGGAGGAAATATTCCTTGCGTACTCAAAAGTTGCATGCACTAGGAAGGATTTTGTTTTATCCATCCCTAAGGGGGTAAAATAGGGGATGGAAAGCTAGTACTTACATATTCAGTAATAGTGTAGGGATGATCGATGCCATTGACCCGCTCGGACATGAGCACCGCCTTCTGCTGGTACGCCATGGCGTCCCGGTGCTCCCCAGTGACGTAGCACAGCCGCGCCACCATGCGGAGACACTGGGCGATCTCCCCGTGCATTGCTCCGTACACGTTGTTCAGCAAGTTCAGTGCTTCGGCGATTAGCTCGTGACCCTCCGATACAGCACCACCTTGGATCTTGTTCTGGCCCGTCGTGTAGAAGTTGTACGCATCCGATGCCTGCGGTGTTTCGTTATTAATTAATTTTAAATTCTCTAGCTAATAAAAAATTAAGTTAAATGACTCACACACCTTGTAAAATGGAAATATTGTAATGTAAAAATTAAAATTGTCTAGCAATTTACTCACATTCATAAGAGATCAATTCTCAAATAATAGCTTATCATATCAAATATTCTATTATCATAGTATTTACCTATGATCAATTAGGTTTACCACTTACCCGAGGGTTGATATGTTTCACAACTGGGAAAATATTCATGATATCAGCAGCAGAGAACGTCGCCTTGTGCTTATTGTCGAAATCGTACTCACGCAACATTACTTGCAAACCGACTTTGAGGGCGAAAGACCTAGAATTAACAAAGGGACATAAGTTTTGAATGCATTTAGGCAGGTGAAGTGTTTTTCAACATTTAATCAAACGTTTTTAACCAAACAAAAAACACTCAGAAGAAGAAATAAAGCTATAGACAGTGTTACAATGATTTATGACAATGTCAAGTTAAACATTGTTAATCAAGGACTCGATACTGACGAACACCGACCTAAATGTATGACAATTACGAGTTGTTTGCACGATTCATTGTATACTAAAATAAATTAATCATAATAATTTTTGTATTAAGGTACCTGAGAAGTGATATTTTCTGAAGACCATGCTTTTCAATAACAGAATCCATATTGTCAGCATTCAGTTCATAGCCCCAATACGACTGAAAATTAATTAAAAACAATTTTGTTGTTATTGTTTAAATAATTTGTTGCCATAATTTGTCATATAAAATCTAGACAATCTATAAAATGTAAATAAAATCATTTAGTTTCTTTTTTAAATAGTTAATAACGTTAATACAAAAACGTATTTACTAAAAAACCGGCCAAGTGCGAGTCGGACTCGCGCACCGAGGGTTCCGTACAAACTTCGCCCATCGTTCGTCCATCACGGGAAATGCACAATTTTATTTATTTACCTTATTAGAGGTTGGTGCCAATTAAGCTAGACCTCTAAATTGTATGAGCGTCCATACAACTCAAAGGTCTTTATTAATTGGCGTAACTATGTATGTATGGGGACACCCTTTAGTTTTTAACTTTTTTTCCTTTATTTGTACCTTGCTTTTTGCCAAATTTCGTGATTCTAGGTCAACGGTAACTACCATATAGGTTGCACCCAAATAAAAGGGCAAAAAAACGCGTTTATTGTATGGGAGCCTCCCTTAATTATTTATTTTATTTTGTTTTTAGTATTTGTTGTTATAGTGGCAACAGAAATACATAATTTGAGAAAATTTCAACTGTCTAGCTATCGCGGTTCTTGAGATACAGCCTGGTGACAGACAGACGGACGGACGGACAGACAGCGAAGTCTTAGTAATAGCAGGCTTAGTTCACTCCATGTACTTGCGCGCTATAATTGTCTACCGGCCGGGCGGACTCCCGGTATCCGAATTCAGTAGGCTGCCACCAGCCGAGTGGCGCGTACGTATAGTTGCGCTCGCTACAATTTTTTTCTCACTCAAAATTATTTCTCGAATAATTATAAACTTAAAAATTTAAACGTCTTCTTTTTATTGGAGGTTAAAAGTACCCTCTGATGCGTTTTATAATTACGTAAAGGAACTGGAAACTGCAGTTCATAAAAATTCTGAAAAATATATGAGAGAAAAACCCGGCAGCACTATTTACGAACTTTTAAGGCAAATGCCCTTCGATCCTCCGTGTGCTTGTATTCCTCGTGAATATTTACTAAAGCCATTTGTAAGATTCTGATTTTTTTCTACGCTAAAGTTTAATAATAGAATTTAGACAGGGCAAAAAAAATATTGGTCATTACATTAAAATTGCAAATTTATAGGTAACTATTAAATATTGTATTTGTATTACACGTGAGAGAATAAATATAAAAAGTATAACGTTTTTTTATTTTACCAAAGCTGTAAAATAATATTTTTATCGAAAGAGGCTGCCCTAGCGTTATTGTTTTTGCTTCAAGGCCATGTGACCGCGCGGAACTGTGAACCGATATCAAATTTCCGCCCGAACAATAAGGTACATTTTCGCGCGCAACCGTGAAGAGTAGGCTAGTATAAAATGATAATATAATAACATTTGTTAGTGAGTGAATTATCTGTTACGTAGTAACTATTTACTAATCTGTGGTAAAAGGGTCCCGTTTTTACCCTTTGGGTACGGAACCCTAAAAACGTATTAACTTGAACCATTTTGTTTAAGATGACTATGGTTTGGTGGAATATGTCAGAGGTAAAGTTTGTGAGGTTGTATTGGTTTTTTTAAGATCTCTCGGGAACGCGGGTGAAACCGCGGGGCGGAAACTAGTGGTTAATTAGAGTAAATAAATAAAAAACCTTAAGCTCATGTTTGATCTGCGCGAAGAGCGCCTTGGGTGTCAAGTTCTGCCAGTCCGGTTGCGGTGAGGGCGGCGCGTGTTGCTGGTGTTGGTGTTGGTGCTGGTGGTGCTTGCGCGAGCGCCGGGCCCGCGCGCCCCTCGCCGCGCCCCGCGCCGCCGGCGCCTCGCCCGCCGACACGCTGGGCGCCGCGCACGCGCCCACCAGGCAGTTCAGGAAGTGGGCCACGCCCGCTCCGATGCACATCGCCTCGCAACCCTGCCCGGTACACCACGGTATAGTACACCACATTACACTACACTACAGCACAGTACACTACAGCACAGTACACTGTGCACTTACTTTAATAATCTTATATTATATCGTTATATTATTGTAAGTACCCTTTGTTATATACGTACCTTTACACCATTATAAATTAATGTTGTACAACAGTCAAATATTAAAATTAATGTAATAAATTAAAAAGGTAAAACTACATAAAATAAGAGAAAAAAACCTAAATATACAAGACTCGTCAATAAGTGTTTAAATACCCTACAATACTATTTACAAGAAGGTCCTTCGAGTCGGCTAACGTGTAACGTCCACCACCCCGTAACCTCTAACCAAACCCCTGCACAGGCGAGTGGTATGGTGGTATGGTGGTATATCACCTGCAAGTGCACGGTGTAGATGTGCTTGGCGGCGCGCAGCAGCAGGTCGGCGAGCGCGATGGCGTGCAGGTAGGCGAGCGGCGGCACGGGCCGCAGCGCCGCGCACACGCGCCCCAGGTAGCGCACGTTGATGCCGCGCGCGTGCAGCGCCTCCGTCAGCCCCGCCCCGTCCATCGGCGCCGACGTGTGCTCCAGGCACTCGCGCACCTACACACACACACAGATACATACATATTCCAATACGATACATCACCATCCGATATGAGACCGACTCGTCCCGTAATCTTTTGAGTCTACTAAAATACCGCTAAACATTTTGTGGGACCGTCATCTGTCAGTCTAGACCGGCCAAATCAAACTTCAGCTTGACGGAGTTTTCAGTAAAAAAAACGTCAAATATAAATAGTCAGATTAGGAGTATAGGTAGGTAGGTACTCACGAATGCCGGTATCTGCGTGGTGAGCAAGAAGGCGGCGGCCTCCTTGACGAGGTGCCGCTGCTTGGCGAGGTGCTCGGGCGCGGCGGCATGCTTGATGCCGGCCGAGTACACGTCGGGGTTGAAGCGCACGTCGAACTCGGACTCCTTCAGCGAGGCCACCGCGCGCGCCGCTGACGCCACTACCGCGCGGGAACGTTCACCCGCTATATTATATTGATGTATTTAGCATTTAGCCTGGTGTTAATCGACATTTCATTGCCCGCTTTTACACTTGTTTGTAATTCACCAGGTGAGCTTTAAAAGGTGGACATATTCATTAATATAAATATCTTTTGGAACCAAACCTGACATAGCGATAAAAAACATACATTCATACATTTCGATCGAGCAAAGTTATTTTTTTTTATGAAAAGTTAGAAATTATGGGATTTAAGGGTCGTCAATCCCGTAGTAAAAGTAGTTCATATTGATAAGTACTCCCGTACACTGCTGGTGAATGACAAATAACCCTGTACAAAGACTATCAAATCAAATTGTCGTAGGTAGACAATTTCGAGTTGAACTTTTATTATAGACTCAGTATTGATGATAGGAATCCAGCATGATAGGAGCCATCTTTATAGGAATTTTGTGTA
This sequence comes from Tetheella fluctuosa, assembly GCA_951216915.1. Taxonomy (NCBI): domain Eukaryota; kingdom Metazoa; phylum Arthropoda; class Insecta; order Lepidoptera; family Drepanidae; genus Tetheella; species Tetheella fluctuosa. The sequence continues at coordinate 7,127,448 of OX578227.1, read as the reverse complement.
AGTAAAACAATATTTTTAGCTAATTGTAATGTCAGTTAAAAATTGATCAATATTTATAAACAATTTCGTATCAGTTACCTCCTTGCGTGTTGATTACAATCACTATGTAACTAGGTCACACATCCCTACTATTATAAATGCGTAAGTGTGCATGTGGTTTGTCCTTCTTTCAAGCTGCAACGGGGACCGAAAAGTGACATAGGCTACTTTTATTGCCGGGAACGTGGGAAAAACCGGCGCGGAAGATAGTTCATTAAATCCATCACACTAAAAGTAGCATTTAGTTAAAAGGTTGTGTTGCGCGAACGAAGGACAAACCAACAAACACACTTTCACATATATAATAGTAGGGATTCAATTAGAAGTAGCGGACTTTTCATAATTAACAATAACAGGACAAAAGTTTATATGCAGTCTAAAATACCTACTATCAATCAATGTAATAAAAATAAAATATATGGGTACTTACAGTCATTCTCCTGTTTATCTCCACTGCAAATTGAGTCTGTTATGCTCTCAACAATCTTCTTAGCGACATCTGTGTCAATCTCAGAATAGTTTTCATTTAACAACAATTCTTCATCGCCCTTACTGGACTTTGCTTCTTCTGTTTCGTTTACCTCTTTCTCTTTCTTGGTTTCTTCTTTTTTGGCATTTTCTTGCTTTGCTCTCTTTTCCTCTTTCTTTTGTTTTTTATCTTTGACTTCTTTCTCTTGACTCTTGTTTTCGCGCTTGGTTTCCTTCGTTTCAGTCACATTGGCGACTTTAGCGTCCTCCACATTAGCTTCGATCGCTTTCTGTTCAGCAGTTTCGCGTTGACGCTTTGCACTTATCTGCTGTAGGTGGAATGCGGCGTAGCGAATGAACATGAAATAACGAGCCCTAAAATAAATAAAAATCATGAGCTATTTTGTACAAAGCATCAAAATAATTAAAAGTAAATATACTTACTCAACAAAACTGTCTACTAATTCCTGTCTAAGGCAACACAATTTGTGCTTGTGTATGATTGGAAAGCCCATTGATTTTATGTCTTCCCTCAGTTCGTCATCTTCCACTGTAAAAATAAATGGATTTTATTATAGCTGTCTCCCACGGTTTCACCCACATTCCCGGGATTAAAAGTAGGCAATGTTTCTCTCCATGCTATACTTGCGTACCAAAATTCATGACGCTTGGTTGTGCCGTTGAGGCATTAAGAGGTAACAAACAAACAAACTCACTTTCCCATTTATAATACATACTAGCGTTCCGCCACGCGGTTTCTCACCCGCGATCCCCTATTTTACCCCGATTTTTCTTTGTAAAATTTTGTGTTTCTAGGACCGGCGGACTAGGCTCTTCGTTGATTATATTTATCAGACGGCCAGGACTTCATATTTTATAAAATTATATATAAGATTGTTAGTATGATACTTACATTGGAGGAAGTTAACATCAGGCGGGAAGGTACGCAAAAGATCCAATATGTAGTGACGGCCGTCATTACCAATAATGCCCTTGCATTCAACACTTGAACACAACTCAATAGTTTCGTTATTAGCGCTGATCACTGAGTGAGGCATAATCTTAAGTTGTTGGCCTGCCTTGCTTAACTGTAAGGGAGATTTTCTTATAGTACATTATGCTCATTGTTGTACTTCGTGTCATATAACAGTAAAACAACAAACCTAACTTAACTTTATAATGCCAAATAAACAAAGAAACAATGGTTGCCAACAAGGACAAGAGTGGAAGGCGGAGCTCAACCACCGGCAATTCTGGTTTTACTGTATGTACTGATGACAATTATCAGGTTTTGTGATTAATAGATGTGGTCAGACTCTAGGGCTACGTTTCCACCAGGGATGCGTAGCGAGGGATGTGTTTTTATCTGCCGATAATTCGATCTATGTGGAAATAAAACGATCCTATTGGCGGATAAAAACAAATCAATGCTACGCACCTCTGGTAGAAACGCAGCCTTACAGTCAAAAACAATCAGAGACTTAAGAAGCAAATTGACTATAATTAAGATTTACCGACATATTTAACAAAAAAAAGTCACACCATGACTACGCTTACCAAGTCCATATACTTAGGGTGTGACAGCACAGTGGTTCCGAAGTCGATACTTCCATACACGACGCTCTGTTCCTGCTCTTTCTCGAGAATGCCTGGTATTATCGACTGGGCTGTAACTCTGTATCCGCGGTAGTCGACAACCACTGTTCCTAGCGTATGTAATCCAGGAGTGTCTACTGCGCTGTATACTCGAACTCCTTGAAGATCGTTGCGCTGTGGTAAAAAGAAACATATAAACTTGGTCAGGTATATGGAAGGATCCTAAAATAACATATCAGTGGTATCTTCATGAGTAGCATAGCAACTGTAGTGGCACTTTTTTGGCACAGTAGAGAACGTTCCTACTTACGATCATGAGGAGGCAGGTTCAAATTACTCGCCATTCTGAGTTAAGAAATGACTACCCACCATCTTTTCCGAGGCGAGGATGCGTATACGTGAGTAATCTTGCTTCTTCGGAGGATGGGGGTGATGATCTTTTAAAAGTTGACTGGGACTCGGCAGTCGAGTAAGTCTTCAAGCCACAAGATAAAATCATAGTGCGCAACTTACCGGTGCAACAAACGCAGCCGCATCACCGCCCAGGTCCTTGTAATGGTCGCGCACGTCGAAGCCGAGCGAGAAGAAGATGTTGTTCCAGATAAACATCTGCATCTTGGCCTCCTCGCCCGGGTTGATGGCCATCACGTTCCCGTCCACGACGGCCATGGCGCCGCGCGTCGCAGCCGCTACGAAGTCACTGTGCACCTGTACGGTATCGTTTTTTACTTCGTATATTTACCACATCACACCATGTGGCCGAAGGTGAGAACCGAGTCTCAATCTTCAAGGAAAAATCACGTAATATTAAAAATTATTTAGTTGCACCATTATTTCAAATTGGCAAATTAGATGCATCTGCATGCATAGCGCGTTACATTCATTTCAATCGCGAAATCATCGTTTAATGAAAATTTATTTAAGTGTTCATAATATTATTGCACGCAATATGCGTAGCACACAATTAATAGCTGACCTTGAAAATAGCCCGTTCGCGAAGCAAACGCTCTGGTAATGTAGCGCGAGGCAGCTCTCGTGTTGTCTGCAACTCTTCGTTCCAGTCGCGCGTCTGACCCGGGATATGTTCCTCATAACCCAGCTTTGATGAAAAAGCTGAGAGATGAAAAATTACAATCTAATATTAGAGCTGCTGCTGAAGATCAGTTTGCTATGGCAAGGCCTTGATGTAATATGATAATTCAGACTCAGTAGAATGTTTTTTCTCTGGAAAGACGCCTATATAAACTTAAAAAACAAAGTTTTATCTTATGGTTACTGTAAGCAGCATAATGTAATACGATTTGCGCCCAGTCTTAGCCGAACCCAATTTAATATGTTCTAATTTTCCGAAACTATCCATTTTTAACATTGTTGTATTCATATACACTTTCAGTTATCATCGTTTTACAAACTATAATATAGTTAACCAATGTTACAGACAAATCAATTGAACAATATTTTATTATATTCTTATTTATGAATCGATTGAAATAAAACACTAAATGTTAAGTGTAGCATCCCACAATACATTAGTGAAAACCGTGACAAATCGGTTAAGCCATTTTTGAGATTAGCGCGCACAAACGCACAGACAAACAGACAGAAAATCTAAAAATCAGTTTTCGGTTCTATTGCGTTAATAAAGACCCCCAATAATAGTTTTTTCTCAAATGTCTTCCATATGTACAGACAGCGATCAGTTTCACTTTTATATAATAAGATATATAGTATAATATTACCTGATAGTGTAGGTACATCCCATTGTATTTTACATGAATCATACATAATATTATACATGAAAACTGCGACCTGTAAAATCTGTTTACAAAATCGAATAAGTAACTTACTGTCTTCAGCGCGTATGGCATCAACAGTGTGATCGAGCATCGGTGAAGCCCACTGGTAGAGCTGGTAGGGCGTGGCGACCCTCTCGAAGGGATGCTTTTGCATGCGGCGCTTCTGGACGAGCGTGAAGTTGCGCTTGAACGCCGGGGACACGATGCTCAGCAGCTCGATCAGCGAGTGGCACAGCAGCGACGGGGTGCACGGCCGAGGGTTGAACACTTCTTCGGTGGATCTGAAATATTCGTATTCATTGATTATACATATCATCTTTAGGGTTCCGTATCTCAAAAGGTAAAAAAAAAACCGGCCAAGTGCGAGTCGGACTCGCGCACCGAGGGTTCCGTACAAACTTCATCCATCGTTCGTCCATCAAGGGAAATGCGCAATTTTATTTATTTATCTAGCTAGACCTCTAAATTGTATGAGCGCCCATACAACTCAGAGGTCTTTATTAATTAGCGTAACTATGTATGTATGGGCACACCCTTTAATTTTCAACTTTTTTATTTTTTTGAATTTTGAGAGCCCTCTGAGTTGTATGGGCGCTTATACAATTTAGAGGTCTAGCTTAATTGGCACCTACCGCAAACAAGGTAAATAAATAAAATTGTGCTATTGTGTGAAACAAAATAAAAGGAAATATTTTGGCGGTATAATGGGTAGTTACGGAACCCTCGGCGCACGAGTTCGACTCGTACTTGACCGGTCTTTTTATAATATAAATAGGTAGGTGCTTAATTTAGTTGGCTTACTATATTTAGTTTCACTACATTCGACTACTTTTAGGTAGTGCAAAAATTAAAAGCTCAAATAATTTGAAATAATAGTTTCAGTAATTTATTTCAGATTATTATATTTTACTTTGCTATTATAAAATATCTAGCAGTGGAGGAGTTTCAGAAAAAGTGGTTTTGGGCGAAAACTAAGCTTACAGGATTTTTTTATTGATTAAATTACAAACTTATTTTCGGCTATCCATATAGATACATAACGCAGAAATGACAGTACAGTGTTCAAGCCAAATTTTCAGCTTCTGGTGAAATGTAGTGATAGTATGAATATTCTGTATCATGACAAATGGAACATCGTATAATTATCGGCATTCTCTTGTTTACGGAAATATTTGACACACGACCATTTTGGTGCTGTTATTATGTGTTCTACCGTGACGCGAAACGAATCCTGACCCGTGCTAAAAAGGCAGGTAAGTAGGCATATAAAAAATGTAATTACTGATTGAGGTAGAATCCCCTCGGACACGCCGTGATGTGAAAATGGCGGTCCTCAAGGGTAACGACCAGCAGGTACAGCAGGTCGCCGCACATCTTACGCGGCCCGGGCGGCGGGTTCCACCCAGATGTCGTCAATACCTGACAAACATTACAGCCTCTATTTTCATACTGTACTTCAAATGCAGAAATACAACATTCTTAACATTATGTAGGTACTTATGCTTTACCTTAAGACATTGAGGAGCTTTGTTTTCCTTTGTGAGGCCCGGATGCAAAGGTAGGAGAGGTCGTTCTGTGCTACCTGGCATTATGTAATCAGGAGGCGTACAGTCAACACTTTCTGGACGAGATTTCTTCTTTTCTGTCATATAATAAATAAATTATTAGTACGCTGATCAAAAGCTGTTGCTTTAAATATTGTAATTTTAATGAAATTATACCCAATATGTCCCCTTGTGTGACAACATTTAGGAAAGCCAGAGAACTGCACTCCTGGCCGGCGTAAGCATCTGTGTAGTCGATCGATTTGAGGAGATCACGAACATGACGCACATGAATTCGAGCCTCGCGCATTGTGTACGGTTCTTCAACCACCTATAACATAAATGTAATTATTAATTTAATAATCACATATTATAATATAAAGAAATCTAAACACATAATTTGCAATTTTAAAATATCTGTATCAATCAAATGACCTTGATAACCGAGCCTTCTTTCAATCCTTCAATATTCTTCAACTCCGCAAAATTATCTAAAGTAACTCCGTCCAATTGTAAAGAGAAACATGTTCTATGACATGTATCTTCGCGGTCCATCAACACTTGATGTATTTCCTGGACAAGCTCCATGCTGGATACCTACAAAAATAAATAATTGATTATACTAAAATTATACATCAATAAAAATAAAATATAATGCGGGAATACTGATAGTACTACCTGAATATCTAAGGGTTCTGCACCAGGGCTAACAATCTTAACCGTGAAACCCATATCTTGAATGAACACAACTTCGGCATCTCTCTTCTTCTCATCACCGTCCTCACTAGGCGAGGACTCGCGGTCTCTTTCTCCATTAACAATTTTGGTACTATCGCCATTTACTTTCTCAGATGCATTAACTTTGTTTAATATATCATGCTCTTTCTTTGGTTCAGAATTTTTATTTTTCTCAGACTCCTTTTTTTTATCTGACTCGCTATGTTTATCTGATACTTTAGATTTTTTAATTTCTTTCTTTTTATCAGTGACATGTTTGACTCCAGACGCTTTATTAGGACAAACAATAGGTATGACACCTTCATCAGACTTAATCGCTTTCGTATCAACCGAATCACTATTAACTCCGTTAGTAACTACTTTAGCATTATCACTACTACTAATATCACAATCTAAAGCTTTTTTTGGGTCACCATTATGGATATTTTCACATATTTTTTCTGTGCCGTTCATTACTGATTCTTTGGTACCTAATATATCTTCATTCATACTATCAGAATTACTTGTTTTCGATCCTTCTTCATTGACATTCGTCGTGATATTACTGGATTTCGTTTGTGATGGCTTTTCGACATTAGCTCTGACTTTTTGGGATTCTGCAAAGTATTATTTAAATTTTAAAAATCCACAGGCAACTGCAATTCAACTTTATATTATGTATAAAGTAATTTCTAATAAGAAATATAAATTTTAGTGTGGTGTTCATCAACATTTAATCAACCCTTTAACCAAGACATATCCAAAACAATGTAAACTGTTGTTTAATCAAGGACTCGAATGTTGATGAACACCGACCTTAATTTGACTTTCATCGTTTAAATTGATGCATATCAAACGATGAGTTTGCATGATATTCGAAGTCAAATGGTAAATTAATTTGGTAACAATATAAACTCAAATGAACCTGTATTTGGTGGAAAAGGCGCAGGTGAGTTAATGGACTGTGGGGAGGGTGGTTTGCGCGCTGCAGCAGCGTAGGAGACACGCGGCGCCAACACGCTTCCGCCGCCGCCGCCGCCCTCGTCGTCAGCTCGCCCATTAGGAGTATTCGCATGACCGTTACTACAAGCTACCGTTTTAACAGTAGGCTCTTTTTTAATTTTTAAAGATGGTTTATCTTGTTTTTCTACTGGAACAAACGGAAACAATAGCATATTTACAAAAACCTTTCAAAAAATTTCAATTAGTGAAATTAATGCAGTTAGGTACTTAAGTGCACTAACATCATTCTTTCATAATATCTAAAGATAATTGACCGACGTTATTGTTTATCTTGTGCATCGTTTCTCGACTTGGGGGTCGTGACCCCTAGGGGGGGTCTTGTTTAGGAATATGTGGGGTCGCAAATGTATTCAAAATATAAAGTATTATTAGACTGGTCCTATTGGAGAACCTTGGGGGAGGCCTATGTCCAGCAGTGGACGTCTTGCGGCTGAGATGATGATGATGAAAAGTATTTTAAATTATAATCAATTGTTTTAAAATTAAAGATTACCAGGTAGTGACGACATTAACATAATTAATCACTATTTGATTGAATGCGATGATGGTTGACTGTTTTACACTGATAATTTTTTTATACATAGATTATCATTGCAAAAACACAAAAACGTTTTCAAATGACAATGGACAATTTAGATATACGTTACTAAATAAATAAATAAAATTAATAAATAAAGTGAGGGGGTCGCAAAGATTTCTATTTAACTTTTTAGTTTTTTAGTGCGTCGCGACACTTAACAAGTTGAGAAACTATGATCTAGTGTAACGGGAAGAAACTGTGGTTAAAACTGACATAGTCATCGCGGGCTTATAGGCTAACTGACTTTTTCCGTGAGCGGAGACGAGACGAGTCAGGGGGTGCGGTATGGCGGCGGCGGGACTAGAGTGCGCTATGTCGCGTCCCGTGACGAGCAAACACGTGGTTCGCGCTGCGCTGGCGCAAAGCCAACTATCTCCAGCATCGAGTCAATAATAGACGACAACGAGATGCCGCCAACAATAGACGTTATCCCAGTCGTCGTTGTATGTGCAGCACTTTCTATTGCTTTCTTAACTAGGTAAACTTTTAATGTGTGTTTTGGTTACCCACAGCATATCTGTCGATTTTACATAGTTCCTATCGACACACGTTCAATTAAAACATGAATTGTCGTCACGATGTTGAAAATACAATGTTTTAGCCCGTACGTAAAGCACTTAAATTGAGCTTGATTACAGAGTTGTAGCATACTGTGCTCATAACATGACCTATATTCAAATAATTTCTAAATTAATAATACCTACTATTGGTTGTGCTGTTCTGTTAGTAGTATTATATTGATAACCCACTATTTCGCCAGATAATACCTACGTAATTCGATTAGCTGATAATTACTTCATGTAAGAAGAACGATTTATTTTATAGTACCTACAAAATAAATCGTTGCTGCAATCAGTCAGATCTAAAAACCTACTAGGTATAAATATAATAACGATTTTTAACCGACAAATTTAACATTTTCGAATATGAAAAGATGCATGCGTAGCTTATCGCCGAAAAAATATCTCTCATACCTTTACCAAGCAAGATAACAGATATAGGCGCCTGTGACTCAAGATAAATTTAAATCAAAATTCCTGATAAGGAGACGTTGACACAAACTTTCCCGTAGGTTGAGATTGCTACTTATGCTTGTAGGTACCTGCAACACGTGTATATGTAGTTATTATAGATACCTAAAATTGGTCTACAATTTGCATTATTATTATTTACCATCATTGGAATTCTAGTAGGTATGTACCGAATGGAAGACAAGTCTTCGCCTTTTAATGTTTTATCGCTTAAATTTAAGGTTAGAAAATAAAACCTATAAATAATAGTCAGATTCACGGACTATGTAATAAGTACCGTAGTTAACCCTTAAAGAATGTGATGGAACACGTGCTCATACAAATTGATTATACAAACATATGGGGAAAACAGAGAATCATACTTTTTTTAAGTCTGTTATAAAATAGCACCGAGCGAGCGTTTTTACATATAATTTAAAAATATAAGTTTTGAATACATTTTAATGTAAGTATACGTGTTTGACGTCAGAACAAGTTAGAATGCGTCGGAACTGTATACGACGTTACTCAAACAAAGCAAAGCAACTGAATCGATCAATGAATTATGCAAACAGAAACAAGCCTGCCATCGTTGGCAGCGATCGTTGAATATTTAACCTTTTAACTCACCGATTATTGAACATATGATTGTACGACCTTTTTCCTTGACCTTAGCTTTCTTTGTAACCTGGATTAAACATACAACAATATAACATTTTCACTAAATTTTACATCTAAGATTTTTTTAAATTCAAATGAATTTTTCGAAAATGTTTTTTTTTGTTGCATAATAGCAACTGCCCTGAGAAAATTTTGCCAGCATCATGGTGGCAAATACACACAAAATGTAGTCTAACTAAGTAAAAGTAAAATCTAAATTACAACAGAACCTATCTTATTTTGTCTATAACACAACTTATTAACGTAATGCATGATAAATATAAAAATAAATAACGTTTGTTTGGTCGTGACTTCACGTTACCGGTCCCAACAACGTAAGACCAGCGCCGTTTTATGAACAACCAGCATTATGCGGAGTTGGGACCATTTTGGGGCAAATGACATTTTTAAATTTAAACTAGCTGTTCCCCGCGGTTTCCCACGTTCCCGGTGTATTTTTTTTTTCATACAAACCTTCTTCTGACAATAACGAGCACATAAAAGAAAGATTTATCCAATTTGGTACAGTCGTTCGAAAGTTATGCGCGTACAAACATTTTGGCGATCCATTTTTATTTATATAGATAGGTATGTATACAATTTTTTTCTTTATATAATAAATTTGTTTTTCTTTCTTTATTTTCTAAATAAGTATTAAAAACATTGCTATCTTCGTGATCCCAGTTAACCCCAGGACGAGTTCCTTCTGTGAAATATTTCGTTGCTATATCAAATACAAAATTGTTTCCTCAGCTATCCTTATCGCAAACGGACGCGCCACATGTTTCTCTATTATACATTGATAGTAGGCACCTTTAACACACGCTATAGCGTTTTACATGTCGCCAACTTTCTTTACGCCAAGTGCCCTTTTAAACTGCTTGCACTGTCAGCTTGTGGACCGCAGTGCGACAGAACAGAAGAGTTCTGGATTAACACACGATACACTACACAGGATACTTTTATCCTGGAAACGAGTGTGAAACCGCGGGGCGGAAGCTAGTATGCTTATAAAATTTAAAATCATACATCTAAAGTAACCCGCGAGATACAATAAATTATACATAAATGATCAATTAAAACAAAGGGTAATACCCTTATATATGTATAAGAGTGATGAAGATCAGTAATAATTTTGGAGACCCATGAAATCCTTTTAGTGCTCACCAAGCGAGAATATTATCAAGTCATTGTATGGATTGTATATTGTACGGTATGTCATTGTTGAGCAACATTTTAACTCAAATTGGTTGCTCACGACAACCCGATTCCGTAACTTGACATCGATTTTTAAAGACAACCTATCTCTGTAAGTTATGTTCGCGCTGTAGCCACATAAAATTTACGCACATGGATACACAAAAATGCATAGTTAGATAAACTATTGTAGGTAGGTACTTATTAGGTTTATTTTCGTGACATCATATACATAATATCCCTTCTTACTAATACTACTCAACAAAGTCAAGGGAACAAGCCAACCATATCAACTAATTTATGAAAACCCTTTAGAAAAAGAAAATTCATATCAGCTCGGTAACAGGGGCGCGCTTTTGACACAAATTATAGAGAAATATCGTAATTCTTAATTTTATAATCAATCTTAAAGTGATGACTTATAACTGATTCATTAAGCTGTAGGTTGTTAACAGGGTGACTCTCTCGGACCATCTTTACCCAGTCATTTAATCATTATACGCCTAAAATCTAAATAGTTTGTATGGGACCCTGGTCATTTAGTATAGTAGGTAGGTACAATCCTACTAATCCTACTTCCTACTAATATTACAAATGTGAATGTTTGGATGGATGGATGGATGTTTGTTACTCAATCACGCCAGAACGGGCCACCGGATTTGGATGAAATTTGGCACAGAGATAGTTTATAGTCTGGAATAACACATAGAATAGGCTACTTTTTTATTCCGGGAAAACATAAGAACCCTCGGGACCGCGGGGCGGAAGCTAGTATTTCTTATATAGGAACTCAGGGTCAGAAAGGTCAATTTCACTATGAACAACATATTAAAGCTAATTCTGACTAAAATAATTAGATAAGATTCAGGATGGTACTTATCTAAACGGTGTATGTACAGTCAGCGTCAAAAGTAAATTGGCACTTTAATACCGTGTCACATTACATAATTTATAATTTTCATACAAACTGTCAAGAAAATGTCAATAGATTATTATATATGAAAGGGTACTAAAGTGCCAATCTACTTTTGACGCTGACTGTACCTTCTTCAGAGGTTACTACTGGAATTATTAGATGAGTAGAGAATCCAAACTGCACACCTAGTGTAGTTTGGATTCTCTTTATAAGCTAGTTCATTCATAAATCACCCTCAATTAATTAATATTGAATTACTTTTTAGCGCCAATCATTCCTACAAACTACACTTTACTACAAACAAAGCATATGATACGCAGATGTATCTTTTTTTTGTTGCCTGATGAGCAACCAGCATGACATGTCTGTCAAGCTCTAGTGGGGGTAGTAAGTCTCTTTTGGAAACTATTTATATGATTGATGTCTACACCTAAAAAAAGTTAAGTAAATACCCTAAAGCTGAGGTCGTCAAACTGATTTGGCCAAGAGGCAATACTGAAAATAATTGGCGGCACCTCGAGCCGCATAGGTACCGATCGTATTATTAACTATACAACATATTGCACCCTAATGCTAATACCAACCAATGCAAGTTCTTTCACTGACTAAGTATTGAAATAATAGTAAATTATTCATTCCAATTTAATTATACTCTAATCTCTTTGTTTATACCATGCGGACAACACATCAAAATTACTGATAACCCAGTACCTTCAAACAAGTAGGCGGGGTCACTACCTAACTGTATTATATATACAACTATTCTTTAGCTATATTAATAATAGAAAAACAAGTTATAAATGTTATTATCTATTATACATTCTCGACCACGTTAAATATCTCACTATTTATAAAAAGTAATATGGGTCATAAGGTTTTCCACTGGTATCGTTTTACTCATCAAAATATCTTTCAATTCCATTTGACATAATTTCGCATATTTTTTAAATACCGAATTATAACTTATTAGAAATTAAACTGGTATGTTTACTATTATTTTGGATTAAACTTGCTGTAAGGGAATACTTACCATGGCATAAGGTTTAATGTGTTTTTTAGGGTTCCATACTTAAACAAAGACCCTCATAGTTTCGTCATGTCCCTCTGTCTGTCATGGTAATTTTACTCGGAGACTATCGGTGACATCAAGCTGAATGTTTGCAGGGTTATTCATATTTATGTCGCAAACTAAACTATCAAATATATAGACGTGATTTTTTTTTGATCACGTCCCTATTTTCCCTCGTAACTTCTAAACGGCTGAACCTATTTTGATGAATGACATGTCGTTAGATTTGTCTTTATTGCGCGAGTGTCACTGACTGGGTATATTAAAATAATAAAAAATCGAAATGACGGAATTTTGACGCCAAATTGTGTTTTCAAAAAAAAAATCTCCTAAACCTATGTATGAGTGGTATCAAAACGTAGGGGTTTAAAAAAGGTGATTACAAAAATATATACAAATTATATGTTTAAATGTAATTTGATGTGAGAAATAATAAAAAAAAACAATTCCGAACTTTTGAAGAGAGAGAATAAGAGCCTGTTAGGAAAAGGTAGAAAAACGAATGCTTCCGATTATATTGTGCTGAGCTGTGTAACAATACATAAATAAACTACAAGGTACCTACGATATTAGAGAGAGCTGTGGTGGATTTAAGTACTTACTCATTTGTTCGCCAAATTTTAAATAATCGTAAACTGAAAAGCTGAAAATAAAAATATGTAAGTAAGTAAAAAAACTAAAAACCCGACTGCGCAGCTGCGTACGTTGTAAAAAAAGTTGAAAATAATTTTATATACACTGAAAAGTAAATAATCTGAAACTATAAACTATTAGGTATACAATTATAAAAACTTTGGGTAGCAGGCGGGACCGACAGACTGCTCGTCTTGTACTACAGGATGTACAGGAAGCTCTGAAGAGCGTGATTTTAACTTCTCCTGAGCAACTACCAAATCATTTGATCTTAAGGATTCTCGCACCATATCGGCGTCTTCTGTTATCAGATGTTCAAGATATTTAAAACGAGTGACTCTTTTAAGAGGAACACAATTTAATTGGAGGAACACTTGCTGAACACCTGTTACCAGTCTTGAACACTATAAATAAATTCACTTATTTTGCCGTTATACATTAGACCATGGTTCGCTGCATATTCCTCACAAATGTATATTATACATATATACGTATCAACTGCCTGATGCCACTAACCGACGCATTTAGCAGCACCATGTCATCTGCGTAGCTGATATTGTTGATGAAAACATCGTCTATAAGGCTGCCAACACGCTGGCTACTGAGCGCGACGATCAGCGCGTTCACGTCTCAACTTCCTTCCTCATCCCGCACTCCGACCTGTACGTCTTCGACAAGTATAGATAACACACTGGTTTGTATAAGTACCAGTATCGAAGGACATGAATGAATTCTGCAGGTAAGCTGGCCTCCTCCAGTCCTACACAATGTTGTATAACCAACCATCAAAAGCTTTTTATAAGTCTAGGAAACAGGCATATCTCGGTGTTCTTCTTTCGTTCTATTAGGTACCCATCAGTTTCAAGCAAAACACAAAATGGCGCTTTCTGTCGATAGTCCCAAGTCGGAACCCAAACTGGTTATAATGGAGACAATACCTAACTGTTTTTTCCATCATTGGAGAATGTAAAAATGACCTATGCAGAGGGTGTAGTGTAGAGCAGGGGCCACCAATTAGGTTTACTAGGGGTCCGTTAAAAAAAATAAAGATTATCGCGGTCCAGTTGGTAGATGATGACTGGCGACCAAGCTTAGATCCTTTCCTACAAATCCTACTATAATGTTACTAATATATAAAATTATTGTATGTTTGGATGTGCACAGATTAAATAAAATAACCATGTGTTGTCAAAGTTTGGTCCACACAATATAGGTCATCGGTCCGGATCCGGACCGCGGTCCGCCATTTGGTGAGCCCTGGTGTAGAGCATTGCCAACACACGAGTCAGGTGAGGACCAGCATGCCATAAATGCTCAACACTGCGACCGTCATGGCTCGCGGACTTGCATTGCGATATCCGTTTTATAGCTACTGATACATCCTTGGCAATAAATCTAAACCCTAACTCCCCACAACGTGTCTGCACTGTGGCTCGCCAGTGATGGCCCTAATGGCACCGCGCAATGTTTTTTAAGCATGTCAGCAATATTTTAGTTTTGAAGTAACAATATCCCTTTGAATTTGTTTGCAAATGCTCTGACATCACTTTAACTTAATTTCAATATTTTCCTGCTTTTACACATTTCATTGAAGGCCTGTCCATTACTAGGTTTTGGGGATGTTACATAGCTATAAGTACATATATTATATTGCATGTTCAGGAAGCTCACAGGTTAAGGCTATGGTTTCAGGCCCTTCATGAATGTGCCTATTCCATCCAGTCACATACAAGTTTTTCCTACATCTATTTTAACATAACTTACAACTGCTGATTCAACTGCAGATCAATCCCATAATATATCTTGTCAATTATTATTCTGTCATCTACCAGGTTGCACAACTAATCGCAACAATATTTTTGCTTTAATTGCTCATGACATACTTTGCTATAAATATTGATATTTAAATCAGTTTGGGTATTTCTTTTTCATTTATTTCAGTAAACAAACAGTGATAAAGAATAATCTACAGTAAAAATAAAAATCACTACGCTACAAAGTTTTGTTTAAAGTGACTGAAATAAGACAATGATTTATTGAAGATGTTGGAAAAAAATCATGCCAACTGGAAGCTTAACTGGCATGCTCCACATAAACCAATAGTTATATTATGCTTATTAAAAAAATGTAGGCATATAATTTATATAATAATTATGCTCTGCTACCCATACAAAGCCAGGGCACGTCACTAGTAAGATATATATATAAATAAATAAATAAATAAATAAATAAATAAATAAATAAATATAAATTAGATATGATGCAATGTTTACCCCAGTTTACATTTAAAATATTGTAATTGAAACATGGATGGACAACTTATAATTCTTTAAGTATTTCTAAATGTACCATGATGCATTGCTACAATGTCTTTATGATGTAGACAAGGAAAACATCTGGATTTTTCAAAATTAAACCCCTTTGTGATAAAATAGCTTTCAAGACAATACATTTTTTTTATACAAAAATATTAAAGTTTAATTTTCTAATAATGTAACTGCAAGTCAGTACAATGTCAGTCAGATATATCTCATTAAATAGGTCATCCAGAAACAATTAACTTGACTCATGGTTCCTGTTTTTATTTTTCATATGTAGTTTTGGAAAGCATATAAGCATTCATACAAGCTAAAGAGGATAGCTTTAGTAATGATTTTAAAAGTTCTATTTGCAAAATAATTCAAACCTTACATGACTTTGTTCATTCAGAGAAGAATTACTTATTGCATTTATAGAGGACTTTATTGGATTTATAGAAGATGCAATTTAAAATATAGGTAATTTTAAATTTTATTGTAATGTAATCATAAGTTGTGTAATGATCTATATCATTTAATTTTGCACATATGCCTTATAGTAACACACTTGGTAAGCATATTAGCATAATAGTACATACATATTCTTGAACCAAAACTGGAAGTGGAAACTATGGAAAGATTGGTCAGAAGAGAGTAGTCTTATCCCATTACCAGTTATGTTACACGGCATCCCTAAATTGAGCCAGCCTACCTAGAGCGATGTAACTAATAAAAAATGGTGTATGAGGTGAACATGGCCAATAAATTATTGATCACATGATTTCCTAAATATTGGTCACATGACATAAATGCATCTGAGATTCCGATTGTCAATCAGAAGAAATAATTGTTATGGCACCGAATAACCATTCTCATTGTTACATAACTGAGGGCATGACCAATGAATCTTACCTTTATCATTATCGGCACCACTTTTTTCGCTTACATTACCACTGGCCGGGCATTTTTTTACTTTCTGAGAAGCAATTTTCGATGAATTATCATTCACTTCACTACCGAGAGCCATCACAACACGGGAAATCAATCCGGTTCAGATTGACCGCGACGGACACGGCTGAACTCAGCTGAAAGAACACATGCGGTTGATATAAGGTTCAATTTTGACTGACAAGAATTTATTGTCCTCTATAATCCTGCAAAATTAAAACTACGTAAAAAGTCCTACATTTTATTATTTTTCACTAGCAATTGTGGAGAGATGCTACGCATCTAGCAATGCGCCTGCCTAGCCTACTTTAACCTACAGAATATTATTGCCATTTGGGTCGCTAGGAGTAAATATGTTCCTTGATTTGGGTGCTAGAATTTTATACTACCAGTCACTGGTCATCAATCAGTGTACCAAACCAAATATATTAAAAATATCAATACAATAAATACTGATCAATAAAATAAAACATAAGATACATACATATTGCACAAAAACTTATAGATAAATAAAAGTGAGCTATAAATAAAATATATTTTGAAAATTCGAGTGGTTGGTTCATTGGTTGCAATGAGCAAAGAGAATATAATACACTACGTTTGCAATGAGTATGCGTAGCATCTCTACTAAAGCCGTCTACAAACGATTCGATTTGGCTGACGATCGGTAGTGTAGGGTCTATCGCGTCTATCGGTAGGGACCCTACAAATTGGCATGTCAATAGGCAAGTTGACAAGTCGGGCCGATTCGTTGGTGGTTGGGTCGCCCCGACTCACAACAAATCACAACTCAGCAGATCGACCCATATCCCTTAGTCGTCTGTGGATCGACCCTACAGATTGGTGCGTGAAGAGTGCGACAACAATCTGTCGAGCCGATTTCGCGCCAGTTGCGCTCTCATCACTCTTGAGACAGGACGTTATTTATTTAACCTGTTTAAACTGGAAGCTATAGATAGGTAGCATATAGAATAAAATAGGAAAGTTATCTAAAATGGCTGTTGCGGATAAGGAAATTATAAAGGTTCACGGGAGGAGTCACTAAAAGTACTCATAGAAATACTCAGTTTGATAAAAATGCGACCATTCCATCATCATTAAAAAAAATGCACTCCGGGAGTGCCGACAGAAGTGAAAACTTTTTTGAGAGATTGAGATTGAACGTCAAACTGCGTCTCACTCGTAACGGTGTCGCGAGTCCAGAGTTTTTACCTCATCTAAAAAGAAACTAAACGTCAAACTGCGTCTCATCATAACGGCGTCGCGTCTCAACGGTGTCGCGAGTCCAAAGGTTTTACCTCATCTAAAAATATGCGTACCGCGCTACAAGAAGTTTACACTTCAAAATATATTTTAATGTAAGGATACAAGCAAAAGTAATTCGTCGAAATAATCCTAATTCGGTCTCAGAAAGTTCCGAAAATCATCTGGCTCCAAAATACGCATGACATTCATCTGCGACACTTTATTTCTCAACAGAAGCCATTATTTTACCCAGCATCGTCTCTTTACGCTTGTTGTGCAATGTTGAGGCAACTACTATAAGGGTTCGGCCCACTTTTTGGTATTTCGATAGACATGGAGCCATCGTTTCATACGTATAATGTCCCAAGTTCAACTGAAGTTGGGTGGGTGATCCGGCGCAAAGTATGTGTGTCAAGAGAGAAAGTACAATCTGGACCCTACCAATTGACCCAACCGATCGTCAACCAAATCGAGACGTTCCTCTCACGTTGAATTAAATATTAGTAGCCCTGTAGACCAAAACATAAAAACACAGAATTCAACAAAAAATAAAACAATTATCTTTAGTGACAAAATTGGTAAAGGTTTTGGCCCTATCCTTAATAATGAGATTAGAGAAAACGTTATTAATAATAGTTACCCCGGGGCTCCTTATGAGCATTAATAAACAATATATATTCACAAGGGCTACACCATAGTACAACAGTCATAATATTATATGGAGATAGTTTATCCATTAGTAAAAAAGATATTAATTAAATAGTTTTAATAAGTTGCTTGACTTACACAGCCAATTTAAGTGTAAGTTTGTTTTATGTGCCTTTACTTATTCGAATATGTTATCATAGGTACATATATGATATGAATATGACACTTTACAATTTAACTCATCGTCATAGTGACGCCATGTTTTATTTTGACATGAACAATTTTATATCTTTTTTTGTATTTTGAGTTTCTTAGCTGAGTAGTATTAAGTTATCTATATTGTTAATTTTATTCTGTAATTAAAAATATATTATTATAATAAAAAAATAAAGCTAATTACCTACACATTATAAAAATATAAACAATTACAACTAAAAAGGAAGACCGTCACCAAATGGGAGCGTGCCCAGAATGCTGGCTGCATTTCCACGTTGGATAGCTAACTTACTTAAGCTTATCCGTTGACCGAAATAAAAGCCAGCGTTGTAGTCACGCGTGCGTTCCTTTAACCGCTCCGCCAAGTCCTTATATATACTGTGTGCCCCTGGCCCCCACGGGCCGAGAACTACAATAATATAATACTACAATTTATTCTGTGAGCCAACTAGAATCACGGCAACGTCCGCCACTTGCCTCGATAATGTGTTTTGCAGCTGTGATGCACTTGAACAATTTGTAATTAGTGACTTAACTTCAGATCATTGCGGTCTAAAGGTGGTTTTATTAAATGAAAACGAGATTACCCCCCATAAAATAACATGTAGACCTATTACCTTAAATCGCATGGTTCGATTCAAAACAAATGTAAACAAAAATATTGTTTCTATTGAGATGGCACAGGATGAACCAGATTGTCTATATAATGAACTTTTTGGTTTTATAAGAAAGGAATTTGACAATACCTTTAAACCAAGGACTTTTAAGAAAATAACAACATTAGGTTTAACGATTGGGCAACAGTTGGTATTTATAAAAGTAGAGCTAAGTTGTATGAGCTGTATGGTATGAAAAAAATTAATCAAAATCAATTTTTTATTGAGTATGTTAAAAATTATTCAAAAATTTTCAAGAAAGCTTGTGCTTCAGCTAAGTCCATCTACTTAAAAAATAAAATTAGTAAATCAACTAATAAAGTAAGAACAACATGGGACATTATTAACTCTGAAAGGGGAAAGATTAAAAAGCATAATAATAGTATTGAATTAAATATTAATAATAAAATTATTAGTGAAAGTAGTCAAATTGCAGACGCATTAATGAGTTTTTTGTGATATACCTATAGCTACCACCAGTTCCTTAAATTCCTCACCTTATTCAAATTTAGGCATATAGCATCTCATGACATCTTAAAAACTTTTAAGAGTCTGAAAGTTAAACGCACTGGTGATTTATGGGATATATCTGTTACGGTCTTGCGGGGTATCATGGATGATATCTGTTAAATAATATTGGGTTTTATTAGTGTTGAATAATTTTTAATAGGAAAGACTTCAATATATAAACAATCATTATATCCTAGCAACCACGAACATCGACATAGATATAGAGTTTGTAGTGTGCCAGCTATCTCTCCATGGTCTTAAATAAATCTCGTCGATAAGTCATATGAGATGTACATCCGCTGTCCAAGACCCAAATATTCCGTTCTTGAATCTTGTTACGTGTGAGCAAGCACTGCGTAGTAAAATTGTTCTTATAAGAATCATTTTTGTGTTTGATAGGCTTATCTCTATTTTTCTTCCAGCAATTAGTACAAATTTTATGATTCTTGCGTTTAAAGATGTTAAAAATATCAATAAACTTATCTAAATGGGCACGTACATCCCGTCCTTCAAGTTTTGTTAATATTAGTTGCTTTAATAGAGATGCTTTTCTCGCAGGCCCCTTACTGGCATAGGTGTCTTTCAATTTCTTCCATAAAGTTTTAGCAGTTGTGCAATTTTTTATTTGTTTCAATTCAGAAGGAGCGATTCTTAGGATGAGTTCAGATCTAGCCTGTCTGTCTCCTTCTATGTCATGGACACTTGCATCAGTGTTCACGTACTTCCATAATTTTTGTCGTATAAGAACGGCTTCAGCTTGTATCACCCAAGTATCATAATTATCTTTTGTAAGAGGGTCGATTTTAGTGCTCGACATTTTTATTTGTTTAAGAGACAACGGTACTCACGTCTCCTAACGTCTTTTAACGCTCTGCTACCATGTTAAATAATATTGGGTTTTATTAGTATAGAATAATTTTTAATAGGAAAGTCTTCAATATATAAACAATCATTATATCCTAGCAACCACGAACATAGACATAGATATAGAGTTTGTAGTGTGCCAGCTATACTTCACAATATCGCTCCCTATTTGGCTTTAATTTTTAACAAATGTGTAGATTCAGGTAAATTTCCAGATTTGATGAAACATAGTAAAATAGTATCATTGTTCAAAACCGGAGATCCTAGGGATCCTTCTAATTATAGGCCCGTTTCCATTTTGCCAGCCCTTAGTAAAGTATTCGAAAAAATAATTTTATCGCAATTATTTGCACACTTTAATTTAAATAAACTATTACATAGTGAGCAGTACGGTTTTACGAAAGGTCGTTCTACAATTGACGCTGGGGTAACACTTTTAAAAAATATCTTTAATGCTTGGGAGAGGTCGCAGAATGCCATTGGTGTGTTCTGTGACCTATCCAAGGCTTTCGATTGCGTTGATCATGGAAAACTTTTACGTAAACTAAATTATTATGGGGTAAAAGGCGTGGTACTTGATCTTATGCAATCATACCTTGGGCAGAGACTTCAAAGTGTCGATGTAAATAGGGTTAAATCGTCTGGTTCTCCTGTGCGTATGGGTGTACCGCAGGGCTCTATTCTGGGTCCTTTTCTATTCTTAATATATATTAATGACCTTCCGTTTTATGTTAAAAATACCTATGGAATTGTACTGTTTGCTGATGATACCTCACTGATTTTTGGTGTTGATAGACTGAAATCCAATTATGACGATGTAAACGGTGCATTAACAAAGGTATTAAATTGGTTTACAGTGAATAATTTAGTTTTAAATGCAAAGAAAACTAAATGCATTAAATTTGCATTACCAAATTTAAAAAAAGTAGACTGTTATTTAATGTTAAATAATGAAACCCTCAATCTTGTTGAGTCAACAGTATTCCTAGGGATTACTTTGGACTCAAAACTACAACGGGGCTCCCAAATTTCATCTGTTGCGGCGAAGTTCAGTTCGGCAGCTTATGCAGTTAGGAAAATTAGATAACTTACAGATGTAGATACAGCTAGTATATTTTAGCTATTTTCATAGTGTCATGTTCTATGGCTTTTACTTTGGGGTAAAGCTGCTGATATAGAAACCATTTTTATTTTACAAAAGAGGGCAGTGCGAGCTATTTATAATTTGGACTCTCGAACTTCCCTCAGAGATAAGTTTAAGGAAATCGGCATACTCACAGTTGCATTTCAATATATTTATGCAAACATATTATTTGTCCATCAAAATATTAGTCATTTTTCGAAAAAATGTGACGTACACTCGATCAATACTAGGAATAAGCACAAACTTGTGACCTCAGCTTATAGACTCCAAAAAGTGCAAGGTTCATTTCTAGGACTAGGTGCACGCTTCTATATCAAAATCCCTACTTCAATTTTAAATTTGCCTTCACAAAGATTTAAGGACCGTATTAAAGCTGTTATAATTGAAAAATCTTACTATACTGTGAATGATTATTTAAAAGACGATAATGCTTGGTAGGTTTGTTACTTTTTGTGTATGTATATTACTTTTTGTGTAATATATTATCATCATTTTTTAATATTATTATTATGATACAATTTTTTGCCCTATAAACAAGTGAATGGTAACAGTGATAACATATTGTATGTTCTTATTCCTATTCCGTGAAATTGTTTTTCTTTTTAGCAAGCTTAAGGTAGTCATGCTCACTTTGAGGCCTTTGCCTGCGGCGGCGTCGTGTGGCGGGTCGCTCACTTCCCTACAATATGTGCGAGGAGGGCGATGGCTGCAGCATGCGTCATACTTATGAACAGGTGCTGCTTGTGGGGGCTGGTCTGCTTAAATTTGCTATCCATTTATTAACTAAGTCACTCATAATTTTGTTTCTTTTTTTTTTTTTTGTTATAACACACATATATTGTCAGTGATAAATAATTTAATGTAATAAATCTGAGTTGGTTTTGAAAAGAGTAATTGCTGAGTATCTTGCCGGCTCTTCTCAGTAAAAGCAACCTTCCGAACCGAGCGTTAGAGTCAGTTATTATTACGTAAGTGCATAATGAGAATTATTTCAAAGAAGTAAAAACTAATAAATAAATATGCAATCATAATTTTGTCCCCCAATGATGGAAGTTTTTTGGTCACCCTACATAAAAAGAGATGCAAGTCTCTGGTTTGGAATCCTTGTCGGCACGTTTTTCTTTCACAGTACTCAATCCTGTTTGTGTAATAAATCCATGGTCGGCTCTTACTTGGCGTTATATACAGGTGAATTCGATTAACTGTGGAGAGCTCGTTTAACTATTGGCAGCACTGCCAACTAGTCACTCTATGGCTGGAAATACACTACAATGGGAATACATACAAATGATCGTATTTACTCAATACACGTACGATTTTTGCTTCAGACTTTTTCTGTACCAGTTAGTGATGCCAGATTCCCTTCAAATTCGGGGGGTTTTTCGACTCTGTGGGGACATTTGGGGGTAAAATTAACGGTGGAGAAGTTTTTTTTTCAATAACTCATCATTAAATTTTTATTTTTTTATACTACCTTACATAGGTGGCGAACAAGCTTGGCCCACCTGATAGTAAGCGGTTTCAACCAATTTGTTTAGGGGGTTTTTTTCAAAAAGCTTTTTTTATTTATTTGTATAGTGATGATGTGGCCGAAGGTGGTAAGCACATAAAGCCTAGAAGGAACTGGCTCTCAAGTGCAGCTGCCGGAACACACCAATAGGTATTTGGCGACAGATTTTTAACATGAGGGTGGTAGTCAGCCAGACGGGTACTACAAAGTACCCTATCACCGTGCTATGGTTTCCTCACGATGTTTTCCTTCACCGAAAGCTCAAGCTCATTGTGGGATTCGAACCCACGACCTTTGCCGCGGCGTCCAACGTTACACTACCACTGAGCTATCATCATCGCCTTTAAAGGTGGAGGTACTTCCCCAGTCAAGCTGCTCTTTACAATCTACTGACTAGACGGTTGACTTTCTAGAATGGGTCCCGACTGCTACAATCTCAAGTTAATTTTTTATTTTGATTTAGGTACCCAGTGTCACTCACTCTCACAGTAAATACGAATCTATCGACACCCCTCAAGCTAAAATCCATCGAGCCGTTCAGGCTGCAGAGCGTGCCAAACAATTATACATACATGCATAGTCTAGAAAATATTACCCTCCATCTGGTGCAGTCGGGTAAAAATTATAGCTTTGTGGGAAACGGGTTAGGTTAGGTAGTTAGGTCTTTGTGATATACCTACTCTTTGTTTGCTTTCCCAGATATGGTAGAACCATAGATATATTACCTAAACTAATAAATCCATGGGTTGAACGTAGTGATTATATCCTCTTTGAGATATGGCAACACTGATGATCGGGCAAATCAAAGAGGGTACACTAATTTTTTAATCTGAGGGTACACTCACTAGTATAAAGCAGTGATGCCAGATAGGGGGGATTCCCTCCAAATACGGGGTTTTTTTTGGACTCTGGGGGGAGATTTGGGGGGAAAGATTCTTATGGGGGGACTTTTGGCGGTAAAATAAATAGTGGAAATGGAGGTTTTTTTCATAACTCAATCATTTAACAAATAACACAATTTGCAGCACTACTCTAATGTATTTGTATTCTCATTTATCACTATCTATTTTTAATTCCCAGCACTACTTCGATTTAATCATTCATTGGTGTTCAATAGTTAAAGCTATGGAAAAATTTTGTTATTGTGTTTCTCCTTCAAAATAAGTATAAACTGTTTTGGGGTTTTTTTTTTCAAAAAGCTAATTTTCGGGGGGATTTTGAAACAAAATGGAGGGAAATTCACATGGTCATCTGGCAGCACTGGTATAAAGTGATCTGCATCTCTACTAAGTCTGTGGTGATCTGTGTCAAAGTAAAATAATTATTATTTAATAATAGACCTATACAGGAGGCAAATAAATAAACCAAATAAATAAAATACATATTATAGATTTCATTCTCATATTATAATAGTTAATGATTGATTATTGAACCGTGGGTGATCAAAATAAGTGATTACCTATCTAATAAATGATATTGTTTGATGTCGGCAGTATGTTCAAATTTTTATACGTGATTGTATCGAAATCATACCCAATACTATTCACAGAATAACGAAAATAATTCAAGTATTTCATTGTTACAGAAGATGCTTGACGGGTGGTACTGTCGTTCTATAGCGAATATGCAAGCAAACGAAGCCGCAGGGGTGAGCACCAACACGCCTTCTGAGTCGCCGCGGGGGCGAGATTCCCGTAAAGATTACTCTACTGATAGCAGTAGTGGTAGTGATCCAGAGCCAGAACCCAATTATAGGGCTCAGTACTTGACACTGAAAAAGAAACTCAAATATCTTATTTATGTGAGTGTTTATTTTTGGGCTAATCCAGTACGATTATTCAGCTTTTTATGGGATTTTCATCTTGCAACTTGGCATTTAGATAAATTTTATATATTGAGTTCCATACACTAATGTTCAGGTATAAGTACCTACTATCATCATCATCATCATCAAACCCACTTCTGATTGAGTGGGTGTGGTTTCTGCACTTAGTCCTTGGATTGGACCATTGTATGTGTTAGTGTTAGTATGATGACTTTTATCCCAAATGAATTACAACAATGTTGTCATACTAAAAATAATTGTAATTAAATTACCTAATCAATAAAGTAAGTTTAATTTGTGGTCGCCGACATTTTTTTTTAGCCCAAACCACCATACAAAATGAGTTATCGCCTTTTATATCTCTTGGTGGTTTAGGCTGTGTAATGTCTGCACTACGGAAAGTATTTTTACACTCTTCAGTCTTAAAAATAACTTAAACATGTTCATTACTCATTCAGAATACATTTAAAGTTTGCCATATGTTACAATATTTACAAATAAGATGCACATTCATTTTCCATTCCGTTCCATTCTGTTTGATAACCATATCCAGAGATGTGAATTAATTGAAATACATGTATTTGAAATGCAAATACAAAATGCTAAATACCTATTTTTAATTTACATTTGAAATACTTTTTATAATTTTTTTTATTCATTTTTCTTATTTTTCATTCTTATATCCAAAATTACCTACTTTATTTATGAACGCACTCTGATCCTCTGATTGTGATCCTAAACGTTGTCAACAAGAACAATAATGCCAACATTGCGCGTCAAGCAAATGTTAGGTTAATGGCGTCAATCAAACTGTATTTTGAACATGAAAGATGAACTCTTTGAACAAATACCTACTAGTCTAATATATAAAATTCTCGTGTCACAGTGTTTGTCTGCAAACTCCTCCGAAACGGTTCGACTGATTCTTATGATTTTTTTTGTGTATTTTTTGGGTAGGTCTGAGAATCGGTCGTAGGCAATTTTTTTTATACCGCTACGCAGGTGAAACCGCGGGGGACAGCTAGTATTAAAATAAAATCAGTTAAAAAAGTAACATGGTATTTTATTTGGAAAACCTATTTAGAAAATACGTATTTTGCAGATTGTATTTAAATACTTTTATTTAAAACTATTTTGTATTATTATGTAGTAATTTTTATAAGTTTGTATTATATACAATTATTGTAATTATTTACATGTCTAGATATTTACAATTACAATTTAATTTTGTATTTCTATTTGAAATAGTAAAGTTACAATGCATTTGCATTTTGTATTAAAATACTTTTACTAAACTATTTTTCACATCTCTGACCATATCATGATGGTAGATGTAGCATATAGGTAATAAATTTACTTATATATGTTACAGTCAAAACTCATAACCGGTCAAAACCACTATTTGGTCCATTTTCGCCTGTTTCGCCTATAAATAACTTCTTTATATTCAAACAAATTAGACAATTGACTATTACAACTGATCGCTCCTGCAGGCCGCCTTTGTATGCTTGTCTTCAGGACGAAAAGTAGATTGATTTATTTCCTTCAATCCTTCCTTGTGCCAATGCAGGGTATAACTATTTCCAATCTCTTGTTAATAATCGCCCTCTATTCCCTCTCCCAGTGTACACACTTGGTAATTATGATAAATACACATTCAGTTGTTCCAATTGTAGGAAAATGAATGCTTCCAAGATGCCCTGAGAAGTAGTCAGAAGAGGTTATTAAAAGTATCCCGAGACCGTAGTTTCTTATTGGACAGATTACTGCAGTATGAAAAACAAGAGAGCACCACTTCAGAAAGTGAAGACACAGAATCTTCAGATGACACAGAATACAATCGCATGGAAGCTGTTAAACGGTAATTAAATACTTATACAATCGATAAACTTGAGACGAATAGGTAAGTACCTAATCGATTTAAAATATGGAAAATGCAATATAATCTGATCTGGTGTCTTGGAGATAGAAAACACTATTTCAGATTTTTTATTGTGGGTTTCATTATTTTTGTGATCCCTGCATCGCCTTTAAGACCCTGATATCTGCGACTTATAACGATAACCTCGTGCATGTGATTCCTGGACGACACCGATTGAACTAATTAAAACAAACTATAATGTCGCACCAAACCTCAAGTGTTAAAACATACCTACCATGGCTTTTTTGAAGAAATGTTCATGTTACATGATAATTTTTATTACACTCATATCTGACTATGGTTTGTAATATATATCATGAGTCCTATGACAGTAGCCAGAGTGATATGAAAATGAACCATATGACATTTGAATAAGGTTCATCTGAATCTACATATTCTTAATTCATTCTCAATTAACCATTTCTTAATTCATAGTTAAACAGATGAACTTTATTGCAAAAAGATAAGACTCATTTTCGTATCACTCTGGCTAGTGTCACAGGACTCTTGCTATATTTTACCAACCATAATCTACAATGAATTGCCCATAGACGACGTCATTAGAATCCTGACCCAAGGTATATGGAATTTGACTAATGTTCTTTTTAATCTGAAATTTGCAGAAAAAAAAATGAAGCGAGTGCCGGTAACTCGAATATGTCAACGGCATCATCAGTCAGTAAAGGTCCAAATGCTACAAAAAGAAAAAGAGCTCCAGTACTAAAGAAACCACAAAATACCAGTCATCTAGTAAGTAATCTCGGAAGATGTAAGGCAATATTATAGAACGAGAATCAAAACTTAAGTCGTCTCAAGAATAGATTGTGTTAATCGAAAATAAACCTTATGACATGGGCCCAAAATACAAATTCAATTGTTTTAATCTCTACTGAAAACAAGCTTTGATTGACGTATTATAATACAGACCGTAGAAGTGACTGAATATGAGTAGGTACTAAGTGGAATTATAGTTCCGCGTCAGCACAAGCTGAGAGCCACTTCCTATTGTTCACATGATGGTCCAATAACTTTTCGGTCATACTTACCTGCCATGTATATAAACAAAAATGTATATTATGTAGTATTAGCGACCCGCCCCGGCTTCGCACGGGTAGCAGACCATATACGCCTACATTTTTTTTAATAAGCATTATATGACTTGGTTTACGCGACGCACGCCAGTAAAGCTCCCAGTCGGCATGACTTTTTCCGACATCTTCAACAATCATCGTCTTTTCAGACAAGATATAAAAAACCTTAATGAATTATACATATACCTAAACCTTCCTCATGAATCACTCCGTCCATTGGTAAAAACCGTATGAAAATCCGTTCAGTCGTTTTTGAGTCTATCGCGTACAGAGAGACAGACGCGGCGAGGGGACTTAGTTTTATTTTATAAAACTAGCTTTTCGCCTGCGGCTTTGCTCGCACAGACTTAAGGTGACGCCGCGTTAAGCTTAAAAATCTGAAATTCAACGTGCTGCGTCCCGCTCTCTACTATAGCGACCTAGAAAACCCACGAAAACGGAAAGGGCGTATGCGACAAAATAGTTTTTATTGTTTAATTTAAAAACTACAAATATGTTTCATAAAACCTATGTACAAATTATAGTATCAGTTTCAATTAATGTATGTAGAAATTTTGGAACCTCAAATCGATCCTCAATGTCGGTAAAATTGGTATCTCTTATTTTAAAGAGGTATTTTTGATTAATTATTTTGTGTTATAAAAGTTAACCAATCGTGTTATGCAATGGACAAAATAAAGTCAAATACATGATGAATTCTTACAATAAATTTCATTTCGTTCGCTTTAGTCATTGTTGAGAAAAATCGGTATCCTTGCATCCAAAATCTTCAAGGCGTCGCCTTAATTAAATTTCTATAACTTTTTTCCCGTTAACCAATTACGATGAAACGAACAGTATACAGGCTAGTTTATAGTTATAGTTACCCCTTTTTTACTTATATTACTTTTCTTTATTGTACAAATACACCGGATTCTACTGTTTTATTATATGTATAATATGTAGTGATATCAGTTATCTGGTCTACATATTATATGTCTACATATGTATTAGTTTGGGATCAGATGGCTGTGGGTGAAGAATGTCTCCGTATATATTTATGTAAAATTTATTATTGACAGTAAAAATATTTTAATTGCTTAACAACTTAAGCGACCCGCTTTTTTACTCGCGTTCCAGAGGGATTCATTACTTTCTCGGGATACAGATTTATGTTATAATTTCGGGTTATACAACCGTGATTGAGTTACAGATATACACACCAATTTATAATAGTCATCCACCGACTGTGGTTTCATCGGGAAGCCAGAGGTAGGAGCGATGGCTTTGATTGATGTTTTTATATCACCAATTTCAGCATCAAACAAGTGGTTCCATGATGAATAAGATATCACCTGCTCTCGGATTTGGTTTATCCCCGGGCGACGGTCATATGACGCCAGAAGAGGTAGAGCGTCATCTACAGTCTCGGCAATCCTATCTGGAATTATTGCCTGAACGAGCTCCACCCACTGTACCTACTGAGATGTTCAGCAACGATCCATCACTTGATAGGTAGGTACTCTATTCATGATGACCAAAGAGATTATTATTTTACTCTAATAGGTTTGTGTTTGACCAAAATCTCACTATGGTAAGTGATGATGTGGCCGAAGGTAGTAAGTAAGCCTAGAAGGAATTGGCTCTCAAGTGCAGCTGCCGGAACACGCCGGAAGAGTTTTGGCGATAGATTTTCAACATGAGTGTGGTAGCCAGCCAAGCGGGTACTACAAAGTACCCTACCATGCACCGTGGTTATGATTTCACCCATCATCACCCATGGTTTCTTCACGATGTTTTCGTTCACGAAAAATTCAACCTCCTTGTAGTATTTAAACCCACGACCTTCGTTACTACTAATGAGCTGTCGTCGCATTAAAGTCTTAGTGTAGCACATTATTAGGTCATCATCAACGAATCCTAATTCTAACTTTTCCTAACTAATATTATAAATGCGAAAGGGAGTTTTTTTGTTTGTTTGTTACCTTTTCACGCTTCAACCGCTGAATCGATGGCGATGAAATTTGGTATGCAGATAGCCTATGTTATGGAGAAGGACATAAGCTACTTTTTATCCTGGGAAAACATAAGATCCCTGGGGAACGCGGGTGAAACCGCGGGGCGAAGGCTAGTTATTTATAAAGTGAATTCATGTAGCAGGCGGAATTTCACAGATGCGGTGACCGCCGTCATGCGAGTGTGAAGGCGATTTAGGTATTTGTGTGCGAGCGACAGAGAAGTATTGACGGGTCATTGTACAAAATTCAGCCTGCTATGTGAAGGCACTTTATAAATAATTCGTTGATGATTAATAATGTAAAACAGCAAAAACCACAGACTAATAAATAGTAGTAACATAAAGAAGGCTGAACTTCCCTAATAAAATTTGTGTTTAGGTATGAAAACCTTTCTACACGCGCCTCTCTTTCTATCGC
Source organism: Tetheella fluctuosa (assembly GCA_951216915.1). NCBI lineage: Eukaryota > Metazoa > Arthropoda > Insecta > Lepidoptera > Drepanidae > Tetheella > Tetheella fluctuosa. The sequence goes on along the minus strand of OX578227.1, from coordinate 7,096,911 downwards.
ATAACTCCATCTCTTTCGGACGCGACACGAGTAACGTTAGGGTTGTCATCTAGTAAACGTACAAACATCAACACTGTCTCAAGTCCGATTTTAAATTAGGTAGACTAAAATTACATTTGGTGTGTTGCCACGTTATCGTAAAGTAAAAATAGTGTTGTATCTTGAGTGATCGAGTATTTCGATCGAGAATCGAACATTGTGATTGTGATTCATTATCTTTTTTAATAAATTGTTTAAAATAATTAGTTTGAATTTGCGTTGACTTAGTTGACTAGTAAATGGAAAAAATAAATGAAAAACCGAACTTTTTTAATCACTATTTATTTCTGAATAATCACTTTCAGAATCTGAGTCTGTTACATTTATTATAAAACTTTCTGTCACATCATCAATAAGGTGGTCGAGTTGCATCATTTTGTTTTCTTCCTTTATAACATGATCGATACAACAATATAGTAATTTTCTACACAGGCAATAGAACCTATACCTACTAACAATAAGAGTAAAAAGTGAATTAAATTCTATCGATCACATTTATTTCATTGTTGATTTCTTATTTATTACAAGAAAAGTTTATGTATTATGTTTATTAATTTTGTTATATTTATTTTATTACGTTTATATTTTTAAATATTTATTTACACCAATGAGTAAAATTTAATCGCAAGGTCAGGTCACAACAGTTCGATGAATCATTCATAATGAGCCATACTACAACACTATGCTCTACGCTTGCAACATTAAAAAAAACCGGTCAAGTGCGAGTCGGACTCGCGCACTGAGGGTTCCGTACAAACTTCGTCCATCGTTCGTCCATCACGGGAAATGCACAATTTTATTTATTTACGTTATTTGATTTAATTGTATGAGCGCCCATACAACTCAGAGGTCTTTACTAATTGGCGTAACTATGTATGTATGGGGACACGTTTAATTTTCAACTTTTTTTTATTTTTTAGAATTTTTCCTTTATTTGTGCTGTAAGACCTTGATTTTTGCCAATTTTTTTTATATTTGAGTTGATTGAATGAAAGGTATATTGCGGTTTACGATTTATGACTTATTAAAAAAAAACTACTTACTAGATCTCGTTCAAACCAATTTTCGTTGGAAGTTTGCATGGTTATGTACATCATATATTTTTTTTAGTTTTATCATTTTCTTATTTTAAGTTACAGGGGGGGGGACCAACATTTTACCACTTTGGAAGTGTCTCTCGCGCAAACTATTCAGTTTAGAAAAAAACGATATTTGAAACCTCAATATCAGTTTTGAAGACCTATCCATAGATACCCCACACTTATGGGTTTGATGAAAAAAAAATTTTTGAGTTTCAGTTCTAAGTATGGGGAACCCCCAAAATTTATTGTTTTTTTTTCTATTTTTGTGTGAAAATCTTAATGCGGTTCACAGAATACATCTACTTACCAAGTTTCAACAGTATAGTTCTTATAGTTTCGGAAAAAAGAGGCTGTGACATACGGACGGACAGACAGACAGACATGACGAATCTATAAGGGTTCCGTTTTTTGCCATTTGGCTACGGAACCCTAAAAAAGAAAGAGGACGGAAAAAATAATTTACTTTATTACGATAAATCTCCTTTGTGTGTTGTTTGGGATTTAAGGTGACGCCGCGTTAAGCCAAAAAATCTGAAATTCAACGTGCTGCGTCCCGCTCCCTACTATAGCGACCTCTCATAGAAAACCCGCGCAAACGGAACGGGCATATGCGACAAAATGGTTTTTATTGTTTAATTTAAAAACTACAAATATATTTCATAAAACCTAAGTACAATTTATAGTATCAGTTTCAATTAATATATGTAGAAATTTATAAAAAATATATGCATTCAAAAAATCATTTGAAATAAATTTACCGATAATACCGATACCCTAAACAAATAAAACATAAAACGCATCAAAATTCCATTCAATTCCGCTGGGAATTGACAGCGTTCGTTGTGTTATATGTTTAGTTTCGGTAAATTTATTTCAAATGATTTTTTGAATGCATATATTTTTTATTCGACATTAGTTGCTTTCGGAGTGGTTAAAGTGTGATTTCTCTAAACCATTACTTTGTAATAGAAAAAAATATATGTTGCAAGCGTCAAATTCAGAAATTTATAACTTTTTAAAGCAGTTTAAATAAGAAATTGAGACGATTTTGAAAAAAGTAACTAGATAAGATTATTGTAGAGGATTTGCCGACAAATGTAATCTGAATACATTTCTTGTTTTTGTTATATTTTTTTCGTGGCGTGTGCATTAATGAGACCCTCTACGCGTGGAACGGAAATAGAGGTATGTTTAAAGCCTCACAAAGCTAATAAAAGTGGCGTCAAATTAAAAAATAAAATATGTATTGGAAACTTCAAATCTCACACTTTAAAATAACGTAAAATATATTTCATTTATTGCTTTTCTGATGACTAAACATCAATATTTCTTTTCTGACAAATTCCGCAAGAACACTGATTTTAGGGAGACTGGAGCCTTAAGGGAAAAAAGATACCTATTGAAAAAAACACGATATTTAAACAAATTTAATTTAATTTTTAAACATTAATATTCGTTAAACGATACCTTATAATATCCGCAATATTCTGGCATTATTACCTTTTTGGTTTAATGTAAAAATAAAACATAACATTCATTTAAAACCAAACTTAAGGGTGCAGTACCGTTTCGATTTTTCTGATGAGAAGTGTATTTTTTCACAAGTTTGATAATCATATAAAAATACTGTTGGTTTTTTCCATACCATGGAACGCAGACATTTAGAGAGAAGATATTTTTACTGCAATAGGCATGCTAGAAGCGGACGTGATCCAGCGTCATATCAAGATTGTGGTCTAGTTATCGTTCAATTTCTTTTATCGGCAAGAAAATAAATATCATTCTTTCTATCATATCTACCTAATTAAACAAGATAGATTCCTAATTTAAACATTATCTCTTATCACTATTACCTACTAGAGTCTGGCAAACGAAAGCGTGACCTAGACTTTTTTAGAAGTTTTAATATGGCAACAATAATGATCGTCAAAGTCTTTGGTTACAGTTGTCATTATTTTGTTTTTCCTAATAGTTAGTAACACCACATGTATATTTTTTTAATTTGCCGGGTTTTCTCAGGTCACGCTTTCGTTTGCCAGACTTTAGGTATAAAAATAGTTATCTCAAATATAATAAAAACATCTGGGCCTGGCTGAGAGCAACCAATCATTTTTCTGCTTCTTTTAGATAAAATCTTAATATCTGTCCAGCCACAGCTTTGGAGGATTGTATATCATGAACCTGAAAAACATATGAAACTAGAACAAATAACCTCCTGCTGACCTGTAAACGTCCTTATAAAAATTTTACGACTCGGACTAAAAGTAAATGGATAAAAGTAGTGTTGTAGGAGAGTGGTGTGTGGTAACATAATGTCATGAGAAACAGATGCGCGCGCGCACTATGGACGAACGCACTACGAACCGATTTGGTGGATCGATTTCTCTCATTGTAGCGAACGATATGCTTGAACGATCAGATGTGGTCCGAACCTAAATCGTTACCAATGATTGTCTTTTTTTAGGGTTCCGTAGCCAAATGGCAAAAAACGGAACCCTTATAGATTCGTCATGTCTGTCTGTCTGTCCGTCCGTATGTCACAGCCACTTTTTTACGAAACTATAAGAGCTATACTGTTGAAACTTGGTAAGTAGATGTATTCTGTGAACCGCATTAAGATTTTCACACAAAAATAGAAAAAAAACACTAAATTTAGGGGGTTCCCCATACTTAGAACTGAAACTCAATTTTTTTTTTTCATCCAACCCATACGTGTGGGGTGTCTATGGATAGGTCTTTAAAAATGATATTGAGGTTTCCAACATAATTTTTTTCTAAACTGAATAGTTTGCGCGAGAGACACTTCCAAAGTGGTAAAATGTTGGTCCCCCCCCCTGTAACTTAAATACTATAATAAAAAAATGTGCATTTCCCGTGATGGACGAACGATGGACGAAGTTTGTACGGAACCCTCGGTGCGCGAGTCCGACTCGCACTTGGCCGGTTTTTTTATCGCTAATAGGTTAAGGGTTTCATGCAGTATTTACTTTTTAAGGGGGAAATACAATTTGCATGTAACTTTTTGTGGAAAGTAAGTGGAATACGAAGATTGGTAAATACATTATGGGTCCATAGGGGCCTACTTACCAGCGAAGAAAAAAATCTTAGAGGTTTTAGGTATTTCCCCCGTTTACCCACTTAAAAAGAAAGTGTAGATGGCTAATACCGTAACTAACGTCTAACCTCTTCTAGAAGTCCTCGAAAAATATCCACACATTTTAAATATTTTAGCAAATATATAACTGCACTTCTAATGATCTTCATTGCCGTAAATGTTGAATGGACGACCTGTAGGCTACATGTTTGGTTCTGCAGGCATTGACGCACCTAGGTCGTCATAGGCTTGTGAGGCGCATTGAATGTGTGTGTGTGTGTGTGAATTTTCAGAGTTAATATCTACTTACTTTATTTTTGTTTCAGTGAATCAAATGATGTTTTGGAAAATTCCCCAAACGTAGAAGAATGGTTTGACTAAAGCTTTTTTTTTATCTTGTATTTGTAAGTTATAAATTTTAGGCCTAACTCATAAACGCTATTGAACTTAATTTCATAATATTTTAATAGTTAGGTACGTATTTATCGATCACTTTACTATTATTGTCAAACAATTTAACGTGATACGTTTTCATTTTATGTTAAAAAGGGAAATAATAAAGCTTCCGAAAAACAAATTAACTTCCTACGATTTGTGTTTAAAACTGTAGATAATATCTACTAAATAAGCTGAAAAAATTACTAAGTTTCCGAAAACAATTGTTCCGAAAAAAATACTAAGTTTCCGAAATCAATTATAGTTCGTGGGTTCCTTCGTTGTACATACATGTAACTTCTAAAATCTCTTCCTATTCAGAATCAACTCCGATACTTTAGGCACAGAATACTTAATAGTACTACGTACAGAAGTTGCACTCCTTTGATGTTGGAGAATGCCGCCGTTTTAATAGCCTACAAAATTTACAGAGCACTGCGTTCATTCTAAATTGTACCTTACCGCCACGTGCACTAGAGCGCAATTTCTTTGTGTTCAATTTTACCACACGGGTTTACTTGTCAAGCAAAGTAAAATAAAATACCAACAAAATTATTAGAAACATTTATTATATTTACAATGGTTTTACTTTTATTAATAATATTCTGGGACATTATTCCTCACACACAGCCATCTGACCCCAAACTAAGCAGAGCTTGTACTATGGAAGCCAGCCAGATAACTGCTATACTACATATAGGTACTACTTTACTTTTGTAAATACATACATATATAGATAATTACAACCAGACTCAGGACAAACAGACATGTTCATGCACACAAATGTTTGTCCTGAGTGGGAATCGAACCCACGACCTGCGGCGTGGTAGATAGGGTATCTTACCAACCACGTCAACCGGCCCGTCTATTCCGTTTTATACTAAAGTATATAAGTTTTATATTTTTTTTTGCCATCTCTGAAATATCTGCGATACGTTGTGTGCGCTGCGGCAACAACGCGGTCGGCTACCTTTATACCTAACATCTAATTACTAACTGTATCTACACCTAGGTATAATTATTTCTTACCTTACAGAATCTCGCGGTAATTTAAAAAACAACAGTTTTGAATTCTTTTGTTTATTGCGACAGCCGTCCGCAACAATTTATTAGTGTTACCATTCTCCATTTTAATTATTTTAACAAAATGCGGTGATATCGATGCTATAAACACACAAATACGTAAATCTCTTCGCATTTTGATTTTCATTCTGCACGGAGTATTCACTAACGTGTGCTCGCAAGCGAGTGGCGGCCCCGCCCGAGTGATAGACAACCTCGGGTTGTCGAGCGCTGTAGGCATTTATCGCTGTAGATATTGGCGAGTGACGGAGGCCTGCTTTAGGTAAGAAGTGTAATGGCGATCGCGAAGCATAGCGAGCGATTGCCATACACTTCGTAGTTATATTTTTCTAAATAAAATATCTCAACTGTAGTTTTCGGTAAAACGCAATTTAAGCTGGTGGAAAAATATTACGTCAGCAAATGTCATATTGATATTTCGGAATTTTCAGTATTTTATTCGGTCGTTTCTTTATTTGTATTCGCATATAAGTTGTCGGAAAATTAGTAAGTATTTTAAGCAGTAAACCGCTCAAGAGCAGCTCAACTGGGGAAGTACCTCCACCTTACAGAATACCGCAGCCAAATAACTTATAGTTGTGTTCCTGCGCGTGAGTAAGAGGTCGCCAGAGCTCATAGGGGAGGGGGGAAGGGTCGGCAAAGCGCGAGTGATACATCTGGTGTTGCAAGCCTTCATAGGCTACGGTAACCGCTTAACATCAGGCGGGCCGTATGCGCGTTTGCCGACAAAATGGTATAAAAAAAAAACATTTTGAGTATGCTCATATTAAAAATATTTTTCGGAGCTTTTACTATCCAGTTAAAATTGTAGGTAAACATTAGCACTAAGTATCAATGTTAATAACTAACCACACTCACTTATCAGTATTTCACAAATATGGCTCGATATACCCCCCATCACGAAGTAAAGTCTGCTGCAGCAAGAAACACTTACTCTTCTTCTTAAAAAATACTTACTCTTCCGTCAAAAAACACAATGGGGCCTCCTATACACAAGCACAGCGCGCGAAGAGCGACGAAGCACTAAAATTTGTGTTTCGACTCTTTCGACTTGTCGCCCGCTTCGTTCTCCCCTTACCCCTCACCTTATCACGTACGATTCGCGAGATATTCGCATTCTTTCAACCGTACCCAGTCTACCCTACCTGTGATGATTAAGTAATGACATCTAATTTTGTTCGGCTGACTTTGAAATTCAGAATTCTGTACAAAAAAAATATTCCACGGAATCAATACTTAAAAATATATATATGGCGGTGAATTTTGGACAAACGGTGCATAAATCTGTATAGCCAGTACTTAGTAGCGAGTCGACGACGTGGACCATATTCAATTGACCAACCGTGATTGCTCGTCAGGAGTCCACAGACAGTGCCTATGACCCATCATGAGTCCATTGTACTCATGTTTGGTATAATGAGTCAGTTTAGTTAATGTTGGGCCAAGGTAAAGACACTAATGGAAACTACCTTCTCGGATACCAATATATTCTCGAGTAACGTAACTTTTTTTTTACCCAAATTAGAGAAATACATTATTAATATTACATACATAGTTACCACCTATGAAAATACGCTATAAACTTTAATTGCGATAACTTTTTAATATTAGTGCTCAGGCTCCTATTTTGTAGGATTATTCATAATGATGTAGGTACACTAACCGCAGTTTACGACCTAACATCCCAACCAAAATCACCGTGTTATTGCGATCAAATAATCAGGCTGATCATTATACGCCACATCATGAAAGGTCGCCATTTCATAGATCGTGATAAGCCTAATTTAAAAAAAAACGATTATCAGCCTAGCTACTACCTACCAGGCTACGACCATTCACGATGCACATAAAGAATAGGGTATTACACCCATTTTCGAAGTGTCTCAATTCGTTCCTAAGGGGCTAATAAGCCACCAACAAAAACACAAAAAATTTATTCAATCGATAAGTGCCATAAAAATGCATTTAAATTTTACATTTTCATTTTTCGCGCGTAGTTTGATGAAAACGCTGGACGCCATGTTACTCTACGGTCATGACGTTATTTGGTCTCTCTTTTGTAAGTAAATAAATGCGCTGATATTAGTCTCAATTGGACTTATAAAATTTTATAAATTAATAATGAGCTATTATCCTTTTTATTAGTGTGCTGTTCCTGAATGCATGAATACTAGTGTAAAAAAAAAACATAATAATAATACTTCAGTTGACACTTTTTAGTTCACATACGACGGGCCGGTTGGCGTGGTTGGTAAGATACCCTATCTATCACGCCGCAGGTCGTGGGTTCGATTCCCACTCAGGACAAACATTTGTGTTGTGCATGAACATGTCTGTTTGTCCTGTGTCTGGGTGTAATTATCTATATATGTATGTATTTACAAAAGAAAAGTAGTATATCAGTTATCTGGCTTCCATAGTACAAGCTCTGCTTAGTTTGGGGTCAGATGGCCGTGTGTGAGGAATAATGTCCCAGAATACAGCACCGTATGACGTCATTATAATGGCGGCTACTGTTTCGCTTGTTTAGAAACAGATAAAAAAAACTGAAAACTTTGAATTTTAAAATTAATTATGTTATTTTATGAACTAAAGCTAACATTTTCCGACTGCTTATTGCCTAAGCTATCTAAATTGTACATTTTTAGATTTTTTCTCATATAGAGTAAAATACCCTATTGTAGTCAATTACGCCACCAGAGGTGCTAACAGGGAGCGTTTAACGAAGGCGAGATTCTCAGGGTGCCGCTCCCTTGATATAAACTACAGTCAACTTTACAAATTGTAAACTACTCTTTCCAATTCCAATTTATTGTTTATGGCTCCATCGTACCAGCGATGCAGATGCAGGGACCGCGGAAGTACTCCATGACAGGGGGGGGGGGCAAACTTCTGTGATTACGGGGAGTCGGTAAATTTGGAATTGAATTGGATTTTAGGGGGCATTTGGCCCCCTCTAATCCATCCTCTGTCCCTGGACAAATGAACACGTTGATAATGCCACCTTGTTGAAGAATGACAGGAAAGTGAGCGATAAACATTTGACAACATAAATAAATAGCGTTTTATAAGTTGAATAGCGCTTATGATTAAGGATTTAAATTATTAAGGTCCTTGAAATTGTACCTACGATTAGGCACTTCAATAAATTATACTTTATTAAAGGAACTCTTTTAATTATTTTACACCCAAAAATCGTATTCAGCCCAGTAGATAGATATAAAAGATAGATATAAATAAAGCATGACAAAAATATACGCATAGGATAAATATTTTATTAAAGACAATTACAATATGGTTTTGAAGCGCAAGAACAAACATCTATTCTAATACAGAATCACATCCAATTTTTCTCCGATATTTTAAATTGGATAAATAATCACACAATACAACAAGTGTTGACATATTGTACCAAATAAGCAAGTATACTTTTCATTTAAATTTCATAATATACATATATGTTACTATACCATATTCTTAACAATTTTATTATATTAAAATGTTCTAATGATATATTAATTTATTATTACTGTTCTCTTATCAAAACTACCATGCAAAGAAAACTTTAGCATGCTACAGATACAATAACAACATTTGATGTCAGAAATACTAATTTACTATATCTACGTATATAACTTGATATTATAAGTATGAAAATTAATCATCCAAAGGTGTGAGATTCTATTAACTCAAGAGCACACATCATTTTAATAAATCTAATAAATGACAACAGTGTTTCCTATATCATGATATGACATAAAATGAGCTCAGTATTACCATGGAAATACTATCTATCATTATACAGAAGCGACACTCCCGTAAATTGGAAAATGAGCTGCTCTTTTTTTGAATGCCACGGCCTCGCGTTAAGGCAAAATTAAACGTAGTGTTGCTTCGCCTCCTACCCTGCCCCACGCTCCGCCCGCATTCACTTCGTGTGACAGTTACAGTAACCCATGGTATTGCCTAATGATTATTATTCTTTTAGCTTTACAAAATTAAGTCAATTATCCTTATATACTTTTATTAAAAAAAGGCGAAAGTGAAGTGTGAGTGATGTCTGTTTGTTTCGTTTTCATCTAAACTTCCGACCGTACATCGTAGTTTGGACTACAGAGATAAACATTAAGTACTCTTTATCCCGGAAATGTGGGTGAACCCGCAAGGAAAAGCTAGTAATTAAATAAACTAAAATTATATCAGCCAGATCCTCATTGGTTCAATCAATGTTAATGATATAAGTATTTCTGGATATTCCGATAAATAAAATACAATGGAAAATATAGAACAAGAAAATTCCAGTATAAAACGCAAATGTCATTGAATCTTTACAAGTAGGTACTTAGATGCAAATTGAATTGGTTGTTTTATTCAATATTAAAAAATGAAACTGGCATTTCATCGCACGACTCCAAATACTCGATTCTACACAACGTTATTTAAAATAAACTGTTAAACAGTACAAAATACCTATATATCTAATAATTACAATATTATGCCGAGTCTAAGGTGATACTGAGAATCAAATTCATTTCTGGGTGACAGTAACATATAAGTAACGGTGTAAAGAAACGTGAAAATTTAATGTTGCCTAAGGGCCGGCTCGACAAGTGCTGGCGCGACTGGGGGTGATTCTCACATCTTCGACATCCATCAATGTCGCTTTTGCCAAAACCTTAGCAGATATCTAAGAAATTCAATACATTTTATGACAGATATCTGACATTTTTTTAATGTGTGTCGAAAGTACGAGAATCGGGAGCGACGGTGCCATATCTAACCAATACCGGTAAAGCATCAATAATTTTTAGATTGTATCCTTGACCATGTGAGGAATGTCCCAGGGTACTATTATAAGGTATGTGTATGTATGTATCAACTTCTCGCACGCATCTGTTCCCAATATCATTTGCGGTCGTATCTTTAGAGCACAGCGAGGTCGCTTAACCTTTTAAAAAGGACGGTATTTATCACAAAGGGCCTATCTCATGATTTCAAGAACACTTTCTAGACTGTGAAACGGGCTCTAGATAAGTATGTTGTACAAGTCACTAATTGAGAATGAATAGCTAAAATCTGAACTATAAAAAATATATAAATGCTCAAAGTAGTTCTGAGCTCAGATTTTATTAGATTTTTTGGCCAGGAATTTATCTTACTCATGAAAATACCATCATGCTTAGCCAACCGGTATTATTTGATCAATCTATACCTCTTCCATTATAAGAAACTTTTTGACGTTTAAGAATGTCAAGGAACAATGAACCATATATCGTCACAATAAGGTTATTTGTAAAATCTATGGTTAATTGTATGATAATATAATATAGTTGAACCTTTTCCTACAATAAGGTTTATTTTTCATTGACGTTCTTCGTGTGTTTCTTATTATGGACAGTGTAGTTGTTTATATCAGAAAAAAATACTTACATAATATTATAACATTCAGTCATATCATGAAATAGGTAGCTTTAGTTTAAATAATAATTCTCTATCCATTCATATAAATAAACATGTCTCCAATTTGCAAGTTGTCGTAATCAGGAACATAATATTTTTTTTAGAATGCATATTAAAAAATAATGAAGTATGTAAGATAAATATGAATATACATAATTTGTACAATTTAAAGAATAAGGATAGAATTTGTATTAAATAATAAATTATACAGATGATTTTTTCAATTGGGCATGGATGGCCAAATCCAAAAGTATAGGGGGAATAGCGAGTAATTCTCGAAAGGAGTCTCGGGGCCGATTTTGATAAAAACTAATGAATGTAGTTACCTACTTCGATTTTATAAAATTAATTTTACCGCATAATAAAGAGTTGTTAATTCAGCAATTCGGGGAACATTTTATTACAAGGTATGGCCTTGGCCTTGGCCGTAGCTGGTGAGGTCGCCGGATCTTACTCTCTTCTCTAGGCGTACGTAAAGTTCAAATTTACAAATCTACATAAGTACAATGAAATGGATGCCCGGAAACGAACTTCAGAAAATATCCTAATTTGAATCAATAATAATGATTCAGGAGGCAGCACAATCCTTGAAACGTCGAGTTCAGCTATGAATTGTAAACAATCTGCATCATTTCGAACAATTGATTAGCTAAATAAATGTCTTAAGTTTTTTTTGTTGTTGTTTTTATTCAAATCGGCCCTGAGACTTATTTGAGCATTTTTCGCTATTCCCTATACACTTTAGGATTTGGCCAAACATGCTCTGTTGAAAAAAAAAAACATATATATATATACAACAACTACTGACAACTAACTTACTATACTCTACACCAGGGGTCACCAAATGGCGGACCGGGGTCCGGATCCGGACTGCCGACGTATATTGCGGAGACCAAACTTTGACAAACAAAAATGTACATGGTTATTTTATTTAATCCACGCACAATGCACACCCAAACACAATAATTTGATATAATATTAGTAACATATAGTAGGATTTGTAGAAAGGATCTAATGGTCGCCAGTCATCATCTACCAACCGGACCGCGATAATATGTTATATATTTTTTAAACGAACCGCTAATAAACCTAATTGGTGACCCCTGCTCTACACTACAGGATGTAAATTATCATGTTTATATATTTTTTTATTATATCTGAGTGGGCGGGTGCTCTATCTATCAGCATACTGTACCTATGCAGAAACACTTTATCAATACTATATAAATATTGTGCACAATTCTTTGCTAAACATAGAAATCCATGCATGTATATAAACAGATCAAATTTAAGTTTAGACTTCCATATTCATGATGATAAATTTAACAGCCAAATATTCACTTTGGTATGATCATTATTTCTCTACATCATATCATTAGGTTATAATATAATGGAATAACACTTTAAATATTTTAAGAACCAACTGTATTCTATGAAAATGAATTATTGTAGCTATATTTATAGTATCCATTTATCGGCAAAACATTTTTATATTTTATATATTTTTGTGTTTTATCAAATATTTATTTAATCTCTAGATACCTATATAAATACACATAAAGAATACATTTTTGGTACATTGAATATACATATACCTTTTTAAACTGGAAAGTGAAAAACAGTAAAAAAATTAATGGAACAAAAATCTCCTTAACTGCACCATGTTTGTATATACTTAAATAAAACTCTTAAGCACACTAATATCAATTTGGATGTATCAAATAGAAGTACTTACTTAAATAACTGCTGCTTTATGTGTGAAAAGCATGACTTGAAATAATAAACATTATTCATTGTCTTTTGGTCTTGTCTTATGGATGAATTGCATGTTACATTAAACTCATTTTTCCAGTTAACAAAAACGTAAATCTATATTAAATAATAGGTAGTAAAATAAATTCAAAATTGTACACAAGAGATTTCAAATTTCATTCTGAATCAGTGCAAAGTTCGCAAGTGGATTGTATAAATTTCTCCTAAGCTGTACACTTTATAGCAAGCAACTCAAGAATGTGAGTGTGAGTGAACCCCTAAGCAAATATTACATCAACTTCATTGTCTAACAATGTTGTTCATACATTATGGTCCTTTTAAACTATATAATTTTTAAAATTGATCAGCAAGCAAATCACAAATTTCTTGTGAAACTGTCTCCTTGCTAGATCTCACTGTCAGTCTAAACATTTGAGCTTGTTTATTTGGTTCCAATCTCATGAGACATCCAACTTGTTGAAGTCTAGTATGCACAATACCAGCACAAACAAAATTATCAGGATTTGGATCAATACCATCCAAAAGCTGCATGCCAAAACCAGCTAATTTGGTACGTGTTGCTGTAATATCAATAGCTCCTTGAGATTTAAATATTTTTTGTGCTCTCTGTTGCTCTCCTCCTAAATTTTTCCATCTAGCAAAGAATGATTCTCCATTCATCTCAGTTGGTTCAAAGAATTTGTTCAGAGTAAGCGGAAGTTTCATAGTAATTTTCTGAGGCACATTATTGTAGACAAATGAAATAGACATACTTGGAGTATCAGCGAAGTCTTCAATGCATTCAGCAGTTAACATTTGTTGAATCTGAGCACCAGCTTCTAATATTGGTTCCATCGGCTTCATTTGTACATTGAGTTTGCTTAGATCAGTCCAATGCATTTCAGGACGGACATTTTGAATTGGAAACTGAGTTTTATTACCATAGAACAAACCAATCCTGCCCAAGTTTTGTCTGTATTCACTTTTTACTCCTATCTGAATTAAATCATTCTCAAACAAGACTCCATTGTTTTTAAATAAGAACTTTTTAATATTATTCTGTTGTACAGTGCTGGGGTTTAACTTAGGAGTTGTGTATAAATCACCTAGTACATCAAGTAATCCATTACCAGTAGCGGGCGCTGTTGTGCCTGGGGGTGTAGATAAACCAAGAAGATCTGTAGAACTGTTGGTATTATTTGTTGAATTGACAATAGCAGCAGTAGAAGCAATTGTAGGTTGTGGACTCTTTGAATCCCTAACATCATCAGGTATACGACCTGGTTTTTTCTTTTTCAACACTGCAAGAATGGATGATTCTCTTTCTGGGAAAGCTGGCATTTCTTCCAATACAGTAGCTAGGACATCAGAACTGGCTACAATACTCAGCTGCAGGTATTCAGATGCACGTTGTTGTAATTCAACATCAGCTGAACGCAGATTTGAGTCAGCACGAAAAACTTCCTGCACACGATTTTTTATCTCTGGGAAAAGATTAACTAGTTTAATGTAAGTCGACAATAAGAGGGCCCTTGTAGCTGCTGAGCATAGATGGTATTTAGAATGTAGTAATTCAAACTGAACTTGTGGTGAAGATCTAGTGTCTCCTGCAATTAAATTACCAAACTCCCCAAGGATATATCCTCCCACTTTTACCATATTTTCATGACAAGTTGGGGCTTGAAGAGCTTCAAAAACAGTTTTAGCTGCATAGCCTTGAACTTCTTCTCTGTTAATCACAATTTGTATTACTCTGTACCATACTTCTTCAGATACATAATCACCAGCAATTCTTATAAGATTGAGAATGACATCAACATACCATGTGAAATCTGTAGCATATTTTTCTGCTAATATAGCAACTTTCAATACCATTTCTTCTCTAATAGAATAGTCAGCTGTTTCAAGGTAAGCCAACATTTCTTGAACAATTTCCTCAGCATTTGTTTTATCACACATTGCATACAGCAAATCAACAGCCTGTTGTCTGACTGAGACATCCTTCTCCATTTTCATAGAAAGAATTACTACTTCCTGATGCTTTTTGACAGCTTCATGTGAAAATTCGGAAGTAGCAAGATGGCACATTGACTCCAGAGCTAAATACCGTAGATTAGTTTCACGGTTGCTGAGAAACTGTCCCAACTGGTTACATGCTCGGACTAATAAGTTAGGCTCACTATCATTATGTATTATAAGACTTATTGCCTCAAATAAGACAGCATTTTTAGCATTAGAATGTTGTACTTTCTTTGATTTGGGAGGCTCTTGGGCTTTGTTGAAAATGGTCTCTAAACATTCAGAGAGGCGACCCCTCACACCAGGTTCTTCAGAAGGTGGAGTATAGTTTTGCAAAAGACGTAATAATTTTACAGAAAGCCAAGGCGCTGGCACAAAATAGTATGTATAATCTTGTAAGTCTGTGTAACTAGCAGTAACAATCCTGCTTAGTCTTGCAACAGCTAATGTCACACATCCTTTATATTCTTCTGGGTTTTTCTTCACAAGTGCATCTATGAGAGAAGTGGCTGCAGTTACCACACCCATATGGGGATCATTCAATAAATGTATTATTCTGGATGTCCACTCACCACCAGGAATTATTTCTGGGCACTTACGAAATAGTCTTAACAGACAGAGGGCAGCAGATTGCTTTACTACATCCATAGTATCACCTGAGACAAGAAGCTTAGGAATTTCAGTTCCAAAGGCTTCAGCCATATCCTTACTGCCAATGTTGGCAATACATTGTAAAGCCAAGTTTACGTGGATAGGATTACGCGATTGCAGGTCGTTTTTGATGCTTTGTATGATGAGTTTAATTAGGTCACTGTTGGTGTTGACCAGAACAGATATGAAAAGATATCCAATCTGCTTCTCAGAATATTTGTTGGACGAAAGTAAGTTAACCGCCTCCATATGACCGAAGTCGATGTCATGACCCAAAAGAAAAATGAAAAGGAGTTTACATACATACTTCTTCTTCTGATATCCATCTAATGTTTTATCGCCTTTGAACTTACTTCTTATGTTAGCCAGCTCTTTATTGATTCTTTTTATTTCTGCTTCTTTACTCTTGCAATTTCTTATGTCTGATATGAAGACTGCGAGTCCTCGCATTCCATCTCCCCTGACGGCAGGCATATTGCCAAGTGACTTATCGAACACCAGTTTTATGCCTTTTCTTTTACACTTCGATGATAAATTTCTATTTCGTATAAAACTACACTAGGACGAATAAAATAAGTAAATCGGCGTCGAATCAAACTAATCAATTGGTGGCCGTCATTACAATTATTCCGAAATGAGCTTTCATTCAACAAATTCTACAACGCCTTCTTATAACCATAGACAGGCATGAAACGTCAGACAGAATGAATTAGTTGTTTATGGATCAATATTCTACTGTTATCATTATAGAATATACGATAATCATCTTTATTTCTATACAGATTCAGTCGATATTAGTTTGAATTCCTTGAGATATTTATACCATAGACTTGATAAAGAACTAGGAAATCGAGCGCAAGCGAGACATCAATTCACGATCTTATTGACCCAGCACAATAAATACGAGTGGAGTGTACGAGCATAAAGCCGGGAATATTCGTCAGATTTTTTCATCAGATAGTCTGATCCGGCTATCGGGAGGCGTTGGAGCCATTACTTTGTTTGAACATTCAATACACGTCCGATGCGATAGTCGGAACGGAGTGTATTAAATTTTCGCCGGATCAGACTATGACTATCGGATGAAAAAATCTGACGTATATTCCCGGCCTTATTCCGTTTCCCGTTTTATGTACAATATATATTATGATTGCCATATGAAAAAAGAGCAAGTATAGATAGATCTCTCTGTGGTCTATGAAGTAAAGTACTTTTCGTTTCACCACTTTTACAAAAGAAGTCCCAAAGCCCCCCACATCTATCATGGTATAAATATGATCGATTTTCATTAATTCCACGGGACATTTTTGGTGAAACGTTAGGTACGTAAGATAATAAAAATGGATCTTATCCCTTCAAAAATAGAGGTGGACCTAACGGACTTCAGAGGTGGCGCGGACTCTAAGATAATTTATAAACCAAAGAGCAAAGAGTAAGTAAAGAGAATATAGACCACCATCTAAGCACCACTATTGGCACCACTACGTTCTTTCTACCCACCGTTGCCATATATACGGATTTGTCCGTATTTGTACGGATTTTGGAAGTCCAATACGGATGAACCATGGCAACCAGACTCTCTAGTCTGTACGTAAATCCGATGATATGAGCATGTCTGTACATGCTCTTATTAATCAGATGCAGTACAGAACTTACTCCGATATTTTTGTTTCATTCGTCTTCGTCGTAAATAAAGACACGTATTGACCATATTTTTGAAGTGAAAACTTCAAACTTTTAGGCGCACCAAACATAGATTTTTTTGTGGGTAGTAAGATAGGCTGATCTGTCATGCTCTGAGGTGAAAAGCTCGATCGGGTGAACTCAGGACCACCGAGTGTACCCGAGCGAGAAAGATACAGTCAGCTGCTCTTCGCAGTTGTATCGCTGTATTTCGTATAATCAATTCTTACGTCTTAATTGTCTCTCTTAAATTAATAGTTATAATTGATACGTAATGATAAGTTATCACAAACCGATTGTATCATTTGAAGAATACGATAACGAAAATAAATAATTTGATTTATATAGAATTTGATAAATATTAACTTTAATTTTTGACTTGTTTCTCATTCAATCTATGAACACGATCCCTAATAATACTACATAATACATAATATTATTTACTATATATATAGTAAATAATATTACGTAATAGTAAATAAATTATATATACAGGGTGATTTTGTTATCACTGGTAATACTTGCAGGGGTTGAAGTACTCATCAATGTGAACAACTTTTATTATAGGGCTCCTGACTAAGTTGTCGTTTGTTTTCTAAAGTACAGTATGTCGATAATCAGAACATTCCATTTTTTCTCTTCCTATTCAGAAACGACTCGGATACTTTAAAAAAAAAAGAACACCGAACAAACAATATTTTTTTGCGACAATCAAGGACAAACGACGAACAAACGAATTAGCAAAAAAAATCAAAAAAGTAGATTTTCCCTCGCCAACTTAAGAGAGCTCCCTAATGTAGTCCACGTTCGAAACCATGAACCAGGGCTTGTTTACCAGTTAAACCTAAATCAGTGTCAAGTACATTAGGAGCGTTTTATTTATGTTTGGCTCTACTTTAATCTAAAAAAGACGGTTTTCTTAAAATGCGAAATCAAATAGGGTTTGAATCAATTTACCGGTTTTTAGAGGTTTTCATGTTGCTCCGACGACTAAGTACTACTTATTAAAAACGAATCAAAAAAGATATGTATAAATAAACATAACGGAATTCATACGGAATTTCATCCTAATGGACCTACGGATTTTATAGGGATTTTTAGAATGAAAATACTGATTTCACGCCTCCCGCATCATATGGCAACAATGTCTACCAAAGAGGATATATTTTGATTGAATAAGATAGACACGACAAATCGTGGACAAATCAAATAAAATTAAAAAAAAACATGACGACCCGTGTCCGTAAATAAATTGTGAATAACTAACCAATAGGTATATGTTTCAGTGTAACATGCTTGTTAGAAGCAGTTTTTCGATAACTAGAATTTGTGGCTTGTTTATCTGATGTGAAACGGCTGGTGCCAAAGTACGTAACATTTTTAATGAATGATGCAGTCTATTTTCTGGACAGGCAGAGTGCTATCACGTGCCCTACGAAATGGAATAGCAAGTCTTTCTAATAGTGCGACTGAATTAAACGTTACAAACAAGAAAAATCCTTACTTGGTTTCGGTTGTGTGCGGTTTTCCAAAAGACATTGCTAATGGAAGAACCCGCAAAGGTCAGTTCGGAGACGACGCATGGTTTTCCACAAATTTCAACAATGCGGATGTTATTGGTGAGTAAATTTAGGCAATAATATGATCAGCTTTGAACCAAATTGTATGGGTTGTGCTTCAAAGATCGATCGATTTTTAGCCCCCTCTCTATGACGACAATGGATATTTTTTGGATGACCTACCTACTAAGTAGACAGTTAAAACATTGCTACGGTTTTTGTTTATGTAAAATTATGGGTCAGAGAGTAGCCTTAGGGGTGGTTTTAAATTATGATAAAAGTGAGGAAGTAAGTAAGAGGGTGAGGAAATGATGGGTTGTGCCAAAAAACCCCACACAATTTTAGTACTGCTGCAGACAGCTAAATCAGCCATAAATAGAAAATTTAATATCTAAATTTTATAAATTTGTAGTCTATAACATTGTGTTGTACTTCAATTTATTTTTCTCATCATAACACCATTATAACTGCTTGACCAATTTTGATGTTTTTTTTGTACTTATGGGGTCACCTGGATGATGGGTACCTTTTGCTATAGTTGGATTTGGTAGGTGGATCTTGTTGATATCCAGAAAAGGGCCAGCTAGTTTATTATAAATAAACATGCTTTATGTGTGTTTATGTCATTTACATACTTTTCAACAAGCTTCTTCCATGTCATTCCACTCTGTTTAAAACAAAAGTAGATGTCCATCATATAAATACAAGGCAAAGAGAGAAATTACTTGTTTCATATTTTAGGCTAGCCAAAGTTAGCAAGTCATTCCTTGCGGTAATTGCGTTTGTTTTTATAATAAAATACCTCACTCAGTAACCAAGATTTATGACCGATTTTAAATTTAAATTTTATGTAAAGAAAGTTTTGAAGGAAAAGGCTTATTACAAGGTAGCTCATTATGTTGAAGATAGGGATGTTTGGAAATAATTACACTCTGCACAGGTGCACCTTGCATAATGTTTTTTATTACTTGTTTGTGTTACAGTTTATTATTTACTTTATATTGGTATTTTTCGTTTTGTTTTAATTGCATATTGTATTGTACATTTTGCTGTTTTTGAAAAAATATAGCCAATAGTCAGATAATAAAAAAAAAATAAAAGAAATGTAACCTTGCTGAGTTTCTTGCCGGTTGAAGGCTGACTTCCGAACTGGTGGTAACTTCAGTAAATTCAACCTTCATAAGTGCCCTCCTAGGGCCCAAACTGAATAAATGGCTTTGACTTTGACTTATCCCTTGCCACTCTTGTATGACCAACTCCAATCTTTTAATATGACCGCCTCCAATCCTTTTTACTTCCCTCAGAAACCTATTTCATCGGCTATAAAAACAAAATAATAAATAAAATTAAAACTCTTTGTTTCTCATTACATAATAGGGTTTTACACCCATTTTTGAAAAATGTCTCAATTCATTCCCAAGGTGCTAACAAGCCACCAAAAAAAAATACAAAAATTTTATTCAATCAATAAGTGCCATAAAAATGCATTAAAAATTTTACATTTTCAAATGTCGGGAGTAGTTTGATGAAAACGCTGGACGTCATTTAACTCTACGGGGGTGATTCGCAAGAAACGGCTCCAAAAACATAATTTCTTTGGCACATTTTTTTTTCACTATTTCTGAAAACTAAATAACATACTTTGTTGAGGCCTCTAAAGCCTAAATTGATGTGTTATTGGCCCTGAAATCTATGGAGCCGATTTGAAGTTATAGTGATTTTAAAATATATTTGGCCATAGAAATTAGACATGTACCAAAGAAATTAGATTTGTGAACAAAGAAATTAGTTTTATAGGCAATAAAATGATAAAAAAAGACATAAGTCTTATTATGTCTTTCTTTCTGTCTCTAAAGCACATTTTGTACACATTGATTGTATAAACTCCTGTTAAAATGGGTTTTTTCTAATCCATGCCAGCGCCCATTTGTTAGGGGGCATATTTTCATCTTTCAGCAATACAATATCGCCTACTTTAAATTCTGGTGTTCTTTTTAGCCATTTATGTCGCTGGTTGAGTCGCGACAAATATTCAGTTTGCGTGCGTTTCCAAAATCCTTGAACTAGTCGCTGAGTATGTTACCATCTTGACAAAATATTGAGTATTAGTGTAGTAGTGTAGTAGAGTTTAGCAGTAGTGTAGTCGCGGTCTGGGACAGTTATTAATGCTTCTCCAGCCATTAAATGTCCAGGATTAAATCCACATCCGTCGATATAGGTGTCAGAGGACGAGAATTCAAACAGGCCTCAATTTGTGTGAATTCTCCGAATGTTAATTTTGAAGTATGTGTCTTCCGTAAGTGTTGTTTCACCGACTTTACTCCAGCTTCCCAGAGTCCTCCAAAGTTAGGACTATACTATATGGTAGTATGAAATGCCACTGCGTGCCATCATTTGCCGGTTGATCAGCTATGTGACCGGGTAATTCGAGTCCTCCTTCTTTCCACATTGCAAATAATTCCTTATATTATAGATGCTACAACATTAGTCCCATTATTGCTCCATATTTCGTTACACATTCCTCTTCTGGCAACGAAACGTTCAAACGCTGCGATGAATGCATTAGCTGTTAAATCGCTGACCAGTTCTAGATGTATTGCCATCACAGCCATGCAGATAAAGTTGCAAATGTAGACCTTGCTGGTTTTCGCTCCTCTTCCTTTTGAATTCAATACAAATATAGGGCCAGCAAAGTCAACTCCGCTTCGAGAGAATGGACGCGATGGAGTCACGCGAGGTTCAGGTAAGTCACCCATCATCTGTTGTCTACTAGTAGCTCGCTGCCGTGTACAGGTAAGACATTTCGTGTGTAAATTGCTTCACCAAACTCTTGCAGCTAACGATCCAGTATTTACTCATCAGGTAAGTAATCATAATTTTAATTCCACCATGCATTGTTTTCAGGTGTGCATCAGCCATTATGAGTGGCACGAGGGTGTTTTTCATTCCCAGTATCACGGGATCTTTCAGGTTCACATTGGCGTAAGAATTTCTCAACCTACCGCCCACCCTGAGGATGTTCTGCTCATTAAGGAATGGATTAAGTGTCTTCAATATACTAGTGGGTGGAATACCTGTACTGAAAGTCCTTCAGAAGCTCTTTAATTCCGTCTTGCTCGAGGGCAAAACGCCAGAAACATGGAACCGAGGCGAGGTGGTGCTGTTCTTCAAGAAAGGTGATAACACTTTGTTGAAGAACTACAGACCCATCACGCTTCTTAGCCATGTTTATAAACTGTTTTCAAGGGTCATCGCTAATCGTCTCGAACGTAGGTTCGATGACTTCCAACCTCCCGAACAAGCCGGTTTCTGAAAAGGGTACAGTACCATAGACCACATTCACACGCTGCGGCAAATTATACAGAAGACCGAGGAGTATAACTTGCCATTATGCTTAGGGTTTGTGGACTATGAGAAAGCCTTTGATTCGGTCGATACTTGGGCGGTGCTTGAGTCTCCAACGTTGCCACATGGACTATCGGTACCTACATCGAAGTGTTGTATAATAACGCCAGCATGTCAGTCTGAGTACAGGAGCAGAGCTCGAAGGCGATTCCATTGAGAAGAGGCGTAAGACAGGGAGACGTGATTTCTCCGAAACTGTTTACTGCCAACATGAAAGACGCCTTCAAGCTTCTGGAATGGAAAGGACTCGGCATCAATATTAACGGCGAATACATCAATCACCTTCGATTTGCCGACGACATTGTGATCATGGCAAAAACGATGGAGGAGCTCAGCACGATGCTCGATGACCTCAACCGAGTTTCACAACGGGTGGGCCTTAAAATGAACATGGAGAAGACAAAAATTATGTCAAATGCCCGTGTTGTGCCCACCCCGGTATCCGTTGGAAACTCGGTTTTCGAAGTTGTTGACTCGAATGTATTTTGTTCGGGAAACTAGGAAATGTTTTCTCGTTCACACACAGAGAGGTGGTCTCTTACTATGGGCCTCATAAAGAAGCTCAAAGTCGCACAACGAGCCATGGAGAGGGCTATGCTCGGGGTTTCTCTACGCGATCGAATCAGAAATGAGGAGATTCGTAGACGAACAAGGGTCACCAACCTAGCCCAGCGGATTGGCAAGTTGAAGTGGCAATGGGCAGGGCACATAGTGCGCAGAACAGATGGCCGATGGGGCCGAAGAGTTCTGGAGTGGAGACCACGGACCGGTAAGCGCAGCGTAGGACGTCCACTTGCAAGGTGGATGGACGACCTTATAAAGGTCGTCGGAAAACGCTGGAAGCAGGCCGCCCAAGACCATTGGAGATCCTTAGATAAAGCAGATAAAGTTGCAAATGTAGACCTTGCTGGTTTTCGCTCCTCTTCCTTTTGAATTCAATACAAATATAGGGCCAGCAAAGTCAACTCCGCTTCGAGAGAATGGACGCGATGGAGTCACGCGAGGTTCAGGTAAGTCACCCATCATCTGTTGTCTACTAGTAGCTCGCTGCCGTGTACAGGTAAGACATTTCGTGTGTATATTGCTTCACCAAACTCTTGCAGCTAACGATCCAGTATTTACTCATCAGGTAAGTAATCATAATTTTAATTCCACCATGCATTGTTTTCAGGTGTGCATCAGCCATTATGAGTGGCACGAGAACACGCTGCGAGTGAAAACGCTGGAAGCAGGCCGCCCAAGACCATTGGAGATCCTTAGGGGAGACCAATGTTCAGCAGTGGACGTCTTGCGGCTGAGATGATGATGATGATGAATATACTAGTGGTCCTCACAGCCTTGTTTTCCGTTAGCGTTAAACCTTATCTCGTCTGAAAATTCTTCCTTTTTGTATTCGTCTTATACAAATATCTATAGCCTCTTGTATTTCTTCTGTTGTTATGCTATTTCCTACTCTCAATAGCTCAGTTAGTGAATTATATTCTTCATATTTAATACTATTTTCCTCGCTTTCTGTGACATTAACGTAGGACTGTATGTATTTTTTTCTTTATATATCTGTTGGTGGTAAGTATGTAAGTTCTAGTGAAATCGATATCTTTACTCGCCAGCCAGGTAGGTCCATTCCACTATAATATATTTGTGGCTCTGATATAGATTAACCTCTTGAAGCTATACAGCAGGGTTATGTGATGACTTTACATGAATTGAGTATTGCTAGTTTGCTCGAGTATTTCGACCACGCGGTTTGCGACGAATGGCTTCCATCGATTTGGTTCTCCAAAGATCCATGGTAGGACTATTGTGGAGTCAGTCCATGCATATATGCTCTTGGATGGTATTCTCATTGCTTGGCTCATTTTATGTAGTAATTTAGCTAGCAGTGTTGCGCCACTCAGTTCAAGTCGTGGTAGAGAAATTGTCTTTACAGGCTACCTACCTTTGTTCTTGCTGCGACAAGATTCGTCTTTATGTGTCAACACTTTGTTTCCCCACGACTGTATACCACAGTTTTTGGCGGAAAACATACGTATAGGTTAGAGTTAGGTTGACATGGTGACTTGGTGACAGCGAACAAGCAAAGCGACGCTCGCGAGGTTTGACGTAAAGAATATTTGATTATTCTGCTAAAGCTACTTTATTTAGTTCCGACATATACAAAATAGTACCAGCATAAATCTACATATGGTTAATATAATAGAAATTTGAATGCATTTAACGTTTTAATTGGTATTTAGTTCTCTTTTACTAGGTTTTTCTAATTTCTATGTACCAAAACTAATTTCTTTGGCGCGGTATGCCAAAGAAATCCAAAGAAATTAGTGCCAAAGAAGTTGGAAAACGTCAATATTTATTTATTTTCACAAAAAGCTGATGTACGATTATAACCTTTATTGCCACATGCATACTGTTTGACTGGATTAATGTGCACAAAAATATGCAAGCAACAGAAACCAATAATAGCTTGACAATAACCATCGAAGAAATTAGGCACTTACCTGACCAAAATCGGTTATGGAGGGGAAAAATATATATATCTCATCACTCTGTAACGTTAGCTCATGTCTGCTCCGGGCGATGGATAGCAGGTAACTGAACGGTGCGAGGAAGGTCGGCAATATGTGCCAGTGGTCGTTTTAAGCAGAGTAGTAGGTCGTTTCATTGCGCCAGAGAGATTAGTATTATTTCGTCGGACAAAATTGTTCGCGTTATAATTTAAATACAAAACCTAAGAACGAAGTGAAAACTTAATTTACAATTACCGTAAGTATTTCTTATCAATATGACATATAAATCTTACGCTTATTTTACTTTTAAAGGCGATTTTTCCCTGATATACGAATACAAGTAAGTAAAGGACGCACCAAAGAACTTAAGATAGAAGATATTCAACTTTTAAAAACTAATTCATTAAAAACCAAGTAAAAAACATTTTCAAAAAAAATACACCACTATGAAAATCAAATGTTTTTAGGGATTCTCAAGCTTGGACACTGTTCAATCGCGTCATTTCCGAATCACCCACGGTCATGACGTTGGTCTCTTGTAAGTAAATAAATGCGCTGATATTGGTCTCAATTGGACTTATAAAATTTTATAAATTAATAATGAGCTATTATCCTTTTTATTAGTGTACTGTTCCTGAATGCATGAATACTAGTGTAAAAATAATAATCCTTCAGTTGACACTTTTTAGTTTACATACAGCGCCGTATGACGTCATTATAATGGCGGCTACTGTTTCGCTTGTTTAGAAACCGATTAAAAAAACTTAAAACTTTGAAATGAATTTTAAAATTAATTAAGTTATTTTATGAACTAAAACTAACATTTTCCGACTGCTTATTGCCTAAGCTATCTAAATTGTACATTTTTAGATTTTTTCTCATATGGAGTAAGATACCCTATTGTGTATATTTCTCAAGAAATGCTTGCTCTAAAAATCCTACTTACTAAAATTGAGAATTTCATTTTGAGCTATTCCTACATGAAAACCATTCTTTATCACCATCCATAAAATAAATAACTCTTTTTTTTAAATTGTGATATGTAACCCAGCAAGCATCAGAGGGTATCTCATACCCTGGTAAAATTCAAAAGTTGTGTATTTTTTAAATCTTCATCTGACAACACTAGCTTGCTCAGTAGCTGGAGGCAGGGTAGTGCAGGGGGAGATAGTGGCATGATCGCAGTGTGGCGCGGGACAGTATCTGGGATATTCGTGTGCAAACCGTTTTCGGGTATGTTATACCCTGCCTCATTTTTGACGTATGTAATTTTTCCAATGATGGATGTTAACTGTTTCATTAGTTTTTTTTATATTATCCATTCTTCTTTTTCATGATTTACTATATTGGTTGTCTTTCGTTCCTTTAGTTGAGTAGAGAGGATATTGAATGACAAGAAGAGCCAATTTGTGCCATGTTAGAGGATTAAGTGATTATTCTGATTAATCCAGTTCAGAAGATGAAACAGATCACTGTAGTGAGCACTAAGTGAATTATGACACATAGGAAGAGGGTGAAGATTGAAAAAGAAGGAGAGGAAAAAAACCAAGCATTCCTGCAATTCATGTGGCAAGCCTATATGTATGGAGCTGAATGGAGAATGCAAAATTTATTTGCGAAAAATCTCGACAGTAGTCTTTAATCATATTTTCCGTAAAAAAAATTATTAGTTTTATAATGTACTAACTCGGAACTGTGTTTCGTCAGGCACAAGTAAGCTGTCGCGCGATTTGTAAATAAACTAGTACCAATTTAATATTTAAAAAAAAGAATATTTGATTATTTTGAGTTCCGAGTTTGATTTTGGAGTTGTCCTTCTCCTAGACAGGTTGCAGACCAATGCTGATGATGCCCATCTCGCCAAATTACACAAGTCAAACTTATTTCAGCTTATTGAAGAGCTGGACTGTTCGAAATTAACTGGCAAACGACCTTGCAACAATGATGCGTTGAATGAGATGAACAGACTGAGAAACCTAGCCAGCGATAACTAAAAAATAAAAAATATATTAAAAAAGTGCACCTCGCGACAAGCTTTTATGATCATATAAATTGTATATAATGAGGTTATAAGTTGATAGTTAAAAATTTTAAGGAAAAAATATTTTCAATGAACGTGGCATTGACCTTCTCTAGGTCCATGGAACGTGGGTGTATGATCATGTTATTGCGATATTTATTATGCAATTAGCTTCCGCTCCGCTGTTTCACACGCGGTCCCGAGTGCTCCGATTGCCACCAAACCTTACAGGAACACCCGCGGGGCTAATATGAAGATTGTCTGAAAATTTCATCGCGATCGGTTCAGCGGTTTCGGAGTCTATAAAGGACATACAGACAAACATTCATTTTATACATATAGATAACGTGCTCCTACACCTACTACTCTCATAGTATAGGTACCTAGGATAAAATTTTAATTGTAAACATCTGTAATGAGCGTTACGTAGTAACTATTTACTAATCTGTGGCGTTTCGCCTACAAACTGCATTAGCAGTTTGGCGATGTTATACTTAGTATGAAGTTGGTGATGTACCCTGTATAATACCTTATAAAAAAAAATCATACGGCCCACCTGATGGTAAGCGGTTACCGTAGCCTATGAACGCTTGCAACACCAGGGGTATCACTCGCGCGTTGCCGACCCTTCCCCCCTCCCGGATGAGCTCTGGCGACCTTACTCACGCGCAGAACTAGTAAGTTATTTGGCTGCGGTATTCTGTAAGGTGGAGGGGAGGTACTTCCCCAGTGGAGCTGCTCAGAGCAACATATATCGCTATGCTCTACCTCTCATATAAATGGACAGTGTCCTCGGACCACGGATTTGCAAGACTTCAACACTAACAAGACTAACAAGTGGATAGGCATCTTGCAAGTCAGCTGTTGCCACTGCTTTTTTGAAGATCAACGTCGGTCTCATCAAGCGGCGTCTCTCGATCTAGCGGCGGAGGAAATCGTTGCCTGGCGACGGCGAGTCAAGCTCACGCGCCGCCTTTCGGTTTAGAAATTGCGCGTTCAACGAAAAAATAAATAAACGTGTTGTTTCACTACACTCCCCTTATGATATTTCGTGATTTTTCCCGAACCCACCTCCTTTCGAGCCTCACGTCATTAATGGACAATCCCAAATTAGTAATCTGTTAAAGTCCACGATGTGGACAGCATATCAAATTGGTTGCACATAGGCTATATACAGTTCTTTGTCTATGTATAAGTTGCATCCATGGTGTATGTAATGATTAATTTAGTTAAAGAAATTCAGAAGTAAGAGTTTTATTTTAAAATATAATAAAGAAATAACTTAATAGATTTACTAGCTGTTCCCCGTGATTTCACCTGCGTTCCCGGTATAAAAATTACCCTATTCTGCTATTCGGGGCGGAGACAAATCCAATCCAACATGTCAAAGATCATCAAAATTGGTCCAGCCGTTCTTGCGTTATAAATGGTGTAGGTAATTAACACGACTTTGTTTTATTACTATAGGCATAATTTTTTTTGTTGTTTTTTTTCATTTGTTCATGCTGAACTGATGAATGAACCTTATTCGTGTGATAGGAGTCGCAGATGGGGTTGGTGGATGGCGTGCATACGGCATTGATCCGGGCGAGTTCTCCTCGTATCTCATGAGGACATGCGAGAGGCTAGTACAAATGGGACACTTCAAGCTATCAGAACCAGGGGACTTATTAGCAAAGTCTTACTACGAGCTGTTGGAGCATAAGAAACCTATATTAGGTACATAAGTAATTTCTAGTACTCAGTTTTAGTTTATACTTAAAGTAACATTTACTTTAACCAAAAATAAAAAAAGACTCCAAAATAGACTAGGTACTTTAACTTTATACGGTTATACAGTTCTTTGTATTCAACCAAATACCGAATACCTATTCGTCTTATTATTGTTGGAAAAAAAAAGTAAAAAGCTGTCTACAGGTACGGTTGAATTTTGTAACTGGGCATGGATGGCCAAATTGAAAAGTATAGTATAGGGTAAGTACAGTACTTCGATCTCAGTCATGATTGGAAATTTCAGTCAAAACTGCTTTTGATTGAACCCTGTTTGACTGTTTTTACATTTAGAAGCACTTTAAGCAGTTCTTACTGACCATCGAGATAAATAATGTTAAGTACTTATTTTTTAACTTTTCCTGGTTACACTTTACGCAAATTACTTTTTGATGTGTCTGTGGTATGGGTTTTGTTTTCCCTTCTCAAAATGATATACCAGGTATTGCGTAATGCTGTGAGCCTTCACAAAACAACTGGATTGAACATATTCGTATCCTTATAAAGCGTCGCTGTCGGCAATTATATTTGATCTTGCTTCTCTCACGTGATTTTGGTTTCCATTCCAGGCAGTAGCACAGCATGTGTTATGATTTTGGACCGCAACGAGAGCGTGATGCGCGCGGCCAATATCGGTGACAGCGGTTACATGGTAGTACGCAGCGGCCGGATCGTACACCGGTCACACGAGCAGCAGCATTACTTCAACACACCTTATCAGCTTAGCTTACCGCCCCCCGGACACGATAGGAACGTTCTTAGTGACAGGTGAGTTGATACCAAAGGAACCAATCATGGCCGATGCTCTCCTTTTGTTTCAGAAGTGTGCTGCAGATTAAATATAAAGGAAAATATTGTATTATAATCACTTTAACTCTTTAGGTAATTCAGTAGATAAAAATATTCGATTGAAGTAGGCATGAGATATACTCGCAAAATTCAATACGCGGCCTCAAAATTCAATACCACATATTAAATTACTTTGACGGGCTGGTTGGCGTGGTTGGTAAGAAACCCTATCTATCATGCCGCAGGTCGTGGGTTCGATTCCCACTCAGGACAAACATTTGTGTGCATGAACATGTCTGTTTGTCAGGACAAACAGACATCAGACACGCACACACCTATATATGTATCTATTTACAAAAGAAAAGTAGTATATCAGTTATCTGGCTTCCATAGCACAAGGTCGGCTTAGTTTGGGGTTAGATGGCCGTGTATGAGGAATAATGTCCCAGAATATTTATTTATTTATTTTAAGGGCTGGCCTTAGCGGCCTTCTTCCGGAGAATTTTTGTCTAGTTTTTGTATGGTTGATGATGTATGAAGATGAGACAATAATTTTATTACTAAATAAATATTAATCTTTAACATTATTACGCAATTACCTCCTCTTATATACCTCTTTATATTCATAGAAATAAATAACAAATTTGTCCCAACGTATTACATGGCCTGTGCTCAGCAGTGGGCAGATATAGGCTGTAATTATTATTATTTTATTATTACATGGCTTAGTATACCTAAATCATATGTTTCATTCAATACCTTTATATTCTGTGACGAGGTGACGCTGGCGGTGCGGTGCGGGCGGCGCGGTGTCGAACGGGGAACGGGTACGACGGATTTTTTCTAGGCATTAGGTACTATTAAAAGGTTATATTTTTGAAAAAAAAATAGGTAGGTAAAATTTTCACATTAAATTAATTTTCCTGAACGAATTATCCATCCAGTGTGGTTACTAAGCCAAACATTGAATACTATGCTTGTCGCGCAATTCACTGAATGAGAAAACGGGTGAAGCGTGGGTGCAGCGGGTGCCCTTGCGGGCGGCCAACGGCCGGCCGGCGGTTAGTGGGTCACGGTCAGTCAGTAGACCAGTGCCCGTAACGCGAAGTTCGCGCTTACTTCCGAGTTCCGTGTTCCCGTGCGCCGCGCCGCGTCCTGTCTTTTTACCGCGCTATCGTTTATAAAGTAACTACAATGTTTTCACACCGCAAGTACCTACTGTAAAATGGTGCGTTATTACATTTTGAGTGGTGAAAGCCTAAACAGTACCCAGAGGCTATACGAATACTAAGCCAAAAGTGTACCCCGCCTGCGCAAATATGAAATGGTTGATATAAAACGTAGAGTGCATTTGGAGGAGGCCCAAAGCCACGAAAACTTAAAATTGTAAATTGTGTGCGTTTGACAAAGTGAGAAGTGAGACTGTTGTGCTAAACAATTTAAAAAACAATGTGCAAAAACGAGCTAGACTGTTTAGAGAAATGGAAAAATGCACGTATGTTGATAATTTTTTTTACGCCTGAACGCAAAATACTTATGGCCTAGTTTTATTTTTAAAGGTCTAGTGATTTGCACACGGCACCACAATCCGCGGTGGAGGGCGTTGGTGTATGCTCATCATCATAACTAACTACCGTGTTTATTATTTAGTTGTATTCGATTAATTACGTTCGTACTACATTCTTATCACTGAACAGTATGTTAAACTTATGATTGTGTAGCGTTGTATTTCCAATTTCACTTTCAAGCACCATCTTGTGTCATTTTATGCTATTATTGGACGTATCGATTTTGTCCTTGATCGTTTTTTTCCGCTAGATATATTTGTATTGTAAAATAAGAGCGTCAAATAATGTCCATAAACGCCAAATTCCAAAATTCCAAAAATCTTTAAATAACGATAACTTTTATTGCAACATCCGATTTTAATGAAACAAAGCCTATATTCTGCTGTAAATTTATCTCTTGTCTACCCGTGAAAACTACATGAATATCCGTTCAGTGGTTCTGAAGATGTGCGCGAACAAACATACAGACGGACAGAAAATAATTTAATAATCGCTGGTTTATGTTCTATAATATGGTAGGGTAATAAATAACCCTTCTTTAGTTACCCCCTTTCTATTTTATTACTTTTATTATTATAATATCGGTTTGCTCGCGAATGGGACCAAAACTACCGTCCCAAAACTACCTACAAAAAAAATAGAATTCCAGAAATCGCTCGCGCAAAAACGTTGGTCCACCTTTTTACGAAAATTACGCGGTCGGAGGAGTATGAAATTTGGCAAAGTTATTTTTTTTACTGAGGAGTGCCGATAGCTATGTAATATTTTTATATAATATGCATTAGAAATAAATTAGTTTAAAAATAAATTTAATAAAAAAAAAACATTACACACACACACATACACATGTCACCATTGTCATTGGTTTGTCGATGACGATGTTGTCTCGTATATGATATTCTCCCTCCAGAAATTCCCCGTCCAATTAATTTCAAATGTTTACTAACATATATTGATTCTCCCTTTATATTGATTTTGTCCTACTTTTTAAATACTAATAAGTTAAGATTTTAGTCACCTTATATATATATATATATAATTCAGCTATAATTCCTCCTCCTATCAACACTAACAAAATTTTCTTGTAAAAGAATCCCCTTCGTTTATCTTTAACTAACGTGACATTGGCGGAATTGTGCTATTGGCTTCAGTCGCCATTCTATCAAGAAGAAGAAGATCGCAATGAATGACTGACTTAAAGAAAGGAGTTCGTATATGAGTGAAGTAATTTTCTTCTTAAAAGAGATATTTGTTTAATTATAGTCGAATTTTGACCACGGGCGACCTCTAGTATGTATGTATAGATATATAAAGATAAGTAGGTAGTTATGTATGATGCGTGTTTGATATAACAACAATGAAAAAGTTAGTTATACAATACACGAACGATTAAATCCCTATATAGATTCAAAGTCGAATAATCCTGTCGGGGCGACATTGGCGTATCCATCCTAAGTTTGTACTAAAATATAAATAACGTTTACATTATCATTTAAAAAACAGCTATTGTCTAGGAAACGCTGACGAGTATTGGATGTGGCTTGAATATAATTTATTATTTTTATCCCACGTACTAACTAGTAGATGTCACGCGCATACCGATATAATATCAAAATCACAAGTACAATAATTATATAGGATATTTAATAAAAACTATGCTACATTACATTAATGTTATCAACTTCAACAAGTGAGTATGAATAGGATTTAATGTATATTATGTTGTTTTGATGTTGTTTGAAGTCATAAGACTATTATGCGTTTTCTGCCTCGGGACCAGTAGTGGTCATGTGCTCATTCCACAAACGCGCTGTTGTATTTCTGTATGCACTAATATTAGAATTTGTAGCCCATTGGATATTTGCCAATTCTTTAACTCTCACGTACTCAGTTTAAATTTATGGAATTGTATTTTTTCATTAGTCGTTTATAAAATATTCTAATGAGAAATAAATAATGAGACCCAAAATTCTTTGACTTTGAATTGACGTCTAATGTTTGACAGCTGGGGACAGAGTGGTTTCTATTGGAAAAATGGTAGTTCCCGTTGACCTAGAATCACGAAATTTGGCGAAAAGCATGGACTTACAGCACAAATAAAGGAAAAAATCCAAAAAATAAAAAAGTTAAAAATTAAAGGCTGTCCATACATACATAGTTGACTCCATTTAAGATAGGCCTCTGAGTTGTATGGGCGCTCATACAATTTAGAGGTCTAGCTTAATTGGCCCAACCTCAAATAAGATAAATAAATAAAATAGGGGTTGATCGTAGAGGGTTGAAAATTTTGGGTTGTATGTATTTTTTGATGCTGTATCATAAAAAAATAAAAACAAAACATTTTATCTAAAAAATAAAAAATAAAATTTAGGGGTGGCCTACCCCTAACATTTAGGGGGATGAAAAATAGATGTTGGCCGATTCTCATAGATACCGGATAAGCACAAAAAATTTCATCAAAATCGGTCGAGCCGTTTCGGAGGAGTATGGCAACTAAAACTGTGACACGAGAATTTTATATATTAGATAACCTTCCTCAAGAATTGGGCTATCAAATGCAATAAGAATTTTTCAAATCCGACTGGCAGTTCGAGATTAGCACCTTTAAACAAAAACTCTTCTGCTTTATTATCTTAATAATACATAAAAAAATCTGTACGTGTTTGTCACCTAACTCCTCCTAAACGGGTGGACCGAATTAGATGAAATAGCACGTCTTTTTATTCAACGACGGACATTTACGCGACCGATACATACCTACTCTTTACTTCAAATGTACTACAGAGCTTCACGATACCTCGCCTCATTTGAAGTGGGACATTGTACTGGCTCAGTACAAAAAAGAGGCTACTCTTACAAACTCATTTTAAAACCGTGTCCTACCCAACACTTGTATGGAGGATGCATAATTGGTGACGTCAAGTCTGTCTTTTTAGGGTGCCGTAGCCAAATGACAAAAATCGGAATCTGTCTGTCTGTCTGTCTGTCTGTCTGTCTGTCTGTCTGTCTGTCTGTCTGTCTGTCTGTCTGTCTGTCTGTCTGTCTGTCTGTCTGTCTGTCTGTCTGTCTGTCTGTCTGTCTGTCCGTCCGTCCGTCCGTCCAAAATAGAAAAAAAACAATAAATTTTGGGGGCTCCCCATACTTAGAACTGAAACTCAAAATTTTTTTTTCGTCAAACCCATAAGTGTGGGTTATCTATGGATAGGTCTTCAAAAATGATATTGAGGTTTCTAATATTATTTTTTTCGAAACTGAATAGTTTGCGCGAGAGACACTTCCAAAGTGGTAAAATGTGTCCCCCCCCCCCTGTATCTTCTAAAATAAGAGAATGATAAAACTAAAAAAAATATATGATGTACATTACCATGCAAACTTCCACCGAAAATTGGTTTGAACGAGATCTAGTAAGTCGTTTTTTTTAATACGTCATAAACGATTACGTCATAGTATTAAAAAAACCGCAATTTACCTTTCATTCAATCAACTCAAATATAAAAAAAAATGGCAAAAAGCAAGGTCTTACAGCACAAATAAAGGAAAAATTCTAAAAAATAAAAAATTTGAAAATTAAAGGTTGTCCCCATACATACATAGTTACGCCAATTAATAAAGACCTCTGAGTTGTATGGGTGCTCATACAATTTAGAGGTAAATAAATAAAATTGTGCATTTCCCGTGATGGACGAACGATGGACGAAGTTTGTACGGAACCCTCGGTGCGCGAGTCCGACTCGCACTTGGCCGGTTTTTTTATAAAAGACAAATGCGTGTGCGTGTGAATTGTAATTCACATCACACACACATGTAGGTATATAACGTTTTTTCGTTACGGTTCCCTTTTCTACCAGTTAACTCCTACCGACAGGTCCGTAAAGGAACTTCGTTCCAAAAATACATTACCTATGCCCCGCCCGCAGTGTCAGTGGTGACACCTGCCTGTGTGTATAATAAAACACGAGTATAAAAATGTCAACTTATATCGTCATCAAAATTAGTTAAATAGTTTGCCATAACAACAGAACAAATAAACTCACTTTTGCTTTTGTAATATTATCAACTAATATATTTTTATTAACAATAAATAGAAAGTATTAGAAGGATAAGGATTAAATACATATTGTTTGCATATAATTCCAGGCCCGAATCGGCGGACACATCGGAGTTTCCCGTGGAATGCGGTGACGTAATCCTAGTGGCAACCGATGGGGTATTCGACAACGTTCCGGAGCCCGTGCTGGTGGCGGAGATGCGGAGGGCGCAGGGGCTGGCCGACGACTCGCACAAGCTGCAGGCGGTCGCCAACTCCATTGCGTGGATGGCGCGCAATCTCTCTTTCGACGGCTGCTACATGTCACCCTTCGCTAAGAGCGCGCGACAAAATGGTATTGATGCTATTGGTAAGTCATTAACAACTATGCTGACAGATCTAATAGGTTCCCATTCAATCTGCCATTATGTGTAGCATCTTCTGGCAGGGCTACCATCTAGTAGCAGGTAGGTTATCTATAGGTACTTGTTTTTTTTATATACCACTAAGGTTGCAAACAAGCATATGTCACGCCTGATGGTAAGCGTTTACCGTAGTCTATTGAAGCTTACAACACCAGGAGAACAAGTCACGCGTTGCCAACCCTGCAAAAATCTATTCACACCCTTCTTGAAGAACCTCTTGCCTCCCTTGGCTAAACCACGACGGGAAGCTACTTCCACAACCTGAGTGTCTGTGGTAGGAAGCTCCTTTGAAACCGCACCGTGCGAGACGAGTTTGGTTCCAATTTATGAGGATTAGCGATGGCGAGATATGCGATAAAAGATAGCCGTGGACATCTAGTCAAACAATTCCTCACAACACAGTCCGTTGTACAAAGCGGTAGAACACACATAACGAGGCAATGTCTCTCCTTAGACTTAGGGGCTCTAAATCGCTTGTGATCGTCAACAATTCTAAAAGCAGGCCTCTGAACTGAGTCAATAGGCCCATGCTTCCAAGTAAGCCAAGGTGCTCCCGCTCACAGATGGCAGCAGTACTCCATATGGAGTCGGACTTGCGACTTAATAATGTTGCAGTCTTTGCCCCAATGTGAAGTACCACCTCGCTCTATGAGCACACCGAGCGTTTTAGAAGCCAGCTTAAACTTGTCTTCCAAGACTATGGAACTGAATGTTGCTAGAAATTTCGACGTCAATGATCCCGATGCTGTACGCGATGTTTAGGGATGTATTCTGGAATTGTGGAGTCACAGCAATTGGGCTTCCTACCTTTGAATAAATATTGATTAAGTCCTATCATAACAGTCATATGGAACTCTAGGAGAAGATAGTGTACTAACGTTAAATTATTTGTTTGCAGGGGGGAAGCCAGACGACATAACGGTGCTACTGGCAATCGTAGCACTATGAAAATGTCCCCATGTGATTTAATTAGGTACATTTTTTTTCGATCGCGATAACTGCAAATTAGTAAGATAATAAGCAACAACACCAAAAGATTGAAACTTGGACAAAATATTGTTATTGCAATGATTTTTATAATTTCCAATCACATTCATTAATTTATGTTTAAATTCATTTTGTATTTTGGCTAGGAAAGGGGAAAGACTTAAGAGCCATTTCACAAAATTACGTATCCATGTTAGGTAAATCCCAGCGCATTAGTTGTACGAGCGAGAGAGAGCGAGACACGTCGAGGACGGAGATAGCACAACTATGAATAATATGTTTTGATACATACTTGCTTTGAATAATCAATTTCTTATCAATTACTTCTTGTTATTTTTTTTCGTCTCTACCGCCATTTATTATTTGTTATTGTTATTTACCTACAGCGTGCAGTTGGGTAACTAATTATCAAGAATTCATGTTAGAGCCATCTGGTTCCACAAATTATTTGAGAATGGAATCTGTATAATTTGACGAAGGATTTTAATATTTTAGTTCGATAAAATTACATGTAATATATATATTTTTAATACATTTACATGTTTTTAGTAATTTTAAAATGTTTTATTCTAGGGTATGAATGATCTAAATATGTGCCAAGATTCATTCAAATCCGTTTAACCCTTAAGGGGGTCACACACGGCGAAGATACTATAATATTTTATCTTAAGGTAATGAGACAGCATTATACTATGAAAAGCAACGACCTACCTTCACAAGCAACGACCTACCTTCACTTTCCTTCTCTTTCGCTGGTATAGCACTGTCTCATATATCTTAAGATAAAACATTTTTATTTATTTTTACTTTGTATAGGCTTGTGTTTGACTACAATCTCTCTATTGTAAGTGATGATGTGGCCGAAGGTGGTAAGCACACAAAGCCTAGAAGGAACTGGCTCTCAAGTGCAGCTGTCGGAACATACTAATAGGTGTTTGGCGACAGATTTTCAACTGGAGGGTGGTATTATCATAGTGAATATGCATAATATGCATTCATAAAATTTCATGAAGTGGCAAGTCTAAATGAATGATATAAGAACCTGAAGTTCACTAACTGTTTTTAGTGAATTTGGATGTGGGAGATTGATCACCAATACAAACAAAATAACGTAATATTTGTAACGTGGTACAGGAACTATCAATACGATAAATTGAAGTCAGTCACATCACAATCACATAAATTGTGTAAAAGTCTTACCTATGGTGGTAAATTAGGCGCTCAAAATATTAGAATATCGCGTTGAAACGTGAAATGGCTCTTATGGTGCATACAAAAAGCGAATGATAGCTCGCGCGCGCTGCTTTCTTCGTTACCCTTTAATATCTTATTTGTGATAAAGAAAGATGCATTTCTTTTACCTTTCATGGGTGTATTACGAATGTGATAATTAAAACTGAGACTTGATCTGATTGTCCATGTAAATTATTGTGATTTAGTTAATGTTGTATGAACAGCCCCGAACACTAGTCTCTTAATATTGTGTTGAGTGTTTTCTGATCAACAAAATTGTAAGAAATAATTGTAATAAAAATATTTTTATATGTTTGAAAACATTGATTTATTTTCTATACTTATAAAAGATATTTCAGATATATTTGTTATTTCTGATTGTGATACTGTCATCGAAAAACACTTTTTTAATAAACTTCGTTATTTTTCTTATGTAATACTCAATCAAGGAAGCAAATCAAGCATGGCTATATTATATCGAGGAGAAATTTATGTTATTGTTTATCTCTCACTCAGTTTGTCAATTTACAATCCAAATTCAAGTGTTTGATAGTTATTTCCCAGCTACGAACATTCTCTTTTCGCTCAGACTAAGGTGGTGATAATAATCAAAGTAAGGCCAAGCAACACGGGATACAGGCTTAGTTTTGGACAATATTAATTTAATTCAATTAATTCGATTATTTCGAAATATTTAGATTTGAGGCAAACCACAATGATGAAAATATAACATGTTTATTTTGTAAATTGATAGCTCATGCACTTTACTTATAAAAATAGAGTTATTATGGTTTCATATTTCACAAGAAATTGAGCACCTGTATTTTTTTAAATATGTTAGATACAGATATAAATTTCAACGAAACCAATTTTAATGATTTTGAATTAGAGATAGATAACGATAAATGTAGTTTTTCGAGTCAATGGGCGGTTGTCTTGACGACAGCCGTGTTGTGTTTCAAACTGGTGTGAAATAGGTGATGTAAGTTTTGATGTATGAGTGAAGACTGATGTAGGTTTAACCGTTTAACTATTTTTGTTATTACTAGGTGTAATACATGTTACATAACCCATTCAATTATTAACCAACACGAAACAAAGAAAAGAACTTGTCAACAATCTATGTGATTAAAACTTTTACATTTGTTTGATAAATTAAGTAAGTACCCAATATATGTAATTATATTAGTTCTTTTCTTTAAATTCTCACTCTCGTAGAATTGAAACGAATTGATGGTTACCAATATGTTCACAATTAAAGTAAAGCCCATTTCTTTTATTTATAAATTTTCTGTGATGTCGATTTGGCCTAATACATTGCCTGTTGTGCTGAATAAATGCTGGAGTACTATTAGTTTTGATTGTTTTTATTACTCCCTTAATAAAATGAGAAATGCGTCGTCAATTTTAAGTGGTGATAAAATAGTTTTTTGTTAAAAAAAAAAAATATTTTTCCATTTTTAGTTTCTTATGAGGGTGTACTACACATCTGTTTACCCCCTAAAACCGTACAGGCGTGATGTTATATTATGGAATGGTGAAAACAATAGGTAAATACATAGACATTCGATCACAGCGATCGCGGGTCATTTCCTGTTTGTTATTGAATCGAATCAGTATTTTTTGTGAAAATCGCAGACATACAAACATACGGCTCGAATAGAGAACCTTCCTTTTTTTTAAGGGATCATTCAAAGTCTAATGCATTATTCAGATAAATATCCTAATAATATAATATACCTAACCTTAATCGTATAATACTACAGCATAGGCAAGTAGTTAATATTGGTCTAACTAAAGAATTCAATTAAACCTTTACAAAAAACATTGTGGTAGGGTAATTTGTAGGTCACGCGGTTGATAATTAACTTGATCCCGCAGCCTCGCCATAAAGCAGAGAAGGAATACGGTGGGGTTTTAGTGGGTAATTTGTAGGTCTCGCCTGAGCACTATTTGAAGAGATATACCTAGTTCCATTATTGTCACAACAAAAATGGTTGTCTGACTACAGACGAGGATCGAAGCTTAGTACACATTATACACATTTAACAATCAAGTAAGTATGTATGTAATGACGAGGAAACAAACCCTTCCTCTCTTTTCCTTATAGGATATAGAGATTTATTTTACCTAAAGGTTTACTTTTACACATCGAGGCACACTAGTCCTAGCGCCCGGTACGAAGAACCAGGAATCTTCTGCGGTTGGTCTCGCAGCCACAACTTTACTCATGCAAGTAGCTCGTGGGGAAATAATAAATTCTCACTTCACTTCATATTCATGTTTATATGGGTTAGGTGTGTTTATTTACACAATCTAACCAACAAGGAGATAGGTATTCGAAAAAAGACGCGGAAAAGCCACGTCATTCTTATTATCCCTGTATTTTAGATGTAATTAGATATGGTATAGCATAGAATTATCCGTTTCAAAAGGTCACCACTAATATCATTTGGAATGTACTATTTATGTACATAGGTAAGTAGAGTGGCGATAGTGGCAAAATACTTGTGATGAACTCATATAATAAAGTCTAGAACTGGATACACACCACTATTATAAAAACCGGCCAAGTGCGAGTCGGACTCGCGCACCGAGGGTTCCGTACAAACTTCGTCCATCACGGGAAAGGCACAATTTTATTTATTTACCTCATTTGAGGTTGGTGCCAATTAAGCTAGACCTCTAAATTGTATTAGCGCCCATGCAAATCAGAGGTCTTTATTAATTGGCGTTACTATGTATTTAATATTCAACTTTTTTATTTTTTGGAATTTTTCTTTATTTGTGCTGTAAGACCTTGCTTTTTGCCAAATTTCGTGATTCTAGGTCAACAGGAACTACCATATAGAAATAAAAGGGCAAAAAAATCGTGTTTGTTGTATGGGAGCCCCCCTTAAATATTTATTTTATTTTGTTTTTAGTATTTGTTGTTATAGTGGCAACAGAAATACATAGTTTGTGAAAATTTCAACTGTCTAGCTGTCCCGGTTCTTGAGATATAGCCTGGAGACAGACAGACGGACGGACGGACGGATAGACAGCGAAGTCTTAGTTATAGGGCCCCGTTTTTACCCTTTGGGTACGGAACCCTAAAAATCATAAAAATAAAATATTACATGTATTGATTGGCTTTAAATTTTAATTCTCACTTTCTTGATTAAGTATATACATTGATTTAGGTAAAAATAATTTGTTCATCTGTTATCATTAGCAGGGTTGTTTTGGTCATCTTGTTGGCGCCAATCGAATCCACCAGGTCGGATATCAGCCATTTCAGGAAGGGGAACATATTCTGGTTCCTCTGGTGGTGGATCAAATAGGTTTTTTCTGGAAAAAAAAAACATTTCCTCACTGGGAAGAAGATTGCAAGTAAAATATACTGGGTGGATATTTTGACTTAGTTTCGACACCTAAATATAAAACTATGCTTGGGAATAACTTAGTTATAATCTAAAAGACGTCTAAAATGATATCTTAGAATCACCCCTGATTAAATAAATGTGTTGATATTATTTTTATAGTAATAAGACACACAACTTACAGAAACTTTGGTGTTTTCAATAGCCTCTGTCCTCCTCTCTGTCTTGGCAATACATCTTCCATGAAGAAGTAGATATGACCAATAGCCATTCCAACCAAATCTACTGATATTGCATTACCAAGTAAAACTGAGAAACCTAGTAATACCCAGGGGAGGTATGGAGCCTGCAAATAAATATAATAACATGTTTATTATATTCTAAAAGTTCATGGGAAGTTACTTTTACTTAAATAGCTATACAATAAGAGCTGTTTATAAGTTTTGCATTACATACCTGAAAATTCATTAAACCAAAAAAGTTCATTCGTACAAAGACATTGCGACGTGACCAAACATAAACAATCATTATTGTAAATGCCTGACCTAAAAATAATAAATTAACAAAGAAAGCACACAGCTGTTTAAATTTATTAAAGAAATGCTTATTTCAATACTTGGCTGTCAAAATCATTGTTATTCAGGATGTCCTACAGTTATGTCACACAAAAGAAAGTACGATAGGAAATTTGACTAAACAAATTTTTTATTTCATTTTTAAAAATAAGAACAATTGCATGATTTTCTTATTAAAAAATGACTCTCACACTAAAACATTGTATATAATCCCAGACTCAGGAGTAATATGAAGCCCGTTATGAAGTTTGTAATTAAGCTACTGCACAGCTAGTTAGCTCACAGTTGTGACTGCTGATTTCAGCAGTACTGAATATTAGACTTATCACTTTTATATTTGGACCGTACCGGTCTACATGTCCCCCTTTATATACTGATTATTTTTAATCTATGGCAGTATAAATTTGAAGGCTAATATAGGATTAAATAATTTTTGTGTTCTAGACAGACTGAGCTGATAACCAGAGATTGCATTTTTAACAGGACTGCAAAGACTATGATGGTGGGACTTTTACCACAATAGGTTTGTACCTATTGTGGTAAAAGTATGAGACTTGTGGTACTAAAACTTGGCTGCAGGCTCTAGGAGCTGGGGTGGTACAGTCCTGATGATCATAAATAGGTTTCACTAATCCTTGAGGATTAAGGTTATGATTTGCCATCATTTGTTACAAATTTTTAACTACTTATAATTATATTTGTATGATCATTTTCAAAAGGATACTATCATGAGAACACCTCCAAAAACGAACATAACAACAAAATCTGCAGTTCTTCCTCTAAATGATCCTTCCTCCAGCATTCGACAATATCTGTATGTAAATATCATATTGAAGAAAAAGTTAAATCCTAAGTTCCCAAAGAAAAGGAAAGTTGTTATGAACCTCCATAGTTCCCATTTCTTTAATATGAGTATTGGGTTGAAATATAGTTGAAATGGTGAAACTAAATCTAGTTGCTGGAAGAAAATAAACATATTTAAGTTGCATCATAAATTGGCACATTCTACAAAAAATGTGTTTCTGTCACCTGTAACCCATGGTTTATCTCGGAACTTGCTCTGATTTCGATTGAACTTTTACGAAAAGGTTTCGTATTTTCTGGCATAGTTTAGTGAAAGTCCCATCGAAATCGGATTATCCGTTACTGTGATAATATGGTCTAATTACAGGTGATAGTAACCCATTCTCTCCGCGTCCGCACTGTAATAATATTGAACTTTATCAAAACTTACAACAGCAAGTGTAGTGACAACACAAGCGGTTGTATATGCTCTCGTCACAGGTGGTATTAGCATATATTCCTGTAAAATGGTTTGATATGCCATATCTAAGGACAAATTATAAGCACTTTATCTACATAGAACATTCAAAGGAAAATTAGCTAAAATAAATAGTCACAGTTCCACTCAACATCGACATGATTGGGCCACATCAGAATTGAAGGTAGGTATTGGCATGGGTGTTGTAGGTAGGTCTGGTACATACATAATAATGCTTCAAAAGTTCAGACAGATAATAACAATTCACGTAAAATTATAATATTTATCTGTGGACGAGACCAAAGAATATAAAATCACTATTTATGTAGTAATCGAACGTTGCTAGCTCTGAGTTTCTAGATACTCAAAGGTTGCTAGCTTTTTTTAGGAACTTTGTAGGATAGGTGGTATTAGTAGGTAACCATATGTATTATATTCGATAAGATTATAAATATAATCTTATCGCCGTGTGTGACGCCTTTTACAGTCAGTGAGTCTAGTAAAGCAAATGTTACGTACTGTTTTAACAGACAGTTGCATTCTTATCAAACATGGATCTAGAAAAAAAGGCGGACGCCACCTCATAAAACAATTAAGGGTGTCACACACGGCGAAGATACGATAATATTGAAGTGAAACTTCTTTATCGACGTATGGGAGAAATTTTTGTAGCAAATCGTCACGTTTTTCGGTTACGCGCCATGTTGCTTTTATTATGTTTTCCCGTATTTTGGAAGGCAAAGGGTTCTAGCTCATACAGCCTAGCCATTTATCTTATTTATCTTCTTAGTTTTGAATTAATGTCTGACATCTTAAAATATAAAGGTATGAAGTTAGCTAGCGAATAACATTGGTTGCGCAACCAATGTTTTTTAGTAAGCGTTACTTCCGTCAGAATTTTAATCAGGGACTTTTCAGAAGTTT
The DNA here is from genome assembly GCA_951216915.1 of Tetheella fluctuosa. Taxonomy (NCBI): domain Eukaryota; kingdom Metazoa; phylum Arthropoda; class Insecta; order Lepidoptera; family Drepanidae; genus Tetheella; species Tetheella fluctuosa. The sequence goes on along the minus strand of OX578227.1, from coordinate 7,053,201 downwards.
CACTTCTACCATGTGTGACTTGCACACACACACACTTTTTTTTTTTGTCTTAAGATATATGAGACAGTGCTATACCAGTGAAAGAGAAGGAATGTGATGGTAGGTCGTTACTTCTCTTTTCACAGTATAATGTATCTTCGCCGTGTGTGACCCCATTTAGGCTGGAAATATACGTCAGATTATCGGAAGGAGCCATTACTTTGACATGTACTATTTTTGTATGGGGGCTAGGCTTTTATTTGAACCTGATATGAACCGAGAAGAGATTATATTTTTGAGAAAGTACATAAATTATGAACTTTTGTATATATTTTTTTAAGCACCCTTCTATTGTTAATATTTTTTAAGTAATTATAATTTAAAAAATAAATTGCGAACCAGAGTAATTTTAGTTCTAGCAACACTGTTCTATTGGATGTCATTATTGTCAACGTTAGTCAAGTGTCAAATCTGACTGGTCACATAATGTGTTGCCATATATATAGATTTCTCCGTTTTATACTGATTTTCGAAGAATACAGATTAGCGCTGAATACAATTTTTAACCCGGCGAGGCTGTCATGAATGAAATGAAAATAGTTACGTGGTGGAGGGTATATTTAACCCTTTTTTCTATTGCATTTTTGCATAGCTAAATTTATATTTTCTAACAAACCATTGAAGATGATTAGATTAGTTTGATATTATTTTATGGATAAAAAAAAAAGTGATAATACAAAATGTTTTAATTTTTAGCTAAGGCCTAAAAATAATCAAAATCCAAATTTCTCACTGTGCTACGGTTTCCTCACGATGTTTTCCTTCCCCGAAAGCTCAAGCTCATAGTAAGATTCGAACACACGACCTTCGCCGCAGCGTACAACTTCATTACCACTGAGCTATCATCGCCAAATAAATCAGTACCGATATCAAATAAATAATGTATAAATAATCAAAGGATATATATGAAAAAAACATTCCACCCTAAAAATCAATGTTGTCTGCAAAATGTTCCAAGATACCATTCATTGATTCTGATGAAACTTTGGCGAGCTGTGCACACGCCCGTGCTGGTTATTGACAAAATAGGAGGCATTGCAAAGGCATTCTGGGGTCTGGGGATAAGCTAGTTACATCTATACTATATTTAAGGCGATGATAGCTCAGTGGTAGTGACGTCCGACGCCGCGGCGAAGGTCGTGGGTTCGAATCCTACAATGAGCTTGAGCTTTCGGTGAAGTAAAACATCGTGAGGAAACCATAGCACGGTGGTAGGGTACTTTGTAGTACCCGCCTGGCTGGCTACCACCCTCAAGTTGAAAATCTGTCGCCAAACACCTATTGGTGTGTTCCGGCAGCTGCACTTGAGAGCCAGATCCTTCTAGGCTTTGTGTGCTTACCACCTTCGGCCACATCATCACCTACCATAGTGAGATTGTGGTCAAACACAAGCCTATACAAAGTAAAAAAATAAAAAAAAATATACTACAATAATATTATAAAGAGGTAGTTTGTGACTTTGTAACGTTTTAGGGGGTAATCTCAGGAACTACTGGTTCAAATTGAAATAATAATTTAGTGCTGGATAACCCATTTATTGAGGAAGGTTCTAGGTTACTTTTTATCCCGGGAAAATATAAGATCTCTCGGGAACATGGGAGAAACCACAGGCAGTTATTAATAAGGAACACTCTCCAAAGAAAGATTTGCTGTACCCTTCCCTTTACTTTATATTTTCCTCATACTATCCCAGTTAGTTCAGTACTAGTTACTGTATTCTATGTAATGGTCCAAAGCTTAAATAAAATATTCTTACAGTATAATGAGCAAGTTATAAAAATAAGAAAAAAGGTCTCATTGCATTCTATCATCTACTCTTCCTACATCACCTACACTCCATTTCAGATAAAAAATGTACAGACACACTGGTTCTATAGATTTATTATATGTATAGATACTATTTTCATTCATACATTTTATAGTATAATTTATAGTAGTTGCCTACATAATTATTCATATTTATATGATCAATATTTTATAAATGAATGGTTAAATATCTAATCAAAACAATTATCACAGCTGTAGCTATATAGATTTACATTAATTAACATAAACAGATGCTAAATCATCATAATCATATGTTCTCTTCAAAAACATGTCTACCAAAGAAACTCCAGTAATATTGTGTAAGCCAGTGTTGATAGGTAATGCTGATAAATCTACAAAAACTGATTTTCCAGGCTCCAATGAGCCCAGTTTTCTATTTGAAATGCCACACCATAGCAAGCTGCTTTCTTGCAGTGAGCGCAACTTTAGAATCAAATCTAGTGTTCTTTCACTAGCATTAACTATTTTACATTTGAAATCAAAGGGCTCATCTACAGTTATTCTGTTGGGTAAGCTTTCAAATGTTAATCTTATATCTCCATAGTCAGGAGTCATTCTCTGGAGTTGACTGGTCTGTAGTCTACCCTTTTCTCCTAAGTTTGACCTCCATACGATATCCAATTTACCAATATTTTTAGCAGCTGTCAATAACTTTATTTCTTTTGAAATATTCTCTCTTGGTGTCAAACAATACAAATACTGACAACTTTCTTGAGGCTGCAATAATGTTACATTTCCAAAAACAGACATACCATTGGCAGTTTCATTTAATGATTTTACTCCAAATTGTTGTGAGCTTTCCAATGAGACTTGCTCAAGAATTATTGGACCTGAGGTGATGTTCTGTACCTGAGCTTCAAGGTACACATCATCAGACTCAGCATTGTAAAATTTCGTTTTCACATCCAGTGGCTTCATAACTTCAAACTTGAAAAACTTCCTGAAGGATGCTAAAGTATTATAGTTTGACATGTATGTCACTTCACAGACCAGTATGTGTGTGCCAAGATCTTTTACTTCATGATGAATAACATCACTTAAAGTTTCGTCTACATCTAGCATTGTTGGGGACTGATTTTGTTGGGTAGTGAGAAGAATCCTCTGAGAATTTGTTTGTAGATCAGCCTTTATTGACACACTTTGTACAGGCTGGTTTGTTTCATTGTGCACACAAACATAACAAGAGAATGTTTCACCTAAATAAATATTTCCAAAACTTTGTGGCAGCACTAAAAACTGACCAGCAGCAAGTGTTTCCATTTGAATAACTGAAGTGGCATCATCTTTTAAGAAATTATTCAAAATATTACCTGGTAAATCTTTTGAGTCGCAAGTCACAATTTTGGGACTGATTAAAGCTGGTTTTGTTAATCGCATCACCTTTAATGCAACTAAATGCTCTACAACTTCCTTATGATCCATTTTGTTGTTTTGCTGGCAGACTTATACCCATATACTTTATCCAAATCTACTAAGAGTTTTTATCGTATTTCAACTCCGATTTTTAATTAGATTAAATCAAAGAGGCAAGAGCACAACAGTGTTCCTAGAACCAAGCTTACAAGAACACTTTTACTCATAAATAGGTAATAAAATGACAGACAGGTGCGCCTATGCAGGTGCGTGCGATCGACTTTTCTTTGTTAAAATAATGTTGCAAGTGTAGATATATCCTATATCTTTGGCTGGGAATACACGTCAGATTTTTTCATCCGATAGGCGTTGGAGCCATTACTTTGTTTGTACATACAATATACGGAACTTTAATTAAACAAAGTTTGAATTTGGCGCGCAAGTGCGTTTTCTTTTTCCATTTATATTCTGTCTAGTAAACAAAAAAATACTGGCCCTAAAACTGTTGTGCTGCTAGCACGGATGTAATAGTTGTCCGGTCGGCCACCCAGCTGTAGGTATGGGTAGATGCATGGATGTGTATTGAGTTGTGAGCGGGCTTTATAGCTCCGGCACCATTCAGGAAAAATGGCAGTTGGCTGGCTTCTCTGATGTCTTCAGCAAGGATTGAGTAGCTAGCATTTTTCGGGATGCATGCAGTGAGCGACTTTTAACAGCTCCGGCACCATTCTGGATACATGATAGTGGGGCAACTCACGAGCCACTCGTCAGAGTACCATGACATGCCTTGATCATACGTACCGAGCAAACGGGCGAGACAGTGCTCTCGGCCGAGTACTCGGTAGGTATAAACATAGCGCCGAGTGCTCGGCCGAGCGCTGTGAACAGCTACTCGCTTACATCACTGTCTCGGCCGAGAAACATTTTACTGTCTCGCCCGTTTGCTCGGTACGTGTGATCAAGGCATTATGTAGTGGCGACCGATCGCAGATGGTCCCTTGGTAGCAGATTACTAGGAATAGTGTGCCCCGCTGTTATAACCTGACGGTTGGTAAGTCTGGCCTGGCCACTGTGATAAATCTCATTAGTTGTGATAAAGAGTCCTGTATCAAACTCGTTTATATCAATACGCGAATACGCGATAATCCCCCTTATTCAGACCGATTAAGTTGCCATTCCGATAGGAGAGGACGATTTTATTTAGTTAAATTAAGGCTGATGCTGTGTTAGTCGCACAATTAATTTGCCGTAATCGTGTACCGATCGACTGCCTCATTCCAATCGGGAGTCTGAAATAAGAAAATAGGAGCCATCCTATTCAGTAGACTACTCAATCGGTTTGTCTATCCGATCGGGATCATAACCGAGCAGGTCTGAATAAGGGGGATTATCGCTTTCTTTTGTATCGATATATCGTATCGTAACCGTATCGCATACCTTTAAATCGATATGCGATAAAATGAGTGTATATATAGGCAAAGGGGTATCTTTTCAGTGTTTTTAGTCATAGAATTATTACCTATAGTAAACGAGTACGCGAGCGTCATACGCGCCGATCATTTGGGTCAGAATCTGACCCAATCGAGGTCCGCGTAGTCTGTGTTCCGAGTGACACGGTAACGAGTGTGTCTCCCGCAAAATATAAAAATATGTCAAATTTTACGGTGATTTAGTACCACAATTCATTGGAAAGGATTATAACATTTCTAGAGTAGAGTATCATTCCACAGGTAAGACATATATTTTATTACGTAAATTGTCTGATAAAACAAAAACAGTAACTCAAAATAACTAGATCTTAGTACGAGTGGAATGTTGCCAGCTGGGTGTAAAATTGACCCAGATTAATTTACAAATTCTGTACCAGAATTTATTTTATTTAGAATAATAACAAAGAACGGTCGGGTAAAAAGAATTAAGTATATATCCTATACACATAATCTAAACTTTACTTACCAATAATAATTTAGTAATTATAAGATTTCTTAATAGAATATTATAATTAAAAGAAGCCACCTTGGCTTCTTTTAATTCCTAATTTATTATGTAATTTCGGTGTGAAGGAGAAGAACCCAACCTATCTCTGTCTCTCTCTACGCTAGCTATACTTTATTTTTTTATTAACCTTATATACTACCTTATTTACTAGATTCATTACATGATATGAGTCTGAAATGCAGGCGGGTTTTATAGTTTTTTAAGCTATTGTATAGCTTTTATCGCGGGCTTCGGGCTTTGAGCGCGGCGAACGAATCAAGAAATATTGTAACGAAAAAACCTAACCTGCTGTTTGTGAGAAAGTATATAGGTATCTATTAATATCAAAGAAAAAACTTGAATTAATATAAAAAATAAATAAATAATCATAATTGCATAAGTTGATAAAAAATGCTAGCTAAAAAAAGCTGCAATAGCTTTGACGCGGCAGTCCCCGAGTGCCACACGTATTTTTAAATATTTTAGTCTCGTTTCAATGATTATTTTTGGATAAACTGTGAAAATGAAAATGAAAATATTTTTTATTCAAATAGGCTTTCACAAGCACTTATGAATAGTCTGACTCTAACGCACGGTTCGGAAGGTTGCTTTTACTGAGAAGAGCCGGCAAGAAACTCAGCAATTACTCTTTTCAAAACCAACTCAGATTCATTACATCAAATTATTTATCTAGTCTCACTGACAATATGTGTGTGTTATATGACAGTAAGGAAAAAATATATCAAAATTATGAGTAACTTAGTAAACAAATGGATTGCAAACTTAAGCAGACCAGCCCCCACAAGCAGCACCTGTTCACAAGTATGACGCATGTGGCAGCCATCGCCCTCCTCGCACATATTATATGGAAGCGAGCGACCTGCCACACGACGCCGCCGCAAGCAAAGACCCTAAAGTGAGCATGACTAACTTAAGCTTACTACAAATAATACAAAGAGAAACTATTTCAAGAAATACGAATTATAACACACAATATGTTATCACTGAGACTATTAACAGGTTTATAAATCAAAATAATAACAATAATAGTACACAAAAGTAACAAACCTACCAAGCATTAGAGTCTTTGAAATAATCATTTACAGTATAATAAGCATTTTCTACTAATACAGCTTTAATCCGTTCCTTTATTTTTGCAAAGGCAAATTTAAAATTTAAGTAGGGATTGTGTTATAGATGCGTGTACTTAGTCCTAGAAATGAGCCTTGACCATCAAATTTATAATACGAAACAAAATGTTTTTATTGTAATTTTTATATAAAAACAGAGAACTGAAACAGTAATATTTTGGTATTTTAACTGGTAATGATTGATTCGATGTTTTATGAAAATACATCGATACATCGATTAAATCAATAGCTTTTCAAAACATCGCATCTATTCGATGCATCGTTTTGTAAACATCGAGTGAATCCGATGCATCGATGTATATCGAATATCTCTATACCATATGAGTACTTGGTAGTATCGATTCATCCCTATTAGCATCTGTTGGTAGTTTGGTTTTGGTAGTAGTCAAAGAGAATATAATCACTACGAGTAGTCAAAAGTAGTCTGTGATTTCTGTCTGCCTGTTTGTCTGTCGTTTGCTGAAAATAATATTTAAAAATTAGTAACTAAATTAAATTACGTTACGACATGGTTTTAACCAAAGAATATAGAATATGTATGCCAATGACTGTGGAGGAGGTACGTAATAACTTAATTGAATATTTTCTATTAGGGAATTTAATCATTTTATGGATTCGAGGAAGATCCACATTTCTTTCCACAAATGATAAGGAAGGAAGTCAAATAATGCTCTAGCAGTAAATCTATTACAGTCAAACGTGCGTAGCATCTCTCCATAGGCTGTGCAGTCAATTGTTAAAACTAAAGAGTTACTTATTTTACAACCAAAAACATGCTGTACTTTGTAGTTATAACTGAAGTTGGTTTCAATTTCTACTAGCTGTATAAATACTGAAAAATTGAGACAGAAACATTCTGCAAATAATTGTTGTATCATTTCAATATTTCAACAAAATTACAGTATCGCATTGGGCAGTTGTACATGATATCCCGCCATAGCTTTGAACAGTCCAGTAATGGAGAAGGTGTGGAGGTTGTCGCCAATGAGCAGATCAATGATGAAGCTAATGGACAAGGACAGTATACTGAAAAGCGGATTCATTTGTCTAGGTATGTAAAAAAATACTTATTAATAAATTTATTTTTACTTAATTATATTCTAAAAACTGCCCCTAAGGCTACTTTCTAACTCTGGGATATTCTTCAGACATGGCTCTCTGACCCCAAACTAAGCAGAGCTTGTGCTATGGAAGCCAGATAACTGATATACTTACTACATTTCTTTTGTAAATATATAATTACACCCAAACTCAGGACAAACAGACATGTCCATGCCCACAACTAGCCCGTCAATCTGAATTTATTTTGTTAGGACTTCTTCAATTTTAACCCACTTTTATGCAGCTTGATTCTAATACAACCCCTTTAACCCTATTATTTCTAAAAGTAAGAAGTAGGTAGTAAGTATTAATTAGTAAAACATTGGTTAAAGCAAAAAGGAAGATAACCTCTATGGGGCCAAGTCATATCTAACTCTTTTGACTATTTATCTAAGACTAATTTCCATCCTGTGGTTCCACCTGTATTCTCAGGATAATAAATATGCCTAATTTCATCACAATTCGTTGTACTGTTGAGGGATCAAGAGGTAACGAACAAACTCACATTTGCATTTGTAATATTAGTATGATTATAAGAGAGAATAAAATAATAAACTTAATTGTTTTTTATTTAATAGTTCGTGAGATACTTATGTGCTTCTAAAGTCATTAAAAATGTGTCCCCCTCTAACTTTTCAACTATGAGTTGAAAATTTCAGTAAATATTTGTAGTAATAGAACACAACCTAAACTACAACTTGCTACTTAGTACATGCTATGGAACCCTACACACTGAGCATGGTTCAACAAACACTTGGCTGGTTTATTGTTATTTACACCAGGATTGACATGACAACTTTTTATCCTGGGAATGCCAGTGAAACCAGGGAGTGGAAGCTAGTTTCATATAATTTATAAAACATCAGATTACTTAATTATGGTAAGATAGGTAAAATGAAACCACTTTATAGTTTCATATTATTAGTATGCACCAACATATTGTTAGCACTCTAAATAAACATTTGTGACAATTTTCTTCACTACCTTTTAATTCTTTTCAGCCACTTACCATATTGGGTCCAGTCTATAATACCAAAAATATTTTATGTGACTGAAAAGGCATGGAATTACTATCCATATACAATTACTGGTAATTATATTACCCATTTTTAATATAAGATTATAATTAATATAAGAAAATGATAATTTATAATTATGTTGTATTTCTATATATGTAAATGAAAGTAATGTGCATTATTTGTGATTCATAAGGTCTGGTTGGTGTAGTCTGTGATGATGAAACTTTATTATAAAGTTTTAAATTCTATGTAGGTATTTGGAGTTGGTTATAATGAGGTATTACTTAATTACTAGTTCTTATTTTTTTTTTATGAAATCCAAAAAGTGAACAGAATAAAGAAAAGTCCTGACTCACTCACTGACTACATCATCTATGCTGTAATTTTGCATTTTTTTTTTATATCTATATTTTTATGTGAAACCGCCGGGCGGCAAGCTCGTTGGGGTAACGCCATTTATTTTTAGTGTCTACTCCGAAAAACGATACATAATGGACCGATCATCACTTTGAAATATTAACCAATAGAATTGCAGCTAAACTGATGAGTCTTGAATTGCGTGCAATTCTATTAGAGCAAAAAATGGTGCATTAACTGTTTATTTTTTTACATACAGTACGGACGTGTGTGAGTAAAGACAGGAATAACTCGCGAGTGAGAGGGTATGATGATAAATTATGATTACAGCCGCCATTTTAAATTTCATTCTACAATATATATTCTGGGACATTATTCCTCACACACGGCCATCAGACCCCAAACTAAGCAGAGCTTGTACTATGGAAGCCAGATAACTGATATACTACATAAACATAACTGCTGTACCTACTACTTTTCTTTTGTTAATATTACTTATATAGAATATTAGGTACACCCAGACTCAGAACAAACAGACATGTTCATGCACACATGTCTATCATGAGTGGGAATCGAACCCACGACCTGTTGTGGTGTGATAGATCTATCTTACCAACCACGCCAATTGGCCCGTCAACTGGTTTACACACGGTACTATAATTATGATTGTCATTTTGATATTGTATTACTACTAACAATTATTTTTATTTTTCTTTTCATGATAAAAAATACAACGAAGAATATACAGTAAGTAATTACTTTATTAACTATAAATTTTAGTTGAATATAAACTTTAGTAGTTAGCTAATCTGCACTGGGCCTATGTGGCACACTATGTCATTGGTCGCACTAGGCCGTTTACTGACTTGTTGGCTTGATATTGGCACAGAGCGTGTCGGTGTGCTCGGTATAGAAGCTTACTGGCGCCTACATTTGAACGAGTACTTCCTGAAGCACGCGGGGCACCTGGGTAGGATAGTTTTGGTATGTTGCGTGCGTATCGGCACGTACATACGTACATGACATAGCGTACATTCCCATGTGCATAGCGAAATCGTTGCAACAAAATGGGTACAGAGTGAGTGAGTGATGGCGTCGCAGTATTTATTCGGTACCGAGCATTAATGCCGCGCTGTTGTCTTATCGACAAATGTTTATAGGGCTTAAACTAACTTTCTAACTAATCGAGATTGCATTTAGATAAACTGATAAGAGGGAGGGTAAAACCACTAATACATATAAGAAATGTTGTATTTAAATAGGGTATTAGAACCTTGTATTCCATTTATTTATTAGATTTAAATAGGATCATCATCAAATGTAAATATTTATTTGTATAGGTATGTGTATAGGTGGATACCTACCTAATAAATCTATATAAGGTCCTAACAAAGTAGATAAGGTCCTTTTGAAGGATGAATGTATAGGTCTTAAGTATTCCTCAAAAAATATTAGAAACAATTTTCTCGTATGGTTATTGAGAAAATCCAAAAAATCCATAACATAACAATAATACCTATAAAGTATTAATTGAAACCATTAACCAACTAAAATAATCAGTGATACGATAATTTAATAAAGATTAAATAAACGTTTATTTTATTTATTATCGTGGCATAATGATGTCTATCTACGATGCGCGGCCGCCATGCGCATCGGCTGGCAGGTCGGGGTTAGTCTTAGAGCATAAAGCGGGTTAGTGGGTCAGTCAGTCGACCAACAAGGGCGGCGCGCCCGCGACGCTATCGTTTATTAGTACCTAAATGGTTTCACACCGCGAGTACTGTGAAACGGTGCGTACATTTAGAGTGGTGAAAGCCTAAACAGAGCCCAGAGACTGTACAAAGCCAAAAGTGTTGGAATAAGACGTAGAATGTATGTGTATTCTTTGCCCAAAGCAAAGAACTTAAAATTGAAAATTGTGCGATCGTTTAACGAAGTGAGAAGTGAATCTGTTTTGCTGAACAAATTAAAAAAACAATGTGGATACGTAGTATATCTCTAGCTATTTGGTGCAGTTAGTTGTGCTCACACACAGCCCGACGCGGTGGGGTGGGCGCCGCGGCCTAAGCACCGTGGCGGCGCGGCAGTGTCTCCAGGTTATGTATGTGAAATTTCCCCAGATCAGGTTTAAATTTTCCCCAAAAAGATACATTTTTCTAATATTTTCCCCATAATATTTTTCTTTTTATCCCAATGTTCCCGTGGGAGTATCGGAATAAAAAGAAGCCTAGCGGCCTCAGTTATCTCCTAGTGAAAGTCCCGTTAAAATCAGTCCAGCCGTTACAGAGATTACCTGGAACAAGCAGACAAACAGAGAAAAATGCAAAAATAAAATGTTTTGCTATAGGTATCTGTTGTGCTTTCATATAACTACTACTTTGATATTACAAACAGACACTTACATTTCATGTATTTGTATTGATTTGACATCGACTAAAAATAAAACAGTTTTCATCTAGTTACTTTATTCAAAATTACATACATTCTACATTAATTACCTAATACTTCCCATAATTCTTGGACGTCTTCTTTATTCACACTATTATTTGGGACTTTGTACACTTCTTCAGACTTTTTTTTTCAGCATATTTTTCAAGGCTGAAACTTAACGCAGCTGCCATTCTAAATGTTGTACCAGAGCCGAATAATATGATCAGCTGTTGTTGTTAATATTTTGTTTCTTAATTTATTTTATAGCATTATATTATAGAGAAGCTCTCTCAACGCTGGTCTGCATGTTTGATGTCGAAAGATTGATGTTGGCAGCATTGTGTTGTTTTACGCACGCGATTTCAATTACGACACATAGAACAAATCTTAGATTTTTTTAATTTTTTATATTCACAGAATTAGTTCTCCCCAGACTTTCGCCACATAAAAATGCGTTCCCCAAAATTTTACCCACAGTTTTCATTTCCCCAAAACTTCTCCAAAAAAATTACCCCCAATCTGGAGACACTGGCGCGGATTTCCAAAAGGACAGTGTTATGCCGTTAAGCGGTATTAGAATTACTAGGTAGGTTTTCAAAATGTCGCGTTTTGATATTATTGGTATCTATTGTATTTATTGGTTTGTTTTAATTGATACTCTTTACTTTCATGTGTATGTTTATTTTTTGTTTTTCCCATAAACCATACAACGGCGGAATATTATTTTTTATATATTTTTATGAATACCTATAACCTATACATTCATACATTTACCTACCTATTCATTTTAAGGCGATGATAGCTCAGTGGTAGTGACGTCGGACGCCGCGGCGAAGGTCGTGGGTTCGAATCCTACAATGAGCTTGAGCTTTCGGTGAAGGAAAATACATAGCACGGTGGTAGGGTACTTTGTAGTACCCGGCTGGCTACCACCCTCAAGTTGAAAATCTGTCGCCAAACACCTATTGGTGTGTTCCGACAGCTGCACTTGAGAGCCAGTTCCTTCTAGGCTTCGTGTGCTTACCACCTTCGGCCACATCATCACTTACGATAGTGAGATTGTTGTCAAACACAAGCCTATACAAAGTAAAAAAAAAAAAATACCCCAAACGAATCATCGGCAATATTCACCAAAAAAAATATACTCGGAGCGCGGGTGAAACCACGGAGAACAGCTAGTATCACATAAAAATAATAAAAAACAATAATACATACATAATTATGTTTACCATCAGAACTCTCAAGTGGTCAAAAGTGTTTATTTGTCGACTCCAAAAAAAGAAGGAGGAGGTTCTCAATTTCTCAATTTCAAATTTTTTTTTTATACGTTACTCGATTACTCGGAGACGGTTGGGCCGATTTGGAAAATTCTATTGTTTGAAAAGGTATACTTTCCAGGTGGCCCCATTGTCATCAGGTTAGGATCTGACGATGGGTTCCTGGAGAAATCGAGGGAACTCTTCAAATATTATATTATTCATAAATATCCAGAGTTAATTATTTTTATTTTCCTTTTCAGTGTTCCTTTATTCCAAAGTTTGCTATTTCAATACAAACTAGGTACGAAAATAACAATGGGACTACTGAAAATGTAAGTAAAAAATCTAATCTAACTAATCTATCTTCTGTGTACATTATATAAAACAATGTCGGGTTACACCATTTATAACTCAAGAACGACTGGACCGACTTTTATGATATTTGATTTGTTGTCTCCGCCCCGAATAGCAGAATAACTATTAAAACATCGGATGTTTTTATACCTACTGAAAAAAATCAGCTTCAGTATGTTTGTGTCCGCAAAACTCGAAAAGTAGTCGATGTGTTTTATATAATAATAATAATAAAGCTTTATTTAATTCCATACAAATAACAAATTGTTACAAATAATATCTAGTTTTTAAATCAAACGACCAAGTTTGACCACCGTAGATGAGACATGGTAGTATTTCTGAATCCATAACTATCTTCTCAGTCGGTAGCGGAAGTTGCGATTCTAATATTTCCTTATGAGCCCAGTTCTTTCAGGTAATCGCTATTCTTCTGTCTACTTCTGTATTTCTTTCTTTGCTAAAAGAAATCTGTTTGCCTAAATAGACGTAATTTTGTACATACTCGAGAGGGATGTTATTTATCAATATTAGTGTCATGTGGTGATTATTCATGACTTTCGTTTTGTCTAAGTTCATTTCCAGTCCAACTTTTATACTGGCCTGATGTAGGTTAGATATCATAGTGTAGATATCATGTTATTTAATTGTTGTGAATTTTCTGAGATCAGTATAATGTCGTCGGCGAATCTGAGGTGGCTTAGATAATTCCCATTTATATTAATACCTTGCTTATACCATGGTAAGTTTTCCATTGTATGTTGCAGGACGGCTATGAACAGTTTTGGAGTAATTGAGAGATATGGGGAAGCTCTTGCAGTCTCCCTTGATATCTCCAAGGGTTTCGATAGGGTTTGGCATGACAGTCTCTTAAATAAGCTTCAGCAAGAGGAGGACCTCTTGCTGTCAAAATTGCTTGCTTCCGTCTGGCCATACATTTTATTAAATCATAAAGATAATCATTAAAATTTTGTGGCATTAATTTTTTTCTTCATTGGTTCATTTTTGAGGTCCTGTAAGTTTAAAAATACTGGATTTCTTCTGTTTAACCTGTCTTCCTAATCTATCCTACAGATATGCGGGTTATAGGCTGTACGTCTGGTGTATAGGGTGTAGGTCAGGTGAGCGTGCTGGCCACTATAAAACTTCCAATTCGACATCCCTTAGATACTTCGAAATTACTATTGTAATGTGGCACTGAGCTTTATCAAGGTTCACAACACATCGGCAATCCCCTGTTGATATTGCAAAGGTCCATAGGCGGCGGTGACCACTTAAGGCTGGACTCACACATCCGGAATTCCTCTTTGAATTCTTATTATTAATTCAGAAAGCCTGGATTTGTATACAATTTAATTATGCTCCACACATATTATTATGATTTTCTCAATTCATTCAAACATTTTGCATTATTATGAATTTATAGATTATAAATTCCGTCTCTGAATTCAGAGAGGAATTCCGGTTGTCTGTGGCTGGCCTAACAGGTGGACTGTCTGCACTCTGCCCACTTTTCAACCGAGATTCTTTTTATGTCAACACATAAAAAGCCCTCGGCAGTAAACTGTTAGTAAGATTATGTTAAGTTTCATTGAACTAAATAGAGATTACACATGAAATCATAATTATCATATAAATTAATCTATACCTACATCAACAATAAGTAGCATTCATAATAATAAAAATGTTTTATATTTTGCAGTGTTTAGGCCTAACAACTGAGGAACTAGAACAAAGGGAGGTAGATTTTATAGACATAGCTTATGATGAAATAAAACCCCATCACTACAAGGAAACAGAAGACCCAAAATTCTTTAAATCTGAAAAGACAGGACGTGGACCCCTTGTAGAAGGCTGGAGGGACACTCACCAGCCTATTATGTGCTGTTATAAATCTGTTAGCGCCAAGTTTGAAGTCTGGGGCTTACAGACTAGAGTTGAGGAGTATGTCCAAGTGGTATGTTTTTGTACCCACTTATTTTGTATTTAAATATTATTTTTCCACTAACTATTAAACTTTTATGAATTCAGGCAATTCGAGAAATATTGTTACTTGGACACCGTCAAGCGTTTGCTTGGATGGACGATTGGTACAACATGAGTATCAAAGACGTGAGGGATTACGAGCGAGAAATGCAAACAAAGACGAATAATAAGGTAAGTTTTTCACACGAGGTTCAAACTTATAATTTTCGACAATATACAGTAATTTTAGACAGTAAAAAAACAATTTTTTTATAATTTCAGCTGAAGATGACACTCGAGCAAGTGAATAGTGAAGACGACAAAAAATCGGAATCATCATCGAAACCTCAAACTCCGAGAACTCCAAGGACCCCCAAATCACCAAAAAGCCCTGGAAGCACCCCTACAACTGAAAGGTCTTGGTTCAACTGGTCTTAAGTTATTAGACACTGTGTTGATTTCATCTCATCTCGATGCCAGTACAGGGTTTCATTTTGTTAACTCGATGTGTTCATCTATTGCCTTGGAATGTATATCATACTATTAACTTGGCAAGTTTGGTGAGGATAATAGACCGTAATACTGACCGATATCGCACTTCCTAACCGAAACACTACATGATACATGTTTAAAGTAGATACATTATATCGGCGGGGCTATTACGTACAGTGTTGCCAGGGACCTTTAGTCGTAAGTTACGTTTCGTTTCCTGAAATGTTACATATTTGCTGCAAAAAAAAAAAAAAGTTACATTATTGTTTTTTTTTTCTTTTTTAATTCACGTGTTTTTGGGGTCGCATGTCGGAGGCAAATTGATGTCAGCAACAGGGCCCGAGGTTTCTCAAAAAGTTACTTGGTTGACAAATTGGTAGTACATAGCATATTACGGCTCTTCGAGCCTTGACAATAATAACCAAAATCCTTTACGGAATTGATTGATTTCGGAATGGACAAAGAGAAGTTAAGTGGTTATTACACTTATCCGATTTAGCACTCTGATTTAGGATGGCCCTCTATCGGGTTGGAAGCAAGTGATCAGACTTACACTAAATTGGACAGACGACTCGTACCGCCGATGCAATTACACTACCCTAAATCGTACCCAATTTAGGATCGGGACCTTCCAATCGCACTAAATCGGAAGCAACTGCTCTAACTACGATAACACCTCCCGATTTCCGATTTAAGAAGTCCCTAAATTGAATAGTGTAATAACCACTTTATTTAAACACCTAAAAGATGCTCCCTCATATTATCGTATCATTATCAATAGGTAATTATTAATACATTTAAGATAGGCACTCGTATCACTATAATTTGAATTTTTGATACTCAAAGAATGACATCATCGGAACATCACTCACGCACTTTTCTGATAGTTATACGACAACAAATAATAACACAACGAAACAAAACAAATCACAATAGTTTATTTTTTTTGTAGCTACGAAACCGCGAACTCGCGAAGTAAGAAACGTGCGCGCACACGCTCAAGCAAAATCAAGTTTTAATTCATCCCAGATACGTTTCATTTTGTCATGGCGTGTTCCATTCAGAGCCATCCGAGTGTGATATGGAGTGAAATACTTTTTAGACGCACCAGTTTTAGGTGCGTTCAATTTGGATACATTCGTAAGCTGTTTGCAATAAAAATCTAGTAGTATAAATCTCGTTGTTCTCAAAAGTTACGAAAATTGTCTTAAATATAAAAATTACTTACATGTTACGCGAGGGGGTCAAAAGTTACGAAAAATGTAAGAAATGTAACCTTCTGGCAACACTGATTACGTGACTTCGTTGCATTCAGTTTCATTTTGAATCTGGTTCAACATATTATGGTTTAATCACAGACATAGATCTAATGTCTGTGGGCTTAGTGATTACTTTTTTACGGTCTAGTAACCGCATAGTATATGCAAGCGGCACTTGATTACATGAACTAATTGTCTTTCTTTTGAATACCTATTAATTCTGAATACTGTTTTTTTTTAAATAATCCCCCATATTCAGACTTACTCGGTTGCTATTTCAATCGGTAGAATAATGATATTTCATTACCTAAATGTATGCTGATGGTGTTATATTACACACAGTCTTCAGTAACCGCCGCGATCATTTACCGATCGAATGCCTCATTCCAAATAGAAGTCTGAAATGAGAAAATAGGAGCCATCCTATTCAGTAGACTACTGACTCGATTTGTCTACTCGATCGGGACCGCAACCGAGCCAGGACTGAATAAAGGGGTTTACCGGTGAGGTAAATGATCATTTCATCGCCTCATTCTGAAATTGGAAAATAAGATTCATTCGATTAAGTTAAGTAGACTAACCAATCGGTACGTCATTCAAATTGAGACCGTAACCGACCAAATCTGAATAACCTCGATTTATAATCAGAATTATGGTACTTAACTAAAATGTGTTGTGACTGATGTATGAATATAAATTATTACCTACGATCGAATTAGTATTGGTGCTCATTCTGTTGTTTACGAACTGAACTAAATTTAGTCTCACTTTATCTCTTTCCATTAAAAGACATAAGGAAAGGATACTTACAAGCAAATGATCATGGTATTGTCCCGTACATGACAATATCTTAGATTCATTCGACAGCATTAAATATTTTCCTTCCTTTTTCTATGATGTTTGTAAAAAATGGATAAGAGAGGGAGATTAAAAATATAAATAGTTTAGTTTGTAAACAACAAAGCGTGATTTATTAACAAAAAGAAGTTTGTTATGGAAACATGTAATAAGGTTATAATTTTTTGGTGAAACGAAAATATAATCATTGCCCTCAAACTAATCGGTCTACGTACTTTTTATACTGGGCATGGTTTTATTTTGCTTCGAAATAAAACCAATTATGGTGTCATAAAATGTTTCTATAATAGTCTGTATGATATAATATCATATGCTTGTATTTGAGTGTTAAATTATGACTGTATCGATGTTTTATAATATAAGTTCTAAGATTCAATTTACAAAAAACCTGTAAGCTGATTTTATTTATGAGAATCGGTAGAGAAAGGTGGATTTATAGAAAATGTTATTTGTTTGAACTAAAGTGTGCAGCCCACTATAAATTGTAGTTGTGCAATTATTTATATATTTTTTATTAATACTGTCCGGAAATTGTTTTTTAAGAGGCTATAAAACAATCCTAATAGAGTATTGTATGTAAGTACCTAGTTATGTATTCTTAATATATTAAAATGTGTAAATCCCCCTTATTCAGACCCATTCGGTTGCCATTCTGATCAGAAAGGACGATTTCGTTAAATTTAGGCTGATGCTGCGTTTGTCGCAGAATTCATTTGCCGCGATCGTGTACCGATCGAACGCCTCATTCCAAATAGAAGTCTGAAATGAGAAAATAGGAGCCATCCTATTCAGTAGACTACTAACTCGATTTGTCTACTCGATCGGGACCGCAACCGAGCCAGGACTGAATAAAGGGGCATATCGGTATTCGGTATTAGTGCATTAATACACTACTCTGAATTCCTTGATAAACCTAGCTTACCGAGTTCACAATTTTAATCATAGACAAAATTCAAAAGTCTTATTTCTAATATTTTCAATAGTAGTTGAATTAATTGAAATAGTTACTATTTGAAGTAGTTTATTTTCAGTTTGTTTTAGTTGCGGGGCGGTAACTTTATACATACCAATATTTGATATAAGATAAATGTTAAATTAGTACAAATTAAGCGATACCATTCCGTAACGTTGTTGGTTTTGTGTTATGTTCAAACTTGGCCATTCATTTAATGTCAGGGAAATAGCGTTATTTAAAGGTTAGCCTAAAAACCGATAGTGTTTAGTTATGAAATCGTGAGTTAAGAAATAAGTCTTTTTCTATTGATGCCTTACAATATAGTTTACCATTTACCTTACGTGAAAGTGTACAGATATTATACTCATTTGCAAGTCACAATTTTCTATTATAAGTCCTACATTATTAAAATATGAAATTCGTAGAACTAACTATAAACGTCATACAAACAGGTGCGGATACAGCCTTCGAATATGAGGGTAGTCACAATTCACAGCCACAAAACTATAGCACACCAGAGTGTAGTGACGCCACGCGCAAGTTTCGTTGGATACGTATAGCAAAATAAAAAACAAACGATTACGAGTCGGAGTCTCACACGGAGGGTTCTAAAATAGCACAATACAAAAACAATAGCATTTTCACAAAATAATTTCGGGAAAAAATTAGATCCCTGGGTATGTGGATAAAAACGTGGGAAGGAAGCTATAGTTTGTCATAAAATAAGTAAAACAGGAAAGGGCGCGGAAAAATACGCTGTGCGGCCAATGATAGTGTTTCTACGCGCTATCATTTGCACTTACATATTACGTACGACTTGCATTTTTCCGGTTTATTTAAATTATTTGTTAAGCGAAATGGGCCAGATTTTTGATTTTTTCTGTAGGGAAAAAATCTCTTGCTAGATATTCTTCAGGTACTTCTCCAGGTACCAGGAGAACAAATGCTATTTTTTATCCAGGGATTTCCTATCTCTGTCCAAAATTCAATATCAAAATTCAAAAAGTTTAGTCGTGAAAAGGTAACAAACAGACAGACAGACTTACTTTCTCATTTATAATATTAATGTGAATTATTTATTTTCATGACAATAAAATTATTTTGCATAGAAATGCCAAAACTCAAGTTTCTACATGATCTACAAGATTGCAGTTGAACTACACACATGGAAATAAATAGGAAAGCAAAAAAAGGGGACAAAAGCATAAAACTGTTTTATTTGTTTTTATTGAGAATTCGATTTTGACAACCCTTAGATAATTCAAAACTATCTCTGTAGTGTGGGGCCGAGCATTAGCATGCAGTAAATAATATGCAATATATGGGGCAAAAGCCATATTTTTCTAAAATGTCCGTTGCTTACCGTGCCGCAGCCAGAAACCCGTTTTCAACTAAGTATGTGTAGCTCGGTACGTGCTCCTATGCAAATGCTACCGTATGTAGATATACCTACATTACTGACCCTCCACCATAAGGCTCTCTTCCAACAGTTACACTGAGCATATCTCCGAGACCTTTCTATACTTTGACCCTTCCATCATCTGGCTTGAGACAAACTTGGGATTCATCAGTAAACAGCAAGTGTTTAACCAGAGAAATCAAAAGTACAGAAGAGGTGTCGCGTTTATGGAAAAAATATAAGACCGGATCGACAGCTTGTGTGCGTGAAGGTAGGTATGTACATTCTCACCAGTTACCTATGTGTGAGTTGAGTGTGTAGGGAAATAAAAGACAATCAATATTCTTCGTTTTCAAATTACATCTTCTGACATAGATGGCCAGTATTCAAATTGCACGTTCTGACATAGATGCCCAGTACGTAGGTAATGATAACGTAGAACACAATAAATATTATTCAACCTTCTTTTTTATGTTGAGTGTAGGTATAAAGTTTGTAGACAGCCTGGTGATAATATCCTCTTAAATAGAGGTACTTAAATGCTATAAAAGCTTATGGTTATTTCTTCCTTGCGACTATCGGTATTGAATTGCTGAACTTTAGTGAAAAAAAGTTAGTGTTAATAAGAAAGAATGTATTGTATAATATGAAATTATTATACTTTATTAATTCAAATGTAATGGTTTTATTTAAACAACTCATTACTTATAGATATTGGTATTAATCCGCGAGAAGATGCGATTCGCAGCTCTCATCACCCCCTGGAGATATATTTCGAAGTTCCATATATTCTATGGTATGGCATGTTCAGTTCATCATGAATTCCTTGTTTGAATTGAAAATTTATGTGATGAAGATATTATTTGGCACGGCACTAATTTCGTATGATATTCTGTATCCAACGCAAATGTGCGCCTACACTTGTATACACTCCAGGGACGCCTGAGATCCCACAACTCAGACCGTAGCTGCTGATGGCTTGTATCCATCCGCCAGCGCAGAAGAGTGGGCTCCCCGAGTCACCCTATAATTAGAACACATGTCACAGGTTCATTTTTATTTTAGACGGGCTATCCGGTTTGGTTGGAAAGATACCCAGGTAGGGTCGAGCTCACGCTGTATATAGGTCGAGAGTTCGATTCCCACCCAGGACAGACAGTTATGTACATGAACAAGACTGTTTGTCAGGACAAACTGACTCAGGAATTTGGGTATAGGTATAGAAAATATAGAAATATATAAGGTATATAGAAAAAAAGGTTAGGTAGGTATATCAGTTATCTGGATTCCATAGAGCTTAGTTTAGTATTTTGACAGACAGATTGCTGTGTATGAAGAGAGTCCTAGGATATCTATTTTATGTATTTATTTTTATTATAGATAGGTACTTATAGGTTTTCTGTTGGACGTCTTGCGGCTGAGATGATGATGATGATAGGTTTCTGTTTGACTATAACTCCACCATGGTACCTAAGTGATGATGTGGCCGAAGGTGGTGAATACACAAAGCTTGCTCTCGAGTAGGTACAGCTGCCGGAACTCACCGTGATACGAGGAGAGTTCGATTTATTTATTTTATTTTTATTTAGGTATGTACCTACATAGGTTCCTACATAAAATTTCATACAATTGAAATTAAGTCCCTGACTTCTGAGCTAGGTCTAGTAAACCTGTGTTACAGAAGTCAGCACCCTCGCTATGCAATAGGATCTTAATTTATTTCATGTCCTAAATAAAATGTGTATGTGTGTGCATGTATACCTATGTGTGTGTGTGTTAGTGTATATATTATGTGTTTTGTATAGGATTACTCTATGACTTTCAGGTTGAATATAAAAAAAAATTGTTTTATAATTAGGAACGTCGAAGGTCGTGGGACGAAACCTATGATGAGCTTGAGCTTTCGGTGAAGGAAAACATCGTGGTAGGGTATTTTGTAGTAGTAACCTAATAGGTATCTAATAAAGTTAAAGCATTTTGGAATGTTGGTAAAACGGAATCTTCAAAAATTATAACGAACTGCTAACGTTAAATAAGGAGAATACTGAAAGGATTTTAACTCTTGTCCCAACGTGGCTGAAGCTTTTGCAACATTTTCATGAATCATTTCTCAGTTTCAAATTAAATTATGTTAGCGCTAGTGATACTTCAAATGGTTTGCTGTAAACAATATATTACTAAACTAAAAAAACTAAATGTTTAAGATCTTCTCTTTCAAATGTTTTTATTTGTATATCATACCTAAGTAATTGTTGTATTATTTGGGTAATTTAAGTCTAACTATCAATCACCAATCTACGAAACGATGGTGTTCGTAAAATCATAGACTGGTTTATGTTACCTACACCCCATCTCAAAGTTCTTCTGTAAAATAATAAATACTTAGGTAGGTATATAACCTATACAGAATAGCTCGATCAAACTACTTAATAATAAATACCTGCCTAAGTAAACCTTGCAACAACTTTATTGCCTTTCTAGGTACCGATTGAATATAGGTAGGTACCAATACATATATAGGGATCAAATTGACACCATCTCATATCTTAAGGCAACTGCATTAATATTCCATTGAGTTGAGCTATAACAACTTATAAAAAATAGCTTCTACTTAGGTACTTAGGTATACATGATATACGAGTATATGGTCAAAATAGTAATAGGTACCTGACATGAGTCTATTCCTTCCCCAACAGCGCACATCATACCACTGTCATATTTTGGTGCCACATACGAGCCTAGTTTTCGCGTGCAGTCATCCAATGAAACAATTTCTAATTCGCCGGCCAATAATTTCTCAGAAGTTTCCATTGTACTCAGATATTTGTAACCGTATCCATATAATGTACATTCACCTGCAACAGTTTGAAACGTAGTCATCGTCCTCAAAAACAATAAGTAACTAGGAAGTTATTAGGGGGCATATATGACCAAACAAATTGCTATATGTATAAAATCGCTAAACGTCAATAAAATCTATGACAAAATGTACTACTGCGCAAACCGGGGCACCTATTTGAGGGGGCTTCTGTTACATAATATTTTATACTGTGACTTGACTCTGTGACAAATATAGTCTGTGGTGAGAAAAAGGATGTAAAAGTAATAACAGCTAAGCACACATTATAAAATTAAGAAAAGGGTTAATTAATAATAAGATAACAGTTCTTTCTTCCTCTGTGTCCTATATTCCCTCATCAGCTTCTACCTATTATAAATATTCTGGGACAATATCCAGGACGCGAAATTGATGTCGAAATATTGTGTAAGTATTTATAAATCATTAATTAATCTCAAACGGTGAATAGAAAGGGCGCCAAGATTTTGCACCGGTTCGAAAAAATCATAGATCTGGGACTGCAGTCCATTGCCATAGAACTGATAGTGCTTCGGACTCCCAGAGCAACAACGACATGACATAGAACCATGAAATTTGGAGGAAATATTCATCCATAACATGTTTGTAACGTAGGCGTATAGGTCTAATTAGAAGGATTTTCCAAAATTCAACCCCTATGGTGGTGGTAAAATAGAGGATCGCAGGTGAAACCGCATAGCGGAACGTCCTGTATAATGTGCTATCAGTAGCAATAGGGCATTTGTGAAAAACAAATGTGTGCCTAAGTAATTTTGAGTAAAAAAACGAAGTTTACCAAAATACCTGATATACCGAACGAATTACTGGGTAATATGGTGTAGTTAAGCCACGTGACGTCATTCATATTTAGCTTTATCCGCAGCAAAGCAATGTCATGCGCCCGCGAGCGTCTGAAACCATACAACGTTCATAGTTAAGTAGATTGCTGATACGCTGAGTCGCCGACATTGATTTAATATCAATCAATGTAAAGGTTAAATTCCCGTGATACACTCTCTCTGTCTGGAAAATAAATGTTTATGATATCATCCAAGCTTTATGCTGGAATAAGAAGAATAAGGAAGGAACACCTACTTAATTACCTAATTGTTTGTTGTATTGTTAAGGTACACTCTCTCTGTCTGGAAAATAAATGTTTATGATATCATCCAAGCTTTATGCTGGAATAAGAAGAATAAGGAAGGAACACCTACTTAATTACCTAATTGTTTGTTGTATTGTTAAGGTACACTCTCTCTGTCTGGAAAATAAATGTTTATGATATCATCCAAGCTTTATGCTGGAATAAGAAGAATAAGGAAGGAACACCTACTTAATTACCTAATTGTTTGTTGTATTGTTAAGGTACACTCTCTCTGTCTGGAAAATAAATGTTTATGATATCATCCAAGCTTTATGCTGGAATAAGAAGAATAAGGAAGGAACACCTACTTAATTACCTAATTGTTTGTTGTATTGTTAAGGTTTGAAGGTATATATTATATACTAGCTTTTCGCCCGCGGCTTCGCTCGCGCAGACTTTATAAAATGTCTATAACTTTTTCCCCGTTAGCCAATTTCGACGAAACAAAGCCTATTTATTCGATAAACACCTGCGAAAATCCTTTCGATGGTTTCATAGATTAACGTGTTCAAACAGATAGACAGACAAAAAATCTAAAATGGTTTCTTTGCAATTCGACACTTCCTACATCACACACACTCCATTTCTAGTAAAAAATGTGGATAATGTAGATAAGTACACGCGGGTTCTAGATAACATTCGAAAAATAGGTATAAAAGTAATTTCCAAAAATCATTGAATGACGATTACTTTTTTGCAACATCTGTTTTTATTTAAATAAAGCCTATATTCTACTCTTTTATTAATTAATCTTAGTCTACCTGTGAAATCTAAATGAAATCTGTTCAGTAGTTCCGGAGATGTGCGTTAACAAATAATCAGACAGGCAGATAGACCGACAGAAAATAATTCTACAAATCGCTCTGTTCTCTGTAATCGGTTTACGTCTATTACTGTTCTTTAGTTACCCCCTTTCTATTTTACTATATTATTACTTTTCTTCAAAGTACGAACACACCGGATTCTACTGTTTTATTATACTTATGTATAGATAGTTTTCCGCTCCGCGGTTTCACCCGCGATCCCCTACAAAAAAATCCTTTCTTAGTACACCCCTACATAAGAAACCCCAATTCATATACACAAATTGTACCTCAGTTACCTCACTACTCCATACACCATACCATTAAAAAAATATGTTTTCCCATACACACTTTTGCACCTCTTTTCGGGTGAAAAGAGAGAGATGATAATAATAATAACCCTAATAATCTGCACTGAGCAATATTTACGCAAGATTCGCATTCCAACTTCTTTAATACGTTAATAATGTCAGTTGCATTGCACCAAGCTTTTATGTGAGTTCAACGTTTTTTGAATAAAATAGGATTGAGTTTTCAAACATGTGTCAAAATAAAATGTAATTTAAATCAAAAGCACTAAGGAGTGTTGATATCAACTTCGATGCAACTTCGATGTTTATGCAAAATTTGGACCAAGGAATCACGTTGTCCCATACAAACTTTGCCCCCGTTTTTCACCCCCTTAGGGGTAGAATTTCGGAAAATCCTTTCTTATCGGATGCCTACGTCATACAAAGAACACACCCTCCAAGTTTCAGGTCTCTACGATCAGCGGTTTAGGCTGTGCGTTAATCCGTCAGTCATTCAGGACAAAGCATTTTATATGTATTATCTATACTAATATTATAAAGCTGAAGAGTTTGTTTGTTTGTTTGAACACGCTAATCTCAGGAACTAATGGTTCGATTTGAAAAATTATTTCAGTGTTGGATAGCCCATTTATCGAGGAAGGCTATAGGCTACTTTTTATACCGAGAAAACACAAGGTCCCTCGGAAACGCGGGTGAAATCGCGCGGAAAAGCTAGTTGTAATAATAAAACAGTACTTACAAATAAATTAATTAAACAGTTTTAGTATCATCTTTATCAGGAATATGCTCAATAGAATCCATACATTGGTAGGTACAAATAAAATTATGTCCTATGTACCTTTAAACCATCATTTTAAAAATGCAAATCAAATTTTTGATAAAATATAATCCATAGAATAAATTAAATTTTAATTCGCTCAATTTAGTATGTTTTGTTTTCCAAAAAGATAAAATAAAAACCTATTTTTTCTCCAGTTGCATTGATAAACGATCGAATAAACTACAGATCTATATGTAGATTAAAAGCTATTAATATTTTATTTAAAAATCTGAAAGTTAATGTAAAAAATTTAAAAACTTTTAGAGTTATTTACAAAAGTCGGTTAAAAAAGCACGGTATTTCTCTCATTCCAAAATTTTACAAGAGCTACCTATTCAATAAATAAAATAGAATGAATAAAGTACCTACTGATCGTACAGCTCGTATATAATGACATCTGTTAGTGAAGCTCGTGGGGGTAGCTCATTATCTTGAATGCAGAAGTTGTTCAGTTGTAGGAAATACTCTTCAGTCGCATATTGCACACAATGCGCAGCTGTCAAGGCGAAATGTGGCGATAATAGGGTAGCTCCACATAAATGCTGCGAACTGCTTGAATTTCGTAGAGAAACTACATGATGTGCAGTTCCTACATGTGATGTACAAAAACGGATATTTTTATAGAGGACTGTACCCTGAATGTACCTAACTATTGAGTTTGCGTCTACAAAAATGGTTATGGGATAAATTTGCTAGTTTTAAGGTCGTTGAATGCCGTGACGAAAGTCGTGGGTTCGAAACATTCAAAGTGATTGAGCTTTCCGACAAGGAAGCCAAAATACGGTAGTAGGGTACAATATTCTATAGTACCTACCTACCTACCCGCGCTTGGCTAGGTTTTCCCTCAAGTGGAAAATCTGTTGCCCAACGCTGTATTCCGACAGCTGCTCTTGATTTGTATGCTAACTACTGTAAGTCACATCATCACTCTCCATGGTGAGATTGTGCTCAAACACAAGGCCTATTACATTTATGAGTATTTCGCCAGAGGTTGTGCCAATTCCTATAAATACATATAAATGTCTAATATAAGTTGTAAATGCAAACATGATAGTAGGATAGTAGTGTTTGCTAACATAACTTTTTTACACTCAGATTACGGTTCTGCACATATACTTAGCTAAGACATTTTATATGATCAACAGACTGAAATGGTTTAACTCTCAGAGTAGGTACACCTATCTCAGAATAATGAAGAGATTCTTAGACTGTTGAAGGTGTCAGATTGGCAATTAAACTTGTAGATGTGGCAAAAAAACTGCTGTGGGACACTTTTATAAAAGGTGTTATACAGGTATCAGGGATTTCCACAAGCTTTTCATCATTAAAATATATAGGAATATCCACAGCTGAAATGAAAATATTAATACAAAAAGCGATATAAAATATGGTTCTTGCCTCCGTCTTGCTAATTATAGTCCCGAGAGCTGATATACTTTTTTGGGTAGGTATTTGAGGCAAGCTGAAAACTTTTATTTTTTATTTTTTTACTTTGTATAGGCTTGTGTTTGACCACAATCTCACCATGGTAGGTGATGATGTGGCCGAAGGTGGTAAGCACACAAAGCCTAGAAGGATCTGGCTCTCAAGTGCAGCTGCCGGAACACACCAATAGGTGTTTGGCGACAGATTTTCAACTTGAGGGTGGTAGCCAGCCAGGCGGGTACTACAAAGTACCCTACCACCGTGCTATGGTTTCCTCACGATGTTTTCCTTCACCGAAAGCTCAAGCTCATTGTAGGATTCGAACCCACGACCTTCGCCGCGGCGTCCGACGTCACTACCAATAATTCTCCTATAATACATATGTACAGAACTGCAGACCTGGCTGAAGAGTAGCGGGGCTAAAGCAACTCTTATATTTTCAAAGAAGAGATTTTTTTTTGCAATAGCCAGATGCTTACTATTATAATACTTACGGTGGGACACCACACTGCTATACCTACTGGGTGGATAAATTCAAGATGGCATGTATGAAAAAAAAATGGTTTTAGTGATTTTAAAGTTGGTTCCATAGGTTTGTAAAATATGCTATCTCGAAATATCCACTCAGTATGTTTATATAAATAAATAAATAAATATTCTGGGACATTATTCCTCACACACGGCCATCTGACCCCAAACTAAGCAGAGCTTGTGCTATGGAAGCCAGATAACTGATATACTACATATACTACTTTTCTTTTGTAAATACATACATATATAGATAATTACACCCAGACACAGGACAAACAGACATGTTCATGCACACAAATGTTTGTCCTGAGTGGGAATCGAATCCACGACCTGCGGCGTGATAGATAGGGTATCTTACCGACCACGCCAACCGGCCCGTCACTATACACATTGGTGTACTTACTTAAGTACACCAATGCTTGAAAAAACTATTAAGTAATCTGTGCCAATGCATCCAATACAATTTTACATTTAAAACAAAACATAAAATAAAGGGTTTTTACCGCAGTCTACTTCTGTTCCACCGACCACTCTTTTAACTCTTCGACACTCAACAAAAAAAAACACATTTAAAATCACAACAATTGCAGAAAATCCTGTAATTTTTTTAATATACATTTTAACACGATCGATAATATTGTTATCAGTAAAAGGAATTATTAAAAATATTTATGAACAATTTCATAAAATTTAAAATTGATAACCAAGTACGAACAAGGCTTCCATGCAAAGGGACTCGTACCTATTTATAAAACATTAATAATTAAAAAATAAACTTGTCGATCTGGATCACCGCAAAAAGGCGCGAAAAATAACATGATAGGAGATCAAGCCGGTTACATATCGGCAAGGATATAATATTATGTATTCTGGAAAGCGGGAGTGGAAAGGACGCCGAACAACACGGTGCAACATGCATGCTTGCGTCTTGGAGGTGTTCGAGTAACCAGATTGGCTTCGCCCCAATCGGAGACTGACTGTAAGGTCTCGTTCAAGTACTCGACCATGGCCTCTGTCAACAACTGGATCGTCACTGGTCGTTCGCGCTCTGAAGATATAGGTAGATATCCTTCCGCAACAGTGCTGTCGCCTGAGTGCCCAAAGCTTCAGCAGGTCATTGTTATGTAGCAGAAAAAGGTTCTAAGATTGTAGACAGAACTGATCCCTGTGAAACTCGGGTAGGTACTTATTGATTGTCAGAAAGTAAGACAAGCACTCGTCTATTGACCGTTTACCTAGGAAATCTGAAATCAAGCACAAGGGGCATCAAAAATAAATCTTTGACTACGGGGGTGAGATAATAATCTTTTACTAATGGACTAACACAAATAATCAAACTTGCTTGATCAAAATGTATTCCGTTTTTTTTATCGTGATTTCAGATTTCAAACTGGAGCAAACTCTTTTCAGTATTTATAGGTATATTTTTTGTTCACAGTCGGGTAACTGTGTGACAATCAATAAATATTTTTCTTTCTTCTTTCTATCAGCTAATTGGTTTCCAAAGTACGAGCTCGGCTTAGTTTAGATTGTCGTGTGTGAAGAATGCTCCAGGATATTTATTAAAACAAATTCTCAATTATTTCATAGAATACGCAGTGACCGCGCAACGGTAGATATGCCGAAAATGATTGTATTCCGTCTAGATTGACTTCAACGAAATCGGACTTACCAATTGTTCTACGAGAAACACTGATTAGTTGCTATTGTAAACGTATTTAGTTGTTATGGTACGTTTAAAAGTAAACCGATCTAAACGTTACTTATTATATAACATTAGTAAGTAAAATTCAAAATATACTAATATTTTTATTTTCTTATGACTTACCTAGTTAAGAAGGACAATTAAATATCAATTCCTGAATGCTTAGCTAGCGATTGAAAAAATAACTCTTTATCATTAAAAAGGGTTTTTTTTGGCAAATCATTTGCCAAGAACGGACGGAACCCCAAAATATAGGTGTATCTTATGTGGAAAATCGTGACGAAATACATAATTGTATATGTTTATACAAGTGTTAATGTGCGCATGAACATAGGCAGGTAGGTACTTAAGTGGCATAGTAACGTGTATAGTGTCATTAAATATATACATATTATAATATATACCAAGTAGGTACTTATTTGTAAAAACAGACATATTATTTAAAAGGTTCCCTTTCTAAGATGATTAAGGATAATAATGTTTTATATATAAAACATTTTTGATTGAGCAAGCTTGAACTTTATTATGAAAAGATTGAAATAATCTATATTCGTAAGAAAGTAAGAAAGAGTTACATAGACTGTGATATTTATTTATTTATTTGCAATACTAACATTATGCTTACATTTATTCATTAGAAAATGTTATTGGTTTTATTTTACTCGTAAACATAACAATTAAAAGTATTGACATCATTCTTAGATATACTTACCGACTATTTAATTTTAACATTAATCAATAAAGTATATAAAAATAAAAATTCAAATCTCTAACTAAAATATAAATGCTATCAAATAATGAGTTAAAAAAAAGAAAACAAAATCAGTTATTAGGTACTACGTAGTATTCTTTATGATCATTACACGATGGAGTCAGCATTTTCTTTTTAAAAATAGTAATTGAGTCGCAAAAAATATCATGGTCTGGCTAGCTTTGTTATTTTGTTTCGAGGATAGTTATAAGGACAGATAGACCAATTTGTTGTAATATGTTACTGCAATCATATTTACTGTTCACTACACAATATAAAAAGATCTGGTCAAGGTTTACACGTCGTTGCTGAAGCGATTAAATCTTAAATTACATAAGTCTTTGATTGTATGGGCACCTGTGTGAAATTTCAGAACTAAAAATAGTGAGATGCCTGGTGAAAGAACGTTGTATGGTTTCTATACGCTGAGAAGAATTTGTATATTGGGGATACCATACAGGACATGTGAATTCAAGATGACTTCTAACTAAACAGTTGAATAAAATAATCTTACGTGCACAACGAAATTACTTAATATTCCGTTTTAAGAAACCAAACATTTTCGCACCTTTCTTGACAATGCTATCAATATGAGCATGGAAATCTAATTTCTTGTCCAGAATAACACCAAGATCACGGATTTCATTGACTGTTGATAAAGAAGTACTTTGCAGCTTGTAGTTATATTGGATGGGATTTTTTTTCTAGAGTAATTCATTACGTGACATTTATTTACATTGAGAATCCTATGGTTTTCGTTACACCATTGCCAAATTCTATTAAGATCATCCTGTATAAATTCACAATCTGCTGTAGAATTGATTGTACGGTATATTTTTAAGTCATCAGCAAATAACAAAAAAATACAGTTTTGTATAACTAATCCCACGTCATTAATTAACAAGATTGGCCCAAGAATTGACCCTTGAGGTACCCCAGAAGTAGCATAATAAACATTTGTCACTATAAATTGAGATCTGTTCTCTGACTTGAACCAATCCAAAAGTGAGCCATGAATGCCACATGATTGGAGCTTTTGAATAAGTATTGAGTGATCAACTTTGTCGAAGGCATTTTTAAAATCAGTATATATTGCATGACTTTCGTTTCCCTTGTCCATATCCCTGGATATGTCAGAAATAAATGAAACTAAGTTTATTTTGACTGACCGTCTGTTACAAAAACCATGTTGATTAGTGCAAATAGTGTTTTTTATATGTCGTGAAAGTATGGGAGCTAAAATTGTTTCAAAATTCTTTACAAAGCATGATAAGATTGAGATTGGCCTATAGTTTTCAATATAACAGATATTGCCCATTCCAGTGGAAAAACTCCAGTTATCAACGAACGATTAAATATTATTGTCAGGGGATAAGCAAGCTCAAAACTACACCGCTTAATGAATATTGGATGAATACCATCAGGCCCACTACCCTTATAAATATTAATTTTATTGAGTGTTTTAAAAACCTCTTTTTCAGTAAAAGAAATGCTACCTAAACAGTTATTCATGTTGATCAGACTTGTAAAATTAAAATTACTGGGTCTGTAATTAGTAAACAGAAGAAAATTGAGCTGCAAACAAATTAGCTATTTCAGATCCAGTACTAGTAACGGTGTCATTCATGTGCATTTTAGCAGGTAACGTAGATTTATTTTTTCTTTTGTCTAGAAAGCTTTAGGATTTCTTCTAATATTAGACTTTGATTGTATTCACTCAGACATTTGTCGTGTAATTTATAATATCTTTCACGTATTACGTATTTCAAATTCTATTTTATCCCGAGGGTTCATATACTTACGATATCTTATTCTCAATTTGTGTTTTTCACGAAGTAAACTAATGAGGGATTTTTTAAACCATACAGGTTTTGGTACATGTTTGTTAATAATTGTCATAAGAGTATTATAAAATGCTGAAACAATATAGTTAACGTTCAAATTACAATCTAAAATTTCGTGCCAACGAGTTTCTTTCAGTTCAGCCTTAATAAGAGCAAAGTTCGCATTAAAATAATTGTAATCATCCCTACATTTAGGTGATAAGAACTCCAAATTATTATTACAAAAATTAACAGTAAGTAACAATTGAGGATGATGAATATCTAATTGTGATTACAATTCGAGTGGTTTAGTAACATTAACATCTGTAATATTTGTCAAAATCAAATCCAACATATACATTATTATACTGATTTAGGTTGTTATATGACATAAAGTCCGTTAAGCAATATCCCAAAGGATTATTATAGTTAGATGGAATTGTGTAGTTACTATCGTTACTCGAGGTCCATGTGATAGAACTGATTAAAATCTCCCAAAATAATAATATCATCTACACTGTTTATATTTGCATTAGAATTATTAGTGAATTTAGTTAAAGAATCCAATTTGGCGGGGGGAGGTAGGTAAACAGCACAGATAGCAATGTTTTTAGTAGTATTATTTAATTTATCTGTTACACTAACCCATAGATCCTCATATTCACTTTCCCATATTAGTATGGATATAAAATTCTCGTGTCATAGTGTGTCTGCAAACTCCTCCGAAACGGCTCGACCGATTCTTATGATTTTTTTGTGTATATTCGGTAGGTGTGAGAATCGGTCGTATGTTATTTTTTTATATACCGCTAAGCGGGTGAAACCGCGGGGGACAGCTAGTCTATATAATATAAAAATGAATCCCAATTTCCCTTGGTTCCGCCATAACTTGAGAACGACTTTACCGATTTCATTTATCTTTTTTTTTTAACCTTTTCTAATACTTTGTAGAAGTTTCTTACGGAAAAAAATAAGAAAATTGCGCAGAAAATTGGAAAATTCGGGAAAAATTGAAAGTATGGGACACTGATATTTTTGCGTTAGATAGGCAGTTTATTGAGGAATATAGACTATTTTTTATGTTGAAAACGCAGGTGAAACCGCGGAGGACAGCTAGTAAATAATAATGTCAAAGTAGATCCCATTGTAAATGTTGTTCAGCATGACGAACCAAAGGTTTCCTAAGGTTTAAAAATATGAGATATTTCATAGCCGGTATAGTAGACAGTTGAAGGTAAATTTTTAAACCATGACAACTTCACTACTTTGACTTTCATTTCCTAGGTCTTAAATTGAATAAAATGCTTTGATTATGACTCATTATCCTATGAGGCACTAGTAAGTTTAGACTTTGCTGTTACCACCTGTCGCAGGTGACTCAATAATGGCTGGTTATCTTTAAACCTACTAATTAATTTATTCTGTGAGATACTTACCAACTATTTTAGACTATAGTTCTAGCTATCTGCTGTGGTAACTCATTAGACATCTGCGGTCTATAGTAAATGTTTTGTTTTAACGAGACCTAAACTCGCACATTTACCGCGTAAATAGTACTACCTGCATTTAGTACTTAGCGTAAAATAACAACTAGGTAACGAAGAGTAAAGATAAAGTGTAACAAATTTGTTTCACTCTATGTTGAATGCGCTTAAAATAGCCTGTCTATAATTATTTAATGTTATTGTTGTGGCTTGCATTTGATGCCAAAACGAAGCGACAACAGACAGGTGGGAGCGGGCAGCGGGCAAGCAACGAGGTTTATGTAACGCGAGGGCGCGAACGGTACGCGGCGGCAGTGCTCTGCCGACCGTCGGGGCACACCGCGACATGGACCGGGCGAGCGGGAGCCCGCCGCCCAGCCCACCCGCCGCCGCCGGCACGCACACCGGCTTCGGCGCTTTCTGCAGCGCTATATCTGACACCATCTCGGTATGTACGGCCATTATAAAAACAGCAGGTCTCTTTCTATGCGTACAACAGTACATACTCACATACAATTCTTTACGACCCGCCCGCGCCGTCCAAAATGCATTCTGGCATCGGCACCCGTATCATCTGTGCCTGTACGTACACTCGATGCGTTCTTGATAAATAAGTTATTCTTAATCGCCGATAATTTGACTGTCGCGTAGCCGTCTATTTCGGAGTGCACGTGTTTCTCGAGGTCGAGGAGCGAGGTCTTTGCGTCCATCCGCCTCCCGAGTGTGGCCACAAGTCACCGAGGGAATAAAAAATATAAACAAGTTTATTATTAGAGTGCTCGTTGAGGCCGGGTCGCACGCTCGTGATTTTTCTGATGGCTGCGATCTACCGAAATACCCTCGCATTTAACACTCGTCCGACGCGCGATGCACAAAGGCACGCCGCGCGCGACATCGCACTTGGGCTAGCTCAGCAAGCCGGCCTCCACACCGCGCACCGCATGCATCGGGCACCTACCGGCTAACGCTACCACTGTTACCACGTGAACGTTGTCATCGTCCACGCGTTCGCCGCGCTATCGCCGCCCGCCCCGTCGCGTCCGGTTCGCGTCATCGGTCTTCGGCCACGCATTCTTTGTCACCTATTTACCTACCCACTTCAAACATAGGTACTACCATCCGTGAACACCTTCATGGATCTTTTCTATTAACGCCGGTGCACATTAGTGAAGTTTCCTGCATAGTGCGCTTTTTAACGTATCAATTAATTAATTAACAGAA
Source organism: Tetheella fluctuosa (assembly GCA_951216915.1). NCBI lineage: Eukaryota > Metazoa > Arthropoda > Insecta > Lepidoptera > Drepanidae > Tetheella > Tetheella fluctuosa. The sequence continues at coordinate 7,018,531 of OX578227.1, read as the reverse complement.
TATTTACAATTTAAATGATTAAGGTTTTTTTTATTAAGTAACTAAAAATATTTACAATAAAATTAAATAACACTATTTTTGAATAAATAGCTAATCTTAGTCATAACTTTACAGCAAATTATCATGAATAATACCTACGCGACTTTCATGTGAAGTTAAGTTTTGCAGTTAGTGAGGTAGGTATAATTATTTTGTTAAAATATTTGAAATGTTTGGACACTTTGCAAACGTCTATCGTAGCATTAGCCCACTATAATCCTCCCACTTTACTTAATTTTTAACCCAAAAAATAAGGAATGCTGCTGCGCAACTACTGACAGATAACCTTAGATACCTACTACAGTATAATATTGGAAAACAAGAATAATAGATAAATTGATGAAAAATATATTGTTTTGTTCTTCTATATCGGCAATGCAAGTTCAACGACCCTTTATAAATCTTGCGATTCTCACCACGTCGAATTTTCACGGGAACGTGGTTTTCAATATCATTCATACATTATGATATTAATAATAGCTTCTGCCCGCGACTTGGTCCGCGTGGAAGTCGGAAAGCACAAATACCACCGTATATACACATTACACTGAGCGTAGTGACGCACCAAATTACTTGAATTATGTCAATATGCTCTGCTGGTTTAGTAAAAACACAGGTAACAATCCAGCATTACCAGATCGTACTTTTCATGACCCAACCGTACCAAAAGACCGTGCCTTTTGTCGCAGCTCTTTACGTATTGGTATTATTTAGTATATATACATTATTCCTATGTATGTGTGTGATACAAGCGTCTCTCTTTTATCTAGGTATTTATTTATGAACAACAAACACCTACGCTTACATACAAATATACACTAACATAATAATAAAACAGTTTAAATGATGCCTGTAAGTACAGGTTGCTACTACATGCAAAAGTGGATTATACTTAAAATTAATTATTTCAATTTATGTATGCTATGGGTCCTTGCTATTCGGATGAAGGAAAGCTTGAAATTATATATTTAAAAAAACATGGCAAAAACTAAATACACAGAAAAATCTAAACTAATTTATTTTGAAGATGAAGAACAAGATTGAAGTAAAATTATCATGCAAAAAGTCGGCTAAAAACATAACATAACGCTTTTGACCACTTGTCTGAGTTCATAGAAAGAGCATTTTCAGTTTTTCTCTAATTTTCCCGAAAACTTCCCGATTTTTATTTCTCAAATAACCTTATTCAGACTAATACGAACAATTTAAAAGAAAAAATGCCATATCGGTTTAGCCGTTGTCAACTTTAGTGATGCGATTACCAACGAACAGTATTTTATTTTTATTTGTATAGATTATTGTACAAGTTTCGTCAAGTGCTGCACGTGCTAATACCTTATTATTGGTTCTTGACATTTTTTATTATAAGAAAAAGAAACACTTGCTACTGTTAATACTGATAAACATAAATCCGTTCAGATAATGACTTCTCAGCATATCGCGAAGTACATAACATGTATAGGAAAGTGTTGGAATTGACACTGTACCTTACGTGTAGGTAATCTTCAAAAAGGTAACAAACCTATTTGAAAATAATCTATCGTCAAGGCTCTCAAGGCAATCCTTGCAAAATTCCCTGAGAAGTATGATATGCAAAAATCAAAACATTGTATTCAAAATCCTACTGTAAAAGATTAAATTCGAGGCGATGTAGATGATAGTTTAGTGACGTCGGATACCGCGACGAAGATCGTGGGTTCGAATCCTACAATTAGCTTGATTGAGCTTTTAGTGAAGAAAATCATTAGAAGAAAACCATAGCACGGTGTGGTGAAGTACTTTATAATTGTACTTTATAGTATAATTAACTAGCTTCCGCCCCTCGGTTTCACCCGTGGTCCCGAGGGTTCTTATGTTTTCCCGGGATAAAAAGTAGCCTATGTGCTATTCCAGACTATAATCTATCTCTGTGCCAAATTTCATGCAAGTCTGTTCACCCCTTCTGCCGTGATTGAGTAACAAACATCCATCCATCCATCCAAACTTTCGCATTTATAATATTAATAAGTAGGATTAATAAATTGTGCGATTTTTTTTTCAATACAACGTTATAAGATCGCGTAATATTCTTTGACATCGTTGTTTTTTGCTACAGTCAAAAAGTCGTTGAACAAAAGTAGCACCAATAAAATTGGTGTAAGTAAACCAATTGAGGTAAAAGTAAGAAGTAAAAGGGCTGTAAAATACGGACTGAGACTGACAGACAGAACGAAAAAGTCCTGTTTTTTACCAATTGTCTACGGAACCCTAAAAAGAAGATAAATAAAGATAAACGCGACAAAAATATAATTTATTTCTCAATTCTTTGATGTGTAGGTTAAATTTCCATAGATAGTGTTGTGGAATATATAAATTTAGGTACCATTAAAAAACTGAATAACTATTGCCACAAAAAATTATTCAAAGTGCCTAGTAAGAAAACGAGATAATGTGTAAGTTTGGTATACTTAGTTCTTTTAAATGATACAGCAAATATTGCGTAGGATTTTGTTGTATTGAAACGGATCCAAATTCGTCGCGAGTAAAGAAGCTATGGTTGTTAAACTAAAGAAGAATTTGACTGCCAATGCTAAGCAGTTTGTGCAGTGTCGTTTTAGAGAAAAGCAATTGAATAGTGGACATCTGCAGTCACATGGTTTTTTGGGATTAATTATAAATAGAAAATAGAGAACACAATCGGAGAACTCGGCCACTGCTCCTGCTATTTCGGATCGGAACTAGTCCCGGAATCAAGAACACGGTCAGCTTTTCGGAAACTTGTGTAATTATGAATTCATACTGTCATTGGGTTCAAATGTTTAAGAACATACGTGTCGGATTACAGCGATTCAAATATTTTGTAAGTCTTTTAATATTTTATGCTATAATTATCATAAATTATACACTTTATTCGAATGTCGTATGCACTGCAACAGCTGTTTTTATTTCATTAGATATATTGGCCACAGCTGTGCTAGAGACTCGCGTGTCTATACAGTCGCACGTGATTCCTAGATCACACACTCAAAATAACTCACTATTTATTTATCAATATCTACACGTTTGTAAATACCTACTTCGTTCTTTATAAGCGTTTTAGGGTTTTATATAGTCAAATGGCAAATCACTTTAAATAATACTTCCAATGAAAATTAGTTTGAATGTTTGCGAAAAAAAATTCGGTAATACACTACATTGAGTGCCGGTCGCAGAAATAAATTTATTTTTCAGTCTTTGAGAAATACTATGAAATAGACTTGTTTTTGTTGGCGATAAAATGAACTATGCGCAAGCTGTGGCACCATGTGAGCCGTGTGCGTGATCTGACTCGCACTTGGCTTTTTAGAGCTAATATGTAGAGTCACATCACTTGTAAGTTTTTACCTGGGCAAACCTAGTCTAATTATCTCTTTTCGGAACGCTTTTTTATGTAGGTAGATAATCACACCAATCTTTTTGAAATTCATTTATGTACGGTTTTATACAAAACAACCACTAAAAAGAAAAACAATCAAAAATCATTTATTAAATATTACTGTTAAATCCCTGCTTTTCATGATTATTTTTTAAGTATTTATGCTTATTATAAATAAAAAATAATTATCAAAAGTACTTAAGTTACTACAAACTAAACTTAATGTAAAAACTAAAAATTTTGTTCAATGGAAAATTTTAATGATATGGAATCCAGATTAGTACCTAAGATAACCATGGAACATGAAACTAATATCTAGCTTTAATATCTATAATTTCGACATTGTCTGTGTCTATTGGATTACAAATATCCAGGAATAAAAATATTAATAAAATGCGCTCATTCATTTAGCAGGTGGTAAACCGTCAATAAACTCTGTTGCTCGTGCACTAATATATTGCCGCCACACTCGCATGACGGCGCGGCGGCGGGTTATCACCGCATCTGTCAAAATATAAATATTCTACTCTGCTTGCTCGTTAATTTAATTCAAGTAGGTACTTTTATTTTAAACTAGCTTTTCCGCGTGGTTTCACCCGCGTTCCCGAAGGATCTTGTGTTTTCTCGGGATAAAATAACTTTGGATGAATAACTAACATTTTGTGTATTATTGATCGTTTCCCGGTACATTCTTGACAGAGTAGTACATTAGGATCACGGATGTAAATCTTTTTTTTACCTCCGTGATTAGGATATAACAAATTTAATTATTTGTCAAGTAAGTCAAACAACCTGTTTCTTGATTTTCTTTTTGTTTACGTTTAATAGATAGGGGATCTTTTTAGGGTTCCGTACCCAAAGGGTAACAACGGGCCCCTATTACTAAGACTTCGCTGTCTGTCCGTCTGGCGTCCTTCTGTTTGTCACCAGGCTGTATCTCAAGAACCGCGATAGCTAGACAGTTGAAATTTTCACAAATTATGTATTTCTGGTGCCGCTATATCAACAAATACTTAAAACAAAATAAAATAAATATTTAAGGGGGACTCCCATACAACAAACGCGATTTTTTTGCCTTTTATTTGGGTACAACCTATATGGTAGTTCCCGTAGACCTAGAATCACGAAATTTGGCAAAGAGCAAGGTCTTACAGCACAAATAAAGGAAAAATTCCAAAAAATAAAAAAGTTGAAAATTAAACTGTGTCCCCATACATACATAGAACGCCAATTAATAAAGACCTCTGAGTTGTATCGGCGCTTATACAATTTAGAGGTCTAGCTTAATTGGCACCACCTCAAATAAGGTAAATAAATAAAATTGTGCATTTCCCGTGATGGATTAACGATGAACGAAGTTTGTACGGAAGCCTCGGTGCGCGAGTCCGACTCGCACTTGGCCGGTTTTTTTATTATAATCACATCAGACTACTGAGTTTTGAGCGTAGGCCGTTTAGTACAAATCTTAGGGACATGAAATAAAAGCGTATGCTTTTTGGGCCGATTGGGGACATTTAACGGCAGAAAATACGATAAGTGGTCTGGAATGGTTACAACACCATTACATTGTTCTATTCCTTTAGTTGAACCAAAATTTCAAAATTTAAAATCGAAAATGTTGGACCATTATAGCTCACTATTTGTTTCGGTAAAACAAACACTAGCAAATGTTTTACGTAGCTTATGAATAACTATCTCCACTGTTGTGATGTTCATTGTATAGCCTCAATCCATGTTGATGAAGCATCCATTAAAAAAACTAGAAACTACCCGTTAATTTGGTCCTTAAGAAATCGTAAGTGTCCAAGGCTGGCTGACTGTGTCACGGCCAAGAGGGCGGCGCGGCGGGTTGCCCACCGCCCGCATAAACCGCACACAACTTACATTGTTTCTCCACCGCTTCATCTATACCTGGCCACCTACCACACATAGCTACGAGCTAAGCTCTTACTTTAGACAATTCCCATAAGGGGAACATGTAATTCTTGCAAAACTCTAGCTTGACATGAATTAGGTAAGTATATCGATGGGTTTATCCCATCCTCGTCGCCACTGACAAATAATCAAACAATGTGTGCCCGCCTACCCCACAATCAATATTATATTTCTAACCTAGTAGATACTAACTAACATAATGTTTTCGCCGGAGTGTGACTTTATTTACTGATTATGTTCTTTCCAGGGTATGGCGACTACATCGAGGAGTAGAAGAAAAGTGAGTGAATCTTTTTATAGAATACTTACCTATATTAAAGATGACTTTTTTATTTATCTTACCAACATTTTTTTTTTTAGGGAAAACAAACAATTACACATGCATATTAGTTTGTAGGTCTTATATCTAAATACAATAGGTATATGTACATGTGCAACTCACTACGTTATCCACATATTGAATGAAAATTTTAATGTCGTATTTGTATCGTTGGTATATCGTTTCGTAAACTTGTGCATTGTACTGGTGCATTCCGGCAGTCGCATTTGATAGCTATTTGCCTTATATATACCTATCGTTGTAAAGGTCAGCAACACACTGGCAATCCCCGTGATAACGTAATGTCTATAGGCCACGCTGGCCATACCATCAGGTGGACCGTCTGCCTTTTGTCCGCCTTCTGACAGAAAAAAAACTCAGTAGTAAACAAAAGGTCGGTAGAGTCAATACATGGGCCGTGCAAATATCCTTCATTCGGTCGTGGAGGAAAGCCGCCAACGACTTGTCATGACTTGTATCTGCAACTGAGAGTACACTGGCTCCGATTGGGGTCGACTAAACCTAGCCCATTTCAACCTCGCACAAGCTTGCGCGTTTACTGTTAAGAAATTCCCATTTGCTGTGGCTCTCAATTTCAGAGCACGTCCGTCAACATCGCGCGCGATCGGGAAAACATTTCTAAAGGCGTTCAGTTCCGTAGTCACTTAGAAGATAAGGTTAAACTGGCACCCAAAAGGCTGGGTGTGCTCAATAGACCGAAGCGGTACTTCACATCGGAGCAACTACTGCAACTTTACAAATCAATAAAAAAATAAGAGCATTTGAAAAACTGAAACAATATTGAACACGTTTTAGATCTGATGTTCTATTCAAATGTTAAAGACCTCCTGGGTGACTAAACAGGGTATTTCATTGATTTTATGTTGCTCCTGCATGCTGAAAAATTGTAACGACAAAGTAATTTATATTCCAAAAAATATTTACCTTCAGCAACGGAACAAACAAAGGTACAATAAATAACAAGAAAGTAATAAAATTCACTGTACCTACATACCTAAAATGTATTGTTATTCAAATCAATAAATTGTTAGTGCATAAATCAGCCTATATTGGCTATTTATTCACTAATTCGAAATTGGTTTGGGAAAATAGATCTGAAAACATAACCCAATATTATGTGGCAGACATGCTTCTTGACATTATTATAACATCGTTCTTTTTGGAATGGAAGGAAACTTGTAAGATCTGGCATAATTTGTTTTCGTAAATTCGTATGGTTGGCCGTTACAACAATTCAAAGTTCGTAAAGGCATTCGTCTTTTCGTGATGTGCCACAGTTGAAATGTTTGGAATCCTTCAGCGTCCCGCACCCTGTCGGATGACGAGACGAGCTTGGTAAATATGCAATGTATGTTTGTGAACATTTCACAACTGTAATTTCAAACATTCCGAGTCCACTCATTCGTATTTGGTCATTTATTTGAGTCTCCGTGCTTGGGCTAGTCCATAGAGCGTTGTGTTACCTATTTAGGTAATAAGAAATACTATTTCTTACTCTGTGATAATAGGTAGGTACTTGCGTGATTCTCATCCACATATCCATGAGCAGCCTCGATAGTCCGCACAATGATTCAGTCCGACGTTACTATTGGGCACCATATGGAATGAGCTCTCTAGTACGGCTTTTCCTCAGCGCTACGATAAGGGGTTCTTCTAGAAAAATTTACAATATTAAGCGCAATTTTTGTTTTAAAAAAATAATTTTAAAAAATAAGTTGGTAATTTTAAAATGGATATAATATCTACGTAATTATTTGTAATTTACTTGCAATGCTAAGAACAAAGTCAATTTGTTTATATTGATGACAATATAAACAACTTTCACTATGGGACCAAACCTGAAATCCCGAAAAATAAAACAAAATTTATACGTGCGTGATTCTGAAATGATATTAGAAAAAATCAAAATTAAAGCTCTAGTTAGATTTTTTTTGAAAATAAATAGTGAACCGATCAAAACAATCATTCTTTCTCAAAATCGTGATGTTACAGATACAAGTGAAGCCTATAGATAGAATTTAGCTATTCTTTTACCAATATGCAATTTCGTACGTTATCATTGTGGAATTCGATCTTAGGCACAATTTTATCTTTACTAATCATCGAATAAATAATAATTTGCTTGTTTTCTTTGTGGATGTTTGCTAAACAATTAAGCTGGTTGATTTAAGATGATCTTTGCAGACTTTGTCTTCCGTATGAACGGAATCTCTTCATCTTTACAACCGCCGATACATCACGATTCGGTTTATTTAGATAACTCCCAAAAGTTGGTATGTCACAGTTTTTTCAAAGCGGGAGGTGTTTACTGGCCACGTTTCGAGTTGACGGCGTGCCAAGCGCTATTTCTATGCGCACTTCAAGCGGTCTCTATTTAGCCGTTGCTTCGTCCTGTGGTTTTGATAACGATTCCTTCAACAATAGTGTAACTTTTAAATAATACATACATTATGTATAATAATAACATAATATTTACCAAATTCCAAATTCAGCACCATTATCAAGTACCAGATTCCAAGTAAATAATTTGTAAAGTGCTTAGTTATACGAAATATACGAACAAATGGGCTAATTTTATGAGCGTTAGAAATAACAGGATCTTCCGAAGAGCATTCCTGTTGTTAATTTAGTTAGCGGGACCCAATTGCAAATTATAAAACGAAAGAAAATCAATAGGTTCCGCTTGCAACTAAACTTATTACGTAGGTATTTAACTTAGGCTTTCAGCTCATAATATAGTCTACTAGCTGTCCCCCGCGCATCGGTTAAAAAAATAGATGTTGACCGATATTAGACTAGCTGTCTCCCACGGTTTACTCGCGTAGCGGTTAAAAAAAATAGATGTTGACCGATTCTTAGACCTACCCTATATGCACACAAAATTTCACCAAAATCGGTCGAGCCGTTTCGGAGGAGTATGGTAACTAACATTGTGACACGAGAATTTTATATATTAGACTAGCTGTCCACCGGGGTTTCACTTACGTAGCGGTTTGAAATCTACATTTACGATTTGGCATAGTTTGTAAACCGATGTGTACCTAGTAGAAGGAATTGGCACCGATCTACGGTGATCACACAAAAGATATGTCAAGGTCTCTACATTAATATTTCTTATTAATTTCACTATCTACAGATACTTTTAAATAAGACATTTAATCAATTACTATAAGGCCATGATGTACTGGCATTTAAAAATATGTCATTAATTTGCTGGCTGCCACAACGCAATATTCGTGCTCTGAAATTTGTAAATGAACATTATTTTACTAAGTAGGTTTTCTTTGAGAAAGATTGCAGTTGCGACTGCTCTTACTGCTAGGCTAGAATACGTATTAGTGAGAAGCAGGCCCAAATACAGCTACAACGCATTTTGAATGACTCTGATAATAGGAAATTGGTAACATTTATTTTTTAATCAACACCTCTTTATTAGGTAAAATTTTGTGGCTTTTAATCATAATAAATAACTTCGTAGTGGCGTAGCTAAGCTACCAATGTGTCAGCCCGGGGTGGACGGGTCACCCCCAACGCACTTTTTTAGTCTACATAATATATTATCTACTAGAATTCAAGTTTTCATTTTGCTATGGCAGAATTTCGCAACCGTATATAAGATCAATGTTGTTTGCTGATTAATAGAAACAAAGAAAAAACATTTCCTTTGGATTCACATTAGTCACACATTTGGGATTTGATAAATACCACTATGAATTCAGGATTTGTTCTATCTTAGTTGTAATGACTCTCACACACATCTATTTCTTACTGCACATACCTTCTTTAAATAAGTAATGAGTACGAAGTTGATCGGTTGTCTTATGCCGTTTTTTATCAAGACTATACTCTTCCATCTATAGATGGACCTATGTTTGGTCAGTGATTGACAGTATAAGTATCTATATGAGCATAATGCAAGCCGCCAAATCCATGAGGATTTATCCACCTTTAAAAAAAAATAAAGGTATTTCTGATGGGTTTTATTCTAAAATTATAGACCGGACTCATTGTAAATTCGGTAACTTACAGTAAGTTAAATTTCGTGCATATACCTATCTAGACATAGGTACCTTTTAACACTTACTAGATAAGTACGCTTTATTGATCATACAATATTCCGATAAAACGTGTGACAAGATTGATAACACTAGCAAATTGATAAAAAAAAATTGTATCATCGAACATTATTGTCTTACATTCATTGTTGATAAACACTGCACGTTATTGGTGTAGTACTTATATTTTGCTGTGAATAGGTTGTATAGTAGAGTGTATGTCTGATAACGCTGATGTTTTTGGTTCACAGCAAGAAGATGAGAAAAAGAATAAGAAAAAACAATCCCCTGTCGACGAGCGGCCCACTGTTCCTGCGCCTAGTGAAGCAATGCTCAATAGTAAGTTTTTTCTTTGCTTTGTAACTAACAATATATCATCAGCCTGTTTTATTTTTTCATTTTAATAAACACATATCTTATTATTTTAATTGAAAAACATTAAAAGTAGCCTTACGGTCCTGCTAAACCCTGCCTATTGCTAAGAATCGCCGATTCATGAATATGAAAATTAATTCTTCAGTAAATTTTCGTTCTCATAGAATGTCTTTTGAATTTAAATCTAAATCGTGTTCAGTAATTAGGCTGTCAACGACATTTTAAAATCTATTTTTGAATATACAATTGTTTTTATTATTAACCGACTTTAAAAAAAGGAGGAGGTTCTCAATTCGGTTGTATTTTTTTTTTTAATGGATGTTCACTCATTACTCCGTCATTTATGAACCGATTTGTCTCATTTTTATCAAAATTCAGTTCTGACTATGGAATACAGAGGAATTGAGGGAACTCCTCAAATATTATAGGCATATACATAGTGATTTTCGGTAATAAATGAAGCATTTGCATTCAGAAAGTATCATTTGGTGATGTGAAACTGATGAAGAAGACCATGGACGACCACCGGAACTTCTCAATGATCCTACCTATTTCTGGGGATAACTTCTTTGTTTACGAACCTATTTTAATAAATTCTTTTGCATTGGATTTAGTATAGCGTCTAAATGGTTCCATTTAAATTTCATTGGTATTGGACAGTGGACTCCGAAGATATACCAGACAGGAATTGTGTAGTGATTGAGGTATAGTTAGGTTTATGACAATTCCATTACGAGGAGGTAACTAACTATGATCAAGGACGTGTTGGACTGGACTGGACTTGGAATAGGAATGCATACAACGGAACTCCTTAATGACAAACAGCTTGAATGTGTAATTCAGTACCAATGGATATTATCTCATGGCATAAAATTGAACATTATAAAGAGTATCATTTCTGGCAATGCTCTTTGACGAAAGAGTCTATGTGGCCTACTCAATAATTTATGTAAGGTCTTTAGGGTTTTTTTATTTCCAAGATCTATAACAGATTCATCAAGTGTAGTGCCTTGTAACTTGTGCACCGTGACGGCCCGCCCAGCTCTTACGGACTTTCATTCATATTTGTTCAATATTTCTGTTTCTGTACGGTTCTGTTTTATTCCCTTTCATCTTGACGTCGTTTCCGCATTCGAAAAGCTGCCTTACTAGCTCTACTATTATTATGACAACTTAACTAAATTTAGTATGTGTTTATAGATACTACTTAACTATAATGAAAACTCGCTGAAACAAAACAAATCAAGAAAGTAACCTGAAGTGGTCTTCAGGTTACTTTCTTGACCAAGTACCGACTTCAAAATGATGTAGAAAGGAAATATTTATTTTATGCTTTTCAATTTTGAAGTCAGTTTTTTTTATTTATAAATTATTTTTTTTGTTATCTTGAGTGATACATCGAGATTTGGGAAAAAACATAAACGTACTAATAACTTAATCAGTTCATAAAAGTGTTTTTTTCAATATTACAAACAATTCTGTCTCGTCGTAAAGAATGTCTCTAAATCACTTATTTTCAAATATGTACTAATAATTTTCTAATTACATCGTTGTCTAGTCCCACAATATGTTATAGTCTAATTCAATGTAGGTACTCGAATTTTTTGAAATTAGGTGATTTCAAGATGCATCATAGCGAGTCATAATAACAAATGACAATTAAAAACTATTGAGTTGTTGTTATTTTTAAAGTAGACCCAATTTCTTTTGCTGTTACACCTATCGCTATAAAGGTAATATGTTATATATTTTTGCTTTTTGATAACACTACATTGTATTGGTTCTGCCTAATAATTATACTTTCCTTTGTCTTTCCACATATTTGTCGTATATGTAGGTATATTATGTACCTACATTATGATGGACACTGTGGAGGCAGGTTTTGTTTACCACTGTTTGACATCGATCAACTATACTGTCATCATTTCCACGAACATCCATTAAATATAGGGAGGGTTTTCGCAAATTGCTTTGTTAAAAGGTGACAGGTAGGTGAAAGGTGAAATGTTTTAATGAGTGGACAGTCCATTTCACGTTGACATTGTATATAATTTCAACTTCACATTAATATGATTTCCATGTAACGAGATATTACAATGACTTGTATAGTCTAAACTGTTAAGGCACGTATAGCTACATTTGTTTGGTTAGTAGGTACCTAAAAGTAAACGATAAAAATGCATATTAATTAGTACATACATTTGAGATGGGCCAGAGAAACCGTTCTAAGGATCCAAATTTGAGAAAATTACTTAGGTAGGTACTTCTGCAATAAAATTATAATTTTAGATAATGTCATAAAATGGTTTTTTTACCATTATCTCTTTTTGATGCCAATAGATCTTATTACTTAAAAATATCAAAAGACTCAATAGACTAACTGAGGATTGAGTACCTACCAATACACACTTTTTTTTATCTGTATGGTCTCACATAAATATGGTTATTGTTCTTGCATCATCAATCACTAGAAAATAATGTCCAATGATATCTGATATTAGAGTTGGATAGATCCTGTCCTCGACCTTGCTTTAATGTCCAATGATATCTGATTTTAGAGTTGGATAGATCCTGTCCTCGACCTTGCTTTAATGTACAATCATTTCAATCAAAACATAAGTTACGAACAAAAATATATTAGATACCTACGACTTGATGCGAGTATTAAAAGGTGATACATTTTATCTTATTTTCCATGTGTAGTAGAATGAAGACCGTGACACAATAAATTTTCTCCCTATCTACTGTTTGCGGAGATATTAATGTCTTTATAAGATTATGATCTAATTAGCGATGTTAAGAGATACCTGGCTTATTAGCCATCATAATTCACATTCTAGTAAATTCAGACTGTGAAGTGACATAGTTAATTTAATTATATATGATGAACTCCTTAGAATAACTACACTATGAACTCATTTATTCAAATGCGTTCTACATCAGAAACTTTATTGTATTTTTCAAAATCCTTACAGTGTAAGTGACATTGTAACGCAAGCATGAATTCAATACATGATCCCTAGACCCAAAAGCGTTTGAATTTTGAGTTGGTTATTCAGTTTCACAACTTTTAGTAACCGTTTCTACAGGCTACTGAATAAAATGGTTTATAGCTAACTGTCTCAATTACCTACATTTTAGGTAAACAATCAAAATTTTATTTAAAATTGCAATGTAATAATTTCGGTAGAAAAGCGCCCGATTAGCTCAATGGGCACACATTGCTTTGTTATTGCGATTCGCTAGATGCTTCACCAAAATCAGTACCTATAGCCGTGAAAACATTACTTCTCCCTTAGGGGTTGAATTTTCGTAAATGTTTTTTTAGGGTATACCTACCAATTGGGGTAAATGTGGGGTGTTGTTGGAGTATTGACTCCCACCACACATTTGTACCGTATTTATATAAACCAACTTTCCAGATAAAATGTAATAAATTACCTATAGCAAATTATTTTTCCATACAAACATTAAGTCCCCATTTCACCCACATAAGGGTATATAATTTTTAATAAAAGTACACACTTAGGTATGTAATAATGTACTTTTATTAATATATAACAAGATAAGTCCTGGGTCTTTTTTAGTTTTGGAAGTACCCGTCTTTAACTTTCCCCCGACATGTGTTCATGGAGTTCAAACGTTGAAAACGAAGTAGTTTATGTAGAGGTACTGAGGTAGCATGATATTTGTCACTTGCTATCAAATATAGTGCTATCTCTACAAACATTCCTATAGATAACACTTTGACATAAACTGAGCCCTTTGTTTCTGTGACGAGACACGACTATGTTTATTGTTGTAGGACCTACTATTATTTTAAATCAATTGAATATTATTTTAAATCAATTGAAGAACGTTGAAGAACACATAGTTGTATATTCCTATAGCTATGATTTAAGGAACTGCTATGGAACTTGGCAACCGTTCAGATCTCAATTCTTTTATCGTCGACGCTAACAACCCCGAACGTCGTTTGTATCGAACTTGGCTCTCTTTCCACATTTATGTTTTTGGTAATCATTAATTTTGTGAAGTTTTATCCTTTAATTTGTTTAAATAAATACATGACCTTCAATGTCAAATTGCTTTCATGTTTATCGATGTTCCGTGTCGACAAAGTTAACTGCATCAATAACTTTTTCCATTTGTAGGTTTCAAATTGTTTCAATTACACGTCTAATGATTCTACCTTGATGCCAAATTTCATGTTTCTGAGTCGCCTAGAAGTGGTCTAGATTTTTGATAAATCAGTGAGTCAGTCAGGCAAAAGGGGCTTCATTAGACATGCAAAATTTTATTGTAAGTGTAGGTTTTGAGTTATGGGGGTTCGAAGGTAGCTCTAAATAGTTTGTGAAACACTGCTGGTGCGTCGCTCTTTTCTTTTCCCACCTTGACGGACACACTGCCGGGTGTGTCTGGAACTATGCTTCGAAGTAAATAGCTCATGCCTACTCATGAAAAAAACTCGTTTCGTAGAATACGCCGCGTAGGTACCTATTATATTAATAGGTGCGTGATATTTTGGGAAATGCGATATTGAAGAGTACGATCGTTTAGAACGTTCATATCACTACAAAGACCACACATAATGTCTTTAACAAAATCTGTATTACAGTTTTAGAAAAATCATAATAATCTTTATGTTTAACCCATAGTTATTATTAGGCACTTGCGTGATAGTCTCGTCTCATAGCAGATGATGTCTCAAAAATAAGAGATGTAAGATAAGCATGTTGCACACGTAACGTCCATAATCTTTTGTCAATATTGTCGGCAAAGGTATGATGGCGAACCGTTGACAACCTCGCATTTTCATAAAAACACGTTAGAGATAGCTGGTGTAGGAAAATATCTTATAGGTACACTATAACGTTTTCCACATTATCAACATTAGTATCATAACAGTGCAAAGTTCGAGTGAGTTATGATATTCCATAAATTAATTTAGGTACCTACACGTTAATATTTTTATTATCATGGCAACCGAGAAGAACAACGATTTTTGTAAGTTTGTTTTTAATTTTAATAAAAAGTCATAGTCGTCACCATATCCCATATGGTGACTGCTGGTAGCTGCTGTATAGAAAGTAAGTACCTATAGCCTCAGCCTTTTATCGAAAGGAATTTTCATTTATCTGCGCATTTTTGTTGGAATGCGTTTGAGTCTGCCATACTTGTTGGGTGGCGAAATGAACACTGCGGGAAAGGTGTTGTATGTTAGATGTTTGTGAAAAGAGAATATTTATATAGATAAGTATGTTATTTAGCGTTAACTAATATCATTGGCGTTAACCATGTTTCAGATCTACGTACAGCTTTCGGTCTCCTGGATCGGGACAGCGACGGTCACGTAACACCGGCAGAACTACAGTTCATGCTGAGGAACCTGGGCATCGAGGTCAGCGATGACCTCATTTCCGAACTCATCAAGGATGCCAGTAAAACTGGTAAGTAGAAAATAATAAGTAAATATATAGGTAATATCACAACAGTTCGATCGCTCCCGATCCCAATAGCAGCTCGTCTGTCGATTTTTTATGCATCAGGGCTTATAGCAATGTAAACTGGCATATCTATAGGTTCGTAGGTATTTAAGGAAGCATATTGCGGATCATCGTTATGACTCAATAAGGCGGGGTTGGGATTACTTGGGTTGACGAGATGTGTGCTGTCTACAGTCTATGTGTGCTTAGTTATTTATGAAACTATTATATAAAAATAGTAGTATTTTTTAGTAAGATACGTAAACATAAACGTAACATACGAAATCAAAATAAATATTCTAGAATATAAAATGGCTTCGTTACTCTTTGCTACATTAGGATTGCCCCTGAATGCATTGATTTGAACACTCGCCAATTTGTCCACGTGTTGTTATTATAAATAAGGTCACACATTTTGTAAGGAATGTTCTGTGGCTTTAAATAACTACTTTTAATAGTTATAGAAAGTTGGAGACAACAACTCGTCAAGTACCTAAAGCTAAACTTTATCTTGTTTACGTCGATTTAATACGTAGGTTAGATATACCGTCGTATTGCTATTGCCATCAAAAAGTGTTAGCGGTGCCGCGGTGCGAAGGTTTGGTATTGTGTGTGTTGTTTACATAATGCTTAGTAATGCAATTTTACATCCCATTTTTTTTTACTGAGTTGGTGCTAATCTAAATTCAGTACCGATGTCGAATATTTTTTCACCAGCTGTCATGAATTCATGTACCTATGTACATTCATTAGGTAAGTATTTAGGTACTGCACGATAACAATTCATTACGAAGAACAGAATTTTTGTGTTTGTTAGTAAAAAAATAAACCTACCAATATTGTTGGAAATAAAGGAACCTAGATATTTTATTATAGGTATTCTTCAAATCAGTACCTACATTAGAAACATGCAGTATACTTGTTTATGTCGAATAACCTTTGATCGATTTGAGCTATATTGTGAAGTCCAAAAAGTATAAAGTGAATTATACTTATCAAAGAAACATAT
This sequence comes from Tetheella fluctuosa, assembly GCA_951216915.1. Classification (NCBI taxonomy): domain Eukaryota; kingdom Metazoa; phylum Arthropoda; class Insecta; order Lepidoptera; family Drepanidae; genus Tetheella; species Tetheella fluctuosa. The sequence continues at coordinate 7,001,898 of OX578227.1, read as the reverse complement.
AGGTACATACCTAGTAATATTATTAAACCAATGAAATCAGTTTTAAGTAGGTATTACCTACATAGTAACTGAGTATATCCATGAATCTGGTAGAATTTGTTGGAAATAGGCTTCATAAAAGTTTAGCAGTTTCAAATTATACATAAAAAGTAAATAAAAGCTCATTAAATCGATGGGGTAATTTATATACGGTTAAATTGGGAGGGTTATTGTAAAATGGCGTGCGGGCTTAGGGCGGGCGGCTTCCGGCCACCGGTGACCTCGCAGCCTTGCCAAGGTTATCTATGCTTGGCGCTCCGCATGGTGCTGCGACGTGTCATTATTGTCAAAGTTACATTGAAGTTCGCTTAATAGCCTATATAAACGACTCGGATCGTCTTTTTTTTTACTTTGTATACAAAGTAAAAAAAAAAAGAACGCACCACTTGTGTTTGACTACAGTCTCACTACGGTATGTGGCCGAAGTGGTAAGCACGAAAAGCCTAGAAGAAACTGGTTCTCAAGTTCAGCTGCACCGTGCTATGGTTTCCTCACGATGTTTTCCTTCACCGAAAGCTCAAGCTCATTGTAGGATTCGAACCCACAGCCTTCGCCGCGGCTTCCGACGTCACTACCACTGAGCTATCATCGCCTTAAAAATATTACGGTATCTGCTGGTAGGTACAATTACACGTTATCTAAACAGCGGAAGTTTTAAAAAGAAAGCTGTTTCTTTTCTTCGGTCAAAACCACATTTTGAAATAAAATTCCCACATACATTTAAAAAATATAAGTAAAAGTGTCTTACTTTACGTACTTCGTCATTATGAGGGCTCGGTCACCGCACTAGCCCCCGTGCCCGCCCTACCCCCCGCTGTCTGCCTTCGCCCGCCCGGCTAATCGCTTGATCTAATTGCGATCTAATCTAATCTAGTTGCGTTGCGTTTAGTCTGAGAGCGTCGAGTTCAACACGCTTTACCATACAGGGCTATTTTTGATTGACCTGCAGGGTTTTAAGGGGTGGAAATATTAACTAATAACCTTGAAATCGCGAAAAAATATCAAGCTACACGCCCGAATGACTTAACGGATTTGGGTGAAATTTGTAAAAGATCGATGGTCTAAATAGGATCGGATTTATATTTTTTAGACTACTTATAGTTTTTATATAGATATTTTTTTATATTACCAGCTGCTTTTATACTTGAAATGTTCAAAGAAATCCAAGTCATAGCTAACTAATATTATTAAACATAGTAATAATAATAAATGAAGCTGAAAGCCTATGTTAAATACCGCAAGCGGAACCCATTCAATTTCTTTTAGTTTATAATTTGCAATTAAGTCCCGGCTGCTACTAACCTGTATCCCCCCCCCCTGTTCATTATAATTGGTGTCTTAAAAATAATTTGTCCAATTTTAGATAATTCTAAGATTGATTCACCTACTATCATTATCCAAGGTAAGTAGGTATATCTATCATCTGTATTTAGCTGTAAGTAAAGAAGTTTGCAAATATACTTAATATTTGCAAATATCAAATAAAAAATACCAAACAAAACCGCACCACTAACTGCACTTTGCGCCAGCGCCCTACCTAACTTTATGCAATATGCTTACCTCCTTCAGCCACATCATCACGTACACATACATGGTGTGAAGGAGGTTAAACACAAATCTATCCACAGTAAACATAACATAAGATTGTGTATAATGTACATTAGGCATGTATATGTAGTATATGTCTAACTTCGGGGAACCCTACACTTGACATGCTTAAAAATTTCATATTTGTCAAGTCGAAAATAATAATAAGCACAGCTACACGATAAAGACTGGAACTAAAAATATTGATAATAAACTAGGGTTATAATTAACTGCATGCCAGCCAATGGTATAAGCTGGTGAACCACTGACGTCATCACTTTAACGACTCTTACCCTGCCACCTTAATTAAGATTTAACGACGAATCCCTTTTGTTGATTGTCGCATTACTTTTTGTTTTATGTTACTTGGGCGAAGGCGAGAGCTTTAGCTTATTATTATGTACTATGGTCGTTATAAAACATGTATACTAAGAAATCTACTTGTACTAAATTACGTTTTCTTTTATGTCCTCAAAAACAAAGTAAAAGGAACCTTATTTTTATTATAACGCGTGTATTTGTTCAGTTATCTAATATTCAGTATTATTAGATTCAGTAAGTAAGAAACTAATATGTATATTGTATGTAGGTACGACTTATTTCATCAGTTACGTATCTAGTTCGATTGAAAAGAAGCAAAGCTAATTGACAAATATGTAGATGTGATTAGTATAGAATAGAAGTTTGGTCGTTCTTATGAGTTAACCACTTTTTTTCTTAATTACAGGCAATGGTCTAATAGATGAGAATGACTTCATGCAGTGGGTGACGAAAATACAAGCACTGCAAGGATTAGACGTGAGCAATAGTGGAGGCGACTCCGAGGAAGAGATCACCAGAGACTTGCTTGCAGCATTTAAGTAAATACCTACAACGATTTGAGCTTAATAGCGATGTAAAAATTAGAAAATACCTTGAGCTTATGGAGGTTTTTATCATAGCTACTGAGATGGACTATAATATTATTGTTCGCTATCTGCTATTTCAGGGTTCCATAACGGCTGAAATAGCAGATAAATAGACAGCGGAATTTCATATATGTATTTTTTTTACTTTAAGTCCTGGAATTGGAAATAGGGTGAAACCGCGGGGCTGAAGCTATAATAAGTAAATAGAAATCCTGCAGTATGTAGGTACCATAGAACTTGGCAGAATATGAAATTTTCTATGGGGCATAAATAACATTGACTTATTTTTCGGTAACTTCAACGTACCTATATAAGTTGGTGTTGTATGGTATAGGGTGTTCGACCGTGACGACAACGGGTATATAACGCGGGACGAACTGCGGTCTGCGCTGGAAATGATCGGCGAGCCGGTCACGGACGCGCAGCTCAACCAGGTCCTGGCCCTCGGTGACATCGACCATGATGGCCGGATCGATTATGAAGGTGCTTCTTTATATATAAATAGCTAATCCCAGGCGTGCGTTCCAATGCCTCTTTTTACAAGCTTTTATTTACCTAACTTGCAATGTACTATGTTTGTTCTGGTGGAAACTTGCAAGTCGAATTTCACCCACTTCCAGTGGTCGGATGAACTTGATATTTGGTATACATTAGTATATTGGAAGAAAATGCAAGTACCGTCAATAAAAAGTACAGTCACCAAAAAAAGATAAAATTAAAAGTGATTTTTTTAACATAAACTTATTTCTCAGTAGCATCGCCGTGCACACAACAACTCACCAAAGTTTCGTCGCAATAGGATATATATAGGACCGGATTCGTTATAAACAAACAGACAGACAAGCATTGATTTATAATGGAACCCACAAATTTCAAAATCAAAGCCATTTATTCAGTTTAGGCCCTAAGAGGGCACATAAGAAGGTCAAATTTACTGAAGTTATCGCCGGTTCGGAAGTCAGCCTTCAACTGAGAAGAACCAGCAACAAACTCGGCATGCTTATATATTTCTTATGATCTGACTAGATACCTATGTTGCCTATATATTTTTTTTTAATTGCATATCATACAATTCAAAACAAAAAGAAAAATAACGAGATTAAGTAAATAATAAAATTGTATTCCGAACCGGTGGTAGAGTCTATTGTAACGTGCATAAGTGCCTTATCAGGGCCTAAGAGAGAATAAGCTTAGTATTTTTTTCCTCAGGTATGAACTCAATTATTTTTAGCCTAAGTAATTTGTACAAATATTTTATTTCCAGAATTTGTAAAGATGCTGTTGTAACGAGTACCTCAATGAGCAAGACCTCATTAGATTTAATGGTAGAGTTAAAGACAAGACAGTAGTTGTCGATCTTCGTGGGTGACTAATATAATAAGTAATACCCAGTTGTTCAGGCCGTCAGCAGTGCAGTGGGCCTGATGATTGAAATCATTCATCACGTGTTTCGTAAGAATTGGTGAATGAAGAGGCAGTTACGCATAACGAATAATAATGTAATCTACCAAAAGTATCATCTATTTATCTCTTACATCACAAAGTTATGACATGCATAGGGCCTAAGTATTATGGAATTATTGCATGTAAAAAATATTGTACATATTAAATAACTTAAAAAGTAGTTTTTAACAAATTTAGGGTAATATTAACAAAAAAACAACTCCTAAATGTAATTGTAAATTGAACAATTTATTCATAATTCTTACCAGAATTGAGAAATAGTGAACTTTTGTTTGCATTATAAGCATAACAATAAGTACCTACTTAACACAAACTGTGAGGTATTATCTATGTAGGTACCTATCGCACGTACCTCTACATATTTATTTATTTCATAGTTTGGTTGTAGGTCAGTTGTTAGCTCAAAGTAAATAATAGGTAATGACCCCATATTATAACATTAAAATAAGAACAAACGACGTTTTGGTTTGTTTGACCGAAGAAATAACGCAATGTGCCTACACTTTTTCTCCTAAATTAGTACGAACCTTAGTAGGTATTTTTTGGTTTGGAACTGCGCTATTTGAATATATTATTATATTGAATTTGAATTACTTTATAATCAAAATTAAATAAATACTATAGTTATTATTATTTACCTTAAACGTATTTATTATGGTTGTGACCGCATACCTACACCAAACAGACATATTTTAATAATATAATAAAATAATCATGTACCCATTTGTTATTTTAGGTGTTAAATTACTGAATTAATAGTTAATTGTATTTTTCTTATTGCTTTAATTATTTTTGTAAAAATTTAACAAAAATAATTAGAACTTAATCTACATTTAATTTGAATAAAGGTATTTAAATACAAACATGGAGACATCCCTATATTATAAATTCGAATTAGTGTTTGTTGGTATGTCCTTCTTTCATGCAGCATCGGTGCAACGAACCGACGTGATTTTTTTACATAGGGATAGTTTATGGACCGGAGGCTGACATAGGCTACTTTTTATTCCAGAAACGCGGCGGAATCCACGGCGCGAAAGTTAGTTTACAATAATTTAAAAAAATGTGCTTAGTTAGTGCCTATGTAATTATGTACTTATTTATTTCGATGCGCCTTTGTAAGTCATATAATGTGGACTTTGAAAGTGATTAATCAATAAATCTGAAATTTGTTACTAATTTCATTTATTTTCATCCAAAATACCAAGACAAGATATATATTTGATCGAGATGAAATTAATCTAGCCCCATCAAAAACTTGCTCATAAAGTCACAGGGCTTTGGTTCGACTGTGGGATTCCAGTTGGCCATTATATGACATTTTTGTTGCCAATTGTGAGTGATTTCTTTCAGCTCCATAGAACCCTGAAGAAATGAATAAATAACTAGTAAAGCTAAATGAAGGAACTACAACAGCCTAATACCTAGCTAGGTACATTATTATATTAGGTATATTGAACTAGCTTTCCGCCCTGCAGTTTCACCCGCAATGCCCTATTTAATCACTCTATCTGGGAGAGGTAGAGCATAGCGATATGTCGCTCAAAGAGCAGCTCGACTGGGGAAGTACCTTATAGAATACCACTACCAAATAACTTATAGTTGTGTTCCTGCGCATGAGTAAGGACGCCAGAGCTCATCTGGAAGGGGGGAAGGGTCGGCAACGCGCGAGTGATACCCCTGGTGTTGCAAGCGTCATAGGTTACGGTAACCACTTGCTTACCATCAGGCGGGCCGTATGCTTGTTTGCCGACAGTGCTGTATAAAAAAAAAAGAGTTGATTTAACTGTAGGTATGTGGTAAGCACTCAAGGCATAGAAGGGATCTCAAGTGTGGCTGCCTAATCACACCAGTAAGTAGGTGCTTGAAGACATTCAATTTGAGGGTGGTTATAGCTACTCAGGCAGGCGGATACTACCCTACCACCACATTATGGAATAGATACTATGTTTTCCTTTACTACGACCTTCACCACGGCATCCGACATCCCAGTTGAGGTTTTTAATTAATAAGAGATTAGTTTATTAATTTTTAGGATTCCGTACCCTAAGCCGTCCTTCCGTCAGCCCGCCCGTTCTTCCCCCCGTCTGTCTGTAGGTATATCTATTTATATATATGGCCACAACCAAGAAGAGACCCATCAGCGTCGTCGGAACGGTTGGACAACATAATAGGTATGCCCCATGCGGACCGTGATACCCAGCGGCAGGTCAAACTGGATCTTATGTGACTAACTTGCAAATCTCGGCTACCTAATAAACTAAACAACAATTGTAGACTTACCCAGTTCAGGTTTCCACTGTGACAGTATAGGGTCTTAAGCTTCGGCCGCTCTGAACCCCTCCACTTTTCAGGGGCCAGACTTCCTGGTTTTAAAAACCCTTCACATAACCTACTTTAATGTATCAGGAGAGGAGTTACGAAACGCAGCACACGATGTATGTTAATCAGCAGCAGCTCGACGGGAGTACGCAACGTCAACCCTCAATATCAAAAGATAGACAGCACATAATAATTATAGGATTTATTACCTTTAACGATAAAATGTCTATGATGCGTATGTCTGTGACACATGCATGCTCATAGAAACGTTCCCTTAGTTTCAAGCGACAGTCCTCCTCGTTTTTAGGAATGTCGAAATATTTTACTAAAAAGAAAAAATCTATTTGTTGGTTACGCTATAATTAGTCAACCAAATAGTAAAAGATTTTCATAAATAAAAGATCCCTTAGAAATTAGAGATATAGGATAGGGAAGTCAAGATTACAGGTAAATCACATGTAATAACATGTGATTTACCTTTAATCTTTCTTTAATAATAATTAAACTAGCTAAAATTGCAAAAAGGAAGCCTCACTTACCTAATATTGATTCCTACTTATTTGGCTAAAGCTTCTTAAACTACATTACGAATACTTATAAAGGAGAAAAATGACGGATTTAACTCGTAGTGACAGAAAGCCCATTGGTCTGGCCACATCGTTCAAAATTCCGATAACAGATTGCAAAGAAAACGCTCTTGAATGGCGACCAGGGACAGAAAAGCGTTGGAGAAGAGGCTCCCAAATGCAGTACTCTCTTAAGTCATTGAGACTAGCTGTGCCTGCTGGATCACACTCACACGGTTTTTAAACCCTAACTCATGCCAATTGCTGGATTCGCCATAATTAACCTGGATAGTATAATTAGGTACAAAAGAGCTTACAGATATAAGGAATCTCACGATAACATGCTTTGTACAGGCTTAGGACTCGTCTGTGGGCGTCACAAAAGTCAATAGACATAATGGGCCTTACAATTTTGCTGGCAGCTTTCATTGTTTTTATGGCAATTGCAAATAAATTACTTATAGTAAATGAATGCTATAGCTACCAATCACAAATAATAATTTTATGGGAGATACTTATTATCAAAGAGAATAGGTAAATTTGTACACATGTCATATTACTTCGCCTGTCTTCATGACATTCGTGATATGCCATTTAAGCTAATGAGTTCGATTATTATTATTATATCTGGGAGTTGCAATTCTGCAGATATACTATCAAAAATAAACATAGTTTACCACCCCTGGCCCTGTAGGTATTTGAGCGAATGAAACAAAAAATATTTATTCTAATCGATCAACCCTTTTTGAGTTATAGCGAGACTAACGAACAGCATTAATAGATAAATAATAAGGTAGATCTAGATTACACTAAATTTTGAGGAAAGTAACTATAAGTTCCTTGGAGTATACGCTTTTATAATAGAAGTCGTTTAAAAATACCTCTCTCAGTTACCAACATGACTGATTTCAAATTCAAATCACACATAAATAAAGCTTTGAAAGAAAAAGTCTAGAAGATAAAGATGTCTGGAAGTAACTCTTGCATTGCACTCTCGCAACAAGCGCATCTTGTTCATACTTGAAAGCCTTTATAGTATTAGAAATAGAGTACTAATTTTTAGATAAAATTTGAACGTGTTTAGGTTATTATATTTATATTTATTTTTCTTGTTGTTATTTCCTTTTTTATCATTTTTGTGTATTCATATTATATTTCTTTACATTGTTAAACATAATGGAAAAAAGCCATCATTGTCCCGGTTAAAAAAAAAACAAAATATATAAAAAATGTAACCTTACCTACTGCGTTTTTTGCCGGTTCTTCTCATTTGAAGACGATTTCCGAATCGGTGGTAACTTCAGTAGTTTCGACGTTCATAAGTGCCCTTCTCTTCTAGGGCCTAAACTGAATAAATGGCTTTGACTTTGACTATAGTAGTTCCTAAATAATAGGGTATTTGACTGACATTAAAATCAGCAACTTTTTATGAAATGTCAAAACGATAGGTTTATATGGAGTTTTGTATGAAATACAAGCATGTGACGTCATAATTATATAGCATACTCTTTATGGTTAGATTGGTCATTAAAAATCATAATAAGGATAAATTTAATAAAATAATCGTGGTTTCCCCTTTTTTAGGGTGCCGTAGCCAAATGGCTAAAAACGGAACCCTTATAGATTCGTCATGTCTGTCTGTCTGTCCGTCCGTATGTCACAGCCACTTTTTTCCGAAACTATAAGAGCTGTACTGTTGAAACTTGGTAAGTAGATGAATTCTGTGAACCGCATTAAGATTTTCACACAAAAATAGAAAAAAAACAATAAATTTTGGGGGTTCCCCATACTTAGAACTGAAACTCACATTTTTTTTTTCATCCAACCCATAAGTGTGGGGTATCTATGGATAGGTCTTCAAAATGATATTCGAGGTTTCTAATATAATTTTTTTCTTAACTGAATAGTTTGCGCGAGAGACACATCCAAAGTGGTAAAATGTGTGTCCCCGCCCTGTAACTTCTAAAATAAGAGAATGATAAAACTAAAAAAAATATATGATGTACATTACCATGCAAACTTCCACCAAAAATTGGTTTGAATGAGATCTAATAGTAGTTTCTTTTAATACGTCTATAATCGTAAACTGCAATTTACCTTTCATTCAATCAACTCAAATATAAAAAAAAAAATTGGCAAAAAGTAAGGTCTTACAGCACAAATAAAGGAAAAATTCTAAAAAATTAAAAAAGTTGAAAATTAAAGGTGTCCCCATACATACATAGTTACGCCAATTAATAAAGACCTCTGAGTTGTATGGGCGCTCATACAATTTAGAGGTCTAGCTTAATTAGCACCAACCTCAAATAAGGTAAATAAATAAAATTGTGCATTTCCCTTGATGGACGAACGATGGACGAAGTTTGTACGGAACCCTCGGTGCGCGAGTCCGACTCGCACTTGGCCGGTTTTTTTATGTTTTATACATTGGTTAGTGTTGGATAATTTATTTTGAATACAGGCAAATACCCTATTATGCGTATGTGGGTGAAGTTTTGATAGACTTTGACATACGAATATGAAAGGCAGGCAGGGCGTCTCATCAAATTGAGGCGCGCTTGCTTATATTATTTTGAGTGACGTGAAACGTCAGAACAACAGAACTTTTTACTGTGGAAATCCATTATGCATTCAGTTGCGCTCCTGATTTTTTTAGCAGATTTCTTGTTTTATTTTTTTCTACTGTTCTGATTATCTACACCAATCTCTAGTTTTTCTTTAATTCCTTGGACACTAAATAAATTGCGTGAAATGGGCAATCCACAGTGCCTTCTCGCCATTGAAAAAAAATAAAGTGCGGTGGGAGTTCAATCTCTTATACTAATATTACAAAGCGAGTTTGTTTGATTGAACGCGCAAATTTCAGGAACTACTGGTTTGAATTGAAAAATTGATTGTGTTGGATAGCCCATTTATCGATCGAGGAAGGCTTTTTATTATTCTTGAATATACTATTAGTTAAACTATCACTATATATTATAAAACTAAGTCCCAGCCGCGTCTGTCTCTGTTCGCGATGATCTCAAAACTTCTTCTGCAAACTACTAAATGAATTTTCATACGGTTTTTACCAATGGACAGAGCATAGGAATAGAACGGAGTGTTTAAATGAGAAAGGTTTTAGATAATTATATAATTTTATTCATAGAAGGTTTTGTGTAAATTGGCTGAAATATGGCGATGATTGTTGACCATGTCGGAAAAAATTACGCCGACTGGAAGCTTTACTCGCGTGCGCCGCGTAATCCAATAGAGTTTTTTTTATTTTTATTTATTTATTGATTAGATCTCCAACAAAACACACATTAATACATTCACAGATACAAGCACAGGAATATACAACAGTTAAATGGTGTCCCAATTAAAGGTGACGACCGCTAGCAAATAATAAAAAAGAAACAGACAACAAAACCAAAACATAAAAATAAAATTATGAAGTTACTGAAAATTTTTACGCTTCAAACAGTTCAAACATTGGTTAACAATTGGTAGTTACTAGTCCCAACAATTTATTTTTAAAAGGGTTCAGTCTATCACCAAAAATATCAATCTCCCATTGCCTCGAAACTAGGTTGTAAGTTTGAAGCATTCTATTGATTGGAGAGTAGTGTCCCAGATACGACTTTGCCGCTTTTTCGCTGAAAATTTTATATTTACCGCATCTAGGGAATTTCATGGGTGCACTTATATCAACATACGATAGCAACAATGGGGAATCTAGGACACCGCTCACCAACTTAAAAAGAAACACGTTGTCCAGCAACATTCTTCTTTCTTGTAGAGTTTGCATTTTAAAATGACGTAGTCTGTCGATATAACTAGGTAATTTCTTCGCCAGCTTGCAACTGTACGATAGATGCCACATAAAACGCTTCTGAATGCTCTCGAGTCTCTTTATGTATACGTCATAGTGAGGGTTCCACACTGAACTACAATACTTAAGTCGTAGTGGACTAGCACTAGCACTAGCGCGTTGTAAATGGTGATTTTTGTAATGGGATTTTTAAGGTTCTTGCGCAATACGAAACCGAGAGTTTTAAAACCCTTTTTGCATATAAGATCTATATGAGTATTGAGTCGCAACTTGGAATCCAACGTAACGCCTAGGTCGCGAATATTTTGAACCTGTTCAAGTGTATTGCCAAAGTATAAAATCCAGGAAGTTCAGACTTGGACCTGGAGAAACGGACAACGTAACATTTTTTTGTGTTTAAAATCACGGAATTCCTCTGACACCATATTTCCAGACTATTTAAATCATCTTTAAGCAGCGTAACATCGTCAATCGAACAAATAGATCTGAAGATCTTTAAATCATCTGCATAAAGGAAATATTTGGAATTCGAAAAAACGTCAAAGATATCGTTTATGAAAACATTGAAAAGCACTGGCCCTAAATGGCTACCCTGTGGAACGCCTGAGTAAGCTGTGAAAGGATCCGAAGAGAACCCGTTCACGACTACCGTTAACTGTCTTTTTGATAGGTAAGAATCAAACCAATCTAGCAAGGTTCCGACAATAACATTATAAGATAGCTTATAAAGGAGTATCTTATAATGAACCTTATCGAAAGCCTTGCTAAAATCAGTGTATATAACATCGACAGGACGGCGTGAATCCAGTTCTTTAGAAAGACCATCGATAAATGACACTAGATTAGTGGAGGTAGACCTACATTTAATGAAACCATGCTGATGTTCAGAAATGATTCCCTTAAAATGCCACAATAATTTATTTATTTATTTTATTTATTTATTTATTAAGGAACACAAACAGCGTATAGTACACAACTTTCATAAAAAATAAATTAAATTATCAATATTTCTTGCACCTACACTAATAACATGTGTCCACAACATTTACAAAAAGCTATATAATATTTTAACGATAAAAAAGTGCTGACAGATAATGTAACTCAATTGAACAAAATGCATTTTGATGTCTACTTGTATGTACTCGACCCACTACAAATACTTATACAACAGTACTTTAAACGAAAATAGTTTTTTTTGGAATATGTCTACATCGTTGTGATTGTTTGACAGGTCATTATATAAGGAACACAAACGAGTTAAAGGAGAATGTCTGCCTAAGTTTGTGCGACTATGAGGCAGTTCAAAAGTTCTTTTCGTTCTTTTGCGCAACGGATGACGGGGAACAAAAAGTTTAATCTTTTCCAAAAGGTCACCATTTTTATACTGGCCGTTGATTAGTTTAAATAAAATAATTAATATTAATATTAATTAATTAATTTATTAATTTAATATTAGATCAACAATTTTCCTGCGCTTATGAAGAGTATCCAGTTTAAAATATTTAAGCCTATCCTGATAACTAGTACGGTGAGAGATATTAGGTGATATACACGCTAAATGTCTAGTAAAGGCGCGCTGTAAAGATTCAATTCGCTGTGAATGTACTGCATAAGCTGGATTCCACGAAACACTAGCAAACTCTAAAACGCTTAAGACGAGTGACTTGTATAAAAATAATTTTGATCTAGCCATCCGAAATTGCTTGGTATTCCTTTTTATAAATCCTATCACCTTTGCAGCCTTCGTGACTATGTTTTTAATATGAGCGTTGAAATTCAATTTGCTGTCCAATATTATACCTAAATCACGCATCTCACTGACTTCGTCCAACTTACTACCATCTATGCTATAAAATGAACACAGTGCCTTCTTTTTACGTGTGAATTTGATATGGAAACATTTGGCTGGATTTAAAAACATTCTATTCACTTCGCACCAATGTGCAATTTTGTTTAAATCACTCTGTAAAGACTTAATATCATCCTGATTTTTCACGTCACGGTACAGCTTAAAATCGTCCGCAAAAAGAGAGCAATAACTACTGATGGAGCAAGCAACTATGTCATTGATAAATATCAAAAACAGTTTCGGGCCCAGATGTGAGCCCTGCGGAACACCAGATGTCGAGTAGTATGTTTTTGATGAACATCCATTAACAACCACATTTTGTGAACGCCCCATCAAATATGACGAAAACCATTGACAAAGTGCTCCACTAATACCATATCTCTTTAACTTGTCTATTAGTAGGCAGTGGTCAACCTTATCAAACGCACTCGTTAGGTCCGTGTATATAACGTCTATCTGAGAGCCTTTATCGACTTCTTCACAGATGTGATCTAAGTATGATACTAAATTAGTAGATACCGATCGGTGTTTCATGAAGCCATGTTGCTGGTTATTAATAAAACGATCCACCTGGCTACCAAGAATGGGATATATTAATGACTCAAAAATTTTTGAAAAACTTGTTAAAATTGACACCGGTCTGTAGTTTTTGATGTCAGATTTATTGCCCTTTTTATGTATTGGGATTATTCTGGCTTGTTTCCACAAGCATGGAAAATGACCACATGATAACGAAGTGTTGAAAATTAACGATAGTGGAAGAGCTAGTTCCTTAGCACAACGTTTAATAAACAGATTAGGAATACCATCAGGCCCGGGTCCTTTAGATGGATCTAGTTTCTTTATCACTTGGAGTACATCATTTTCCGTGAACTTAATTGAATGTAATGGTAAATCTACACCTGGATATACGTCAACGTTTTCATAAAAAAATTGGTTTGTAGGGGAATTGAAAACTGTTGAGAAATGACGTGCAAATAAGTCGCTTATATCTTGAACATTATTCTTAAAAATATTATCTGAGTGCATTTGTTGCGGGAAGTTGCTAGTACCTTTTTTCTTATCCTTGATATAGCTCCAAAAGTATTTCGGGCTTATGCTTACATTCCTTTCAACGTTTGTCATGTACTTATTGTAACATTCATTGAACAATTTACTACAGCGCTGTCTTAGAATTTCATACTCTATCTCGTCACGTGGATTTCTATATTTACGAAATTTACATCTTATTTTATCTTTCTCTTTTAACATCCTAATTAATGAATAACTAAACCAGTGAGGTAATAATGATTTTGATTTCTTTATATTGCGACGAGGAACATGAGCTTTAATTATACCATTTAATTTGTCATAAAATGTATTTACTGCTTGGTCAACGTCAGTATTTGATGTTAGTATATTTAGCCAGTCAATATCAACTAGTTCTGATTTAATTTCTTTGTACTGGGCTTTATAAAAATTATAATCTAATCTTTCTTTAATAGGCAGGTAATTATCAAGCACATGGGATAAACTTACAAGTAAATGGGGATGATATGAATCGAGTTTAGACACTAGGTCTAATGGTCTGGAAACGCATACATTAGGCAGAGTAGTCAAAATCAAATCCAGTATTCCATTGTGTGAATTTCTAATGTGGTTGACTTGCGATAGACCATTAATATTAATAAAATCAATAAGAATGCTATTTAAATTGCTATTAGTATAGACCGGTGATGTATTATGTGTACCATCTATAGGTATCCAAGATATAGAACTCAAGTTGAAGTCCCCTAGTATGATAACATCATCCAAATGTTGCATGACTGTGTCAACATTATCCAGAAAAACCGTCAGCAGCTCTGGTTTCACGGGAGGTGGGAGATAAACGACACAAATGCCTATCTTCTTGACATTTGTTCCTAACTTAATTTCAACAGTAACCCAAAGATCTTCACATTGTGACTCAAAGTAAAATACGCGCTCCGATTTGTATTGGTTTGAGATGGCTATCAATACCCCCCCGCCCCTCGATCCCTTATTATTTTTACTTTCGCGATCCCGACGATACACTGTATAGCGATTATCTATAAATTCATTGTTCCTTATACAATCCGTTAGCCAGGTCTCTGTAAAAATAATTCCATCAAAATTTGTTTGCAAAATATTGTTATAAACTACGTTTGTTTTGGTTCTTATACCCCTTATGTTTTGGTAATAAAAGTTGAATTTTATAAACAAAAATCCACCCTAATGTCCTATTAATAAACTAAAATATAACAATTTACAGAGAGTTTAGCTTATCCAAACTATGAATCAATATAGCTTGACAATTTTCATCCTTGCGGACATATATGCAGCCATTTCTAACCCAGGTGAATTTGTAGCCACGCTCCTTTGCTTTGATCCTGGTCTCAGCATGTAAAGCCTTATTTTCTGGGCTCAAATGCTCCATCACAAAAACTGGTTTTTTCTCACCCCCATATCCCAAATGATGAGAGTTCAGCCTATCCAATGGATTCTGTTTATTGAATCTTATAATAGAGGCCAATAGTGTGTCACGTCGTAGGGGACTCCTCATTTTGACCACAACTGCCCGGGGATTCTTCGAATCTTTGTTCAACTTGGCTACTCTTTTGCAGAAAACCATGTCATTTGGCTCCAATTTGTCTTTTACAACCTCCGCTAACTGGTCTAAAACGTTTGTAAGTACCTCATTTTTATGTTCTGGTATGCCGTTTAATTCTAAATTTGATTCACGCATATGCTGCTCCATGAGTCGTACTCTGTCAGATAGATTTCCTACAGTGATTTTTAAAGCATCTCTCTCGGCTATAAGTGTCTGAATCTTTTCTAAATTATTGGACAAGGACTCTCTAATAGAGTCGTACTGTTGGCTAATAAAGGACATCGATTCCATGACTCCTTGTAGTTTGTTGTTAACAGCTTGAAATTCATCTCTCAGAAGATCTCGCAATTCTTCACGGATGTAACCTCTGATGGTTATTCTCAGATCGTTGTTTTGGTCCACTGAAAAGGTACTGCCACTACTAGATGTCTCATTAGGTTTATTGGGCGGTGATCCATTCTTTTTAGTAGTTTTACCCATAATTAGGTAAGCTTAAACTTCAGTTGAGTTTGAATATTCAGATGTTTTCCTCTGATACGTAAATGTCAAAAATATCGAAATGCCGAAAATACGGATGTGTGATAATCTGCTCCCTAAATATGAACAGGCGCTTAATATTTCTTCCACCCTAGGAAAGCAATTAATTGTGGTTGGATAATTGCTCACCTAAAATCCACAGGAGACAATTATAAAAAAATGCAGGTAGGTCGGAACTCCGTCAATCCCTCCCGAACTATTTTGCTTCGTATTTATTGATCCAATTTGCAATTTACACAGAAAACGCTACCATAAATAAAGCATTAACTGCTCTCGATAACTTTCACAAAACACCACTGATTAGACAACTTATGCGAACAGAAATTTTTATTTGAGTGAGAGTAATTAGTATAACGTCAACACTTCTCGACGTCTATCTTCTACTCCTAATAATAGTGGGCATATGAGTTTTTCAAACGCCTAAGCGAACACAGAAAGTATAGAGATGGGCCTATAATTACCAACACTATCGGTATCACCGCTTTTGAACAATGGTATCACTTACGCTTTCTTCCAAAAAAATGGGAATATACCAGAAGATAAAGATCTATTGAAGATCAATGACAGTGGGTGTGCCAATGTGGACGCACACTTTGCAGCAAAAACGGATAGAATGCCATCAGCTCCAGCTACCTTGCAGGGGTCTAGTCTTTTTAAAATCTTGAAGACATCGCTGCTAGAAAAATATGAGATGGAGATGTAGTTACTAGTGGTTGAAAAGTTTCCTAGCTTATAGTTCTTAGGTGAAATATCATCTCTGTTATAACTTGAAGAAAATTGAGACGCAAAAAGATTACATATACCAACCCCAGACGAAGCAGATTGGTCGCCAAAAGACATTTTAGCTGGAAAAGCACTTTTATTCTGGCTTTTGGACTTTAGAAACGACGAGATTTAGGGTTAGACTGCAATGTAGATTCTAGGTGAGCTATGTAATTACGATAACAAGTGGCTTGCAAGGCAGAGCATCTTTTTCTCAACAGTTCAAAAGATAAAAGATCACGCGAATTGTTATTAAACTTTATTAACTTCCTTCTTACTTTGTATTTTTCGCCTAGTAATCGTTGAAGATTGCGACTGAATCAAACAGGATATTTATAGTTTCGTGGTTTGAATAGTGGCACATTTTTCTTTATCGTAGCATGTAAAACACCATAAAAAATTGAGACCATTTCATCCACTGACTTACAAACACTTAATATGGTATCCCAAGGAGTGTCACTCAGCATTTATTTTGTCATAGTCTGCCTTGAAGAAGCAAAACTTGGCATTATCATTGAAGGCTAAGTTATTTGCTTGAGAAAGATAGATCGAAAAAATTATAGGAGTTTAGCGGCAGCGACGAGCTAAGTTAGCTCACAAAAACAAATATAGTGAATGGATATTTTTATAGAGATCCAAGACAATAAATATAAAAGCTTAAATTTATTCATGACATTTCAACACGACAGCGAGCAAAGCTATATTAAAAATGGCGGCCGGCCGGCTGCCTGGTGCAAGTCGCCGCGCAACCGCGCACTCTGTCGTCGTCGGTGTGACGTAACGCTTAGGAAAACGTACTTTCCGACCTGAACGGGTTATCTTGATGCTACTTCCCCTGGTTTCAGGTAACTTGGTGGCGGATGGTGATTTGTGTGGCATGTTTGTGTGTGAATGTTTTTGTGTGGATATTGTAGTGTGATTATTGTTGTTAGTGTTTGAGTCTTGTAATATATAGGCTGGCTTGAGTCTGTCTATTGAAACAATAAAAGCATCACCTTTACAAGGAGTTTAAAAACCTTATCGTCTCGCTCCAGAACCTTAAATGGTCCGGTATATGCGGGTTTTAGGGAACCTGTCGTATCATCTCTTACGAATACGTGGCTGGTTGATCCCAGATCTTTAAAAACGAAAGTAGTCCGATTTCCGTGGCGGGAAACCGGTGTAGGTTGTAAATATATAGATAGATTGTTGTCAGATAAATTGGAAGTAGCCACTGCTTTTGAGCACTTTTTCTCCAGTATACCGGGGGAGACTACTCAATGTCTTAAATCTTGTCCTAAAGTAGCGGAATCATTACTAAAGCTTCATATCAATAAATCATATCCTAGTTTTAAATTTAGTTATATTAATGCTAACGATGTTTTAAAAACTTTTAATTCCCTTAATATGAAAAGTACTGAAGATTTATGGGGTTTATCGGTTACGGTTTTAAAATCAATAATTGCAGTAATAGCACCTATTTTATCCGATATTTTCAATGTATGCATTCATCAGGGCTCTTTTCCCGATTTAATGAAGTTTAGTAAAATAGTAGGGGAGATAGGGGAGCATTGGGCAGTCGGGAGGTTCGGGCACCACCTTGTAAGTCGGGTCGTATGAAAGGTACTTAATTTTGTATACTGTGGTAGTTTAGCTTACTAACTGGCAACACCGCTCAGGCTAATGTCATCTGCCATTTTGATTAGTTGTCAGTGTCACATGGTGTCGACCGTTTCGTGCGTGCAAAAGTAAATATTTTGATGTGATTTCGAAGGAAATAACAACGTGATCTGCGTAAAGCCGTAAGTTTCTGTATTGTCATCTAGTTATGTGTTTACGAAAGCTAATATTAACGTATAAATTAAGGTAAAACATTAGACTACAAAAAACATATTTGAATTTATTTGTGAAATGAAGGGGTGGGGAGCATTGAGCACTAATTTTAAAGGGAGGTTTGGGCATGCCCAATGCTGCCGCCACTATTGTTTGTTTCGGCAATCGCTGTAAAAAGTAAGTTCTGTTAAAAGAACATTATTTCGACGGGTTTAAATTGCGTGTAAATATTCAATTTGAATACTAAATACTTTTGATGTTTTATTATTGTTTGTGTTACTAATTATTATATTATTTTTTCTAGAAAAATGCCGTTTGAATTTAAAAAGAAAAATAAGCGACGCGAAATCCCTAAAGAAATAATATTACGTGCCATAGAAGAAATTACAAAGGGAGCAAAAATTAAAGCGACTGCAAATAAATACGACATACCTAGATCAAATCTCCAAAGATATTTAAAACAAGGCACTGTAAAAGATGTTTCTTCTAAATGCATATCTTGCCAAATATTCGCTGAAGATGAAGAAGCAAAACAGTCAGAGTACCTCATAACATCTTCTAAATTCAAGTAATTTACCATTAAGTGGCCTATTTAATACAGTGCCCAAACCTCCCATTGAGGTGTCCAAACCTCCCGACCATTGGGAGGTTTGGGCACTTTTGACAGTATTCAGAAAATCTCTTGCAATTTTGAGACTGATTATAATTTTATAAGTGTTCTTCGTTATAATTGAAGCCAAATATATGTGCTACTAATATAAGGAGTAAAAAGTTGATTTTGTTAAAAAAATGCATTTTTATTAAGGCTTAAGTAAAAAAGTGCCCAATGCTCCCCTATCTCCCCTACCTATTTTTAAATCCGGTTGTAAGTATAATCCATCCGATTATAGACCAGTGTCCGTTCTTCCAGCACTTAGTAAAATATTTGAAAAACTGTTACTCAATCAAATGTTAAAACACTTTAATGAACATGAGATACTGCATGGTCATCAGTTTGGTTTCACGAAAGGAAAATCTACTTCCGATGCAGCTGCAAAATTATTGAAATCCATTTATGAGGCTTGGGAGGGTTCACAGGATGCAGTTGGTATATTCTGTGATCTATCCAAGGCCTTCGACTGTGTCGACCACCGTACACTGCTACTAAAGCTAGACTATTACGGAATTCGTGGAACTGCTTATGATCTTGTTCTATCTTATTTATCTAATCGTCAACAAAAGGTAGGGATTAGTAGTACAACATCTGAGGGCTCTTTAATCGAAATGGGGGTACCCCAGGGCTCAATACTAGGACCATTTTTGTTTTTAGTTTATTTAAATGTTTTACCATCTATTGTAAATGGCCTCTCAGATATAGTCTTGTTTGCTGACGATACTTCGTTGATTTTTAAAGTTGATAGAAAAGACAAAGATCTTATAAGAGTAAATGATACCTTGTCAATAGTCTCCAAATGGTTTACTGCAAACAATTTGTTACTCAACTCTAAGAAGACTAAATGTTTAAGATTCTCTCTACCCAATGTAGCACAAGTAGATAGTCAAGTAATAATAGATAGCAGTAATTTGGACATGGTTAATAAAACTGTATTCTTAGGTTTAACATTAGATAATAAATTACAATGGGGTCCTCATATAGATTCTTTGGCAGGTAAATTAAGTTCTGCTGCATTTGCTGTAAGAAAAATTAAACAATTGACGAATGTCGAGACGGCTAAACTAGTATATTTTGCTTACTTTCACAGTCTGTTATCATACGGTATTTAATTATGGGGAGCAGCAGCCGATATTGAAACTATTTTTATACTACAAAAAAGGGCAATTCGTGCAATTTATAGTATGGGTCCTCGGGACTCATTAAAGCATTTATTTAAAGAAATAAATATAATGACTTTGCCTTCACTCTACATTTATGAAAATATAATGTTCATACTTAGAAATATAGGAATGTTTAAAACAAAAGTAGATGTCCATAATATAAATACAAGGCAAAGAGAGAAATTAGTTGTTCCATATTTTAGGTTAGCCAAAGTTAGCAAGTCATTCCTTGGTAATTGCGTTCGTTTTTATAATAAAATACCTAACTCGGTAACCAAGATGACCGATTTTAAATTCAAATTTTACGTAAAGAAAGTTTTGAAGGAAAAGGCTTATTACAAGGTAGCTCAATATATTGAAGATAGGGATGTTTGGAAATAGTTTCACTCTGCACAGGTGCACTTCGCATATTGTTTTTTTTATTTAATTTTTTTAGTTTTAGCCATTATGTAGCGTATAAGCTATTATTTAATAAGAACTTGTTTGCGTTACATTTTATTATTTACTTGGTATTGGTATTTTTCTTTTTGATTTAATTGTATATTGTATTGTACATTTTGCTGTTATTGAAAAAATATAGCCAATAGTCAGATTATAAAAAAAAATATATATATATATAAAAAATGTAACCTTGCTGAGTTTCTTGCCGGTTCTTCTCAGTTGAAGGCTGATTTCCGAATCGGTGGTAGCTTCAGTAAATTCGACCTTCATAAGTGCCCTCCTAGGGCCTAAACTGAATAAATGGCTTTGACTTTGACTTTGAAACGTTTAGCGAACATTCGTAAACGAGCAACATAATCTCACATGTCCATAGTGTCATTAATTTCAGGCTGAAATAACTCACCGGTAATCTAAGAGTTTCACCGTATAGCAATTCGGCTGATGTAGCTCCCAGATCTTCCTTATAAGCATTCCTAATACCTAATAGCACTAACGGCAATGATTCAACCCAGCTGTCCTTGGCGTGACAGACAATCGAACCCTTCAATTGTCTATGAAAACGCTCTATGAGACCATTTGAGGACGGGTGGTATGCCGTAGTGCGCCTGTGACGGAAGCCGACCATGTTCGACAGGTGCTTGAAAAGCGTAGATTCGAACTGGCGCGGTCCGCGGTCAGTAACGATATCCTTAGGACATCCAAAACGGGAAAACCAACCGGATACTAAGGCTTGGGCCACAGTCTCGATTACAATTTGATACAAAATCTTATATTTTTAGATGCTTATTGTCCATCAAAATATAAACAGGAATGCTCATATCATACAATTTTAAAATTTTAGGCCTACATAGAATTAAAACTTTGAGTGGAATGTTTGATTTTTTCTTAAGGGCGCGTTCGCATATCAGGCAAAATTAAGCTGTTTTTCGGTACATTTTATGGCATAATCAAACAAAATCCAATATAACTAATAACTACCTCGTATAGATTGGTTCTTCATCTTCAAATAATAGTTACATTATTATTGAAAATTTTAGTTTCTCATAATGTAAAATCGATCTGTCGTTGCCATTTTCCACAAAATTATCGATACCGGGTTGAGTTTAGGTACATTTTTTAGCTATTATAAACATATTTCACTATTTCTAAAAATACTATATGTAGGCAAACATATTCAATTCTTAACGATAGGAGTTATTTTTTATCTAAATGCTATAAATAGTCGCAGAAAAAATTAAAAGCGAAACTTATTTTTTCACATTTTTTTCTATTCTGGTTGAATCTTAATCGGTTGGATTAAGGGTTATTTTAGTTATAAAACTCGTCTGATGTATTTCACAAGCATTTTGAATGAAACTTTAGTCGGCCCGCGGCCGCCGTCGAGAGTGGACCTGTATCGCCTGTTTAGAGCAGCTCGAGTTGAAAAAGATCGCTGTACAAACACAAAATATTCGATAAACCAAATTTGATACTTGACGAGGTAAGATTTTCATTCGATTTTATTTCGCTATAAAAAAGATGCAGCAACCTGAAGGTGTACTTCAGTGACTGCTACTGGAACTCCTCGACGAGTTACTAGGTGAGCCGAGTTTGGGCTCGTTTTGTTAGTCATGATGAGACCTTACCTCCGGACTTGATGGAGCGACCTGAAGGTGTACTTCGGTGAATGCTACTGGAACTCCTCGACGAGTTGTACTAGGTGAGCCGAGTTTGGGCTCGTTTTGTTAGTCATGATGAGACCTTATCTCCGGACTTGATGGAGCGACCTGAAGGTGTACTTCGGTGACTGCTACTGGAACTCCTCGACGAGTAGTACTAGGTCAGCCGAGTTTGGGCTCGTTTTGTTAGTCATGATGAGACCTAACCTCCGGACTTGACGGAGTGACCTGAAGGTGTACTTCGGTGACTGCTACTGGAACTCCTCGACGAGTTGTACTAGGTGAGCCGAGCTTGGGCTCGTTTTGTTAGTCATGATGAGACCTTACCTCCGGACTTGATGGAGCGACCTGAAGGTGTACTTCGGTGACTGCTACTGGAACTCCTCGACGAGTAGTACTAGGTGAGCCGAGTTTGGGCTCGTTTTGTTAGTCATGATGAGACCTTACCTCCGGACTTGATGGAGCGACCTGAAGGTGTACTTCGGTGATTGCTACTAGAACTCCTCGACGAGTAGTACTAGGTGAGCCGAGTTTGGGCTCGTTTTGTTAGTCATGATGAGACCTTACCTCCGGACTTGATGGAGTGACCTGAAGGTGTACTTCGGTGACTGCTACGGAACTCTTCAACGAATTGTACTAGGTGTGCCGAGTTTGGGCTCGTTTTGTTAGTCATGATGAGACCTTACCTCCGGACTTGATGGAGCGACCTGAAGGTGTACTTCGGTGACTGCTACTAGAACTCCTCGACGAGTAGTACTAGGTGAGCCGAGTTTGGGCTCGTTTTGTTAGTCATGATGAGACCTTACCTCCGGACTTGATGGAGTGACCTGAAGGTGTACTTCAGTCCATCAAGTCCGGAGGTAAGGTCTCATCATGACTAACAAAACAAGCCCAAGCTCGGCTCACCTAGTACAACTCGTCGAGGAGTTCCAGTAGCAGTCACCGAAGTACACTTTCAGGTGAGTCCATAAAGTTCGGAGGTAATTCGCAAAAATATAAACAGCAATAATAAATATTTTTTGTAGGTACCATAATTTTATTACAAAGAAATACGTAAAAAAAAATGAATCCTTCAAAGTATCAAAATGAGTTCACTTGACTACAATTCTCGCAGTTAGTCGTGCGACTCGTGCGTACACTTGTGTGTGTGACCCGTGTCAATGTAGTAGTTCGATTCTCTACCTATCAATTTTGCGAACGCGTCCTTAAAACCGTGGTATACGTTTAATTGTACCCACTATTATTAATGTCCGTAAAATATTATGACCATAATAATTCTATAATAGAATTAGAACATTTTTTTATTTGAAAAGTATTTTTACTATACGGATTATTCGGTAATTATCGGAAAACTTATGCATTGCCTACACTAGCATATTTGCGTTCCGTTCTAACAGAAATCATAACTTCTAGGCTGGGAATACACGTCAGATTTTTTTCACCTGATAGTCGGATCCGTCCGACTATCGGAAGCCGGTGAACATTCAATACAATTCGTTCCGACGATTGAATCGGACATGTATTGTATGTTCAAACAAATTAATGGCTCCAACGCCTTCCGATAGACTGTTCAGACTATCGGATCCGACTATCAGATGAAAAAACTTGACGTGTATTCCCAGCTTTAAACATATTTAAAAAATATGATGTCCATTAAAGATCATTTTTATTATAATATAAGACAGTACTATTTTATTAACAAATACGTTTATTATGTACTAGCTTCTGCCCCGCGGTTTCGCCTGCGTTCCCAAGGGATCTTATGTTTCTTGTGATAAAAAGTAGCCTATAGCCTTCCTCGATATATGGGCTATCCAATACTATATTTTTTCAATTCGAACCAGTTGTTCCTGAGATCAGTGCGTTCAACCAAACAAACAAACTTTATAATATTGTATAATATAATATTAGTATAAATTTTAAGTTTTTTTTAAGTGTATAAAATTATGTAATAATCATTTATTGTATCTTGATTCTTGATTAAAACAAAAAAAATGCGTGTAGTGGAATGTTTCGATGTTTTCTGTCAATCAATGTCAATGTCAATTTGTCTATGCTGTGCTGTCAGTGTCAATGTCAATCAATGGCTGTCATAGCTTTTCCTATAGTTCCGTTCTGGTACCTATACTATAGTGTTATTTCATTAGATTGATAAAAGTAGCAGCGTAAAATGTCTGCACGGCAAGCAATACAAGTGGGAACAAAAACCGTTCGGCCTGTGCTGTCCTTAACCCAAGGAGAGGCGAAGAAAAGAGTACTCAACCTTTACAAAGCATGGTTTCGTCAAATCCCTTACCTTGGTGAGGAACTTGTTATGTCATCAACAGCATCAACATTTTATTCTAAACAAAATATAGTTAAGCCATGTTATTATAGCTTCTCAAAGAAAATAACTTAAACACATACTGAGTGAACGTTACGTATTTTCATTCTATTCTTTTCTATTAATAAATCGTTTATTTCTTAGATGAACACTAACATAATTAAAAGTATATTTACATATCCCTATTTAAATAAAGAAATGTATATATTCTCTTGCTCATTGTTTAAGTTAAGGACTTTGACATCCCAAAATCTGAAGACCAATGCCGTTTGAAACTAAGGGAGCTGTTCCTGAAAAATAAAGATGTTACTGATATCAGAGTCGTTGATATGCTAGTTATCAAGGTATTGTTTTTATTAAGCAACTAAGTATCTAATCCCTGACATGTATTGCTATGCCTATTTCTTTCTTTTTTGTCAGAAACCATTGTGGGCATGCATACAACAACTCACCAAAGTTTCGCAATCAGATGAATGTTAAAGTTTACAAATAAACAAACCTATATAATCTAGACCAGTGTTTTTCAAACCCTGGGGGGTCATGAAGCCTCTTTAGGGGGGTCGCAAAGCTTCTATAGGGGAGTTGCAAAAGGTTAAGAAAGCTACTGCAGTAAAAAAAAAACAATAAAGTTTTAAAAGATTTATTAAGAAAAATGTTAACTAAGGGACATAATCATTTCTATATTATTCAAATAACTGTCGTCATAAAGACGTTTTTTCTTTACCGTTTTTAGTTTCATCACTCCCGCTAGAAGTTGACGGTTCTGTTGGTCTTTTTAGAAATTATCTTATTTTTATTTTAATATTATTATATTATGCGCGTAAAATGCGTTAACTATTGGCGACGCATTCGATGTAAAAAAAAATTTACGTTCTTAATTATGTATTTATCCAAACCTTTATAAAAATGAATAAATATGTTGGATTGAATATTTGTCACAAAATAAAATACATGAAAAAAAAGCAACGGGGTCGCGAAATATTTCTTCATATTAAAGCTGTCTTGAAAAAGGTTCAAAAACACTGATCTAGACTATATGTCTAGATTCTATGAATTACAATTCAATTTATTAATATATAATAACTAGCCTTTGTTTGCAACCTATGTAAAGGTGTGTTGTTTCACTTAATATGGCCACTGCTAAGCTCCTTTTATTCACAAAGCACACACAATGAATCACCTAGGCAACTGAAAACCACATCAAAATTTGCGTAGTGGTTAGGTATTTAGTACTATGGCTCTTAGTATTGTCGAATGTTGTGAGTGCAGTGCATTAATATAAATCTCGATCTCTTGTATATTCATAGTGCGGAAATAATTTTGATAGTGCAAAGTAGCTATGTTGTAGCATGTGGCATCTTGCATCCATTATATTTGCTTCATATTAGGTAGGTATGTAGTAATGAAATAAATAATATTACTTCACACCCAGCCTAAACTAAGTAGAGTCTATTCTATGGAGAACAGTTAAGTGATATACTGTAGAAGCTACTATTGAATATTGATATAGATATTAATTTGTGTGTCTCTTAGAATAATTAAAGAAGTGGTTAAAACACTAATAAATAGCCAGATAACTAGATATTTATATGTTTGACTTGGGCCAAATTGAACCTGAGATAAATAGGGTATCGCAGATAAAGGTTTAGTTAATAGTTTTAAATGGGGACTATTTATATATTAATATTATTATTTATTATATTATAGTTGACTTATTATTAGACCCCCTATTTTTTAAATGAGACGATAATAATATTTGCATATTGTTGAGTTGAATAATTATTATAACTAAACAAATAAGTATTATCTATACATATAATAAAACTGTAGAACCAGTGTATCTTAACATTATTTTTTTTTAACCAGAAACTGGGTGTGGGTGATGTAGGAAGAGTAACAGAATGCAATATACTTAATATGTGTAAAAGCATTTCATTTCATTTACAGGGGCAAATGGAGCTTAAAGAAACAGTAAACATGTGGAAACAAAAGGGACACATCATGGCATATTTCAAACCAACTGAAGAACCTAAACCTAAAGACTTCCTATCAAAATTCTTTAATGGAATTGAATAAATATTATTAAAAGTTATTTGTAAATAGTTAATTAAAGATGGAGTGAATAGATATTTCAGTTCAAAATTTGTTTTATTATAAACTAGCTGTTCCCGCGTTTTATAAAAATTACCTTATAACCAATAAAATTAGCCTACGTTACTACTTATAATGTCAGCTATCTGCCAGTGAAAGTCCCGTCAAAATCAATGCAGCCGTTTCGGAGATTAGCCGGAACAAACAGAAAGGCAAAAAATTAAAAGTTTCGTTCTTATAAGTATCGTACCATATACTTTCATACTGGTGTAATAGGAGTATTAATATATTCTAATATTCTCAGTTGCACTGCAACATAACGTTAGTGCCTGCGACATAGTGACACATGTTGCTTAGTTAGCAGTAAGATACTTTATAAATTAAGTAAATTGTATTGTTTGTCTTCGAACTTTGGGAACCAATCAGTACACATCTTATCTACAACATGTGTTTTATTCGACGACAAGCAACCTTATTAGACTGGACTTGTTAACATTACTAAATCCCACTAAAAGTAGGTACCGGTAATTACCGTTATTTTCATTTAGATACCAGTATAACTTTATCACAAATTACCGTTATTTGGCTACTGTAACAACAAATTAAAGTCATAAGTAACGCTAAATTAACTATAAAAGTACCTATCATTAATTAAGCATAGCTTGTTTGTGCCATGGAAGCCAGATAACTGGTATAGGTACTTACATTATAGGATTTTTCTTTTGTATAAATACATATACCTATACTTGTATAGATAACTTGCTTTCCGCCCCGCGGTTTCACCCGTGGTCCCCTATTTTACCTCAGGATTTGAATTTCAACAAATCCTTTCTTACTACACCCCTACGTTATAAAAATCCCGATTCCCTACTAACAAACTGTACCTCCTTACTCCATTAAAAATAAAAGGTTTTTCAATAAAACTTTTGCATCCCTTTTAACCCCCTTAGGGAATTAATTTCGAATAACGCCGACATACGTGTTTCATTAATTATGTTGAAAAATATTAATACCAAGTTTCAAATAAATCTGACCAGAAAAATAATAACTCCCATACAAACTTTGCCACCCCTTTTCTACCCTTAAGAGGCGACTTTCCAAAAACTCTGAAACTCCTATCTCTTAATTTTTAACCATATACCGAAATACAAACGTTTAACCCCTATTTTACTCCCCCTTAGGGATTGAATTTTGAAAAACCCTTTGGGGCCATTAATCACGTGAGGCTTGAAAGGGGGGGGGGGGGGTGTAGTAAGATATCACGTGTATAAATTTTTTCGTCAAACGCGATGTGCCCGCGCGCTTCTTCCCGCGATTTTCTAGAATAAAAATAGATTATACTTTATACCAGTATTTAAAAATATTCTAAAATTTAAGTTGTAGGTACTTACGAAAAAATACACGTGATTTTGGGGGGTTTAGTCTTAAACCTCACCACGTATCACCAAGGGGGAGGGGGGGTTAAAAAATGCTAAAAAAACATCATGTGATTAATGGACGGCCCCTTTCTTAGTGGATGCCTACGTTACTTAAGGAATTTATGTTCAAAATTTCAAGTTTCTAACTCCAGCGGTTTAGGCTGTGCGTCGATAGATCAGTCAGTCAGTCAGAACAAGCTTCTTTATTAGTATAGATTACACCCAGACAGACAAATGTTTGTCCTGAGTGGGAATCGAACCCACGACTTGTGGCGTGATTGATAGGGTATCGTACCAACCACGTCATCCGGTCCGGTCAACGTTGATGGTACCAAGGGAGAATGTTCTTGAGAACATTCTCCATTATAATTATAGACGATAGAACACACAGCGATAACTTATATCTCTCCGAAGGACGAGAGATTCTAAGCTGACAGTGAGTTCGGGTTCGTTAACGAGCCCTTGCACCCTGAGGTGTGAGCAGTAGGTAGGCTCCATCCATTTGCGGCTTAACCTGCTCTATACAAAGCTACTACTGGAGTGGTGTGAAGTACAGCTTGGACTCATTTAGCACACTGAAGCTGAAGTTAGTTTGGCTTTACTCTCCAAATGACCTCACAACGGGGCATCTTTCGAAATGTCGATCCCGAATACTCCCGATACCCTTTGAGATGGAGAGGAAAGTGTCTTCGAACTTCGGTGCTACTTCTTGTTTAAGGCACACATGCACACAAACTCGTGACAATGGTAGTTAAACCATCGCCTACGACTCAGGCCTTATGTGCCAAAGTAAAGTCAAGTCTCGTCGATATGTTGAGACTTAGGTAAAAAACAAATATGAAATAAAATACAATATTTAGAATACTATTGAATCATGCAATATATTAAATAACTTAAGTACGTATTAACATTAGTATTACATAAATCAGCTAAAACTTATTTTAAACACTACACTGCACTGCACTACACTGAATCTCACTGTTTTAGCAATACCTATTTTCACAATCTATTCTAAATAACAAAAATTGGTAGTAATGTAAGGTACCTGTTTTACCAGAAATGTTCTTTAAAAAAATATTTGAACAAAATTTCGGTAGCGTTTTTTTTAGGTAGGTACCTAATTACCCAACGGGCACGTTTTAGCTCCACTTTTAGGGGTGCGTTCGGAGCTGTATGGGTTTATCAGGAACGTATCTTTCATTCTGCCGGGCATATACGTAAAAAATATATCTCTGAAAATGAAACATTGCCATATTAATAATAGAATTGGCACCCACACTCTCATACACCACACATTCAAAAAACTTACAGAAACGCTTTACTGGGGTACGCATCGTATTTAGTCGTTGACCACCACATTTGTGTCTGTTCAACTTGTTTCAGTCTATTCCTTAATACAAAATCTTGCAATAATACATGAAACTGTAAAAAAACATAGGTATGCTTTACATAGTACCTATAATTTGTTAATAATTAGGTATATTGATGTTACAGGCAAATAGACGTTCTAACTCCATGACTTTACGTGGTCAGTCGGCTTTCCTTTGACGACTGACCAGTGGCGTAGCTATCGGAGAGATAGGCGGTACGGTGCACCGGGGCCCTCATGCTCAGGGGGGCCCTTGGACTTTGATCAGCAAAATTCAAAATTTCTCCCATCTTCAGAATAAAAAATTAAAAGTTTGCAACACGAATTTTATCATGGCAACTCAGTTGAAAGAAAATCGAAACTTGTAGGGAATTCCCCTGAGTAAATTATTTCTGTTGCTTGTGCAGTGTTTTCACCTTGACGAATTTTCCGTCAGATTTAGCGGGTTAGGGCAAGAAGGAAATTTAAGAAACTTATTTTAATAGCTGACGGATTTCGGAATCATTAGATACTTATTTACCCAATCTCGACTTATCTACTAGGTACATTTTGTCTGCCGGTACCGGTTTTCGTAGTTTTAGAAGAGGTCTGTCTGTCTGTCTGTAGTAAGTAGCTTGGCTTTGCTGTGCCCAGTCTTAGATTATTGTTGGTCGAAAAAGAGTGATGATAAAGTAGCTTTGTACCTTTAAAATATTTATAAATATTCATATTTTTTAGTTGATCAAGTCTATCCAGTTTAGATAGGACCCCATTTTTTTCCACCAGAGCGTATGGTCACCTAGCTACGCCACTGACCCGCTCATAAAGAACCATGTTGAAGATGTGATAAGCATGCTCAGAAGACACCATGGGCTTCTTAAAACATTCAGTCACTAACGCCGAGTAACAGTCTGGATTAATTGTCAGCAACAGAAGGCCCAAGTACTTAGTTGGTGGTATAACATTATATCAAATATTATTTTCTGTGTTAATTAACAATAAGAACAAAAAAAAATATTAATAGTAAATTACAAAATAGTACATAACTCAAACAAGTTCTTATTAATATACAAAAAAAATATCAGCTATTCCATACAAAAGTTCAATACCTACTCGACCTAAATGTATGAAGCAACCGTTATATTTTACGCGATATCAGAGTTGGTCCTATAATAAAAGTTGTTCATATTGATGAGTACTTTCACCCCTGCAAGTATTGCCAGTGACAAAAAAATCATCCTGTATAAATAAATAGATATGTAGGTAGGTACACTAATAAAAAGACACATATTGGTTCATGTCTGCGCTGGGTAGGTAATATCGTTGAGTCAATATCCTCCATTCATCCATCAATCCAACTATGTACCTAGAACACATTTCTGAAATTACTTTTCCTTACCAACTTTTGAACTAAATGTCGATGTGACCAATTCATATGCTCTAGTTGTTTCAACGTAAACGGAATTAAATAGGCTCGAGCCCTATAATCCATATGTTTTAAGTCTAACCATCTTCTTTGCGATTGCAAAATTAGCTTTTCTGTAAAATAAATGTCAATACGTTAATACTCCCACATACCTACTTGCTTCCATTTGGAAACTCAAAATATAGATCTACTTACTATGTTGCTTTGGCGTAAATTTGCCCTTTACTCGGTTACGAACCCATTCCTGTAGGTTATTTAGGAGATTGGCTTGTGGCAAATGAGGTATGAGTAGTGGTGTATCGGATACATCGGCTAAAAATGCCTGAAAATATGATGTCTATCTTACGTGCTATACAAAATTTGTTATATTAAAACATAGTCTCAAACATGATTGTTGGGGCCATCCATAAATTAATTCACACGAATTTTAATGATTTTTTGACCCCTCCCCCGTCCATGTCTTAGCTGGTCACATTTGTGAGACCCCCTCCCTAGTGTGACATCAAATAATATCCTATGGTTATATCAATATATCCATAGATAATATTATATAGGTACACAGATGAATTTTTCAACTGGGCATGGATGGCCAAATCCGAAAGAATAGGGAAAAGCTAAAAATGCTCGAAGGAGTCTCGGGGCCTATTTTGACAAAAACTAAAACTGTAATTTAATTTAAAAAAGAAAATCAATATCTTATATATCTATGCTCAGTTGAAAATTCATCATGTAAAATAGTCTTATTCCAAAATGGTTCATTGCTGCAAGAAATACCTAATGACGAAGATCTTAGATTAAACAGACTATTGCATCAATATCAATGGAGACCATTTATCACTAACCATAGTTATGACGATTTTTGAATTGACGAGTTAGTATACGTAGTAAAATTGTCTACCTATGAAGAGCGTTCAAGAAGTTAAGGGTATCTTCCCGTCCAGAATACCTCAGCATAAAGAAAATGTCTTCAACGATGCACCCGATTTTTTTTGTTAACATTACCAGTTATTTGAAACGGAAACTCAGGCACTCTACAAACGATGTTATGGGTTATTATAGGAATTTATCTACGTCGTCGTGCCAGAGGTATGCGTTCATTCGTCGATAAACAAACGTAAGACCGAATACCTGGTTAGAGTCACTTGGAGACGCAGGATGCAAGCGACTCGTCTGAAAACTATGGAAAGCCGACGACAAAAGGAAAATTACGACGTTATAAACAATTAACGAAAAATAAATAAATACCGCGAGTAGTGCTTTTTCTTCCAAACCAGTAGCTGATATAGTCGGCGTTGAGGTTTCTGGCTGTAAAGAAAAAATCAAATGATTATCTAGCAACAGCTGTCCCCCGCATTTTCACCCACGTTCCCAAGAGAAAAATGTAGACTATGTCCTTCTCCATACCATACCAATATTCCATAACAATTTTATCGCGCTCGGTTGAGCGGTTTAGGCGTGAAAAGGTAACAGACGTTTGCATTTATGGATATAAAATATAAGTTATAAAGGACCATTAATTCATGACCATCATAAATACAAATGTCATCATACCGTGCGTTCCCCGGACATCACTGCCTCTCGGATTGTATCTTTAATGAAATCTTCCATAGGATCCATTTGGTAAATTTTTGCTTGATCAATCCAAAATTTTTCATGTCTTGTGGGAGGGTAAAAATATTTTTCTTTCGCTCTTCCATCATTTTGGAAATCAAATAAGTGACCGCATTTGCATTTTGAACCTTTCAAATAATCCATTATAACGCTCTCCCTATAATTATAGATATAATTATGAAGCTGAAAAGGACAATTTTCATTGGCCATAATGAACATTTCTATACATTAAGGGTAAGTACCATTTGGTAAAACAATTACACGTTTCATCACATTTAGCCTTCACTTCTCGAGGAAATTTCCAGTGGCCATGAATTAAAGTCACATACTGTCCTTCAAAGCTGACAAATCCCCCGTTTATGGGTATGTAGCCAGATGGCATTACAGCAACATCTGCAATGTAAATGGTGAATAGGGAATATACGTAATTTCCGGATATCTCCGTATAAAAATAAAATATTTAAAACAACCACGAATTTGAAAATCATACATTGACAACTGAGGGAAATATAACCACAGGGAGATATGGTACACCGGCCAAAGGTATAGGGCTGTTTGGTATCAGATACGGAGCCAGTGAGTATGTATTATTCTTATAGTATAAATAAGCAATAGCGAAAAATGCTTTTGGGACAGCGATAATACCTAACACCAGGAAAGGGTCTCCCGCCCAAGACCTAACTCCCCATGATCCGTGATGTGTATTGAGAAATCGAGACGAGTCCAGTCCCCGCCCCTTTCGGATGTCACGGCGCAGTGACGGTGCAGACTGAGTTCGGCGGCAACGTGGCAGTGGCAGTGCCAGCACCTCTACCGGGGGATCGATCCCGTAAATATTGAAAAAAAACATAAAACTTAAACATTGCGCCATCCCATAATGTCGCTTATAAGGATAAAATTTTGTGAAGTAATGTTAAATGAAAGTACCTAATATTAAAATCGTACTACTCCGATGTTATGTTGGTACATAAATCATTTACGAATACCAGAAAGGTAGGTATTCCATGCGAGCCCTGACCTACTAACTTTGCGGGTGATTAAAAGGCACGACCCATTACAAGCTGGGAGCGATTACGCAGATATGACTCACACCACCTTAGCTAGCAGACAGCCGCAAATCTTATGGACGCTGCCAGACAAGTAGACAGGTGGTACACCTAATGGTGTGTGGCTACCGACGCCTATTGACTTTAGCAATACTAGGGGCCAACATGTAGATACCTACGCCACGAGAAAGTTATCTCGATTCGTTTCCCCGTTAGAAACTGTCTTTATCTCAGATTGTCAGAAAAAATCAATAATACGGTGCTCCCGGGCTACAGGGGCTCCGATCGTGTGTAAGCAAAAATTCGAAAATGACAGACCACAATCACACTGAAACTGTTAGGCCGTAGTTTTTTTTATGTCAGCAGGTCGACAAGCAGGCAGACGGCCCACCGGATGGTAAGTGGTCACCGCATCGCCGCCAATGAACATTTGCAATACCAGGGGATTTGCATTTCCAATGTGTTGCCGACCTTGAAGAGCTATTTTTACGCCCCTCTTGAAGAACCCCATATCGTTTCCCGGGACGAAAAACATATCTTCTATAAGTATGTAGGTACGTTTACTAAAATGCTGAAAAATATGTAGGCAATAAGGTTTGATTAACCATTATTTCAACACCTACAAGAGGAAATAAGGATGATGTCATGATATATCTTTTTAACACATATGAAATGCTACATTTCTTAAGCCTTCACAATTTCAGCCAGTATAGGTAATTATCAATTAAGTACTTACTATTTATGAGGTATCGAGGACTGCCCCCAGTAAATGCAACTGCTCCAACTTGATACTGTACATTCTTAAATGGGGCTTTGTATTTTGCTTTTGCTCTCTTTTTCAACATTTTCAGTTTATTGACGTAAGCAACCATTTTAGGGTCAGTGTTACCTGAAAAAATGTCTTAATATTGTAACAAACTATAATATGGGTAATAATTTTGTATCGGTTAAGGGAGTGTTCGGATCTTGTGGGGTGACAAAATAAGTTACCCCTACAGTCTATAGTGAAAAACTATCCAGTGCAACACATGTTTTAGTCAGGGTGACTATATATTTTCCTGGTGGCCACGCACGTCTCTCACATAAGAGGTTAACAAAATACTTTTTTTTCCAATAGCATTACACGACTTGTTTAGTAAAATGGTGGCCGTTCTACTAAAACTTGTCAGGGACTTTTTGAGACGACCTGAATACGCATTCATTTCACTTCACTTCAATTGATCTTCATTGGACAAAATGCCACGGAATCAATAAAATCAAAATACACGATTTCATGATTACAAACCGAAAATGCAACATTTTTGTTTTTTAGTACAGGCATGTCGTAAAAAGTACATGCCAAATGCTGTGGATTTTTATTATACAATTCTTTATTAGTACCTATATCGATGAAGAGGACCTAACTCATCGTAAAATATAGTATTTGTTTCAGGTAAAGCAATCAAAAGTTAGGCTAATTTAAGTGGGCTCGTTATTGCGGTCTCTTTCTCCTAACATCAGCATAGCATTTTAATAGATTAAGATCAACGCGCTTTTTTACAATATTACATAGGCCTGTGTTTGACCAAAATCTACGGTAAGTGATGATTACTGATGATGTGACCGAAGGTGGTAAGCCTAGAAGGATGTATTAGCCCGGAACACATTGATAGATATCTAGATAGCCAGCCAGGCGAGTTATACCTGTAACGATACAACCTTATTCCATTATCATTACTTGGTTGGCACCAAGTACTTATTTCCTATAACAAGGAACACTACGTTGACAAACACGATCAACCTTTGCATTCAGTGATCAATGATGTGACACAGAAAAGGCAATATGTAATGTCAAGTTAATAAATAAATGCAAGTAAATAAGATGCCATTTTTATGTGTACAGGTATGTGTAGAACACAGTTAGGTGTTTGGCGACAAGACTTTGAACTTGAGGGTGGTAGGTAGCCAGTCAGGAGGGTATTAAAAACTACCCTACCACCTTACCTACAGAAATTAATAATCACAAAGTTTATGTGATGTGCTTTACTCTGATATCGTCACATAAAAATAGTGCGTATTAGTTGTTGTTCACTTTTAGCAATGTGATTTTAAAAATTAAGAAAAAAAATAAAGAGTAACGCTAATTGTACTCACGTAACGTGCTAGGTGGTTCCCAGAACTTATAGTTACAAACTCGTTCAAGTTGTTTTTCCTTTTTGTTTCTATCTTTGCGCTTTTCTAACTGGAAAATGATTATCAATTTCTTAATACCCGTTAAAGCTTCACTCAATATACTAGGTAGCTAGCTAAACTCTACTCTAAGCTATACTCATTGAAATATGCTGCTGCACGATCTCGGAGCTCGCAATTCATCGATTAAGAAAGTATGTGAAATATGGATGAGATCTCATTTGAGATTGCATTCCCTATCTTGGCTACTTTCAGCGTCTTATAAAATAGTAGGTACCTACATTCGTTTCATCAAGGCAATAAATGTCATAATCAAAATAAAAACTCACAAAACTTTGGTCCTTGCATATTCTTTCATAACTCTGAAATATGAAAAAAATACTATAAATTTACTGATTTTGTAGAAGACGAACGCATTAAAATCGAATGTTCGCTCCACAAACCATTTTAATATCATTAAGTAGGTACATGTCTGTTTGTCCTAAGTCCGGGTGTAATTATCTATTGAGTACAGAACACATAATAGTACTACATATATA
Source organism: Tetheella fluctuosa (assembly GCA_951216915.1). Classification (NCBI taxonomy): domain Eukaryota; kingdom Metazoa; phylum Arthropoda; class Insecta; order Lepidoptera; family Drepanidae; genus Tetheella; species Tetheella fluctuosa. Next base: position 6,965,745 of record OX578227.1, on the reverse strand, counting down.
AGATATAAGTATATATTTACAAAAGCAGTAGGTATATCAAATGAAATAATTTATTCATTCAAATAGGCCTTCACAGGCACTTGTAAATAGTCAGACTCTAGCGCATGTAGTAGGTATATCAGTTATTTGGGTTCCATAGCACAAGCTCTGCTTAGTTTGGGGTCAGATGGCCGTGTATGAGTGAGGAATAATGTCCTAGAATATTAATCTTTGTTGTTAATTAGTACATAAACTCAAAGTTGGATGTGAGAGATGTTTTATATATCGACTATCTACTTACTTCTTCACTTCTGAGTCTTAATTTATTACCAAGGGGCTTTGGTTTAATTTTAACGGCCGGAGAATGAGTACAATATAGTGGTACATATAAACGTTGCAGATATTCGCCGTAACGCACTTTAGGTTGAAAATATTTAACCTTCTCTGTAAATAAATACTTAGTTATAACCTAATTTTAATTCATTTTCTAACTAAACAGATTAATAAGATTTTTAATAAGGATTCTGGATGAAGCTATTTTGATTTTTCCATTGTTGATATTAGTAGGTACTACGTCTACATAATTATAGTCAAAAATATATTATCTTTACAGTAAAGGTGAATCGCCATACACCATTCTTGCAGTCTAGCCTTGATTTCAGTTTTGAAACATGTACCTATTTTATCACCAAAGGAGAAGAGAACTCCATATATTCCTGAACAGGTAATACTTAGTACCTGCCCTTATCATCCAAGCTAGATAATTTGCTTAGGTAAGAATTAGATAATATTAACAACAACCCTTCACGAATAGAATCTCAGACTTTGTCAGTATCTACCACATAGCTATTATCGAATTATATATAGGAAGTATTAACTGTATTTATGACATAAAATTAAGAAACAAACGATGCAAAATCAAAATGGCTTAAGGTACGATACGATACGATTCTTAACACATCAATACTCGGGATATGTTCAAATTCCTTACTGTCCTTTGGAGGTTCCGGTGGTGCTTTCTTCAAGTAGGTTAACTTTTCTAAATTTTCAATACATTCATCCAAATCAATAAATACTAAGCTTGACAATAATATCCTAGCATTCATATCATATTCTGAAAAATAGATATTTTTAACACATTTAAAAATTAACAAAGAAAATATACAGGGTGATATAAGGGACAGCCCTCCGCAATCTGACAGGGTGTATTCAGCTCCTTATTTTGAATCATATTCCAGCGGAAATTTTCTTTTTTTTATAATTTTTAGGGTTCAATACCTCTAAAGGAAAAAAGGAACCCTTATAGGATCACTTGGTTGTCCGTCTGTCTATGTCTGTCCGTCTGCCTGTCTGTCTATCAAGCCTTTTTTCTCAGGAACGTTGAAGTTAATATCAAATACTCAGGTCTGCAAACTCTGTTGAAGCTGTGAAAATATCAAACTTCTAAGTCAATGCAATAAAATAATACGGCCGTTTACTCGCAAGGGAATCAAAACCTATAGGTACTTCCCGTTGACCTAGAATCATAAAATTTGGCAAGAAGCAATTTCTTGTAGCATAAGTAAAGGAATAAATCCATAAACCGTAAATGTGTTGTTAATTTTTGATTTGCGATTATAAACTTATTTGCAGTTTTGGTAAACTGACCGCGACCTATGTCGATGTATGGGGACAACAGTTTACCAACGGCAAAGTTTGTCACTCAATCTATGTAGTTTTTCTTTTCGTTATGATTCCCGTGATGGATGAACTATTTACATACCTACAAGGTTGTACGGAATCCTCGGTGCGCGAGTTCGACTCGCACTTGGCCGTTTTTTCAGTTATAATAATTCTATTACTATAATAATACTATTCCTTTATTTCAATGTAAAATTAAATTCTTTGTACACAACACTCCACTTATGTAAACAAAATAGCTAAAATCAAAAAATCAGCAATGTATGTTGAAATTTTAAAATACTCTAACGAACGACGCGCGACGCGGGGCGGGCGAGACGGTTCGCTGCGCTGCAGCACTGCAGTTCGTTACGTGCGTTTTGCCACGATACCGATACATTGCGTATGGGGTGGTCAAATAATTCAGGTTTATTGGTTTCCCATAACGTCCCTGAAATTATTTCACGTAATCATCATAGATAAGGCCATCTTAGTACGGTTTACTGAATTCACCTCAGTAGTGTGCGGAGGGCTGTCCCTTACATTTTTTCCTAATAAAAACAAATTATAATTAAGTTTAAAAGAAAACAACATCATCAATAACGTTCGACATGTGAAAATTACATGAAAATCCGTTTTGTAGTTCCGGAGATGTGCGTGAAAAAATAAACAAACAGACAGACAGAAAATAATTTATGTTCTACTACTCTTCGTTAGACATACAGACAGTATCTACAGACACACCAGATTCTACTTTTTTATATTATATTATATTATAGATATATAGAAATAGCCATGTTACATGACACAAACACAATATGGCCCAAGCTGAAAGTAGGGTAGGTTTTATATACTTACCTACTTATTTGTAGAAATCAGTTTTTAGCTCTCCAGCATACGACAACATACCTAAATCATCATAGTTTCTAACCTAAGATTAAAGCAAAATAAAACATACTAGCTCGTGATTCACTTGGCGACTGTTTATAAATAGCTTTATATAGATTCCAAATAAATACGCCAGGATCCTCAATTGAATCAAACATTACATTCATTAATATTTTTTTTGGAATCTTCAGTGTTATACCGAGATCAGATAGCGATTTACGTATACGGTTGGGTAAATCTTCTAATAAGTCAGCGTGAATATTAGCTTTTAAATCGCCTAGAACTTCTCTTTGACTACTTGATAATTCACAATACCAAGCAGGGCCAATTTCCTCTTGCAATCTTTTCGCCTTTCTTTTAGCTAAAAGAATAAAATTGGTATAAGTATGAATAATAAAGTGGAAAAATAAAGTTTCATTATTAGGTACTTAGATATCCAAGCAATCATTCAGTAGGATGCCTATGTAATATAGGTACAGTCAGCGTCAAAAGTAGATTGGCACATTAGTACCCTTTCTATAGACATTTTCTTGACAGTTTGTATGAAAATTATGAACTGTAGTATTTTCTATGGTTCAAAGGCTCAAGGTTTTTATAATTTTTCTTTGTAATAATTTATAAATCTTGTTATTTTTCACTGACAATGTTGTTATGGTGACAGCTCAAAGTCACTAAATTTATTTGTTTGATGGCGTGTAATCGGGGAGTTTGTTTAAGAAATCATCCCAATGGTCTGTAAAAGAGTGGCATTTATATTACCTATTTTTAATTTATTGACTGATACGCTTTTAATTTTAAATTCAAAATGACTAAATCGTTTCTTTTGCAATCGATCTGAAGATAGTGGTCCGTTCCTTCGTAAGCTTCAAACACGAAGCATCTTGAAGTATAAGTACATTCCTGGGACACGCAGTCCCAGGAATTCTACAACACTTACGCGCCGATAACAAAGCCAGAAGCGGCTCAAATAATAGTGTCCGCCCGCGTACTAAAAATACGTCGCGTTGCAAGTCGTGTGCCGCTGAACCGGGGTCTCGTCTGTGACCTGTGACGGTGCCGACACTGACACGACACCGAGCCCTCATCTACCTGAGCCGGGTGCCCAGGCTTACCCCGAACTCTCATCTACCTGAACCGGGTGCTCAGGCCTACGCCGCGCCTCTTCATCTGAGCACCTGGTCTGCACCAGCCTACCTGCTTTGACCCATCCTGCACCCGTTCTATACATATACTCTGTGTTTTTTCCGTGTCGTTCTGTATCATATAATCTTCCCTACCTGGACTTACTCTTTTTTAATCTAATTCTGTATTTTATGTAACTTGGGAATTTTTCTTTTATCTATATTAATGAACCATAGAAAATAAACTCCATCTATTTATTTTAATCTTAATGTTAGGTAGGTACTTTCACGTATCACGACAACACGGTAATAATGTGCCAATCTACTTTTACGCTGACTGTTCCTACCTATTTATCAATCTGCAGGTAGTGGCGGATTTACACATTTACCGCCCCTACTGATCGCTACAATAGGGCATTACACCCATTTTTGAAAACTATCTCATCTCTTTTCGATCCTAAGGTTCTAATAAACCACTAAAAAAACAAAATTTTTATTCAATCGATAAATGCCATAAAAATCTCGAAATTTGATAAAAAGGCTGGACGCCATGTTACTGTTGTCATGACGACATCACAAATGCGCCGTTTTGTTGATCAAGTAGGACCTAACTCAGTTTCTAAATCATAATAACATTAAAATCTATAGTAATCTATACTATTATAAAGCTGAAGAGTTTGTTTGTTTGAACGCGCTAATCTCAAGAACTACTGGTTCGATTTGAAAAATTATTTCTGTGTTGGATAGCCCATTTATCAAGAAAGGTTATAGGCTACTTTTTATCCCGGGAACGCGGGTTAACCGCGTGGTGGAAGCTAGTTTAGGTACATAATAATATTATAGGTAATAATGATATTTTTTATTTCTGTAACACAAAAAAACATTGGACCAAATTTGCCGCCCCCCAAAATCTGCCGCCCAGTCCTAGGCTCCAGCCTACTCAGCCTGCTGGTAAATCCGCCACTTTCTGCAGGCAGTAATAAAATTGTTCTGAAATCCGCTTGAGACTGGCGAAATAATATTCTAATGCCTCATTTACATTCAGCCCCTATCGCTGCTCCTCGCGCTGCCGGCAATAATTCCCTTAATACTGCTGTGGCAGGATCGAGGGATATGTGTTTTTACATACTGCCCTTCCTCTCACTTCGCTTTCAAGTTCCGGCAATGGCAGATGTTGAAATTTTTGCAGCGTCCGCGCTGTGTCTTTTAGCGATACATAATTATGTGCGTCAGTTAAAAATAAACCAAATGAAAAAAAAGAAAAGACGTCGTAGAAGATGGTGGATGATATCTATTCATCGTAATAGAACTTTGTAAGTACCTACCAACCTGCTTAAGATAATATTTTATAATGCAGAAGAATTCTACGAGGCATTATATTTGAATGTAAACACGCCCTACCGCTCGCGCTGCCGGTCCTTTGAAGTCCGCACTAAAAACCGCTCTTTTGGGGAGCGCTGGGCAGCGCGAGTGGCATTAAGCAGTGGCAAGAGAAGTATACGTTTACATACTCGTCCTGCCCACTTCCCTGCTCACTACAGCTGAATGTAAATGAGGCATAAGTGCTACCCGGCAGCTAGGTATAATTCCTAATACCTACATTCATGTCATCGTTATGTTTTTCGGCAAATGTCTAATGCGACCATATTATTATAATATAATACGACATTAATTCTCCACTAGCTGTGAAGTGACCTGCCAATAGTTGCACAATATATTCATCATACTTGTTTACCCTTCGAGATGGGTTGGGCTAGTGCCGTACCACTTCTAGATAGTTAACAAATCTATACGCATCAAATATTTTAGTGAAGCCAGCCTACTTCACAGCCGCGCAGAAAATATAACAGAAAAACGTTTTTTTACGTACCCTCACAATGATAGTAGTATTTAAGATCCTTCAAAAATTTCAACCAATCTCCTACTTTCTCATTATATGGTTTTTCGGAAACGTTTTTCCTCATTTCTCTTTCCAAATAAACCCATACGGGGTCCTTTTTTTCGCCATAAATTGTCTTGAAAATAAATGGAATAATAAGTAGCCAAGCCAAGAGTTGGATTTGATCACAAAAGAAGGCCTTTTATTAAAGATTATGCCCCGAATCTGTGTCACTTTTTAAAAACCATTTGGATAAGCAGTGTTTTTTTTTGATACTTGATTTTCTCCGAAAGTACTCATTTAAATTTTATGATGTTACGAACCTAGTAGGTAGGTATGTATTATCGAACCAATACTATTATCACAGCGTAATTACATACAGTGGTCTATCGCGTTTGAAGTCACGCGAAATGCCGCTTTGTATAGGCATTCGTAGTTGCTCCATTGTGTCCCAAGCGAGTGTACGGCGGCTTGGGCTCGCTACCGCCCCTCTCTCACCCCGCAAGCCCCGCACGATTGTTATGTCTAGACGTGTCCGTTGGCCGAATGTAAGAAAGAGTTACATAGACTGTGCTATTATGATATAGGTGTTATCTCAAAGTTGCTATGGTTATTTATTTCACAAAAAATACGCTTTAGAATTTTACTAAGTGTGCCTACTATAAATATATATTTATGCTCGTGACTGGTACTCTTCGTAATAATTTATACTGACTAAACATTTCTATTCAAATAGGTACCTAGATACTGTTGATATTTACTTTGACAAATTGCAATTCTTGTCTAAATTGCACTAATGATATTCTGTATTCACCTACGAAGACATGCTGATGTTAAATTTGCAACGTGCGGGTGAAACGAACGAGATTTATCTAGTTTCATTTCAGCAGGTAGGTCTGGATAAATGGGAGTCGTCCGAGTCGTTATAATATCGCTAGATACCTAGTAGATAACAGAAATCGTCGCGAATAATTTGAAAAGTAAGTATTTAATGACTGTCAAAAAGTTCAAAGCAGGCGTTATTGTAAAAAGACCATCATAGCATTAGTACCTATCGCTGTACTGTGCGTCGATCAGTCCGCCCATAAGATCCATGACCCAAACTACTTTCTGACCCAGTTGCGCTCATCAGTCATCAACTTATCAGCATCACATTCCACATGATTAGACAGTTAAAAATCAAAAGACAGAGGACAGTTTGAGCTAAAGAAAATCTACTAGTGACAATGAGAATTAGAGAACCGACTGGTACCGACCTTTTTTTTTAAAAAGTTTTTTACGGTTGGCATTTTATATTTCCCCATTTTGAAAAACAAATAATTTTGTTTGTTTCCTAAAATTCAAGAAAAAATTACTAAAGAATTTTGTAAAATTTTGACATTAAATTTATACTATCAAAATTTTGTTTCAGTGCCCTTTTTTACTCATTGAATTTATTGAACGTCATTTCCATATTACCCAGCAGGCCAGTTACATTATTTTTTCAATCGAACCATATGGCCACAAAAGGGTGCAAGACTTTTTGGCGGGAACTTGCAAAGAACATTGTGTTTTCATTTCATTTTCATGAATTCGTGTATTTTGAGATTTTTTGAATAACTAGTCAGGGCTGCCACCTTTTGGGAAAAAAATCGGGACAATCGGATAGTTATCTATCAGAGACGATCGGATTTCAGTCCAATTTAGGTCATCAAAAGACTGCAGGAAATAATAGACGCGGGACGATATCATCGAAATCGGGACTGTCTCGGCAGAATCGGGATGGGTGGCAACCCTGTAACTAGCTATCCCCCAAAGAGAATAATAAAATCTCTACGTTTCTATCCCCCTAAAATATAGTGATTATTTATATTAGAGGTTAGCACCGGAGCGAGATTTTAACAACCGATTGAATTCACCGGTGATCGGGCAATCTCCGGTGATTTTAGATTTTTGATTTAAGAAACACAACATGTCAACAGCATCATAGCGTAACATATTTCTTCTATCATTTAGTATTTGTCCTGTCGTCGAAAATACTCTCTCTGACCTTACAGAAGTAGCAGGCACAGCTAGGTATTTAAAGGCTATTTCGTCTAAAGGCTTTAAATGTTTATTGAATTTCCAGAATTGCACAACTTCATCCCAATTGTGGCTTTTTTCAGGATACTGTGTTTCCGTATACATTTTGAATAAATTCATTGCCGTGGCGGATGTCATATCTGCATTATTGCGACTCTGTCAAAGGTGTAGTGGTTATTACACAACTTTTAAGCTCATTTGAAAAGAAAAATAACCACGAACATTGCAACAAATTATTTGGCCAGTTAGTTGCTAGTGAAATGAATCACATAAACGGACAAGACCGCTTTGAATTAATGACTGAAATAATTAATGTAATTCGAAAGAAACAATTTGGTAAATAATTGTCTTGCATGTTAAAAAAATAATTGTTGAATGTCTCTTTTATTTGTGTAACTTTATTTTATAAAAAAAATAGATGCGAGGTTCACCGGAGATTAATCGGTTAAATACCGATTATTTCAATCGAGTACTTTTACCGGTAAATCACCGGTTATTCTCCGGTACTCACTGCTCCGGTGCAAACCTCTAATTTATATACTCTTTGTCCCCCGCCCGTGGCAGAGTATAATAATATGCCCCGTGGGTATCAGGTAAGTTTTTTTCCACCACCTAGGAACTGTTTCTCTGGATTATTATGCGACCTTAGTCTAATCGAAAGTACGTACCCTACCATTATGTATAAAATAATACCTTCTTATGAAAATAAATAAATAAAATATGAAATTATAGCCCGTTTGAAATCAAAGCGGTAAAGTCAAAAATTCAAAATTACGTGTTTTGTATTATTACTACCTGTTCCCCACGGTTTTTCCCACGTTTCCGGTATGAAAATTAACCTGAAAATCTGCAAGTATAATTTACGGTAAATACTTTTAACAATAACAAAATAAAGGAAAACCGACTTCAAAAAGGGTTTTCACTAAAAAGTATTAAATAAATTCTGTTAGAACTCGTTTTGAAGTCAGCGAAAGGATGTTAGAACTCATACTGGAGTTAGCGAAACGGCTGGACCGATTTTGATGGGACTTTCACTAGCAGATAGCTGATGTTATGAGGAGTAACTTAGGCTACTTCTATTGTTAATATAGGCTAATTGCTACATCGGGAATGTGGGTGAAACCACGGTGAACAGCTAGTTGTTTGCAAATTCTTGGTAAATACTTTGAATGTGCATGATAAATACTTCATAAGATCCAAAATGCAAATTTCGCAGATTAAGGGACCTCAAACAGGGACTCTTATTTAATTGTTTTAGAACTTTTACTAAATCCTGTGATTTTATCGGAATTTTCTGAGGCCTACTGCACTCACACACTGACGGACCTGCTCACAAGGGTTTTATCAACAGACTAGCTCACCGCCCAGCGGTTTCACCCATGTACCTCTATTTTACCCCCTTAGGGGTGGAATTTTCAAAAATCCTTTCTTAGCGGATGCCTACATCATAATAGCTATCTGTATGCCAAATTTTAGCCCGATCCATCCAGTGGTTTGAGCTGTGCATTGATAGATCAGTCAGTCAGTCACATTTTCCTTTTATATATACAGATGTAAATCTTTATTTTAGACAAACACATTTTTTTTTTGAGACACCTTGTATTTCACTCAGCTGTACATAAATTGGTTGGTATTCTATTACATGGTACTCTTATACTACTTAGATTACATGCCTTCATAGATTATTTTTTAAATCTATATTTTTTGTCTTTTCCAAAATTTCCTTATATGGAGGATTTATTGGACTCTGAACAGGTTCCCTGTATTCATAACTTGTTTGACCCTCCAACAGCAGAGGGTATGATGTATCAGAGTCATAGGCACTTAAATCACCACATGCATTAAACGGTACAATAAATCTATTGGAGCCAGTAAATTGATTGAAATCACAATAATTGTGATCTAGGAGTGGATTCACCATATTAGGTATATAGCCCTCAGGTGGTTGATAATTTTGACACACAACAAAAGCTTCAATACTGGAATTCCTTGAACTTCTCGGCTTGGACACAATTACATATTGAAAGAATTGTTTCAATTGAGAGTACAAAAGGGAGACATCTTTCCCTCTGAAAATTTTTGCCACAAAGACACCACCATTCTTCAACACATGTGTAGTAATATTCAATGCAGCTAATAGCAATTGAGATTGAACATATTCATCTATGTCATGTAAACCGGTGACATCAGGAGCTCCATCACACACAACTAAATCTGCTTTCAGACCCTCAAATTCCATAATAATAGCATTTGCAGTGGACAATTTAGTAATGTCACCTTGGATCTGTTTAACTCCAGGTAAAGCGGCCATGGCCTGTAGATCAACGGCTACTATTTTAACATCCTCAACGTTTTCAGCGTTCTGTCGTAAGTTCTTTGTAAGAACTTGACTCCAGCTACCAGGAGCGGCACAGAGATCTACGGCTCGTAAGACACCTTCGAATATGTTGTATTCTTCATTGATTTGTAATAGTTTAAATGCACTCCTAGCTCTCCATCCTTCCTCTTTAGCTAATCTGTAATAAATATCTCGTTTATCTTTAGAAGTTTTGCCCATTTTTATTTATAGGTACTATGCGAGCAAAATAAGAAAAAGTATTAGTAATGTGCAAGTGACAACTCTGTCAAAGTCACAAACTACTGAAACTACCTAGAGAACCACAGCTTAGTAGAGATGCTACGCATAGAGAACTAACGTTGTCAAAGTGAATAATCACCCAGTGTTGCCATATGCGGGAGGCGTGACTTACCTCCGATAATTTGCATCAAAGAGGATATAATAGCATAGCTCAGTGTGCATTATTTATCTAGAATCTAGATATGCTATACCAGTGAAAGAGAAGGAAAGTGAAGGTAGGTTAGGTAGGTCGTTGCTTCTCTTTTCATAGTATAATGCTGTCTCATAATTTTAAGATAAAATATTATAGTATCTTCGCCGTGTGTGACGCACTTAATTCTTTCTTCAGAGTCGGTTGTCTGACTGACAGCTGCAGTCAGCAGCGTTGCCAACGTAACGGATTTCCCGTCATATCTAGCGGATTCGGTTATGAATAAACGGAATAAATATTATGTTGACGGCTAGCGAATTTTTTAGCGGATTTAGTAGAATATAATTTATGTTTCCAATTTTAAATATTTTGTTTCAAAAATCAAAACGAAATTGTTATTTCTCATAAGGCTCTCACTCTTTCTTCGTAAATACAAAAACGATCAAATACAAAAGACCGACAATCCCCTGCAAAAATTCGTCCGCCGGAAAATAATTACCTTCTAGCTCATAAGATGTCGCTAAGTGTATCGAACTACGGATTCGTGTGATAAATTATTGTTTATCGGTTTTGATTATTACTTCTACTCGAAACCACTCCTAACTATGTCGTAGAAGTACGAACGAAGTCCCTAGATGGCGTTTTCTTTCACAAATCTAATTAAGGTACATTGTCTTTGAAAACGTACCATACTCATTAAATTCTAAAATATATTTTAGTGAAGAATTAAAATAAATTATGCATTCAAAAATAATAATAATAAAAAAATCTGTTGAATTTTGAATAATTTTGATGTATTTTTAAGCTTTCCAAAATTTTATAGGTATTGCCAGTACAAATCAAATTGCTCTGTAATAGTTATTTTTTGTAATAAAGTGATACTATGATTTTTTTTTACTAGGACAAACGTAATAATATACGTATGTCCAAACTGACCCAAATAGTAATTTAGCTATATTTTTAGAGTACAAAGCCATGGATTGCAGTAATGGTGTGCTTACGAAAATAAACATGCGCAAGCACGTTACCTTTGACAATTCGAAATACAATCAAACGAGCCCAAACTCGATGGGGTTGTGTCGTTTTATCGTGGAATTCCTATGGCCACCTTCCAGCTCCAGCATCAGATCAGATCCATGTCATCATACTATTGTCACGCGATATACAATATGCATGCAAAATTTTAGAAACCGGGAAGTATGTCAAATTTTACTTACAAGATTTCAATACCGACACTGGGACAAGTGAAAGTAAAAATAATAATAATAAAAGCGAATATTATGATCAAAGTATAAAAGCATGTAATAAAAGCTGGCTGGCCGCATTTTATTTATTTAAATGACATCTAGTGAAATACAGGTGCATACTCTTGTTATGACTAGATTCAATTTGGTTCAATCGATCGCAACGTCATCTGTTTGAAAGCTCATAAAACGGGATAAATGTTCACGAAAATCAATAATATTTAAAAGCATGTTTTGGGAATGAAATACATTTTTAAAAAATAATACATTTTTTTTAAACTCGATTGGTTAGGAAATGGCTCAAGTTTATCGTTTATCCGGCACATACAAAATATCGCGGGCTATTTTGCCCACGCACCAGTAACGCCATCTACAGATATACAGATTTCTGAGCATTTTTCCGGCGGACGAATTTTTGTAGGGGATTGTCCGTCTATTGTATTTGATCGTTTTTGGTAAATACTACCCGTGTACGGGAATGTATCACGTCATAGACAAGGTAGCAGTGAGCAATGTAATGTTATAGCCAGCCATCAACCACTACTGCATCCGAAATGACTGAGACCCCAAATAGTGACGATGATTTAGATAACATAGATTTCAGTTCTTTTTGTTGCACTCAATTTTATTAATCTTGACTACTACTACTATACAACTGTATTTTTATTTCGCTTTTTAATTACCTTAATAGATTTAACGGATTTCTAACGGAATATCGTAATAAAGTCGGCGGAATTTCAAAATTATTGTTGGCAACACTGGCTGTCAGTACCTTACCTAGTTAGTACCCATAGTAATCTATGCTAGTACCCAAACAAAACGTAGTATTTTAATCCTCTTTGCTAGTACCTACCATTATAGTTCTTTACTTTACTTTTGTTATTTGCTATTTTTTTTTAATATTACCCTAAAATGGAGATGAGCAGTGGGACTAAGCAATTAATAATAATTTTATATGAAGATTGGAAACTTATTCTGTTCCTTACGACTATATTTGCTTTGTATACTTACTACACAAGTACATTTGATACTTTCAAAAAGAAAGGTATTCCATATATGAAACCTGTTATCTTCTTGGGAAATTTAGGACCCAGAGTAAAAGCAAAGATATCATTTCATGAATTCCAGTTGGATATATACAACCACTTCAAGGGAAATCTTTATGGCGGTAAGTATTTAATTAACTACTCTTAAAACAGGTTTCGAACAAATTTCCGCACAAATCTTAGGCCTCAAAACAACCAATGATTGTGTTGTTTACCTTCTAACACCCTGACACTTATGAAATTGTGTGAAATAGAAGAAGTGAAGTGAAATGTATCTGACTATCACTTGATTCAATGCACTGACAGTGGGAACAGTAGTTTGGACCCACATATGACTCAAATAAGTAGCCTAAATATTGCGCATGTACTTTGTTTTGTAAATGGTTTATACTGGCTAAAGGGGAGTGGGAGAATTAGCTCTTTTATACACCATTGTTCTACCAAGCTTTATCAAGCTTGGTTTGTTGTAATGTGATGTTGATTTTTGTTGCAATCACCTCAAAAGCACTAATATTAATTCTGAGTCAATGCAACTGTTACTGTTGTTCAATGCTTGTAGGACTGTACTGCTTTCTGTGAGGATCGGTAATCGGTTGGCTCGCGAATGGGAAGCACATCCCAAAACTATCTACAAAATTAATATAACTCCAGGAATTGCGAGTCAACTTATTAAGGTGTAGTCCTAAATTTTCCTGTTCTTTATAGCATAAGCTGCCTTTATTATGGCTAAACTTTCACATTGGAAAATGGACTTGAGATTGCCTTGCCTAGTGCTGTTGATATTGTAACGATATCTATCAAGAGTCTTGATTCAAGGCTTCTGCTATCCGTAGATAGATGGCGCAACAAGATTCTACATCGTACTAACAAAGTTCTCGGAATGCTTGCTTAGCATATATACAAGATTCCAACATCTACAATTGTCGCAGAGCTTGCTGCACTCACTTGCCCAGGCTAGGCACTTTTCCATAATAATATGTCTTGTCTATGTCAACTTAACCGACTCACTGAGAAAAAATGAACGGCTGTTCCATACAAAAGTTCAATACCTACTCGACCAAAATGTATGAAGCAACCATATTATGTTATGCGATATCAGAGTTGGTCCCATAATAAAAGTTGTTCATATTGATGGGTACTTCAACCACTACATGTATTGCTAGCGACTAAAAAATCACCCTGTATATTATGCAATGATTTTATATGCACCTATTTATTCTCCACAGGAGTTTTTGAAGGAAGAAGACCTATTCTAACTATCTTGGATCCTGATCTTATAAAAATCATTACAATCCGTGACTTTGAATATTTTACTGACCGAAACACACTGAACAGCAGGGAGCCGAGGTATTTGAGTAGGTCACTTCTTAATTTAAAGGTCAGTATACATACCTATCATAATTAAAACTGTTGGGCCTCAAAGGGGTTATGCAACATGTAACATAAGTAATTAAAGGCACACCCTGAAAGAAGTTTGTTGAGATTTTTTTTTTTTTTTTTGTTATTTCTGCGTCATGGCAATCTGTTTAAAAATAACAATAAGCCACTCTTTTGACCGATTTTAATAACCTTGGAATGGTCTGGGTTTAAGAGAGATAATGTCCAGTGACTTAACTCTCACTTTTGGTTGAATCTAATGATGAGATTCGGCACGCTATGTCTCTTTAGTCTTTTAAATTCAAGACTGCCAGCCCCTTGCAGTTGACAGGCGAGCTCATTTACATGTGCACATAATCGCTTCTGGTAGGTCATGCTGAATGCTGCTATTTCCTGTTTGACTGTTTTAATGTTCAAGTCCTTGTGAATAAGACTGTTGCTCACATACCAAGGTATATTGTACATGGCTCTCATTGTTTTGTTTTGAAACCTTTCCAGAATGTCTATGTTGCTGCTACTTGTAGTTCCCCACAATTGGATCCCGTATGTCCAAATAGGTTTTATAATAGTTTTATATATAACCATTTTGCTGTTACTGTTCAATTGAGAATTATGCCCAATGAGCCAATACATGCTTCTCAATTTTGTGTCCAATTGTTTTCTTTTCGTCCAGATATGCTTTCGCCAAGTAAGCCTTCTATCTAGATGCATGCCCAAGTATTTAGCGTTTTCGGCTTGGGGAATCTGCTCGTTATTTATGCTGACTGGAGGACATGTCTCTTTCCTTAAGGTAAAGGTGACATGAGTAGATTTACTCTGATTAGCTTTTATTCGCCAAAGGTTCATCCATTTTTCAACTGCAGTAATGTGTCCCTGAAGGTTGTTTGATGCAATTTTTGGATTTTCATGGACTGATAAAAGGGCCGTGTCATCGGCATATGTTGCCACTATAGTGTTGTCATTTGTAGGCAAATCTGATGTGAAAATCAGGTAAAGCGTCGGACCCAGTATGCTCCCCTGTGGAACACCAGACCTAATATGGTACAATTCTGAGCACTCATTTCCATACTTTACCTCGAAGCACCTATTGTTCAAGTATGACCTGATAATGTGTAGGAAAGAGTGGGGTAGAAGTTTCTTCAATTTGTACAGTAGGCCATCGTGCCACACTTTATCGAAGGCCTGGCTAATGTCCAGGAACACAGCCGAACAATACTCTTTATTTTCGAAGGCTCTGTTGATAATGTCTACAATTCTATGAACTTGTTCGATTGTCCCGTGTTTTTCTCTAAAACCAAACTGATGTACTGGTAAAATTTTAAACAAGTGTTCTTTCATTCGGTTTAACAACAGCTTTTCAAGTAGCTTTCCCATAACCGGTAAGAGGCTGATAGGTCTGTATGAAGATACTTCATGGGGTGGCTTTCCGGGCTTTGGAATCATAACGACCTGAGCTATTTTCCATTGACTTGGGAAATGTGAAAGTCGTAAGCAGGCATTTAATATTGCGACCAGGAGCATGATGCCTTTCTTAGGAATGTGTTTTAATAAAATAGCGTCAATCATGTCGTAGCCAGGTGATTTGCCATCTTTCAATTTTACGATTTCTGTGGTTAGTTCTTTGGGACTGATACATTTCATCGGTAGACACATTTGTGTTGGTGTCTTAAGGTAAGTGTTAACACTATGGTCATGTTCTTCATGTGTACTAGGGAAAGGCTCGAAAACGGTGTATAAGTGTTCAGCGAATGCTGATGCTTTGTCTTGATTGGATCTCGCCCAAATTCCATCCGATGTCTTAATAGGTGGCACCTGGTTATTGGGTCGTTTTAATTTCTTTGTAGCTTTCCATAGAGAATAATTTGTATCTTTGGTTGGACATAAATTGGACAGATACGTTTGGAGGTTGTCGTTGTTTATAGTTTTAATGGCTTTTTTTAAATCTTCAGATGATTTATTGAAAGCTCTTTTGTCACTGGGGTATCTGGAGTTTTGCCAGATTTTACGAAGATGTCGACGTTCACTGACTTTCTCTTTTATGAATTTTGGATAATTTGCACATTTTGGCACAATTTTTTTGTTATTAGATGTCGATTCACCAGCCGCCCTATAAATAATTTTATTTAGTGTTTCAATATTACGTTCAATATCATCTGTAGTTTTGAGTGGAGTTTTTAGGTTAATTTTGTTAGTGATTACTTCTTGGAAGAAATTCCAGTCAGTATCTTTATTATGCAGTTTAAATGGGGGTTCAGTCAGGTTTATTTCTCTACTAATGTTTAATATGACTGGAGTGTGATCTGAAGAGAGATCTGTGCACGAATTTATACTCAGGTAATTTCGATTGAAACTTTTTATAATGAAAAAATCCAGTAAGTCTGGGATTTTGTTCCTATCCGTTGGCCAGTATGTCGGTTGTCTATGGGACATAAAATCAAGTTTTTGACCCTGGAGTGTTTTAAATAACTGTCTACCTCTGGGTGTAATTAATCTGGAACCCCAGAAGGTATGTTTTGCATTCCAGTCGCCACCACAAATAAATCTTGTTCCGAGTGTTCCAAAGAAGTTTGCAAAGTCATTTAGAGTTATTGTGTGTCTAGGCGGGCAGTATACGGCCGAGAACGCTATTTCAGATATTTTGTCTTGTACTTTAATCGTGGTAGCTTGAATTTTTTCGGTACGATATGATTCTAGCTGGTAATGTTTGATGTTTTCTTTGATTATGATTGCAGTCCCACCATGAGCATTTCCAGAAGGATGATTTGTGCAGTATATTCTGTAGTTTTTGATGGCAATGTGCGTTTTTTCCGTGAATCTAGTTTCTGATATTAAGGCTATGTTAATTTTTTCAGTATTTAGAAAAAATTCAAGTTCTTGGCGCCTGTCGGTTAGACCGTTGGCATTCCATGTGAGCACTCGTAAGTTAGGAGTCATTTTGATACAATTTTGGAAATAAGTTGAATCATGCGATCCATCATGCTGTCGATCATTGTACTGATCATGTGTTGGAATTTGGTAAACATAGTGTCAAGCAATTCCGTTATGTTGTTTGCCTCCATTGGATGCGTGCCATGTATAATATTATTTGTATTCGAACGTTGTCCCTGCCAGTTATTAGCAGCTATTTCAGCATATGTCTTGGGATATCCATTTCTGTTATAATTTTCTGTGAGTGTCTGTGCTTCTTTTGTATTAGATATAAAATCTTTCATTGGTACCTTTTTTGTTTGTTTAATTTTCAAGATTTTCTCTTTGTACTGTTTGTATTTAATACAACCTTTATAGCTAGCGGGATGTTTTTCCTGGCAGTTTACACATGTCGCGTCAGTGTCAGGTGTTTTTGAACAGGATGCTGTAGGATGATCGTTTCCACATTTGACACACCTGAAGGGTCTAAAGCATTGGTTTTTTGTGTGACCAAATCTTTGGCATCGCTTACATTGTAATATTTCTTTTTTCTTATAAGGAGGTTCAAAAGTTACTTTAGTGTGGTTTATATTTTTAATATTAAATATTTCTTTATTATTCGGTTTTGGTTCTAGGTCTACGTAAAAAACTGGAAGTCGTTCTTTTGTAGTTCTGTGTAGTGCATTGACTATTTGCCTGACTTCATGTCCCAGAGATTGGAGTTCGTGTTTTATTTCTGTGGTGTCTTCAGAAGAATGTAAACCTCTTAGAACGACTCTGTAGGCCCTTTCACATTTGAGTTTATATGTATAGTGGTTTATATTTTTTGCTATAAAATTGTCTCTGATTTTTTTGTAAGTATCAACATCCTTTGGCATAATTTTTACGATATGGCCTGATCTGAGTGTTGTCATTGTGTATGAGGTACTATCAACAAAAGAAGTTAATGTTTCTTTTAATAACATTATGTTCATGACCCCAGTCACGAATATTGGCTCTGGTTTTGGAATAAGTTCCTTTTTTTCTTTTTCAATTTGGTTGTCTTCTAATATTGCAAATTGATTGTGTGTTGGTATTGAATATGTTGTCTGATTTTTGTTTTTTTTATTGAAGTTGTCGTTTTGGTCAGGACTAGATTTATCCCTTTTACGTTTCCCGTAAACAGGTACTTGATCATTTTGCCAATTATTCTCTTTATCATTAGTAGAATTCTTGTTTATTGACAAATCATTTTCTTTGGTTCCAGTGAAGTCCTTTGTTAGAGAACCAAGGGAGTTACTACGGGTTTTATTGAACATGCTTTTATGAAATTTTTGTTGAATCATGGTATTTTTTTGGTTATGGTTTGGTTTTAAAGAATTTTCGCTCATTTTTGTTCCCACGAGTAGGGTTGATATAAAATGTCACTAAAGGGGTTACACCCATTCCCTTTAGAAGGCTAATTACAACGACGTTTCACCTGGTTCGCCGAGGTTGGCGTTTACGACTGATCTACCCAACAGTCATGCATCCCATAGGCACGTTTCCCACCGTAGGATTTGGGGTGAATTTTTATAGAGGCTATCTACCTCTTGGTCCGGGCGGTTAAGCCAAGGCCCCCGGCCTCACGAGACAAGTCCGCGGGGTTACGGGTTGTGGAGTTTCTTCCAACAGAGTAGGTTTGTTAGACCCACTGGCATGCGAGGAGTTTGGTGCGAGTTTTTGCAACTACTCTATATCCAATTATATCTAAAAACCAGCCAGATGTTCGGCTGGGTGGTTGGTTTGATGACGGAGTTTATCTTCTCCGGCCTTGTGGTCCGCGGGAGGTATTTTATTTCCCTCCTACCCTTCGAATCAGTTCATCTACTAGTGATGAATTGATTCGACGAGCTTTCCCCGATCCGCCACCTTGGGGACGCGGTCTCTAGGGAGTGAGGCTACCCCGAGACTAGGTTGTTGCTTTGTTGAGAATGAGCGACTGAGTTTAATTCAGGCTTTTTTAGGGTTCCATAGCCAAATGGCGACAAACGTATCCCTTATATTAGCGTCCTGTCCGTTTGTCAGAGGTATTTTACTCTGAAAATATTGGCACTATGGCATATAGCATAGCATATTTTTTCATATGCCAAACATTTTTCTATGGAAGCTGGCATAGCCACCTGGTGGCGATTTATCATTTAAAGCAAGCACAGTGAAACCTTTACATGTGTATTGTACACCGTTACCTGTATATTATAGTGTATTTGTGGTACATTTACTTTACTAATAATATTTATAATTTTTTATCAGGGATCAGAATGGAAAGGAGTTCGAAGCGCACTAACACCAGTATTCAGCTCAGCACGATTGAAAAATATGCTGCCTCTTGTTGATATATGTACAAAACAGATGGTTGAGTTTTTAAAACAGTATGGTTCGTATGTTATGTACTTATTACATTGTTTATCCCAAATTTGACGTATTTTTTTTATCAAAGTCAAAGGAATTATCCCAAATTTACATAGTCAAATTACACTATTTTAGCAAACAACAATATCACATTACAATAGATCAAGTGGTCACAGTGCATTGCATAGTAACGAAGCAACTAAGGAACTGTAGTTCAAGCTGGGTTGATTGAACAATGTGGTAGGCCCAAGAGCTAAGGCGACGACCCCACTGCGCGCGGTCCCGTTTAGCCAGCTCAACCATTTACCTAACTACACTCGTAAACAAAGTACATGCGCAATATTTAGGCTACTTATTAGGAGTCTGATATATGGGTCCAAAATACTGTTCCCGCTGTCAGTACACTGAATCAGATCATAGTCAGATACATTTCACTTCACTTCTTGTGTGTCATCATCATCATCTCAGCCGCAAGACGTCCACTGCTGGACATCGGCCTCTTCTAAGGATCTCCAATAGGACCGGTCTTGGACGGCCTGCATCCAGCGTTTTCCAACGACCTTTACAAGGTCGTCTGTTCACCTTGTAAGCGGACGTCTCACGCTGCGCTTGCCGATCCGTGGTCTCCACTCCAGAACTCTTCGGCCCCATCGGCCATCCGTTCTGCGCACTATGCGGCCTGCCCATTGCCACTTCAACTTGTCAATCCGCTGGGCTATTTCGGTGACCCTAGTTCGTCTACGGATCTCCTCATTTCTGATTCGATCACGTAGAAAAACCCCGAGCATAGCCCTCTCCATGGCTCGTTGAGCGACTTTGAGCTACTTTATGAGGCCCATAGTGAGAGACCACGTCTCTGTGCCATATTATGTCGTCACTCTTAACACACACTGGTTGTAGACTTTTGTCTTAAGGCACTGAGGCAACCGAGTTGGATTCGGCGATTGACGTCTTTCGCAAAGTTGAAATTACCTAGTTGGACTGTTTGTCCTAGGTAGACGTACGAGTCAACAACTTCGAGAACCGAGCTTCCAACAAATACCGGGGTGGGCACAACACGGGCGTTTGACATAATTTTCGTCCTGTCCATGTTCATTTTAAGGCCCACCCGTTGTGAAATTCGGTTGAGGTCATCGAGTATCGGGCTGAGCTCCTCCATCGTTTTTGCCATGACCACAATGTCATCGGCAAATCGAAGGTAAGTGATGTATTCGCCTTTAATATTGATGCCGAGTCCTTTCCATTCCGGAAGCTTGAAGGCGTCTTCCATGGTGACAGTAAACAGTTTCGGAGAAATAATGTCTCCCTGTCTTACGCCTCTTTTCAATGGAATCGCCTTCGAGCTCTGCTCCTGTACTCGGACTGACATGCTGGAGTTGTTATACATACACTTCAACACTTCGATGTGCCGATAGTCGTTGCGGCAACGTTGGAGAGACTCAAGCACCGCCCAAGTTTCGACCGAATCAAAGGCTTTCTCATAATTCACAAACGCTAAGCATAATGGCAAGTTATACTCCTCGGTCTTCTGTACAATTTGCCGCAGCGTGTGGTTGTAGTCTATGGTACTGTACCCATTCCGGAAACCGGCTTGTTCGGGAGTCGGGAAGTCATCATCAAGCCTGCGTTCGAGACGATTCGTGATGACCCTTGAAAACAGTTTATAAACATGGCTCAGGAGCGTGATGGGTCTGTAGTTCTTCCACAGGGTCACAGAATAAGTAAAAGTACTATACTCTGTCCATCCGTTTATTTGATTTTTGACGTTTAAAAATATCAAAGAATTCTTGACCTTATTACTTTAAAATAAGGTCCATCTATATAGTTATACAATTAACCATAGAATAAATAGATAAACCTTATTACTGATAATAATAAGATTCATATTTCTATGATATTTTAAACGACAAAAATCAAATAAACGGATGGACAGAGTATAACGTACAGAAGGATCACTCTCTGGAGTCGATTAAATAGATAAAATCTCTAGTCGCGTACACATAAAGCACAATCTAGCTCGCTCCTGTTATATTTACTTACAGCGATAATGCCCCACTCCATCACATTTCCGGCAAAGCATTTATGTAAAAATAAACCGTGTTACTACGCGAGAGCGCTTCTTTTAGTTTAACCGTTTCAATCATGGCCGTTCACGTCACCGCGTACTTAATAGGGTTGCGTTTCGACTTACGAATTATATTTTTGGTACTGTAGCGGCTACAACGGAGTGAAGCGAATCAAAGACAAGCCGACCATAAAACAGATGGAGCGATTGAAAGACTATAAGTATTATGGAAATAGGTAAATTAATAAAAGGTGTTTTGAATAAAATAAGAACATGAATAGAGACTTTGTATTATATTTATTTAATTATATTTACAAATATTGATTATTATTTTCGCAATTAAAGGAAATAAAATTTAGTTATTCCTAAAAATAACTCAAATTACGATGATTACTATTATAAATAACTAACCTTAATATACTTTTATATACGTATTTTGCCGTCTTTAAAATGACGGTTATTAAATTTCAGTGAAGAAAAAACAACCAAACGCTATTCAATATTTTTGGTTTTATTTTTGTAACGCGAGAACTTGGAAGCGCGAGAAGCGAACTAAGCAGCGCGCGGCAACCCACTACTGATTGACCGGTCCGGACCGGCCGCTGCACGTACTTGTAGTTTTAAACCTAAAGTGCGGAGTGCGCCAGGCCTGACAGGGTGTTATCGCCTTTCTTGAAGAACAGCACCACCTCGCCTCTGTTCATGTTTCTGGCGTTTCCCTCGAGCAAGACGGAATTGAAGAGCTTCTGAAGGACTTTCAGTACCGATATTCCTCCCGCTTTCAGAAGCTCTAATGTGATTCCGTCATCGCCCGACGCCTTATTATTCTTAAGCTGTTTCAGGGCCATTCTAATCTCGTACAGGCTAATGTCCGGGATTTCTTGTCTATTTCACACAATTCCGCGAGTCGCAGGGTGTTAAAAGCTATACAACACACACAATCATTGGTTGTTTTGAGGCCTAAGATTTGTGCGGAAATTTATTCCAAACTTCGGTTTTATGTGTAGTTATTCTAAGCCATTCACCTTTTCGTAGGGTAAAAAACTGCGTCGGATTGGTCATGCTTGGTTTTATTCGCCACTTCTATATTTTGTAGCCTATATATTTGTTTATGTTATTTAAATGCACTTGCTGTTTCTGTAAATCTTTAAGCTTATCACTCGCAAGGCATGCAGTGTCAGTCATCTGCATATTGCATGGTGCACTACTAGTTCTTTATAAAAAAAAATGATTAAATACTTAACCTTAATTAATTAAATACGGTAAGTACCTATTAGCCATAAAGATTTCGTTTGAAGTGGTTGTATACATATATTCAATTGAAATTCATGAAAATATCTATAGATATCTTTGCTTTTTACTCTGGGTCCTAAATTTCCCAAGAAGATATACATGGAATACCTTTCTTTTTTAAAGTATCAAAAGTACTTGTGTAGTAGGTATATTACGAAGCAAATATAGAAACATGTAAATCTTTACAGATAACAAAGATGTGGAGATGAAACAAACAATGGGACATTTTACACTAGAAGTTATAGGCGCATGTGCATTTGGTATTAAATGTGATGCGTTAACTGATGAAAATGCACATTTTCTCAAGGTACGCATTCATGACGAAAGAATATAGAATAGGTATTTATTTATTAAGACACCTAACATAGCATAACCAAAAATAACAACAACGTACATAACGTAATAGTAACGTACAACATACGTTATGTGATAAATAAATAAATTAGCTTACACTCCTAAGTACTTTAAATGGTAAATGAATTGATGCGTTCTATGACTGAATAATAAAAAAAATATCCTTTTCATCCAAATTTTTACATAGGTTGGTAGGTGCCTATTAATTCGTGATTTATCATAGACATTAGTTGAAATAAGATAGGTACTTAATTACTGACTAAATCTATTTAATTTTTGAATCCAATTTCGGCGTTCAAACCGAAATGCCGCTGAATACCGTTAAGTTCGGTTCAACTGCCGCATTTTGGCAATAGGTACTGAATCTGAATCCGAACTTCAGCCCATCTCAACTTTTTAAGATAATCATTATTTTTATATTCACAGGTCGCTGAAAAATTTGATTACATGCCTAAGCACAAACGAATGATAATATTTTCTATTCTATTATTTTTTCCAACACTACTGAGATATATTAATATTTCGTTTTTGTACTCAAAGTCCACTGATGAATTAGTAAGAATATTAAAAGCAGCGAAGGCTGAAAGAAGAGGCTCTGATTCCAAGTAAGATATACTTTATGATACAAAAGATTGTTATGTTGTATATTGCAGCATTGCATTGCATAAAAATTCTAGGTACCTAATTATCATCTTTAATTCAACTGCAGTTAATGCGGCTGTCACAGTGATTTGTTTCAACGTTTTACATTTTCAGAAAAGGAGACTTCTTGCAAATTCTGATTGATTTTTCAGACAAAGAAAAGACTGACTCGGAGACAAAAACAACTGATGTTACATGTAAGTTCATTCCTATCATTAGTTGAAGCTGTGTGTTCCGCCTACTTTAAGGCGATTCGCACACTGCACCGCATCACGCAGCGTAGTGAGCGAGGGAGGGAGTGCGTGTTCTACGTTGCTTCGTTTGTATAGAAAAAATACGCGCGTAGGTGCGTCGACACGCAGTCGACACGCAACATGCAGCGTGGTGGCAGTGTGATAATCGCCTAATTAATTTATTATTTTATTACAAAACATATTTGTTTTCTTCTTTTTTATGAGTGACAGAAATTATAGTTTGCACATAAATCTATTTAATTTTACTCGTATGCTGCTACATGATGAATTTACCTGGATAAATAACCAGGTAAATACTTACCGGATCTCAAAGAAAAATAATAAAATGTTGTTTTGCCTTGAAACTCAAATCTGTTTATTTTTTCAATAATAACCATTGCACATACAAGTTTTTTTCCATCATGACATCGTTAAAGTGGCCGCGGCTATTGTTGATAGTTGACCATTTGGGCTCTTTTTATGGCATTTTCCACGGTTGAGGTTCTTGAATGTCAAATACATATTAGAAATCCCCTTGGTATTGCTAATTCTTTGGACATTAGTCACACACCGGCGACGATAGCCACTTACCATCAGGTGGACCGCCTGACTACTTTCTTCATTAGATATGACATAAAAAAAAGAATAGGTACTACTCTCGCGAGACTAAGTTCCCTCCTAGGTTTTGTGTGTTTATAATACTTTATAAGGTACCTTGCCCCATAATCATTTATCTCGGTTAGAGACTATTGAGTTAATATATTATTATTAACTAACGAATAGGTACTATGTTTTAGATTTAGATGACGACACCATCGACGCGCAGTCATTGCTCTTCCTGATAGCTGGTTATGAGACATCAAGCACATTGCTATCATTCGCCACGCACGTGCTAGCAACCAAACCAGATTTGCAAGACAAATTGAGAGCTTATGTCCAACTAATGACTGATGGGAAAGAGATCAGCTACGATCTTCTGTCTCAACTAACGTTCCTTGAAGGATTTTTGTTAGGTAATTAACTCTTGGTAACGATTCAGTCGACTTCCTAGAAGTCTGGTTGGCCGTGATAGTTTCCTTATAACCGCAGAACTACAGCTTACTATAAGCATGAGATGAATCTAATAATAAACATAGTCAAAATTAAGGCAGATAAAGGTATCAAAGATATAGATAACTCGATTTTTTTCGATCCATTCTAGAGTTTAGAGAAAAAACAGTTATTTATGCTTAGACTTGACATCATGTGAAGTAAAAAGAATAAATAAATCTTCACGCCCATTATACCCGCTGAGGTAGAGCAGTATCCGTTTTCACTAGTGTTTAAAACAGTTAAAAGTACCTACTGAATTCCAAAAATTTTTTGTTTGGGAAAATTTCAGAAACACTACGTATGTACCCTCCTGTGAGTCGCGTGGATCGGGTTTGCACCAAGCCATACAACCTCCCAGGGACATCAGTACAGCTGAATGTTGGCGAGGTTGTAGCCATACCTGTGTATGGCATCCATATGGACCCTCAATACTACCCGGAGCCACACGAATTTAAACCAGAAAGGTTCATGCACGAGGAGAAGAAGGATAGGCCTTCTCATTTGTTTCTTGCCTTTGGGGCTGGACCAAGGAATTGTATAGGTAAGTTTATGTAACATGTAATTATAAAGCCGGGTCCGCTGCGCCATGTTTGTCGTGTTTTTCTAACACAAACATGTTTGCATTACCTAGGTCACGTAATTTGGGGCGCGGCCTAACTGTTTTTTTCGCTGTTTGTGTTTGCAGAGTCAAATGGATAACATTCCCCGCGTTCGCCTGCGGGGGCCGGGGGGACAATATCATTCATTTCATATTTGTGCTCGCCAGAGACATATCTCGTCAAATCTTTTTGATATTGTATGTTATTTTGTAGTTTATCGTTTAAATGGAATGGAATGAAAAAATACATTGTATTCGGGAAAGACCCGTTATTTGGGATGCTACAACCAACGAAAAAAAAATTAATCTGTCTTCAATTTGCAATTCTTAATAGATATTGAAAGAAGAAGAACACGTCTTCCTCATCGGAACTCATTTTAAATATATAAGTTACAAACAAAAACATTCTATGCTCCAAAATCGCAGCGGACGGCCTGTTTGCTAAATATATTTTACGAACATGTTAGCAAAACAATGTTTTGTTCGTAGCATGGCGCAGCAGACCCGGCTTTAGATATCTGTTTAATTCTCAGCTTGATACATGTTTTTGTTTTACAGGCCTCCGATTTGCAATGTATTCAGCGAAATTAGCGATGGTATCACTTCTAAAAAATTTCAAATTTTCAATTTGCGCCAAAACAATGGATCCCATAAAGTTTGATAAAAGAGCAATTCTACTCAAGGCCGAAGGTGGGCTATGGATACGAATTGAAAAATTATAAAAGAAACCCAGGAATTGTTCTTGCTTGACTCGATTTCCTCGCTTTCCACAAAAACTAATTCGTATTTTTTTGCTGAATTGGATAAACCCATTTATAGAAACAATTTTGCACTTGATGAGTTTTGGGGGCTTTGAAGTTTTTACGGAGTTTTTTCGGATCTTAATCGATCGAGTCGTTATCATCGTCACTGTAATTAGGGCCAACTTGTACGTTTCTTTTTTTCAATGTGTGTCACAGTAAGAAAAAATATGTAATTAGCTCGATTATGAATAGTTGTAACAAATACTAGAATGTATAAAATTATCAAAAATTATATTTAATTTATATATACAACAGATAAAAAAGAAATGGCCCGATAATAACATGATTTTGTTTATTATTATTATTTATTACTGTTATGGTAATGTCGCGCTGCGATTTTTCTTGAATTTGGCTATAAAAAAGCCTATTGTATCTCTATACATGTCTTCAACGAGCCTAAGTTGATCATTTTCTGGGCCAAATCGTTGCACCATTAATCTGAAACAAATAATTTTACATAATTTATATGTGATAATAAGTGCCAGTGAAATAGTACAATTTTTTTTAATGACTAAAGTGAATAAATGTTTGCCAATGAAATGAGTCAGTTCCTGCAATAGCTGTCCAGTCCAGAAGGTTAGTGTTATGCGGATTTATACAGAGCTGCTAGATCGATTACTGTCCCGATTCGAATAACGAACTTGGGTGTCTACTGAATAGAATGGTTCCTTTTTTCCGACCATTCGGAATGAGGCAATCGATCTGTACATGATCGTGGCCAACGAACAATGCGCTTAACATAGTATAAGCATAAATTTTATTAAATAAAATCGTGCCAACCTTTCTCGCAATGGTATTAATCGAGGATCGCAAGAAAGAGCCCATCAGAAACTGTCTCATTGAAATGGTTCACCTATATGCTTATTACATGTTATTACCTATACATATGTTTTATTTTTTACTAATATTTATTTATTAAATAGATATCTACCTTTGATCATCATTAAGGCCTTTTTCTGAGAGTCCCGGTCCTCCAAGAAGTGGTTCGGCAGGAGTTAGCTGTAAGCATGGAAATTTTTCAAGTGCCCATGCAACCATACCTTCATTTTCATCATCTGTTACAGTACATGTGCTGTATGTCAATTCTCCACCTTCTTTTAATATTTTCACAGCCTGGATGAAAAGAGTCACACATATGAGGAGTGAAGTTTATATATGTCGCAGGAAAATGAGGGATTTCCAGGGATTTCACGAAATCCCTAGCGATACCACGAAATCACGGTAGTAGATGTCGAATATTCTTGTTTGTTACGATTTCTCACTAAAAATGTTTAGTGATATGACAAAATACTATAGTATAATGTCAGTGATATGTAGTTTCACTAAACTAAATCTAGTGAAATGTCAATAAAGCAGATTTAGTATTCTCCCAATCCCCATTTTAGCTACACAAAACTAAGATTTGAAACACGTACCTACACTGATTTAAAAACTTTGGATTATGGTAAGAAATTAGTAAATATAGTAGGTAGGAGGTACCTAGGGGAAACAATTATAATCCTAAATAAACCATTCCTCACATTCGGGTCCCGTAGATAGCTTCAGTCGCTTAGTGTTCTCGATGAATTGACTTGAAACATAAGTATCACCGTATTGCCGTCACAATGTCGTGGATTCGAATCCTACAATGAGGTTTCGGTTAAGGAAAACAACCAGTTCCTTCTAGGCTTTACCACCCTTTTTCTGTGCTTACCACCTTCGGCCACATCGTTACTTACTATCGTGAAATTGTGGTCAAACACAAGCCTATATATTGTAAATTGTATTCATGGTCTATGACCAGTTGTTTATCAGTCAGTCAGGACATGTTCTTTTATATAAGTATACCATCTATTCGCTATTCATAGTGGCAGCACAGGCAGCGAAATCTGAATAGCCATGCCATAACTTTCTTATGAATACAGGTAGGATAGAAAATAACATACTGCTGCAAATAGTTTTCTTTGAACAAACTTATAGGACTGTATCATTTTTGGTGTCATTTTGTTTATTAATTGCGGTCTTTGTCCTAAGCCACTGCACGGTGCATCCAAGAGAATTTTGTCAAAAGCATTTGATGCATATGGAGGTCCACTATTCACTCCAATGCTATCTTCAGAATAGCATTTTGTTGAATCAAAAACATGGATATCGACACAAGTTACTCCTTGAATGTCGCAATTTTGTCGAATTTTAGATACTTTTGAAGGAGTTTTGTCTATAGCTGTGATAATAGCCTAAAAAATAATAATACCGTAAGTAATTAATATTTTAATATGAAATTGGGGTCAGTTTGGTATTGTAGTGATCTCAAAGGGCCATTTGAAACCCACTATATCACATACCTACTAGGCTATCAGAGTCACTTCATTTAGTTTGTCTGTGTTTTTGTTTAAGCTTTGGCGCTATATAGTCTAATATTATGTTTAATGTAATGTGTGAATTTGTGTGTTCTTTCTTTGAATGCTTGCTATCTTATCTTTTTGGCACAAAACCCTAACTTTAATATTATAAATGCGAAAGTGAGTTTGTTTGTTACCTTTTCACGCATAAACCGCTAAACCCCGTGGCTAAACCGATCGCGATGAAATTTGGTATGCAGATAGCCTATGGTATGGAGAAAAACATAGGCTACTTTTTATCCCGGGAAAACATTAGATCCCTGGGGAATGCGGGTGAAACCGCGGGGCGAAAACTATAAGATGTATATTGTTACGTAAATTTTACTATTCATGAGAGCGATATCTATGCAATGTGGATTTAAACTTGACGGAAGATGTCCACTAAATCGCTATAGATTTTAGTGATCTACATAATCTGGTTACAGTTTATATTTAGCCGTTTTCAAGGACATCATTACAAATAGGTATATTCTGGTATATATACATATATTGCTCATTTCATAGTATAGGATTCTGAACATGGGCCTCAGTGGAAACGCAGCCTAATACTGTTCTACGGAGATATTGAACAAAGAAATTTCCACTACTTGTTCAGTGCAAACTAGTTAAAGATAAAATAACGTTACTTAGATAAGTATGCTATCCTACTAATATTATAAATGTTTATGTTTGGATGGATGGATGTTTGTTACTCTTTCACGCAAAAACTACTGAACAGATTTGGATGAAATTTGGCAGAGAGTTAGATTATAGTCTGGAATAGGCTACTTTTTATCCCGGGAAAACAAGATCCTCGGGAACGCGGGTGAAACCGCGGGGCGGAAGCGAGTAAATAAAATATGATAACAACTTTACTAGGTACCTACTTCAAGTCATGTGGATACCATAAAATTTCTAGGCATTTATTAATTTATGATATTATGTAAGTATACTTGAAATGAACTGACTTTATTACTGGACATTTCTGCCAAATGCATAGTTTTATTTCCTGGAGCCGCACACATGTCCAAGATTTTCTCGTTGGGTTTTGCATTTACAACCCATCCACAAACGATTGAGGGTAGGTTTTGTAGTAGAATCTCCCCTTTTGGACATAATGTCTCATTAACTACAGGTAATTTGGATGCAGGGAGTATGACGTGGACTGCTATCCCACTGAAAAGAATAGGGGCTATCGTTTTTGTGCTCACCAGTTGGCGCCACTGTCGAGTAAGGTCCTATAAAAATTTGTTATTACGAGCAAGTTTACATTTAATTCATATTTAATACCTTTAACCGTACCGTAAAAATATCGAGCATGCCTCAGTTATACGTAGTTCCGTTTTCTTAAAAGAAAAAAGGATTTAAAAGTTTCCGAAAAAATAAACTGTCTCAAAGCACTGCCATTAATTGGCCCGTAACTTATATTTGCCATAATTAATCTCAGGTATTGCAAAATATTCACAACATTATTCTATTTAGAAATAAGCCCGCGTAGCCCACCCAGAAACAGTGAAGTTTGACATTCCGAAGACCTCACGCTACACTAGCGCCTCTAGCGGAAAATTCACACGCGATAGCCCCCATTGACAACGTATGGTCAGAGAAAACACGATTTTAGACAAAGCAGATAGGACGCCAAGCTTGATATTGAAGAAGATCGTTATTTGGTAATGTTGTTGGGATAATTAAAAAACTGGTAACTGCAATTGTGGACGTCAATACATTATTTTAGGTCAATCTTAATGAGAATATCTTTAGATCAAACCACCTATAATTCCTGATAGTTTCTCTCTATGGGTATCTGAACGACAGTACACCAATCTATCTACCTGCTTTAAATCTTTGTAAAAGTGTAAGTACCTTTTTATTTTCACTAAACATGTAAAAGATTCATTTGTATAATGTTATCAAGCTTGTTGAAAATCTTAATCCTAACTAATACTAATATTATAAATGCGTGAAGTGTGAAGTTGTTTGTTACCTTTTCACGCTTAAACCGCTGAACCGATCGCGAAGAAATTTGGTATGCAGATAGCCTATAGTACGGAAAAGAACATAGGCTACTTTTTATCTCGGGAAAACATAAGATCCCTCGGGACCGCGGGTGAAACCGCGGGGCGGAATCTAGTAATATTATAAATGCGAGAGTGCGTTTGTTTGTTTGTTACCTTTTCACGCCTAAGCCGCTGAACCGATTACGATGAAATTTGGTACGCAGGTAGCCTATGGTATGGAGAAAAACATAGGCTACTTTTTATCTTGGAAAACGCAAGATCCCTAGGGAACGCGGGTGAAAGCGCGGGGCGGAAGCTAGTACTATATAAATGCTAAAATAAATTGTTCAAGTAAGTAAGCCAATCTACTTTTGACGCTGACTGTACCTAGGGCTAGCTGGCTAACAACACATAAAATAAATTGATGGAGATTGAAATTGTCTATTGAGAAAAACTGGTTATTATTTTTCTGCTAATAAAGACCTCTATCTCCCTGAAATATCCATAAGATAAATAACCTGGGTTGAACACCATTATCAAATAAATTGTTCCGCAACATTTTCAAGTATCCTGTCCCCACATACAGTTTTCTACCATTATACTGAACCTTCAATCCCCTTTTACATTGACCATCCAAATCTCCATAGATGTCAACTCTTTCATTCATCTGGCAATCTGAAAAAATAACAATCAATTGATATGTGTGGTCCTTGCTTGCATTAAGTATTGTGTTATTTATAACAATTAGCAATGAGGGCGAGATAAAACCACGGACATTTTAGTCGATGTTAGTTCAGTGGTAGTGACGTCGAATGCCGTGGCGATGATGGGTGTGGGTGGACATAGGTCCAAATCGTACAAATGTCTACAATGTGCTTTTGGTTAAGCAAAACATTGTGAATTCGTGATGAAACCATCCTACCTCGGAGGAAGCATGCCGCTTGGCTAGCTATCACCCACAGAGTAGGTACTTTTATATACTAGTAAGTAACTATCACCCTTTCGGAAATCTTTCATCTACCGGTGTGTTCCGTCCGACATCTGCATGCACGTGAAACCAGTTCCCTTGTAGGCTTTGTGTACTAACCACCTTAGGCCACATTGTCATTTACTCAATATAAAAAAATTAAAAATATTAAATCACAAAAGAAATTCAAACTTTATATACAAAAGATCAATCTTTCTCTATCAAAAAGTATGGAAAGTTTTTTTTCGCGATCTCAGGGTTGGTCCTATCTATAGTAAAATTTGTTCATATGGATGAGTAATTCCACCCAGTACTTGAGGTGAATCACAAATAACCCTGTATACTTTCTGCCTCTCGTTTTTGTGGCAATAACCTATTTTACCCCGTTGATATTCAATTTTTTTCATTTATCTCATAAGGAGACCTTGCGGAAGAAGAATATTTCCCCATTCCATAGTTTAGAAGAACTAAGCGGACAAACAGACAGATAGACACGGATAGTGACTTGTTTTATATCATTTAGTTAGACAGAGATGTAATATATTATATTTAGAAAATACCTCTAGTTGTTCCATAGGCACCAAAGATCAATTTTAACATCATCCATTCTCTAAAAAATCTTAAATTTTTAAAAGTCCTACCTACCTAATTTTATCATTTTATAAAAACACCAATATTTACTTGTAGAAAGGCCAATCACTCCAGGAGCAAACACATGGGCTCCTCTCAACACTGCAGCTGCACACAATGCATCTACTATAATTTCTTTCCCAGTTTTTTCTAGAACAACATCTTCAGGCCATGGCTCAACAATAAGACAGTCATATTTCAATTTATAGCATTTTGGAATTTGATTTGTATTTAGTTCTTTAGATTGCTGAGTAAATAAATACATCATTTATAGCTATCACACATAATATGAACATAAGTAGGTACCATGATATTTTGTTAACTAATTTATTTGCTTCTAATTTTGTTTCAGCTGTTCTAGACTGTGTGCTTACCACCTTCGGCGACAAAATCACTTACCACAGTAAGATTGTGGTCAAACATAGAACTATACATAGTATGTATAAAAAGTAGTTGTGGTATATCGGGAATAGTTATAAAACTATTATATTATTCCCAGGATATTTATTTAGGTATCTGCTTTCCATAGTAGAAGTGGTGATTAGTTTGAGATCAGAGAGTTGTGTGTGGAATATCCCAGGATATTGGTATAAAAAAAAAGAAGACTGGCTGGTATCATCAGACAAAATTAAAAATCCTACTGTACCCTGTTTATTATTTACTTACAGCTTCCAGCAATTCTAGGATGGTATTAATCTCAAAGTTCATAAGTGTGTTGATTCTAAATGTTGTATACTTAGGAGATTGTAAAAGCCAGTTTTGCATATCCATATTCTTGTTCCTGAAAGGCATTGAAGGAAGCTTTATTTATGCAATCCTTTATAGTATAGATTTACATATCTCAAGGAAA
Organism: Tetheella fluctuosa; assembly: GCA_951216915.1. Lineage (NCBI taxonomy): Eukaryota > Metazoa > Arthropoda > Insecta > Lepidoptera > Drepanidae > Tetheella > Tetheella fluctuosa. The sequence continues at coordinate 6,932,562 of OX578227.1, read as the reverse complement.
GCAAGTCAACTAACTAAAGCTCGTTTCACCAACTTTATTTTCATTCGTTTTAAATTCTTGAGCCCCATCCACACGCTGGCTGTTTGTCACAAACACCGCAAACAGCAAACAAAGTCCCAAACACCAACCACAATCACCCAACACAAACAGCCATCCAGATGCTTGGCGAACGTTCATAACATTCCGAATCGGCAAACATGGCGGACGACGAGCTTGTGGCAGCTATTACTTTCGGGTTGACATATTTTTATTATAAATTAAAGCAAAAGAAAGAAAAAAGAAAAAAAAGAAGACGATGGTGGATGATTAAAATACATAGAAATCGCACAAGGTACTACTTTAGACCTATTATTTGGGCTTTAATTTGCCGTGTTATTCACGTGTTATTTAATTTTACTTAAAAGTTTTTATTCGTTTCAGACAATTTATAGAAGATAAATTTAATGAGCTTCTTTACGAACCATCAGGGGAGTTTCATAACTTCTGCCGCATGAGTTTCACAGATTTTGAGTATTTGCTAGACAAAATTTCCCCTCTGATTTCGAAACAAGATACGGACTTCAGAGAAGCTATACCAGCGAAATATCGTCTAGCAATAACATTAAGGTTTATCGCAACTGGTGACAGTTATAAAAGTTTACACTATTTATTCAAAGTGTCTCCCCAAGTAATTTCAAAAATTATACCTGAAGTCTGCAAAGCAATTAATGATGTTCTAAGAAATGAAATAAAGGTAAGTTGTTTTTATAAATTTTTATTTTTATTATCAATAAGTTGAAATGAAAAATTAATTCATGAAAAATTTTGCCGATTAAACTATCTTTAGGACTGGACATTCTAAAGATCTACTCAAGATTTTTTTTATTACTTGGCTTTATTTTTCATGAATCTTGTAATTAGAAAAAACTTATAAAAGTGGTCGTATCGTAATAACTCAATTTTCACAATCAAAGCATTCATAGGCTTTAATTAAATCTTCATTTACACGGTTTGTTTCTGTTATTTGGGAAATCAACTCATTGGATGTATCTGTTCTTTGGGAAATCAACCCATTGGATGTTTCTGCTTTTTGGGAAATCAACTCATTCGATATTATTTGAATGGTAGGAATAGAATTTGACGAGCCCGATTGGTTAAAATAAACGTGATTTCGAGAAGTGAATGGTTGGGGGGAATTGATTAGCAATGGTACATACTGTGACGTTTGGGCGGTTGATGGCTGGTTTGGACCTATAACTAAAGTATTTGGCAAAGGTTCAGAATACGAGGTTTCGGAAGATGACGGTCGGTATGGAGCAGATGGTGAATTATTTGGCAAAGGTTCGGAATATGATGTTTGGGAAGTTGATGGTCGTATTGAAATTGGTGAAGTTTTTGGTAATGGCACAGAATATGACTGATAAGAGGCTGAGTGGGGAGATGAACATGGGGTTTGTCGCTTAAAGAGCCTCTCTTTAATTCTATTTATAAACAATGTGTCTATATTATACATAAATAGTTTCCTCTCATCCGGTGAAAGTTCACGCAGTTTTTTCGCTAGTAATTTTCCATAAAGTTCGCAGTCGTCATCTTCTCTTGGTGATGGTGGTGGATTATCCCTCTGTCTTTTGCTTAAAATATTGGTCAACTGTCCAAATGCAGACGACATTTGCCGTTCCGCTGTGTCGGTAGCTGGACGACGGCGCACTGGTTTTGGTGTAGGGAGAGGCTGCTCTAAATAATTATTTTCAACAACTTCTTCGTCTTCTATAGCTGCAGTTTCTTCTGACAACGCACTCTGAAATAAATAAATAATTATTATTTGCTTCATTTTCATTGTTTTCAGATGCCATCAACGGCTGATGCTTGGATGAATATAGAAAGAGGGTATAGAAGAAAATTTCCACACTGTCTCGGTTCCATAGACGGCAAGCATATTAATATAGAAAGTCCACCTCATAGCGGAACTGAATATTTCAATTATAAGAAAACGTTTAGCATCGTTCTATTGGCATTAGTTGATGCCCACTACAAATTTATATTTGTTGACATAGGATGCCAAGGGAGGATTAGCGATGGTGGCGTTTTTAATAATTCATTACTGTGGAAAAAAATCTGTAAAAATGAAATTGATTTTCCTATACCATGCCCACTTCCTGGATCGGACGTTAACGTTCCATACGTTTTCATAGGAGATGGTGCTTTTGCATTGAGCATGCATGTTATGAAACCCTACCCAGGACAGCATAACATCGGTTCACCAAAAAGAATATTCAATCAATGTTTATCTAGAGCTCGGGTAGTAGTCGAAAACACATTTGGAGTTTTAAGTTCAGTGTTTCGTATTTACCGTCGTCCAATTGATTTAGACCCCATTACAGTATCAAAAATAACAATGACTTGTGTACTACTACATAACTTCCTTCGAAAAAACTCCCCAGAGAGATATACCCCCCCAGGAACGTTTGATACGATTGACAGAAATGGTGAAATAATAACACCTGGATCTTGGCGAAAATACGAAAATGAATATAATGCAATTCAGAATATGTCAAACGTACCCCGTAGGTCACCCATGCATGCCAAACAGATAAGGGAAGAATTTACGTTATTTTTTTGTAATAGATTAACTTAGCATTCTACATTATTTTTAAAAATGATCCCTTAATAGAGAAAGGATAAGTAAGTAGTAAGATAAGTACGTAGTAGGATAAGTAAGTAGTAAGTAATATAGAAAGGATAAGTAAGGTCACACAGGATGTAACAAAAAGGTGCCAAGAGGTCATTCTAATATTTAAATCACCTTTTAAAGTTTTACTGCACCTTTTTGATACAGACTGTATAGCTATTCTTCTTCAAATAGATAATCAAAACTTTGTCTGATTCAATCTTAATTTATGATAGTTTAAATTTAATTAAGAACGAATAAACCATTATGAAAAAAAATTCGTTTTACTTACTTCCTCTGAATTTACATTATTTGAGCAGGTATATACCGGACCTAAAAATGACTCCATTAGGTCATAAGCAAACCAGATCGGTTTGTAAACATCATCGGATCCTGAAAAATTAAAATTATAATAAAATTTTATTCGCAACGAACATAGTAGTTTAGACAAATATTTATTGATTATTTAAAGTTACCTGCACCAGACCGAATAGAATCGTTTTTTTTCTTCAGATGTCTGCGGAACGTAGCCATCAGTATTTCTTTTTTGGTCTTCAATTCCTTGACACTTTTATTCATTATAATACTGAGGCGAGTCCATGCATCATTAACCTTTTGCCGATTTTTGTGATCGGCATCTTTGGAATTCCAGAGGCATGGCTCATTTTGATATGCCTCCAAAAATGACAGAATCGTAGGTGCTGACCAATCAGACATTATTTACACTTTGCGCGCCAACGAAAAAGTGTAGCAAGTAAATACGTCCGCCTCCCGCAAGCTCGCGCGCATTACTGATCGCTGCCAAATGTGTGGATACGTCGCAAACTGTTTGCCAAACAGCCTTTGATCTGGCAAAAAAAACCGACACCGATGCCGAACACTGCCCAACACAAACACAAACAGGCAAACAACGACAAACACCCATCCACACGTCCGTGTTTGCTGTTTGCTGTTGGCTGTTTGCCATTGTTTGACAAGCATGTGGATGGGGCATTGGACGAATTATCAATCAAACTAATCAGTCAGTCAACTGTCAACTTCACTCATTTTTTTTTTTTTTTTAATTTATTTACAGGCATTAGTCACAAGACTATCAGCCTAACCATGAACATACAAGATAGCAAAAAATATTATACAAAAGCAAGAAAAAACATACATTCATTAAACCTAAAACAAAATCATGAGTAATATTAACATTTATCATAAAAATTTACAATTTGCCTGTAGTCGAGATTGAAAATTTATAAATAATACTATAAATCTCAGGGAATCGTAATAATTCTTGCAAAGTATTAGGAGTATTACAATTTAACAATTCTTTGCATAAACTAATTAATAATAAACGTTGTAAATTAAATTTGGGACATATAAAAAATAAATGATCTAAATCACAAAAATTTGCATTGCAATAAGTACAAGATGGGCTATTATTTAATTTAAGTCGATACAAATGGACAGGAAATCTACAATGACCAATACGGAATCTGCAAAGTGAAGTAATGAAATCTCTACCTAAATATTTTCCATTATATTCAAACCATGCTTTGGTTGAAGGCACCGGGACAATTTCAGCTAACCATTTACCTTTTAAATTTCTAGTAGATTGCAAAGAAATGGACCAACGACTTAACATATTTTGTTTAAGAAATGGAATAAGGTCAGAATATGGAACTTTAAAATCGCAAATTTGAACATTCTCTTTTGATTTAGCAAGAGCATCTACGAGCTCATTTCCTGGTATACCAGAGTGTCCCGGTACCCAACAAAACTCAACGGTACATCCTTTACAGGTCAAAAGAGAAAGACCATGTCTCATCTTATAAACTAAATAATTACTAGAAGCACACATTTTTTTGTTTTCTAGAGCTAGAAGAGAACTCATATAGTCTGATAAAATTAAAAACTTATGAGCGTATCCAATTTTAGAAATATAATCAAGAGCATAAATGATGGCCAATATTTCAGCGGAAAAAATTGAAAACATATTATTACATTCAAAAACTTTACCAGATTTTAAGAATGAGTCATAAAATGCAAAACTAGTTCTGTCCTTAGATTTGGAACCATCAGTATAAATTTTTATAAAATCATCTTTATCACCAAGAAATTCAAAAAATTCAAACTTAGACTCAAATTTATTTAAATAAATAGTAACATCCATCATTATGGTGTGGAAATCGTAAAGAAAACAAGGTAGTAATGAAGACCAAAAAATAATATCTTGAAATTCAAAATTTAAATAGGCAACAGATTCACTTAGTGATGTTGCGACAGTCAAAGGTGTAACATTATAATTAGGAATGTTGAAATTTTCCAAACATCTACGTGTAACAGGATTATCACGACTAGCAAGTAGCAAAGAAAATTTATCAGTTAAATAGCTTCTTCTTATAAATAAGGGAACTACTCCAGCTTCGACTTCAAGTGAATTGATAGGTGAAGACATCATAGCGCCTGTTATAACACGTAATGCTTTATTTTGAATAATATCTAACTTTCTAAGTAGATGATTAGAAGCATCAGAGTAGATTATACACCCATAATCAAAATGACTCCTCACAGTAGCAATGTATATAGTTTTAAGGATTTTTGGATCCGAGCCCCACCTTAACCCAGCCAAAGATCTGAGAATATTTAGACCCAATTCAGCTTTTTTAGAAATGTAATCAATGTGTTGAGCCCAGGAGAGCCCGGAATCCAAAACTATGCCAAGATACTTCTCAGTAATACGAGCAGGTAATAAGGTATTATTAAAAAATATTTTAGGTTGATGATTGCATTTTTTCGAAAATAGCAATACTGAACTCTTGCTAACATTAACTTCAAGTTTCAATTGGTTTGTTAATAAATCATTAATCACGTGCAAGCAATTATTCATAACCAGTTCAGCTTCTGTGATATCATCGGCATCCAAATAAATTACAAGATCATCAGCAAAAAATGAATATTTAACGTTACATGGAATTTGTTTCATAAAATCAACTAAACTTAAAATAAAAATTAATGGGGAGAGTACTGAGCCCTGAGGAGTGCCCTTGTTTGTTAACTTGGGACCATATAATTTGTTTTTAATTTTTAAAGAAATACTACGACTGTTAAGAAAATTAAAAAGCCAAAATAAAACCGGTCCAGGGATACCTAATTTAGATAAGCTTTTAATTAAATATTCATGATTTATATTGTCAAATGCACCTTTAATGTCCAAAAAAACAGCTAGTGTAAATTTATTATTCCTGAAATTAGAGCGAATATCGCCGGTAAGACAAGAAAGATTGTACATACTACTTTTCCCTTTACGAAAACCAAATTGAAAATCAGGAATTTGCATATTATTCTCAATAAACCACTCAAGACGATTTTTTATCATAGTTTCAAAACACTTAGCAAAACATGAAGTTAAAGAAATTGGTCTATAAGAGTCTAAACTATTAACATCTTTGTAAGGTTTGAGAATAGGTATCGCAAATTGAACCTTCCAACTAGGCGGAATACATTTCTTATCCCACAGTTTATTAAAAATTTCTAATAAAACATTAAATGCACAATCAGGTAATTTTTAATGACGATATAAGGAATAAAGTCTGGACCAGGAGAAGTATTCTTTTTATTTAGTACAGCAGCACGTAGTTCATGTAAACCAAAAGAATCATTTAGCCAAGAAGCGTAACTTGAACCAATGGAGGAAAAATAAGATTGTAACTTAGTCAAATCGGCAAACCCACTAGAGGACACAATTTTGTCTAAATAAGATAAAGCATTATTTGGATTGTCCAAAAAGTGAGACTTATTAGAAGTATTAAGCTTTGAGAATTTAAATCTCTTTATATAATCCCAAATAATTTTTGATGACGTCATACGATTAAAACTTTCGCAAAGTAAACCCCAACTTAGCTGTTTTTGTTGAAATAAAATTATTTTCTTTCTAGCATCAAACTGCTTATATAAAATATAATTTTCTAAAGAAGGATATGTTTTATATGAACTAAGAGCAAGCTTAGCTTGAGAAACCGCCCGACTACACAAATCATTCCACCAAATCAATGCTTTTCGTTTTTCAGTATGGCAACTTTTTGACTTTTTAGGAAATGTTAACAAAATGTCACATATTATTTGAATGAAATCGTTATAATTTTTCATAGGACAATCAGTATTATTTATAATATATGATGAAAATGTATCAGTGCATAGATCGTGGAATTTCTTCCAGTCAATCTTATTATAATCCACTGTAGATAAACAGTGCAATACTTGTTCAGATGAAATATTGCTAGTATCAACAGAACTACCTGAAGGAGTGTTATTGACGTTATATAGAACACTAATGAAGAGAGGAAAGTGATTGCTACTGAGTGGGTCATCCAAAACAGAAAACGAACAATTAGAACTTACTCTTGCAGAACCGAAAGCCAAGTCCAAAACATTGCCCTCTTGATCAAATGGAGCGAAGGTAGTAATCCTATGATCATTTAAACATACCAAATTCAAATTATCAGAAAAGGATTGGATCACATTGCCTCTTCCATCGTTTTTCCTGCAACCCCAAGCTGTATTATGGGCATTAAAGTCACCTATAATGAGAAAGTTTCTACTTGAAATTTTAGAAAAAGCATTATTCAAAAGTTGAATTCTAAATTTACCATTGGGAGGAGGAGGAATATATACACTCAATATATCTAAAGTGAATGAAGATAATCTTACTGAAACCAAAATATTTTGAAAATCATAACAAGAGTAAGAATCAATAATTGAATAATTATACATATCTCTTATAGCAATAGCAACACCACCGTGAGGACGATCAGAATCTTGCCTAATGATATTAAAACCTGGTAACTTAAATTTTTTGACTGGACTTAGCCAAGTTTCATTCAGTAAAATTATATCAATTTCCACACCACATGAACAGATAAAGTTTTTAAGTTGATCTAACTTAGATATGATACTTCTAGAGTTCCAATGAACTATATTAAGCTGCCTGAGACCAGCTCCTTGATCCATATTAGGAGTTGAAGTTGGTAATAAGCAGCTCTTTTATTACTTTAGTTGTTAAAGGGGTATTATCATCATCTTTATTTTTAGACTCTTTTCGTTTAAGTATGTCTAAAACAGTTTTAGTCATAGCTGATAGGATTGCTTCCGAGTTTAAAATGTCTGAGAGAGTAGCTCTACGTTGAGGAGTCAGATTTGGTTTGATACCACCAAGCTGTTGAGAAGTTGTAGGTGTCAGAGTCTTGGAAGCAATTGAAGCATATGAAATCTTCCCACTAACTCGTTGTTTAATTTCCGCTATCTTTGAAGCCTTAATTGGGCAAGTTGCAGACACAGCAGCATGAGGACCGTTACAATTTATACATTTGAAATTCTCAGGATCCTTGCAGTCTTTAAAGAAGTGATTTCCGGAACATACAGAACAAACTTGCTTACTTTTGCATGACCCGCGGCTGTGCCCAAACTTGTAGCATGTGAAGCATTGTCGCAGGGGTTTGATGTAAGATTGAGTATCAAACCAGATGTGATCATAGGTTACATGATCAGGCAACACTGAAGAAAGAAATGTGACTAGAACTGTTGGAGTAGGAATCATAACACCATCACTACCTTTACGCAGAAACCTTTTGACACCAATAATGTTTACTGAAGCTTTCAGCTCTGTTAACAAATCTTCCTCTGTAATTTCTGGGGGTGTCTTAATGATACCCTGAACCTCTAAATGATCATATGGTATCTTTGCAGTCCACTCATTTTGGCTCAATAAATGTTTATTCACTATGAATTTGTTTGCATGTACCTTGTCTTTGAAGAAAACTTTGATCAATGAATTACCAACAGGCTTAACATGGTTGATTCCGGCAACAGATTTTAATATATTATTTGTTTGTAAAAGGTCTATTTTTTTTGAAGTGTTTGATGCTGAAGATAGCAGTATTGGGTATTCCTGTTTATTATCTTCAATATATATATGGTTGTAGTCTTTAAATAAACCACGAGGACTTCTAGAAAAGTTCACAGACATTTTTGCTGGTGTAGATGAAACTATTTCTTCAGAACTTTTTCGCTTACTAGCTTCATACATATGGCCATCACTAGAGGCATTCATAACTAGATTTGAAATAATATATTTAAACTTATAACTTGCTGAATCTAGGGCTTAAAAGGTTTTAGTAATATTAAAATCAAAAAATACGCGCTAACCAATCGAAGTTCGCGCCCTTTTTTCAACAACTTCACTCACACACGGCGCGAAGATACTATAATATTTTGGGGTTTGTTCCGTTATAGACTGCGAGCACTGTTCAGTACTCTTACTGGGGAGAAATTTGTTCCCTTATAGATGACAGTATACTACCGCAGTATCTTAGGGAAATATATGACGTCAGAAATTGTCGCCATTTTTGTACTGTGAGCACTGGCGTTTTCGAGGTAAGGTGCTCTCAGTGCTGCAATGATCACGTGAATTCTCGCGATCAACGGCGTCCAGAATGACAGTTTACATATACGTGGATGACACACAGTACAATGTGTGTATACTGTGTGTATATTGTATACTGGACTGCGTTCCGTTTTAAACAGTACCCAGTATAGCTAACTATAAAGGAACGGCTTCTCAGTATACTAAATGACGTCACACCTTACAGTGCTCGCAGTGTATATCGGAACATACCCTTTATCAGATCATGAGGTTAAGGGGGTCACACACGGCGAAGATATTATAATATTTTATCTTCAGGTCATGCATGAGACAGCATTATACTATGAAAAGAGATGGAAAGTGAAGGTAGGTAGTTGCTTGTGAAGGTAGGTCGTTGCTTCCCTTTTCATAGTATAATGCTGTCTCATGACCTTAAGATAAAATAATATAGTATCTTCGCCGTGTATGACCCCTTAATTGCTTGCTAGCTTGCAAGACTCGATGACTGGCGGATGTAGTGTTGCCAGATCCAATTTTCAAAAATCCGTAGGGCTTCGCTCAAAAGTCCGTATAAGTCCGGATAAGAAATTGTTATAAAAAAAATCTCCAACACAAAGGAAAACACATTTTTTCAGAAATTCATTCCATTATGGACTGACAGTATACTGCCGCAGTATCCTAGGGAAACATAATGACGTCAAAAAAGGCGCCATTTTTGTACTGTGAGCACTGGCGTTTTTGAGGTCAGGTGCTCTCAGTGCTTTGGTCACGTGATCTACAGCGTCCAGAATCACTGTAGAGATTTGGACGACAGACAGTATACTGGACTACGTTCCGTTTTACAGTACCCATTATAGCTAACTATAAAGGAACGGCTTCTCAGTAGCCTCATGCATTTTTATTTTTTTATTTCAGTTTGAAGTTTTTAGAACCCAACAAAAGTGGCAAAGTTAGCAACTTCCAATAATTTTAATTCTGCATTAATATTTTTTTAATCTGAAGGCACGTACTGCATACTTCTGGACAGAGACAAAATAGATATCCTATTCACCCTCCGATTCTAGCTTTGACACTGAACGGACGCATCGTTTTGGTTCGGACAATAGGCGAAAATTATGACATTGAACGGCTTACTTTGGCCCACGGAGTACTACAGATGCTAACGCAGTGGCCATAGAAAAACGTTTTTGCCTGTGGGACAGGCAATGAAGAGTATCACGACAGACAAAAGAAAGATTTGGCTTGGGAAGATGTCCGTAAAGAAATTTTGGAAAACACATGGGTTTCAATGGACGTTGAACAGAGAAAGAATTAATTCTTCATGTACAGACAAGTAAGTAGGTACGTTTTATTGATAGGTAGCCTTAGAAACCCAAAATCTCTATAATAATATGGTTTTGGAATCGGCACAGGTAATCTTTTACTTTATATACCGAATAGGCTTTGTGTGCTTACCACCTTCGGCCACATCATCGCTTACCATAGCGAGATTGTGGTCAAACAATGTAAAAAAAACACAAAATTTTATATTTCTTTAATATACCCGCATGAATTTACTATTAAGAGTAAAAAGTAAAGATTGTTAATTGGAACCACAAATGTTCCCACAGAACGGACTATGAAATGACTAAAGGGGCTGCTCGACACGGTTGTCAACCCGCTACCAATAAAGGCCAAATAGAAGGTGTTGAGTTGGCGATTGAAGTTGTCAGTCAACCAAATAAATACACTTCACTTTCTTGTTGGGCCCGGTTGTCTAGGACCGGCCTATAACCTTGAAAAGCTAAAACGTCACCGACTCAATCATCCCTTAGTAGTTTGTGGAATCAATTCAATGCCCTTTATTTACCCTTAGTTGGTGGGTGGTTGTCAACCGTGTAGCAGCCCAAGGATAACATGAACACATAATTATTAGTTCAGGTTCTTTCACACTTTAGTTTTTAAAGTGTATTTAACGTTACCTTACTACTTCTTATAAAATCAAGCTTTAGTGATTTTTTTGGGCATATTCATATTGGTTTAGATCTTCAATTAATTTTGTAATTTACTCTTTGAAGACTGATTATTACTATTTTAGGGCTGATTTGCTTTACAAGCTAACAAGTGAATTTTCATAATTTTCTGACGGTGTCCATTTTCCTATTTTATTATTGTAACTGGCCACTTTTTCCGATACGTGGCATAGGCACGAATAACTTCCATCCACGTTCGCCGCCATTTTGACATCCAGCGAATTTTATAGAATTCATTGGAGTGTAGCGTTTTTTCTTGGATAAATAGTTAATTTTGCTCCTGAAATGTAAGTTATCTGTTGTAATTATTTTATTTACTGTGCTGTAATGTAGAAATAACAAAAAATATGTTTCTAGTAATGCTTTACCAATCGAGGGTGGTGACCGCAGCATAGACCAACAGCGATGTCGGCTAATCTTTGTTACAAAGTGATCTTTACATCGATAAAAGTGCATTCCTGACTATGTATTACCAGTTCTAATTGCAGTTGCTTATATATTCTAAAGTATCTACGCGAATCGTATCTTGAAAACTTACGACGTCAAATTTTCAGAAAGGCCTGCCATGTCATTATCATTGATTGGAATAACGTGTAGACGATGGATGACTCAGAGTGACTATGTTCTCAGCAATAATTATTGTATTTACTTTCAGACCACTTGCTAAACTTCACAATGGGGAATATGTTTGCAAATTTATTTAAAGGCCTATTTGGCAAAAAGGAAATGAGAATATTGATGGTTGGTTTGGATGCTGCTGGTAAAACCACAATCTTATACAAACTTAAATTAGGAGAAATTGTTACAACAATTCCCACTATTGGTAAGCACACATTCCATTATGTTTTCCAGTTTTGATTAAAATTTCGCAGGTATGTTTAACTGCGGCTTGCCATATTTTATAAAAGATTTGATGTAGACGACTTACTTTGAGTCATATGCAGACGCCTAGAAGCCTATTATTGGACATTCATAACACTTAACAGTTTCTATGGTTTACTGTATTAGTCTGCTTCACTTGCTGTGGTAGAATCCGCAAAGAAATCAGATTAGCCTAAATTAACACTCTCTTTAAATTAAGAGGTAACACTAATACAAGTATAGATTTAAGTTCAGGATAACTCAATGGTAGTGATGTTGGAAACTGGTGAAATTCATAGTTTAAGATGATACAATGATCTTGAGCTTTTAGAGAAAAAAAACATTGTGAGGAAACCATAGCTTGGTGGTAGGGTTCTTTGAAGTAACTGGTTGGCTACCACCCTCAAGTTGAAAGTCTGTTGCCAAAAATCTACTGGTATGTGCTGGTAGCCTCTTTTGAGAGCCAGTCCCATTTAGGCCTTGTGTGTTTACTACCTTAGGCCACATCATCACTTACCATGATAAGATTTTAGAATAATAACTGGTTCTACCATAACAATCTCACCTGAGGCAAATTATGATGTGCCTAAAATATATTGCTTTTTCATTTTGTAGGCCAAAAATTTTAAGTATCTTATGATTTTAGCTAGCCTACATGACAAATGGATTTGGTTGATATTTTTTGTATCCTGTTTATTAGTCACTATGTACTTACATATACATTAGTAATTTAAAATGAAGTTTGTCATGATATAAAATAAATAAATAATATCCTGCGAATATTTCTTCACACAGCTTTTGATTATTATTAAATAAGTAGAGCCTGTACTATAGTAACCAAATAACTAATATTGCCATATAGGTATACTACTGTTAATATTTAATTTATAATGAAATATTTACGATACAAACCAATACTTACAGGGTTTAATGTTGAGACTGTAGAATACAAAAACATCAGTTTTACTGTGTGGGACGTTGGCGGTCAGGACAAAATTAGGCCTTTGTGGAGGCATTACTTCCAGAATACACAGGTTAGTGTGTATTATGTAATATTTTATTTTCACTTTCACTACTTGTTTTTATCTTGATAAACCCCTATTCTGGTGCTTGTAAAATTAATAAGATTGGTTTATGACTTAAAAGTAAATAGCATCTAATATTTATCAGATCTTATCATTAATATTAATTAAATATTAATAAATAATTTATTGCTCATTGCTCTGGTGAAATGTATTTTTTTTTATAAATATATGATTGATATTTCTCAGTCATTTGTGTCAACACATGTTTTTATTTGTATACTAATTATAAAATTTTGCCATCATCATCTTTCTCCCTTTTGTATGAATGTAATCATTAAGTAAATAAATATCTTAGTAAATCTCTAAAAGTGTGCCTGTCACTATGAAATATAAAATGACTGAGGTAGCAATAGTTCTGATCATAAATTCCCTGACTGAGTTTTAAGAAATAGGCAGTTCAAGTTCTGTCAATTTGATTTCATATTGGTTGTAAGTAGCTTAGCCATTATTTAACAGACCTACATGCAAGTCATCCATTTGGGTCCAAAGTCCAAAGTTTAAGCTTAACAAGTATTGCACTTATATATTTGTTAAAATATTGGGAAATTAATGTCAACACATTTCCCGATATTTTAATAGAAGTACTAGTAGAGGAACTTCCTTATTGATTTATTTTTGAAAATTAAAAATAAGGATTAGCTATCTCGACATGTAAAAAAAATGTATATCTTACTTAGGTTAGGTTATGTATTTTATGTAATTTATTAATTTAATGGACATTTAAATTAATTAAAAAAATATCAATAACTTTCAAATTATTAAGTGACTCATCATCATTTAAAATGTCATTTCACATCACTCACACATTTGTGAAAGTGGGTCATGATACATACATGACCCTTGTGTCTGTTTGCTATACAGCTCATTTCTCTAACATATAATTTTTTAGAGGTATCTGATTTGATCAGAATAGTTTTATTACATTTTTAATATTAATTTAAAAACTATTATTATACAGAATGAATTAATATGGACTCTATTGATATTTGTCACAGAGAGTGCAGAGAAAATGTAGTATGTTTTAGCCTAGATGTTACATTGCTTAACTTAGACCTCATAGGATTGGCAAGGATATGCTCCTCACAAATATTTTGTTGTATAGAAACCATTATGAAAAATGTTTCCTAGTGAATACATGACTACTACAGTACCAATGGCTACAGTCATATATATATTTTTATTATCAGTGATAAGAAGGTATCACACTTTTTATGAAGGTGATAATGTATTATAGATTTACATTTCTATGAAATTTGCATTTTCATGGTTGGTCAATGTAGGTACTGGGTAATATTATATGGAAGCAATTACATGTGATTAGTAATATGTATATCAATTCATCATGTTGTTTCCAGGGTCTCATTTTTGTAGTAGACAGTAATGATCGAGAGCGTATTGGGGAGGCGCGTGAAGAGCTCATGCGAATGTTAAGTGAAGATGAGCTACGAGATGCTGTTCTTTTGATCTTTGCAAACAAACAGGTGAGCTGAAGAAATCAATTTAGTATACAAATAAGTTCGAAAATTAAGCAACAAACTATATATGGATTTCTATATTTAATATAGTTGATTTATCAACTTCATGTTCTATTGCAATAATAGAATAGATACTAACTCGACGTTTCACAAATCCTTGATAAGTGTTTATGTGATATCTTTATCAAAGTTTTTCGTATGTATAATATTCATGAGTTCAAAGTTGGTTTAAGTTGAATAAATTACTGATCATTATTCGGATTTTAATGTTGGAATCTTAAGTTCTATTGATATCATCAATCTATATATAAAACAAAATCGTGTTAGTTACACCATTTATGACTCAAGAATGACTGGACCGATTTATATTGAAACTGAACTATTGAACATCGAAAATAAAAATTAAACAATATGCGAACGAAACCGCAGGGAACAGATGGTGTATGTATAAAAATTGATGTGAAATGGATATGAAACCTAAATGTATGGTTGTCTCATTAGGATCTGCCAAACGCGATGAATGCAGCTGAGATTACTGACAAGCTGGGGCTGCACTCCTTGCGCAACCGCAACTGGTACATCCAGGCGACGTGCGCCACCTCCGGCGACGGGCTCTACGAGGGTCTCGACTGGCTCTCCAACCAGCTCAAGAACGCCAACCGCTAACCGCATGTGCGCTACCAACTCACAGACAAATCTGATTACTGAAAGAGACTATGGTTTAAGATATGTTAACTTTATTTGCTATAAAATACAATGTATTATGTGCGGAATCGTAAATGTATTACTACTTATGCGTCACCCGGTGACCGAGCTCGCATCGCATTTACTCCGAACCACTTGCACGAACGAAGACGAAGGTATTGCGTTCACGGCGAGCCTGAGCGGCGCGGCGGCCAACGCGTATCTATTCTAGTTATATTAGCAGTGAGTGTACAAATTAACCGGGGCTGTACTTAGTGAAGTGGTATTAGGGTTCACATTGCTGAAATGCATTGTTGGTTCGATCCCTGTTGACGTCGAACAAAATATAGTGTGTAAAGTTGATGCTAAATTACCCACAATTTTGTTTATAATTTATCAGTGAACGAAGGGAAGTAACGATGTACCTACTCTTACTCGAGTGATCGCGCATTGTGATGTGGATAGGTATGTAGCTGACTCGTGATAAAGTGAATCACAGCATAACATGTTTTATATGTATACTATAATGTGGAATAAGTTGTCCTAATAAAGTATTTAAAGTTAATTCACATTGTATGACTTTAATTATTTAGACAGTTGTAGAAAAGAATTCTAAATATAACAAAAATACTTAATAATACTATGTTAAGAAATGACACTGTCAGTATAATGTCACCCGCAAATCAAATATACGCTGGCGAGCGATATCGAGAAGTTAGAAAGAAAAACACTATCTAGTTGATGTATAACGTTGTCCCTCTCGAACCGCGAACGCTTACTGTCGATCGCTCTACAATTGTTTTCGCACACTCTGACTGTGCAGACAGGCTGGTGCTCGTGCAGAAGTAGTAGTTAATCATCCCCAGTATTGACGATAATGATGTAGGTCCTGTAGGTACTAGTCAGGCGGCGCGGGCGTGTCGGGACGGGGTTGGTGCGAAGCGAGCGTCGGCGTCGAGCTGACGCGTCTACTGGCAGCGGCCAAAGTTCAGCTGCAGCCTATTCACATCGCTTTGTAACTTCGGACTTCGGAGTATAGTAACTAGTGTTCTATTTTGACTGTCACCAATTTTGTGCATATTCCACGTATAACTTGAACGATTTATTGTACGATAGTTTATTTTTATGGAAGTTAACTAGGTAGATTAAGCTGTTATGTATTTAACATTCAAAAACTCTTTTTATAGACGATTCTCATGTTCATTCATTGATATGGCTCGTTGTGATTGACCTGCATTTACAGTCAACTTCTCATAGCGAACCGAGATTAACTTGTAATTTAGGTGTACCTATTAGATTAACGCGGTGTCATTTTGAGAAATGTTTCCGCTGACAGGGAGACTGCTCAGAATTCGCAGCGGTACTTTGCTCTTACACAATTAATTATAACTTAGCATTTTTATAATAATTTAGACGAAATTGTTAAAACTCATTCAAGGATACCTAAATTATGTGGCAGGTGGGGTGGTTTGCATTATTTTTTATTTTTATGAGAAACAATAATGAAAATGCGAAATGTGACATTCCGGTTTGTCTTATGCTATATTATGGAATAAAATATCCTCACCAAATATTGATTTTTTCTCACTAAATTAATAAAAACCAGCTGACATTTCATTATTTTTAGAACCTGTAATAAAATAACCATATATTTATTTTCCTATCCTGAGTTTGATTCGCATTTTTTTGAAAATCGACAAATACCCTAAAAAGTAGAATGACGTCACTAACACGGTTGAAAGCGGCTTGTGATATTTGCCTATATTTATGCTTTTCACTATTAGGTGTTTATTAACAGATTATAATAATGACATGACATTAGGTGCGCCAATGACACTAACACGAACATGAACACACGATAGTGTTATATTTCCGAACTAATTAGTGGTGATTGATTTTATAAAACCGGTTTTAAACCAATTTGTTCATAAAAATCTCATAAATATTTTTAGACGTAGAAATAATGATAAATAATTAATAAATAGGTATTTACGCCCGCCCATTTTCTCTTAAAAGTGGGAAATAAGTAAATCAATAATATTTCATTCAGATAGATCGTCACAGGCTCTTATGGCGACGATATACGCAAAATGATTATTCTAAATTTAGTTTTTGCCAGAGATTTGTGAAATAGTTATTTGTGCAACAAGAGAGCAAAGTCGTTTTTTGCTGCGAGTGCTGATTTTGAATCCTGAATGTGGCGAGGGATTCAAAGGCACGAGATGCAAAAACTTTGCTCTCGTGTAACACATAACTTTTCACTTCAGCAGCGAGACCACTTTAGGAGATAAAATTATATTACGTAAAATTATTGAAACTAGAAATAAATATTTACAAGTTAAATATCAGTTTTATTTGCAGTAAATACTTATTTTGGTTTAAATACAACAATAAGTTAAAAATTCAATAAGTTACATTAAAAGACATAATTATCTCTGCAAAATTTCTTTAGTTAGTACGAAATTCCGAAAGTGTTTGTCTTTGAGGTCGAATTCAAAATCGGAACTTCGAAAGGGCTGGTCTTTGTCTCTCTCTCTTTCTAATGGCGGGAAGGAGATAGAGTGAATGTTTCGAATTGTATGATTAACCCAAGGCTGAATAAGATATTCGCGGCATTCTGAAAAAAACTAATTAAAAAGTTAGGTACTTGATCTCACTCAGGCAGCAAAACCTACATGTTTGAGCTACTGAAGTGAAAAATATATGTTAATTTAAACTAGATAATTTATGCCATGGAACAATTTTTGATAATTTAATTTTTTTTAATGATAACGTTCAAAAAACCAAGAATCGGTGTTTTTTAAAAATAAAAATGTTTATTTTTCTCCTATTTTACCCATCCAAATAAGTAACTTGAGAATAATGACAGAAATTCTAAGATCTAATACAAAGGGAACTATTTTGTCCCCTTTTTATCTGTTCTTTTTTAATAAAATGTAAACTTCTTTTTTAATAGGAAATAGCCATTGTTCTTTCTGTCTCTCGCCTGCTAGTTCAGTGCGGGACAGGGTTATTCGCGTATATATCACCTTAAGTATAGTCAGACTCATCACCTATCCCCAATATTTGAAGATAGATGACGAGTCTTGTTTTCCAGAGAGTTTCCTACCCTGTTCCCTATTATTTGAAGTCGGTGCAATATGTACCAATACTTTCTCCATTCATTTCTTATATCCGTCATTTGTCCATTCACTCATAAACGCCTAAACCGCTGAACCGATCGCTATGAAATTTGATACGCTGATAGTATGGAGAAGGACATTGGCTGCTTTTTTCTCGGGAACGCGGGTGAAACCGCGGGGGACAGCTAGTAGAATATACCTACAAGAATTGGTCGCTTGAAGTTATAAGATTAGTAGGTATGGAAGTGTGGATATGTTAATAGTAAGTAGTAAGTAAGATCAAAATAGGCTATAGGTATAGGGTACCATCAAGTTGAAAATCTGTTGCCATGTACCTACCGTTCCAGCTATTCCAGCACTGGCTCTCACTTCATAATCCTCGAAAGGGTAGAGCACAGATGAATAAGGTATGCACTACTTACTGTATAAAACCGATTTATGATCGTACAATTTAAAAAATTACTAACAAATAAGTAGTCTGTCGATTTTATACGTTTTTTTAAACTTTTAATTCATGATTATTATACTGGCTCTACGTCACGGTTCCACCCGCTTTCCCAGTATAAAAGTATGCAGAACATATTCTATCTGTGCCTTTCATCCAAATCCGTTCAGACGTATCGTTAGTGGTAACAATAACTTTCGCATTGTTGATATATATCAATAAGATAAAATAGTAAGAATAGGTTCCGCCTCGCGATATTACCCGCGTTGCTGAGGGAGGGATCTGAAGTGTTTACGGGATAAAAATATATAGGTATGTTATTCCGGTGTAAGATCCGAGCTATCTATGTCCCAAGTTTTCTTATAAATCCGCTTAGCCGTTACGGAGCTAATATTTAGATTAGTAAGTAATGGAGAACAACAAAGGGAGTCAAGGCTGTGTTCGAATCCGTCCTTTTAGTTTATTTTCAACACTATCAAAAGCCAAGCAGCCTATGGTGAAGTCTGTGTGTGGTGTTTTATGTAGCCCTGGGGTTTTCTTGTCTCGCAGTAGGTATGAAAAGTAGAGTATTCACCTCGAGGATAAAGCCTGTCTTCGTCTTGGGCGGCTTGAACCCCTCGCTTCACTCTTAGAGTCCCTCGTTAAGCTCAGCTTCTAATATGTTGCCCGTGACGTAAGACACTGTTTTATCCCCTTGCTGCATAATCTACTAAGTATGTGGTTTGTGTTTAACCACAATCTCATCATTATCAGTGATAATGTGGCCAAAGCCGGTAACCACACAAAGCGTAGAAGCAAACTGGCTCTCAAGTGCAGCTGCAACCGAAAAACCACTATTCTATTTTATTTATCTTTTTCTCGCAAGAGGGCTGGTTTGTAATAACCTACATAACGTACCACTACGTAGGACTTACTGTTATTGCTACGGTTTCGATACATATTGTATTGCTACGAAGTGCTACGAATAAAATTATTACCTAACTTGATGAATTGCTTTTCATCCGTGTGATTCATGTTATCGATGTTTTTTAATCGACATAAAAAACAAGAGACTTAAAAAGCATAAATAACTATTTATAAGTACCTAGCTACGAAAAAAAAAAATGTTTGGTTTCAACTATATGCTGGAGAATTTCAAAATATGATGGATTTTCTCAACTGGAACCGTTCATGAGTAGATAATAAATTACACAGCATTATGGACTACAGTGGCTTAAATATACCTAAGCTACGCGTAATGCTACATTGCTACGGTTTGAGTACGAGTTCACCAGTCAAGCATAGCTATACAGAATGTAATCGTCAAGTGTGATTTCACTAGGCGATTATTTCATCAATATATGACATAGAACTACAGTCAGAGAAACTGATATCGAAAGTATACATTGCTTTTTGAGTAAAATGACCGTATGAATGTATCCTTTTTACAAAAGGTGCATTTTTGAATTTCGAGAAATGTCTAATTTTTAATGATATTAAGTGGCTTTTCAGCTAGTCTAATTCTTACTAATATAAAAACTGGCCAACAGCGTGTCGGGCCCCGCGCAGTGTAGGGTTCCATAGTAGTTACAATATGTGCCTACTTGTAAGTACGCAGGGAGCTTTTTTATTAGGGTTCCGTAGCCAAATGGCAAAATACGGAACCCTTATAGATTCGTCAAGTCTGTCTGTCTGTCCGTCCGTATGTTACAGCCACTTTTTTCCGAAACTATAAGAACTATACTGTTGAAATTTGGTAAGTAGATGTATTCTGTGAACCACATTAAGATTTTCACACAAAAATAGAAAAAAAAACAATAAATTTTGGGGGTTCCCCATACTTAGAACTGAAACTCATTTTTTTTTTTTTCATCAAACCCATAAGTGTGGGGTATCTGTAGGTAGGTCTTCAAAAATGATATTGAGGTTTCTAATATCTTTTATTTCTAAACTGAATAGTTTGCGCGAGAGACACTTCCAAAGTGGTAAAATGTGTCGTCCCCCCCTGTAACTTCTAAAATAAGAGAATGATAAAACTAAAAAAAATATATGATGTACATTACCATACAAACTTCCACCTAAAATTAGTTTGAACGAGATCTAGTAAGTAGTTTTTTTTAATACGTCATAAATCGTAAACCGCAATTTACCTTTCATTAAATCAACTCAAATAAATAAAAAAAATTGGCAAAAAGCAAGGTCTTACAGCACTAATAAAGGAAAAATTATAAAAAATTAAAAAAGTTGAAAATTAAAGGGTGTCCCCATACATACATAGTTACGTCAATTAATAAAGACCCCTGAGTTGTATGGGCGCTCATACAATTTAGAGTTCTAGCTTATTTGGCACCAACCTCAAATAAGTTAAATAAATAAAATTGTGCATTTCCCGTGATGGACGAACGATGGACGAAGTTTGTACGGAACCCTCGGTGCGCGAAACCGACTCGCACTTGGCCGGTTTTTTTACAACTTTGTCGGCGTGATTAATATGTATAACCATGCCAAATTACAGCTCTTTAGTAGGACCAAGAGTCTCTGAGACTGACATGGCGAAACTATAAGGGTTCCTTGTTGATTACGGAACCCTAAAAACAATAATGCGAAACGTGATTTTTGCATAGAGATAGTTTATGGTCGGAGAGTGACAAAGGCTACTTAAACTCTGTTAGTTAGCTACGTTGCTACGATTTGACCTTCACAAGTAAAGCTAGAAAGCGTAGCTTGATTTGTGAACGTTATGTATGACGTAGTTACGGTTTGATTTTTCAAGTCAAGCTTGAAGTTTATAAGTCAAGATTCTCTATGTAGGTAGTGCTACGTGGCTACGTTTCGAAGCTCGCAAGTTAAGCTACTACATAGCTTAGATATTCTACGTTTCTAATTTTGAGTCCATAAGTCTATCTAGGTACGCTAATTAGTATTTATTTAAATACTAATTCCATTTCAGATGTTTGTATAAATAATATATTTGGTTGACAATTGGTATTCTCAAACCGGCCAACGATGATTATATACGAGTAGGTACGTTAGAAAGTCGGCTTGACTTTTTTCAATAGAAATGGCCAATTAATATGTGGATACTTTTTAATGGCCATCATATTCAATATTTACATTGGTCTGTTACGTCAGGTGTAAGATTCATAAAAGAATAAAATAAAATGAATTTCAACTGAGATCTGATTTCCATAGCACAAATTCGGCTAAGTTTAGTTAGGGTTTGGGATTATTATTATAAAAAAAATACAAGCACAAAAAGTTAGTATCCATAGAGCGCAGCTAATGTTTACAATTCGCTTTCTTTAATTCCAATCAAATGCGTAGTTCATGTTTAAGGTGAACGCGCACTTGTCCACGCCGCGCCGAACGTACCGAAAAGGAGGGGAACGTGTCGAATTTTATAATTTTTTGTATGAAGTATTATGAAACTTCGCTCACCTAAACATTACAATCTTAATAAAATTGAATGTAGATAATTGTTAAATATTGATATTTCCGTTTATTCCTCCGCTTTAGATATGGAATATTATTATTAGGTATATGACTTGTCGGGCTATCTGCCAAATCGAGTTCTGCACCAGATATAATGTAAGTAATAAGCAAATTCTTATGAATGTCTTCAACATGTCTGAATTCGACGCAGTTTCGAGAGTCGATATAAAGTTGTAATTTTCGTCTTTACATACCTACGCTACAACCTTCTGAACCATGCGTTAGAGTCAGACTATTCATATGTGCTTGTGAAGGCCTATAATAGTATAATAATAATATTTAATATTTTTATTTTCATGTTTTGTTTATAAACATAAAACCCAAAGACGTTTTAACCTAATTATGTTTTTACTTTTGTTCGACCACAACCTAAGTGATGTGACCGAAGGTGGTATGCATACAAGTCATTACAAGAGTTTCTGCTGGAACTCACCTGTACTTGTATGGCGACATATTATCAACTTTAATGGTGGTAGCCAGCCAGCCAGTTGAGTAGGTACTACGATGTACTAAGTTTATGTATCTACTTAGGTAATCTACATTATAGTATGGTTACGATTAACATAATCAATCAACCTTAAAACATATAGGTAGGTACATACTTCTACACGTACATTATCAAATTAAAAATACTTGGTAGGTATATTTTGTTAAGTAAGTTCATTAATAATGTTCATAAATAGAAAATCATAACATAATAAATAAGGTACAGGCAAACCAGAGTGTTTAAAATCGCAATTTTACGATAGTAATATTAATATATTCTTTGGTATGACATTGGTTGTTAGCGCGCGCGGAGCGGCATAGCGGCGGCGGCGGGGAAACAGCGACGCGGTCGTAGTAGCGGGCGGCATCGGCTGGCATGTGCGACGGGCGGGGCGGGCGGATGGTAGCGCTGCAATTTTCCCCGCCCGCACCGCGCGAGTACCGTGTTTTCCACGAGAGCGGCGCGCCGGCCCCCTCGCCCGCACGAGCCGGGAAATCGCGCGTCGCTCCTCTCAGTCCGAGTTTGCCGTCGCGCTACGACGACGCCTTTGAGTTGCGCGCTACGATCGCGAATTTGCGCTCGCTGCACCATACGTACGATCTGAGCGCGCGCGGCCAAAATAGTGTGCTCGTGGCCGGGAGCGGCTAAATCCCGGTGAGAGTACAAGTGCAAGATTGGCGGCATGCTGCCCGCGCTGGTGCTGCTGGCGCTGGTAGTGCTGGCCCCGGCGGCGGCGCGCCGACATGCGCCCGATCTGCGCGAAGAAGAGCCTGCGAGACGCACCACCCGACCTGCCGGTGAGTACTCTATGCCTTAGCTAATTAATGCCACCGTTGACCGATATCATGCCACTTTCTCGACACTATAAAATACATATCAAGCTATCTCTTATACGCGGCTCAGACGCAACGTAACTCCGATCGCGTTCCAAACGAGCATTACGCATGTAGAGAAGCCAGTGGATAATTACACGTGTGTTTATGTAAATAATTGCATACCGGGATTTCTGCACTCGTCTCGAGCGATTAAATAAATTAAATCGCACGTCCACGCATTACCTCAGAGAAGCCGGCAGTTGATAATGCGGTTACATTTTTTGCTAAAGACTGTTTATCGTTTTACGTATCGCGTTATCAGTAAGCCGATACGGCGGCGTTGGTGAGGTGGGATAATAAAAACAATACCACGTGAGTGCTGCAATTGACTATATTTTTAACTCTACAAACGAGAGAAATATTGATTCCATCAAATTCATTGCTTTTATTTTTTTGTAGCGTAAAAACTATCTTCCACTTTAATATAAATTTGGTAGTTTATTTATAAAAATATAAAAAAAGGGTTTGTAGGAATGCAAGAGGAAATACTGCAATTTTATCATTGCCATCGGCAGGTGCGAACTGTTTAGGGCTCCATTGTCACGTACCACATAATGTGGGATATCTTTGAGTAAGTTCGCAGAGTAACGGACATTATTTATAACTTAGTACCTACCTCGGGTGAAATATGTACGGTTTAAGCTTGTTACTTACGACACGATTTAATCGGCAATTTACTCAAATTGGCAATCAATTTGTACCATGTGGAGAGCAGTTGGCGCTAAATCTCATAGTCAGAGATCGGGTACAATTGATTGACCACTCAAAATGCCGATCAAATTGTGTCAAACGAAACAGGGTTTATTAGATGCTAGGGTACATACTTCTGTTCTGCGTAATGCTACTTTTTGCATGTAAATTAGAACTGAACTATGTACAACTATAACTGACTACAAAAACACTGTAAAGAGATTTGATTGCCCAATGGGTGGGGACGGGTTTTTGAATTGTTTGAAATTTAGCCCACGACCTATCTCTAGATATTTAATTTCATGTGCGTATGATTATCTTTGAAGCGTGAAGGACTTTTCTTTATACCGTACCTTCCTACGTGCAGTTAGAAGGGTCTTCCCATCTCCCGCTCTCCCTTCAGCTATTATGTATTCTGTGCTTCGAGTTGACAATGATTAATCACGATCCATTTAGACATTCTATATATTTTTTCAGGTGGGAACCGGATTATTTTAAAGATACCAAGAGTACAGAATTCAGTCTATCTATCACCATACCGTGTTACATTGTAATTGGCTTTACAAACAAGCAGACAAACTGATAAAATAACCAAATACTGTGTCTGTAAATATATTTTTAAATTGTATACGAGAGTCCAGAGATGTTTCCCTCAGCGATATAATAATATAATATCAATGAATGACTTAATATCAATATCGTACGATTTTGCAATTCTATCGAATTTGTATTATAATGATTGCTTAAAATTCTCAAAGATTTTAAATTACCTAGGCCTCTTCATTATTGGCCAATGGCTTTTATTACAATTAATTGCCTAGTAAGTTTGTATATCTATAAACACGTTGTTGTTTCTGAAAGTTGAAAGCAATAGGAAAAGTATAACATATCTCAGTAACGTCGTAACACTTTCATGATAGGTGTAAAATAAAATAATTGCATCTTATTTAGTTTATAGCTGTAACCTTGCATATCAAGCAGGAGTGATCTCATCTCACAAAATGCCTTTTATTTTTATAGTTTACAAGGACTTTCTAAGTAAAGAATATGGTTACGTGAGTCAACCTCACCCGACAGCTTTCATTCATTTGCCCGATATGATAAAAGTTACAAATGTCTGCCAAAACTATATTCACTAGACTGCCAAGAATTGTGTTATTACCGAGAAGAGAAAAAAATGTCGTCTTAGTTCGTGATGTCTAGACAGGCGACCGAGACAAGACGTGACGTGAAATTTTGGAGACGTCAGTCGTGTTGGTTTATTTTCGACAAACTGTTTAGGTTCTTCAATCTTCGGTAGTAATGCTGTGTACTTTACAAATAATGATTATGAATGGTACAAATGGCACGGTGGAAAGGCGTAGGAAGACAATATCAGCCATTGCCGTATAATTCTGCTCTTTACATTGAATACCTGTATATTATCTCATGTCAACATGCAGGCAGAGCTGGTGATCTCTTATCTCTTTCTACTTATACCGGTATGTGTACCGGTACTGCAATGTGTGCAGTCTTATGTCATGTCTAAAATATAATCATTTAATTCTAGATTTAAAAGTACTGCATGGCATTTTGGAAATTTAATACAAACAAACAACTTAAAATCACATCGACCGTCAACACATATGTATACCTCCTATGACATCTCTTCAATTAAATGAAGGTTGACAGTCAGGCGTGTGGCCAAAACACAAGAGTAGCTGTAGTGGGACCCGTGACATAACCGCCCATTAATCTTTACCGTAGTTATTAATTTTAAATATACATATACGCAGTCACGATACATATTTTTACTTCAATATTATGGTTGAGATGTTTATCATTTATTTTTGTATTGAATGTGTACAGAGTTATATGTGTCTGTGTTTAAAGTAGGTACTTAGACCAATTACAAGCGTGAGACGTTCGCAGCCAGCATGTGACGTAGGTATGCTAGTAGTGAGTGTCGTCCGACTGAAAGGGCGTGCTAATTTCAGGTTCGCTTGTTGCGTAACTTTGTAGTACACACGAAAACAACGCGGAACGATACCAATACCCATTTGTCACCTGGCACACCCGATCGGCAAATTCCTGAATGATCGTGTCTATCAAGTTCAAGTTTTATTTGCGATATCTGAATATTGCGGTATCGGAGTTCTTTGCTCTCTTGTGAATCAATTCATGTATGCTATCTAAGTATGTTACATTCTTTATTTAACTTAGTCCAAATCAGATAACAACTTGAGATCTTGACAAATAATTTATCTTTTACCTTAGGTACCTTTACCTTATGTAATTGTAATAACATTACTCAATGACATTATATTGTCCAAGATTTAATAAAATGAAAAACCAAAATCAACTGATGCTATGGTTATATTTACGGAATACACATTGCAAAGCGGTAATTTTAATTTAGGTACGTACATAATATAGAAATAAAATTAAATATTGCGCATTGTTATTTTTAGCACAATGATCGACTTTTAATTTATCAGCTTGATCTTATAACCCTGTGCCGGCAGGGTATCAAAACTATGTTTTTTTTATAATGCAATTCGCGATAGTATATTTTAGAAACTATTTTTTTTTTCATTTCGTCATAATTTGTTTTGTTTAATTAATTGTTTCAGTTATCTTAGTGTAAACAAAATTAATTCAACGACAGAAAATATTTTTACGAGTGGGCAAGGAAATGCCTATACCCTATATAATTGTACATAGATACTATTATTATTATTTTTAATTGAAATGCTGATATCAATATTGAGAGCCAAAATTCTATTAATATACTTGTAATTTGCCAATACAAATAGGGTATTAATGTAAAGATGTGGGAATAACAAATATATAGGCTATTTCAGCATGGATATCTTTTTTCAAAGGTTACTTAGTCATGGAAAAGTATATGAGCGCCTAAGTAGTTTTTATTATTAGTCTATGATTATTTTGTGGAATATTTACTTATATTTATGGTATAATTTAATTTTTAGTTATGTTGTATTTTGTATAATATTAGTTTAGTTTTACATTCCCTTTATTTACTTTTCTTATTTGCTTACTATGTTTTGCTTTCACTTTTTTCTCTCTCGTTTTTAATGTTTATTTCTTTATGGCATGCGGTGCTTATTTTTAATTTACGTTTAGTTTAAAAACATTGTACATAGTTTAATTTTTCAATAATGTAAATAATTTGACGGGCCACATAAAAAAAGGACATAGGTTGTGGACACAGAGGCGAGGATTCGACATTTTATATTAGTCACTAATAACTTATTACACATGTCATGTCCCTACTATAACGTTTACTAATCCATATATGTTGTTGTGTTTGTTACATACAAGTTATTTACTCAACGGGTCATAATTGATGAAGCGTACATCTGGAAACCTAGTATATTATCTATACATATATTATGTACTTACACATAATTAATGCAAAGTTACATAGCTTAGATGTTATTAGCGGATACCTAACCCTTGCATCTGGCATGTTTATGCGCATTTGTACGTAAATCTTCTGTAGGTATATATAAAAGGAAAAGGTGACTGACTGACTGATCTATCAACGCACAGCTCAAACCACTGGACGGATCGGGCTAATATTTGGCATACAGATAGCTATTATGATGTCGGCATCCGCTAAGAAAGAATTTTTGAAAATTCATTTAGTAGGAATTCAGGATGGTAAAATAGGGGTTCGCGGGTGTAACCGCGGGGCGGTAAGCTAGTCTACCCATATAGTAGATATAAAAAGAAAAGTCTCTCACTCACTGACTGATTCATCAGCGCCCAGCCTAAACCCTTGGATCTAGAAAGCTAAAATTTTGCACAGAGGTACAATTTATGGTGTAGACAAGGTGTAAGGCTGGATTTTTCGGAATTCAATCCCTAATGGGGTAAAATAGGGAATCGTGGGTGAAACATCACATATGTACAAGAAATTGAAGGTATACAGGCAAAATTCGCTAAACACCTTAATTACCGATCGCACGGTAATCTCGTTGATTACAATGAATTCTGTGAATTACACCATTTTAGTTCCTTAGATAAAAGACGCTCTCTTTTGGACATGTTATTCCTACGAGATATGTGTGGCGGTACTATTGATTGCCCTGAGCTCACTACACTGGTATTGCAAATCTGTGTCCCCAATGTCCGCACACGACACACGCCTCTTTTTTCTGTTCCTATGACTCACACAAATTACGCACAAAATTCTGTAGTATGTCGACTGCAGCGGTCTTATAATAAATAGTTTAGTTCCATTGACCTTTTCAACAGCAGTAAGGCGCGATTCAGGAAGTTAGTCTTAGATCTCCTGACCAATTGTAGCTAAAATAGCTTGTTGGTGTCTAATATACATATACCTATTAGTATTACTATTTAATTATAATTATTATCTGTTTATTCAATTCTGTAATTATATGTTCAAGGGACAAAAAATTATTGTTTAATTATTATTATTATTGTTTAGTGTACTTTTACTTAAGTACTTACATGATATTACTACTTAAATTATTCACACAGGCACACACACACAAACACGCATACACACACACACACACACACACACACACACACTCCTTTTACTTTTGTATAAATAATGTATAAAGTTAATCGCTGTTATACCCATGTTTTATAATTTATAAAATGTAAATCCATTACTGGCTGTAAGATAAGTTGTAATTGTTAGCATATTAAATATTATGTATAATATTTTAAGAGCTGTGGATTTTGTTTAATTAATAAATTAAATAAAACTGGGCGTCTAGCTAGTATTACATAATACAAGTGAATTGCACGGTTGTAATTTACTAATGCAGGTTTGGCAAACTGAACTGACGTTAACGTCACATTATTTTTATTGAGATTCTCATACAAAAAATACCATCCAAATGTCCGATATTTCCGGTGGATTTTCCAAACGTTTTCTATCATACAAACCTTGTCAACCTTGCCAATTACGAACACAAAAAAAAACAGCTTCTTTCATACACGTGGCACTTGATTTTTATTTACGTATAGTAAGATTTATGGATTGTTAGTGTGCGCGGCAATTACGTCGTTAGCAGAATGCAAATGCATCTATGCCTTCTTGATGGCTTGTTATTGTACTGCTCCAGCGATATGGAAAAACTGTAAAGAAAAGCATTTGCTTGGCGACAGATTTTCGAAATACCATAAATAGCCATATTGGCATTTAAATACCAAGGTGTTTAAGCACTGGAACATAGTTGCCTTCTAGGCTTCGCAAAAGTTCAATACATTGGTCATCCCCCTGATTTAATGCCAATATCCAACATATATATATTTATAGGCAACCATCCCATCAGGTGGATCTTCTGCCGACTTCTCAGCTTCCTGACAAAATAAAATAAATGTTTTACTTACTCACGTTTACATAAATCACTACAAATACTTGCATAAAATTATAACACAAAAATCTAGAAAGGTCATTGATGATGTTGTGTTGATAATATAACATGTTACTTACAATCATATTGCATGGCGTTAAGCGTAATGTCGTAAATCGTGGTTGGGTTGCGTTATGCCCGTGGCACAGCGTCGCAGGACACTTATGTCCAATTCAGCCGTTGGTTCATTGCCCTTAGCCTGTGCTGGGCGTAACAAACGACCCGCTGAGTGACGTCACGTCATGTACATTGCACTCAAATTGCATTACCAGCGGAGCATACTCTCTTTGGACGAATCGTGTCAATATACAAGTTAACGTTCAAAATAAGACCAAGATATATATTTTTTTATTTAAACCCTTTCGGTTGTGAGATTCTGTTTAAATAATTATCAAGGTTTATGGTTATTTTGATCGCTGAACAAATAATTAACAATAGTTGGAACACCTTACACACTGTTGAAATATTTTATAGTTTAATTTAAAAGATAAGAATAACATACAGTAGGTGCAAAATTTACCATTACCTACTACAAAATAAGTTCGGGAAACCCGGTCTCAGTTTATAGCTTATCTATACTAATATTATAAAGAGGTAAAGTTTGTGAGTTTGTGCGGTTCTAGGGGGTAATCTCAGGAACTACTGGTTTGAATTGAAAAATTCTTTTAGTACTGGTTAAATATACTATAAGATATGCAAATAGATAGATTTAATTTTTTATTTCGATGACGAATTCTCGTGTGTTTGTGCACATTTAAAATTTAGGCATTACATCTGAAACATACATAACAACTTTCTGGGCACTTATTTATTGTAGTGTTTACTGCAAATACATTGGAAATGTGTTTGACCATTGGCTCGCTCACAGCAAATATTAGCACACTTAATTAACGCTCGGCGAACTCACTTCCACGAAATTAATTGGGGTCAAAGAATTTGAGTGCATACATCTCAATTAAACTCGACGTTACACCGCTCCGGGAGTCATCGCCATTTCGAAACACGACACTTACCTATATTTTTTTTTTATGTTAACAAGGGCCTTATTCACCTTCCTAAGGAAAAATAATATCTTGTCATTCCTAATCCCTCCGCTTCCCGCCTTTATGCGCAGACAATAGACATTAATTTTCAAAGGCGCGAGATAGGAATGTCGTCGGCGCAATGTCGGCCAGGTAGAATTTTTGGCACCTTTATGATAAGATCCTGACGTGTCATAAGCCACCCACGCCACGGATCCTCAATAAGCCGGTAGCCAACAAAGGCGCCGGGTCGCCCATAATGCTGTCGGATTATACGGAGCGGGCGACGGGCGGGTCGTCGGCCTGCGGTGCCCTCGCGTGCTACTATTGCATACAACACAATACGCCCCCGCGGGACCCAACAAACCAAAAAGATAGAAAAGTATGACACGGTGCGGTGGTGGGACACTCCGATGGCATCTCGGCGCCACGCCGCCACACTGCCGCCGCCGCCGTTGCTAATTCCTACCCGCACCTAACCTAACACTTCGGCTCAATCCTGTCGTAACTGACCGCAGCCGGCCCGCTTGCCGTGCCGCCCGAGGACCACGTCCGTCGACAGAGTTGCCTTCGCCCGCATCTAATTAGAAGTTTTCTCTTAAGACCCTTGAAATATTGCGTGCCTTAGAGAATTTAAAGCGTCTCGAAGTATAAATACGCAGAAACGATAAATGCGGTTTCAAAAGTTGAGCGATCTAATTTATTTTACGGTCATTTTCAGGGTCAACCTGGAGATCGTGAAAATGTCTCTGTTTATCACCTATCTTATTCGATAATAAAAAAAATGGATATAGCACGACGACGTCGTCGCTGAGCGCAGCGACGCGGGTGTGTCGGTCGAGTTACGGAGCTCCTCCCACGTACGGTTGCCGGCTCTCGTTATGAACTTGAATTAAATGAATGACGCAGTTGTATGAATGGCGCGGGAATGAATGTGAGTCGGAAGTGCAAGCCAGCCGCGCTACAGCACGCTAGTCTATTGCGCCGGTGCACGTGCATCCGTTCATGGTAAGCGTTTTCTTCGCAAAACACTTTTTTACGCACTTATCACTTTTTATAGCGTTAAATGTAGTTTCATCCCTTACTATTTCAAATCGTTGTGTAGGTATAGCAATATTTACGGCAGGCATCAGGTTACTTACATTTTTAAGAAGTTGGGTCGAAGCTGGATCAAGTTTGACATCAGCATATTATCTAAATGATATCAGCGATGATATGAGGTGTAACCCGCGACAAGGGTATACAATTTCATCAGCTTCTTGATAAGAACAGTTGAACAATTACAAATACCACTCGTGTACCTAACGTGTAATTAATTTGCATACGATTGTCTCGTAAACATATGAATTGACTGCGCAATTTTATTAAAGTTTATAGGATTGTTATTTTTAAGCGGTCAAAACCGTCAGTTGTGTATTTGACGAAATAAAACTTCAGTCAGAATAATGATATAGAGTGGGCCAGAGTTATT
Organism: Tetheella fluctuosa; assembly: GCA_951216915.1. NCBI lineage: Eukaryota > Metazoa > Arthropoda > Insecta > Lepidoptera > Drepanidae > Tetheella > Tetheella fluctuosa. The sequence continues at coordinate 6,900,410 of OX578227.1, read as the reverse complement.
TGAATATCCCGTCTTCAATTTCTGGTGTCATAGTCGATTAACAAGCGGCACCCAAACAAACTGAGATTGAGACTACGGAATGTGTCTATGTAAATGTTTAAGTATATGTTACTAGCTGTCCCCCGCGGTTTCACTCGCGCAGCGGTTTAAAAAATAGATGTTGACCGATTCTCAGACCTACCCGATATGCACACAAAATTGTATATATTAGATTATGTTTGTGATATATATGAAAAAAAGTTTTTTTACCTACTTTTGGATTACCTTGTGTTTAATCACAATCTGACTATGGTAAGTGATATGTGATCGATGGTGGGTAAGTCTAGAAGGGAAGTGCAGCTACCGGAACACTGACAGAATGACATATTTATATGTAGATACTATATATTACATATTAGCAGCAGATTTTCAACTTGAAGGTGGTAGGCAACCAGCCTGGTACTAAGTAATTGAAGTTCTAGGCTGGTTGTAGACTACTCTGTTTGAGAGTACTTTGCTTATTGTAGGACTTTAACCCACATCCTTCGTCACAGTATTCAACGTCACTACCACTGCGTCGTCATGGTTTCAAAGGTCTACGATTTCAACTATACAACGAAGTAATTTTTTTTTTTTTTATCATTTTAGTGCATTATCCTACTCCCTACTTATATCATCATTATCATCAATATATTCAGCCTAAGGATCTCCACTGCTGAACAAAGGCCTCCCTCATTAATTTCCAAAACGAACGGTTTTGGGCCGCTTGCATGCAGCGACTTCCAGCAACTCTGACCAGGTCAACGGTCCACCTGGTGGGAGGTCGTCTCGCTCGGCGCTTTCCTGTACGTGGTCACCACTCGAGAACCTTTCATCCCATCGGTTATAGGCTCATCGAGCGATGTGGCCTGCCCCTTTCCATTTCAGCTTACTGACTTTACGAGCTATTTACGTCAAATTGTGCGAAAGTTTGCGAGTGTGTGTGTGTATGTGTGCGTTTTACAAGATGCTATTCTGTTTAACAAACTTTTTAACACTAATAATTTTAAAACATTAGAGGGTTGCAGCTGGAAATAGATGATTATTATTTTAACTGTCTACAGCCACAGTTTGGTATCAGTTACAATAAAATTCATTTCTCATTATTGACCCCGTTGAGGTCTTTTGAAAGGGCAAACTAATTTGAACTTTACAATAGAACTGAGTAAGTAATTTTTGTACTGATTATGGCAAATTGACAAATTTAAATAGCAAACTAGGATAAGTGGAATATAAACCAGAAATAGCACTATTACTATTACTATATACTATTTATTTATTTTCATACATTTTGATCGACATCTTTTGTGCCAAATGTTATAATATTTTGTCGCGGTTTCAAATTGGTTCTTATAGTAAAAATTGTTCAGCATAACGAACTGTCGGTTTCAAAAAGATGCCATCTCAAAGTATCCACGTCACCACCTGTATATTATACAACGTTACTTTAGCATACCAGTGAACAGTTACAGCCCAACAAGATTTTAAGGTAAAAATGCTGTTTAAAAATATAATGACAAATTACCTTTTAATTAAGTTTTTAGTTTTTATAACTTTAATGGCATAAAACTCATGGAGATCGAGTCTACTGGTGCCTTATGTAGATTTCTTATTAAAAGTGGGAGCAACATTTCATTTATTTTTTTCTGTGATAAATTATTTAAACAAGAAAAGTTTTACTTTGTCCCCAAAAACCTCCTTAACTTTGTAGTTTCAAATGTTAGAAACTAAAAATTTGCACTGATGGTATATTAGCTTATTAAGTATATTTTTAAGGTACCTTTAGTTATTCGATTTTTTATTCCTGGAGGTAGATAGTTATGACTGAAGGAAATATTAACGAGTGCGAGTATGTGGATACGGTACATACATATCTACTAAAGCCCTTTCGAAACCTGGCCTGCTCTAGCAGTAGGAAACCGTCCAGCCTTTGCTTATAATAATGTTTTTATGTTTTATGTTTTTATCTATATAAGTACCTATGTATTGACAAAAGAAAAATAGAATACAGGTGAATTTTTCAAGTGGGCGTGGATGGCCAAATCCTAAACTATAAAGAATAGTGAAAAATACTCAGAGGAGTCTTGAGTCCGACTTTTATGAAAACTAAAACTTAATCATTGGATTTTTGAAGATTATTTAATTGATTCAAAATATGAATCCAAAAATTACTCTGTATATGTAGTATATCATATTTATTACCAACAGGTTAATTACTTTTACGGCTGACTTAGATGAAGGGTGCGTCGATCACTTTGTGAGGAAAATTATTATTTCCCTCTGATACCTTTGTACGAAAAAAATATCGATTGTAGTATTCATTACACCAGTATAAATTATTTTAAAGCATCGCCTTTTTCCATGTAACTAAAGTATTATGTTTACATTTTAATGCTTTAACAACTTTGATACTTTAGGGAGTAGCAAAACTATTTATTTATTTAAAGCTGTGCATAATGAAATAAAATAGCCAAGTGCAAATACGAACCCACTTATGAATCCAGGCTCAATAAATATTTACTCACTTCCAGTTCGCGCCAAATGGTGCACTCACAATCACTCACAGAGCTCCTTTTGGCGCCGAATGTCAATTTTCTAGAGATTACCCATCGGCGGAGCCGCTTGGGCAGCCTCAACAAACACGACTGTCTTGTGTGTCGCATGCCAATATCGCACTTATTATATATACACCCAGTGCTGTTAATGGTCCGACGCAAAATTGTTTGTTAACGCAACATGTAATGGATCCGAGCACTCTTCTCAATCGGTCGCGAAACGTGTTTGGATAAATGCTAGTGTGACTTTCATATCCAAGCTCTCGTTGAGCGCAGAGATTGCGAGTACCTATTTGTATAAACTATGTATAAAATGCATATTGTGTATGCAAACGATTTATCGTTGATACATTGTAGCTAATTTATTTTCTTCGTAGTCGGATATATTTTCATTTAATAGAATCACTTTTGAGTTGATTGACCTTGCGTAGGTAATTAATATGCTAGAAACAGCTACACTAAAGGAACTGGTCTCAGTTAAAGCACTTTACTATATTTCAGAGTACCCACTTGTTGTTATACTATTATACAATTAAGAAATTCTATAGAGATGTTCTGCTGCGATGCTTTTCTGCGACGCATCAACCCAATTAGTATCATGTGTAAAAACATACATTTGTCGTTATTAAAAGTGTAGAGTGGAGTACCTAAACATGCATTTGGTGATATAAGGGCGTCAGTAATTATTTCTTAACGATTAATAGTTTATTAGCTTTTTTACGAGAACAAAACCAATTAACGCAATACTGTACTGAAGTAGTCACTAGGCTAAAATACATTATTACGGAAAATTCTTGGAGCTGGGTTGGAGCTATAATAACGTTGCGTCAGCACGACAACTCGCCATGTGGTTCTGATGCATTCATATGAATCCTTTCACATTACTTGCGTGTTTCGTAAATACATCTTTGTATCAACACCGCGTATACAATGAAGTGAACATAACAATTACTTAAAGCATTGTCTACAACTTTGAACTAAACGTTAAGGATATGTTAAATAAATCAACCTATTTCTGCAATTTGCAAAAAAGCAAAGATTTATTTTGTGGGCTATGCAAAAGGATACAGCCTCGTAGTTAATGTATGTTTTCCTGCTGCAGACAATAGTTCCACAATTATCGTCGTGTTCGTTGTTCCATGAAGAATACAATATGGACATGGTCGATGGCTACTGAAAAAGAATCAACGACCGTGAAGTACAAATGCACAATCTAATGCTTAATTATGTGTATCGAGTTCAGAATTAGAATCATAATTTTAGTACCTAATTAGTAGCAAAGTACAAAATTTTGGTCACAATATACTTTTGATTATATAAGAACTTGTGGTCGAAGTTTGTTCTACTTCCGCATGGATAAAGTACCTACTAGTTACTAAAAATCTTGAAAAAAAATATATAAAGTTCAGCAACAACATACATACACAACACCTAAAACGGAACAGACATAAAGTTACTAAATCTAGTACACACGCTACATAATACATTTGTCAGTGTATCCAGTTCACACGCGCTAGCAAGACGAGAGACAGAGCTAAGATATCAAGTCGAAATTATGGGCTGATCATTCTAAATAGGGGGCCGTCGTCGTCGGTCCGGTTATACTGTTGCACTCCTTAGATGGCCACCGGCGGCGCTCGTTTCTCTCTTGCATCGGCGGCGCCCTGCGCCTGCGCCTGGTTACCACACCACGGTCGACCCGCAGGTGTATGCTCATTTGTGTCATAAATGAGGAAACTTACTGACTACTCATTAAAGTTTTTAAAATAATATATAAAGTCACCATGCATATAATTTTATGTTAAATTGGATATTGCATCTTTGGTGACTTTATTCGGGAAGTATTACTGTTGACTACATGAATACTCCCTAAAATCAAATATAGCTACAATTACGCTGCATAGAAAATAATTTAAACTAGCCAAGTGCGAGTAGGACTTACACACGGAGGGTCACATACAATACCTACTAATAAAAACTTAACTTAATTTTGTAGTTCAGTGGCTAAGTCTAAAGAATTGACGTAAGTAGATCGCGTTTGCGTTTACCATCGTTTACTAAAATTTTGTATGGGACAAACTAGTTCCATGAGTATTCCGCGAGAGGCGCTGCGCCAATTCCTATAGAGAAATGTCGTAAATGCAAACGTGATAGTAAGCGTTTACTAACGTCAATTCTTTACAATCAGGTTACTGTAACTCAACTTTACTATGAAAATATTATACTAGTAATAATATTATATTATTATTCTCTGGTCATTACTTTTTATATTTATCTATCTATTATTAGTAAATTAAATACTTACTAATACACTAAAATGCATAGGTATATAAACAATAATATTCCCTAATTGCATTTTTTACGTAATGGCCTTATAGACATAGAGCCATGACAAAATACTTATAATTACTTAAAAGATTGGAAGTAGATTTTTATGTCGCCTATTTGCTTGCCTCTCGCATGAGGGAATTTCATTTTCCCCGGGACTACCTATCATTGTGACGCTTGTTATAGTGGGGACTCTGGTACGCGTTTGGGACAAGAAACCGACACCCTCTACGACAAAGATGGCGACGATCTTAGGCCTTTAAAATTTAAAATATAAAGTATTTCTAACTAACTTATGTTTAATTATCACTCGTCAAATTTTTTTTTAAATACTTAATACTTATTTAGCCGGTAAAAGTCCGGCATAATTCTCGGCCACTGCTCCCGTGGTGGTTGGATATCCTATGAGGACATACCCATGAAAAAGAAAAAAAATAGTTTGAAGTCCGAAATAATCGGACGGATAGAATAGCTACAATAAACCTCTGGGTACGGAACTCTAAAAACGATCGAAGAATTTCACTCAAGTGCTTAGTCGCCCGCCGGCGTCTCTAAATCCCTGCGACCGCACACTGTCAAAATATTGTGTATAAAGTGAATTCCGCGTGTCCAATATATTTAAAATGATTTTCCACTTGGCAATAATCCTAGCGATTTATTTTGATCTTGGTAGATATTAACCGCATACCGCATATATCTAGACGTCGCGTCATTCTTGTTCGTAGTTTGTTGAACCGCGTTTATTGATACTTACAAAGCCGGGCGAATCGCGAAGTTTCGCACTTTTAGTTTTAGGTAATTGTCGCGCCTTAGTCGGCGGCAGAGTGTCTCATTGTCAGCGGTATATTTAGTGGTATTGTTGGTGCGTCACGCGGCTACCGCCGCCGCCCGCGCCGTTTCGTGTCACAGAAGCGTATGTCGTCGGCGTCAGCGGCCCTGCGGCGTCTGCCTGCCCGACAACCGGCCACTGGCCATCGGTGTGCACCGCAACCAAACGCTTGCAATACTCATTTGGCAAGGTCTCGATATTTACCCACTGTCACACGCGTTTCCGGCGGACCTGTTACACTCGCCTGAAGGGACACTCGCAGTACTCTTGACGTACTGCCAATGATTGACGTCAATCTTTTGGTTGACTGAAAATTGATACTCAATAGTGTGCTATTGCCTATGATCCAGAAAATAGTACGAGCGCACATCAGTCGCATTTGGGGATAAGAAAATGTGAATTTAGATTCGGTAAAAGCGCGGGTGAAAACCTCTCGGAGTTCGAGTAACAAAGACATTTCCCATTTCCTAAATGGAGCGCGTCGCCAACGCCCCCACCCGCCACGCGTCTAGCCATATAATTATTTTTCTATCATAGTTTCATGTACCTGATGTACCTTACTAAATATTATAAATGTGAATGTTTGTATATTTATTTATTTGAATGTTTGGATTAAATTAATTTTTTATCTTTATTTTTTGTACTGCTGTCGGGTTTTTTATCAGTGTCTGATGATGAAAGGAAAATTTCATCATGACTAATTGACTATCAACAAAGTATTCAAGCTATTTTGTATGAGTCGCTACTATGACAAATATAGATAGATTTAATTCAGGATGGTACTCATCTAATCGATCGATTCAGAGATTACTCTAGACACTAGACGGGTAGAGCCGGTGTGCCGAGTAAGGGTCGCTTTGTTGTTTATGATGAGATTTTGCTACCGGGTAGCACACCTTCTGGTCAATGTGTCATGCTCGGGAAAAATATAAATTTGTAATCCCTACATTTCAGTAAATAATAAATGTGTTAAGTGGTTTCTTACCTTGTCAAATCAGCACAGAATGTGTAAAACATCAATTTTGGTTTACTCAAATATTTTGTAGTATAATATAGCGATGGGTTTCGGGGTTTTCGCTTGCAGGCGACACAGCGTCCTCTCACGACGGTGGCCAAACGCAGGTCACATACTTTTTGATAATTGCCTAGTTATAAAAATATACTATAATTATAATATACCAAAATTCCATCATACATAGGTATGTTGGGGACCATTAGAATCTGGAATGAGTTTTCCCGCAGCGCTTCGATATGGGACTCTATAAAAATGCGTGAAAAAACGTCGGCAAAATATTGCCAAATCAAAATGATGTTGCCAAATGGTTTTTCAAACTCTACGACATAATATTTTTACAAATCCAAAATTAATACCCTATGCAAAATATTCAATTTAGAATCAATTGTGTTGTTGTTGATGTTATTTGTATGAAATAGGTAATACTAAATTCATTCGTTTCATGATAAAGTTTGATGACTCTATGTTCAACAGATAAATGATTCATGATCAAACACGTGAGTTTTTGACAGGTTGCAAAAGTTAAAATCATCGATGTTCAAATAGATAAGATCCCTTCTCATGTTATTGACCTTTTTATCGTTTGATGAATGTCTGTGGGCATTTCGTCTTCGATTATTTCAGCCCCTATGTTATAATAAGGTTGCCCACCCAGAGTAGAGCGTTAAAATGTTATTGCACCAATACATACGTTGGTACTTAATGTTTTCTAATGTATTCAGCCAGCCATCATGCTTATCTTATTCAAAAAGTAACCAATGTAAAATAACCGGCCAAGTGCGTGTCGGGCCACGCGCAATGTAGAGATCCGTAGTTGCCCAACAAATAATGTGGTGTAAGAAGAGGGCTATTTGTTGTTTCATGTGTTTTTGTTGTTAAAATTTAACGTTGACGGTTTCAGGGGCTTATGTATATTCATGCTTATGTATATCTAGTACTAAGAGTCTCTGGGCTAAGCTGCGGACAGACAGACAGACAGCTTGTCGAGATTGAGCGCTTATTTCCATTCTTTACGATAGTCACCCACACGGTACACCTCACTATTTATCAGCTCTACATCGGTCGGTAAAGTCTCTACAGAGTCGTGTAAACAAAACAACGTAAGCTCCAATTTTGTGGGGACTCTTATCTTACTGTTTTTTTTAAGAATAGCTTACAATTAATAAATTATACTTAATCCTATTACGATTTCTTAGCTCTAATGACATTGTTTCAGTACTTAACTCCTTGTCTTGTGTAATAGTCTATAAGGCATGTTCACGTAACTAATTTGTGAGATAATATTATGAACCTGCTCTGGTCAGGGTCATCGTCAGATTTTGGCGTGTACCGTATGCGGGTGAGTCACGCTCGTCACTGCAGTGCATTTCGTGTGGGAACGCTTATGTTGCGTTCGCGCCGCACCGGATCGCTCGAGGGTGTACGCAGCCAGGCGGGGCGGCGCGGTGGTTACGGTGGCCCAAGCTTATTTTATTTTGTCGATATCTGTGATCGGCGCCTACTCCATTAGTCATGTGACAGTATCGACACGAGATCGGCCCTCTCGGCCTTCTTTAATTCGAGTCGAACGCCTGCGAGACTGGACTTGCGGTCGTATGCAAATTTACACGTTTGCAAAACGACTGATGAATGATGTTTCTGACACGACTTCGTTTGTATTTGTTGCTTTCCAAACGTTCACTATAAATAAATATATTCTGGAATATTATTCCTCACACACGGCTATCTGACCCCAAACTAAGCAGAGCTTGTGCTATGGAAGCCAGATAACTGATATACTACAAATACTACTTTTCTTTTGTAAATATATACTTATGTAGATTATTACACCCAGACTCTATATTATTTTATATAGTTCATGCACACAAATGTCTGTCCTGAGTGGGAATTGAACCCACGACCTGTGACGTGATAGATAGGGTATCTTACCAACTACGCCAACCAGCCCGTCAAATGAAAGAAATGAACCATTTGTTGATACAAAAAATGTTGGGAGTCCTCATCAATTATTATATTCGTAATCGTGTCTGAAATAAACGAAAGCAAAATGTTGATCGTTTTATTCTGATTGATCTTGTTTACTTATTCACCGTCTCCCTGTCCTAATAAATAAATTACTCCACCTGAGCAGTGATACTTACATTAGAATGGCACTAAGCACACTGTCGGTCGCCTCGCCGTGGCTGTTTGGCCGCCTTCTGTTCAATTAAGAAAATCTCATCTTTCAAGTGAGCTGTTTAATTGTAATTGTCATTAATTCATGAAAAACGTTAGCTCACATTTGAAATGAAGCAATGTAGTGCATGGTAGCACAGGAATAGTATGCGTCGGCGGGTGAGCGAGGGTCATTGAGCTCGGCTCTGCTCTGACTCACCGCATGCGACATACGTAGTTTCTATCACATTAATACTTTCTTATAAGGTTGTCGCGTTTTAATAATGCATGTTATGCAACTGGTTGTAATTTGTGTCCTCTGGTGGGCGTGCTCAAGCGATCCGGAGCGCGTAAAGACAATATCTCTAGGCTGTGCTCTAGTATGCTAAGTATTACTAGGTATCTACATATTACATAAATATTTGTAGGTATTCTTCGGCAAACAATCGGGCAAATTTGTTTTAAGTCATTCAACACCTAGTGATATGCTATTTACGAAAGAGAGTTTGGTCTCATCCTTGAAATGAACAGATAGCGGATCGTTATATTAGCACTCGACACTTTTCTAAAAGCAGGCGCTGAACAACGATATGATTGTCACCTAGAAGGCTAGGAAAATCTGTGCCCATTATGGTGTGCGATAGAAAAAGACGTATTTATTGTATCCACTGCAGCCTAGTTGACTGTTTGCGAGCATAGGAGTAGGTAACGGATTCTAAATAAATTAGAATACAGCCAACTACCGTTTCGAGGCGCAAGATTATAAATAAAAAGAAACAATCGTATTTACGCAAAAAAGTAAAACAAGGTAAAAAAAACTTTTCAAATAGGCCAAATGATAATTTATTTGTATCCATAAAAACAAATGCCTGTGTTACATAATGTTTTGTGTAATATCGAAATGAGCCTAATATGCATATAATAATTAATTGATTTTCCCCCGAGTGGATTCAGAACAAATTATACTGGGATATATCTTGTAATTCTGAAAACTACAACGGTGATCGATTCATTACAGAGATAGTCCATAAATCTATCCCTAACAAAAGAATATTTGATAACCGAATTTTCGTACTCGACAAATACCTATCGTCATGAATGTTAAATCAAAGTAAATCAATAGACCGGTCCCGTTTTCGGTTTGATTATTATTCGCGTGTATCGCGAAATTCGAGTTCCAACACTCCAACATTTCTGAACAATATTTCAACAGATGAGAATATTCAGACTGAAAAGAAATCGCCGGTTGCTTTTGAATTTGCTATTGATGTGTTTTTGAACAAAATTTGTTTAAGCATTTTTTATTTATTGAGTTTTTCGTATTCGTTCGTATTATGAAAGTACCTTCTATTCGTAGAATAACTAACAATTAAAAAGCTTATATCATAGAAGAAACAACTGTTCCTTCATACATCATGTACATATTATATAGGTATACATAGATATAATACAATTTGCAACTGTGATTCTGGAAAAACTTGAAAAAGGAGATAGCTTAATTTATACTCTAGGATAGGAAACTGGTATCAAGAACATTTATTTAGATAAATTAAATGAACATTATTACAAGCTAAAGTAAAATTTAAGATAGGAACTGAACCGCAAATTATTTTTTATAATATGCATAATAATACTTAATGGCCAACAAAATTTTATGTCTTTAATAAAGGTAACCACTATAAATTATTTAGGAGTAGTTGAATGTTTTATATAAGTAGTTACCTACTTGATATTGAATATAAACAATTTTTGTTAGAGGCTGCCGAAGCGGTGCCAGAGCGTGAAGGCACGCGGCACCTCGCGCCTCACTCATATCAATTCCATCTTAAACGAGCGGCCACCTCGCATACCAAGGAAGGGTCTTTGGATTTACGCAACGCGACGATACTAAAACTATCTTAATGATGATTCTTGTATTATTTTGGTCTGTAACTTTCCTGTGGTATCTACCTACTAGGTAGGTACTTAAAATCAATCGTGAAGGTCGAGGAGGTTTAGTTAAAGAGAGAAGACACTTCTTGTTGGATCTAGTCTTTCAAGTGAAAATTTCTTGCAAGTGAGGCTTGACCATTAATTAAGTAAATGAGTAAGAAAAAATGAGATACTCCAATTTTCCAAACCGACGTAAGATCGGCATTTAAACCATATTATCGTGTAATCCATCAGCATCCTTAAAGCGGTTTGCAATTAGTGTTACCTTAAACGATGCAAGTGAGGACCTCCCGCGCGTTGTCTGCGCACTGAAGCGCCGCCTCTTTGTCTTTATGAAATTATCACGAAATTGAGATGTAGAACCAGCTCCTTCTGACGCGATAATACCTATCCCTGGCAGAAAATATGTTTCCTATTTGTAATTGCTCTTTTTAGGGTTCCGTAACTAAAGGGTAAAAACGGGACCCTATTACTAAGACTTCGCTGTCCGGACAGACAGCTGTCCGTCTATCCGTCTGTCTGTCTCTAGGCTGTATCTCAAGAACCGCGATAGCTAGACAGTTAAAATTTTCACAAATTATGTATTTCTGTTGCCGCTATAACAACAAATACTAAAAACCAAATAAAATAAATATTTAAGGGGGGCTCCCATACAACAAACGCGATTTTTTTGCCCTTTTATTTCTATATGGTAGTTCCCGTTGACCTGGAATCACGAAATTTGGCAAAAAGCAAGATCTTACAGCACAAATAAAGAGAAAATTCCAAAAAATAAAATAAGTTCAAAATTAAAGGGTGTCCCCTTACATACATAGTTACGCCAATTAATAAAGACCTCTGAGTTGTATGAGCTCTCATACAATTTAGAGCTTAATTGGCACCAACCTCAAATAAGGTAATTAAATAAAATTGTGCATTTCCCGTGATGGACGAACGATGGACGAAGTTTGTACGGAACCATCGGTGCGCGAGTCCGACTCGCACTTGGCCGGTTTTTTTCATCGTAACTGTAGGTATAGAGTTAATAAGTTTTTATTTTATACTATGTATGTAGATATATTGAGTGTATAAGTAGCATGAAGATTATTAGTGATAAATAAATTGTAGTTATCACCTAAACCATAATAAAAATGTCGCAGTGGGAGGTGATTGGAATCAGCTCGCAAAAGGCGAAACGCTCGCCTTAAAAGGCACTGTCACTGACGAAAGGCCTTTCATAACACATAATAAGATGCAGTACGAGTGTAAAATTTCGTGATGGATCCGTGAGAGCAGTCACGAGGCGCCTGAGGCCGTGGGACATCGCGACTTGGTTTTATTTTCATTGGCCTGTGTTGCCGGCTGCTAATTACACGGCGGGTTGCTTTTTAACGAGCACTCATTCAGCTTAACGGCACGCGCACCGAACTCGTCGCGCCTATAACGTATCACCCGAGCCGTGTTTCACGTCACGTTATAATTATGATGATGTCTCTTAACATGACCTCTTCGCACGGATGCAGACCATTTTGCGGTTTACTAACTTCTGCAATGCGTTTGTTGTTCAAGAATCACACGCGTCGATTGCATTGTAATAATGTGGCACCTTTATCTATCTGTATTCAGACCCATTGCGATCGGAAAGGACAATTTTATTTCGTTAAATTTAGGCTGATGCTGTGTTAGTCGCAGAATTCATTTGCCGCGGTCGTATACCGATCGACTGCCTCATTCCAAATGGAAGTCTGAAATGAGAAAATAAGAGCCATCCTATTCAGTAGACTACTCAATCGGTTTGTCTACCCGATCGGGACCGCTACCGACCAAGCCTGATAACCTCGATTATCAGTTTAAGAGTGTCACTTTTCAATCATAAGAACTCAAACAATGTAGTCAATTTCATAAATGTTTAATTAATGTCTATGAGTAGGTAAATAAATCTATACTCTATCTATACTAATATTATATAGCTGAAGTGTAAGTTTGTTTGGTTGGTTGAACGCGCTAATCTCAGGAACTACTGGTTAGAATTGAAAAATTCTTTTAGTGTTGGATAGCCCATTTTTTATTTTTATGCCGGGAAAACATAAGATCCGGTTTCACCGCGGTGCGGAATATATTATAATTTGATGTTGGTACCTACAACATTTAAGACGTGTAGGTACCTACCGGTAAAAATCTTTGCAGCACCTTGAGTAAGAAATAGGTGTCACGGGCTTAATATATTTTTTCAGCACGGAATAAATTGTTTCAGACTCTGTGTGATTTTTAACGACTTAATGTATGTTGGGTCATAAATTTACTGGCACATTTTTCGTGAATGCTCAGACATTTTACGAGCGATTTGATATTAGAACAGAATGCGCTGAAATCTGTTAAATGCCGAGAAATTCGGTCGTAGCAAAATAGTGCTACGGTGAGGCATAAGCACTGTGAAATAGCGTCGAATGTCCTATACGTAGTAGGTAGGTTCACGGACTATAGGAGTTGGTACATAGTTATTTTGTTTCACGACGACAAACGTCGAGGTCCTTTCTACAAAGAGTGGCAAAACCTTGGAAATTGTATTGGTTGCATTATAGCCATTCGTGAATAAGTAATAATATTTCGAGTTGAAAAATAATAAAATAATACAGTCGCCACTACACTACACCTTTTTTGAGAAATGTTTTGAAAGCACTCAGTTATAGCCGTAGAAATTGACATAAATACATACACAAATAAAATGGAGGAAATTTCAATTTTATGTTCCATTATTTGTCAATGTAGGTATAAAATCTACTTCATTTGTAAGTATAAAACTTTATATGGTTACGAAGTGTTAAATAGTGCTGTGGTGTTAACAAAGGTGCAAAAGTAATATTCGTGATTGTACATTTACAACCTCCTGAGATCATCCTCAGTGCTTATGACATTCACACCTATACGTATTATATAGGTACTGTGCGCACTGTCGAGCAAAGTATCTAAATATTTAAGTTTTATCTGCCGTCGATCAGTACCAACCTAATAGATAATTAGTTCTATTATTTGCTAATAGTTACTAAGTAGTTCATAAGTTTAGGATAAATGAGTTAGTTAGTAGAAGAACTCTTAGTGCAGAGTTCGCCCGGAGAAGTACTACCACCATATCTAATTCCGCCGTGAAATAGTAGTGCACTTGTATTACTGTGTTTCGGTTAGGAGGGTATGGGAGCCGGTGAAATTACAGGCACAGGAGACTTAACAACTTCATGTCTCAAGGTTGGCAACGCGTGAGTGATAACCCTGACAGGGAAAATATAATATTGTATTTTCTTTGCCGGTGGTGTTATGAGCGTCTATAGGCTACGGTAACCGCTTACCATCAGGTGGGCCGTAAGCTTGTTTGCCACCTAGTGGTATAAAAAAAAAATAGTTAAATTACGTTTTGAAAGGCCCTATGTTTTTATTGAAATGGATAAGAATATAGATTCTTTGTAAGATTATGTGAGTCCAGTCTTGGGATGTGACATTTACAATACCCCCTTCTCTATGTCGTGATTTAGGAGGAGATTTAGTGGCGCTAACTCAACTCAACTCTCTTGGGTTTGCTTATATATGTATAGGTAGTTATTAGGTTAGATCTGTATTATCGATCGATAGGTCTTAAAAATCCTGTTAGGTTTTTAAAACAGTTATCAATTTCATTACGATATGAAAAAACGACAAAGTATATTACTGATGAAATGTAACGGAAAATGTCCATAAACGAGATTGTAGGCGAGTGATGACGACGACCCGCTGACGGACAGGCGTCGCATCGCTCGGCCCGGCGGTGGCGGCGCAGTTCGATATCGATCTGGTCGAAACACAGCTTTCCAAATAGGGAACCTTCTGCTCCCAAAATAGGCATCGGTTGGGCCGTCGCCGCTGCACCGCCGCCGCTGCCTGTCGCTCGCTATCGAAGGCGCAACACCAACCCGCTCGCCTCTTTTCATTGTCTACGCGTTTTTTTATCTGGCTTATACCGATATTGTGTCTTCATCGAAGATATCCCGATAAATACCTTACTTCGGTTTGTTCCATCCAACGCACAATCACATGTCGACAAATGATGTCATTAGCTATACTCGTGCATAATGCATGAGCATATCCTTTCTTTTCTACTAGTAATTTGTGCATTTGATGTCAACATTTGAAAGCAGGTTTTATAATATGTAGTACTAGCTTCCGCCCCGCGGTTTCAACCGCGTTCCCGAGGGATCTTATGTTTTCCCGAGATAAAAAGTAGCCTATGTGTTATTCCAGACTATAATCTATCTCTGTGGCAAATTTCTTCCAAATCCGTTCAGTAGGTTTTGCGTGAAAGAGTAACAAACAGACATCCAGACTCACAAACTTTCGCATTTATAATATTATATATAAGTAGGAAGTAGGATAGGATAGGATAATTCTTGCAATTGAAACATCATATTTATATAACTGTAGTAAGTATATACCTAAAAATAAACTATAGACATGGAGGCAAATGTTATAATAGATTAATAAGAGCGAGTACCTGGTAACAATAATACAAGTTATATCTTACTTTGGGTACCAAAGTTCAACAAACCTCTAGTATGTAAAAAATTGTCTCCGACCTGCTGTTTGCGTTTTTCTTGGATATTTTTATGGCAATAAATATATTATTGTAATAACCATTTTTATCAAATTATCCCGATGACACGACTATTTGATAGGTACGTAATATTATATTGTGTCAATTGATATCGGGGAAGAGCAGAAATTGTTGAGAATACTACTTTGCTACAAAGACTTGATAAACCGTATAGATACTTTACAGCACATGCGCAACAAAGTACGAAGGCACAGCCAGACGCACGAGGAGTGTTGACACCCGCTGTCACCGTTCGCGGCATGCTAATATTTCAAACTATTCAACGGCAAGTTTATCTTCATTGTAGATATGTTATTTCAGACGTCTATAACAAGTAACTACAGTTAAGGAAACTTTATTGTCATATACGGCCTTTCTCAACTAGACCCTGGCTTGCCAGGTCGCGGCGATTTAGCCTTGAACAACGATCGTTAAGCCTTATTGGATGGAATATACATAAGAGTCAATAACTTCGAGCTGCACTCGGCAGACGACCGTGGTTATTAATTGCAAATGGACATCAAATGGAGGTCAATTGGTACAAAAAACATTCGGTTCGGTGGGCGGACGTCTCGCCGCGTCGGCGCATTGTTCACAGATTCATAGATGTACCCATAATTCTTACAGGGAATGTTGCAGATTTTAAATAAATTGCAAAGGATTATGCATACGAGTTTGCGGGCGGCCCTGAAATATCGCAGCATTGTATTCAAATCCTGACGCGTCACCACGGGCAACTGAGACGCTCAGTGCCTCGCGCCACGCCGTTGCGCCGGTCATTACTCAAACTTACGCGTCACGCCCTTCGGCCTCGATTTGTTGCATTTTTATGTAATTTTACTGAGCTGTTTTAGCAATGAGCCTGCGATACGCAACACGTTCAACAGGTAAACAAATATCATGTTGCTCAATGACGTGTCGTATCATGTGAACAGTTTCTATACGGAGTCGGAGTGTACGCATTGTCAGCAGGCAATCCTCATCCGAGTGGACGCCACAGGAGTTCATAGGACACGCGCTCGTTGTACTGTGACACGGACATCGGTGACGCGTAATTCACAGGTATCTAATACGAGTATATTGAAATATAATACCGAAATAAGATATCCTCAGTTGCGTCTTGTATCATAAAGCCGGGAAAATATTAGATCAAGCTTTTAAGCTCTTATGTAGTTACATACCAATTTAATAATGCAACAAAGATTCATACCTTCGTCGATGTTAATTAAATGTATAGCATATAAACTAAAACTTTAAACCTAAGCAGCTACAGACAAGTACCTAATTAAACTTAGTAGGGCGCTTCGAATACGCTTTTTATTTCATCAAAGTCGGCAGACGAGAAGAAAAGATATACAGGTTTAGTTTAAATTGTTAAGCTAAACTTGCATAGTTGAAAGTACTCACTAATACAAACAACTTTTACTATAAGACCAACTCTGGAAGTGCGAAAGTAAAATCCGCTGTTCCAAAGAAAAGTTCAATACCTACTCAACCAAAATATATTATTATACTATAACTAGCGACTCGCCCGGCTTCGCACATGCCGGCTTCATATACGCCTACATTTTTTTATATAAAACTATTGGTACATTATTGTACGTGGCCCACGCCAGTAAAGCTGCCAGTCGGCATGATTCCGACGTGTTCAACAATCATCATCGTAATTCAGTCAATTTACACGAAACCTTTAATGAATGATATACCGAAATCTTCCTCATGAATCACTCCATCCATTGGTGAAAACCGTATGAAAACCGTTCAGTAGTTTTTTAAGTTTATCACGTACAGATAGACAGACAAACAGACAGACGGGGCGGAGGGACTTTGTTTTATAATGTAGTGATAGTGATTAAACTAACCCTGTAGAAATTATATGAAATCTGCACGAGCAAAGCCGCCGCGGGCGAAAAGCTGGTAGTTATTAATTAATCACACTATATAATATCTATAATTTACATTGGTTGAAAAATAAATATTTATCATTGATGATAAATTAGTTTAGGGACTCCTTCGTTACATTTATTAAATCAATAATGTACCTAATAGTATTTATGGGAGATCGGGGAAATATTTTTTTTTGATGACAGCTCAGTTGCTTGAACTGTGTTAAAGTTAGAACTTAGAGTTCCAGTTATTTTCCTTATAATGTAGCTTCGAATTACAGATCTCTATCGATTAAGAATTTATAGGATCGTGAAAAGCACAAGTGGTGAACAAGGCTCACCAAATGGACTACTGGAAGTACGTATACGTTGACGCTGGTGTTCACTCGGCCAGGTACAGTCCTTGGTACATAGCATGTTGCCTGAGACACATTTTATTTTATAAGATTTATCGCTAGTAGGTAGGTACATAATTATTACGATATATTTATTTATTTATTATACACCAACATCTTAAAAATATATGAAGAATGAAAAAAGAAGAAATGAGTAAAAAACATTAACACGCGTCATCCTATGTAAAAAAGGCTTTAGACGAGAAATGATGAGCAATGCAAGCCAAGTGGAGTGTCTATATGTTGGTACTTGGCTTCACTTTGGTATCTTAGGCCAACATGTAGTATTGCCGGCTTTAGAGTGGGAGGGCTCTTGTACTTTTATGACTGTTACTTTTTCCCCGGTCTCTTCTAGGTATTAAATAGCGAAGAATATAGAATATGATCTTGTTTAGTGTACGTTTGTTTGTGTTATTTAAAATTATGGGGTCCTTGGGATTATGGTACCTAAATTAATTCTAAAAAGTCTGCTTCTAAATTTAAATTTTAATTAGGCCGCGAAGCGTGAAGAGGCGCCCTGTCACCAAACACGTATAAATAACGCTTTTAGCTCACACAGTCGGCGCGTCTCTTTCGACATATTTTAAGTTATAAAATCGTAATTAGGTAGTAACTAACATAACTCTTATATCTTACATGATAAATTGGACCAGAAAAGGGTTCGAAGTAAAAATAAGAAAAGGATAAAACTAAAATAAAGTGTAATTAAATTTAGCAGTAGGTATCTATGTTTATCTATGACTTTACTTATTTTTAGCTGCTGTTTTATTTTACTTAAACCCAACACTATTAAATAGCATAGGTACACTACATGGAACTATTATAAAAAGAACTTATTTTACTTATACTTTGGTTCAACTGCCAATAAAGAATACCTACTAATTTAGCTTTGATTATGTTTTGAGATCAATAAAAAACAATTGCATAGTAAATTTGGAAGAGGTGAAAATTATGGTTTTATTCCATGTGTGAATTAGATCAAGATTTTCAGGGGAAAATATTGAATAAAAATTGCTACAATTATAAATAAATATCCTGGAATATAGGATAATAATATGTCTATGTACTTATTTCTTTTTTCCGGAAGCACGGCGATTGCTTGTGCAATATTTTTTCAGGTTTCTGAGAAAACCTATTTTGATTTAATATTTTTCTTCGTCATTATTACATAATACATTTGTATTTATCATCGAATGATAGTAAATTTTGCGAACTGAAGAATACCTATATCAACATAGTCTCGATCGCTTATCTGATTAGTATCACTGTATGAATCTCTGTTTATTTCCAATCGATAAAATTTTGCATAATATAGCTACGTAGTATGGAAAGTAAGTACTTAGGTACACTAGCTTATTATATTACCCACTTCATTGATTGTGATCAGCTCCGCATTATTACGACATGTAGTCCAGGTACTGGTTCTATTGTTGACCTTAGGGAAAGCCAGCGCTCACCTTAATATCGACTTTAAATGTAAATTAGACGCGAACGGCTAGTCTGCAAAATGCTTATAATATTATATAATCTGTTCACTTATGTTGCAAGTTTTATGTATATTTTATTGGTAGGAGACGATAAAGTTTTCCATCCGAGATATTCAAGTAAATTTTTGTCATGTATGGATAATGAAGCCCACCCACGTAGATTCATGCGAAATGGTTCCAAGCAAAAAGCGATCTTTTATATAGCGTGTGCATCGTACTTACCTACTTTTATTAAACGGTTAATCAGAATAGTGGTAGGGACTTGCGTGTAATATAGATAGAGACCTTGGTCGCCTGTTTACTGAACACATAAATAGGTATGTGTCGCGCCACTCAACCACAGAGTAACCGTTTTACCTTATTTTGCGATCACCCTGCGTCGCCACGTTGCGTTGCGACGCACTCGTTGCCCGCCGCCGCCCGTGTCACGTCGCTAGTAACGCCCAAAAAGTGTCTTGGTCGTACAATCTTATCTTGGTTTTTCAGAAAATACAGGCCAAGACCGACCTTGCAACACTGAAGCAAGAACAAGAATCATTTGCAAGACTCTTGCAAGTCTTACACTGGTAGAGTTATGCAGCTTGAAAAGCTTTCTCGAAATACTGGATAATTTATCTGAACTCACCCCACACCTACCTAAAAAATTGTGAACTGTATTGTTTTATTTTGTCATGGGTATATTATATACCTACCTACTAGCGACAATACCAAAGAATTAATAAAATTGTTAATCGAAAATTTTAATTTTTTTGTTGACATTTGAAATACTCTCATTCCATTTATTAACATTCATTTACTTATACCTACCACTAAGGTGGTAAACAAGCATACGGTCCTCCTGATGGTAAGTGGTTACTTGTGGTAAATGGATGGTAGCCTATAGTTGCTTAAAATAACAGGGGTTTATGAATGATTGATACCCAATAAATCTCTTCGCACCGCTAGTACTCATCCACGCATGGTCAGAGTTGTGAAAAGATGTTAAATGTCTCACCAAATAGTGACACTCTTATGAGACTCTAGCAGCAAGAACGAGAGCAAAAAAAATCTAGCTCAATTTCGTAATGCTTCAGAATTATTAATCTCGGCCACTGCATGGTCTTGCATTTGGGCATCACTACGGGTAGCCTATTCCATCCATAGTGAACGCTTCATGCCATATCGTACCGCTTATTAACGTGAATGTTGGCATCTCCACCCACCCATTAATCTCCATATAATTAAATGATCAAGTAAGATTATATTTAGCCCAGGAAACGGGGTCGTACCCACGCCGATCGCGGCGCTCGTCGTCTCGCCCTCAGAACCGCGTCGAAAACCTCACGGCGCGCGTGAAAACTTTAAGTTTCGTCGGTGCTGCACGTAAAACTGTGTAAACCTTATAACTTATGAGATAAAAACGTTAATATGGTTGCTTCATTACTTGATAGAGGTTTTATTGCGGTACCTTCTTCGGCAGTCAGTAACATGGAATTGCTATCACATCGTCTGTGTCAGTAATTTTTACTGGTACCAGCCAACCCAAAAACAAAAATTACAATAATTTTAACACTTACGTCTATCATATATGTAATCAACTTTGGCACGTTTTTTTTCAAAATCTAAATATTTCTATTACTAAAACTTAAATACCAAATTTTGCAAGAGAGTACCTAAGAACGCATTTGAACGAATTCCACCTATGGCTTTCTCTACTATCCGGCATTATTTTTTCATTCCGAAATTCACCATCATGCTTCAGAGCTGTCTTGTTACAGCACCTTATTTTTATCAAACCGGCAGGAGTGCCGAGAGGCTTTCGATACACGGGACACTCAATGACTTGATCCGTGTCGTGCTCTTGTCACCGCCAGCATGTCAGCTGTTTTAGAATCGGCCTGGTACGCGACGGTATGTCATTGGTGCCCTGGTAGATGGGTAAGCTCCTGGTATGGGACGCTACGTGTGTTTCAATAAGCTCGCGCCATCCCACTTTCAAGACACGTCTGTAGCCGCCGGCGCTGCCGCTGCACAACCAGAGTGCCTCATCATTTTCTATTTTTAACTAGTTTTAATTTTGTATTGTTCAATTAATTATAATAGTTTGATATTTAGTTTCGTAGAAATCGTAAACCAGTAGCGAAATTATAATAAATAATAATAATAAATAAATATTCTGGGACATTATTCCTCACACACGGCTATCTGACCCCAAACTAAGCAGAGCTTGTACTATGGAAGTCAGATAACTGATATACTACATATACTACTTTTCTTTTGGAAATACATACATAATAATATATAGATAATTACACCCAGACACAGAACAAACAGACATGTTCATGCACACAAATGTTTGTCCTGAGTGGGAATCGAACCCACGACCTGCGTGCTGCGGCGTGATAGATAGGGTATCTTACCAACCACGCCAACCGGCTCGTCAATATATTGCTTCACATGTCATATGTCATTATATTGCTGTATTCTTATTTATTAAATAAAAATATAACTTTGGCAACTGTCTGGTAATCCGGAAATGTGCCCCGAATTAAGAACTTTTTGCGGGACAAATTAAGTCAAATGTGCCTTACTAGAATGCAAGTTTGATAACTTATTTAGTAGGTTCAAGAAAAACAAAAGCTTCCTCTAGCTCGATAGCAGGATTCAAATACAGGGCTCAAATAGCCCTATAAAGTTTTATTTAATTTAACAACAAGATCTTTACAATTAAATAAATAAAAATAAATAAATATTCTGGGACATTATTCCTCACACACGGCCATCTGATCCCAAACTAAGCAGAGCTTGTACTATAGAAGCCAGATAACTGATATACTACTTTTCTTTTGTTAATACATACATATATAGATAATTACAACCAGACACAGGACAAACAGACATGTTCATGCACACAAATGTTTGTCCTGAGTGGGAATCGAACCCACGACCTGTGGCGTGATAGATAGGGTATCTTACCAACCACGCCAACCGGCCCGTCAAAGTTGTAAATTGCATTGTTATTTCTCTATTTTAATTAAAATATTGGCAAATGTATATTAACAATCATTGATTATTAAGCACAAATGTTTAAAATCAACGTTGTTTACCTCAATATTACTGCAAAAACCACCCTATACGCACACGAGTAGTGTAGAGCAGCAACACTTATGAAAAACATGTGAAATTGAATTGATTTTCATATAGACTGTGTAAAAGAGATCTCATATTTAATTCTAGAAGACTAACTCTCAACAAAATACGTAGCATATACGAGTGGTTGTGAATTATAATAAAGCTTTCTACTAGGTCTGATAATGGAGCCACAAAATGAGCATACTCACTAGCCTGGTGAAATCGCCTAGGAAAAATCTCAAGTCTTATTAACATAGTAGTAGAGCTTGTTTATTCATAATTGACGGTTGTCTCCCACCCTAGTGCAGTAAGTACGTGCAAGTCGCCCCGCCCCGCGCCGCACGCGCACCGTCGTGCAAATAAATTGCGATCATAATATCGAGCGACACCGACCCGGCCCCGAGTACAATTAAAATTTGCATTCTTGTCGTCTGATTGATAACTCTGTTGGGTGAGCCTGCATTTGATTCGTGTAGGCGTTGCCGTCAGCGTGACTGCGTGAGCCCAGGATGCTCCTACTATTCATATCTGTCTTTAATACGAGACTTTGTATATAGAGCTTTTTGCATATCTAATCTACCTAACGCAAATTTATTTATTTATGTTGTCAGTGTTTATGGATGGTGTTGTTTCATAACATACTACATGTGAAATTGCATTGAACACGTATATTGGATGAGATTTAAAATAATAATTTTATTTAACGACCTTGCGCTACCCAAAGGACGTTCCTTTGAGACATTCTATTTCAACATGAAATAATGTTCCGTCATTTGTAATCTGTGGGATAACTATTCTGAAATGACAGATATATTATTTTTTCTGAGCAACATAATATGCATCGCTGGCTAAATTCGTTACTGGCGACACATGTTCGCAAAATATTTTTTAAAGTTTGTTTTTATGAGGTGCAACTGTATGATACGCTCACTCCGCAAACATTCGTAGAATGATATTCAATAAATTAAATGCGATATTTTTGTTGAGCAAGTTGGCTCTCGTCCACTGTCTGCTCCTGGATATTCTGTTATCAGACTCAATAATAAGCCATTAAGCATCCCGATGACTTTATGAGTTTTGAGCGTAAGTATTTTATCTACGAAAGCGAACACTGAAACTGGACTCTCGTCGCGTCCGCGTCATTCCCGCCCGATATGGCGTTCGGTATCGTTTAGCGTACCTTGTGCCACTTAAACTGTCTACACCTCGTAAAACTGTCTCAATATAAGTCTTCCGAAAATTAAAAGAGAATAAAGATCACGCGCCCGGCGGTAACACAAAAACGCTCAATAAGGAAGGAGAATGATTTGTATGATTTTTATGGTTCTACTACTAATTGGTTCGACAATGTAAACGGCCTTTACGTCGCGTTCTTGCATTTTAATCAGGATACACTGGAAATAAATATATATATAAGTTGAATTATGGACATATAGAACAAGAAGAACCAGTCACAATTGCGACAAACAGGCGCCGGCACCAGTCAATGAAGTCCACAAATAATAAATAAAAGTTAATGGAAACGATACTCTATTAATGCTATTAATACACTTACAGTTTATGGCTCACGGATACCCACAGTTAAACTTTTACAACCGTTACGATATCACACATTAGATGTGTGCTTTATAAACTGTTTTATTTAATTGCTTAGTTAAATTATTTGAATCTTTCAAAATATCATATCGCTACGCTTCTAAACGTGATTCTAATTGCACTAGGAAACAAAATGTCATTGTAAAAAAATAAATTCAAATGTTGAAATAAAAGCCTTTTATCTCTACCAAGTTAAAAGTTAAGTCTATCAACTCTATCTATTTAAGTCAATCATTGGCAAACGATAAGTGCACTACATTATGGAGTTATTATGTGGCGCTACTGACCGGGGGACGTTTATCTTTGCTTTAATTAAGTATCTTTTCGACCTAACTTTGTGTTTGAGGCAGAACCAGGAAGGCGCGTCGGTGCAGGGCGCGATGTCGTCAACCTTGCCTCGCATATTCTGTACATATTGTATAAGCGAGGACGATTAGATACACATTACCCAAGCGCAACTATAAAACCGCTGTGGGGATGCAATAAGATATACAGCGAGTAAAACGTTTGTGTTATCAGTAACAAAAAATATATAGCAGCAAAAACTGACATGACAAGCACTGACATTGCGTTTTAGTGATGCGCACAACGAGTAGTGCCGTGCCGCCACATCGCCTATAGCCATGATCAAATCCGGTGGATTTTGCGGATTTGTCGTGAGACGGCTCGAGGTCACGACTCGACAGCGTAACATAAAATTTTACACATTATTGTATGTCGAAGCATTATAAATATAGGTTTTATTAATAACTAGATGAACCCGGCGAACTTTGTACCACGTGAGATCGATAACATTGGCCGAATTTCAGCTGTTCTGTCCCCTGGATTGATTGATTGATATTATAAAGTTTTTATCGAGGTAATTATTAGTCACCTTTATGCAGCACTAATTAATTTTGTTCAAACGAAAAATATGCTTAAATTTTGAATTATTTTCCTTAGGCCTGATTTTTCAATGGCCAGATAAACGGTATGTGGCTGTTAATTTAGAACAGTTTTTGTATGACTTATCAGAGGCATAGCTTATGCAAGGTTTATCCAGCCATTGAAAAATCGGCCCTTAGAAACGGAAGTTCCACTATTATCTTTCTTTTATTACGTTCACAATTATAATGTCGGCAAATGTACGTGATCAATTTTTATTTAATTTCAAATTATAATGTGTTCGTGAATCCAAAGGAGGCTCGTAATATGCAGGTGTGCGATTTATATATATCACCGTCTCGTCTGTTGATTTGTGAAAATAAATGTTAATTATTGATTCTGTCAACTAAATTAAAGTTTTAATATCATAAAGCCCGCCATCATATATTCATTTAATAGGTTGTCTTTAGTCACGCAATAATTATGCAGAGTGATGCTATATTGCCTTTAAAATCTGTTAAATTATTACCATAGGAGGATTAGCTGGTAACTGGCACCCATTGAAAACCTGGGTCATGGCACTGTCTGTGACAATAAGCTGAGTAGGATAAAAAACTTCAACTTCAACTCTTGCATCTATTAATAAATAAATGCATGTTTCCTTATAGTTTCAAAAAATCCCTACAAGATACAAAGATGTCACTTATTTACGTACTAAGTACCTACCTATTGTTAAATTCATTATATTCCACAGCATTTAATAAATGTTGAATAGTGTGAATGATCGTTTCTGAAGATCACCAGCAATAGGACATGCTAATGGAGATCGTTACTATTGATTCATGTCAGTGAGTGATCAAATCCGCCACAATTCTTATTAGCAGTGGCCAGTGGCAATACACACCTGTTGCGACACCCGATACCCCCGCGTTTTACATAATACGCGCGCCTCGCCGCAGTCGTCTGAAGCTAAACACCTGAGGCCCTGAACCGTGGACCTAGAAACTAATGGATGCGACTTTGAAGCTCGATATATCAACATACATTATAAATGAATTATGCTTCCGCATACACACACGTGATACTTATTATAATAATAGGTAGCTATATTAGGCATATTCCAATAATTGTCAAACTATCGAATATTTAAAAAAAAATGCGTTTAATAATAATATGCGTGAGTATTAGTCATAATTTTTTAATACCTGCCAACGTACGAATATGTTTTTTTATATCAGTAGGTCGACAAGAAGAAGTAGTGGTCACCGACGCCTTTGCAAATTTGTAATACCTGCCTGGTATTATTAATGTGCTGCCGACCTTGAAGAGCTCTTTTTATACCCTGAAGAACCCCATATCGTATCGCTGAGGGTAAACTGCAAAGGGAAGTTAATTCCACATCCTAATGGTCCGCTGTAGGAATATTCGACAAAAATATTGGACGATCGAGGCGAGAAAACTTGCCGAGAATAAAAATAAAGGAGTATCCCGTCCTTATGATAACGTTTTGTATAATAAATTAGTATAAATTAACTAGACTGTCATGGGTTAATAATGTACGTTGGTACCTACATAGCATTGTTTCATTATGATTAAGATAAGGTTATTATGTCAACGCAGTCGGTTAGGTGGGTCGGGCTCTTTTGTTACGAACGTTGGTAATAAACGGTATCAGGATCTTCAGCAGATAAATACTTACTGAACAGTGTTTATCATCGTTAATGGATGGATGTTCAGTTACCTAATGGGGAACTGATTTTATTAATTTAGTGCATAATTAAAATTTTGCTCTTGTTTCATACTTACTTGATTTTGATTATACGTTGCCTATATTTTTCACAAACTATTAAGAGATAGGAGTGGATAATTTATTGAACTTTTTTTTTTTACTATGTATTGGTTTGTATTTTGATCGTATCTATATCATGGTAAGTGATGATGTGGCCGAAGGTGATCAGCATACAAAGCCTAGAAGGTACTCTGCCGAAACACACCGACAGATGTTTGGCGACATATTTTTTAACTTGGGGGTGGTAGCCAGCCATGCATGTACCTACTACGAAGTACCCTACAACTGTGCTATGGTTTCTTCATGATGTTTTCCTTCACCGAAGCTCATGTTACCCAATGATCAGTCAGTTATTTATCTGGGGACACGGAAGTGCCCCCGCCAAGTCAAGCAAAAAAAGGCACGGCCATCACACCAAGTATTAATTAAAGAAAAAAAATATGTAATATTGATATTATGGTTACTATGATAAAATGTTGTTAGCTAACTAACAAGGTATCAATTTATGACAAAATGGTTGGATAGCTGTTCCCATAGATAGGTAGGAACTGAATTAATCGACTTGGTTTACATTCGATTTCACAACTTTATACGGCAGAAGAACTGCGTTGTGAGACTGCGTTTTTGTCATGTTATGTTTTTGATGGGATTATATTAATGATCTTTGTCGAGCGTGGTCGAGGGACTCCAATGCTACCGCAAAGTGGGCCAAATATACTTCGTATCGTACTGAGACAGTAAGGCCAATAATGGGATAAAGAATAGGTATGCATCATTTCCAAATATCTTTATTTCAGTCTTTATTAAATTAAAATAACATTGAATTTGAAAGAATTATTCAAATCAGACAAAAAGCAAGGGAACTGTATTTATTTCATATAGAGTAGATATGTGTGGTAGAATCAATTTTAACGTTCATAAGCCCCTGATAATTATTGAGTATATGAGTTTGAGTTATATGTGGTCAGCTGGACCGTATTAACATTGACTATGATGTCACACAATTTAAAATCGCAATATCTTTATAAATTTAACAGATTAAAAAAAATACAAACTTACCCCAAATACCTACAAGTTATATGTACAAAAAAATCGTGCATATTTCCTATTCAAGGATTACGCTAGTTGTGAGTTAGTTAGTGTAGTTGTAATAATGAATAAAAATAAAAAATGTCTTGAAATTTATATGATGATGAAGCAGGCGTGTAATCCTCCCTCGCAAGCATCTCGGAACGATATCTCCACACTCGGCAGCCGAGTGCAAGCTAGTCAGCGTGTCGGCAGAGTGAATGTCAAAAATTCTGCTTTAGGCTCATTCAGAAAGAACAATTTATGCGCTGCCCACGCTCGCTGAAATACGGCGCACGCCTCTTTCAACCCTATAGAGGATTTATTGAAGCAACTTGCGCATGCTTCAATGAGCTGACCATATACTTCTGCTCGTTTGATATGTAGCTCATAGTTATCGTGATCTATGCTGACACAAAGCAGTAACCGTGAGGTCGTGTATGCCACGCTTCAATGATTACAAATTGTACCGAGACATAAGTACTTATGTGAGCTGGAAATAATTAAGCCGTACATAATAATATTATGTCATATGATCCGCACATATTTTTAAACTTTATTCATCTCGAATTATTTATTATAATCACATACTTAATTATTTTTTTCGATGAGCTTTTTAATATGCGCAATAAAAAATCAAAATAAACATCGGGTCGTATCGGGCACAAATTCCATAAACAGATCGAGAAAGAAGCATAAGGCGGGCGTCGCCAATACTTCACTTCCCTGGCGAGGAGTCTCTGGCTGGTTGCCAACGTTTCCGAGAAAACGAGAGAAGGTTACGCGACGTCTCGCCTCACTTTATATGCCTAAATCACGTCGGAGATAATATTTTCACATGCTTTTACAAGTCCAAAAAGATGCAAGATTTTTTACATAAAAACATGTTGAGTACCTACCTACATAACACTGCCAGATTTCGTGGATTGAGTTTTGGCGAGACGTGACGACAATTGATACTTTTTTGGCACACTCATTCATCATAAGAGACACGTCAATTCGATTGTCCCTACTTTACGACAATTATAATTCAAATATGCTTTTTGACACCATTTTATATGATAGATAAAATGTTATAGGCGTGAGAATATAAAGACAAGGTATACATACATTACACGACATATGATTGTTGCATCCTGAATATGCGACTCGACGCCGGCGCCGCCACCCTCCTTCCTTATTATGGATGACGTAGATAAACGAGCAAAGCGTCTCTATTGATTTTACTTCCACTTTCAAACCAATGTACGATATACTTGGAAGCAGATATATGCAGCCAATTTTTAGAAACTCTCTTTGTAAAACGGCGAACTATTGAAACGCCGCATTATCTTATTAGTTCCCAATTTTACCGCTCGTTGTCAATTTACAACAAAAATACGAACTATATATTACGAAGCTACCTAATCCTCGAAGCTACCACCATTGCTGAAGGGCAAGATATTTTATTACTATAAAACGGGATGTTTTTTTCATTCTCGATCCAGGCAGGCGATTTTTCAATGATAGAATTTTTAAAAATGAACCTCTTACTGTAACTTTTCTATATACAATATTTAAAATACTGTCCCTTTGTGTGGCATAGCCGTGAGACACCCTGCTGTAGGTTTAATAATCACTTTACTTTCACTTTTATTATAATATTAATAAAACGTTCATAAGTCTATAAAGTTAAGGTGACAGTAATCTCAATACCTAACTGTCACAGCGAAAGTTATAAAGTTTGAAATTATATTATCAATGCAGAAATGCTCAATTTAGTGATGGTGGACGAATGCGAATATTCACTTTTGATCAACTTGTGCTTGTGCTTTTTATGTATCCAAAATAATATATTTTGAGGAATCCTGAATGGATCAACTGCTGAATGTACCCACCCAATATAACTTGAACTTGAAGCGGAATTTTACTGCAACACTATTAGATGTGACGTTTTATGTAAACTGAGGAGACATACCATATTGAATATATCTCATGTTTTCTTTTTGCGATTTCCAACTCAGTAATATTTTAATGTGCTAAATGTGAATATCGCTGCAATGGATTTTTCAGCGATTAAAATATCGTTCCAAATCGGCACGATAATATTTAGTTTAAAGCCTAAAAACAACACTGAATTGATTTGGAATTGACATACAAGAGTAATTTGTTCTCACGCAACATGCTTCACCCGTTATCAGTGCACTCTTAGAGTGAGGTTAATTAAATAGTTACGAGAGGGAGATAACAGTGACGCCTATTTATAGAGGCCGGGCCACCTTATCGACCCGAGGCATCTGATAGTTAATCTATCTACGACACCTAATCGCTTGCTGTCCATTTGTATCGAAGATTCGATTGACAATTCAATTCAAAATAATCTTTATGAAACATACCTTCTGCTACACGAGCCTATTCTCACGAGTGATTTAAACACGTAATTTAATGTAAAGCACCGCTAACTAATAACATACTGGTGAACATAAGAGTACGTCGTATGCTATTTGAGTGAAAATTAGTTCCATTCATAATTGTTTTAAATCTGCGCATTTTGTAAATTATTCCTGTAATTATCAAGAAGGCATATGAATCTATTTTATAAATCAAATGTTGAATATGGCGATAACGTCCGTATGATGTGAATAGATCCTTTTAGCATTATCTCGGATGCCAAGATTCACTTCTCCGCTCTATCTTCAGTACCTACCTACTTGTTTGTTTCATTGTAGATGCTATAACGAGACTGGAATTACACAATCAAGTTGTTTTACGATATTAGTTTTGGTAGGTAACTGATACATATAGAAATACAAAGTTCTGCCCCGTGGTTTCACCCGCATTCCCGAGGGATCTTATGCTTTCCGGGATGATATATTATTCCAGGGTATGATTTATCTCTGTGGCAGGTTTTATCCAAATCCAGTCAGTCTTGATTTTGATTAGTTTAATTTCAGGAAAAATTTATTCGTTCATATGTTGTCGGCTACGTAAAATTGCTAAGCTTATAAACGTTATTCTTAATTAAGAGGTAGGTTTTCAAATCATAAATTACTAATAAAACGATCATAAATATCTTGATTGTAGCAGCGTCTTACAAAAAAAGCCTCTATCATTGAAGCTATCATCAGTGTAATTATATCAATTACCTCTCGTTGTGACGTTCTACAGAGTAATGGTACAAAGGAGATATCAGGATTTTTTAATAGCAGCTTTATAGTGGCCTGTTATAATGAACACTAGAACCGTTTCTCGCCCACATTTATAATTCGAATCGCGGCGCATTCACAAAGCTTATGGAAATGGAGTGGTCATCACCGGCATAGGTTCAAGTGTGGGTACTCGTTTTTTGTACAACATACCTACATTTTAGCACTACGACCTGCAACTTTTATTTTTAGATGTTGTTCACGAGTGCGGTATGTAAATGCGACTTGTTAAGTTGTGCTTGCGCTGGCGCACTCCTTGGTTGTGGTTGCTAACTTATAAATACTTTATTTATACATACGTGCTATAGAGTTGCTCGATAGCTAGAAATTATAATACCTGCATCATTTTCTACATACCTAATTATCTTACAAATTTCTAATTTGAATAGGAAACATTACAAAAATATTGAATAATGTTACTATTGATAACATAATATACCTAATTTGGGTGACCTCGTTGTTGGATCTATTGGATCCGTTGAGGTTTCTCATCTGTCCGATGCCAGAAATGCCTGGGAGGCAGCTTGTACAGGCACAAATATTCTGACCTTCAGTCGCTCTCAGAGAGTGGGACAAGCCTCTTTGCGAAAAAACGTGTCAAAATCTATATTCCAAATTTTCTTCTAATTCGGAACGCGCACGCTTGTTAGCTGTAAATAAATGTAAATTAAAAAATATACTTAATATTTACACATTTACAATCAATGTATAAAATACAAACTATGATATATAGAAAACATCCTCAAAGCCCTCGATAGGCAAGGTTCCCAACAGGCTGGCAGCGTTCCCTTTTTGGATGGCCAAACTTATGCGTTGGCGGAAAAAGCCCCCAGCCCGTCGGTCTCCCGAAGCCTCGATGAGCTTGGATGATAAAATCCGAGCAAATCGGCGAGCCTCGAACCCCCATGGACCCATGGTTTCAACTGCAAAATATTTAATCAATTACAGAAACTCTCCATTTATTAATGTGTCACATGATGGAGATTTATTTTCGATATCAAAAACTCTCTTTACAATGACAAATTACCAGAACCTTAAAAATTATATTATAACAAATCGGATGCTTATCAAATATTGTTGTTGTTACAGAATGTCAGTTCGGCAAGCAAGCGATGGAGTTAGGGTCCAAGTGGTTTGCGGACCTCGGCCCACCCTTCGGCGTCATGTACTGCATCAAATGTGAGTGTGTAGCGGTACGTATTAACAAAATATTGACTGTCATGAATTAAATAATAAAGTATTTAAGATGAAAACTTGTCTATAATCATAAAGGTTTACATAAGATTAGAGCACTCGTTGAAGAAGTTCATATTTTTATAAACGCTTAATAAATGTTAACAGAGTTCAATTCTAAATTGTAATAGCACAGAGTAAGGATTTATCTCTCTTTATGTTGTGATCTTACTAGGTCCTATTAACAAAATGGTTGATTTAAAATCGTTATCAAAATTCTTAATGGTGATGATTGAGTCACCGAGTCATTGCTGTTATTTTACAGGTGCAAAAGAAACGTCGTGTGGTGGCCAAAGTCCACTGTCGCAACATTAAGAACGAGTGTCCAGAACCGTCATGTGATACACCAGTCCTTCTGCCTGGAAGATGCTGCAAGACTTGCCCGGGAGATGATAATTGTAAGTTCTTTAGATATTAACACTCAAACTATGAAAACCACTCCTAAATATATGTCACACATATCAACG
This sequence comes from Tetheella fluctuosa, assembly GCA_951216915.1. Classification (NCBI taxonomy): domain Eukaryota; kingdom Metazoa; phylum Arthropoda; class Insecta; order Lepidoptera; family Drepanidae; genus Tetheella; species Tetheella fluctuosa. The sequence goes on along the minus strand of OX578227.1, from coordinate 6,867,901 downwards.
TCAATTTCAAACATCATGATAGTTTGATCTCATTCTTGTTTCTTCTTTATGTGATTTCTAACTAGAGGTTATTAACAAGGGAAAGATGACGCCTATCCTGAAGATGTTTGAAATATATTAATATATGGGAAAATCGCCTAGATTATGCTCATCATAACAGAAGAGCACCGCGATATTCGCGATAGTCTGCAAGCAATCTAGACGATGTGACTTGAGCATTATTAATGGTTAAAGCTGGATCGCAGTCAGTACACGGGGAGCGCTGTGTTTGCGCTAGGTTGTATGTAGGTAGGTACTTTCTGTGATAATTTTATCGTAAACACGATAGTGAAATGAGAGATAAGTGAGGTGATCACCGCTGGCAGCTTCGCTCCTTTTGCGAGGCAATTTTGCGGCACATGCTCACTGCATCGCGTCACACGCACGATATATCATCGCACCAAGTGCACTTTCTTTTAAACTTTCATTCATGTAGGTAGCTATGTTCGCAATTGTTTGACTTCACATCTTACGTTCTTTATTGTTAATGATTTAGCGAGTTTGTAATGTGTCCGTCAATTTAATTTCCTAATTAATGATGTCACTATTGTTAAAGCTCCACGGACCGGCTGATGTCATATTATATTTTTTGGCGTGATATTTTATATATTAATGTTTTGGAAACGGGAGCGGTTTTATAAGTATCTAACGTTTTTTTTAAAGACATTTAAAGATTCTTGTATTTTAGTTAATTTAAGCAGGTATCACTTATTAATATTGTCATATCGATTACATTGGAAACGAATACTGCTGGCAACAGGTTTGTGACTCACGAACCATCTGTCGAGAAAACTATCTGCACATGTGGAAATCGAGTGAACGATATATAACTTTAGTAAGTGTAATTTCTTTGATGACAGCCGTTAATATGCCATTTTCGGTGACCCAGCTTCGCTTGTGTAACGTGACACTTCGTTTTTGGTCGATGAAAACCATAAAAGCGTTATAAATTGAATAAATTATGACAGATACACATATCAGATTAAATAAGCAAATTTTTAAATTCGTGAAAAGCTATTAAGCTAAACATTAATTATATACATACCTAAACTAATAAGAGACTATTTGCGCAGGGCAGCGACCAGGGACAACTTTTCTATTTATATTTATTAATTTATTTTATTCCTTTTTTAAACTGTACCTTATATTTATCTTTATATGTATCAATTTAATCAGTTTTTTTTTTATATATATCATAGTTTGTATTTTATACATTGATTGTAAATATTTGTTGTAAATAAACATACATAATCAGATTAATTTTATTTTAAGCAGTGTAAACATAATGTCGTAAATTCAGAAATATCATATCTTCAGATGCCGTACGATCTTTGGATCAAGGCAGAAATTTGTGGCAAGGGTATTCGATCAGAGATCAAAAGAAAAGGAAATTCGGTATCAGAGTGTACAGTCACAAATCTCAGACAAGACTTTTAGACTGACTTTTATTTAATTAGACAGGAACAACTACTCCGATTTCCGGTTTCTCAGGCGCTCTGGCCGTAAAGATTCAAAATGGTTCATTTTTCTTGATGAACTTTGATTGTGGAGTAACATATTGAGAGTGTGCACAAACTGTAACATTTGAAGGTACAATTTTTTGGTGTGTATAGAAGTTGTGACATTGATATTTTTAATATCATTAGGAAAAAAAATTACGGATTATTCAAATCAGGATTAACTGTAGGTACTTACTCATTTTTTTAAATTCTTAATTTTGTACATAATATCATTTATTAGATGACTAGCTTCCGCCCCACGGTTTCACCCGCATTCCCGAGGGATCTTATGTTTTCCCGGAATAAAAAGTAGCCTATAGCCTTCCACGATAAATGGGCTATCCAACACTAAAATAAATTTTCAATTCGAACCAGTAGTTCCTGAGATTAGCGCGTTCAACCAAACAAAAATACTCTTCAGCTTTATAATATTAGTATTGGTATCTATAGAATATAGAATTATGGTCGCTTAGACAAAACCTTCAACAAAAATGTAGATTGTAGAGAGAACAGGTTAATACGTATAATAAGTCGTTTTACTGTTACCTTTGGGAATATGGGTAATTCATGATTGTCATCATTCAATTACCTACTTATGTGTTTTTTGTGGAATCGGCAAATTTGCCGACATTAAAGGGTAATTGCAGAATGTAAGACAGTATGCGTATGCGTTGTGACAGGAACTGGCAATGACAAATGACAGTTGCGCGACGAGCGGCGCGCGGCGGCTCTCACGACTGACGCTCATCAATATACATTAGGTATAGTACCTACACACAGAGGCCATGCTCGTGCTCACTTCGGCTCATCATCATCATCTTGAATTTTCAAACTGATTCAAAGAAATATAAATAATAACGTCAAATTATTGGATCTACAATGGTGATGGTTATATAGTGATTAACGATAATGAATGCCTTAAAAGACTGAATGTTGGACTGTGCGGTGTTTATCGGCAGCAGCGTGGTCGCCGACGCCGCGTCTGCTAGCCCGCGTCCACACATTAGGACTATATCGAGAGCATTACAGTGGCATTACTCAGATGCACTGGGCGGTGGTGCAGAAATGGCACGCGCTGGTGCGCCCCCTGCGCCCGCGCCGCTCTGCTGCAAATATAGCTGCTGCTGCTGGTTATTCCGGGCGCGGCCGTCGACCCGCCGCCGCGACGCCGTCTGCTCGCCTTTTTAGCGAACACTACTTACAACATACACATTTTTTGCGAACTTATTTCTACGACGTCAACGTACGCCTACTTTTAGTAAATTTATTAGGTACGTAATTTTCCAAGAAAACTAAGAGAAAACACCTTTCGTTAAAAGATTCATGGTTTTTTCGAATACATATGTAGCGAATGATCGATGTTTCAATGTTGACTGTAATCTGACGTGAAATCAAAAGTAGTTTAGTTATTTCGGGTCGGAGTAAATTTTGGATTCTTAACATTATTGACGCAAGTTGTAGTTTGGTGAAGGAAGTTTGGGTTTAGAAACATGCCGCCTCGATAAAAAAAAGTTAAGGGACCTAACTCTTAAAGTTCTCACGGATAATGAAAAATATTCATGAAGAGAAAATGCGTAAATATGTGTTGCAAACTCAGTTGGTCTAGTCATTAGACCAACAGACAATCGCCACTAGATTCTAGTAGCTCAAATGATACGAGGGAATCGGATCCAATTCAAGCCTACGATTTATTTTTTTCAAAATCTTTTTTAATCACTTACACCATATAGATACGAGTATATTATACGTCCGTAGAAGGTAAGGAACACTCGGTGCGCGAGTCCAACTCGGGCTTTGTTATTTTTATGTGTTTTGATCGTTTAGTTTTGAGTGTTTTGATGAAAAAAACTATTTTATGCATAATTCGGTTATGGTAGGTACATAAGTCGTTAAAACATGGCGGAACTCTAAGACAGCCGTAAAGTCTATCTGAGACTCGTAACTATAAAACGCATCAAATCTGATTCACAGTTGCCTTTGTGAGACCTCCGGTTGGCCGTCTGCCGGCTGCTCGTTGTAATAATATAGTTTATCGTGCTTTTAATAAATCCCCAGCACCATATGAAGACAGTAAAACGTTTAATTTTTAATTGAATCTTCGCCAGGTGTTACTGTAATAAACTAAATGAATTTCATGGCTGTAGATGGGAATTCGCTTGTAATATCATAGAAATGGTAGGTACATACCGATTGCAATGCTTGGCCATATGTTTTCTGTTGATGTGTCTCTTTCAAAAAATAAAAAAATACCTATATAGTATCTAAGGCCAACTGTCTGTGCAATATTGTTGTGATTGTAGTGTGTTGTATTATTGCATCATTATTGCGAGCTGGACATCTTGTAAATACGTGTCGGTTGAAAAAAAAATATCACCGCGCAGTTTCGTGTAATAAAAATGGAATCGGCGCCTTTATATTCACAAAAACGAGCCTGTATGATAGAATTGGATTTCGATTTTGGGGAGCAAATTACATAATTCAACAATTTATATTTTATATAAAGGGCTCTCGTTATGAGAGATACATTTTTTTTCTGATTGTAAAGTGCCTAGTTTAACTATAATCGATCTCCGAAGCATCTAATTAGGAATACAGGGCCTATATATAGTTTACAGGAATAAACAAACGAAAATCCTGAGTCCAAAGTTCTCATGGAAAACGGAACCAACTCGCACTTGGCAGATGGGTTTACGTTTGGCCATCAACTGTCCCTGATGAAGAAGTTCGGTCTAGGCTGAGGATGTGTGCACGCTTGCCCAGAAAATGGCTATTCACTATGGCCTTGTTAGATATATATATATATATATATATTTCCGGGATTTAAATATATATATATGTAACCTAGACATCTAGGTTATGGGTGTCAGGAAACACCGACTCAGGAAGTGAGTGCCACTCCTACGCTATTGACAAGCGGTGTGTCCGTGTAAGCGGGATGTCAACAACGTATCGACTTCGCTGACTTCTTCTTGCATCGTAGTATGATTTGTGTACTTTCTTCATCTGATAGTGACATGATGCTGCACTGAGTAGTGTGATCTTGCCAAGAAATTATTGGACATGATCACTCAAACAAAAGCGAAAAAGCAATTATTTTTACTCAAACTTATCATGCAAAATTCTGATATTGTTTTCTTTTTTATTGAAACTTGTATGAATGAAATACTTACGCATAATTGATCTACTTGAACATACTATTTATGCGAGTGATCTGTCTCTACAACTTTGGGACGAAATCTTCCTCTATATTTTTGCATATCAGTGTCGTGTAGCGTCAATTGTTGTGTTCAACTGTGTTCACGGTTCATCGAGCACCGCATCGGCGACCAGTCGTCAGTCGATCACTAGTGTATCTAATTCAGTGTGCAAGCATGTGCCTCACAGGAATTTGTTTTGTGCACGCCGAAGCCGAGCACAATCGACGTTTTATTTTCGTGAGATCGGTGTCTCTACCTTTAAAACGCATTCCTCGCTGCATAAATTTGTGTGCCTTTTTCGCCTTTCACTGTGAAAAAACCGCTTTAGTGTTGATGTTCTTTATTACAGTACCTAAAAAGTTTTTGATTTCTATGATTTTGACTCCGTATTCGTGTAAATCGTAAAATACCAATAGATGGATTCAAAATTCCATATTGCATCCAAAAATACCTAAAAAAAACTCTTCATTGAAGTTGATCTTATCTTAAATAGGGTGAATGGAGTCCGCTACAGGCGCAGCTCGCAGGCCGCAAGCGGACTCGTTATTATTTTAATGTTGGCTAATGAGGTAGAGTTAAGTGAATGTGGTTAGTAAGCAGGCTTATCATGAGTAATAGTGAAGTTGTTTGTGGTGCGAATTGTGCGTGACTCGGCGTGCCGAGTGCGGGGAGCGGCAGGCCGCGCGGCCGGGGCGGGCAACGTTCGGTGGCGCCAGACCCTTTCTGATTTACCTCAAACATTAATCTTTTCATTAAACCGGGTCGTTGGTTTCTATTCTATGACATTTGAGTGTCTAGTCATGTTTCTGTAAATTACTTACATAGTGTGAACATAAAATATGTAATTACAGTAACATTTCTTTTTACAGACTAGTTAACTAAATAGTGTAGTTAAGTAATAATCATATTAATAATAAAAATTATACTATTCTTCTACAGTTACTATAATATAGATACGTATTTATTTTAGCATTCAGCACCCATTATGATAAAAATTACATGCAATATAAGTAATTATCTTATAATAAAATTATAATGAATTATGCATAATAAGAGGATATCGACGCTCAAATTGAACCCTAGTCTTGAAATTTTTGCACTCAGGTTCTTCTAAGCATCCACTAAGGGTTGTTCAGAATTTAACACTTATGGGGGTAAAATAGAGGATGTAAGTTTGGCTGAAATTTAAAATTAATATTAAGTAGTGGGAGATAGGGATGGCAAAGTTTATATGGGAAATAATATTTTTTTCAATCCCTGTGGGAAGGAATGGGGTTTTACATGGAGGTCCTTTGTTTTTTCATTTTATTTGGCTATTTTTGCTATCTATTGTCACGTAAACGTAATTTGAACTCAATTAAAAAGATAAATATTTAGAAACTTATAGGGGCTTCTTCTATTAAATAGGGGAGAACTAAAAACAATTTACCGAAATGCCCTTAAGGGGGCAAAGTAGGGGCTCGCAGATGAAATCGTGGGGTATATTGTGTGTATGGAGTTACAATATACCTATTATTGTTATTATTAATTAGGTTTAATAATATACGGATTTAGTATTTTTACGAAACCTAATTATGGTTGACCCTGTTTATCTTATCGATTGACGTATGTAGTTAATATTGTGTTATTTGAAGGAAGTTTAAGGCCGTCCTGTAAAAACAGTAAGTAATGTGAGTAGGACCGGACGGTATAATCGCTTGCTAGTTGACGTCATTATGATTTTCGTAATTTAGTACGTGTTTGTTGAAACAATGCGAAAACGTATTTGCGTAAATAGAGAACATACGCGATGTGCAAACAACGCGCGCTGAGCGTCGCGACGCCCGGCGCCGCCGCCGCCGTCGCCGCCGCCGGCGCCGTTCCGAGGACACGCGATCTGCAAATACATACACTTAAGAATAAATTAATTATGTAATTAGGATTTGTGTCACTTATATGTATAACCATCGCTTACGCTACTTAGCACATCGCTACGTACTTACCTACTTGGTAAAGATACCAACCAATTTTCTCCTAAATAGAAAATTATTATAAAAATCATCAAATATAGAAATTAAGAGTTAAGTGATTCGGAGTAAAGAGCATTTTAAATAAATTATTAGCATTAAGGAATACTTATATGTAGATCGATAAATAATGAAGACGTAGGTAATACTTATATAAAAGATTACCATTCTGCGCTGCGGTTTAATAAAAAAAACCCTTCCTTAGTAGACTGCTTACGTTAAATGAATGAATGAAAATGAATGAAATGAAATGAATGAAATGAAAATATTTTTTATTCAAATAGGCCTGCACAAGCACTTATGAATAGTCTGACTCTAACGCTCGGTTCGGAAGGTTGCTTTTACTGAGAAGAGCCGGCAAGAAACTCAGCAATTACTCTTTTCAAAACCAACTCAGATTTATTACATTAAATTATTTATCTAGTCTCACTGACAATATATGTGTGTTATAACAAAAAAGAAAAGAAACAAAATGATGAGTGACATAGTTAATAAATAGATAGCAAATTTAAGCAGATTTAAGTAGTTATGGAACCTGAGTGCAATTTTTTTCTAGACTGTTTGAGTTGTGCGTTGATATTATGTCAGTCAATCAGTCAGTTAGTCAGATTTATATAGATATGAAAACATTGCCTATATAGGTTGCTTTCTTGCACAACTCCTTATTGATTCGTAATTCAATAGAGTCTTAGTTCCATGTTGATAATTAATTTATTGCTGAGCGCAACGGTCTTGATTCGTCGTTGGCTGAACGTCATAATTTTGTTGAAATGTCAAAGAGATGCAGGGTGATGTCAATAAAGAGTACGATAAATCCTTTTATCTAATCATTAATGTTATTGTTATTGACTACAGATAGATACAATAGTAACTGGCGACGTGTATTGGCGCCACAAATATGCGGGTTAATGTGTAAGCGAGTGTTGATTTTGTTTCAAACATTATATTACGAGGCGGTGGAGGCGGCTCGGTGCCACACGACGCCGCGCGCGCCGCTCCGCCGCGGTCGCCTCCCGCGCCCCGCCTCGCCTGCGGGTGGTACAACTGCAGCTGAAAATTACGCGCGTATGCATTTTCATTTATCGCTGCGTTATTTGACGCTTTATGAGTCGTGTCGGGCATCAAAGTAAAAGAGTCTAAAATATTCGTGTATTTCAGAGTGGTACTTACACCACTTATGCGTAACACAATGACGCCTGATGTTTTTAAATGACTGCGTATGCAAAGTATGTTAATAACTTTTGAGTACCTATTTGTAACAGATAACTGCGCGTTCTCTGTTCTGTATTTATAATGCATACCGCAAAAGTGTAGATTGGTTGAATAATTGTTAGTTTAAATTTATTGCAAATGCAGAATACCATTTTAAACTTGTACTTTTAGTTAAGTATAAACTTTAATATTGGTCAAGTAAAATGATAAAATATTCAACACAGGTTGTAGCGCCTTATTGAAATTTCCCATGGAATTTCCTCGCAGAGCATCTACATTCTACAATGAAGGAAAAGTAGATTGCAGTTGTATCCTCTACGAGCAACAAAACTGAGCTTGTAATGCCATCCTTACTAGCTCAATTTCGTATGATCAAGTATTTTACGTGAGGCTTTTTTGTTTAGCAAATATTTTGAGGTCTGATATTTTACCTAATGTGAGAGCGTGCGCTCATTTAAAAAGAAAATGACGTGGGCAGTAGTACAGCCTCTAAACATTTGCTACGATCTTCGGGTGTTGTACAACACGCGTGTCGAAGAACCTGCACTATCGTTATCTTTATGAGTACTTACTCATCAGTAGAATATTATATATACACCTATATATTACGTTCGTGAGGTATACTCAAAGATTAACCAAGATGTATTTTATATCTTGCTCTTATAATAAGATTGATTGACATATTATTATGTATCGCACAAGCAAAACGCTGGATAGATATTGCAAAAATTGTACATGCAGATGTAGCTATTATGAAGGGGACAATCGATAAGAAAGAAAGAGAGAAATGAGAAGGAATGAGATTTCACTTAATTATTAAGCCTGTATCAGACAGTTCTTTTCCGGGAAATTGTTTGATTCAAATTCTTCAGTCTGTAAAAAATAAAATATAAACTTACAGGTCTCAGGAAATTATAAGCATAATTTTCTTGCATACTCGTAGATAGAGTCGTATTTTTTTAAAGGCTTCGTAAAGGCTCTGAATTCTAAAGTTTGATGACTTGACAACAAACTACAAATTATATTTATTTACCTTAAACACTATTTAATTACGCTCTAATCCAATAAAATATAGCTGTAAAGAAATAGAGACATCACATGAAAAACGTGAAATGTTAAATCTAACGCTCGTAAATATCTAAAATCTTTTATGTTTTGTGAGTTATGCTTTTGTTTTTCATTAAGTAATTAATCCACCAACAGTAAAGCTATTTATGCTAGACTGGTTTTTTAGTGTTCTGATTTAAGAGTTTATGGTAATATTAATCTATATTCTTATGTCCATGATTTTCTCTAAGTATATGGATGTTGATATATTCGGATAATAAAAAGTGTGTTTACTGGATAGACCTTCGAGGGCATTCGAGAAAAATTAATACTTGTGTGTCACAAAACTCCATATTATTTTATGTAATGTATTAAATTAAATTAATTTAAATGAGTGTGTAGTAATAGTATGGTTGTATTTGTAATCTTGTATTGTAAACTCCTAGTGTGTATTATTATTAGGTATCTATATGAATTTTGAATTCACCTCCAGTGAGTTCTTTTCCTTTTAATTTCCTTTTAGGTAAAATTACATAAAAAGTAATTATTTTGGATAAGATTCGTACAACCACCGAGAACTTCACAGTAAGTGCTTATATTATGCTACCCCGCGATAACGCCTTCAAGTCGCCCCAGTGTGGTGTGTGTGTGTGTGTGCTTTAAGTCGTGATTAGTTTATGAGCTAGGAGTGGAACACGGGCCGTAAGGCGTGTATTACGTGCGTAAAAGGTCACAGGCGAGACACGAAGGCTATTCGGAAAGTAGATTGGCGCCAACGGGCGGTCTAAGCAAATTTGGTAGATTGCGCGAACATAGCAAGGACCTATCTACCTATTCACTACGTACTCGTATTTTGAATAGATTTCCGCTTAATTATAGTCTGATTTCTGTGTAGTACCATTCTAGAAATAGTTGTAACTTGATGATGAATATTTTATTTCTGCATGTTGGCGACTGCTGCTTGAACTGTAACACTTTGGAAAAATATAAGTTAATAAAAATAACAAATGGAGTTTTTCGGGGAAAAAAAAATACAACCGAATTGAATTCTCTTTTTTGAAGCTGGTTAAAAATAAAATGAACTAAGGTTTAAAAGTCGTGTGCAATTTTAATCATAATATCATTCGGCAAGCAGTTAGATTCGTATTTTTGTGAAGCTATGTCGTGGATAGTAGAGTGAATAGTAGGTAGTTATGGATTGTGAGATAGTAGAAGCCTGTGTGGTTTGTTTAAGTGCTACTTCTACCTGCTTATACTTTGTATTCTTATTATACTCAGGCTTTCATACTCATGTGCTTAATCTTCTGATCATAAAATATGGCAGAGGTGGAGGTAGTCACAAATTGCAGCTGCTATGAATAAAATCAAGGAGCCTGTTATATTATTATGTTTATTAATGATTCCAGAGAAACTGTTATAACTGTGTTTTGATTTGCCTTGTAGGTACGTAGTCCATCTGAATGTTTGTAGATGATGGTAAAATGTTGTGAAATGAAAAGTACATATAAAACCTAAAAAAACATTAGATAACTTACAATAGATGCAAAACTTTAATTACGTACTAAACATATTCTGAGTATTCAACTCGACGTTAATTATCCTGTACTACTAACTAAAATGCCATAATACGATTTAATGTGAAGCAAAAGATTGAAAAAAACCTGCTGAGAACGTTGGTCATTAACCAAGGACGTGACACAATCGGGCAAAGTCATAAACGTTGGGGCTAAACGTTAATACATGCAGTTTTATAGCTCGCGCGTGCGCAGCTTATGATGGAGGGTTTGGCGCCATTTCCATACCATTTCATTGTTCATAGAAATGTGGCGCCGGCCAGCCACTCGTTCATATGTAATTTTATGATCTGACGCTTGCAAATGCCGTTTTCTCTGCATCTTAAGCTGTCACTTGAATGTGAATAGAGCTCGGCATCCTCAAACTGTACAACATCTGTTTGGAATTTTAAACTTTCACGAGCGTTTGTTTACGTGCTCCGAATTGCCGTAGTGAGGAGTTGTAATTATGACAGACTTCCCTCTGAGTGGTATTCTTTGTAGGAAACATATCGACAGAGTCAATAAACATCACGCCTATCGATTGGGCTCACAGTTGGTACCATCAGATCAGGATGTTCTCTGACTCATGAGCCATTTTTGAATGAGAATTGGGTCACATCAAGATTTACGTAAGAGTCGTGGGGTGTATTAAAATATTGGGAACACTCATAAATATTGATTGATTCAGATAAAAACTCGGACAATTATGCACCTACTATTTTGTATCTCGTAACGATGGTTTTGATATAAGTAGCTATATAATTCCTTATTAATAAATTATGAGCACTAAATGTGAAGTTAGACAGAGTCGATGGCATGTGTGTTTATTGAACTATGTTAGTGCGAAAGGCCGATGAGTGGAATTTATAAACATTTGCCTTGAATATCTGCACCCGCGCTTGTTCAATAGAACACCGCCGATGAGAGATTTATCCTTAACAGATGCTTTACCGTATCGCCGACAACGATTGACTTGTAGATCGTTACTACTATCAGTTCGTGTAATAGTTATAAGGAGAGCGTATTTGCATAAGCGATGTATAAAGTTTTTTGGTTATTTGTTTAAGAACTTTTATAAATACTTACTAGCTTTTGCTTTGGCAATTCAACTACAGCCTTTACGTTTGTCTAGTAGGTATATTAAATGGGAAATATTTATTTTTTGAAAATCATATTGGTTAAGAATCATTAGCTACACGCACATTTTTACGTAGATACATACAGATCTACGTAAAAATGTGCGAGCGTCTTACTTGGCTTATGAGTTAAAATCTGTTGTGTTAACTATATGTATTATTGTTACTGTTTGTTTCTCAATAAATATAAAATAAAATAAATAAGAATATATAGTAAAGCAATACACAGTAGCACCTTCAAGTAACATTAAATATAATTATCGCAAAGACTTTATAGACTTATCTAAGATACATACAGTAGATAACTCTTTATAAAAAAAAAACAAGATATGCTTTAAATACTACTGGGTATAATATAATAAGAACTTATTTATCTAATTCATGGACCTTGAGTGTTTGAATAAAAATAGTTATTTGAATAAAATATTCAATTCAAGGCTATAATATTAAAGACAAATAAATTTAAATTCAATTCAATTAATTTAATTCCATCAAATGAGCAGTCTAATAGGTAGGTACCTACTGCCTAAATGACACTCAAGTAGCTATAACGTGAATGTAATATTACATCTTAAATAAACAGGCCCTAGTAGCAAATTGTCTAAACAGAAATTTAAAGCAAATCTTGTTAAATTACATGAACCATTTCAATTTATTATTTAGTAACATTTAATTATTACTTTATTAAAATTAAATTGAATTCAAACATTTTATACTTATCTCTCTACAACCTAGGGATTTCTAAGTCCAGAGTGAATTGGTTTCTACTGCGCAGCGTGCTCCATCGGCTTTATGAGCCTGGTCAGTGGCCAAACGCAAGCCCATTTAATAAATAACAATCTATTACTGCATTGATATAGATAGAGTTACAAATATTAATATTGGAATAGTTTCATAGGTTCCCTTCACATTTAACTCAACGATCAGCATCATTACTTAAGCAAAATGTAATCGATGCGATAAATTCATGCACTTCGCGTTGTAATAGTTTACTCAGGTAGGTACACGATTAATATCCATGCTAATCAATTGATTCTTGCATTACAGACTTGACCCGTGACCCGTAGCAAAACTAATATAAACGTCTTTTGAGTTAGGTGCGTTTGCGCTGCCACGAGAACGCAATTTATCGATAGATTGACAATTTATTATATTATAATTTAACTGATTTGATGTGATTGTTCACATAATAAAATAGTAAGATAGTCGTATTTATAGTTGTACATAGGATGAACTAGATATTTCGAGTTGGTATATTTTCAAAATCTGGGACCAACTCTGAAATCGCGAAAAATCTTTCAAACTTTTCGTACTAATGGTCAAGCTTGCTCGATCAAAATGTATGAAAAAACATTTTTTTTTCGTTATTTTCAAAATATTCACCCAGCATAAGTAAAAGATACTAAACTTAATTAAGTTGTACTATAGGTACCTACTATATAGCTGTACTTCCATAGAATAAGATCTGTTTACTTTGGGATCAGATTGGACCGTGTAAGAAGAATGCCCCGGAATTTTTATTAATTTATATATTTGTAGTTAAAATTAAACAATATGTTTAAAATGTTAATTTAGTACCCAAATCAAATGAGAACCTAACCTAACCTAACCTGCCCTGCCCTGCAATAAAACGATAACATAATGCAATTTACGACTGACAATCTAGGGCATATTTTTTCTGTTGCATAATCAAATAAAGAAAATATTTACATATGATACAGTTAATCGCATTGAAGTGGAATGTAATAAACACTTCACACTCATTCAATGAGCTCGATGAGAAATCTGGTTTGAAAAACACCAATTAAAACCATAACCAAATATTCACTATGGTAGTAAAAAAAGCAAATTTAATAATTAATTTATTCCGTGATTCGGTGTGGTTCCTTTCGTATTCTGACAGAGAATAATATCTAGGAATGGCAAAGGAGTTCGCTTAGTATGGAGGTCACGAAGCTAGAACTTTGACCCTCTATATCTCCCACGTTTCATGGTCAAACGCTGGCGCCGGTGTTGGGCGCCACATGGCCTGCTTCCGGGCACAATGGACACCATTCATGACCCATCGTGGAACCGGACCACGATCCTATTCTTGTATCACACAGAGATTCTGTTCGTGTCAAGATCAATGTTTATTGAATCACGTTTGAAATGGATTGCGATTGTAAATCTTTCAATCGAGTGAGTACCGTTTCACAAAGCTAGATAAATCGTTAGGTACTTGTGTATTACAAAGCTCGCTATAATTGGCACTGGATGTACAATAAGGCAACGTTTTTAGAAATATGAGCGCATATTTTATGTTATTACATTTCAAATATAAAATTATATTTCTGAGCATAAACTGATGGACTTTGATGCCAGAACGATTTTTTAAGATTCAAGATTTATACTTTTGCCTTTTTTAGCCTTGTAAATTTTGCTTTTACATAAGTCAACGTTCTTGTTTTCATTAAATTCGATAAAAACATTTGAGTGGAATATCAATACCTATAGAATAAAAATTCCTTAAAAATGCGTGCTGATGCTCACGTAGGTAGGTATGTAAGTACTGTGTAAATATTATGCGCATATTTATTTAGGGTTTTAGGTGTTCAGGTAAACTTGATCATCTGACTGATGTAGAAATAAATTACCACTATCAAAATATCCATTAAATCATAAAATAATTAACCCTATCGTTGAAGTCGTGCAGCCGGGTAAAAACTAATTGCGCTTTATTTCATATTATAATTTATATTTACCTACATATTTTAATAATTCCAATCGGAAGCTTAAAATGTTCCTTCTCTGAATCTCATTACTTCTGAGAATTGTTGATTAAATTTTGCATAATAATGTATCTACATAAAACAATAGTAGGTAATCAACCAGTCGGAGAAAAACAAAGTCCATTGTGTTTGTTTTTGAATCACTGTAGCGTTAATTTGACCCGGCGGTGTTTTTAATCTTGACTGACCTTCGTCTAGTGGGGTCGCCTACGATATTTTTGCATGCCAGCGCAATGATTCAGAAGTGATTTATTATTATGTCTCTATGGATGGGTGTGTAAGAGACATGATAATTTGTGGGATGAGTTCATAATCAATGCGTAACATTTATAATGGCGAAGATCACGCCATTGATCGCGTTATCTACACTTATTGATGTAGTGACACAATCACCCGACTGACCTCGAGCCAAGTTATAAGGTGAAGGTCACGATAAAAGTGAGTGCAGGACGTACGGCATACTTGGATTATTTTTATCTCGAGGATAAACTTCATTCTTAAAAAGTTGTTTTAAGGAGGTAACTTGTAATTGCACACGGCGGTTAAACTTCGTCAATAATATTATTGGTTTCTACTTTTTACGATGCGTATTTTACCTCGGTGGTCGAGCGGTAGGTATAAAGATTACGGAATGTGCCTGAGAGATGATGACAATCACACATATCTCATATTGGGATTTAAAATATCTTCAGTGAAATGAACGTGTCGTTACTGAGACCTCTGCTTACTTGTTCGGTGTATCATTCTACCTAAAGAGGGAGTAAGGCTAAGTAGTAGGTAATTATTCCAAATTGTATCAATGTATGAGTCAGTCATATTCTTTATTAGAATAGGCTTGTGTATCGCCATTTGGAATTCTATCTATCTATTTGAAAATAAACATACTAATGGAGATTGATTTCTTTATAACATAATTATGTTTGTTATAGCTGTATAATACTAAACTCTGATATCGCGTAAAATAAAATGGTTGCTTCATACATTTTGGTCGAGTAGGTATTGAACTTTTGTATGGAACAGTTTATAATTTTTACAAGATTTCACAGTTAGTCCCATAGTAAAAGTTGTTAATTTTGATGAGTACTTCCACCCCTGCAAGTATTGCCAGTGACTAAAAAATCACACAGTATAGTACCTACTCGCCGTACCTCGACATTTATTATAGTCGGTTTATAATAGGTAACGTAGATTTCTTTCTATTTGTATGCAGGTATCAGAATCATTTGCCAATTACTAAATATAACATCAATAAATTATTCTTATGTAAAAAGTCTAACTATAATAAATTATGATGTGCTATATTAACAATAAAATTGTGTTCCTATAAATTTCAGTTATTATGTTGAGATATTTTTAACAATATCTTACACAAACTTTGTGTGAATGTGATGACGATACCGTGACGTTAACATTATTGATGCTAAGTTATAAATTGTCTATTTCAATCGGTGTTTTGATAGCAGATTACTAATTAAATATGCTGTGTTTATGCGATTTAGTATTTCTAGCTCCAGTTCTAGTTCCAGCTGAATGTTCAAAAATTACTCATAAATATCATGTGCTTTGGCTCACGTATTCTATTAGTTTATCAGTTATGTATGTAATATACCTACAATGATATCATATGTTTAGTTTAATGGTAAAACCTACTAAGGTGAAATCGGCGGCCAGAGAAGTACCTACCTACCTATATCGCTAGTGGAATTACGCTCTTGTTTACCGGACTCACTAACTGTCCCCCGCAGTTTCACCCGTGTTCTCTGGATGAAAGGTATGTCAGGACAAGAGATCTACTAGCTTTATGAAAAGTACAGTAGAATAATGAAATGATGTAGCAAAAAATAAATAAAGTCATGATGAGGTTATGGTTATAACCATAGGTTATAACTATAAGTTAATAGATAATATAAAGACACTACATAATTCAATGAAGTATAAAAGCGATATAAATCCACAACTTATACCCAATTAGGGGTTCACTATTATATAAGAATAATATTTTTTGATAAATAATATGCATGTAGGAAATAAAAAAATCAGGATAAATTGGTAAGCGCTTGCGCAGCCAGTGACAAAAGAATCCCGTTTAAAAGAGAAATTATCTATGACTTAGGCTTACTGCAGAGTCTAAGTTGTCCACTAATGAGACTCTTTGTGTCGGTTTAACCGATACGCACAAACTGAAACAATTCCAGAACCTAAAGTAAATATACCTACTAATGAAAATCCATTCAGTCGCATTAATATTAATTAGTAGGTAAGATTAAGAAAAGCAATAATAATAAAGTTCTGCATTTATGACATCAGTAGGATATTTAATTGTTCATCTCAAGCACTTTCATTCAAGTTTTATTCCTACAACATAAACCAATATTACACGTGCAAAATAGCTGCAGTAATAGGGCTGATGCATATAAATATTCTTAAAAAACTAACTTTGTGACTCAGTCATTCATACTGTGTAACCAGAAATTAATATTGTAAACTCATTTTGCTCATTCTCTTGCTAAATTTTCCTAAATTTTAAAGTTACAAATAAGAATTTAACACAGTAAATAGATTTTTAAACTTATGTATTGAGAACGGATCGTCTTGAAACTGGCGATGTGGCTACGCGGTTTTGATATTCCGATAATAGGCAGTCATTCGCCAATCAGCGCTTGTTTGCTCCATTTCTAATTAAATTCCATCAGCGAGGCCGATCGGCCGCCATCATAACATGCAGTCGAGAATACATATTGCGCGAAAGTAAAGCTTGATGTTTTGAATACATAAAAATACTATTTTATACACTCTACGATGCAAGAAAATACTTTAAATATTTCATGAGCTTTGAAGGCACAAATTTTAGAAAATGTCTTCTGCTCTGTTCATGTTTCGTGTAGATTTGCGCATACCTACCACATCATTATAATGTTTTGCAGTACAAACTAAATGACTTAATACTGAATTGGTATGCACAAAGAGGGTACTGCAGTTTTTTTTATTCACAGCTGATTGAGCAAGATTGGCTAACCTCCTAGTTAGTTATCAAAGCAGAGTTAGCTAACTGTTTAAGGAAAAGTTGATTGCGCTGAGACTACGGAATATTTACATTTTAAAATTACTTTGCAATACATGGAAATATAATGTAATAGATAGGCCAGAGGCGTTCATGCAATTTTCTCATTACCGTAATGATTTAACTAAAAGAACAAACATAATTTTACGCATCTCGTCGGAGAAAATGCAAATAAGTAGTGTCTGTTTGTCATATTATACTTGTGTTTACACCTCATTATCTTCAAGTGTGAGCTAATGAGGGATTAACTCGCATCGTAAAGCAGGAAGTTATTAGCATCACGAGACAGTAGTAATTCTTGATAATTATTAATTTTTCGTTTTTTAATTTTATCTCGACGATAACGCATTATTTGTTGCGTTATCTTGTTGAATTAATAAAACATTGAATTTATTAATTAACTAGCTTTTCCGCGTGGTTTCACCCGCGTTCCCGAGGGAACTTGTGTTTTCCCAGGATAAAAAGTAGCCTATAGCCTTCCTCGATAAATAGGCTATCCAACACTGAAAGAATTTTTCAAATGGAACCAGCAGTTATTGAGATTAGCGCGTTTAAACAAACAAACAAACTCTTCATCTTTATAATATTAGTATAGATTATTACTTAATGTGTGTTAAAGTTTGAATGTAGATAGGTATAAGAAGATAGTTTTATGAGAAATGCAAAACAAGAAGGAGCCTGGGGCGGCGACGGCGATGCCGTAGGCGTAAAATTCAAATCGGCTGCGTTTCACCGCAAGACAATGCGGCCGAAGTGTTGCGCGTCTTGTAAACAGCGCGGACGTGGTTTGTTGTTCTACTTTTTTGGGTAAACGGTTGTCCGTAAACGGCATTGCATAGGCCGCCGCAGAAATACCGCAGCAGGCGGTACAATGCCTCGTACGGCGCCGCCGCCCGTACATGGGAGTCGCGGGCGTGAATGCGCCGATTCTCACTTGTTCGATATTTCCCAAGCGTGTAGGTACCGAACCGACATCCATTTTAGTTTACTTAAAAATCACACACTTAGATTGTAGAAACTCGGTGAACGTGCATAAATCTGCGTTGGTGGACAATATTTTTGTTAATAAATAATAATAATAATATTATTTTTTTTTATTTTATTACAAAATACAAAAATTAAACAACTAAGCGAGCAAAATGAAAAATAAATAATCAAGTACATAAATAGTCATTAAAATAAATTATTTACCATCAATTCATCAAATAAATTTGTCTAGCATTAGGGTTTATGAGAGATGACACCCAGTGTTCCTGTAGAGGACTGTCAAATCTGCCAGCCAGAACTTTAACAATCTTGTTAGAGCTACCCAGCATTCTGTGTTTGATAAATGCTATTTTGATATCGTGTCAAAGTCAAAGTTTACGTCATACCGCATTAACTTTACCACTTCAGCTCCTATAGTCACAATCTAATAGGCCCGTTTTGACAGCCCATATGCATCCACGTGACAAATATAGCTAGACCAAATTATACCTACTTATGTAAGAACGGAGGGCGTTAAAAGATTCACATCGAGAATCGAGAGTCATCCGGTAGAAACCATTGAGGCAAAATCATATTTTATGGAAATGGATGTTGAATCGAAACCAATGCTCATTGCATTCTTACAGAGCGACAGTTATGCGGGCGTGTGTGCGGACACAAACACCGAACCAATGGCAGTGCGGTGTGCCTATCAACAACAATAAGACCGCGCCTTATGCCATAAACATTCTTTGCCACAATCATTACGAATATAACCTATAAATTAGCAGAGCCGACTGCGAACAAGCTGCTCGCCGTTGCGGGAATTCGCAATGAGGGTCAGGCCTGAGTTGCACCGAACGCTGTTAGCCTCAATGGAATAGCTGCACGCCCACCCGTCGACTGACGCCGCGCCGTCGTCGTCGTCGCCACCGCTCGCGCCCGCGTTGTCGTTCACAGAGCCCGCGCCGCGACATTGCGCCAAGCACTGCGAGCGCGAGGCGGCATCGTTCGAGTTGCCGACATGTCGCTCGTCAACATCGCCCCTGCGCTGTGCCAATTAGACTTTGAGCTGTTTTTCTCTTCGTGCACTGTCATATTTAAACTGTGGCTGAATTTATGCATTACATATTAAAATTGTTTCTATTGCAGCTATTGTTCAATGGTCGATTCAAAGTTCATAACATTTATGCGAGTGGATACGTATTACCTATGATTTTAATAGCATATTAAACAGATTTATTGTCATATTCATGATCGCATTGGATGTTTTTGCAAGTATCTGCGAGTTAAATGTAGAGTAGGCATGCAGGTGGATTAGGTAGATATTAGGACTCTGTTAGGTAGATATAGTTACAGTAGTTACATTACTACAAGTAGCCATACACTGTATCAGTCAGTTCTTACACATTTAACACTTCATTCATGCCTTGCTAGATACTGAATTCATTTATGTAATTCCAGATAAGAAAATTGCACACAGTAAAACAATGGCACATGATAGATATCATATGTTATCTATGAGCTTGTGTGACCAGCATGTAGGTTAATGGTTAATTAGGTCGAGCACTTAAGGTAGAGATTGAGGTTTTCTATAGATCATTATTTGATTATTTTATACCGAAGAGATAAGTTGTTGTACGGATATAATAAGTGGGTGATTCATATTTGAAAACTACGAGGTCTACGATATGTTTAAAAATGATATAGTACCTATAAACATTCAAGCATAGTTACAGCAGCTGGTGACAGGTATGTGTTTTAGATCTCGAGGTGACAGGGACGACAGTGAAGAAGAGTGCGCGTGTCGTGGTGTGGTTACGTCACCATACGCGCCGTCACTTTTTCAGAATAGTCGCGCCAAGCGATGGCTGAAAATCACATTTCTTTTTCGGTGTAGCCGAGGTCAAGGTGCCGTCCGATGCATTTAAACTTTATTTTTAATTCGATTAATTTTCTAAAAGTGGATACAAATAAGTAGTTACAGATATATATATATTTTTTTTTTTTCAGACAAAATATAAAACGCAATCTTGAGTTTTTTTTCCTACTTACTTCTAACCTACATCGGTCGGACTCATGCCAACTAAATCTTAATTCCCGTTTGTCATTTCACTTCTGGAGTAATGAAATTATTTCATTTGATGTCTCCAGGATTCTTTAACGAATACTACATAAGTGGTTTCTTCATATTTCATACAACACTGACGGAGCTACTATATCTTGTCAGTTGACTTAGGTATTGATTTGTTCCTTAGTAAGTGAAACCGTCGAGTTTCACCACTTCGGCGCCGGAACAATGCAATGTTCGGATTTACTTCACTACACTGTCAATGTAGTGCGAGTTATTGGCGATAGTGAATGCTAGCAGCAGATATCAAACTTAATGGTCTTTGATAGTCTACATAGATGATTTATCGATTTTGAGAAAAAAAAATCAAAACTTATATGATACTAGCTACATACATCATTGTGGGCGTGCGCACAAAAACTCAGTAAAATTTTAGTTTAATTATATTAGGTTTGCAAATTTATCTCCCTCGGTAGTCGATAATATTGTTAGCACTTCGCTTCTGTTCGCGGTCGTCTCCGCGGCGCCTGATTACATCATTCGATTGGAAAACTCGCCGCGTTCGGAAAGGCCTAAAGACATAGGGCACGACTAGACTCGAAATTAAGCCGCCACGGATCTAGTCCCGTCACGTCCACATTCAAGGTTGCTTTCAAAAGATTAAATTACGCTAAACGACATTAATGAGAAGTGTTTGGTCAGACGCAACTGCATGACACTCGGCGCTTTAGTCCCGTGTGCTTTATGCGTGGACATGAATTTTAATATTCATACGGATAGCCAGGTCAAGTCAAAGGTGCTAAAGTTCTACTGGCGCTGCCAGATATTTCAGGATTGTTTTATGTTCAATGATTTGCGATTGTATCGGTACATATGCGAAGTAGAGCACAATCAATTGAGAATTAATTTATATTAATCTTGAAACAATTAGAGTGATGTGTCTATTAATAAAAAAATAACTTTGCCTGAAACTTTTATGTAGTTCCTACTCTATGAGAATAAAACAGCTTTTACTAAAGTTTATCTTTACATCAGGAAATTCTAAACAATAATTATTTCTAAGTGATTCTTTGTGTACAATGTGGGTAGTATTTGCAGCTGTAGTATAATAAAATAAGAATAATAATATGTAATAAGAATGTCATGATAAATTTCGATGTGATGGGGATACCATAATGATGAACATTAAACAACATAGTCGCAATTTTTTGTTATATTTGATCTCTGAATTAGCTATCACAAAATGTATAGATTGTCGTTAATGCATACAGCATTTTATTACAAAACTATCTTCCGTCCGCGGTTTCATTCGGTTAGGATTAGGATTAGTTAGGAAGGATAATGTAATTCCTTAAAAAACATATCAACATCTTAACGTGTCAAGATCTAGAAGATATCTATCTGTCCCAGATAAAACAACGACCCATATTCGGAACTATCCTCAGATACAAAATACAAATTTCAATAAATTCAGTCATTACAATTTATAAAATACGATTCCCCATGGCTAGAAACTATTTCAAATGTAAACGATAAAGGTATTTCCATTGAAGAATAATAATTTAGAAGTTATTGATTGATTAGCAACATAAATGCATAATACTCTATCACGTAAATACTTTCATGCTCGTTGAATCATCTCTTCTTCGTTATACTATTTGTTGTATTTGCAAATATCCTAGAGCCACTCATCGCAACATTGGCGCCATTTGCAAATAAATTTAGGACTGTCTCAGACATGTAATGAATTTACGGAGTGAATTATGAATAGTGGCGCCGAAGCGTGCCAGATCACAATCTGACTTCGGATATAGCTAGATGTAAATAGGTCCGCTCATCGCACTGTTTATATACGTATATGCATAGTGAATCTAATAAACTGCTTGTTTATCATGTCATTCCCCTACTTGGTAACCAATAATCAGATAGCGCAGTTTATTGGATTCGCTTGCAGGATGCTATAGGTATTATCATTTAGACGTAAAATATGCTGCTGTAGATATATAACACTATATAATATTTAACATTCCGACACTTAAATCTTAAGCCGGTGATTCACGTAAGTATTAATTTCGCCAGTTTGTGGGAGTTGGGTTGGGAACTAATATTTCATAGAAGTTATTTATGAATTTAGTCTGTAATTTTTCTTTTATTGATTGTTTTATTTTAGAGATTCATTTTTAAATATCTTGGCATAGGTCGCATTAATTTATCATATAGTTGTGGTTTAATAATTTTATCACACGTAGGTATGTGTAGGTACTTATATTATTTCTCATTGCTAAATTGAAGCTATATTATAAATATTGATCAAACAGATATTGGTCCCTAGTAGGTAAATAGGAAAGTGAAAGTTTAATGGAACCCATTGCAAATTATTTTTATCTTATCCACTTATGAATGTAAAATAGGTACCTATAGTATTTCTAG
The DNA here is from genome assembly GCA_951216915.1 of Tetheella fluctuosa. Taxonomy (NCBI): domain Eukaryota; kingdom Metazoa; phylum Arthropoda; class Insecta; order Lepidoptera; family Drepanidae; genus Tetheella; species Tetheella fluctuosa. The sequence goes on along the minus strand of OX578227.1, from coordinate 6,844,910 downwards.
TTGCGGAAATTCAATAAATCTAATACGCAACCGAGATTCATTAGGGTTTACGAGCATTTAACGAGCGCACATCGACAAATCGGGCACCAATCAAACTGTCGCGTGAAATGTCAGTGCTCTCTCTATTTCTGAATATAGCAGACCCAACAAGAAAGCTATGCAAAACGCAAATTCTACCGTCGCCGTCTAGACGCCCGCGCCCGCGCCAGTCCTGTTACGATTGAATAACATTTGATCCAATCAACCCAAATGGAGGGGTCGGGGAGGTCTTGCGAACGGTTCGCGGGCCCACCCGCCTGCCGGAGTACCGCACACGTCCCTCACCCCGATCAATTAATCCTGTCTTGTACGGAGAAAGTATTTAAAATCAGGAAAACAATAATTTGAGCGTCTTACTTCGTTATCCACTTCCTGAATAGACATACGGGACGTTTGCATATTAATTTCCCCCAGGAGCCACCAGCGTTGCCGGTTTTAACCGTTGCGTATATATTATGTTAATGTCTGAGAAATCTACTGAAAACAAACTTACTAACTTTTATTGGAAAGTAACCATACCAGAATAATGTACGAATTTGTGTAAGTTGGCATTGTGAATACGATATCTATTGATGTATCTTTATTTTTGTTTTAGCACCAGATATCGTCCAAGAAGACAGCCCAGTTGTTATTACAACCGAAGATGATGATCACAACATGAAATGTAAGGATTTAGATGGACCCTAATATGTTGCTAGTTGATATAACTTAAATATTTACGGGTGATCAAGAACAATACTTTTATTGTTTGGCAGATTTCGCTTCATTCCTGACTGGTCGATCTCCACTGTGCGTTAGACGAGATGATATGTCAGGTGTACCGGTGGCTCCTGGAGTGGCAACAGCACGTTTCACTTTTCGAAAACGCCATCTGTACTGGTCCGTTCTATTGAGCCCTTCGATAGTGGTACAGCCTCGAGCACTCGCCTTTTTAGATCGAATTGGACGAGTGCTACTTGAACAACCTCTTAAGAAGATACCTGGCATTCATGCTACTTACGAGGAAAAAACTGATAAGGTAATATATACGCATAATGTGATATCGTAGACGTGATGATATATTATATTTGTAATTCAGCTTGTATAAATTACTTATTGTCTGTACAGTTATGTGGTGTCTGGCGTAGAGTACCTCGCCAGTACAAGACATTATTGAGAGATGGTGAATTACACGTTGCCCTGCTATGGGGCGATGAACGTAACAATTCCATCGATAGCGCTCTGAGTGGCCGAATCGACAGGTAGGTACGGAATTTACAATAAAACTTTTTTACGAGACTCGTCTCGATTAGGTCTTTGATATAATTCAACATTTTCAAATTTTGGCTCGGATGAATCTGACATCACCAACGTGACTAGCACAATAATAAATTATTGATGGAGGCATGTTTCCTGAAGTTGTACGTTTTTACGATAGGATGTATGAATATACTATTAATAGTAATATAATAAAATATAATACTAAAGATTATTAGGCTAATAAAGGTGACTTTTTAACCCAAAAAACATAATATGCAACGGGAACGCGGTCAAAACCGTGGGGTGAAAGCTAGTAAGGGATAAAAACGTGACCCTGTGACTGTTCTGTGCTTTATGCAACACATCGACTAAGATCAAAGCGAAGCGATATAGTAGGTTATACGATACGTTTGAAATAATCGGTACTTGGAAACTGTGAGTAGTGGTATTGTTCGATGCAGATTGTATTTAAACTAACCGTGTGATTAATAACGGAAATCCTTCATTGGAAATAGTTCTAGGAAAAATTCAATGTTTTTTAACATATCACGGTAATAATAGCAGAGGAAACTTGATTTATTAACGATTTTACAAACCCATGGCCATATTATTGTGAATATCTTTTAAATTCTTGTGTTAAAATTGTTATTACTTGGCAATATTCGAAATATTTCCACATTCTTCGAATAAATTAGTTCATGAACACTAAAATTATATTACAGATATCCCGCACTATCCTCAGAAATGTTTACAACGCTCTTGGAGCCTGAGCATCCACCACCATCGTTTGGTCAAGGAGCGTGTCGCGATTATCGTGCAATGGATCACGAAGACGGCTGGTGGGGGGGTACAGCAGTCATTACGGGAGTGGCTGGAGCTACACCCAGTCTGTACTTAGCCCTTGTTTTCAACGGAGTCTTCCCGAAAACAGCGGTATCATCACTTTTAGTTAGAGTGGTGCTGACGCTACCCGAAAAGAATCAAACTATTATTGATCAGGTAATTGGGGATTTTTTCAGATCTCGATGTTTATTTTGAGATTTGATTGATTTTATTTATCTTTGTGTTTTTTAATTATTCAGGTACAAAAAATCAGTAAACCACATTATGACTTCAATGTTCTGGAGGTTTCCACTCCAGTATCAGCTGCAGAATTGAGGTCTTTGGCACGCGGTCGCTTACTTTTGACCGTTGAAGCCGTTGGTACTCCAGAAAGACGTATAGTGGGTAGTGTCAGACAAAAAGCTGCATGTGAACTATACCACTCACCGCTAATAGCTGAAAGAGCTCCGGCTTCCCCATCGCCTGAAGGACTTGCCTTGCTATACATCGATAAAGAAGGATCGCTCGTCTATGACATACAGGTATAATCATTTTAAAATATAGCAACAGATTTAGCAAAGCACAATAAAGTTATATATGAATATCATCACCTTGGTAATCTGTTATAACTTTTAAATATGAAGAATACAAAACCTATACAAAATTAACAATGTGACACAAAATTTATAGATGGACAATTTGGGTATTGCTGATCCGAAGATAACTTTAGTGGAAGAGCAAGGCAAACGACACTCTCAGGTGGAGATACTGGATACGAGAATTGGTGTACTAGCAAGACCTAGTGCGCGTATCTTCCAGCCTTTATATGAAGACCTTCTTGCTGTACATATCGGAGCTGATACAGGTAAGATCCTGGATACCAATATAACTTCGGGGATAAACTAGATTCATAATATCATAAAATAATTTCAAAATTTTAAAATACTCATGTCATGTAAACTTGTTCACGCACGACACTTCAGTTATGTACGTATCTAAATAATTTATTGGTAAAAAATGTACGGCATTCCTACATCTAATGGATGACGATGAAAAATGATTTTGTCTGGGAATTTTATGAGCAAAAATATTTGTTTTTTTTTTGTATGATACTTATATTCTATCTTTGTTATGTTAATTAGGTCCACCAATACTACGCGGACGGTTAACATCACACTTGCTGCCTGATGCAGCGGGTTCAGGTCCTGCTCTACTGAGGCGCACCAGTCAAATCCGACTTCCGGCAACAATGGCCGGTCTTGCATGGGTCTCAGTTGATTCATTGTGCGGCTTCTATTACGAGGTAATGACAATTCAAGTCACGTTTTGATTTAACATTTGCTTTAGACAAGCTGGGATTTATAGTTTTAATTAAAGCTCAGTTTATAGTTAGCAATTTTGATTTGCAATCGATAAGACTTATGAGCGTTCGTCACGACCACGACCTAATTGTTAGTGCTTTTCCATTAACGTCTACCCAATATTACCCAATGAATAATGTACAACCTTACAAATTAATATTGCATTATTGTTTCCTAAACTTTCCTTGAATATATTTAAAATCCTTACAGACAACAGTGACAGGTAGCAACGCTCGGTCCTGGTCATCATGGTGGCTGGAAACCCACGCCGGTGGGGAAGGCGGTGCACGAGAACTTAGTGGCGAAGAGGGATGGGTTCTAGAGCCCACATCTTCGGAGCTGGTAGCGCTACACGTTGGTGCTGCCTACCTTGAGTTGCGATCCAACGATAACGTCACAGTGCTCTTGCGCACGCGAGTACCACAGGTACATTATATAAAATAACTTTAATTTAGAATCAGTAATCATTGGGGATGTTCAGCAGAGAATATATTTATGATGATGATAAATAATAGAAATGGTATTAGGTACTGGAGCATCATTTGAATATTATCGTTGTATTGCTTGCTCCGGTTCAATTTCATCGATTGACGAGATGGATTGAGTTGACTTTAAAATTGACATGATGTGTCATTAAATAGAATTGTTTAATTAATTTAAGATGTAAGTAATGAATATTATTCTAAATCTTATGATTGTTTTTGCTGCTAAGACTTGGGAAATAGCATGGTAAGTTGTAACTGTAGCTAACAACTTATACTTATAAGTCCCTACTACTGGGACACGACCCTTCCCTGATGAAGAGGAAGATTTAGATCATAGGCCACTTGAGCCCAGTGTATATTGGCAGATTCCATATGCTTCTCGCGTTACCAAAAAGCCAGTGGTGAAGATAAAAATTCAACTTGACTTTGGCGGAATCATGCTACAAGTAGCTCGTGTAGTTTATTTGTATGTACCCAACCCAATTAATGAAAAAGATATAGTTCAGACTATTTCCAGACAAAAATGTCATACTTTTTTTAAATTGACAACTAAAGGCTGATTGCATTATGATTTCAGATAAGTGTGCCATCATCATGTTTACCAGCAACACAAGGCACTGTCGATAATGAGTTGAGCGCCAAATTTACTCCTGGACCTATGGAGGATCAGCTCTCAGACTACGCCCTCTTCAGAATGAACGCCGGGTATTGCACGCAGAATGATAAATACTATAAAATCGGCGAGATTTGGACAGATACTGAGGTAATAATATTTAATTAAAGTAAAAAATACAAACTATGATATATAGAAAACATCCTCAAAGCCCTCGCTGCTGTCGATAGGCAAGGTTCCCAACAGGCTGGCAGCGTTCCCTTTTTGGATGGCCAAGCTTATGCGTTGGCGGAAAAAGCTCCCGAAGCCTCGATGAGCTTGGATGATAAAATCCGAGCAAATCGGCTAGCCTCGAACCCCCATGGACCCATGGTTTCAACTGCGAATGGCATGAACGAAAAATTAGAACCAAGACAAGCGTATTTTTTAAATTTGGATTTTTCAGTTTTTTTTTTAATTATATTGCTTTGCTTGGAAATTTAACTGCTGAAGATTTTTTTTTATTTTATTTTTTATTTTATATACAAACCGTTATAATACAAAACTAAAACATGAACATATTACATAAATAAACCTGGATATCTCTTAATTAATTAACAGTGAGCTAAATATGTAGTTATTACAACACCTACACAGAACAAATTATCACATTTTGTCACTCATCATTTTGTTTATTTTCTTTTTATATTTTCAGTGAGACTAGATAAATAATTTAATGTAATAAATCTGAGTTGGTTTTGAAAAGAGTAATTGCTGAGTTTCTTGCCGGCTCTTCTCAGTAAAAGCAACCTTCCGAACCGAGCGTTAGAGTCAGACTATTCATAAGTGCTTGTGAAGGCCTATTTGAATAAAAAATATTTTATAAAAATATAAGTATTATTAGTATTATTTTTATAGTATTACATATTATTATATTATACGTTAGCTTTAATCTATCTCTACTTGACTGGTAACGTGGTATTTTTCAGACTTGTTCAAAATGCTGGTGCGTTCTCGGCATACCTCGTTGTGAACCTGTGCAGTGTCCATCGGTTAACTGCCTTGTACCAACAATTCAACCACCTGGACAATGCTGCCCAATCTGTACAAGTAAGTATTTATATGTAGCCAGCTAGTGTATTAACATTATTTATGGCGCTTGTGAGAAGTGTACTGGGATACACTGCCCTGTAGTATGGTCCCCCTTCTATCATACTCACATCACATTGATAGAATAGAAGCAGTTCAAAGACGCTTTCTTCGACACCTAAGCTCTAAATTCGGATTGAGATGTACACTATGTAGTAGTACGATGCTAGACTCAAGCACTTTAAGTTGCTCACTCTACAATCCAGGCGTAAGATTTATGAGTATTCCACACTACATAATATAATGAACGCTAAATGGGACACAAGTGAATTGTTAAGCCAGTTTTCTTTGAAAATAGGCAGCAAACAAACGCAAACACTTTTCTCTCTGCACTCATGTATACCAACAATATATGTCATAATGATCCCATGAATGTGCAGGGTTCATTATAAGGACTTTCTTCCAGAGCCATTCCACATACATATAGAAATGCATGGAATTTATTATCTTATAAGTATTATATTAAGTTATACAATATTATTTTGGTTTGTTTAATTGTATATATAAATATTATAAATTGAATGCTATCATCGGAGTACAAATTTATCAGTACCTAGTTTAAGAATATTATTCCTATGTACATAATATAATTGTATTATGTAATTTGTATTCTGTTGCTGTATCTTATTAAATAATAATATTAAATATGTATACCTACCATGTTTAGAGCATTGAACTAACATTAATGTTATTTAATAGACATATTATAGGTATATGAATATTTATTTATTGTTTTAAAAATATGTAATGTGCCTTCTAGATTCAACAACTGCAGTATGGTCAGAGAATGGCAGCTGCGTATTGGCTGGTCAGAACTATGCACCAGGTTCATCATGGCATCCCTACTTGGTTCCTGGAGGCTATGACACGTGTGCCATTTGCACGTGTAATTTCGCTAGCAGACAGATTCAGTGCCCTCGAGTACGATGTCCACCGCTTCGCTGTAGCGAAAAGGAAGCTATTAGGCCAGATAAGAAAGCTTGTTGCAGAGTTTGCCCAGAGGTGAGGATTTGTTTTCACCTGCAGTGCTTTTACTCCACTCTCGAAGTACCCAATCATTAAAATGATCGACCAACCCTGAAATCGCAAAAAACTATAAACTTTTCATACATTCGATTAAGGTCGATATTTTGTATGAACAGTTTGAATTCATCATTCATCATCTCATTCATATGAAAACCAGATAACTGATATACTACCTTACCTTATTTATTACATGTTTATTTATTTTACATATTATAATAGGTATATTCTACTACTTTTTTTTACTAAATCTATACTTAAATAGATAATTACACTCAGACTCAGGACAAACAGACATGTTCATGCACACAAATGTCTGTCCTGGGTGAGAATCGAACCCACAATCTGTAGCGTCATAGAAACGGTATCTTATAATACCTATTAACCACGCAAACCGGATGACTCAAAAACCTCAGAATTAATATTAAATATTCTGAAAGTCATTACTTTTTATTGAAAACTAAATATCTTATTGGTTATTGTTTGGTCCAGGTGAAGGTCAAAAAACCTGATGAAGAGACACCCAAAGACCAGGCGGCGCCGCGCACTGCTGAAGAGATTCTTGCTGAAGGCGGATGCAAGTTCCCTGACGGACCACTACCCAACGGCAAGGAGGTTCATCCCTCAATACATTCACATGGAGAACAGAGATGCGTAACTTGTCGGTGCAAGGTGAGTTACCTAATATTCTATGTAAGTTTTTACAAAGTGAGTCAAAATCATTAAGAATTTTTGGAATGAATAATTATAGAATAATATAATAGAATAGAACTCTTGCCTTTGAGTTTACATATTTGGATATTCAATTATGTTGGTTCCTATGTGAAAAGGAAGAACCATAAAGAAAAATATTTTTCCAGGACGGTGAGGTGACGTGTGTCCGCAAGCGGTGCGGGCGGTCAGCGTGCACGCGGCGACGGCGGTTGGACGCGTGTTGCACGTGCACGCGGCACCGGCGGCAGCGCGCGCCTCGCACCGAGCGCCCGCCCCCACCGTTGCCGAGCTGAGCGCGCCGCCTGACCCCGTCGGTGCGCGACACGTCGCCGGACACAGTATTACTGCGCCCGACCACCCCGTCTTCACCCCAGACTGCTCGTAGGCTAAGTGAAAGAGCGCTTCGCTCGATAGACTGACATATTTTAATGTACTCGTGCGATTCGAATGTGTCTCTAGTTTCAAACTACGTCGTCGGTGACGAGCTGCAACTGGATCGATTATCCGTTAGCTGTCGGCGCAACCTAAACGAATGACGATTAACTGCCTGCCGTGTATGACATGGCAAAGCTTTTAATTTGCATCTAACATATAATTTCTTTTGTTAATGTCGAATTTGTTCAACCAAGTAAGATTTTCTTTAATGAATGCTATTCAACTGAGTATTTATTGTAAACATCAACAAGTCACCGAAATAAAACTTTGCTTACGTTTAGGTCATGGGTCTGACCGATCATAAGGTTTGCGGCAGTGCGACATCATCTCTTAGATTACGATGCCTTAGTTAGAGGTAGGACGGTCGGCCGCGCGACTTATCGGAATCGATAAACGACGAACGGTAGATTTACTGTATATTAATAAACGGCGTTGAATATTTACTTACCCACCGGTATTTTAATTGGTATTATGAGATATCCCGAAATTTTTTATAGGTGCATACATCCGATACTGATTCGTGTAGTATTTATTAGTCGTAGAGCTCGATCGCTCGGGAATAGATCGAGAGAGGTGCGAGCGCGGTCGATATATTAAGATGTGCCATATTTTTTTAAATGTAAATATAAATTATAATACTTACTACTTATGTGCATATTTATTTACGTTTCTTTTGTAAGTATATGATATGAGATAGTCGCACGTACTATAGGTAATCGTGAACAAACCATCACAAACATTTTATTGTATTGTTTTGGTCGCCTTGTTTGTGCATTTGCTTTTAGTTTTGTGTATCTTTACTAAGTACCACCCGATAGAATCGTTAAAGTTTTACCTGCATTATTTTATATTATCTAGCATTAGTTCACCAACCTGTGTCGAAGAAGGAAATTTTTAAAATACGTTTCATTTAGTTTTAATTATAAATAGACTACAGAATGAGTTTACTTTAAGGTGAAATACCTACCTTTTATTTATTTTACATGTAGCTTGATTCAAAATTCATTCAAACTAACTTTTGTATTAGTTAAGTACCTATGTGACAATACGATTGTCGTCAAAAATGTGTAAATAGTAATATTTCGTTTTGAGTTTAACTTTATACCTATACCTACACAGATGTAACGGATTGTACCGATATAAAACAATATAATAGGTAAGAGTAGTTTACGAAAATTTCGAGACTAGTTTTGTTTAATTTTGGTTAACGATTTAGTTACGTAATTAAGGAAGCTAGTCCAAATGTTTGATGTGATGGAAATGAATGCCATGTAGCTAGCAATACGTCTGTTTTGAATACTGATAGGTATGGGAATTTATTAATATTATAAGTTACGCTCTTAAAGGATGACATCGCCATTGAGTGCAAATACGTCGGTGTCTAGTTGGTGCAGTATAATAATCATGTTTTATGTAGAAACATACCTACGTTTATAAAAATTTGAGTACTTCTAAAAGCGCCGATTTTATGTGGAGTGAAGGTTGAACCTATTATTGTTCTATTTACTTACAAAAATATGATAGCGACACGAATTTCTATTGATAAGATAATTTTCAAGATTTACAAAAAATCAATGATATCGTTCAAATAAGATTACGCGTTTCGTTGTGGGTTCTAGTCTATCAGATTGTGAAGAGAATGTATTATAGTGTTATATTGGCTATAATTTGCTTTATGTTTTTTGACATAACGAGAAAATCAATCGAATGCGCAAGAGTTATATTGGTTTAAATATATTTTTTGTATAATCTAACAATAGAAAAGTAGTCACCTATGGCTTGCAAATAACATAACTAATGGCCATGAAGATATTATCAAATCGCTTATTGCATTGTGTTTCAATTTATTAAATCATGTAGCATTAAACGCGCTATCCTATAACCAGTGTAATTGTAACGGGATGATTATCACATTTTAAATGTATTATTCCTAAGACATATCAATAGTCTTGATTATATTGTTCGTGTAAATCAATATTATTTTGGTCGTCTAGGTAAGTGCATTCAGTCAATAGTTTGTAAACCGTCATACAATAATATTATAAATGAAATAAATGACATGTGAACACACGCCAACTTTTAATTTTTCCATAGAAAATGCGCAAAATTATTAAAACGAAACTGTCTATCCTAAATAAAATTCATGGTTAATGGTTAAAATACAGTACATTCCTTGGCTGTTTTCTCATGATAGGATGTAATCTTTCAAAGTAGGCTTTATAGGTACTTCATGTTCTATGTTATGTAATAGGTACTTCATGGCACAGGTATAATTTCTTTTTTGTCAATACGAGAAATAAATAAAATATAAAATAGGTATTGAATGAAAATAATGAAATATGGATATAAAATGCGAATGCAATATTTCTTAACAGCCGTCTTTAATATGTCATGTCTATATCCATACCCATATCTATATACCAGGGCACTCAGAAAGTTTTGAGAAAAAAGTTTTTATGTATGTGACACTGGCCAGTTATAATTTATTTGGAAAACACGATTATTTATAAGTAAAAATACAAACATTCCAATTACAAACATTCCTCCACATTTTTAAGAGCTAATTTGAACTATCGTGTCTCATTGAAAAATAGATCTGCGTCAGGAACACTTTCGCGCGATGATTTTTTATGATTTCAAATGTCGTCTTAAACCGGACGAATCGTAGGATAGACTTCAAATGTCATTTATTGATGAAAGCCCTTCTAAAGCAACCGTATACCACTGGTATAACGAATTTCATCGCGGTCGACTAACTTTGAGGGATGAAAAACGAAGTGGTCGCCCTTCGACAGCTGTTACGGAAGGAAACGTGCTAGCAGTGAAAAAATTAATTCAAGAGAATAGGCGAATTACGTATGAATAGCTTCAGCACATGCTGCAAATTGGATCGGAAAGCGTTCACGAAATTCTACATGAGCATCTTCGCGTGAGGAGGATAGTTTCACGCTGGGTGCCGCATGCGCTAATAGCGTTCGAAAGGCCATAGAAAAAGTGTCTCGCGGCGGATTGGAAAAAGTGTTTCGAAAATTGGTTTAGACGCATGAAACTTTGTATAGATAGTGGTGAAGAGTTCTTTGAAAAGATTAAATTAAAAAAACTTAACTCATAAAACTTTTTTTTAAGTTTCTCAAAACTTTCTGAGTGCCCCACGTATAGATATACCCATATCTTTCCATAATTTCCTAATGAGTTTATATTCCCAGTGTCAATAATTCCTGCTCTACACTAAAGAGAAGATTTCTTGAGAGCTCGAAGAGTATCAGCCATAGCATCAGCAACTGCATCGGCTATTTGTATCGTGGAGTTGATGCCCATGATGCCAATCCGTAGCGCTTTGCCCACCGTTGGGCCAAGACCAGCGAATATCAGAATATTGTGCCTGAAAATTGTAGGTATATCAGATACAATATTGAGAGCACTGTAATTTTTATTAAAATGGGAACAAGTCCCAACTGTACCCTAATCCTAGATTTACGTTTGACTGCAATATTTACGTTGTACCTAAGTGATGATGTGGCTAGATCGGGGACTCGAGTGCAGCTGCTATACAGTAGGTGCTTGGTGACAGAATTGTAACTTGAGGGTTAGCCAGCCAGGTTACAAAGGTACTTTACCCCCGCGCAAAAAAGGTTGTTGTCAAAAGAGTAAATCCAAGTAATCTGCAATCACTAATCAGTCTGCCAGCCGTGGTTGTTATAGGAATAATGGGTAGATATTATGTATCCAGTAGTGGATGGTTCGTGCTAAATACTTTTGTAAGGTACCTACTTACTTTGCTCTCATATACTTGACAAATTCCATATAATCATAGCCCTTCGGTAGTACAACTGTCGTTACGGTAATGAGTCTGTCTTCTGGTTTAGGTACCAAGAACTGAAAGGACAACTCTTGAAGGCGTTTGTGGAAATGAGCGGTGGTTGCGGCATGGCGGGACCAGGTCGCAGGGAGAGTCTCATTTATGATCTCTTGAATGCAAGCTCGTAGCGCCCAGAGAAGTGGAGGGCACATGGTGTGATGATATCTAAAAAGATAAGATTAAAAAAATTCGAAGAAATAAAATATTATATTATTAAACCAAACTGTGACGAATAACACTTGATTTTTGTACAATAGTTTGATATAACTTGAAAGTATTCATTAAACGACATCTAATGTAATAGACTACTTTTATCCAGAGCGCGTGAGTGAAATTGTTGGTAGAAACTAGTAGGACTTAGGAAATATAGAGTTATTAGCGTAGAGTTTTTTTCTTAAAATTTTTACATGTATACCTACTTACGACTCTGATCAATTAAATTATAGTACCTACCTACGTAGCTCTTCGTAACCCATATTATTAGTCTGGACAGAAATACAGCAGCTATTACATTGATATTGATCGATCGATTGATCTCTTGTACGGATTTTCACAATTTCAATGTTGCATTCATACGTATAGAAATATTTTCATAGAAACGAACACGCCTATTATGATTATTCTATTTTGTTAATACCTACCAGTTTTTCATAACATCACATAAAACAGGACTTTTATCAAATATGATCTACTCACTTTCTTGTGTTTCCATAGCAATTCCATTGTTGCGCTAGTAATTTTATGTCGTAATAGAATGGTGGTTCGTGTTTACGTTTATTTATTTTCTCCCTGTAAAAATAAACACTTAGTTCTTATATATAACTAATTAATAATAATAATTTAATATCTTTACTATCTATAGATCTATAGCAATAAAGTCTTAACTTTTACCTCACTATAGAATCAAGGGAGGTTTATGAATAAGAAAAAGTAAAAAAGCTTACTCAGCACGTGAGCTAAATGCCACAGGAGATATCCCCGCTGGTCCACTGAGGGCTTTCTGAAGAGAGGAGTAAACTCCGTCCACAGCCCACTCATCCATGAAGAATGGGACAGCGACCAGGGATACCACAGTATCTACTATTAGTAATGCTCCATATCTGAAAATAATAGAGCTAATGTTTCATTTTGGTAATTTTAGCATAGGTACCTAATTTTCGTAGATATTATATATAAAAAATAAAAAATTGGCCTCCGGGAGTGCCGTCAGAAGTGAAACTTTTGTTTTTGAGAGATTGAGAAAAGAAACAAACTGCGTCTCGGTCGTAACGGTGTCGCGAGTCCAGAGGTTTTACCTCATCTAAAAAGAAACTAAACGTCAAACTGCGTCTCATCATAACGGTGTCGCTTCTCATAACGGTGTCGCAAGTCCAGAGGTTTTACCTCATCTAAAAATATGCGTACCGCGCTAAAAGAAGTTTACACTTCAAAAACAGTTGTGATAATAATCATGGTAAGTTCGTATTTAATAGGTATCCACACTGTTGGGTATAAGCCTCAAGACATCGGACCACTTCCAGGTCTTTGCCAGGTCCTAAGTGCTAGTATTTCAAGTGCTAATATTGAGCTACCATATAAATCGAGCAAAGTTAGGAATAATAGATAACCAAATTTAGAGTAGGTATGTAATGTACTTTTCTTCCTTTCGAGAACATGCATAATTTAATAGTTCTCAGTTTAAATTCTTTTACAAATGGATCACACTTATAAAGGTTTCAATTTACAATATAAATTTAAATAATGTAAGTAGTTTGTTTCTATTTTTTTACAGAAACTTTTGCCGCGCTTGGTATTTTCTATACTGCATGCTAATTGTAGACTCCTTCACAGGATGCAATTAAAGAGTTTTCAACTCGAACGTATTCAGAGAGCCCCAGATCCAAGTAAAATGCCAAGTCAGGAGAGAAAGAGATAGCGAATGTAATTAAATTGTTCGCTTTCCGTTTCTTGGTCTCAGTATTCCTTCGGCAATCAAATAGTTTTTCTGCGAAAGTTCGTTGCTTTTTTTTATTCGAGGGAAAAGAAGCGCAGCTGAAACGGTTTAAGCTCGAGCTTGACGTGACGACCTTAGAAAGCATTTTCTCGGGCATCTCATTTACTTCGCCTTAATTAATGGATGAGTAAGAAGTAAAAATGGAAGCCATGTACCTAAATTGCTTCGATATTAATAGCAACATAATAACATATTTGTCTACATTTATATGATAAAAAACCACACCACCATAATAACAATAATGTAACAATTTAGTTAGGTACCCATAAAGTTACCTAACTAAATTTATTTTTGAACAAACAAATAAGTACCTAAATATCACAATATCCTAAGCAAACAAAAGGAATTTATTACTTACTTGTGACAGACTTCCCCAAGTCCCTTAAGATTTTGTACTGAACCCGTAGAAGAGTCACCATGGGTGATGAAAAGAGCAGTCGGTCTTACTTTTTTCAGTGAGGACTCCAACTGTTGTAAGCTAAAGGTTTCATTAAACGGCACTTTCACAACTACCGTTTTGATACCTGTAGAAGACGATTACAAGTTACTGTTAGAAGCTATTATGCCTGTAGCATTTTCTCAATTCTTTATCGTGGCGATGAAAATGTGCGATATAGATATCGGTAGGTATATAATCTACTAGCTGACTTATTTAATATCTTAGCGTCAGACATCAAACGAATTATTCAGCGTATGCAAGGAATAGATATAGTCCATACGGTTATTTTTTTACGACTTCCTTGACATAACCGTGATAGCTCAGTTAATATAAAACACAATGACAGGCTAGTTGGCATGGTTGGTAAGATACCCTATCTATCACGCCACAGGTCGTGGGTTCGATTACCACTCAGGGCAGACATTTGTGTGCACGAAAATATAAGTTTGTCCTGAGTCTGGGTGTAATTATCTATATAAGTATATATTTACAAAAGAATAGTAGTATATGTAGTATATCAGTTATCTGGCTTCCATAGCACAAGCTCTGATTAGTTTGGGGTCAGATGGCCGTATGTGAGGAATGTCCCAGAATAATAATAATATATAATATGTCCCACGGCAGACATTTGTGTGCATGAACGAACATGTCTGTTTGTCCTGACAAATCTTGTAGTCAAAGGAAGAAGGGTCTGTCCTGAGTCTGGATGTAATTATATCTATGACTATATATTTACAAAAGAAAAAAGCTCTGCTTAGTTTGGGGTCAGATGGTCGTGTATGAGGAATGTCCCAGAATGTTTATTTATTTAATGTTTTAATTATGCTTGCCCTCTCTGGGATAGATCTATCTATTAGTAAAAACATCAATAAAATCTTTTCTGCACTTTTTAGGCGGTAGTATGTTACTTTACATCTTATGGAATAGGTAATAGATTTCAATAGACCCTCTGTCTCGTTCGTTAGTGAGGCTTTGAACTAAATTTTTAACGTAAGTTTAGCCGTAAGAAAAAACTTCAGTAAGTACCTAACCTACTTCGTATTATGTATTTAATTTTGTATGTGGTTTGTTTGTTACAAATTACATACATATTTTTCTATGTGCGTACTTTATAATATCAATGTTGTAGTGAAAAATAGATAATCTTTTTTCGTAGATCATGTATACCTACATACCAACGTCTTTTTATTTTTTATTATTTATGACAATTTAAAATTCCTGTAACTATCATAAAACATTATATTAAACTGCTGAAATATTAATGATATAAGACAGTATGTAAAGAAACTATAAAAACTTTTCAGACTAATAAATTATTTCGAAGAATTATTTTCGTCTTGTTTAATCTATGTACCTACTCGATGAAAAACAAAATAAATGAATGAGTAATATATTGTGAGAGTGAGGTTATAAGCTTAGCGATGGAATTGTTAGCATGGCTCCTACATTCGGCTAAGTCTGTCCACCTGTAGGCAACCGTTTCTGGGGTAGGGGTGAGGGTGAGTGATTGTTTAGTAAATTTTGATCCCTCTCAGTATAAGTTCAATTTCATTATACGATAGGTTCTTGAACCAAGTTTCAAACTTAACTTCTTTTAACGTAATAATGAATGAGTGAAGGAAGGTGACGAATCTGCGTGCAAATGTAGTTTTAATAGTCGGCAAAGACAGCTTTGAACGTTCATGTTTTCATAGTTTGAAGATTTTAGAATATGCGGTGCGCGTACATTTAACATTACGTGCTGGTTACTGCTAGCTTCGTCAGGGGTTCTAGTGTGATAACTTATAGGTTTTTGTAGGACCACCTTAATTTAAAATGAGTTGTAGACGCACCGCACCTCCCGTGAAAACTATATGTATGTTAGTTATTATGATATATTTTATTGTTATATATGTTAGTATGTTAATACAGCTCATTTATGCTAGCTTTTGAAATGGGCAGCGTTTTAAATTAAGGTGGTCCAAATAGCAATGTAAACAGTGAGTAATTTCTTAAAGTATGAGGCGATCTACTGACTCACCAAATCTTTTAGCAATATCAAGGGCTCTCTTATCCCATATGCCTCTGCTGGCTATGAGTAACGTCTCATTAGGAGCCACCAAGTTGGTTATCACGGTCTCCATGGCAGAGTGTCCTGATCCACTTATGGCAAGGACCAGCTTGCTACGGGTTTGGAACAGGTACTGAAGGCCGACACGAATATCGTCTACGACCTGAATATTTTATTGTTATTAATGTTTTTGTTGAGGGAGAATTGATGTTTGTTTCAATTTGAATTAGGTATTAATTGGCTTTGTAATAAATTGATTGTTAAAATTGGAAGCCCCATTATAGTAGATGCCTTTATATAGTTTTCAGACGAAGATAGTCATGATTAAGTCCTCATAATTTTAAGCAGCCCCGAAGAGTGCAATTGCTGACATTCGTGTTTTGATTCATATACATATAATAGATACTTACATTGAAATTTTCATCACACAAGGGTGTGAGGATAGGCTTGCTGAGTGCCTTGGCGACTGACGGCCAGATATCACATGGGCCAGGCCCACAGAGCAAAGGTTTGGTGAAGTCTCGATCCAATATCGTCGGTGCCGATACTGATAAACTATACGATGACATAGTGATTGGCTATTTATTTCTGCACAAAAAGATATGCAATTTTGTTATGAAATTAGGCGCAAAATACATTTATATATTTGATACAGACTAATAACTTCTTTATATTTTACTAATATTTTTTTTGTTGTTTAAGAACAACACATGTTTATTTATCATCTCAGCCGCAAAATATCCACTGCTGGACATAGGCCTCCCCTAAGGATCTCCAATAGGACCGGTCTTGAGCGGCCTGCATCCAACGTTTTCAGCCGACCTTTACAAGGTCGTCCGTCCTACTCTGCGCTTGCCGGTCCGTAGTCTCCACTCCAGAACTCTTCTTTCTCTCTCTTTTTTTTTATATGTCCTTATTATAAATTAGATAATGTTATTATTATTCCATAATTTTACTGAAGGCGAAGAGATATACGAATATAGACCATAAAATTTAGAAAAAAAAATACTAACTATGAAAATTTAAAATTGTTTTAGTTGTATCAGTCACTTCTTATCTCATACTACAATATTACAAAATGTCAACTTTATGGTTTCCAGTAATTTATCTTAACATGAACTGGCTTCACTGCCAGCACTTGATAACAAACTTTAATTTTTCCTCTTATTTGCATTTTGATGTTTATTACAGTAATGCTCGCCAAAAACAAGCGAGTGTCGAATGAAATTATCCTGCACTCTGTGACCAATATTTTGAGCAAGTAACCGTGAAGTTTGGTTACCGGAATCGGGTTAATGTTTAGATTTAGTGCTAATAGGGTGGTTGTAAATTTGCTACAATGTTCTGGCGCTATCGGATGGCACATTTGGCAAGTGCGCCTCGCCCGGAGCACACATCGCTTGCCAGCCTCATATTTGTTCCACATGCTATTTATTTGAAGCTTGCCTGCCTGCTATGTTTATATAAAACGCAACCCATATTGTCTCTGATAGCACAGGTTAAATGTGATGCTAGACAGAAGCACATCACCCTCGATAGCAGCGTGACAATTATGCGCGAGATCAGAGGTTATATAAGCTAGAGAGGTGACGAGACGAAGATAAAACGAGCGCAATGTTGTCTCGACAAATAGATTTGATTCCCATCGGACTGTGGCTGCTATCCCAGTTTTCCAGCGGACATGAAGGCGGGGCGAGGACGACTATCTACCGGGAGAGCTGGGAGCTAGCATTGCTTCACGCTTTCAAGCAAGACCTTGCCTAGCCTCCACAGCTGTGTCATCTCTGATCAACTGAATCAATCGTGAAATACAACGTAAAAAACAAGATTATTATTTTATTTGTATAGGTACAAACGATACTTTTTTACACAGATAGAGGCACTCTCACTAAAGATTGTTAAAATACGTTGGGTACTCACATTTCTCAGGCACTTTACTTTTTATTTAAGCTAAAAATAAGTGTATTTTACTTTTGAATACACACGTTCTCTTTCCTCTATAGTAATGAGGGAACTAATATAAATTCTGTTCTGTCATCTGTCAATACTTGATTTTATCTTCATGTTATAATTATCTTGCCTTCGTTTTGTTATGTTTGTATGCAGCGTAACTCGTATCATTTAGTAAATATACTCATTATTTGTGGAATCGTTTACAATACTTTAATTAGAGCTGTAGTATCAAAAAATGTCAAAGAGTCTATGATACATTCTCAACGAATTACTAATCATAAAATTAAAATAATTAAGGACGGAGTGTCTCATTAATTGATTAAATACGGATGACAGTAATTTTTATATTTATATTTGTAGCCATCAATATATTACTTACTTTATATTTGTATTTAATCAACTAGCTGTCCCCTGCGGTTTTACTCGCGTTCCTGAGAATAAAAGTAGCCTACTTTTTTCTCGTGAATCTTCCGATGTTTTAATAGTTATTCTAGTCTTTGCAAGAACGAGTAAATGAGAGAGAATGAATTAAGAGAGTAACCTTTAACAAATAGTATTCTTAATCAAAAGTAATTATATGATAAATCTGAATATTCATATACAAATTATGTACCTACATAATAATAATAAAATAACTAATGCTGTAGTAAAAACGAAATCGTTTGTTGTTATTATCATAGGTAACTAAAATTCAATCAAGTAGTCAAACTTCAAAGCAGCTAAAAGCTATTATATCAGAATAATGTTATATAAGTCCTTAATTAACAAAGCTGTACCTAACCGCCTTACAAAGAAGCTAAGCACATAATAAATTGGCAGCGAGGTGTGGTCGACCCTTAATGCTAGCAACATGGAATGACGTTGCAACTCCAACTGTCTGATTAACAATGCGGATTTATTTACGTAGGTACGTTAAAACTTTAATTGAGTAAACCCTTTTCAGCAACAAATGCAGATTTATAATAACAAATTGTACATGCGAGTAACCATTTTTATTCAACATTTTGCGACGACATAGCTCTTAATCTGATGATTATGTTATCGACGTTTATCTTTTACCTTTTTACTTTCGTTTAGGATGTGAAGGATTGCAAAATTGATCGGCTTTAGCTTCCTTGAAAGGTAAATAACTACATGATAAAATTAAATAATGTAACGGTGCGACATCTAAAGTGAATAACTTAAATGGGTTGACTAAAATATGATAATCAAAATAGAAATTTGTAGACATAATAGTCGCAATAGTCAACGAAAAGCAGCTTGAAATCCGTCTGACAGGTTATATTTTAAACAGCATCGTTGAAAGGGGTTTGCGTCGAGTCCGGAAAGTACAAGCACTTATTCATCTTTCCGCAAACAAATATAAGCCGCGAAACAAATTTTAAATTAAATCCTTTTCTCTCAACGAGTTAATGTCCCGCGAGACTTTTCTCTGGTTTTAATTTCCGGAGCATTTTCGCTGAGGAAATAGTTTGTTGGGAAAACGTGTTGGTGTATCTGCGTTATGGGGTGGTACGACAAGTCAAAGGGTTGGATTACCACCTATTTGTTTTATATGCACACACACACACAAACATATTCCATAACGTTGTAAAATGTAGTTAATTGAACTTGTCAACATGCCTATTGACATGCCAATTTGTAGGGCCTACCGATCGGCAGCCAAATCGAGACGTTCGTAGCCCGCTTCCTTATGCTACAAAATTGTAAGGTAATTACCTCACAATTTAAGTGGGTTATGTAATATAATTGTATGTGTAACTGTGTCAATCTACCATTAGATAAAAATAAATAACATTTTAACATAAAATAAAATTCTTAAGAATTTTATTTTTTATAGATTGACACAGTTCACTCAGTGTATAAATATAATAAAGTAAGAATTGTATAGCCAAACTCTGTCTCTTAAGATACAGGCTAACATACTAGTTTAAGAGGCAGGGTTTTATTATATTGTGTACAGATTTATACATTGTATATAGCTTAAATTTATGTGTGACTTAATTTTACAACAACATCTGTAACTTTTGGCAAATAAAAAAATAACTAGAATATTATATTATTATGCTAACATCCAGGTCGCGAGTCAATTTTCAATTGATTTAAGAAAGCTTCATATTATAAGGTTTTGTCATTACTCCTCACTGAATGAGTATGATATATAGTTCAGATCTATAGTACTTTACTTTATTTATAATTATATGTAGTTCTGAGCAATGTTTTTGGCTCTACGTTAGTTTAAAATCGATTGCATTTTTGGACCAAATAGACAAAAACTTGGGGTGATACCCCAAGATTTTGTTTTGGTATATTTAAAATAATAATCATTTTGACTGATGGATCTATCAACATTCAATCAAGGCTCATCGAAAAAGTAACATGTGATGTTTTAAAATGTGTTTGGGTTTTGAATAGGATGAAAAAAACTTTACTATCACCATGGTAAGAATGAAAATAGTTACCTACATTATAGAAATTACCGACTCAGCGCTACCAAATCTTCAGGCAAAAACTAGTAGCTCAGAAAGTACAGAAAATTGCTTTTTGACGACCAGTTTACTAACATCATCATACTCAATCTAGAATGCGAATTGCGTATTACCAAATAGTTGGTGAAAACATGCTGGAAATCCGGTGGCGAAACGTCGCTGAGTGCATTAGCAGATTTAAGACGCGCATTGCTCTGTGGCCATTATTTTCACAGTTCGTTTGGCAGTCGACGTGGCCTGCTGCCGCAATTTTCTGTTAGTCGACTAACTCATGCCCTTGTGAGCAGTGTTAATGTAGCGGCTAATAGCTCGAACTACGTTCTATACCAACTTCTAGGAAAAAATAATTGGAATTTTATTTCTTGAAAATGAAATAAGTACGAAATTATTTGATGTACCTACCATCAAATTCCAAAATAAATACTTAATACTCTGCTGTACAGTGTGTATAATTATATAACGTTATTATAAATGATAACTTTACTAACAATTGAAATAGTCCTTTATAAATTTAAGCAGATAATGGAGATTCATAACACCATTCCTAATAAAATAACTTTATTGACTATGAAAAAAATTGCATAATAAGGTACTTTTATATACACTATTCGTGAATAATTTCAAGCATTGCATAGTTGGATTGCATGAAATGCAAAATACGCTCAAAGATTAAAACTAAAATATTGAGTTCGAAAGCAATGCCATGAACAATTTTTACATTAATTTTCAAACGATTTTAGCAGGTAATTTTATATTTTTGGCAGCTATTATAATGCATTTAATTCTCTTCGATAGAAACCCAGTGCGATATACTTGTATGTTATACGAAGTATCGTTAGATAGAACGCCCAGAGCACATCGAGGGCTCGTGAGTTCTATACAACTTCAGTTATTGTTAGTGTATAATGTCGTTAGTATAATCGTGTAAAGTGTAGTTAAAACTTTTACACTTGTTAGTTAACGAGTGTAGGTATAAGTTGGAAGTAAGTTCCGGAGTAATTTTGGAGGAACGCGCGACGGCGGCAAAGATTTCGGAGCTTAGTTTTATGACTAACTTGATCCAGTTTTAATTAAATAACTCTCGTGATTACTGATGAAACAATTTACTCTGATGTCGTAAAATCCAAGATTTGATTAAGAACTTAATATTGTGATTAAACTCTCACTAATAGTATGAAAGCTATTAAGAAACGCGTTCATCACACAGCCAGCACACTAAATTCCGTGTTATTACTTTTTATGATTCGGTAAGAAATAAATAATACGTTTAGTTTTTCCTTATATTATGACACTTAATTTGTTTTCAACGATATCTACAGTCCTATTTCAAGCTCCGTCAGTTTTTTCTCCTGAAATCGAGGAATGTTAGACAATAAACTGGCAATCGCCCCCTAGGGTGCTTGAGTACAAATCCAATTATTTCCCGTGGAGCCGCCTGGTGGTGTGTAATTGATTTATTTGCTCATTTCTTGCACATACCTACAACCTATCTTCGGGATACAGACGCTTCACAACAACCTCACATAGCTACAAGGTCAACATTTTCAGGCTTATTAATAAATAGAGATTGAATTACACCCACAGGTTAATTAAAAAAACTGAAATAGGTAGGTAATAGAACTTCCTCAATTTTGTTTCTCAATTATTAACTCTCAACAGGATACAATGTAACTAGATAATTTTACTATAATCTGTTTTGTTGCTGATGATTTCAGAAAATAAACATTTTTCTTTAAGTTGTAAATAAGTACTATTAACTAAGCACTTATAGGCGTATATCATGTGATTCATGGGAACCTTTGATTCTGGTCTGGCATTATGATATAAAAGTTTTTACGTATTGATTTTTTTATTTTTAATTGCATTCAAACTTTATGGTGGTTGTAAAGTTAGGCGTAAGACGCTGCACAATAGTGAATCTTGGGTGTAAGCCGAGCGTTCCAGAGGTGAGAGGTACCTGCAGGAATTCGCAGTCGCAGCGCATTTCGATTGCGTGCAACTATACCTCCTTCGTCCAAGTGATAAGTGGAGTAGTGTAGCATTTCAGCTGGCACAATACATCACTGATTAACTAACTTCCATGTTTCTCAAAATACCTGTCTATAAAATTGTAAAGGACAATGTAAGGTATCGTATCGATCGCAGGAAGCATCAGAGTGGACAGCGGGTCGTGGGCGTGGGGTGGACTCGGTGTGCCGTATTTAAGAACGCATTTAAGGGGCTTTACTTTGGACATTGACGGATTGCCGCCACTTGAGGTTCGGTCGCTCGGACCACCGGACGTAACTGTCGAATTTACGTTATAAATTGATTCCTGTGATCTAATAAATTCATTTTGAAAACGGTTTTTAGAGGACTTCATTTATTTTGCACTATATTAAAATTGAAAATGGTTAGGTAACATAATATATGATGAATTAATGTTTTTATTATTAAAATATTTTTTTTGTTGTTTGTTGGTTTTTTTTTCATAATGTGGGATTTATTTTAAAAGTAACAAACCAAGGTAAAGTAGGTATCTATCTATCCATATCCATAATTTATAAATTTCAAATACGTTATAAACCATGATCAAATTAATGAAGTGGATACAATTCGGGAGCTAGGTGTGCTGTTTGACAGGAAATTAACATTCACGCCGCATTTAGATGATATCATAAAAAGAGCATCGAAAATGTTGGGCTTCGTCTTAAGAAATTGCAAAACTTTTCGAAATAATAAATCAAAAATATTGCTTTACAATAGTCTGATTCGGAGTATCTAGGAATATTGTAGCGTAATCTGGCGGCCACACTATGCTACCCACTCACTGCGTCTTGAGCGCGTTCAAAAGCGCTTCCTTTGGCATCTCGCATTCTCAAATGGCATAGCTAAAAAAAATATGTTCCTATAAAAGTAGACTGAAACACTCTATCATTAAATCCTTAGCTAATCGCAGATCACTAAATGACGCATTGTTTGTGAGCAAAATTCTTCAACATAAAATTGATTGACCCCGGTTGTTGGCTCTTTTCAAGTTTCGCGTTCCGTCTAGGCTTCCGCGCAGCTCCATCACACCACTTTGTCCACCACCGAGGAGGTCGGTTCTAGGCGCCCATTCTCCCTTTGCTAGGTTTTGCAGAACGGTAAATCTCTGTAGCGATCAAATTGATTTACATTTTGACTCTTTTAATAAACAAAAATACATCCTTAGCAGTTCACCAGAT
Source organism: Tetheella fluctuosa (assembly GCA_951216915.1). NCBI lineage: Eukaryota > Metazoa > Arthropoda > Insecta > Lepidoptera > Drepanidae > Tetheella > Tetheella fluctuosa. The sequence goes on along the minus strand of OX578227.1, from coordinate 6,821,062 downwards.
CTTGAATAACGTTGGGCACATTATATACCACATTATTACTTAGTTTTTATTTATTTATTTATAGGAAGATTTACAGCAAAATTATACAATATATTAATGGAAAGATAAATGACTTAATGCTACTTACTAATTATGAATCGTATTATTTCTATGTATCGTATTGTGTAGGTATATCTTATTGAATTAGTTTATCTTTATATGTATATGTGGTGTTTACCTATAAGTGATTGTTACATTAGTATAAGTCTTTTTGTGTCTGCTTTGTGTATCATATTTTATGTAAACAATTGTTGGTGAACCTAATAAATAAATAAAATAAAAATATCAACATAGGGTAGACATTTAAAAAAACTTTGATTTCAAGTTGTAGTTTCAAATTCAAATTACTCAATCATTATTAATGACATAATTTTTATTATGTTGCTGTCACTATTTTAATATTATTAAATGGGCAAAATCTAATGGTAGACAATTATAAATTTTCATTAAAAGGCGGTAGGTATTTTCTATCCCATAAAATTTAACTGCTCTGTTATGTATCATGTCAAAGTTAATATTTGTTTAACCATCAGGGCAATTTTGGTTAATCTGAATAAACTCTTACTAATTTAGAAAACTATTGAACATATTTTTTTTGTTTTTTTTTTTGGTGTGTTTTAAACATGTTGTTTTAAAATATTGTGGTGTATGATGGTATTAAAAACCGCAATGGAAACATTAGCCGGAATCACATACTAGGTAAATATCATCTACTGCAATACCTCGGTAAAAAGATAGGAGAAAAAGTAATGTAGCATTTATAAGAATTAAGCTACGGTCAAAAATATGTTTCTGCTCTCTAAATCAAAACACGTGTAGGTATTTAAACTTACACTTTCCTATGGGGTCATTACAATTTCACGCAAATCCTTTCAACAGAATGCAACGAGGAAAAATATGAAATCATATTTCACAATATTTTATCGTTACGATTTTGTGACCACTATAGTCTTCCATTAGCTATCTACCAATTATGGGATGTTTTCTAACTACAATTTAAAATCTTTACTCATACAAGTGTGTATAAGAAACTCATTACTCTTTGTCATAAAAAGTAACTGAAAATAAGTCATCGGTAGGTACTTCCTCATAACTAAAATTAATAAGATTGTTAAAATTATGTACTTACTTAAATATTTTCTGAAGCTCCTAGAATCTTCTTTTTGGTTTTAGAAGCAAATTTCTATGATATTAGCGACGTGGATACTACTTTCGCTTCAATATATCAAGTTAAACCTACGAGGCCACAGTGTGAGCGGACAAATTAATAAATTATCGCTATATGGGACATGGATGCAATTTCCCTTAGTTGTCCAGTCGTGTTGGCGGCTCACAGGGGAGCCAAGTGTAGGCAATGATTTATAGTATTAAATATGAGTATTTATATGATGCTACTCTAGACATAAAATAAACAATAACAATCTACCAACATGGGCTTTCTGAAAAATATACAAGTGACAACATTTTCTTAACATACATTATTATAAAATTGTCATTTGGTTGTTTTAGGAAACAGATGTAAAATTAGATCCAAAATAGAATTTTCATATTTATTCAAATAAAGTTTGTCAACAAAGGTCCAAAACTAAAAACTAGTATATTAACAATTCATACAAAAAACGTCAAAATGATATATTTATGGTCTAAATACGTTTATTGATTGATGCAAGTTGTGATAAGAACGGAAAAAATAACTGAAAAAATAAATGAGCATAATATTATATCTACCTGCTATAATTTTAGAAATCAGATAAGTAGGTATGAGTTAAAAGAGCTCTATCCCAAAAGAGCAGAATTGGTAGTACTGCAATTATTTTGTCTGTGTGTAACCACACAGATTTAGAGAGAACAAAATATTAAGCCTGGAAATAAGTAGTCACAAACCCCATACAACCGTAATTTTAATTAATGAACTACCATAAAACCATGGTTTTAACTAGATTTAGGTACTAAGCAAGTCGATTATTCCACAATTATGTTAGGGCAAATTAAAATTGAAGATTTCCCACAAACCAGAATTTCATTATTGCCTCAGTGATTCAGAGCAAATTATTTTAAGAGATTGTTTGTGTACCTATAACTATGGCTTGTGTATGTAGTATATTACTTACTCTGAGCTATGGCATAAACCCTCTTTGATGTCACCGTGTCCGTCCTAATATCCTGGTTTTAATTATCTCGGCTCTTTGTGTTACCATATTACCCATAACTGAAGATATGCCACATTTTTACATAGATTTTTTAGTAGTAAGTTTTCCTTCAAAATAAATATTCCTCGATGTTATTTGATAACTTTAATGTTTAATTATATATTTCAGTTTGAAATCACTCGAAGTCTCCAAGTATAATTATCATGACATGACAGACAGACGGACAGATGGACACGACAAAACTATAAGGGTTGCTTGTTTGACTTCGGAACCCTAAAAACTTACAAATTACCTACAGCCTAGCCGTTACATTTGTAACAAAGAGTACAAAACAACTTACTTGTGTTTCCAACTTGACAATTGATAAAACAATACTTTTATCCGGGGTGGGGCACACGTAACCCGCGGTTTGTTATCAGAACGTCTGAAGCGCTGCATAACGAGGAACCAGAGACAATGTTCCCCCTTTGTATTCCACTCCACATGTACTCGAAATAACAAGGGCTCTATTTTCAATTCCTCCATCGCGTTCTGTGGTTTTATAAGCATGGGGTGGTGTACCCTTGAAATGCATAAAGAGTTTTTGCATAGTCGAGCAGTTTTCCTCTTTCTCATACTCCACGTAAGTATGCGCTTAAGCGGAATGAATTTCGAATTGAATATTTAGATTACATTTCGAATAAAAAATAACTGCTCCACAGTGCTTTTAACTATGTAGATTGAATTTGAATGAGAGAATCATCTATACGTACCCATCTAGTTTACACGCTATATTCCTATAAATGCATTAGTGCATTTGAATCGAAAGGATTTTCAGAATGTATTTATGTATACTTGATGAGCTAGAGTCCCGAGGTTTTAGCTGTGTTATTTGACGTATATCCTTATTAACTTGAATCGCGATTCCTGGAATTCTATTTATGAATTTTTCGTAAAGAATTCGAAATTGGTTTGGAAATAAACATGTATGTGTATCATTATTGGCTGCACTTAGTGATCGCAAATATCTCATTAGGTATGTGGGAACTATGTTTTGGTTAACTCATTATATTTGGGTAAAGTTAAACTCAGATATTTGATAGTAATGGATTAAAGAGATATCGCTCAATTTATTAAGAGTTTATCTCGTCCACTTTAGTCTATACTATATACATACACAGAAACTAAACAAATTCTCAAAGCTTTTTTTTATAACTTTCGTATGGCTACTTACCAATCCACTGCGCGCGCTGATCACGTACCAGAATAAAGTTATAAAAATTAATTAAAACTAAGATTAGTTAAACGAAGATTAATTAAAACACTAAGAAATATAATATAAAATACATTGAATTTTGGGGGCTTTTCGGTCCGCTCGTCATTCAGACCGCGGACCGAAAAACCAAATATTTTTTTGTAATCAAATAAATAATTTGACAGCTATTTATTTATGCAAATCGTTTATGTTTCCATTAAATTATTCGGGCACTAACTGGCCTCGTTAAGGCTGAGCGACATTTTATGTAAAGATAATGGATAACCGTTTAGTTGAATCTTTTGACAAATAGCTGCAGCGGCAGTGCTCTCGTAAAACAAAGCTCCATAGAATCACGCGCTTACAACAATCGTCAACTTAACGAGGGAGGAATAGCTGCCTTACAGCCGACGCTTCCGTAACGACAAATTCATTAGATATTCGACTACATTGACGCGACGGCGGCGGCCTAGTATAGACTATTGTTGAGAGATAATGTTGATAGTTAATGTTACTTGTTATACGTAGTACTTGTATGTAGTATATCAGTTATCTGGCTTCCATAGTACAAGCTCTGCTTAGTTTGGGGTCAGATGGCCGTGTGTGAGGAATAATGTCCCAGAATATTTATTATTATTATTATTTATACCGTGTATGTAGGTATATGTAGGTACACTCATGGCCGATAAAGTTAGACATGCCTACCTAATACAAGCAATAACTTATCTACAATATATTACCATATTAGTCTATAGAAAAGTGAATAACTTAATTTTTGTAGGTATCTATAGATGTTTTGTTTGTTTAAGGGGGGCTTTAATCTATTGGTAACTCCGACACATATCGAATGAACAGTGACATATGACTTATATTTAAGACTAAGCTCTATTTCGGCTCACATTGTGTCTCGTGTGATAAGTTATGATAACAGTGTGAACAGAGCTTAATATAGGGCATATAGGGCATCATTTAATCAAATCGTTTTCGATATATTATCAGAGCTCTACTCTAATAACTTTGTAAATATAGTTTTTCATATCATAAAAAAAACCAGCCAAGTGCGAGTCGGACTCGCGCACCGAGGGTTCCGTACAAACTTCGTCCATCGTTCGTCCATCACGGGAAATGCACAATTTTATTTAGTTACCTTATTTGAGGTTGATGCCAATCAAGCTAGACCTCTAAATTGTATGAGCGCTCGTATGGGCGCAGTTGTGTAACTCACTTTATTCATTGGCGTAACTATGTATGTATGGGGACACCCCTTAATTTTCAACTTTTTTATTTTTTGATATTTTCCCTTTATTTGTTCTGTAAGACCTTGCTTTTTGCCAAATTTCGTGATAGGTCAACAGGAACTACCATATAGAAATAAAAGGGCAAAAAAATCGCTTTTGTTGTATGGGAGCCCCCCTTAAATAGTTATTTTATTTTATTTTTAGTATTTGTTGTTATAGCGGCAACAGAAATACATAATTTGTGAAAATTTCAACTGTCTAGCTATCGCGGTTCTTGACATACAGCCTGGAGACAGACAGACAGACGGACGGACGGACAGACGGACAGACGGACAGACAGCGAAGTCTTAGTAATAGGGTCCCGTTTTTACCCTTTGGGTACGGAACCCTAAAAACACAAATGTTACAGCTAAGCTCTTACTTAGTTACTTCGAGGGTAATATAATTTTATTTACAACTGTAAGTATTGTTTCTTTTACTTATTTTGAGTTATTATTCATAAACAGTTATTAGTTTCCGTAAAAACTTCAAGGCCAATAACAATTATTGAAAGCGAAGGTACATTACAATTACTTTATTCAGTTTCACCAACAACACACACACATATAAACATATTATTGCTTTTCTTATTAAGTACAAATACTTCGAGTTAGGATGTTTTTCCATTCATAAACTTTCATAATTACATCCCTGGAAATTCAGCAGAAGTGGATTAAGCATCGAAAAACGATGGAAACCGGTGAAATTTCCCAAATCTTTACGATTTCTGTAATTGGGCCCATTGTGCGACTGAATTTCTAGGGACCTTCTCGCATTGAACGGAAAACTTGAAAGTAATAAACTTGTTCTTTCGATGAATTGCCTTATTCCGAAGTTAATCGCGAGAGAGTGAGCCGGAGTCGGGGCGGGGTAAGGTCGACACGGCTATTATGTTCTGTGATGGAATGGAGGATGGGCAAAAGTTCCTAAGAGCAGTGTGTGGCGCATTTTTTTTGATATTATTGTTTTTATTAATTTTCAGAAATATTATAAACTAAAATCGGGAGTAGGTGTGGAGTCTTTATATAAATTTACTTAGGCATTATGATCGTAAACTTGTTAAAAAACACGCTAGCGTAGCCTAGGTCTGACACGCTGAGAGTAGTCATCAAGAAAATGAAGGAACCAATTGCATGTAAAAAAAGAAATGGCAATTGAGCGCAAGTAAATCTCATTTCACATCTATTCCTTAAATATTGTTTGACTTACGATGAAACAAAAGTACTTAGGAAATTTATAATCTTGTTTGAACTGAAATGTCCAGTATTGTTTAAAACGGTCCCATACTCATTCAAATGCTTCCGCGAGGTGGCGTTGCATAAAGTGATACGATACGACAAGATAAAGAGGCGGGGCTTACGATTAGGTATTTTGGACTCATGAGGGCCCTTAAAACTAGAGCTCTTCCATGTTCCCTTGGAAAAATTGTTTTGTTGAAACTATTGGACTACAAAACTGAAACGAGATAGCAATTAAAACATCTTTGTAGTGTAGACTAAAGTTGGTAAATTATAGGTCTAAAATTTCCTACCTCTACACATAAATTCAAATTCAAAAGTTTATTTATTAAATTAACTCATTACCAGTAATTTTAATCGTCACTTGTTTCAATCTTATATTATACGAGTACATAATATAAGTAGCTTATATAACCAAATAGAGTAAACAGTGACATAGTAAGTGAGTAACCGGCTATTGAAGAGCGAGCTAAGTTCATCAGATTAATTTCCTTTCGATGCACTGTGCCGGGATCGGCTCCCGACTGACAGTCGACTGTTTTGTTCTATAGCACTTGATAAATAGAGGGCACCTCCATCGATGTTTGTAAAACAAACACACTTTACGGATAAAGCATCACAATTGTTTTTATACGTAACAAGGAGGGAAAAGAGAAATCGATTTCTCGTATGAAAATAGAGATCCATTTATTAGATTCCTTATATAAGATTGAGTTACGATGTATAAAGCAAATAGGTATTTTTATTTCCTTATCACTTTGTACGATTTATTATAATATTATATTACTCTAGATAATATATGCATTGGTAGGACCTTTAGCTATGGACTATTTTATCAGAAATGGACAAATAAGACACTATCGTTATGAATAGGTATATAAGCCAATGTTGTCAATAATCTCTTGATATAGGTATTGCTACGCTTTTAAAACTGCTAAAGAGGTCTAAGATAAAAAGTTTGCAGTAGCCATATCATCAAGAGACAAAGTTGATAATGAAGATATTAATATTGATTACCTGAAATAGTACTGAATAAAGCATAGAGCTATGTGTAAATATTTCCGACATGCATGCTTCTATCTCGGCTTGTTATCTTGATTTGTAGTCCACTCGGGGCTCTCAGTATAAAAATAACAGCCAGGATCCCTTATAATATGTTATCCTGGTAGCGAGCTCAAATGGTCTGTAGCGTGTTTTATAACGACGCATAACTATATTGTCGTGGATAAAACTTGGAGTGTTTTTTGAAGAGCAGCGGTTACAACGGCCATATTCCTCATGGATACTTATACCTCCCATCTTGAGCGTGAAAATATCTTACACAACCATAAATATTTAAGACAACATCTAGAGGGACGTAACATTTCACCGACTATTAAATTATATCTTTAATCAAGTACAACTGAACATCAAAAGAAACTTTGCGAAGAAAAGGAATACCTAAATACAGATTGTGAAGTCCAAGCGTCCGGCATCTAGACTTTCTAGACAACCCTAATAATACCTACCCACGATGCTTTTGATAGCCTTTATATATTTAAGCAGCAAGTACTGACTGGTTGCTAACTCAGCAATTTATTGCATCATTTGAATATGTAATCAGACTAACGTGGTACAGCGAGGAGCTGTGTGGAATATGCAAAGCTTAATCCTGTGAATGCGTGTCACTAGGATATTACGCACAGCGACGCCGAGCAGCTGCTATATGAGCTTTGCTCTATGAACTTACTGAAATGAGTCATTAACTAATACTGGGAACTTATAATGCACTTTACTTTACATAATTGCTGACATGTCCCATTATCTGACGCTCGCTAAGTAAAAGCTCATTGATGAGATATTTTGTATTGATTGATTTATAAGTAATGTTTCACACCGTAAGTATATAAACTAATTTACAATAGAATATTGCATTTTAGTTTAATAAAAACTTTTTAAATCCCAGTAGACTTTACCTTGCATTTTGTAAATGGTACCTATTGATTAATATATGAGAACTAAAAAGTAATGGACTTTAAAAATAACGTTTCTTTGTCCGTAGCCAAATTCAATTTCATCATAATTTTACGTGTTATTGTAAAAAATATGACTATTTCACTGTAGGCAGATTAAATGTTTGCGTATACAATATGGTTCAAATTGCCGATCGATTAGCAAATGAACACTGGAATGTTGTCATTACAAGCTGTTCTAATTAATCAAACATACCATTTGCTGTACAGCTATTCCAATATTTGATTGATTCCAATAATATTTTTCCAATTAACTCATGTATTTACAAGCATTGTAATGTTAAAATGGATAATTCAACGAGTAGACACTTATATTAATTGATTATCTAACTAAACGTTCTTGTCCATTATGAAATCAAGAAGGATTTTATAAATATATTAAGTACATACAATGAAATGATAATAAGATATAAAAAGGGTTTCATTTATTCAATTATATATTTCGTAAAGTTTTTTAAAACTAATTCTTACCAAAATATATTTTTCACGTTTTTATTTAGTCAATAAAAATGCTTAAAAGATTAGGCTTGCACCGGAACAAAAGGAGTTGACCATTACGTCTCGCAAATGGTCGATAAAAGAAACCATTAAAGTTTTTGCGGTCACCGGCTCGTCGACGACATTGTCGTATCCTCGTTTTTACAACCACCCTCGACTTTTTGTTCCGAGTAATATAAGCTTTTATTAGAACTAAGTACTAGTAAAACTTCTATTATAACTTCTCATTTATGTAATAGGTATATACCTTTATATGTGATATTAATATTAAGACTTAACTTAATAATAAATGTAAACTTGACTACTAAATTAAGACATTACACCTAGGAAAACCGTACCGTGTCTTGAAAATATTTATTAAAAATTAAATGAAACAAAAGTATGTATTCATTCCGTTGTAAGTGGCTAAGTATTGTTTCAGTTTGTTGCGAAGTTTATCGTGAAATCACTTAAAAGAGTTTCGAAGCGCAGGTAAGAGCGCTCAATTTAATTAAAAGTAGTTCTAGCGGGATTCGAAGTCGTGTACCTCCTTCGTGCCCGCACCACTTTCTTAAAACGTCGGATTGTCTGCAGTAATAAATGTTTATAACGTTTTCATACTCTTAAGTTAGTAATTATTTATATTTATTTCTTTGTATTTATAGTACTGTTTTTATTATATGAAACATCATGAGGAAACCATATCACTGTGGTAGGGAACTTTGTAGTAGGTATGTACGAAAAGCATATCAATTTAGTTTTAAGTTTTTCACTTACGTATTTGATGCGGATGGTAATATTGGAGTAACAATTTGTAGCTTTGTGAGTAAAAGCAACATTTAACAAAGAATATCTTACTTGTTACGATACATTAATCAAGTAACTTGATTGCCATTCCATTAAATCTTCAGTTAATATAACATTGTCTCTGTAGGCACCAATTTCTTCTGGGAAAATTCCTTGCCCCATTTTAGGTCGGTTACCACTTCACGTAATGAAAATTTCATCCTTATAACGAGACTCATTAATTTTAGTTTCTAAATCATGCTCAAGGATACAAAATAATTCGTAGAAATTCCCCTACAGATCAAATAGGTCAGAGTAATGTTCAGGAAAATTATAGGTATTTAATTTCAAATGAAATAAACAATATTAATTGCAGTTTAAGTCATATTACGCATTTCACACAAAGAAATACCTACCTACTACCAAAAACCATCCTACAAAGACAAATTCGGCATATTAGTTTACGCTGCACTATGCGCTGCACTACAGCAAATATAGGTATGATATTAGCATAGTGATTACACGGAAACTATTCTACAAACGTTCCCCAGTGGTTAAGTTATGAGCAAATATCCATTGAGACCTCACTAAAATGTATCTCTATACTAGGCGACGGAGGCAATTTTGGTTTGAATGAAGCCGTTAGCGCTGAACTTAGGAGGTTAGATACAAGGGTAATGTCAATAATGATTTTGGACTAGTTCTGTTTAGGACAAAAATATTCTATGCTATGAATGAAATATATAAAATACAATACAGTAAACACACAAATATTTAGTTAATTGCAAAATTAATAATAATTTTCACCTCATATTGAGAAATAATAAAAACGGTGTTTCCATACTTTTTTGGACCACCGACCACCTCGCATCCCTGCTTGGTCGACGTCTAAATTAAATTAAGTGATACCTTAGTAAAATTGAGTCTTTGTCATCAATAATTATGTGTTTCCATGTTACCTGTTATTTATTTGTATGTTATTTGAATGTTGTTTAAGAGAGAGCATAGCGATATTCGACTGGGGAAGTACCTCCACCTTATAGAATACCGCAGCCAAATAACTTATAATTGTGTTCCTGCGCGTGAGTAAAGTCGCCAGTGCTCATCGGGGATGGGGAAGGGTCGGCAACGCGCGAGTGATACCCCTGGTGTTGCAAGCGTTCATAGGCTATGGTAACCGCTTACCATCAGGCGGGCCGTATGCTTGTTTGCCGACCATGTTGTATATTAAAAAAAAACCTTGTTATTTAAAAAAAATCGGTCTAATCGGCTGTTAGTTGAGAACGGCAATAATAAAAGGCTAAACAAAATCAATCACCATCATTCAATAAAAGAACTATTCACTGCGTGTGTCGGAACATATTTTCTCGACACCTGACTTGGCGGGAAAATGTATGCGCTACAGGAAATCAATCACAAATAGGGTTACAACCACCATATTTAAAGGAAACAGAATTTGTTAGCTGCCAATATTTTCTGACGCTATAACTTAGGTTCTGCAATTTGTTTGTGTACTTACGTTCGGTCTTGTGAGATTACCTATTACAATACGGCCGTTCAAGAGAATGCGTTGGACTTGTAGTTGTTTCTCTTTTCTATTTTTAGGTGACGCACTAAAAGTATATTTAACATGCATTATGGAACTTTTTATCCTCCTTAACTCCTTAAAAGATGTTATAAATTTAATTATGTTAGTTTCACTAGACTTTTACAGTTTTTTTAAGCTTTTGTTATAACATTTCAAAGTCAGGTTTGAAGCAAATGAAAAACATCGACGAAAAGAATTTGTTCACTTATCCCTTCACAAAGTGAGCTCTTTGATTAAATTTTATAAAAACTACAAGATTATTCTGTGAAAGCATTTTTTTTCATCCATCAGTAAATTAAATTGCTTTAAATTTTCAGTATCGAAGATGTTTTTCGTGGAGTGATTATTTTAAACCGATAAAAGCGTCTGACAAGCGACACATAAAGTGGTGCGGGATTTGCAATGGGCCATAACCCTGGTTTACGATTAAGACAACAATGTTATTGGAACAGGCAGTTTCCTTGCGGGCAGCGACACATCTTTTGCTATTAACTGGTAATAAAATACCTTATTTTAAAAAAAGGTATTATATATTATACTTGATGTTAAGAAATTCGCTAGAAATGTATCATTTAATTAGCAACCGTAAAAGATTTTAGTCAATGGAATTTAAAAAATATATAATTTTGACTTTTTACGTGTTTCTTTCTTTGTAGCTATCTATAGAAATATAAAATAACATTCTTCAGCTGCGAGACCATAAATTCACCATGGTACCCATTTGATCATGTGGTCATAGGAATTAATTATACAATAGGTACCTATAATGCTGTTAATTAAATATTATAAATCATAATTTGATTGTGTTTCAGTGTGTCATGATAGAAAATGAATTAAAATAAAATGGTTGCTTTAGTTGTTTAGACATGAAAAATTAATTCATGAAAGAATGTTGACTAAAAATGAAAGGTTGAATGGAAGAGTCGAGAAAACTTTAAAATCAACCAATAATCAAAACCCGACATATGTACATGTATGTGAGTAATTTAGAAAATTAGACTAGAAATAATTAGATATAATAACCTGTTAATGTCAAACTTTTTTAAAATAAAACAGAATTCTTCCCACAAAATTCGCAGTATAACGTGCTAAAAGCTCAAGAACAGAGTATTATGTCCAACTATTCCTTTCTGAGACAGCTATTGTTCCTGTAGGTATGCCAATATTCTGCGAGATTATGGCCAGACAAGATCTCTCTCTCTCTCGTCTATATGTTAATATGAACAAAAATTATCTAGGTTCTAGTAGAACAATATCATTTTGCCATCATGCGACAATTTTATCAAAGAATTGGATGCATTGTCTAGCTAGAGTAATGCTCTATTTATTTTCTATGATTCTTTTTTGAGAAATCCTTTTGAAACAAATTGTTTATATTGTTTATTTGAGGTTAGAAATATCCTACTTCTAATGTATGAACATTATATCATAACATATTCCAATGCGCAAAAATACGAACTGCCTCAACATTTTGATACCTACAGAAAATTCAACCGTCAAAAGTCGTTACCTATGTGATATTAATATAACGACTTTACCCTTATCCTAACCAAAATATCTCAGCTTGATAAATATTTTATTATAATAGTTGTTTGAATAGGTCTTTCACCGAGGCGGGGAGACCTTCGAGCCACTAATTCATTCACGCATCACCGAAAAGGGTCAAGTGTGTAGAGGTTTCCATATGACATTTATAAGGTTCTCCATTTCTTTCGATCTCTTATGTTTACGACGTTAATGCCAGCGGTAGATTTCCGTTGTCGACGGCAGCGGAAACTGACGGAGCGGAGCGCATCCGGCACGTCAGCTGTTTGTGTACCTTCTTATCTCTGATGTAAGCTTCACGTGTTTATTTGCCTTTCTGATCTCACTTGTTTGTGCTGCTTAAAATTTTGGAGATATTTCATGTAGAATGTGAGGAAGATTATGTACTGGGCGTTTTTCTTTATATAAAATATTCTTGTGTGTCCGTTTTGTGAGGTGAAACCAACAACATTCTAAATTTATTTTCTTATTTACGTGCAGACATAAGGCCTAGACACCAAAAAGGAAGTGTGCCGCAGAATTTGACTCAAATGAATAAACATTGTTAAATATAGTGAACGAATGTAGGCACCTAAATGTAAAGTAAAATTATGTCATCATCATCATCATATCAGCCGCAAGACGTCCACTGCTGAACATTACGGATGTAAAAACATATAATGCAGTAAGTGATCGTTGATTAAACTAACCAAAAACCTTCATGGGCGCCGGAAAAATCGTAACAAGTAATGTAGGAGCATTTCATTGACATAGTTCCCGCGTATCGGTGATCGAATATCACGTATCCGCGATAAATTGGTTCGGTACCAGATGTGCACCCAACTTGTACACGACCAGGATATTTAGATTGTATTCATTCGCTACATTATTATTTTTCTGATAGTCGAATACTGCTGAAAATTGCTACGAGCATCCGTTTATCGTAATAATTTTTTAAAATTAATTTCAAACTTTTACCACCTTTTACCATATTAAGCTAGTAAAAATTTATTGTAATGAAATTATGTTAGTCGTAGTATAAATATTAAATATTTTGGGACATTTTGGGACATTATTCCTCACACACGGCCATCTGACCCCAAACTAAGCAGATCTTGTACTATGGAAGCCACATAACTGATATACTACATATACTACTTTTCTTGTTGTAAATACATACATATATAGATAATTACAACCAGACACAGGACAAACAGACATGTTCATGCACACAAATGTTTGTCCTGAGTGGGAATCGAACCCACGACCTGCGGCGTGATAGATAGGGTATCTTAACAACCACACCAACCGGTCCGTCAAAATGATTATCTTTAAAATTTAATTATACATAGTACCTACTTAGTTTAATTCGAGCAAGTAATTCTTTTTTTAGGGTCTTCGATAGTTTTTAATACGATGACTTTGCGGGTCCGTAGTCGGGCAGCGATCGAGCCAGTCGGCCGGTGATGGATGAGGCGACATCCCTCCAGGCCGGCTTAGACTCATTGAGGGGGGGATTATATCGGGACGTTGACGAATTGCTACCACTCTACACACACAGATAGCACTATTCAATCGATTTAAAACTTGGCTGACCAGGAGGATATTTGTCGCAGGATTAGATGGTTTCTTGAAGGATAGGCGGTAACTTAAATCTGCCTTAAGCTTCAAGGTTAAGTATTCCGTATTGAAATACTTTATATACATCACGTTTTATCACATTTATTCTTACCTACTTGAAAGACGAGTGATTGTAAAAATATCTGGAACTGGAATAGAACAAAGAACGTAGTTTATCTAAATGCTTTGTTCATGACGGTTCCACCACAATTAGAACGTGGCCACGATAAAGCCGGATAAGAATTAAATTTAATTTTGGGGCTTATGAATTTATGTGAATTGTTGGTAGTCTAGCAAATGTCTAAAGTTTCCATTGGACCTAAAGGCGCGAAGTTTGTTACAAAACAAAATTTACAATGGGGGAGTTTATTAGGTACTGTTGCTCGGCGGCAATCGTTCGGGAGCGTGCAACGTTCAAAATATAAATGGGATTTTCACTTTCCGCCCGAATCCTGAAATTTAAACAAAATCGCACCAATTATTGTTAAATTTATTACAATCCAGACCTTTCACCGAGGTTATATTGAAAACAAAGTTAAGGTCATATCGATCCTCGAAACGGGAACGAATGGGCACAGGACCTGCGTGACTTTTAGCTTATACCTACTTATTATTAACTATTCATTGATTACTAGTTTTTCGCTCGCGTTTTCGCTCATGCAGGCTTCATGAAAAGTATATATCTGATTTTCCCATCATTAGCCGATTTCGATAAAATAAAGCCTATATATTATGTTGCCCGATGAAAATACAATAAAACTTAGTGTGTGAACATAGACAAGCAGATAGATAGACTCTAGATATAGTTAAGATAGATAAATAAAATATAGAAAGTAAGTAACTTTTTTATTTGCTATTTTATTTGTGAATATTTATTACAGTGAAACGTGAAATAGTGCGATTATTTATCGTTCAATGAATAATCGAATAAATTTGCCATTTAAGGTTTATTTACTGGCAGACAAATTATCCATGTTGGATATGATCATCTCAGCATGCCTATGAAATTGTATATATTTAGGTAAATGACAGTTTACAGTCTAATGGGGCAATCTGCAACAATAACTTTTGTAACCAAACTGGGTAAGAAACTCTCTGAATCATGGATAAGTTTAATTTTGCTCATACGTATACATACCTACTAAATTTTTAACTTCATGTTGAAAATCTACCACAAATAAGTACATGCTCCTCAGAAACTTTTTTAACACGCTTTTATTATCTTCTCTTTTCTTTCTCTTCGCGATTCTAACTATCGTATTAATTTGAGTCCTTGCAAGCAAATGTATGTAGTTTAAATAACAATACAATAATTTGGTATTATCAACTTGATCTGATGATGGAGCCGGAAGGTACGCACTAGAACTCCATAACAAAACAGCGTATTTTAGCCGTGTTTGCACTTATTGGAATGGGCGTGACATGCATATTTCGTCATGCATAGTTTTCAGGGTCTGATGATGGAGTCGGAGGATAAGTACTGAAACTCCATAGCGGAAAAACGTTTTGTAGTTTTTGAGCCTGTTGGAATTGTTTTGAGTTGCACTTTGGCTATAAATGGTTTTCAGGGTCTGATGATGGTTTCATTTATTAAAGTATTTTACATAATTTACATATATATCAAATTATTTAATTTTGTATCTCAGATAGTGACGTCGGATGCCGCGGCGAAAATCGTGAATTTGAATCTTACTATGACCGTGAGCTTTCGGTGAAGGAAAACTTTGTGAGGAAACCATAGCATAGTGGTAAGGTATTTTGTAGTTCACACCTGGCTAGCTACCACCCTTAAGTTGGAAATCTGTCGTCAATCACCTACAAATGTTGTTTGCGCAGCTGCACTAGAGAGACAGTTCCTTCTAGGTGTTCATTTGTGTGCTTTTACCACTTTCGGCCATGACATAACTTAACATAGTGGGATTATGATCAAAAACAACCCAACACATAAAAAAAATACTCCGCAGGCGTTTATCTAAGATGACAGGCTTGTGAACTTTCAAAGGTTTTCTTAATCTCATCGAGTTTCTACATAGGTACCTACATAGAAACTCGATGTACCTACATCTATTTTAGGAGTCATATTGGTATTTTGATAATATAACTTTGTTATAGTCTACGTTCAGAAACCTGAAAGTAAAGCTTCTCAGTGTTACTTCATGGAGCAGATTACTTAGTTTCCTTGAAAGCTTATTCCCACCGACAACGCCGCGTTCATAGCGCAAGTTTCTATGTTTATGACTTTACAAGCTTAGGAATTGTTACTGGAGGCTAAAGTTAGCGAATTAACAAATTCATTTTGTACCAAGTGGCCAAATGTTATGGCGGTCATAAAAATAATTTTACATTTCAAAAATAGTATTAAAACCTCAGTCCCAAAAATAATGTTTTAGATTGAAGCCTTTGTCGTCTGTTTGTGTCTGTCTCCTCGTCTCCTAATTTCTAGATCTTAGATCAAAAGGTATATTTAAAGTTACTTGCCTAATATTAATAACCTGCAATACAAACTCGAATCAGTAAATTAAATTATATTATTGACTGACTGTTGCTATATATAGATAAAATACTTTAGGTTAGGTAGCTAGGGCCCCTGTGTCTAGCTTTTGTGGACTATGAGAAAGCCTTTGACTCCATCGAGACCTGGTCTGTTTTGGAATCCCTGCAACGATGCCAACTTGACTGGCGATACATTGAAGTGATGAGATGTCTATATGACGCCGCAACAATGACCGTCCAGTCGAGGAGTGAGACAAGGGGACGTTATTTCCCCAAAATTGTTCACAAACTCATTGGAAGATATGTTTAAGACGCTGGACTGGAACGGACGTGGCATCAATATTAATGGTGAGTACATCTCTCACTTACGATTCGCAGACGACATCGTCATTATGGCAGAATCGTTGCAGGACTTGCAACTGATGCTGGACGGCCTAGCTGATTCCTCACAACGCATCGGTCTTCGGATGAACCTGGACAAAACTAAGGTAATGTTCAACGAACATGTCGTCCAGGGACCGATTGCCGACAGTGGAGTTCCTCTTAAAGTTGTTCGAGAGTATGTTTACCTAGGGCAGATTCTTCAACAAGGCAAAAACAACTTTGAGAGGGAAGCCAATAGAAGATTTCAGCTGGGCTGGGCAGCATTTGGAAAACTTCGTCGAGTCTTCTCGTCGCCGATACCCCAGTGTCTAAAGACGAAAGTCTTTAATCAGTGCGTCCTACCTGTCATGACATACGGAGCTGAGACGTGGACACTCACGGTACGACTAGTCCACAAAATGAAAATCACTCAGCGAGCTATGGTAAGAGCTATGCTCGGTATTACTCTGAGGGATCGAATCCGGAACGAAGTCATTCGCCAGAGAGCTAAAGTAACCGACATAGCTCAACGGATTAGTAAGCTGAAGTGGCAGTGGGCTGGTCATATTTGCCGCAGAACCGATAACCGTTGGGGTAGACGAGTTCTAGAGTGGAGACCGCGAATCGGCAAACGTAGTGTAGGACGCCCTGCGACTAGATGGAGCGACGATATACGCAGGGTAGCTGGCAGCCACTGGATTAAGAGAGCCGAAGATCGGGCTCAGTGGCGTATTTTGGGAGAGACGTATGTCCAACAGTGGACTGGTGTAGGTTGATGATGATGATTTTTCTGTCAATAATTAGTAAACTTTTTACCACCAGCTTAGTTTCTAAATTACATTCAGCTTCCTGCATGCTATATATACCTATTATGGATCTACTTACTTCCTACGTGGTATAAATAACCTCTATAGACGGTGTTATGTGAACTGGTTTGAGTAGAAATAAATAAAATTTTATTTCAACGTTTATCTAGGTTGCAGGTAAAGTTCCAAGCTAGCTGGTTACCTAGATTTTATTTCTTAGCACGAAGTCATAACGCCTTATTGCCGACAGTTTACGATGCAATACGCACCGTCGGCGCACTTTGCTTGTAATTGAATTGCAGGCGCTTGCTATAGATTTGAATTTGCTGTTCTTATGTAAGTTCCAACACCGAGAAGCAATGCCATTCACTCTTACAAAGTACGGTATAAAGTATAGTATCAATGTTTTTGTCATAAATATTATATATTATTATTATATATAGGTAATTTGATGAACTTGATTTAAAATAGGCAGGAAAATATAAAATCGATAACTTTGATTTGCACTCATTTAAAATTCCGAATACCTAATGGACTTTAATCTTTGTTCTGTTGGCCGATAGGTATCTTTTTTTTCTACACGATCACTTTATGATACTAAATTAATATATAACGCTACGCCTGGTTCCTATTGGGATGGGCATAAATCACAAATTTTAGTTTTCACATCCTACATACGAGTTAGTAACATAATAGGTAATAATTTTGTGCGTCGGTTTTCTTTTTTTTTTAACTTTTGTATAGGCTTGTGTTTGACCACAATCTTACTATGGTAGGTGATGATGTGGCCAAAGGTGGTAAGCTCACAAAGCCTGAAAGGATCTGGCTCTCAAGTGCAGCTGCCGGAACACACCATAGGTGTTTGGCGACAGATTTTCAACTTGAGGGTGGTAGCCAGCCAGGCGAGTACTACAAAGTACCCAACACCGTGCTATGGTTTCCTCACGATGTTTTCCTTCACCGATAGCTCAAGCTCATTGTAGGATTCGAACCCACGACCTTCACCGCGGCGTCCAACGTCACTACCACTGAGCTATCATCGCCTTATAGCCTACATCTATCCAGTCCTTTTTAAGGAGGAACATACCTACATCTAAAGCCTTAACGTAAGTAACTTAGTTTCTTAATGGATTTTATTTACATCTTTTTTATACAAAAAGGCTAGGAATAAATATAAATTATTAGGTACCTACCTATTTATTTAGTGTTATAAACCATTTCGGAAAAAATACTTGGTCAAACAAGTAGTGTTTGCCGTCGGCGACAGCTCGGCTCAGCCTCACAGATAACATCGTTTCTATATTTACCAAATATTCCATTGTTTGATAATAAATTCCCTTTATTCTTTTCTAAGGCAATATTTATTCTTATATTACAGTTATATTCATTTCCATCATTATTTGATTTTAGTTCATTCTTATATTTTGCGTAATATTGTCATAATTAAAAATCTTTGCTTTGTTTCGAATTAAATTATATTTTATTACCGAATAAGGGTAGTTAATACGCCTTCTAGGCTTTGTAAGTGTGTTGGCAACACATTGGCAATCCCCCTGGTATTGCTCATTAGCAATACCACGGGGACAATTGGACATTTCCATAGGCGACGGTATGCACTTATCATCGGCTGGATGTTTTATAGAAACATACCACAAAAAACCAGTTAAGTTATCAAAAAGCATGTTTTTAAACTTTAATTAATTAATTATGTGTTTTCCAAGATTACATTAAAATGGTATAGAAAATGGCATTTATAGTTATGACTAACAATCGCATAGAAACGTGAACATTTCGGGGTAAGAAATGGTTTTGCCAATATAACGCGGAAACCTTATTACCTAATCTTCAAGCATTTCCGCGTAAAAACAAGCTACCTATTGAAATTTTAATCACAATTTAATTATGTACGGTTGGAGATCATATTTATCATGCGATATCACTTTACCTTAAAAATAATTTTACCGTCTATTTACTGTCAAGTTAACTACTTTCTAATAAATAGCCAGACAGTGTAGGGTACTTTACCGTGCTATGGTTTCCTCACGATGCTTTCGTTCACCGAAAGCTCAAGCTCATTGTAGGGTTCGAACCCACGACCTTCACCATTGCATTTGACGACATTATCTCTGAGCTATCTTCGCGTTAATCAATTTCAAAATGGAATTATACTGAGTGTCAAGTTTAAAGCTGAAATGTTTTAAATGTTGCAAGCTAAAGCGCATTGTGGTGAGTCATTGCGAAGCAGTGGCGCCCTCTACGTCACCCCGGTGGGTAGTTGGCTGTATGCGGGTAGGAATAAACCGTGGTGTAACCTAAGAAGCATTGTTTAGTAACAGCTTACTAGCCCTCCCGGGAGAACTGACTGTACCGCTAAGTCTTAGCACTTTAAGGTAGATTAGGCTTAATTAGAATTAATAGGGTTATAGGGTTCGGTCTGTGAAGTAATGTTAGAAGTAATTAGGATAGAGGGAGTTGAGAAGAGATAATTTTCCATTTATTTCCGAAGTTTAAGTTGTAAATTGTGTTTCTTAGTTTTTTTGGTACGAGGTAGTACAACAAACTTTTCAATTTACTGTATCCCACCCAACCGTAAGCACAAACTAAGGAAACCCCTGTAGCCCAATTCTCGAGCTGTAGAGAAAAATATCACGTTCGATATTTATCATAAAACATGGCGGATAATCTATAAAAATAAATGTTTGGTATTCTCGAGATATGCAACGAGTAAGTATTGAAATATTAGATATTTTCTTTCGATATGAGACTATTTGAGACTCGATTTATTTATTGAAATCGATATTATTATCGAAAGTGCGAGAATCGGACTCCTGGTATTGCAAGCGTCAACAGGCAATGGCTTGTTTGTCACGTGGTATAAAAAAAATAGAAATACTCGTAAGATACCTATAATTTATTTATATCTAGTATTAAATTTTAGTCTCACCGATGCACCTAAGGGCGACTCTTTCTTAATAAATCATGCTCAATGAAATAAATACATAACAAATTCCTATTATTTATAGTTCTTACTTATTTTTAAGTAACTTATAGAGTTGTGTATCATTGATGAGGGTGAAATAAACGCTATACCACGCACAGAGACATTAATTATAAATTTACTTCCCGTTAATTAATGAAAAAATCATGAATACATTCAATCAAACGTGTACCTAGTTAGGCAGGTATTAACGAGGTGTATTGGTTGCGTATCATCTCGTCTCCGAGCCCTACCCTTTCATCTAGGGACGTCAAAGAGGGGCGTATCAGAGCTCGCACAAAACATCCGATAGTGTTCTTAGCGCTTACAGAAGAAGCTAATTTTGCTTAAGTGGGCTACTCTGTGCGCGTACGTAGCATGGTGCATGTACCAAGGGCGGGCCTCCCTAAGGCCTCTGTTTGACTCGGGATCAACGATAAAATGTTGCTTTAAGAAAATTTATGCGAAGCCTTGGTTTTGTTCGTAAATAGATTAACAATCGTAGGTGTTTAATTTAAGTAAATCTAAGTGAGAAAGAACATAATACTACTGAATATACATAATGTGACACAAAGGTGTATTATGTTAAGGGGTGAAAGCCACTACACACTAATATAATCGAACTATGTAAAAAACAGGCAGTCATGGGGACTGCCGATAGAAGTGAAAACTATTAACTTAAGACTAATTGAAATTATATGCAAAAATTACTCATAGCTATAGATATACTATTAGCATGAGCATGTCGGTGACGCGAACCTATAAGTTTTTCCCCTCCAAAAACGCTCAACGCGGCTAAATAAGTTTTCACTTAAAAAAAAAACCCTTTCGATCGAAATACACATTCTCTATAACGAAACATTTTCGGCTATGAATATTTTGTGTTAACTAGGACTTTACGACACCAAAGGAAAGTATAGTTACTGTTGACATTTCTTTGACTAAAGATTCGGCGGCATATTAGCGGCCTTAACACTTGAGCTGCGATGACGTGCATTGTTTAAATGTAAGCATGCATGTACTCATTGTTCAATGTTCGCGTGTGCAATACTTATGAATTTCCTAGGGGAAGTTTTTATTGTAGTGCACGTACCTATGTGGGTATTATTATGATTAATATAGGATTGCTCTTAGTCTATTCGCTAATGATAAATATGTTTTCGTTTAAGTATAGTAATACATATTTATAATTTAAATTCCAATTTGTCGCAAGTAGACGTAGTTCTGAATTTGCATAACGGCCGAATTTGAGATACCTACTTAATTAGTTAAGTGGTAGTGACATAACGCGCCACAAAGAAGATCGTAGAAACAAAACCTACACTGAACTATTTAAGTGAATTTGAGAAAGACATTGTGAAAATCATTCCATCCCGTTTCAAGTATGTAGGGTATCAAGTCGCTTCCACCTCGGTCTGAGTTCCTACCACTGGGTTCCAAGCATACCAATGAGGGCGTCCATATATAAGTACTTAATGTGTGTTTACCACTTTACTAAATCTCTGATGCGAAACGCAAATTGAATGCTGCCTCGAGGTTCAGTAAGCGCTTGATTGCCAGGGCTAAGTTCGATTTCGTTGGCGAAATTGGCGAGAGGCTGGCTAACCTCCCCTTTGGAAGTCGCACTTTCTGGTCTTTTGCCAAAGCTGCTGAGGAAAACTTTTGTCAGTCGTCCTTGTAAGACCGACGGGAACATGGCCCATGGTGCTAAGGAGAAGGCTGATCTTTTAGGCTCTCTCTTTGCCTCAAACTCGACTTTGGATGATGGGGGCGCCACACCTCTAACCATTCCGCGTTGTGACAACTCCATGTCGGAGATCCGTATAACCCAACGGGAGGTCCGGCACGAGTTGCTCTCTCTAGACGTCCATAAGTCGAGTGGGCCTGACGACATACCAGCAGTGGTGCCAAAGCTGTGTGCTCCTGAATTGTGTCCTGTATTAACGCGTCTTTTCGCGCTTTCCTACTCCAAAATTGAAGTCCCGTCTTCGTGGAAGACTGCCCATGTGCACCCAGTGCCCAAAAAGGGCGATAGATCAGACCCGACGAATTTCAGGCCGATCGCCATCGCCTCCCTTCTTTCAGAAGTGATGGAGCGAGTGATCAACAAGCAACTCCTGAGATACTTAGATCACGACTTGTTGAGCGACCGACAATATGGCTTCCGCCACAGTCGCTCAATTGGTGATTAGTGTACCTCACGTACCGTTGGTCACTCGCCATTGAGACTCAAGGTGAGGCATTAGCAGTAAGCCTAGATGTGGCGAAGGCATTCGATCGGGTCTGACACCGTGGTCTTCTATCGATGTTACCAGCATACGGGCTTCCCGAGGGATTATGCAAATGGATCGCCAGCTTTCTGTCCAGCAGATGCATAAGAGCCGCCGTTGATGGTAGTGGCTCCGATAGCATGGACATCAACGTTGGCGTCCTGCATGGCTCTGTGCTGACCTCGACACTGTTTCTGTTGCATATCAATGATATGCTGTCTATTAGCGGCATTCATTGCTATGCAAACGACAGTACTGGGAACGCTCATTACATGGGCCGTACAAATATTCCTCGTGCCATGGTGGAGGAAAGTTGCGAACAACTTATGTCTGAAATCAAGAGTACACTTTCTAGTGTCTCCGATTGGGGTCGACTAAACCTAGTCCTTTTCAACCCCACTAAGACAAAAGCCTGCGCGTTCACCGCTAAGAAAACCCGATTTGATGTGGCTCCACAATTCCAGTACACCTCCCTAAATATCTGGAAGAGCATCGGGATCCTTGGCGTGGACATATCTAATGGTGTTCAGTTCCGTAGTCACTTGGAAGACAAGGTTAAGCTGGTATCCAAGAAGCTCGGTGTGCTCTACAGAGCTAAGTGGTATTTCACATCGGGGCAAAGTATAAAGTCGCAAGTCAGTAAAGCATAAGGAGTACTGCTGCCATCTATGGGCGGGAGCACCTGGATACCAGCTTGGGCCTTTTGACTCGGTTTAGAGGCGTGCCATTAGAATTGTTTACGATTCTAACCCCACAAGCGGTTTAGAGCCCTTGAGTCTTAAGAAAGACTTTGCTTTCTTATGTTTTCTACCGCTTGTACAACGGACAGTGTTCTGAGGAATTGTTTGACTTGATGCCCACGGCTACTTTTTACCATCGCACCTATTGCCATCGACAGGGAGCTAATCCTCACATTGGAGCCAAACTGGTCTCGTACAGTGCGGTTTCAAAGGAGCTCTACCACGGACGCTCAAGTTGTGGAACGAGCTCCCCGCCGTGGTTTCCCCAAGGGATAGCATGGGGTTCTTCAAGAAAGGTGTGAAGAGATTTTTGCAGGCAAGCGGCGGCAGGCAGCGCAAGTGATGACTTAATAAATTCAGGGGCATCCCCCAGGTGCAAGCGTCAATAGACTACGGTAACCGCTTACGATCATGCGGGCCGTATGATTGTTTTCCGCCTTAGTGATATAAAAAATACTATCAGCTACATCATCAGTGCCCAAGGCTTTAAGTATGTGGTCAAACTCAATAGCTTAAATGATGACGATCTTACCATACTCATGAACCTATAGGAGTCACCCAGAGGTTTTGATTTTCTTTTGAACAATATAAAACTTATTCTATGCACGATGTAGAAGGTACTATTAGGAGCACACCCCTGACTTTTCATACAAGCGAACTAACTTAACTATCTACTACATTACCTACTGCCTGCTTGCTAGGCGTACTGCTACGTTGCCTACGATAGATTGGCGGGGCGTGTGAATGTCGCTTCTTACGTAGTAATTGTTATTAACAATTATTAAAAATTCTTTGCTAGTAGGTTGAAGTTGACAATTGACTTTTATGCCGTTACGCTAACAAAATTTTCCTTTTCAGAAGTGAAAGATTTCCGTAGTTAGGGTCTTACGAGCGAGCGGTAGTGTTACCAAATATTTTCTGATTAACTAAAGAACGTTTACATTACCCGAGATAGTAGCACTATATGGAATTTATTGCCCCGTTATGGTGGTGAGTGCATCTCGGCTACCTCATTCTGGTATTCTCTGGAAAGTTGTCTTATATGTACTGTTATTGTATTTATATACATAGGTAAGCTTATGCTTATTTTAAATATGAGAGTAAATTTAATAACCTCTAAAAATCAAGGTTATCATATTATTAATAATAAGTGTTGGTTGTAAAGCGAATAAATTATAATGACATTATTATTTAAATAAATTATACAGTTAACAAAATAATTTATAGTTGAGTACCTAATAGTTTACTTTTGTTTCATATCAACCCTATTGTTTGTTATAAAGATAGCTGTTTTTGAAGTAGTGTAGTGTAATTAAAAGTTAATTTAAGTTGATATCTTTATCATTGAGGTCGAATATGGTGTCGTTAAGTAAAGTACGGAACATACTGTCGAGTGGGGAGCTCAGGCTGACGCGAAATTGATTCAGTGCGGCACGTGAGTAGACTTCACAAAAGCGCGATTCAAATGTAAGTCAGCGAACGCGTTGGCAGACGAAACAAAACTTTATGTTGACACCTAACAAATTTAATTAGACGTCCTCACTACTACCCAACCTGTATACGTGAACGAAATATGTTTTTTGCTTCCTTCGGTTCTATTCGTTCAAAAACGTAACGTCATTTAATTCAACTGAATATCAATGGTGAAGTAAATTTTGAAACAATGATAGCTTGGTTTGAATTGACGTTAGATTGCGCACGTTCGGTGATGGGTTCGAAATTTAAATTAAGCTTAGTTACACTTCGTTGCACTAGTAAGAAAGTTTAATTTAAAATTAGTAGCAATCACCTTCAAGATGAAAATTGTTAGAAAAAAGAAGTAGGTTTTTGTTATGTAAGACTTCAGATGAGGCGAGACACCCATTAGACAGGGACAGTAAATTGCAGTAAGTGCGATTGCTCGTTCTCGTCATCTGTTCCTGGAAAAAATAAATTGACTTGAAACCTGTAACTTAGAAGGAAATAACAAGGTGTAGGGAAAATGCTTTGATAAAATGTTACAGCTATAGAAATCAAGGATTGACGAAAACTTTTGAGGCAGAATGATAGTTAAGTAGCTTCGATTAATCATTGATCAGGAAATTAACTAATGAATCAGTGAATATCAGTAACCGCCTTAATCACAAAGGAAATGAAGCTCATTGAAGTGTGAGAAACAAACTTCCACAACACAAATGTAAGGTATGCGTTTACCTATATACTATATATTTTGATGAATATAAATAGATTCATTTAGAAACTAGTTGTCCCCCGCAGTTTTTCCCGCGTTCCCGAGACGGAATGTAGCTTATGTTTCTTCCCGCCTAAGTATTTTCCATGCCATAGGCTACCTGCATACCAAATTATAACGGTTGAGTCATTGAGGTGCCAAATGGTAACAAACAAACAAAATTAGCACTCAGTCAAAACTCTCATTTCAGAATTCTTGAGAAATATAATATGTGATCCCAATAAAAGAAAACTGTCGTCTTATCAAATATGTCTAACAAATATACATCATTTTATATCTACAATAACGTGTTCTACAATAAAATATATCTATCCCTTTATGTTAGAATTTATCGTGAAAGTAGAAAATGTGAAGGAATAAAATAAACATCTCGAGATGTTTACAAAATTCTGATAACCCAGATATTCTTAGTACCTACTAGCTCTTATGATACGCTACGATTCCTTCAAGTTTGAACAATGTATTGTTACATTACTATAGTTATATATATTTTCGAATATTTATTATTGTCTCCATATTTTTTTCTTTGAGTGTGCTTCGGTAGTGCTTCAACTTTGGAATCGCATGTTCAAAATTCGTATTAAGAGTTCCAGGTAGAGGTGCATGAAATAAGAAAAAATAAACTAGAAACCATTTAACTTCGTCGATTTAGGACATTTGTCTCATAGTTGTATTATAATTGATATCCAACAAATATAATTGCCGGTTTTAGAATAGCTTGGAAATGTGTATACCTACTTACTATGAATCAATAAAAAGTTATTTATCTATCCAAATTGTTTCTTTTGGGACGAAATTTGGCAATACTGTTAATATAAACAATATAGATAGGTACTCACATAATAGGAAGGTAAGTTTACGGAGTCCTCGTGTCTAAAAATCTATTTAACCATCATTATAGAGAAAATATTGGAGGAATAACCATCGTCAGCTTTATATTATTTCCTAAATCGGAAGCAGTAGTTCCCATCGCTTCCGGCAATTTTACTTATTTTGCGAGACAATCCACTTTTTTTCCTTTGATTCTTTGATTTCTTTTTCATTTTATCAGTGTTTGCCAGTTGTTTTTCAACTACGAGTATAAACTTGTCTAGTTTGCGTATTTTATGTATTCGTGCTAGAAATAATAAGTTAACTTTTATAAAACAAAAATGGATATAAGAATTTTGTTACCCATTTATTATATATACATAGCTTCATAGGCAAAATCAGAAAGATGTGAATAAATACAACATAGCTTATCTGTGAGAATAAGAACAATCCTCATCGTACACTTACCTACTTAACCTATCGGATCTACCTAAGAACCGTTAGCGATTTCTTGATTATGAACTGAATTGATTACTGTAGCAGAAGATATACTATAGGCTCTAATGTTATTTTTAAGGGTTTTGATGCACAGACTTGGGGGAGCGATGGCGCACATACTTGTCTGTTGATTGCCGCCGCGTCTGGGACACGGCTGGCACTGCGAGTGCCCCACTTGAGGGAAATTACTCTCCACTGTGCACCACTATCGGATGTTTTGTGTGCGTCGCGACCTGCATCACACGAGTGTAATCTAGGCCCTGCTTGTGGGGCAAAAATACACTGAAGGAGGGGACTGTGGGAGCCTAGTACGAGCACAAATATTAGGGAGGTTTTCGATGGTTTTCAAAGGGCTTCGCGACATGACACAACGATTCATGCAGTTTTATACACTACTAGCTGTACCCGCGGTTCTCCCCGCGTTCCCGGGATTAAAGTGTAAGTAATAGGTTTCTAACCGTAATCCATTTTATCCACTTGGGGTTTGATTTTTTTTTATACAACATAGTCGGCCCGCCTGATGGTAAGCGGTTACCGTAGCCTGTGAACGCTTGCAATACCAGGGGTATCACTCACGCGTTGCCGACTCTTCCCCCCTCCCCGATGAGCTCTGGCGACCTTACTCACGCGCAGGAACACAACTATCTGTTATTTGGCTGCGGTATTCTGTAAGGTGGAGGTACTTCCCCATTCAAGCTGCTCTTTGAGCGACATCGCTATGCTCTACCTCTCTCATTACAGAAAATCCTTTCTTATTACACCCATATCATGTACCAGCTTTTCCGCGCGGTTTTACCCGCGTTCCCGAGGAATCAAAATAGTAACCTATAGCCTTCCTCGATAAATGGGCTATCCAACACTGAATTTTTCAAATCGAACAGTAGTTCCTGACATTAGCGCGTTCAGCTTTATAATATTAGTAAGATTTACACCAAGTTTTATGACAATTGATCTGTACTGTAATATTTTTTCCATACAAACATTAGCTCCCCATTCCACCCAGGGGATAAAGAATTTCAAATACAAAATTCATAATCCGCGCCGAACAATATTGACACTAAATTTTATATTCCAATAAATTACATTAGGTACCTACTACACAAAAAAGTTACATACCTACAAACTTCGTCGGCGGGCTATGATATCCTCGCATGTGCATTGCTCCAAATTTTGTTGTTTCCATGTATTACGAAATTTTATGTTTTGTTACGAAAAACCACTTTCACAGCCCGCCGACGATTTCAATCTATTACTCACTGCGAAATTTCAAGTTTGTAAGTTTTATAGTTCCTGAGATATTGTGATTAGTGAGTGAGTGGTAATTCGCTTTTACATATAAAGATTAAAATAGTACTACAATTATTCCCAGTATTATAATACTATGAATAGCTAAAATTGTTGATAAAATTGCAAAATTAATTAAATGAATGTGACGTGGTTTGTAGAAATGTAGGCGTTTTCTGAGAAGCGTAAAAAATATTATTATATCTCGTTTCTAGGAAATCCCTTTTGTTTTTCATTAATATAATATAAGTCATACGTTGATATTTGAAAAATGTTGTCACTAGGTGAGAGGGAAATCTACTGTTGATAAAATAGAGGAGTTTTTAAAATGTGCGGGTAAATCGATGTTCATATTTTTATTTCTCCAGGTGCCTAAAGAAAACGAAATAAAAATTGAAAATTCAACACCCGTGGCGGGAATATCGCATGAGCTGAGCCGCTTTGCAACCATGGGCGACACAGAAATATTTTCCGTTTAACTAACGCCGGTCGTGTCACACGACGTACCTACTAACACGATTTAAAATTTATTTGCCGAGTCGACTACGAGAGTTGTGAAGCTATTGCACCCGCACTGTAAATCTCGGTGTTAGTGAAATGAAATGGTACCAAATAACTATTCCACCGGTGCTTTAGTGTATTACCGATTTATGAATTCAAACTGTTTAGTATCGGTTCTGCGAATAGTCTATTTGACGCGGTGCATGCATACAACTGTTCTATAGTAATATCACAGCATAATTACATACAGTGGTCTATCGCGTTTGAAGTCACGCGAAATGCCGCTTTGTATAGGCATTCGTAATTGCTCCATTGTGTCCCAAGCGAGTGTATGGCAGCTTAGGCTCGCTACCACCCCTCTCTCACCCCGCAAGCCCCGCATTGCTCTGTCTAGACGTGTCCGTTGGCCGACTGTAAGACATAGACTGTGGTAATATGCTATTGCGAAATATTATTATTTAGGCCCAAGGTTAAAACGAAGCATGATTAAAATAATGTCGGAGCATTTGCTTGTTTAGTGCAATTAACAAGTCGACATTTTATATTCATTTGAATAATAATAACATCACACAATTCTGACCTTATTCAAAATAATCGTAGAGTAAGTCATTGTACTATTTTTATGCCACTTACCTATTAGTTTAGTCTATACCACGATATATTAGTATAACGTGAAAGTACAAAGTACTACCTACGCTGTCTCCATGTTACTTATCTTGTTAAGACGTAAGATATTTCTATCTACATTGCTTACATGTTAGTATATAAATATACAAACTGGGTCAAGCGGCAGCCACAGTACAATAAAGGAATAATTTGAAATTTTGATTTATGTAATGCTACTAGCAAATTATTGGGTATCTATCTATCTATTGCATTTCAAGCATTGCTAAAGGTAGGTACTAGATAATTATATTTTTAATAGTGGCAGTTTGTAAGTCAGATTATGATTATTATAATTTGATATGATTTAGGCGCAGGGCGCAAGCCGGTGTCACTTTATATCTGCCCGAGAGTTTTATACGTAATGCATCAGGGTCATTTAACTTTGTGAGATGCTATAGCTTCAGTTTACACATTATCTAATAACAAACAGAGTATGACATTTATATTGTCAGAGTGTTTGCATTTTTGTGAGAAGGATGTATGATTGTATGTTTATATTTTATTAATTGTAGTTTTTAAGTCATACATTCATTTAATTATTGTAATTGGTGTCCTAACGTTTTTATTAAAGCAAAATAAATAAATAATTGAGGTATTTTAAATGCACAAATAGATAGACTCAATGGTTTTATTATTGGCTATGCGAGTGCATTACCGTGTTCGCACTCGTAGCAAACTTCAAAAGCATATTGCACTAGTATGCCACATTTGTCTGTGCTGGTTGAACGATGAAAGCTTCCATTATGGGACGTACCAAAATGGATATATGCACTCAAGGTGGTCCTGGCTCGTCATAGTGCTAGTGTCGCGATCGATCCATGTTTTACATCGGTCCCGACAAATACGTGGCACGACACTGTGTTCCTGCAGATTTATTAGTTTATGTATATGTAGGTACGAGTATCATCATGACAATGTGTTTATACATTATTATTATACAGTTCCACTATGTTAAAAAATATACAAGCAACCACTACTAATATTAAAAATGTGAGAGTTGTAACTCCACTAAACGTAGTATTTGCCTCGTTCTTGCCGTCGACGACGTACCGCTTCCGACAAAATACGTGACAAGACACTGCATTTCTTCAGGTTTATATATTTTGGTAGTATGTATTTTACTATGATACTTACATAACATTACATGAGCCAGAGCATAATACTTTATTGGGATAAAAACGGCCCTATTTAGAGCCCATTTAATGTTGCTATATCGCTGATATCTATCGCCATTTAGGTACCTTGAAAGTGTCATCATATTATTTTGATCTCTCTAAAAACGACGATAGGCAAAATCTCCGATGGGTTTTTTGTTATAAAATTTAAAATAAGAATAAGCCCATCATAAGAAATCTTCAGCGAACATGCAACCTAAACCGTGACATTATAACTCTGTTAATTTAATTTTATTATTGTGGGTCTCACTTAACCCTTACCTTAACATTATACTCCGGGTTCCAACATCTAATTCCTGATGCTGTACGAGTACAGCCTGTCTAAAACATGAGATTCGAAGATCTACTAATAATTTAAAATTAGTTTTGAGGATTCCAAGCCTTCCAAGAGTAAGTATACTGCATAAAAAGCAAAAAAAGATTAAATACTTGTCACTGAAAATAAACGGTCTTCCTCATTATATTGTATTCAAATTATTGTTTTAATATGCTCCACGATTTTATTTTAGTCTAAGCAAAGCCCCAGATCGATTATGTATTTTTTAATTTATTTATTTAACTAGCTTTTCCGCGCGGTTTCACCCGCGTTCCCGGGATAAAATATAGCCTATGTTACTCGGTGAAGATGTAGCTTTCTAGCGGTGAAAGAATTTTTTAAATCGGTATAGTACTTTTAGAGTCAATTCGGCACAAACATACCTACTTACATTCACATATTTCCTGCTTATAATATTAGTATAGATAAAAGGGCTCAAAAAGGTTAATTTAAGAGCTGTAACTTTATGGAAGACTGGATGGATACCTACCTACTTATTTAGATTTCATCGTTTCTAAGCTTGGTAAAAAGCAACGCGTTTTTATCATACGTCTTTTCTTTACTAATTTATGTTATACTTTTATATATCTTACTAGCATTCCGCCCCGCGGTTTCACCCGCGATCCCCTATTTTACCCCCTCAGGATTTGAATTTCAAGAAATCCTTTCTTAGTACACCCCTACGTTATAAGAACCCTTAATCCGTACACACAAAGTGTACCTATCTCCCAAAAAAATGTTTTCCCATACAAACTTTTGCACCTTTTTGGGTGAAAAGAGAGAGATAATAACAATAACTATTATAATAATCCGCTCCGAATAACATTTACGCAAGATTCGAATTCTAAGTACTTTCCACAAAAAAGTTACTTACAAACTATATTTCCCCCGTTTACCCCCTTAAGGGTCGAATTTCAGAATTCCCTGTCTTAGTAGATACTAAGGGTGTAATGATACATTATCGCATTATGTATTTACACCAAGTTTCGGAAATCTCTATCTTATACACATCCTATAAAGAAGCTGCTTGCCAAATTTTATGTTTGAAGGTTTTATAGTTCCTAAGATATAGATGCCTGAACTTGATGTGTCATTATACAATCCCTATTTTCACTCCTTAGGGGTGGAATTTCCATAAATACTACTACAAAAAAAACTTAGTTTTTAGCCAGGAGCCCAAGTACCAATTTTTATGGAAACATCTCAAAAATAAATGATTTTCATACAAACGTACAACCCCTATTTTACCCCCTTAGGGGTTGAATTACGGAAAATACTTTCATTCTTTAACTCTACGTTATAAAAAGAAGCCCCGATCCCTACAAACTGTACCTCCTTACTCATTCCAAAAATTGTCGTTCCATATAACTTTTGCACCCCTTTTAACCCCCGTAGGGAATGAATTTCAAAAACGCTGACATAGTTATTTCATTAATTATGTTGACGAATATTAGTACCAAGTTCCGAATAAATCTGACAGAAAAATAATAATTCCCATACAAACTTTGCCACTCCTTTTCTACCCTTATGTGGGTGATTTTCAAAAAACCCTGAAATACTTATTCTTTTATTTTTAACTATATACCTAAATACGAAATTTCATGGATTTATCTTTAAAACTGACAAAGTTTCATACAAACTTTGCCACCCCTTTTCTACCCTTTTGGGGTGATTTTCAAAAAACCCTGAAATACCTATTTTATATATACCTAAATACGAAATTTCATGGATTTATCTTTAAAACTGATAAAGTTTCATACAATCGAACATACCTATTTTACCGAATTTTGAAAAATCCTTTCTTAGTGGATGCCTACGTTATTTAAGGAATTTGTGTACAAAATTTCATGTTCCTAACCCCAGCGGTTTAGGCTGTGCGTTGATAGATCAGTCAGTCAGTCAGGACAAGCTTCTTTACTAGTATAGATATAAATAAAAATAACTTCCGAACGACTACACCCTATTTGGCTAATTCTTTTTTTGTTGTGTTTGTAACTGTCAGGACAAGGTTTGTATGAAAGAAAAAAAATACCGGGAACGTGGGTGAAACCGCGGGGAACAGCTAGTATATATAAATAAAAATGCATCCCTAAAATGTTTGTACGCGCATAACTTCCGAACGACTGCACCAAATTGGATAAATCTTTCTTTTATGTGTTCGTTATTGACAGGAGGTTTGTATGAAAAATACACCGGGAACGTGGGTGAAACCGCGGGGAACAGCTAGTATTGAATAATAAAACATATGTTTACATTTTGTTGTATTAAATATTTCCTCATATCTAGTTTCTACCCCGCGGTTTTACTCACGTTCCAGAGTGAGTTCAAGAAGTAGGTATCTTTGTTATGTTTTAATCCAAATTCGCTAAGCTATACGTACGTGATTGGGTAAAAAAAATCCACATAAAATACACACAAACATTCGCATTTACTATTAAAGTCACAATTATAATAGGTCCATGTGACAATATACTCATGTCAAAACGGGCCTATAGGATTGAGACGACTTTAGTAGTAGGTATAGTAGGATTGGATATGATCCTGCAATGGATAAATGTTCAACATATGTCTCTACATTTAGGATTGTGTGACATTGGTCTATATTTATCTTTCATGTACATATAGATTACATGAAATATAAATTCAAGCATTCTATGTAAGGAGTGAATGATGTGAAACTAATGAAAGTGCCTCCAGCACACTGTAGGTGTTAGTTATCAAAGTTAATTTTCTAGTTTGCCAAGTTAGTTTACTTCGTCAATCAGCGTTCCAAACTTCAGAGCCTTAAACAAAGATACTGACGAAAATTTCTGATATTATTTTGAAAATTGGTTCCATCGCCCGGTTGTATAATCGACTTAATCCTATTCCTCTTGTGACAAATTGAATTACTTGACTAATTATGAATTTTATTAAAGGTAAGTTTGGAAGTAAGTCGTTAGGACAGAGAATTTTAAATAAAACGCCGGCACGTTCTGTTTGTAATGTTTTTCCTTTTTTGTCTAATTCTGGACTAAGTGAGTCACCAGTGCTTCGTAACTAATTAATGTAGTCTTATAAAATGTGTTGATATATTTGAAGAATGGAATAGGTATAACTTGTTAGGGTTTCAGTAGGTAATATACATAAATTGTAATCTTAATCTTATATGTCATGATCTGGATTTATTGAATAGTTGATCATAGAACGTCAGACTGAACGGATTTTAGCCGGCTTGTCGGTTTTGCTGACTATCGGTGAAAATTATAATATAATTCAGAGAATGTCCTAGAAATAATACAGAGGAAAATATTTATGTATCCCATAATCTGTAACGTGTATAAAAATGTGGGGTGAAAACTTGTTTCTTTACTCCGAAATGATAAGTCAAATAAAAATCACCAATTCGTTTTTCACGCTGATTGTATGATTCATAAAAAAATTTGCAATACCAATTTGATTCAAAATGGAATCCAGTTACCAATCAGTAGGTAATCAAATTTTTAATCTGCAATAACGCAATTATATTCGATTCATATCTATGTAAACATTTTTGTATGTAGTAGGTACTGAAAAATATAGGGAAGAGAGGAAACTTCGAAATGTAAAGGGGATGATTTTGTATAACGAGGCCTCAGTAAATTAGGTCACACTCGTTATACAAGATCGCAACGTGCCTCTTTTTGATGAGCTTGATGGCAAAGTTGAGTGGAGTCAATTTATGTATAACTACTGAGTTTAGAATTGTAGTATATTTTTATCATTAGATTTAGTATATTTCGTAAACATTATTGAGTTATTTACCATGAACACTTCAAATGTTTAAATTATTTTAATTCCGAAAATGTCTATAGAATAATAACTATCCTAAGGTGAAAAAACCATGTTGAAATAATTCTTATAAATTAACGAAAAGGAAGGGATGTACGACTGACTGAACGTTTTTATATCTATAATATTTGAAAAGATGAAACCTTTAGGGAAATTAATACTCAACGTTCCACTTAGAATATTTCTGAGTAGTTCAAAATAAAACTCTTGTGTACTCTGCAAGTATTATAAGTAGCTTGTGCCCCTGAGTCCCGAGATAGTTTCCAGTTTGTAGTAGGTAGTACACCCCGAACTTATACAACATGTCTATTGTCAGATTAGCTTATTATAAGGAAAAAATTACAAATAAAACTAAAATTTATAGTCAACAACAGAAATAAGACTTGGCAAGAACCCAAAAAGATTCAGATATATACATGCACAATGAAATACCTAAGAGCATTAAAAATCTAATAAATCTCAAGACACGATGATTTTATATTATTCATGGACTATAAATTGGAAGAACTTAATCTAGCCATTGCCTTTATAAAGTTTCAAAATTATATAAAGGTAAATGTTTTCCAAATAAGTTTTCAGTTTAACGTGTTCACTAAAGGTTTGCAGATTTTTTCGCCGAACTCTCTTAAATTATGTGTCTAGAAACTTTTATTTGAGTTGAGTTTTGTACATTTTAAGCTTTTATTACTTTTCAGATAACATTTAAGGGGTAAAGTTTATTTTTTCTTTGTTTCAAATATTACTAACGATTATTTTACTAGCTATTCCCCATGGTTTTACTAGTGTTCGTGGGATAGGTATACATTAGCCTTTTCTCTCCATGCCTGCATGCCAAATTTCATCACTATTGGTTATGTCGTTGAGCCCTCAAGAGGTAACAAACAGACAAAGACACTTTCGCTTTATAATATTAATATGTTGTACAAGACATTAATATTTGAACATAATAAAGAATGTTAGGGAATTTTAGGTAACACTATTACTATTTCTACATGTCTACTTCTTCGTATGTATAATTAATTCTCACAAAAATCGTGAAATGGTTTACATTAGGTCATTTTTAGGGTTCCGTATTTGTATACAAGCATGCTGTGGAAAATTTTCCGGCTTGGAACATCATACTGGGTGCCTTTTTAGTCACTGGCAATACTTGCAGGGGTAGAATTACTTATCAATATGAACAACTTTTATTATGAGACTAATTGTGACATCACGAAAAAATTATCAGCTGTTCCATACAAAAGTTCAATACCTACTCGACCAAAATGTATGAAGCAACCGTTTTATTGTACGCGATATGGTCCCATAATACCCCTCTGCAAGTAAGTATTGACTAGTGTACTTCTGCAGTAGACACAAAATCATATTGAGTGAAAGTAAATGTTATCATATTTAAAATCTTTGCGTACCTATAATTTAAAATTATGATATACTTATATTATTTACATAGCAACTTAGTTGTAATGTGAAGCTGTAAGATGAAGGCGTTATCGTACGCAGACGACATTAAAAGCG
The DNA here is from genome assembly GCA_951216915.1 of Tetheella fluctuosa. NCBI lineage: Eukaryota > Metazoa > Arthropoda > Insecta > Lepidoptera > Drepanidae > Tetheella > Tetheella fluctuosa. Next base: position 6,784,663 of record OX578227.1, on the reverse strand, counting down.
CCGCATCCGCAGCCATAAAGTGTTGTGTCGCGGAAACTATGGTTAGTGCCATGGTGTTATCATTTTGCGAGCATTTCAAAGTAAACTGCGGGGGAATGTTGCCCTATTTGTACCTTTTGAGATTATGTTGACACTTTGCTTCTTCAAATTATTTGAGGAAAAGTATCTAACTAATAGTAAAGTACCTAATATTAAATGCGTCGGAATAAAAGCGAAGAAAAGTCTTTATTATGCATTTCTATTCTTTTTTATCTTGTACTATGTATGTAATTATGTATGTAGATAAAAAATAGAAATGAATAATAAAGAATTCTTCGCTCTTATTCCGACGCATTTAATATTAGGTACTTACTTTACTATTAGTTAGGTACTTTTCCTCATATAATTTGAATTGAATTAAGAAATAATATTTGGATTAAGCAAATAAAACGTTACCAATTGTAAATAATTATTGTAGTAATAATAGTAAAGAAAAATATAGGTTTGTAAATAATTTATGAAAATATTTTTTGTAGTTATTTTTTAATAAATAACCTTGTAAAGTAATAGAGCTAATAAATATATAGGGGTTATACATACTGGGTGATTTTGTTATCACTGGCAATACTTGCAAGGGTGGAAGTACTCATCAAAATGAACAACTTTTATTATGGGACTAACTGTGAAATCATGAAAAAATTATCAGCTGTTCCATACAAAAGTTCAATACCTACTCGACCAAAATGTATGAAGCAACCATATTATTTTACGCGATATCAGAGTTAGCCCTATAATAAAAGTTGTTCACATTGATGAGTACTTCCACCCCTGCAAGTATTGCCAGTGATAACAAAATCAACCTGTATAGCCCTATAACCCCAACCAAAAAAATATTTGAAATAGGTAATGAAAATTCCCATCAAATATTAATTTAAATATTATTTTATTCGCTTTGAAAGCAAAGCAATTTTGGGTCAATTGGTTAAAAACTAAATCGATTCTATTTTCTATACATCCTGGCCAAACTAGTTTCTGGTGCAATGAAAAGAAATTGTCTTGTATAATAGCTGACAAACTAAACTGCTAGTCGTAAGCTAGAAACAATTCGACGATGCCAATTTTGTTGTCATAACCTCTCATTTGCATGTTTCACAAAGGGTCGAGTACATAATTTGTTTATGTTTCATAGATTATTTCCCAGTTTATAGCAGTTCGACGAGACAGGGGTGGCTGAAACATTACCATTTATGGCGCAATAGCCGATCAAATGCTGTGGAAGTGATACAACCAGGGATCGTTTAGCTCTTTATTGCTATACTAGTACCACTGTTTATTATACTTTTATTTTATTTTATAGATGGTCATGTATTTGACCGTAATTTTACCATGGAAAGTGATGATGTGGTCTAAGGTGCCAAGCACACAGCCTAAAAACGAAACCAGTAGATTTGGCGACAGTTTTTAAACGGGAGGGTGCGGTAACTGGCCTAGCCACTATTAAGTGCTAGTATGGTGGTAGGCCACCATTATAATTATGGTTTCCTCACAATATTTCCCTTCCATGAAAGCTTCTCTTTGCTGGATTCGAACCCACGATTATTACCACGGCATTCGACGTCACTACCACTTTATTCAATTCAAAGGACTGTTTTTTAATTAATAAATACTATCTACCGTACAGGTATACAAGGTGAATAAAAACAAATAATGTAACCTAAACATCTTTTTTTAAATTTGTAAATCCTTAACGTACCTGATACATATAATGTATGTTATGATATTCTTCTGACGTATTTATTACAACAGAGATACACAATTTATGACAAAAGTTTATTTTGAGGTTGTTGTTAAAAGCACTTCGTTACCTGTTCCTTTGAAAGTTAAACGTGAAGCCAAAAAAATGGTATCTAACTTTCCTTCCCTTTAACTTTTGAATTTGAATAAATTGATAAAGTTTAAGTGAAAGTCAACAACATCATTTATAAAGTAGGTACTTACTTCAAAACAACGTTTAGATAAAATGGCCTCCCCTTTAGGTAGTAACGAGATATCCTACTTTTCCCGACCGAGCTCGAAATTGATAGAAACGTATATTGATTTCGTACATCACTTAACTTTAAGCGACGGCGGCTACCTGCGTAAAAAGGATTTTCTTTGTCGATGATAGAGTTATGTAAGTTGCGTGTTCATGGAAATTGAGACACGGTTCTTTATAGTGGATACTTCAAAGAGATCGTAAACTATATTAACAGGCCATACGTTGTCGAGATTGCTGAATTGCCTTCAATTTCCTTTCGCATACCCCTTACATTGCCCACTGCCCCGACAATATTGAAATGCAATAATGCATTCATTGTACAAGTAGGCTAAGTGCATAATTTTATACATGGAAAAGCGATGGCAATTTTATTTCGTTTTATAGAAATGTAAAATACAAGCTTACGTCGCGCGGTTTCACCCGCGTCTCCTCCTAGGGATTGGATGTTTTCCTACTTGTTGTAGGAAACCTTTTATTATCCAGAACATGCTGTATCTATGAGTCTATCTATGATTAATGAATTACATCGAGTCAGATCAATAATTATATAAACTGCTTTAAATTCCTCATCAATGATTCCACAGTTTTTATTATCACGATAAGATAATCCTTTTTGAAAAAACATGGTTTTTATTTAGGTAGGTAGGTACATATATTATGGATTTTAAAAAGGCGGCCTTTTCAAATACGAGCATAATTAAAAATAACACACAGGCGCGAACTCGATCAAATTATTCGAAAGGAAAAGATGAAAAAGATAGATAAGAAAATTATTCGTCCGACGTGAACAGTTTCCGGCGGCTGGCCACAATTTATTCCTCTCACAAACACGAACTGTGCTGATTCAATATTGACACTCGCTGGAGCCTCGCGTACCTAGGCTATTCCCTAGTGCTTCAGATAAAATCTAACTTCGAAGATACGACTTTGTAGCTGCTTTTTAAGTTGCAAGCATACAGTGGTACCCCCTCAGAATACAATTTCACTCCCTATTTATTTATCTTGTGATTGCTACCGAGCAGGGCGGGTGTGCGTGTTTAGGGTGTCATGTTGTTTGTTTTTGTGTTCTTTTGTTTCCAAGAAACATTGCCTTTGGAACATATGTGGTGGATGTAAGAAGAATTTTGAATAACTATTGTAGCTTTTCTTGTGACTATCTATTTATTATTACATGTATGCCTGTAAAGGTTAATGTGTTTCGTGTTTACTTCACTTGGCCAAATATGTAGTTATCTTTGAATAAAATAATTAAATGTCATGAAAGCAATAAGTATTGATTCTTGGAGGAATTAGGCGATGTGATGTAATGTAGGCGATGCGAATATGAAGGCGATGATAACTCAGTGGTAGTGACGTCTGATGCCGCGGTAAAGGTCATGGGTTCGAAGCCTACAATGAGCTTGAGCTTTCGGTGAAGGAAAACATTGTAGCATTGCACTCACTTTGTAGGTATAATTTTCAATACAAAATACTTTTATTAATATTATTCATTATGAAATAGTATATTATGATACAAGTGCGCGAAGTTGCTCATTACGCACGTGGCTGTGAGTTGCAGCCCGAGCCGTAGGCAAAAATCAGCCGAGTGTGTAATGAGCAGAGCTCACGAGTTTCATACGATGTTTTTCAATACATTTGCGAGGAAAAAACAAACAATTTTTACCACACAGCGACAAATAGGATAAAAATAAAATATCTAAATTATGGGAAATGGCGCAAGTTTTTTTTTCAAGCGCCAAATGGATGGTCAATGAACATACAGCCTACTTCAAAATTATAATTTAAAGTGATAAAATGCAAATATTTTTAATTTTAATATTTTATAACATATTATTGTAAATATTGAATAATGTGATTAAATAAATGTTTGTTTGACTTAATTAAAGACGTAGGTACACAATATTTATATTTATTCCAAAAATGTAATGGATTTTCAGCGGCATAAAATCTCTTTGTTGTTACTAAAAAAAAACTGTATTACCCGGTTCAATTGAAAATACTCGCATATAGTGCACATAACTTGTAGTAAGGTACTAATTTAAATTTGTAGGGATAATTCTATTACGCACGAGTGCGGTAATATTATTATGCACGCGTTTGTTATAGCTCGGTTTATGGCCCTAAAAGCGATATAATAAGACCCTTATGACTACTTTACGAGCAAGTGTATTAAAAAATATTTTATTTACCTAAGGACTGGTGTCATTAATTTTTATTGACTTTGGCACAAAATAAAAAAGCATAAAAATCGTCGGAATCGATTCAATACTAAGCAAAAAAAAATCTGGAACATAGTAATCATTAAATAACGTAGGTATGGAATTTCTTTTTACACTATGTGGCTTTTTCGTTCTAAATTGATAAATTACATAATTATAGTCTTGTTGTCGCCAACGTGCCTTCTGTACCAGAACCAGTCGGAATCGCGCGTGACGATGGCAAGAGGCCGGATGATATGACTTTGATCCCGTGGAGTGTTGTCAAACCGCTGGTGTGGGATGCCACGTGTGTTGATACACTTGCGCCTTCCCACATACTGGCGACTTGTAAAGTCGCTGGGGCAGCTGCGACCGGTGCTGAAAAATCCAAATTTAAAAAATACGCTTGTCTTCGGGAGACCGACGGGCTGGGAGCTTTTTCCGTCAACGCATAAGCTTGGCCATCCAAAAAGGGAACGCTGCCAGCTTGTTGGGAACCTTGCCTATCGACAGCAGCGAGGGCTTTGAGGATGTTTTCTATATATCATAGTTTGTATTTTATACTTTGATTGTAAATAGGTACTTGTTGTAAATAAATTACCAATCGTGGTAAGCTAAACAAATAATAATAAAACCAAAACTGTTTGTACGCAAGAAGGATTATTTTGATTTTAGTACAAGATATCCAAACAGACTTGTATTATCAAAGTCAAGAACTGAATTGTATAGCAGAAACAGTTACTGCATGTCAGTGAAAAATTACAATAATTTACCAGATGAAATAAGTTTTTTACCGGGTAAAAAGTTTAAGATAAATCTCAAAAAATGGCTAATTGAGAAGTATTTCTATTCTGTACAGGAATATTTAGATGATAAGTTTAAAATTTAATGAAGTTTTTTTTTTATTGTGATGTGTAGATAATAAGCACTCTAGTATTTTAATAATATAATTCTGTCTTAATCCCAAAATTTTGACATTCGATCGATTTATAAATAAATATTCTGGGACATATAAAATTAATATACAAATATTATTAATATCTCTTTAATTTGTAATAATTGGAATAAAACTATGAATATACCTTCAATTTTGCATGCCAACAACGGTAATGAGCAGGAACTAGAATAACAACAGCATGTACACCTACCCACATTTAAGCAAATAAATGATTTGATTTGATAAAATAACTTTCATCTCAGTTTTTCTCAATATTTTTTATGGTTCCAATAGGCTTGAATTATAAATAGCTTCCAAGTAAATCTCAAAGGAGGAGCGTCTCAATCGGTCACTATTATTAATTACAAGTTGTTAAAGGAAATTGTACGAATTGGTGAATTGATTGGTGCCTCTGTTCTATCTGATCGTCGCCGCTGCTATCAAATGGATGCTATCGTTCAAAGTCAACGTTAATCCTCGGTTAATGAGAGAAAAGCAGCAATTGTTGAGACCGGCTCACGTTGTATAACCCCATCGCTTGCTGTGTTTACTGTATCGCGCTGACAGGCAGGGTACGAAATTTCGGGTGTCAGTGCATGCTAATGTTTGATAATTTGTAAATAGATTTTACTTTAACTATTTTAGTCGGTATAAAGTATGGAATGATACCTTTTGTAGGTAAAACTTAGCTGCTTAATTACGTAGTTAAGGCATTGAATTGTATTCATTGTTATTAGCATCATAACCGACTTAATCATAATTATTCTAGAATATTACAATCGTTAAGTACTTACAATAATAACACAAGTTTAGATATTTGATAAGTTCCTCACTTTAGAGAAAAATATACCAATTAAATTTGAGAAATAAACGAATAAGACATTGCTGAATTTTACCTACTATCTACCTTTTTCAGTAAGACAACGCGCAAGTTAAACGATACAAATGTATAGGCAATGCTACTGTTAGATGCTGCATGCGCACTGAATTATAAATTGAATGTATATACCCTATATCAGGACAATCCATTCAAATCCTATTAGTAGTAGTTATATTTGTTAATTTGTAATTAAATAGTCTACGATATTCATGTTCCACCATTTACCTTACTTTGGACCGTTTGCCTGCTTGTCAACATACTGATATAAAAAAACATGCCAAAACTGCTTGTATATAATAATGCTTTAAAACATGCGCTTGCTTGTGCATAACGGTACATACATTGCTTGTGTGATGGCAGACAAACATACCGGGAGGTAAGAGCGACTGTCGGAAACACGCGAAAACTGCATTAATCATAAGAAGGGAGGACAATGGTGGTTTTTATATCGGTTATCCCCATCCTTGAGGGATTCCTCTGTATTACGTTTTTTTTCACATTTTATCCGTTCAGTCATACCTATATGGTTGGAATGAAGTTTTCTCCTACTGACGTGGGTTTGTTGAGAAGAAAGGATTACATAATTTTAGATTTTAAACAGTTGTGATTTCTTTAATAATAAATATTTTATTTCGCTTCAGTTGCAGAGCAGGTGCAGAATGTTGATCCATAAATCTTAATTTTTTTATACGCTCGTCGTGACCTTAAATAGAATTAATGTATATTAACAATCGGAGACATTTACACAATACTTTAGTTTTTAAGTGATTATGCTAACGTTTAGAAACAGCATTTTCAAATAACATCCCTTTTTCACATAAAAGTTACAGGAAAAGATAAAAAATAAGTCACTACATATCGTTGAGTTGGCTTTGGGGATTTTTGTACATTGTTTATCTTAAGTCCTAAGGGACAGTTGAAAGAAAAGAGGGAAATCTCCGAACGAAACCACCCTGATTTAACAACTCATACCTGCAGGGTTTTCACACACAAAATAGACTCTAAATAGACGCTAATTTGCTTTAATTCATAAACAACAAATAACATATTTTTTGTACGTGAACTTCATTTTATACTACACCTATGCTTACATCAAGTACATACATTACATAAAGAAAACCCAAAACCTAATTAAAAAAAAAAAAAAAATTGTAATAATATTAAGTTAAGAAAGGAACGATTAAACTTATTAAGTGAAGTTCATATGAGTCATGTAGATTTAGAAAAATGTATTTTAAAGTATGAATCTGACACATATCAACTTCAGTGTGAAATTGAACATTTAAATACTAAGTTAAACTCCATTTCATGTAAATATGAAAACTCTCAAAAACAAATGAATTCATATATTCTGGCAATGAATGAACTTGTAGAGGTTTCAAAGTCAAATGCTGAGAAATTAGAGTCTTTAAATTTAAACCATCAATGTGAATGTTATAAGAGTTCCCTAAATTATTCTACTCAGCTTGACTTTTCTGAAAAATCAACTTCCAAAGAATTAATAAACACTTCCTTCAATAAAAATAAATATAAACCTAATATTGTTATGTTTAGTGATGAAATGGGAAGAGGCATGGGTTTACAACTTAGCCAATGTTTAGGTCAGGCTATAACAAATACTTGTATGCCCGGTGCATCATATTCTCAGATTTTAGAGAAAATTATTACTAGCAATTTTGCAGAAAATACTATGTTGATCATATTAATTGGAAGAAGGGGAAATGTAAACAAAAATTCTCTGATAAGGTACTTTACCTCATTATCATTAATAAATGTTAATCAAATTGTAATGTATGCATTTCCCTATATAAATAGTGTGCCACAGACGGAAAATACTTTAAGACACAATTTAAATATTACCATGCATACTTTGACATGTCGTCATAATGACAAATTTCATTTTATTGATATTAATAATTATTTGAGTAAAAGCTTTTATTTGACTAAAGATAGCTTTCATCTTTTAAAATATCATAAGAGACAGATAGCAGAATCGCTATCATTTTATATACTTAACTTGACCAAATGTTTGGCCACACAGACGGCTGCTTCTATTGAGCAGCATAATATTTTACACTCATTGGAAGTTATTCCAAATAGTTTGAATACATTGGAAAATATTCCAAATAATTTAAATTAGAACATGTGACAATAGAGGCAACCTCTAGCATAATTTGTAATAATGAATTTAAAAGTTTTTCCTGCCCAATATCTGAAATTAAGAATAAAAATAATAATCATAAATGTAAAAATAATAAAATTAACTTGGTGCATCAAAACATACAAGGAATAAAGGGCAAGGAATTAGAGCTGGAGTTATTCATGAACTGTAGTAAAATTGATATTTTATGCATTACTGAACACTGGCTAAAGGCCCATCAGTTCATGTTCAACTTCAGTAATCACCAAGTTGCTGGTTCGTTCAGTAGAGAAAATTCAATACATGGTGGCTCACTAATAATAATACATAATAGTTTGAAATTTAAGGAACGAAAGGATATTCAGAGCCTGTCTATTGAGCGAACTATTGAAATAGCTTGTGTTGAGCTTGAACAATTCATTGTTATGAGCGTATATAGACCCCCTTTGGCAGTATTTAACTTGTTTGAAAAACATATGGATGAAGCATTGTGTAAACTTAATAATGTTAATAAAAATATAATAATTTGTGGAGATTTTAATATAAATTTATTAGAGGATAATGTATTATCTAATAGAATAAAATCCCTTTTCTTGTGCTATAATCTTGTAAATCTTTTTTTAGAACCAACTAGGATAACTTCTAGTTCAGCAACTTGCATAGATAATATATATACTAATCTGCAACTAGTTACTAAGTCAGTCTTTAGTCAATTAAGCTCGGATCATTGTGGTCAGATGGTCTCCTTTAATATACCTAGAAAAAAGGTAATAAAAAAAGATATTAAGTGTGTTCCTATGAGTGACAGTCGCCTTGAAAAGTTTAGAAACAATATTGTCAGTAAATTACCATACCTACCTTATAATGATAATGCAAATCAACTTTATAACTCCATTTTCAATCTTACCAAAAATGAATATAGTTCCATATTTACCTCTAAAAATGTTAAACGAAAAACTGGTATGGTTTTCAATGATTGGGCGACGGTCGGTATTCATAGAAGCAGGAAAAGACTGTACGAACTATATAGTGAAAAACCGTATAATCATAATGCTGTTTTTCTGAATTATGTGCGTAATTACTCTAAAATATTTAAACGCGTTTGTGCCGCGGCTAAATCAATACATATAAGAAATAAAATAGAAAGTAGCCAAGATAAGATCAAGATGACTTGGAAAATTATAAACAGTGAAACTGGAAAGGTCAAAGTACATAATCATGAGTTTCGACTAATGATTAATGATAAATTAATTGAATCTGACCGAGATGTTGCTGACGCGTTTGAGTTATTTTTCACCGATATTCCAGTTTCGACTACCAAATCTCTTGATTCTTCTCCTACCCTCGCTCTATCATTACTAAGAGAAAATGTAACAGAATGTGCAGTCGATTTTCAATTTTCCCCTGTTAACTCTAGTGACATAATTAAAACTTTTAAATCCATAGATTTGAAAAATACTGTTGATCTATGGGGACTTTCCGTTAAACTTGTTAATTCTATAATCGATTGTATTGCGCCAGATTTGGCTGTCACTTTTAATAAATGCATAGATTGTGGCGTATTTCCTGATCTGATGAATCATAGTAAAGTAGTGCCTTTATTTAAAACCGGTAGTACATCTGACCCCACTAATTTTAGACCGATTTCTGTACTACCGACATTTAGTAAAATTTTCGAAAAAATTATATTTAATCAACTATTGGTACATTTCAATAGTAATAGACTGCTTCACAGTAAACAATTTGGTTTTACCAGGGGTCGCTCAACAACCGATGCTGGTGTTGAGCTTGTTCAGAATATTTTTGGCGCCTGGGAGGAGTCACGTGATACCATCGGTGTCTTTTGTGACTTATCCAAGGCATTTGATTGTGTACACCATGAATTACTGATCAGGAAATTACACCACTATGGTATTAGAGACATTGCACTCAGTCTTTTGAATTCATACTTGAGTGATAGAATTCAAAGGGTTGATGTAAATGGTAAAGTTTCCTCTGGGTCTTCGGTAACGATGGGCGTCCCACAAGGTTCTATCCTGGGACCTTTTCTTTTTCTGATTTACATCAACGACTTGCCTTACCTTGTAGAAAAAAAACATGAAATAGTATTGTTTGCTGATGACACTTCACTTCTTTACAAAGTGAATAGACATGATTTTAATTCTTCTGACGACGTAAACAATGCTCTTTCAGTAGTCGTTGATTGGTTTACTATTAATAATTTATTGCTCAATGAGAAAAAAACCAAATGTATCAGATTCAGTCAACCCAATGTAAGACATTTGAACACAGACATTGTTATTAAAGGCGAAAAACTGGATCTTGTTGAAACAACCGTATTTTTAGGTATCACTTTAGATGATAAGCTACAATGGAGCCCACATATTTGTAATTTAGTGAATAGACTTAGTTCTGCAGCTTATGCAGTGAGGAAAATTCGTTCTCTCACTGACGAATCTACGGCAAGATTAGTTTATTTCAGTTATTTTCACAGCTTGATGTCTTACGGCATCCTCCTTTGGGGCAGTGGTGCCGACATCAATAGAATTTTTATTCTGCAGAAGAGGGCTATTCGCGCAATTTATAAATTATGTCCTAGAGATTCTCTTAAAGATAAATTCAAATCCATAAATATTATGACTGTGTCGTCACAGTACATTTATGAAAATTTAATTTATGTTCGGAAAAATATACAAAATTTTCCTAAGAACAGCGATACTCATAGCTTGAACACTAGAAATAAGCACAAACTCGCTGTACCTGTAACTCGGCTCAGCAAAGTGAGGGACTCATTCAAGGGGCAATGTATACGTTTCTATAACAAAGTACCCAAAGAAATTCAAGAACTATCTGTGTATAGATTTAAAAAAATAGTTAAACAAAAGTTATGTAAGAAAGGGTACTATAAAGTTTCTGATTTTATAGAAGACAAGAATGCATTTAAATGAAATGTTCGCTACACAAACTATTTCATTAAAATTTTATGAACTTTGTTATTAGTAATTAAATTTTTACATAAATAAAAAAGAACAAAGATCTATAAAAATGTCCCTTGTTGAGTTTCTTGCCGGAGTCTTCTCAGTCCAAGTGTATTCCGAACCGGTGGTAGAATCATTTGTAACGTTCATAAGTGCCTTATTAGGGCCTAAACTGAATAAATGATTTTTGAATTTGAATTTGAATTTACAGGATATAAATTTCAATTTCGCTTTCATCCAATGAAAGTAAATCATTTCATATTTCTCAAAATAAATTATACAATAAGTACACAAAGTTTGTTGTTTATTACACATTACTTTGAACTTTTAGCTATTCTGTGGTGTAGGTTCAAATTTCAGGCCTTTTATTATACCGAATCCGTCCGTTTTCCGTATTCTCTCTGATTTCACCACTATGGCGTTACGATGTGGGAAAACTTTGTGTTGTGAGGAAACCTGTATGCCGAGGCACAGGATATGCGATATTTGTAACGTACCTGAGACGTAGGAATATTTCTAAAAGCAAGATATGGTCTTTATGCCCTAAATCCCCTTTGGTGTTACAGGATGCTTAGCAGTGTAGTCTTTATGCGATGTCAATATCGCACATGCTGTTCTTCTCTACACGCGATTGTAATAAAATACATTTTAGTCCCATGTGCTGTAAATTTAGAATCAATAAATAACTTCGATTAGGTTATTGACCTATACTTGCGCTAAATGCAGTAACTAATCACAGTACCTATGAATATTTATTATTTTAAAATTTACCCCGTATTTTATTCCTATATAGTATCTACATGTAGTACATGTAGTAAAAATACTCCTCCCTAACATAACAATACCTATCCAGATTAGATCAAAATATACTTATGCATTCTACAGTCAAAATATTAGAATTGCTTTCCATATAATATGCGACTGAGCAAACTGGAAACTTTAAAATGCACAAAAATAATAGAGTATATCAAAACTATAGTAATAAATACTGGTGGCGAAAGAACTTTACGACTATTGTTGAGTCACTCATGAATCCAGGATCAACGGACATCTATTTTTGTTCACGATGTAATAAATTTTAAGAGCTTCGTAATACAGTTACTGTTAGTTTCGTGAGAGATCGGCAAAGATAATTGAATTTCCATTGTATTGTCGATAAGTGCTGCTGTTTATTGACGATCACTTGGACCTCATATAACTATGAAATGAGTTCAGTCAAACTATACTGATTGAAAGTTGTTATTATTATTAACATAGATTTTTCACAAAATTTCATCGGATGTTGTTTATACATTGAGATGTATTTTTTACCACCAACTAATTTCAACCCTCATGTATGTATAATGGGGTGCATCCAATATCACAAAGGATAAAGTTTACAATGTATAAAACATTTGACATGTAAATCTAACTAGTGTTGGGAGTGGGTGCCAAGAGGTTCGCGTGCATATGCCCGTCGTCGTCTTCCGCACGCTCGACGAGTTATTTGGATAATCTATCCTACAACAACACTGTGGAAATAGTTACAACTATGTTCTCGCTATATTTTCTGGATATTTATAAATATTTTTGCGTTTAACGTATTAAAAAGCCTATTAATAGACTAGCGAGCTCTTTTTTCATTTATTGACTTTTGGAGCTTTCCTGTAAACATTTAGTACTTAATACGACACATAATATCTGTATTTGAATAATGTATTGTACGTTTTAAAAAACATAAATAAGAATAAAGTATAAAGAAAGCATTATCAAAGTCAGTTCACGGTCGTATTCTCACTTTCTTTGGACATATTACACGTCGAGAGGACACCTCTGTGGAGCGACTCGTGGTTCAGGGCAAAATTGAGGGCACAAGGGCGCGTGGTAGATCACCAATGCGCTGGACTGACCAAGTCACAGCTGCACTAAATGGTCCACTCCACGAATGCACGAGGCAAGCAAGAGTACGAGAGGAATGGTGACGAATTGTGAAGCTTGCCACCACCCCTGTCATGATGACCACGACCACTCTGCCAAGAGTGTGACGACAGAGAAGAAGAATCAATGTCAGTATTAAGCGTGAGTGCAAATATCTTTAAAACCAATGGAGTATTAAAACGTGTTGTGCTTATGCTACACATCACACGAACAGAACTCGCAGACTCTTACGTAAAGGTTCTCAGGCTATCAAAGGATTTCCCAAGAGTGTTTTTAAGAAACAAGTTGTTGTATTCAAGTAAACAAAACAAGAATAAGGCCGATCGTTTTAAAATCCTGGGCCTGTAATGATACTCATGACAACATAGGGGGCTCCACTCGAAAAACTCGATGTAACGCGTCAAGTGAAGTTTTTACGAGAAAATTTTTCACATATATTACGTCACATACGCTCTTATCCGCCATTATTTGGTCTCAGTGAAGTTTCCGCATGCGTACATTTTTACAATGTTTTGAAAGCACTGTAATTTGTCTTAAGGGTATCTTGATACAATTTTGTGGAACAAGTTGCAGATATGTTGGTAAGCATATGGGAATTCTTTTAAAAGTATTGCATAAGCGGCTGGTTACATTTATAATAAAAAAGTAAAAAATGGTCCAATAAAAAAGTAAATGCAACTGTTTAGACTTTTAGTGAATTATATTAAAAAATAATCTATAGAACTTGCTTGCAGAAAAAAAAGGCTTTACGATTATTTCAGAATTGTTAAACGTCATTATATACGTCATTGATGTGGCAGATATACTTTTGTTCAAGCTTCCAAAAACGGAGACTCAGATTGACATTCAACATCTTAATAAAATAATGTAATTTTATTTTCTCTAATAAGCATTCAAATATAAACAAATTCGTATTTGCTATTAAATATATACCATAGTACAACAAAGTTAGTGGGTCAAAGTGTCCCTGCTGGGAGGCAACAAGGCAGGAAAATAGCTTTTCCATCTAGTAACACAGTTGCTGTGACATTTACCCTGTAGGGGTAACGTTTACTCTTGATAACGATCTTCATGGCAATATTGAGGAATATTAATTTGTGTAAAGTTTTCCCTCATGAGGCACTTGTTTATTCGAAGAAAGACTCTTTTCCGATGTAATCAATAAAGCGACCAAAAAACTAAAGTATATGATCGAATATTGAACTATGTAAGTAACGCATGATGCAAACACATGACTCGAATCGTCTAGTTTATTTTATTTATTTCAAAGCATCACATGCAAATATTTGTGTTCCTAACTTGTTGATATTTTAAAAAAAAAAGTCCTGTCTATCTACTGGAGGTGACAGCAGCGGCAGCTTGCTGTATTTTGTATTTTTGTATTGAGGATGTTTTCTATATATCATAGTTTGTATTTTATACATTGATTGTAAATACAATATGTTGTAAATAAATATTTTATTTTATTATAATATTAATACCGGTTGTATAATTTAATAATATTATAGAATCCCTAGACAATTTTGATGTGTGTATGATCTTTTCGCGACTTCGTTGAAAAATAATTATGGTGGTAAGTATGGGTTATCTAGGGAATGATCAGTTATTTAGGTGCCAAATTCAAATCCGTTCATCCTGTATAGCGCGGTTGATAAACAAACACCCACATAAACATTGCTTATTGCTTATTTTACATTAGGCGCCTAAACATTTCATATTTGTCTTTTCAATCAGCCATTACAAGTTACAACATCCTTATGTTGCCACCGTTAACGTTATGTACATTAAAAGTACAGTATTTCCGGGTCAATGGAGATCGGTAAAATATAACGTAGATACAGTTTACTGACAAGTTCAGAGCCTCAGGGTCCGGACGGGAAAAACTAAACACTTATCGGACGTTTGATCCTCCTGATTCCTCTCTCAGTTATCGGTGGCCTTATTTTTTATACGTTCAACGTCGCGTCTGCTAGAAGTTTCTACAGTTTTTATTTTCATCAGTACGAGATATATATTATACAATAACTGAAAAAAAGTTGTATAATCTACTTTTTACCATTGACTGCGAGAAAATAAATAGTAGTATAGTATTTATCACATTTTATTTTGTAATCGGTAATAAGAGAATTTAATTTTATAGCTCTATGGAATAGCTCCATATAGCCAGCCAGTACTTTCAGCACGTTTTTAGGGTTCCGTACCCAAAGGGTAATAACGGGACCCTATTACTAAGACTTCGTTGTCTGTCTGTTGAAATTTTCCCATATTATTTATTTCTGTTGCCGTTATAACAACAAATACTAAAAACAAAATAAAATAAATATTTAAGGGGGGCTCCCATACATACATAGTTACGCCAATTAATAAAGACCTCTGAGTTGTATGGGCGCTCATACGATTTAGAGGTCTAGCTTAATTGACAACAACCTCAAATAAGGTAAATAAATAAAATTGTGCATTTCCCTTGATGGACGAACAATGGACGAAGTTTGTACGGAACCCTCGGTGCGCGAGTCCGACTCGCACTTGGCCGGTTTTTTTATTTATTTTTGTACATAATTCGTATATTTGTGCTTGTTCCAAACTCAAAATGTTTTTTTTCACTCAGTGACTAAAGGAAAGTTTTATTCACTGTTATCGATGAATAAAATGCCCTTTTTGGAGTGGCAATGGTAAAAAAATTAATCCACGCCCAGTTTATTCGAAAACAAAAGAAGTTCAATAAAGAGGCATAGATGCCAATAATTAATATGCAAAAGTGCATTCACGTACGTAGGTACCTAGAGGGCTGAATCGTGTATTTATGCGTTAGTGACAGACATGACTATTGACAGTTCATTGTACAAACTTCCACTTGCTAAATGAATGCACTTCAGAGAGATTGAAATACAAAATTTTGTAAAAAAAAAGAGGTACATGCTAATATTTATTGCCTGAGGATCGGCTTCTTTTGACCATCATTTTACCATAGTAAGTGATGATGTGGCCAAAGGTGGTAAGCACACAAAATCTACATAGAAACTGGCTCTTAAGTACAGCTGCCGGGACACATAATATTGCGGGTGGTTGGTACTATCATGCTATAGTTTCCTCATAATGTTTTCTTTTACTAAAAGCTCGAGCTCATTTTCAGTCAGTGTTTAACTACAATAATTAACGTTATAGGCAAAACGGGTTTGTTAAATTAACCGTTCACAAGTATAATACACACATATCAATTACGCGATAATAACTTAAATTGGTGCCATGATGAAGGAACTCTGGGGCCTTGGAGACCGGAGGCTCATAGCTTGTTTAAAGAGGTCTCTTTTCGACTAATTGAGGCTTCCCGTGACAAGAGGGCTAGCTTATATCTTGCCCAAAGTATTGGCATTGCCATTCAGGGTGGCAATGCTGCCCAGCCTTATTGGCACTCTTCCGCTCGGCAGCGATTTGGGGTATATTTTTTAATTATAAGTAAGTAAGTAGTTTAGTTTTTAATTTTATTTTAGCATATTATCATATTAAGATTATTATGTTATTATTATTATATATTTACAAAAACTACTTACAATCATTGTTAAAATACAAATTATTATTATGTTTTAAATAAATTATACTTAAATTATAGTTGTGTCAGTTACGTGTTATACGATATTACCGTCATTGATTATCTGGTGTGACCTCTTTTTCGACGAATGTCTGCTGTCCTCATTTTAAATTGATGCCTATTAATGTAGGTACTTAGTACTAAATTGAATGTAAAAGAAATCTTAATTCATTATTAATTCTGTTTATGTCATATGAGACTTACTAAATAATAATAATAAGACCCAGTGATGATGCCGGTGGGTGCTTTTATATTTTTAAAGGTTTTTTATTTATTTATATATATTCAATACACATGATAAATGAAATAAGATAATAAATTTTATTAATAATGAGATATGAAACATAATAATTACCTTATTAAGTTGATTGATATTGGTACACCTTACTCTCACATAACTTGGCATGTTCCTTTCTCACATATTATTAACTATGCTTTATTTTTCCCTTTTTATATAACCATGCCGGTAGGTAACCAAATAAATGCAACCCCCTTAATTTCTTAGAATATATTGATATAGTTAGAATAAACCAAAAGTCCCATCATTCCCGTCCGAATAGCTCGCATCCGATTATGGGTTAAGTCAAGATAAACCAACATAGTTGTTCTTTTATAGCCATTTTAAACTCAACCTAATTGGTATATAAATTAAATGCATGTTCTATTTCCTTTGTATTTGTTTTATACTAATGTTTATATTTGCCTTTCGAAAACGCTGTAATTCCCTTTCCCTTTTTCAACAAAATAAAATAAAACTGTTGGAAAACTAAATAATGTAGGAAGGAGGTAATTTGTAGAGAGACATGTAGCGTGAATCAACCGCCAACGCAACAAAGAAATTCAGAAATAGATAAGTCCTCTAAATATGATTCCATTTCGAAATACTAGCTTTAGTTTAGAAGTAACTACAAATATAACGCATCACTGAATGTTTGTTTATTCAAGCAAGCTGGAATGCTATAGGTAGGTATGTAATGTTAATAAAATAGCAGTTAGTAGTATAAACTAATTGCAAGATCATAATTATTGGCACAATACGTTTGTAAGATAAAGTAAAATACAACAATATTTTTCTGTTTCAGAAGTAACTGAATTGTCTTTACAATGAAATCTCGTGCACGGACACACCTCGAGAGTCTGCGAAGTCTTAACGAGGAAATAGTGGTCGTAAATCACGGGAAATTCGTTCTTATTGAATTTCCTTTTGTCGGCGAACGGAAGCTCCGCCTCGCTTTTTGTTCCAAATGGACGCTTCAAGACATGTTAAGTTTTTTGACCCGCCCTGTCTCGAGCCATTCGTTATGTGTGGAATGGTGATTAATAAACTAAGGGCATGTTTCGTACTCAATTAATTCAGCGTGAGTTATGAAGTGTTTGCATATCCTACAAATGCCTACAAATGGAATCACTTGATGGATAGATTAATTTCACGGAAGTTTAGTGAACTTTGTATTCTTTTGAGTAGGTCGCAAAAAGTTTTTTACGTGACTAGTCTGAAGTAAAAACAAGCAGGTTTTTATCTCGATTTCAATTTAGTATTGGCCTCACAGTAGGTAAAAACTGCTCATTATTATAATAATATAGATTTTCAATGATTTGGAGGATATCGAGTAAGGTCTCATTACTAAGCGCTGAAAAGACGGCGGTTTTTTGTCTACAAAAATGTCCGCATCTGCCCGTGGTGACCCGCGGCTGGCCGTGCTGATCGCCACGAACACAACGCACAATGGCATCGGGGAAAATAATGGAAACAGAGAATTCTAGTTATTGCGTATTTGATGTAGAAAATACACGTAATTGGAATTCACCAAATTAACAAAAAATGATTAAACATCCGTTTCACATAAAACGTGCTACTATGTACATATCTACCTATTACTCATTCTGATACATATGTGTTTTGTTGAGGAAATGCATTCACCCATAAGTAAGGTTGTCAGTAAATAAAATAAATAAATAATTTAAAAAAAATGTTATTATTATCACGTCGATAACATTTATCACTAGAAAACACATGAAGCGAATTGACCGCCTCATATGCCACAAACCAGTACATTTGATTCAACGGCGGCGGGCAGCTGCGGTTTGTCTTGTCTGCCGGTAACTGCCGCTTTGTTCGACGTGTTTGTTTCATAGGATTCCTTAAAGCTCTAACATCGCGAAAAAAAAAATTCCAACATGCCCGAGTCGGTCCAGTATCTCACAGGCGCGAGAGTTGCCTTACATCAAAAGTTTTTGAAAGAATCATCTATTGTCAAAAAACGAAATGTTTCCAGGGTTTTAATTTGAGGCTAAGTACATACATAGATTTACGGCACCTGGATGACCGAGCTTTGCTCGTTTTTTTTTTAAACGACCTTTTCCAAAAATGAAACCTAGCTATCGATTCATGATCGATTTATCACCCCCAAAACCCCCTGCATACTAAACTTCATGAAAATCGTTGGAGCCGTTTCCGAGATCCAGATTGCAAGAAATGCTCGTTTAAAGGTAGGCCACCAGCATCTAATTTTTCATTGTTCTTTTTTACATTGGAAGATATTCTCCGCAAATTATTTAACTCTAATAAGTCAATAGTATTATGCGGCGATTTTAATATTGATATTCTTACCAACTCAACTGAAAAAACTAATTTAGTTGCTTTGTTTAAATCATTTAATTTACATTTGTTATTTAATGAGCCAACACAGTCAACTGCCACTTCGTCTACTTGCATAGATAATATAATAAGTAATAGAGCCATATTAGGTAAATCAATAATAAATGGTGTTCGCTCTGATCATATGGCTCAGATTGTCGAATTGCCGTTTAAATTACGTGTTACTAAGGTAATTAAAGAAATTAGGCCTATTACAATGGCAAGATTAGACAATTTTAGTAAAAAAATGGAATATAAACTCAGTAGTAAGAAATATAATAGTAATGAGCCTAATGTCTTGTATGATGCATTATTATTTACTATTTGTGATGACTTTAATAAAGCCTATCCTATTCAAAAAGTGAAGGTAAATAGTAAACTGAATATTTAGTGACTGGGCTACTAAGGGAATTCGAAAAAGTAGGGATAAAATTAAAGCAGTTTTGAATGTTATAAATACGGAATCGGGAAAAATTAAAACGAACTGTTTACGTTAAAGATTAATGACGAAATTGTGTCAGATAAATTAAAAGTAGCTACCACTTTTGAACATTTCTTTACTAGTATACCAGTGTGTATATGTGTCCCAATGTGGCTGAAGCTTTACTTAAGCAACATATTCTTAAATAATGATTTATGCCTGAGGAATGCCTCAGTTTCAAATTTAATTACGCTAGTGCTAGTGATATTATAAAGCTATTTAATTCTCTGAATTTGAAAAGCATTGAAGACTTATGGGGATTGTCGGTAACGATTTTATAATTTATCGATTTTAATCAGTATCAGTAATTGCACCTATTTTGTCGGATATTTTTAATGAATGCATTGATCAAGGTACATTTCCCGATCTAATGAAGTAGTAAAATAGTGCCAATTTTTAAATCTGGCTGTAAAGATAATCCTTCTGATTATAGACCAGTGTCCGTACTCCCAGCACTTAGCAAAATCTTTGAAAAACTGTTGCTTAATCAGATGTTAGGTAATTTTAGTAAACATGAGATATTACATAGTCATCAGTTCGGTTTCACGAAGGGGAGATCCACATCAGATGCGGCAGCTAAATTATTGAAGCACATCTATGAAGTCTGGGAGGGTTTACAGGATGCCATTTGCATTTTTTGTGATCTATCCAAGGCATTTGACTGTGTGGACCACCGTACTCTGCTCCTAAAGCTTAACTATTATGGCATTCGTGGAACGGCTCATGATCTTGTTTTATCTTATTTAAGTAATCGCCAACAATAAGTAGGAATTAATGGTACAACATCCAAGGGCTCCCTAGTTAAAATGGGGGTACCCCAGGGTTCGATTCTCGGGCCATTCCTGTTTCTAGTTTATATTAATGATTTACCAGCTGTTGTAAATGGTATCTCAGATATCGTCCTGTTTGCTGACGATACTTCATTAATTTTCAAAGTAGATAGAAAAGACAAAGAACTAAAGTAAATGATACTTTGTCACTAATTTCCAAATGGTTTGCCGTTAACAATCTTTTACTAAACTCTAAGAAGACTAAATGTTTAAGATTCTCTCTTCCAAATGTAGCGCAAGTAGACAGCCAGATAATAATAGACGGCAACAGTTTGGAATTAGTCGATAAAACTGTATTTCTGGGTATCACATTAGATAATAAATTACAATGGGGCCCTCATGTAGAATCTTTAGCTGGTAAATTAAGTTCTGCTGCATTTGCTATTAGAAAAATCAGACAGTTGACGAATGTCGAGACCGCCAAATTAGTTTATTTTGCATATTTCCATAGTCACTTATCGTATGGCGTTTTACTGTGGGGAGCTGCAGCAGATATAGAAACTATATTTATATTACAAAAAAGAACAATTCGTGCCATTTATAATATGGGTCCTCGTGAATCGTTAAGGGAATTATTTAAAGATATAAACGTTATGACTTTACCTTCACTTTACATTTATGAAAATATAATGTTCATACGTAAAAATAAAGAAATGTTTAAATCAAAAATGGAGATACGTAATATCAATACAAGACAAAAAGATAAATTAGTAGTTCCGTATTTTAGATAAGCTAAAGTTAAAAAGTCATTTCTTGGATGTAGTATTCGCTTTTATAATAAAATACCTATGTCAGTTACCAAGATGACTGACTTTAAATTCAAATCATACATAAAGAAAGTTTTAAAAGAAAAAGCCTATTACAAGGTATCTCTTTACATTGAAGATAAAGATGTCTAGAAGTTGCTGCACTCTGCACAAGTGTATCTTGTACATACTTTTATACAAAAGCCAGTAGGTACTTACTTAGTATTAGAGATACTAATTTTTAGTTATTGGAACTTGTGAAGGTTATTATTTTTTATTTATTTTTCTTGTTATTTTTTTCATTTTTGTGTTTATGTGTATTGTATTTCTTTAATAATTGTAAAACATTTACTGGAAAAAAGCCAACATTGTCAGATTGTCCAAAAAAAAACAAAAAGTCTAAATATATAAAAAATGTAACTTTGCTGAGTTTTTCTGCCGGTTCTTCTCAGTTGAAGGCGACTTCCAAATCGGTGGTAACTTCAGTAGTTTCGACGTTCATAAGTGCCCGCTTAGGGCCTAAACTGAATAAATGGCTTTGACTTTGATTATTATGTAAATAAAAAAATATTAAAAAAATCTTAAGTGCCGTCTACAAAAAACTTCCGATTTGTATTGTATGTATAAAGCAATGAAACAAGTCTAAAGCCAACGTCAGCATTGAAAAATTAGGTCATTTGTGTCGGAGCAAAGATCTTTTATACGAAAAGTTTTCGAGTTTTATCGCATTCGAATCTTCTTCTATATTTTGAAATAAAAAAGCACTTTGTACAATTGGATGTAGTTACTTAGGTATCATAGTATGTACTTGTTTCATACAAATAAATATATTTGGAATATTAATATTACAATAGTAGATTTTGATAAATTAAAATAAAACCTGATGAATATCTATAAAGTAATAAAATATTATCTAGCTGTCCCGGACAATTATTAATGATAATGTATATCCTCGGTCAGTAACAAATCTTTAGAGGTATTGTATAGAAATAAGTAAGTCAAAAATTAACTTTTAACACCAAATAAAACCGACTTCAAAGTGGGTTTTGCACTAAAAATTATAAAGTAACGGAACTTTAATCTGACTGTGTAAATACTTTTAGATGAAATCCAAGTCCACCATTGGTTATGCTTCTTCTAAATAAGTATTAATTAAATATGTATAATTGGCTTAAAAAAGTATTCTATCAATCTTGTTCTTCGTTCATTTCTTTCAATTTAGATTTTCTTGTCGTATCTGGTTAGTTTTCCAATTTTAGACTATAGTGTCTCTGACTATGTTTTCAATACTGTATTTTTAGAGTGTCTTTGTGTATTTACTAACACATCCAAGTAACATAATATCTTTATTTTTCTATAAATTTATAAAATTTATTGATCTTCTTTAATTCTTTATTTAACAATTCGAGGCTTTCTTATAAATCATCGTTATTGATTAGATTGGTAATGAAAACTTATTACTGCTCAGCAACGTAACAACTCCAATCGTGTTAGTTTAGGTGATTGTATTTAGTAATTTTTAGTGGTATAAAGTGTTAGAATATTGTTAAATTCGGTTTGTTTAATTATTTTTTGCAATATTGAAATGAGTTTCAATAAAGAACTGAAGTTTCTTTTGTCATTAGAAGTTGCAATTGTAAATGAAAGTTGCAACATATACCTACCTACGTAAGTGCTGTAAACGTAATTTAGCAAAGTGATTAAATTTTTCTAAAATGTAGAGAGATTAAAACCTATTTCAAAGCACACACATCGCACAACACTCATGTAAATCTTAATTGCATATGCCAAAGCCCCTATGTGCAACGAAACATTTTCACCAGACGTTTTAAAAATATTACTCTTGGATTTTAATAACATTTATTTAGAGTGAAGGAAGCAGACTCGAGGCGAAATAATGAGGTGGCGCGTAAATTTACCGTGGAAACTAGTGCGAGCTGGTGGAAATTCTGGAATAGTCGAATCCGCGTTTGCATTCACCTTTTGTGCTCAGTCGACTGTGTTCCGCTGAGCTGTTCGAGTCGAGCGGAAAATGTTATGATATCCTCACCTCTAACACGTGCGCGACATGAGCGTGCCAACTGGTGACAAATTAAGAGAAAAGTTTTCTATGATAAAACGACAAATCAACTATTACTTTTTTGGGAATTTTGGTTTAACAAAAACAGCTATTTTATGGTAAGTAGATTGAAAGTCACATCTTAGGGATTAGCTATAACAGCAAAACTCTCTAAGTATCAAATTTGTATGAATTTCTGTGCAAAGGTTTTTTTTAGCATGAATTAGGCTTGAGTTTTGACCGTAATCTGGCCATGTGAAGTGATAATGTGGCCGAAAATGGTAAGCACATAAAGCTTAGAAGGGAACTGGCTCCCATGTATAGCTGCCGGAACACACCAGTAGTTGCTTGGTGACATATTTTCAATATGAGGATGGTAGCTAGCCAGGCGGGTACTAAAAAGTACTCTACTTTAAAAAGGTCTAGCTCTTTGTAAAATTTGAACCCAAGACCGCCATCATGGCATTCGACGTCACTACCACTGAACTACCTTAAAACGATTACAGTATCGCTACTTGAGCGCTCCGGCGCGTATTGCTCCTGAATGGTTGTTTTTTAAATCTAACATTGATTATATTCTTATACGTCAAAAGCTTTAAATCAGACTAAGATGTTTATATAAGTGTACCTAGATGCATTAAAATAGCAACTACAATGATATTGATCTACGACGCATACTTATAATATTATTTGGTAGGTATTTTCCAAATCGATTCAATACAACCAGTAATAATAAATGCTGCACGAACATAGGTTTGCAGTTCACGAAATAAGTTATTTGGAAACTTTTCAAAATTTTAAAAATAAATCTTCAAGTTTGTAACTGTATTGTAAAGTACTGATGGTGTTCGAATACGTATGTAGCTACGTGCCTCAGTGGTGAAGCGAGTGTGACAGAATTTCAGCAGTAAATCTCAGTAGTGAACGCGAGAGTACGCGACGCGACGGCACGCTATCTGTTGCGACATATTTGGCAAGAGTGCCGGACTTCCAGCCAACTGTGACAATGTTTCTGCATTGGTACGCTGTGAGCACTTATCTGATCGGCAGGCCTTTCAGATTAATACGTACTTACGATTCGGTATTTTTATTTATCCCATAACCACCAGACGCGGTGCCGCCTACTTGAACCAATAAAATATATAGCGTCTAATCTCCAACTGCGATAATGTTAAGATTAGGTAACATTACACTGATATTAGACCACCAATGACAATAGTTTTAATGACAACAATCCATTATACCTTCATAAATTATATTAACTAGTATTGAAAGCCGATGCATTGTCGTGGTCTATCTTTGTCTAATTCCAAAATAAGATCCCCATACATCATAGGAACAAACATCTCGAGATGAATGGAACAGAGGGGCCAGTCACGAACGCTATTATTAATATTGTAAGCATCACATCGTCGGCGTATTATTTATGTTGACGATCGTTCATTTCGTCTACAGAAGTAGACTAGATAGCTGGTGTAGTTTTTACCGTCCAGTACAAAACTATCAGAGTGCCTCACGCGAACCGGCAATCAAGCTAGTTTATGATTTTTACTGAATGCAACAAATCGAAACGGTTAGCATTGAAAAATACTGCCTAATGTTGAAACATGTGGCGATAAGCGAGTTTTTTATTATTTTGGGTTTGAATTAATTCCGAAAATATCTAAGCATTCTTGGTCTTTTAAAACTACGACGTTATGTGGGTACCTAACTGTATAAATTAATGTTTAATAATATTATTTTGTTTTCTTGAAAGACGGGCCTAATCTAATTTTAGGGAATCGAGGTCAAGCAAAACAATAGGTCCTACGCGGTGAAAACTTTTCTTATTTCTTTGTTTGTTTATTAAAACTGTGAGGAAATCACGAAAGTTTGGTTAACTTGACGATTTCGTTTATTTGCAATTCCATTTAGTGGCTTCTTTACGTCTTGTTTATGATTCTTGTATATAACCTGTGGTGAAAATAATATTTCGATCTGTTATCAATTTATTACTGTGGCTATATTTTCTATGGGACACAACTGTCTATATTAGGTACTAAGTATGTAAGGAATGTATTTAGCGAAACTTTTAATTGTCAAAAGTATTCATCATACATTGTGGTTGAGTAGTTATTGATCTTTTGTATGGAACAGCAGATATTTTTGAGTACTTTTAATCCTGAAGATTTAGCTAAACAATTGAAACTAACCCTGTACATATTATAATAAATACAAACAATATTAAGATTTCTAGAAAATAGTTTTGAATGAGTTTCATTCCTATAAAATAAATATAAAACTATGTTGAACCTTTTTACACGGTTTTATTTAGCTTCATGTTTCATTATAATATAGTACCTATATTCGTTTGTTAGTTTACATCTAATTTTGTGAAATAAAATTAAACTACTTTATGAAACTTTGCATACGTAGGTACTTACGCAGTCCCTACCACATTTATATTTTTAATATTAAATTTATATCCTCAGACCCTTTAACATTATAATATTTGGAGATTGGGAATTATTACCTCACTGTGTCTCTAAATTTTATTTAACTATCAATCAGTCACTAAACAAACAATAAATAAGAATTCATTTAATTGTAGGTCAACGAAATCAGTTCTCATTTAATGTATTTTGAACATCTACTTACTTTTCTTGCTTATTTACATGCTACAGATTGAATAAATTACAAGAAATGTGCGAACCATTACAATTAGCAACAGAAAGGGTATAGGTAACATACATAGTAAATATACTTATGCAAACTATGCAACAAACTCATTATAGTCACAAGAATATCAGTAAACCAACTCAGCCGGAACTTAAGATGTCTAATTCAAAATTTTGGGGATTTCAATTTTTATCTTCCTGTCAAATAGCATAGGAAAAACGTTAAATTGTATACCTAAGTAAAAAAATATTAGATTCAGGCTTGCTAAATAATCATTCTCACTATACATGTATCAAAAAAACTACTTTTTACTCGATAAGTTTATTTGCGTCATAGATATGTATTCTAATATATAAAACTCTCGTGTCACAATGTTAGTTACTATACTCCTCCGAAACGGCTTGCCGATTGCTGCCGACCTTGAAGAGCTCTTTTTACGCCCCTCTTGAACAACCCCATATCGTAGCGCTGAGGGAAAACCGTAATGAGGAGCTCATTCCACATCCCAATGGTCTGCAGTAGGAACGTCCGACTGAATCGTTGTGTGAACGATTGAGGCGACTGGCATGAATATACAAAGGGAGCCTATGTCTCTCCGAAAGCGAAGGGGTTCTAAATCGTCAGTGAGTTCGGGATCGTCAACGATACGAGTTTGCACCAAGGCAAGCGGATCAAGCTGGTAAGCGGGTGCGCCAGCCCAAAGGTGTGAGCAGTACTCGATGCGGCCTAACCTGCGCTTTGTAAAGATGAAGCCGCTGGAGTAGTGAGAAGTACTGTTTATAATATAATAAGAATATTCTGGGGCATTATTCCTCTATTGCTCTATTGAATTCCTCTGGTGGACCTATTTAGCACTTTTTTGAAGCCAGTTTGGCTCTACTTCCCCTGAACTGGGCGTCACTCGCAATGTCGACACCGAGTATCCCAGTACTCTTTGAGATGGTAAGGGGAGTGTCTTCGAACTTCAGTACTGCTACAAATGGGGTATTTTTCGCAGTGAACAGATGTAAATTAGTATCGTTTCTACGACACTTTAATTTTGCGCCAACTTATCGTAATCGTGCTACTGTGCGCTACGAAGCCATAGAAATGCTCTACAATACCGCGGTGAGACGAATTACCGACATTTCTATTTATTGAGTTACTATTTCAGCTGTCTTATGTACTGTGCAATAAGTTTATTACCATAGAAGACTCGCTAAGTGTCAGAATCGCTGTACCATTCAAGTATTACAACGTTTCTTACCCATAGGTTGTACCTACAAAGTATCACATAAGATGATAAGGTCCGACACCTTATAAGGTCCGGTTGTCGTTTGAAGTACTTACTTAATATATACGGTGCTAATTTATGCAGATGCTAATGGTATGTCATGAGATCAGACTTGATACATAAAACTTAAGGCAATATAGCCCTGGATAAGTTTCACATGAAATGATGTCGAAGTTGTATATATTACATACACATGTTTTCAATATTGGTTATCTTGTTATAATTATAGCCAATAATTTATGGTTTTTTTATGAAGATTCGATACTAATAGTAGTCAAGTAGTAGGTATACCTTAAAAGTTTGATTTATGAGTAGGCATTTAAAAAATTATATTGTGGGCATCGCAAAAAATGCAAAACATATTTTTATTAGTATTAGTGGTATATAAATATGACTAAATCAAGGCAATTGAAATTTTAAAGTTCACAGATAATTCAACTGATATAAGAAATCGGTTAAAAATATGAAATTCAAATGAAATGAATAGGTATTTGTAGGGAAATTGTGGGTATTTGGCAATTTTTTTTGAGGATTATTTAGTAATCGGTAGGTTGTATTTTTATATAACCAAGTCGTAAGGGTTGGAAAAATGACATTGTTTTGACAAATTATCTCTACATTGTATTTTACTTAATTGTGACGTACACTTACACAAGACATTACGCTTAATGCAAAGCGTTTTGAACCCTCTTCTCTTCATATCTACCTGAGATAATAGGTCGACAAGGTGACAAAAAATAATTAAAATATATTCTGGGACATTATTCCTCACACACGGCCATCTGACCCCAAACTAAGCAGAGTTTGTACTATGGAAGCCAGATAACTGATATACTACTACATATACTACTTTTCTTTTGTAAATACATACATATATAGATAATTACATCCAGACTCAGTACAAACAGACATGTTCATGAACACAAATGTTTGTCCTGAGTGGGAATCAAACCCACAACCTGCGGCGTGATAGATAGGGTATCTTACCAACCACGCCAACCGGCCCGATAAAAATTGTGTTCATAAAAGTTGAATTCAGAACAGTAAGTAAAATGCAATTCAAAAGTAACTCATAAATATTCAAACGATGTGAAATGAATGGGTATTTTGCTAAGAAAACTAAAATGTATACTTATGTTTCGAAAAGTGGTAACTTCTGAATTATTACGCTTGTTCTATAAAGTTAATATTTTCCTATGAATGTCAATAACATGGGAAAACTTTAAGGATAATTTATCTACGTTATTTATAGATTTTGATGGAATGGAAATGGAAAAAAGGCAATTCTTCGGTGAAAGCCTCGCTTATTCAGCTGTTAATGGCATTTTGTGTTTACGTGCAACCGTCGACGTCACCCTGAGCGAACTGAAGTCGCTTGAAAATTCAATGAAACGTTATACTGGATACTCTTGTTTATTTTATTCGCTGAATAATATTGAATAGATTAATAGTAATAATAATACTAGTTTTATCCTGCGGCTTTTTTAAGAACCTTTCTGTAAAATTTCAAGAAAAAATTGCCATTTGAGGTTTAGTGTATTGAGTAGGTATTGAGTGAGATTTTATGCACTAATATCGATAGGTACTTACCCCTATTAATATAATGTTCGGAAATCATCGAATAAATATATACACATAACATTGTCTCTGAGTTTGACCGCAGATATTAGCTATATGATATTGTTATAAATAGTTACAGATACCTTATCTAACTATAATAATATCATCTTACATAAGAAATATCGTCCAAGGTATCGTTGAATATCGACCTCATGTGAACACATGCCCTCGTTTTAAACTTCCCGCACAACATTTGCGGTCAGATTCAGAGGCAATGTTTATTACTACAAAAAATAGGAGAAATTAACTATTGATAGCTCAATAGCTCAATAGTCCAACCAATTAAAACTGAGGAGCATTATGAAAAAAGTGTATTATTATGTATATTAAAAAAATACGATAATTTACTATCACTATTGATGTACTTATAGTATGAGATTTTTTATGGATAGTGATTTTCAGACAATCGTTATAATCTCCACAATAGATGGGTAAAAAGAAAGTCTCACTAAATAATATGGAAAAAAAATATAATGAAGTAATTTTTCGAATACAAAATACCTGGTTGCGTGACTGTAGGTAGACGAACTTATGACACTCCCCATGACAAGATTATTTCTTTTCTCCTTGGGTTGTGTACTTTAGTTGTTATATATTCGTCAACAATTCTATTTTCTTTTATATCTAAAGTAGGGAATATCCATAATTTAAACATTATTGTGCATTTAGCTTAGTTATCAAGTCGGCACACGCAATCCTACAATCAGCCGACGTGCGACCGCTATGAATGCATATCAAAACTCTGTTTTAGCACCTCCACAATACACTAATCCAATGCTTTCCGTGTTTTTAGGGGCCCATTTTAACTTTATAAAACAGCCAATTTATGTTTATTCATTTTACATTAAAAGTTATATCAGGGCTAGCGTTGAATAAAGCTTTCTCGTCTCATATTGTAAGCTTTCTTCGTTATTTTACAATTTATTTTTGAACTTTACAATTTTTTGCTATATCGTCAGTTTATCGCAAGTAAGCTGAAGTTGTACGTCATCAAAACTTTTGGTCACATTTGATTTCAATTCAATGTTTTCATAAAAAAAAATTATATCAGCACTGGTGTTGCGTTACCATCCTTCATTTATATACACGAGGCCTCTCAATAAAATATTTTTTTTATTTTTTTTTATCGTTTCTCGAAACAAAGAGGAGTCCAATCGGCGTAGTGATGAGTTAAAAGACCAAAAGTATGGAAGCCTTCTATGAAATAGCGGACGCGGACGATTGACGGCTCACATGGGAACCGTATGCTAATTTGGCAGCCGCATTTCGGCAAAGCTCTTGTCAACGTATGCGAACAATGTCTACCTGTTCCAGTACATATTTATGTCTTAAAATGCGCTAAAATATTAATACGGATAGGTGTTGATAATTTAGTGACCACAGACTACTAAGTGAAAGTTACTTTAGTGACTTTGACCGTACTGCAAAAGGGCTCTTTGTACCCTAGACATAAAACACCAGATAACATTTTTATGAAAACTCTATTTTTCAGTTAACTGTAGCAAATATAATTAATTCAAAGTCCCTGAGTAACTGAATTGGTAAAAATTCAAACCGGAACCTTCAATTCTGTTCTAAAATAAATGTAATAGCTGTGCTAATGGCAGTCCAAGTGCCAAGTTATAAATAATTTATGCCGACAGCATTCTCTTATTCATTTTTTATGAAACAGTCAAAAGCTTTACTAAAGTGGATCAATAATAAATACATAGTTAATGTAATTTTGTAATATTTCATGTGTTTTTTTTACGTTTTATCATGAAGATATTTTTTTGTATTATGCGTATTATATTTCTTTAAAAATTGTTAAACATTTAATGGAAAAAAAAACCCAATATTGTCAGATTGTCCAAAAAAAAAACAAATGTAATCTTGCTGAGTTTCTTGCCGGTTCTTCTCAGTTGAAGGCGACTTCCGAATCGGTGGTAACTTCAGTAGTTTCAACGTTCATAAGTGCCCTCCTAGGGCCTAAACTGAATAAATGGCTTTGACTTTGACTTTGATGGCATGGGCAGGGTTGCCACCCCTCCGGATTTGACCCGGAGCTAATGGGTATGAAAAGTACATGTCAGACTAGAATTAGTAAACTACGGGTTAGTGTCATAAATGTAAATTATATAATCAACTGAAATCAACGACATACATATATATAATAAATTTACACAGCATAAACATTGCTACTGGGACCAACTTGGTTTTTAAAATTGTATTTTGAATATAAATTTCTTTTGGAGCGAGATGAGAGTAAAACCGCGGGGCGGAAGCTATAAAGAATAAAAGTATTTGATTTAGAGCTATTGCACGCTCTTTTTTATTTTAAAAAGATGGGTCTTTCGTGATGTAAAGGTGACAACCCTAGGCATGGGTGATATGAGTGCTGAATATAGAGTTACGTGACGTGCGTGAATAAAGTAGTTATCTACCTACAAGTAGTAGCACCTATGTTGTTTGTACAATATGGCAACTTTGGGAAAATATTGAATTTAGTACCCTACCTAATAATACCCAGATAAGGTTAATGAAAATTAAATGAATCCTGAATATACAAAGTTCACATATACAGGTAACATTAATATGCTTTCATCAAGATTAATGGAGCAGTTTTGCTTAGATTAAAGTATTTAGAACAGGGATTAATATTCCCTCGCTTCGAACAGGAACGTCGAGGAAGCTACGTACAAAGCCGACATGGAAAGGGTATTAAACAGTGGCTTCAATAAACGGCCCAATAAGTTATGTAAAGTGCGGGTGCATCGCGTTACATTACAACCCCTACGTGCCCCGTCGGGGTTGGGACGCATGCGCGTGCACCGTCGGCCGCGCACGGCATATGCGGAATATTAAAGGAGGAAAGAGAAAAAAATTAACTTGTGAAGCCATTTTCGTCTATCGGCGGCCCCCTCGCCCGCCACAGGGCTTCTCTGATGCAGGCAGAGAGCCTCGCGCGGTCGCCGAGTTCGTACGCCCTGTCTCGACGCCCGCCCCGCAACCGCTCGCTCCTCGCCTCGCCTCGCTCGACGACCGGTCCGGCCGGTCTTCTCTGTATACACGTTGTGCGACAAATAAAATTATTGTGCTGTGCTATTTGGACTACTCAAAAACTTCAGTTCGTGAACATTGTGCTTGACTGTCTAAGCCTGAGTAGAAATCAACTTTTCCAAGTGAATTTTACATACTTTTTGTGAAGTGTCTAGTTTTTTGACAAGTTCAATTTTATCGTGAGAAGTGACATTCCCTGTAATTTGATAAAGAAACCGTGATGTATGTGACGCGTTTGTTTGTTCCAATTTACAGACAAGTTTGGTAGAGAGTTTTGTAAGTAATTCAGTAAAGTTTTAACTTTAACTAGTTACCTACTTTACATTTGCTGCGTCAGTGGTTTCAGCTGTTCAGGTAAATATAATATAATTTAGCTCTAGATTAGATTTAATTAGAGCTCATAGTAATAATTATGGATGTTTAATGCACATAAGGATTTTCTTTTGGGAAAAAATCGCTGCTGTCTTTACAATATTTTTAAAAAGTGTTACTAATGTCTTTATGTTTATTTGTAAAGTGTTTTATTGTGTTGGTTTTGTTTTTAAATTCATTCTTATGTATGAATTTTATTTTATCGTTAGTTTGTCTGTTGTCACTGATAAAACATTCACCTGCTCTTTTGTCAGCTGTCTTATACCACAGAAGATACTGGCAAAGAACATTGAATTGAAAGCTGTAAGTAGGATGACCTTATG
Organism: Tetheella fluctuosa; assembly: GCA_951216915.1. Classification (NCBI taxonomy): domain Eukaryota; kingdom Metazoa; phylum Arthropoda; class Insecta; order Lepidoptera; family Drepanidae; genus Tetheella; species Tetheella fluctuosa. The sequence goes on along the minus strand of OX578227.1, from coordinate 6,751,968 downwards.
TTTACGTTTAAGGAATAGAATGCGATAATCGACATCTATTTATATATCGCTAGCTTTGCGCCCCGCGGATTCACTCGCGATCTCCTATTTTACCCCCTTGATGGTTGAATTTTGAAAAACCCTTCCTTAGTGGATGCCTAAGTTATATGAGGACCCAGCGGTTCGAGCTGGGTGGATATCTATCAGTCAGTCAGTCAGTTTCTCGTTTTATATAGGATATAGGTGTAACAACCGACGGGAAAAAATTAATCCAACCATCACAAAAAGTTTTAATGGATTTTTGAGGATACATTAAATCAAATCTATTATTTATGAAGTAATGACTGTACGGTGGAGTGCACTCAAAATAGACGTGTATATAAAAAAAACCTTACTTATACCAATAAATTATCGGAAGACGTTCTTTTTATTGGAGTAACGAATGTTGAGATGAGTAATGGCGTAAGTTTTACCGATAAATCATGCTTGCCCTGCCTGTGAGGAGCTTCCAAACTAGGGGTAGTATTTGGCAAGAGCTTCCCTCACTTGTTAGTTTTGTCTGATACACTCTGAAGTCTGCAATCGATCGATGAAGAAAAACAAGCATTAACCTTTTTATTGCATTCCGTCTGGTTGATAAGTAAGTGGGTATTGGAAAAGAGATCTTTACCTGAAAATGATTTGGAGATAAATATAAATCAGATGCTCAAGGTAAACGATTAAAGGACTTGTGTTTGTGATAAAAGTAACTCTAACTATGGTGGAGCTTTTATCTGACAATGATGATATGGTTCTAAATAATAAAAGCTAAATACTAATAACAAGTAAAACAACTTGTAGGTACTTACAAGAATGTTATAAAAAAAATAAGCAGCGTTTTTGTTAGGATTAATTTGCAAAATAATTTGATTAAAATTTGGATACTATTAGCAACAATGTATTAATTAATTAATTTTATTATGATACCGATGCTATTGAAATTTAAAAACGATACGCTTTATATTAGAAACCATAGTAATGTAAGTAAAACGAGGCAAGTAATTGAAGAGCGGCGGTTTGTGGCTGGCCTCGTCAAGAAAATAGAAGTGCTAAGTAGAACAGTTGATGGCCCGTGAAATGATGTGTCGGGTGAAGCGATACCATTTGATGAACTATTGTTTAGGATGTGGCGATGGGCGGAGGCGGATTCGCTGTGCTCTTGGAATATCTATTGAGTTTGGATGGGGATATAGGAATTTAACATAGGAAATTCTTATATTAAATAGTTTAAAAATGTATGATTAAAAGTCAGACAATAAAAAATAGTAAATTGGAGTTCGTAATAATAAAAATGCATTAGACCTATTTGCGTTATTATTAAAAAAAATGGTACTTATTTATTTTTAAAATAAGAATACGTTAATTAAGAATTAAGTCTCATGACGTACTCTATTTATTACCATGAATGGAAAATCTATTTTGACTAGTTGTATTTGCGATTACGAAAAAGAGTTAAGGCTCCAGTCTCCCTAAAAACAGTGATCTTGCGGAGTTTATCAGAAAAGAAATATTTTTTTTAGTCATCAGAAAAGTAATAAATGAAATATATTTTACGTTATTTTAAAGTGTGAGATTTGAAATTTCCAAAAAAATTATAAAACATAAAACGCATCAAAATTCCATTCAGTTCCGCTGGGAATTGCCAGCGTTCGTTGTGTTATTTGTTTAGTTTCGGTAAATTTATTTTTTGAATGCATATATTTTTTATTCGACAGGTAAGTAGTTGTTTTCGGAGTGGTTAAAGTGTGATTTCTCTAGACCATTACTTTGTAATAGAAAAAAAAATGTTGCAAGGGTGGAATTCAGAAATATGAAACTTTTTAAAGCATTTTAAATAAAAAATTGAAACGATTTTGAAAAAAAAAACTAGATAATATTATTGTACAGGATTTGCCGACAAATGTAATTTGAATACATTTCTTGTTTTCGTTATATTTTTTTCGTGGCGTGTGCATGAATGAGACCTTCTACGCGTGGAACGTAAATAGAGGTATGTTTAAAGCCTCACAAAGCTAATAAAAATGGCGTTAAATTAATAAATAAAATATGTGTTGGAAATTTAAAATTTTACACTTTAAAATAACGTAAAATATATTTCATTTATTGCTTTTCTGATGACTAAAAAAAAATATTTCTTTTTTGATAAATTCCGCAAGAACACTGATTTTAGGGAGACTGGAGCATTAAGAGAGAATAAATACTCGATTATTATCAGTAGAGAAATTATCGATAGCAATAAAAAGTCCATTCCCACGTTGCCGGAAGCTGACTCTGGATCGCCACGCTTCGGTACTTTGCTCTTTAACTATTGTCCCTTTGTCCGTACTTAGCTTCGTCAGGCCGTCAAAAGAGCAGCCTATTATTTCGTGGATCTAGTTTGCCGCACTTAATTCGTATTGCATCATTCGTTCCACATCATTTTCTTCTTTTTGTTTGGATACATCTATCGCTTCGATGGGCCAGATAAATAGTCAACTGTGCGACGCTCAATCGTCTTCGATCTTATTGCATTCATTCGTAAATAGAGCATAGAATAATAACTAGACTTGATTAGCTACAAGGCCTTAATTAATAATTCCGTAGTCCATCCTCCACGGTTAATAGCCTCCATCTAGTCGTAACGGAGTTCATGAACAGCGACCAGAAACACTAGTGAAATTTGCATGCCTGCTTCGCTTCAACAGCCAACATAGTGGAAGGACCACCCGCGTAGCAAAACTGTCAATTCAATACCAACTTTATTACATCCAGATAGAATTTCAAATCAGGGTCCCCGTTTCTCATCGTACCTATCGCTAGCAATAAGGCGTTCTGCAATCTACTCGCGTCTACTCGCGCAAATTGCAATATACGTACTGAGAGAATATTTTATGCCGGTGTGCTCGTCTCAGCTTACTCAAAAAGTTATAATGTATGTAACGAAACCGGAGAATAAAGCAAAGTATCAATTTGTAGTAAAACATGTTTTATCCAGCAATATTGAAAATAGAATCTCTCTGCAAGATTTTTTTAATCTTTACCCAACATTTCAAATAAAATAATACAGCTGCAGCATTCAAATCTCATTAGCAAGTGAAACAAGAGAAAAAACTCAGAGCAATAAATTTTAGCAAGGCTCAAGAAGAAACGTTTACGGTTCCTTTTAATTTGGTTGCCATTGTCGAGGCGTCCCGCTGAGCGCCGCCCGTTGGATTTCTTGCTAGAATTCCAGCTGCTTTAAACATTAGTTACATTAGTCGATTACGAAGGAAATTAAATGTTACATTTAAGGAGATTGGACAGAAACTTTACGTCCGTATTGATCATTAGATTTTTGCTTTAAAATGCACTTGTAGTTATTAAGAAAGACTTTTATCTGGATGCTCGACTTGTCTTGTCAACTTCATAGGTAGACCGTACTCTTTTTCGACGACATTGTTTATCTCTATTTCAATATTTGTATAAATGAAAAGGCATATCATTAAAAATTTCTGCAGTAAGGTATTACCGAGGTATTTCCAAGACCTTAAGGTTTGAACCTTCAAAATAAGAATTTCCAATCATATAAACAGTTAAGAATATCTATTTTCAAATACATTGAGGCTTGTTCTTTAGGAATCTGTAGAGATCTAGATAGGTTTTGAATAAATATTTGACGAAAAAAATGTTTAAGTATAAAAAATCAGATGAAGCTTTTACCGAGGTATGCTAGTCTGATTGCAGCTAATACCGCGGATTCTGATTTTATTACCGAGGGTATAAAAATAATAGGCTATTGGGTTCCGTACAAAATCTTTATAAAAAATTGAATTATTGACTATGTTCCTTATGTTTTTTAAGGAGGTAGCGTTGGCGGCACATCAAGCTATCCATAACATTTTTTTAAACTACTCGTATTTTAAACGAAAAGAGGTAACTTTCCTTAATGTACTTTCGCCATATAAATTTGATTGTTGCATTAGAATGATGTAAGTAACAGTAGGATTCCGAATTTTCGATATCGTTTCTAGAGAAAAATAAATGCTAATATCAATCGGTATTAGATTTCTATGGTGAAGCTAATACCGCATAAGAACACTCGGTAGCTTCTTATACGATGTATTACCGAGTGATACCTTGTTCTCACCATCGGCGTTAGCTTCATCCGCGATTGTGTAATATAATCTAATTCCGAGGGATAAAGTTTGATGATTTTTAAATGATACTACAGTTTAATCGATAGCCAGTAAAGTTAACCTAAAACAATATGATATTTCAATTAAATACTTAGGTTTAGTATAGGACTTTAAGATTAGATTTCATGTTGTATTCAATTTAGTGCTCTCATACAAATTTTTTTTTTTGGCTTAATTTAAAAAATAAGAGTTTCAGTGCGATTTTCATATCGCGGAAATAGTTTTGTATACTCAGCACTCATTAACTAAACGAATTACCAAATAATTTGGGATACAGTTTACAGTCATATACATTTTTAATAAAAAGTAAATAAAACCTCTGATAGTGATTTATGATATTACCGAGTATACCGCGGTCAATACATTCAATAAAAAAATAATGAAAATATCACTATTATTTTTATTTACTGTCGATAAATAGTACAAAATAAACAAAAATTAGATAATTACAATCATAGCTGAATCTATAATCTACTTTGTGACTTAATTAGATTTTTTGTAAATGGTGTCTTTACGATACAATAACCTTAAGAAAATGTTAAGTGTTGTTACATTTGACGACTCACGTTTGTATGGACTTCGTACTCCGGCGCCAGTTTTATGCAAACTTATCGATTTATTGTTTTTCTGCTTTGTTGTGCACAGTAAGCCACAAATCCTTTCATTTGGGCTAAAAATGAGCATTCATGAAAGTTTACATTTTTGAGTTAGATATGCCTACAATTGCTTAAATGCAATTATGTTATATACCTCGGTGATACCTGCAGATTTTTGACTACCGCGGTAATACCTGCGTTTACCTTAATAAGTATAAGAAAAGATAATACATACTCCAAAATTTTATAAATAAATAGCAGATGTTGATGAAGGAATGACACTATCGTAAATCAAAATTGATTTTATGACTACACCGTGTTCCGACAGCTACATATCTCTACACATTTCGAAGAAGGAGCCGTGTTTATTTTAAATGATTGAAGTAATTCCAAGGGTAAAGCAGGGGGTATCCTTTGGGTGAGTGTGAGCTGGATGACATTGCAGTTTTGTACTAAGCCGCGTGAGATTCGGGCCTATGCTGTTTTGATAGTAGTTCAGTTCAACTATCGCAGCTATATCATTTTAAGCTACAGTGCAGAAGTCTTGTAAGTGCATTAATTAACAGTAATTAATGCACTTTAAGCTCGTAGCAATAACACAATACCTAATAAATAAATACCCTTCATACGTTAAAAAGCCGTAGAAAATATGCGTCACTCGTCACTCAAATGCTCCTTTCCGATATTAAAACAGGCGTTACTCAAATTTTTATGACCGAACGAGACATGTGTTTCGCGAGGAATCGACACCAACTGTGGCCCAGCTGTAGAGAGCAGAACGTGCCGTTTTGGGCTCACATTAAAATTCCCACATATAAAATTGAATGGTAAAAAAGGTTCTACGCCCGACGGGTCTTTTCCTACTCACAACAAACAAGCAGGTAAGCGAATCTTTACGATCCCAACAAAATGAAATATGCGCAATCCAGTGAGGGATTTTACATCTTATTACAGCTGAATAAAGAGTAAGTTTATAAGAGTAACATTTCACAACAGCTCTCTAACAATGTTTTGGAAGAATAAAAACTTTGTTTTGTTTTCTACGCTCCCTCCGCTTGCATATAGGTACTGGCTGTGTTATGAGAAACGTTTGAATTTATTAACATTCTTTGTTTATTAACATTTTATGTTATTTATTTTTAATGTATTAATACTAGGTACAATATTTTCACTATGACTCACTTATAACTCTTGAAGGCATACAAAGACATCGGTTTTCCACATCCTACTCTTGTGTGTATTTTAATTTTTGGATTGAATTATGAAATACGAATTAACCGAGTCCAATGATGTGGTTATACTTTCATCAGTAACAATCGTGACTGGATTCTAGCTTATCATAGAAGAGTTCAAACTGGCTGTGACAACGTCCCATGTACGACGAGACTCTTAATACATTCCATTGGCAGCGCCGCACCGCGTGCATCGCCTTCGGTTAAATAGATAGTCGAGGTGGCCGCGACAATCAAAACAGATATGATGAGAAGATACCTGATACGCTTAGTTTTAAGGTGCAAGTCATAATGGACTTTAAACATTATTAATAAGACATTATACCAAAATTGTTTCTTTAGCACAAAGGATATTTTTTTGATACAGCAATCGTTTTGTACCAGAGCTCAGCTGACTATCGACAAAAATTTTAGTTGTAAGAGTTTTGCTCTACACGTGTGTCCTATTGGAGCCAGTTTTTCTATGATGTCAGTTTAGCTTGCGGGGCAAAATCTATGTGGTATTATACACGTCCTTTTTATATACACTTCCTTTTTTATGGAGTATGTCCAATATGATTCCTTTATTGTTAGCTTCATATTTATAGCTAGTCAATACTCGGAAACAAATCAATAATTGTTCATAAATGTTATTGTTGAAAAGTAGATCATCATGTAAAGTCGAGAATTATACCATTAATTATTAAATAATTTAATTGTATTTTGATGCTATTATACTTTTCAAATGTATTGTTTCTGATTAGTCTTTATTTAAGTATACAATCAAAAAATCTTCAATAGCTAATGAATAGGTACATTTTATATCAAAATATTTTCTCAATACTATTTTTGAAAGCATCAAACAAGTTATCTATGGTGTACGGTTGGTAACGGTTATCCACGTCCAGCTTCGGACGGACAATCAAAACAATAATGTTATGATAGGAGGCGGCCACGGCCCATCGGTGTTTATTTTAAACATTCGCCAACAGCCGCTGTAAGATTATATTCCTTGTAATACTATACCCGAGGGCTGTGTGCTTTACCAAGATACCTTTGTTTAACATTCCTGTACTTTGTTTACAGAAATTACTTTAAACAAATTGATAAACATCAAACATTTCATAACAGGTAGTATCTTCATTTACCGATAGCTGCGAGAATTTCTCCTCTACTTAGTATAAATTAATAAAATTTATAAAAATTAGGTATTAATTGTCGGTGTAGACTTTACGTATGTACATTAGAAAATATTTTTATGAGTAAATGACTGAATAATTGCTTTAAGTAATCTTCTAGTTAAGCGAATGGATCAATAACGGGTTTGAAATTATTGTAAACAGGTTGCAACAGAAAACTGTTTTCGTGAGCAAACGCTTCGATAATTTATATTTAAAATGAGATAACATTCACATTGGAATATTTATGTGGAACATAAAAATCAACGTTTAAATGTTTACGGTGACACGTAAATAATTATTTTGTTAGTAACAAACATGTTTTTACGTGCAACACTAAAATATATTTTATTACAAGTTTTACAAAAAATATTGATACGACTCTATCACGTTTTAAACTGTTAGCGATGAAGCATATTTATGTCTTTTTTCAAGAGTTATATAGTAGTTATTTAAAATTAGATAAATTTATTAGAACGCATAAATAAAAAAGTGAAGACTCTTATAGTCGATACTAGTTGGTATTGTGTGCCCGGAATTGGGCATTAAATAGATAACAATAAAAATTGAATTAATAATAGTAGATTGTATCATAAGGGAGCAAAGTAATATTTATACGGCGAGGGCTCTTTTTTGAATCCAAAACGAAGTGAGGGATTCAAAGTACGTCACCCGAGCCAAAAATATATTTTGCGCCCGAGTGATACACTCTACTTTTCATCACCCTCTATGAGAAAATAAAAGACGCCTCATATTTTAAAACATAGAGTAACAACTAAATTAAAATTAAATATTATCTAATAATAAAACAACTAAAAACTTATATTTACATTTGAGACATTTTCGCAATTATGAAAATTTATTGTTACAGTTTTATTTTATTTTATTCAGCCGGCGGCGCGACTATGGTCCGTCGTACCAGCCAGTCTTTATTCAAACAATATTTGCGTTCGATTTCTTTGGCGCTGAACAATAAGATGTTCCAAATTCAAGAAGTGCGCAGCAAAGATAATTGCGGCGCACTTATCACTATAATGAGGATTAAAAACTCATTACTGCCCGCCAAAAGTTTCTTATAGAAAACACCACCTTTGGGTGCACTTAAAGGGGAACCAAGTCGTCCTTTTCGAATAGATGGGATGAAAATTAAATTAATTTTTTGTTGTAAATGAAACTAATATGTAGGTAATTTTTCTAGTAAAATAAACGGAATCAATAAAACAACTTACCATCAAATAATATCAATTATCTATGTAAGTATATATTTACAAAATAAAAGTAGTATAATTATGTAGTATATCAGTTATCTGGCTTCCATAGTACAAGCTCTGCTTAGTTTGGGGTCAGGTGGCCGTGTGTGAGGAATAGTGTCCCAGAATATTTATTTATTTATGTTAATTATGATAAAATGCTATGCATATTATAATATTCTTTGCAAAGGTGTGACTTAATAAGGTATTTGCCAGGTTGAATGAATTGCCCAACTAAAATTCCGAATTTCGTGCAGTTGCTTCCGAGCTCGACTTGCGAGTGGATCGAACTTTACTGCCTATAAACTCTTTATTGCCCATTGTCGACGATTATTACTTAACCCTCATGACTTATGAAGTAATAAATTTGATCTTTTCATGCCGATCGTGCTACGATTCTACTCGTACGAGCTTTCGGAGTAAATAAAGAGTACAATTTCAACATTTAATTTTTATTAGAATCTCTCGTCTACCGAGAGCGATAAATGTAGCTCTGCCTTATTCAAACCCAAACTTGGATATCAATTCAACCAAATAAGAACATTAAAAGCGAGCAATGCCGCGTGCGTGAATCGATAGATTAGATGTAAATAAACTTAAAATATCTCCTTATGGTCTGGCTGTAAATAACTTGTTTGTAATTGTGAAGCTGCGATTGTGTAGTGTACCTAGTGGTATAAGGAGGGCGGCACTGTTTGATAGCAATCACTTGTGCCAGGCTCCGCTTTCGTTCCTACCTTTTGCGTATTCGCGAGTTCAATTGGCGTGGTACCGTTTTAGTCTAATTTAGAATAATACCTACGCAATATTATCAATAATTATATGCTATTGAAGTATTTATAAAATATGATATGAGTTCAATATCAAAGCTTTATAGATTGTAACATTAGCACAATCACTGAGACTAGAATAATGCTGCTTTATTGCATAATAAAGGATATATGAACAACAAAAGTGTATATAACATCTCTAAGAAGGGCCCATTGGCTTTATTGAAAAGCCATGCTTGCTTTATACTGTCCCCGCTTTCTGAGGCATAAAGTTATTTTCACAACAAAGCATGCGGAGCCTCTGAGCTCCTTATATTGGACCTCTCTTGAGCCGACCCATTGTAATCTTAATGCCGTATTATATTAATGCGATAAACATCTCCGAGATCTCTGCGTTCAATTTTTTTGTGAATTATTCGAGTTTAATATTGGCATGAACACAGTCTTTAGTAGATAGGGAATCGTTTCTCTGGTTACGATTCTTTATCTCCACAATCAGACTGAGGGGAAGTATCCAATTCTATTAATGAAGTCTTTTGAAATTTGTGGTTTAATATTTCCTTTTGCTTTCAAATTGGAATAGAAATGGGTAGATACACAAACGTTATTGAATTTTAATCAAAGATATTCTATAACTATATTGTATGTTTATAATTATTCAAAGCTTTAATATGGTTGATAGTAACATGAATAATAGAGCACGCTCTGTATACGTCGTCTTATGAATGTCACATTCTATCAAGTATAAATAATGCTAACCGCATTAAAACACTTATGTTGGATGACAAGGCATGAAAATCAAAATTTAGTGAGCATATTACTAAAGCGAGAGACCACGACGGGGTCCATACAATGAGACTTTGTGCTTTCCTTGAATAATTGCCGCATTTAACTCTAAACATTTCGTGTCCCGGATTACATCACAATGGGATATCTAATCCGTGAAAGAAACATAAAACTGTTGTAAAGTATGCTTTAAATCATTTTAATTTTGTAGATATTACTGTGACCGCAAATGCTATCATTACATTTGACAAGATTTAAGACGCAAGCTAAAATACATAACTAGGTAATTAAAATATAAAATGTTCTCAGGAATAGTACTTACTCGTACTATGTGTTAATACTCATCCGATGGGTACCCCTGATATAAATATATTGATTAGTATCATGCAAATATCTAAACATCAAAATAGTATTTAGTTTTAAGCACTTAGTTTAACTGTATACTAGTATTAAAAATGTTATTAAACCATGCTGTAATTGCTGAACGGATTCACTCAGAATAAAATATAGGTTAATTTTTATCTCGGGAAATCATAAAATCCCTCAGAGACGCAGGTTAAGCCGCGGGGCAGATACTAGTATCGGATAAAAATCCCAACATCGTAGTAATGCATAATTCCAATTCAAAGATAAAGAAATGAGATATGATCGAAAAGTGGCTTATACGAGGTCAGCTATTGGTTTTATTATCGACAGAACGTAAAAAACTGCTTTCTGGTCATACCTACTTCTATTTTATTTTGGTTTACGAGTTCGGCGTCGTAAAAATTGATCTTGTGAAAACGAAGAGGTTATTCGTCGCCTAGCCTTGAAATAAAAGCCGTGTTGTTGAATATAAGGAAATTACAATGGAGTTCAGTAAACGTGACTGTGTGATTCTGCTCAGTATGTTTGTAGAAAAGGTCGCTACCTTGCGGTGTGGATTGGTACAATGTCGCTTTGTGTCCCGCTGAGTAATCGTCACAACTTGGCTCCACGAATTTATGCCCCATTTCCACTTCAGCCACAATGGAATGTTAGGGCAAAAACGAAACTTTTGCACTGCACGCTCATATTTATTTTTGTGACATGTGAATGTTACTTTAAAAATTTACGAATTGTGCAATTTTAAATGTACTGACGTGCATTCATTACATTACACGTCTATTGTGTGTGCAAGATTTATACTTACTATGACCGCTAAAATCTTTGTTAATTTTTTAAAGTAGTTTGTGAAGATATATTAAATAATGATGCGTTTAAACAATTATTAAGTAATTAACTTTTGTTTATTGCAAACATGGTTTTATTTATGACAAGCTTTTCGCCCGCGGCTTCACTCGCGTAGACTTTATAAAATATACCTTTATATATTTTCTTCCTTTCACCAGATTTCGATGAAATGAAGCGCCAAGGCAAGCATTAACCGGTGGAAACTCCTTGAAAATCCGTTATTATTTGCTGTGTAACTTTCTAAAGTATAAAAGTAAATTCCAAAAATCTTTAAATGATGATAACTTTTTTTTGCAATATCCGATTTTAACTAAGCAAAGCCGCTCTGATCCATATATCTATTCAAATATACTGCTCAAATAGTTTTCTGTCTACTTGTGAAAACTTCATGAAAATCCGTTCAATAGTTTCGAAGATGTGCGCTAAGAAACAAACAGACCGACAGACAGATCAAAAATCACTGGTTTGTGTTCTATTACTCTTCTTTAGTTACCCCCTTTTATTTTTATTACTTTTCTTCAATGTAGGTAAAGACACCCCGGATCCTGCGGTTTTATTATTGCGAACTTGGTTTTATTTATGAAGTGCTCGTGATGGAAAACATTTTGCTTTTGTGTTATTATATTAACATAATAATATAATAACCTTAATATATATTGAAATAAAATTAAAAACTACTTACCTACTTATAAATAAAAAATATATTTTATTTATATTATAACATTATTATGTTGCAATGTTTAAATAAAAATGGATATTGACTATGAATCTTAACAACTATATTTCTAATTCAACCAAAAAATAAAATGTTAAATGCCACATTGGCAAAAAATTATTACTTACAATAAAAACATTCCACATAATTATGACATTCTCCTTGATGAATGACCAATGATTAACTTATTAAAAGTCTATTACTAAAATTAAAGTAATAAATATTTTAGCATTTTTACAATTTGAGACACAAAATATCAGATAGTAAAATTCTGTCACAATAGGGTATATATTACACTCATTTTCGAAAAGTATCTCAAAACGATTTTATTTATTCAATCGATAAGTACCTACCATAAAATGCATTTAAATTATACATGTTCAATTTTTGCGCGCAATTTTACGAAAAAGCTAGACGCCATGTATGAAACAATAAAAGGGATCAGCCCTGCAATATAAACGTGCCAACTTGTTGGAATGAAACGAAGGTAAGTGTAACTTTTGTCTTTGAAATTATAGCATAAGTATAGGTCCTACTCTATGTTATTCAGTTTCTTAGAAAGTACTTTACTTAAGTAATCTACATATTTTATGTTTCTGCTTATATGTATATTACTTTGTCAAAGTATGAAGGTACCTATCTACTTTATTTTACATACACTCAAATAATAACACTTATCATAAGTGTTTTATTTAAGAATACCTATATAAAGTGTTATCTATGTATTTTAAAATTCGGTTACGTTAATGCCCTAATTTGTTTATTTAAGTGCTTACTCGTTAATGAAATATTCCACTATGAAAAATGAAAAGGTACATTAACAAAAACATACATTCGTCTTTGAAAAAACATCAATTCATTTCAATTTGATGAACAGATATGTCAAACTGGTGAAAAATAAATTATACTGTATTATAGTATGTAAATTCTCCCAATAAACAGCGTGTTGAATACATAGTTACATACATCTTTTGTAGTTGCCGACCGGTTACCGGAAGCGAAGTAGTGGGAAGTCGAGTCGACTAGGAGCGAGTGTTAAAGTCAAGTTTACTTGACGGATTTATAGCCAGTGGTTTATGCCAGAGACACAGCAGAACTTATAAATACGAATAGATCTTTAGTTTATTGCTTTATTTAGGCGACTTACATGACTGGCTTTTAGAACATGTCACATTAAAAAAGTTTCTGATATTTTTTCAAAGTAGATACAATATATCATTTACTACAAATGGTCACTTTAGCGCTTTATATTTCGTAAATGGTAATAAACATTTAGAACCTATATCTATAATATTACTATGCTCTTTTCCAAATCACCAAACTATAAAGAGGAAAATAAAACTATTTATGAAGTTACCCACTAGGTAATATTAATGTTCATTTGCATTTTCGCATTACATCCAACAAAGTGGCATACAAAAGGAATAAAATTGTGCTGAAATTCTGTCATGTTTTCACGAAACACGCGATTTTCCTCAGTACTTAGCATGTAGCGTGGTGTGTGACAGGTCTAACTAGTCATTCTTTGTGTTGTGTTGTGAATACTAGACAGCCACAGCGCACGAGGCAAGTCCGTTTAATTGGCCCGACATAGCACGGCACGTCGCGAATGCCTGGCGTGTATAAGATAACGCGCTCCCTAGGTGTGCGGTTCCTTCCCACTATGTTTAATACACTTTAAAATACTATTGAAAGGTATGGAAATTCTAATACCCACAGGTTTTTACGACCTCTTAACTTTTTAAATTGCCTGAGAATCATCGCGATAAGAGATGTTTATAGCACCTTATTAAAGCTCTATTCAAGACATAATGCATTTTATTACAAAATAATTGCTATAGAATAATCAAGTTGTACCGTCAAGCATATTTAAATGAAAATTACTTACAAAGTAGGAAACAAAATGAATTAAATTCAAAACTTCAAAGCATTAATTTCTCAACAAACATTTTCATTAAAACACAAGGCGATGAAAAGGCATGAAAATTATAGCGAGAAAATTTGAGATAGAACAGTAATAGTAGGTAGTACACTAAAATGCTGCAGACTGAATAATTGCAATTTGCATGAGTTTGAATTTGAGCATTTGCTATATTTATATAATTATTCAAACAGCTGAAATAGCTCCGGGGGACCAACTGTCGATAGAGCCCGCGCTCTGGAGTAGCGGTTTATTTAACTTTAACGCTAGTTTTAGATGTTCAGTCGATACAGTAGTCTGGAGACAGACACGAAGGCACAACATCCTTTAGAACCGACCTATTTTCTGATATAAATTACACACACGTTGGCGATGTTGTTCCATTTTGCTTATTTTTTTTAGCGAGGTCGAGGCATGTTGAGAACTTAGATGTTGTCACCGTCAAGGTCGATGAGATGTTTATGCTTTGTAAGATTAATGAAACGGAACGATTTTTTTTAAAGCGTCCAATTTAAAGTTCATGATAGCTTTAGAAACAATGTATTAATTGACTGCTTTATTTTACCAAACAAAACTGTTTTGACTTTGTCTTTTTTAAGGAAGACATTAGAGATAAGCAGTGTTCCAGGGCTTGTGAGTGGCATATCTGGATTGTCAGGTCGCGTGTGGAAAAGAGATCCATTAATGTAGTCAGCCGTGTGCTGCCGCCAACAAACAAATTACGGACGCAAACACGTCGCAACACGCGACTCAGCCTTGAAAGCCTTTTGCTTGTTTTGTCAATTTTATTCCAACCTGTATCGCCTTGAAGTTGCTCGCCCGAGTAATTTGATAAATGTTATTGTTATTGGCAGTGCCAACAAAGGTAATTGTTTCAGAGTTTGCTTACGCTCGCTTTGTGTATAGATATTCCAGGAACAAAAATTTTGAGTGACAGTTTGTGTATGCATAAAGTTTAACTAGAGTTTACTCTTGTTTTTAACTTCCAAACTTAGAAAATTTCTAGGTACATTTTAAATTCATTTACAAAAGTCTAAATTTTCTTGTAGCTCATATTCTCAATTTCATCTGCATCGATATCAGCAAACACTTCACTAAACTATGACGTCATCTTCATCCCCAACCATGAGATCTCTTTTTCCATAGTAATTTCCTGTGTTTATGAAACTATTTTCTATATCACTTAGAACTTACAAAATATAAGAAACAAATTTAATTCTAATTTGTTAATGATGTTTGTTTTTCGCTAAACTTCTACTTCTATCTCATGTTTCAAACGACTGCTTCTTATAGATTGCCACATTTTAATTCCAGAGTAAGGGGCTCACGTGCAGAGAGTTGTGTAAGGCAGGGGGAGAAGGGGGCGTGTAACATGGCTCTGCTGGCTCTACTAATTTCGCAGTCTCATGGGCTCAAGCCGCCTCACATTTACCCGCCTGTTGCCACAATCCCATCTTACCCGTAGGATTAGTCCTATAGCAAATAAATTACAAAATTAATGTCATATTGTATCCAATAAAAACATGAATCTTATCAGGTAAAATATTATATTCGGTCGATTAACTAAAATACTAACGATAATACTTATAACTTAAAATATATATTCAGATCTACATTTGTTTAGCTTAGATAAAACCTATGTATATGCTTACTATAAATGAACCCAGATAGACTTGTACGGAAGAGAGAAGGTCAGAAAAAGTTTAATGTGATGTTGATGTTTATATACTTATGTTTAGTTATTATTTTATTTCAGTATTAGTTAATTTATTTAAGAGTCGTAGAATCTAAACTCATAATTGGTTCTATAGAATACAACTATGATATATATACAGCACTCATGTTATCATGAATTTTCGGAAAATATTCAAAATTCTCAAACACACTACAATACAAAATTGTGATAACTTCTCATAGCATTAATGAATTATAATTATACAATATCGTATAAATAGAATCCAATAGTTAGAGCCATATCTGTCGTGTCGCTCGGTCCGCCTGTAGCTGTCAATTAGCCCCAGTTGTGACCGTCGAAGGGCAACGTGCAGGCAGCGTCCAGGTAACGTGCAGGCAACACGCCCCGCTGTCGCGCTGTCACTCGCCTGTTCCGTTCCAAAGGCTACTTTCAGTCAATTGGAGATATTTTGAGTGGATAAACACCTACGTACATTTGCAATTCAATCTGAACCGGTATTTGTGAGATGAGAGTGTTTTGATTGAGGAGTTGTACCTTAATGCGTTGTTGTCATAATCAAATTCTTTTACTATTATTGACTTTGATAGGCGGTTTTAGTATAAATGTTGTGTTAAAACAAAAGACGGTACCAATATAGTTGGTTATTGTCGGAAAATAACCGCAAACAATTTTTACCAAAAGCTCGCGCTTTAAGCGATAGGCAACAAACGGTGAGTCGACTCAACATATGACACGATGCCTCACCACAAATACTTGTCATGCCGATCAACCGCGTCTCGGCAAACGTCCTCGAAAAAGCATCCGCACTATTGAACAAAGAAGTCCAATGCAATCCACTCACGTAAAAGTACGACCGGACTGATGCGTCACGTGCATCGGGGTGCACTCTTTACCCACAAGTTCAATTTAGTTAAAAGTAGTAGCTGAGTGCAAGCGTGATCTAACTTCTCTCCGCGGTAGGAATTTGGTCTTGCTTTTTCAAACCCCGAACAACTTTACGCCACAGAAATGCGGCGACTGAAAGAGATGTGCCACGCGCCATATGCGGAACTCTCTCGTGCCATGTTTTATTAAAATACATTTCGACTATGATGTTCGCTCCAGTCAAGCGATATATTGCTTGATATTCAGTCGATCTGCTTATTTTGAATAAGTTTAAAGTTAAAGTTACTTTGGAAGTATAAAGATAGGTACATATTATGGTTGTGTAAATCAAATAAATATGTAAATAATTATTATTAAATTTATGGGTATTTTACCTACCTATATAATTATATTTAAAATAAATCACTCTAAAGCAAATTCTATCTCTATACAACGTTATCCATTTAACTTTATTTTAAATAATGTTTTGACCACAAACTTCTACCACTTGTATTATGGGAATACGATACTCATAACTTCTAATCTGATGTTAACATTATTTATTCATTAAATCGAATGTAAATAAGTGGGTGCATATCGTGTTCAAACGACCTTTGTCGATGTTATCGCCTAACATTTGTGTCGCTTGTCGGTTTCGAGTTTTTTTCAACAATAGCCGAGCTAACACGTGTTTCGTCACCCGGAACCGCCCTACGATATTAACATACAGTTACCGGCCATCTAAAAAACCATTTTAAAACTGTGACATGACAATGATGCGTTAACATACTGACAATGCCCCGTTAAAGGTAAAACGGGAAGTGAAGCCTATTTAAGTAGGTATTCACGTTGGAGTCGTGTTCGCAACGATTCTATGGCTTTATAGGTTATTCGGGCGCGGTAATGCTTAGTCACAGCGGAACTTGTTGCCTTCAACGAAAATTTTATTAATGATCTTTTAGTGCCACTTGGTGGACTTGGATGCGCGAGTAATTTCGGAGTTAGTTTATTAATATTGAGTAAGTACGTGTTTAGCTATACACTCTCTTTTTAATACTTACTACAACTTACTTACTTTGGAAAAAAAAAACTCTAATAATGTTTCTTTCCTAAAAGAAAGAAACTGTAGAGTCAACCGATTTTTTAGGCACTCTAGTCTAGGCTGAGATCCATAGAGCATACGATCGACTAACTTCAAGCATGATCAATTTTTTAACCTTTTCGCTTGCAAGCAGCTCGCCCCGCCCATTGTCAAGACAAATGCCCTCATTGTGTAAAATCATTTGTTTTTATCTAGTTTTATGTGTCATGCTTGAACTTTGTCGATTGTAATTAGACTTTGCTAAACTCAGCAAAGTCAATAAACAAATTGTATGTCTTATGGCTTAGTAAAACTCAGAGGGTATTAAATATTGCATTATACCTACCGAATTGGTCTTAACTCGAAAGTAAAGTCTGAGACTTTAACAGTCGAAGTATAGATCTCATCTTTAATCAAGTCAATGCTCATCATAAAACTCTTAAATATCTCCATAAAAAAAACATGCTTTCTATGAATAGTTAAAACCTTAAAATTATTTATTGTAAAATGTTAAAAATTCTGAAAGCTTAAGATATTAGTAAGTATGCCATATAAATCCGTGAATATCTCAATAAATACTGTCATTAAATATTTTGTCACGACATGATTCATGATGAGAGAAGTATAAACCCATTTTATATTGAATTAATTCCCATTTTATGAGTGTCGCCTACGCTGGGTTGGTATTAAAAAAATGCTTTGTAAGTTATAGTAATTTAATGCGTGGTCAGGCCATTAAAAATCATTCAGTCTTACCGCAGACACTACGGAGTACATTTGAATAGTTCAAAGGTAAGCCACAAATAAAATCACACCATTTAATTTTTAGTACTTGTTATGTAATATTTAACCACATTTTAAATTAACAATAGTATAGTGTATAAAACGTAACATAAAAATCGTGTAAAAGTTCGTGATAAAATTCTTCAATAGCTTACCAACAAGTGGGCTACAAGAATTCAAATTTTACGAATAACTTAATTTATTAACGTCAAACTGAGTGAAAACATGTTTAATCTAAATTATGTACTTATTTAAACTTTAATTAACAAAAATATTTACATCATATGTCGGTATTTTTCATTTATAAATGAGTTAGTTAGGTATACTTTTAAATATTCTTTATTATTGTTGTTTAGCAAGGTAAGGAAATCAAGCCATATTAACCAAATGCCTTCACTTAAACCTCAGCGAACAAATTGACCAAGACAAATCAATACCAGTAATACTTATTTAAAAATATTTATACTTTATATGGACTTTACCTACTAACTATGAGGTTAGAAGGTAGGTATATCCACATCGAGTTTAATAACAGAGTAAATTACTAGTTGTAGGGCGTATAGGGCCCTGGTGCCTTGTTGGACAACACTACTCCTAAGTTTATAATAGCCTTACACATGACATTATAACAGAAGATTTAAAAATGACAACTGTTTATTGCAGAAATGACTGATGGTTAATTATGCCTCCTAGCCACAGTTAATAATATTAATAATTATTTACTTAATAAAAAAAACTGCGTTAGTAGTTTGGTGATGTAAATAACAAAAATATGTATGCTATTATACTGAATAAAAAGTTATAAAAAAAAGGCTCAAGGAATTAGTGGATAAAAGGTTGGAATTTTGATTACCTTAGCTACTTAGCTGTTGCCTATCTAAGCTATAGTGTAGTAGAAGCTTAATACATTTAGTTAAATAAATTAAATTTTAAAATTATTTTAGACAATACTTTACAGAATACAAAGAAACATATATTTTTTTCTTACTTTGTATAGTCTTGGTAAGTGATGATGTAGCCGAAGGTGGTTGGCACACAAAGCCTAGAAGGAACTGGCTCTCAAGTGCAGCTGCCGGAACACACCTTGTAGGATTTGAACCCACGACCTTTGCCGCGGCGTCCGACGTCACTACCACTGAGCTATCATCGCCTTGTACCAATAGAGGAGCTAGAAAAATCGTTGCTTCATTAGCTGCTCATCTTCCTACGCCCAATGGAATACGTAACTCTAATAACTGTTTTAAAATGGGATAAGGCAGCTGGTATTAAACCTCAAATATTTAGAATCGATTATTGGTACTTCATCTAAGCACTTCTCTCACAAAATAAAATTAAATACCACCTGCGGTTTAGTGGACCAACTCTTCCAATAATTACAGTAGGATTGACTCTAATGGCGTACTATCGTTACAATTTATCTCCAATAGTATTTATTTGAATTTAAATGCGTACGTTATTTGAGTGAAACTAGTTTTGAATTGCAACGATTTAAATATTTATCGAGTTTGTTTACTTAAATAATGAAATTAAACTTCTTTAAATGAACGGGAAAGTCGATATTCTAAAAAGAGCTTAATTATACGATATGAATTTTGATCGATGCCATTCACATAATTTATATCAAGTGTTTACGACGCTAATGGACGTTAATAACTAACTATCATCATTATGTATCTAACTTAAGCAAGTATTTCGTTATTACGCGGCCGCCGACGCGCCTTGCTACGAAGTCTTTTAAATAAAGTCTGTTAATATAATATAAGCTTAAACCTATTCATCGATAGGTTTTCCTGAAGTATTAATAAGGTATACTTATAAAGTAAATCTATTTATGAAATTAGTATTAAATATTCATAAATTATCTGCTGTTCATTATTATTCTCATTATTTCAGTAGAATAAAAAAATACAGCAGTTCATTCTACTCTACATTAATTTACTTTTTTGTTTTTTTGTTTTGCACCTAGTAGGACTTTGGTAGGACATTGTTTTTAATTTAGGCTAAACCAATTCTTTTATTTTACTCCCCAGCTATACGATAGCGTAGTTGCTTATTACAGTATCAGCGCGTAATATCTAAAGTTAATAGTAGTGTCCGCGCTGGCGCTGTTCACTGCTCTTGGAAATTAATTTAAAGTGCATGGGAGTTGTAATTACGATGCCAAGTAGCCATTAAAGTAATAAACAGATGAATCATACGACTATTTGCATGATAATATTATGCATACACGTCCATTATCCGAAGATAAGTATACAAAATAATGTTTAGTATACAACTTTGTGACGTGGGTCTTTTTATTTATTATCGTGTTTTAAAAAACGAGGGTTGAATACTACGGTCACAACTGAATGTTGCTGTCGATGAACAAACTTAATTAAAACTTGAGAGTGGTAATGTGGCTGCTACATTTAGCTTTGTTGTTTTGTTGAGCTTTTGTGTTCACCTTTAGCATTATCATATTACAGGTGAGATGAGAATCACCCACATTAGCACATAGTGGTGGGAGTTTTGGAATTTCTTTTACAAATTCTGCTTATAAATGAAAATTTAACTCTGCTATACATTAATCACTGTGCGTTTGTATTAAAACTGTTGGTCTACAGCCAACATTTCGATAAAAAAAAGTACTTGTAGTGAACTTGAACGTGATATGTATGTAATAGGTAACTTGAACAATAGCCTGCAATTCTATGTGCGTATACATAATACCTACATGCATTTATGAATAATAAAACACCTGTAGGTACTTATAAAGGTATTTAAAGGTTAATACTCGTTTCTTTTCACACACGGCCTTTTGACCAAATATGAATTCAGGTCTCGGCGCTCAGTCCGTTAATTATACTTTTCATCATTCCTTTGCGAATTGTAAGAGCGTTGCTTTGTTCATGGCGTGTAAAGATTAAGTACGAGATTGCCCCGCCCAGTAATGATTGTAAGCTCGGATTGGTCGAACGTATTCTTTGTTACAAGCCGCTTTTGTTTTTACATTTCGAATTAGCGATTACCAGTTTCCACATGAAAAAAAAATGCTGGGAAAGCAAGAGAACCTGATTTGTAACTTTTCGCCACGATGTGGTCTAGAGCAGCGCCGGCACTTTGTTTTTATTATTATCATGAGGCTCAGTTTAACATCGTTTTAATTTTACGACCACTAATTTTGTTATATGAAAATTTATAATCAAGAGTTTGTTGATTAGAGCAATAAAATACAGTAGGCTCATCATTTGTTAATCCTGTCTATCTGTGTATGTCTACCGAAATGAGATATTCCCCCTAATTCAGACCCATTCGGTTGCCATTTGGATCGGAAAGGACAATTTTATTTCGTTAAATTTAGGCTGATGCTGTGTTAGTCACAGAATTAATTTGCCGTGATCGTCCGCTACAATCAAAATGGATTTCTGAAATGGGAAAATAGGAGCCATCCTATTCAGTAGACTACTCAATCGGTTTGTCTACCGGGTAGACTCTACCCGATCGGGACCACAACCGAGCAGGTCTGAATAACCCCGATTGCCGATTTATAGTAATTGATTGAAATGTAACTAAAAGATTTGTCTATAATCAGTTTTATAGCTATTTATTTTAGTTGATAGACAGATTTCTCCATCTTTAAAAACTATTTATAATTGCAAAAGTGATATTATACGATCGTGTTTAATACCTACTACAAGCTATATAATATAAATTGTTACCCACGGCGTAAAGTATTTAGCATTTACTTACATAGCATATAAATTTTATTAAATCCTGTTTGAAATCCCATTTCGTTTAGCTGTTCTATGTTTTAACTTAAGCAGTACCACATAAATTTATATTAAGTTGAAAACGCCCTGGGGCGTCAAGCATCAATCACAATATACTGAAGGAATTTATAAAAAATACGTATGGGCAAGTTGTTTCATATAAATGGTAATAGTTATTTTTGCAAATTTATATGTATAATAAAGATTACCCCCTAATAATTAAATTGCTAGATACAATTGGTATGAAAAACTGAAAACTCATTCTGTGTACCTACCTACTCTGTAAGGAATTGATCAAACTGTTTATGACGATAAATTACATAAGCATCGCATAACACTTGTTTGTCTTGGAGTGAGGTGCATTTTAGAATATATTTCTTGGAGAGCCGGTAGTACCAGAAACTCTATGATCTATAAAAGTAGACAACAATAACCTATATGGCTTGTGTACCTATTCTAATAAAGCAATGTTTTCGTTTTAACAAACATAAGATAGTTAGGTACATATTATAATAGAGTTTTGACCACAATATGAAAGAAAGAGCGGAAACTTTGTAATTATGTACCTACCTTATTACTGTTCTCATATAAGTACAATTACTATGAGATAAAAGCACAATTGGAACAGTTAAATGTTTCGTGGGTGGACATATTGCGTGCAACACGCGTGTGACCCTACCCAAGTGCCTATTTTGTACTAAGAAAACTGTGATATAATGACCAAGATACTTAATATTCAATGAGAAGTATTAATGTTTGAAAGAGAAAGTAGGTACCTACATTATTTATTTATGGAATTGCAGATTAAAATAAGTTGAAAAAAAGGGTCAAGTAGTTCCATCCCTTGGCATAACATGACATTAAAAATTCAAATATCATCGCATTTTATATTTGATATATACGAAGAAATGGGGTAAATTTGTTCATGTAAACAAAATGTTTAACTTTACAAATAAAAACCATTAATATGGTGGATGAGTTTCCTTACCGACTTCGTTTCATATTTAGATGTAATATGCGATGTAGTAATTTTGAAGTATTTTTTTATTATGTTAAGATTTTTCAAAATTAAACATATGATTACTTCATTTTCGGCTAAATCGTTCAAGTTTTCTCCATATCCTATGGGTTTCATTTATTTTATCTGACCACAATCTCACCATGGTTAAGTGATGAATTGATAATGTGGCCGAAGTTGATACGCAATAAGGTGGCACTCAAGTGCAGCTACCGAAAAACATCACCTTCGTCACGGCATTCGACGTCACTATCACAGAGCTATCATCGTCAAAAAATATTAAGGATATATTTCCATTCGACGAAAAAAACCCTCAACTCTAATACCAGATATTATATTGTTCGTACAAAAAGATGGACGTTTACAAACTATCAAATGTGCTGCCATATGACTGTTCTCTTCTTTATCACACGAAAGAAGCTCTTAATCTGACTAAGAGCGCAATATATCTGATGTCACGATACAAATGTATGGAATGTCAACACTTATTGTTATATGAACCATTAAAAGAGCACTTTATTATCTTTTTTATGTACATACAACGTCTTCGCTATGTTAAATGAATGACATTAAGTAATTCATTCCTATAGGTATAGGTATACATACATATTCGAAAATAGACAATCATAGTAATTTGAAGAGATGTCAACATTTTTACATAATATCAGGTTAGAATCCATTGGTGTCATTAAAGTTGTAAAACGATTGTCATTTTGGTAGTTACATTATTTTATGGCTTCAATTCTGTGTATCCAGTGAAGCGTAATGAATATTTCGTGTCTCACTGAATATGCTTTCAAAATTACTGTCATTTGAACATATGCGAGGTATAATTCTGTTAACGAAAAAGTTACACACGAAACAATTTTGTACATGGTTGGACTTAGGCCTGTAATGGAACATCAACAATTAAGTCAAGTCTAGAGCAAATATAAAGTTCATGGAAAAGAATCTTAGATTCAGAAATCCAATGCGATTTGTTTATATTATATTCGATTGTATAGCATACTTACGTTTTGAGATTAACTCAAAACGTAAGTAGGTATGCTTTAATTGACGCTATACCTACATTATTTGCTTGTTTGCCACCTAGTAATATATAAAAAAAAAATTATAATACGGGCCTAATTATTCTGTTAAAATCCAATTTCAAGTTAGTCCTATAAGTTCTACGTACTGGTATCGATTATACTTTTTGTGTCTTATTCCTATATAAAAAGACTATAAATATAGTATCGTTGACCTCCAAATATATCCCTTCAGTCCAACCCCAACATACCGTCGATAAATGAATATTTTATGGATATGTACACTTTAAATAATTCATATATCGGTATCGCCTATTTCGTCGAGCGGGACATATGTCAACTTATACATATTTAACCAACCAAACGTCTAGTAGGTAGTAGAGACAATAAGGTGGTGGTGGTAGAATAAAATCAATTCCTGGTCTTAGACGGAATCATTGCAATTACTCGACTCAATGAGCGCAAATCGATTCAGTCTATACTTCGACCTTCGATTCTCTTGATCGTTGAATTTGAGTCTGTAAATACTATAATATTTATGAAAGACACGGTCAGGGTCTGGAAAGAAAATCATTTGTCGCCGTTTAATGAGATCGGCCAGTCACGACAATAATAGGTAATTTGTTAAGAATAAAAAAACCTGCAAATGGGTTTTAACGCTATAATAAAAACAGAGATATGGCCCTGGTGGGTCGGATCGAGAAATGAATTTAGATTACAGGTTAACGCCGACTAAGTGTGGGTTCGCCGCATCACCTGTGCTTGAAAAAACATTGGATAAAAAACGGCGGAGCGGATGGTTCGGCTCTCCACTCCAGCCTGTCACGAGAGGACGAGCCATTTTAGGCTGACGCTTGTCATCCAGTCGGCTTATTATGTTTTGGTCTAACAAAAACTTGAGTGTCTTTGAGTTCATTACTGTTTATGTTTTTGCTCCAAGATGAAGCATGAGAAAAGTTTTTTAAAAGGAATTCTGCAATTTTTTATCAGCTAATAGATACTTCAACTGCTTATGATCTCTATGGCTTACATCTAGAAGACCAAGTTTTATGTTAACAAGACAAAGTCACGTTGTGTTTTGAATCGCAGATCTTTTTGATATAAAAACCAAACTTTTCACATCAATAAAATATATTTACCCAAGCGATTTCAATATTAATTCACATGTAAGTAACTTTCCAATAACACGATGTACAATAAAAAAACGTTGAACCGTCCCCTGTAGTTCAGCGGGGCGCCCGCGCCCGGCTGCATAGCATTAACTTGCAGTAAAAATAAAAGCTTTCGAACTGAAATTAATAAATTTTAATTGCATAAAAGTACAGGTTGCCGCTGGCTTTAAGTGGTTACAATATCTACCATTCGCTTTTGTAGGGTTCCGTAACACGATGTTATTAAATAGGGTATTCCATATCAAATGAGATGATGATAGATGGGTAGCCATCGGGTTTGAATACATTGCGTTTACGTATGGTAATTTATTGTAAAACACTAGGATTGCGTCTGATAGCGATATCTATGGAAAGATATTCATATGTAAAGACTATAAGGATGTAAGTAGAGACTCACTTGGTGTCCGTTACTGTCACTTCTAACAAAATGACTAATTCTACTATAATATTGTGATGGGATCGTGATTTAGTTTTCAAAGTAGCTTTCCTAGGTACCTACGGTAAATTTCACAACGTTATTATATATAAGACGTTATTTATAACATATTAAAAGTTCTACTAAGTCTCCGAGTCATTCTTCGAAGATAAACGGGAACATCATTAGGTTATATGCTTCCTTTTCAATGATTAGCCTTTGGTTCCTTAGTAGGTTCAGTTTCTAGCCTACTGTTGATTGGAAAACAAAACTTGTTCTATTTTCGATGCAGTATACAAAATTGCAGATCTTACAAGATCTCAAGATCCATAGAGAAACCGTATAAGAAATAACTCTCAACAAAAAGGTACGAACTTTATTGTCGATTCGAATTTATGATCAGAAATAAAGGTATGTCCTCACTAAGTGATCAAGTTGTAGTGGCTTTGCTCAGTGCATCAGAACCGGTTACACGAGAGGAATAGTTTCAAGCGTGAACCCGCTGTAGGTAGGTATATTAACCAGCTATAGTTACAGTGGGACGAACCCAGCCCGTGACTAAATATGTGCCTACGCGCATCACAACTGATGATTCTTTGAATAATACCTTGTCTGCGCCGCCGCTACCTTCGCCGCCCCGCACCCCGCTATCACGGCCATCACGACCCATTTTCTTTCGGAAGCATAATATTATAATTAAATTTAACGCACGGTTTGCGTAGACGCCACGTAATACGATTATAATTGACTTTGGATCGAGTTACAAATTCACTTTGTAATACGTGCTTTGGGTAAGTGTGAAACGGCCTTTTCGGGGATGTGATGAATTGAAATTACGTGAGTACCTAGTACTAGGTATTTATGTTCACGGTGTTCCTTCGTCACATTTTTTAAATGTCTACGAATGCTATTTAAGGACCTTAATAATGGAAATGAACATGACTTTGATTTTAGATCGTAACATAGAAATAGGGTAATCGTTATAACGAAAGTATATTAGGTTCCCTTTGACATTCATTAGTTTCATAAAAATAGCTTACTAACTAACAAAAAAAAAAGTCTGCGAATAAAAGCTCGTTAAAATCGCTCGCTGCTCGACCCTGAATAAAAGTTTCGAACGTTCCTTTTTACTTATGTGGGAAAAAAATAACAGGAAGTGAAGCGTATTTAATCATTACAAGCGCGGCAGCCATTATTTCATCTACTGCATTAATTTAAAATTTGATTCTATTAACATCATAAAATAAATCAGTGTATGCCCGCGGGCAAGAGTGAAGAAGTAATCACAGGCCGGGATCAGAAGTCTCGTTGAGGTATTCGAGGTCGGAAGGTTAATGTTGATATTTGCTTGAAGGATTGTATACTGTTCCTACCGGCTGTTTTTAATAGTTTCGCCGTCAGCTCTGAGTATAGGCGTCCCCAAGACAAAACCTAATATTGTGGTAACTGAACAAAGGCAAAAGGCAATAATGCAATAAACTGGCCACAAAATTGATTTAAAAAAAATATCGGCGGCTAATGGTCTGTTAGATTCTTTGGATACCTACAAAAAATAAACCTACCTAAATAAGTTCTATGAATCATAATGATTCAGCGTGTAAAAATATATGACATGATAGGTATAGGTATTAGCATAGTCTGTGATCGTTGACGTGTGTGGGCTAGTAAAATGGAACATGTAATTTTCTTGTATATTCTATATTTCCAGTAGTATTTATTTATCCTTTGATGTACCTAATTAATTATCGGTACACGAATATAGACTATGTTGATGGTTTCAATAATAAAGGTACTTTGAGTAAAAAATGTCGGTGTTTTTAATTTAGTAAGACCGTGATTTATAATTGATTACGTATTACTAGATGTGGTTAGTAATAAAATAATTACAGTACATAAGCTTTTTGTAACTACATCGCCAATATTCGGAGATATGTGAGGAATTTTGTAAATCCTTATAGATGGGTTCATCTTCATCATCAAGAACTTTCTTGGTGTGCCTTTGATAAACTTACTCAATTCAAAAAACTGTAGTAAGTATGCTGTTACAAATTCAGCCCAATGAACCCATAATTTTGTTAGACGTTCTTTGATATCAAGTGGCATTAGCATCCTCTGTATTAGTTCCTATTTATCTCTATGTATATATCAGACTATCCTATAGTATAGTATAGTATACTATACTATACTATAGTATAGGATATTACTAGTAGTGAGTACTACTACTATGTACTATATAAATATAAACTATATTTATTTATATAATAAGAATTTTTTTCTCACTGCTGAGCAAAATTTTTTTCTTATCATGTTACACTTTCTACCTTGTGCTAAACACAACCAGACCATTTCCGTTACCCTAAGGCAGGTTGGTCTTCTCAGTGTTCTTCGCCCCTTTTTTGGCTACGACTTTAATTTTATAGCTCATTATTGAACTTTTTTGTTTACATAAGAGTTTCGTGTACGCCCGGCGGGCTAAATGCGAGAACATAAATCATATTGTCTGAGCATTGAGCACTACAGTTCAGTATCACTATACGATACAGAGAATTGATGATATGGAATCTAATAGTGACTAGTTTATCTGCTAATACTTACTAAATTATAACAGGGAAATACTATTTATTACTCCCGAAACATTTGACTGAACAAATTAACTGGTCCTATTCTCAGGATTTTTTCTAGGAAATATCTATCTTTATTCTTAAAAGGGAACTATCCACTGATGTGTTTATATTAATAGGTTTTTGTTGGGCAATCCTCTAGATCACATAATAACTAGTTTTACAATTATATTTTCTACAACGTGCGATATTAAAAGCAAAATAAATCTCATCTAGCTTCGTGGATTTTTGTCATCATTATGTTATCGAAAGATACAGATTTTAGAAGAGTATGTACTTTAAAAGCAGGATGTAATGTGGCATTAATAATTTCAACACCACCGAGAACAGCCAGCTGCTCATAAATATCCCCTTAATGGCAGAGCCAGTAATATTTCTTTTCTCATCTACATTACTTCTGCAAAAATAACAAAATAGTGTTTGCAGATTGCCACAGCTCGATAAGGCTCGGTAGACTGCATTGAATGAGCCTCACTTTAGGAGTGCTGTTGATCATTTGGTATCTTATTTTTAGAAAAATCAGTCGTATGCCACAGGATTAAGGGCTTTCTTGGTATTTTTGAGATTTATCTGGTTGTTACACAGAGAATTTCTGATTTGTAGTTGAGATTGGCACGCGAATGATGCTCTCGATGACCGCAACATTGGACATAACCAAAATAAAACTACATATTGCTTGTGGGGATAAGTAACGTCCGGCTCTGACGGTGCAGTTATTTTGATAACTAGCCATATATTTGTAACAGCAGTTACTCTATATTGTGATAAGTTGATGAAGCTTAATGTAATATCACTAAATGTATAGACTGGATATTATTTACTGTAAGGTTGGTAGAGTAGTTATTCATCGATAACATAACAATAAAAATGTGAAAAATGAGCTCGTCTCCTGCCTGAAAAACCCGAGAAAAATGCACAAATTCAATATTTAACGTGACCAGTAAATAAATATTTACATACATCAATTGCATTGCTTGACTCCTTACTTAAAGGTTGACTCAGCTAAGTGTTCCGACAACTCAAGTTCAAGTACGAATTCAACACTCAGGAACATATTATTGTATGCTCCTTAACGACGTATTATTTATAGTATATTCCAACCACAAACAGAATGTATGTATTAGAGTAAATTTAAATTAATTTTAATGCGTGCCAAGATATCGTCTTCTCGTGAAAATCAGACATAGGTTGAATGCAGTGATTGATCACGTAACTCGTATTTTATACGGTGATTTTTTGTGTCAGATTTTACATAACTTAAAGTACTTGGTTCCCAAACAAAAGTGCAGACTATACCGGTCAAACAAGTAGTTCAAAATGGAGTGTTGTCTTTGTAAGTCAGTTCGAATAAAAATGTATGTAGTTCCTTCGTGGAACGGACGGTCGGCGGTCGTCGATCCAATCGTTTTAGTATTGCTCTTCTTAGAATATTTTATTGTTTATTTGAATATTATATTATTATTTTTTTTTTTTTATTGGAATATATATTATATTTCTCTATACTAAAACTATAAATACAATAATCACTTTGTTACATAAAATAGTCAAAATTAAAAAAAATGAATATTTGCAAAGTAGGTATTTATATTTTTACCATGCCCATCCATACATTTCAAATATTTTAACAGGTATAAATCTCGCTAGCTTCACAGCGGTAAATTTAGAATGGGCGGATTACGTTTAATCGAAAACAAATATCCAAAGGAGCAGTTAATCCAGGTATTCTCTATCTTTAGGCGAAATTACATTCAAATTCATTCAACTATTACGTCGTAAGTTTTTGATTGGGTAACAAGTTTTGAGACTGATTAATTCAAAAAATAATCAAAATAAAATAAGTTATGTGAGTGAAAAGTCAGTTATTGTTGTACAAAAAAACAATAAATACGTTTAAGAACAATAAGCAGCTTTTATCATAACAGTGAATGTCTCAACAAAATCCATTTATTTTTAGTGACATATTGTCCTGAATACGGTCCATTGTTTTGACTCAGATTGTGCGTGTGGTAAAGTGGTTAGGGTTAGCAAAGCTTACAATATGCACTTTATAAATATTCATGAAGAAATAATATGCCTGTGTTTATAACAAAAACTCTGTCTGGATTTTTTCCCTTATTTACAGGACCATTAGGTACTATTTATTTTTCTCATATAAAATGCAGTTCTGGAGGTCTAAAAAGTCACTCGAGCAAATTACTGAATGCAATACATGTTTCAAATTCACAGCAAGTTCTATGAAATTCTTTAAATTCAAATTGGTTTATTGGCTAGGACTTCTATACATTTTATATCCCCTGGATTGCTGCAATATTAGTATTTTTTTCGTCATCTTATCCAGTAGGTCACTTTATTACAAAAAAATATTTGAATAGTTTGATAACAACTATAAATTTAAAGCATGCGGGCTATGTAAACATGCTTTTTTTGTGACGGCTATGACTTCATAAATTAAATATAATTTATTAAAAAGATTATTATCAAGATTGCAATAAATAAACGTACCTATAGTATAACTGCCGATCACATTATTTTAAACTCCATACAAAAAATTAATTAAAGCAAAGAATTTTATGTTCATAACAAAAATATTACCTACTTATTAATATCACTTGTCTTGCCTCATAACTTTTCATTTTTATACCAACATCTCAGTCAAACATACAAAGCCTTTAATAATTACTCCTCACCCGTTAAAAACCATGTCTCGAGGGCAACCCTGTCATGGACCCATATTTGATCATGTGTGTGTGGGATCGTGTATATGTACATATATGCAGATACTAATTTCGCTTTCGGCGACGTCGGCGTTTAACATTTCGGACGCGCCGCGAGTTTTAATTTGTGATCAATTATGCGAGAGCACTGTTATTTATCGTTGTTTTATTTTATTTGGCTTCTCACAGCGACGGTGGGTGGTCCGATCACGATTTTCGGGATGTTGCTCACCAATAAGTTCCAATGATTGAACCACAGAGTTAATAAGTTGCGCGATACTTTTGCGTGCGTTTTGTAGATCTTTCATTTAAGTCTCATAAAGCGTAAAATGGTTTTTGTAGACCATCATGAAAGTATTAGTGATTAGTCTGGATAGGATTGATGGTCCATAGATGTTTTTGGAAATCTTGCTATTTTGCAGGTTTTTTCACCATTAGGTGCCTACCTACCTTACTCCAAGTCAAAGTTTGATTTTCTGGGGCCTATAGTAGCTGGGGACAGTGAAACCAGTAATCAGTTGATCCTGTGAACCAGCCTTTAATGATGCAAAGGTCATGTTTATTATAGCTGGCTATTATATTGATAGTACCTACTCTTTATAGATAGATAACTAATAAGTTGTAAAAAAAATTAAATGTCCTTTCTACGACCATAGAATACTAGTGTCTACGTTTTAACAGCACAGAAAGAGTTTGACCAGCCATTTTGTTATTCGGAGCGCATCGGCCGATTTGGGCGCACCCTCGACCGGTTAGCGGTAAATTGTTCCACGTAATGTGATTCTAATTGAGCAGCTAATTCGTACGGAGCATACACTTGGTTAATTAGCCATTACCGCACTCTGAGCTGTAGGATAGGGTAACCATTATATTTTGTTGGTATAAAAAATTGTCGCGTCAAGCCATGGCAAATAAGAGTGACCTTAAGATTTATGGGCACATTTTTTGATTTGTCATATTTTATGTTAAAAGTTATAGGTACAATAAATTTAAATAATATTAATAAATAATACCTCTTTTGTACAATATCCCTCAGAAGTATGTAACATTTCGACTTTTCTTGGGTGTTAT
This sequence comes from Tetheella fluctuosa, assembly GCA_951216915.1. NCBI lineage: Eukaryota > Metazoa > Arthropoda > Insecta > Lepidoptera > Drepanidae > Tetheella > Tetheella fluctuosa. The sequence continues at coordinate 6,719,945 of OX578227.1, read as the reverse complement.
TATTAAACATTGATCGCTACTGAATTTTTTTCATAAACAAAATACCCAACATATTTTCGTTTGATTATAATGCCACTTTTTGTGTACCGACGACGTTATAACATCAACGAGCTTGGCATAAGAGGTACATAGTTTAGTAAAGTTATGGTTACCCTACATGGACTGTTGTTCTCCTCTGTATTGTGTCTTTATACCACGCTCGGTTCTTTTTATGAGAATGTAAGTTTTGCTCCGTTTGTTTAGTGCTTTAATGAGCAGCATAATTTGTATTTTACTTAAGCCATTTAAATATAAATGTCGTGATACTGCATTCATATTAAAGTTGCAATAAATGGTTGATTATGTCAAACAAATGAAATATATCGAAATGGCTCAGCATAAAAATATCATTCACTGCATCAAAGTTCACTCAAGTAAAGCTTTTACCTATTTACTTCGATATAGAAAATAAACATTCATCAAGACCAATCCTAAAAACTCTATTCAATTTAAGATGTAGTAAAAAACCACCTGGTGGTATTTTCAGTAGAGGCATCTATTTTGTTTCAATATAGTGAAGACTGTAAAGGTTTACGGTTTCGATTACATTTAATAATAACCTTCTAATTACCTCCGTCGGTGTAATTTATTTCGCTAGAAGCATCCTTAACCTTACTCGGGCAATAAATTTAAAATATTGAAGCTCTACAATTATTGCCGTAGAGATAATGATCACTGTACTTTCGTTAATAACGTTAATAGCTCTCAAATAAGCCTCTTGTTATTGTAATAGCTGAGACAAGCCGAAATAAAGCGAAAAACAAACTGAGAGTAGTATCGTAACGTAATAAACGAAAATTACCCCTTGTTCTCGCAAAGTTCGCGTTCCTACCTACTTTGTATCGATATAGAACTTAATCGCGAGAGGGCTTTTGCGAAATTATGATTTATGAAAATTCTTTCTTGACTCACGTAAGTCTCTTTATGATTATAATATGCGTAATCCAATTTTATTATATTTATAAATATTATGATTAATAATTATATCATTTTACTTTAGCGGTATGATACAATTAATAAGATTTCTAATTTTATAATTAATCGTCATAAAACATTAACTCAGACAAACCTTTATTACTCTCCTATATACTCTCAAAATCTAAGTCATAAAACATCGTGTAATAAACTTCAATCAACACCCGGCGACATTTTTTAAGTAATTATAATTATTAATTATGCGTTATCAATGAGAACGAGAACAAACGCGCCGAAACCATCATGAAATCGTATGAAGTGAGTTAATTAATGTAACTCGATTTTAAATGAATGTAAAATTAAAAACATTTTTGGTAATAAATTTTAAACGCAGCTCCCTCGCTGACACTCAAATGACATGATATGGTGGACGTCGAGATATAGGCATTACTTAATTAATAAATCATTTGCATTTTCATTTAAAATTATTAATTGAAACCCGATTAATTAATGAGTTAAAAGTCAGTACTTAACTTACCCAGACAAATTTGATTAATTATGATGATTTATTAATTAAACTGAGAAGGTTATGTACCTACCCACTTATAATTTACAAAAAATAATGAAGTCACACATATTAACATAGAACATGTTTGTAGTCAGATTAATATTATTACAATAGCAAATAAATTTATTATAATAATCTGTTTCTAAGTTATAATTTTTGTTACAGATTTAAACGAGGTCACCTTCATCTTAATTCTACAAAAGTAAGTGCATGTGAGATTATGAGTTTTTGAATACTAATATTAGGTATAATGCAAAAGTTTGTGTGTATGTTTGTCACCACTCATCTCCATTACGGCTGAACGGATTTTCATGTAATCTGCCAAGACGCTTCAAGAAAAAAAACATGAACTAGTAATGGCTAAAAAAAAATGAGTAGATGCCCTCATTGTTCAATAACAAGTTTGCGTAAAGTTAATAAATATCGCAGCCAAGCACAACAAAAAAAATATGCATATGTCAATTACTCCAAAAAATATGGATTCTCACTTGAGAATATTATCCTGTCTTAGGGGTTATGTGTAATTCACCAGCAAAGATTAGGGAGTTTGCCCCACAGTAAGCTTATATTACCAAGCTTAATGTGGGGAAACTCTATAATCGTAAAAAGAATGTCCAAGTTACATACCGTACCGTATAAAAATGTATAGTAGCAGAGTTGGTGGCATAGCATAAATTGAAATTATTAGTGAATACTTTCACTCTAAGAACTGCTGAAGGTTACAGATAACTATAAAACAATTACTATAAGTATAATAAATAAGTTATCATCCAGAAAACGAATATGTAACATTCAGCAATGTGAAATGTTATACAGCAGAATGGCTGTCATATTTTTTTTGTGTAACTTTATTTTACTTTGTAGACGCTACACATTGACATTAATTCCATATTTTATATATTTTTAAGCTTATATTACTTGAGTTTTTATGTTTCGTTGAAAGTGTGTTTTATGAACTGCGTAAAAGTCTAAGTAATACGAGTAGGTAGGTATGTCGTAAAAAACAAGATATTTTTACAAAAAGACATCCTTTTTACACTGTACAGTGTACGTGTTACATATTATTCATTTACTTTTCAAGGAAATTGTCCCTTCTCATAACGTCACGTGTTTCCACAAAAAAATATACCTATCCCCGAGGTACAGTGATACATCTAAATATTTCCATCCTGCGTACGTTGATACCACCTTTAGTCAACGTGATACCCAAAACAAATAGCAGTATTTAACTTAACTTTTTAAGTTCTCACCAATACAGTAATCAACAAATGAATTTATCTTCGGGAACCGCGTTCGTGTCTCGTTATTATTCGTTTGTCATTCGGGTGACATCGCCCACGCCTTTGCTTCTAATTAGTACAGAAATAACGTCGAGAGATTTGTCAACTTTCGAGCTTTTACGGCATTCCTTTTAGATGTGCACCACCGACCGATGAACGAGCTCACAGAATCCCTCATGCAAATAGATCGTTAACTGACTGTGAAATATTGTTTCGAACTTTGGGGGTGGTCCGTGTTAAATTTATATCAAATATTATTTTGCTACATCGACAGAACAAATTAATCTAGATTGCCGAATTAAGTTTATGTCTGCAAAGTTTTCATGTCATTGAAACTTTTTTGATGGAAAAGTTTGTGCCGTACATAACGGTACGATTTTTACCTTTATCAGTTTTCTTGGTTATTAGAACTAGCACAAAGGGTGGGAGAATATAAAAAAATAAAATTATCAATGCCTGCTCATTCTGTATTAAAAATTAAAATGACGTAAATATTTTGCCGTGCATTAGAAAAAATAATAAGTCGTTCATAAAAATGTGTACGTGCAGAATGTTACCCTTACATTTTTTATCATACTATCCTTGTGTAGTCAAGGGACGGTTTCTCACTATAATATAGTCTTTATTATGAGAAATTTCATGCAGATAACTGGTTATCTACGCAGTGCTTAGCATTTATAATTTTGTTTAATAATAAATGGTAGCAGTTACACAAAAATGATAAAACCAACTTCCCCAAAGTCAATATTACGGAGAGAAATTAATCTGGAGCTAAAATGGGGCGGCTCTCAAAACTTATCTGCGAGGAAGCCGGGGCTTGGGTATGACCTCACAATCAAATGTCAAACAAAGTTTTATCAGAACCAAGTTGACAAATAAATCCGTCGTCCTGTGCCGCAACTTTTCTCATAGTGTACGCAACGTGACGTGATTCGACCAACTCTATTGATCTCTTATTGTGTTTGTAGAATACATACCGCCGCCTAGGGATTGTTTTGTAAGACCAAACGATATGTTATGTTAGTTTTTGATGTCCAGTGATAATAATTAATAACATTATTTTTTAAGTAGGTACGTACTTCCCATTTATTGATTTCACTATCTGTATCCTAGTCACTCTTTGTCGATCCAAGATAATTTGGACCTATACATTTATCAAAACTATATATCCCCACATCTGCTATATATAAAAAAAAATACTACACGTTAGGTTCTTTTATTTGTTACTACATTTACCACTATCTAAAGTTAACTGTATTTTTTAACATAATGCCTGCTAGCCGTGCCTTAATTTTTTCTCTAACATCGCAGATAGGCACTTCTCGCATGTCACGAGACTTAATCCTGAAGCTGGTTCCATAAAATCTGTTAGGCGCGAAATCCCCGCTTGGGGAGCGTCATCAAGAGTGAAGAATGGTTTGCGAACGCCCACCTTGTCTCGATAGTTAGTTAGCAAAACTTTATAGGTATTCAATTGTGTATTCTGTTTTAATAGTAGTAGCTAATATTGTTATGTGATAATCGAATATTGTTTTTATGACTTAAAAAAATATAATGTTCGACATATTATTTCACGCCAGAAAGTATCTATCAAAAAAATATCAATGAAAATAATAGATAATAAACCACCCACACGGTAAAACAATATTACAGTAAGTATTTCTTATTTTTGGTGAACTGTTATTTATTTATTTAATGTACAATTAGGACCTTGGTAGTTATCTATATATCAGTAAATTAAAATATTACTGTGTAATCTATAGAGTTCGAATCGCCTTTGTTGAAAGGTGTTCGATTGACCCATTTTTCATTAACAACAGTTTTTGAAAACATGTAGGTGGGTATGAGAAAAAAAGACATAAATGCCTATGTGTAGAGGAAGACGATAAACATCTTAAATATTCGAATTTGAAACATTACCCTTCCGCCCCTTACAAATAGACATGTCCTTAATGAGGTAATGAAGTAGTCATGCACTCTTAACGAAAATTCTACACCTAAATACCGACATTATATTACATTTTGAAGAGTTCATTACTTCGGGGAATGTTTAGACGTAACAGCTGTTATTTGTCGTGTACTGGCCAAAAGTGATGGATGGCACGGCCGTTTCCGTTCAAATTTTAAAAGTCGGCTCTTCAGTAATGGGCCAGTATTGTTATTTCAGTCGTCGGAAACGTAACGAATGGGAATGTTCAAAGTGACGGCACACATATATTTTATAAGCGACCATTTGTCTAGAGGCGCATGTGTGTCTGCCGCTTGCGCTGAAATATTTACGAGCTATTAGTGCAGGAATAAAATATATGTACATACATCCAGTATCACTCCGGTAGTGGGATCACAGGCGTCTTTCTAACAAATGACTGATTTAATACCACTACAGAATTCAGTCTTCATAATTAATGCCACGACTCGATATTATTCTAGTATCCTTTGATGTTAAGCGTTATATGAGAAAGTTATCTTGTTACAGTTTAAAACGATGCGTTAATTCAATTAAAAGGAAATGTTGACTGAGCGTGATTTAATCTTCAAAGCTAACAATTTAGACAGGTATTATTTGATGTTTTGGAGTATCTTTGATATTTTGTTACAAATTACAGTAAAACTTATTTATGATGTAATAATTTGAGTAATGCTATATTAATAACACACAACCTAGCATAATAAACGCTATTTACCTTTAAATAATGTTCAAATTGTCATGTATTTTCGACAACATAACACGGAGGTATTTTGTCAAACAATGTGACTTTTTGTATACCGTCATGAGAAATACAAATCACGATATGTGATGATATAAAAATTATTACCATCGCTAAAATTGATAACGTACAAGTATTTAATGTCCTGTTAAGAGCGATTTACAACTGTAATAAAACTTGCAAGTATGTAATTCAATTTAATCATGGAAAATCTTTTTAATGAGGCAAGTTAACGACTCCTCCACCCTCAACAAATATAAGGGCAGTGCACATTGATAAATTGCTTAATTTTGTTAAGTGGACATGTCAAACACACCGGGTGAGCAATGTTTGTTTAGTATGTGAGTGTCCCATGTCGCGAACTGTGAACCCCCGACCACATGAGACTGTAATGTGTAAACTCACTGAACTGCTTTATTAGCAGACTGCGACAAAGAAACGGTAATACTCTCCCATATATATGCAAATAAACATTTCAAATGCGTTTTAAATTAAAATAATCCCGAATTTATATGTAAATTCGTGACCGCACTTTGTCCTCCGCGGCTTCTCGTTCCGTAATCGATTACGTTACACGAATTCTGGCTTAAATCCGGCTGAGATAAGTTTAATGAAGGGTTTTACCAAAGCGGAGTTCCTAAAGTACAATCGATCCGATTGGCGATTCTATTACTTTTCTTGGTTTGAGTCGTTCTGTGTAGGAAAGAAGATTTTAAAAATAGATTTGTTAAAATAACGGAAACATTTTTAGTCATCGTTTATGTCGCCGGCCGGCACAAAACGTGGTTCCATAATAAAAGATAGTGTTAACGACGTTTTTATTTAGCTTTATGTTCGGGGAATACGAATTCCAACATTATCTTAATTTTTATGTGGTTAACCTTTTAGTTGGCGATTATCTATGAAACAATATTGAGGCCGAATACTAAGTTTGAAGGACCACCCGGGCACATTCCAACTAGTTACGTTTTGGGCATGTGTATACCCCTTATGTCACTCCAATTAGTCATGATTAACTTTAATTTATTGGTCCGTTTAATGGTCCATTAACCAGCTCCCTAGTGTCTAATGACTTCTTATTGTGAAACCCTACAGTCACATAAAACACTTTTAGCCAATTAAACGTGACATTGATATTTGATCCAACAACGATCATCGTCAATCTTTATCAGTGTTTATTACTTGAAAGTGATTGTATCTGCTAGAGACCTACATGAAAACAAAAAGTCCATTAGACTTATTTAATTTACTATAATAATTTAATAGCTACCAAACTATTTCAAACCTTTGTCTAGCGTACATTATGTTGGTTCAAATATATTTCTTATAATAAATACAAGAACAAACCTTTACAATTCATTTAATGTGGTGCATTCTGCTTGAAAAGGAAATTTAATCTTAATTCCAACATACATTCAGCAAAGTTCAGTTTTGTTTTGTTGCAAACAACACAAAGTACATCATTTTGTTTGAGATATTGCACATCTTACAACACACTGGGTTTCCTGACTGATGTTATCTGGCGAGCGCAACTGTTTTTATATCACATAAAATACAAATGAAATAGATTTTTCTGTTTCGAATTGGGACCTGATGGCTCGTTACAAATACATGAACCTCGTGAAGTTGTAAAACATTATTTCGTTAAAGACGTGCCTGAAATAAGTGGCTGACGACTCAGTTTTAAGACGCTTAGTGTCTTGAAAGGGTGGTTTTCCATCTTTCCATCCTTCTGTATGTCACAACCATTTTACTCGAAGCCATTTTACTGACAATAAGTATGTATTTTTTATAATCCGCTGTACTATGGTGTAGTTAAATTACAAAAAGAAAATCGGGATGGAGCTCTATATAACTTAACTGATGAACAAAAAACCAGTGGACACGAGCATGTCGGGTATTTTTAGATAGGTCTTCAAAAATGGTTTGAAGTTTTAAAATGACTTTTTTATTTAAATCAATAGTTGGTGGTATATGGCTTCTAAAGAAGGCGTAAAAAGCGTGTAGAACATACCTATATAACACTTTCCTTAGTTAAATTGATAGAATGATCTAACTTTTAATTAAATTGTTATAGATAAATTCATTTGAAAGATCAATAATACCATGTTAAGTACTTTTACCATCAACATTATCCTTATACATATTAAGTAAATGTTGACATTGGAAAATATTAGAAGGTTGAGCTCCCTATGTATCGCATGATAAATTGTATTCAATTTGCCCGGTGACAGCCACCGAGGAAAGCATTTGGGTAACAAATGCTTATACTTACATTGCACGCAATATGAATGTATGGATACGGTTCTAATACTGATTCCTGTATATTTTTACCATATATATTATAAAGTTCAATGTAGTGTAATTTGAACAAGAGTTATAATATGTAGGTAGTACCTATGTACCTATATACAGCTCCTGCTTGTAAAATTATTAAATTCATAAAGGTACCTACTTTGTCATTTCCGAATAATATGCATATAAAAAATACAATTAGGAAGAAACCTCAGGTATCTAAAAATAGTAAGCAGTATGTACCACTTATAATGAATGACGACATAGCTTTTGCATTAACCAACTTTCATACAACCTACGACCTACAAGTTATAAAATTTCAACTTTGCTTTATTTATGCCCGAAAAAGGGGCAGACGTGGCGTTAGGCACTAACAGGGAATGCTTCATTAATCATCACCCTCTAATGCCGGGGGCTGAACGAATATGTTTAAACGAAAGACGGCAGAGAAGGCACCGACTTTTACATTTCCAAATGTTCACGTAATCTTGATTTGGAAATGACATATGTGGTGAATTATTACAACATTTAGGTACAAATTGTGACGGCCCTGAGAAGGGAATAACTGTTTGTTAGATGCGAACGTGACAACTAGGCGTAATATTCTGCACCTGGCTGGACGTCATTGGATCCTGTTAGTTATGACGGTGACGCTCAATTTGGATCGGTGTCAGATTTTGAATATTCATATTGAAGCTGTTAGTGGAATACTGCAATAGCTAAATTCAAGCTAAATCAGTCTGCCTATTCATATTTTTGTGGCATTGTACCTATTAGTTTTAAAAATTAAATAACGTAGGTACCTAGTATGTAGTTAGCAAATGAAATTTATGATGTTACCTATAGTATAAAATTTAATTGCGATAGTGTATTTAAATTACTGTTTTAATTTTTGTAAAACTAAATGGTGTATGTTTTATACACTATTTTTGCGTTTCACTGATGTTTTAGACTTGATATTAAATTGTGCTTAGTTTTATAACAAAATTTGTTGTATTTGCTGAAGCAGAACATCTGTTTCACCTGTGCTAGAGTTAAAGTTTAGACACTTAACTGACAGTTCACCTTCAGGAGTTAAAGGCTCCTTGCAGAGAATAGGAGTTTTGCTTAAAAAAATGTTTATTTATTGTATTAATTCAGGATGATCGGACATATTTATTTATTTGGAACACAAACATCGCCTACTACACAACATTAATAAAATATCAAATTATTTACAATGGTTCTTATACAGCTACAGTAATAACATGTGATTTTTTTTTTTTGATAAAAAAGAAATATTATATCAAGATACCATTATCTTTTTGCATGATGGATGCATGACGGCTTTTAAATATTCATCTATGACATGACGCTCGCACATATTATGGTAGTGATGATGTCGTCCTGTTTTTTCTTCTTGTTTTTGGCATTCATATTCTTCAATAGAATAATTTAATTTTTACATATACATAACATCTATTCCTTTAATTATTATTATATATTGCATATTAAATTTTCATTATTATTCATTACTTTTGATATCAAATATTTATATCTTAAATACTCTCCCATAGTATTTTTATGTAATACGCGGTATTTAACAAATGCACATCATTTATATTAAACATATCTTTATCATTATTGTATTAAAATTTATAAGGCTCTGCCAGAATGCCAGCGTTGCACTGCTTCGTATAATGTGCAGTGTAACTTTATGCTGAGGTCCTTTTGACTCTGCCCAATACACTAATTAGTTAGTTCGTACTTATTACTTCATATACATGCATAGTGTTGAGACTTTGGCGGACAATAAATCGTTTTTTTCTTTCTTTATTTCTATAAGGTAACGAAAAAACAACAAGAATTTTGTTGATTGTTAGTAATATTAAATTTTGATGTTCATAAAATACCAATCGATTTTGATACGAAATTAAAAAAAATCTACCGTATAAACTTAACATCGTATCGTATTACGCAAGCTAACTATACCTACAGGTACTTAATCATAAACTAATCTGCTTTCAATCTAACTTTAGCTGAGTGTAGATCATAATTAACTTGTGCACTGAGTCGTCGTGGCCAGGAAACGTTTTGTTCATATCGCTACATTCATCGGTTTTAACAACCGTCACAACTGTAAGTGGACCCTAAATTACCACTAATGTTTGAATATTTTTACCCAATGATACCCCAACCGTAGCTTAACCAAGCTTAAGCTTAGTCTACCATTAAAATATGAAATATAATTTATCTACTTATTTCGCAGACGTCTGGACTGGTCTGGTTTGTTGCTAATGAGACATAACAGAGTTGAATTTAGAATAACGTAACACGTTTATTTAATTATTTTTATTTTATAATACAAAAAAAAATAGCTTACAGTTATACATTTCTGTATTTGTTCTAAAATTACTAAAAAAAAAATGAAAAATCATTACGTATTTAGAGCGTAAACTCGAGTATCCCTAGATCTAAGTGAGAGTAAAAATGCTGAAAACTGTTTTTATAAGCCGACAGTAAAGTCTCGGCACGAATCGTAAGTTATGTATCTACCTTCCAATGGATTCTCCCCTCTTGCCAACACGACGCGGCGTAGTTGACCCTTCTTGTCTGATTTAGGCACGCCTGCACCCTCGGCGTTCGGGAGCTACAAATTATAATTTATTTCACGACATTAAAGACAAAGAAATTTCATAAATAAACTTTTTGTTTAAAACGATTACAAAGGGATTTCATTTCAGCTGTCTGGTTAGAATTGAATAATTCAATTTGTCGTGTGATTTTATATCATTGATACATGCAATTGGTTTAAAATAAATGGAAATGTAAAAACATAGTTCCTAGATTTTAATTATTTGGATCATTATTTAATAATAGTAATTTTATGGTATTTTGTATATTAAATAATTAAATATTTCAAAAATATATTATATTTTAACCGATATCCAATGATATAATAAATAAAAAGGTGTAGATAGGTTACCTACATACATTCGATCTTCAAAAACGGCACACTAACGCACACATAAATAATTAAATAATTCGGTTCGAGAATTGCATCCGTTGACGTCGTCAACGCGACACTGAGGTCAAGTCTGGCTAATTAGCCACATTTTAACGTGCCGCTTGCTGAGCTTATAACCTACCTTTTTAATTCTAATATCATTGCCGATATCAATATGAAAATAAAAAGATGATGAAAATGAGAAAGGAGTGAATGCAGCTAGTACATTGTACGTTTTACGCCGACACCAAATGATGGGGAACAAGGCAGGAAGATGATCAATAAATGATACTTCCTACTTTCTTTTACTAAAAGCAAAATATCATTCATATATTTTATGTTGGTATAACAACCACAAATATTTAATATTCAACAGAATTGATGCCGTACTATTTGAGCTATGCTTTGAGTACGAGAAGCAGAGTTCTGTGCGTCAATACAGAAATATGTATGAAACTATCGTATCTCTAACATTCCTCGAATTGTACAAGACGTGAGTTGAGAGACAAAATGGGTACACATTTTTCCACGAGAACCGATATCTCTTTCGGAATAATTTGAATCCGTTACTTGCTTATTTTTGATATACCACTAGTCACAAATATTTGTAAGACATACTAATATTAAGATTGCAAAAACTAGCAAGATAGCTAGAATTTAAAAAAAAAACCTACTTCAATCCAAATATACTATTACTAGCTTCCGCCCTGCGGTTTCACCTGAGTTCCCGAGGGATCTTGTGTTTTCCCAGGACAAAAAGTAACCTATAGCCTTCCTCGATAAATGGGCTATCCAACACTGAAATAATTTTTCAAATCGTACCAGTATTTCCTGAGATTAGCGCGTTCAAACATACAAACAAACTCTTCAGCTTTATAATCAGTATAGATACTTGATTCTACAGACAAAGCTAAAACAATGCAAATACCGGTAGAAACTGTCTTGTTATTTATTTTCTTTCATCCAAAAATTACGCTCAGACTTTTAAGGTTAATAAAACATTTTATTATGTAATCATTTGTTTTTTTTTGTTTTTCTGTGACAAAGGCCCGCATTATACCGAAGGTTTTAAGGCTCATTCAATGCGAGTCTGTGAGTGTAGAATAAGAATAATTCGCTTTTCATTTTGTTTCGTCATCAGCGGAGCGGAGCTGCTCAAAAGCTGAAGTGCCATCGAAGGTGGAGTGGCTCAGACTTTATTATTGGCTCGTACTAAATCCGCACCAGTCGCTGGGGAATGCAAAATGAGGTCACGACTTCACTGCTTGTACGCAGTCCGTACCAAGTCACACACACTATGTTAGCACTAATTTCAGTATTATATTATACTTGCTTAACTTATGTACCTCTACCTACTATCTAACTTACATGGTGGAATATTCTACAAGTACTTGTATAACTTCCACTACTTTGTAGTTAACTATAGGTATATATATATATACTAAAACTCATTCGAAGTTTATGGTAGTTTGAGGTCATGTACTTATAGACACTTCTGCTAGCAAATTTAGGAGCTAATTTTAATAAATAAATTGTCCTTTCTGTCTTAATTAATCATTCAAGTAAAATACAATGACTACTCTATGATATAGGATCTGCAATGTATTCCGATGCATTATTAACCAATACTTTGACCAATACTTGAAGGTATTATATCCCTATTTACTCATGCGAATGGAAATGAAGAACATTACTGGATCTCATGAATTGAAAATGAATCCTGAACTCGTTATAGTTCAGTGCATGTTCCAGTCTGTCATTAATGTTCGTTTAATAGTTAGTGTAATTTATAGCGATGAAGCGTGTTTAACGCGTGAACACTGTTAATAAAGAAAATTAAAATACGTCATCTACTGTAACTGTTATAATTGTAAGGTTTATGTACTTAATTTTATAAAACTGTTGGCAACACTGTAAAAAGTAATAAAGAATAACAATATGGCTAGAACATCTTGATTTATTATTTACATGGCGCTGGGCCAAAAAAAAAATTAATTTTAATGTTTTACATAAGTATTTTACCTAAATAATGAAGTAATTACACTATGTAATCTTAAAGTTATATAATGTGAGTAAAATTTTGCGATAAAGGTTGAAGATTAGCAGTGATATTGTTGGATAAATTTTTTGGTTATGTACGTTTAACTAACCAAAGTAACCAACATTGTGGTGAAGAAGTTAAGCACACGTTTAGTGCATAAATCTTCAAGAAATAGTGCTGTACGTCAAACAACACTTAAAAGTAGTTAATTATTACCTTTCAGCATAAATTTTTAACGCATTTCAAGAAAAAAAAAATAACACGTAAACGTTCTACGCAGTAAGTAACACGACAAGAAAATGGAGTCGCTCGATGAAGATTTTTTAGATAATTTTACTGTAACGCAATTGAAAGAAGAGCTAAGGCTTAGATGCTTAAGTATGCAGGGACTTAAGAAAGATTTAGTTTTGAGAATTTTAAAAGATAATGTGTTACGACAACAAAATGGATCATTTGAAATTTTGAAGGAAGAAAGAGATCGTCGTCAATCAAAAGATTTTGAAATACAAAATTTACAGAAACAAATTGAAGAATTTAAAAATAAAAATCAAGGAACAGGTCAAATGGAAGGTATGGCAACTTTTGGGACACAAAGTAGTGATCAAGGTACGTGTATTAATGATAATCAATCATTAATGATTAAAATTTTATCACAAGTAGTGGAAACTCAAAATAAATTAGCAAGTCAAGTCCAACCAACATTTCAAGTATTTTCAACAAGTGATACAAGTAACGCTATTCCTATTTTTGCTGGTAACAAAATAGATAATGCTAAGAATTGGTTAAACCAAGTAGAAAGAATCAGAACATTGGCAAACTGGACAGAAAATTTAACGTTAATAAATGTTACAATGAGACTAAGGGGTCCTGCAAGCGACTGGCATAAGGCTATTGGTAAATACATAGAAAGCTGGGAAGATTGGAAAAGTAAGTTTGTGGATAGGTTCAGTACTAAGATGTCATTTGCTGAGTTTATTTCATTTCAGGCCAAAAGAACATTGCGTTCAACAGAAACATTAACAGAGTACATTTATAATAAAAATGCTCTTTTTGAAAAAAGTCCTACAAGTTTAACGGATATAGATAAGGTTTCTTTAATTTTAGAAGGCATTGTAGATATTCGTTGGTCAATTCCATTAGCTTCACATTGCTGTCAAACAGTAGAAGATTTGCTTAATCATGCTTCAGCTTTAGATCAGATTAGAAAAGTAGTACCTAGAGAGCAATATTTTACAGAAAAAAATAATATGTCAAATAGTAGTGAAAATAAGAAAATAAGTAATAGATTCATTTCAAAATTCAACCGTGAAACAGAAAAAGAAGAAGATCAGACATGTTTTAAATGTAAGAAAAAAGGACACATTTCTTATAATTGTATTTTTCAAGGAACAAGTAATTTACCAGAACAAAAATCATCACTTAAAAGTAACTTTAATACAAAACCTAACAGCAATATAAAACCTCATTCTGAAGAAAATTTTAGTAAGAAACAGGTAAGCTGTGTACAAAAACTGGAACCAAATGTTACATTGATACCCATAACTTTAAATAAAACTTTACAGCTTGATGCACTTCCAGACTCAGGTTCTGTTATAACGATTATTGACAAAAGCAAATTACCGGAGGACACTCAAGTCTACCCATGGCAAAAAGGAAGTTTTAAAGCTGCCGGTGACGTAATCACACCAATAGGATGGATAACAGCACAACTCCAGGTGGGAAAAATTGATTATATTATGCCCCAAATAGCTATTTGTGAAAACCTACCAGTACCCATGATATTAGGAAAAGATTGGCAATTAGCAGTTTATGCAAGAATTATTTATGACCCTGATGGTAAAGTTTGTATTATGACACCAACTCACACTGAGTATTTTCCTACATTTTCCATAGACAACAAAACAGTTTCATGCTGTGTAAACTCACAAGAAGTTAATAATCCAATTACTGAAGAATCAAAAGAATTAATAAACAATCTTGTCTCAGAATATGATGATATATTTAAAAATGATAATTTGAATGATATAGGAAAGTTTCCAGACTTTGAGTTAGAAATAAGATTAAAACATGATAAACCTATTAGTTGCAAACCATATAGATTACCTCAACCACAGAGAGTATATTTAAAAGAAACTATAGAAAGAGAAAATCAATTAGAATTACTTTTTCAAGCAAGAAAATCAGTAGAAGCAAATATAATGAAAGTTCATATACAAAAAAAAAGAAGATTTGACCTAAAAAGATTTCAACATAATATTGAACCAGGTGACTATGTTTTATACCAATGGATTAAACCTACTGACACAAAATTGACACCAAAATATAAAGGACCATATAAAATTATAAAGAAGATTGGATCTGTGTGTTATGAAATTGAAGATGTCAGCAAGCCCACAAAAAAGAAAATAGTTCATGTTCAATTTTTAAAACTTTTGTCTAATCCACATAATTTAGATTTAATTTCAGATTTTTCAGATAACCATATTCATAATGATTACCAAACTATAATCGATGAGCAACCCTCGGATGATGACCAAACCCTAAATGATGACCAACCCATGGATGATGACCCACTCAATAATAATAATGAGGAAAAAGTACCGTTTGTGACCAGCAGAGGGCGCAAGACATATAAACCGCGTTCATATAAGCTTTAAGTGTAGTAAGCAGGTTTTTAGTTTTGTATAATTTTTTTCTCGTAGCCCTTGATGCATTTAAATAGTTAGTACATTTATATGATGGCAAGAGTATCATAATCATAATTAAAGGTAAAGGTATAGTTAAAGATTAATTAACGATTTTACTTAACAAATCAAACTAACAATGTAATTTGTAGTATGAAAACTAAGTTCTGTATACTTAACTTTAATTTGTTGTTAAGTATTACATGCAATTTATTTAAAAAGATGTTAGATATTCAATAAGTTTACTTTTTTTTTTGTAAGAACAATAGATTAACATTATTGGTTAAATATAAATACATTTTCTGTTTTCATGTAAAACTTTATAAACAGATTTAACTATAGAAGAGTAGAATTAATAGCATTACAAGTTTTGTAATTAGTTTAGAAGTTTGATGTTATTTTAGTTAGCATTTATTTTGAAGATTTCATTATTTTCTACTAATCAATTTAAGTACTTAGGAAAAAGATAGATGTCGCTACTTTCTTAGTGTTAAAAAAATCAATAAATAAAATAAGTTTTTGTTTTCTATAAAAGTTCATAGATGGCGTTAGTAGTCATACAGTGTTTTCAATATTATATTTTTGATGTTTTCAAAAAAAAAAAAACTTTTGTATAAAGTAAATAAGTAAAAGCTGTTTTATTATGTAAGATTCATGTCATATCAACTTAAATAATGTAAAATCAAGTAAAGTTTCGAATGTTGTTAGACTAAGGGCATGTAAGGTGTTTAGAAAGGTAAATTTTAAAATTGAAATAGTAATTTAAATTTCGAAAATTTAAAGGGCATGTAAGGTTTATGTACTTAATTTTATAAAACTGTTGGCAACACTGTAAAAAGTAATAAAGAATAACAATATGGCTAGAACATCTTGATCTATTCCTTACATAATTATATTACATATTATTATTTGAGAGCGGCGTGTAAAAATATGAAATATTCAACAACAGAAATAGTGCAACGTGAAAATAAAGCGTAATCTGAAAAGAAAAAAGCTAGTGAATAACACCTGTGAACAAGTATTTGTGAAACACGATACCATGAATGCGGAAAATATGAAATCAAGTCAACATTTCATCGAACAATATGTCAGAGATATAACAATTTACATATTTTTGAGTAAACGTGTACCGGAATAATTGAAATAAAACGTGTGACATTTACTTTCCCGTCACGCAATAATGTATACAACCAAGATGAAAGTAGCTTTTTATTTCGTTTGAATGTGTGTAGGTACATTATTTTACTGTTGGAGCCGCCATCATTATCATTGTTGATATTTTATAACTTTGTAGGTGAGTATGTACACCAACGTGTCATATACGAAACATCTCAATCCAAAATTATTTGATATTCAAATCTTTATCTTATCCAGCTTTTGATTTAGATTTTTTCAAAGTAACTTTTAAGATTTTCATCGATAATAATTGCAATATTCGAAACCGCATTGGTGCTTTGTTTCATTTCAGGTAATATCGCAGGAACACTTGGCCGTGGTCACGTAAAGGTATTCACGTTTCGTACCTTACTTGGGGCAATAATTGAAATGAAGCAGGTGACATTAGTGCGGGGTATCACGCACCAACCTGATGTATTGCGCGCCAACTCGCGACGACTGGGTAATTCTCCCTTGGGTACGGACACACTGGGACACAAGAAAATTATTAATATGAAGTCGGTTAAAAAATAAATAGCTTTATATTTATTGACGCAAATTGGTACCTTCATGGCACTTTATGGCAATCATGCAAAATATCCGCTATTAGAAAATACTTTCAATGCAATAAAAGTTTCATTTAACATCTGCAATCGTTTTTTTAAACAAACAAAAAGGTTAAAAGATTATAAATTGAACTGAACTTGAATTGCATTGAACTTAAATAAAGTGAAAACTTAAATGTACATTCACACAATCACAATGAATGGATGCAGATACGTGCAGGTGCACCTGCGGGTTTTTTCAATAGACTCATAAACTTGACCATAACCTTCGCAAATAAAAATATAAAGCGGGAAATCCCTCATTAGCATATTATTAT
Source organism: Tetheella fluctuosa (assembly GCA_951216915.1). Lineage (NCBI taxonomy): Eukaryota > Metazoa > Arthropoda > Insecta > Lepidoptera > Drepanidae > Tetheella > Tetheella fluctuosa. Next base: position 6,702,391 of record OX578227.1, on the reverse strand, counting down.
CTAATACCTAACTAGTTTATAAATTACGGATGTAATTAGACTGGTATTAAAAATTGTAAAGTTTACGTTATGGGTAGGTTAGCATACAGTTTAGATGCGCTGACTGCCATGACACAAGTCGTGGGTTCGATTACCGCCCATGACAAACATTGTGCTCATGAACTCATGTTTGTTTGTTTTGTTTACACCCAGAGGTGTAAATATGTATGTAATTTAGAGTAAAAGGTATAATGTAGTTTATCAGTTATCTGGTTTCCATACTACAATATCTACTTAGTTTGAAATCAGATGGCCACGTGTTAAATAATGACTAAATATTTAATTTTTCCACTTTTTTATATTAAAATATTGATAGATCCCAATTCGAAAATTTTAATTACATATTACTTTTGTATTTATCTCTGAAATACATGGTGATAAAAACAATTATGTATTTCCTACGTATGAATCTATATAGAGTAATATAATAATTTGCTCCATAACGTTTCCACTCCCAATACAATAGTGGCTTTTAGCACGTCGCCGGAACGTAATTATGAGACATTACACCTAATGCAATACGAGATTAGTGGAAGGTATTATTTTGCCGTCGTTAGTCACACGACGTTTACTCTAACGAGTAGGTGTTTCAAATGCTGTTATTTATTCAACACTGTATGTGGCTTTTCACTTGCCATTATTACTTTTTTTCCATGAGCATTTTTCGTATCGATTTTTTTGCTAACATACACAAATAATGTTGATAGTACTTCAAGTAACACTTAATTTAAAAACCCATTTATAGTTCGAAAGTTGCCATACACCACAGACATGTAACTTGACAACTTGAATAATGGTCTCAATTCATTACCCGATCTCTTAGTAGGCGACGCGGTGAAATTTTAGACCTCTTATTGTTAGACATTTGGTCCCATTGTCAGTGCCCTTGAGGCAATTCACATGTAGCCAGACCCTTTGTACCACAGACCTGCTTTTGACATAGGCCCGTTAAGATAAATGAGGACTAACAATTATATTCAATCTCAACTTACCATGTCAGGAGGACTGATTGTTTTCCCATTCAACATCAAATATTATGCAAATAATTTGCAAATAAAGGCTTTCAACATAGTTAGAAATTTTGAAGTAGGTACTTACTTACACCATTCTTTTTGCAAATGTAAACAGTAACTTTTAGAGTAACTTTTAAAGAAAAGTTTAGCCATGTCATTAATACTTAATTTATTTAAGATTATTCTGCCCTTTGTCACGCATGTATTCTTTGCATGATGAGTATCACGATGTATGTGCTTTGTTTACTATAACAAACTTGAGAAAGGTTATTCTGAATGTTTAAATTCAATTTTGTAAATTTATATTTATTGTGTAAATGTGTCTCGTGGTCATTTGTATTTGTTTTTTCTTAACCCGTAGGTAATTCGTTTATTTCATTAATAATAAAATAATAATAAATATTCTGGGACATTATTCCTCACACACGGCCATCTGACCCCAAACTAAGCAGAGCTTGTACTATGGAAGCCAGATAACTGATATACTACATATACTACTTTTCTTTTGTAAATACATACATATATAGATAATTAAACCCAGACACATGACAAACAGACATGTTCATGCACACAAATATTTGTCCTGAGTGGGAATCGAACCCACGACCTGCGGCGTGATAGATAGGGTATCTTACCAACCACGCCAACCGGCCCGTCAAATTGCTACATTCGATATTTTGGCCTGAAATAACTTTCTTTACTATTTTGCATGCTGTGGTTTCCTATAATTGACAGTTCAGTCAACACCATATTGTATATATAATTTAATGTTATGTTCAACTAATAAAATAAATAAAATAAAATAAATACTTTTAACTACTCCATGTAGGCAATACATAATGACAAAATCATTAAATAAAGCCGTGTACAAGAATGTCCGAAGAATTAAAAGTTAATGTTACTTTTATGGTTCTTACGAAATATCACGGTGGTTTAGTCACCTTTACGTGTCGTTTAAGTCGTAGTTTCTTTCAACGGTTTTAACCTATTCAAAATCAATGGTGCGATAACATTCTCATGCATATTCCTCTATATAATCGTAATCCAAATGAACGATTAGAGTCTCGTGCGCAGCGTGGGCGCGGATTAACCTTCGTTGGAAATTCTAAAAGACTCCGCTCGCACGCCCCGACCAAATGAAAAAACCTTTATCTATGTAGCACCAGCTTAATTATAATGCCGTAAGTCAGGTGACGAGGCTTTTTCACCACGAATTAGGTCGCTCAACTAACTAATTTTAATAGATGGGTATCACGTAGGTCTATTACACATTACAATAATCTGAACATTTACTTTGACTTAAATATTATGAATTTGTATTACTTATTTAGTATATTTGTATTATAAGATTTATTTTCACAAACTGTAACAAATAACATCGAAAATCTTAATTATGATTGTATGGTAAATTAGGTACCTATATGAATAAACGTCACAAAAATAATTCTCAATATTCTCCATAAAAAAATATCAGCAAACTGTTCAATAATAGTATTGTAATGAACTTCGCACAATTTTCATGTTTAGGCCTCCTACAGGTCGTCCGCCTAGTAAATTCATTACTTAATTTAAAATGCTAATGGACTGTCGTCTGGAAGGAACGCTGGAGATGAATAATGAAACAACCGATACCAATCTGGTATTCTGTGGTGATTGAAGTCGCCGTATTTATAAACACAGTGAATTTATAAGTTGTAACTTCCAACTAATCTACATCCTACAAATTAAACTTGACAGTCAAGTTAACATTTGAATACGAGCTCCAAATGCTATTGAAGACTTTTACTTTGAAGCAAATCGAGAAACAATTAGGTACTCTACTGTGAATATATTTGGGTAGAGTAATTGGCTTCTAACTTAAAAGGGTTTGCCTCAGGAATTTTGATTTCCAACAGGTTTCTATTTTGGATACCAATAGCAGGCAATTAACGTTAGGTGTGAACGTGATAATTTACATTGAACAATGTTTTTCAACAATATAGAACTCAGTTCATTTTGTTTTAAATTTGATTTTGAAGAATTAAACATAGTTATAGGCATTTTAATTATCTGAAAGAAACATAGTTTAAATTTGCATAGAACATTCTTCATATACCTACTATAAAACTATTATAATGTTACAGTCAAATACTTCCACGTTACCACAAAATTATCAAGAAACGCGTCAGACTAATGCATTGCGTCGATCGATACAAATATATGCCAGTATATAAAATAAACACTGTAATTTATAGACAGGTAAAATCACACTAAGGTAGGTACTGAATTGACAGACATGAAAGTGTCATAATGGGGATTTCTATTGACTTGTCGGCTGTCGGCTCGGTGCGAGGTGTTTGTCTATTAAGAAATATGTGACTTTTATTGTAAGTCAATATTCCCGCATGTGGGCGCCCTACCCTATTATCGTCCAATTGGTCAGTGCTCACTGCTGACCAGTGTTGGTCAGGCTCTCACGCCGTGCCGGTGACTCACGGTGTAATCACTTGACATACGCCTTCCTCGTCATTTTGACAGAATGCATCGTTATTTTTATTTCATTTTTATTATCGTCTAGTTAGTGACATACGGTCCGTTCAATTAACCGTAATAAGGTTAACACTTTTTATTGTTTTGTTTCAGGATCTTCGTTCTTCGGACAACATAAACATGTCATAAGGTAATCATTTACTATCAATTAATTTGTTATCTTGAAAAAAATATTTAAATACTACTTTATCAATAGTAGAGCAATATAAGGTTAATAACTTAAACTTTACTGATGAATTTAGATACTTACAACTGTTGTTGCAAAATTTATTGATACTTTTGAATTGTGGTCAAGAACCAATTCCCATTGCAATCCGCAGAAAGCGCAGAAATCTGTGAAGAACATTAAATTCTCTCCAGAAAAGCACTTCAAACTCAAACTCAAAATTTTCTTCAACCTAAACTGTTCTGTTACGATAAAGGTGAAATGTAAATGATTAATATTAAAAATACAGTCATTAGAAGAGCTCAAACTAACGGGTTGATATCGATGGAAAGTAAACGAGACCAGGATTCTGATTTATTCGAAAACTTTCCTGGAATTTTGATACGATACTTGTTACTTCTTCGTTGTTTTATCGCAGACTTTAATTGAAATAATAAAAAGTCTGTCATAAGTATATTTTTTAGAATGGATTAAGTATACACACATAATATAAGCAATATAATGCAGTAGGTTCTTTTTTGAAGACAGATAATGTATTATTTGCTAGTTTGCTCGATTGTGCACCAAGCGACGAAATGTTCATAAAATTTTGATAAATATCGTTTGAAGGTTGATACTATCTAAATTCATATGAATTCGTCAATAGTGGCGATGTCTACATGTAATCTTACGAACTTATTGAATGATGAATAGTTATTTGGTGATGCTTGAACTAGGCAAAATAAGAAAATAAAAAAATCTACTAACAAATAGTTGAGTATACTCAATAAAAAAAAATATCCGAAAAAGGAGCGAACTACAATTAAGGGTCTTTTATAGATAATGAAGTTCTTACATTAGGCGTCTAATAGGCTCCCTAGACCCTAGCTGTATTTACTGTGACTAGCGTCAGTAAACTGCGAGCCGCCGTCCTCCGCCTCGGGCGTATGTCAACCGCTCCACAGCAGATTATACTCTAATCCCCTTTCTCTAGTCTAAGCCGCTTTCATAGCTTTGTGCTGAGAATACTGCGCTGATACCCGTCTAGTGCGTCCTAAATCTGTTTTCGTAGGCCGTCACACGTAGGTTTATAACAAGCTACTAATAACTTCATTTGCCTGTCCAGTGGATCGAATCTATGAAACTAACGCAAATTATATTGTTAGAACATGTTTTTAGATTCAAGTTTGACTTATAGTTTCAACGTTATCTGACGCTGGCGTTTATTTTGATCAATACCCGTACTTTGAATACTTATGAATTTACTTTCCATAGTTATTTCCGAATTGCATGGCTTAGTATAATTTAAAAAATAGCAACATTTTTATTTCCATATGATCATCACTAAAAGTTACTTACTAAAGTTATTGGTAACTTTATTCTTTACTTACCTACTTCGTTCTAACAATGAAAGCCCGAATTTTTTCCACTGAAATGGCGTCGTTATAATAAATCGATAAAGCAAACTCACTAATAAACGGATAATAAAATATAACTTCCTCCCTCGCTGAGATGCTTCTTTCTCGATATTTGCGAAGTAAACATTTTTCGCAGAATCACATAAAATAACCTGAGTGTAACAAAATGTCAAGTCGTAATCGATGGAGAGCTAATGTGGGTTTAATGTGGCCCCGAGTCGGAGACGCGTGTCTCGGCATCGCCCGTCGAGATTACGGTATAATCCTCTTTCTTTGTGCCTAAGTCACTTCGGCCCCGCCTAAGTTAAGGATGCTATTGCCAAATCAATTGCGATTTATAGCGTTTTAAACGTATTCTGCCTGTCATTTTTTATTAAATTCTTTCCTAGGAAGCGTTTGAACCTTTTCTTTTCATTCTGCTTGACCTTTATATAGAATAGCTTAGGAAAGGTTATAAAGTTTTGAGGATAATAATCTGAGCCTTAATTGAATAAATATATTCCTTCATGCTAATTATCCCCAAAGATTGACTGACTATGTATACCCACATATCATCGAATAATTTTTATTTTATATTTATTTACTTACATATTATTTTGCAAATAACGACCAAGTTATATAGGTAAATAATAACAAGTCTATTACTGAATGTATTGCTGTTATTTTATTTCTTATCAATTTCTGTATGACGGTTTCATACATTTTCATATTAATTATAATTACCTATATAGGTAACATTCGTATTATTTAGACGTTAGACGAGTCTTAAATTACTATGTAACAGGTACTATCTGGGTGTGATCCCAACGTCAACTTGGCTGACTAATAGATCCTTCTCTGATCCGTCTTAGAATCATTGTCAAGCTGCATTAGTTGCAAATTAGTTATCTCATATATACCTAATCACTATGCACAGATAACTAGAAATTGTAACAGTCTAAATTATTAATATATATACATAATTCATATTAATCCCATTAAACAAACGCGAGGCTGTATGAGAGTAAATTAAAACTAAGGTCAGTTTGAAGGTCATTTTGGGTCATAGATTTCAAAAGAACATAGATATACCTAAAGGAAAAGGGGTAAAACACCCCGTTTCCTGTTTGTTCTGTGTAAATATCTATTTATTTAATGTAGTGTGCCAGTTATCTAGTTTTCATGGTAAAAAGTCTGCTTAATTTGGAATCAAATGGCCATGTATGAAGAATAACCAAGGATATGTATGTTTGTTGGTTTGTTACTCTTTACACGTAGCATCGGTGCAACGGATCGACATGATTTTTTGCATAGAAGTGAACGCAAATGAAACCGCGGGGACAGCTAGTTATTAATATATTTCTGTATCGGTTTCTAAAGATTTAAGGTATTCGTACCTACATACTAAAACGAACATTCAATAATAACATTATCATCCCATCGCCCATCGACCTCTCACAATAGTTCAAGTTTGCACAAATAACATTGTATTCCAAGTATCTCTCAGATGGTACCTATATGAACTCTATTCCCAGTAAATATTCTCATAGAATATTTAATTAGATTTAAATAGTAAAGGTCGCTGGTGACTGTCGTGGTCTACAGGTCACGCTTAACTTGGTGTTACATGCACATGTCGATTAAAGGGATAAGTTCTCCGTACAGTCCCCTTTGTATAAGTTATTTGTATGCTCGTTTCCATTTCACCGAACACACGTGTTGTCTAATGTTCACGGAGAGTTTGTTTTGTATTACGTTATATAACAACATTCATAAATAGCAACACATGTTGATCTGAGCTGTAGATCCTTAAAAATATGTTTGTGTTAACCCCCAATGATAACAAAGCATTCTCGCTTAGTCGGGAGGTTAAATTATATTGTGAGAAACTTTTTATTAAACAAACAAACAAATTTTCTTACATTCGTTGTTTGCTTTATGTAGGTATACTGAATACTCCTGATACAATACTGCAGTCCCATCGGGTCATAATCATTGAAACGTCACTTACTCAATTTTCAAATTGATTACCTCCACCAAAAACAATAATTACAGTAACCGCATAAAGCTTTGGAAGAAGATTTAATGGCGACGCATCCGGAGTGCGCGAGCGCGCCCCGAGCCACGGAACTTCAATTTCCGCTCTAAAGCTGATTATTCCTTTATGACAGCAACAAGGCTTTTATTTTTTATGTTCTTATTGATTGAGAAATTATTTAACAATTCATCAATAACAACTTACCAACGTCCATTTTTTCTTTCTTTCCAATTACTTACCTATAAGAGCTATTTTGACATATTTTGATTATTTTGTGAATGACAAAATATAACGATAAATTGGAATGCGACTCTTCTATCATTATCATTGATCAAATTAAAAATAAACTCACAATTTGTAACACTTCATAATAACCAATGTCTTTACAACACTACAATTAGAATATACTTAGGCAGAGGCCGTCTTTAACGTCTATATTACAAATAAGTCCTCGTTTCTCGTTTCAAGTACAGAATATAAATCTGTCGTGAGATCGTGTATTAATCGTCGTATTTGGTGAATAAATTTACTTTTGTTTGAGTTTGCTTTTGCTTTGGCGTTATTTATTCAGTAGGACGACCCCGGGCCAGGGTTGAGATACTCCTGATGTTTACATAACATTTTCGTGCCACTGTAATGTAGCCGCGTTGACTTGACGACATTTCTACGAACCTGAATTTATTACGTAAGTATTTATTTAGATATTAGCCGCTCTACTTTTCGTTTTTCCTCGAAGTTGTTATTTAATGTTCATCAAATTATTAGGTCTTTCTGGCTTTGACTTGAGTAAGATAACTTTTTAAAATAATCATAAATTCTTCATGCGAAATTGGATTAAATTAATTAAACGTAACATGTATTTCAGCTGTACTGAAGTCAGTTTTGCATTAAATCTTGAAATACAGATTTAATGCGAAACTGACAGTTCGCCTTAAAGAGAGATAAACAAACAACAAGCAAAGTTCTAGGAATTCACTATTTTTCTATCAATAGAACATAAATATTTCTATGATCAAGTTGACTCTCTCGTAATTTATTTTCCAATATTTTATGCAAAGTTGTTACTTTGCAAAGCTTACTATCGACGTAATTGTGAATATGAAAATAAGATTCTACAGTAGTTGGTAAAAAGTGATTTGAATTTTAATTAGCTGTTTCTTTACTTGCTACCAACATTGTAACAACTGTCCTAATATTACCAAAATATTATAATAACTTTAGTTTCTTACATTTAACAGCTTTTCTACCAACAATAAATATCTTGAATTGGTAATCATTGACCCGTTAAACAACTTCCGTTTTATCAGTTTGTTAATTACAAACTATGAACAATTCCACTGACATCTTCATAAAATACCATATCATATTGGAATATCCGATATACCTACGTGCAAATGTCCGCAAGCCACATGTGATAAAGCTTTATTTATTTTACTGCCTATGACCGCCCTCACACCGCAGTTCACACTGGCCTTATAAGTTATCCATTGATATGTTTACGATTGGTGGCAGACTGCAATGATGGTCTATAGAAGTCTAAATTAACTAGAACTACCTTCTTAAAATAATTTCGATGTGAGCGTGACAATTATTAATAGCATATACTACAGAATACACATCATAATAATACGTAACTATGAATTGAAATCTGTTCATTGATAAATGTACCTAACGTAGCTTTTACTACAATAGTTTTATTTTAAAATTGGTTTTCCCCGCGGTTTTACCCGCGTTCCCCAGGGATCTTATGTTTTCCCGGGATAAAAAGTAGCCTATGTTCTTCTCCGTACCATAGGCTATCTGCATACCAAATTTCATCGCGATCGGTTCAGCGGTTTAAGCGTGAAAAGGTAACAAACAAACAAACTCACTTTCGCATTTATAATATTAAAAAGTTAGATATAATAGGAATAGGAATTAGGATAGGATAGTTAGGATTAGGGTATGATTTTAAACTCTTCGGAGTCTACCCAAATGACTTCATATTCTCTTTATTATTATGGCACTCAATGCAAGGTAGCAACTTACTTCTATACTTATTGATTTAGATTTCTGTAATCGCAGGAATAGGCATACGATACGAGAAGCCTGTTGCGTAGGCGATTGATTTACGTGCGTCGATCGTGCACGACAATAGCTACCCTTGCTTCGCAAATAGCTGGCTCTCCCACGCTAGGTAAAACATCGGAATTATCTTCCCACCTTTATTGCATCGCATTAAGTTTCGCATCAAACTCTCAGAACAATGTGCAAAAATTAGAAATTAAAGACGGTTTATCACAATTATTCTAACGATATTCTAAACTAAGCATTTTTAAAAACGTACCTACATTTATAATTTCAAACGTAAAGTGCTTACATATTACCTTATATTATGCATGCAACATGTGTGTGTATGTAATATTTTAAGCGACATAACTTTCGTTTGTCAACCGGGCAAATCCAACAAAGCCTGACTGCGACATAAAACAGTGCTTTGGATGCAAAGGATTTTTCATATAACACTCTTTTATTACTTTCTCCTCGTGGATGTCTTGGAAAAACAAAACAAAATCGCATTACGTTTTCCACCATCCTGTACTTTGTTCTTGACATGTAAAGAAATCGCAACTTCCATTACCCACAGTATGTAGTCTTACTAGACCAAACTAACAAGCATTTGTTTAATGTTGAAAGTAAATGAATTATTGCAGATTTATGTCATCCATTAATAGTGTAAATGTCAAAAAAGAGATTGCAACACCATTCTACCATTCAAAATTAAGAAACACTCTTACTGTAATGAATGAACGGGGACGCCATTAAAATAGCGGATCATAAATAATTCAAGCGCGGGTTTGGCGTCGTTTCAAGACATTTCCACATTAAATTTCATGAGAGGTTCATTTTTCCGCCGAACGACGCGTGCGATCGTGCGCGGGTTCAATGCTGCGAACTCCATACCGCTGCCGTGGCTCTATTTCACGAGTAATTGACCGTTTTGTCTGATTACCAGACCTATCTGACTGTGCACTGCTCCCATTTTCCCGATATACATTATGTTAAATAATTTTTTTACAAAAACCAGCTTACCTACTCACACTAAAAGTTACAATGACTTATTTTGCAAACAACAACAATGCGCAATTCTCAAACAATTCTGTCTTAAGTATTTCCAGACGTGGTGGAGGAAATCTCGTTTCTTCGTTTTGTGTAGTCGCTTTAGCCGCCGGGAACGCTGACGGGAGACCGTTTCGTACATTTTTATTTTTACCGTCGTAAACCAAAGTCCACAACTTATGAACGTTGATTTACATGTTAATGGTCTCTATGGCGACTGTCAAAATTTAATTTACTCTTCGAGCACGCTTTCTCTGAGTACAAGTGTACGAGTGGGTATATTAAACCGAATACATAGATTCGAGGGTTCCGTGACGGCTCGGCGACAATGTGAAAACGGTCATCCATCATCCTAATATCAAAATTTGAAGTTGACATAAAGTGGATGAGAAAATGATTAATGCGTCGGCCACTTCCCAAAAGCTATCGTCAGTTGCCACAACTAAACCTATAATTGAATAAACTTATAATAATTAGTTTAATGTGGAAGGAAAATAATATGCATTATCCCTATTAAATATTTAATATCTATCGTCTAATAATAAATTAGAGGTATTATGTAACTAAATTAATATATATGTTAATGAATTGCGTATGTACCTATATGTAGTGTTTCAAATTACATAATAATTAGGTACCTGCTAATATGGTTCAATTACATGAGCGTGAACCCAATTAATTACATTAATTATTGAATCCACGAAAAACGATATTACGAAATGTTACGTAGTATAAGTATTAATTCATTAAATTCCATATAATGCAAGTTCCATATTCACGTAAAATACATTTTTCATTCGTTTTGTTACTCTTGCAGATTTTATTAAGCAATTTTAAAAGCACTAACAACTCCGCAACATTATACTACTCCACTCAGCTAAACAAGACATGGCTCATAGAGACCCCTTTGCAAAACAGTTATACTTAAACTGAATAAAAAATAAAGCAAGATTGTGCCTCATACATCTGTCCAGCTGTCCATCTGTCCAGCTTGTCTGTTTGTTCGTCTGTCACAGAGCCAGTAGCAGTTTAGAGCCAAGAGTTGATGAATGACAAAGAATAGCAAGTAGCTATATTTAGTTCAGAAGTAGCCTGTGAGGTGAACTAAATGTTCATTGGTACATTACTTTTTTAGCTAATCAGGTACATTTTCTGTATTTCAACTAAGGAGAAATAACAGTTTTATGTGTTAAAATACGTGAGTATTTTTTATAATTTAAAATAAAGTTCACTTCAGCAAGATTAGCACCAATCGCATCACGTTCAATTTCCATATTAGGTCCATAATGATGGTGACTTTACATTCCGTACGTGCTCACATGAAGAATAACAGTCATTAAATGTAATGTACTACGGCAGTCAAGGAGCTCTCGAACTTTCCTGAATCCATTTATTTTGACGTGTGCATGTGTGAGGGTCTTGCAAAATCACCTATTTCGGAAAAAAAACTAACGTTCATTAGTTTAGTGAATTGCAATGTGCACCGTTCTGGAGGACTATAGCAAGTTAATGCGGTTATGTGGTGGTTAGTTAGACTACGGTTGGTATATACTTAGAAAATGTTTTGATAAGTTGAGATATAATAATTATCTTGTATGTTTGATATTTAAAGAAAACTTACTTATTTGTAGTAGGAAATGTAGGAGTTACAAATATTTCTAACTATTGTACGAAGAAAAATCTTCTTATGTGGTTTTGTTATAAAATGATACAAAATACACATTGCTCTATTCTATTCTATTCAAATTTTGACTATTTATAAGTTAATAGAATTTACCAAATACATTATTTACCGTATATTCCAAACCATATGCCATGGATATGTAAAATTTAATTCCTTGTAAGGGTTTATAACATGATTACTTCCGTGACCAGCATTTATTTCCAAATTGCTTCAGGACGAAGTGATTTTTTAGCATGTCACTTCGAAATGGAGACGAGCATTTCTCATGATGGGGTCATGGAGACAAATAATGTAATTTTCAAATAGTTTTATGTAATGCCAACTGAACTTATATTATTAATTTCAAAGATATGTATGTATTATTATTTATTGTAATCTCTACAGATTTACAATAAATAATAATAAAACAACCTTAATATATACCTACTAAAATAAAATTAAAATTAAAAACTACTTACTTATAAATTAAAAAATGCCAACTTATGTGTTTTTTTTTCATTTATCATTAGGTACCTAAATGTAAAAAAAACTTCTAGTATAGTAATAAATTACTACAACACGATTCTAGTAATTAAAAAGGAATACAAAAATATTATATCATTTCCTGAAATACTTTTTCAACAAAATGCTTTCATGAATGAAATATTAGCTACGCATTTCATTTCATTCAAACAGGCTGTCAACATAGAAACGTTTTAATCAACATTTGAAGCGTCCCCACTTAATTTGTTACGTGTCAAAATAAACAGATTGATTAAATTATTTACAAAGGTTGTGCCCACGTTAAGTTGAGTGGATTCATTAATCCACGTGACTTGCAGTGTAAAAAGCGAATGTCACCGGACACTCCCACGACTGCCACCACTGTGGTGGGAGACCGACGCTCCTGGTTTTGCTGCTTTTAAAATACAACCTCCGATTCACTGAATGCATTATCCTAATTACATAGTTAATTTAGAACGCGAGTGTTTGTATCACTTATTTATTTCATTATTTTTATGGCCATTATAAAATTGAATAATTTTGAGAGCGGCATTGATAAAACGTTAAAGAAGTAAATTGACATATAAAATTTATTGTAATTTATAACATAAAATAGAGATAGTAAGAAACAAAAATAAAACAAATGCTAAGAACGCTAGCGTAGACTGGTAGCGTTTTAAAAGTTATTGTTGTTGTACCTGAGTAAGATTTTAAAAACTTAGAAAAACTTGTATGCTTGAGAAACTCGTGATAAATTATGGCTATGTAGTTAAGTAAATGAATGCCATAGACACTAAATTAGAAGGTACACACAGTAGGTACCTATTTTTGAATAAAATTTAAATTTTAGAATTTGTTGATTCTTAACAATTACTTTCCCGATAAAACACATTGAGAAGGTTATCCACTAAATGAATAAATCGACGATAAAGTCGACCCTTCATCACACGTTTTCGTAATTGGATCATAAACTTCTGTTAAATTAAAGTATTTTACTACCTTGCTTGACGACTGCTTTATTTGAACAATGACCGCTGACTACGAGAATAAATATAATCCTGCGCGCATAATAATTAAAATTGTTTTTATAAACCACAAAAACCGGTTTTGTTTCCTGACTAAAATTACCCAGATTTTTATTATGAAAATATACTTAGGGTTTCTTGTATTTTGGGTAATGGTGAATTTTATTTGATTAATATTTTATTGTATGTACCTAATACTAGTTACCGAGAGGTCTCGTGTTTTTCGGGATACAAATCATTTAAATACAGATTCAAGTGTATGTTCTGTCTATATGCAAAGTTTCATCCATATCCGTTCAGCCATAGTGATTGTATAAAAAAATACACATACACCCTTTCGTATTTATAATATAAGTAAGATACACAACACAACACATAACTTCATTATTAACATTACCTACAAAATATTTGATAGATATATAAACAATAGATAGGTAGGTATAGGCGAACTTTATTAATTTTCTTTGCACATACGTTATTGGTGTAACTACATAATTTGATTCCGTGTATTTTTATGCATTGATTACTGTACGGTGTGATAAGAGGTAGCCGTGTATTCAATGCCCGCTGAATGTATCACACGAACGTCACTATCTGTTATATGGACGAGTGCATTATCATATTGCACAGACTGATTGATGTCAAAGGTTGTAGTAATATGAACTCGGACATCAACTCGACGATACGTCTGTTATCAGTGTATACATATCATTATTGTATATCATACCTTTCACTATGTTTTATACTACTATACCTATGTTTTTCTGTCAGTTTAATTAAAAGCTTGTATGTAATATTTAAATCGATCAGAATTCATGGAGATTTAGAGGTTATAGATTTTCAGTATGGTGACCCGAAACCTATATTTAGCAAGACAGTCTCGTAGACTGGGGACCTTTCGTCCTTCAGTCTCTATTCAGTCAAACCGAATCCCCCATTTTATTCCAGACTTCTTAATAACATGCCTTTGTTGAATATTTTTCATCGCTTAAACATGACACCGCTATCGATTCGGCACCTGACCTGCGTTTTGATTAGATCCCTAAAAATAAGGCACACATAAATATATTAAACAGGAATGGGTAGCGAGACGTCCACGCAATCTAAGCGCCGCTATGGTTCCAGTATCTTGTTATTTCTCAGTTTAATTTAAATATGTAAATTTTATTAGGCATAATACAGGCTGAGGACTCTTGAATTGCAAATGAATGTGACATTACGTTTTATAGGCTGGTAGCCAATTCGCTGGGTCGTTTCCTTGGAGCTGACGGCAAATTTTCACTTAGAAATGCTCTTAATTTTAGTGGTATTTTATTGGATACACATTTAACCAAAATAACAAGATGTTTATACAAACGTTTTAAAGTATAACGTCTTAACACGATTAAAATGCTTTGAGTATAGAGTTCTGAATGCTAGAAAAGTAGTAGGTACCTCAATGCGAATCATGTTACGTAAAGGAAGAGAAGGCAATGCAGACATAGGTACTTAAAACGTGGGACGTCTTGGATAATACTACTTACCTACATCAAGTACAAACATAAGAAATTAAAATATATATATAATTAATAATTTTCGTATATGTTACATGATTTCATCCGAATTCATTACGAGTTACTTGATAACTACATACATATTTTAACAAAAAACAAAATGGTTATTCCATATAAACATATCATTTATGATCGTAAAATTCAAATTTCATAAAGTATGCCATCGTTCGCTTACAAAAATATCTCTAAAATATAAAAATCGCACGCAAATCCTTAAAAAGATGTTATTGGAAGCTGGAGAGAGATCGGACAATATTGAATACCCGTTCACGCTTCCGCCTGGAGCGAAATGAATCACTTCATAATCGTACAAGTTTACCGTCCCTGTTCTATGTCAACAACCTGTGAAGAACGATTCATTCAAAGAATATAATAACTTCTCTATGATTACGTCGTGCTGAGTAGTTTGGTTCAGCAAGTAAATAAATAATAAATCAAATAGGTACTAGTACCCTCATGTGATAGAAAAACTTAAATCTTGATAGATATTTAACCATTCTTTTTAGATGTCATCGAGATACAAGACTACAAACAAATATATACTTGTTAATACAAAGTAAAATGTATATTGCATGAGCTTATATTATGTACTAGCATTACACGTACTTTTATTCATTTATGGTAAATTTTCGGTGCGTACACTGCAATAAAACAAGTAAATTAAAACGACTTTTACGTAGGTGAGTCTATCCCGCTGTGTATACATAAGTTATAGACTAACTTTACAAGAAAAATAAAAGCCAAAAAAAAATCAAGAAACAATATCATAAGTGAATACTTATGAGCTCAATTTAAACGATAAACTAACAACAAAGAACTCGTAAAAAAGCTATCGACATTACTGAATAAAGCACAACCCTAATTCCGTCAATAAAACGGTATATAAACCGAGAGATAATAATTGTTAAGATGGCGTAAGCTTATTCGTTTCTAATGTGTTCTTAGCTTTACTGAATTTTAACGACTCCTCGACCTGGAACGGCAAATCTCTTGAGAAATTTGATTCGTCGAATCAAGGAGGTGCGGTGGAGACATCAAATTCTGTTAAAACTTTTGACGCGCTTGATTACCAAGCTTCGAGTGTGCTACAGTTCCAATTTTAATACTGAGTGTTTTGATGTGATGACAAAAGTATAAGGATCAAAGACGAAGATAAATAAACATAACAAAAGAAATCTGAAGGTTGGCATTTATTAAGCTAATGGGAAAAGGAATTGATATTGTTTTGATAAAAGTTTCAATAAATATATAGAATACCTTAACAAATAGATTTTTTCTGTATATCATTACTGTAACTAAACTCTATTTCTCGATCTCGACGCCTGAAGAAAATTAAATAAAGACACTGAAACTTCTATAAAGTAGATACCGTACTAATATAGTATACGCACATTTTATTAACTCTTTTGGTGGTAGTAAACCGTGAAGATCTCCTTAAAGGCCGCTCAGAGGGTTTCTGCTTTGAGTGTCGCACTAAAATAGCCGATACGCTTCAGAACTAACTGTACCTCGTAACGTTTGTAGTAATAGCTTATTAGGCTCAACCGGTTTTTAATTATGGTATATTGGACCAGTTTTACGTCGTGCACTTATTTTTGCCAAGGAGGCTTCCATTTACCTACTAAGCTACTGCTATTTTAATTTAAACTTTCTCTTAATCGTACTTTATTGTGAAACTGTGGTATTTTAAACAATATGCCAGCATTTTGTCAGTGTAAAATAAACCATTATTCTATTATTTATTTTTCATGTATATATTTTTATGGATCTTTTCATAATATTTAGTATTTTTTTTAATATAGCAGCTCAGGTAGCAGCATTTATTTTTTTGAGAAATAAACCAAGTGATCATCAACTTCATATTATATAAAACTGATCGCAGTTCAGAATTACGATGTAATGTAAGCCGATAAAATTGAGTATAATATGGTGTAACACGTTATAATAAGGGCATTACATTGAACGGTGTCGTTCACAAATTTGAATTCGATACGAGTTGAGGCTTTTACACTGCGATTTTATGCTTCAGAGGGTCCCGAGAGTTAAAATGTGGGCAAGTTACGAGTTCACTAAAGATATAAGATTGTTATTACATGAATATTTGCATAAATGTCTGTGCACTAAATACCTACATGTAAGTACATTACTGTTTGAAATTTGATTTTTGAAAAGTGATAAGTAGATAATATTCGTGGATTTGTTTAGTTTAAAAAGGTACATCGGATATATTAAATATCTAAGTTAGATTCGAATTTGAATTCCTACTATAATAGATATAACTATAAAAAAATATAATTTATAGAATTTTTTCTCGAGATAGCCGCGTTGCCGATAAGGATCCCAACTGACTGGCAGACTACTAATTGCGTAATGCTGGTTTGAATACTGCGAGTTACGTCATATCACCCGGTCATTCGTAGTTTACTAGCATGTTACTAGTGACATATTGAAACGTGATATGCATTCAGGAGTATGATTCTTGGCACAGGAATAATAAATAATCGGTCATGGACAGTACAATTATGAAGCCAGTGAACTTTTACGGTTCTGGCACAGACCGCGTTAATATTCAGTGTTGCGAGCATCCTACATAAATTATTTATTAACCCCACTAATATGCGAAATTGAAATATCTGGTTGTTTGTTTTTCATTTATGAATAAAGGAATTTAAATTGGAGTTGTTTTAGTTTGAGTTACTAGTGGCGGGCATAGTGTAGGGTGCGAATAGGTATCTTTATTTCGAGATAGCATTGAGGATATTTAGGATTACATAGGATTAAATTTTATGAATAGTGTTTTACGATTGTTAATATGTTACTATAGGTATCGTTGGGGAAATTCTGTATTTTTGTTTTCTACATTCAGATGTTTATAATGTAGAAATTTCCTGGGCTTTTATTTAATTTTTATACCTTACAGCAACCCAATGTATAACAATCGCGCTATAAGCATGTAAAGTATGTCATCCAAATACATAGTCTGAAACTAATGTATGAAACAAGTCATTAAAATATAAGTAAGGTACTTTGATACAAATAGTTGGACACAAATTACTTACCATACCGTAGTCCACATGTGTCCACGCAACAAAAAACATATTATTTATTATAACGAACAGACATGGTGTGGGGTGCATAGAGAATGAAAACGCTTATTATTTTATCGCCACATGATTGATGACGATGATTGTGATGGCGCAAAATGTGGGGAATGATGGTATCTGAAAATAAGTGTGAAATTAATTTTATTTTAATGTGGCGTCGTTTCACCTGTCTGCGTTGAAGTTATTTTTATCGCTATCTAAAAAGGGAGTCATTATTCGTAAATAAATTTAAATATTTTTGGTATATCTTGTATTGTTTGCTATTATCTTCAGGTATTTTGAAGTGATATTTATGATAACTGCACTGACTATGGTATTCAGTCAGTTAAATAAGTGAATTATCTCCTAATTTAATCGAGATTGTTAATAATAATTATCGTAGGTTTTTATGTATAGGTACATCATAACAGCAACGTCGTGTAGGTATGTATCTATATATGATTTGGATGTAGGAAACGAGACCATGTTTTACCTTCAGCTGGATTTAAGTACCTAGTTCGAACAAAAAATAATATATAAGTAGTTACTAAAAAATTAAATTAATTGCAATTACGTCAACATTAGAATAGTTTCACGATCCTATAACCCTCGCGATTCGTAATATATTCGTGAGCTTTAATACGAGGGGGAAAAATAGGGGAGAAAAATTGTGCTGATATCACGCTCCGTATAATAATGCAATCCTCTCTTATACTATTGGAACTGTAAATCATTATTTTTTTATGAATTTACTCGTCGATCGATAAATAAATTTTTGGTTAAAGAAGGGTCCTAAATAAATATACGGCCGGGGTTCTCACCTGCTGCTTTCAACCCTTCCTATAAACAATGGCGATTCAGACGTCATGGCTTTGGTACTTTTTCTTTTGGAACACTTTTATGTACTACCACTCTATACAAACCTTTAGTCGTGCAATTTCACCCACGTTCTTGGAGAATTATTAGTTCTCGATTTAAATTCATCTCTTATATGTCCAGCATGGAGATCTATTAAATATCTACTTAAATTTTACTGTGGTAAAAAACCATATTAAACAAAGAGACAAATAAACGAATATTTTTGTATCTCTCACCTACTTTTGTAACATGCGAGAGTTTGTTTGTTGGTTTGTCCTTCATTAACGCAGAAACGGATAAAGTATTTTGTTTTTTGGAGCAGTTTATGGCCCGGAGAGTGTCATAGACTACATTGGAAACGCGCGGCGAAAACTAGTCTTTAGTAATATTTAAAAACAAAAATATAGGTTTTAACACGTATCTAGTAAGATACTATTTCTCGATTAAAATAATATGAATAATAATGTTGCCGTGAAAGGGTCTCGTTAGATGTGATAGAAATCCCAGAACGATGGAATGGCGCGCATAACAAATTATGGTCGATCCGGATGGTCAACGGGCGCTTTACGAGGCGTTTCCCAACACTGATGATGATTTAGATGCAAGGAATATCGGGCGGAAGTGGAGCGATAAACCGCGGGACCGTCGCCATGGCAACGACCACGAGGGTACTGCGCGTCCTGACGCCCGCCCTTGCGACACTCTAGTTCACGAACACTTATCGCTTTCGTAATAAATTGGTCCGGAATTTGTGCCATAACTTTAGAAAGAATACGCAAGTTATTATTTGACGACTAGATTAGGATAACAAAACGTTAACTGTTTCCAGATTTTAAAACATTTAATATGTAGGTAATAATATAATTTGCTAATCTGTATTTTGATAACAATAGGTATTACATACAGAAAGCCGGATGTGATCTTTTCATATGTATGATAATCATTTTCGATTTGAATAAAAGTTCGGTTTCGAATGAATGATGATAACATTTGGAAATATCCTGTACTAACTTGACCTCTAAAACATGTATAATTTTTTATTTTTCCTAACAATTATCTTATGTATTTTAACTGACTGAATAAAATTGTAGTGTAAAGAGTAATAAACCCAGTATGACAATCCAGATCAGACAATATAAAATATAAACACGGCATGAAGACCCCGATTTATTACGCGGCGACTGATGATGATATATCGACGTCGGCTGCTGTGTTGATCGTTACTTACCCTACCCTTATCATGAAGCATGTAATTTCGGATTCATTGCCCTCGTCTCCACTGCTCCGTCTGCGCTGGGTACTTTTATTAAAACCAAAATATTTCATATCCTTTGAACGTAACTTAAGAGTGAAATCAACGCATTTTTTTTTCTTTACAGGTACTCATTGGAGATGAGAGGATGAGCCATGGAATCGCGCAGTGCGCCGCCAAGCCCCGACGAGGCAGGGGAGGCGGTGTTCGACTCTCGGTGCGGACGATACCCACCTACTCTGCAGAGAACTTTTGCCAGTTGTCGGGAATCGGCACGTCCACGTCCACACCATCGACACGCAGCGTCCGAGCCCGCGCGGCCAGACGACCGAGTCCTTACCACGGCCGACGTACACGATTATCCATCGTCAGAATCAGGCATCGCTGCCGACTGCCCACATCCTCACACCAGCAACGCTGACGACAGCCCCTCGTACGATAGGTCCGACTATGAAGGAAACTCCAGTTACAGCCTCAGGCATACTCCCGACTACCACCACACTTTAGATTGTAAACATAGAACGGATTACAATCGGAGTCATACACCTGATTACAATCACGGGCATACGTCAGACTGCGACCGTGGACATGGTCGGTCACTAGTTACTCGTAGACCACATAGGAAACATAAACGAGAAGAAGACGATGGCGCTCAGTCACTCGATGAGCGCTGTGCACGGGATCTTGATGAAATTTTGCCAGCAAGACTCGCGGCTGTTAATCTGTCAAGGGAACCACCACCTCAGTCGTGGAATAGAAGTAACATCGCTGCCACAATGGAGCGATTTGAACCCGTTGATTATTCATACGCCTATTATGATCACCATCTATCGATGCCTTCGTCATCGAGAAAAGCAAATCGACAGCGTGGACGTGGTGGTATACCGCGAGATCGCTCCGCTCGACATAATTATGTAACGAGGTACGGAACGGAAGAAAATATTTACGAAGAAATAACAGACGGATCCAGGACCTGTCCAAAACATCGTTACGCTCCTCGACAGTCTCTTGTTTCATTAGATAGAAGTGTTGTCGAAGAGGAAGTTCGCCGAGTAGAGTCAAGGCATAAAAGAATTTTAGGCGAACTAAATCTTAGCGTGGAAGCTATGCTTATGCCTGAATGTGAATCCCCTGATTCTGAACGAGCAGAAGATAGAGATAATATTGAGGAATTGCTACGAGTAGGACCGACAGACGAGCTACTTTCACCGGCAAGTTGTAATCCTCCCGATTTAGATAGCGGATTCAGTGGAAGCAGTAGCGGGGCGAGCTATGTTGGAAGCTTGCGAAGGAAACCAACTGGCTCGGTGCCACACTTGCCAGCGGTAGCGTACGGCACACGTGGTGCTGGTGTAAGAATTTTGAGTGCGGAAGAGTGCGGAGTCCGGTGTCCAAGAGATGCGACGTCTCCTCGAAGTTCTAGTTGTGGTGATGCTAAAACGAGCGGATTTTGGAACAAAAAGGCTTGGAAGAAAATATCTGGTTTTTCTAGTTCAAACAGCATCAATAAGGCTGGTCTCACTGGTAAGTCATTTTACAGCAATAAATTTTCATTTAAAACAATATTTTGTTTATGCATGACATCATTCCAATTTTATTAATTTCCCTGCGCTGCTTTAAAATTAAATAAATCTTTTATCTTCTGTATTTAGCTCAAACAAACATTTAAAACTATCAAAACAACATAATAATATAAAAATATCATCATTTAATACCATCACACACATCTACCGAAACATATTTTTCAGAATTGCACGGCATATAAAGTTCCATTCTCACATAAAACGTGAATGAATCCGAGCGGTATCAAGTCGTGAAAACCCTGAGAGCGTCATTTCTTTTTTATTTTCGCCCGCTTTCGTCCGCCTATAGGCGTTATTCAGATGGACGCGCGCGCGTGGCTCAATGTTTGTTGTTTTCATTTTGTTTATTTTGTTAACGGTGCCGCGTTTTGCATTGCAGGTCTGCTCGTTAGGTACACTTTCCGGCGTAAGTCCGGCTCGCAGGGCTCTCAGGGCAAGCGGCGTGCCGAACCCGTCAAATGCGATGCGTGCCTCTCACAACGATGTTAGCCGCACTATGGTAAGGGTCCCCTCACAAAAACATGGCACATTGCTGGCAGAAAGTACTCCTAACATTTATCATATTGCAAATAGCAATAACATAGACTTTTTGATTTATTTAATTTTAGTCAATCATTTCGACTTTCTACCAGTAACATTATTAAATATTTTTATTATTTTTACCTCTATAAATTGGCATGAGCGCGTCCATTACATTGTTATTAATTGTTTTCCTCATTTAATATTTCTTTATCTTTTTTCCATCGCTATTTATCATAAACCTTACATTTCACGACATCATCACACTTGATTATTCGTGTTAAATAAATAATACCTAAATATACAATCAAATGCTTATGGAAGAATAATAATTGCGGCGCAACGCGGCTGGGTTAAAAACGATTAACAAAGTCGATACAAAGTTCCCTCATTAAGGTATCGTAGATATCACTTCTACCAACTTTGACTTGAGATAAGTATTGTTCTGTAAGAACCGAGACAACATCGTCCGCTATCACTTAATTAAACCTCGTCGATACGATATAAACTTGAAGAAGCGGAAACTTCTTGACTAATCCACCAAGACAAACATCCATTTGAAAAGCATAAAAATGAATAGTAATGGCACTTAAATTTAAACGTCTTGGTTGCAGATGAAGCCTGTAGGCCAAGCAGAGCTAAATCCAGAACGGCTACTATACCATACAGGTTAATAATATTTTGTATATTTATATAATAACTTATATTTATTTATCTCTGACATACCAACAATATCTTTAAAATAATCCCGGAAAAGAAAAGCAGTGTGCACACAAATCTCAAACTCTTTAATAAAAAAAACATTAGTATACCTACCAGCAAAAATCTCGGGGACTCGTTTTTTTTTTCTAATTTCAAATTCTTCCTTTGTTACAGCTACTCCAACGGAAAACTGGTGGTGCCGTTGGATTCCCTAGCACAGAGCTGAGGGGCCGAGCCCCCTCGCAATACCCGCCTCCAACTCCTCAGAAGGGCTACTAAATACGAAAGGACAGCGATGAAAACAAAACTAGTGACTTGAAAATATATTGAATAAATTACAACAAAAAATTAATAAACATTCCATAATGCTATCGTCAACAAATCAGAGAGTCTCTAAGACGAACTGTTATATATTTGTGGTCGGTGAAACCTGTGTAAATACCGCTTAAAAGACAGTGATTATAAAACGTAAGGAAAATCGAGGAGAGTATACGTTGAAGTGATAGAGAGCCTAATTAGTTATTTGTATTGTTGATACGATCGTTTCATAGAAACATAATAAATACGTTGTTGTTACTTATCAATTTTTAGTACGTAATAGGTACACGAAAAGGCTGATACAGTTGAATCAGATTTTGTACATGACAAAAAGAAAAATGCTGCTGGATAAAAAAAAATGGATGGCTAATTTAATATTTGCTATAATTATACATTATATCAAATATTATACTACTTGTTAATATGTTAAAAAAGTTTTTGGTAACAATAATGGTGCTTAGAATAGAAAGCAAGATGTACCTTTTTATTTATCTTTCATTGTAATAGAAACCAATGACTACTTGTATGAACCTACGAAAATTGTAACAATGGTCCAACATATTTATTTTAATGCATATTAGAAATTCTATGTAATTCTTTTCATTAGAAAAAATAATTAATGTTATCTCTTTACGGTGACATCATTGTTAATAATTGTTAGTGAATAATTGTATATTTTGTAAATAAAAACAAAACATGGTGCACTCTTTTATGTTAATAATTTGTATATACATAATTACTTATATATGTATACAGTCACTTCCGCATTGTGCTTTTAGTTTTTCATGACATTGTAGTAATAAAATGAATGGTGTTTCATTAAAGTATCAGCATTACAACCCCTTTCATTTGACTTAGTAAGCGGCGTCATTAATTCATTTCCCGTTTTCTTTGTAGTTATGCACGCTAAGCCAACCCAATTACATTGTAGCACTCGTTAATTTTATTTTTCATTTCATAGGGTCACACTGATAGGTGGATGTTTAATTTGAATATAAAATATGTGCATACTTTTCACACTTTTTCTCGTCTTCGTCTACTCTTCATAAAAATCGCAATACAGTTATATTTGTGTATTTCAACAAATTGGTACCAACCTCCCTGACAGATTACATCTACTGTATAATTTTGTAGTAAATTATCACTCCCATTTTATTTTACAACATTTTAGTTTACTGTATATGAACAATCATCAAATTGTGGCTTTCCAAAAAATGAATGTCTACGTTATAAAAGGCGTTGTAATTGTAAATGTAAATTACTTTTTCAAATTTCTTACAAATGATACCTACTTATTATTCTTAGACCATTTATATATTTGTTTGTATGAAAATGTTCAGTACCTTATATAACATGAACACCTTGGTTAAAAGGGAAGTAATTTTATTGTTATCTATTAGTACATCAATAAATGTGTCAGTATAAAAGCCTCTACATAGTTATCAAATCATATTTCTGTGGTTGTATACTTTTCATTTAAACAACTCAAAAAAAAGTCGGTTAATGATAAATAGATAAGAACGTGGATGTATTTCTGTCATTTAACTAAACTGATGTATGTAAACCAATATATTAAATCATCATAAATATTTATAAATTACCTACAATATTTATTTATATACACTATAATAATATGATGTATTTTGACCGTGGCGTAGACATTCTTTTATTATTGGTCATGTTAAGTGAGACGCTACTCATTATTGCTAAGTTTTTTATGATGCATTTATATCTACTAAGAATGTAAATAGGTAGATATATAATGTACTTTATTTTATCAGTCAGCAGGAGACGTCGGTCTTATGTAACTATTATTCTTCTAAGCTACTCGACTGATACGACGTAAATAATCTCAATGTTACATGGAATACTATTTCTTTAATTGTCTGTAATTTAGTGATCGTGTTCAAGTCAAAACAGATTTTTATTAAATAAATCATAAAAAAGTCAATGGATTTCATTTCCTGTCGATCCACCGATAGCCCAAAGGTACTGAAAATAACCTTTGGGCTATCGGTGGTTCGATTACATAAAAAAGTAAGAATTGATGGTCAAAACTACCTTTTGATATAAAATAAATTTTACCCATTTGGTAAAAAAAAAAATTAGGTACCAAGTTACTTTTTAAAAAGTAAGTAGGCTAGTCAATCTGCCTCTCTGTTTAGTAGTCGTAGGTGCACAGAAAAGTGGCAGTCTTTTTAGTATTACAAAACAATCATGGGAAAAGGTCAAACAAATATCCTTATAAATTGATACGGCATTAGATACCTTCCATCCGAGGCTTTCCTACCTATTTTTTTATGGATTTGAAGTGTAATCTGTAGTTGACGAGTCCAAGCGCTTTCATCCGTGAGACTGTGAACAAACCTTCACCAAATCACCACAATACCTTCAATGAGTATAAAATTTCGCCTCACAGTGGGTAGGCTTGGATCCTTTGTGCCTCTCAACGGGTTAATTGTGTAATTGCCAATAAAAATAAAACAGAGCATTCATTGTTCACAATTTATTCAACACAGCTGCTTTAAAGGAAGCACTGAATTCAATATAATATATAATGCCAATGCTGTGGTTCGTACCCAAATACAAAAGGTATGCTAGCAATGTGCTGAGCGAATCTTTTTTTAACTCATAAATTTAGGTATAAGGACATAAGTACATACAGATGCACATATTTGTACATTATCATTAGATTGAGAATTGTGTTGTTTATATCTGATAGGGTCAAATTGCTGGGGACTCATGAACGTGTCAAAATACACATAATAGGAAAAAAAAACAAATGGTGACCCGTAACTCAAATAGGCGTATCAAAATTGATATCTACTCATTAATAAAATATTCAATTCAGATACGCTCGCTTTTTACTTTGTCAAGTAAATAATAAAGAACTTATAAATATCTATATGTCCCCCGAGATTTGGATTTATTAGAGACGCGTATCTCACAAACTCACAAAGGGAATTCCTACAATCGGGATTGGGCTTTATTAATCTGTTATTCGTTCCCAACCGGGCGGTTTCTGTGTCATCCAATTAATATCAATATAGCGTGCAGGGATTTGAGCATGCCATCCAGATGGCTAACATTACATGTCTCGAATTGTTTGTCTGAACGAATAGCGACGGTTCAATAAATTAGAGACAAATACGCAGTGTACTGTCGACGTATCGGATACAGGCTGAATACAATATGTGCTGACACGCAATAGGTATTGCTCCAACTTTGATCGATGTACCTACGAGAAATCTGTTTGCAGATATTAGCTATTGTTTGTTAGTATCAATAATTGCCTGTCTTCAGAACTTTATTGGTACATATTAATTTTCAAACTGTACCCCGCTGTTTAACCTACTTTCTCAACATAAAAGTGACGTTTGTGTCCATTTCTGAGGTTCTAGATACTCTACCAATTTTCATGAAATCGGTTCGCAGGTGTTGCCATGAAAATGACTCCCTTTTGCATTTATAATAGATTTCTAGTAAGGATTTATCAAAAGGTAGGTACTGCTTATTTTTCAACATGGTAACCAAAAAAGCTTCTAAAATATGGTAGTGATAAAGGTTATCGGGGACATTAAGACCTATCTGAGGTCGTAAAGCGTAAGCGCGATTTAACTGGCTTAGCTACGAAGTTAGATAATCTTAACACATAGCACTTTGTATCTAATTTTTCTAATTGTTGCAATAGAGATTACTATCATTTACAAATAAGCCACATAATGTAGTCTAACTTTTTATAACTTACCTTGCTAAATATTAAAATCAGTTTAACACAATTCAGTAGGAAGAGCTTAGTTTTACTTATATTAAACTAGCTAATTTGGGTCAAAACCGCAACACAAAATTAATATAACAGAGTAAAGATAACTAAATATAATAAATGGGGTTGTAACAATAAACGCCGTGGGGCCTTGTTTTTGTTCTTGAATTCTCAGAGTTACTATCGAGACGGGTAAGTTAGGCTTAAGTAAACATTATCTGCGTGGTTATCGCCGACCTTGGTATGCCTCTAGGCAAATTAGTTTTTAGAGCTAACTTGAATATTATAATAATATAAGGAAATAATTATTGAATCATGGGAGTAAATATGGTGAATCCTTCGTAATTTATAGGTTAGGTTTAAATTATGAAAAATAGAAACCCATCATTGACTGAAACCATGAAACAATCTATAATAACCAATTTAGTTAACGTAGTTAAAATTTAATGTGTAAAATATCTTAATTTTAAATTGTTAGAAATCCTTAGGGGAGCTTATGTCCTGCAGTGGACGTCCTGCGGCTGAGACGATGATTATGATGATGATGACGGCTCTATACCTAACCAAGCTACGTAATAATAATAATAATGCATAAACTTATAATGCCTAAATAAGCTTGTAGGTATTTGAGTTGAATCTAAACTGATTAGTAGAGTGGAGTTTTGCTCACTTTTTAACAAATTGCCTATACCTATATGGAAATAGATTATTAATCAAAATACTCGTAATCTGTTATTGTCTGGGATCAAATCAATATTACTATTTATTGTAAACTAAAGGTCAGAGGCATTAAGTTATTTAGCTAAAATCACAAATCGAAAATAGCGCATTTTCTCACTGTGAAGTAGGACCTATATAAAACTGCGCATCTAAGCTGTTCGTATTACGCAATTTATTTATTTGCATCTGTGCGTAGGCACGGTGAACTGATTCTCCGGTGGTTTTTTTTTTTTTTTTTTTTTTTATCACACACGGGTCTCCATAGTTTTGTGGTGCTGAGGTTGATGAGTTGATATAATATCGTTATAAATTATATTTAATGATTATCTTTATAAACTGACACTATCTATGCTATTATTGCGGTATCCACTGTAAAAGTTAGAGTTTTAACATTAAACTGAAAGAAACACTATTTAAATTTATAAAAAGCTAGCTGTTCCCCGCGGTTTCACCCACGTTCCCGGTGTAATTTTTTTTTCATACAAACCTCCTGACAATAATGAACACATAAAAGAAAGATTTATCCAATTCGTTGCAGTCGTTCGGAAGTAATGCGCGTACAAACATTTCGGTGATTCATAGATAGATATGTAATAAATACCACTGAAACCAGCCATGATTCTCACATCATTGTCCTAGTTATGCCATAGGTAATAATATGCGCAATCTTATTGCCCATGCCAACTTACGCCTAACCGCAAGCCAATAATTCCCAAACCCTTCCAATATCCTAATTTAATTTTAGTTCGTAAATAAACGCTTAGCATTTTATCTCTTCTTGATAATCCAAACTGGTTTAATTAATATATGATGGCCCAAAGAGCGGAAGGTTAGCAATAAATAAGATTCCCGTAAAATAACAATAATTGTCTAATTTTCAAAATGATCAATTTTACTAACCGTTGCCCTTGTATTGTCGAAGATAATTATTCAGTCACCTGTTTAAAGGAAGCCATGGCCTGTTCACTGAATACCCACGGTAATAATTACAATACAACAAATAGCTCGTTCATGGAATACAAAACTTAGATGAAATACTCAGAATAATGTTCAAACATTCCATTTATTGTGTACATAAATGTTTCAAAATTTAGGAGAACTTAGTAATTACAAAATATTTAGGCGTGTAAGATTTTAGTTCAGTTTGCAATTAAGTAATAACAAAATTTTAGGACTTGTTAAGTTATTCTTAACAATTAAAAATACTAATAAATCCCTGCCATTACGTTCGTGTACTCGTGAAAAAAATTCAAACTTTTCATACATTTTGATTGAGCAAGGTTGATCTTTAATATGAAAAGTTTTTTTTCGTGATTTCAGGGTTGGTCCCATAGTAAAAGTTGTTCATATTGATGAGTACTTCCACCCTAAAGTACTGCCGGTGTTTTAGAAATTAACTTCAAAATTAATATTCCAACAAACAACACTGGGGTTGAACAAAATACGTGCTCTAGAATAAGTAACTACGGTAGGTATCGCACTTCAATCTTTAAACTCTCTTCCCTATTGAATCCTAAAAGCTTTCATTCAATATGATATTTTTGCGAAAATCGCGTTTTGTCAGCAACGCCGTGAATACGCAATCTTGTGGAAAATAATAGGAAAGTTTTTAGTTCAAAGAACGGGGAACGGGCCCTGCTCCTCGCCCCTCTTAATAATGCAGTCACGTAATGTGCGCTAATGAAAATTGTTTCGTGACGACTGAATTTGGGACCATTTTATTTCGTGTTAGGCACATCAAACGAATCTAATTGGGACTTACGACTGTTTATTTACCTTACAGCTTACACTCAACACGAGATAATAACATTATTCTTCGCAATAAATATACTCTTTTAATTTTTGTAATCATGAACATGTTGTTCTTGATTACAAATCATTCTTTTGTTTTAGGTAGTGTCGGAAATTGAAATTTCTCACTCACTCGAATTTAATATTATCAAAGATATTTAGTAATATTTCAAAGTTACAATTAAACTATAAAATTTTCCTCGTCACTTTTGTATGAGCTATTTCTTCATTAGGTACCAACATGTCTGAATTTTACTCTGTAAATACATGTGTATCACCTATCTTGCCGATTGTACCGGAACACACGTTTTGATTTGAAATAAATACGTCTATTATATAAATGTGATACCTTTTAAGATAAATGTGGACTAATTTATGCCAGAAGGCTTGCATGTGAAATTTTAATTGTACCATAAAGAGCGCCAACCCAGATGCTGAAATACGGGGTGCTCGACCAGACAATCTGAATTTCGACAATAAATTAAACTGTATAGCGTAGTTGCGACGGCAATGCGAATTGTTGCAATTGCTCTTTATAAGCATTATTTCTATTCATATAAAATAGTCTAAATATATTAAAATTAGCAATGAAAGTAGCTAGAACTTTTATTATATCTGCGGGTAATGTATTGCTTTGGTTGGTGACCAAAATTACAGAGCTAAACTACGTATCAGTATAATCCATGGTCATTCCAATACAACTATTTAGGCACCAGTTGCGTATTATAAACTAAGTTAGTTGCATAGTGGTTGATGTATGTATGTAGAATATAGGTTAGTCGCAGGCTGAGTGTACTGCTAATCATCATCATTATACTGTGGAATAGTATACAAATAATACCATCTACATCAACCAATAAAATTCTCAATAATTTTCAATTATATATTTATTTATTTACAACAAGAATACAAAAAAAAAACTATTATATTACATAGAAAATTTCCTCGAAGCTACCGCCGCTGCCGATGGGATTAAGATTATATCTAATCATCCATAAAAACAAAGTCGTACGACAACAATTCAAAGACACTATTGGATACAAAAAAATATATACGAACTTCAAACATGAAATTGTTCTAAAACAGAAACAACAATAATTAAACCTGCAGACTTTTGAATTTATACCTCAAGTCAACAAAAGATAGAAAAATATTTATGGAAACTTATCTAGGTTGTAAAATCCGATGCATAGTTTTTCCTCGCTCACCGAGGCATATTGCTGGCTTGGTGCCAGACCAAATACCAACTCTCAGGCCTGGATGGAAGGCAGGCGGACGTGGAATGACACTTAAATTTTAGATTTTTCTATACACACAAATCTGTACCTAGGTTTTCTTTAAAATATTAACCTTTAGGTATGGACGTGATTTTTTTATAACACTACCCTGGACGTGTAGCCTCACAGTCTCCTTCATTTGAATGTCCCAGCTACTGAGCCGGTCAGTCGCAGGGAGCAGGAGGAAGTGTGTTAAACAAAGAAACCAACATTGACGAGTAGCCTGTGAGGCTCCACGTCCGTACTTAAAGGTTATGGTACAATTGAACCGAAATACGCACCTACTATATTATCTTATAGGTTTATTACTACGATGTTGCAGTTTATAGTTTTATTACATTAGTAATAGTCTGCATTATTATGAACAAAGCTATATCGACATAGCCGGTCTGGTAATAGTACATTATGATATAAGTGCGGTAAGTTGAAAATTACAGCCGAGGCGATATTGCTATGCTACAAGAAAGCAGAGGCTGTAATTATCAAAGCGCAGGTATGTCATACGACGTTTTATATCATATTTGCGAGGAAATAAATAAAACTCGATCTTTCTTAAACGAATAAATCTTTAATTCATCATTACTTGACGACATTTTCAAATAAAAACAATACAGCGAAAAGAAAAAGCGCGCGGAATAATTTTTACTTGTTCACACGTTAGCGATTTTTTTTTAAGGCAAAGGCACAAAAACAGCCAGTATTACTAAAAAAGTAAATTAATATTTTTGTGTTTTGTTTCAGATAAATGGTTGTAATTTATGGTCAAAATTAATTAAATTAAAGAATTAAGTAAATGTTTATTTATTATATTTTATCTCCCAAAGTTAATTTTATTCATAAAATGTTGACCACTTTTCTGACATAAAAACTCGTTGCTAAGATTTAAAAAAGTACCGTTCGTTTTAGACGGAGCATCTTGATAAACCGTGCGTTTTACATTACAATAACGCACAAGTACGTAATGAGATACATTACGATATTGAAATTGGTGAAATAAGAGACCCTTTACGAGCAAATGTGTTATAAATGTATTAACCCAATTTGATCAATATTCAATGATTTAGGGAACACTAGCTTCTTTCATGGAATATTAACTCCCAATAGAATAATTTAGTAGGTAACTAAATAGCGTTAACGAATCATTCATAAATGTTGGTAATATCATGAAAAGTTTAATAACTCGTTACGGAAATATACGCCGAAGGTAGGGTTGTCTAAATATCAAAACAGCGTGTCAAAGTTTATGTCCTACTACCATTGGGCCGCCGGCCGCCCGAGGGATTCATGTTGAGGATTTGATAATTGGAGTTTTAATTTCTTTTGTAGAACACATCCTATTTATTTATATTTGAGAAAATTTGCAGTTTGGCCAAGTGAACAATATTATTGAAACATAACAATGTCTAGAATGTTCAATTACTTAATCAATGGAAGATTGGCAAATATTATGTTCATAATATCAGTAGATACATAATATCATTTTCAATCACTTGCTCGTAAAGTGACCCTTATTACATCGCTTTTAGGGCCATAAACCGAGATATAAGACACGCGTGCGTAATAATATTACCGCACACGTGCGTAATAGAATTATCCCTGAAAGTTAAATTAGTACCTTACTACAAGTTATGTGCACTATATGCGAGTATTTTAAATTTAACCGGGTAATACAGTTTTTTTTTAGTAACAACAAAGAAATGTTATGCCGCTGAAAATCCATATACATTTTTGGAATAAATACATGTGTACGCCTTTAATTAAGTCAAACAAACATTTATTTAAACAAATTATTCATAATTTACAATAATTTGTTATAAAATATTAACATACTTGCATTTTATCACTAAAAATTATAATTTTGAAGTAGGCTGTATGTTCATTGTTCATCCGTTTGGCGCGAGAAAAAAAACTTTGCGCGCCATTTCCAAAATTTAGGTATTTTGTTTTTATCGTATTTGTCGCTGTGTGGTAAAAATTATGTTTTTTTTTCCACGCAAATGTATTGAAAAACGTCGTATGAAACTCGTGAGCTCTGCTCATTACACACTCGGCTGAATTACACCCTCGCCTACGGCTCGGGCTGCAACTCACAGCCTCGTGCGTGATGAGCAACTAAGCGCACTTGTATCATTACCTACCTACATCATAATATTTTATATTCTTTTTATTTTGATTTTTATTATCTCAATGACGTCGAATGCCGTGGCAAAGGTCATTTTGCCAGCTTGAGCTTTTGGTGTTGGTCCTCTGTAGAACTCGCCTGGCTGGCTACCTGCTCAAGTTGATAATCTGTAGCAAAGCACCTACCGGTGTTTCCCGCAGCTGCACATGAGAGCCAGTTCCCCTCTAACAGTTTTTTTGCTTATCACCTTCGGCCACATCATCACTATGACGATGAGATTGGGATCAAATATAAGCCTATCGTAAATACAAATAAAAATAAACTATTATTTTCCCCATTATTTAGCTGTGAATACGTAACGGAAAATAGAGGTATGATTGATGTTACATCGAAACAAAATTCAACAAATTCTAAAATAAAATTAACTGCCAAAGCTCTTCGTTTTGAAGTAAAATGGATCACGTCTGAACAAAATAATTAGAGTTACTACAGAATATTTTCCTTTAACATTAAAATCTTAATCAAATTAATATTTCATTCATCTTAAATATTTCTTCAACTTCAAAGTGGTTATTTTGTTTTATAAACTTTCAATGAGTACTGCTTCATTAGAAATACATCTTTAGTTTAGAAAATAAATGTATGTTTTTGAATGAAGCTGGAGAATAATAATCATGAAACAAAGTACCACTAAATGTAAATGTTTTTACCACCTTACGATGACTTATAACAAATATCATATTTAAGCAATATTTAATACTTATTTTTAGGTTCGAAACTACAAGTAAATAATCTAAAAAAAACTGCGATAAGAAAATAATAAAAATATGAAAATTAAGTTAAGCTTAAGAAGATTTCAACAATAATATTATTTAAGAAAATATTCACCAAATAGTCTAGTATCTCATACATCGCTATTGATAAAATTAAGCACACACAGTAAGATAATATTAATACTAGGGAGTGCTTACTGTGAAAACAAGGCAAATGGAATATTTATTTTATTCTGTTCACTTACAATAACAAAATCTGTTTCATTTTATACATTCGTATAAGTAGATTGGTAGAAGGTTAGGTAGGTACTGTAATTTTCTGTGAAATTATTACGAATCTCATATTGTTCTACAATAAATAAACCCACCAAATATATGTTCTAATGTCAAATCTAATATTTAGCGTTGAAATTCTCCATATATTTATAGCTCATTAAATAAATATTTGAGATTATTAAACTTTATTTACAATAAGTATTTACAATCATTGTATAAAATACAAACTATAATACATATTCTCTAAAACGAATTAAAATAATTTTGTGCGTTGTTTTATATTATTATCTTTATATATTCCTGTTGATTTTCGTACTCCCTTTTCTTAAGAACGTCATTTTTAATATTTAGGACATTGAAATAACTCAAAATGTTTTGATAGTTGTTCAAACTTGTCAGTCTCAGTCCAAGTGTATTCCGAACCGGTGGTAGAATAAATTTCATTGTACTGTAATGTTCATAAGTGCCTTATTAGGGCCTAAACTGAATAAATGAGTTTGAAGTTTGAACTATTTACTAAAATTCTGGAAAATAGCAACGAAAAATATAAATTTAATACAAATCGTGTTCAGTGGATTCGATTGGTTGCCAGCGAAATATGATTTCCAGCCTAGTTCACCGGTAAATTAGGCTCATAAAAACATTCAAGTGAACGAGTGAGTCGAGTGCCAAAATTTAGGTTAAGCGATGGTCTATATCGCCAGACTCTTCTCCTTCCAAATGTCGCACCTCATTTTCCGTCACTTAGTTCAACTTCGGCCTTTGTACCGCCAGCACTAACCGCCATGATTGTCTTTATGAATCAAAACCTTAATTTCTTTATACTAAGGTGCAATTTTAGGTGTAGTAGAAAAATAAGCCCATTTTTTTAACACCCAATTTTGATGAGTAGCGCCAAAAGGTTGTGTTTTTAAGAGTCTAATACTTACGTATGAAAAAGTTACAAAGCTTTTAATATTCAGAGCTTGTAACATACTTAGTGTTGAGTGTCGCCAGCCTGAAAAATTATAAATGAAGGACCTACCGAAAGACTTTGGTCATTTTACACTCAAGGTCCTTTTTATCCAATTGTCACTCACTTTGATCATGTTAAACGAAAAAAATAAAAAAAAATAATTGATGATCGACGGGTCTAGCGACTCAACTTGAAATATTACAACACTCGAGGGCTGAGGGAGGGGGAGCACTGGAATATATGCACATAGGAATTAAACACGTTTAAGCGAAAATAGGAGCCATCCTATTCAGTAGACTACTCAATTGGTTCGTCTACCGAATCGGGACCGCAACCGAGCAGGTCTGGGAGAAGACGTCACTTGAGCCGAGAAGAAAATTATCAGAACCGTAGGAATGCTAGAAGCTGGCTTTCGGCAACATACTGTGTATGGTTATTGCTCTGGGTATTATGCTGCACTGGCAGCTTAGCTGAGTGCCATAGAGAACAAACTAGGATAATAAAAAATATTTAAAAAAAAAACACCTTGATCCGACGACAGTTTAAAAAAGTTATAACAAGACGCATTCAATTAAAATGTAGCATTTGGAAATCTCGAGTATGTTGATACCTAGGACTCAAAAAATACCACAATACAGCTGCACTTGAGAGCCAGATCCTTCTAGGCTTTGTGTGCTTACCACCTTCGGCCACATCATCACTTACCATAGAGAGATTGTGGTCAAACACAAGCCTATTCAAAAGTAAAAAAACACATTCATTGCCGAGCGAAAGTTTAGAAATTCACTAATCAAATTTTGTTCTAAAGTGGTGATGAGCAGGACTCTTGGTAAGACGTATGATGGCAGGCGGAGTAGAGCATTAACAAAATGATGGCTAAGAACAAGGAAGTATAATGCTGGCAGACCAGCAGCTAGAGACCTGGATGCGATCGACGCATGTTTGAAGGGACTGGTACACGAGGGCTCTTCCTATACTGTAGTTAGACTATTTATACTATACTAGCTGTTCCCCGCGGTTTCACCCGCGTTCTCGGTATACTTTTTATATTATACGAACCTTCTCCTGACAATTACAAACACAACAAAAGAAGATTTATCCAATTTGGTCCAGGCGTTGTTGAGTTATGCGCTTACCAACACATTTTGCGATTCATTTTTATATTATAGATTATACAATACTATACAGAATTATTTTCAATTTCTTTGAGGATGTTTTCTATATATCATAGTTTGTATTTTTTACTTTAATTGTAAATATGTAAATAAAAATCCACTAGGCAATTAAAAATAGCACTATAATATACGTATAATATATATATATGGAGTGTAATCGTTAAATGTGTCCAGGTAACTATTTCGTGAATATAATATATATATCAAAAAAATTTTTTAACTGATATCGAAAGTAGGTACGTTATCTATAATAAGTAAAGTATAAATAAAATAAATAAAAACTAATTTTAAATAAAAAAATAAATTTAAATTATAACCTCCTAAATAAACTAAAACAAATAATAATCTTAAAAAATAAATTTTATTACTTTAAACACTGACATTATATTTACTATGTCATACAGTTTTAGGTTCCGTATTTTACAGGTCTAGTTTAATTAAACGTTCGTGTATGACTTAAGATTCTTTCATTTTATCAACATGGTAGTCAAGTGTGTTGATAGATTCTTCAAAATATTTCAGACACTTCAATTAATACACACCAATTAAAGTATCTCATATCTATGGAAGTTTATTTAAGTTGAATTGGTTGTAAAGCAACAAACAAACAAAAACTCTTTCATGTTTGAAATTTATACATTTATAGATCTGGTGTAACCTCTCTACGAATGCCATAGTAAATGTATTATGGAAATGATTTATGAATATTTTTTGATTTATTAAAAAAAATATGGATGTTGTACTCATTAGGTACTGTACATTCAATATAAATTTAAACATTTTGATAATAACTCATATATTTACAAAATAATCGCACACACTTAACGATTACAAC
Organism: Tetheella fluctuosa; assembly: GCA_951216915.1. Classification (NCBI taxonomy): domain Eukaryota; kingdom Metazoa; phylum Arthropoda; class Insecta; order Lepidoptera; family Drepanidae; genus Tetheella; species Tetheella fluctuosa. The sequence goes on along the minus strand of OX578227.1, from coordinate 6,665,384 downwards.
CAGTATATTTTAAAGGCAAAATGTTATTTGTAGGTTAGTCTATATTTATCTAACTAAACACAGTAAAAGTATTTCCAAGTAAAAGGACAGTACCAATGCAAGTTGAATATTAGACGCATCAAATGTTTGTACAGACGGTCAGTCTAGTGCTCTTCTAAGAAAATATCCCCTAATGGTGGCATGCCGCGACGAATGTTCTTCTTGACAAATATGACTTTGCCTCCTACCCCTACAAATTACAAACCATTCTATATTCAATTATTCTCTAAAAGACTTAGGCATTGTCCATGTACTACTTCGAGTTCAATTACATCTATTATTCTTCATTTATATTAGTTTTTTATTCAATTGAAAAGTATCAAAGACGAATGAATAGCGATTTCGTTTGTCGTCGAAACCATGTGTTAATTCTCAATTGACATAGAATGATTTAACGTACATACCTACTTAGAAAAAATTATAATCTCCAGAAAGAGGATGAAACTGTGGAGAAAAAGCTTGTCCAAATAACGTTTTTTTTTATATTTAGAGGTCAAAAATACCTGTTGATTTAGGCAAAAATTAATCAAGGAATTTTGACAGGGTTTCCACTGTTTGAAAGATAAGGTCTAATTTGTTCAGGCATCCCGCATAAATTTTAAGATGAACGAGTCACGAGCTTGTTGTCCAAAACATAATTTGAAATAGGTGAAGCGCTTCAACTCTTATTTTTTTTTGCTTTAAAATTAACCTCATTTATTTATTTGTTTACGAACTAACCCTATGCCTTTCAGTTTTCCTATATGGAATAGATTTTTGTTAAATTATTTTTAGTGGTATCACATGAGTAACGTCATTCCCACTTTTATGTTAATATTTTTACGTTTTGCGTCAATATTTTTTAATAATGAGAATTATTTAAAAATTACTCTACATTTGTTATGAATTAATAAGATATTTTCAGAGTAACCCGCTTTTTCCTACGAACACATGGGACTTAAGTGGTTTGTATGTAAGGACATATTTATAAAATATACAGCTTATGATATGGTTTTCGGGAACGTTTGAAGGTAAGGCCATAAAATTTTCACCTACGTTTATGTTTAAGTTTAGCATTGAAGCTACATTTATACATATTTAGTGTGTGTTAGAACGCGTAAGGACATTTCTTACGCGTGCTACTCACAAACATTCATGAACAAACGTAATCCATGAAATACAATATCTGTGCTAATAAATATTATTTGTATAGTCGTAACTGATTTGAATACTATTTAGTTTAATTATATTTTAGCTATATAGGATAGTCATTTTTATTATAGTAAAAAATAAATGGAAACAGGTAAAACCGCAGAGCGCCGAGACATTCATATTTTACGACGGCTGTAATAAGTAATTCTAACTATGACATTTGAACGTTGACCCAATATTCTTGTAACTATCTTATATTCTAATAGTTATTTGCTAAAATGATTAAATTTCAAGTTATAGGAGGAAATTCCTCTATTTGTATGACAAACGCCACAATCGCAACACTCTATCGTTATCGCAATAAGGACTGTTATTGCTCAGAAATTATGTTCGGAATGTACGTGACTAAGTTGTTGAAGCGACGGGAAACTTTTATAATTCCATCAGTATGTGTTACTACGAACACAGTAGGTTATTTTCCTATGTCAGATGTATGAGCAACTTCGGTGTTGACACAACGTGACACCCTCGTGTGTTCTGATACTGTAAGTACAATAGTATCTCTCTGTTCGATTTTCGCATTTTCTTTTTTTAGTATCAAACGTCCCCAAAAACGTGATGGAAAATAAAACCGCGTGGGTAAATAGTGACTTGAGCCAAATTAATTGCTCAAAAACGGTTCAAGCTGACTTTATCTCGGGTGTGGGATCTGGCGCCGCGGGTCATGTGTCACCCAACGCCCTCATTCGTAGACTTTAGCTAAGTTAACAAGCTTTGCGCCCGACCTCCTTTCAGTCAAACTACTTGGCTCACCATTAGGTATTCAACTTGGTACTGGCTCGATGCCTGGCACTTTAATCTTTTTTAAAAATATTTATACTTTATCATTACATATTATAAAACAAAGTACTCCGCCGCGTCTGTCTGTCTGTCTGTTCGCGATAAACTCAAAAACTACTACACCGATTTCCATGCTGATTTCACCAATAGATAGAGTGGTTTTTGAGGAAAGTTTTAGTATATAATTTGTTAACTTTTTGTATACATTGGCTAAAATACCTAAACTTCGGCGAGTTCATTTACCAAGATCACTGGATAGAAGGTAACTAATTTGATTAACTGTATTTTATCATCACATTGCTTCACACATTGGTATTTATTAGATATAATATGTACTGTAATGATATTTGTTGGAGGTGTCGGAAAAAAATAAGCCGTCTGGGAGCTTTCAACGAAAACGCTGCCTAAACCCTTTGAGATGCAAAATGATGTATGGTGGGATTGTATATCTTATATAGGTCTACACAAAAATCTGCAATTCCATATGTCTATCTCTTAAGGATAACATACTATATCCATTTTAATAGTTTAAAAAATGGGCAATTATAAAGCGGTAAATGGAAACCTTTTAAAATAAAGCGAGGTGTAAAACAAGGAGACCCACTATCACCGAAATTATTCACAGCCCTGCTAGAGTCGGTATTTAGAAAGCTAGAGTGGAACCGCTATGGGATAAACATCAATGGAGAAATTCTCACCCACTTAAGGTTCGCAGATGATATAACACTAATCTCAGAAACTCATGAGGGAATCCAACATATGCTGGAGACACTGGAAACTGAAAGTCTCAAAGCAGGTCTCCGTATGAACGTATCAAAAACAAAATTAATGACAAATTGTAACGTAACGGATTTTAACCCCCCCCCTTGTCCGTTGCGTTCCCTAAAAGGTACCCCTGAAGAAAATAAAACACAATTTACCGGTTCAGAATAGTATAATCAATTTGTTTTAAAGTAGAAGTTTATTTAATATATGCCCTAGCTTCTCAGAAGGAGAAAGATTGTGGGTTACCTGAGATGAATTGCATTACTAAGTTATTCATTAAAATTAATTGGACGCCAATAGTGGAAACGGCCACTATACCATAATGTTCAGATTAATGTTATTTAATATATATATATTATAAAACCTTTCGTTGCTCCTTCCAGCTGTAGGACCCGGTAGGTTCCCGCAGTATAAAGAGTAGCAGCAGCAGAAAAGGTAGTATAAGAAGTATTAGAAGAAGTAGTAGACTCGTAGTGAAAAAACTCGTAGTATCCCGAAACAAAAACCCTCGTAGTATCCCGGAAAAGAAAAAACCCTCGTAGTATCCCGGGAAAGAAAAACCTTCGTAGTATCCCGGGGAAGAAAAACCCTCGTAGTATCCCGGAAAAGAAAAACCTCCTGCAATGGACACAAAGTCCTCAATTACAGTCACATAATAATAGGAGTGTAGATGGGAAAATCTAACCTCGACAGGAATTATAGACATATTAACATGAATTAATATTTATTTAGGTTTAACGACTATAACCTGGCAAATAAATTAACAAATTAAGGGAATATACTCCTTGATAATAACATGAGGAACCCACATGTACCTAACCTATGAGACCTCATGGAATCTTTCACAGTTTGACCAATGAAGTTGGACAATTCTGGATTTAAACACAAATATGCCTTAATAGTAAGTAACGTACCTTGGTAAAAGCCAAGGAGGCTTGTAATTTCACGTCTGTCGTCATAACTAATGCCACGCCACGCGACGTTGGCCGGCCGATGCGATTGCACCAAGCTTAAACAAAAACCACCAAAATTAAGGATCGAAACCCTTAATAGAAGGGAACACTTCGAGCACTTGTAGTAATACTCACCATTATCAAAGGTTAAACTGGCTTGAATTAAAATATATGCTCACGCGTCGCATCGTGAGACATGAAAGAAATAACTATTTGTCCTATCCAAGGAGCACCACCAAGGGTTAAGGAACTAAAAATAATCCCAGAATATGGCGAGAATATTGTCCTTTTAAGGGGACAATCTGACGAGAATGAACTCACAACAAAGGTAAGAAACGTACTTTGAATACTTAGAAACAACCTAACGTGACTTTTGAAAAATATAATAAGGTTTGTTATGCAAACATTAAATCATTTCTATATAAAAAAATAGTATATGAAACTAAAATTGAAAAATAATGGGTAAATAGGTGATGTCCAAAATTTATTTATTCTCTGACAACACAAAGTTTCGTCCGAAAACCGAATCGATCCATTGACCAAATCATTCGAACAAACGATCAATTTATATGAACAAAAAAAAATAAATTAATTAAATCCAGTTTCTTTCAAATATGCGACAAAATCGATTCCCTAATTCCCCTATGAATGGCAAATAAATATGGGACTGATCTACTGGCTGTAACTTCGAGGACAACCGAGGCCACAGACAATAAAACAGTCTCAAGAGATAGTCACGTTCGGAAACATATCGATCAATCGATTAAAAATCAATAGGCAAATATAATGTTTCAATAATAATTGATAAACAATTAAAGATACACTTAATATTGTAACTATTGATTAATTGGCTGCGAACCGTATAGATAATAGAAAGCTACAGACAATTAATCAAGGAAAAACATTAATTTATAAACCGATTAATCGATTGAATAATCGAATGAAAATGAAAATATTTAATAAAAATTAAATAATTAAAGACCCGTTTTTTACTACGTTACACGACCCCCCCTGTCGGAAGAATTTTGCGTGAATAAACGCAAAATTCAAGCTGGTCCTCCAGCTTGAAAACCATAACGACAACCAAAAGAAAACGATTCTTCAATCTAAATAATAAGTTTAAGATAACGGGACTAAACCCCAAGTAAATAAACAGATACAACGATAAAGACATTGTAAACGAACGATAATCAAGACCAATAGAAGTAATCTTAAACCGGTAAACACAAGAGCCAGCGAAATATCAACCCTAATGATAAAAAAAAATATTTAAGGCAAAACTAAATGGTAATACTATTGAACTTGGAAATAAAATAATTTAACACCACCAAACCGAACCCACGAACACAAAGAATAATTCCAAGTTGGAGATTCAATACTCCCACAACTTGACATAAGTAATAAAATGTAGTAATAAATTGGTAAGGTAAGAAAATATACCAAGTAATAATAAGGTAAGGAAACCTAGTAAAAAAAGTAGTAAGAATACATATTGTAAGTATTAATGCCTTTCCATAAACAATCGATATCTAAATTAACCAACTATCAGGACTATACCGCACAGTATGTATATGAAATAAAGTGATAAGACTCAAACCTAAACTCATAATATAAATACCCTCCCCATAATTCAATCACATTAATACTTACTTATACTTACACAAATTACATTAATATACTATAACAGAATATAAATAACATAATATAATACACTAAATATTTAATATATAATCATATTTATTAGATAGTTTTAGGGCTTAAGTTTAAAGAGGTAACCAACCGCCTCTAGTAGAATGGCTTATTTATTTAAGGTAGGAGTTACCACCCGCTCCTGCAATATAGTACAATACATAAATATTTCATATAATTATAATAATAATAAATATAATAATGGATGTAATATAATCAATCACTCTTGATACTATGAGAGACAATCATCAGCGATAACTCACATTATAATGCTGTGGTTACGCATCAGAGACCATGCAAATGCATGTTACCCCTTAAAGTGAACTATTGATTTGAAAACCGATTTTAAAATTTAGATGATCAAATGGTTTAAGGGCTTATGTTTAAAGAGGTAACCAACCGCCTCTGGACTATGGCTTAAATTTTAAAGAGGTTATCATCCGCCTCTAGTATAAGGCTTATTTATTTGATATAGGAGTTACTAACCGCTCCTAACCCACTATATTTACCTACCCAGTGGTTACTAGCCAAACAAAGTAAATCAAAAACTAAACATCCCTTTAAATAAATAAATAAAATTAAATTATAACAATTATATACCATACATAATTATGCAATTTCAATAAGTAAATAAAATTACTAAATATGAATAATAAAATATATATATATAGCCCCATAACTACATTTATTAATCCATCCATCAAGCGATCCACAACCCAAAAATAAACCAAACGCCAGGACTAATGTTCTACAAACCAAAAATATCCTACAGGTCCGAGCTATAACACGTAGGGGAATAGTATGTTAAAATATAACTTAAATGAAATGTAGTAAATAAGCATGTAACTACTTAGTAGTGTTATATGCAACACTAAATTGTACAGTGGTAAACTGACAAAATGGTTGCAGACAGCATGTCATCATCAAAACATCAGTACGTTTTGAAAATTTTATAAAGTGACTTCTGTTTACAAGAGATTTTGGGTACGTTATACAAAATCTCTTCAGAAGTCAACGTAAGAAATTGGCGACGCGACGTTCGACACCACGTACAACATAAGAAATCCGAGTCAGATTATCAAACCAACCCAGAAGTAAAAAGTAACAGAACCGAAGCGCGAGAGTCATTAGCGGTAGGTATGTGAGTAGTATCATAACAACCGTGAAACAAGCTCCCACCTTCAACACAACATCACACGAGACGGAACCCTAATTAGAAATAGGTATATATTTAGTCTAAGAACTTAAACCAAGATAAAAGTACGATTATCATTGTAATAGTAAGAACATCGAAAAGTTTTAATAAGTAGAAAAGAATAATAATAATAATAGTAGTAAGAATACGCGAGCAAGATAATACTTAAGTCATCAGAACTGTACTGCGAACCTCGTGAATGAACTCATCCTAGTGTAAAGCTTGAAAAGTTATACTAAATTCCTCCATATTAAAAAAAGTTAAGTAAGCACAGAACCAAAAGAATTACTTTAGATAATAAAGTTAAGTAAAAGTAAAGTTAAGTAAGGGTACTGTTAACTAACTGTAAGGTTAAATAACAATAATGTCAAACAATATGATACACAGTTAAATAACTGTAAAGTTAAGTAAATACGCCTGATACACACAGCAATAGGCACCGATAATTGTACAGCCAGCTTAAGCTTAAAAAAAGCATCTCAAACAATGAAAAAAAAGAAAAACTTTAGAAAAAAAACTTGTTATTTTTAATTGTTATGCAAAAAATAATCAGTGAAAATTATTTTTGAAAATGCAGAATGCATGGTTATGATATGTAGCTGAAGAATTATTTAAAAAGCTATCAAAAGGGTAGAAGTTGAAAAAAAAAAGTTTAAGTCGTTAACCGAAGTTGAAAAACTCAAAAATAATTATAGTTCTAAAAGTATTAAGATTAAAAGTATGAAAGTAAGCTGTAATAATAGTAAAGGATATGTGTGTACCAGATGTAGCAGATATTTAATTATCAATGGCCGAATATTCATGATAAAGCATCAAGCAGCAAAAGCTAAGCAAATTTAATCCCGCACTGTTTTGCAAGTCATCTCAAGTTTTAACAATAATATGTAGTAGAAGTATTTAAATTATAATTTTTAACATAATAGTTTGCATAGAAGAAATTCACAGATCCGCAATACACTTAAGCTAAGAACACAGTTCCACAGTAACATAAGTATGTAATAATAGTAATAGTAGTGGTAGTAATAATAATGGTAGTAGTAATAAGTGTAATACAATTTTTGACACATTTAAATTAACATGACAACCATCTCAGGTAACCTGGCCCCACGTTGGGCGCCACTGTAACGTAACGGATTTTAACCCCCCCCCTTGTCCGTTGCGTTCCCTAAAAGGTACCCCTGAAGAAAATAAAACACAATTTACCGGTTCAGAATAGTATAATCAATTTGTTTTAAAGTAGAAGTTTATTTAATATATGCCCTAGCTTCTCAGAAGGAGAAAGATTGTGGGTTACCTGAGATGAATTGCATTACTAAGTTATTCATTAAAATTAATTGGACGCCAATAGTGGAAACGGCCACTATACCATAATGTTCAGATTAATGTTATTTAATATATATATATTATAAAACCTTTCGTTGCTCCTTCCAGCTGTAGGACCCGGTAGGTTCCCGCAGTATAAAGAGTAGCAGCAGCAGAAAAGGTAGTATAAGAAGTATTAGAAGAAGTAGTAGACTCGTAGTGAAAAAACTCGTAGTATCCCGAAACAAAAACCCTCGTAGTATCCCGGAAAAGAAAAAACCCTCGTAGTATCCCGGGAAAGAAAAACCTTCGTAGTATCCCGGGGAAGAAAAACCCTCGTAGTATCCCGGAAAAGAAAAACCTCCTGCAATGGACACAAAGTCCTCAATTACAGTCACATAATAATAGGAGTGTAGATGGGAAAATCTAACCTCGACAGGAATTATAGACATATTAACATGAATTAATATTTATTTAGGTTTAACGACTATAACCTGGCAAATAAATTAACAAATTAAGGGAATATACTCCTTGATAATAACATGAGGAACCCACATGTACCTAACCTATGAGACCTCATGGAATCTTTCACAGTTTGACCAATGAAGTTGGACAATTCTGGATTTAAACACAAATATGCCTTAATAGTAAGTAACGTACCTTGGTAAAAGCCAAGGAGGCTTGTAATTTCACGTCTGTCGTCATAACTAATGCCACGCCACGCGACGTTGGCCGGCCGATGCGATTGCACCAAGCTTAAACAAAAACCACCAAAATTAAGGATCGAAACCCTTAATAGAAGGGAACACTTCGAGCACTTGTAGTAATACTCACCATTATCAAAGGTTAAACTGGCTTGAATTAAAATATATGCTCACGCGTCGCATCGTGAGACATGAAAGAAATAACTATTTGTCCTATCCAAGGAGCACCACCAAGGGTTAAGGAACTAAAAATAATCCCAGAATATGGCGAGAATATTGTCCTTTTAAGGGGACAATCTGACGAGAATGAACTCACAACAAAGGTAAGAAACGTACTTTGAATACTTAGAAACAACCTAACGTGACTTTTGAAAAATATAATAAGGTTTGTTATGCAAACATTAAATCATTTCTATATAAAAAAATAGTATATGAAACTAAAATTGAAAAATAATGGGTAAATAGGTGATGTCCAAAATTTATTTATTCTCTGACAACACAAAGTTTCGTCCGAAAACCGAATCGATCCATTGACCAAATCATTCGAACAAACGATCAATTTATATGAACAAAAAAAAATAAATTAATTAAATCCAGTTTCTTTCAAATATGCGACAAAATCGATTCCCTAATTCCCCTATGAATGGCAAATAAATATGGGACTGATCTACTGGCTGTAACTTCGAGGACAACCGAGGCCACAGACAATAAAACAGTCTCAAGAGATAGTCACGTTCGGAAACATATCGATCAATCGATTAAAAATCAATAGGCAAATATAATGTTTCAATAATAATTGATAAACAATTAAAGATACACTTAATATTGTAACTATTGATTAATTGGCTGCGAACCGTATAGATAATAGAAAGCTACAGACAATTAATCAAGGAAAAACATTAATTTATAAACCGATTAATCGATTGAATAATCGAATGAAAATGAAAATATTTAATAAAAATTAAATAATTAAAGACCCGTTTTTTACTACGTTACGTTACAGAAGAAAAAGTAGTCAAAACATTAAGCGGAAAGATTGAATACGTTAAGGAGTATATATACCTTGGGCAGATAATATTATTTGAAAACGTACTAGAAAAGGAAATTGACAGAAGAATTGCCTACGCCTGGAAAAAGTACTGGTCCCATAAAGATGTGTTCAAAAGTAATTTTCCTATTCAACTCAAGAAAAACTTATGGACAACACCATTCTCCCTTCTATAACGTATGAATGTCAGTGCTAGCCCGTCACAAAAGAAGTTACACAGAAACTAAGAACATTCCAAAGAGCTGCTGAAAGATCAATGTTATCACTGAAACTAAAAGATAAAGTAAGTAGTTCAAAAATAAGAAACATTACAAAACTAATAGACAGTAAAAATGATAAGCAAGCTTAAATGGAAGTGGGTGGGTCACGTCGATAGAACATCAGATGAGCGATGGACCGAGAAAATACTATACTGGTATCCGAGAGATGGAAAAAGAACACGCGGAAGACAGTAGAAAAGGGGGGATGACGATATAGTCCAGGTGGCAGGCCGAAAGTGGTTTCGAGTGGCGAAAGATAGAGAACGTTGGCAAAAAACGCATGACCTTTTATAATTAAATTTTTGAGTGAATTTTTTAATTAATTTTATTTAAAATTTGATTTAATTTTTTAATTCAATCCAATTGGTTTAAGTAAATCTTATTATTTATAACATTATTGTAGAGTTTGGAAATAAAGGCTATTTTAATTTTAAATTTTAATTTAAAATGGAAAGCTATTTACACAAATACTGTATTAATCCTTAACATTTTAAATTAGTTACAGGCTTCAAGCATTTTATGCACATTATTTTACTCTTTACGCCATATAATTTAAATGAATATCTAAGGAGCTATCGTAAATTAAAAATTAGGCGCAAGAAAATAAATTCAAGCACCCACCTCCGCCCGCGCTCCATTGTCCGCTGTTGCCACGCTTTTGCTCTTCTACCCGTGCGAAGACAGGGCGGGTCACTAGTTATGTATAAAAAAATAAGTTTCCCGAAAGAACAAAGTGTTCGAAGATTTTTGGCAGCGTTTGTAGATGAAAATGTGCAACTCGAACAAATCATTAACGAAATATAAAAAAAACACATTCATTCCATAGATATGGGAGGATTCCTATTGTGTAGTATTGGTATCTGTCCGAATATCAAAACCGTTTTTTCAGTAACTATTTACGTAAATTAAATTAAATCAGATTCAGAGCAAAATAATTTATGAATAACATTAGTCAGATCTATTTTCTGATGTCCTTTCACTGGACGGTTCCTCGCGGGACTAATTTCCCGCAGTAATAAGGCGTGAAGGAATCGACGCGTGCGCAGCGCACCGCACACGTGGATGGTCCCCGGATACATCGGCTACGCAATATATTAAAAGCTGTCGTGTCATAGCACTTCCTCTTTTTGCTCAGTTATAAATCGTTATAAAGCTTGGAACACACATTACGATATTTTTTCTACATATTGGTGCCACGTGTAGAGGATGTAAACATCACACATATGTGTGATAAAATGGTTGGTGCTAAATGAAAGTTTTATCTAAATCAGCTTTTAGCGGAGCCATATTATAAAACGGTATAATAAATAAGATAAACTGTAGGTACCCATAAAAATTCCTTTGGACTTCTTTAAATTAAAAATTAAAAAGGCAGATTTATCTAAATAAATATCTACTTCAATAAATTTACTTTATGCATGTATACTTTACTTTAAAGTGATTTCAGTGATGCGTGTGTCTACTGCCGCTGGGCGGGCGACCACACGTTTCACAGTTTTCACTTCTGAAAAACTAATACCTGAATACTGAAATAACACGAGTCTAAATCCCTATAATAAATGCGAAAATGTGTTTGTTGCTTTGCCCTTCTTTCATGCAGCAATGGAGAAACGGCGCAACGGAGCAACTGATTAATATGATTTTTGTATAGATTATTAGTATTTCGATAAGTAACACATATTCCAGGGAGATATATTACCCCGGGAACGCGGTTGAAAGTCTATTAAATTATAATGTAAAATAAATAAGTATTAGGTGTAAATATTCTGGAAGACTATTCCTCACACACGGCCAGCTAATCCCAAGCTAAGCAGAGCTTGTGCTATGGAAGCCAGATAAATGATATACTACATACACTACTTTTCTTTTGTTAATATAGGTATACTTATATAAATAAACTAGCTGTCCCGGCAGACCTTGTTCTGCCCTATTTCTCTAAAACAAACTAACATTAATTTTTTTATGTTAATAGGTGCCCCGACAGATTTCGTTCTGTCTAACGCGCCTTTGTTTTGTTTTGATTGACGTCTAATGTTTGACAGCTGGGGACAGAGTGGTTTCTATTGGAAAAATGGTTGTTCCCGTTCGATCATAAGTGGTGTTCGTTCAGATCATATGGCTCAACTAATCAAACTACCATATAAAAGTCAAATTTCCAAGGTAACAAAAGTAATTAGGCCTACTACAAAGGTTAGATTAGATAACTTTAAAAATAATTTAGAGTTAAGACTCGAAAGTAAAGTTTATAATAGTAATCAGCCCAATATTTTGTATGAAGGTTTATTATCTGATATATGTGTTAATTTCAATAGAGCCTGTCCTTCGAAAATAGTGAAAGTTAATAGTAAATTGGTATTTAGTGACTGGGCTACTAAAGGAATTCGAAAGAGCCGAGATAAATTGTATGAACTTTACCATTTAAAATCTTTAACTAGAAACGAAGATTTTCATAAATATGTTAGGAACTTTTCAAAATTATTTAAAGTAGTATGTAATCTAGCTAAATCCTCCTACATAAGTAACAAAATTGGTAAAGCCACTAACAAAATAAAGACAGTCTGGAATGTTATTAATACGGAAACTGGTAAAATTAAAGATAAGAGTGAACAGCTAACGCTTAAAATTAATGATAGATTGTTGTCAGATAAATTGGAAGTAGCCACTGCTTTTGAGCACTTTTTCTCCAGTATACCGGGGGAGACTACTCAATGTCTTAAATCTTGTCCTAAAGTAGCGGAATCATTACTAAAGCTTCATATCAATAAATCATATCCTAGTTTTAAATTTAGTTATATTAATGCTAATGATGTTTTAAAAACTTTTAATTCCCTTAATATGAAAAGTACTGAAGATTTATGGGGTTTATCAGTTACGGTTTTAAAATCAATAATTGCAGTAATAGCACCTATTTTGTCCGATATTTTCAATGAATGCATTCATCAGGGCTCTTTTCCCGATTTAATGAAGTTTAGTAAAATAGTACCTATTTTTAAATCCGGTTGTAAGTATAATCCATCCGATTATAGACCAGTGTCCGTTCTTCCAGCACTTAGTAAAATATTTGAAAAACTGTTACTCAATCAAATGTTAAAACACTTTAATGAACATGAGATACTGCATGGTCATCAGTTTGGTTTCACGAAGGGAAAATCTACTTCCGATGCAGCTGCAAAATTATTGAAATCCATTTATGAGGCTTGGGAGGGTTCACAGGATGCAATTGGTATATTCTGTGATCTATCCAAGGCCTTCGACTGTGTCGACCACCGTACACTGCTACTAAAGCTAGACTATTACGGAATTCGTGGAACTGCTTATGATCTTGTTCTATCTTATTTATCTAATCGTCAACAAAAGGTAGGGATTAGTAGTACAACATCTGAGGGCTCTTTAATCGAAATGGGGGTACCCCAGGGCTCAATACTAGGACCATTTTTGTTTTTAGTTTATTTAAATGATTTACCATCTATTGTAAATGGCCTCTCAGATATAGTCTTGTTTGCTGACGATACTTCGTTGATTTTTAAAGTTGATAGAAAAGACAAAGAACTTATAAGAGTAAATGATACCTTGTCAATAGTCTCCAAATGGTTTACTGCAAACAATTTGTTACTCAACTCTAAGAAGACTAAATGTTTAAGATTCTCTCTACCCAATGTAGCACAAGTAGATAGTCAAGTAATAATAGATAGCAGTAATTTGGACATGGTTAATAAAACTGTATTCTTAGGTTTAACATTAGATAATAAATTACAATGGGGTCCTCATATAGATTCTTTGGCAGGTAAATTAAGTTCTGCTGCATTTGCTGTAAGGAAAATTAAACAATTGACGAATGTCGAGACTGCTAAACTAGTATATTTTGCTTACTTTCACAGTCTGTTATCATACGGTATTTTATTATGGGGAGCAGCAGCCGATATTGAAACTATTTTTATACTACAAAAAAGGGCAATTCGTGCAATTTATAGTATGGGTCCTCGGGACTCATTAAAGCATTTATTTAAAGAAATAAATATAATGACTTTGCCTTCACTCTACATTTATGAAAATATAATGTTCATACGTAGAAATATAGGAATGTTTAAAACAAAAGTAGATGTCCATAATATAAATACAAGGCAAAGAGAGAAATTAGTTGTTCCATATTTTAGGTTAGCCAAAGTTAGCAAGTCATTCCTTGGTAATTGCGTTCGTTTTTATAATAAAATACCTAACTCGGTAACCAAGATGACCGATTTTAAATTCAAATTTTACGTAAAGAAGGTTTTGAAGGAAAAGGCTTATTACAAGGTAGCTCAATATATTGAAGATAGGGATGTTTGGAAATAGTTTCACTCTGCACAGGTGCACTTCGCATATTGTTTTTTTATTTTATTTTTTTAGTTTTAGCCATTATGTAGCGTATTCGCTATTATTTAATAAGAACTTGTTTGCGTTACATTTTATTATTTACTTGGTATTGGTATTTTTCTTTTTGATTTAATTGTATATTGTATTGTACATTTTGCTGTTATTGAAAAAATATAGCCAATAGTCAGATTATAAAAAAAAAAATATATATATATAAAAAATGTAACCTTGCTGAGTTTCTTGCCGGTTCTTCTCAGTTGAAGGCTGATTTCCGAATCGGTGGTAGCTTCAGTAAATTCGACCTTCATAAGTGCCCTCCTAGGGCCTAAACTGAATAAATGGCTTTGACTTTGACTTTGACTTTGACCTAGAATCACGAAATTTGGCGGAAAGCATGGACTTACAGCACAAATAAAGGAAAAAATCCAAAAAATAAAAAAGTTAAAAATTAAAGGCTGTCCATACATACATAGTTGACTCCATTTAAGATAGGCCTCTGAGTTGTATGGGCGCTCATACAATTTAGAGGTCTAGCTTAATTGGCCCAACCTCAAATAAGATAAATAAATAAAATAGGGGTTGATCGTAGAGGGTTGAAATTTCTGTCCATACATACATAGTTGACTCCATTTAAGATAGGCCTCTGAGTTGTATGGGCGCTCATACAATTTAGAGGTCTAGCTTAATTGGCCCAACCTCAAATAAGATAAATAAATAAAATAGGGGTTGATCGTAGAGGGTTGAAAATTTAGGGTTGTATGTATTTTTTGATGCTGTATCATAAAAAAATAAAAACAAAACATTTTATCTAAAAAATAAAAATAAAAATTTAGGGGTGGCCTACCCCTAACATTTAGGGGGATGAAAAATAGATGTTGGCCGATTCTCATAGATACCGGATAAGCACAAAAAATTTCATCAAAATCGGTCGACCCGTTTCGGAGGAGTTCGATTACGCACCCCGTGACACGAGAATTTTATATATTAGATTGCTGATTGATTCAAAATCAATGATTACTTATGAGACAATATTTTATGTTAAAACCAGCTATTTATTATTCATAAATATTTATATCAATATGTACTTGCATTTTAACGTCGTCGCTTTATATTAAAGAAGCAAAAATTAAAAGATTATAATAATCCCAAATTATATGTACACATGGTTTGTTATCGTTTATTTTGAACAACAAACAACGTAGCACTCATGAGCGTCAAATTAATTACAACATGTGAAATGCGGCGACCACCCGCCATCATGAGATATGATTAATATTTGGACATCAATTTTATAAATACAAGCCAACAACATCATATTATATACATTGTGTTTTAGGTCACGAATTCGGAATAAACTCGAACTATTAAAATTCAAATTCTAAAATAATTCCTTACAACTCAAAAATAAATATGTCGTTTTATTATTAGGTACTATCTATATTATATGAAAGCAGAAACTAACTGATACATAGTTTAAACTGCAGGGTTCAGAATCTTAAAATTTTGCACATGGGATCCTCATATATATTACGTAGGAAGGAACTACGGAAGGGTTTTTCAAAATTCATCCTAAATAATATTTTTTTATGGATTGCCTAGCAGATTGAAGGCATGTTATGGTATATGCTTTGACATATGGACACACAAAAGGTACCTACTTCTAATTCGCTTGCCTATATTATGTTTGAGATTAGATGGCCATATGCGAGGAATATTCCAGGATATTATATCACGTTATGTTAAAATTAGGAATATTCTATGATACATTACCTCTCCCAGAATAAACACACACACATAAAAACACAAACATTTTTGTGGATGATCCACAATTATAAAGCAATATCAATCAAATGTATTTTAAATAAATAATGCCATATATCTGATGTCCAGTTTAATAAATATCCATTACTATCTCGATCAGAATAATTAACAGCAAAATTTAAAAATACCCTAGAGACTACAGGCATGCCGACAGTTTTCAATTAATGCAGACAGATAATATTACAACGTACACTGAGTTATCAATTCAAATGTTTTGTAGTAATCCAAAATTTCAATAGTGACCACAATAATTTACCTATACGAGGACAAATACGAAATATCCTTTGTTCCCATATAATTTGATAGACAGTAATTATCAATTTGGTATTTATTATATTTGATGCTTTTAATTTCAATTTAGGCTCTCACTTTATGATGACTGCATGGAATTACATTCTTTGTCATTCAATTTGAACCATAAAAAAACTTATTAGAAATTTAGGCCTATGTGGATTTTTCAGCAAATAATTAACAAAATTCAGACTCATACATTACATGTAAACTTCGCAAATAAAATTCAAAAGTAATATCCAATTGATAAACTCATTCCTTGTTATTGTAAAATAAATGTCCTAATATAATTTTATTGCAGCAAAGCGACATACTGTTTGAAGTGCCCGATGTACTAGGTAGGGGGTACAGTTTCATTATAACCGAGACGTACTGCACCAAATGCTTGAAATACCTACGACTGCTACTGTCTACTGCTCCGCCCCTAAGAAATATGCAACTAAATGAAAATTCTTTTTGCCCACAGATTGTATGTATAAAGTGTAATTGATTTTGGTAATCACTTGGTTTCACATGGAACAAAAGTGTTGATAGATTTTACTTGTGTAAAATATTGATTTTAATGGAAAATAACATTGATTTTACGAAAGTGAAAAAACTATTTCATAAAACTGCAGTTTATTAAAATGGGTTC
Organism: Tetheella fluctuosa; assembly: GCA_951216915.1. Classification (NCBI taxonomy): domain Eukaryota; kingdom Metazoa; phylum Arthropoda; class Insecta; order Lepidoptera; family Drepanidae; genus Tetheella; species Tetheella fluctuosa. Next base: position 6,648,359 of record OX578227.1, on the reverse strand, counting down.
AAGTTCGCGGCAAGTATTATTTCATCAGTACCGAAAAGTTCATACATGGCTCACGGCGATTTTTCCAATTTCAGTTCCATTCCACTAGCGAATTGGACGCGTCCGTCGAATCGAAAAGGCTTGTTGAAAATTTACATATGTTGGAAAATAGATAGATGCCGAGCCTCAGTTGGATAGAGGCAATCAACCCGACGCAAACATCACCAAACACTGTCCTCTTATTTACATTCAAGTTTTATATAAACAAATGCTGTAATTGCTGGCTATGTATTTACACGTTAAAACATATCTAGGTACTATAGAGGATACTGTAATTTTTTAAAATCTATTTAAGTAATTCGATTTCTAACTATTCTAACGTTAAATAGAACAACACTGATTATACCGCTTTCCCATTGACAGTAACGACTTGTGTAATACGAGCCATTTAGCAATTACGAATGAGAACGAGTGTAGCGTTTGACTCGGGAACATAACAAAAAGCCGATTGCTCATACCCATATATTAAGTTAATGGGTTCTGGCACTAAGCACGCCCTTGACTTTAACGATGCGGCAGAGGAGGCACGAAATAAATTTAAATTGGTTGGGCGGGCGTCGGGCAGCGGTCACTCTCTGACGGTCACAGTGCACATATTACCGTACTGCAACTTAATGCACCAGACCCTCTCAGACAAAGAAGAATAAGCGAAGATTATTATTGCTCGCGGCGAAATTCAATAACGACGACATTTGATACTTTCACTTTGCTGCTTGTACGTTCTCGTTTTATAAATTGTAGGTACAAACTAATTAAAAATAACACCTGCTAGTTTTCAAAAGATTTGATTAACATTATTAAGCTTCTCAACGTCTAGAATAATACGAAATACGAACCACAGAAAGTGCTGATGCTAAGCGATCGACACAACACAAGAAGAGATTTGTAGGTAAAATTAAGAGAAAATTGTCGCTTGTTCTTTCAAATTAAGATAGAGTCAAGCAATTCAGTTCAGTCCCCGTAACAAAATTGCGCAATTGATCTCGGTGAAAGAAAATGCATTTGAAAAATCGTATCATATAAACTACACACTGTGTGCACATTCAAGAAAATGGAATCGAGGATTGGCTTCAACTTACGTTATGTTCTCTACAAAAGTGCGAAATGTAGGTGGAATCTTTGCCGCTAGGAAATCGATTATAATGCATCACTCGGTTCAATCACTTTTGACGTGCATTGTTTTGAATTATTAATTTCCATAGATACATTATGTAACTACGTGAATGCAAAATAAATATATATTTCATGGAAGCATCGTAGATGCACAATAGTTGTTTCAGTTATGCAGAAAATCTAGTCATGAAGCTCGGTTGATGTTCCCGTATAAATGCTAGGTCTTGGGAAATTTTAATAAAGCTCGGCGAATGTAATATTTATATTGCCCATGACTTCATGAAACCGCATCTAGGTTTACTAAATTATTGATATTATAGAGAAACTAAAGTAAGAATTACTAGAATTCATTATAAAATGCAATCATCATACTTAAGTGTGCGAAAGCTAAATCCAAAGTGCAACTAAAACTTTCAGCCAGTTAATGAGCGAGCGCTAATTTATTTTAAAGACTCTATTATGCGAAGCGGCCGCTTATCTGAGGCGGGCTGCCTGTCTGATTTTTGTTCTATCTGCAGAATTCAGGTACGGAGTATACGGAGCCGTAGGTAATTAACCACTGTGCGCACCTTCAATTTATTGCGGGAAAATTATCTTTGTTGACCCACGCGCCTCTACCAAGGTGCTTAATTTTTTCGTTCTTTGTAAGCGTTTTTCATATCCCCTTGTCCGTAGTCGTTGTTTGTCTTGTCTGATTATTAATTTAGTAATAGGGGTTGTGTTACGGTAAACACGTTTCTTATTAAGGTGACAAATGTACACAGTATGTTTGCTAAAGGTTCATTCTCTTAAAGTTTTTTGCCTAACATCACGCAATTTACCTACATAAAATAGAATAGAGAGGTGAACACCTGTAATATAAGAGGAGATTTTGCAACATAGAATTCAAGCTAGAATTTCAAGGAAATAAACATATGTACAAATTGCAAGCAAAAATCTAAATTGAAATAGGTAGTAGACTATGCTTTCTCGCAATACATACTGTGATACGAGTAATAACTATAATCCTTTTTTAAGGACGACCTATAAGGGGCTAATTAAGGTAAGTATAAAAGTTTATATGAGAATTGCGTTATTTTTGAAGTAAGAAACGAGGAATTTGGTATTTAGGTCTTCTTAAACACTGATACAACAGATATTTTGTTTATAAACAGAAACCTAATAACCAATTTCCATATTTTTCTATCTTTCCAAAAACCTAAGAAAAAACATGAGATAAGTCGGGTGGTTCGTAAGAGACACGGCTAGGATACAATAATATTCAACGTAACTAAATAAAGCAGTAAACACACTTGCTGACGACGACGGTGCGACGCGACGCGGACGGGGACGAGCGAATGGCTTGCAAGTCCCATTTCACATCTGCGCGGCGGGAAGCGCGCTGCCATTGGAGCACTAATGCAGCGTGCATTTTTAATTCATGTCAAGAGTCCCAAGGCGGCCACAGCGGGGCTAAGTGCAGCGGCCATGTTGGCGGATCGTGGCGTTTACGGCTAGTGAACATGTCACGGAAATAGTGAGCGATCTCAGTTTGCTTGTATATACGCCATTACTCGACTGCAGTGAAATCTTCAGGGATACGAACTATCATTTTGTAGAAGACTTCTACCAGATTTTTAGAATGGAAAAAGCTACTTAAAGTAATAAATGAGTTTCTTGCCGGAGACTTCTCAGTCCAAGTGTATTTCGAACCGGTGGTAGAATCAATTGTAACGTTCATAAGTGCCTTATTAGGGCCTAAACTGAATAAATGATTTTGAGTTTGAGTTTAAATGGATTTAGAAGTTAAAAGTTTATAAAGATAGATCTTCTTTTCAGCCGAGTGGCTTGGGTTCAACCACAATCTCACCGTAGGAAGTGTTGATGTGAAATCATATTTCTACAAAATTTACTACCCGTAAATCTTGTAGAAATATGATTTGGTTATCAAATGATATTTTTTTTTTACTTGCCTTTAAATTTTACTAAGTACTTTTTTATCATAGGTCATTCGAGTCCTAAATATTTTTCCACAATATTTTTTTCGTGGAACCCATCTGCATCCAAGAATATTTAAAGTTACACTTCGTTCACTTAAAAAATACGCTCAAGTTAAACATTTCAAAAATAGCTTTTGAAAAATAGATTTTGGATTTTATTTCCCACGCTGGCTCAGTACCGGTTTTATAATATTCTTTCATTCACACGAGTCTTAACTTTAAAAAATTACTCGTAAACAAATCATACAACACTGCAAGTTTTACAAATATTTGATTAATAAAGAGTTTCGGTTTATTTTTCATGCTATTTTCACCTAAAGGACTTTTACAACAGTAGTAGGTACAATACAGGAATAAATTTAATAGATTCACTAAAAACTAATATTATCACCTCCATTAATGAGTAGGTGGAACATAGAACTTAGGTTGCAGAGTTGCGCATCAGACTTTATAAGCCGTAACAGTAGTTTCATGACACATAATACGGGGAAAATACGTGATCAATTTACAAGTTTTAATTAAAAAAACTTTCCTGAACATTTCTCTTTTTTCTCGAATGCCGTAGGGAGCCCAGATCATACTTTCTTTAAGCCTCACCATCAGTGAATAGCAAATGTTTTCAACTCCTCACTATGTAGGTCGTGTTCTTTAAGTTTTATAAAGTTATTAGCTTCCACGTAACGGTTTCACCCGCATTTCCAAGGGAAATATAACACTAATGCTTTTCTGAAATAACAAGTATCTTGTTTCTTACATCTTATTGGAGGATATATATTTTAAGGCAATTAGGCTTTGTGTCTCACCACCTTCACCCATATTACCGCGGTGAGACCATAAGCTCAAACACAAATAGTAAAAAAAACTGTTTATGCCTAGTTTTATTCAAATTCATTACAGTGTAATTGAGTAACAAACATATGACAGCTCTCATATAGTTTCAGTTGCGTTTGTTTATATATCTACCTATACGAAAGCAACCTATACAATAAAGTGCAATCGCACGACAAGGGAGAGTTGCAGGCACACTGTACTGTAGAGTTGAAATGTCAACACCATATAGCATTCACTAAGCAATAATGGAATGTTTACACCTTTACGCTGGATAAACGCTCTGTGATAGCTATTAACCGTTATTAGAGCACTGGATTACGTCACATTTTATAGTCTGTTAATGTTTGATGTGAATTGAGTGCTAGCTATTTTAAATAAATAAATTTTGAAGTTTATATCATGATTATTTAATAAACTTACCTACTGAGATTGGATGCGAATAGAAATGATGCATACTGTATTTGTTAGATATGATCACAAACTAATTTAGTTTTATACTTTTTTTATAGAAGAATAGGGTATTTGACTGATATTCAAATCAGCAACTTTTTATGAAATGTCAAAACGATAGGTTTATATGGAGTTTTGTATGAAATACAAGCATGTGACGTCATAATTATATAGCATACTCTTTATGGTTAGATTGGTCATTAAAAATCATTATAAGGATAAATTTAATAAAATAATCGTGGTTTCTCCTTTTTTTAGATGTTTTATACATTGGTTAGTGTTGGATAATTTATTTTGAATACAGGCAAATACCCAATTCACAAACTCTTTTACTTGATTAAAATAACGTGGGGAAAGACAGTCTCATTGATATGTATTCTCCAAATATTTGTGAAAACAAATAATACAAATACTACTAATGTTAAGAAAATATAAACCTAATGGGTGGAAGAGCATTCTTTGTTAGTACCTACTTGATTTTGTGTTCCATACTAGGTACGCAAATTCAGTACAAAATAATTGGATAACATTATCATGCTCATGTAGAGGTTGCGATATAATGCTATCTTAAACTAAAACACACGGTGTTGTCCCATGTCAATTATCTATTCTGTGCCCATGTCCGGTGTTGGAGGTTGGGCCTTGTGATATTCATTTCATCTTTACCACTGAATTATGCAGCAGATCCGTGTTTTTTAACAAGAAGAAGTTGGTTACCCAACCGTGAACACCTAATACTAATCATATTTTGTTAAAATTGTTATTAACATCGTTTACATTGATTTAATTATCTCATTCATTGAGAAGAATCTAAAATAGGTCTGTGATCTTTATTTCTCTTACAAATATCTTTTACACGTATTCCATAAGCGTAAACGACATCAAGTCTGCGACCGAAGCGGAGTGGAACAGAGCAGGAGCATCCATATCGTCAGCGAGAGCGTGAGACTCCATACAAACGATGAATTATTGCGTGTCATCAATTACCGGACCGACATGTAACCATGCATACAGTATTCAACTATCTGGATGAGCCCTAAGTTTTATTTATATTTATATCAAAGCCATCAAAGGACTTGTTTATTAAAACCTTTAGAGTACCTACCTAGTTTCATTTGACTTATCAATCCAATTAAGAAAATAAAAAATAAGGATTGAAGGAAAACTGTTACTGTACTGAACCAAAAGCAAGCGTGTATTTTTTCAGTATCCTAAAACTAAACCATTGATAAAAAAAGTAAAAACTTCTTAATGCATTTAAACTTGTGTTTTTCTATCTACATAGTTTGAAACTACGAAGTAACTACCGTATGTACGTTTATTATATTGCATAAGATAGTATAATTCTGTAGTGCACAAAAGACAATGTTATTGTTAGATACTATCATAAGTTACCTTTTCAGTAAAATGTGAAGAAATCTGTGTCTCTTCCAGAAATATTGGATAGGTGGTAACTATTCTAAAGCTATGTTTACACCATTCTGCTTTAGAATGTAGAACCTGAACTGCTCTGGAACGCAAACAACGGTTCCGTTGTTTGGCCTATTGTACACTACGCTTGTCGACTGATGTTGTAATGCCTAGGTACTTATACATTATATGTATGTATAATATATTATTTTATTTTATCCCAAAGCGTCTACTTATCCCAAGGAACGTTTCCAATACTACTCGTATAGTTCCAATACACCTATATCTTCTCATTTCTCATATGCTCCGTTTGGTAATTCCTTCCCTACTTTTAACTTTGTCAGTCTTTCTCTATGGAAACTTGGAAACCGATTGTGTGAACTCTATTCCTCAAAACAAGCAAATTAAATTTTTAACCGACTTTAAAAAAAAGGAGGAGGTTCTCAATTCGGTTGTTTTTTTTTTTTATGGATGTTCACTCATTACTCCGTCATTTATGAACCGATTTGAAAAAATATTTTTTTATTTGAAAGGGTATACCTCCAGATTTGTCCCATTTTTATCAAAATTCAGTTCTGTCGATGGAATCCTGAGGAATTGAGTCCTCAAATATTATAAGCATATACATAGCGATTTTGGTATTTTCAGTAACAAATCAAGCATTTGCATTCAGAAATATCATTTGGTGATGTGAAACTGATGAAGAAGACCATAAACGACCACCGGAACATCTCCATGATCCTACCTATTTCTGGGGATAACGTTTTTGTAAATTCTTTTGCATTGGATTTAGTATAGCGTCAAAATGGTTCCATTTAAATTTCATTGGTATTCGACAGTGGACTCCGAAGATATACCAGATAGGAATTGTGTAGTGATTGAGGTATAGTTAGGCTTATGACCATTCCATTACGAGGAGGTACCTAACTATTTTCAAGGACGTGTTGGAGTAGACTGGACTTGGACTAGAAATGCATACAACAAAACTCCTTAATGACAAACAGCTCGAACGTGTAAATTCAGTACCAATGGATATTATCTCATGGCACAAAGTTGAACATTATAAAGAGAATCATTTCTGGCAATGCTCTTTGACGAAAGAGTCTGGTGTGGCCTACTCTATAATTTATTTGATTCTAAATTAGACAGTGCTATTCCTTCAAAGGTTTTTATACGACTGACAGCTAAATACATACAAATTTTGGGTTTAGGCCTTTAGGGTTTTTTTATTTCCAAGATCTATAACAACTTCATCAAGTGTAGTGCCTTGTAACTTGTGCACCGTGACGGCCCAACTCTTACGGACTTTTATTCATATTATTACAATATTTTTGTTTCTGTACGGTTCTGTTTTTTTCCGTTTCATCTAGCCGTCGTTTCCGCATTCGAAAAGCTGCCTTACTAGCTCTACCTATATTCGTAACTTAAATGTGTTGAATAAAAATAATTTATAAATAAAAAAAAACCGACTTCAAAAACTGAAAAGCATAAAATAAATATTGCCTTTCTACATCATTTCTATATATTGTTCGAGGATATGATCTATTTACGCGTCAATTAATAGTAAGTTTCATCCAAACAAACAATAATAGTAGAAAGTAGGATCAGCACCAGCCATCTTATATTTAAACCTATTACTCTAGGTTGCCTAGAAGAAATCGTAAAATTGTTCTTGTTACATCGGTTTCTAACTGTCACGGTCGAGTTAATAATATAATATATAACACTAAATTCCGCCCCGCGGTTCCACCCGTGCTCCCGAGAGATCCTGTTTACCCGGGATATAAAGAGCCTTATATATTATTCCAGGGTATGATCAATCTATATGACTTTCATCACATCACGTCCGACAGGATTCAAAATAATTGTGCTGATCAAAATTACAAGCACAGTCGAATAACAAAATTTCTACTTAATTAAATATTTCGAATGAAACTTATTTAATTTGGAACACAAAAGTCGTTCAATAAAACGGAATCAAAAGCGATGCAACGTTGATAAAATTAACCGGGAAATGTTTTGGACAGCTTTAATTCTGGACTTAAAATGTGACGTCACCTTGTCACAAAGCCTATTCATACAAACTCTGTTACGGCGATGATTGATACATTTTCAGAAATCTGTCATTTCATTAACAATGTATCTTCTTGGCCTACTTTGTAGAAATAAGTAATTTAGGGCACAATGAATGTAAATGTCGTTTGTTTATTTGTTTTTTAGGTGAATGTTATTGTCTTTTTCATCATGTAAAATTCCTAAATGTCTAAGGAAAAACCATTTAGACAGATCAGTACAAATTTAATACAAATAACTTAGAATTTTTCTAATTGCTGTAATGTAATTAATGGTGAGCATAATCTCTTATATTCAAACTAAGTATCCCCCACGGTTTCACCCGCGTTTCCGAGAAAAAGTAGCCCATGTCCTTCTCCATACCATAGGTTATCTGCATACCAAATTTCATCACGATCGGTTCAGCGGTTTAGGCGTGAAAAGGTAACAAACAAATAAACAAACAAACTCACATTCGCATTTATAATATGAGTTAGGATAGGATTATTGTAAAGGATTATTTTATTAAGGTTGCATTACAAAATTGTCTTGTAAATTAATTGAAACTTTCTTTATTTACGTATAAAAATATCTTAAATGGTTAAAGCAAAGCCAAGCTTTGACTGAATTTCTTTATAAAACTGTTGGTATCCATAACAACAAAAAGAGGAAAACAAATAAATTATTAGATTAAAATTATGAAATACCACCGCTGGCATGATATTTCCACTTTGCCATGACACCTAAAACCAATCTAAACTCTGCCAGTATAAATAATGAGGGAGATCAAACTTTGCATTTCTGACAAAACCTAGACACCAATGATTATTATAAAAACCTAATCTCTAACTAACTACATAACCGTTAGTATAACAGTTAAATGAACACCGGCTTAGAACTTTAATTTTAACTTTATGATAAATTCTAAAAAACGAAATTGCCAATTTGTTCCACAAAACGAACAATGTATAAGGTATAATTAAAATTTTAATTGAAACGCGTAGACAAAGACATATACCTACTTCGTTACGTTTTACATCAAATATGGTATGAGTGAATTATTTAGTAATTGTTTATTGAAATCCCGACAACATAATGAAAATAGATTTAAAGAAATACAATATTAATTATAAGTATATCGTAATTAATGTAAGTAATATTCTCGAACGAATAAATATATTGTTCTGGCTTCGGAACATACAAAATTCGGAAAAATGTTTGGTAATTTTTTTATAAGTTTGTTTGTTTGTTTGTCTGTTCTTCTTTCTCGTTACTTACGAGAAGGGAGAAGCAACAGATTGACTTGATTTGTACGAGGAAGCTGGCAAAAACACAGGAAAAACTACGTTACGGAAGTTAGTCATAAATAATCTTGACAAAAGTTATTATGTAGGTTTTGGTAATAAGCCCAACAAAAATTCTACTTTAGTTTTGCGAGGCTTGCCAAGTGTACGATTTTATTTGGACATGGATGACTCCACCCTTTTCCGGATATACCTATCCGGATATAAATATAGTATAATGACAGTTCGCGTGTCAGATTTATGCGGCTATTTTTCTGATGCTATCTACTATTATTATTATAAACTGTTCCCCGAAATTCCATCCCAGGTGGCTTGATCCATGATCAAGTGATCAAGCTACATAAATTGGTCATGAAATCAATCTGCAAAATTTCATTAACAATTAAATAAATATTCTGGGACATTATTCCTCACACACGGCTATCTGACGCCAAACTAAGCAGAGCTTGTCTCCCCGATGATATTAGTGTACATATTGTTAATTCAAAAGTACTTCGCTCAACTAAATAATAAATCCACATCTCTGGGGCTTGTCAATGCTTACAAGATGAGATTTTTTTATTAAAATTACTTAGTAAATAAAGTACATCCTTACATCGCTTTAAATGCGGGCAATTAAAAGCTTTAAAGTAATTAATTCATTAGGATTAAGTACGAAGCATGTACTGTAAAGGAGGAATTTAATTTGTTAGCTGTCAGTTAAAATGTATCGTACCTAGCACTTAGACCAACCTCGTAATATACAAAATTATAGAAAAGTAGATACCTATCTACATAACTTAACTATTGATTTCTACTGTTAATCCAAAGCTTTTATTGGGCTATTTTACGTTACAATACGATAAAAAACTGAAAAAAAACGCTACAGTAGAATAAATAGGTCATAGGTCACGTACTGAGGTGAAAACTTTTAAATAAAAGACAATTTAGTATTAAAACCGCTGTAAATAGCCTAGTATTCCTAAAAATAAATAAATCATTTCGAGTATCATAATTAAATGCAACAAGTTTTTTTTTGTAGGGTATGTACCTAATTCATTCTTCAGGTGGTCACATTGTGGTGAGGGGACATTATCTTACGTACTATCTGTTCGTTTATATTGGAATATAGTGGTGACCTATATTTAATATGGAAATTCCAACATTGAATATGATTATGGTGTTCTCTCTAGGACAATTAAAGGCGTATTGTACTCGCACTGACCTCGTTTACACGAGGATAGGTAATACTAATATTGTCATGTCTTACTGTATTGTCTCAAATTTTCCGTTTGGACATTAGGTAGGTATTATATAACTCATAGTAGTATTATATGATAAGCAGGTTCTGTACGTAGAAAATACTTAATAGACTTAAATGTTATTTTATTATGCATACAAAATATACTGAGGGATTTTGTTACTTCCCAAAATAGCAAAAACTTTCCTTAACAAAACCACATGAGGTATCGATCTGACGACTTTTACGATATTTGTGGGATGGTAACAGCGAGACATTATTGCCTAAATAAGTAGCTATGTGCCTCATAAAATTCAACTTCCTCGAATCTCAGAAATAATCAAAGTATCATTGAGTCATAAATCTTTATCGCCACTTTTGTGACTACATATCACCCAGAATATGTGCATATGTGGTAAGTTTTCTATTCGATTTTATATCGGCAAGGTCGGTTATTAAACTTCGGAAACGTTGACGATGTTTTTCTTTTTCGACTTTCAGCTAAAATAACTTTAAGAATTACTATCACTTTGTTTGTTAACTACAAATAACTTACTGGGAGTATTTTTATGTGACTTATATAGTTGAAAAATACTTGAGCTAACTTGATATAAAATTCTATGATCTAGAGGTATTGTTACGTTAGACACACTTAAGTTGTAAATCGATCGCCAAGCACATACCGGTATATGTTCCGACAGCTGCACTTGAGAGCCAGTACCCTTCTAGACTTTGTAACCTCCTTCGACCACAACACCATTTAAATCGTTGTACAATTTGTAGTTATTACAATTATTGTAATCAAACATAAGTCTATTAACAGTAAAAAGAACCTACTATATTTCAGTCAAATGAAGAATTTGAGTAATTAAAGACTTTGATAAGCAAAAACTATAAATGGAAAAAATAATAAAAAGATTGTACTAACGCAATAAACTATAAAACCGATCCATATTATATACAAGTGAAGTTAGATGTGTAGGTATTTCCTTTTTAAATAGTCTCAGCGGTAACGTTGTCCTTAATGAAATTTACGAGCATACCGAAACATCTCAATTTTGCCCAGCGTCCCTGCCGGGCCCTCCAACGGGCTTTTCATCTTGCAGATTAATTTTAAATTAGATTAGATTAACATCAACCGAATCTGTATTGCTGCCATTTTCATTCGATCGTTTTGTGACTTTTGTACGCTTACTTTTAATTCTGTGGCTTATTTCATTGGATTCTTATGAATAAAAGAGGGGCTGGCTTAAATATAAAACCCAAAAAAAATATATAAATATAAACCTATACATTTTGAAAATAACGTAAAAGCCAAGTATCGCAAGGTAGTTCATTAAGTCATATTTCTGCCTGAGCAAACAGTATGTTTATTTGTGTAATGGAGTTAGTTACTTTTTGTAAAGGCAGAGAATGTCTCTGTCTGTGTCCACTCGTTTCAGCCCGCATCGTTGAGTAGAGCTATTGTGAAGCCAACAGGCGACCCCGGTTCAGATTGTCCGCATCACGATTGCACTGGATTACAAACCGATGAAAAATTCCGTGAGTACAGATAGAAAATCGCAAATTGAATAGAAGCGTAGTTTGGAATGGACTGATACGAGCTTTGTGTTTCGCGCTTTGTTCCCTATTGCTTTTGTACAAACTGGCTTACGCTATAAACTCGTTGTGCAGACACAATCAATTTTCAACGAACATAACGTTTCATTTTATAATAGTCAAAAGAAAAGGAACTTCTTTTCAGGAGAATTATTTGAAAATTCTAGATATTTATTTATTTTTACATCCTGACATGAAATAACCGCAATGATAATATTCACGAATAAAAATCCTGGCTTATAGGCAGCTAGGTAGTTTAAAATAGTTATTTATCTATTAAAATAGGATCTCAACAATTTTTGTACATGCATTTAATTACATCCTAAGTTCACTCTATCTATATTGCTTGTTGTATGGTATTGATGTATATACCTATGCATTATTTCTACATGACAAAAAGTTTCGTACATCACGTTCATCGAGCGAAGGACATGAAAAATTCACACGTAAAATCGTTTCCTCTGATATTAGATTTGTAAGGTGTTTACTTTCCATGCCAAATTTTCTAAATTGATTGATCTTTAGTCAACAATTTATCCCTTGTGGCCTAAAAGCTTAGCTTTTAAATTTGAATAGATATTTTTTAAAGCTTCAAATTATGCTGTGACTACTGTCAAAATGCTATAGAACGAAATTTAAATGCATCGGATCACGTGTAGTCAACTTACATAGTACGAGTATTTCCAATAAACTCATCATACGTAGGTACATACCTACTACACCGCTCCCTGGTTTTTTTCTACTAAATAGAATATATCTGGGAATTTAGAAAAAGCTAAAAATGTATATTTTAGTATATCAGACTATAATTACCATTAATTTTCAACGTGACATCATAATCTTTAAATTATAATTTAGTAATTAGAAACTGTAAATCTACTTAATATGTATGTCTAAGTAGGTACTTGAGTGATAAGCGAGGAGCTACATTTAGGGCCATCGAGTACTGCAAACTTTTTAAGACTGTTTCGTATCTTATACGCACTAAATGGTCTGTAACATCGAATTTAGCCCCGTATATTTCAGGTGTGGGGCAAAGCACGTAGGCGTGTCTCACAGGGTGACACGACTTATCACTGAGATTACGGTAGTTACAGCTATCAGAGAAGCTGATAAATGCCGATAAGCGTGTGTGGAACAACCCTTAAGCTTTCGAAATGTTTGCTCGCTTGGCGCAATCAAATTTTTTTTACATATTCTATTGTGTTTACAGCAAAAATGTGCAAGATTTAGCGAACTGTGGTCGCGAATGAAATATTTTAAAATTCAGATATAAAAATATGGTTGTTGAACAAGCTACCACTATAAATGGAGTGTCACAAAAAATTACGTCTCTTCATGGTCAGTGTAAATTATACATTACATATTATCAACAACGAAGACTAGAAATTTCACCATCTCAATTTGTGGTAAGCCTTTGCAAGTAAGTACCTAATATTTAGGTGATCCATTGTATTGTGCCGTGCCCTAGCTTGAGGTAACCTAGACTATTTGGTATTTACGTTTACGTTTAGGGCCATTTCGTTCACAGTGAATCAATTTCCTACCTACCCTATTGAACACCTAATTTAGTTTGGTGGCGAGAGTCCCGAGGTAGCCATGGTCAGAAAACATCTCAAACTCGGCGCGTTGCTAGAAGACAACGTGAAGTTATTCATTAAGAGTAGCAAAAGGTTCCCAGACCACCTATTAAGGAGCATTATCACCCATTATGTCCGATATCAGATCTAATACCCTGCACTGATGTAAAATGCGATCTGTCCATAAGAAATTAGGAGATCATATTTAAGAACGACCCTACGCCGTGTGTTCCAGCTTTTTGAGTAGCAGTGCAGTTCACCAAGTCGACACGACGGCACGCGAATGGTCGCAAAAAATGGCTGCCGTTTCTCGCCTTCGATGCGAGCCTTTTTTCAAGTTCCGCTGTTGGCGTTAAAATGGGAAATTAATCGATGGCGTATTAGTTTTTCTAGAACTTTCTCCTTAATGGGGAGGAAATTATTTACCACATCCATTTAATCTTTTCCAATGTTTTACTTTAACAATTTTTTATACATTTGGGAATAATTCGTCTAATAATAAAATATCCATTCTAAAGTTTCATGATAGTATACCTACCTACGCCTGTCTGACGATTCGTCCTAGCTTCAAAGGTCAATAGCACCATAAAGCTTTGAAAGATATTCACAACAAAAGTATTGTAAAGTACCTGAATAAATATTTCTATATAGTTTTTCTTACAATATTTTCCCGAGGTAGACCATTGAAGTTCCCCAGATATATAAGGGGTATTGTGGTGTCACCCGACGGCATCGCATTTGTTATTCTATTATTACCCTTATTTAATACCGCCGTGATAAATATTACGCCTTCCGAGGGTCGGGTTGGATTAAAATAGAAACGACGCTAGAAAGAGTTAAGCTCCAGAAAAATATTTATGACTCATCGATGATATTTTCCTTATACATAGCGTAAAAGCTTCTGAATACAAGTAGTCCATAATTATGAAATTAAAAAGATAGCGTAGGTATATCTGCTTATCTAAATATATTTTTCTATATACAATAATTTATTAAAACAATTTATCTGAAAAATAACATCCAAGAAATATCCCTGGAAAAATTGTACCTAGCTTCCTTTTTCAAACAAAGTAAAAAAAAATATTGCGCTTCATGAGCCATTATCAGATTCAGCACCTTGTCTAAACGTGTGGATCCTGCTAAATATCACTGCTTTGGTTTCCCCTGAACAAAAGAATTCCGCAAACACTAAAATGTGAATTCTGCAGTAGAATAGGGGTCATGCGCTGGATCCACTCTAGTCGGCCGTGAAGCTCGGCACACTGACAGTGGCTTGAATTCTAATGGCCGAACTTCATGGTAAGAATTCTAAATATGTGTAGTCAGACATGATTCTCCCTATAGCACGTAGACCGTTTTTTGAAAATCTATGAAAGAATCCTTCGTAAAGTTTTGCGAAAACAGGACAGAAAGCTTCTTGGTATACAAATTACCTATCCCGATAAATTTTCATTACAAAACTCAATTAAATTATACATCAAGATTACATACAAACGGTAAAATTTTGATTTCCCCATTGCGTGCGTGCGCTCCAATAGATGTCGGATAATATGTATCAATCAGGGGAAACAAACACCCCTCGGGCGCATGTAGTGGAAGAGATAAAACGTGGCCCCGACTCTACGAGATGCTGCTACCCTTACTGATAAAACTTAGTGCACAAGACAAGGAAGAATGAAAAAGATAAAATCACGTAATATTTGAAGAAAAAGAGAATTTAAACAAGCACAAATTCGCGATTATATGTATAACAGTTTTGATTGTATATAAAAATTCACTACATGAAAATAGACTAAATTCACACTTTTCATAATGTCTGTTTTCTAAAATCATTTGAAACGATTTATTTTAAACAATGTAAACATACGAAATGTGCAAGAACAATGAAACATATTTGATTATACCTTTTACTATGTGCTTCATAAAAATGTAATGACTAAGTAGGTATATAGATTCTTATAGATTTATTCAATTTAATTATTATTGATCAATTTAGGTCATGAAATTCATTGTAAGTAGGTATATTAGTATTTATTGACATATTTACAATAAAAATAAAAATACATAATAATAATTAAATATCTTATTTATTTATTTTTAATTGAATGATGGAACCATTTAATACAACATAATTTTTTTTTTGTTCACCTTTTAACTCATGTAACACTTCAATTCCAATATTTCTGCAAAAACAAAGGTTTTAGTGAACACTTCAGTTCTAATAAACAAACACAGAAGAAAATTATGGCCTGGGGCTCACTCAAAGAAATGAAATTCATTTTATTACGGCGGCGACCGAGGCTTTCATTCAAATACAATTTGGCTAATGTAATTGCTCGGAGGTGATTCCATTTCAGCGTAGTTCAAAATATATGCATATATATACTATGTAATTTTTTGGTTTAATTTTAATGAAAAAAGAATACCCCAACATTTTTCATCCAGGGCGCACTACTGAAATTATAGGCTAGCTAGAAGATTAAGATTCTGTCATAATTTATATACCTAGTGTTCTCATAAAATATATTTAAGTGGGTGCAAGGGACAATGTTATAAATCCAAAGAGTCAGATATTAATAAAACTTACGCAGGGAGACATACTTTTTATACAAGTTAGTAGCTCTATTGCTTTACTTATTCGAAACACCTTGCGTGAAAATAAATTATTTTTACACCTAATGAATCCGAAACATCTATTACCTAGGGAAATTTGAAAATCGAAAGGAGAAAACGGCGAAATGGAAAATTACTTTCTCCATAACTAATTTTAAACTGCGCTGCGTCTATACTTACTTGTTTTATTTTTCACCCATTTTCGTTTTCTTTTTCCTAAATCCACCATGTTTATAAAATAATAAATAAGTAACAGAATTCATGAAAATTAGAATATAATCACTCATAAATTAATTATTTACATTATAATGACAATATTAACATAACTCGTTAACATTAAAACGTTATATAATGACTATGCACATGTGTCTACAAATAGGCAAAGCTATACCTATATAAATAGGAAATCACAACAATAATTCACTGAAATCCAGGTTGTAAGTGTATTCGTATACACGTTGGGAGTGTGGATGTTAACAACAAGTTAGTCATGGGCCATGAACCCAGTTTAGTTTCAGTACCCTGAACACAGTCGGTAGAGGATATTGTGCCGCTACCATTGCATACAATAATTACATTAAGAGCTGCTATGTTAATACTGTGCTGCACTGTGCATAGCTTACATAGCGAAATTCAATCTAAAATTGTAATTATTAATGTAGGTATGTGGTCCCTTATTAATTGAACTGCATGAAAATATGAATAAGTACATAATTTTTCTTTTAATAGAGTTAGTAAAGATATTTTCTTTGTATCAATTCCCTATTATACAATATGTTAATATTTTTTCTTTACGTTCGTAGAAAGCCATAATGTCATGTAAACATAAGAAAAGGTTCACATAATTAAATAAACAAATTAACCTCTAGCAGCAAAATCCCTGTAGATTCAAAGGTAAATTATATAGAAACGAAAAGCTTGGGCTGGCTTTTATAGAATAGAGCCGGACTAACTAAATCTGTAACTCATTGATTCAGTGAAACCGTCTAGATGAATCCGATCCTCTATTATTCGCTTTCTAAATCAGTTTAAAGCAAATTTTGCTGAGCTAGCCTGAATTACGCCATAAAAAGATTTTACGGTCTGCTTCTCACCTTCAATTTGCTTTAATTCATATGGGACAGGTAAATTATGCTTTTACGAGCGTGCATATTTGACTAGGAAATGATGTGCCTTTTATAATGTAATTTTAGGCCTGACACCGTATAAAATTACATCCTTGCAACATACGTTCTAGATATACCTACCATTTTCGTCTCATCATTAATTTTCCACTTAAACAAACCTATAAAAAATGAAAGATTAAAATATCCTTTGATATGGTAGAAAGTAAAGACGAAACAAAGTACTAAAGGACCTACAGTTACTTCTACTTTGGTGGTTCAAATCACATTAACTTGTAGGCAAATGAGTGTAGGCGCCTGGAAAAATTAAAATAGCAACGGTTCGTGTCGAAGTTACGTTTGACCAAGCACTGACCAGAACAGGAGTCGTAACTAACCCAAAATATAGTTAGGAGATGATATCACGTGCGGCCGGAACATGTAAGTTCCATTTAACACCTCGAAACGGTGCGAACGGCACACTAAACTCGAATAGTAGTCACGAAATGGTATCATTAGCTGAATTACACACGTGGCCGCATAATTGAAAGGGAGACCGAGTTGCTTACGAGTGGGTCAACGTGGGAGTACAAGAGTAATGGGAATAATTTGCAAAACAATCGCCAAGGTGTACCTATCTCAGCCTTTTGACTCGAAGCCAGGGGTAAATGAAGATGTATGGAATTGAACATTGCCTTGGATAGGAGGTTTTTAGAAGTCTCTTGTATCAATTGTTAAATGTAAACAATGAATATACTAATATAGAATATACAAATATACTAGAATATAATGTCTCCAATAACAAAACTTCTTGTTGGTAGGCTGACAAACGCGAACGTTAGTTGCCACGCAAAGAGGCAAAGAGTCGGTTTACACTAGATACACATCAAAGGAAATTTGCTCACTGAAACCTCTAAATGGTCAGCCTTCAATGTTAATTTCATCCGTTTTTGTACATTCCTAGTGTTTTGTGCACGAAATACATCAGAAAGGAATGTAAAATTATGAAAGTATAAGGATTGATATGCCAAGAATTAAATAAAACCATCGGTATGCAATTTATAAATACTCATAATTATAATAAAGCACGTTGGTAGCAGTGTGAAAACTCCTACTAAATTTGTCACAATCTAATAGGCCCGTTTTGACAGCTGATATGCATCTATGTGACAAATAAAGCGAGACCAAAGAAGTCATGTCGTTACAAATGCAGGTGAAAATGAAATCGTATTTATTTTGAATATGACAGCAATATCGAGAAATCTAAATGATATAACATTATGTCCAACTTGGAACTACTAGACACTATGAGATGCCTACTACTAAATAGAAAGTGACTATTACACGAGAGTGCCTGAAGGCGATAGCAAATAGTGACCATTTGTAACTTTCTGGAAAAGCTATACCAGTGAACCGAGCCAACTTGCAGCTAGTAGCGTAAAATAAGGAGAGATAATGAACGAAATCCTTTTTACAAATATGTTGGTTTTACAAATATGTTTTTTTTAATTTCATTGATTCAATGTTTCAAAAATACAAGAAGGATAATGTTGTTTGTATTTCCACATCGAAATCTATGGATTTTCGTGACGATCGACAAAAAAACACGATGCCGATCGTACGATGCTTATAAGAGATACTAAGAGATAATGTTTGCGTGCATATTATTATGTCGATCGACAAAAATCGAGTAATAAATCCGTAGGCACTCTAAGACTTTGTAGAATAATAATGAACGAACAATTTTGTCAGCAAAACTTCTAACAATTAGTCAAGCTATAACTAAGTCTTCACGTCTTTTACAAAACGTTACATAAAGACATTTTGTAACTGTAATAGAAAATATTATAATTTTACTGTAGCTACAACAATAAAGTTTACCTACGCAATGTTAAGTTAAACATGATAACATGATGACGGTCAAAATCATCAGCGACACGGGAAATTACATTTGTAATCAGATTATTTCAGGCCACTGCTGACAAGTGAAGCGAATGGCTCACACTGTGGTTTAACATTGTGCTTTTTGGAATATCCAATTCTGTGCTTTCTATTGTCGAAATAAATTATCGTTATCAAATAACATACGCTACTGTCATTGTCTATTTATTTTGTACTAAAGTTGGGACTTTTCTTTTAACACGACTTAATAACAAATTTCTTGTAGAGGTTACGCTTGGAAATGGAATATCAACATCGATCTAAATATTTTACAAAGTAAGAATATATTTTCGTCGTTTTGAACTGGCTTCTTTCGTAACTTACAATATTAGGTAGTGGTGAGCTTCAAGTTTTGCGAACAATTTCAAAGGCTACTTTTTAAGAAGTCAGAAGTACAGTTTCATCCCCTCGTTGCAACTTCCCGAACAGTCTTGGGGCTTCTTTGACGTTTGCGTCGGATTTCTATGTTAGAATTTTACTCGTTTTTATGTTTGATATGTTACATAAAAATATAAAATTATATTTGTTGATTCTTGTAATTGTTTTAAGAAAACACCTATAAAGAGATAATAATTTACAAAATGTTTACAATCCTGCTCTTGACGCTTTACCAGGCATATAAAATTTCCTTCAAAGGAATTTACAAAGTTTTTCAATTTACACCAATTAGTAAAAACACGTGGCTTATTATCTTAAGATTAACACTAATTAAGACCCTACGGGGGCTCGGCGTAGATCTCAAAGTGAGTGCTTTCCTTTGAGAACATTGCTACTTAATTAGAGCTCATAGCGCATAATGTTAAAATTATGTTTATAAAATATTTATTTAAGAATTTAGACTGTGTACACATCTCACAGGGCGTCAATAATTATTTACTTAGAGGATTAATTTACCTTCTTGCTGTTAGGTTAGGTTAGGTTAGGTGCGTAGAAGAATTCTTCTCCATCAAAACATCTGCAAAATAATCTGAGGCTGAGACAAGACAGTCCTCTGATATTCTTTTTACTAATCCTAACAAAGGTAATTAAATAAAAAAAATATTCTGGGAACTAAAGTAACTATTATCCTACCTACTATTATTACATAACCTACTATTTTTACTTAGAATGTTATTTAAAATACTATCATTCATTCACTACAGGGTAACACGTTTAAGAGCGTATTTTCATTGGTATCTTTAAAATAACCAAATATCACTTTAAAAAGAAAAGAAATCTGTAATACAAAAATCTATGAAAAATATTTTCCTATTCAGCTCATACCTACATTAAATAAAATGGAAGCATTTATTAATTCACATTCAGCTATAAGTTAACAATATCCACTGAAGAAAAACTTCGTCCTCTTAATTAAATCCAAAAAGAAGGTTCGCATGTTCAGCTTAGGGCTAGCAACATTTTTAACAAGAATTTCTTGGATAATCTTTTTTTAGTTGCAAAATGAGGCATTATTAGGAAAGCTTACGTTTTTTTTCTTTATTGTGATTAAAATAAGGTGTGCTTTTTACTTGCCAGGCTACAGTCTTCAAAGCAAATTTTAAAATTCAAAAATCATCATCATGGCATCATAAGAATATGCAATATTAATAAAAGTCATTAATATTATTGACGAAGTAGAGAAAACTATACTTTTATTTCAACAAAATATGTATTACCAACTATGTATTACCTAATAATTTTAACCTAAGAAAGTACGTACCTACTTAAATAAAATAAGTTGGCGAAGTTTTATTGAGTTTTTTTTTTAATTAGACGTCTATCATGAACCTAATAACCTAATGTTAAAAAGCAGAAACAGGTATCTTTCACCTACTTACATTAGAACCAGAGCACTCCGATTTTAAACTTATAGGCATTATTTCAATTAATTGTAAATACATAATTAGGTATAGGTAGTTATCAAACCATCCGTCACTCACACTGAAATTGTTCATGTCAAAACATTTAAACATTTAATTTCACATTGGTGTCTCGTGTAATGAAAAGCAAACACAAGGCGCGTGTGTAAAAGCATAGAGTTTGTTACGCGTTGGTGTGAAAGTAGCCGACATCACCCGTCAGAAACAAAGCATCGTGTAGAGGAGCAGGGTTGATGTAGCGGAAACTGATAGAATGAGCCCGCCGCTCGCTACTATTTGCACGAGAATAATACCGAAACGACGCCTCTCGAGACAACGACAAAATGCGCAATTTGTTGAATCACTTGTCGTGACGATCACAGATACGATATTGAATAAGAGATGTTACACATTGTTAGCATTGTCTGTCTCTATAAGCAAGATTACGATCAGCTTCGATTACTTTTACTTTATTTCAATTTCGACTATGTCCTGATTCTTCTTCGTATTTTTAGGTAGGAGCCAAAAAATAAAGCATAAAATTTTTCAAACAGTTATTGTAGAAACATTTATACTAATCCAAAGAAACTAAGCTAGAGAGAACAGTCCGTCCGTATGTACATAAGATAAAAGAAATAATAAAATTACGTAGTAGGGGATAAAAGAGGATGAATTTCCATCGATTGAACATGTCGAAGTGGGAGTACTTCGGACGACTAATCCCATTTGGTTAGTCTATATAAAAACAACAAAACGTTTCCAATTGGTTCGTACACGATAACATTCACAATACATACGGAATACAAAAACAATTCATTTATCAAACTGTACATAAAAGAAAATGTAGTGCCTGTATTTGATAACGAAGATGAATTATTTACACTAAATTATATGTATAGGTAGTAAAAGAATGATTCATATACCTATCATTAATCTTTATTTTGAACTCAGGAAAATAAAAAATAAATATTCTGGGACATTCCTCACACACGACCATCTAATCCCAAACTAGGCAGAGCTTGTGCTATGGAAACCAGATAACTGATATATTACAAACTTATACTATTTTTTTCCCAAATTTATACTTATATAGATAATTACAATCAGACTCAAGACAAACAGACATCTTCATGCACACAAATTTCTGTTCTGAGTGGAAATCGAACCCACGACCTACAAATATATACATAGCAACATAAAACAACTGAAATTACTAAATAAAATACTGTAAGTTTAGACAAATAAAATAATTCAAATTTGGGAAACAATGAAAGTATGATAGTCACTTTGTTGTTTATCAACAAAAAGAGTTTCAAGGGATTGTAAATCTAATAGAACTCCATGGTGGCCCTTGACAAAAGAGTAGATAGCCCATATTTTGTTATGAGAAAATTTAACCTGTAATAATCAAGCAAGAGTATACTTATCAACCATTCCTGTTTATCGTTAAAAGGTTATGGATATAATAATGTTTGAAAGCATAATAAGGTTTCTGTCGCAGTGCACGTTGCATGCACCTTCGACATGATGAGACGCCATCTCACCGCCCGCCGTCTGCACCGGAAACTCACACTAAAGAGCTTCAAACCTCATTGAATCGTATGCGCAATTTGTCGATTGAACCTTTCCACGGTTGGTCTTTTGTGAAAATGCTCACGACGGTCCCGGGTCCACCCAGACCGAGATAATGATGGTAATGAAATATAATGATATCTATTGAGTGTACCTATCTTGCTTATAAAGATATTTTTTCTCTGAACTGAGAGTTACTATTTTGCCTAAAACGTTTATGTAATTTGGTGTGCGGGGTATATAAATACCTTTACTTATACTACTACAAAACTTTAATGGAATCTCACTGTGATAAGTTATGTGTAGATATTGATAAGCTCTTATATACTAAATTCTAAACTCCAGGCTCTGATGATCTACTCATAATCACGATTACAAACAACGCTTCGCTCTGTTTTCGGGCGATGTAATATCTGCCTATAAAATAAAAGGGTGCAGTGAATTTGAATTCTGCGAAAATAAATTTATCGCTAGGAATTCTGCTGGTATTATGTCGATACAAATTACGCAATATTTAAAACAAACCCACCAAGTTACAAATGAATATTTTGCCCGGTAGCAAAACAACGTTAAATAAACGCATGTTACCACATAAATTACATTGGGAAAATAAATGGTTTTACACATCAAAAATGTCCTGGCGCACGTTACGTGGAAGCAGATTTTTTTTCGTTTCGTTGTTTGAGCGTAACGATCCGTACATTGGTGCATTTTCAATCAGATTTATATCGGAGCGGATTAAAATTTTAACGAGTTGTCGTCACACAGGCTTTACTCGTCTTTGTGAGGACTGCCTTTGTTAAAAAATCCACGTGTGAGTGTATAACATAAAGGAATCGTGAAAATAACGATTTATTTCGGGGAAATCGAGTTTTGTACAAAACATAATTTTCCCGGTAGTGCTGCCAATAAACTATAAGTATATGAACGAGTGAATATTTGATATTGTCAGATTTAGATTCCTGGTAATCGATTATTAAAATCACAACTCACGCATAAAATATTACATGTGTGGAAAATCCGTCGTAAGAAATTAATCATACGAAATATGGTAGCGTAAACGAAACATTGAGGGTCACATTATACTTAGTACTTACCTCGTAATAGGTACAGCAATGTATCAGTATTTGCTTAACAAATTGCATCAGTTAAATGCTAACTACAATCACTCATATTAGCCATTAAGGCAAAAACAACCAAAAATAAACGTTATGAATTTTTAATCAACTTTTTTATGATTTCAGGAAAAGCTCAAAGGTATATTAGTCTGGCTTTGACCTTTTTAGGGTTACGTAGCCAAATGGCAAAAAACGGAACCCTTATAGATTCGTCATGTCTGTCCGTCTGTCTGTCTGTCCGTCCGTATGTCTCAGCCACTTTTTTCCGAAACTATAAGAACTATACTGTTGAAACTTGGTAAGTAGATGTATTCTGTGAACCGCATTAAGATTTTCACACAAAAATAGAAAAAAAAACAATAAATTTTGGGGGTTCCCCATACTTAGGACTGAAACTCAATTTTTTTTTTTTCATCAAACCCATAAGTGCGGGGTTTCTATGGATAGGTGTTTAAAAATGATATTGAGGTTTCTAATATCATTTTTTTTTAAACTGAATAGTTTGCGCGAGAGACACTTCCAAAGTGGTAAAATGTGTGTCCCCCCCTGTAACTTCTAAAATAAGAGAATGATAAAACTAAAAAAAATATATGACATACATTACCATGCAAACTTCCACCGAAAATTGGTTTGAACGAGATCTAGTAAGCACTTTCTTTTTAATACGTCATAAATCGTAAACCGCAATTTACCTTTCATTCAATCAACTCAAATATAAAAAAGAATTGGCAAAACAAGGCAGCACAAATAAAGGAAAAATTCTAAAAAATAAAAAAATTCAAAATGTAAGGATGTCCCCATACATACATAGTTACGCCAATTAATAAAGACCTCTGAGTTGTATGGGCGCTCATACAATTTAGAGGTCTAGCTTAATTGGCACCTACCTAAAATAAGGTAAATAAATAAAATTGTGCATTTCCCGTGATGGACGAACGATGGACGAAGTTTGTACGGAACCCTCGGTGCGCGAGTCCGACTCGCACTTGGCCGGTTTTTTTATTTGAGATTTAATCTAGAGAGCGAATAATATTCTACTGGGAAAATTAAACGAATTAACTACACAAGTGCGTCCGCCGTAACGTTAGTAAAAATTACGTCACAAAAAGTAATTAAGTAAGTACCTATACGAAGATATAACATTTACATGTTAGTTATACAGAACTCTTTTGACGGGTGTCGTGCACAGTGGTTTAATTATCGACTTTGTGACAGACTGATGTGACGGTACCTACCCGTCGTTACATTGTTTGCGGCTTAGCTTTTTCAGCTTAAAATCCAAATATTTTAACCTTTGAACTTCAATTTTATATCGTTTATGGAATTTATATGGCTATTTATGATTTATTCCATAAAAGATAGAAAAGATTTCATTTAAAAAAAAAAAGGTGTTGAATGAAGATTTCATTATCATTTCTTAAAATTAAATAAGTACTACTTGACCCTATCGATCGCTATCTTAATAATACACAAAATATGTTTTTATGACATGAAGTCTACTTTGATAATGTCCAATAGATAATTTTAAAGTTAAGACAAGTGTCGTCACATTTACTTTTATGGACATTTAATTAATGTTCGGAAAAATATACTTTCCTTAAAACCACGACACTCATTGAACAGTGGAAATATGCACAAACTTGCCAGTAACTCGGCTCACCAAAGTAAGGCACTCATTAAAGGGACAATGTAATACGCTTATATTTTTTTATGAATACTTATGAACTGTCCGTCAAAAGGACCGTATTTAAGTACACTATATAGGACCGTTTGCTAAGTTGTACCACATTCAAAATCCGGATTTGATTGTGTAATTGACAGCACCAAACAATAAGCAGCTAACTGCATTAGACATCTGCCATTTTGATTTCATGAAAAAACTGTAGATACATCTAGTTATTGTTTTAAAAAAACTAATTTTATTTTTTTAACGTAATTTTCAGTGATTAAGAGCGTAGAAGCAAAAGGGAAGCTTTCAGTGTTCACATTTTTTAACACAAACAAAATAAAAATGTAATAATACCTATTATACTTAATTACCTACCACGTAAAATATATCAAAACCCACGCATTATCCATTGTCGATGACCCTATCATAACTTAGATAGGGTAAAAACATTACTTTTTCACTCATAACATTTTCTGGGTAGGCCCTACAGTCTATTATTTTTTACACATGTGTAACGTAGTTTTCTTGTTATATTTTTTCTTTCACAATAAGTGCGTCACCTAAGTACGAGCAACGAAGTAGCACTAGGGTAGTAGGTAATAATCCGCATCTCGAACCAAGCAATCCATCTTACGATGAGAATTATGACGAAATGAAAGAGAAATAACTAGCCAAGGTCACGGCTGCGCACATCGCATACTGGCAGGAAAAAGAGGTTCACACGCTAATCCGTTATTTATGAGCACGTAAACGTTCTGATGGGAGATTATATTCCTTAAATAATTCTGCCTCCTTCCTTGTTCTTATAATTTTGCTATATACGTATTTTATATTCTTTACATTTATACTTTGTATTCTTTCAATTGACAAAATTAAATACATCCTCGAAAAAGAAGCTGAAATCTTCAGTATAGTTACACCTACACATCACAAAATAAGTAGTTTATAGCATCCATTAAATCTTGTCTGGGAATTAAACTCTAGACCTCGAATCTAGCTTTGCAAGATATAAATCAGAATAAAATCATTAAAATACCAAAAACACATCCAGATGGATCATGATTTGTTCCAAACTAAAACAAATCGAAGAACTCGGACAAATACTGCCTCCTTAGACCACTACAACTCTGATATTTGGAAATTATGGAAGGTTGCTAATATTATGACGTATTAAATTTAAAACTGGGGGTACACCAGGTAAACTTACTTTTTTATCCATTTATCCTTGACTACCGATTGATTGTCATAATTTTTTAAAGTTTATCCCAATGACAAAGCCTGCCCATTTTATCATGTGACAAAGAGTTAGCCGCCTTCAAGACTAGCAGCTCCTTTTATCGCTACTCGAGAGTGGTTGTCACCACCACAAAGTGTAAGGTATTGTTGAAAACTGATCAGTCGCCACTATAACTCTAACTGATTATACATATAATCGGTCACCGCAACTCAACCACCGTTTGCACCGTATGTCAATAAATAAAAAATAAAAAAAATATTCTAAATAATCCTACTATCACGCGTAAAAAGCTGAATGGATTGGATGAAACTTGGCACATAGATAGATCTACCCTGGAATAACATATAAGGTACTTTTTATCTCGGGAAAACATAAGATCCCTCAGGAACGCGGGACAGTAGTCAGTACTATAAGTAACTAATATTTAGATTGCAAGGCACAATGCAACATGTCTAAGTCATCCCAAATCTTTCAAAACCAACCTACATTAACAAACATTCTCTACATATTTTTTTTTATACCACTAAGGCGGCAAACAAGCATACGGCCCGTCTGATGGCATAATATACCTATATTAAGCGTTTCATCTATCATAGATATTTATCCATATTGGAGATATTTCAGCGATATTTTCAATAAATATTTAGTAGCTAATACCTACTAAAACTTTACTAGAGTTACTAACAGGGCCTGTAGCGACGGCTTTTTCGGAAATTGCGGCCTCCTAGCTATGCCTCGTGATGATATATACGGGTTATTGTTGTTCCCAACGGTGACCATTTGTTATTCCAATGCTACTGCTATTTAATGCGCCCTAGATAAATATTGTGAACCCTTTTTATGTCCACGGATACGGGTAGTGGTCTAATTTTTCAAGAAATCTTTGTTATAATATTGTCCTGCGGTCGCCACCCGCCGTCGCGTACGATTGATGCGAACGTAAGAAGCTCGGTTAACAAAATGAATTTATATTACTCTCGAATTAAATGATTAATAAAATAATATTATTTGAGTACGCAATGAAAGTAAATAACAAAAAGAAACCATTTTTTAATAATTTGACGTAAATTATAACAAACTATTTTGTAAACTTAATCATATTTATTCCATTTAGATACTTTTGTGACTTCAATGTTTTTACCAAATAGTTTTAGGAATCTAATAAAGAACTATCAACAATATAATATGAAATAGGTATTTTACCATAATATTTAAGTTTGACGAAAATGTAATATTGTTATTTTATCAACCTTTTAGAAACATTTCGCCAACTATAATCAAATTTATAAAAAGATACGGACTAATTCAATACAAAGATAAAATTCTTAGCTATAATCCCTGACTACGCGACTGAGCTTAGGAAATTAAAATATTATTAATATATATATTTTTGTAATTATCTTGGATTGATGAGCACATCATGAATTACGAATTGTTGATTTTCCAGTTAGAGCATATTTATTAAGTAGTCAATAATCGCAGAAATATAAAAAGGATTTAAAAAATTGCTTAACCTTTTCTCAATTTCATTTTGATGTCAAAATTTTCTTCTATAGCATGCAAAACTTGGTTTGAGAACATTGACCCTCAAAAATAATACTAATAAAAACGTAGAGTGGTGAATACCTATCTAAATAATTTTACAAAGTAACTCTCGCTGTGTTCTTCAACTTTCCAAACAACATACATATTCAAATTTTGTACAACAAAGTTGGCTAATATACTTGTTTACTTTATATCTATTCTAAACTAAATGTTGGCTCGGGTACAGATCGTGAACGTCAAAATATTATCATCAAACAATTTAAATCATTAAGGTTAGATTAAGCTTCAAACATTATGCTCGTATAGAAACGTAATTAACAAAACGATATTAAGTAGAAATTAATACAACTTCTCTTTAGAACTACAAAGCTCGTCAGAAGCCGAGGTCGGTTGAAACTTGGCTTAACGTGCCTTTACCACGATACACCTGCACACTTTACACCCTAATTTTGTCATAACACCTCTTATGCAAATATAAATAAGGGATCTATTCCTCTGCATCTTGTAGTTTCGCTCAGCAGCGGTAATGTGGTATACGTGAACAAGTGGAGCTAACTGTCATTGTCATGCCTAGCCTTTGTACTGGAAATAGGGCTAACTTAATTCACGCTCATGTCGACGCGCAATTGACTTAGTGAACCCAATTTCTATTTATACACTATTTATAATACAATATTTCTTTACAAGATAATGGTTTAGAAATCTTGATCATTTAAGTTAGTATAATGAATCGTATAGAATAATAAATCTATGAATTTGTAAAAATGTTAAATTTTAAAGAGTTACTGTTTACGAATTCATTGTCATCAACCATTTACATGAATTAATGTTCACTATTTCGAGTCTTGTCGGTTAAATAAAGCGTAAAAAGCGTAAAAGCTTAATCTTACGTTGTGCCTATAGTTTATAGTAAGTAATATGATATTCATTTCCCAAAATGGTGAACAATCATGTGAAGGAAGTAAGCCCTTAAATTATGAAAAGTATGTAGAGTTAAGGAAAATACAATGTTATTATACCCCGTTTGACCCAAAATGAGTAAATCAACGTTTTTTGCTACGAAAATGTATGGGATTAACGAAATAAAACGAGTTGTTATTTAGCCAGCTTTTATTATTTCCACGTGTCTTTTTTCTCTCAATATTATTATGATGATATTATACGATACACGCGAAGCCTAGAAGGAGGAACGGTAGGGGTGTATAAGGCTAATGCCTTACTTCTTAGACGTAATGTATACGAATATAATATTATATTAAGTACCTACCTGTAACATAAATTGTATTAAAATTAAAAAAAATCTATTCCAGACTTTATAACACATTGTATATTATACACAGAGTGCATAATACATTAAAAGTTAGAAAAACCCAGCCACCAAAACCAGCGGACCATCGAGCGAACAAATAAGAAAAGCAATATTTATAAAAGACCGCGCGCGGGTAATTATAATGGTCTAGTGAGGGACCGCCCACTCCCTTTATACGGGTAATTGGGTAGTTGTAGCAAATGATTAATTATTATGCAGAAGCACGTGCAGTAGAGCACGCAATACCATATGCTGGCTATTTACTACGGCATAAATAAGTAGCTTAGCCAGGACAAATTTAATGACTGTTGTTAAAACCATGGCTAAAACTAGTACCAAATTATCGAACAATTACGTTAGGTATTGTTGTGGTTATTATGATAAGTTTGACGTTTATCATTTATCAAAGTTATTTCAGAAAGTCTTAAATTTTGACAAGAAGGCAAACGTTGGTCCGCCTGATGGTCACCGATGCCTTTAGATATTAGTAATACCACTGCAATGGCACCAAATTCATTTTTTTAAATAAGAGGTCTAGGGCAAGAAACTTTGAGACACTGGACTTTAGAACCTACTGACTCTTAAGTCCAGTTGCTGGAACACACTGGTAATTCATGATGATTATGTTATGCAAAATAGGCTTACGATTTGCCATCGATTGAACCTAGATGGAGCTATAACAACGTTGAGGAAGTTGCATGCCTGTCCAATCCTACAAATCCTATAATGTTTGGTTCGAATTCAAGACTATCGACTCAACATTTAACGTCGCTGCCACTGAGCTATCATTTCCTAAAAATATTCAATCCAATATACTTAATAAGACTGTGTAACTAATATAAAGTTGACTCAATTTCTGTAAGAAAAATTAAATGATACTGGTGAATAACTCCACAACATTTTTTTTAGAAAATTACTCATTCAGGGTCCCAAAAACTTAATAAAATCCCTCTTAGCCAACGCTAAACATCTTTAGTTGTATGTAATTACTGTCTACGTGCCATAATGGGACGGAAACTTAATTATCGATAGGCAAGTTACATCCGAGACATTACAGGCTTAAAGCTGTTTAACTACTTACCCAAACCACAGGGACCTAGTACGTCAGTCAGTGGCCGTATTTGTCGAGCTTTGGGTAGACTAACCTAACTTAATCTGAGATCTACTACTGCTAAATAGGATGTATAGATTGCTATCTTTATATAATACTACAATACTATGCAAGTGTGGTAAGTTTTATGTGTACATAATACAAGTCAAATAGTAGAATCTCACATTTTCTCCTACTAATGTAGTAGGTATCTACTATCTAACCTATCGTGATATATCTAAAACTGATTATTGTGCGCATTGTTGTTTTTTTTTTTTTTGATGAACCAGTTACTATAATATTTTTTTAGATACATCCAGTATTAATGAAGATACCTGTACCAAATGAGCTTCAGATTTTTGAGCTTCACAAGCAACATTTTCCGACTAACGAGTAGAATTGTTAGAACTTACAACGGTTCAGCGATAACAACAATAAGCAAACGGTACTGAACCCAAACAGAGGGTTTTACTCCTTATCTAAAATGAGTTGCCTCTGGACACATCCCCATGACTGTGGGTTCTAAATAAACATACATTTTTCCAAGTACTTTTCTTTGCGGAATCAGAAGGACTTTTAGGAACACAAGTTCACGTACAATATTTTTATAAAGATTCTCCTGACCCCAATAGTATGTTTATAATGGAATTTATTATTACAATTTCCTTTTGAAGACTGTACGTCATCCAAAAAGACCGGTCCTCGAGCTGTGAAAGCTAAAAATACAAATAATAATTAAAGAAAAAATAAAGGTAGGTATATATATTAGAGGAACCTTCATGATACATTAATAAATTATTATTATCAGCCTATAGTCACAGATCACCGCAAATTTAAAATAAATTAAATTTTTATCACATCACAAATGTTTTTTATTATTTTCAGCATATCTAATCTGAATCCTGAAATGAAATATTAATTGAACGAAGGTCATGATGTTAAAAATTTAATTCTATACACGGTGGATACTTTGAGATGACGCTAGTCCTGCAACACGTTGGATAAAAAGACTGTTGCACATAATTCTTTGTCAGGCGCTAAAATGTAGCGCTATAAATTAACTGTATTTATTGGTCTTTGTGGGCAATTACTCCTGTGATCTAAAGAAAATTTTCATAATTAATTCCATGTTTTTTTTATAATGTCTACCTGCAAGGTAATATTGACGAGTATTTGCACCCCTGCAAGTAATGCCAACGACTTCAAAATCACGTCATATATACAAAATGTTTTTTTTTGTTGTTGTTTCTTTTAGTAATTTCATAGCAAAATTAGTTACAGAGCAAAAAATTTTTTTTTTAAATTATTATTGTAAGACCCAAGGCAAAACTCTCCGAGTGCCAGGCGAACTCGTGCACGAAGGGTTTAGCACATACTTATAGGCCATGAACTTACTGTAACATTTCCATCTTAAATATCCAATCTATACGTGTAGGTACCTACCTACTTACGGTATACTTATGAAAAGAGACCGGTCCCATATCCTTTCACATAGATCCATCAATCTTTGGGATTGAATAAGTTAAGTGCCCTGAGTAGCCTTCAAAGAAAGACTACAATAAGCTATTGAAAATCACTATACTGATAAAAATATAAGCTTAAAATAATCCTTTATTGTTTCCGCATTAGTCAGCCTTTCTACAAAATAATAATTAGCTGTAGGTAGCTTTTAGAAAATTTAAACAGTGAACTCATTCAAACATCATTAAAAGCTAACTAATTAATTCGCGTCCTGAGAGGCTTAAGTAAGGAAAAAACTGAACCTTTAAAAGGGTATTATCTCACGAATCCCGAAGTCTTAAAACTTTTTGCTTTGAACAACGATCAAGAGTTAATGAATGGAAAAAACCCTCTGAAATTATGCATGATTCCTTTAATGTTTCGCTAGGTGTATCATTTCAAAATCACATCAAATATTATACACGTCGGGTTGGACACCATGAATAATGGATCGGAACCCGTGCCCCAGCTTAGTGTCAATGAGATCACGCGCAGCCGCTTCCATATTGGATTATTGCGAATAAATGACAAAAATGGTTTTCGATCTTGAATCTGCGCGCCAGCATTTGCGGGATTTGGAAAATACAATTTGTGTCACGCTATGTCGCGAGCGATTTCTATGAAATGAGCGTGATATTCTCTCCAAATGAGATTCTTTTAAGTTTATTTCGCTCTTGAGATTAATTTAAAAATATGATTTTTGAAGCAAAACTTCTTTGGACGCGAGTACAATCTCAAGGTCGAAATTTTAGTGTAACATGTTTTATGTAACGTTAAACTTTTTGTTTTTTTTAGTTATTTTTGTGTACTGAGTGGCACGCGCTTTTTTTATTTATCTTGGAATAACAGATGCTTCTAACAGTTCTAACCCCTTATGCATTTTTTTTTTACCTACCTACTTGCATCCTACCAGCTCCTGAATCTTGTCTAAATCTAGGTAATTTTCTTGTCAAATTGTAATTGCTGTTCTGAACAAAACTTAGCAATAAAAAACTGTCATGTAGACTTACTTTGTCTCTACAGCAACTGTTACGGAAGTCTATCTAAATTCATTAGCTTCCCCATTTCAAAGTATGGTATATATACTTTAAAAATACATTGGTAAAGGTAATTATGGTAAAAAGATTCGGTCGAATGGCCCGCAGCAACACAGGTAAACATTGCTTCGTGTTTTTACTCCCCTGTAATTGAATAACGACCCCCGCCGGTTCAACGGATGCTCACAAATATAATTCTATTATGATCCTCTTTTTCTTTCGTTCCCGTCTCACTGTGCAATACTTTAAAAACAATATTACCTTTTCCAATGTTTATAAATTAAAATTGTATTACTTACGTAAGTAATTGTTATCTTGCTACCGGAAACTTGTTAAAGATAATAAGTTAGATGTTCAAGTATTGTTCGCTGTAGGTTTAGGTTTCTCATTAATTCGATATTGTAGTATCTAGTAAGTTTCACTATAGAAGCATTGACTGTTTTGTTGGATAATTCTAGATATTTCATAGGTACTTATTGTAATTAGCATGATTAATATTTGTGGATTGTGATTTCTTGCATAACAGATTTTTTTTTTTTTTAAACTTAGGTACTTACATACTTATTTGACTCTTTTTTAGGCAGTCGTGTAAAAATAATTAAAACACAATAAGGCAAAGTGTAAAGTAACAACAGTGCTAAAAGAATGAATAAAATTATTCCATTTAAAGAAGATTAAATAATTTCTCATCACATTACAAGTGTAAGGCTCTTTTGATATATAATTTTAATTATGAAAGTCGAAGCGTGGCTTTCGCCTGCTGAAATAAAATTGCGACCAATTAAGGAAAACAAGGTGGCCGTGCCTTCAGATTAATAACCTTAATTATATTAACGGTTAAGAAGCGAGAGAGGATCATTAAAAGCGTTGAGAACTACCGACTGTAAACCAGAGGCGTTCTGCACTGTGAAGACAATTTCTAATGCTGCTATGTGACCTCAACGTTTTACAAAGATGAGATCCACTGGTATCTATAACTTAGTAGAATATAATATTGATACTAGGAAAACAAATTTCAATAATGAATACATACAATGACTAAAAGGCAACACGTACCTTAAAAAATAAAAAAATAACGAGTAGAGGCATCTATGAGGCATATACGAGAAAGAAAGAAAAATTAATGAAAAATATACAAAAGGATAAAAAACAGACAAGACAAGGCAACTAAACAAAGTAGCTCCGCAGCAGAAATACTTATCGTAAACGTAAAAGCGTAACGCAATCATAAAATACCGATCTGAGTAAAATGTATTGGAAGTCGAAAAAAATTATGGCATCACAATTATTAACCTAGGGCTTGATGCCGTAAAAATAAATGATCGTTTTTATGGCGTCGGCGTGGGTCCCATTTTATGATGTGGGAATTTCAGTAGCCCCATAGTATAATAATACGCTTATCTCTACCGCTCGCCCGCCCCCGCCTGCCCAGACGAAACTGCGATGTCTACGGGGGCAGACATCACAGTGCAATAAATCGAATATTTGCGTCTGATGTAGATACCAGATTTTGTTTGTTAGTTTTTAGGTAATTAAAAGGTTTTCTTTATATGAACACAGATTATATTATGTAAAATCGAACATCTCGAAGTAACGATAGCAACGGTAATTCTACATGTAAATGGACATGAAACTTAAATGATCCACACATAATCGTAAATTTCTGTATTACTAGAAAAAAATATAACTTTATAAGACTTATTAGAAAATGATATCCGTAATCTCCGTAGATTACTTATTTAATTATACGGATGAGAGTGATCCGGCTAGTGTTATAAAGAATCTGAAAAGAGACCATAACTTGAAAAGGTATCGCAAATACATAAATTAAATATCAAATAATAAAGAACACTAGAAAAAATAGAAAAACAATAAATAACATCATAAATTTCAATTCTCAATATATCTAAGTAAGTAAATTATAAGTAAGAAACCTCCGCTAATTGTTCCCCTGGTGGCAGAGTATCATAAAATTTGCTTTAAAAAATCGTCAGTAATATCTTACATAGGGAACGCACTTTACGAGGTATTTCCTGTGTTACATGTTAGGCGGCAACAAATTGCATTCCTCTCCTCATGGCTAGATATTTTGCCTTGCCATACAAAGGAAATATGACACGCGTAATAAATTGTCTATCCATAGTGCCCGCGTACCGGTTGTGGACATGAAAACATTAAAATGACAAATTGTTCGTAGCTGTGATTCCATTTTTCACAGCGAAGGAGCCTCCTTCGCTGTGAAAAATACGTACCTCCTTTAAGGAGGTACATATGCCTTTTTATATTAGATGAAGGTGTATTAATTCGCTTCATTTAATTTACGTCCGTATTGGAAACCTTAATATTTTGGGCATTTTGTGATTTGCTTGACTACTACTGTACTACATTTTTTTAATGATTCATATATACCTCAAAATATTTTCATGAAACTCTTACCCTATTTATTTATTTGTGTATATTTCTGTCCGGTTGTTTGTTTGTCTGTTCGGTATAAATTTTGCAATCGATTTTAACCTTTACTTCCTGATGAACTAGAAACATTAAACTTTAAACATAGCTTAGACTGGATGACAATATGGTACGAATATATCCTATTTTTCACACTATCTATGTACCTACTAGATATTAACCGACCCATAGACTAAAAGAGCTAATTAAAAACAATATTAATTAATTAATATTAAAGATCAAAGCATATTAACTTTACATTAAAAAAAAAACAAAGAAGAAAACTGAAAAGAATGTAAATTCCAAAGTTACAAAGCATCTCACATTACCTAGAAGAGTTGTACAGGCTGCGACAAACTCGTTAGCACTCGGCTTCGTTGGAGCTAAACTACTGCTAGATAATGTTTGAAAAACCTTAAACACCGTGCACACGTATTACATTGCCAGTAGACACGGTATTAGTGCGCCCCGGGACATTGCCTGAGCCGGCTGACGACAGCGCTTACACAGTCCTGAAATATAAGTAAAATTGAAATATATTTGAATTCAGAAAAACATACATAACTTTTTCTCGAACACTAGAAATAAGCATAAATTGTTCCAGAAACTCGGCTCAACACAGTGAGGCACTCTTTCAAGGGAAAATGTATAGGTACAAGTTTCTATAACAAAATACCCAAAGAAATTGAAAATGGTAGTTAAAAGAAGTACTATAATATTTCTAGATCTGTGGAAACTAGAACGCATTTAAATGAATTGTTCACTCTACAGGCTATTGTTAATTAAATAATATCTGTAAATTGTTATTATATCAATTCAAAAGAAATATCCTCAAAAAATGCCTTTGAGCTATAGTTATTAGGTACCTCCAAGTGTATTACGTACGAACCGGTGGTTTTTTTTTTTTTTTTTTTTACTTTGTATAGGCTTGTGTTTGACCACAATCTCACTATGGTAGGTGATGATGTGGCCGAAGGTGGTAAGCACACAAAGCCTAGCAGGATCTGGCTCTCAAGTGCAGCTGCCGGAACACACCAATAGGTGTTTGGCGACAGATTTTCAACTTGAGGGTGGTAGCCAGCCAGGCGGGTACTACAAAGTACCCTTCCACCGTGCTATGGTTTCCTCACGATGTTTTCCTTCACCGAAAGCTCAAGCTCATTGTAGGATTCGAACCCACGACCTTCGCCGCGGCGTCCGACGTCACTACCACTGAGCTATCATCGCCTTAAAACGGTAGGACGGTCAGTTGTAACGTTCATAATTCAACTAAATGAATGAGTGTTGAGTTTGAATACCATTATAATACACCATTTAATGATCAAAGCCAAAGCCATTTATTCAGTTTAGGACCTAGAAGGGCACTTATGAACGTCGTTGATGCTACTGAAGTTACTAGTTGATATAACGAATATCCCATTTGACAATAGAAATAAAATTTTAAAAATTCTAGATTATCTATAAATAAATATGCTTCTCCTTCATTCCATGTAAGTACGTAGCTATCATTAATTGCAAAAACACAATGCAATGCGATCTAAATATTATCTGATATTGTAGGTTTACGTGTACAAAAAGCAATCCAGGATCATAACAATAAACATGCTGAGAAAATACTTTATTGCATGGAAATGTTCACAACGGTGACATTACCTCTTACATGAAATCGCTTAAATTCAAATCGTCGTGTAGGTCCCAGCGCGGTCGCGTAGGATTGAATCGCTTAAGCGACAATGTCGTTTCGGTTGGCCTCAAATTACTCCAATGGGTTTTCGATATACCGCCCATTTTGAAGGCGAGCCCTTTTAACTTAGGTGAAAGCTCCCGACACAAATTGCAACCACTACCCGTAATGGTTACACGTAGTATCTATTAGACCACGGCCTCATAGACACTCCAGATTCGAGTATCTATTCAGAAATGAGAAAGGCACTCCCGTTAAATAAACTGGGTATCCTTTAGGATGGTGTATTAAGAAATTTCAGTCGGTTTAGTCAACCCCGTAATAAAACGTCGAACATAACAAGGGAAAGTTTTATTTAACTTTTAAAACGCGGAATAAATGAAGAACGATTTCTTGTTGTCTTTCAGTCCTTTGTAAGCTCCGATGGTACGAAAAACTAATATTTTTGCCGAAAAGTTTTTATTACGTTTGTTATTATAACCGTGGAATGGACTCCAGCGATGAATTTTTGGAGATCCGCCTCATGATTCCACTCAGAACACTTTCCGAGTGGAGTTGCCATAGAGAATACTTATGGATGCTATAACTTTATTCTTCAGCTTAAGCTTTTCCTTTCTCTTCTGGAGGTTTGCATTTATTAATTTTTGTTTATATCTTGTTGCACAATTTTTTCAACTAAAAATTTTATGAGATAAGTTCGCACAATGACTTTGTAATACCTACAACTACAAAGTAAATTCATATAATATAATAAAGTATGTAGCTGTAGTTAATTATTTGCAACGGCTCCAACGTTCCTTTTCACGGGTTCGCAAAAATTTTAACGGAAGGTTATTAACCCAATTATCAACTTTTTAATTAATTGTCTTGAT
Source organism: Tetheella fluctuosa (assembly GCA_951216915.1). NCBI lineage: Eukaryota > Metazoa > Arthropoda > Insecta > Lepidoptera > Drepanidae > Tetheella > Tetheella fluctuosa. The sequence continues at coordinate 6,610,207 of OX578227.1, read as the reverse complement.
GATTTTTTATAACTCACAATTCACAAATTTAATAAATAAAGTATGTTCGTTTTTTTTTTATTTTGGAGCATCCCTTCACGGCTAACGGTAAGAAACGGTATCTTGATAAACTAATATTTGTCAACATAACGCTTATTTATACGTAAAAGCTATTATTATAAATCATCTCAAATGTGCCTCTCAACTTTAGGGCCACGAATGATTGGCTCAATAAATTGTGCCACAAACATGCGCAAAACATCAACAATTTCAGATACGGACTTGACAGGAGGCAAATTAATGAACACCGGTCAGAGTGGATTTATTAGGGTTCCCTTGGGAGCTGCTCTCATCGATTAGAGTACTAGAGTAATTCCTAGCTTTAGATCAAAATGCTCTTTGAACCGTTAATAAATAGATACGTTACACAAAACCAATTTGTTTACTGTCTAAAAAAATACTGTTTGGAGGAAAACATTATTATAAGAATCAATATAGACTTAAAGTCAAATGGAATAGTAAAAATATTAATGTTATCTAGTAGTGGAGAAGTAATTAGTACGGCAATGAGTTAATTAATCGAATAATAAGTTTTCCAGAGAGGGAGAGATCAAATCATAAATAAAAACCACCCTTAAAGGTAGCTGAGCTAGTTATTATAGCCCACTCTGCTCATAAATCATAGGGTCACTTTTGTGTAAGTGATAACCAACCTTAAGGTAGGTCAATAAGGAAAAATACTATTGGAGGTGTTTGTTATGCGAGAGATATGAAAAAAATGAGTCTCATACTTGGATATAAAAGAAGTAAAGGCTTATTCAGGTACAAACTGTTTTCACAGCCACAGCGGTCGCACTAAATAGGACTTAGGTTTCTATGTGACAGAGGATTTTTTTTCTCAGCAGTGGATACTGATGTTATACTCAGAGATGGGTAGGTACTCCTGAAAAGTAACCGGCTATGAAATGTCTACCTACTACTATTAATTCATTTGTTGGCTATATTTAATTAAAAGCTATTAAATCGCTTTGGCAAACTAAACAAACGTTCAAGACATGCTAACAATAGATAACGGCTCAAAAATAACGCTGGCCAGATGATTAAAGAGTTACAATATTTTGCTTTCAACTGTACACGAACGATCGTTCACGTAACAACAATGCAAGCAAATGTACTTAGATAATTATTATTTATTGAACTAACTAGGTTACAAATGCTTTACCGACTTAATAGAATTGTGAATGGTACTGTTCAAATGGCACGAAGGCACCTCAATTACCTAACCTCTCGCTCTGCTCTCCTACTAAAAGCATCTATTTAGTATTCAAACTTAGTGCCGAACCTTGCCATTCAAAGTGAGATATACAGACCCGTGAAAAGGCTGCAAGTTGTAAAGCGGCATACTAAACTTGAATGTGACGAAAACCTTGTTACATTATGCTGTTATAAGTGAAATGAGAGACTAGTCAAATGATGTTACGTATTAAGTGTTCCTTTCGACGATGTTGAACATTGCGGTGATACCTAAAAGTGTTCAACTTCTGAATATGATTAGATGATACGTTTGGTATGTAAAACATTGGGCGCTCAACGGCCAAAAACATTAATAAATCTTCGGTAAAATAAATTGTATTCGAGTATCATATACCTTCACGTGCCAAAACATTTCAATCAGTGAACTTGTTGAAGCAGAAATACGATATCCAATCAACTATCAATAGATAGTTCAATTAATCTCTTGATTATATAGTCAATGGCATATTCCAATAATTTCGAACATTCGTACCGGTATTACATGTCTTACTGCAAAATATGTTGAATATTCCACCAAAATTGAAGACGACGTCAATACCAATATTTATAATAATTGGTACGAATATAGGCGCTGTGAATTCTCGACAAAGCCCCCGGCATCGAGCGCTTACTCTACGATCCATTTATGCCGCCTCCCGAGCTCAAATCACGTCCGCTAAGGGATTTTCCTCCCTATACTTACCGTTGTTTATTACACTAACACATCTATACTCATATTATAATGTCTAATATATCCAATCACATGGCTTACCGACTTTCATATTTCGTTTAACGTAGGCAATAATATGATCATTTTATAATACTTTTTTTTTCTAAAAATAGACTTTATTTATTTGTTATAGTAAAACGGAGATATAATGCGAATACTAATACATTTTAATTTTTCCTTTTGGGTCGAATGCCTTGGTCAAATGATGAAATTAACCAAGCAAAGTGTAGATTTTTTATGCGAAGGACCTAAGATTTATATATTGTGAGCTAAATGTGTTGGCGTTTATAAATTAGCTTAATTAATTAGTTAACACATAATTAATCTTTATTGGTAAAAAAGACGAGCTACACATATTTTTAGAACCCTGAAAATTCAAATTGTATTTGTTGTTATTAAACACTAAACTGCGATATATTGAAGTTGCAAAAGTTATCCGAGGGCAAAAGAGTACTGATGAAGTTTTCCCCATAACTTTTTGTGGTCATTGAATTTGTTGGCCGTCCACTCGCCACCGCTACACAGAAAACGGAAGTTTGATGAAAACTTATACCTCGTTGGAATACTCAACCTCCCCTTTGTGTGACTTATAAGTTGTGGAAACTCTTGAATGTTTGCGTAACCAACTTCCAAAATGCATTTTATTTCTTTATTGAGGAAACGTATCACAATGATTGCGTCCAAATATTTTATATTTTATTTCATCAAATAAAAAAGGGACTAAGATAATTAGTTTAAGCAACATATCGACATTACAAGGCTCTGAGCCTTTAACATTCCGACTGGATATCAAGCCCGTGCAAGAAATACATTAAATATTTTTCTTGCTGAACTATTGAAAAAGACCATGCAAATACCTATCATGGTATCCTCATCTGCGTGAAGATTAAATAAAAGATAATAATTAAATAAATAAAAGAGTAGGATTAATAAGACATTATTAAAAACAACTTCTTCATTATAATAAGCGCCATTTTTCACCGTATTAGGTACCTACAACAACGTTACGTTGGTGGACTAAAGATGAAATCGTAAAAGCTTTTGACAGCCCACCGTAAAAAAATGACAAAGGGACTCCATATGAAGAATCCTCTTTTTATTTAGGTTTCCAGTCCGCTCGTAAAATGTGAAGCCTACTAATAAAATGTGTGCTCGAAGATTGTATTCAACTGGCTTTTGTAGGCCTACATTCGTTTTTTGAATAACAATAGAATTTAATTCGAGCTTGTACGCAATTTCCGCATGTTTTCATTATCTGTTTCCTCTTTGTGAATGTCGAACAGTGTCGTATATTCATCGACGCGCGTCCTAAAACAAGGTACATATAAAAATCATGCTCCAGGAATCGCGAGTTAAGTTATTAAATAAAATACAAATTAATCCTACTATATTATAAATGTGAAAGTTTGGATGTACGGATGTTTGTGACTCAATCACGCATAAATGGCTCCACGGATTTGGATGAAACTTGGCACATAGATAGATCATTTCTTGGAATAACATATAGGGTACTTTTTATCATAAGATCCTTTAGGAACGCGGGTGAAACCGCGGGGCGGAAGCTAATTTCTACATAAATAATAATATAAGTCAATGCTTTGGTATAACAAAACGCGTTTCTGGCTTGCCTCAAAGCGTTATACCGTTGCGTTCCGACACTCGGCCAAAATGTCGTGTGGTCATGTGGCTACCGTCACCTATGGACATTAGCAATACCAGATCAGTGGGATTGCCAATATATAGAGCCTAGAAGGCATCTCTCGGCTCTCAAGTGCAACTGCCGGAACACACCAACCTATCCCTAAAAGTATAGCCCGTAAACATATATAATGAAAACAGTTCAGTAAATGGTGTCCTCCACTAATATCCATTTTACATTGCTCATTTATTTCGGCTTTTTTTTTACTCTGCGACATAATTACCATAAGGTCAAAACGCGTTCTATTTGACTCAGCTTTTACCCAACAACTTTATGACTTAAATCGTCTACAGGTAGATGTTATATAGTTGCATTTGTTTTGTTTACCTCCTGTATTAGAGTTCTTATCAAATAAGTATATTCAAGATAAGTTATTAAGATAGACAGATAACTGATGAAAAGATCTATCTAGCGGTCTATTTATCTATCTAAAAAAATGCGGAATATGTATGTTTAAGTCCTATACTGAACTTAGACACAAATAGACGAGTATGTTGCTTAAAAATCTGAAATTCAACGTGCTGCGTCCCGCTCCCTACTATAGCGACCTCTCATAGAAAACCCGCGTAAACGGAAAGGGCGTATGCGACAAAATGTTTCTTTTGTTTAATTTTAAAACTACAAAAATATTTCATAAAACCTATGTACAGATTATAGTATCAGTTTCAATGAATATATGTAGAAATTTTGGAACCTCTAATCGATCCTCAATGTCGGTAAAATTGGAATCTCTTATTTAAAGAGGTCTTTTTGATTAATTATTATGTGTTATAAAAGTTAACCAATCGTGTTATGCAATGGACAAAATAAAGTCAAAGAAATGATGAATTCGTACAATAAATTTCAAATCGTTCGCTTTAGTCATTGTTGAGAAAAATCGGTATCCTTGCAACCAAAATTTTCAAGGCGTCGCCTTAAAAAATAAGTATATGGTTGTAAGAACATGTCCATAGACGACGGTAGTAGTCACTTACCATCGGGTGCTTGACAGCATTCCGACATAAAAAAATAACGTTATAAAGTACTCATAAACATAAAGCAATATTTTTTTATTCAATTAAACTTGTCCAGAGTAAATAGTTGCTTAGATACTTCAACTATGAGGCACCTGGGAGTCATTTTAATCTGGCAGCATAACACGTAGCCTCCATCCTTCTGGAGCTTTGGCAATTATGTTCTAGTTGTAAGTGTTGAGAATATCTAGTACCTAAGTAGAATGGACATGAGTTGTTTAATTGAGACGAAGTGTTCACCCACGGGACACGGTGAGCCAAGTTGGGTGATCAAACTAATGTGATAGCACAACTTATAGCAATTTACGATGAAAGCTACATTTTAATGGTTTAATTAATAATTTAACACATAAATAAGTTTATGGTGAAACAATTTACCATCCAAATGATAATCAAATCGACAAAGGCTTTATAAACTCTACGTTTACTTAAATAAAGTAGGTACCTATTTACCTCATTTAATTATTTTATAATTAGAAAAATATATTATTATATATTATCTACATTCTAATTTAGTAAGAATTTATATTTCAACTAGCTTCTGCCCCGGGGTTTCACCCAGGTTCTAGGGATCTTATGTTTTCCCGGGATAAAAAATACCCTATATATTAATCCAGAATATATTCTATCTGTGTGCCAAATTTCATCCAATACCGTGCAGTACTTTTTGCGTGAAAGAGGAACAAACATCCAGACATCCATCCGCACAAACTTTTACACCTATACATATTTATAATTTTAATAGGATTATTAGTAGGTATACGAGTCTTTACAAATGAGGATTTTATTGAGAGACGTTGTCTTTTAATAACATTTACACTACAAACTTTTGAATTCTGATTAGAAGAAATCATAATTTCCTTTATAAACAACCTCCTGAATCAAAATTGATAAATTCGCTAAAATATTATTACACAAACGCCATCAATATCTTGCTTGGAACAATTTATCTTCATAAACTGAGCTTAGTGAAAGGGCCTTCAAACGATTATTTACGTACTTGGTTTATACACGGGGATTTTTAAGGAATTATTTACATAATATATTGAACACTGGTTAAGAAATATAAATTACTTTATAAATTATCGGTATAGATTTGGATTTAGGAATGATACATGGCTTAACTTATATACCTACTCTGTGTTACATTATGTTTTAAAAACAACATTCACTATAACAACACAAACTATACTACATCGAATAAAAATCTGATTATTTAACGTAGTAGCAATAAATCGTAATAAATCAATTTATTCCAATATCCGAAATTTCGGCAGGCTTTATACGTTGTCACCAGTTTTACGGTCATTTGATTGAAACCTCCAAAAATAGGTAAGTATACACCATACGTGATTTGCTTATCGGAGTATGGCACTCGAAAATAAAAAAGGAAGTACCTACCACGTTTTGCTATAAGGATAATCCTCGGCCAAATACCTAATTTATAAAAAGCTTTTTATATTTTCTTCTGTCCTTGACAGGTCCTCTTCAAGATTGTGATACAGCTTTGATGATTATATTGATATTCGATATTCCAATTTCGAATTTTGTCAGATAAGATTAGCCTAGAAGAAAAAGTATGTTACAGATACCTCAATATTTCTTATCTAAGCTATTTTTTTATGTAAAACTTCAACATGTAGCATACAAAGAGCGTTCAGTATAGGTATATAAATAAATAATAAATATTCTGGGACAAACTAAGCAGAGCTTGTACTAATGGAAGCCAGATAACTGATATACTACATATACTACTTTTCTTTTGTAAATACATACTTATATAGATAATTACGCCCAGACATAGGACAAACAGACATGTTCATGCACACAAATGTATGTCCTGAGTGGGAATCGAACCCACCACCTGCGGCGTGATAGATAGGGTATCTTACCAACCACGCCAACTGGTATTATATTATGATGGTGCAATGTTGTATAATATATGACTTTATGGTCGAATTTCGATATCATAATAAACTTAAATAAAAAAGGCATTTAACTAGAGTGTAGGTACAATATGAAAATACATGATTAATTCAAAACGTTACCATCAATATTGGCAAGTATATATGAGTCGGCAATGTCCTCTGAGGTGTTCAGCAGAGCTTGTAATTAATTTGCAGCTCGCAGGTAATTCATTAGTTAGGAATCGAATCGACCTCGTCTCGACACCAATATCGTAATTATTTCTACAGGGACCAACTCCTACTGCATTCCTAATTACATTCCCTAATTGAATCTCACTACTAATTGGTGCTTCCTTTTTATACGTTTTTTTTATGATTAACGTATTATACAATACACTCCGGTTTCCCAGGAGGTATGAAATGCGAGGGCTCTCTGAACAGTCGAGTAGCTTAAAAGGACCATGTTATTATTAACGGGCCTATTTAACATTTTTTAATAGCCGACGAAAGTATAAATTAATCTTTAATAGGATTTAGGAGCCTGTATTTTACGTATTATGTCTCGTTTGTTTTCGATAAAAGTTATTATATTAGCAGTATGTAGTTAATTAAAAAAGTTAGGACTGGGATGACGGTAAAAGGGATTCGTGTCCTTGCAATGGATGAAAAAAGTATCATATTGACACTTTTTTCAATCTATATGATTTTAAATACTTGCAGGGCTGGATAAAAACATGCCAAAGTACACACAGGCACCGAGCTAGTGAATACAAAATCACATACGAACTAACTAATGTATACAAATATCAAGTGGGCTCGAGTGGCTCGCCTCTGTTTAGTTTATAGCCACTTTCATCCGTACGTTTTTATTTGGGCATTACACCAAACACGTGGTCGGAAATGGGGAAATAAAGTTACACGTGACCCGAGATCGGAATTTGGACAACACGGTATATGAATATAGCATAAATATGTAAGCAACTATAGACAATAAAGCCCCTTTCACAAATCAAGTGCTCAAGGCTATTTTGATTTCAGTTGATATTGACTTTGTAGGCTTTGAAGATATTTGTAGGCTTTGAAGACGCTAAAGGCAACATGTGCTGAGGTCTTTTCGTAGAATATTTGAGATATGTTTACGTAAAATATGGTTATTTGGGACATAATGTAGGCTTTGTATGCGAGGTTAAATTAAACTTAACATTATTTATTTTGGTTTAACTATTTATAGTTATGTGCTACGTAGAACTAATCGGAAGCGAAAAAACCTTAATTCTCTTTGCTGATATTCCTAAATGAGAAGTCATTAGGACTTGTTATGACAAGGTTAAAGTTTGAACTAAAACTATTATTGATTTGTTATTTTTTTAAATAAATACAATAACACCTATTAGATAGCGGGTTACTATAAATGCTATGTTAACGTTCATGTCACTAACATATCACACAAGTGTTGTGGACCGACGCTTTCACCTTCAAACTTTGTGAATTGTTCACAAACTACTTTAATGGACTGGCGAGACGCGGGAGACAGTCTCGCTGCCGGATATTTGGAATAGCTGTTACTTTGTATATAATGTTTAATCGACCATTCAAAATATTGAGTCATTCTGTTCGGAAATCGATCCGGAATATAATTTCAGGCTTTTGCTTCAAAAATTGAGAATGGGCGTATCCTTGATTCCATTTTGCTTATTGTTTACTTTAATTTCGTAAAACGTATTGCAATATAGGTTTATAATGAATAGCATATTACACTCAATAAAAAATACTTTATTTATAAAATGGTATAATATTATTATTTGGAGATAATAATAATATGATTGTTTTATAATGGAATGGTCTGTCTGGTGTTCGTACTAAAGTCTTGAAGCTTCACAACTGAGTCTAAAGAAAGAACAGCTGGTGGTCAAATTTTGCACATTTAATATATTTTCATCTTATATAGATTTAATTTTAAAAAATGGGAATCATCATCATCATCCTACCTACATCAGTCCACTGTTGGACATAGGTCTCTCCCAAAACACGCCACTGAGCTCTATCCTCGGCTCTCATACTCCAGTTGCTGCCCACTACCCTATACGTATATCGTCTCTCCACCTAGTCGCAGGGCGTCAGGACGTTTGTCGATTCGCGGTCTCCACTCTAGAACTCGTCTTCCCCAACGGTTATCGGTTCTGCGGCAAACCAAGTATTACCATTTTTTCACTAAACGGTAGTACCTACTCATACGTGCCAGTACAGCCAGTCTATGTTTGTAACCACGCAGTACCCACTCCGTAATGTCTCAATGGATTTGGATGACACTTGGCACATGGCTAGATGGTACCCTGGAATAACATATTGGATACTTTTTATACCAGGAAAATACAAGATCCCTCGGGAACGCAGGTAAAACCGCTTGGCGGAAGCTAGTAAAAATTAATATTAAACAGCACTGACAGATAACATACTAGGTATATAACACCTAAATGGAAAATAATGTCTTATATACTGGATACTGGATCATATCTAAAAATCCCGCGAATTACTTATCAATGTTGCCATTGCGATCATTCACACAGATATGAATTTATAACATCTAGCTCAGCACACCTACTAGCAAGACTCCCGTATCGCTAATTGGTAGATATTAGATAGGATCATTTTTAACAGACTTCATAAAAAGTAGGAGGTTTGTTGTTACGCATACGCGTACTATATACGTATTTTATTTATGTTCACAGATATCTCGAAAACGGCTTAACCGATTTAGATAATTCCAATTGTATTCTGTTGAGTTCAATCTCGAGGTGGCCTAATTTAAATTTTATTATGATCTGACTCTGAAAATATGATGGTATTTGTCAACGGTAGATAGCATGAATATCACGATTACAATATTTTATTATTATTGATAGATATGCATACGGGCCAAGTGACAAATCTCGATAGTTATTGAATATAAGGTATTATATAATTGTATCTATCTAATTACATACCTTGAAGTCAGTACACAATTTTGATTTGATTACTTAGTTCCTCTACATCGTTAGTTTATACTTTTTAGTGCAAATCCACTTTAAAGTCAGTTTTATTTTATGTTAAAAGTTATTTTTTTTAAATAATTGAACTTTATAATAATGACTCTTAATTCGATAAATGCCAATGAACAGACTAGAATACATATATAAATAGAAAATAAATAGAATGTAGTCCTTTTTAGTCTGAGTAACAATAAAATAAACTTATTGGCTCGAAATTTATTTAAATTCCAAGCTCAACGAACTGTGACGGCATAAAAATTTGCTTATCGACAATCATGCCCAATAAAAATAGGTCCGTGTTACCACGACATGAATGTTAGGTACGAACCGTCTCCCTCCTGATTCGCTCCCCAAGGAACCGCATTGCTGACGTGGGGATAAATAGGGGAGATAAAAAATTGCTTCACGACTGTGACCGGGCACAGCTGAGCCGGGATGCATGTTGCAATCCTACGTGCAATTTGATAAATTACACTAAATTCAAAGTGATGAATTTTCCCTTCGAGAAGATTAAATACTGTGTCGTGCATTTGGAGAAAATATGTGCCTTTTGAAAAATTCAAATAAAGATCGACATAATAATATATAATATCTGTCTGAATGATACCCTTCCTCACTATTTTCGATGTTACAGTAAGAAATCAATGAATAATGTAAGAAGAGTTTGTATGTAAATCTGTCATTTTCGATGATAAATCCATGTAAAAAAAAATATTTCTCCATTTGGCTAGAATTTAAGGGTAAGTAATGTGTTTCAGTGTTTTTGGAAATCACCCCTAAGGTAGTAAGGTATGAAATTTCTTCTAGAAATATTAATAAAATTCTTATTACGGAGTTTTATTCAAAACAAAACTAGGGGTTTAATTTAAAAAGGAAATACAAAAAGTAAATTTATGTAAGTAAGGTAGATCAACACCTACACACCATTTAATTAAACTTTAGATGAGCTTATAAATAATCTATATGTATACACCTATATTTATAGACTAATCTTACGACGAGCATATAAATAGCATAATACTGTTGAACCATTAAAATGGTCCTGTACTTACTCGGCTAACATTCCAGCCACAAACTAATTGGAAACAATTTGAATTGAACTTGTCTTAAAACCTCTTTATGAACAAGCTGGAGTTTCTGCAAACAAAAGTAAATTAAAAGAGGTAATTGTTTTTATTTTATTTAATCTATTATTTTATAATGTGTAAATAATATTAATGAAATTATTATATTATATTATTATATATTACATTGTATATAACTTATTACAACTCAAAAGTATGCATAGTTTTATAACACATGAAATTGCATTTATTTGGCTTTTATATACGAAATACAGGAATAATTACTAGAAATAAATAAACGGAGCTGTTACTACTAGATGCAACATTATTTTAAACCTTTTCACGAATTCAATAATATCTTCAAGATACATGATTCAGGAGGTCAACACTAGGGTACACGAGTAATAAAAGTCGAATGGTACTCGTAAAACTAAGCAATTTTTAGTTGTCTCACCGATCTCAACTTTTATATTTTCTATAAAATATTATATTCTGAAGGCGGTGCAATATTCTACCGTACACACTGCAATTTTCTATCGTTTCCACTTCGTGTTGAAAGTGCAAGGAGATTGGAAGGTTAGGTATTCCCGCGATCGCTTTATGAAGCTAGCAAGGCAAGGGCGCCGAGAAGCACTCAATTGATTTGCATCACTATTCATGGACAAAGCACTGCAAATAATCTCGTGCAACTCACTCTCAAACTAATTCCGAGAATTAGAAATTGAGCTAGGAACGAGGGGTTTAATGGAATTTCTTTGTATTAAATTTTATTTTATACAACTAAATATATAACTAACTATACTATGACCTATTATACAATAAAAAATACACACGTTTAAATCAAATTTGATTTCAGTATGGAGCAGATATTTAGGAATTAGATTTTACAACAATATTCCCAATCAATTTCATAAAATGGAAATAAATGTTTCAACATATTAAGCCCTAAGTACGTACATTCATTATAATTATTTATCTCATGAAATTCAGTACAGAACTAAGCATTAACTAAATAACAAATATATCTAATGTTAATTGAAACCACAATATGAGAAAAGTTCCAGCTGAGTATTAATTTAACAGGTTGCGCTTGCACAAACAATATTAAACGACAATTGCAAGTGGCGGGTGTAAATGAGTCTCGCATTTATTTTTCCTTTTGGGGACAATGCCGGGCTTTTACCTCGACAATATTACCCTCGAGGACAACAGAAATAAGTAGGGAAAACGTAAAAATATCTAATTGAATTTTTCATCTCACTCTAGGATTCTCAGGCGCTTTATTAAACTCGTTGAATGGGAACGAGCTGCGAGGGGCAATCGGAGTTCCCTTGATTTGCATTACCGGGATGAGCGGGCACAAAGCACTAGCTGGAATCCACGGTGAAGGAATTCAATACAGTCAAAGGCTCGAGAGGACTTCCCGCCTCGACTTGACGCCTCGTCTTGATAGACTCTAAATGCACAACTCTAATCTCTACATTACACAGTAAAGTTTCGTAAATCTATTCATTGTATCAACTAATATTTGTCAATTTATTAATGTATGTATGTATCTTCTTATGTCAAAAATTATAATGAAAAGATAAAACTGGGTTTAATTGACTGAATTTGACGGCCCGGTTGGCGTGGTTGGTAAGATACGCTATCTATCACGCCGCCGTGGGTTCGATTCTCACTCAGGACAGACACATTTGAGTGCATGAACATGTCTGTTTGTCCTGTGTCTGAGTGTAATTATCTATATAAGTATATATTTACAAAAGAAAAGTAGTATATGTAGAATATCAGTTATCTGGCTTCAATAGTACAAGCTCTGCTTAGTTTGGGGTCAGATGGCCGTGTGTAAGGAATAGTGTCCCAGAATATTTATATATTTATTTAATTAACTACTGTCTCGTATTGTCTATCTTATAATTCATTTTGGTAGATAGATTACAAAGATTAATGCAATTCTATTCACAGTTCAAGGTTGTGTTTCGCCATAAGAAAACCTTTTTTCGGTAAAATACTTATTTTAAGAAAGCTATTGAATATTTAATAATAATATTTCAATTGAGCATTTCGATCTCATTTATCTTTAAGATTTTGAGTCTAGCTACCTACGGCATTGTCGGTAAAACCTTTTTGATTTACATAAACTATTTTATCATTCGAAACTATACTATGTATTATAATTATTTTACGCTGTATTACCTATGCTTGAATTGTTTATATGATAAACAATGTGCGTTTATGAACTATTTTACTGTTCTACGGTAGGGTAAATTATATTCACAGAACCTCAAATTAAGAACAATATAGTACCATCATAACATACATTTAACTAGCAATCTTATATTTACATAAAGCTCACGTAAAGAAAATATTATTCTTCGCCGACCTTTTATGTCCAGACGAAATGAGATTTTGACGACCTATTTGAGAAAATAATAAAAGCTTATATGCTAGCGCAGGTGGGCACAATTATCATAATTTTAACAGAAAAACATATTCTTATATAAATTAACTATAAATTACAAATTTTATTTCGTATTTTATAACGCACACAACACATTTGAAGGTAATAGAATAAAAATATTATGCTATCTTCATTTTAAAGTATTCATTGTTAGAAAGTAAGTGCATTACAGACATAAAAAGAAGCTGTTTATTTTTTTGTAGATCTGATCAAATATAGAAAACTAGTTTTTCCTGTTTTTTTTGTAGCGAAACTTTAAGAATTTTACTTGACGCACATTCGGGAACCAAAATGAAAAAATGTGTAACGAATACGGTGATGCAACGCAATGAATATGAGTAATTAGATTTTTTTACGTACGGTTTCTTCTGTCAGGTATCTCACTATTTTTTAATTTCTTTTTCGTATTTGCAGTTTTAATGTAATATTTACTTACAGTGTTTTAAAAAACCGTGTAGTGTCTGTTTGTGTATGTTTTTTTAATAGCCGATAATAAGGACGAGCGGTCACAAGCCGATGTGAGAACAAATGTACATCGCATTCTTTGTTTTCATTGCCAAAAGGATTTTTTGTTGCCAATTTTCTCAGTTATCCCTAAATCCACTGACGCAATTGCTATTGCGAAAAATAAAGAAATATGCTTCTTTGCATTCATTCATTTATAATTTTAATTCATTGACTTTAGGAATAATTCCTAGAATCTAATATATTTTCACCTATGCTATCAATAGTCCCCTATATTGTTACCTTTCATAATTTTCCTCCCTTACTTTTATATGCTCTGTACTTTCATTACGCAGAAATAGTGTTTTCTCAGAATATCACTTCGAACAAACAAAGTTCATTATCGGCTGATATGTTATTAGTCCAATGTATTTGTATACAATATGTACCTACTCAATTAAAATACATAACTATATATCCTATATAACTTTATATTGAGGAAAGTTTCTAACTTGAACTAAAAGCAATTATTATATGATTTGATTGGCAACTATGTATGTTCCTTGGACGAATCAATATATATTTTTTCTATGAATAGGCCTGTGTTTGACCATAATCTCACTACTAGTTCTCAAGCGCAGTTGCCGGAATACGCCGGTAGGTGTAATATTTCATTTAGATAATTTAATCAGTTAAATAACTAAGCTAATAAACCCATTTCGAAATCATATCATATTTTGATTTTCTTCGATATATAGCTTAGGTGTATTATTTTCTCCTAAATATAGACTACAAGCATATTTGGGAAATTATACCTAAGAGAAATACTATTGTACGAAATAGTGGCGGCTGTTTGATTTATACACGAGTTTATTGACAATGATAAAGGTCTGCTTTGGAGCTGACATTTCGTTATTCGGGGGTGAAAAATAGCGCATTGTCAGTATTGCGATAAACCGATCTCATGTCATATTAGCGTGTTTTTGTCAGCAAAATAACAATAAGTATTTTTGCTGAATTTTGATTTTATGATAACCTAGACTAGATTAATATGGTATTTTATACAGCATTAGGGAAGATAGATCTTATGTGCCAAGATTCATCAAAATGTGTTCAGCCGCTATCATTGAAAATGAAAATGAATGAAAATGAAAATATTTTTATTCAAATAGGCCTTCACAAGCACTTATGAATAGTCCGACTCTAACGCTCGGTTCGGAAGGTTGCTTTTAGTGAGAAGAGCCGGCAAGAAACTCAGCAAGAAATTGAGCAGGGGGGGTCCCCTCACATCACACTCATTTATCATATTAGTATGATTTTATAATCTTTTGATAAATGCCAATCATCAGTCCATATCTTTCTAATCAGTAAGATTAAATACAAATGTATGCTGTATGCAAGCGGCCCAAAACCGCTCATTGTGGAAATTAATGGGAGAGGCCTATGTTCAGCAGTGGACATTCTCGGGCTCAATATGATGATGACAATGTTAAAACACCGGTATCTTTAATCCACATATTTTTACAGGATTTTTTTAGAAACCTTAATGGTTTTGAATATTTCTCAACAATTATGGTAATTTCGCTTATAATTCAAAAATCTTGTTATTCATGTACATTTTTTTCTTTTCGAAGATTGGTAACTGGTCAAATCATATGGTTTTATGTGGAAATACTGACAAGCAGGTACCTATTAGGTCTTCTTGATTAATTAACTATATCTTATTACCACACAACTTACATGTCTTGATTTGCATTTACCACACTGGAGCCGTAATTATGAAAATGTGTTCATGTCGAGTATATAATCTGCATAAAACAGAACTGTTAGAATATAGCAAGCTGGCGCTGTCAACTATGGGTTTGAGGATAGGATAGCTGTTGTAATGTTGAAAATGGAGAATTGTTTTTACTCTCAAATGTACTCGTGCTTGGTAATTTTAAAGTACACTTTTCCCTGGTTTCAGTTTCAGTGAATGTAATAATAAGTTTTAACGTTTGCTCGTGTAAATTTTACTCGAAAACTACGAGTTTGATATATCCAGGCGCATTTACTCGTAGTATTGTTGGTGGCCCATTTGCTTTGTAAGCTCTCAAAAATAGTAAAAAATTCAATAATGAATGATTAATTATTGAATTTTTTATATTATTAACATTTGTAAATAATAATTGACTCATAGGTGAAAACTTGTAAAAGGCTATTATTTAGATCTATTAGATGTATGTACTATTAAAATAATATGTTATAAATAGCTGTTAGTTTTCTGAAAAATAAATAAATAAGATAAATCGCACAATAAATATCATTACTGCGAATCATGGTCATTGATCATTATACAAAGGTACCTACAGTTCGGCAAATACGCCGAATGCGCTGATTATCTGTCGATAGGAATTTATTTTTGCATTGAATTGTGTATTCTATATATAGAATTAAATAATGTGATATAAATATGATGCACTTTACTTTATTTATATTTATAACATTAACCAAATGAACCAATTCTTGCTGAAAATCATGGTCGGTTGAGCATTGAATATACCTGCCGGCGTGTTGACTGCAGAAAAATGAATTCATTAAATAGCATTCGAATTAAATGAATTTAATTATTTATCATTACTTTATACGAAAGTACCCCTTAAATAAATAAACTATAACAACAATCGAATTAATGACTTGTGAATTCTATTTAAATTACTTTCAACCCTGCACTGCACCAAGCTACGTTCTGCTTTCATGGTTACAACAAAATCATCTGACCAACATTACAAGCCTATACTGTAACGAAATATACCAGTTGGAAAAAAGCCTGCAAATTGGCATACCAATTGAGTTTTTATGAGTTTAACTGGTGCAATTTAAGAGCCATGGCCCATCGTTGTTACGTACCTACAGTCCATTCCATTAAAATTATATACCCGTTTGAAATAGATGCATTTTTACTATGTATTTATTTTTCGATAAGGGGCCTAGACCCATAATATTATCTTGGAATGTATTTCTCGGAATAATTCAACGTTCGTGTAAATGTACATACTTTTATGTTAGTAGATATGCTTTTATTTATTTTAAAGCCACTTTAAATTGAGAAACAAGATTTATTTTTAGAAATTGAACCCACGACTTTATGGTATGAATCGATGGTTAGGAATAAAAGGGCGATGAATTAGTGATAATTGTGTAAAACCAGTCATCCTAATATTCTTACATAAGATATCATTTATTCTATCACATTTATCTACTTACCTTAGTATAGTTAGTTACCTGAACGAGGCTTGATCCTAAATTATTAAACTTGATATATTATCTACTGTAATATATACTAATTCAAGAGTATCTCACCGTAGCTTGTGGATAATAAAATGATATTCATTTTATTTTGGTAGTAACAAAACTAGTGCTCGCAGAATATTATTATTATACTTACAAACGACAATAGGAAATATTTAAATGTCTATAATTATGGAACATTTTCTCTAGCCAGTTCAGTCGACTTAAATTTACAAGACATTCATCCATATAAGACACAGGTAAGGCAATTATGGACGTTACAAGTTACAGCATAGATTCATAATACACTTAGGAATTATTTTTTTGTGAACTTTCGTTTTACCTTTTGTTTTCCACCAAATCATAGTAGACTCAAAGACCTGTAAGTATTGACTGTTACAGTTTCTAATAAATGGGACCGCGTATGAATGAAAGTGAGTTAGACATATCAAACTTTTGATCATAACAAAAAGTACTGAGAGAAACACAGTGTCAATAAGAGTGTAGGTAATGTTTGCGATAACAAGTAGAAATATGTAAATATAATTTCACTTCATAATTTTCATTATCCATAGAATTTGTGTAGAAACAAAACAGACTGTGGGTGGAACAAGTTGCTTATTATGTTCCGTGGCGCGTGTTGTTATTATGTTAGGAAACAACAACTTTGTGTGTGGTTCGGATCGGGTTTTCACTCGCAAAATTAATATATTTACACGGAAGGAGTAATAACGGCTTCTCATTAGCTCCGTGCAATCAGAGCTTCGTTTGATATATCAGTATCATACAGTTTCATTTGAGAATTTCATTTTCATGTACCATTGTAGCCCGAATCGATTCATATTGTGGGTTAAAATGGATTTTGTTATTCGTGATTTATATCCTACAAAACTTTCGGAATAGTACCAAGACAAGTATTTATTTAAAAATTTAGATAGATAGGGAGAGATTAATTTATTGATATCATCATCTCAGCCGCAAGACGCTTTATTGGAGTACATAGTTACACAAATATAATGTAGGTACCTGATGGCTTTTCAATAGATAAGTATACTTCGTCAAATTTCTATAAGGTGATATGGACACATAATAACAGACGTCACAGTAACATCAAATTTTAAACACAATTCACAGACCGCTTAAGAAGCATAAGCCTACAAAGCATTCTGATGCTTCCTGATGATCCTGGACTACGGAACCCTCAAATTAACTTAATTGCAATTGTAATTGGGCGACGCGGGGACCGCAATTTAAGAAAAATATTTTCATTCTCTCCCCGGCCCGGGAGAGTTCAACATGCCCGCATTTTGGACTCGCCCTGGAAGAGGTACGAGTAAATGCTCTATTATTTCAATGAGCGCATTGATAAGCTGTCAATGTGTATTTTAATGCAATAATAGTACTTAATTATAAGCCGAAAATTCTAATACCTATCAGTTAATTTAATTCGGTTTCAGAATTCTATAATATTTACATTGTATTTATAAGCTAACAGACATTTAATACTGCCTATGGAAAACTTCCGAGAAGGTCAAGAACAAATTACCGTGTAAACGAAAAGTGCCAATTTTATTTCAATTTTTAATTTCCAAACGAACAATTGGCACCAACTCAATTAGTATAATCTAATTAAGCACGAATGGTGCGCGGACTGTTTAAAATAAAAGAAAAATATTATCATTCGCTCGAAGGAGCCTCTACAAGATTCTCAGCGAGTGTTAATAGGCTATTGTCGACCATTTTCACGGTTTATTCAAAGGGTTGGACAATTTTATTCGCTTCGTTAACGGAAGTGGAATGTCGACTTTGTATTTATTTGATTTTTTTATTTTATTATTCTGGGAAAGATTTTTAAATTCTGTTCTTTACTAGCGTTTTAATATTTGCATGAAATTATCCTTCTTGAACCTACAGTTTGTTATCGATAAAAGGCTTAAAATTCTATTATTATAAATAAATCTTGTCTAATGGTCCTAGCCAGCTATTAAATTCAATATTCTACTTATATACAAATTTTGATTTCACTTTATCGCCATATTTACTAAGGTTGATATTCATTCAAAATACGAATTAATCAAAAAATATAGTCATTTTATATATTTTTTTTTATAAAAATAAAAGACGTAGAAAATAGTTGGTATTGGTACCAAACATTAAAATAAAAATATTTTATTTACTGATTCGTGTTCTATTTTAGGAATATAACCTCTAGGTACATATGGCTAGAATGCAAAACCAAGCCGTGTATAAGGTACCTATACACAATACTTAGTTGTAGATATCGTGGCATCATAAATCAGTAAAATGAAGTCTTCGTGGATGCCATGTCGCACGTCGCGATCAGTAATTTCTCATACATCTTCTATATTATTATCATTTTCGAATTTACACTAGGTTTGATTCTCGGCTGTGCTTATATGATATGGTGACGAATTATGATGCACCATTTACTTTGAATTGACTTTGACAAACTTACCGACATAATATATCTCTTATCGATAGATGATCTCTATAACCTATTACAAATTTCAATCTACCACGCCGCAGGTCGTGGGTTCGATTCCCACTCAGGACAGACATTTGTGTGCATGAACATGTCTGTTTGTCCTGAGTCTGGGTGTAAAAATCTATATAAGTATATATATTTACAAAAGAAAAGTAGTATATTATTATGTAGTATATCAGTTATCTGGCTTCTATAGAACAAGCTCTGCTTAGTTTGGGGTCAGATGGCCGTGTGTGAGGAATTATGCCCTAGAATATTTATTTATTATTTGATCATAGATCGATAACATAAAACATTGCAAAGAAGAAACATATAAATTAACAAATCGAAATTAATATCTATAGACTTATTCATTCACGTTATATTTTCTGTATAACATCTTTAAAACTATGTTAAATTTATTTAATATAGAACTGATTTCTTGTTACGTTCGTCGTTCAGAATCTATTATGTAAGAAAAATATTTTATGTAACTTAGCCAAAATCCTCATATTCGTGGCTAAGTATAGAGATATAATCATCGTAATATCCGGCGCACATCTTAATATCCGCTTATACATCTGTCAACGACTTACTAACTATAATTTGATACCGAGTTCCAGATGTCGTTATTAAAATTAAGGTTGCAGAGTAGGCCTCTAATTAATATAGCTAATATTGAAGACGACATATTCAAAATTATGACTGAATTATTTATTACGTATTTTAATATTAAACAACAACAATGCAATTAATTTAAATTATTTAATCAATTTAATTCATTTAGATTAAATGAATTCAATAAATTTGGTAACAATTTTTTCAGCTTTACTTCATGGAAAGTGCATTATTAGATTGAACACTATTTATTTTTATAATTTAAGAGCCACCGTGCTAATCAGGAAGGAAGATGAAAACCTACAGCATGAAAAGCTAAAATATGCACACCTAACATATAATTTTAATGTCTTAAAAAGGCCATCAGTTAAGATAAAGAGTTCATGTAATTTTCAATAACAAATTGAATGGAAAGTGTCATCAATTATGAAATGAATGAACTTTATTTCCAAATTCATGTTATCATTTCTGCTTCCGAAAACAGCAATAACAATTTACAGCTAAATATCAGTAGCGGTATTACTATAAAGGTCATGGCATTTACACACCCACACTTTACCAAATATTATGAGTGAAATTTGCCTCAAACGCTATCCTTATTACACGCGTATTTCTGGGGAAATCTCAGGTGCCTAAATTGTAATATATGGCAGGATAAGCATTAACGGTATAAGTTTACTCTCGGCTTTATCGACACGTATGTTTCAGGGAAAGTGTGTAGAAATAGACGACAGAAAAAATATCTGGAAGGCTAAAAAGTGGATTAACAATAGAAAATGTTTGTACCTACTCATAAATATTAGGAGCATTTGTTTGTATAGCATCCGCTTATGTTTAGCAAATTATACAAGTGCCCATGGGCGTAAATGTAAATTGTAACGATATTTTAATCTGAATTTAAGAAAAAAAACTACGTAATGAAAACCAAATCATAATTATATACCTACTAGCGACCCGCCCCGGCTTCGCACGGGTAGAAGACAAATTATATACTAAAACCTTCCTCTAAACCGCATCAAAATCGGTTGCGTAGTTTTAAAGATCTAAGCATACATAGGGACAGACAGCGGGAGCGACTTTGTTTTATATACTATATAGTGATTAGTTATCACACGTTCATAACATTCTAACAAATACGGTCAAATTCCTAGAAATAAACCATTAGTACAACGATGAAGGCAAGCTGACATGTCAGCCTTACTATGTAGTTACGTATATTACATACTTGCAGTATGTGAGCACCTTCGATCCCCCAAAACTAAAGGCTAAGGGTCCAAGGCGGCCGGACCTTCATAACCGAGACGCCGACTATTACGGAAGGGGGTGTAAATTAGGGTCCCAAATACCTCTTTATAGAGATTGCCTGTCCGTTTTGGGAGCAAGTCACGTAATAATATTGTGGTCGACCTAATCGTCGGTATTCGGTGTATCGCTGTGGTATTTACCGTAAACATTGCAACTCCACTCGAACCTGCCTATTTTCATAAAACGTGTAAAGTTTGGAAAAGTTTTATTGTAAAGCGCTCTAACAAAAAAAACCTTGTCACGCTTTCATAACAAACGTTTTACCTAGCTAGGTATAATCAGTAAGAAACCTTACTATACGTTAATATAAAAAAATAGGAACAATGAAATAACATTGAAGCTAAAGAAAATTTATAAATATTTATTACAATAATGTTTCTGTGAGGTATTATTTATAGTCACAGATACAACTGGAAATAATAAGCAGGTATTCTTGAAATATATCAAATAAACTTTTCAACTTCGCCGTAGATATAAAATGACAGCAATTTTGCTATATCACAGTCGAGTCGGTATAGAAAGCTGCAAACGACATCGATAAACGATGCTTTTCTTCGACTCGCGATTTCTTTATACTTAAAGCGGTGTACCCTGTATATTGAACTTGTTTAATGTACTTTGCAGTAAGATTTTGCTTTCACGTCTAATATTTAGTGGCTGGTAACAGTCAAAGCTACGAATGCAAAAGTAGAGGAGTGACAAAAGAAATGTTAGTCTTAAACTATTGGGATTTTATTTATATATTTCACGCAATTAGCCTTAGAAAAAATTCACTGTCACATTTTTTGCCACAGCTTTTACCTATCTTATTTTCTACGATTATATTTCATGAACTACATACCTTTTCTCAACAATCATTAGTAATAATAATAATAAATTTATTAAATAAACACAAAGCGAAATGATACAGAAATATTCAAAAGTAGATGATCTTACAAAATTTGATGTTAATACTAAATTAAACCTAATTATCTATTAGCTAAAATTTACAGGTATATAAATATGAAAATTTATGTCAGGTCGAATCACAATAACTATAAGCGGTCTGCCTGGACTAGGTTAGAACCTGTGTTTCAGGCTATCGCTTTCTCGCGCTAATATAACATTGAAGATCTTTATTATGAGAAAGTATATATCCATAATTTGCGTAACAAATAAGTCAGATTGACATTTTTTGACAAAAATTCCGAAAAATAAAAAAAGTTGAAAATTAAGTTAAATTTTGGTACTCACAAGTTTTCGCGAAAATCTAAATTTGCCCATATCTTTTTATCGTGTTGACTCAGGACCTTGATTTTTTTACACCTATTAGGGATTATGGACTTCAGTACCTGATATAAATTTCAACTTCCTAGGTCTACCCGTTTCTGAGAAAATCGGTGGTGACACACGGACAGACGGACAAGAATGTTGTCTTACAAGGGTTCCTTTTTTTTACCTTTTGAGGTACGGAACCCTAAAAATGAATAAAGACAGCCCCGAAGCACAGTGAGATTACGAAACTCGAGTGATCATGTTCTCGTCGCCACTCTGGGAACATCATGTCAGTAATAATTTAATTATGATTAAATGAACTTTCGCTCATCTTCAGTAGAAGAGAAGAATGTTGCTTTTTTAGTTGTCTTACCTTCGAATGCAATTTTTCTTCTTCATTTATTGAAAATATGTAAAACTATTAGAAGTCAGATGATTATTGTTAATTTATATCTTCATTGTAGTATGGTTGTCATTTTTACGTAACATCATTAATTCAGCGACGATTATGATTTTTAAAGTCGATTTACCTCTCAACAGGGTTCTTGGAAGGTGTATTCACTGCTGTTGATGCATACCCTCAGCAATATACAATACATACCCTCCGCAATATGCTGGGCAATACGGAACCGGTAACCAGCAAGCTACTGTAGGAAACGGATATGTTTCGCAGCAATATATTGGGCAGATGTTGTCCGTCAACCTACCATCTCAGTCACCATCTGTAGTATACTATCCTACTTATAATAACCCTTACCAAGGTCGAGCTGTCTTAACTTGGCTTAACAATATCCATAAATGGAAATTATGTATGCTAAGTGGATATACGACATGTTGATAGTGTCATTCGCACTCATAGTAACACAAAAGTGTCTACGAACTCAATTATAGGAAAATAAAATAAAATTGTTTCATTAAATAATGTGGTTTTATTGATGACTCGTCGGTGCTCATTCCTGTTTCTAGCATATTTACCGAATGTCGAAAAAATTTAAAACTGATTGGTCATGTGTTCGATAGCGAGACGCTGATCATCTGAAAATAAGTGGTAATTTTTTGATCGTCAATGATTGGATGATTAAGCAGGGCAGAAATTATTATATTCAATCAGTCAGTCTTGTTTACCAATTATTAAGCCATCATTTTTTCTTGCAAATACCTACAAGTTGTATGTATCAGTCGTTGATTAATGAGTGATCGTGCAGTGATCAATAATCTATCTTTCAGTGATCAATCCATTTTTGTACGGCTTAGCATCTAGCTTAGGCTTTACTATAGTTCGATAAACCAAGTAGTTCGGACGAAAGAAACACAACCGCGCACAATCGCGGTGAGAAACTGTCCCTCATAATAAAACACGGAGTGTGTTTTATTTGAACTTATAGTTATAGTATTTACTCAAATTCATCTTGGAAAATCTTATTACCACCAATATTTTCAACAGTACTCTAAATAGGGCTTAGCGTAGACAGTCGGGACAGACAGCTGCCTCAATTCACACACTCAAGAGCGCTTGCCATCAACGACGTAAAAAATCTAACGACATAAATTGTATTCTAAATAAAAGTTGTTGATAATGGAAAACATACTCGTATTTTTTTGTTTATATTTAAACTGAATAACATACGGCGACGAAACTTACTTTTAGATTTTAATGGTCGCAGATGTAATTATTATTATTTAGGTGGCTGTTTCAAAACTTAACAGAGCTTGTATCACTGCGACCGACCTGACTAGGTCTATAATGATGGCCACATAAATTAGACTAAACAATAAACTGCACCATATTCTTGTATTTTACTACATCTGGGTGTAACAGGTGTTTACCTAGATGAGTATTTCAAAAATTTCACTGATATCATACCTAGTAACGATAACATTAATTATATTATTATTATAGGCGGCTGCCGTGTGATGGGCTCGATGGATTTCCTCCAGAACAGAGGCAAATTTGTAAAATCTACACATATTATGACGTACCTATTATGACTACGACAAAGCTACGACGTTAATAGATCGCACTACGCTAAACTCTACGATAACGCTACGACTGCTCTACGAGATCGCTACGGCTGCGCTACGTCTACAATACAGTTTGCAAGTGTGTCCAAACATCTACGAAATGACAACGCAAAATAAAAATAAAACTATTTTATTTTGAATATAATATAGAGTTGGTATGTACTAAAATAATAAAACTAAATTGTAACAAAACATTTAATATTATGTATTATAATAGTAAATATAAATAATATGACGTGTTTAAGGTATAAGCGGATCTTATAGCTCTCAAAGTTGTTCTTGCCGACGCCCTCCAGTGAGAGAGCCAGACACGTCTCGTTTGCCATGATTTGTGTCCATGTTGGAGCTTCATTCACTCATATTATTTTAACGTTGGCGTTGGTTGGTAAGAGACCCTACCTATCGTGATAGGTAGCGTGCTACAGGTTGTGCAGGACAGACATTTTTGTGCATGAACATGTACACAAATGCTATATCAATTAAATTATATAATGTGTATATGCTGTTTGTCCTGAGTCTGGGGATAATTATCTATATAGGTATGTATTTAAAAAATGTAGTTTAAGTAGTAGTCAGTTATCTGGTTTGTACCGTGTATGAACAAAATCCCAGAATATTTATCATTTATTTGTAAATAGAATGATATTAGAGACCTCTGAATTTAATTTTGTCAAAAACTAGAATCCAGGTTTAATCAAATTATCTCAACCGACATAGATATAGCAAAATAATGGTCTGCATAGATAGGTACCTACCTAAACCGATATCCAAAATAAATTGCCCAATTTATCTTTTTTTGGCAACGGTTTTACGTATTCAGTCTATTCGTATCTGCGTATTCTATATTTATGCTTCCAGTCCCATAAACTTTCTCCATTTCAGTAAAATTTAAATAGGTTTAGAAATAGATTCTGCACCATAATTTTATTAAATTACTTCACTTGGCACCTACCTATAAATTTTAAGTGATAAAATAAACACGAACAAACGCTGGACCCATCGACATGATATCCAACGATGGCTGGAGCTAAAATAATTGATTATAAATATCCACGTTTGTTTGCAATATCAGCAAAGGGGAAAGTTTTTCTTACTTTTCAGCGCTGCGGGCGGCTCAATGTCAGATGGTCATTTATAACGCGAGGTAAGCGCCCCCTATTCACATCGGCGATCCATCCATCAAATAGCACAATGTCGCTGATTTCCTCGCCGACTGGTGTGAACTTGGCAAATTGTATTACCGCGTGTAGCTCGGTATGGGTAAGTTCAATAAATAATGTGTTTATTGTTTATTCTTGGTTGAGCTATTCGATTTCGTAACAAATACTTATTACTTAATTATATTTTTGAACGAAATATTAATATATTTTTTGCTTAATTCTTATAAGATTGGTGGGCGTTTTGTATGGCAAAAACGCACGGATAAAGACACCATGTGCTATTTACTGGTTATTCTAGGATTCGAACCCACGACCTTTGCCATGGCGTCCGACATCACTACCACCAGGGTTGGGCAGTATTAACTTAACTTAACTTCCTTAAAATGTAATTTGTAATTCGTATTTCAAATACCTGACACCGAGGTATTTTGTAACTAGTATTTCAAATACTTGAGGCTTCAAAATACATTTTAACATTAAAATTCATTTAACCTTCATTTAGCGATCCTGAGTGTGAGTGCGAGGCGAGAGTGTAATGATGGTAAAGCAGCTATTAGAGTTGGCAACACTGCACCTGTTATATATAGGTACTGTACGCTATAACTGTACATCAAAATTGGCCAACAAAACGCAAAACTTCACTCTCACTCTCCAACAAGAGGCTGTTTGTCTGACAGTACATTTAAAAAACCGGCCAAGTGCGAGTTGGACTCGCGCACCGAGGGTTCCGTACAAACTTCATCCATCGTTCATCCATCACGGGAAATGCACCATTTTATTTATTTACCTTATTTGAGGTTGGTGCCAATTAAGCTAGACCTCTAAATATAATTGTTTTATTTACAACAAATATTTACAATCAATGTATAAAATACAAACTATGATATATAGAAAACATCTTTAAAGCCCTCGCTGCTGTCGATAGGCAAGGTTCCCAACAGGCTGGCAGCGTTCCCTTTTTGGATGGCCAAGCTTATGCGTTGGCGGAAAAAGCTACCAGCCCGTCGGTCTCCCGAAACCTCAATGAGCTTGGATGATAAAATCCGAGCAAATCAGCGAGCCTCGAACCCCCACGGACCCATGGTTTCC
Source organism: Tetheella fluctuosa (assembly GCA_951216915.1). Classification (NCBI taxonomy): domain Eukaryota; kingdom Metazoa; phylum Arthropoda; class Insecta; order Lepidoptera; family Drepanidae; genus Tetheella; species Tetheella fluctuosa. Next base: position 6,583,385 of record OX578227.1, on the reverse strand, counting down.
ACTGCAAATGGCATGAACAAAAAATTAGAACCAAGACAAGCGTATTTTTTAAATTTGGACTTTTCAGCACCGGTCGCAGCCGCCCCAGCGACTTTACAAGTCGCCAGTATGTGGGAAGGCGCAAATGTATTAACACACCTGGCATCCCACACCAGCGGCTTGCCAACACTCCACGGGATCAAAGTCATACCATCCGGCCTCTTGCCATCGTCACGCGCAATTCCGACTGGTTCTAGTACAGAAGGCACGTTGGCGACAACAAGATCCGTAGGGCGATAATATCATCAAGAGCCGCGTGGCGTGAAAAACGGCCGCCCATGGTGGCCGAGCTCGTTGACAAAGTCTCCGCAGCGGCAGCGATGAGGATGATTGGACCTGGAACCAAGACGGAGACAAATGGATAAACTTAAAGTGATTCGGTCTAACAAAGTACCGATTTTTTTGTAGATGGAATGGCTTGCAACTAGTGACCCGATTCCTTCTCAGAGACAGCTAACAAGCGTGCGCGGTCCGAATTTGAAGAAAAATTGGAAAATAGATTTTGCCAAGATTTTCGCATAGATGCTTGTCCCACTCTCTCTGAGAGTGACTTAAGGTTAGCGACGGAATATTTGTGCCTGGACAAGCTGCCTGCCGGGCATTTCTGGCATCGGACAGATGAGAAACCTCAACGGATCCAATAGATGGGTCCAAAACAGATGCAACGAGGTCACCCACACTATATACCGACGACAGAAATGCCGGCAGTGAAATGTCTGAAATTTTCCGCACTCGTAGACCACCATAACACACGGGAAGGGTGGCCTGAGACCACACTTTGTTTTCATTAAAACAACAATTTAGGATTTTAGCCAGAGAAATCTTAATCATGTTATCTAACGTATTTAATATTTGATCAAATTTAATCAAATGGGTATATCGGAGTAAATAAGTAAACTTAGGCACAAATAGACATAACCTTACAATAAAAAATGCATAATGCGCATTGATTTCAAATAGCCGATTAGATGAGTCGTTAAAATTTTAAACCCTTTGCTCAAAGAAGCCAGGAATGGATGCGTCTAAGACAGGGGCACCAAGAAGTAGAAGTGACTTCTTTGATAGTAATTTAATGTAAGGTGCCAAATCATTAAAATTTTGAATAATTTTTAGTTTTTCAGATTCAGTCACAGAATCTGAAATAAGTAGCTCGCATTTGGAGCAGTTAAATTCAAGGCTAATTTTTTTAAATGTTTCGATCAGTGATTTAAAATCATTGAGAACAGAACTAACATCAGCTCCCAAGGTGCCATCGTCTAAATACCAAACATTAAATTTAGACTGTAAACCGGAAATGATTGGATGAATTGCTAAACTAAAGATGGCTGGACCGAGAGGGTCGCCCTGTAGACAACCCACAGCAGAAATAAGTGGGTGTTCGTTATTTTTTTTATATATTTGAGTTTATTGAATGAAAGGTAAATTGCGGTTTACGATTTATGACGTATTAAAAAAAAACTACTAACTAGATCTCATTCAAACCAATTTTCGGTGGAAGTTTGCATGGTAATGTACATCATATATTTTTTTTAGTTTTATCATTCTCTTATTTTAGAAGTTACAGGGGACACACACATATTTTACCACTTTGGAAGTGTCTCTCGCCCAAACTATTCAGTTTTGAAAAAAAAAATATTAGAAACCTCAATATCATTTTTGAAGAACTATCCATAGATACCCCACACGTATGGGTACGGAACCCTAACAATCTAGTGATCATGAAAGGAAACTCTAGTTTTACTGATTGATTAATCTTATTTTCCTCTACTTTTCAGCCCTTGCTGGATGGCTCATTTTGTAATTTGTATTTCGTATTTCAATTAAAAATAATTAAAATACAGTATTTTGTATTTTATATTTCAAATACCTTACTTAAAGATATTTCGTATTTTAATTACTTGCGATACAGTATTTTTTAATTTGGATTTCCATTAAAGCAAAGCATGTATTTTGCCCAGCCCTAACTACCACTGAGCTATCATAATATCGCCTTAAAAATAAGATTATTAGAGGTTTTAATTCATCACTTTTTTTTACATATAAGTCATCTGTGAGAATATCTCTGAACTACTACAGTGCCGGTAAACTGACCCCAACTATTTAACTCACCTGGAGAACTTCGCTGATTTGGAATTTGTGATAACATCTAATAGATGGCAGCACAAAACCGTAGAAACATTTTGTCAAGGTTTAAAAGATGGCAGCACCGCTTCCCGTTCCATACTTTATTTATTTAGACGTTTGATATAATTACAATTGTACTGTTAAATTGGATAACATTATTAAAATTCTTAACAACTTTTCAATACCTTTTTATTTCTGCAAATAAAATAAATAGATAACTTCTACTCTATTCAATGTTTCTTCAGCTAACTTTTAATAGGTACCTAAATAGATTTTAAAATTAACAGCACATGCCACTTCGGTGGTCGTGATTGAAATAGAAAGTACAAATCATTTCATTAATAACCTATTAAAAGTGTAATACATGTTGTTATATCATTTAAATCTACGAAATTGCCTTTTGGCATGATTGCAGTCAGTCAGCACAATGATTCAAGGGGGCCATGGATGACATATAGGAGAAAACGTGGAATACTGACACCAATCTGCGATGCGAACCTCTGATTTGACCCGAAGCATTCTTATAAGGTATCCGCCCGTTACTCATTCGCCATCGATTAGGGCTGACCCGAGTTTGGAAATTGGTCTTTAAGAATATTTTCGATCGTAAAGTGACCCTTATTACATCGCTTTTAAGGCCATAAACCGAGCTATAACACACGCGTGCGTAATAATATTACCGCACACGTGCGTAATAGAATTATCCCTACAAAGTTAAATTAATACCTTACTACAAGTTATGTGCATTATATGCGAGTATTTTCAATTTAACCGGGTAATACAGATTTTTTTAGTAACAACAAATAAATTTTATGCCGCTGAAAATCCATATAAATACATTTTTGGAATAAATAAATGTGTACATCTTTAATTAAGTCAAACAAACATTTATTAATCAAATTATCCATAATTTACAAAAATTTGTTATACTTGCGCCATTTCCCATAATTTAGATATTTTGTTTTTATCGTATTTGTCGCTGTGTGGTAAAAAATGTTTGTTTTTTCCTCGCAAATGTATTGAAAAACGTCGTATGAAACTCGTGAGTTCTGCTCATTACACACTCGGATGAGTTACGCCCTCGCCTACAGCTCGGGCTGCAACTCACTCACAGCCTCGTAAGTAATGAGCAACTTCGCTCACTTGTATCATAATATACTATTCTACGTCTAAAACAACGGTAGGTACCTTTATTTTACGTAGGTCACCTATCATAATGTCGTGGCCAATATAGTGGTGGTTAAACATCAGACAAATAAAAACATAAACGTAATATATTATACAATACCAATAATCTCATTAGAAAATACATAAAATACCTACTTTATTCTGAATGGATTATACAGGTAATAATATAATTTGATGAAAAAACTCAATTCCCAAAAATTCAACCCTGAAATATGGCGGCTAATCTCTGCAAGCGGTATAGCAGCGGGTCCAAAGGGACCTATCATCAAATAAAGTCGCACGGCGAATCTACGCGTGCTTGTTCTATCACTCAAGCGGCTACTTCTAAAATAGAGAGTCGATCTCCGCTGTACAGCACCGTTTAAACGGCGTTCCCCATGTTGACCACCGCGATGACTCACTGATTCTAACTCAGTTTAACTGTATTCTTTGTTCAGTTTTTGTTACATTATGTGTGTTACTGGTTTCCACCTAAGAACAGCTTCCAGCTTCTATACAGATGTTAAATATAGAAATCTCAACTTCTTTTAAGTTCGAACGACTCACTAACATTTTAACCTAGAATAATCTAGATTAAGATAAACATTTATTTTTTCGTGAGAAAGTACTACCTACTTTTCCATCAATAACATACTTATGACCTGTTTAATAGTATTTACTTAGTTCTAGAAACAGTATTTAGAAAAGCCATACTGGACATGCGTGAGAGACGATCTACAATTTGTTAATGTCAGTGCGACGTAGTTCTGGGGCATTGAACGGGGAACCAAATGGCAAGCGCACATCAGGAATTAAGTCGATCTGTATTTAGGTTGCACGTATCAATCGAGAGTTATTACTTTTTTATTTAGCAATTGATTTGATCGCGAATGGCAACCGGATGAGGATCTGTTTATAAGCTCAGGATATTTATATTTAATAATGACACACCTTGTTTATAATGTAGTTGCATACAAAGAAAGGATGCTTCATCTTACTAATTACTTCACAGGAAATCAACATTCTTATGATATATTATATTATTGATATCAATATTCAATAGTGAGTAGATCCTGTTACCTAAATACAACTGGAATTTAATGTATGTATAATATAAATAGCAGTACCTACTTACTTATTACTGTACAGACTGTCTGTAATATGCTCATATCAAGGTCAAGTGCAATTATTGATCATTTTCCCTTCAATATTGACAGTTGAAAGCTACGATATCAGTGTTCGGCTCTTCGGCTTGGTTCTTTTGAAACAAACTTTTGTTTGCAAACCTCATTACGACCAAGATCAAGAACTCCAACGTATTGAATGAATTGTTTTGTTTAGAAAAGAAACTTGAATTGCTGTCCTTTTAGCTCGTGCCCTAGCGATTTTGATACATTCTTGGTGCCGCTTCGTGCAGTTGAAACCTTCATCACTCAATACTGAAGCGATTAATGAATAGTTGAAGTGTAAAGAGTGAACGGCAGCCGATGACCAAGCCCCGAAGTGCGACCTTCGCGTCAGCTGTCCCACCCACTTCTATTGAGTCATTATCGCCCACCGACTAACTGCAAGTATACACCCTGTCATTAGCATAAGCTTTGTATTAACTTTAACGGCTTCCACGACCTTTAATACTAAATGTCTAAATGATTTTTCTATCATAATTAATACAATATCAATGTCATTTGCAAATAAATTATGATAACTAATGAAAATTACCATGGAATACATAGTGTCACTTAATCACTATTAGGCAGTGAAAGAAACATAAAATGATATAACCATCATCAAGATGGAAGGAAATGTATCAGTATCTAATATACACATAATAATAAGCACTCTCGACATGTTATATGAGGTCATCATTGGACATGTTCTGAATATCAAAATAAATTCGGTGAAGTCGTACAAAAACTATATAGTAGGTAGTGTAGGTACCTATCTATGTATTTTTTAGCGCTGCGCCATTAACACTTTAAAATATTTATAGTTAATATTCGAAAAAATATGTATAGATTTGAATAGTATTACAGCGAGTCACGTAAAATAAAATAAGTAGTTCATCATCTAATAATTTCCTAATCAACATATAATTCACCTTCACTTCACTAGCTTCTAGCTCAGAAGCTATAGTGAAGTTTGGCATTCCATAGGGATCAATTTTTTCCAGAATAAAAAGTATTGTATGATTTATCCCTGGGTATATATTCTTAAGTCAATTTTCCTTCAAATCCATTCAGCCATTACGGCGTGATTGAGTAAAAAAACATCTACCAAATCTTTAAAATTCTAAATGGGATGGTGGATTAGAAATTATTGAACACACAAATTAGTTTTCTTTATTCCATCTATTGTTAATTAACATAATACTTAACTTCGTTTTATCATTATTTACATTCAGTTAGTGTTTCATTTGGAAATAGCCTAGCTAGAGCATCATTGCTTTACAATTATGTAGGTCATCCGGGACCACACACCTTACTTTTACGACTGCTGCTTACGTATGAACTTATAGTAGGGTGTTCTACTTTAGATCTAGATAAGATACACCTGACGGGCAAGTTTAATATTATGTATGTCATAACAACATGGTACTCATGGTTTATACAGTAGATCTTGTCCAGTTTATGACATCCGGTTAAGTCAACGGACGCGAATGAAGCACCAAAATTAGCCAGTGTGAATGCTACACACGAAGTGCCGCCGCTAATAATATTAGTAACCAGATAGTAGCTGCATGTAGTAATGATGTATTAAGCCGTAAACACAAGTACCAACACAAGTACCTACACACAAGCTTCATTGACAAATGTTATACTACTTACTTCTAACATCTGAATAAACAACTACCTTCGACTGAAGATGACAACATGTGGAGCAACACTTTGATTCAATACCCGTTACACACTCATTAACATCACCTATCAAATGAATGGTACCTTCGCACGAGACCTGTCATAATTTGGAAGATTCGTTACACATAGGCGAAGTATTAATTTACGGTATATTTGAGCCTATTTTTGTTTTACTTACGCAAGAGAATACTCTCAAAATAGATGGAACTTAGAAGGCGAAGAAGTGACATTCTCATGAGTCACAATGTGAGTTCTGTATCAATGTAATGCCACTGAACTTGCAATTATTATTCACTTCGTCGCGCAGCTTAATTGGAGTCCCTACACAGTTTTTCTTGACTGAGATTTAATAGGCCTCAATTACACACTTTTTATTCAATTTACCCGTATATTTAGGTCCATAAAGATATCATCTAGAAAATAATATAGGCAGACATATAATTATGACAATCCACGGCTTTTATTGATCGGCTGCTTGCTTACCATCCAATTCTGTCACATACTACCAATAGTAAGACCTAAAGTGGTAGCAATATGCAGAATTTAGTCATTATAGTATTTTAGTAGTAGGTATTCCAGTAATTAACTGAGTGGAATAAAATATTATTATAGGTTAAATCGGTAAAGATCTTAATATATCACAAGGACGGTGCTTATGGCGTACTAATTTAGCAAGATACTGGAAATTAAGACACTTGTCATCATAGCTACTATCTGGTGGTACTACTAAAGTTCACCAACGATTTAAAGTTATATCATGTCCGTAATTGAAATGCAAAAAGCGTGGAACATAAGACAATCCGACATAAACGAGTCTATCACCCGTCATAGCAATGAGTAGGTTCGCACGAACTGTTTTCTAATAAGGCGGGTATTACGAAACACTGGTGATGTTATTCAACAATTAAGCGACAATTCGATGAGGTCGAGATAGCTGTGACAGTCAATGATTGACGTCGCGGTCGCGGCAGGTTTTTGACGCCGTTTTCACCGTAGCGTGACACCACTCTTATACATGGTTCTTCAGGCACCAACTATCAAAAACTGTAGAGAAACGAGCGAAATCCGTTGAAAGCTACCCACGCTATGCCTATCAATCAAAACAAGCATAAAATTTTCGTGAGAATACTTTGACTTCGAAATTAATCTTTTTTACGAGGTAATTATGCAATATGTATCAACAGTTAAAGGGGTTTAAAATTTTACTGATATTTTATTTCTTGGAGAGTATTACTATTTATAACAGTAATTTATTTCTGATTAAATCTAAAGACGTTTGCTAGTCTTATTGATATTCATAATTGAATCATCACACACGTTTAGGTACCATTCGATAGAAACAGGAGTAGGTCTGATCAATCATTTTCACCGATCACCGACGACGACGCACTTAACTTTCTTAGTACTTTCACAGCAGTAATGACGAATGAGATTGTTTGCTCAAGCAAAACTCACCAGTTTTTTTTCATTATAAACGAAAGAGCAGCGAGTGCCGCGTGTGACGTATCAGTAATTAAAAAACTTGCAATCAACCTTGCGGACCGATCACATAACAATTGTTTACAACTCTCACGTATTGTTCTCGCTTATATTTTTAAAGATGAAAGTATTTTTGATCTCGACAATGATGTTACTGATATCAGATAGATATAAAATACCTAGATTTTGCCTAAAAACAATAGATTTGACTTGTGTTTCATCCTCTGTTCATAGCTACCAGTTTCGTGATAGAAAGCATTAATCATTTTCTATAAATATTTATTTTATTACTTTCATTTTAATTTATTCTCCAAATAGAAATTGTACTTAACTATTCTATGATTGATATAATTTATTTGATGACACGGATATCGATCGATCGATCATGCAGCTCCAATTAATGTCAAAACCAAATAGAAAACCTAGTAAAATTAAGTGATTCGAGGACATTTAGACTCTGATTTTGAATTTTTGTAATAATTATTAATTAGGTACCTATTTATTTAAGTTCGGCAATCATCCTCATATTGCAAATGTGTCCATAGGTAACAGTGACCAAGTGGTCACTGTGGTCGATCTACCCGTTTATCACCCTTAAGATAAAAATATATAAATAAAATCTACTGTCCCTTTCTCATAAAAGAGGTCATATTAACGGTTCCAATACTGATATAAACGTTAGCACGTACTAAATATCTAAATGTTATATATCATGGATCATAAATGTTAATAGTTGTATAACTAAAACAATGGCATGGTTTTTACGATTTGGTAAGAGGGATCGCCCTCTATAGTGCGGAACCATTGGATGTGCCTTTTATTATAGTACCATCGCATTGCTTGATGCTCATGGCGTGTCTCTTTCAATCATACAGAATACAACCGCAATGACCATTGAAGTGGTTTATTTGATCTAGAAACGTCACTCATTTGTCTAGGAAGGTGTTCACTTGTTATTGCATTAAATGTTGTGACCACAGATAAACTTTGGCGAGATCTCTTCTCCGGTTACAATATAATATGTTTTAATTGTGAAAATGTTAGGCCACATTGGCACACTCTAAAGCTTGTCAAACTCTTACTAATGTACTTCTCGTGACGAGCTTTGAGACTTAAGAAATAGGTATCTAGTATTATGCAACTTGTAAAAGTGTATAATATTATCTTTTTAGTACCTTCCTTTTTGCCTCCCATTTAGCGTTAAAATTAGGTTAGAATTAAAACAATACTAGGTCCTACCTCTGCTTTTGCTCTCTATTTATCATACTCACGCCCAATCCATTAATTTGGTAGTAGTAAGCCTATACAGTATATTCCAAAAAAATAGCTTATCCAACTTAAGCTATTTCCTTGACCCTGCGATGTTTGATCTGGCCTGGCATTCGCGATTCCTTGGTCAATTGAAGTGACGTCCAAAGAATTTATACTAACATTATAGATATCTGTAACCAATCTCCCTTATTTTTTCATCTTCATGTAGCAAGTGAATAATCTAACAGCGGAAAACTTCAAAAGGTAACTAATGTCTGGTGGTTCGTTTGTAATGTGTAATACTTCTGCAGAAGTTTTTAATTTCCCTCACGTATCATGATTCTTATGTAAACGTAACTAATAGAAAAATTTAGTCTAGAGAATTTCAATTAAACACATACACTCATACTCTATAATAGCACCCATTAGTTTCTAAAACTTCACAACAGAAATTCTTAAAAACCGAACAGCGGTAACAGTTAAAACAAACGATTCATGTGTGATTCTCAAAACTGGGACGGATGCAGCGCTAAAGGATCGTTTACCTATTTATCTTCACGTTCTATAGCGCCAAACAGTGAGGAGGCGGCGCCGGTCGGCACAGCGCCAAGAAATGGACCGCTAGTGACGTAGAGAGCCTACGTTTTCGAATAACTGGAAAACGAACAGAATGACCGTGAAATCCATATAGATTGTAAGAAAGCTTGACGATGTATGAGATGTAGCGTTAACTTCAAGCATTATTATATTTAAATTCATCGAAAATCGTCATTAGATACCGGAATTTTACCTAAATGCTGCTACGAATATTGGAACGACCTTAAAACTGTCAACTTAAAAATATTTTAAAATTTAGATATACTTACTTGTACTTTTGCATGGTTCTGTTATAGAAAGTTGTCTCAGAACATCGGCGTGGGCTTCACTTAGAACATTTATTGTCGCAATAACGACATAAAATTAGCCTGAATTCTTAAGTGTGCTGGAATAAGATTAGTTCTGCGCGTAGGTGTCCATACTAAATACTCCACAGCAAATAAAATTCACCGTTATTTACGTTAAATATCCAATTGCTAAACCACATGTTAATAGTAAAAGCAATATTTTTTATTAACTTAGTTCAGTATGAGCTGAGTTAAATGTAGTAATACTAGCACACCATCTCCAACGGATGGACGCGAGGAGCGCAGTGTATGGCACTTGCGCTTACGACCACCGCGCACCACCGGAAACCGCAGGTTCGCAGAAGCGCCGCGCGTGTAAATAATATTGCGCCGAACCCAGCGCCCGCTCTTTAATAACGTGGCGAAATACATGCCGCTGCAAACATTCCACGGTACCGCTACACGATGAGATATTGGCAGGTTTTTGACCGGTATGCATGTAGTCGTACACGGAGAAGAATATTCTTTGTCCCGTTAAAATCCCGAACGAAAATGCAGAATTACTGCATTCCGGGGTTTAAAATTAGTAGGGATGCTGGTGCTACCTAAACTTTAAATATACCTACATAAAATGAACAAAAGCTCCACAAAACTCACGGTGCCCTCATGGGCATGCGTCATCGCAATGCTCAAGCACACCTACGAATGAGAATACATATCTTCAAACTAGAGCAAAGCATATCGTCAAAAACTGGACGTAGATTTAACGGTATTTTTAAGAGATATACGTTTGTCGCTCGTTACGTTCAAGCCAACGTGTTTGTTCCTATGTTTTTAACTAATAAAATATAATGAATGTTAGATCTGGGTCATCTGAGCAGTAAAGCAACATAACTGCATTTATGGTCACTTCATTAATTCTAGGCCGTGAATTTAACACGTAAAACTTAGAAATTGTAGGCAGACAGAAAATTCCCCCGGAACAAGAGAACATACGTAGACAATGAGAGATGGGCCGTGCCGTGTGTCGGTTGACATATAGCCGACAAAGGAACGAGACACGAGGCTATTTGTCAGTCATACCTACACAATCACACGGCTGTTCCTACGCGCATACAGATGAGACGAAGAAATCTTTAACAGGATATTTAACTCAAACACACATTTGACTAGGGTTCTGTACTCGCTATTAGACATCAAAATTATCATTGTACTAAATATTAGATATTCAATGCAACAGAGTAGCAAAAGCGGTGAAGTCAAATATTATTAGTGAAAGTTAAATAAATTTATAGCCAATGTAGCCGTATAAACTATCATGATATTTTAATTCATATAAGGAAGAGCTAACACCCAAACTCCCAAATAAACGATAGCAATAAACTTAATTTAAGGGCTCATAAATTCAACACACAACTTTCTTTTACACCTAAACTCGTCTTAATTGATGATCATCCATTAATTACTAAATTGATTAAAAGAAATATTTGTGTTATCCGACATGTTGGATTACCGCTGATAATTTCTTATGCCTTCTAATAGGGAATGGGATTTCCTTCCTGGAACAATTCCCACATAATGTATCATGCATTACGGACCGGACTACACCGGCAATGAGTCACCACCGAGTCAGGGTCAAGAGCACGCCGCGCCGACTGACTACCTGATGAGCATTGCGTATGTCGCAAATCATCGCATAAGAGCTGCTATTGATGCATCTAACAATTCTAACACTAACTACTAATGTTGGCATTCTTCAAGATTTCTATTTACTTTCAGTTATTGCATTCAATGAGTATGACAAATATCCTATTGTGCACCAATGAAGAAATTGTTATCGGTATTACACGTACCTACTACGTTTTCGCTTTCAGCTTTATAGGAAATAAGAAATGTATTTTGAGTTCTAGAGAAAAGATATAATTTAGATTTATATAAACAAATACTTTTTCTAATATTGTAGCAATGGTTGGCTGAACATGCTTTATTTTATCTGCATTGAATTGCATCGCAAAAAGCAATAAAAACGACTTAACCTTGTTAATTGATTACTTTTTATAGCGACTGTAATTTATCAACGTAACTCTACATAAGTTAATGCATTGATTTCTGACTTTCGTAATATTTTTTAATGCCCGAGTCGATAATAATATCGGTTTTATGACAATTACACACGCGTGAAGTTCTACTGTTGCGGCGTATTCAGTAATAATGTAAGGACAAAGCGGTCATGTCCATTCTCATGATAGTCTAGTGGTGTCTGTACCAATGGCACTAAGCTCGTTAGCGCCCACGCGACACGCTGCCACTTTCATTTCGGGCCCGCGGTCACTCGTGACTATCGGACAGGAACGTCATTCTTTACTTATTATTGTACGAGCACTCCCAACAGAGATCGAGTACCCTCGTCGTTCGCGACTTAGGAATACTTGATGGGTGAAGCATCCAAGATTTGCATTACTGCTGTCACTCCCATCTGTCTTGTGTCTAGGCTCAATGGTCTACAATTACTGTATTTATTGGGGTTACAAAGGATCGAGGATAAACATTAGTCATAATCATTGAAATCGGGACGCGCAACAAAATTATACATACTGATCATATGTCATAAAAATAATAATAAATATGTTCAACAAGGCCACTGCTGTTGGCATGTACTACATAGTTAAGTAGTTAACTAAGCAACGTTCATTAAGTTACATACTAACTATGATTAAGGCCGCAATAAAAAGATACCTCCATGATAATGATGATACATTATGTTTATTGTTTTTTTGTATATATGCAGGATGCAATCGTGACATCAATGTTTAACAAGTGTATTCAATGCATTGAATTGTCTTCTCGCAGGTAAATAGATATGTTTACATCAGCATGTTCCACTAAAAACAAAATGGTGTCATCGTGAAATGTAAAAACAAAACTGTTATGACAGAATACTCCGTATCTATTCGAGAACATCAGGATCTTGTAACAAAATAAATGTCGTTGCAAATTATTTATGTTATGTTACGCTTGCGACATTAGATGACATTAGATGTACTAAACGCGAGGTGCGCTAGCGATTGTATCACCATGTTACTGTGCTACGGAAAGTGAGATTCGTATTGGAAGTTATATGAAACAGTTGCCTATGACTTGTGATGCGGCTCGTTAGTGTGTGTCGTTATTTAAATGCTTTTTTACGACGGAGCGCGGCGTCGGAATCGGTGCGGGCGCACCCGACAAACCTGTCTGCGAAGGGCGAACGGCCACACACCTCGATCATCATACCTACTCACGTCCACGTGATAGTTACTACATAGATTAAAGGTTCAAATTAGCACTTACGTTTAAAACCTAATTTGCAATCCTATTAGCAATGCAACCCTCGCAGCGCAACTTCAGCGCAGCAGAAAATATTTTATGCATTTACGTAAATTACCATAGGTACTTAATGCTATCGTGTCCGATTCCAACCAAACGAAATAGTGACTAAGAATAGATGCATATCGGCAGATCAGCACGCTGGAATTGCTGACATTGAAAAGGAAAATATTAATGCTGATTATTTTAATGAAACCTCATACATAACATAAAACGACGAATGTTATAAAATTTATGAAAGTATTAGTCGTGTTTTATTTTCACAAATCATAATTACACATATCCATTTACCATACATAAGTTTTCCATGACTTTATCACAAATCAATGCATAGTTTGAGTGTGAAATTGTTAGCCGTGTAGATAAGCTAATGGTCTGATAATGTTATGCTTGAAAAATAGGGTGGAAATAGATAGGTTTAGGTTAAAACCCAAAACAAAGATAATAAATTACGAACACTTTCCGAACATACCTGAACCTGACCTGAATTAAAAATAAACAACGAACCAGGAGTCCACACAAAAGAAAGCTCTATCTTATCGTTACAAAAATCATTTGTTTATTTAGCAACCGATGGTATCGCCAACTAATAGAATTTGGTTTTCACAAAACGTATGCTTGGAATGCACTTACAAACTAAAGTGTACCACCCACGGCTCTATTACTGTGCAGAATATTCTGATGAATTACAAGAACTTATGCAAACTACTCCGGCATCGGCATACGTTCACACACTTTCGCTGAGTGAGACAGTTTGAAGTCATTTGCCCGTCTCGTATGGGTCAAGTAACCAATAGAGTGAGAACTATATATCTGTATAGACTGTCTCCAGAGTTATTATAAAAACGTGTATAAGGAATCGCGGTGGTTCGTGTAATAATGGACGAGTGCGCTCGATATGATATTACAAGGCTCTTCGGGCATCGGGCCACCCAAGCAGTTCGCGGTCCGCTCGTTCGTTTATTTCCTACAATCTTATCTCGGTATAATGATCAGCCTGGGTCACCGCGACCCGAAATCGACCGAGACGTTATTCGTGAATGCCAAAGTAAATTCTTTGACCCATCGATTTTTAGACTTCAATAAAATATTGGGTAATAATGAGTAAATATTACAGTACATGATCTATTGAATAACTTGACTGAAGTGTAGGTCAGAAATAAAATATGTTAATAATATCAATAATAATTAACTAAATAGCGCAAAATGCAGGGAGTACACAAGGTAAAATTTACTATGATTTTACAATGTTCTTTGTTGTATATATATTTATTGCATACATAAATATCATAAAGTTTTTTTTTATTTCCTCAATGCTCTCGACTGATGTTTAAACTGCCAAAGAACGTGTATTTTTCTTCCTTATATAAGACGAGAGATAATAAAGGAATACTAAACAACCTTGGCTTATGTATTTGAGTCGGTTCAACTGCTTAATCTACCATGGTTCAAATATAACAATAACAAACATAACGACACTTATAATAAAAAATACAATCCAAAGAAGTTATTCGAGTTTATTTATTTTGACATGCAAAATATTCGTACATGGAGTAAAATATTTATTGAGCACTCCAAGAGCTGCTCCGATGTGCCATTATGCAAGGTACTCGTATAACCGTGACCTTTCAGTTTAATAAAGTCGATGTTTGTGTTTAATACTCGAGACATTATTTGTTTATGTCTTTCTTGTCGATCGTTTTATGAGTATTACCTAAGGACCAGGAGTCATTTGACCTTAATTCTTACGACATCGTAGCGTAGAAGTACATAAATATTGTATCGTTATTCGTATTGCACGTTACCTGTACAATATTGAACCACGGTATAAGTGACAATAAACACTACTGGTAAGTTGGTATTATTGAACAAGAATCAATTTTGTAGGACAATGTTTCAAAAGTCTCAAATGTGATATTTTTACTGAGTATAATAAGTATAATACTGAAAACAATTTTTATCTTATGTTATTAAATCAAGGTAGCCAAGTTTGTACTATTAAAGAAGAGAGAAGAATCGTTAATATTTCAAAAGTGTACAAAACGTGAGCTATAGTGCACAGCATTTGCAAACACTCATTTGTTCATTTTCCTTATTTCCATGTCTTGTAAATGTCCACACGGCACACAGTTATGCAAACTATGTTTTGCTCAACATGAGCTATATGCTCTCATTCTCAAAAGCATTGTTGTCGCACGCATGCGCCATGAACGTGCAATAATTATTATGAATACTGAGAGAGCTAGCAAAGATCTCACGAACGCTGATCGACTTTTCACATATGTGAGTACCACAGTCACGGTTCTCCCCACATGCTTGCGATTTACAAACACGAGATAAAGAACTGCGCTGCGCCCGCGCCGCAATTACCGAGCAGCATGAGAAATCATTGACGAAATGCGCTAAGAGGAATTAATATTGGGAAAATATTTGTATATTGACAACTGATTGATGTGTACACACTTTCACGCAGAAAGTTGTATTTTGTTGATTTTTCATATTTCCTGTATTACCTACCCGGTTTTAAGGGCTTTTTGTTGTTTGTTTTTTTTAAACGAGAAATATTTCAACTCGTATAGCTTGGAACGATACCGAAATCCTATAGATAGTCTACAGTGGGTACGTAGGTCTTTATTGGGACAAAAATGCTAAACATTTAGAAAACAATAACACAAGAGATAAGTAGATAATAGAATTTAATTGAATCATAAAATACCTAAAGTCTAATACAGGATCTTATAAACATAGCCTTTACATATCTAGAGGCTATAAATCGAGTTGCGTGACAAGTTGCCTACCGCTTAAGGAGACGGAATGCAGCAGTAATTTCGAATCGAATAACTTTGTTAAACATAATATTATATTACTGCAAGTATCATTGCATCAGACACCGTAAGACGTTCGTACTCCAACTACATACCTCTCACTTTGGCAGGGTTGTCACAAAATACATTTAACTATCCCTTGTTTTGTTACAGAAACAGGCGATGCGCTCCATAAATTTTGTTGGTACGAACTGCAATTGTATTGTTTGTTATATCTATTACTCTAGCATAGGTACATTATATAATTGCAAAAACAATCCAAATCAATGAAACAAATTTGTTATTGACACAGGATAAGGGTATTTTATTGTTTTAATAAGTTTTTTAGTATGATATTTACCCAAATCACCTTGATCTCTCTTCCTTCCGTTATTTAATTTGATTATTCGTATTTGTCAACCCTATAAATAGCAATATTGACTTTTGCATTTAACGATAAACGTGCAAGTAATCTGTACACTCACCGTTTGCCTTATAAATTTTAAGTAAATATTGAATTCGCAATAAAGTAACTGGACATTCGCTGGCAACTACTTAGCACTTTTAGGTATTATATTTTAGTAACTTTCTTCGGGAAGCGTTCACGAAATTCTACATGAGCATCTTTGCGTGAGGAGGATAGTTTCACGCGTGCGCTAACAGCGTTCGAGAAGGCCATAGAAAAGGTGTCTCGCGGTGGATTGGAAAAAGTGTTTCTAAAATTGGTTTAGACGCATGAAACTTTGTATAGATACTGGTGAAGAGTTCTTTGAAAAGATTAAATTAAAAAAACTTAACTCATAAAACTTTTTTTTAAGTTTCTCAAAACTTACTAAGTGCCCCACGTACAAGCGATACTTTTTCTTTCAAATTCAGCATATATGATGATATAGCTACTGACGAACAGTTTGGCGGGCTGAGGGGGAGGACACTCAACTCTAACAAAAGGAATTGCTTTAAAGCTTGATATCTAAGAAGTTTTTAAGACAAGCCTCTTTAGTTTTAAAAAACCTTTTTTGGAGGTGGAACTACATTTAATCCAAAAACAAAATTCTACGATTTTATTTGATAGCTTTGTTTGCGTTAGATACCTATATGTATAAATTTTGTAAAATATCTTGATATATGGTTGTGAGTACTCCGAGTAAAATGGCCACGACAAACAGAAGGACATGAAGAAACTATAAGGGTTCCTTGTTTAACACCGGAATCCTGAAAATGAAACAATTAGCAAAATCCCTCATCCAAAGATACAAAGAACCTTTTATCTATACTAATATTATAAAGCTGAAGAGTTTGTTTGTTTCTTTGAACGCACTAATCTCAGGAACTACTGGTTCGTATTTCAGTGTTGGATAGCCCATTAATGAGGAAGGCTATAGGCTACTTTTTATCCCGGGAAAACACAAGATCCCTCTGGAACGCGGCTGAAACCGCGTAGAAAATCTAGTAACAAAATATAATTTGAACGAGTCATATTGTATTTTGTTATTTTTTATCACTTCCGCAGTAATTTGTTGTCCTAGATCAAAAACCTTACCTTGACGAAGCTATTGAACGATCAACCAAATGCATTGCAAAAAGTCGAGCACTCCCACTCGGAAATGAGTCCACAGCGATTTCTTAAATTATTTTATTTGCAATTTATTCAGCCCAGATACAAAAGAAAAGTGAAACTAGGGGTCATTACTGTGCTTGATTAATGTAGTGTCACTCAAAAAAGCTCATTTTTACATGAAGATGATTTATGTATGTTTGTGCCAAATTTACATGTATAGTGTATTTGCAATAAATCCTAAATAACATTCAATGTTATGTGCACCTACCTAAGGTGTATGTAGTCGACTTTGGACCGAGAGTAGTGCAAATTGTGCCCGCTATGCAAATGATGAATGTTTACGCAACAAGTGACTGGCAGTGACAATAATTCACCATCGACCTCGACCTTGCCGCCAACTGCTCCCACAGATTGCCGAACTCTTGCAAATCATGCGAAATCACAACAAAATCTACCATTTTAACGCACCCCACGCGCCATTTTATGAATCCACAAACTGGGACGCACGCGTAAATTTTGATAGTCTTTAACTTTTATAGCCACAGGTTTTAGTTTAAGGCCGTCCTCTTTTTATGTTTTATTTTATTGTATTAAAACTGTCTTATTTGTAAATCAATTAATATCTGATATTACCATAACGGTAAAGAATCATGACTTAATTACTTCTTTTGGTGACAATAAAAATCACATAAATACAAGGTTCCTTACCTGAAACAGCACGGATGAAGTCATCTCATCATTTATTTTTGAAAAATAAATCACAACTGCTGTCTATAATACCTACCTTCAACGTAAACAGAATAGATTACCAATACCATCCATTGTGCTATATTCGCAGAACAATTTGTCATCGACTGCGATTATTCGCGATAGTATCACTAGTAATGCTTCTACGCTGCTGTTATCGACTAAATTAATTGCTACGCCAGAACTAAATGTTATTGTGTCAAGGTTAAAAACAGTTTTATATCATTCTCAAATAAGTAAAATAAATATAGCTGACCTAAATTTAAAAAAAAAACTTGCACTAATGTTCATTGTATTGTCTGTTCATACTCATATAATAGGTAGGTATCTAACCTCGTATGCGAATCCTGTATTGAAACGAATTTGAATTTGGGCCAATGCACAGTGCACACGGTACCTACTCCAAACGTGCGGTCATCGCTTACAATTGAAAACGTAAATAAATAGGATATCAATAGACATTAGATTGTTAGTACATACAATATATATCTACACACTTAGCCAATCTTAAATTATATAGAACTTTATAATCTTGCCAATCATTTGGGTCTACATCATTATACCGTGAATTCTTCCTTCTTAAATTACATAAACATTACTCCGCCCAGGGCAGTCGGGTAAAATAACAAGCTTTTTCATTATGTAGGTAGAAAGTCATCGTTACCACATAATATGTCATTTGGAGAGACAATAAGCGTTTTAACATTCTACCTACACGTCCATAAATCGTTAAACATCTTAACTAGCTTGTTGGCATTACAACAATGTGATGTATGTAATGGGCAAGTCAATGACCTTCTTACCAAATATTATTTATTTTGGCTCTTCGAAGCTTAGAATATTAAGTATTTCGTTTGTTGACGATTCATTCAATCACCAAATTCAAATATGATTGATTAATAACATAATCTTACATAATACGAATAAAAGAAAAACAAATCGTTGAAATAACTGCAAGGGAACCATGGAGTGGAGGAATGAGTTTAATAACACCCCATTTCATGAACTATAGGAAAGCCATAACTTGTGTCTTCCTATTAGATAGTTATTAAAAAAATAACTAACTAATCTTTTATCTATATATAAAATGCTTTGTCCTGAATGACTGACTGACGGATCAACGCACAGCCTAAACCGCTGATCGTAGAGACCTGAAACTTGGAGGGTGTGTTCTTTGTATGACGTAAGCATCCGATTAGAAAGGATTTTCCGAAATTCTACCCCTAAGGGGGTAAAATAGGGGATGTTTGTTTGTATGAGACATTGCCAGTTTTGATGTAATATCCATGAAAAATTGTTGTATTTAAGTAGATAAGGGGTGGCTAAATTTGCATGGGATTTAAACAATTTTTGGAATGAAGGTACAGTTTGTAGGGATCGAGGCTTCTTTTAATAACGTAGGGTTAAACAAAGAAAGGATTTTCAGAAATTCAACCCCTAAGGGGGTAAACGGGGGAAATATATTTTTTGTCGAAAGTAGTTGGAATACTAATCTTGCGTAAATATTCCTCAGAGCAGATTATTAGAGTTGTTATTATTATTATCTATCTCTTTTCACCCGAAAAGGGGTGCAAAAGTCTGTATGAGAAAACTTTTTTTCATGGTATGGATGGAGTAGGGAGGTACACTTTATCTATACGGATTGGGGCTTCTTATAACATAGGGGTGTAGTAATAAAGGATTTTTGAAATTCAAATCCTAAGGGGGTAAATAGGGGATCGCAGGTGAAACCGCGGGGCAGAAAGCTATCTATGCATGCGTATAATAAAACAGTAGAATCCGGTGTCTATACATTGAAGAAAAGTAATAAAAATAGAAAGGAGGTAACTAAAGAAGACTAATAGAATGTAAACCACCTATTTTTAAAATTATTTTGTCTTGTGTATACACGTTGTTTTTTTTTACTTGAAATGTAGTGTGAGTAATGTCAGGGAGTCAATTTGCAAAGAAACTATTTTTGATTGTTTGTCTGTTTGTCTGTTTAATAAACACGCTAATCTCCGAAACCATCCGTTTCATAATTTAATTAGATTTAACATGGCGCTTCGAATAAATGGGCTTTGTTTCATCGAAATTAGAATACTTTTCTTTGTGCTAACAATGCACACACCCTTCAATGGTTACATAAGCCAGGAAAGTGGACCTGTCCAAAACATCCAGTTGATTTCAAGTGATGTTTTATCAAGATTTCGATTTGGAAAGGACAAAAAGTGGTTCGAATATTTACAGAAAGTTGTCGCCAAATCAGGAGCCATCGCATTCGCTTTCGTCGATTGAGCACGAAAGTATAGTATTGTAATACCATCCGGTTTGGTACCATCTGACCTTGGTACATAACAGCACAGACAAACTTATAGCCATGGCGTGACTTCGGTATATAGAGCACAAAAAGAATTCATTTGCAAACAATTTTGGTGATCTTATCTCGAGTAGTTTGATTTAGTGAAAGTTAAAACTGGCTATTACGTATGTTGACACTTCTTACGAGAACGTTATCACTAACTTTTAAAAACTACATTACTTTTAATAAAAACTGGATCACGAGTCTAACGCGTGACTTCGATGTCTACATCATTATTTTCAATTTATTCCAATAGATTTAACCATATAGATTAATCAAACCAATATGTTTCTGCAAAATTTGAAACCAAATCTAACAGTAAGGGGCCTTTATTGCCGCTTTGTTTATGTGCTGTTAATAGATCCTTCTCACTATTGATTGAATTTTGCGTTATGGACTTTGAGAACAGTATTCTTCTCATGTACTTCTTCTTTTGTTTTCACCATGTAAAAAAATTCTAGCGCTCGAAATCAATCTCCGATTTAATTGTAATAGCTTTATACGAACGAATGTTAAACGAATCGATGAATTACTTCCACTAGCGGTGCAGTTGTGTGGGTTGGTCTCACAATCTTTTCACACATCACCTTTGAGCGATTTCACATAGAAATTACGACTATTATTATTGATTCAATTTACGACTTACACCATAAAACTACGGAGGTTAACGAACGAATCGATGCTCGGTACTGAATCAATAAAAACGCCTAGAGCCTTTTTACATCTGAAGGCGGAGCTTAGAAATTTCTCTACATCTCGAACTTACGTAACACAATTTTTCAATTATGTATCCGTAATGGGCATATCTTTAACAAATTATCAGCGGCCGCTCTAACATTGTGACAATGGAGACTTTCCTAGAATCTCATCATCATATAATAAGACTATCAATCAACGAAATTGTTATATTACAAACATGGTTGCACTCAAATTAACGGAGCGTGACCGCCTTCATATAACAATACAAACTAGGCTCGTGTCATGTCCTCTCGGCAGCAACACTTTCACTGCTGCCTTATCAGCAGCATGAGCCCCGAAGCTGACCGGATGCCCAGGCACTGGGACTGCGGAACCCACGCCTAACTCACCAATCATGCTACCGTAACAGTAACATTACATAAACTGCAAGCAGCAGGACGACGTTGTTATGTTTCCATGTTTTGCACAACCTAAGTACTTCCCAATAGGTAGGTAATTGGATTAGTTTATCAATGTCAGAGTAGTTATGTTCGTCAGAAATTCTATTGGGTCTTCGTCAATTATGAATATCTTCCTCGAGCATAATAAGAATAACCATCAATTTGTAAATATATAAAGGTCATTGAAATCGTTAGTGGTAGGTACAGTAATAAGGAAACGCTAATGGAAGGAAGGAAGCAATATTCACACACATTTAAGTGAATCTGACGTGAACTGGAAATTGGAATTCGCATAGGCAGGTCAACACCACCGCTTTGCCACTGCAAAACTTGTAAACATAGTAGGTACAATTCTAAGATCTCTAGATAGGTAGCAGATAATAAACATCATAGTACAGGAACAGTCAATGCATAACGTCCTCCATGCGCAACTACAAAAAACTGGATGTATTCAAAAGCCACAATAATTTCTGCTTAAAAATCTAGGGTAACAGTAATGAATACTATTACAGTAACTCGTTTAATATCTTACGTGAGTAACGTAACATTAGGTTGTAATCGTAACAATGTTGCCGGTTGCCGGTTGCCGTGATACTTTCGTGCAGTATTCACGTCGATGTGGGCACATTTGGTATGCCACAGACGCGCCCGCTCCGTTAACCTTGTTATCTTCATTGCATGCCGTGCGCTGTGCGGTGCCCAGGCCCACACATTCACAACCGTTACGTTGAACAATCAAACCTGCCATCTCTAATCTTTTACTTTGATGACAACCAGAAGAAGCCAGCTATGTCAAAACAAAACTTGCTGTAAGTAACTGTAGAAATTCTTCAGTAAAAACCTTTCTTCCAATATGTCTATTATTGTTTATTCTTCGTCAAACATGCATTTTAAAGCTAAATAATTTAAATGTAAATAAAACCAAAGAATTTGTTTATAAAATTTTACCTCTCAAAACCTAATCGTTTCGAAGACAATCGATCTAACACGTCGATTGTTTCACTCGTGTTTAAATACTGTGACGATACAATACTCGATTTAATAATAAGTACATGGGTATTCAATCGATCAAAACCACAACACCGACATATCTCGATCATTCAGCGATTTAAAACGACTGCTCGATCGGTAAGCCTTTGTGTGCAACGGGTCAAGGGAACCTCGTTCTGTACAGCAACTCAAAAATATGAATCGGAACGTGTCACCGATACACTAACAGCTTTCGATTTCCTAACTGTAATTCTAAGCCTTGGTAAAACAATGAATTCGCTTAGAAGGTATGTTCCACTGTATCTCACGCTCAATCACATTTTGTAGCTGTATCTTACGAGGAATGCCAATATTAGTTAGAATGTAACCGAGAGCGGATACTCGACCGACTTTTAGTTCTTGATAGGTACTTTTTACCACATTACCTATATCTCTTGCATTGAAGTTAGTTTAGGAAAATGGCACTTGTTAAGTTTCTGTGACAGAGCCAATTACTAGCGATAGCTTACGAGATATATTACGACACAGTCTATTACGCCTGTAGCATTCTGTGCCTACTCTCAATTCATCAGCGAGGCGCATGATAATCATTCCAGACCATTTAAATTGCCATTTCTCCAATAAAATTAGTCATGCAGACATGTAGCAATAGAAACGTAATTAAAGTATCTCTTGTTAATATCTAGACATAATACTCGATAAAAAAAATAACTGAAGTTTTTACAGCGTTACATTCACTCTTCAATAGCCAATCATCGGAGAGTTTCCATGAAACTTAGTAGTTGATTGACACATTCGCACAACTCCTTGTTCGACTTCGACTTGTTCATCCTAATCTACAACAATTTTAATTAATTACAACCGGATTTGAGATAAGAAAACTCAAAGTTGAACATTTGACATGCTCTAGTGTGGCGAGAGTAACATAGCACAGAAAGCTCGCGTACTTACTCTTACGCAGCGATTACAGCACCCACCGCCTTAGCCATTCATCGCGTAAGAAAGCAAAAGAATATTATAATTTAAATAACAGTCATAATCAAGGCATTGAACTTGCCTAGCGTCTACGGCCGAGCGTGTGATTAATCCAGAATACTTTCACTCGAGCCGGGCAGTTATCTCGCGGATGAGTTTGACTACGAAAATTATAATAATTAAGAGAATTGTATGGACAGTGAGTCAGCTAGCGATAGCGATGCTCGATAAGAGTCCGCCGGTGTCATCGTACGTCCATTGTATACGATGAACTTTCGATTGGCGATTCATTGTAAGTACAGAAAGAAAGCGAACATTTTCTTTGTACCTAATGAGATGGATTATAATTCGCACGACTGTCATGGGAGCGTACGCTTAACAAATTTCGAAGCTCGTTCGGTTTGTTTTAGAGAGTCATAGACAATAACCTATGTTTCGCAATAGCAGACAAACAAAGCATGACATTATGAACCCAGCGAGAGTGTCACCGCATTGGTAGGTATATTATAATTGTAATTTCATTCGGTAAGCAATACCTTATCGGTCAGCCGAGGTAAGAGAATGTTGTATAACTACAAAGCATAAAAAGAGCTACGCTATATCTATTCATGTTTACAAGAGGTTCCACACCTATAAATATTAAAAACTGTCCGAAGTGCATTATTAAATCGTAAATTAAAATTTTCGATTGACTGGTAATTGAACGCTTAGAATTATGAGCGTTACATAACTATACGCCCACGATATCCGAAATCATCCATGAATATTGTAAATAACTTTCCGATGTTTACAAAGCTATAATATACCTAAGTACCTACTCGTAACTCATAAAATTTTAGAATAACAGGTTGACAAGTTTTTACAATAAATATCTGTTTGCCCAATTTCGGCAAAGGCCTCTTCCAACATTTTCCATTCTTCTCTACCTCTGGCTGTTGTAAACTATGTCCGAATTATTGTTCTAAAACATTTTTTGGGCTTAGAGAACTTTAATTGTCAATTGGGTCCTGGGTTTCTAAGTGTCTAGGTCCAAGCCAGGATTGGAAAAGTACTTACCCCTTTGTGAATGATCTTCGTTGCCCACTTTGGATTAAGCAACCTTAATTTTTTCGGTCTCGAAATACAAATGGCAAACCGTATACTTCAATTATCTGCAAAAAAAAATATCATTGTGTTGTTAGTGTCCTACTTGTTACTTTCACATAACCCACATTTATATCGTTATTATTAATAACGCGTATCTTCGATAACGGGCCGTATCTAAAAATGCTAACAAACAACAGAGGTAGGTTGTTGACCTCTGCCCCTAGCGTTACCGATTGATAAGGCAGGTTAAATGGGCCGTACCACCATGCCGACCCATAACAATGGCTCTTTATTGATACAAGCCATTCAATTCGCTAATACCCCTTTAATTGGTTGAGTGATTTATATGAAAGTATCGGACGTCGGTTACTGGATTCAATTATACTTCCTATTAATAAATATAAACGGGTTTTATTTCTGTAATAATTAGTAATCGATGTACTAGTTCTTCAGTTTCAGGATTGCTATACATTGGGAAAGGTTCAGATTATTTATGGTGAAGAGGCGATTATTGCTCAGTGTGTAAAAATGTACCTATCTAATCGATTTGTGACGCTATCCCTTAAAAATAATTCGCAGAAATACTGCTTGGAAGGCTGCAAAAGTGACAAAAGTAATCCTCCTGGTAATGCTCTGCGAATAGCTGTTAAACCGCTAATCTCTTATTAGGGTTCCGTACCCTAAAATTTATATTTAAAGGGGGCTCCCATACAACGATTTTTTTTCAGCGATTTTTTTGCCGTTTTTATAGATAATGATACGGAACCCTTCGTGCGCGAATCCGACTCGCCGGCCGGTTTTTTTTATTCAGAAGACTATTTCACGATAGGGTGATCTGATTTAAAATATCATATTTTTATTAAAATACATTTTCTATGGCTATTTTTGCTATGTATTGTCACGTGAACGTAATTTGAACTCAAATAAAAAGATAGGTTAATATTTAAAAACATCTGATTAAGTATATAATATGTTTTTTTACTATGTCCCGCTTTCGACGAAAGAATCCCGCTTTTTTCACTCAAAAAGTTCCATAATCCCGACTTGGCAAAAAAAAAACTGGCAACGCTGGTTAATAGCTACCACGTGAATACTATGTATAAAAATCTAATCACGACTATTCATCCGATACAGTAATAATTGAATGCTTGTTTTAATAAATTCGTCAAAAAAGGAAATAAAACAAACCCACAATAGGCAGGTAGATACCCATTTATCCTTGGGCCGAAATAGAAAGGATATCCGTTTGAACTGTATGAACTTATGTCAGACATACATACTAGCTACACATCTAAAATAACTGTCCACTATTGCACTACAAATCCTCTAGCACACTAACTGCGTATACTGATATGATATTCAAGTGTAACTTTTCAATAAATCTATTTAAACCAAGTGAGTCTCACTTGGTTTAAATAGATTTATTTATTTATTTATCTCACTGAGATACAAAATAATAGGATTCAAATTTCCGGTCACAATAGTTGCTCTCAAGGACGCACCCATCCCGCACCCCATTTCCGTTTTATGAATTAGGGTAAAGTATTTTGTTACAAAGCAAAAACAGAAGCAGATGGTGATGTTACCGTATTTTCGTTTATACTGCGATAGTTAACTCACTCACAGGTGGAAATAATACGTGATAACATTAACGTTTATTTAATAGCCAATTACATCGTAAACTGTTTAAAGTGCATGAGGTCAGACACTAAGTTCGTGGAACCCCTTCCCGGGTCACCGGTAGAAAGGAACGACACACTATAGGTACTATGATCAAGTTGTCGCATTAACACTTCACTTTCCCTACAACCCAGAATTTAAAGCATTTACTCATCTGCCGACAAACTACCAGTAATTACAGGTCTAAAGGGGTGGTTATCCGGCCTCGGTAATAATAAAGGAGAAACCTGCTCGAGAGTCGACCCCTTGATAGATCGCGAATGAAGGATCACTTTCTCGAAAATTGAACGAAAGTGTGTCGTGCGAAATTTTATTATTTTTCCAAAATAATGCAGTATGCAGACAGATTTTAGTCGGCGAAGGCCAACCACCATCGGTGCGCGGCTGCGAGCGCTTTCATCAACAGGCCAGCTGCTTGTTTATGTTTCCATTCGCGGATACCGCGTTCCATCCAGCGTTCCAGTCGACTGGTTTGTTCACTTCAATAATGGCAAATGGATGGAGAAAATTCACATAGTCGATCATTATAGACCGCTTCATTATGGTGTGTTATGAGGCTTTAGTACTCATATTCGCACTTTATAGTTTCCGATGTATAATCGACCCTTTGTGCCTTGCATTTGAATACGTGAAATTCCATCAAAAACCAAGTCACCTAGGCTGTGTTTGAAGTCATATCGATGTGCTTGAGCTATCTTTATAACGTTATCTACTGGTCTTCCATCCTAGTATAGAATCAGAAAACCAAACAGATCCATAGTGAGATCTGTCATATTCCTGTTCACTATCGGAATGGAAGGATGTATTCAAGGCGCTTAACTAGGAACTACTAGGAAGGACATTTTGACATTAAGTTCAACTGAATTTAAATCTCACACCTTCCATTTGCCATAGCATAGTCAGTCCTGGATTAAAACTGTTCAAAGCATTATATGCCTAAGGAAGAGACCAGAGTTGCTATGGCGAAATGCTGATTGCTTAACGTTTGCATCTTACTCCTTTGGGGAAACCATAGCACTGGTAGGTACTTAGTACTTTTGTGCTTACCACCTTCGCCACATACCATGGTCAAACACAGGCCTATACGTAGTAAAAAAAAATAAGTAGATAAGTATAATAATAAAAATATTCGAACATCAATTTTGTTGGCGAGCGAGAGAATTAGAAAATAAAAAAATATATATTATATTTTTTCAAAATTAAAGGCTCAGAGAATAGGGTATTTTACTCCATATATGAGATAAGCAGTCGGAAATTGTAAGTTTTAGTTCATAAAATAACTGAATTAATTTTAAAATTCATTTCAAAGTTTTCAGTTTTTTTTTATCTGTTTCTAAACAAGCGAAACAGTAGCCGCCATTATAATGACGTCATACGGTACTGTATGTAAACTAAAAAGTGTCAACTGAAGTAGTATTATTATTATTTTTACACTAGTATTCATGCATTCAGGAACAGTACACTAATAAAAAGGATGATAGCTCATTTTTAATTTATAACATTTTATAAGTCCAATTAAGACCAATATCAGCGCAATTATTTACTTACAAGAGATAACGTCATGACCGTAGAGTTACATGACGTCCAGCGTTTTCATCAAACTACTCCCGACATTTGAAAATATGAAATTGAAATGCATTTTTATGGCACTTATCAATTGAATAAAATTTTTGTGTTTTTTTAAATGGCTTATTAGCACCTTAGGAACGAATTGAGACATTTTTCAAAAATTGGTGTAATACCCTATTGTTCTGAGATGAATGGCTCATTATGAGAAATACTAATATTTTTAGGTGAATATATTTGTGAAAATCGAGCATTATATAACATAACAATTTAATCCACCTGTAATTAGTAAGTGGCCAGCGCAGTGCGTTTGATAATAATCTCTTGCACTCGGGACAGGGAACGCAGCGCAAGAAACATGAAAATAAAATAAAATGAACGTAACGTAATAATGAAATGACTTGCGAGACGAAGCGGTAGGGGGCGCGGCAGTAGAAGCGGTTGTCTGCCCCCCTTCACCCGCCCGCACACCCGCATTGAAGCGAGAGGCGATACACAGCCAGCCAGCCAGCTGCGCGTCCGTCTTGCGCTTGTGTTTTTCGGGTTTTGCGGCGCGATTGACGTTTAATTATTTCTTAGTTTCTTGTTATTTTTGTTAAATAAACTATTCAGTTTGTATGGATACAATTCGCGAGTGAACTTATAACGTTGTGAACCGAAAGCCGATACACGTTTGGACTAATTTGAGTGCAGTTATGACTATCCGAGGTTTCGGTTGCATGGATACCAGTGTCTTTTGTCTGTAAAACAGTGGATTATACAAGAAGAGGTGGTGCTATTTAGTTGATCAGTACATTACCGTCAGATTTAAGTTCGTGGAGCCAGCAGTGTGACCAGTGATTGTTGTCGTGGCCGGTTTCCACTGAGGAAACTTTCCAAACGTGCATAAAACAGTGGGTAATGCTTTCCTAGCGAATGCGGGCCCTGCCTGCACGCATTCCGTAGGGAAGCAAGTGCCGGCAATAAGAATTTTACGGTGAGTAAAGCGCGTTCAAGTTCATCGTACTTTGACCTAAAATTGTGACAGTGACAACGCTTATTGACCAGACCAGTGTCAAATGTCAAGATGTGCTATCATGCATCGACAGTGAAATTACCGAGAATTTATTCTATTGATAATATCAAATACGGATCATAAATGAAATAAGAGTTAACAAACCGACTGAGTTTTATAGACTTATATACAAGCATGATATTATTATTCTTACTTTACTATTACAATGTTTGTTTAGTGCTGTGCTTTGTAAACTTAAACTGCGATCCTATGATATCATATATAACTAACTTTAAATAGACTCCAGAAGCATTGAACATTATTTGGTCAGAGAGTAGCCTTTGGGTTTTCTATACATCAGATAATAACATGCATACCTAATCTAAAACTATTTCTGAGAGCATTGGTTAGTACACCAGACATAAATGATGATCATGAATTATAGAACATTGCTGTACCTTTTCAATCTTTGTATATTTAAATTACTTAAATTAAGCTTTCATTTCATTATGAATAGACAGCCTAAAAAAAATCATTTTAACAATGACTTAGCTACAAAATTCGAACACACATGTGTGAAGTACAAATTGTAGAACAAAGAATATCAATGAGTGAGTAATAGACCCTACCCAACAGATTAGTCAAATAAAGCATGTTCTATTTGGTTTGCCAGGCTATCTTAGTTATGTAATAAATGCCTTCATTACCTTGAGCTAAATGTAAAGGTAACATTCAGTTTGCAAGATCTTTCAATCAATAACTTGCACAATCTTATTATGCACACAACTTACTTACTTAGTAGTTGTTTGCATACACTCTAGTAAGGTAAGTATAATTACCTAAACCTATTAAAATTCATTGAAAGGCCATAAATTGGTAAGAAGCCATTAAATTTCAACCAACAAATAAATCCCATATATTAGCCTGTCATTATAAAAATACAATATACATTCCTAGTTTTTTGCCCTTGGCTTTGCTTAAAATAAATAAAATGTCTATCTTTTTTCCATCAGCCAATTTTAATGGAACAAAAGCCTATTCAAAGCATGAAGCTAAGCTTAAATTAACCTGTGAAAATCCATTCAATAGTTTAGAGATTTGCATATTCAAACAGATAGACCATCAAAGCTCTTAATAATGGTCTCTTTGGATTCTGTGATTCTACTCACTCCTACATTACCCCCAAACAGTTTGTGGTAAATATATATTCAATGTACAGATCCGTTGGTTCTATAGTTTTATTATAATGTGTTAGTATACCTGGAAAATCACACAGTAACTTCATAAAATATTAAAAATTCTTCACAAAAAGATCACCAGTATCATGAAATGTGACCCTACTTCACCAATCAGTCACTATTTATAACACTAGTAAAACTCTGATACTTAATTTAACCACAATGAAAGCAGCTGCTATTTCATGGAACACATTACTATCAGCCCATGTGTTCACAGCAAAACCTTGAAAAACAACTGAGCGCTTTCTTTTACTCATGTTTCCTATTCTATTTTAATCTCTACTTTAGGGTTCAACAAGCTGAATGTTTATCTCCCTCCTTCTTTACATGTAAGCTCATAAAATCAGAATAGGTTTGTTCACAATTATTCTAAATATCTAGTACTACAAGAAAACTGCATATTAGCATTAAGTTGTAGGTATAAAAAGAAAGAAATAAAAACATTGATTTTAAAATACATAATTATTAAATAGAACAGTTTTTGCATTGAAAATAGGTTCTAATTTGGAATTAAGTAGGTAATTCAGTTTGGCTGGACATTTTATGTACATACTTACATTAGAATCTTTCATGAAATTCACGGATTGATTACTATGCATGAATTAATACATAATATTGGCCATTATCTATTAAGTGTATTGTAAAGGGGTAAAGTTTGTTTGCGAGTTTGAATGTAGGAGGGAATCTTCGGAACGACTGATTTGAAAAATCTTTTTGCATTAGATATCCCGCTTACTGGAAGGTGAAATGCGGGGAACCTCTAGTCAAATATAAAAGTACATAATCTTTTGCTAATGCTGCCTATTGAAAACATTTTTAGGACCAAATTTACTTTGTTATCACTTTGTGACACTTGTTACACAGAACTTTAGTTGCCACTCGCCACAAAAAAATAAACAAATATCTTTTGCTCTTGCTTAAACCTCTAGATGTGTGATTTAAAAATGTAACCTTACATTGTTAAAGTCATTAACAAATAGCTGTTAATTATGTTATCTTTCTTTTCTAAGGGGTAAGTAGTTTGTAATGTTTACCAAGAAACTTTCAATGACTAATAATATGTTCAACATCTAGTGTTAATGATTCTTCATAATTTTATAATTGAAGCTACTTAACTTCTTTATCATTTATTTGATTACCTATCCATCGACAAAACACGTTTTGCACGGTGGTAGGGTGGCTGGCTACCACCCTCAGGTTGAAAATCTGTCGCCAAACACCTATTGGTGTGTTCCGGCAGCTGCACTTGTGAGCCAGACCCTTCTAGGCTTTGTGTGCTTACCACCTTCGCCCACATCATCACCTAACATAGTGAGATTGTGGTCAAACACAAGCCTATACAAAGTAAAAAAAATACCAATTTTTTTGTAGGCAACTCTTGTGATTATCAAATTGGTTATAATCTATAGATATTGCTTGAAAACTCTTTTTCGATTTGGCATTTGTAAAATATTAAAAGTTCTAGGATTTAAGTCCTTTTTCTATAATAAATCTGAATGTTCTGTGTCGTAAATTAATACTAGTTATCAGTTAGTAGATAAAACAGGCTATCAAATATTTTTGCAAATTGCACATTCGTGTTAAAACTGGATGAATTAATTTATTTCTATTTATCTTTTTTGACCACTTCATCTAGATCTTCTATAGGTATTGCACCATTCTTCATAGACTCCCATCTCAATTAACCATAGTTTAGATTCATATTACTAACATATTATCTGACTTCATTGACTAACTTCAATGACTTCTATTAATTGATGATGATGAATATTTGGTTGCCTGATCCAAATTCCTTAAATATCTACTGTGCCATTAATCGTGATCATTAAGATAATCAATGAGAAGGTAATATTTGGGGGGCTGAATTTATTATTCATGGAAAACGCGAAATGAGCTCACGATGTGGTAAGAAACTTTGAAGTATCTGCCTGGCTGGCTACCACCCTTATGTTGACAAACTGTTGTCTAGCACCTACCGGTGTGTTCTGGCAGCTGCACCTTAAAGCCAGTCCTTTCTAAGATTGGTGTGCTTACCACCTTCAGCCACATCATCAATCATCATGGTAAGATTGCGGTCAAACACAGGCCTATACATAGTTGGCAGTATGAAGCAAAAAACCAGTTCGGTACCAGCATCCATCACAATATATGTCATTTCATCCGCTGGCTGCCCCTAATCTGGGAGATCTTGTCTCACTTCTTGGTCCAGTCTGACTGTCACTCCTGTTGAGCAAAAAATAAATGTTTTAGCAAGAATTTAATATTAATTTTATGTGTACAGGGAGACGAGCGGCGCGGGTGGCGTGGCGGGCAGCGGGGGGCTGCTGGCCATGAACGCCACCCAGGTGCAATGCGAGCCCCACGACTCGGTGGTACTCATTAAATGTAAGTAACACCCACTCATTATAGTCACCAGTATATTTGATTTGCTTACTTACCCAATATTTTGTTACGACGTAATTTTACAAATCAGCCAGTCGATAATGCATTTGACAAAAAATAAACGTACCAACCAACATAGATAAGTGACTTGAGGAAGGAGATTGAGTTAAAACTAAAAACAAGTAGTTTAGTAAGTACTTGTTCTTAGGACCGAAACGAATGGATCCGAATGTATATTTTGCAAATCAGCCTGCTACTCAGACCTACCCGGCTGCCGTTAGTCGAAATAAAATCCTATCGGTATAAGAAAGAAATTGCATTCAAACCTATGGAATATCATATTTTTTTGCCACAGGCTGAAACTTCAATCGTCTCGGTAGTGAAATTAACGTACCTACGCAATATTCATGAAAATAAATCGAGCTTTTATCGAAATTGAGATTTTTTAAATTGTTACGGACCAAGCCTTGTAAACAATCATATTATATAATAGTTCTCACTCATTTATTGAGAGAACACACATTTCCATTAAAATAATATTGAAATACTAGCTTCAGGCTCGCGGTTATACTTATATATTACGACCCCTATTCGGGCACCTACGTAAATCAAATTTCCACCCCGTAACCGATTGTAAAAGATCCTTATTTGGAATAGAAATCTGAATTGCAAAATATATACTTTTGGTTCTGTCTCGTTCCTACGAGACAGACTATTGGGTGCGCACTCTCAGTGAGCAGCTCTTCACAACCACGATATTTTCCGTTCAATTAATAGCATAGAGTAGATAACAAACTTATTACGAAGTTTCACGTACAAAAACTTCGTACAGATTGTTACGTCACGTGTTTCGAGCAGACTGCTAAAATATAAACATGCTGGTTTTTCCCAGATAGATAAGATAAAAGTTTACTAACGAAGCTCTGGAACTTAGGTAAGTACCCTGATTATTTCTGGCTTAAAGTAAACTGATATAACATTATTAAAGCCATGCTTATTGGCCTACCTACAATGTTTGGAAAAATCCATATCTCAGCCTTTTACAAAAGAGTTATTATATTCCATACAATGATTTTACAACACAATATTATTTTCTTTCTTAGGCAAACCCCATTGGATATATTGTGTCTGCGTTACTTCTCTTATTATAGTGAGTACCAGCTTACATCAATCAATATTTATAGATTGTCAAAAACATATTGTTTTATACTTTCAGTTTTCTTAATTTCTGAATGTCATATTTTTATTGTGATGATCGTTGTTTATACATGATTTGTTCGCATTTTAATTTGAAAACATACTCATAGCATATTTGTAGCTTTAGTTGGCCCGCTATATCATATCATATCTCAGCAGTTTTTAGGGTTCTGTACCCAAAAGTGCGTCCTTCCGTCCGACTGTCACAGGCTTCTAACTCCTAAACAAAGGTTCTTACTTACATAATTATTATATGTATTTCTTCGGTTCAAAGCTAATATTGTTTTTAGGTTGTATAAAAGGAGAATACAAACCTATTTTTTATGTCTGAAATAATCGACTTTTTCATTTTTGAGATGGCACAAAATCATTTTGTTAGGGCTCTATCTCGAAAACGCTATTACGTAAGAAGCTGTTATTTGGGTATAATATTATTCATACTGTACATAAACAACAAATTGTATAATAATATTAAATATAAAAAAGTTGTGCAGTTGTGTCCAATGTCATAGCAAAATTGCAGAGTTGAGTTACATACAGAGGCACAAACCTTTTATACGAAACCTCCCACTAGGTGTTTTTATGATTTCAATAGCAAGAGCTTCGATAGCAAAACTCATCTGTTCTTTTAGAATAATATTCATGTAAAAGACATAAGTAATACCTACATACATTTATAGAGTAGTGTAGCATATGGCTCGACAAAGTCTCAACGCAATGTGCTTGTATATTTTTGGACTGGTCTTCATTACTGCGTCAACATCGTTCTCTGTGTTCCATTTGCTGGCACGGCTGTTTGATCGCGCTCTATCGATCTATCTACATACGTACATTACTGCGCTTATTTTATCATTACTCACACAGTTTATACCTACAGTTCATAAAAAATCAGTTATTTCATATTGTACTTAATGATTCCATTTATGTAATAAACCTTCATTAATGGAAAAGAGCACTGACCATTTCCGGGCTGTTTCATGATACCAAGATAAGAAATGGTCCTTCGAGCCGAATTTACAATGATAAAGTTCCAACTGAAACACATTCTTGCAAGTTGCAATCATTTCAGATGCGTCTCTTACTTGCAATTTCTACAAATAGCAACAATTGTGCCTATTTCCGTCATCGAAAGTTCCCCCGTTGCGCCTGACGCTCTCAATTGATGCGGGAGCCGCGCATATTTACAATTAGCTTTGTTTGTGAGTGAGGCTAATAATAATAATTGTCTGATGCTGGACATAAGCCAATGTTGAACATGGCTGCTGATGGTAGGCTCGGCAATTGACACAACCAGTTCGAATTATGTTAATCCGGGTTAGTTTTAAATGGTCTGTACGCTACGCAGCACGTTGCGAACGATGTTTTTATTAATTTGTGGTAGTCATGTGAAAAGGTTGAATTGTTATTGTGCATGTGCCGGTGTTGTGCGACAATGCAGTTTACGTTGGTAATCGTCGTAAACAAAGTGAAGCTATGTCCGGTCACAGAGGGACCCCACAAACCAATAGGTAAATAAGAAATTTAAAACCATACAATTTCACTACGGCTATGGTACCTAACATAGTAATGATTTGATATATCTTTACAATAAAATAAATAATGACATATGAAGAAGGCTTAGTCGTAAACAAGTTACCTATTATTTCTTAAGGCACCTCATTGTTTTTTCCAACGTACTTATTACCTTTGACCGTTACGGATAAAAGCAAGATTTTTTGATCTAACTAACTGGATTCATGTGTGGCAAGAACCATCCAAACAAAATTGTAAGTGACAGTCTTAACCATCTGAATAAACGTAATTGAACAATTTCTATCAACCCATTGCCCTTATCTACTTGCTCGGTGCTCGACAAATTCGATGCCACAATTGGCCGCAGCTGCTAATCATTGTTAAGAGACTTTAAATTCAATGTAGACAAGTAGGACATAGGTATATTTAACACTTGGCTAAACTATAGTCTAGGTGATATAAGTTTGACACATGTTCCATCTTAGGGTGTGCGAATAACTATTCAGGTTCGTTACTCATCTCAGTTGAACTCTTTTCACGTTTCCTGTATACTTATTCTTTGGACAATATTCTGACTAATTTGCATATTCTCACTATAACATTGACGTCAAAGTGATTGCTAAACCACGGAAAACATTTTAAAGGTGAATTACCAACACAATGAACCCACATAATCCCGCACACAACGCGTCTGGAATTGTCTCAAGCGCATACCGCCCTGTTCATGCATGATGGTTCCCCTGCAACGCCCTATTTGTCGTGGACTTATCTGAAACTTGCAATATAGTCACATGAATTATAATATCTAGGCGACCCAACAATGAGCTCGAGAATGAAGGGGCGCGCCGCGCGGCCTCTCAGATCTCGACCCACTGCGATACTGAGATCCTAGATATTAGTAGAACATAAATCGAATCTTGTTATAGACCTGCTATTTATCTGTTTACATTTACTTACAACAGGTTAGTATTTCATCTAATGAGGTTATCAGTACCTAACGAACCAACAGCTATTGCGTCAACTCCTTTGATATATAGTGCTTTATTGCGCGACTTTTAATGCAATCCCATGTGTCTGCTCACGACAGCTGTTATTTATGTAACGTATAAAATTGTCAAGTAATGGGGAGAAAAGTTGAAAGATGTAGACTCCGTGACCGAGCCGTGACCACCCGTGAACTGGCAAAGTTATTCTGTCTGAGAATACTATCTATCCTTCACTATTGTATATGATTTATGTTTACATAGCACTGCTATCTATCTAATGGACGCTATGAAGGGAGGTCAACACCGTTCAGGATGTAGACATATTAATTCCATCCGCAGTTAAAGATAACGAAGCCAAGACAGGGCTTTCTGCTGATATTATTTGTAGAAAAAGACAAGCTTGGTCTTGCACTTGCACGGTGGTAGGGTACTTTGTAGTAGGTACTCGCCTGGCTAGCTACCACCCTCATGTTGAAAAATCTGTCGCCAAATACTAGGTTCCAATGTACTGCTGCACTTGACAGGCAGTTCCTTCTAGGATTTGTGTGCTTACCACATTTTCATATCATCCCTCATGGCCATCAGCAGCTAAGCTGAGCTTAACTCGTATAGTCAGCAACATAAGTATCTGAACAGGTCTAAATTTACAAGTAACCTGTACGTACACTATAACTATCCATAGTATGATAAGATAAAGTTCAGCTACTTACGTCGCTGACGGTACCTACTATGTAAACTAACCAACTGATCATAACATGAAATATCTTTGTCCTAGTAAGTTTGTTTGTTGACAAAACTATACTAATTAGAGGTAAATTAATAAAAAATACAAAAACAAGTTCTAACTCACTAATTCTAAACAACTAATTCCGTTTTACAACCAACAATAATTACTTAATAACTTACAATACATCTGTGCAAATACATACTTTAGTTAGAACTCATTAAGGTCTATAAATCGGTCGTGAACTCTGGTCAGATCAGTTTGCCCCCATCATAACCGTAGCACAATCAACGAAAAAAAAATATTACTATTATTCTTTACACACACCATTAGATCATTGAGAAGTTTTTCGTTAGTATGTGATCACACATTGAAGTGACGACACGTGTGTTAATTAGTTGTGTATTCTTGTGATAACTAAAAAGTACCTTCTTAATTTAAATGTCACTCAGTGATTGAATGGTAGGATTAAGTTTGTGCAGTGTTGTGAACAAAACTCTTAATGATCCAGTGACAGTACTACGTAATAAAATAACCAGTAATGGATAGACCAAATACTATGAAACGTAACAGAAAGTGCGATAAAATAACCAAATTTAAACACAAGCTGATAAAGAAATACAAATTATGTAGGTAATTACCGTCATGCGGGTGTAGTGTTTTATTTAGATATAAAACTGATGTTAATGTATCTAAGGAATAAAAGACACCTATCTACACAACATCTAGATGAAAGAACAAAGGTGTAAATGGCGATTGAACTTTAAAAGTAGCATAACGGGTTGTTCAAATCAAAATGTTATGGTCATTGGCCATACAAGTTAACTAAAGCTTCGTTACGACATTCAAAAGAACTAAAATGGCAAATAATTCTGATGATGGTGTAGATTCCGTCATATACCCTTGACGTGTTAAGAATTTTAAGATTTCAATTACCTACTCACATATTATCTACATTTTGAAACTGCGTTACTTATTACCATAAAATTTATATTAAGTGTATCAGGTTAGAGCAACAACGTGGTATTTTACAAAACGTGGTCGCCTCACCCACCACCCACATTCGCGAATTCAAGGCCTTCAAACCAATTAATCGGTGCTTCGTCTTATAAAACATTGGATTGCAACTTCAAAAGGATGTTCACGAGACATTCTCATATCCTTCATGTTATTTATATGCAATTCGGCGAGAATGTTGAATTGTTTTGCGTAGCGCATTGTTTATTTATGCGTATCATGTGCAACGTTTTGTTTTTCAAATAAAATATCTATATCGTATCTAAAACTGGTTTTGAAAGGTTTTCATATCAAATTAGTTAAATCTGACACAGAGTTTATTTACAAGCTGTTATTTATTTGTTTCTGTCATTTTATCAATATAACAAAATAAAATTAATAGTGACGTGTGTAATAGACACCCACCGAAAATACTGAGAAGTCCGTCAATTAAAATATAATTTATAGGTTCAATGTAAAAGATCAATGTTGTGAACATTTATTCTTTATTGATAATCGGAACATATTCTTTTGCTACACAGATATAAACTATTCAGAATCAAATAGTGGAAGTTCATACCGAAATTGAATATATTGTTTTTTTATTGACGGGCCGGTTGGCGTGGTTGGTAAGATACCACGCCGCAGGTCGTGGGGTCGATTCCCACTCAGGACAAATATTTGTGTGCATGAACATGTCTGTTTGTCCTGTGTCTGGGTGTAATTATCTATATATGTATGTATTTACAAAAGAAAAGTAGTATATGTAGTATATCAGTTATCTGGCTTCCATAGCACAAGCTCTGCTTAGTTTGGGGTCAGGTGGCCGTGTGTGAGGAATAATGTCCCAGAATATTATATAAATATTATTATATAGATTCAAAGAACCTAACTTATAATAAGTGACACAACTCAGTTCTTGTAAACAATTTGCTAACAATATACAATTTATTTTTTACTAGCTTCCGCCCCGCGGTTTCACCTGCGTTCCCGTGTGATCTTATGTTTTCCCGGGATAAAAAGTAGCCTATGTGCTTTTCCAGACTATAGGTAATCTATCTCTGTGTCAAATTTCATCCAGATCCGTTCAGCCGTAATTGAGTTACAAACATCCATCCAAACTTTCACATTTATAATATTAGTAGGATTAATAGGATGAATTTTGACTGTAGAAAATGATGTGACCTAATATGTTTTTAATAATAGTGTTATTGACAGTGATATAATATTGTTTTCATAAACAGATGAGCACCGGTCGGCGGGAGGCAGCTGGGAGGAGCCTGTGAGCGCCGTGCGTAACGCACCGCTCCGCCGCTCGCAGAGGCTCAACTCCACCCTGGATTCCAGGTGAGCTCAAATTTTTCCATCTGATTCCTTAATTTTTATGGATAGAATAGAACGAAATCCTTTGACAATCGCTAGATATTTGAATTTCCAATAAAAAAATTGCATACCTGATTACTGTGTAATATCGTCAAACATTCGTATAATAAATTTCATTCTGCCTAGGCATTTTGTAAAACAATGGATTGAACAATATAGCTGGGATATGCAGTATGTTTTAAGTTGTAATATGTATAGATTCAGAAATATACAAATCAAATAATTTTCAGTATATCATTGTACAATCGTTACGTTAGTATGTTTATATAAGTATGTATCGTGTCATTATGTAACCTATCATACATATAAAATTCTACCACCTATAAATCACTCATTGATTGATGATTGAATGAACAAAGGAACCCGACTTTTTACATAATCAAAGGTTTTTAATTATATCTAATTAGACTTTGAAATATAATATCGACTCACATTGATTACACTTGGTATTTCTCTTCTCTCTTCTTGGTACTTCTTGGTATTAATCAACAATATTACGTAGTTAATTAACTAACAGAATTTACTGTAAAGCTTGTAAAGCCGACACGGAAATTGTGATGTTTAATAATTAACACCCACTACTTACTAGCAAATCTGTGAGCTGTATAGTGTCAATTTAAATAATTATCCTAAACATCGTTAAACTATGGTTAATCACTGTCCTCATCTATTTCTATGACACAGTATTTCTTTTTCACTACAAAATCTATCTGCTCACTGTTAAGTATAGGCCTCCTCGCCCTTGTGCCATTCATTTCTGTCCTGTGCCGCCGAACGCGACCAAGTCTTTCTTACACTTCACGTCATCAAAAAAATAATGGATAATATTCCATTCTTCGCGCGGTTTTACCTTTGTACAATTTGCCTAAGATGTAGGTATTGATACGATTGATTTGAGCAGCTTAAGCGTATGAAATACTGTATATAGTATAATATAATGTAGGACGCCATTTTGTGTATGTCAGGCTAAGTATGATTGATGTCAGTTCCAGAATTAGAAACAAATTATTCTCGCCTTTTAGGGTGCTGTTTCTAAAACTGAACACCGTTTAACTGTTTAATAAAGTAGTTAGGGAATTCTACGAAAGCTATATTAAGCAGCCCTAGATGTTTATCTTGAGCCAGTCGTTAAGAAATAAGAATGTGGTCAAGTTTCAATCGCACTGGCAGACTAATCGTTTAAAGTAGACCAGGTGTTTCCAAATTTTCAAGGTCCTTACCTGACTGACTTCTGCGAAGTCGGGCGGGCTACGTCCTAGCTCAGGACCAACAATTTGCTTTCTTTTGAGTCTTATTACTCAAATTATAAGCATTACTTTTTATTCAGTTATTAAATGGACTTATTGTTATGCTAAAAGGAAATCAACCTAGTTCAATGCCGAAGAGTAGGGTCACCGCTAGGGCACCGATAAAACAAATTGTCTTGTCAGTACCTAGCCAGTTACACAAATCAACTACTCACAAAATATATGGTGTTCAAAAGTCTTCGAAGTGGAGATCTGCAAACTAGCATGCTAATAAACTGTCGTAATTTCATTGTACAGTCAGCGGCAAAAGTAGCTTGGCATTTTAGTACCCTTTCATAATAATCCTTTGACATTTTCTTGACAGTTTGTATGAAAATTATGAATTGTGTAACACATTACAAGCACACGGTACTAAAGTACCAAGATACTTTTGCCGCTGACTGTACCTAGTTTAGTGGATTCCCAGTTATTGACGTCATGAAGTGTAGTGTTGACAGTTAGCACTTGTGACTTCCCGTCCTCGTAGTGCGGTGTGGTCCAGCCACGCTGAACAATTAGCGAGCCCGGCACTGGCAATTAACACGAATTTCCTGTGTTCAAACTCCAGGGGCCACCAGAGGGCACTGCCTCCCGACAAAATGATCATTCA
Organism: Tetheella fluctuosa; assembly: GCA_951216915.1. Taxonomy (NCBI): domain Eukaryota; kingdom Metazoa; phylum Arthropoda; class Insecta; order Lepidoptera; family Drepanidae; genus Tetheella; species Tetheella fluctuosa. Next base: position 6,542,026 of record OX578227.1, on the reverse strand, counting down.
CGCTTTAACAGCCACCGTCTGCCTATTGTCGCTTGTTTTTAACGAATCTAATTATACGCTAATCGAAATACAATATGCTGATAATATCCATTCTCTATTTAAACAAGTCTTCTCAGAACTTGCATGCTCAAACTGAACAAGTTTTGTTCTACTACTTCTTGATTAAATAATAATAAATATATACTTTATGAGGTTCCTCGGCATTTTTTTTATTATTATTATGAATAGGCTTATTAAATATCTCAAATACTGATGCTGCAGGGGTACTGCCTGCCAAACTAAATGATTAGACGGTCTCCTGGCTTCATATTAATATTGAGAGTCTCAAGTAATGTCTTGAAATACAAAACTAGATATATTAATAAAAATGGATGCGTCAATCTTCATTGTAGTGAATACTCTATGTATAAAACAACAAATAATAATAAAAAAATCGTTAAAGCTGAGTATAATAGTTTTATAAAAATGTACAGTAAATATAGGATACTGTGTGGTAGCACAAAATAGATAATTTGGTAGTACGGAATCCTTAATGTGCAAGGTAAACTCGCACATAGCCGGTATTTTAAATAAATGTAATGTAAAGCTATATTAATTATTGTATAGGGTGACCTGTTCAACAGTTAACCACATAAAATTCAAACCACCATACCTCGTAGTTGTTCATTAAAAACATGTTTTCTTCTAATCTGGTCAAAAGGCAGTTTCATTAGCTACATATTGGCATTGAAGGACTGTTCGTTTTCCTAACGATTTTTAAGAAAAAAACGATTTAAAAAAAAATGAAAATTGGTTAACTGTGTCCATACTATAGTACACTATTAACCGGGGGGTATGTAACAGTTAACCATGTGGTACACAATTAATCACTAAATATGATTAATTGTTTATTTTGAACTAATAACACCATATGTTATTAAATTGACCTTTTATTTGTTATTAAAGGTTATTTTGTCAAAATTAACACAAAATATATGTTTTCCTTATAATAATTACGAACAAATTAACATGTTTATAGTATTATCTATCAGACTTCTCGATTTGAAAAAATTAATTATTATAAATAATGCTTTTAAATCCAAGCAAAGCTTGAAAAGCATTATTTTTTATAATTATGTAACTATTATTAGGTTTTGTACTTCTCAAAATATTTTCATGCTTAACAGAGCATTCGACCAGTCAACCAAGGTTAACTGTGTACCAATTGCATTTGGCTAATTGTAGACCACCCTGCTCCCAAAGCCGCTGAGCTAACCTCACTTTTAAATAAGCGTCACTACACACATAATTCTTATACCAAATAAAACATGTTTAGTCAGTCTACACAGCTGACAAATAATGATTATTGTAAAATCAAACCAAATGAAGTTAAGAGAAAAAGAACTCGCGTAATTTTTTTAACTTTTTTCATTAAAAAACATAAAATTTGATGTCACATAACTGACGTCCACGCTAGCTCGCTGCATATTGGGGAGAGGGGAGCGGGGCCGTTTTGACATCTAAATCGCGCGGTTACACGTTAAAGTGACGTCACGTTTGCCACGTATGGGCATGGTTGATTGTGTACGAGAGGTTAACTGTTGGACAGGTCACCCTAGATGTATAATCTTTAAATGACCTCAATATTTTCTAATGATTATAGCGCTTAAATCACTGCTATAATTATTCTGGTCTATTTGTTCGACATTTAGTATCAATGCCATGTCAACCCACGTGGAACAACTTTTTTTTACTTCCTTCCTGACCAATTATTTTAGCACGAACTATCATTAGAATCAAGATGGCCTATTATTTTTAAACCTTCAAATAAGTTGTCATTCATCAACTTTAGAAATCTCAAAGCTACGAGCTAAGTATATAGATGATCGTGCAATGTTATCTTTAACCAAACAAGCAGTTGACTTGTGACATTTTGCTTGTAGATAGTACGAAAAAATAATGTCAAGGCGCAATGGCACAGGCGGCGATTTACATGTCATGTAGGTACGCGAGTTGATGATAATGTTAAATAATACTGTCAAGTTAAGGAGTAATGAGCAATTTATTCTGACTGTCTCCATTACCTACCAGTGCCCATTTACTAAAGCGGTGTTATCCTGTTTCTACGAGAAACATTTTATCTTCGTTTCAATTTAGTTTTAGGTTTTTAACTAGACAATCTGAAACGCAATTCATTAACATTGATTATTTTGTCATTGACTACAGTTTTTATTTTCTCTAATTGAGGTCAAATGGCTATTAGCTTTACAACCCATGATGAGTATGAAGGAAATGGCTTTTTTACAATTAATAACTGCAGTAACTGTATAATATGCAATATACCCGATATAACTTATTTTAAGGATGAATTTTAAGTTAGTAGGTACCTCTAATATATTATAAAAATAATAGAAGAGAAGAACAATATATAATTCCAATGACGTTTATAAAAAGTTATAAAAGTGTACTGTACTTACAATCTTAATAATAAGCATGTGCAAATGAAAATAAAAGCTAGGAATCGAAACAAAAGCATCATAAAATACAAATCACATTTCTAATTTTGTTTTGAACTTTTAAAGACTCGACTCCTTAGAAGGATGACTCCTTCGGTAATATAATGCATATTTGATGATACTTTAAAATATAAACGTCTGTGACTAAACGTTGCGGTTTACTACATGGCACAACGAAATAAACACCTAACTGCAAATGTTTATGAATATGACACATGACACAGGTCATTGCAACAGATAAGCGACTGCCTGCAGACAGTGCGTCGTCTATCTTTCTTTATTGCTGCTTATTACATTATTTATATCCCATACTTTACACTGTTAATACTCCATTTGTACTAATTTTATTATTAGATGTCCTTTGTCCTGTTCGACAGCCTGTACGATAGAGTACCTTGATGTATTTACAGCTAACTACCTACTCCCTTCGTATGTAAAGTTTTCTAGTTACAATTATACCTATATATAATAGGATTTAATGAATGACTAGTGTAATCATTGCATTATCGTTACCCGAGTCACTCAGGTCATAGTGAAAAGTCAAACAGACAAAGGTTGACCCTAAGATCAAGCAGAAGATTAGCAGTCACTTAAACTTTTCTATCAACATCCAAACGTTCCATTAAATTGACAACTCTTGCGTTGGGAAGTGAATATCGATGTTTGCATAGTTGGGTGTGATTTTGCATTAGCACTTTTAATGGGTATCTACCTACTAATCTATTACACACCAATAATATTTGTGTCATGAAAACATACGAGATTTACAAGGTTCTAGAATTCTGCATTCAATCCTTCAACTACAGGGAAAGCAATCTGTCCCTGGGATTTTATTACCGCGCCGTACATGCAAGTGGTCCAATTTCCATTATTTTATAAGCCAATAAAAACAATAACCTTGGAATGTATATGGCTGATTGTTTTGCTCCACTTCGGTCCAATAAATGGAGAAAGAACCTGTACTATACAAAAACACCGCAATGTACAAACATTATTCCCGTAAGCACCATAACAAATACCTTATAATAAAATTGCATTACGCAGATTGGTCGGCGGGTGAGGCAACCGCAAAGACAATATTTTATCTTTCATCACATTACCAAATAAGATCTAATGTATTCGCGGCTTGAACAAACTCATAAATATATACATAGGTACATACATATACATATTTTGATACCTTTGTTTGTACATTGTTGTGTCAACCTTCAGAGTATTTCTTTGTTAGGTATTTGTCAAGCTAATTGCTCTATTGTCATTTAATTGTTATTGATCGATCATCTAATGTGTTGTCGGTTTAATTTGCATTGTTATATTGATCTCGTTGGATATGACTATAGTACGAACACTATTAATTTGATTGTTAATTGGATTGTTATTGAACTTTTGATTGTCAACAATAAAATGTTCAATTGATGCTGCCAGGCAACATTGAATCTTCAACATACTTTATATTGTTATATTGCCGGCTCTTCTCAGTATAAGCAACCTTCCGAACCGAGCGTTAGAGTCAGACTATTCATTGTGAAGGCCTATTTGAAAAAAAAATATTTTCATTATAACGTTTACAACTTTTGAACTATACTTTACATTGTTTTATAAATTTCATTTACTTCTTTCATTTCGGTTAATAAAATTGTAATGTTTATATCCTTGTATATAGTTTCGAAGTTCGAACTCGTTATTAATCAAAAAGACAAGTTTTTAACATTAGGGAAAGTAATCTACCCGACTCCAGTTTCTATTGCTGGTTTCACCGATTAGTTTATTCTTTCTATAGTTAATTGAACCTCTTCCGTGTTAGCTTAATTGCTTATATCCTACCAATCACTCAGTCATTAATCTTTTGTGGACCAATGAAAATACTTGCGTAGGCTTAGCAAAATCGTATTATGTAACACATAAGAATTACCATCAAAAACATCAAATTCATCTTATATGACTTAGCTACGCCGCTACTGGTAGAATCAGAGATCCTCTTCGTATTCTTTAGTTCTTCGACTAGAGTGCTCTTCTCTAGCATAAAGTTCTTGTGCTAGCGCTCCTATCATTTTAAGCTATTTTATAGCTTTTATCGCGGGCTTCGGGGTTTGTTAAGCTATTGTATTGCTTCGGGGTTCGAGCGCGGCGACCGAATCAAGAATTTTTTTCGTAACGAAAAATTTCCGTAACGAAAAAACCTAACACTTCCCACACACACATACATACACGTTAAGCGAACGCTGTTTGTGAGAAGGTATATATGTGTATAGGTATCTATTAATATCAAAGAAAAAAAAACTGCTTAAATAAGAAATAAATAAATAATTATAATTGCATAAGTTGATAAAAAATGCTATGCAATAGCTTTACCGCGGGAGTCCCCGAGTGCCACACGTATTTTTTTTATAAGCAGGATCTTCTGATGTACCGTAATACCGCAGGTGCCAGAACCATACGCTAGGCTCTCTACCCTATACTCTCATAGCTGTCACGATTCTCATCATTGAAAGATTTAAAATTATAAATATTTAGTAAAATTGTTGTATGTTCCAGGAGCAGCGGCCAGCTGCGCAACACCCTCAGCAGAGCGCGGGAGCTGTGTGAAAGATGGCGCAGTGGCAGCGGTGGAGCATCACCGGCGCCACCCACGCCCCCTCCCGACGACGAGGGCGGGGGGCGGCTCGCGCGCTGGTTCAGCGTGCGCAGGGGCTCCGCGCACCAATACGACATGCATACACACGAGTCGGACAAGATGCCCAAGTTGCCAGAGGTATATGACCCTTGTTACCACCACTGTAATCACGGTCCGCTGAGCTACGAAGTTTATGTGATCAATAACCTCGCTTCTTTTATTTTTGGCTGAAAAGGTTGGATGTTACAATAAAATTAGAACATATTACGCACACAGCAATTAAGTTATGTTCTAATTTTATTTTTATTTTATTTATCCATAATGCATACAAAAATATAAGTTTTGTTTCTTGGCCCCCGTAAACCAAATGTTGGTTTGTATGGGAGTTGCACATTCCTCAATACAACGCAAAAAAATTGATAAGGGTCTTTCATTCAGCATGTGCCACATTGTATTAGTATATTCTTTATTTATTTATTTTTTGTTGTGGACTAGCTAGTCTATCTTCAACTTACTGATTTGGTTACAGTCTTCCCCAAATGTTGACCACTGAACTATATTCATGGACTACCACAACAAACATCTCGGTTTTGAGTCCCACGAAAATAAAACTCGTAATGAAAACAGCAACAACTAGCTCAATCAATTGCGTTCCTTACTCAATAAATTGATCATTCATGTCGTCTGTATTAAGTTGAGGACGAGGACATAAGATATGAATACGAGGCATCTTCATTGATGCGAACAGTCTAATGAAACAGACGTTGTGAAGCCATAAACAATTGATCATTGAGTCACATGCATGACAGCCGTCGTCGGCGCGGGTTTAATGATATTTCTGGAATTGAAAGGCTCTTTTCATTGGTCCTTGTTTTATCCTCTTATTATTACCCATAGTAAGTTATTTATTAAGCATTATATAGCTTATATTATGATTCACAATTATATTTTAGATGAATCATGATCCGGCCATTGAGTAGTCATTGAATAACAAACCGCAGTAACGAGTCGGCCGTAGCGTCGTGTCTAACGCGTCGACGGAGGTCTCAAGTCGCTAAACAAATAATCTATTTTAACATGTGATATAATGATGTCAGATTGGTATCCAGTGAGCTACCGTAGTGGATTCATGCATACGATTGTAATTTTCTTACTTCAGTTTATTTTTAGTTGGACGACGTGAATAACGTGTGATTCGTAAATGTCAAAAGTTGCCTTTACGTCAATTTACAGTCTACGTTTCTTTAGAAATGTTTTGTCCCATGTGTGTTAAACTCCTTCATGATAAGGCTCAGTATTCTATGACATGTTTTACCGTAAGTCACGTGAGAAAATAGGTTGTTACTTTTGACGTTTGCGTTGGACGTGCTCGTGAGAAGACAGTGTTCCGATGACGCGACTTGTGACGCCGCTTTTAGGCAGCGAGGCCGCCAATTACGCTTCCACACGAAGCTACGTTCACTACAGCCGGGAGGTGTCCTCCGAGCGTGGGATGCAGAGAATAATCACATGTTTATAACATGTTATTTCTGTTCATTTGTCGGAGGCGGGACCAAAGTAGCGCCATCGGAACACTGATGGAGCTCATCGATTGTTTTGTGGATTATGCGGTGTTAGCAATGTTGTGTGGTGCTTCCAGTTGGAGGAGGATCTGTTCTCGTGTGGAGGGGAGGTGCGGGGCGGGCGGGTGTTGCCGCCGTCGCTGGGCTCACCGCCGGACGCGCTCACGCCGGTGCAGCTGCGGCGGCGGCATGTCGTCGCCGCCATCATACACAGCGAGAACTCATATGTTGCCACTCTACAGCGACTTGTCAATGTAAGTTGGAACACTTAAAATCTTTAACAAACACAGAATTCATTCGATTTGGAAGAACGGTTCTGTAAACTTACATTTACTGCTCCTTACTAAGCAAACTTCAAGGTACTGACTAGTAAAATAGATCGCAATCTAAATATAAATAAAAGCCACATTTTGCGATGTTTATCTTGAGCAAACAACAAGTTAGTAATTATCCAAACAAGGTGGGCTGTTTCAAATATTTACATTGCACAATTACGACCCCGGCCGACCAAAATAAGTACCTACCTACACTGTCAACAAGAACACTTGCTAACACCAGTCAGTCACTTCGCGAACCGGTTCCTATTGCTATCTCAACATCTCGGCTCCTCAACTCACTACGTCTGAATAATATACGCTGACATTTCTCATGACTCCGGAGAAATTCGTGATCGGGAAGGAAGTACTTTGAGATTGATGGCAAAATAACCGGCAATTATAATTCAATCATAATAACATAACGACAGTTCCTATTGCATAATCTGTCGAGCAAATAGATGCAGACAGTTACCACCTTGTTCTCTATTGTAGTACCGAGGTGTGACAGACATGACAGGACAGGACACTTAATTAAATAGTATGTTTAAGTTGCTAAACCACATCTTAGCGATAGTGGCAGTGTTTATTAATGAGATTACACGTTCGGAAAGTGGTTTGCGGTGTCTTGTAATATGCTACTGCATATCTGTGTTACATAATTAATATTGTACCAGTATTTATTGTAGGCATATCATCTACATAACTTAGATAAGAGTGATTTGATTTATTTTTCGGTTTTTTTTGTCAGAAGGCTGACAATCAGGCATGCGGTTCATAGCGACCTGATGATAAGTGGCTACCGTCACCTAGGCATATTAGCAATATCAACTCCTTATTTGTTATAATTTTAGTTTAACCTTGCTACTTTCTATTGTTGATGTGATTACACAAGCTCTTTGGTATTTCCTCCATCTTAAATACCTTGTATAATATGTTATTATACAATGTAATAACATCATTCATCGTTCTTAACAATAACAATCGTTGGTTCTTTGTCATCTTTACATTGTTTTTAAAAGAAAGTTAAAATGCCCATTTCAATATTTTCAATATTATTTACTTAAACGTTTCTCTTTACCAAATAACAATATTTAGCGTTTGTGATTTGCAAACTTTCCATTCTGTTTTCTTTGTCAGTTAAGTAAAACTTCTTATGAATTTTTATTTTTGTTCGGAACCAACAACCGTAAATAGACAGCTGAATATTATGTATTGGTGATGTCAAAAATCTCAGTATATAATGTGTATGTAAATATTAACCTGTCTAGCCCACTTTTGCATTGTTTCGCCCACAATTCACGTGCCGTGGATTTGCATATTAGGAAGTAGGGCAATTTGAATGGGCTCTATTTGCAAAACGTCTGTTAGTACGAGGTCGTCCCTCTGTAATGAAAACGGGCGCCGACGAACTCTCTTCGACTATGTTAAATGTTTGTAAGTCTATGGTAAATTGAATCTTTTGTTCTAAATGGCGTTTTTGTTTAAGGTTCATTATAATGTTCGCTTTAGCACAAATACATTTGTATTGATTGAATACTACACTATGTTGTACGTAGAATTCGAAACAAGTATGTAAATATTTAATTGCAATTTCCTGTATCGGTCATTTATTCAACAAATATTTGAATAAGAGTAACTACCGAACTTATTATTAAATATCATTCAAACAAACTAATCTGTTTATTCTTTCATGCTATTAAAATATATTTATACACTTTCAAGGCATTTTTAAAAGCCGGAATCTCTAAGCCTTGTTTTTATTTATTATGCCATTGAGGGTCAGTCTCACAAATTTCAAATAGCATATCTCACAGATATCTGATAATGCAATAAAAATGTTTAGTAGGTATCGTCTGTGGTCGAAATGAAACAATTTTTTTTTGTATTTTTCTCTTTTATTGTAATTTTTTATATCAAGGAACACTTGGAGCTACGTAGGTATCTAATGCTGTTATAAAAATGGGCCGTATGGAATACAAACAACATGGAAACATTTATGTAAATTCATAATATTGTATGTAGGTACCTAGTACTGTTTCTAAATACGTAAAAAACCCAATGCCATCCTTTACCTATAATTGTAACTATTCATTGTTCGTATAACATCGATAACTCTAATGACTAAAAACAAAAGAATGAGGTATATATCATAGTCACCTAGTTAGAAGATTGTGCCCACGTTCTATAACACGTATTTCCTATGAATTTCCAACTACAGTATGTAAGTATTAAAGAATCTACTTTATGTATAAGTCGTTAGCCAGCTATTTACCTAGATTCATATACATACAATGCAAACGATAACAATTCGCAGAGTTGAGCTCACGATTATGCATAATTTTCTATAGAATGTCTGTGTATACTGCTCTGCTTATTTTTGTAATATCTATTTAAAAGTCTATCAAATATAATCCGTGCCATAATATCAAATACTTTTAGGTGTTCTATAAACCCTTTGTTGAACAAAAGGTTTAGTCTGAAAGTAGCCGTTCCTGCTATTTAAATACTTTTAACAATGACAGAATTGACGGACAATTACGGAAGCAATCATACACATCATGGTAGTGAGCACTCAGCTTAAGCAAACGTCTCCAGTCAATCCTCTAGTGTTTACATTTACATTCAATACACGCTTACTACCTATTTTGAGGTATGACGCAAGTTATGACGGTTTATACGACTTTTTGTAACCACTTCTCGGTATCTAAACGACAAAGTGATGTAAAACTTAACATTCAATCTATGACTTTGATAAATCCATATATGTACCTACTTACTTACATGACTAGAGTATATATCTATTCAATGTACCTATTTCTCTCAATAGATTGGATTGTATATGGTGAACTTGTTTTTGTGACGGCTTAATCTTCAGAAATTAATTTTAGGTGCCTCATCATCCCAAATACAGATTGTTATTTTATTTGAGAAACGGATATGAATCTTAAATTATTTTCACTAATGAGCGAAGTTATTATGTATTTTATTTCATACAGTTTGGTACATAATTATATGTTTTGTTAATCTTGTGAATTTCGTCGTATTCTCGTATTTGATGGAAAATTACTGTGTGAACTTTAGTTCGACAACCTATGGAAAAAACAAAAATTATTAACGAATTATATTTCTACTTGGTCAGGACTATAAGAAACCTCTTGAACAGAGCAGCCCGGCCATCTTGAACGCTAGCAAGATCCAGACTTTGTTCCACCGACTACCAGACATCTTACAAGTCCACCTACATTTCCGCACCGCGTTAGCCGACTGCGCGCGAACGTGGGACCGCGATGAAAAAATAGGTAGGTGAAAACTATGGCTTTCAAATACCGCATTTTTTCAATACCGGTACTAATACCGAATGTTTTTTTTCTTAATACCGGGATCCCGGGATACCGGTATTGAAAAATAAAATTTTAATTTGTCAGTCTTTTTTATGATAATTCGTTTTAATCAAATTATGACCAAAATTCCGGCAATAATTAGTTTAGTCTCTATTTACTAATCATATATTTTTTAAATATTACAAAAGTAGCCTAAAATATGTTTTTTTAGTAATAATCATCTCGACAATAATCGGCTTTTAACGTCTAAGTAAGACAATAATTGTAAAAATAAAAACTTTGACATATACAATACACATGCAGCTAACAAAAAAAATAATAATATAACAAGTAGTACAATATCGCCACTGTCGCTGTCTATGGAAACAGTGGAGTGGGGTTCACGTCTTGGCTCTGCATTCGAAAATTTGACGCGCTTTAATAAACTCACAATGACACTGGATCTCATTTGAGGTTTGTTTTGAAAACACATCATCCTCTTCTTCGGCAAAGAATGCCTCGGCATGATGCAAGTATTGAATAACACCTGATATTATTTGGCGTCAAAGTCAAAGCCATTTATTCAGTTTAGGCCGTTTAGGAAGGCACTAATGAAGATCGAATTCACTGAAAATTTTCTCTGATTTATACGCATTCTGAGGGTAGAGGCAAGGCGAAACTTTACCTTGCTTAGGATATTGTCTGATTCATCTAGTTTTCGCAGCATGAATTTGAGACAAGCATCAGCCGATAATAGACTGGCATCACAACGGCACAGTGCAGTGACAGTAGCATTCATTAGTAGTCATTTAATAAGGTGATATCTATATTATCTATTCTAATATTCGATTTCAGATCAATCAGTGCTTTAGTTATGCTATTTTTGAGCTTAAAAAAACGACCGACCATATCGGCAATACTGCTCCAATGGGTTTTCAAGTCTAGCATCAATTTAATCTCTTTGCCATGATCTTTGGTAACGAAGTTTTGTAGTAAATCGTTTCTCGTAGGCGATTTTCTGAAGTATTTTGCTAGTTTTCACACTTTTTTGATGACATCTTTGTATACAAATTTCGGTGGAATAATAAGTCGTGGACGTTCATGTGTATTTGCACTAAAAATAAAATAAAATCACTAATACCGGTATCCCGGTATTGGACTTTTCAATACCGGTAATGAAAACGTCCAAAATATGTCCGGGATCCCGGTATTGGCTGATACCGGGATCCCTACAATGTCCTACCTCCATTTGTCCAAATTTTAAATAATGACTTGACATGGTTAAAAAGTAATTAATCTGTAAGTTGTCAAGGTTGGTTAGGTTATCTCAGTATGAACTGGCCTATGAACCTATCTAGAGTACTATTTATTTCAAGGTGTTAAATGGTTCGAAACGAGGACAAATGGGGAACAGATATAGCTCGTAGAGTCAGTAAGCTGAAGTGGCAATGAGCAGGCTACATCACTCGAAGCGCTGATAACCGCGTGGAAGAAAGGTTCTCGAGTGGCAACCATGTACCGGATAGCCCCAAGTGGGACAGCCTCTACCTCTAGAGTCGCTAGATGCAAGCGGCCCAAAACCGTTAGTTGTGGAAATCAATGGGGGAAGCCTATGTTCAGCAGTGGACATTCTCGGACTGAATATGATGATGATTTGATGAAATGATTCTGAAATTGTCATGTCAGATAATGCAATATTTGTGTCACGATTGAGTATGTTGGTAATGGTAGACAATATGATAATGAATCACGGTTTTTTTAACACGCATTGCATTGTTCCATTAACTCATTGAATTTTGCCTCCTTTAAAGTTGGATACATTCTGGGAATAACTTATCAGATTTATCAATCACCAATGTAATAATTTTTCAATAAACTCGATAGGTTTTTCCTGTTTTTACTTATAAATCTATCTATACTAATATAATAAAGGAGTTGAGTTTTTGTTTGTTTCTTTAAAAGCTCTAATCTCAGGAACTACTATTCGGATTAGAAAAAATCTTATTGCATTTGTTACCCTAACTCTTGAGGAAGGTTATAGGATACTTTTTATCACGGGTGCGGGTGAACAGCTAGTGTATTTATACATAAGGTCTAACTCGTAACTATACTAAAATATAAGTAATTCAACTAATACATCCGTAACGAATATGGATCTTCTTGGTATTTACATTAAATATTGATGTTTATAGGGTTTTATACATTTAACAGTGAAACATTCACACTCTAGCTAGAAGCTTGTGTAATTGTTGGGAATTTATAATACCATAACACGCAAATAGAATATCCAATTTCGTATAAACATTATGTATACGATAGATGGAAAAATATACTGAATTTACTCGTTATAATAAATAAGTACCACATGGCCTCTCACTTCCGCATGTCATGATCGCAATAGCGATGATTCCGTTCAAAATATATTCAAACAGATGCCGCCCGCGGTTTCACCCGCGTGCCCGCGATTAAAAGTACCTTATGCCCTTTTCCAGGATCTAAAGTAACAATATTTTCGTGAAAACCCGTTCAGCCGTCACGTAGCTTAGTGGAAAAAAACACACACGTACACACCACGTCGTAGGATGTCTATTCCAGTTTTCCAGTTCAGGCTGTTATCAATAATTTATTAAAAGATATATTTGTTGCCCATAGAAAATAAAATCTCATTTTTATTCCAGGCGAGGTCTTCCTAAACGCGTTCTCGAAGGCCGTGGTGCTGGACGTATACTCGGATTTCATAAACAACTTCTCGGTTGCCATGGAGCTGGCAAAAATGGAGTCGAAGCGCAAGTCCGCGCTCGCTGACTTCTTCAAAGTGAAGCAGATCAGTGCGCACGACCGACTTTCTTTCTTCGGATTGATGGTGAAACCGGTGCAACGGTTTCCACAATTCATTATGTTTTTGCAGGTACTTAATTACGTTTTATCATTTAATTGTTTTTGTAAATCATATTCCCGTTACATTAAATGTGACATAGCAGTTGGAATGTGGAAGTTCATTTTATGGATGGCCTATATCTAAATGTGGAAGTCTATTGGTAGATGATATGTTTCTCAACCTTTTAGTGTCGCAAAATAGCCTAAAAATTAAGTAAATATCCTTGTGCTAAAGTGGCTACTATAATATTTTACCTAATATCATAGCTTTACTTGATTATAATTTACATTTGAATTTTATACATTGATTGTAAATATTTGTTGTAAATAAATAAAATTTACATTATTTAAATAAAGATAATTTTTGTATACGGTTTTTATTTTTCAGAAAGATTGTGACCCTTCTTTTACCCAGTCCCTATCTCAGGTTGAGAAACTGTTACGTAATTTAGCTTATTTTGGGAGAGACCTATGTCCAACATTGGTCTGATGTAGGTTGGTGATAATGATGAATGTAATTTAACCGTCTGTTACCCGTTAGGTCTAGGTGTGTATTTCTATTTTGTTTGTAATATTTCAGGATTTACTGAAACACACACCCCACGGGCACGCTGACCGCGTCGCTCTGCAGCGCGCACTGACGAGGCTGGAGGCGTTGGCCGAAGCCTTGAACGAAAGGAAACGAGACGCTGAAAGGACACAGGTATACCCTTAATTCTTAAAAAAAAAACTTAATTTATTACATTCGTAGGAAACAGTAGCAAATAAAGAAAACATTCAAATTAGAAAGGTACCCAAATCTTATTAATACTTCTACGCTTATCATATTGCGTACTAACAACAGAACAGATTTTTGAAATATTTTTATGACTCCTACAAACAAATATAATATTATATTCTATACATTTGACACACCGTCAAGAGTGGGCAGAGAGAGGCTACTTAAACCACATTCTAGTCGTCCAGGAAACGAGGCACATTACAGTGGGCTCAGTTATTAATTTAGTTAAATAGATGTTATATGTAAACTAAGTATAATATATTGTCGTAGGCGTTTCGTGCGGCGCTGCGTCGGCTGACGCGCGGCGGGGTGGCGGGCGCGGGCGGGGCGGGCGGCGCGGCGAGGTTCGGCGCCGCGCGCCTGCTCGCCTCGCGCGCCGACAAGAGACATCTGCTGCGCCAGGACGACCTGCTGCAGCTGGTATGTACTTATAGTTTGGTAATTTTGTGTTAATATTTTCTCTACCGTGAATTTTCTGAGCCAAAGCGACGCATAGCCTAATTTACTAGTAAGTAATAATATTAGGCGGCTGGATCAATGGCCAAATTCAGAAGGCAGTGCTCCTGGAGACGTCACGCATAGTGAGGAAGTTCCTCTCTCTGGAGCCTTGACCACCGGTAACTATGACCCTGTTCCCGATACCGGTGAAGAACTGTTTTTTATATTTTTAAATGTATTTTTTTTATAACTTATATTTAAAAATATAATTTATAGGAATATATTTTAATAAATGGTATAATAATAATAAATAATTATTTCTTTAACAATAATATGGTTTACAAATATTAGTAACGAGTCTCCTTTTAAGCATAATAATGCCTGTATTAGGAGGTTCCGCTCTTCCATAACTATGACTAATTATATCTATACATATTGTACTAGTATTTCATAATTGTTGAAAAATGTATGATGTTGAAGATTAGCTTTAAAGCAATCATTAAATTTAACAACTCTCATGTATTTGTATTATTTCACAGGAGTTCAATCAATCCGGTGGTCTATCAAAATGCAAGCCTCGAAGGCTACTTCTGCTGAACGACCTAGTGGTATGCGTGTCTGTTGGCGGTGGGAGTGGGAGTGGTAGTGGGAGTGGGGAAGAAGGGGAGAGACTGGGGTTGAAGTGGGCACATCCTGTGCAAGATGTAGAGGTGCTCGACACTGGGACGTCGCCTACCCTCAGTAGGGTACTTGCGCAAGGTGATCATACTTTTTAATTGGCTTCCCAAATCCAAAGAGAAAAGTAAATATAATTTTCGAAAATTCTAATATTATATTTCAAACGACATATTATTAATAATAGATGGGTCTGGCTATGGGTCATTTGTCCATCTTTACATTTTGAAGCACTGATTATTCTTATTAATTGCAATCTAACCACAATTCTATTTCTTCCTCCAAAAACTAAAATCAGCACATAAAAAATCTTATGCCATTGCTATAAAATCTAAAATATAGATGATTTAACAGGCATGAACCGCAGTGGCAGTCTCCGGTCCAACTCTTCAGGGACCGGCAGCACTACAACCGGCGACTCCCTTTGCAACGAGATGTCTACACTGATGCATGATTATGAAACTGTGTCGAGAATGGCAGACCTCGCCGCTTCATTAAGAACACCTTATCCAGAACTTGCGCCTGAAATGTTTAGAGCACTGCTGCAGAATATACAAAAGAGTATACAGGTGAGGGCTATATATTTAGCTTGGACATATAATTATTTAATGAGAATGTAGAGTCTAGTAATGTAAAAAAATATTAATGCAATTGATGGGTTGGTATTGTTTATTTTTGTACATTAAGATACATGGCACACTTTCCATTGTTTTATTTCAACGAATTTAATTCTACTTGATAAATATGTTAACAGAAAAAGGACGATGAAATGGCATGGGTAGACTCCTGCTGTCTCCAACTGACAGTCCGAGGTCGCGAGGAGGCAGTAACATTCCGGGCACAGGAGCCTGGCGCCAGGCTAGCGTGGGCCACCGAGCTGCGTCTAGCTCAACTAGCCCAAGCGTCGGCCAACTCGCCCGCATGGCGCTTGCCGGCAGCTTCACCACACCACGCGCCAAGTATCAAGATGCCGTTGTTCGTTGCAGCTACACCTGTGTATTCTTCTAGGCATCTAACGGAGGTTAGTATACTACTGAAAAAAAATGGGTTTGCTCAAGTGTCATTTCACTACTATTCTGGTAATGAGTAATCAAAATCTTGACATATCTTTCTGTTGAAATAAATTTTAATTTTCACGATAAAACTTCATCGACATTGTTGTTAGGGTTTCGTAGTTAGGAGCTCCGTAATAGACTATCGTAGGTAGGATAATTCAATTAATTCAGTTCGGTAGCAACAATATCTATTGTGGCATATTTGATATAGTGTACGAGCAATGTGTTTTGCTAGTGTTGGACCTTATATACCTTCACTCAAGCGAGATATAGAACGGGCTATGCTCGAAATTGATATATTTTTGACTGATATTCGTAGGTAAACAAAAGTCAGGGATTTGAAGAGTTAGTAAGCTGAAGTGAAATCTCTCGAATAACGGGAGCAATGGTTCTCGAGTGGTGACTAAACACCGGGGAGTGATCGTAATAGTGTCTACTAATTTATAAATGTTATATTGTGTGCATATTTGTGACATAGTCACACCGTAATGGCAGTATGGCAGATACATCACGCACTAAATTAACACTACATGAAACTAATAATAACATAAACTGAACTATAGAGAAAAAGAGCCTTCCTCTCTTTCCCTTTAGAAATATATTATTCAATACACTTGCTCGTAAAGTGACCCTTATTACATCGCTTTTAGGGCCATAGACCGAGCTATAACACACGCGTGCGTAATAGAATTATCCCTACAAAGTTAAATTAGTACCTTACTACATGTTATGTGCACTATACATATGCGAGTATTTTCAATTTAACCGGGTAACACAGTTTTTTTTTTAGTAACAACAAAGAGATTTTATGCCGCTGAAAATCCATATACATTTTTGGAATAAATAAATGTGTGCGGTCAAACAAACATTTATTTAATTAAATTATTCATAATTAACAATAATTTGTTATAAAATATTTGCATTTTATCACTTAAAATTATAATTTTGAAGTAGGCTGTATATTCATTGACCATCCATTTGGCGCGTGAAAAAAAAAAATTGCGCGCCATTTCCCATAATTTTGATATTTTGTTTTTATCGTATATGTCGCTGTGTGGTAAAAAATATGTTTGTGTTTTCCAAGCAAATGTATTGAAAAACGTCGTATGAAACTCGTGAGCTCTGCTCATTACACAATCGGCTGAATTCAAAGTATTCAAGTATTACGTAAGCATAAAAGGGGGGTGGGGGTGTCTTTGCTTTGCTTATTTTTGATGACATGGGGGCCGGGGGGGTCTGAATGGTGATTACGTCAGCAATATTTGTTAATTTAGTATTACTAAAATATACTAGAAGTAGAGAAACTTAAACACATTTTGTAAAAATTATACCAATGCTTACGTAAGCATAGGCGGGGGGGGTAAGAGCTTTGCTTACTTTCGCTAAGAAGGGGGAGGGGGGATCAAAAATTACTAAAATTCTGCTTACGTAATACTTGAACGGCCCCTTACGCTGTCGCCTGCGGCTCGAGTTGCAACTCACCTCACTTGTATCATAATATACTATTAACAGTTCTATATAAGTAGTTCAAATTATATAATAATGTTATTATTATCTTAATGTATATTATGTAATAATGTTGTTATCTGGTGTAGGTGCGGTGCGGCTGCTTCTATACATCTTGCGGCAACGCTCGCGGTGGGGGCGGCGGGACGGCGAGCGTGTCGCGGCGGTCGCGGTCGCTGCTGTGGGTGTGCGCGGCCGGCGCCGCCGACAGCCACGTGGCCGTCCTCACCCACCGCGCCGGCAAGCTCAAGACACTCGTCACTCTAGACCTGCCCGATACTAAGGTACATTTGTTTTTAATTTCTTCATTTCACAAAAATCAAGTAACTTTTCTCTGTGTAGTGTACTTAGGTTGTGTGTTTGACGATTTTGTTCATACCGCAGTCGCACGTGGAAACAAACATAGAAATACAATATGAGTAAAAGTATATCTTTTTAACTTCATTCAAACCCGTTCTTTAACGGTTCACGTTACAAAAAGTTTTGTGTATGATACAGAATTACACATACCCACTAAAATGACAAACGGCAAATGGGACAGCTGTGTATGTGAAGGCAGGACAAAAACTTATACACACACAAATATAGTTTTTGATGACTTTAGGCCCAATACACTCTGAGGAGACATGACATGGACTAGATGTAGACGTGACTTTATTATCATCTTAATATATAAAAATCCAGTGTCATATGTATGTTCCCAGTGAACTCTTCACCAAGTCAACCGATTTCGATGAAAGTTGGCATTTTATGTGTAATTCGGTCTAACTTGAGATATAGGATAGTTTATATTTCGATTAATGGTCTTAATAATTTATAATTAACAATAAACTGATTCTTAAATCAGATTTTTTACAGAAAATGTCGGACCATCTATTGTGAACTTCTCATAGATGGCGCCACGTCGTAAGTTTCATAAGTCTCAAACAGATGGCGCCTTAAATCAGATTTTTTACAGAAAACTGTCGGACCATCTATTGTGAACTTCTCATAGATGGCGCCACGTTGGAATTCGAAATTTCTTTTTCAACAACACGTGGTGCAATGTGATATTTTGATCGATCTATAACGTAACATCGCTTTTTCTGGATTATTTCTCATTTAATTTCATGTGCTCTATATAATTCTGAATATTCCTTTTCAACTACTAAATTGCAGTTTCATTAATACAACAAAATATATGAACAGAAAAATTAAAATACAACAAAATTTATTCTTTTTTAAAAATTCTAAGCATAGGTTAGTTTTCCCTGATTTCGATTAATGGTCTTAATAATTTATAATTAACAATAAACTGATTGTCAATGTTGATGTTTGTTATTAATCGTAAGTTTCATAAGTCTCAAACAGATGGCGCCTTAAATCAGATTTTTTACAGAAAACTGTCGGACCATCTATTGTGAACTTCTCATAGATGGCGCCACGTTGGAATTCGAAATTTCTTTTTCAACAACACGTGGTGCAATGTGATATATACGTATTTTTTTTTGTGTTTGATGAAGTCTAAGGTTTTTATGGAGAGAAATAAAGTAAATAATAGGAAAATAGTAAAAACAACAATTTTCTTTACCAATACAAAGCACTCTGTCCCCAGCTGTCAAACATTAGACGTCAATCAAAACAAAACAAAGGCGCGTTAGACAGAACGAAATCTGTCGGAGCAGCTATTAACATAAAAAAAACAATGTTAGTTTGTTTTAGAGAAATAGGGCAGAACAAGGTCTGCCGGGACAGCTAGTATATTGATAATAAAGTCACGTCACACATGAACACACGCCTCGTCCGCGTCCTGTCGCCTCTGTTTGCATTGCGCCATTTATTAACATGCAATTAACTAAAGGACAAGTGTCCATGCCTAGCCCGTGTCTGTTATTCGCGCCCTATCTCCACTATCTTTATAAGTTTTTGCGTTTTATGAAGATTATTATAAAATCCAAAAAATAATATTTACTTCTAATTTAATCGTGCAGGTGACGTCGATGGAGTATGCAAAGGGACTTCGACAAGTGACCACACTGTGCGGAGACACAGTGTGGCTCGGTACTGAGGACAAGAAGATCATCATATTCTCTGGCGTCGAGCCTGAGAAGCAGGAGAAACTGACCGAGGTACCCACGATAGCCGCCGTTACTCAGATTCGCTATCACTGTGACTCCATGTTCGTCGGACTCTCCAACGGACGAGTATCAGTCTTTAGAAGAAATCATGACGACTCCTGGGCTCTACAGGAGCCGCTCGCCATAGAGCTCGGTGACAAACCCGTCAACTGCGTGCTGCCAGTCGACGGTATCGTTTACGCCACTTGCGCCAAACGCGTGTTCGCTATCAACGCGCTCACTGCCGAAATAATGCGCATCCTAGAACTGAAAGGTGAGAGTGACCGCTCGGTCAGGTACTTGGCTCATTCGGGCGTCGGCCTCTGGACCGCGTTCTCCGACTCGACGTACGTGAGTCTCTACCACGCGGAGACGTTCGAGCACTTACAGAATATTGACATCGCTGCCGATGTAGCGAAAACTATCGGAGCCAGGGAGGGCAGCAAACCTGCGTACGTGTCTGCACTCCTAGCGGGACAAGGGCTACTGTGGGTGGGCACCACCGCCGGCGTCAGCGTCACGGTACCGCTGCCCAAGCTAGAAGGTCTGCCGCTGGTCGGGGGGCACATCGCCGTCTCCTACCACGCTCACGCGGGCCCCGTATCATTCCTTCTCCCATTATTACCGGAGTCGAGAGATGTGGACGTCAACGTAGTCCGACGTAATCTATCGAACGTGCGGGCTCTAGCTGAAACCTCAACCCTACATGAATTTAAGGAGGAGGAATCCAAGGAAGAAAACGGTATAGATAAACCGAAACTAGAGAGACGGATATCCGAGGAGTCGAGCCCGTACCGACCGCAGCGGGTGCAGTCCGCCGTCGTGCGCCGGAAGAAGCCCGGGGACGTCCGCCTTAGTAAAACACTACCGAAGTGCGCCAACCTTAACGCGTGCGACGTCTACGGCCTGTTCGGTGACTTGATGTTCGTGAAGGACTGCGTCGGGGAGGGCGACGTGAGCGGATCCGGCGGGGAGGCTCTGCGGCGGAGCGACCCCGAGCTGGCAGCTATACCGTTCCGCGTGAGCACGCTCGACAGGCGGCTGCGGATGCGAGCGGGACGACCCAGGAGCCTCGACCTGTCGAGCTGGTCGGTCGACTCGCGCGCTTCGAGCCTGTGCACGTCCTCGGGCAGCGAGGAGTCCATGGCCCTGCGCGGCGTGTCGCGGACGAGCTCGGGAGCCTCCGGCGCCGCCAGTCTGGCTCCCATCGCGGTCTCCACTCCCGATTCGTCGTCGGGTAAGTCTACCGCTTCGGATCGTTCTATATGCCGCAGCGACTCCGCCAACGCCCCGGAGACGAGAAACGTGAGCAAGAGTGCGGGCAGGAGTCTGCGCGGTGCCGATTACATAGTAGGGGAGAGCGCCGCGCGGCGGTCCGTGGTGACGGTGATGGGAGGGCGCGGGTACGTGGACTGGCGGCAAGTGGCGGACGCGGCCGAGCGGCCGGCGCCCGCCGCCGACCCCAACCCGAAAGACGCGCATCTCATATTATGGGAGATGCGCTTGTGACCTTGTAAATATAACCTTGAGATGCGAGTTCATAAAGGTGAACCGAGGTGTTCTTTACGTGCGTAAAGACTACGCGAGAATGTATTACGATTTATCGTATATGTTTGACGTTGATATTATGCTTTGTTTGACAGATTCTAATGGATCTGATTTTTGTGTCATATTTAATTTGTCGAATATATTGTAAATACTTCGTGCTATAGATTAATAATTAAAATAATTTATGTAAATTCCATGTTTCTAAAGGGCTATTATAGAAAAGTATATAAGGGTTTATGTGATTATGTATAACTGTAAATCTTAATCTATAACACGCCTGTGATGGCTTTCATTTTGAGCTGAAGCATACGCGACATAAAATATATGCGCCTTGTAAATTAATGTGATAAGCTTTAAATTATTTTTTGATGTTGGAGCTTGGAGATTTATCGGTTGGGCCGATGTTTACATTGAATTATTGTATAATATTAAGAGTTGGTGCATTATTTTTGTGATCGTTTATATAAACGTTATTAGTGAAAAACAAAGGTAACTAAATATGATAAAAGTATGTATTATGATACATTATTGCTTAGAAAACAGAAAGATTATATGATTGCCTACAAATTAACCAACTTGGAGGACATGATCTACATTATCACTCAATATCATTTTAATCCTATCAAATTACAGTTGCGAATACAAATTCCAAATTTAACATCAATTCTCAATTTGACATATTGAATATCAATAAATTTGTTCAGAGACGGAACCGCCTTATTAATTTAGAATAATTTCGATTTTAAATTGTAACTAAATATTATTACTTTTTGTTTTAAGTACTAATGAATCTGGTGTTGATATTTTGGATCGATAATGTTTTGGTTGTAAGTAAATTCATGTAATTTGTAAAATTAACAAAAACCCTAGTGGCCTTAATTTCATAAAAAATTCCAGTGTGATTAATATAGCTTTCGTTTAAACTTTATTGTTAGACATTTATTATAATGTCGCTTTAAGAATTAGACTGATTTAGCTTAAGCGTTTAAATGTATTATTAGTTGAATTTTAGTAATTAAGACGAATGTACGACATTTCGAACGAATCATCCTAGTTATTTAAATGTTTGCACCTTCACGACCGGCCAAGCGACGAAATAGTATATTATCTCTCGAATATTTTATTGAATTAATTAGTTTTATGTCAATGTACTACAGTTTACTGTTAAATTGGTTACCTATTTTTCCTCCAAATTATTTGTATTATAATGCATTGTCACCGTTTCAAAGTTATGGCTTTGCAGCAGTGTTGTTCTTTCAACCGTTGATTTGATATCAATTCTATTACTGTTAGTCGTTAGAATGTTGTTTTCGGTCAGTAACTGCCATGTAACAAACATTTTACATAAATCCAAAGAGGCGAGTTTGCTCAGGCATTATAAAGAAATTAATATACTACCTACGAGAAGTTTTCAATGTGCCAAATTGTAAAATATCATACAAATGTATAATTTATATATATAATGTACAGAGATTAATGATATGGATTTCCATCTCATTTAGTTCGCACAACTTTTTCTTCTTGTTTAAAATGATTTATCTACCTATGTAAAGATATTGGTACATGAGATGTAAAACATATATTGGTATTATGTTTATATAAACCAGCAATGTGAAACGAAACGATCACCTCGAATATTCAATACTATCTCGAAAACTTAAACCTTGTGTTTACGTTAGTACAAAATATATATAGAAATTTGATCTTTATTTATATGTACTGCAAAAGTCACAATATGTATGTAGGTGTAAATAAATTTTAAGTTTATGTATGTAAAACTGTATTTAGTGTTTTATTTATTACCTATTAGGTTATCGCTCGCGACTTCGCTCACGCAAACTTCATAAAAATTATATACTTATCTTTTTTTTCTCCGTCAGCCGATACCTAATTTACTTGTAATAAAAACATTATTTAATTTTGTTTTCAAACAAAGTCAGTTTTATGCAAAGCCGGTCTATACAGGAGTTACTCTATTTTTAACAGACTTCATTGTTCATAAGGAACATACAATTTTTAATTCATTACTAATTACGATGTATACTCAGACTGTTTTTATATTAGACCATGGGTGGAGGGAAAAAGAGCAAAGGGAGCCCGAAGAAGCTGTGAGGAATGATTATTATTCGGTAGGAATTCACATAACGAGAAATTGTGTGAGATTTAGGAACAAAAAAGGCAAATGATAATAATTGCTTGTTTGTTGTACGTAGCATAGTACAGCACAGATAGGGTGTTAAAATGAGAGTAAACAATTTGTTAACCTAGTATTTTGCCATTCTATTTTCTGCGCGAAAAGTATGTACTTACCCTACTTTGTTTGTTTACCCTTGTAATTTTCTGAGCTTTGACTATTAATTTCTCATTGCCTACAAAATCAGTAGGATTTACCTCATGGTCATCTATACAACTATATGCAGTGTCTGATTGTAATGTCAAAATAGCAGCTATTTACAAAATGCATTATGAGAGTAAACGGTCCAAAAATATTTTTTTAAATGTTTGTCTGTCTGTTTGTTTGTTCCGGCTAATCTATGAAACGGCTGGACTGATTTTCATAGGCTAGTTTTCATACCGGGAACGCAGATGAAACAGCGGGGAACAGCTAGTTTATTAAATAAAATTACTTGTCCTGTTCAGACTGGTTTATTATATTTTTGTAATTTCATTCAAATACGTATTAGGTAAAATGTGGTTGGAGGAATATGTTCGGTCTGGCTATGGTAACCCTGAAAAGATAAAATACAATGAATAAAATACGACGCAAAACCGCGAAACGGAAGCTATTTATTCAACAGGTCAATTGATACTATTTTCGGTGAAACACGAGTCACTCACTCACAGTGAGTGAAACTACTGCGTTCGGGATCTAGATAAGATGGATGTCGACAATCACTAACCACTAACGAACTCCTCAAATTATCATCGATAGGCACTAGAGTCTAGTGACTAGACGATCAACTTGTGTATGTCGAAAACCCTTTATAAAGCGAAAGCTATTATTTGCTTGTGATACTTACTGTTACGCCGTTTGCATTCCTTTAGCGCTTCATTGAAGGCTTCACATTCCTGAATGTTATCCCGGGTGTTAGCACATTGCAGGAACTGGGATATTTCGTAAGCGCAAGGCCCTGAAGGTTCTGTGCCCATTTGGTAATTTTGCGGCAGTGACTGTTGCACTTCCTCCCGACGACGACCACCGCCAAACAAGCCTGATATGGCCTCACCCGCTAAATGGCCCTTTGAAAAGAAAATTATTAATATTAAACAACGGAGGAGGTTCTCAATTGGAGGCGTATATTTTGTTGTCTTTATTCGATTAACAAAGACAGTTCAAGACTTTCAAAATGTTGATACGAAGAGTTTATTCGGATAAGTAGCTATGTACCATAGTTGTGCCAACGGTGACACCTCCGGCAACTGCTGCGGCATCTCTGAACATAGAGCGCCTTGGTGCTGGCGTCACGAAGACACGGGGCGGTTGCGCGGGCGCATGTTGCTCGGCACGAGAGTATCGAGATTGCCGTCCACCACTGTGTGAGAATTAAGAATCTGTAACTTTTTTGACGTGACAACGTCTTATAATTCGATGGAGCCGGCTGCACGCACGAAAAAACATGACTCTCTCCTACTTGAGTCAGCGATGCGTCCGCGTGGACAGCTGCTATACAATAATACATTTTCGTACCACTTGCTCAAAAAAGTGACATTCTATGCTACAAAAAGCGAACATAACAATAGTCATTTTTAATCTGTTAAAAACAGGGAAAGAAAATTGTACTGAATTTCATTCATCGTCTAGGGGGAGAATGTGATCTAAATTTGGAATACTTACCGAAATTTATACTGAACTACATCTGTGTTTACACCATTGAGTTAGTATATAAAGCATTACACATCTTTTTGAAAAAGGAATACGCATTATCCTCAGACGCAAGAACAGAGAAATACTTAAATCAACTCATCAACAATAAATGTACCAAACAAAAATGTAACTCTCTCTATCAATAATTGGACCAATGTTTCGAATATTAACTTTTACTTTTAATTGTCATTATTTTTAATAAATGCTTATCTCATATTATTATTGTGTTAATTTTTTCGCAAATGGTACGAAAAGTAGAGTATTTTCCTAGGTGATAAAGCTGTCTTAGTCTTGGGTGAACTTAAATCCCTCGCTACACTCAGGACTCGTCTTAAATCCGTCGCTTCGCTCGTGATTTAAGTTTTTAACACCCTCGCTACGCTCGGGAGTAAACTTCGAGTCCTTCGTTACGCTCGCGATTTCAATCGGCACCCGCGACAGAAGACACTGCTTTATCCCCTTGGTTAATAATCTACTATTACATGTTTTCGTCAACTATGAAGTGCAGTGAAAAGTGAATGTGATGTCAATTGTTTATAGCAACGATAATTGCGGCGATAAAGGTAATGATTCTTTCGATATTAAATATATGTTCAGTGATATATTGTCGAATATTCGTGCTTTCATCATTAAAATA
The DNA here is from genome assembly GCA_951216915.1 of Tetheella fluctuosa. Classification (NCBI taxonomy): domain Eukaryota; kingdom Metazoa; phylum Arthropoda; class Insecta; order Lepidoptera; family Drepanidae; genus Tetheella; species Tetheella fluctuosa. The sequence continues at coordinate 6,516,240 of OX578227.1, read as the reverse complement.
AATAGCATCGGTCCGCTAGTGCAGCGATTGTAGGTTATGATTTCACGAATGAGCCACTACCTTCGATGAGTGAACCCATGGAGGTTCAAGATGCTGTAGCATCTACTTTAGCAACGCCATTCACGCAGCCAATAATCGCTGCTTCAAAATCGAAAGCACAAAAACAACGTGAGTACAGACAGCGTATCGCAGCATCTAGAACTCCTGCTCAGTCGGCTGCTGCGAGAAGATCAAAAAACGAAAGACAACGCAACAACAGATTACGCCAAGCTACTAACTTGGCTATTGCCAGTGGTTCTCTTGAAGCGACAACTATATCTTCATCTTGTTCAGGGGAAGAGTCGAACAATGTCCAAACTAGAAGTCAACGACAACACGCGCAACTACAATCTACCACCACTGCAGATCAACCTGATGAGCGTGTCAATCTCACAAATGAGCCACTCTTTCCGGCAATTCCTGTTCCCATGGAGGTTCAAGAAGCTGTTGCATCTACCTCTGCGACGCCATTTGCAGAATCAATAACTGCTGCTCCAAAAACAAGGGCACAAATACAACGTGAGTACAGACAGCGGATTGCTGCATCCAAAACTCCTGCACAGGCAGCAGCTGCAAGAGAAGCACGTAATGTAAGAGATCGAAACAACAGATTATGCCAAGCTGCTAACTTGGCTATTGCCAGCAGTTCTCTAGAAGCGACAACTACATCCTCATCTCGTTCAAGGCAAAGGTTAAACACCGTCCATATTGATACTCAACTCAATTCAATTGTGATTTCCATTTACCTCCTCTATATCCATACAAAATATTTACCAAAAAAAAAAAAAATAATCTTTTGAAAAATGAAACCATTCCATCAGTATTTTTTTATGACGTTGTCACGTTCAACTATCGTCAGTAAACCGACTTTACAGACAACCGATTTTTTTTCAGAAGGAAGACTGACAAGCAGTTCCAATTTATTATACTTTTCTGGCGACGCCCTTGTCTTGAACCCAAATGTCCGTTAGGCTAAGGGGAGTGGGGGCGTCCGTCCGCACTGTCGCCAATTTCTTCACCTACTTAGTACTACTTACATCGAGTCTGTTTTTATGAGAATTGGCAAACTTTTAGTCCTTGATCAGCGTAGAGAGAGCCATAGGTATTGTCTTTCGGCGCTCTTTGGTTGACGCTTTCACACAACGTTAATTGTATTTCAATTTAGGTTAAATACTAATAATTACCATTTTTTTCAAAAATCAAGTTTTATTGCAAGAATATAATAAATGTGATGTATCAAAAAGCGCCAATAACATTTTAGTTTTCGCTCGATGTTGTTTTTCGAATATAGCATTTTGGTGCCCCTTGCCATCTGGCGCCTAGAGTGATAAAGGTATTGCGAGGGAGTTGTAAACTATTTACGAACTGGTGCAAATGCAGGAATAACAACGCCTGTGGTTGACAAAACAATAAGAACAACCTTTTGGAGATTCCATAAACGATTTTTTTTCATTCAACTCCAAATAGGTGCTTTGTAATGTAATGTGTCAGGACAGCTATATCAATATGTGCACTTTTAGTGTACCTAAGTATTAATTAATATAAAATCTGTAATGGACTGTTTTATCCGTGAGTAGGGCGAGTATTATGTTATGGTATGATCTTTGTGGGAGTAATTAGCTTGTTTGATGTTTTTGGTGAATAATATTGGGTAGGTAGGGGAGATCCTTGTACCTTGGGACACCTTGTACCTCGGGACAAGAGACTCAATGAGAGTCAGATATTTTGCATTTAGAAGTGGTAAGTAGCAATATCTAGTAGCTATTTCATTACAACATTCAGAAAGCATGTTGTATAGTTGGCCCTTTTGCCTCATTTCTTAGATGTGGTATGCTGTGTGATATTTTCGTCAATTCTTTTTGCAATCCACTTGAATCTTTGTTCTATACGAAATATTTTGAGGTAAGTAATTTAATTATGATACAATTAGTTGTTCATCTACATCCGTAATCACTTATTTTAATATAATTTACTAGATTTCCGTAATTCAGAAATTATAACCACACATTGTTTTATACAATTGAAATTTGTACCTTGGGACTGTACAAGGCATTGCTTTTTTCAACTATTTATTTTAATATTATTATTTATTTATTTTTTCATGTTTTTAGGTGCCGCGAAGTAAAAATAAAGTCACCCGGCCAAAACAAAATGAGGAAAATGTAATAAATGCAATTGAAATGGTCATTCAAAAACGTTTATATCTATTCGGAAAGCTGTCGAAGAATTTCATGTGAAATTTCATTTTCGGCATATGAAACATTTAGATAATTGTTAAATGATAGAGATAATATTCATCTGGCGGCAGTTTAGGTTTACAAAATGTATCCCAACAAGATACTAATATTGGTGTCCCGAGGCACAAGCCATGATTGTACCTTGGGACAAATATCCTAAAGTAATTAATTGTAATTTTCTCATTGATAAAACATAGTAGATCGTGTGTTGCATGCATCATAATATTGTAGAGGTTATTGGCTATTTAATAGAAATTTCAACATTCAAGGCAATAGATCAATTTCAACTTAAATTATGGAGGTTTCAAGAAAAGTGTCCCAAGGTACAAGGATCTCCCCTACTTGGTCTGTCGGTTCTTACAATTGGTTTAGACTTTGCTTTGCGTGCTCCTGTGATGTGTTGAATGATTGACTAGGTACGCTGGGAACTTTAATTATATAATAACCTATTTTCGTATTCATATTCTACAATGATAAGTTTTGAAACAGTTGGTTAAAATTCCGATGCCTTTTTTGAGAAGTGACATTTGCATGAGGAAAAACGAATTAATTGCCGCTTACACTTATCAATCATTTGGTTAAAATTGTGTTTATGTTTAGGAAAGCCATAGACTCGCATCTCAATTATTACTTGCTTCTCTATATACATTAAATTTATTAACGGTATACCTTCTAGCACTACTACTGCTGCTGCCACTGCACCGGTTACACATGATCAGTACTTTTACACTTTATGAATTTTAATATTTTTCATGTCAATTTTTTTCAACACCACTAATTTAAGACATCTAGATAGATATAAAAGAGCCTGAAATGTAACAATATTTTCAATGATCAATGAATAAAAAAACTATCATATCCACTTTCAACAAGATCAATCTATAATGTCTTGGAATTAAACAAAAGCTTGTTTGAGTTGTCTATATTATTACTAAAAATTACGTAAAACAATGGATAAATTTGAAATTAAAGAAACTTCATTACAATAGATTGTCTTAATATATAAATAATAAAAGTTCACTAAAATTTTCTAAGAAAAAGTAAAGAATGGAAATCATATTTCCATCAAATCTAAATTAAATATAATAACTACTAGGAAGGTGCTCAATATTATTTTCAAAACAAAATGTTTTAATGTTGAGGTAGCCTTTGAACTTAAAAATGGTATGTGTACATTTTTTATACAACACAGAAAGAGATTTTTTAAAGAAATAAATCATTTCTTATGGGCAAGATACAGAATTTGGCACCTTCGTATGTACAAATCTTTAGATGTGGTTGTTAATTTTGCATTGACGTAAAGCCTCATTGAAGCCCTCGCAGAGTGACAAGTCGTGTTGTTGCTGGGCACACTCAATAAACTGTTTGATCTCCCAAGCGCAGGGGCCCTGGGGCTGCTGGCCTTGTTGGTTGTAGTTGGCTTGTGCCGGAGGGGCTTGTTGCTGTTGGGCAGGCTCACTGCTTCCACCACCACTGAACAAGCCAGTTAAGGCACTACCAGCCACATGACCCTACAACAAAAAAAAAACAATTTTCAATTTGAAATGCATTCATGCTCTCAAGTGATCAATAAGTCAATAAAACATAATTCAGCTGGCTAGCATAAAAAAACGGGAAAATACTAGAAAACATGACCATGTAATAAATAAATTTATTGTGCAAAACATGACTATTGATAAGTATATAAACAAAACACTGCATCATGATAACGTCACGATAACATGTGACCATCTTCCAATCATTTGGCTTCAAGCCAAGGATAACTCTAGAAATCAATATTCAAAATTACTTAACATTGCAACATAATAGCTAGAATATGTATATTTAATATTTTGATTTGAAAAAGAAAATCCAAATGGAAGTGTTACGTAACAAAAAAAATTACGCACCACAGCAGACCCTACGGCTACTCCTCCAGCTGTAGCGGCCATCTGCCCAAACATAGAGGGCTGTTGAGCCTGGGCTGGAACCGGAGCTGGTGCAGATGGGGGAGCACGTGCAGGTACATGACTGGGTGGTGGCGCAGCCCTGAAAAAATATTTAGGAGTAAGGTTATCTCACATGACATGTGAAAACAATTGCACGCTAATGAAAAAAAAATCTTACCTTCGCTGGGGCGCCGGTGGCGGGCTTGCAGAACGTCCTCGTCGAGGCATGATTTGTAATAGTATTTAAAAATAATTTTATTTCACGAAAATTCTCTTAGCAAAACACAATTCAATGTCACTCGTAAGTTCTTTATTATCGATCTGTCCAGTCAAAGTGCAAAACACGAATGAACAAACTGACGGACTGAATGGTCTAGAATAGAATGTTTAAAATAAGAATTGACTCTCTCTCTCTCTCTCTCTATCTTTTGTATAATTTGTGTCGCAAGTAAAACAGAGACAGGTGATAACCGAGGCGAGGGTATACAAACGAATGAAAGACTGACTGAAATGCCAGCGTGACGTGACCTTGAAGTGACCATTCTAGAATGAATGTAATGGAATGAGAATAAATGCGTTCATAAAAAGTTTCATACACATTTTTTAAATTACTAGTTCGTCTATTTACGGGCTAAAATTAACACGACACGTGTAAAAATCTATTGACATCGATTCTCAATCTCTTTCAGGGATTGCGTACAGTCAGCGGCAAAAGTATCTTGGCACTGATAAATTCCGCAAGAACACTGATTTTAGGGAGACTGGAGCCTTAATAATAAAGATTTTTCACTTTACAATATAAATCGATTTGTGAAAAATCGATTTTAGAAGAGAAAAATAATAAATTTTTAAATAATCGTTTTTTTCACTCAATGTCACATCAGTGCAGGGTTGCCACCTCAAAAATCATCTTTTCACTAGATCCAGTGTAAAATATCGCTAGAAGAAACCCCTTAAAAAGATGCGAAACCATTTTACATACATTCATAGCACAAATGGCGCCATTTTGATGGATTTGTTTATTTTAGTGAAGTTTCTTCGTATTTTTTCATTTGTCACACAGATGGCGCTGTTTACAAAAATCTTTTTAAAAAATGTGTGAATTATATAATCGATTAATTAAAAATTTATTAATATTATCAAAAAAATTATGATTAAAAAAAATCGATTATTTTTTCACTATCTGGATACTTGTTTCCAGCTTCCTTTATCGTTATTTTTTTCACTTTTGCATTTCAATCATAAGCTGTGCGTTGATATTATGGCACCTCTTCACTAATGATATTTCAGGTTTATTACATTAATAAATTTAAAAGTACTGCCATTATGAAAAAGATTGAAACGTCTATTTGTTCCTCGCACATTTCCCTTTTGTATTCTTAATTAAAATTTTAAAAAAACTATTGGGAGAGGCGGTATAATTTAATTCAATGTATTACTACAAATTATCTTCTCTGTGAAGATTCTGTTTACCTAAAGACTACATTTGCATATTTTTATTATTTTTAACATCCTTCTTCCTACTAATATTATAAACTAGCTGTTCCTCGCGCGTTTGTTTGTTACCTTTTCACGCCTAAACCCCTGAACCAATCGCGATGTAATTTGGTACGCAGCAGATAGCCTATGATATGGAGAAAGGGCTACATTTTTTCTCGGGAACGCAGGTGAAACCTCGGGGACAGCTAGTTAGAACGGGGTACATCTCGCGTTAACTCAGTTTTAATCGATTGGCTCGCAAATGTGACGCGCGTCCCAACTACCTACAAAAAAAAATAGAATTCCAGGAATCACGAGTCAACTTATGTATACTTCTATACTTAACTTATAATCTATGCTAATATTATAAAACTGAAGAGTTTGTTTGTTTGAACGCGTTAATCTCAGGAGCTACTGGTTCGATTTGAAAAATTATTTCAGTGTTGGATAGCCCATGTATCGAGGAAGGCTACTTTTTATCCCGGGAAAACACAAGAACCCACGGGAACGCGGGTGAAACCGCGGGGCGGAAGCTAGTTATTAATAGGATAAAGGTGATCGCGTACCGATACGTCAGCATCGTACATAAATCATCATTTTATGCAAGGATCCACTACTGCACAAAACATAGGATTCCAGATCTATACATATATTACAACAATACCTTTTCTTAGTTTAGTGCTTCCTCAAATTTTATATCTTTGTGGTTCTCTACGATTCATATCTAGATTTATAAAAATAATTATAGCAAATATAATAATATATTACCTGCCGCTTCTACTTCGAGCAGGCATTTTCAAAACGATTGTTTGATGAATTGAAATTTTATTGCAACATTATTGTTTGGTTTACATTTTATTTGGTGGAGACATGGATAAATTTTATACAGTGGAGATCTCGAAAAGATGATGTCGAGTTGAAGTGAGAAAGTTGACAAATAGCATTTGATTTACTTTTCCAATCAATTTGTCCGTATTTATACCTGCCAGTATCTACTAATATTGTAGAATAGTCATGGTACAGTATTATTTGACCACAGGTATAGTCGTTGTTAGATATAATAAAGGAACCTAAGTAAGTAAACACTATTCTATGGTAACTTCGCTGTGGCTTGCATTGAGTATAAGTTGGCTTTATGCTCTAAGGTGACTTGATTGTACCACTTCAATCAAGTCACGGCGAAGGTTTATAATTTTACTTTAACATTATCTCAGAAAATCGATATAGCTCTGTACTTATACAATTAATAATTTCTGCCCCGCGGTTGCAATCGCATTCCCGAGGGATCTTATATTTTCCCGAGATAAAAAGGTACTAACTATATGTTATTGTTACTCGTGGGGCTGCTTGACTAGCCGTTCTTAACCAATCGGCAAAGTTAAGCAACGTCCTGTGGGTGAAACCGCGAGGAACAGCTAATTGTGCGTACCAAACATCGCGATCGGTTCAACAGTTTAGGCGTGAGAACGTCACAAACAAACAAACTCATAGCAGTAGTAACATGAGTAAGGATTAGGATATTAATACAAACTTTTACATTTATAACATTAGTAGGATTGAAATAATTCTTAGAAAATATTCAAATCTTTCTTGCCATTTAGTGGGATTGAATATGAGCGCTTTGGCAACACTGAATGCTAGTTTATTGGTGTATCTTTGACCTATCTGTAGTTTGCCACAATCCATTCATGTCAGACATTGTCAGTCAGTCAGTCAGTTGAATATTATCTGTGGCCAGTTATTGTAATTTTTTGACCGCGTGATTGTAGTTGTCGTGAAACACGGTGTTTCTCAATTTTGTGATTATTTCGCGAATTGGTGAAGATTTTCTGAGTGAAAATGGGCGAAATTCAAGCCGGTCAAAATACTAATGTATTCCTCGTTGCGGGGATTACTATAATTTCATGTGTAATATTACACTTTTTATACAAGACTATTTTCGGGAGCAAGAAAAAGGAAACGCTAGAACATGAAACGGAGAGCGATTTATGTAAGTTTTCACCCTGATTATAAACAACATATCGTTTTCTCAATGTATAATACAGTAAGCGAGGCGTAGAATAGTTTTCGATTCACACGTGGGTTGTTTAACCGCGAAACGCAGGCATATAATATACGAGCGTGTCTCCTTGTATAGAAATCTCCTGTGGTTGGTTACAGTTCGATGTGAACGGATGCTATAACTGTACACACGAAGAATGTTGCTGACACACTTTGTGTGTGTTCTCATCATCATCATTATTATTATTACTAGTAATCTTGATATGTAAAGAATTTAATTAAAGTATTGAATTTCTCAATAAGTAGGTAATGTTAGATATCCTTATAAATAATTGGGAGTTCCCTTTTTTAATCACAGAACATTATTCCATTATAAAGTCTCTTAGTTTTTATCTAATGGTAAGTAGGTACTGAGTTTCGGCATTATATAGCCGAAACGTATTAAAATAGGTAATTGCAACTAATTAATATTACCATTACTTTTACACAATTGAAAAAAAAATACCATTATTTGGTATTTACATCTCAGCTTTAAATCTATACTAATATTATGAAGCTTGTTTGTTTGAACGCGCAAATCTCAGGAACTACTGATTCGATTTGAAAAATGCTTTCAGTGTTAGATAGCCCATTTATCGAGGAAGGCTATAGGCTACTTTTTATCCCGGGAAAACACCAGATCCCTCGGGAACGCGGGTGAAACCGCACGGAAAAGCTAGTTATAATTATAAAAGACCATTTGTTTTAGTTAAGTTTTATGATAGTTGATTTATCAGTAGATAGATAGATCCTATACTATATTTTTTCTTAATCAAAACTGTAAAATTCACAATTTACTTTGTTTTTCTTATAAGATTTTCTTAATTTGACATTCAGGCTAATACAGCTTGTCATTATATATTTCAATTCACGGTGACATGACACTAAACATCTGTACAAATATTGTTCAATAAAAAGCTATTACAATACAGAAACCTGGTTTATGAATCAAATAATGATATTGTTAAATATAAATAGTATGAATCATTTGTAATTAAATTATAATATCTACCTAAAGGTTTTTCTGGGGTCACATTCATTCTTTGCTGAAAAAATATTTTATTATTCATGAAACTTACCAATGTCTTCAAGCAACAGTACTTAAGATCTAGTTCCCATCTAGGATTGGGTGAAATTGTGGTCAAATGCAAGCCATTCAAATGTAAAAAGTATAAACCTTTATACTTATTATATTTTTTATGTCATGTAAGCATAATGTTAGTATTGGAAGTACCTATACATAAATAAATCCAATAGGTATTTCATATTTTGTTTCTTATATAGGTATAAAATTAGGTATTTGCATTTTAAATTAGTAAGAAAGATAAATGATTTAAATATAAATGAACAATTACATCTAACTTCTGTCAGTATCAAAATATATCATTCACAATAATAAGAGACTTCACAAGTGTATAATTATATATTTAATATTTATAAATAATATTACTATATAATTTAATAGCATTAAAATCAGTTTATTTGTATAAATATATATTTCGGTTTTACATTGGCCAGTTCACTTTCTCTTGGCAGATAATGTGAACATTTTGTTATGCAACCAGCTCAGCAGTCAGCCGCTTACTTTCCAGATACAATAAATATAAACAAAGTATATTGACATTGCTTTTATTGTTATTTTGCAATAATATCATGTTTATTGTCTTTGAGTTCTTTGTAAAAATATTTATTTTGTATGCCTTCTAAAGTTTCAAACAATAATAGAGTACTGGTATACATCTACCAATTTTCTTCTTGATGAAAGGATCCCTTCTAGGCTCTTTGTATGCTTCACACTTTCCACCACACCAATAAGAAAACTACCCATATTTCAATATCTTTGAGGTATAAATAGGTAATTGAGAGTCATAGATAATTGCAATATGGACTGAAGTATGTGGCCTACAAGTATCTACGTATTTTTTATATGAATTTGGTTTCAAAACAATTGGTACCTAATAAATGTCTGTTATTTATTAATTCGGAAACAACATGTTTCAAATTGAGAAATAAATATGTATACAATACTTAATGTGCTACAATACGCTTCACTTGCGATTTACGAATCAAATCACGGGTGAAATTTACTAAATTGGAGAGATAGCCAGAGAGAAAAGGAAACATCCACATTAAACCACTTCACTCATCCTGGCCCCCTAAAAAGGCCGCTCAAGCAATATTGCTAATGCAATTCATTTGAATTCTTGGCAGATCCTTCTTATTCCAATATGTTTTATTTAAAATAGTCACGACAAATAGCCACATACTTATATACAATTTAATTAATTAAAAGATTTGGTATAGATGAATCTGCCGTAAATTCGGAAAAATGAATTGCATCAGCAATATTGCTCGAGCTTCCTTTTTAGTCGCCCTAGTTCTTCATCCAATCCATCCTAATAAAAAAAATGCTTAAAAGTTATCCTCACAAAATGTACGGGAAAAACCGTACAGTGAATTTGGCTGAAACCACAGACCAAACTGCCATAACCGTGATTGAATTAAACATGTTATTCATATATCCAAAATACCTATTAGATTACTGATAATTTGTATTAAGTATTTAATTCTGAGTATTACTGTTTATTACTCGGCAGTCGGAATATCAAACAAGAAAGTAGATATTAAGGCAACTATCTAGCTGTTCGTAATTGATATACCTATCTGTGACTGTTACCGCGTCATTTCTCTCTTTCCTGGTGTACGCGGACCAAGTAGGTATTGCATAAAAGATGCTACAAGCAGCATGTAACAAACACGTTCCAGTAGATTTAAATTATAACCAGAATGGTTAGTATGTGTCATCGGCATCATTGGAATCTCTGAAAGCTTTAAGAATCGCCATGAGTAATAATGATTCAGCATCTCGGATCGCATCTGAGATCCGAGAGATGAGATGGTTCAGCATCTCGGATCGCATCTGAGATCCGAGAGATGAGATGGGTACATACCCATTTTAGCTTTTATCTACTTTACATGTTTTGAACTTTGTAATATTTTATATCTTCGTGCTTTGTAATGCTTTTGAATGGTCACGTAATCAATCGTAGGAGGTAACTACGTAAATATACAATAAGAAGTTTCGCTTTCCACGGGAAATAAATAAAATAATAATACTTAACTATGAAGTACAGTTGTTCAGTAGATCGACTTAAATATCTACTGAGTATCCATCATTTATATACTTATAATAATACTAGAACCAGCGCGTGTCTGTTGTACAATTTACAAAAAACGGATTGAGGGTGATGTTGGAAGAGTAACAGAATGTAGAGACCATTTTATGATGTAAGTATGTATTAGTTTTGCATTCAAAACGTTATAGAATTATACATTGGGTCCTTAATTACAAATATCAGTCATTTATTGTTGTGGAACAAACGTATGATTTTTACTAGTTTTAATTATTATACATATAAATTGCCATTCGCCCCATGCTCGAATCTCAAAATTACGTAATAAATTAAAACGCAAGGAATATTCGTGATAAATTCAAAACTAGGACCACCACCTTTGAATGGCATGGTTTCGCCGTATCTCTAGGAATAAGATCGTCAGTTGGTCGCTGAAACATAATTGAGATAATTTACAAAAAAAAAACAACGAAATAACATACGCAAAAATATGGATCGTTATGTGCTTTAGAAACGTAGTACGTCCGTCTGTACGTGTATCGAGGAAAAGATAAAGCACGTATTTTTGTATGTGCCTTTGTAGAAAATATACTTTAACTCCTTTATAGATAAGTTAAGTTAAAGTTACAACTTACATACGACGTAATATTTTTTAAATATTATATCTAACTACGCAGTTATCTTGAATTCAAAACAGTATAAAATAATCGAAGTGTAGCGTCTTCCGCCATGCCATTTTCTTATTATTGAGGTCAACTGTATAAATTGACACTCCTTACTAATTGGGCGGGCTATCATGCGACTCGATAAATTGAAATAAAGATATATATAACAATTTAAGCTAATAATGGCTTCATTGATTTGATACTCATCGTTATTCAAAGCCCACATAAAAATATAAAACAAGTATTTTTTTTACATTGAACTGGGCTTGTGTTTTAACATAATCTCACCATGGTAAGTCATGATGTAGCCGAAGACTAGAAGGAAACCGGTCCTCAAGTACAACTACCGGAACACACTGTTAGGTAGGTGGTATTTTAAAAATGGCATTATTTTGTCTAAACCTAAAATATGTATAAAACATAAAACTTGACCTTATTATTAAAAGTGTAGTGACTCGTATGTTAGATTTTTAAATATGCTCTTTCTTATCTCAGTATCTCCATCCGAAGAAAAGATTTCGGAATCGGCCGCTACCGAAGCACGAGTTAGCGGGAAAAGTAAAAAACGCACAACATGGAAAGGGAAGTCGGAATTCAGTCATCCATGGCTGCTCAAAAATCTCAAGGGCCATCCCGGCACCGTGCTACTGGTAGATTTCTCTGCTAACGGCAAGTTTATGGCCGCTACATGTGATGGTAAGTAATCTCTTACATTTATCAATACAGCCTTTTTAATAGCAATTCTATGAATATCTATTAGCAAATGCTGCAGCATTTTGAGATGGCCACAGTCATACCATACATCTGAGTGTTCCCTTGGTACTGTATCTTTCACGTTACTTTTTCTTTATCATTAATTCCGCTTTTATTTAATCAGCTCTTGACATTGCTGATATGTAAAATACTATTGAAACAATGATTGTGAATTACGCTCTAGATGTTATAGGCATATGGATGGGGCCATTATTAACTATGTAACAGGAAAGAAAAACTTAAAATATAACGTTTAAGTTACATCGGCGGAAATTGTATTGAGATACTTTCCTGCTACATATAATTGAATGTTTAGTTTGCACTTAACCTATCATTCGTGTTATTTTAATAACATAACTAATAAGATTATGTTGCACTATCGAATTTTGTGTTCGTAATGTTATTAGTATGTTTTGATCTGAATGTTGCATAAATTTCATCAATAAATGCCATTTGAAAATAAAAATAACCATTACATTTTGTAAATACCTACACAAGTCATAAAACTTAAGCACAAACCTATTTCCAATATTTGAATTGGTGAAATTTAGGCGTAGACAATGTACATAAAATTATAGGTGGAATTGGAACTGAACACATTGCTATCACTATAGAACTGTAAAAGATTTAATTTCGTTTTCATCATCTTTTTTCTCAAATGCTTTAACTTGAGGAACTTAACGGCCTCTAAGATGTACAATTCTGGACAGCAGTATGTTCAGTAAACCTTATCTAAGCTTATCGTGCAGCCATCAGATAATCTATAGGATTGATTTTTTAACAATGATTTGATAAAATGTATCAGAGAAATTTTCATTACTTCATCAACTGCTGTAAGATAACGTCAGTATTCTCGTCATTCGAACATTGTCATGTTGTGAGCATTCGTCCGATGGCTGATACGAGTAAGCGGCGCGTCGTCTCTTCCGCTCGAGGCCTCGCGCGTTTTTGTCCCACTCCGCTACGCCACTGTTATGTGTAATTTGGAGGTCCGCCGGTCGAAGTTGCCCCAAGGCTCTAGTTCTGCACCTACCTGGAGATTTTCCAGAAAAATTGAAACTTAAAAAAAAGGTTTTGCACCCTAGAATTTTTATACGATTGTTATAGGTATGTCAAGAGTCCTTCAAAATACTATATATATTGTTTAGACTGATATGGTTTGAATTTTCCGACTCAATAATTTAAAAAAAATTGAAACTTTTATTGAAAACGGAAACTGCATATAACAACAAGTTTTATCTGTCAGAACGTCTTGCTTATAGGTACAAAGCTAAGAAATCTCGCTATCTCGATATGTGATAACCAAATATTGGAAATCGGTATAAAGAAATATGTACTATAAGAAATAGAGCATGCTGTATTTATTATCTGTGCTAAATATGTAATCTGGAAGTTCATGCGGAATTGATATCATTTAATAGGTTCAGTCATTTATGATTTAATCGATAACGTTCGATATGATTTGATAACACAAATAGATAAATAAATGATTTTTGCCATTGACATCTGTTGCTATCTGTATATTTATAAGGAACGAGTTCTGTATAAAATATTTAAAAATTAACCTACCATTCAATCTATAAATGAATTGGTTATGTTTATCAGTTTACAATACAATTAACTAGTATATTCATCAAGGTGACCCGGTTAGGTAGGTAGTCTGCTGTAGTAATTTTGGTAGATAACTGATAAATTAATCACAACAATACAAAAAAGAAACAAAAAATATTGAATTAATTAATATCGATGTGTGACTTGTTTGAGAGATGACTTCAGACTTTAAACTTACATTCATCGCTTAAGGAGACAATATTGTTTTTTAATCAATAACACCATCTCGTAACAAATCACGAACAGCTATCAATAAAATGATGATCACATGCAGTATTGTCATTGTACAAGAAAGAGCGCGTAAATCAGTGTGGAAAATCAGTTTCCCGCTCTAATTGCAGCACAACCACTGCCGCTGGCGGGTTTTGGTCGCGGTGTGGTTCGGTAACGTGACGTACAAGCCGATAAGCCCGCACTAACCGGAATGATCGTCGCGATTGCGGGGTCGGTCACCTCGCCGAAACGTCTGCGACCCTGTTCCGCAGGCTTTGTTTACACCAAAGAGTAACTGGGTCGAAATATAATATACACACACACCAAAATACACGTGATTAATATTCCGCGACCTGTCGTGTCGTGTCGTGTTGAGCCTTTTGTTTATTTAAATGATACTTTGAATCAACGGCAAAAGAATTTTGCTGCATTAATGTAATAAAATCATAATGTACTAGTCTATAAAACATCATTAGGTATACTGCTATTATAATGAAGTAGGTAAGTTTCAGGTAAAGTGTTTCCGAAGAATGTATGTACCTACCTATATTGTGTAGGCAAAGATACTCTACAGAAGTCTATTGCATTAGTAATCTTAGCAACCTCGGAATCGTAATGCAATAGCGAGTACCTAGTTAGCTAGCAGCGCAGCGTTGCGAAGCGGAAGGCTACCAGGGGGGCTAAAAAGAAAGCTCGAGCAATATTGCTAATGCAATTCATTTTTCCGAATTTCCGGCAGATTCATCAATACCAAATCTTTTAATGAATTAAATTGTATATACGTACGTGACTATTTGTAGTGACTAGGTATTTTACATGAAAAATATTGAAATAAGTAGGATCTGCCGATAATTCGAAAAATGAATTGCATTTGCAATATTGCTTGAGCGGCTTTTTTAGAGGGCCAGTACTCGGGGTAGTGTAAAGAATTGACTTTAGTAAACGCTCTTACCGCAAACGCTGTTTCCGTCATTACTCTATAAGAATTGGCGCAGCTCTTCTCGCGGAATACCCATGGCATGGAACTAATTTCTCCGATACAAAATCTTAGTAAACGTAAACGCGATAGTAAGTGTTTACTTACGTCTAGCGCTCCATGCGGTTATTGTTAATCGATTAAATAATGTCGTTATTATATTTGGTTCGAATTAATCGTAATTACTTCATTAGACATTTTTCATGGGAGCGGGAGATATTGTACATATGAAATCAATGAATTAAAAAATCTATGAATTAAATCGTAAGTGAAAAAGAAATCGATAGGATCTAGTAAATGCGATGTTTTAAGGCGTTGATAGTTCGGTGGTAGTGACATCGAAAGCTGTGACGAAGGGCGTGGATTCAAATACTACAATGAGCTTGAGCTTTCGGTGAAGGAAAACATGGTGAGTAAACCGTAGCGCGGTGTGAGGTTACTTAGATAAAATTGTCTGGCTGGCAACCATGAAGAAAATTTAACGCCAAGCACTTACTGGTGTGTTCCGGCGGCTGCACTTGAGAACCAGTTGCCTTATAGGCTTTATTCGCTTACCTCCTTCAGGCACATCAGCACTTAGGTTGTGGTCAAATATAAGCCCAGTAATATAATAACAGTTGGTAACACAAATCTATGTACCTATACATCCCCCCTTATTCAGAGCTGCTCGGTTGCTGTCGATTCCGAATGAACCGAACCGATCGCATAGTGTACTGAATCGAAAATCTATATTGCATCTATATTGCAATTCAGAGGGTCGTTCGGAATGAGGAAATCGGTTGGTACAGGACCGTCTTTATGAAGGCTGTAACTAACATCCACATCCGCATAAAATGTAATCGAAATGAATGAAATATAAGGATATTTCATTCATTTCGATTTTTTCTTTATTAAAATGATTATTATGATTTTTGTTAAATATTTCTCTGCAGTAGATAATTAGATATATAATAATAAGAATTTAAAATTTAAATCTATTTAAAAAAATTGCCAAGTTCACATCGTAAATATCGCTATTTACAAATGCTACAGAACTAAATAAAATTTTGTTTTTTTTTTGTTTTGGGTTAAAAATTGAGTTCAAACTGTCTTAAAATGATATATAAAAAATATTTCAGAAAAATACAGAAGATAATATACCCATAAAATTAGGTGCAGTGAAAGGGTTTGATTTGTCACGTAGACTACGGAGTAGTTTCCTATGATTGAGTCTTATTTTGGCGTTTTCAAGCCTTCGCCTGCTCTCTTGTCTCCTCAAAATTAATATGATACTTTGTTTTTTCCTAAAAATCACAGAATTTAATACTCTGGCATAACGCAAATTTATTTAGTAACCGAGACGTTTAAGATTTCGATTATCTTACCGAATGACTCAGTTGAAAACCCGATCGGAAACGTCAAAAAATATGACATTTGGTAGGTCTGCAACTTCTTGATCCGATCGGTACATTTCCCAAATAACGGCAACCGAGTAGGTCTGAATAAGGCCCATTATTAGATACGATTTTCAAGAACAATATCTACATACGAGTAGCTGTAGATATTGTTCTTGAAAATGTAGATGTATATCATTTTTTAAAGGTATTATAGTCTTTACTTAAAGATTGACGTGAAAAATGTGATGTGAAGATGTTTAATAGATTGGCAATTTATTATTATTAGGACTAGTTTTAGCTGTCGTATTGTAAACTGTCATAATGCTAATGGCCATCGAGCAATGACCTAACATATACCTATCGTATAAAAAAGTAATGATCAAACACCTTTATTTGGAATACATTTGTCATTTTATAAGAAAAAAATGTGACGTCAAATCTTGGAAGATTTTTAAAGCGGAACCGAATATGCTATTGTTATTCAATTGTTGAATTAAATGTCGTTATGGTCGGGCAGAGAGGCGGCGGCGGCGAGGACGCTCGCCCTAGGTCGCGCCATGGTCATGCTTCACGCGTCATTGCGCGTTTGTATAAGCTACACCCGAGCCGTGACGGACTCGTGATCTTGTAAACAAACCTCTAGTATGGGAACACACCACCTACCAATATAAATATGCATAAACTAAAAATGAGTATCTTCCAACGAAGCCTTTCAAAATGTCTAGTTGGAGAATAGAAGAATTTGTGAATAAAAAATAAACTTTTTTAACAAACAATACCACACAATTATAGAAGGTCAAATAACAAGCTTGTTCGATTACAGCAAGTCTACAAAAAAAAAACACATAGAATTTGAAGACATCAAGGCTGTTCAGACATACGGTTGTTGTTTCAAAAATAACAAATGGCGCGTATTGTGATGCTCAGTGCGAAATGCAAAGCGAGGTGAAATGACGGCAGCTAGGTTTTACACATTAACCGTAGAGCAAAGAAGTTCAATCTGATTTTATTCAGTTACGCGGCTGGCGTAAGAGAGGAGTACTTACCTACTGTTGTCATGACCAGGCATTGACATCTCTTGATTGATGACTATTTATATATCTTAGCTTTTGTTTGGTATTTCTGAAATTCAGGTTTTTATAAAATAGAAAATGTCAAATTCATCCTCAAACATTTCTCTAGTAATGTCAAACTACGAGAAATCATTTCTAGATATGATTGTTGATATCAGACGCGGTTGTTTAAAAATATAAGTGTAAATACATACAACATGTTTATGTAAGTGGTACACGCTATTATAAACTACGAATCTTTTAAATGATGAGAGGTAGATCTATACGTGATATATGTGGTTATGTCGATGGCTTATAATACTATATTGGCAAAAACAGCATAATTTGTGGTATCTACGTAAACAAACTAAATGATAAGAATTATCTCGCGGTGGCATCGTGGCTTTAACCTTGGTTTATATTATTACACTTCCTAGTTTAAACAAACTCTTCGTATTTTGGCAAATGATTAACAACTGGTTATGGAAATCTTGCTAGTGAAATTAAGTTACGTAGGTATAATTAATTAACACACATATTTATATTAATTTAATCACACTAGGCTCAAGTCGTAATTGTGGGTAATAAAATAAGATGCTTTAATCGATACGAAGATGAAAATTTTGTTTGAGCACAACCTCAATATGGTAAGGGTTGATGTAGCCGAAGGTGGTAAGCAAACACAAATAAAATTATGAAGCAAATTCAAATTTAAAAAACCACAACCCGATGATCTACAAAATAAATAAATAAAAAATGCCTTTTTAAATCTCCGTTTCATCTGAAGGAAATGTTGATAATTTGGAGCAACTAAATATACTATAAATATTAGCATGGTACCAGTAATTGGTTCATACAGAACACACAAAAATACTCAAACAACATCTAAAACACCATTAAAATTATATTAAAGCTCACTAATGCTCTAACTAAACACTAAATCTGATACTCGGACACTCAAACACAAACACCTGAAATTCAGAAATACTCTAAACAAAGTAAATACAAGACACTAATATGAAAATTAACCACTGAAGCTCAAACACAAACACCTGAAATTCAGAAACACTAAACAATGTAAAAACAAGACACTGATATGAAACAAACGCCTGAAATTCAGAAACACTAACAGAAGGAATATAAGACACTGGAACGAAAAGTCATCAATCAGATCCTGTAACTAATAAAAATATATAGTACCGGGAAGTCGCTCTGAAACGGAAAGATAACGATAAATTTCCGCTAAAACCACAAAATATTTGTGACATGACCAAAATTATAGGATAAGCAAAACCGAAACATTGACGTAGGTACTTATTCGTCAGTCAGTCAGATATCCCTTTTTAGGGTTCCGTAGCCAAATGGCAAAAAACGGAACCCTTATAGATTCGTCATGTCTGTCTGTCTGTCTGTCTGTCCGTCCGTCTGTCTGTCCGTCCATATGTCACAGTCACTTTTTTCCGAAACTATAAGAGCTATACTGTTGAAACTTGGTAAGTAGATGTATTCTGTGAACCGCATTAAGATTTTCACACAAAAATAGAAAAAAAACAATAAATTTAGGGGTTCCCCATACTTAGAACTGAAACTCAAATTTTTTTTTTTCGTCAAACCCATAAATGTGGGGTATCTATGGATAGGTCTTCAAAAATGATATTGAGGTTTCTAGCATTATTTTTTCCTAAACTGAATAGTTTGCGCGAGAGACACTTCCAAAGTGGTAAAATGTTGGTCCCCCCCACTGTAACTTCTAAAAAAAGAGAATGATAAAACTAAAAAAAATATATGATGTACATTACCATGCAAACTTCCAACGCAAATTGGTTTGAACGAGATCTAGTAAGTAGTTTTTTTTAATACGTCATAAATCGTAAACCGCAATTTACCTTTCATTCAATCAACTCAAATATAAAAAAAAAATGGCAAAAAGCAAGGTCTTACAGCACAAATAAAGGAAAAATTCTAAAAAATAAAAAAGTTGAAAATTAAACGATGTCCCCATATTAATAAAGACCTCTGAGTTGTATGGGCGCTCATACAATTTAGAGGTCTAGCTTAATTGGAACCAACCTCAAATACAGTAAATAAATAAAATTATGCATTTCCCGTGATGGACGAACGATGGACGAAGTTTGTACGGAACCCTCGGTGCGAGAGTCCGACTCGCACTTGGCCGGTTTTTATATCTATATATAAGATAGATATGACTCAATCATTCTGTATTAAAATTTGCTGTAATTATTGTAGTTACGCATTCCTAGGTTTGGCTAGTCAAACCCCAGGTCTGACAAGAAATCTTAGTCAAAATACAAACCAACAGCGTGTTTCGACCTTGGAATAACCAATTTATGTCGTATCCTAGGAGAGACCTACTTGGATAGTCAAACGCCGAAATTCAATACGATCAAATCGAGGTTTGACCAATCAGGCCTAAATTAGGTACAAGAATGTGTTACTTTGTTAGACTTACGTATAGAAACGCCATTAAAAAGTGAAGCTATCTGCCGGCCTGTCTGCCATCGACGTTTGATGAATTTGCCTTAGTCGCTTCTAGGTTAGACTAGACAAAGCCCGAAACAGATTATTTTACTTTCGACGCTTGACTAAAAAGCTAGGTTCTTCTAGGTCTGACTAAATGCACATTAGTCAAAGGTCAAAATGAAATCTATTTCGTGGTTTGCCGGAACGCGTTTGTTAAACCTAGGAAATACCAGTCATTCCTAGGAAATACCAGACATTTGGAGATATATGACATATACATAGATGTATGGAACGCAAGCAACAAGATATGAAATATCAATAATTGTATATGTTAAAGTACATTTCGGTGTTACGCAAGATTCCATGTACACGTTGAACGTTTAAGTTTTCATAAAGATACTTCTTTCTTTGCTTTTAAGCCGTGACTGTGTTATGCATTTGTTATTCAAGTTTCGTAATGTGGTAAGTACTTTATTCCTTGCTTTCAATAACTTACGCACGCGATAGGTAATGCTGGCAAAAGTGGAATTTTAGTAGGTACAAGCTAACACATTACGCGAATGCATGTTTTATTTGCGTACTCTTATCGCCGAATTATTAGTCCATTCCCTATATTATTGAATCATGACCTTATGTGTAGTTGCATCTTGTTCATTCGTCCATCCGTCTGTGCGTCAGCTAGTTTACAAGTAAACTATTGGGACACTTTGTTTTTCTTTTTATTTACAATAAATGTCTTTTTTAAAAGCTCGGATATTAATAAAGTTACAGAACTTAACCTGATATTAACGCATTATTAACTTTGTCACTATAAAAGTAATAATTTTGTCTACATGGTATGAGGATTATCTTTTGAACGCCATATTATGCGAAGGTCCTACGCGCACTTCGCCCTTTTTTAATATTTATAGTTTATCCATCTATCCATAGTTTCGTTACAGTTGTGGTTACAGTAGTCGCGTTGCGGGTTTATGAAAAGAGAAAATATATCAGTTAATAGTGATTATAGTGCTAATATTTATTATTATGTGAAGCCAGCTATTCTTAAGGTAGAAGAATACAATAGGCCATTAAATTATACGACAGGCTGCATGACCGAGTTGTCAGACATGCCAAGTGATGTGATGACGTCGCCGACCTCTGAACACCAAACTGTTTGAAGCTATCGTGATGTAGTACCACAGTATAAAGATGTAACCAGTACGGAAACTACCTACAAACGGACGAAACGGCTCACTCACACAAACATGCTCATCGACAGGGGTCCTAAGCGGTTTTCGCGGTGCTGTCAGTAGTGAGTCCCGCGTCAAGACGAGTGGTCACGTACAAGTTTATTTTCGCGATCTTTTTAAAAATGCCACGATAGTGCTGTCAAAATGTAAATCCAAGATGGCGGCTGCAAGAAATTATCAACTTTTTCGTCATGGATGTCGTTATTATGGTTTTCGAGGGTGTTGAAGCCGATAGTGCTTTTGCAGTCAATAATTTGCAATATATGTCGAATAAAGGTATTTTTTATGTAATGGATTTTAAATACTAGGTATCACACGCATTTTTGGGGTTGGTACGCGCCTAGCGCCCAACTGCGGCTCGCCTACGCTCCCGCCAAAACATGTAAAAGGTTATGCCACAATGATAGGTTAGTGACCAACCAAAAAAAAAATAAAGATCTCCAAGCTGTGTGTCAATATTTTAAACAATCGAGATTAACCGTTTATTACTATGAGATACCTATTTAAATTTTATTTGTAAACTAGCTATTACAATTCGATTAATTGATCACTACAGAACATAGAATGTTTTAATAAAAAAAACAATACTATAAAACATTAAAAGTGTCAACCCTATTGCTTCAATGGAGTGTAGGTAATTATTTTATCAACTAGGCTTAGTTTCCATACTGGTTACATCTTTATACTGTGGTAGTACTTTCCTTACGCTGGCTTCTGGGTGGCATTGTTACCACCGAGTGACTGTATCATGTAGATTAGAATATACATAATTAGTGCTTTGTACCACATACTTCACACAAATCTCAGTGCTTCCTGAATACTATTTAATACAGACTGCATTATGGGAATTTTATAGTGCGTAAGGTTTTCCTAGGTTCATCAGATTCCGCCAGCGCAGCGCCTTGGCATCCTTATTATTTTAAGAAAGTTGCTTAAATGATATTTAATGTTTTTGCTTAAGTTAATTAAAAGCCCGAATCTGGTTTTTATGTTAACTGTAGCATAAGTTCACTAGGTTGGGTGAAGTTATGCAAAGATCATCGTGGTATTGCATTTATGCAGTATTACAGGCCTGCCGAATCACTTTTCAGGTTAATTAATAATACGAGGAAGTAACTCAATCAACATTTTTCGGATTACTGATAAAATCTGAACATGCGATAAAATGGGTGTGTACCCAATAAGTATTCATGATTTAATTGAACATACAATGATAAGACAAAACTTAAATGATGTCATATCAGATCTTTATTGTTGCTTATCTTCCAGCGTGTTTCTCTAATCTGAATCTTGACGCCTAATTTATATGCCCCATTTTCCTGACATGATTTAGTCATCATCATCACCACGTGATCATTATTCTTAACCTTCGTCGGTTTTGATGATCATTCATTTCCTTGTTACATGATAATGATTATTTCACAGTTACGCAAGCAAAGTAGTACACTACACATGACTTATGAATATTTTGCACAAATTAAACGACTAAAATATATTCAATTTATAAATTCTGCTGTCTGACTGAGTAAAAATGTGATCAATGAAACTTTATGAAACGCATAGCATGTTATATTGATAAAATGGGTTTATGTTCTTTTGATCTATCGAATACCAACCAAGTACCAATGGTGTGCTGTCTCATGTTAAAATATTTTCCATTTATTTTCTCTTCGGCTCGCGAATCGGTCGCGCGTCCCTAAACTACCTACCAAAAAATAAATTTCTAGGTATCGCGAGTCAAGATATCAATGACTGCAATTTTTTGTTAATGTTATTCGATAACTAACAGTAACTACAGTGTCCTCTGATCTTGGATTAATATCGCTTAAAATATTTCGGAATTCATGTTATGTATCTATACTACCATTGTATATTTATGATTATTATCTATTTTTATTATCTATTGAGGTCAGTTCTAAATACAAAACGGATTTATCACATTAATACGCAGTTCTCTTCAAAAGTCAAATTCATTACATTAGACAGTAGATACGATCAAAGTGTATTCAACATGAAGGTAAGGTAAATATATGAGAAGAGGAATATGAGAGAAAGGAGACAGGATATTTTACCAAACAGGAAGATCAGTAAAGGCAGCAAATGCCTTACATGTTTATTATATCTTAGTATCAATAGTAATAGTTAGTATTCGTGCGGTATGGATATAACTACAGGCATTGTCATTATGAGATCAGCGATGACGGAGACGGCGCTTTTAAGGTCAACGATACGTTTAATGTAGGGCCTCGCTCTCTGCATATTGCCGACATAATTAGGCTTGTGTTTGACCACAGCTCACCATAGTAAGAGATAATGTGGCCTCATTGTAGAATTCGAAACCATCTTCGCCACTATTCAACATAACTACCAATGAGCTATCATCGCCAAATCATGCTTTACGAGAAATTACTTTTTAGGATCTGTCTGTTTCTGCATTCTTCTACCCGGGTATTGTCCGATACGGATATCTCGCCTCTCATAAAAACAATGGAAAGATAAGGTTCCTATATTTATCTCACTCTCTCGAAGTCATCGCGGCTACAGAATTATCTTCATTTGTATATATTACCTACCAGTATGTGACCTTCCATTGTTCGTTTCTGTAAATAGGTGGTGTTTAGCACACGGACTTGCTAATTTGGTGAGCACGAGATCAGCGGATGCTGCGCCAGCGCAAAATGAAAGCGAAAGTAGATATTTTTAGACTACAGTTTCCCTCGTTGATGCGAATTTGGACATTAGAGTAGTTCCGCTTGTTGACAATAATACGACGTCGGTTATGAAAGCGTACTAGTATTAGTTCCATCTTATTATCCTCGATGGTGAAATATTTTAATAGCTACTTAAGTATTTTCTGAAACTGATATAATAATTGACCGTAATAACACTTAAATTAAACTGGTTATTTGAAGTTTTATTTATAAACAATTCGTGACTGTGATATAATCCCAAAGCCGTCGGATAAAGTGATATAATGTATGCGCGCGGCGCCCCGAACTACTTTCTCTTGAATTCGGTCGCGAAAGTTGTCTTACTGCACACTTTCTATAGTTCATTGCAGTCTTGTGCCCTGATATTGATTCAAATAACATACTGAAATAAATTTTGAGGTTTAAGAAGATTCTATTAAAAGTACCAATATTTACTGTATATAATTTAATAATGCTACGTACAGTAATATAAACTTCTATGAATACGTGGAATCGAAAAAAAAAAACATACTTTTAAAATATATTTCTGGAGCAATCTTACTTTTCTAGAAAATATGGGAAGCAATCTAGGTAGATATCCCCATTAGAATCTATCGATTTGATAGAAGATATCGTAGTAACAATAAGCACTTAGCGTTGGAAAGCTGTACGAAATGTCTAGTCTGATGCTAGGTGCGAGTAAAACTAAACAAGTCGAGCTACTTTCACCTCAGAGCTCAAAAGCGACGCCAAGTAAAGAGGTTTCAAACTAATGTTTTCTTAGTTGGTTTTTAGATTGTACATTTATTTGATAGTTTTATTTCGTACATTCTTAAACAATGACATTTAGAAAATCAGTCATTTTGGGAAAAAGTGATTTTGAGATTCGTTCAATATGAAATCAGTACAATATAAAAATCAGTCCAAACAGACCGGAAGCCTTGGAAAATTTATAAACAATACACTATTTTTCAGTCCATTCCATTTTAAAAGTTCGTGCAACTTTCACGTCCGAAAAGGTCGTCGAGAATTTGAATACAAACTCATTGCTTTCCAACAGTAATACATGGATTGTGTATCAATAGAGATCTATTATTGAATTAGTATTATAATGCAATTACCAACGCATCATCGGAAATTATGCAGCCCCGTTCTGCTTTACCAAAGTTAGTATCGTTACTCATAACCACGTGTTGTTCCAACATAGCGCATGCGCCATACCGTGAACCACGAACACGTGGTAGGTATAGGTATACTGTAATACTATTGAAATACGCTACTCGTATGTTGATTTATACTCAATGAACTTTTATCTGCGTGCTTATCGCACTCGTTATAAAAGGGTGCTTACACTCAAATTGTTTTTATTTAACACACATTTAATTTTTACATCAAATTATATCATTTAAATCGGCCGGTTTTTTCTCGAACACAAATAATTTACACAAGATTTTGATTTAAATACATTATTTCCGTCCATCGTGCTTTTCCTACGAGGAAAAGTTTCATTATGAATACAGTTCAGTCGTGCCATCTAGTTACTTAACATCAATACTCGTAGTTGAATCAGTTCTACAATGTTTCTAACTGTATATTTAAGATGGCGCCACCATTACGTCAGTGTTTAAAATAACACGATTCTGCTATTTACCACTGTTTGATTATATTTTCTTCATAATTATAATACATATTTACATTTATTTTAATTTTATTACATAGAATCATGAATAGTCTCATTTGAGGGAATTAATATCTTTTGTACCCATTTTTTGGAGCTTTTTTTTACATAACACTGAAAAACTTTTTATCCTATTTAAAAAATTGGTAGGTTAATTATCTTATTCAAGGGCGTTAGAATTTATAAAAACTAGGAAAAGACTAAACGTCGAGGTCTTTTGTCTCCAAATAGCGGCGTCACCCAAAAGTGCGGAAGGTCCTCGTTTGCCCAACCTTGGTGCATTTATACCTACTATACACAAAATTTGTTATTTCGCTTATGTACGCGTCCGTCACAAATCACAATGGTAGATGCAGTATTTCGAGAACTTGGTCTTGGTCACTCTGCGCTTAGACATTGATTGGTTATCTGATTGGTAGGTACCTATTGATATTAATTTAAGTTACTATTGATTTTAGTCTGTAAATATAAAATGTTGTGCTGTATACAGATGTCTAGAACCTAATGTGGTGAAGCAACCGCCCGCCATGGAAACTAATAAATAATAATTGCGAAACAACAATTTTGATAAAATAACGTGCCGCCAGTTACAGTCTTTCTTCATGAATTGTATAATAAACATTGAGCTAAGTTTAAACTAATAAAGCAAGTATAAGGGGGGATCCATTAATTACGTGAGGCGATTTTAGCGATTTTTCCACACTTTTTTTCTAGTGCACTGTGGACTGCACACTGGTGCTCTGCAACGTTTGTGATGATTGAAAAGTAAATACGCCCCAGCGTTAGTCGAGTCGCATGTTTGGTAGGCCGGTGGCAGCTAAATAATCGAGTGGCTACTTTACTTACTACTTTGTGGTATTCGCATAACCGCGATTAATATTAGTGTGTAGGATTTAGCCATAATTAGTAGACAATCATGTTTTATTTAAATTAACCCAGATTTTACGTGAGATTCGGTTCGACCTCTCCTATTCCCCACGTAAGATTGAGTGAGATTCGGTTTTAGGTTGGTACTCGGGACAGAGATAATATGTCAACTCTTCCCGGAAACATCCACAATTTACTGTGAGTTACCTTGTTTTATAATCTATTTTTCCTTATTTCGATAAGCACAGGCGTGCTTTTGCATAATCGGCTATTTTATTGTCCTTATTATTTATAAAATTCAACAAAATTATAAGCATAGCGTTGTTTCTGCATTGAAGTCCAACGACTCCACAACATCTCTTATTTAATTTTCGTCTTATTTTCTCGCAATAAATCCTTAAATTATATTGCTATTTATTTCAGTATATGAGCCAAAAAAAAGTCCACTAATAAACACGATGAACGGTCAAAGGCGAAATTGCAATAATTTTCAAGCTTAGCAGACAGACTGTTGATCGCAGTTTGTTATTCTCTTTTTTATACCCTTCTGATTTACGAAACTTAATATTCCCTTGGTTTTATATTTGACTGCTTATAATAAACATGATAGCGCTCTAGTTCTGCGTAAACTCGTGGTTGACTCTAAGGCATAGTAAATAAACTCTAATCCATGACATCAGATACCAACAATACATTCGCCAACTGTAATCACTGAATGCAATACTAAATAATACATGTTAGCATTAGCAATGTAAAGAGCTGCACTGTATTAAACCATATGCATTGCCTCCTGATGATTTAGCTTAGCTTGAGTTAAATTGTACTTTTTTAATGTACCTAATTCTTTGTTTTTAATTTTGGGCCTTAATCAGCATACGTTCAGAAACTTTTAATGCTTGTGTTCAATTATTCCATCGTACGCTATCTTCTAGTATACATTCATATATGTACATAGGGTACACCGAATATTTGAAATTTTATAACGACACCGATATTTTTACTTTTTTCTTATTATTTACTTACCAGAAATTATAAGTATAATTTGAAGACGAATGAGTGTTTGATGTGGCGTCTGGTTTAATTATTAATTATATATTCATATTCTTATTTTGTTATAAGAACACCTTTATCATTTTATTTTATTTTATATATATTTATTTACATTCACATTAAGCGAATTATTGTATTTAGTTTGATGTTAAGTGACCGTCTGGACCATCGAAAATGCACATGACAGGACTTTGTAAAATAACATGACAAGCTTTATCCTATTAACATTGGTGGTGGATATTACTTAAGACCTATTTATATTTTAATGATCTTTAATTGTATCTGTAAGTTTATCAACTTGAGCTTGTATATTCATAGAGTTGAGTGAGTGAACATGTACCTAAAAGCTGGATTTTAAAGTATGCGCGATGTACTGTTACTTAGTAAACGTTCTGAAACTAAACAAACTATGTTTTTATAAAACCGTAAAGTGAGCTTAGACTGCGTTTTGTTTTCAATGTCATTGAAGTGTACTGAAAAAGTAGGGTTTTTGCAATGAGCCTGACCTTCGTGTACGTTCACTAATCATTTGATTGACTCTTTACGTTTACAATACCTATCGATGGTTTCGCTTGTTCGATTATTTAATATTTTACCTTACAGTTTTCATTAAATCATGATTAGTTCGCTTTACAGCACAGTTAGAGTGAATTTAAAACATTAGCTACTATTATATTAAAGCATCACAAAGGATTGTTTGTCTTTCATAGATTAGAATCGTGGGCACAGATAACAGTAACGGTTAATCCACTTTTCAGGAAATAATTTAAAAACGTGTAACATTCCCAACTAGTTGTAAAGTTCAGGCAATCAAGTAAATTTACAAGGAAGTTTTTAGAGGCGTACAAAATCAACAAAAGTTGAGTAAGTTAAGATTAGATTAACACCATTCACATCAAGGCGATGAAACGTAAAAACGCGAAGTCCTTGGGCATTCAACTCTACACTGCACCGTTACAAATCACCGTTGAAACAACTAAAAACCAGTCGAGTTTTGGAATGCGTATTTTCCTTTATATATTCTGAAAAAGATAATATTTACTGTATCAAAAATATGTATTTTAGGAACATAACGGCATTTGATTAATAAAAAAAATGATGGGGACATTTTGCACTGCTGAAAAATCCACACTTATTAGCAATCTAATTAGACTTTCAAACGAACCATACAGCGGTTGAACAATACGTTTTTTAAAAACAAAGCCGACTTGCAGGAAGCAGGAAGATGAGTCAATAAAATTAAAGAGGTACTAACACTGAACGTATATGGTTTCAGTACCTAACATATGTTACATGTAGAGCGTCGTTAGTGCAATCAAAGAAATATAATTTCCATCCTGGTATTGTTTCAATACAATAATAGTGTTTTAATTATGCACCTGTTAAGACTTAATAGTTGATTATCTATATATATATAATAAAACCGGCCAAGTGCGTGTCGTGCCACGCGCGATATAGGGTTCCGTAGTTGCCCATCACAAAAGTGTGGTCTAAAAAGAGGGCTTTTTGTTGTTTCGTGTGTTTTTAAACCCTATTAATTTTCAATGGAATTTGTAACGAAATTTTTACTTTTCCAAGTACCTACATTTTATAAGTTGGGCCACTATTACTCGTAAACTTGTACAGCTTATTTAGCTGTGATAGTTTTTCTTTTAACTTGTTATATATACTACTACCGTGAATTTTTTCACATATCCACTTGACTCTAACAAAAATTAGCACTTTAGAAGCTTAATATTTCACAAACAGATCCCTGAATGGGAAAATTGTTTTCACAAACCCACAATTTTGAAAGACCTATCCAACGATTCCCCACACCATGGGGTGGACGAGGAAAAATAAAAACATCCCCACTTTACGTGCAAGGGAGGTAGGTACCCTAAAAAAAAATTTTTTTTCGAGATTTTATTTTACCATTTTGTTGGCGTGATTAATATGTACTTGTATGTCCATTCCAAATTACAGCTTTCTAGAGTCTCTGGGCTAAGCTGCGGACAGACAGACAGACAGATGGACATGGCGAAACTATAAGGGTTCCTAAGGGTAAGAATTAGAAAATTCGGGAAAAACTGAAAGTATGGGAATTTTGTATGAAATTAAGACACTGATATTTTTTTGCGTTTATTGAGGAATATAGGCTACTTTTTATGTTGAAAACGCAGGTGAAACCGGAGAGGACAGCTAATTTATTATAAATTAAGCAATATTTGAGTTTGGTCCTATGCGTCTGTGCGTATTTATAGTTAACAAAATTGTCGATTTCTCTTAACTAATTTCTAACGTTTGCAAATTTCTCGAACTGACGATTTTGTCGTAACCGCCAAGTTTGCATAAGGCCGCGACCGCCGAAATCGAGCCTTTCGAGATCTTTGCCAATTTCAATGTTGATTTGTAAAAGGCTTCGTGACCACCTGCTTTTCGTCACAATACCCATACGTGTGAATGTTGCGTGTAATTGGAAACAGCCTATTCTCTTTTATTACTATAGAATGCATTAATGAGACGTCAGGATCACTTGTGTATCAGCCTCGACCCTAATGAATACTGTATCTACTGAAGTAAATTATCATACACTTACCTTATACTTTATGCCACGTGCAACCCCTATTAAATGAGAATTGCGTTTAATTGTTAGAGTAATCTTCTATTGCTCCGAAGACCTCTAGTGTATTTATACAATTTAGCACTAAGTAGTACCTATATGTTATTTCAATAATAATTAGGTTTGATAGTTTCTCGTTTTTTCTAACTTTAATTCGTGGGTCTTTCTCCATTATTACTAGCTACGCAGTTCATTATTGCATTGTTTATTATCACTATACTACGTAGATGGGTTATTGATCGAATCGCATAGCATTGTTACATTTGCTATCCTAAGTACATTCTTATTTTTTACTACGTACCTATAGGCCTACGTTTTTACCACAATCTCACCAATCAAGTGATGTGGCCGAATGTGGTAAACACACAGCCTAGATGGATTTGGTTCTCAAGCTGCTGGAAGGTGATTGGCGACAGATTTTCAACATGAGGGTGGTAGCCAGGCAGGTGGGTACTAACTACAAAGTACCCTACCACCGTGCATTTTTTCTATTCTCATTAAATTACCAAGCAACAGCTATTAATTTTGTTACTGTACTAACTTTAAACCAAGGACAAAGTTGCTCTCCAATAATTTTAACATAAGATATAGGAAGGCTTAAGGTTGAAACTAATATAGAATTAACAAATTATGTGTGACAATTCAAGTGAGTTACAAAAGGCGGTGTTAATTTTGACACTCATCGTAATTCATGACATGACACAGAAATTAAAACCATAGAACAAAAGAGCAGCGCTTGTGCCGTTACTTCCGTTTACGTCACTCTGGACTCTGTACGGATGCTGAATATACAGCTAAATTCATAATTGCTATTCAGTGACCTAAATATAAACATGCTTGTTGGCAAACCATGCCACTATAGTTTTAAATATCGTCTATTAACACCGTAATGACATGCAAAAAACGCAAGATATCCTATTACTTCAGCTATTACAGAGACATTCGAATATAGCCATTGTTTCGCCCCTGATTACGATATCTAATGATGCGCCCGTATCGAAATAGTTTCTACTAAGTATTATTTCATATGTAACATTTGTTTTAAATTAAACATTTGAAGCCCAATTTGGGTTTAGTAGATTCTCCTCTAAGCGGCACGGCACGGTACGTTCATATTGGTATTTAGTTACGGATTACTACTATACGAGTACCACTAGTTTACGCTTTACTTACTCAATATTTTCTTTGAATTTTTAATGACCGTTCATAATTGAAATGTTGGCTAACGAGTTCTTTGTTAATAAGGATCAACTAAATGCCGTCTTTCAGTTGTATCTTAGAGTCAATAAATATAAACGAGCGTTTTGCATAATGCGGAAGAAGACAAGCAAAAGTAAATTGTCCGTTGATTGGTTTACGATATTTAATTATATTGACTTTAATGAAAAAAGCTAGTCCCCGTTTAATGACATGAGTATGCAGTTAAATCGAAATGAAACGAATGCCTCGCCTACTGAAGTTTTTAATTGCGAGACCTTCACTCTATTACATGGATGACGGATTGCCCAACACTCTGTATTCGTATGAACGCACTGCAGCTTGGTGTTTCCGTTTAGAAACCAACCGCTTAGATTAAGCAATAGCGATGTCTACAGTCCTATTCATGACACTGATATTCAAGGGTAGCTTTTGAAGAGTAAACAAATCAAACAGCTCGTGAAAAGACATTCACCATCGCCAAATAATTTGCTAAATTTCCAAATCCAAAGATAGTTACTAAATCTTAAATTTTACCAACAACATAAGATTAATATTTTCCATACGTTTTGTGTCTGTGATGTGATTCTTTATTGTATTGTATTGGCTAAAATTGTTCATAGATCAAATAATTTATTAAAAAAATCCTCTTATTTGCGTTAGGTTTAACCTGCCTGCGGTTGAAGTATGTGAACACATATTTTCCGCAAATTGTAAAATATCCCACGACGCGAATGATTATAAACTCACTGACGTCATACAGTATTATCTTGGTGTAACACATCCTTGTCTTAATGTAAAGACCCACTCAATGCGAATATTACTTAGCTGCTATTCTCGTAGATAAATTAAACGTCCGGACACAATGTTATGGCTGGAAGGTCGGATTTAACTAAATGGTTTCTTGTAGGTGTGATATCTATTTAAGGTGGATTTAGATTTTTTTAATGAATATTTTTTGCGTTTTAATTTATTACGTCAATTTCAAGTAAAATTATGATTCGCGCGTGAAGCGTAAAGCAATGGTTCAATGTATGTATTAATTATGCTCTTACTCACTATATCCCATGGGCGCTTAAAATTGACGTAATAAATTAAAACCCGCAATAAATCCGTTAGAAATTCAAAATAGGGTCTGATAAAACAAACACTTAATAAATATTTTTGAAATGAAGCGATCAGAAAAATTAAGAATTGTAGGTAGCATGTAATCTTTAGAGTTCATTGATAAATCTAGATTAATAAAAGTTAGTAGATAAACTCCCATGCGCTGTCGTATATCTTTCTGCTCTAGCATGTAATAAAAAAATGTACATGTACATTTAACCGCTATCTGCATTGGTAGTTAGGACATAGGTTATCTGACATAGTAGTTACACTGAAATTATTGCGAACTGTATCACCATAACATCCGGATTTTGCGTATTTTGAATAATTATATCACGATTATTGGAAACACGCGGTACTACGTAATAAAATATGTAAATATCCTGGGACATTCTATACACGGCCATCTAATTCCAAACAAAGTAAAGTAACTACGGAAACCAAATAACTGATGTACGCACTCAAATTTATTTATTTAACTAGCTTCCTCCCGCGGTTTCACCCGCGTTCCCGAGGGATCTTATGTTTTCCCGGGATAAAAAGTAGCCTATACATATAGCCCTCCTCGATAAATGGGCTATCCAACACTAAAATATTTTTTCAATTCGAAGCAGTAGTTCCTGAGATTAGCGCGTTCAAACAAACAAATAAACAAACTCTTCAGCTATATAATATTAAGTAATTATAGATAAGGCACAGCCACAGAACACAAATCAAAACAAATGACATGAAAATGGAAACTATGGTTAAATCTGCACTCCAATGACAGCTGAGCACAGCATTCAAATTATAATAAAGGACATTGGAGGGTCACAATAATTATTATTATACATTTATAAATAAAATACTACCTTAGCTAATTAAATTTCAAAAAAATAAATGTTTGTCCGTGTTGGGAATAAAACCACGATATGTGGCGTACCAGTCAGAGTGTCTAACCTCCACGCCAACCGACCCGTTATTGCATTGCATAGTCAGTTCTATAAGTACGGGATATTTTTGTTTTTATGACACTTCAAATTTTGACTAAACTGACTATTGTAATAAATAGAATAGGTATTAATGAAGCCGTTGCCTGAGTATATGGCATTGTACTCTTCTATAAATTAGCGCAAAGCAATTTGCATATAACGACGACATCGTCGTTCATGAACTAACAAGGCCGATGACCGCCCCCATAAGCGGTTTCGTCGCATTATATCGCATACCGGCAGATACACATTTACTCAAAAACCAGTTATCAAGCAACAAAATTCTTATAGACTAATTGTATCTCATTCTAAAATTTCCTAATTATTAGTACGATAAAGATCTTAAATATGATAGGTATTTTACAGTACATTGACGTATGTTCAAGTAACGTAGGTTGGCAGCACGCCCAACGAGGATTCCTTCTCGTCTCGCTCGATACGAGTGTATGACCGCTCCATTTGTCCTCTACCTTGAAACTTTTTAATCATTGTTAAAAATAAACGAAACACCGTGTGCTACATTAAAAATATTCGTCACATCTTTCATTCGTATTATATATTTTATGAACGTCTTAACATGTACCAACGTGGATGTAAATTTTTGGACGATATTTAATTAATCTCAATATCCTGTAGAAAGGTATTCTTTGCGCATAAATAGGTTTACTGCGCAGTATCCTTCAGATAAGAGGGCATTGTTAAAGCTCTCGATTTTTTATCGTGCTCTCGTAATCAGGACACTGCCAGCAGTAAACCACGACGTTAATTGATTTTTAATACATTGTCTCAATAAAGAACTGATAATGGCTATGTAGGTATACAACAATATTATCAGTGTTGTAGAGAATCGATGAATCACAACGCGTCGCGTTTTTAATTACTCATGTTTCGTTACTACTTACCCTTATTTCATGATATAATATTGAGTTCATTAATGTGTTATTGCTAGTTTACGTTATTGTAAACAATTCAATCAAACTAAAAATGATGACACATATTTTAAACTCTGCCATATGTCTTATAACTCATTCATTTGATTCATTAATATCTGCAGTAGTAAGATTTAAATACGAGCGTTACGTGACAGAATTTATTATTTAGTCTCTCCGTTCTCGTTAGAGAAATAATGTATGCTGTTAGTTAGATACAGTAACAAGTATCTAACAGCGTTTTAAAAAAAATGACAGAGCCGCGCGCAGCCTAGCGCGCCGCCCCCGCAAAGGCGATATAGTGAAATAGAAAAAATATTCCTTGTATTTTTTATTTTACTTTATTTGGCATATTTTGATTTACACAGTCACGCCTTTAAAAGGAATTCTATAGCAGGATTATATCAAAAATTATTATTATTTATTATTACTAATAATAATGAATACATAACCCCAACTTATATATAGTGATCCTATAAGGGTTTCAACTTTTCATCGGATGTACGGAATCTTAAAAATTACGTCGATGCTGAAAGAAGAACAACGAACGAACAGGTTAATGCATTATAATAAGTATTAGTAAGATGAACGCAATCCTTTATAATAGCAAGTAATTCGTTGCGGTGACCTCTTATTAATCAACCACAGTATAAGTAGGTACTTGCAAATAAACGTCTCCCATTAGATTGTTGTATCAAACTATAATATACACATTGTAGTTTTAAAGACACACAACAGCATTGTATTCGGGCCTCGTATCAGGTAGTGGTCGTGCGTGTACACCACGATGTCGAAGTGGACGTGCTCCGAAAACATTATTTTTCCGGTTTACTACAGACTAGTTTTGTCTTGTTCCAACGACCGTTACCTTAATAATAATCTTAAATCATTTGACCGACTAAAAATAGGCCTGATCAAAGTCGTTGCAAATTATAGAACATAAAGACATTTATTACATAAAGTTTTTATTAGCAAGTATGACCGTCTCTCGGCGACCCAAACTTTTTCAAAAATGATAAAATATGCGAGTGTATACGCGCTGAAGTCGGGCTAGGACGTGTGGATAGAATCGGCGTAAAATCGAACACCAACTGTCACAGACTAAAATCGTGAGTAGGCGCTAATTGGTGATATGTTTTAATCGCTCGTCTGAGTTTAAATCCTCGTATCTTTAACTCTTCTTCTTCTTCTTTGTCTTTTCAGATAACTTACCATCAGGTGTCCGTTATATTGTCTAGTATCATTATCTTCCTTGATGATTTCCTGATTTCCTTGTATTACAAAACATTACAATCTCAAGATATTTTCCTGTAACCTAAGACGAAGTAGGCTCTTTAACTATAATGAAAAATGTATGACTAATTCGTGCTAAAATAAGTAGATTTTCTAGGTAGGTAATCAAAATTATGTGGTAGGAATTAGTCAGCTTATTAATTTACTTTAGGTGTAATTTGACTACCATTGAAGCAGGAGGGTTACTCATTGTAGCTACGCGAGCTCCTTGACCCACATTCGGTTGCGCGCGTCGTGACGGTGGTCAGTACAATGCAACGTGGGCTGACACTGCCGATGATGTACAACTTTCACCAAAACAAACTCGTACCATATAACCAGGTGCGGCGCGGACGACGCAACGCAGTTTCCCTTTTGTTTCAACAATCATCTCACCCAAATCTTGAATAGGTATAGTAGGATAATTTCCCATAAATATATTTAAACGAAACATGTCAACACTTATTTTACCAACCACGAGATGGTCCATCTGTTTTGAAAACATTTAAATAAATTGTGAGTTTCGCCATCTTCAACAAATCCCAATAAGCGTGAAGGCCTTCATGTATGAATGAATAAAATTGACTGATGTAAATGCTCGCTTATAACCAGGTATCAATTTTATTGTCAAGGTCCCTTGAACTTAACATAGGCAACTGAAATTTAAAGTTCCGGTAATATACTCATCGCTCGCCGTGGCCCACTGACCGCGATTGCGAGTAGAACAACAAAAGTAGGCGTTTATGTTTATACGCGAAACGGGCCTCACAACATACGATCTAACTTGTTGAGTAGATTATTCAAACATATTGTTATTAAATATGGAGTTTGGAACGCAACTAATTATAAACCATTACAGCCTAATTACTTCTTGAATTAATGTAACACTTTATAATTTGCAGTTAGAAAAACTAAATTAAATTATGCTAGGAAAATAATCTTGTAGGTTACATACTTCTGATTTTTTTTATTAATTGCCGATTTCCTAGAGATGTTGATACTTATTATATTAATTTGATAGCTACAGTTGATATTTTCACTTCCCATTATATTTCTAGTGTAATTGAGGACGTTATCTATTTTGTTTTCTGTATCTCTCATCCGTAGGGTGTGTCTGCCATATTTAGCACGGTATTAGCATTTGAAACAGATTATACTAGATTAGATGAGTAGCTCACATCAGCCAATCGAGCTTGATAGCGTGTACGATACCGTTCGTCGAGTCGATGCGCGTTTGACATCGATTCGAAGGTTATCGTCGGTGTCAGCGACCAGCAGCCGCCGCCGCCCGCCGCGCCCACACTCGCTTCTGTATACAAACAACAACTTAGCACACACGCTCATATGATGTACCTACTTTAACGGAGAAGCCGAGCCGACACCGAACGTAGTCCATACTTTCGGTTGGTACGCTCGTGCTGAACACTACACACGCACGGCGAGTGCCAGACGATCGTACTCTACTCACAGACCGTATCCTTCATGCGCACATGCGCTTGATAGTGAAGTTCATTACAGATTATTGATCCGAATAAAAATAAATATCAAAACGAAGCGGTTTGTTTAACAAAACAAACAATAATAATGAAGGCAACTACGTATTAATATAATGTCGTGTATATAGGTACCAATACCTTCTCAACGTGATATCTTCGTTTGAAAAATAGTAATGAATACTAATTGCATTCTATTAAAAGAAAATCACATTATAGGGACACCTACGTTGCGTTGCTTTGAAGTAGATAAGGGGACAATAACAATAAAAATATCATCAATATAAGTAATTTATAGCGTGGGAAAACAAAGCAAATGCGCCAGGTGATTCATGATAAGTTCTTTTGGCTAACGAGTTCCTATCGTTCCATTTTATTTAGTTCATAAAACTGGGCTGCTTTAAAATCAGCACCAGCTATCTATTATAGACACGTCAGTAAAGTCAGCGCGGATTCACGAGGATGTTAACACTAACCCAAACGTTGTTTTCCCCTTAATGCATGATTCATGTATACTCAATTCTCGTAATAAACTATAGGGCAATTTATTATGAATATTATCCTATGTATAGATTTCCCTGAGCCTTACACTCATTGTTACTGTCAATCCCACTAAATATAAAACCTGCACAATATAGAACTAAAAGCTAAGGAAACCAGTAGATTCTACATAAGAGTCTGCATACAAATTAAAAGATAAAGAAATAAGAGCTCTTCTTGTTAAAAATATAAATGAAGGCAGGGCAATGCCCGTCCTTCCTTCCGTTACCGCCCGCCCTCCCTTGTTTACGGTTAACGCCTCGAAACTTGCATGATCTCTTTGATTTCACTGCTTGTGTGCTTGCCTAAGATATTTAAGTAATTACAGGGTTCGTAATCTTTAATTTACGGTCGCATACACAAAATGCCTAAACAGATAGGTACAAAACAAACAAAAAAACATAGAAGCTAAGTGTTCCTAATAAATGCATAATTACTATTTTCCATCGACCAAAACATTTGAAGTAATCTAATTATATTTATTTGTACAAAAATCGGATTCGAAACATTATTTGTTTATAACATAAACACCACGCGGACACATCAGCTGTTTCGAGTAAACAAGACGTGGAGACACTTTCGAGATAACTGTAGGTCCGTCTTACCCATGGGCTAAATTTCTGCATCTTTAATATTGTAAGTATGACTGAACGCTTTGTATGATTTATAAAAAACGTAGTTTTGTTATTGTTTAGAAAAATGAGAATAGGCCGGTCGATTGGCATGTCCCGTTAACGAACAAGCGCTACCTACGTTACGTATAAAGCGTGGGTTGCCCCACCAGCGCGCCATTAGTACAGCGCCCGCGCGCGCGATAGCACGTATCTCCGACTCCAGCTCCGCGCTCGCTATCTCGACTCTATGTGTATACAAGCCAGCCAAGAAACATGCATTTTTGTATTCAATTGCACGATTGGTTTTATCAAGAGACCATCGCGACGGTGGATGCTGCCAGCGCTGCAGCACGCCGGCGCAAGCCGCGTGATCGACGCCGCCCCCCGTCCGCGCCGCCGACGCCGTCGACGCCGCAGAGAATATCTACGGAAGAATTAGTAGAAGCACTGCGCCCGCATCTTCTATCTCCGAAGCGTATGTGGGCGCTGGGATACCCTCTGGAGATAGAACCGAATTCTTCGAAAGCTGTGGTGTACATAAACCCACCACCTCGACCTAGACCTCTACCGGCTACTACGTGGGATGTGAACGCTCCGGAATTTGTGCCTGGCTCTCAGGGTGATAGTGGTCGTGGCTCTTTGGGCTCGACTCCGCGATCGGACAGTGATGAAGAAGCGGATGCAGTGGAACATTTGTGTGTACGTTGTGATAAAATGTTTCGAATGACTCGCGAAGGTGAATATGTCAATGAAGAGTCGTGTCTCTACCATTGGGGTCGTGTGAGTGGAGATTGTCGCTATACCTGTTGTAAAGCGGTTTTGGGATCAAGAGGCTGCAGTACGGCACGTTTTCACGTATGGAGCGGCACTCGTCCAGGTATGAATGGACCTCTCGAAGGATATGTTCGTGCACGCTCTCCTCGCGGTGGGGTATATGCCATCGATGCAGAGATGTGCTACACAACAGCAGGTCTGGAATTAGCTAGTATTGCGGTCATAGCAGCCGATGGCCGACTCGTATACAGATCACTAGTTAAGCCTAGTTCACCTGTTGTTGATCACAACACACGTTTCTCGGGCATCAGGCCGCGCGACTTAGCGCGCGCGACTAAGACGCTGCGAGATGTACAAAATGATATACTTGGATTTGTGGGTACGGATACCATATTGATTGGACACGCATTGGATAATGATCTCCGTTCTTTGAAATTATTGCACGGTGCAGTAGTAGATACCTGTGCACTATTTCCACATGCACGAGGATTCCCACTTCGAAGATCCCTACGTGCTCTATCTGAAGAGTTGCTAGGGCGAAGCGTGCAACGCGGCAGTACTGGTCACTCGCCGTTAGAAGACGCTCGAGCCGCTATGGATCTGGTACTTCTTAAAGTACACGAAGAGCGTCGAGCTCGTGCACGCGTTTTAAATCAGCTGCCCTTACTGCAACCGTACGACCCTTTAATCAGTGCCGCCTAAATGTTGAGTGATAAAAATAGACGACAGGTCTATGGACATGAAATGATAATGATTTAGATGTGGATGTAAAAAATGATTATGTTGATTTAAGAATGGACAATTTTTGAGAGTGACAAATACGTCACGTTGACGGAGCGCGCGTACGATACAGTATGTGCCTTCGAATTGCGATTGTGGCAATAAACGTGATATTTTTCTCCTATTCCTGTCTTTTTGTTTACCCTCTTCGCCAAGATAGTAAGTAAAAGCTAATGAAAATAACAAGAATATTCAAATTTACATGTAAAGTGATATAATTTTATTGACCTATATAATTATGGTTCAAATAGCAAAAATATTATATCTTAACGAACATTGCATAGATATTATGATTACAAATGTGTGTCTATTTTTCTGTGTCACTGTGTAGAGCCATAAAAACTTTCACTGTGTTAAGTTTCTCTACTACGTAACAAACAGTTGTTAGCTGTGACACGTAGGGTTGCCGTTGGCTAAAATTATCATGCTATGTAATAGCTTTGTATAAATTATGAGTCACTCCATTTTAGAAAATCCTCTTAATTTGAGGAAGCGTGTGACATAAGTTTACTTCTGACGTAAGGAATTCCCAGTTTACGAAACAATATCAAGTTCTTCGTATGAATCATATAAATACATGAAAATATATTAATGCGAACAGGAAAATTACTATCATATTATGTTTATCCTTGCTATTATGTAGGTGGGAAGTGCATAATAACAAAGATATGACAGGTAAATAGATACATATCAGTTAATATAATATCATAATTTAATAAGCCATCCAAATGAGTAAGTGCGCTTTCAGTTTTCTCAGAAAGAGGTTGAGTCAACCTGATGTTGCTAGTTTCCAAGTAAAATATTTTAAATTATCCCCTGACCTTGTGACGATTACAACATTCCCATTAAAACGCGGACTCACGCTTAAATACTAAGTTATATGTTTCATTGTAAACAAATCAATCTATATCTACTCCAGCTTTAATGTTTCGTCCAATATGATATTATTGGACGACCGTGCACTCCAAGTGAGTTTACATAATCCACTTATATAAAAATGTGATGAAACTCTTAGATGAGCAAACTTAATGACTTCCACCTTGGTATGAGAAATCTCTGAAAGGCATCAGTTCGACGTTGCATTAGAAACGATTATAGCGTAACTCTTTTGTGTTTTGTTGCCTACATTGAAGAAACTATTGTTATGTTCTCATCCCTTTTTTGTGTTGTAAATAGCAGAGTACAAATTGGTTGTTTAACAATATAATTAATTATAAAATGTTTCTAAAGTGTAGGCAAATAAAGAGCAACGCCCTGGCGCCCGGTCGTTGAATATGCGTATTGTTTACGTTTTGAATCGCCAAAATAAGGTTTGTAATCAATTCATATATTTTAACATCATAACATAATAACACTTATCAAATTAACCGTATAAGTGGTCTGTTCTGGTTAATTTACCCAGATATAGATAGATTAAGTACAGCATTTTATCAAATAAGAACACCTTATCGTAATCATTGAGGACAAATTAACTTACGATTTCCTCAATAGATATAGCGGATATTAGTACCGCTCGCTGAAGGGAGGAGATGGCTCCTTTGGTGTTATGTAATCGATTAGTAGTTCAGCACTACTATTATTATTATGCTTTCATTAAACAGCCAATAAGACCACTTAGCCTGGGAAAAATAAACTAGAAACTACAAATGTTTTGAATGGTGATAACGTAGTTTACGAGTCTACATTGAGAGAAAGATCAACAATTGTGACATCAGGCAGGAGTTATCACTCATTCACACACACATCCACGAATGAGAGCAGACGACAGCCGCCTCCGAGCCCGCGGATCGAATGTGAGAGCCAAAAATAGATCTCTGGATTCGTAAGTATGTATGCATGTATGTACATCAATGTAGCAACTTGCAGCAAAGTGAATTCACGAAACCGATCCGATAAATGATATCAGTTGGATCATATCAACATAGTTATGTGCAACGTCCATATTGGACGTGTTTTGTTTGATATGGACGCAGTCGTCTCATAATTTCAAAAACCTGATAACCACAAAGGTGTTTATTTGTTATTGTAATAATTTAACTGATTGACTAATCAATGATTCTAAGATCCCGTTTGTATATCGTTAAGCAGATGGTATTTAACATTTTCTTTACAAATAGCATACAAAGATATTGTCGCTTTAGAATTACAAAATATCTGTAGTGAATCGTCTCGGCGTCCATGGCGCGGCTGCCTGTCCAGTTCGCCTCCGCGTCAATACCTCTTTCACAATAAGACTTGCACAAAATGAGGTGGTGTTTCGTCATCAAACACACTTCGACACGCCTACGTGGACCCTCGCATAATAATGCCTTATTCGAAGGCATAATTTTATGTGTTTCTGGGTGTGCTAGTACGAGATTTTCTATTTACAACAACATACCTTCACATTGTTCCTATCTAAAGTCTTATCTGATTCTCCTCTGACTTTGGTCATTGAACTTTTTGTAAGCAATGAATCATAGTTTATTATGACAAATGACCAAACAGGTAGGCTCTATCTTTCCACGAATTTTTTGCTCGATACAAGCGTCAGATGGTTTTAATCTTCACACATATGTGTGTGTGTGCTGCTACCTACGAACCGGGTATAAATCTGCGATGGTACTCGGCCTCTACTCCACCGACAATGACGCTGGACCTTGAATTTGGTACAAGAATTACTGACACAGACAAGTTTTTGTCTTATTGTATCTCGGATAAGAATCGCTTAGTTCATTATGTATGTATGAAACGAGTCATTATTATTTTAAATAAATATACAAATTATGTCCGTATGTAACTAACATCGATGATGATGATGATTATTGTATAATCTTTGTTATTTTTTTCTATATCACGATAGAAACAGACTTCCTAGTACCCTTGAAAAGGCCATTGAACGATAGACTTCAACGCGCGCTTTGCAGTGATTGCGCGTAGTCGGTATTCTTCATGAAATTGGATATTAATTACGTTTTATGCATTTAGATACTAAGTAAAAACGTAAAACGATAGATATTTGCTATAGATAACAAACGCTTCTTAATATGAAGCATTTGCAATAATGAAATGTTTTAAGTTTGTTCTTTTTTTCGTTTAATGATCCGGCTCATCATTTATCTTC
The DNA here is from genome assembly GCA_951216915.1 of Tetheella fluctuosa. Lineage (NCBI taxonomy): Eukaryota > Metazoa > Arthropoda > Insecta > Lepidoptera > Drepanidae > Tetheella > Tetheella fluctuosa. Next base: position 6,473,357 of record OX578227.1, on the reverse strand, counting down.
AAAACTAAAGTTAAAATATAATGAACATACCAACTAGTACATAATTTTAAATAACGATTTCCTAATACAATGTTAACCGTGAAATTGTTCGGTTAACTAGTAAATGTAGTACACTAGGGAATTAAATTCGTAACTGCCTGAAATCAGAAGGCCTTGATACAGTGACTCAGTTTCAATATCTAAAGTGGTCCGTTGACCTTTTACCGGTTCGCTCATTGTTGCATGCTTAATTTGCTTTACCTACTTTGAAAGTAAGTATAGTATTCCAATTGTTTACCAACTATAAAATTAAGTATCAATTGCAGATATCATATTGTCGTAGTAAGCTTTTGGTTAGCGCTTGTCTGTTCAATTAAAAATAAACTTGAAGTATATTTTTGACTACTTGTAGAATAAATTTAAAACCGTTCATAAAATAAGAGGAATAAAAAAATAAACAGTAATTCTTGCTAGCGATGGTTAGTATATGATGACATTCATTTGTAACAGTTGGCATATTGTACTACATAGAACATACCTGTCCCTGTCCCACGGAAACAATAAGAATTTCTGGTTTGTGAGAAAAATATAAGTTTTTTCTCGTCTGGTATTATTATGGTAGTACATTGTATGTAATTAACCATCGTAATTGGTAAGGATTATTGCATTACATTATCTTTCAAAAAGATAATACAGATCGTTGAAGCTAGCGGTGATTTTAGAACGAGATCAATAAACTTTTAATCATTGAAAACACATTTGTGTAACTAGACAATATACCTACGTGTTCGAATGCATGTTGTTGAAGCAGTGACACGACATCGGCCATTGGGGTGACTTCGACTCGCTTAATAATACGACCATGAGAATGACTTTGAACTATAATGAATCAACAAGTTCGGCGTAGGTACCTTTGAAACCTTCATGTATTTAAAATTTTAAACATTGCACCCAGATGGCTCTGTAATCATATGGGACATAAGAGACCTGAACCAAAAGGAACACAAGACACTGCGCGTGAACATCGAATTTGACCATGCATCACATGTGGCTTGGAGCCCTGACTCCAAAGCGTTTATCGTACACACTGTCCGTGACAACCATATTGTTGTCTACAAGATAGAAAAGAAGAAAGACGGTATGGTAGGGTCCGCTGCACCGGTCATCACATTCGACAAGGTTAGTAAATGTTTTTTGACCATCAGCAGTCCTTCCTCGACATAGGGTCTTACCCTTCCTAAACAAGAAATGTTGTTTGACTACATTCTGTGACAATAAATGCTTGATTTGCCTTATTAGCCAGATGTAAAACTGAATTGAGGTGATAATTCTTATCTCCACTTAATCTTATTTATTTGAAGAAAACGTTAAGTAAAATCTGTTTTATAAAACTACATTTTCTTGGCATACTTTAACTGGCGGTTTCACTGAATATAATTGACTATTTATTGCTCTGTTTATCGTCACTAAGACACGCAAGTTATTTTCTTCTATTAGTTATGTAAGAGCTATTTGTTATATCTCGTTATCAAAACTGCAGCTGCATAGCATTACGATATGCGCTGGGAAGTACTTAAATGATCTGTTTACTGTAGGTGTACGTACCTACATTATCAGGTCAAATGGCGGCCGAATGCCGATATAAGACACTAGAAAGTAGGTCAATAGGTTAGTTGCCTATTAATGTAATATATAGTTACATAAATGTAACGTAGATACATGATTGGCCATTGTTTTGATAATTCTATTACATGAATACGACTACTACGTAAACCTTATGACGTAAAACTTATAAGAATCTTTTCTTCGAACGAGTTTTACTTTTGATTGTACGCGTGTTTTCTATATATCAGCATGCCATTTATTATCTTCTCATAATTGACGTGACGTTGTATATTTAAGTTCAAATGTATAATATATTATCAAAATTGGTCTACTCTGTAAAAAGTTATGCGTGGTCTAACATAAAAAAGATATACGTGTCGAATTGAGAACCTCCTCCGTTTTTTTCGTCGGTTAAAAAAATATGTCAATCTTTTAAATAAGTAACTTTTATTCCAAAATTTGAATTATTTCATAACCTAAGCTTAGGTAGAGTTTTGCTGAAGAAATTGAACGGCAACGAATCCCTATTGTTGTTATTTAGTTTAGGTTGACTATGGTTAATATATTTTTTATTATGGCTATTAAAATTATTAAAGTTACAATCTCATAAACTGAGCTCTATATAAATAAAATCTCTAAACTAAGATTTGTGCGATATATTTTTTTAATTGAACACCACACAATTATTTTACCAGTATCTACAATTTATATCTGAATTTGATTTTCATTCCCTTTCAAGTTACTGAAAATATAAAACATTTAAAAGTAAGAACTTACTTTACATACACCTAACTGATGAATATTTATCTATTCTAATCTAAGCTTCAATTTGATACTTCGGCTAAGGTGAATGATTTTACGAGATTTCCATTGAACCCGTTTCTTTCTTTATTTTGATTCGACTTAAAGGTGTATTTTTCGCCCTCTAGACTTGGCAAAACACGTTTGTTTTTGTAACTTTCCCAATGTCACATTTACGCGTCTCCTGGCCTGGCCGTGTGATGGTGTAGTAAGTGAATATACCTAGTCGGGATTGCTTGACGCAATAATGTGAAATCAACATTAAAATAAATATAGCTAGCGAGGCCGAAAATAGGTGGGCGTCATATTGTAAACGCATGCACAGAGCAATGGCCGACTCGGACGTTGAGAATTCAATTTACAGCTTTCAGTCTCAATTTAAACAGTAATGGTACTTATGGCTTGTGTTTACGTTCTGTTATTGCTCTACCTACGGCAACGAAATCTTTTAATATTTTGGTCATAGAATTTCAGATACATAATATGAAATAGCTAGCTGAAAAACCTAATTTGAATGACAACGATTTAGTCAGTTCGAGTAGGTTTCAAGGACTATAATTATTGAAATAAGCCATTTTGTGTGTAATATTTAGCTAAGCTGTACTGTTTATTGTAAGTGCAAACTAAGCATATGTGAACCCGAAAATAATTCCAAAAGTGATCATCCAGCGAAAAAGATTAATTTATTAAAAGAAAATAGCTAATCCACTGCAATACAATCATACAAACTTTGCTAATGCTAAAGTGAAATAGATACAGTAAATTAAGATGCGGGTATTGGTTAACCAAAATTTTTACTAGGTTAATATAATATTTATTTAATGAGATTGAAAAAATATTGAACTCAAATAATTGTAGGTAGGTACTACTTAGGTACATAGTTTAAATCAATCTACTTTATAGCGTAGCATCATCCAGCCTCAATTGAATGAAAGGAGGCCGAACTAATATTGCGTAGATAAGTGTTCAGTCCAGCAACATTCAACACAATACAGTGTGTAAAAATCCTTGGTCCGCTGTGGATATCTTCTATTATTATAATATTGTTGTAATAAAGAAATCACACAAGTCAATCCCAAGTAAAAAAAGTGCAGTTCCAGGTCTTTTTTCTTTTATGTCAGAAGATTGACAATCAGGCAGGCGGTCCTGATAGTAAGTAGCCACCGTCGCCTATGGACACAAGCAATACCAAGGGGATTCCCATTGTTACGACGTAATTACTACTGCACTAATTAGTTGGTGGTTAATCCAGAGTGTATGAGCCAATAGTTGGAAATGATAAGCATATCAATATGTTTACAGACCAAGTAATTTTAATATGTTATAATAATTGACATATTAAGTAACATATAGTACATATATATATGTATAAGTTCAATTGAAGTGGCCAGCTGCATCATAATAACAGAATGTCTGTAGGTACACCGATTTCCAAACGAACGCGGCACGCCAATGTTTACAGCAGCAGAAAGCTCTCAACGTAAATAAAATAAAATACTTCATTCGTCCATCAATACTTGATGATTGACCATGGGAAACGTGGAACTGTGTGCTAGATAATAATATCCAAGGCTTTTCAATCAACTGCAATGGCCACGTGTGCATGTAAAATATTTAAAACGGATCAAAATCGATATTGGTGGCATTGACAAAGTAAGCTAAATAATATATATCTACAGTAGCTTTTCGATATTTCAGTCTCTAACTAAAGTTTCGATTGATATTTCTAGGCTTCAAAGGTTTTGTTGTCAGCCCTTACTTCATGGACAACTTGTTCTTCTATAGAAAAAAGTGTTGTGTAAAACTTTTGTAATTAATTGAGTAAAGTCACGGACTCACGATCTGGTCACTGTAATGAAGCAAACCAAATGCTTTTATGGCATCTAATAATGGTTTCTCAACTCAAATTTTACAAAATATCATGTTGCAGACCAGGTATATACATCATCTTTAAATTCGAACAAAACAAATCCGAGCTCAGATCTGGCGCCCTATTGCACAATGATGATATTATCGATCAGTCTGGAACTATTCACGTAACTAGACTAAAGCCACACAGGAGAAACGAAAATAGATTTGTGGAACAATTGGAAAATTATATAGGTACGTGCATATTTAGAAAACTGAAATAGGGGTTTCAAGTTAAACTCTCATCAATGTGTTACGATGCAATTAAGACATATGAACATTTACTGTCTTATCTGCACATGGCTTTGTTATGAATATTATTAAAGAGCTGGCAATGAAGTCTTTTTTTTTTAGTATTTTTGCATTTTGACACATTAATCAAAATAAGGATCAGACATGTTTTTCATAAACAATCCACTTCACACCGTAGGCACGCGTACGTGCTTAAGATAACCTTGTCAACAGAGGAGCCTTTGTTGCGGTGAGGAAACTTTGTTCGATTGATAACCTACCTTATCGCCGATGGATTATGAAAGCGATGCTCCACAATCACTGCGCAATTAGACACAACGAGTATCTATCTACATCTACCTGTCTCACGCATAATAAACTGATAAAATGAAATCTTTATAAATGCAATTAATATTTCATTTAATTGCCATTGTAGTGAATATTTCTAAATACCTATCCTCGTATCTTTCGCCCGTCTGTGATTATTATTACACGGAGTTATAAATCGATTTCGGTAACTGTCTAGACTAGACGATAATAATAATGTGTCCACGTGACGTTTAGTTTTCACGAGGTATTGAAATAATGAATAGGGAAACTAATAAATAAAATTCAAGTTTATAAACGTAGGTAGTTAGTTATACCTACATACATATAGAACCAACTGAATGTTCATAGGGTTTCCCATTGACATTGCTGGGCCATTAAATCTCTCCCTTTACAAATAGGACAACCTAGAGGTCCCTCCACGGGACTTCAGTCCGGAATTTATAGACTCTCTTATCTTTCAATTTGACATCTCGCTTCTCGGGCATATATTCCTTATGATCATTTCTTTCATCGAAATGCAAAGGTGAATGAAATAATTAACCAGTGGTGAATTATACATATCTATGTATACCTATGCAGTTCAATTCAATATGTGATTTTCTTGGACATCGTGCTAATACTAGGTACATAAACGCGGAAGTCGCCAGTCGAAGCAATTTATTAAATTTTACATAGATTTATTCAAATAGCTATCGGAAATGCAAATAGTTACTGACATACGATTTAAATGGAACTAGTACATATATAGCAATACTATGACTATTTTAGAATAACCAAATTCCAAATTTGGCTTTGACCCTATTGTTAATTTAGGATTGTGATCCTAACAAGACAATTGAAATCACTGTCAAATGGTAACGATTATTTAATTAAAGTTAGTACTATATTATATCTAGCCCTTTGGTAGATCCTGGAGCCTCCATAAATGTGTTTTTAATGAAGAAGCAATCAATCTGAATTTTAATGTACAGTCACGTCAGTTACTTACCTATTAATGCTTAAAGAATAAAGATTCCTTGCTCATCTAATCATTTAAATTCGGAACTAAGCATTTCGGAATTTATCTCATCAAATTTAGCCACATACATATATATTTAAAGTAGACTCATTATAATAGAAAACCTTATAACACATTAGTACGAATATCTAATGATTTCGTAAAGGATACCTATGTCAGGGTAATACGAGTTATTTGTCTATATAGAAATTAAAGGATTTATTTTTATGTTTTATACGAAAACTTGATACCATTAGCAAAACAGCTGGTTGGCAAAAATAATGCTTCGCTCAAATCTGATAGTATGTCAGGTGAGGAGCTATTTAAAAGCTCAAACCAAAAACCGCCACTACCGAACTTAACACGTTTGTATGATATTGTTATTAACTTATATCTAAAACCGCATTATTTAAATTAACCGTTACTGCGCAGAAAGTTGTGGTTTGACGGAGATAACCTATATTTATGATCGATTTTTAATTACATAATTAAGATTAGCTCCAACATTCAAGTGGCCACGTGCGGCATTAGTTCTTGCACTGCTATGCATCAGAAGTGCATCTGAACCATCTCATTCTCGAAACAGATTCACGTTAAAATGTTAACGATACGTGACCTCGTCTTTGAGATTCAAGAAATGGAGGTGGGCGAGTTGCCAAAATCTTAATATCAGCCACTTGACGACCTCCCGTGAGATTGATGAACGTTTCGGTCTTACATAAAGCTTGAGTCCTTTATGTGTCATAGTTCATTATTTCCATGTATTAGTCATGCGTAATAAAAATGTGTGCAAATAACGGTATACTTACTTACCTACGTGTCATACGAGGCGGTGTCAATATTCTGCCCCTGAAACTGTTATGTTTATGTAGCTCATGCATTAGTCATTGCTTTATATCGAGTTACCATTAAAACAATTAATTACTGAGTAACATATGGCTAATGCCTACGAAGTTCACGGAAAATGCTAGTAAGTTAAATAGGTCAAATTAAATCAATAAACACGCTACCTGACCACATTTCAACTAACCAAATATTGACACTGTATGGCGGTTAGGCGGGCGGGCGGCGCTAATATTAATTCGCTCTCTGATTTTGCATTTATAGGTGAGATGAAAAATAACTGCAAACAAAAAAATATAGGTATGCAAGGGAAGATTACCAGATTACTATTATTCAAGTAAAACAGTTGGGTACCTACAAGCTTGCCAGCTGAAATACAAAATTTTCTTACGAATAAAATACAAACACTTTCATGGTAAGTTGAATGAACCACCTGAACTTGTAAGTCATCGCAAAGTTACAACATTTTTCACAATTAAGTAAATTTTAAAAAGGTTAATACCTAGGAATCACTTTTGTTTTGCATGGATGGATATATAAATAAGGATTTAGAAAGTCTTGGATATGTGTTTTTTATAATGATTCATATTACCTATATTGAAGATTCGGTCTCACCGAATGATGAAATATACTACAACTCTTACTCTAAATGTGTCAACGTGTGTGGTGATATCGTGGACACTCATATTTTTCGTAACTAATATTTAAATTTGTTTAATTCTTATTGTCATATCGTTACTAGACAATTACTGTTATGTAATGATTATAACACTGATCATTAGAGTATTCTGGAATGTTCTTTGAAAAGATTATGGAAGAGATCATTAGTATGCTATCATGGTGTTTATTCAACAAATATTTCCTTATCTGTGCAAATATTTAATTACGAATGAATACCTTTGTATATAATTGCACTAAGTACTCTGCATCATAAATATGGATACCTACAAAATACACAAAACTGTCCTACGTGCCTTCCTTGACGGCAAGTTCATTATTTCCTTATTCTTAAAATAAAATTATTCATGTAAGTTCAAGTTACAACAAAGCGTCTGTTTAAATTAGTTTTTAGTGAGTTGAAAATCCTATTGTCCTTCCATTTAAAGCAAACATAAAGTATAGTACAAGCTTGTAAAACTTCACTAGGTTTTTTACTCCGAAAATATGCACTTATTATTGTAGATCGTGTAAATAAATTGTGACAACAAAGGATAATGATTGATTATTTATTTCTATGGACAGAGTGTCTGTGGGTGTGTCATTAATTATAATTGAACAAACCTCTTCGATGCAATTTATTTCTTCAAGTTTATATAAGCCCACGTACAGAGAGCTCACAACAGAGCAAAAATTAAGCTGGAGGCGTGGCGTTTAACCTTGTAGGTACTCACAATTCCATTTAGATTCGTTCATCGAAGGCGATTCCCAAGTGCATTTGTAGAGTGAGTCACACGGTTACAGTGATAAGACGGTATTGTATTCGCCGCCTAATCATTTGTATAGCCCCCTATAACAACATTTATACGTTAATAAGGCTATGTTAGCCGATACGTATTCTCACTGTCTGTAAAAATCATGGCATGATTGTAATTAAGTAATTTAGACGTCTGGCCACGAAACACCAGTATAATTTAACTAGCTTCCGCCCCGCGGTTTCAGCCGCGAACCCCTATTTTACCCCCTTAGGGATGGAATTTTCAAAAATCCTTTCTTAGCGGATGCCTACATCATAATAGCTATCTGTATGCCAAATTTTAGCCCAATCCGTCATCCAGTGGTTTGAGCTTTGCGTTGATAGATCAGTCAGTCACCTTTTCCTTTTATATATATATACAGAAGAAGAAGATAGTCTGTAAAATTTCAAAAAAAAAACCTGAACAAAATTTTCCATTGAGATCCAGCCCCCGAATTGGATAGGTTTACATTATAGGTTTACAAAAACTGTTACAGAACCGAATCAACCAACCCTGAATTCATTATGGTACTTGCCTGTACTCATAGAGTGTTTTTATAAGGCCTCCGCGGAGGCGCGGAGGGTGAGCAGAGCAGTCTCTGCCAGCCATAACAAAGCGCAGGCAACTTGCAAGCCCCGGAGGCGAGCTTGGATGTCTGTAAATACAGGTATCCATGCTGTAGACAGACAGATAGATTTTACCGCAGCGCCGTAGAAGTGAAATTACTAAAGTCGCTAAAATACGCCGATAAATGACAATTTTGAGGTTAGTTTTTTTTTAGACATTACATTTTCTCGGGATGGTATGATTGGATGGCTGACTCCCCTTTTTTATTCCAAATTCGTGCGACCTATCATTTTCACATATCATTTAGCGTCATTGAGATCACATTTGCCTCTTATTCAATTCAATACCAATTCATTATTATACTTACTATTGAGTCATTTGTATGACATATTATGAAATTTCTTTTAAAATAACATCGATGATAAATTGTATAGGAAGGTAGGTATGTCCAAAAAAAAAACCGGCCAAGTGCGTGGTGTATCACATTAACGAACTAAGGTGAGATCCCGTACCTTCTCTGGACGTATAAGAAGACTGTCTGGTTAAAATAAAATAATAAAACCGGACCGCATGTTTCTTTGCAAAGGATTTTTGATGATATCAAAAAAATTGTGCAAGTTAGCAACATCGTTTTATTTTTCTTGTAATATTCATGTAAACTTTTATTAACTGTAATTATTTCAGGTTTTTCGTTATTACAAACTTCGGAGGTAATGGGGGGAACGTTTATTTTTTAATGTCAATCTTCATCATAATTCGAAAAAAACTAAATGAAGCCTTTTCATATGATACCCCATTTAAACTAGTAGACTCACTTTAAAAAATTTACCATCGAGAATAAATATACTTTTGAAAATTTAAAATACTTTGACACGCTGGTTCTACAGATTATGAAATACTACAGTCAACAATGGTTTAAGATTACGACATTAAATATTAATTCCAAGAATATAATAAAATCATGCTATGTAGATTCTTATTGATTTAATTGTCGTGACGAATATCACGTAATAATAAGCAGTTGTAAATGTCCGTTCGTTGCATCCAAGTAGGTACGGTACCTATACATCATCAGGCACTTTGTTTATAATTTGTGATGATGCATTTGATGTTGTCAGTTGCCTTGCCAAATAATGATGGCAAACCTAGTTGGCAACATTGAAATAGGAATAGGTATTTAGATGGTTGACAACGATTATGAGGGTGGCTCCCTGCCTGTTTGCTGAAGGCCGCTGAAAAACCGTTCCTATTTTAATAGTCTTAAAACAGAGTAACTCTTGAATTAGACACGTGAAAGCATCGCATTAAAAACAGGGGCATTACTAAAAATAATATTGGCCTGCCTAAATCTGGTAGAAAAATGAGGAATTCTTTTGTATGGGTGATTATTTTTCATGAGTAGTTGAGATACAAGTTACTAGATTAAGAACTTTATTGTGGGTGCTTATGCCATTTTTTACTACTCCCCAAGAGTAAACACACAGGTAACCAACAAAGTCATTAAAATAACTTCATATTTATGAAGGCGCGCGACATGTCAGTTTTGTCGTTTGGTTAAAAAATTAACAACCTTGTAAATGTGGCAATGAACCTCCACAAAATATTATGAATTTTATGTTTTAAAATTTCCATTGTTTTACCTGATTTCCGTAACTAAATCGCATTCAATCCAGTCGTTTATTATTTGCAAGTAAGTTTGTGCTATTTTTTTTCATGATATGTCATTGTTACGGCTGCAACGATCACAAGATTTCGCTTATTGTATTTATTACACCAAGCTCCACTCTCGAATTGTCACGGTACTGTTTCAATGGCCAAATCATTCCCATCATTGTTATTAAAGAAAACTGTTTTTTTTTTGTATTATGAAAAAGTTTCAGATATGCTATACCTATACAGTTAAAATGTACACCTACGAGTGAAGAACTATTATAATTTAAATGAGACACGAATGTTATGTTTATTTTGGATAAACTTATATATGTTTGACTGTTGGAGAAACATTTAAAGTAGGTTAAGTTGACAATCACATACAATTATAGTCAGCTCTATAACCGTCAACGCATATTTAAAATCTGTTTCTAACGGAACTGGCAGTTTGACTGAACAAAACCGACCAAGTTCGATTAATCCATATACTGGAGCATTGCATCAGCTTTTGAGATCAATGTGCTTTATGCATCGTGCGTGAGTATTGTTAAGCGCTCAGAGTGCGCCGGCCAAGTTCTTGGATAACCGCTTGCGGACTGTGCAATATTTACCATGTATTCAATATAATTGACCTTGGTGTTTTTAAAACGGCGAATTATCTAATTTCGAAAGTCCATCACAATGATCCTAGGTGGTTAACAGATCTGAACGTCAATACGTTTTCGATTTACAAACAGTCTTAGGACACTTAGGCTTTTTAAAAAATGGATGAAATTTAAGTCTACATTTCACAGGCCAGCTGGCCCGCGTCACATTGTAAAACGAAAAATAGGAAAATGTTAAGTGTGGGCTGTTATAGCAAACGATGTTGTTTTGTTTTTTTCGCCAATTTGCACTAGTTATGCGTGGAAACGGTAACATTGTTTAACTGTACCTATATTATTAGACCAATATAGAATGGTAAATAATTTTCACACCTACGAACTCATGGGTTTGATGATGGTCAGGACAATGACTTTTGGTTTATCGTCACTATTAATTAATACTAGTAACTTAATAATATTAATACGAGTTTGCATTTAAATTAACAATTTTCATGAGCAGTTTCCACACCTGCAAACTTTTGGTCAGGAGAATAGGCAATCAACATGGATATGTTTCTCCATCATTAATATTAGCTTGAAATAACAATATTATTAAGTCTGACTGTGCCTACTTGCCAATGTTCAGCTGACCGAAATAGATGAATTTGGCTTGATTTTAGGTCCCAAATCATTTTAAACGGAAGAGCTGGTTATTTTATTACATGTATGTTTGTGATGAAATTATACATAGGTACCCTTTAATTTTAATTCAAAATTCAAACAATGAAAAGATGACTGAAATATAAGAAAACTTGCGTCATCCAGGTCACGGCATTGGAAGACGACTCAAGTTCGCGTATTACTGTGATAAAGTAGCAAAATCATTTAATACATTCCAACATGTATGTAAATATACCAGAATACGGGTGAACGATAAAAAATACCTTCTACCGGAACAATGGCGTTTTGATGTAGGCAGAGTATAAAGCCCTCAACACAGTATCACCCGCCATCTGTCTGGCGAGGATTTACACTTGGTTCTTTATGCTAAGGTGACACCGTCTATATTGGCATATTCATATCATCGTCTACTGTTATGAGTTTATACTGCCGATTGTATGACTTAAGTGTAGGTAGGTACGGACAGATCGTCGCACGCGCAGCCTCGAAAATATTATTTTTAGCCACAGGAAGGTTCTCTGGCCGTTTTCCTCGCGTAAATTGCTTACATAAAACATGACACACGGCTGTATGTCGGGAACATGCTGAATATTCATTTCACCATAGTTCCGTGTTAGGTACGCGATAGCATATTATGCCTTTAGCCTTCTCAAGAGTGAACCTATAACAGGAATGTAATCCCACCTTTACTTAATTGGCAGGTTCACGAAGAAGATATCGTCGGCTTTGGGATATCCAGCAACGGAAAATACATGATGTCCTGCTCTTGTAAGACTGACATGGTCATTTGGGATCTAAAAGGCCAACAACTGGGCAGTCTGGATACATATTTGATGAGCACTTATTCCGCCAAAATTTCACCATGCGGAAGATTTGTCGTCGCCACTGGATTCGCACCCGACGTCAAAGTGATGGAAGTGTGTTTCACGAAAAATGGGGAGTTCAAGCAAGTAACAAAGGCGTACGAGCTCACCGGTCATACATCGGGCGTATACGACGTAGCCTTCGATGTGGACACGTCACACATAGCCACAATATCGAAGGACGGCACGTGGAAGCTATATCACACAAAGAGTAAGTACTTATTGACTTGTTAATGCGCAAATGCTTCCTTGTAACTTGTTATCTAATGCAGTGTACGTAGGTGTCGTCGCTGCTCATGTACAGTCTGTTTATACGTGACTACTCAGAGGGAGAACAGAAAAATATGCGCTACGAGTACCTATGACGCATTTTTCACGTCTCATCACAATGTTTCTAAAAGTCGTAAAATAACGTAGATAATAATTACATCTAGTCTAGGAATAATCTAGGAATTTATCAGTAATGATAGGCATAAACAAACATGAACTATTTTTAGAAACGATTGGGATAATTGGCGCGTGGTCTTTTAATAGTATACTATAGGTAGGTACATGATTTAAAGTCACACTGAACACGTGTTTCTAGTATTCACACAGACTTTTATATTTGTTAGTACTCGTATATTGTTCTAGGTCATATATATGTATATTGAGTATTCTACTCTTGACCGCGCGGAATATTGCAGCGTTGATATCAATGATATACTAGTACAAGCTACTACTAGAGTTACGTACTACTTCTTATTCTATGCTATGTACTAAACAATAAACAGAATTGTTTTGATTGCCTGTAAAATTACGGCATGTGTTGATTGTGAGGTCAAAAACAACATCCATATTTGCGTAGATGATGTTGATGATGTTTTTAATGAGTTGGCGCATGTTTTTATTATTCTATATAATATATTCATCGAGCAGAATGACTTTTTAAGTATGACGTTATTCGTTTGGCTATATCTTTGGGCTACATACTTATTTGGTATTTAATCAGTAGTTGTTGTCGATGAATTGCATACATTTTTCTTCCTTCTAGGCTTTGCGTACTTACCTCCTTCAGCCACATCAACACCACTTCTTCACTTCACACAATCTTAACATGGTAGATATTTTCGGATCTCAATCAAAATTATTTTTTGTAGACATTTCTGCATTACATTATACATATATGAAAGCGTGTAAAATAACAAAATATTAAATAATGCACAACGTTTTAAATAGCTTAATACATAATAATAATATGGAATGCAATACATAAATTACAAAGATATAGAAAACTGTGCTACAATATTCAATACCAAAGAGATACGTTCCGACGCTAACTGCTGCGTGCAGGGAGGCACCGTAAGTTGGACTTTACGGTGCACATATAATAAGCGGAAAATACGTGAAAGTAATGTAAACATGTCTGTCACGCGCTTGGGTCTGCCCCGCAACTTCAGAGACTGTTTATTACCACGCGGTACTAACCTAGCGTAACGTGAGGTTTACTCTTATTTCATCAGTGACACATCCTGACTTGATGTTTGTTAACCCTGTACTCACTAGCCACATGTAAGTCCAGTCAACTAGACACTTTGACGTCAAAGGTATTGGGGGTTGTAATAAAGTATAATTTATTACTTAAATGTTAATTATAACCTATTATTATAATTTATTGATTAACGTAATACTTAGGCGCTGTTACCTAACAGAATTGGTTTTATAATTGAACCTGAATCATAAGTTAAACCTATTATGTAATATCCTTTAATTAAACCGGAATACCATACTTTCTAAAAATCGGGTAAACAGTAAAAACACAGAATAATTGTATGTGTACAATACACAGTGCACAGTATCTAAACAATTGTAGAGCTTTGATTCAATAAACTTGTATTTTAAAGTTTAACAATAACAAAACCATCACGAATATTGTTTTCCTAGTAAACCAGACATTATAATCTGGATATTACCTCAGTTTTTTTATCAGGTCATTTGAGTTGTGGATAGAGTTAATATCAAAATACATTATCTCTGAATGAGGTTCTACATACCGGACCAAACAGAGTGATTTGTATTCCACACTTTTGATGTAAGTATATGCGGACACTTCTCTGTTGACAACCATATACATATCAAAATGACGTCACATAAACTGTATACATAGGTATGTTTACTCAGTATCAACCCCTCATATACGTCCCCACTGCAGGAGCACGAACCTTCCCTCATAACGAGGGGGAATTAAGATCATAGTCTACCAGCCCAGACTGCTCGGTTATGTGGGTTACCTCGCGATGTTTTTGTTCACTAAATAGCCTGTAAGTGAATCCGTATATTAACTTAAAATTCAGAGGTGCGACCAGTGATTTGACTACCGGTTGTTATATAATTTTTATTTTTTTATTTCTACCAGTCGAGTACAGTCGCGGCGAGTCCCCGCACGTGCTAGAGACGGGCACGTACACGCAGACTGCGAACGCGCCGCACATCGCGTTGTCTCCCGATGGTGAAGTGCTCGCCGTGTCTGTCGACACATCTGTGGAGTTCTACGACACTTACACTGGGAAGCTGTATGACACTGTCGACAATGTTTATTCAGGTACTTATTTTGTTTGTAATTATCGACTTACATGTGTCTTGTTGTGATTCAA
This sequence comes from Tetheella fluctuosa, assembly GCA_951216915.1. Classification (NCBI taxonomy): domain Eukaryota; kingdom Metazoa; phylum Arthropoda; class Insecta; order Lepidoptera; family Drepanidae; genus Tetheella; species Tetheella fluctuosa. The sequence continues at coordinate 6,458,231 of OX578227.1, read as the reverse complement.
AGATGAGACATTGCATTTTGTACCAAAATCTCAATCTAGATTTTCCTGATGACTCATTTTTGTTCAAATGTCATGGTAAGCCCGGATAGATCTTTGGACTATTTCTTATTTTTCCTGGTGATGTCGCAATCATTATTAAAATGGGGAAACCCGCTTGAGGCAGTCCCATGGAGAAACAACGTAAATCCTACGCAATATTTTCTGTAGAAATAAACACGAATGACGTCGTAAGAACCGGTTACGTCAGAGTACACAAATAACTTATAAATTCGAAGAGATTTGTTCTAAATACGGATTTCTTCATAGGAGACTTAAATGAATGTAGGTACTCATAAATATAATACGACATTGTTGTTATGTCATTTGAATAACGGAATAACCTTGAAGTACCAGTTGTGATCACGAACAGGTGGTAAATTTGTTGTTTAGTGATTATTTATGATGAGTAGGTATCAAAAATGCCGGTTAAATGTTATTTTTAAGTAATTGAGTGGCGGGCCGTTTTACTTACCTACTAGTTTCCGGCCTCTTATCAGGCACTACGGATTAACAAGCAAAATTAAAATTAATTAAATTCGATCTGCCTTTAAGATAGGTTATTACACTATTGGTAAATGTGCGAATAAGTTCGTTCGCACTATATGAATGAAGTAAATTTTGTAGGTATTACCTACTTACATCAAAGAGCACTACAAGTGTCGCAACGGTTTATGAGCGCTCGGCAAAAGTGGTGGGGGTACTCGCGCACAAAAATCTTTATACCCAGATTTTTATAATAAGTACCAAAGGCTTGAGCACGTTTCTTAGTCGATTTTGCGATTTGACTGTAATATAATACTTACTAATGATAATGATAACGATAATAATAAAAATGTTAATATTATTTATTTTATCCATATTACTAAATTTAATGGCAATGGAAGGGGTCCATTAAATCATCATCGCTGTACAAAGATTCTGAGGCAAGTTTTTTATCTCTTTTAAACTGCCGATTACTTATTGTTTACGTCATAAAACATTTTGTTAGCCTGTCAAGTTAAAACTTTCTTTTTTGGCATTTTTACCTACACTGCTCGACTTACTTTAGATATAAACAACAAAAACGAACAGAAAACAATCAACAGATAAATCAACAAAACAAATAATCGTCATTATGTGTGCAACTGTCCTTCAGGGGCGCAAGACGTGTGAACGAGGCGCGGGAGCGGCAAGCGAATGATGAACCAATAGAATATAATAAGATACTTGTACCAGACATGTTCAGCACAACCACAGTATAAAGATGTAACCAGTATGGAAACTAAGGCTAGTTGATAAAATAATTATCTACACTCCATTGAAGCAATAGGGTTGACACTTTTAATGTTTTATAGTATTGTTTTTTTTTATTAAAACATTATATTTTCTGTAGTGACTAGTGACCAATTAATCGAATTGAAATAGCTAGTTTATAAATAAAATTTAAAATAGGTATATCATTGTGTCGGTTAATCTCGATAGTTTAATATACGGAAAACAGTTTAATATTAACACACAGCTTGAAGATCTTTTTTTTTGGTAGGTTACTAACTTATCATTATGGCATAACCTTTTACAAGTTTTGGCGGGAGCGTAGGCGAGCTGCGGTTGGGCGCGCGCTAAGCGCGTACCAACCCCAAAAATGCGTGTGATACCTAGTATTTAAAAAACCATTGCATAAAAAATACCTTTATTCTTCATAAATTACAAATTATTGACTGCAAAAGCACTATCGGCTTCAACACCCTCGAAAACCATAAAAACGACACCCATGACGAAAAAGTTGATAATTTCTTGCAGCCGCCATCTTGGACTTACATTTTGACAGCACTATCGGTTTCAACACCCTCGAAAACCATGGAAACGACACTCATGACGAAAAAGATCATAATTTTGCGCAGCCGCCATCTTGGATTTATATTTTGACAGCATTATCGGCTACAACACCCTCGAAAACCATAAAAACGACTCCCATGATGAAAAAGTTGATAATTTCTTGCAGCCGCCATCTTGGATTTACAATTTGACAGTACTATCGGCTAAAACATCCTCAAAAACCATGAAAACGACACCCATCTCGAAAAAGACGATAATCTATAGCAGCCGCCATCTTGGATTTCAATTTTGACAGCACTAACGGCTTCAACACCTTCGAAAACCATGAAAACGACACCCATGACGTTGTAGTTGATAATAATATTATAATCTATTGCAGCTGCCATCTTAGATTTGTATTTTGTGTTATGTTTTACGAACTTAATATGATCTTAAAAAAACGATATCTCCGGTTTTGTTGAAGCAGAGTTCAAACAGCCGTATACTACGCAATACGCTCGTGGCATTTTTAAAAAGATCGCGGAAATAAACTTGTACGTGACCAGTCGTCTTGACGCGGCACTCACTACTGACAGCACCGCGAAAACCGCTTAGGACCCCTGTCGATGCGCATCTTTGTGTGAGTGAGCCGTTTCGTCCGTTTGTAGGTAGTTTCCGTACTGGTTACATCTTTATTCTGTGGCACAACGTAGGTACCGTTCGGGTAATTATATTTGATTGACGACGCTGATTCATGATTGAAATTACTTTGTTCTCATGTTACTTGCAATCATGATCTAGGTATGATTTTGTGATGACAATATAACGAGTCTCGTATCACATACGTATACCTACTGTGCGCTGTTACCGCAAGCTTAAATATATTTTTTACCGTTATGCATTTAAGTTCTTAACCCATTTACCTATATACTTTGATAGATTTATTTATTCATTTAGAGGCTACGTGAAGCCATGGTGAATTATTGAGTACCCACCTTGTAGGTTAAGGTATCGATATTGATTGTCTGTAAATAGAAACATTATCGCCATAGTGATATAGTGAACAACAATCTTTAACCTTCGTTTTCCTTTCTTTCAGGGTTAATAAATTATATGAAATTTGACGCAAGTGGGAAATATTTGTTCGTATGCGGCGACCGAGTAGTTAGGATCCTCCACAATGTGTGCGGATACCAGACTACTATAGCGAGCTGTACCAGGTTATTGGGTTCCAAGCAGACCTCGGCCACTGTGGAACGACTCAATAAGACTATACAAGAGTGCAAGGCGACTCTCGCCAAGTTTGGCAAGTAACGCCATCTAGCTAACACGAGAGGAAACCACTATTGCATTTATTTTTCCTTTGTCATAGTTATATTTTTTATAACTATACATTTTGAGTGTCAATGTTTACAATAAAGTTGATGTAAGTTATTTTTGGGGGACACAATTACTAAAACGACTATACCTACTTTATTGATCTCGGTCCAATTTTTTTTGTTGGAATTTAAGTAGGTAAACATTATGTAGTAAGTAAACTAATTAATCAAAACCATGTACTATTTGTATATCTTGATTGAAAATTATATTTTGACTGATAAAAATATGTTATTGTGTTACATAAAAATTAAATGTTATTTTCGAGTCGATTATGTATTATAATTTTATTATATGTTACAGACAGAACTCCCAAAATCAAAAGTGCTTTTTAACTGTTCCAGTCGAAAGGTATCTTCAAAAGCAGTTATTTCTGAGATATCAGTAAAAGGTATTTTTCAGTCAAAGGAAGTATTAACTAATATTTTTCAGTAAGTATACTACTGTTAACCGAAGCTTTACTGTCTCTTGCACTTTTGACCGGTTAAGAAGTCTGACTGTATCATATTACATCTAAAAACTTGGCGACGTATAATGTTTATATGGCGGTTTTGTACTGGATGGTTCCTAAAGGTCCTTTGCGCATGCTTGAGTATATTTCTATTCTTATGTGATAATCGTCATCATGTATTAGCCTTAGTGTGCATTACTCATCCGTAAAAAAAAACCGTTAAATGGTGCGTTGCATGGTCCGCGTTCATATACGTATTTTTTTAATTTGGTCCCCATCCCGAACGTGCGTACTCTTCATTGACGCAATTAACTGTCTATTCCCATTCCTTTCATATATTTCCTCATGGCTCGCAAATGAGCCGCGGGTCCCAAAACTATACTACATAATAAAACCGTTTAAAAAAATGGAATTCTAGGAATTTCATATTGTACAATTCATTATTTTTTTTATTTCGTGCATTATAAATTCATGGAAAATCTTATTGCAAACTGTAACAATCTTGTTTTCAATCTTCAATTTTATATTTACTCCAATAAATATTATGTTAATACATTACTGTTTTATTACTCCACGTTATTCATTACAATATAATGTCTGTCACATGGGCCACCAAGCAAGACACGTAAATCTACAGTTTCTAGTTTGGAGTTCATCTACTGAACTCAATAGATATGTCTGCAGTGAAGAAATTGGAAATTTAACTAAAAGTCTAACTGCTGTACTGAGATACGTCAATTGAGTTATTGATTATTGCCCTGTCCCTTTATATAGATATTCAATTAATAAATTATACCCTACTTTAATTAATTAAGTAGTCATTATATTTCTAATATACGCCTGTCTGGCAGAAAAACACAGTTGTCACATATTTATCGAACTCCTCAAACAATGTGACGTTACTAAAAAATCGTTTGTTAAACACGTTTGCGTGACTAAAAATCTACATTTTAGTCATCTACCTAGTCATCAGACCATTAATCATTTCACACTTCAAATATACACTGGCTCACAGATCCAAAGGAAACTATTTTCTTCTACCATTCATTAATTTCAACTTGGTTGAATCCAAACTTGCAACTTTTGCATTTATAATAGAAGTAAAACCTTACATAATTAAAACGTTAAAATGAATATTATGGTAATTTTTGGTGTCCTTAGGTTATCAATTAATTGCAAATATTACACAAATGTTTTTTTTTTTAAGATTCAACTAAAATATAATTTATGCAATTAATTATATTTTAGTTTAAATTTAAATTAGATTAGGTTTCATACGTACATTGCATACCATTAAACGTGTTTCTTTTTTGAGTAGTAAATAAAACAATTTTGTGTAAATTTCAACTTTAACTTTATTGTGTTTTGCACAAAAGTGACATTATCGACAATACACTGAGATACTCTGTGATTACAATTTAAGTACAGTTTCACAGCTTTTGATAAATACACTTTAGCTTTACGATAAGTTACAATATATGAGTTTTTCAATCAATTCCATTAATTTTGTCAGAAAATAGATGATTTGATGGCAAAATAGATTTCTGTATTCATTTCAGAAATAAAGCATCTGATGTAAAATAATTTACAATCTAAATTGAACATCTAATGCAAAAAATAATATCTCTTCGCATTTATTACTAAATATTATTTGTACCAATCGATCTGCTGTTGCAACTGTTAATTGTATTAAATATCATTTATAGTTAACTGGGTTGTTATAACTAGCAAAGCTAGGTAAATATATCTGGCCGTATGAAATATCTAACTAAGGCCTGATTTTTCAATGGCTAGATAAACTGTATCTAGCTGTTAATTTGAAATTGGAACAGATTTCATATGGATTTATCGGAGGAATAGCTTATCCAAGGTTTATCTAGCCATTGAAAAATTGGTCCTATATCAAATTATTTAAAGGCAGTGACGTGAATAATTTGTGACGACGAATTGCTTTATAACATAAGCTCAGTACATACTTTTTAACTGAATGGCATATACTATAACAATGATGCTACAAATTCAAGTGGAAAAACAGACAATACAGGTTTCTAAGATTAAAGTTAACAAACAACTATTCAAGGTGAGAATAATAATTATAGTGATGGTAACAGCAACATTTTATTTTTGCGCATTTAATCTATATGAACAAACATGGTGTAGGAGTTATTAAATTAATAGATTGTAATAAAAAATTATAGGTAGGTTCATAGTTCAATCGGTTAATGAATCTTGTTTTTCTTAATAACATAGGTAATATTAATGTTTACATGAGTTTATGTAACTAATAGGTATTACAATCTAAGCAGAATGAAATGAAAGAGTATGGGAATCACCATCATCTGCCACTGTTATACGATTTAATAGAACAGCTATTATTAATTTGTATAAAGAACTGGGCTTTTACAGTAAAATAAGGAAAATAACCGTCGGCAACAACTGAATTAAATGAATATTATTGTTTAACATAGAATCTCCTACTTTTTTGAAGTCGATTAAAAAGACTGGTCATGTGTTAAATATAGAATGTGATCAAATGGATATGGAATACATTTATTCTTATTTGATCCAACATACTTTTTAATGCTTTATCGCCACCGATATTTTTTATAATATGATGAATTAACCCAAATTAGCTTCAACAACTTCTATGTTAATGGAATTTATGTAATACTTTTGTGTTGATACTTGTATTAAATGTGTCAAATAACTCAGACTAGACCTAATCTTAACTCATTGCTGATATCTCTTTATTAACCGATTTACAATAAAAATTTATTATGAATAATTTAACTTAGCCTATACAATAAACAATTAGAAACCTCAAATACAAAAACATTAATTTAGATATTCAGAAAAATCTTTGAACGTTTTTGAATTTAAAAGTCAAATGTTATGTGTTCAGATGCGGTTTTGTTAATCATTCGCCTATTGTAACCAGATTTCTTTAAATATAATTTACAAGGCAATTATATGGTGAGTCAGCAACGTTTATTCATGTTGAATAAAGCCGTTACGCCAAACATGTAAATAGCTACTGTTTAGTTACGGTGCTGTGGTTGTTAAGGTGAGGCTTTGATAAATACGCCACCCGTAACATTAATAAGTGATTTATTTCATTACACTTGAGATTCCACATTTTCAAATTGTGCATTTCGTAATCCACAGTAACGCTAATTACATCTGAGCATTGAAATGATAATTTTAGGTAATAAACAGAATAATAAAGAGTAAAGTTTACATACAATTTTGATTTTTACATAAAAATGATTAAAATGCCGTGTTTATTTTAAAATAATTGCGCAAATATACATATAATGTATTAGTATACTACTTGATTAAATTTATTAATTTTTCACTTTATTTTGCAGTTTTAAATTGAATGTAAGTTTTGTCAAGATTTAGCATGATGTTTTAAATCTTGGTAGTACTTAACTCATTGTATATTCATAGAACCAGTTAATGTAATGCTGTCAACTAGATTAATTTTCGATAGTTCAATATTTCTAAAAATATGCATAACCGAATCAAACACACTAACTATCATATAAAGTATAATGAAATTATAGGTTACAAGTCGCAACATTCATAGTATAAATAAGAACACTCAATCATTCGATAATTTAAAAAACTCAGTGCTTTCGCCCATCAGTTTTAGGCGTGTTTTTTATTAACAAAATTATAAATTCGTTGAGTAATTATGTTTTATTATGTACGTTAATATTTTCAGTGGAAGCTTCTGCTAATTGATATGGTGTTTGTCATTGAGCAAGTAATTGTTTACGATGTTATTATTATTATGTTATACTACTTTGTTTGTAAAACGTGCTAATGTGCTTTAGAGTAAGTAGAGTTATAATGTGTAGGATACTTTAGCATTACGTATTATGTGTTCGGTAGGTAGTTAAGCTAATCGCTTGAAGAGCAGTAGCTGTAGTAAATTATAATTTACAACTTTACAAGTGATATTGCATAATTTATCGCTGAAATTCATCGCGTCAACACGACTCATTTAAGTAGCAAAGAATGCAATAAGGCGTATCAGTGCTTATTTTAACATACACACGAATAAATGCGTATATGAGCTCGGCGACTAGGCGATGATTTATACGATTATAGTGTCCTAATATTGTCATTAAGTTTTGGTACGCGAGTAAAAATTTTCTCACTGATGTTTATATTGAATAATTCATCCTAAAATTAAATGCGTCAGTCGACTAGGTTTTATTTGAGAAAATGTGAATATTCAATATATTTTTTTATCGTTTAAATTGCGTTTTAAGTGAATATCACATAACCTAAATAATACAAACTATGATTTACATACAAAACAACATACTTTTTTTTGCCCAGGGCCGAGATTCTAAGTATTCGTAAGAAAAATAATATTTCATAGCCAATCGGTATGACACTTGGATCTTACTATTGTACTAAAATCACGATTACTAATAATTGTACAATCTAACAAAATTGTAAGTTATAGTAATTTTTATTTACATCAAATAGAAATAAACGAATGTTATAAAACTGAAAAAGGGACAACTTTATGAGCTATGAGTATATACAGAAATAATGCTTGATTGATAGCGAATCCATTTATGTAGGTAATAAAATAATACTAAGCATTACATTACGTTATACGACGCAAAATAAATACACTTTTAGCACATATTGAAATGGCGTCGAAAAGTCTTATGTCTCACTACAAGTAGCAATTAACAGCTATCAGTACAACTATCGTTATATGAGGCGGATTACAATAGATCATTTGAAGTGCTATTTACATCGTTATCCCTTTATTCAGTTAAATAAAGCTGTTACATTGTATACTGATGACCAAATACTGGATAGCCATTTAAGATATGGGAACGTCTAAAATACTTGAGAAGCTCCTTTCCCATACAATGGTACTGTCAAAATATATTGACTTAATCAGATCTTAAATGTATTTGGCGTTTCAGTATTTGGCCATGAGTTACATATCATTCACTGAAAACTTCGAGTTGATACTTTGGAAACATATTGGAACATAAATAGGAACAAAAGCATACTTTGTGTTTACAAGTACACCATTAGTTTTAGTTTAGGTAAGTAACATATTCAGATTTCTGTCAATCACATTTCATTTCATCAACTCTCTCTTTAGATTTGCAACAAATGCCATGTTACCGGTATATTTTATACAATTTTGTAGATCGCATAGCGTAAAAGAAAAAAAAAGCATAAAAAATCAGTCGAATTACATTCATTATGTCGTATAAACTCAAGATGGCCGTAAAAAATAACATAGCTTAAACATATTTAATACGAAATAAATACTGTAAGTACTAAACGTATATCATAAATGATAACATAGTGACCGTGTTGCGGCCGACTAAAGGCTTTGGTGCAAATACCTCCCGCTCCCAGTCCCGTGAATATGGCCAACAGTTCGATTCTCCGTTACAATATTGGACTAGCATGAAATTCGTTAACGATTCGCCCATTGGCATCTTGCTTCAGTATTCCTCTCTCCACTCAACCCGCCTGAAAAGTTACACTGCCTTTTAGTAAAACATCAATTCTAGAGTTAGTTTGCCGATAAAACAAAATGGGTCTACAATTTGGTAAGTATTTGTAACCGTCGACGTTGTATCACATCACCTTTAGTAATCCCTTAATTACCACAGTACTATAATGCCTAATGAGGTTGCGGGTCTTTGCCATGGGTCAAACAGACCAATAATAAAACATTACGTTTAGATTTAATTGTCTAAATAAAGGTAGTTCCATGCGAATACATGCACAATAAATGAGAGTAAATGTTTGTTACTCAATCACACCGTAATGGCCGAATTTATTTGGATGAAATTTGGCATAGATGGATGATAACCTGGAAGCAAGTACATTATAAATGGGCACTGACCTTTCACCAATATGTGTGCAGTCTCAAGCAGTCTCCAGCTAGATCCGCCAGCAGTACACGTTTCCTTGGCAGTATCGCTATCCCGGCGACGCGACGCGGTCGTCTATCAGCCAGATCAGTCGCGGCTAACACTCGGCCGGCACCGCCCGCCTCGATGGTCACTAAAGCAGCTTTGCCTCGAATAGAACGAGCGCATATTATGTGCCAGCCGGATTCACTCTGCTCTAAGGCTATGCCACCATAACCGCCCCGACCTGGAAGAGAACACACGTTGTGGTATAGAGAAATTGGTGAAAAATATATGTTTTGTAGACCTTAAAGCTTTACTCATAAAATTAACATGTTAACGTACCTTTAGGAACAGGTGCGAGGGTAGTTTTGAGATTACCCTCCACGTCGTATATGCGGATAGCCACGTCCGCCACAATGAGCAGATCCTCAGAAAGCGCCAAACCTCCCACCAGCCCGAGATCACCATTACCGACCTTTTATAAATATGACACTCGTTAATAATAACTGGACCATTTGCGTCTCAACAATAACACTCGTAGACAAACTGAAACTTCGGGCGATAAAATATCTGTAATCTTAGAGTAAACATAAGCAAGCTATAGAGCCCGCCTCACTAAGAATAAACCGAAAGCACAAGTACGAACAAGGGGTCTCAAAAGGGGATGCGGGCGACGCGGGGCGGGTGCAGACATTACGTGATGCATGGAACATCGTTACGAAAGCGATATACCATAGCTAAGTATCTATCACACATTTGCTCACGATAGGCACAACGGCCCGGAGCGAGACCGTCGCTCTATAGCTCGTGCTTATGTATATTCTAGCTAGAGTGTAGCAGGAGGTATATACCTCTCGCTCGATGTTCCCGTCGCGGTCGAAGAGGAAGACGGTCCGGGCGCCGTTGTCGGCGACGGCGAGGCGGCGCGAGGGCGCGTGCGCGGCGACGCACACCGGCTCCAGCAGCCGCGGGGACCGCAGCGTGCGCAGCGTCGCGCCCGCCGTCGTCACCTGACGTCGTGACCGCACACGTACACCACTTATGTCACATTACTTACATCTTGTCAATATAACTACGGTCCATTCATTATAAATTTTCCCCTTCCCGTTATGTTGGCGCTATTGACTGACGATGTAATTTCTGTCGATCGTCGAAGGAAATAACAGGGCTACCGACTTTTGATCGAGGGGACATCTTACGGTGAACGGTCTGTAATGGCGTTTGTTTACGTTATAACGAAGTGGCGTCTCTAGCGGTAAGAATTGGCAGTAAGGTCCCCTTATTGCAATACTAGGGGATGTGCTGCCGACCTTGAGATCTAATTTTACGACATTTTTGTAGAATCCTATGACGTAGCGCTGCTCGAATACTAACCTCTGTGATAGTTCGAGTCCGCCAATTCACGGCGACCACTCCATCCGCTGTGACCGCTATCCCCGTACAACTCCGCCCCGCCAGGCCTGCAATGTTATTATCAACATTTTAACAATATACAGAGAGCAGTAGTAATTTTGTACATACTAATAACATTACCAGCGCTAATAATTAAACTATTTTATAATAGAATACGTACCTCCTATAATTATTTAGAAACTACAAGTACCTGTTTTTATAAATTTTTCACTAGTTTCAAATGTACAAAATCGTATTCATAATATTTTAAAAGAGTAATAAGATTTGGGTATGTTACCGTACCTTCATTAACAATATGCGTTTTAAATGCAAATGTCTCATCATCCAGCACTTTGACTCTCGAATTACCCGCGTCGAGCACGTAGATCTCTCGCCGTTTGGGACATCTGTAAATTGTTGATATGTTATTAATTCATAGTTTCTTTAGTCAAAAATTGTGTCCAAGTTGGATACATGACGAACCTAACATAGGTTTCTACTCAGATATAACGGTCGATCATACAATACACAATAGTAACCTGGCAACGGCGACGGGCTGGTTGAGTTGCTCCTTGCCGGTGCCGCGCGAGCCCCACACCAGCAGCGGCGGCGCGGCGGCGGCCACCTGCGCGCCCAGCGGCGAGTATACAATACACAATAGTAACCTGGCAACGGCGACGGGCTGGTTGAGTTGCTCCTTGCCGGTGCCGCGCGAGCCCCACACCAGCAGCGGCGGCGCGGCGGCGGCCACCTGCGCGCCCAGCGGCGAGTATACAATACACAATAGTAACCTGGCAACGGCGACGGGCTGGTTGAGTTGCTCCTTGCCGGTGCCGCGCGAGCCCCACACCAGCAGCGGCGGCGCGGCGGCGGCCACCTGCGCGCCCAGCGGCGAGTATACAATACACAATAGTAACCTGGCAACGGCGACGGGCTGGTTGAGTTGCTCCTTGCCGGTGCCGCGCGAGCCCCACACCAGCAGCGGCGGCGCGGCGGCGGCCACCTGCGCGCCCAGCGGCGAGTCCCGCACCGCGCGAGAGAACACCAGCACGCGCACCGACATGCTGCCCGCGCTCCACGGCCGCATTGTGATCCTAAACAACATTCACTTGTCTAGTTACTCTTATTTTGCCTCTCTCGCTCTCCAAATTTTGAGATCGACGTATCAGAGTACTATTTTCAACAGCTTAATAGTAAAGGAATAAGTGGCTATCAATTGTATTGGCTATCAGTCGGTGGAACACCCAGCCGGTCCTTTAAAGTACTTTTAATACCACCGCGCTACAATTTCTTATTAATGTTTTTTTTTTTCGTCGAAAACTCTTTGAAAAATGCTGCCCTGAAAATGATTTCAGGATATGTTAGGCAGTTTTTATGGAAAATAGGTGTACGTTTATATGGAGCGATTCTTCCAGATGTATTACTTATTTATTTGAATACATTATGACCACCTGTATAGTCCGGAATCGAGGTCAGTGACGGTGCAAGGCAGCGGCTTGTCGTCGAGCGTGGCGGCGGCGGTGACGGGGTCGCCGCCCGTGGTGCGCGGCTCGCCGTGGTAGTCGACCGTGCCCAGCACCACCACCGCCTCCAGCCCGCACACGGGGGGACACGACGACTCTACACGACGTGTCACATTCAAATATAAATACAACTTTTATATCCTGCCGATGAGAGATACAATTTTTAAATGCAAAAGTGAGTTACGGTTTTTTGGTTAAAAGAACATAGATATATAGTTATTTATGAGATACTATAAGTTTATTATAAGTTACGATAGACTCCTATCGTAACTTAAAATCGCCGAGATATTCAAAATTGAAGCTCAATTATGTAAACTTAGTTCTCGTTTAAAACTCACCCAACTGCAGAGTACATAAGCCCGGGAAGGTGGTACTGGTGCGCACCCTACCGAGCTCGGCTAGTGACTCGGCGAACCTCTGCTGGGCGTCGTTATGCGCGAAGTCTACAGCCAAGAAGGCGTTTTCCCGGGGCTCGGCCAGGGCTGCCGCGTCGCAGAGCCGGGCGCCCAGGGCTGCCGCGCGGCTACTCACTTCCTGCACTTCCACTTGTTGTTGAAGGCCTGAGCATTCTGCTTCCACCTGGAAGTGTTGTTATTGTCATCATTTACGTCACCACTTGTATGATCTTTGAACTTTGGATGCAATCAGAATGAACATAATTATTAAATCAATGTATATAAAAATCAATGCCACTTTTCGTTGTCATTTTATAACTCAAGAGCGGGCTCACCTATCCAAACCAAATTTTAAGGCTTTGTTCGGACTATTTAGTAGATGATTTATGTGAAGTTGGAACAAAATCGGTCGAGCGGTTCTTCATTTATAACATTTTTTGTAAAAATATATGGCGGATCATTTTGTTAATGGGGATTGTGCTATCAAATTGAAACTTTTTTCAGTGAATAAATAGGCTTTGTTTCGTCGAAATTGGCTAACGGGGAAAAAGTTATAGACATTTTATAAAGTCTGCGCGAGCGAAGCCGCGGGCGAAAAGCTAGTGTGTGTATATTTGTGTTATACCTAATTTATCAATGGTATTTTCGTGTGTATTATCACATAAGAAATATCGCATTAAAATTTATAGGCGCTGTTTACCTTAGCTTTTTCTGCGTCAATCAATTTCAATTGTTCTTCGAGTAACTTTCTTTTGTGAGTCGCAGCGGCCGCTGCGGCTGATTTTAATTCGCTGTGTCGTTTATCTAGCGCCGCTCTTAGTTCTGCGAAATGTCTGTCTATAGCTTCATCTGCCGCCGTAGCTGCCGCTTCGAGTCGCCTCAACTCGCTAGCGACGGCATCACGCGCCGAGCCGAGCTTACTGAGACACTCGTTCGCTCTATATAGTAGTATTTCAGACATCCTTTTTAATGCTATAGAAAAAGGTACAACGATGTGGTCACAGGGCGTGTCGCTGTGTGGGCCCTCGGCACAGTGTCTGCAGAACACGCAATCACAGGTCTCACAGAAAAGCAGCTCTCTGCCTGGATGTGAACTACACTGTGGAATCACTTCTCTACGTTGGCGTGCCATTAAATCAAGGAGTTGGTTAACGAGAAACGATGGCGGAAGCGCCTGCACCCCGCCTCGAGGTATGGTTATGAGCTCGCGGCAGATTGGACATCTGAAACTGCCGGCATCTCTAGTCTGCGATGCGGCTATTCGGGTGAGGCAATGCAAGCAAACTGTGTGGGAGCACTGCAAGAGTTTCGGCGTGTGTTCTCCTCCATCATACGTGCCTGGAAGAATTTAATGCCACTTTAGAAAACACGGATATAGGCTTATGATGTAGGGAGGTGGTAAGCACTCAAAGCCTAGAAGGAACTGGCTCTCAAGTGCAGCTGCCGGACACACCAATAGGTGTTTGGCGACAGATTTTCAACTTGAAGATGGTAGCCAGGCAGGCGGGTACTACAAAGTACCCTACCACCGTGCAATGGTTTCCTTACGATGTTTTCCTTCACCGAAAGCTCAAGCTCATTGTAGGATTCAAACCCACGACCTTCGCCGCGGCGTCCGACATCACTACCCAGTGGTAGCTCAGTAGCTATCATCGCCTTAAAGCTTAAATGCTTAATTTTATCAATTATTCATTAACTTGGAAATTATTTTTAATATTAGATACCTACTTCATAATTTTAATTTCTAAAATGAAGTATGAATGAAGTCACATTAAAATACAACATATCCAGTGCATTGTTCACGTGTATTAAAACAATGAGTCAGCGTAGTGTACTAACATAAACATGTGCCGCACGTAAGGAAGCTCTCGTTAAAGTCTTCGTAGTTGATGGAGACGGTCTCGACGAGCGTGGAGCTCATGCTCGCCATCCCGACGCCCAGCCGTGAACTGTCACATGCAAACAATGAACATAATGTATCAAGCTAACATTTTACACGACAACCATACTAATTAGGTCAAGCATATTCAGATATATAGCAGTGCTATGCTGATGGTGATATTTAAATATGGTTGTATAATAGGGTTTGATAGTGCTATCAGTGAAATTATTGTTATTGAAGAGTGTTATAATATATGTATAGTTGTAGGTAGAGCTTTTAGTGAACTTTGGGTATTGTAGTTATTGGTGCCTATGTTTACAGATGTAATAAGTTAATTTATACATTTATACTTAGTTAATACTAGAAATAGTTTACTCTAATTCATATTTCGATTTTGCTACTTAGGTTACTTATCGGAGTTATAATTTAAAATGGGTGCGAGACGCGAGCCTCAGGCGGTTAGCGCTCACTAGTTCGCTCGCACTCGCTATATAATGACGTCATACCAGACAAGCTCTCTTATGGTTCAATAGAAATTAACGAAGAAACTCTTTAAAATGTGCATTCTACAGATTAGCAAATTATGTAACTAAACTTAAACTAAAATTAAGAACTGAACTTATAAATGTATGTGTAAAATGTGAAATTTTGGAACATGAAACAAAGACTAATGTCTATATACGTGTAAGCTCCATTGTGACAGAGATATGAGCGACTAGTTTTGGCCCCGCGGTTGCACCCGTGTGTTCCCGGGTTAAAAAGTAGCCTATGTCACTCTCTGTCCGGCTCATAAACTATCTCTATACAAAAAAAATACGTTCATGCGTTGCTCCGTTGCGAGTTGCTGAAAGAAAGACAAACAAACAAACGCACTTTCGCATTTATTATTTTCGTAATAAATAATAATAAAACATAGGGATAGGGATTATACGTACGTACTTACAGTCAGCAACATAAGTAGCTGAACAGATATAAATTTATTTATTTATTTATTTTGGATAAGGTACACCAACAACGTACATACAGAACACTTATGACGGAACATACATAGAGTTACTAAATCTAGTACATTAATATTAGCATTAATAATTTACAAAACACCTGTAAAATTATAGCACTTATGTAGGTTTTTGTAGACAAACATTTACAAAACACCGGTAAACTTTATTTTTTCATATTGTGGATAGTTATAGTTTACAAGTATTTTGTAAAGAAACTACTTGTCTTGATGACCGTACCTAACCTACCCATTGATATTCTTCATTGTTAGTTTTTCCTGTTTTATCATGTGTATAAATAATGTATACTCGTGTTCTATTCTATCATATTGTTCTTTATTTTGGTAGTTTCAATGAATTTAAAAATACACCATAAACTGGTTGGTTACTCATTATACTAATGAAACACTACTTGTTTGATAATATATTATTATAAGGAAAATCCAATACTATTAAACGGTTTGTGAGAGGACAACAAAGAAATAATATTACAATTTGTTTGACCTCCAATTAACATAATAGAGGGCATATTCTTACTATATAATTTTAAGAGAGAGAGCGAGAGAGGCAATGATACTTTACTTACATATTGGGGGCCGTCCATTAATCACGTGATCTTTTTTTAGCATTTTTAACCCCCCAATTTTTTAACCTTGGTGAGTTTTAATACTAACACCCCCACCCCCACCCCCACCCATAATCACGTGTATTTTTTAGTACTTACCTACAAAGAATCTTAAAATTTTTAGAATATTATCTTTAAATACAGGTATAAAGTATAATCTAATTTTATCCTAGAAAATCGCGGGAAGAAGCGCGGGGGGACTTCGTTCGTTGCCTGGCAACGGCGAGTCAAGGCCACACTACACGCCACTTTTCGGTTTAGAAATCGCGCGTTTGACGAAAAAATTAATACACGTGATATCTTACTACACCCCCCCCCCCCTCCACCCTTGTGATTTTTCTTGATTTTTCCCGAAGCCCCCCCACTTTCGAGCCTCACGTGATTAATGGACGGCCCCTTGTGTTCATGTATTTTTATTTTAAGGAAGATATCTCAATAAGTCCCAAGTTGTCTGATATGTAATCTACATTGAGGAGCCATTTGGCGTAGTTGGTAAGATACCCTACCCATCACGCGACAGGTCATGGGTTTGATTCCCGCCCGAACATCCAAACATCTACAATATAATAAGACTTCTTGTACTAAACTCTTTCTTTCGGATCATTATTTTATGTGAAATTTAAAGTCAGTGATCTTGGTTACCAAGGTAAGCAAGGTATTTTAGTATAAGAACAAACCAAAACCAAGATTACTTGTTAATTATAGCTAGCCTATAATAAGGAACAATATTTTTTTTGCCTAGTAGTTATATTAAGGATATCTATTTTCTATGTAATCTTATATATAAAATTCTCGTGTCACAATGTTAGTTACCATACTCCTCCGAAACGGCTCGACCAACTTTTATGAAATTTTGTGTACTACATATGGTAGGTCTGAGAATAGGTTCTTATCCATTTTTTTAACCGCTACGCGAGTGAAAACCGCTGTGGACAGCTAGTATTAATAATATATATATGAACAATACCCCTACTACAATAAATGCTAAAGTGTATTTTTCAAGGCCAGAGTGAATATGTTTCTTCTGGTTAATTTGGCTCGATCTTAGCTTTCGTCTTCGTCCTTTGGATGTGTCAGAAGCCAAACGCAAGCCCATTCAATTAAAAACAAAAATTGATGAACCATAAATAAATCTGAATATAATAATTACATAACATTATTGCTTAACTAGGTTGATTAATATATGATAATGGGTTTCAGGTACTGACATATGTGATTCACCAATTGCTGCATATTGCTCTTGATTCATTAATTGTCTCCAATTGAACACAATATGTAATTATTCTTGCATATATCATAATAAGTCATAGAACATGAATACTTTGTAGCTATTAAAAAGATTTTTGAAGAAAAGATTCTCTTTTAGATTTTGTATCTTCCAAGAATGTTTAGGACTAACGTTTCAGACAGCCTTACTCAAAGGTTTAAATGTTTTTGTTAAAAAGGGTCAGCCAGTTGATGTGAATGTTAGATACTTTAGCTGCCACATGATAGCTTTTAGGTTCAATGGGTTCAATTCAAACATTTATATGCATAAACATGTCTGTTTGTTATAAGAATGGGTATATAAGTTTATAGAGTTACAGTTATCTGTTTGCTATATCACATTCTGCTTAGTTTGGGATCAGATCACTGAAGAATTTCCCAGGATATTTAAAACCAAAAAATACTCTATATTATGTTCGTATTTATTATCCCCAAATATTGTTACAAACTGTTAAAATTTTCGACAAGCCGGATGGCAAGGTTGGTAAGATATCTATTACGCCACAGGTTGTGGGTTCGATTCCCACTCAGGACAGACATTTCTGTGCATGAACATGTCTGTTTGTCCTGAGTCTGGGTGTAATTATCTATATAAGTATATATTTACAAATAGTATATAATAAATTAATAATATATCAATCATAATATATAATAATAATAATATATGTATACCTGAGTCTGGGTGTAATTATCTATATAAGTATATATTTACAAATAGTATATAGTATATCAGTTATCTGGCTTCCATAGCATAAGCTCTACTTAGTTTGGGGTCAGACGGCCATGTGTGTAGAATATTGTCCCAGAATATCCATCAGCGAGACTTTATAGCTGGCAAGTTTATGTAGGATCATGCATGCTGTAGGGTTTCAAAGTTATTATACTTGTCAGATTCTATTTCACACAACAAAGTTACTGGGGGGCCACATGTATTTTTGTTGGAACATGTTATGATTTTTTTTTATAACTATTAGCTTCTGCTCAGCAGTTTCTCCCACATGCCTAAAGGATCTTATGTTTGCCTGGGATAATAAGTACCCTATATTATATTATTCCAGGGTATGATCTATGAGTATCTATGTGCCAAGTTTCATCCAAATACATTCAGCTATTTATGCATGATTACGTCACAAACATACAAACTTTTACAATGTCAAAGTCAAAGGCATTTATTTAGTTTAGGCCCTAGGAGGGCACTTATGAACGTTGAAACTACTGAAGTTACCACCAATTCAGAAGTCACCTTCAACTAAGAAGAACCGGCAAGCAACTCAGCAAGGTTACATTTTTTATATATTGTTTTTTTTTTTGGACAATCTGACATTGTTGCCTTTTTTGCCAATTATAATATTAGTAGGATTATGGTTACAAATCTATTGCTAAATTTGAGGATAGGCATAAAAATATACAATATCTGTGTGTGACATACAGACAGATGGATGGATAGATAGATACAGGAAAATGGCAGAACTATAAGGGTTCCTTGTTCAACATCAAAACCCTAAATATAACAGTAAATATTAATATATTAGATTCCTATTTTCTTCAACATTCAATTAATGTTATTAATTTAATATTGATCTATAATTGTACAAAATATTGCAATATTATACTTACCCATTAAATAAAGGATTTGATGAACAATTAATCAAATTGTTTATCACAAGCAATTGTTCAGTATGTGATTGTGATACTTCCTGGTAACCATTAAGTGCATGTCACCATATTTACTCATATCAAGTTAAGATGAAGTAATTCACCTCAAGAATGAAGATAAGATTAGAATGTTTTGGATGTTATGATATAACCTATAACCACTGCATACAAACACAGAGGTCATTGACCTGAGGATGTAATCCGGCAGAGATATGGTTTAGAATCTTGGCGAGCTATGACAATATTTAATTTTAAATAAGGTTAGATATGTTTAAAAACAATTTAATTATTCAAATTCATGCATGAGTGTTTACACTTTACACTGCTAATGTTACAAACAAATACTGTTTATTATTTTAATATTGTTACAGTTGATTCCAGTTATTGATTCCATTCATTTTCATAAAATTTATGGTAATATTTTAAGAATAATTTATATAACAGTGGCAGCTCAACACTATTTGTAATGTAGGTAGGTTACACATGTAAATGGAAAATTTCATAATGATACATGCTTTTCCAGTATGATTTTAGCTGATTAGGTGTATTAAAATATTTTATGCCATGCAATAATTATAGTAGGTAGGTAAATATAGGTACTCACAGGAAAGAGCAACAATACATGGACGTGATATCAGGAACCAATTGTAGATACTATACAGTTCGTTTATCTCATTGTACGTTGATCGTCGTTCACTTCACAACTTTCTGGTATTTTCAAGTAAATTCAACCGCGTGAACAGAAAGATAAGCGTACGTAAACAGATTTTTATAAAACACGTTCGCAACTCTACAATTGCGTAGCTTTTACGTAGACTAATACATAATTCTAAAGCAAGATTGATAGGCTTGATTTATATAAAACAAACAGATTTTTAAAACACTCTTTCGTAATCGATCGATAGTAGTAAAAGCAAAACTATTCTTGACAAAGAAACTTCATTTCAAAGATGGTTAATTTTTAGAATATAATTCTTGCGTGGACTAACATAACACAGGAGATTAAATTATTATATAAATTATTACTTTCACATATTTGATTAGATTGGTTGCCTATGTAAAGACTAAACTATTTTGTTCTATGTATGTTGGTCGCCCATTTATCTCTCTCTCACCGACCAAAACATTTTCAATCCAATCATATCAAATCGTCAACCAGCTAAACTGTCAAAATGGAGTGAGTGTCAGTGAGTGAGTTAGTGTTGTCACCTCGACATCGGATCTACGAGTACGAGTACGGTACCGAGAAAGTAGTAGATTTAGGGAATTTATTCTCTGCAAAAGTGTCTGAATATAGAAAATATCTGAAAATAATAAGAATGTTTTTTAGTATAATTTTCGAAAATCCTAATCCCTGTATACAGTTGGTAGAAAAATAATTATATTAGTCACAATTATGGACCCTGTCGGGCACAGCATAGATCAAATATAGGAGAGAGGAGGAATAGCACTGAATGTTTCCTATGATAATTTTAATAATTTGTTAAGAAGTTATTAGGTTATTAGGAATTAAAGTTAAGAATTTTAATTATTGTTTTAATATTATTTATTTAAATAGCGCTAAGATAAAACTGTGGCACCTCTAGTATTTGACCACTAGAGGTGCCACCAGCGCATGCAGTTTAGTTTTAATTAGTCATAAGATGTGATGATATAACTAATAATATACTTAAATAGCTAGGTATACTGGTTGTCTTTTTAGTCACTGGCAATACTTGCAGGGGTGCAAGTACTCATCAATATAAACAACTTTTGTTACGAGACTAGCTGTGAAATCACGAAAAAAATATCAGCTGTTCCATACTAAAGTTCAATACCTACTCGACCAAAATGTATGAAGCAACGGTTTTATTTTACGCGATATCAGATTGGTCCCATAGTAAAAGTTGTTCATATTGATGAGTACTGCCACCTACACCAAAGAGTATAGTAACTATCCATAAAAGAAACTTCCACCACTGCCAGTATTGCCAGTGACAAAAAAATCAACCTGTATATTTATAATATGTCCAAAACAGGTTTATATTTTCCAATTCGTACCCGCCTCTCGCATCTCCTTCACCCCCCGAGTGATGAATCTCTAAATCGGGTAGTGTAATAACCACTTTACTCATCTGTATATATAAAAGGAAAAGGAGACTGACTGACTGACTGACTGATCTATCAACGCACAGATCAAACCACTGGACGGATCGTCGGGCTTTTTGGCATTTTGGCATACAGATAGCTACTATAATGTAGGCATCCGCTAAAAAAGGATTTTTGAAAATTCCACTCCTAAGGGGGTAAAATAGGTGTTCGCGAGTGAAACCGTGGGGCGGTAAGCTAGTCATATTATAAAGAGGAACGATTTGTATTAAATGTTTGTAACGAATAAACTAAAAATATACTGGACCGATTTAAAAAATCTTTCACCATTAGAACGCTACATTATCCCTGAGTAACATGGGCTATATACAAGGTAACTTTTTTGTCACTAGCCATACTTGTAGGGTTTAGTCGATTGTTTATGTTTAAGTTCAGTTAATTTTGTCATTCCTATAATATTCCTGATGACGTGCTGATACTCATTAAGGGTATTAAAGAACATGCAGTTTCTGATGAAAGTGGCTCGTCAACGTCACAACAAGACGAACCTGTTGATGACCTTCAGATATTCTTCGAAATAGAAGACTAAGATTTTGTTTTGTGATTAATAAATACTTTAAATTAAACTGGCATTTTATTAGCATTTTAAAAATTATACTTAGCATTTTTCTGGCGAAAAGTTGGCATTTTTTCTAAATAATAAAACGGCAGCACTGCCTGCAAGTATGGCCATTGACTAAAAAATCACCCAGTGTTTCATCCCGGGCTAGTTATAGTGTATCATCTAAGATCCCGGGAACGTAGCTAAAACCGCGCAGAAAAGCTAGTAATAAATAATTTTACACTCCCACATACCCCTACTCCACCTCTAGG
Source organism: Tetheella fluctuosa (assembly GCA_951216915.1). Taxonomy (NCBI): domain Eukaryota; kingdom Metazoa; phylum Arthropoda; class Insecta; order Lepidoptera; family Drepanidae; genus Tetheella; species Tetheella fluctuosa. The sequence goes on along the minus strand of OX578227.1, from coordinate 6,435,960 downwards.
TGGATGGACTTCGTTTTTAATTAAGAGTAGACCCTCAGAAGACTTCTAGTCATCAGTACCAGTGATGATGCCTGTGTTAGCCGCTGGGTGGGAGGGAGCCGCTACACGCTGGTTGCATGCTGAATTCCTGCCCTCTATCTCGAAAATGGTTCAAGATATAAAAAAAAATGTGTAAACAAAAGTTGTAGAGAATTTAATCCTCGACAATATTTATGATACATACGAATAGCATAAACACATAGGCAGAGACTTAATTATGCATGTGACTAATTAAGATACAAGTACATATCTGAAATACAGATACAAGATACGTATTTTCATCTTGTATCTAAATTACTTTTTTAAAAATTCATTTTGTATCTTGTATTTAAATACCTTTTTTTGGTATCTTAGTATTTTGTAAATATTTTGTTTGCTAAGATACTTTTAGTAATCGTTATCTATAATATTTTTCAAATATAACACCTGTTTGCCAAGTTCTTACTAGAGATAAAAGGATAGCTGTTTGGCCGGATACCGAATATGCGGCTAACACTGAAGCCGGATCCAGCCGAAAATTACTTTTGAAAATTTAAAATGTTGTTTTCATACAAAAGTATTTTATCTTTAAATATAAAAACAGTTTTTATGAAGTATTTGAAAGATACGTATTTTGTATCTAGTATTTCAGATACCATTCCAGAAAGTATTTTATATCCGGTATCTGAAATACTTAAATGAAGAGTATCTTGCATTTTGTAATCCAGATACTTTGTATAGGGTATCTTGTACATCTCTGCCCATAGGAAACGAGATTTACTTGCAATAAATGTGTACAAAAAAAAAACGATTTTTTGACCATGAAATATCTGTAGTCGCGGACACCCAACGATAGGTAGGTTTTGGGACAAGTTTTAGGGTGTCAAAATAAAGTTTATATATAGCTGACTATCTCTCATTTCGAGGTGAAATCCCTAATATTCCTGGACTATAAAGCAACGAATCTAAAATGGCGACTTGTACTTGCATTGACAGACAGTACAGTGAGCAGAAAAAATGTCTGGTCCAAATTAATATAATGAACAAACAAGATCGACGTTTATTTTATATGATACTAGCTGTCCCTCGCTGTTTTACCTGCGTCCCTCTCCATACAATAGGCTATCTGCGTAGCGTACCAAATTTTATCGCGATCGGTTCAGTGGTCCCCATTTCCCAGGTTCTCAGGTCCAAGCCTGAAGCTTCTAGCTGTAATAGAGGCAAAGATCCATACCTACCTACATAAATTTATAACGTTATTAAGTACTTGATGGATCAACAACGATGGTAGATATGCGATACGAAGGTCAAACAAATCAGTTAGTTCACGGAGATAGTTCTATTTTGTGAGTCCGTACGGCAACAGATCTGCGAGTTACAATTTTTCGTGTTTGTTATTATTTATTTTATCACAAACCAAAAGATAATGAAAGTTAATTCATACATATTTACTCAAGTACAAAATGGTTATCGGTAAGTACCTACTAAATATCTTGTAGTAATATGACGAAATAAACTACATACTTATTATGTAAGTGCTGAAGGCGTTTTTTACGCCATACTTATACCGAAAGGTTTCGTGAAGACACGCGTTTTTTTTACGGAAAAATGGATCACGTAAACCTACGACGACATATTCCTAAGCCTATGTGGATATAATAAGCGCTTAATTTATACGCTAACAATATCGTGTTTTTTTAGACTTCAAACTACAAGAATGCACACGACTAAGTCTTATCAACCCAAACCTTTTCAATCAATACCGGGATTATCTTCTTTGCCTATAATAGGACCTTTACATAATTTCCTACCTATTATTGGTAAGTAGAACCACAGGTATGAACAATATTTTCTCAATACTTACTAGCTATCGCTTAGCGCCATCGTAGAGCTCCTCTGATGCCGCTGCTCCTTCCTTATGATTTACTAGCTTCCGCCCCACGGTTTCACGCGTTCCTGAGGGATCTTATGTTTTCCCGGGGTAAAATGTAGCCTATGTTCTTCTCCACACCATAGGCTATCTGCATACCAAATTACATCGCGATTGGTTCAGCAGTTTAAGCGTGAAAAGGTAACAAACAAACAAACTCACTTTCGCATTTATAATATTAAGTTAAGATGTGGTTTTGTATTCTTTTAAATATTTTATTTTTACCTTAGGGGAAATTGGACCTAAAGGGAATTTATTTGAATTGTTTGGTATGTTGCACAAGAAATATGGGTCCATCATTAAGATGGCGGGAGTATTTGCAAGAGCCGATTCAGTTATTTTGTACGAACCAGAAGATTTTGAACAGGTGAGTTATAATTAGGTATATAAAGATTTTAAAGATGCATTAAAAAAATATTTTGCATGATTTATTTCAAAGGTTTACAGAGCTGAAGAGGCAACTCCCTTGCGACCAGCGTTCGATACGATGGTATATTATCTAGAACATTATAACAAGTCGTCATCATCAGAGGGGATCACTGGATTGATAACTGCGTAAGTTATAGTAAACATCGAAGTGTATACGATTATTCTTAAATAATGAATTAATGTGAATACATTATACCTACAGACAGGGTCCAAAATGGCGTGAAATTCGTACTAAAGTAAATCCTGCATTGTTAAAGCCTAAATTGGTAAAATTGTACTCGCCGGCACTTGAAGATATAGCTAAGGATATGGTGACGAGGTAACTTCTATGAAGTATTATTAAAACGATTTGCTTGTTTACAAAATGCCTTAAATTTTTGATTAACTACCTACTTACTTACTACTTACTGCAGGTTGATGAAATTAAAAGACGATAGTGACTACTTACAATGGAAATTCGATCTAGAAATGACAAAATGGTCATTGGAATCAATAGCAGTAGTGGGTTTGGGTGCCAGACTCGGATGTCTCAGAGATGATATATCAGACGATCACCCGGCAAGGAAGTTAATAAAGAACTCCAAAGATATTTTCGATCTATCCTTTAAGTTGGAGTTTGTACCAAATCCCTGGCGATATATCGCTACGCCAAGCTTCAAGAAACTTATGAAAACGTACGACACACAATGGGAGTAAGTTAAAAATTGAATAATAAAACCTACTTGTTTTTTATAAAGCTTTGTTTCCATAACCATTCGATCTAGTATTGATCTTTTAGTTAGCTCATATATTACCTAATCGCCGCACTGCTATAGCAGAAGCCGTCTTACTTGAGCAGCATGCTTATAGTATGACAGACAATATATCATGACAATCACAGCCCAGTAGTACATTCAATCTGATTTACAGAATAAGTGCAATGTATATAAATGAAGCACGAAAAAAGATAAATAATAGAGAACACGACGTTCCGGAAGATGATAAAAGCATCATTGAGAAACTATTGGCTATCGATGAGAAAGTAGCAGTCATGATGGCTTACGAAATGCTTCTAGCTGGAATTGATACAGTAAGTAAGCTATAGTATACCTATGTACAATAATATGTACTACTCATCTGACAATTATTATTGACAAGGATATACATTATTCGCCCATTTCTTTGCAACTGTTAGCCCGTCGTCGTCTACCTTACCTACTGTTAAATATGAATCAAAACCCAATACTAAAAAATCTAAATCATTTGCCAGGTTGCCTTTGCCACAACAAGCCTACTTTACCACTTAGCGAAAAATCCAAGAGTACAAGAGAAATTACGCGAGGAGATTCGTAACGACGAGTCGAATAGGCAATATGTCAGAGCTTGTTTGAAAGAGTCATTGAGATTCTGGCATGTTGTACCTGCAAATTTACGGAGATCATCGAGAGAACATGTTGTTGCTGGTTATCATATTCCAAAAGGGGTACGTACAATATTACCATTAAAGTTATGAACCTCGGCAATCTTCTATTTCGTAAAGGAAATATGCTTAGAGATAGATTTTAAACTTGAGGTTTTATGAATGAAATGAATGAATGAAAATGAAATGAATGAAAAATAACCTATTAAATAGTATGCGAATGGGATGCGCGGTCCAAAACAACACATAAAAAGATTCAATTCCTGGAATCGCGAGGCTAGTTATTATTTTGATGTTGCAGATTGATATAATAGCTCCAAACGAATATTTATCGAGACTGGAGAAATATTACCCACAGCCAAATGAGTTTTTGCCAGAAAGGTGGCTGGTGGACAGGTCCGACCCACTATACTTTGGGAATGCTCATCCAATGGTTACATTACCATTTGGGTTTGGTGTGAGGTCATGCATTGGCAGGAGAATTGGAGAGCTAGAAATTGAAACTTTAGTGAAGACTTTAATAAAAGATGTCAAAGTGAGCTGGGATGGACCACCAATCAAAATAGCTACGAAACTTGTAAATTCATTTGCTAAGCCTTATTATTTCAAATTTGAGGCCATTAAGTAATTTTTAAGTACCTATAATATACCTGCTTTTTGTTTTCAAATATACGCGATTGTTTAGCTGCTAAGAGCAGTATATTGCTTCAAGAATAATTATTACTGATTACTGTCATCTATCAAATCCATACATCCATTTTATAATGTTTATATTTACATTATTTATATCCATTATAATTAAAATTTACACTATTATGATGGTTTTCTATATTTTCCTTGTATCCACACCCTGTACATGGTCAGCATTTTTCCTCTATTCACTTGGAGCCTTCTATCAACCAAATTTTGTTCTTCTAAAAATCCAGCACTTTTAAAAAGGTTTGATATCTCCTCTTGAGTGAAAAAATATACCTTTGTGTTATCACCACGAGCATAGAAGTTCTCTGATATACATCTGCCTTTCTTGAACCGGATCTGTGCCAAGTCATATAACCCATAGTCACGGAACACTACCAATCCACCTGGATTCAGGTATTTGTAGATGTTATTGACAACTATTTGCATTCTAAAATTAAGAAATAATATATTTTTTAAATATGTACTTTTGAATATTATACTGAATAATAAAATACAGGTTTTTAGGTCATTAAGATACACATTTAAAATAATTAAATAAAATACCTGTCTCTTCTCAGTGGTTGTTTTTAGAACAAGTACCTAACTGATTCAAGTTTGATGAATAAACATTTTTTTTTAAGTCCCCTTATTCAGACCCATTTGGTTACCATTCCGATTGGAAAGGATGATTTTATTTAATTATATTTAGGCAGATGCTGTGTTAGTCTCAGAATTCATTTGCAGCGATTGTGTACCGATTGACTGCATCATTGCAAAAGGAAGTCTGAAATGAGAAAATAGGAGGCATCCTATTCAGTAGACTACTCAATCGGTTTGTCTAACGAATTGGGGTTGTGAGTAGGTCTGAATAAGGGGGATTAACATTGTAAGTTATGTGGAAGTATACAAAGTTAACAATTTGTAACTTACTTTGAGGGTTCAATAGCTGATAGAACAAATATGAGAACAATTATATCCAATGATTTTTCTTCAAAAGGAACACTCCATTCTAAAGCCGTAGCATCCAATACAAAAACATTACATCTTTCAGGGTTGTATATTTCATTTTGTTTCATAATATCAATTGCTTTTGAGGAAAAGTCACAACCATAAATGAATAAGTTTGGGTCTTGACTGTACTGTAAGATGGGGAATATTGTATTTCCAACACCACATCCTATTTCAAATATGTAACGTTTGGTGTCACTTGGAGTTATTGCATGTCCATTATTTTTTCTTGAATTTAGGTTTTGATTATCTGTGTCTTGTTCTGCATATACTCTTACAGGTGCCGAAGTATTATCTGGGGCCAATTCTGGAAATTCTGTGAATAACCAATGGCGATCCTTGAAGAACCTGAAATAATATGTATTTAAGTTAAGTACATATTTTGGGAATAAGATACAAAAATCATGTATTGTCATTGCTATCTAAAAGCTAATAAAAATATTGGATATTTTTCATTATTTAAGAAATCAACTGATAACTGATAGCTTCTAATAACTTACTTGTTCAGACTTATAAAATTTGACCTAAACTTTTTACTGACCTATTCTGATGTATTTCATAAAATGAATCCCAATATTTATCTGCATCTTCCTCTAAAGATTTTAAGTGGTCCCCAGAAAATGTGACATGTGAATTTTGCTTGACTTTCTCCTTGGCTACCTTTTCCTGTTCTTCATCCCACTGTACATTGTCCCTAATAAACAAGAAAAATGCAAATAAAATATAGTACATACTACTATAGTATTTCATACAATCTTTGAATATTGTAAATAATACCAAGCATTAAAAAGGTATAAATATTTCCTGTCTTCTAAATATCTGGAGCCACCTGCTGGCTTTAATCTATGCCTCGTTTCCTCTAACGCCTCGACTTTTTTGACACAATAACATTGAGATTTAATAAAAAATCGAATACAAGAAAATAACGTACCACGAGTTATGTTTGAAGACCTCATCCACATTTTCTAAAAATCTATTGCCAAATTGCGGTCTTTTATCACCGGCACTATTTTCCATTTATGTTACTTGTGTTGTACTATAAAGCGATTGATTAGTAAAGTAGGTAGGAAGGAATTTAATCACTACTCTTTTAGGTTAATGTAATGTTATCAATCAAATAAAATTATCAGTGAAATTAAAACTCTTTGGAAATAGCGACTGACAGTCATCAAATAAAAACAGTGCTGCCGGGTCAGATTTTCAGATTACCCCAGACATCGTCTCAATGGTAAATTGAGACTATGTCTAGATTCTTAATAATTTCGAAAAAATACCCTAAATAAAAAATATTTCATATTGTTTTCTTCATTTACAGATAAAACAACAATAAACACTTTTTATATTATTATTGGCACATAACAATGAAAGTCTCCTCTGCTGGTTGACTATCTTATTTGTCATACTCATACATGTTATTATTATTTTTTCTAACATTCCTTTTGAAGGAGCGAAGTTAACACAAGAAGAAGTTACTATAAAAAATACCGTAGGAAAATTTATACCTTGAAAATTACCCTGCGGGATAATTTTTACCATAAATCTAGCGTAAATTACCCTAAGTTGGCGACACCGAATGAAGACAATAACAGACAAACATCAACCAGTGTTGCCGACACCAGTGATCAAAATTACCCGAAAACCTTGGTCAAAATCTCCTAATTTGGGAATAGGAAACCTGTATTACCCATAAAACCCCGACACATTTTCATTAAAAAATTAACAATGATTATAAAAATCAATATTATTCTCTTTTTGTTAATCTAGACATTTATACATTTTTGGATAAAAACTTGGTAAAATAATATATTTCACAGTAAAAATACAATTAGTAGCGAATCAAAATGTTCAACATGATAACGTTGAGTGTGAACTACGCCATCTATCGGGCTTTATAGATAAACTTACTTTTGAAATGTTAGTAATGAACAAGAAAAAACCTTGCTTTGAAATAAACATCAAGACCTACCACTAGGTATCTGTTTTTTTCAATAATACATTTTAGAATAAGTGTTACGTACATTATAGCTTACATTCATTAGTGCCATGTGGGTAAAACTCTTAAATTCCCACATTCCCCCTTATTCAGACCCATTCGGTTGCCATTCCGATCGGAAAAGACGATTTTATTTCATGAAATTCAGGCTGGCGCTGTGTTAGTCGCAGAATTATTTTGCCGCAATCGTGTACCGATCGACTACCTCATTCCAAAATGAAAGTCTGAAATGAGAAAATAGGAACCATCCTATTCAGCAGACTACTCAATCGGTTTGTCTACCCGATAGGGATCACAACAGAGTAGGTCTGAATTAGGGGCATTTTGCCCATATCAATCCATTTCCCACAAATTACCCAATTGGTTTAATTTTTTTCGAATTTTGGGGAATTTCCCACAATTTGGCAATACTAGACACGACAGCTGAGCTGAAATCGGTGTATTTTGTGTTTTATTGAATGATATCGGTGACGTTTTGTCCAATGAATGAAGATCAACACAAGTGCACGAATGAAGTGAAAATGAACGCGTGTATCGTGACTTTTCAAGTAGTCTCAAATTGTATTGTACCTACCTTCACGAAAACCGCATGTTTGTGTAGTTACAGGTACTTAGATATCTACTTTACGTTTAATCTTAGCAAAAGCCTAACTAGGTTTTGCAGTTATATGTACTTACTTAAATTGGAATAGGTATTTGAAATGTATGAATATTTTTCGATTATTGGGTAAGTATCACTTTTAGAAGAGGCACGGCACCACTAAAAATAAATAGGTAGGTAGTTACAATAGTCTATTGTTTCAAGACAATCAAATGTAAAAAACGACACCTTTAAAATGGGACGTGCGTCCCATAACAACCTAAGTATGTACAAATAAAATAGAATTTCAGGAATCGCGAGTCAAGTTATGTCTTTGCCTGTGGATAGGTGTGCAATACCTACTGCTAAGCGCAACAATCAATTGGTTTTAAGTTTCTATGAAGACATAATCCTATTGGACATTTATTAGGTACGGTGCACGAAGAACTTCCAATTTTCTGTCGAATTCGAAGTTATTGCGCTATAAAAGACGTTTTGATGCTGTTCTCTGATCAAAGTAAACATCATAAAAACGATTCTACGGGTCATTAAAGACTTCCCACAAACGAAATAGCGCACGTTGAAAATTTATATCGTTTCCTTTAATAATGGAACGAAGTTAGATACATTTTTCAGTTGATAGGTAGGTTCTAAGGGTAGGTTATTATTCCGAGTTTTTATAGAAAAAATAGGAAAAGGAGAGATCAATAAAAAAAAAACAAAAAAATATCAACTGATTTAAAATTTGGCGCTTTTTGCAGCAGATTTATTTGTGCAGAATGGATGGTTTTTATCCATGTTTTGTGACTAAACAGATCAATCAGAGACAAAGAGTACCTAGGTAAGGTAATCATAATGGTTACTATGTTCCAGCTATATAACAAAATACTTATGAGTGTGGTCAGACACAAACATATCCAAAGTATTTTTTAAACAAAATAAAATAAAATAAACTTCAAATTTTGTTTTTTTTTTTATCACTGTATAAACGCGGATCGACACTGTCATTGTATTAATCAAAGAGGATATAATCACTACGTTCTAGTATTAATGACTTTGATTGAGCTCACGTGTGATAAGTATATCTACCTAAAATTACCAAACGGTTAATATAATAGGTAGGTATCGAACGTTAATTCATTTATACCCTACCTGCGAGAATACGCGAGCGTTCTCATATTTCAAATGACTGATTTAGGTAACATGAAAATTTATAGCCAATCCCATTACATTAAATTTGTTTATTTCTAGCTGTGGTAGCTTTCTATGTGGTTTGGTTACGCATATTATGTAATCATAAATATAATATGTCTATGTAAATCAACTATCTATCTATAGGTATTTATAGGTGGCATAATTTTTTGATAGATTAATAATAATTAAACATAGTGGGTTTCATTAATTTATTAAAATTAGATCGACGCAGGTGGACGTAAAATTACCTATATGGAAGAAAAACTCATTTAATTTTGATTGTAAAAGTTTCATTTCATTGAGGAATTGAGGAAGATTGAAATAATTAAACGCGCTATTGGAATTCCCCGAAAATGTCGAATGTTGAGTGAGCAGAACTTATGTAGGTATCTTTTTTTTTATGTCGGAGGGCTGACAAGCAGTCATGCATGCGGTCTACCTGATGGTAAGCGGCATACCGTCGCCTATGGACATAGCAATACTAGTGGAATTGCCAATGTGTTGCCGATCATCCGGAACACACCAGTAGGTGCTGGGCGACAGATTTTAATCTTAATGGCTGATACTACAAAGTAGGTATTCTACCACCGTGATATGGTTTCCATGTAAAAAAGTAGTAAGTACCTCCCTAGTAATAGCAGATATCTGTGTAAAATTAAACTCTTTAGTATCGTACCATGTAGCCAGCTATAGTTGATTTTAACATTGTGAGACATTTTTTTCTACTACTGGCTACTGAATAGAATAGACGCTGTACGAGTACCTAACTACATTTAGTCACACATGATCAAGCATTGATGAGGCGGTTTTCATAACTGTTTCATAACTATAAAGTGGATAAAGAAATTGTTAGCAAAAGATTTTTTAGGTAGATACAGTACAAGTAGGTAGGTTGCGCTTGATGAAGGCTACAGGAAATCGACTGCATAACTTGCACGAGCTACCAAAGTTACCAACATTTGCACAGGAGATACTCGACGTATATATATACTACCTACCATTGCTGTTGTTCGTTCACGTGACAGAGTTGCATGTTGAATCTGCGCTATAGTTTCGCAGAACTTTGGTAAAGTAGGTAAATGCAATATTGATTGGAAGTAATGCAGAATTAAGTAAGCATCGTTTAGCAAAATTAGAAACACGTGTGGAATTTTGCTTTGGAAATATTAAAATTGGTTCTTTCTAGCCTTGCGGTAGATAAATTATTTTATGTACCATGTACCATATGGCCTACTTTAAAGTTAGTTAGTAAATATTATCCCAAGATTTTTAAATAAACATAAAGGCGATGATAGCTCAGTGGTAGTGACGTCGGACGCCGCGGCGAAGGTCGTGGGTTCGAATCGTACTTTGTAGTACCTGTCTGGCTGGCTACCACACTCATGTTGAAAATCTGTCGCCAAACACCTACTGGTGTGTTCCGGCATCTGCACTTGAGAGCCAGATCCTTCTAGGCTTCGTGTGCTTACCACCTTCGGCCACATCATCACTTACCATAGTGAGATTGTGGTCAAACACAAGCCTATACAAAGTAAAAAAAAAAAACCTACCATAGTGAGATTGTGGTCAAACACAAGCCTATACAAAGTAAAAAAGAAAAAGGCAAGATTTTCACTATTTCTTGATTTGACTTAGCGAGAACAGGAAAACGTCTCATTTTACGGAAATTTGTCTCGTCTTTACTAAATCGGATGACCCGACAAGCGTGAAAGAGATTTTGCTTGCCATTCTTTACAATTATTTATTTTACGATTGTGTTGATTTTATTTTAGGTAAATAAATAAACATACTATTATTTAACCTGGATTATTTAACTTTTAGAGATTTTGGGAAGTGAAAAACGTAAAATAAAATAATCGACCTACGAAAAGTAGGTCTAAGCCTTTTTAACCCCAATTCTGAAAACTTATAGAGAAGCCAAAATTATGAAAAATAAATAAATAAATGGAATAAAAGTTGTATAAAAACTACCTATACAGCTTATCAGCTATTATGTAAAACCTATAGAGAAATTAACCAATAGCATACGCGCGGAGCCAATAATTTATAACTTCCCACACCAAGAATAAATTATGATAGTAAAACATAAGTTCTCAAGGAGCGCAACTTTTAAAATTGCCGAATGTTAAAATTGTAAAATGCTTTAATATTTGTAAGAGAAAACTACATAGGTAGGTACGCTTATAAATGAAATGCCTACTATTTCATCATATTATGAAAATCTGTGTAGACCTACTATCAACTTTTACTAAACGATTCATTTCCGACGCAAATCAATCTAGGTTCCTAAACAGAACCGTTAAAATTCGTACCATGAAACGTCTTCAAAAAAATCGCATATGGTTCGCATACGGAGGAATGAATGAACGACATTGTCTCTGATCCGCGTTTTGCTAGAATGTGATGACGCTGCTACACAGACATCACATAAGTCCGTCTCTTTTACTCGAACCGTATGCGATAAGTTTTGAAACCTAATTATGAGATTTTGCGGTAAGTAACGGTTTTTTTATGACATTTTTACCAAAAAGCAAGTGATTTAATTACGTCTCACACTTTTAAATTTTACTTTATTTTATTAACTTAGCTATCGATGATCAAGAGGACTCAATATTATTGATTTTAAAACAAATAAGAATGTTGACTTGTCGTAAAAAATAAAAAAATCTAACACGAGCTAAGAACGTAACCCTTGTCCAAATATAGGATCGGATACATGCACAAGTGTACATACTTATGTTTTGTGATATTTTTTTAAAAGTGGTAATGTTGAATGATTATAATATAAAGGTTAATATTCTAAACGTATTTTTTATAGTTATACTTATTAAACTTGGAATAACATTAAATAAATATTTCAAAATTTACTGTTTAGATTTCTATATCTATAAAATTGCAGCAAAGTATCCGAATATGTAAACGCGGTAATGTTTGGAATATCAGCTAGTGAGTTTAATTAATTTAGTATGAATTCAAAAAATACGAATTTGTCTCATCTAAAAGAAAAACTATAAATCATATTCATTTAATTTTTTAAACATTATTTAATAATACGAAATACCTTCAATTTCGTAATTTATCACTTTTTTGCAACTTATCTAGAAAACAATTCAGTTTAGGCAAGATATTAGTAACTTTATTTGGTCTGCTTACTTTGACAGTTTAGCGGTCCAGATTAGGTTGATATTTGCCGTCATGGTACGAAAAATGAATGAACGAAATCACTAAACGAACCAAATGCGAACCATTGACGAAAATGATGACAGTTGGATCGCTATAACGATGTCATGGTACGAAATAGCGATACAACTCAGTTTAGGTCGTCATTTGAATTGCAATAAGAGTTGATAGTAAGCCCCATCATCTTAGGTAATAGATATATGTATAATATAGATTCTAATTATCATCTACATCACATATTTATATTTAGAACGCACACAATAAACATAATCAGACATTTTTAAACATTCTTATTTCTTATGTACTTTCTCACATAAATGTTATGTAAATTCTAGATAATACTTTTGAATATTATTCCCATTTCATGCTGACCATCGCAAAATAAAGTAGAGCACGGTAGGGCGTCGCTAAAGTATTGTTAGTAACAAGGATGCGGAGGCGGGCCCATCAACGAATCGAGGGATTCAGCAGTACTATAATCTATTCTATGATTCAGCCCGACTAGTTTCAATACGTACATTTAGTTCCCGCATGAGTTTATGTGTCACATTACCCTAAATGACCTTGAGAAATTGAAAATTTTGCCACGCCCTAATATACATGGTTACTTGTAATTCGATACATTCCTAGGGCGTGATAGTAGAGATGTAAGCTACGAAATGAACCCTATATTGCATAATACAAATATTGACCGTTACTGAGATATTTGAAAATTTAGTATTTTCTCAAAAAACTTTAAAGTCAAATTAGAAAAAAAGTACGCATAATTTTTTTGTTTTTTTGTTTTTGGTACTCACCCAACATGCCAATACTTTTTTAACACCAATAAAATAATGAAATTTTGCAATGGCTTCGTGACAATATCATAAATCTCTTATCACTTTGAATTATTTCTTTACTAACTGTCCCCCGCGATTTCACCCGCGTTCCCGAGAAAAAAAGTAGCCCATGTTCTTCTCCATACAGTTCAGTGGTTTAGGTGAGAAAAGGTAACAGACAGACAAACAAACAAACTCACATTCGTATTTATAATATTAAGTTAGGATTTCTTATACATTTACTACATCTACGCCAGATTTTGGTCTTAGTGACTCTTGATGTGAGATTATTTCTCATATTGCTGGCTGCATCGATTATTCGCTGCCTTAAAACTTCTTGCGATGATATAGGGCCTGTCAGGTTCTCGTAAACTAAGGCCTTCATTTGCCCCCAGATGTAAAAGTCCACGGGTGTAAGATTTGGGCATCTTGCCGGCCACGGGATCGAACCACCTCTGCCAATCCATCTGTTTGGAAATGACTCGTCTAGCCACTGCCGCACAGATCTTTGGAAGTGCGCTGCACATCATAGCGCCTCACACGAAGTCGCGGTAAAACGGTGCACTTTTTCGGCCATCATCCAAAACCTAAACAAGTACAAATATAACTAATAAACTAACACAAATAGATGGCGCTATTGATAATATAAATATGTTATTACAACTAGCTATAAAGAAATAGTAATAACCGACTTCTCAATGTATTTTAACCTAGTTTTGTAACTTTTCTATTTTATTTCCATCTTTCACACCATTATTTACAATAGTATGTACCTACTACTTTTAATGAAACGGCTTCTCTTATCATGTTATATTCGCGTCGCCCGTGTAGATGTATAAATGTTTTTTAATAAGAAATATGAATGAAGAAAATATATAGCTAGGTTTCATTTTTAGAAAACGTCGTTTTACCGTGTTTTCAATCAATGAAAAACTGCTACAATATCATTAGAATACAATAGTAAATTTCGCCAATACTTATAAGTATTTAATAGCTCAGGTGGGAGATCGTGCGATCCTTGAACCAGATGGCCACGGTTCGAGTCCTGATGTTGTCTCATATCCTAAATATCTAGGTATGTAGGTATTGACTAGATCTACAATGAGGAGATGGCTTGCAAAATTGACGACCAAAGCGTCATAGTACTGAACCCATGTACATGTACAAATTTTCAAGCCAATAGGTTGAGGATAAGTGGTTCCTAAATTGACTTGCATAATATGTCCCGAACATAGGTATTCACTAAGTAACAAGTAAAAATAATAGTTATAATAAAAGAGCTTAGGTACCACAACAATCGCTGAAAATTTTAAAAGTTCAAAATTATTTCAAACTATACTAATTAGTTGCAAACTACGACCTAACGAAAGTTTGGTATCAAATACAGGTGACCAAATAAGAACTATAAATAAAAATACTACTAATAAACAAAAATACCGGATATTTTTCCAAAAATACTTTATTTAGGCTTGGCTATTACGTTACGTGTGGAAAAAAACATTTACCAAATGCCCACCTCTTGCAATATAACAAATGTAAGCTCTTTTCATTGCGTTTCTCATCACATTTTCACATAGTTCCGGTGTCATCCCACAAATAGAGTCTCGGATATTCTGTTTTAAACGTTGAAATTAATTGGTTTGTTAGCATAGACACGTCTCTTTAGATATACCAACAGAAAAAGGTCAGGAACTATCAAATAAGATTGTGGTCAAACACAAGCCTATACAAAGTAAAAAAAAATAATACTAATAATAATATTGTTTGTCGCGAAAATCGGTCGTAAATTCTCAGAATTTCCGCAACAGAAGAATGGTTTGCGTCGAATGATTTGATATTAAAACACGTTGCTCAAGTTAAAAACGCTCTATAACGAATTTGCCGCGTCTACTAGTACAGCATTAAAATTTTGCGCAGAAACAAAATAACGGCATTAAAAAGTGGTATACCTCTAAGTTGACCACTACTTTGAATCAATGAGTCAAGTGTGAATTTATTTATACTTACTTAGGGAAATAATTTTATATAGGTACCTACAGGGATCCCATTTCTAAAGCTAGTTGTCCCGGCAGGTTCCATTAGAGGCAGTGGTATCGGCTGGGAGCGAGGGGGTGTGGGAGGTGGTTCTACAAACAATCCTCGCGGATATTGAACGGGCGATGCGTTCGGAAATGCAGCAGCGGCGGCGTCGGCTGCGTGCTACGGAGCGTTTCACGTCTCATTGCACGAGAACCAACGTGTGAAGATATGAATGGCCTCATTTTCATCTCGTTTGTATTCATATTACATTTCAATTTTGAAGAGACAATGCGGGGATTTTATTTTATAAGCAACGTGTATTGCGGACGCCTTATCCGAGGTTCGATATTATGTAAATTTATGGATACTAGGAATATTCAATTTTCTTAAGCTTTCGATTTTATCTTTAATAAGAAAATATCGAAATTCATTGCGTAGATAAAAGTAATTTATTTATTTCTTTCTTTACAGTATCAAAAACCAGTTAACTTTTCCAGACAATTATGGTCATAGTTTAAATTGCTAAACTGAATTTTCACTCTAGATTTTACGACCCTGATTTGAATTGGTTGCTGTAGTTCAGTGGTTTCTACTAATAAGCGGGCTTTATGAAATTCAGTTGTTTTGTACAATGTGTTTGCAATATACATTATAAAATATTTATGGAGCCTAGTTAAATTATTACTAAGGTACGCGTGCGTCTCGCCTACACATGACATGAAAAATAAATTTAAAGACTTTATTCTTGTCTAATGTATCAGTTCACTATACGTTTATAGATAGGTGGGGAGCGCAGCCATCTGTTGCGGTCAAGTGTGCTCCTTCCGAAGTGGGATGAGCCTCCATCCTTCATGGACCAAATAAAACGATGTTCAGCCCACAATGACTGTATTGTGTTGTGTAGGGTGCTGGTATTGTTTATTGGAATAATAGTGGAATGTTATGCTTATATTGAAATCATTACTGAGTATGTACAAAGTCACTGTTTTCAAAAACGGTTATACTTTTTTTATGTTCTAATTAATTATAATGAGTATTTAAATACCCACTTGTTTAAAATGTTAGTATTCCAAGATGTAGCTATAGAGTAAACTATATTTATTCAGTCTAATAGTTTTCACATCAATATGATCTGTTTTTCGGTCTGCTTGCTCCACTCTGCTCTACTGAAATGTTACAGGAACTATAGTAGATTGTTATACAAGGAGCTAAAATGACCCATTATATACGAGGTAATTTTACTCCCGAGCTTTAGCGAGGGAGTAAATAGAAACCGAGTTTTAATGGGTTTTAGCGCCGTGTGTTACACTATACTTTTCACTACGATTGCGAGAAAATAAAACAATCCAATACAAGAATCCACCCGTTTTTCTGTCCTCCACTTCATAAACTTTTCGTAAGTATTTAAATAAATGCTTTGTGACCTTGACAGCAACAGATTGAAAATTATTTCTTTTCCTTTCTCTTCTATTTGTAAATTAGGGTCTCTATTCTCACTAGATGATGACATTTTCACTATTGTAAAATTAATTATGGTCACTACCAATTAAATTTGCAATTAGAGAAAAATTATAAAGATTTCGCGCCAATGTCTTTTTTTTGTTTCTTCTGTAGCCGCAATACATTGCATGCATTCTACCAGAGATCGCCGATTTTAGTTCCATTTTCAAAATTAAAATGAAGTTCTTTTTTTATGAAACAGTAATAAGTCGAGTCTTTATTCATGATTATTCTACTTATGACTAAAGACTTTTTCGTTTTTGTAGGCTCGCTGTCATTTGACACACAAAAAAAAAAAAAACTTTTTCCCCTAGAGGAAGAATTGCTATTTCTTCTTCGCTCTGGTACGCCACAATGACGGTCTTTTTGAGCAAGAGGAGTGAAAAAGACTTTCTCGATCACATTTGATAGGAATTATTTCTAAACTCAACATCCACGATATCCAACAATATAAACCAATGTTCAAAAAATTATCAGCTGGACTAAAATTAGGAACGAGTATCGTCAACAAATCTTACTTATTCAATAGGAAAAGTGTTGCTATACTGTTAAGGATTTTATTTGAGATGCAATTATTGGTTGTATGTACCTATTTGTAAAGTGGTTGTAGATTTCATATTTTATTTTGATTGAATAATA
This sequence comes from Tetheella fluctuosa, assembly GCA_951216915.1. NCBI lineage: Eukaryota > Metazoa > Arthropoda > Insecta > Lepidoptera > Drepanidae > Tetheella > Tetheella fluctuosa. Next base: position 6,418,575 of record OX578227.1, on the reverse strand, counting down.
CTTATATATCTAATTGCTTTTTGTATAGCAGGGTCTTAATTTACCTACACTTAATTAAATTATCATCTTTCTATGTACCTACATTCATTTGCATTGAGTATTTATATTGTTGTGTTTATTTTTTAAGTATTTTTTGTACATAGGATATTCAGACATAATATATACTGGGCTATTATTTAGTCACTGGCAATACTTGCAGGGGTGGAAGTACTCATCAATATGAACAACTTTTATTATGGGACTTTCTGTGAGATCACGAAAAAATTATCAGCTGTTCCATACAAAAGTTCAATACCTCTCGACCAAAATGTATGAAGCAATCATTTTATTTTACGCGATATCAGAGTTGGACCCATAATAAAAGTTGTTCACATTGATGAGTACTTCCACCCCTGCAAGTCAGTGACCAAAAAAACACTGTATATTATATTTTTTAAATAGATTTAATTTAATACATCATTTAAAATTGTAGTTCCTGAAATCCGTGTAGCACGATTTAAGTATCCAAAGATGCATGTAATAGCGCAAACTTAACTGCGTGCAGACAACGTTTTGGCTTTGATCCAACGTCACAACCCTTGGATACAGCTTGATGTCCCATGCGGCTGGAGCTAATGTTATTTGAAACACAATAAATACAACTACTAGACAGTAGTAATGCGAGTGTTATGAGGTACTTATACAAAATAATGTACAGTCAGCATCAAAAGATAAAACTACTAATGTGTACCTTTTCATACTTTATCTATTGACATTCTTTTGACAGTTTGTATGAAAGCTATGAATTGCGTCATGTGACACGGTACTAACGTGATCATTTCCTTTTCTCCTCTCCTATATCTTTGATTGTATCTAATCCTAATCATATTTTTCTGTAAAATCTACCGAGTAAAATATATCAGCAGACAATAAGGACCTGTCATTCAAATGTAATTATTGTAAGAAGATTGACGGTAGATGATGAGGAACACTCTTTAGCCCATTTTAGACCGACGATCTTACAAAAGCAGGAACAGCTAGAACGGTACCTACCATGTAGAAACCTATGTTCCGTCTAATATATATATTTTTTTTTAATATCAGAAATGTGATAAGAAGGCCATTGTCCATCTCATGGGAAGTAACCAACATGAAACACTTATGTTTCGGTGACTTCAAAACTGTATCTAATTTTATACCTTAATGAAAATCTTTATGAGTTAATATTTTCTACACCCAATTTATATTGCACAAAACATTCCCTATTCCATCACATATTCTCAGTTAGATATTCTGCTGATTTGCATCAGTCATCAAGAGCGAACAGACGTAGGATGCGAATGACCGCTAATTAGTGATGGAATCCAGAGTCGAATGATTAATAGATGGGGTCGAGTAAGGTACCTGCATGGCATAAAATAGTATGCAGCTATCACTACCTATCGCCCTATTTGTTAATCGATTTGAGTTGAGACAACTCTGCTAGATATTTCAACCAAGTTATTTTCAAGTCTGCATTTTTAGTTAAGAAACGAAGTGAACTTTATAAAAGAAGAAAGACAACGGTGCATTGTATACCTTTAAACTTGTTTTTAAAATCGATAATATAAATACGCTTTAAATTGTAGATATTGAGTCATTAATAAATTCGTTTAATTGAGATAATTATGGAAGAGTTGGTAGCAATTAGCGTCAGTCGGAGGCGGCGGAGGGTGCTTCTCATAAGAGCCATCTGGCGGGGCTCCAATGTGACTCTCCTTAACACGAGAAAATTCACTCGTTCACCGGCATAACTGTTTCACAATGACGATTTCACTTCAAGAAATAAAATCTGAAAATGGTTGCGTAAACGACGTTCCCCATTGTTACGTGAAAATCGAATAGTGGTGAGTTCTGAAAGCGCATTTACATAACAAATAGAAGTTTTTATATCACCCAATAAAGTGTGTGTATATATATAGAGTTACACTTTTCAAAACATAGTAAGTTTTCGGGTAAACCACTCTTCTTTATCCACCCAAGCTGGATTCGCGGAACGAGAGCATGACTAGAGGTGTAAAGAAAAATTAAAATGTACAATTAAATATAATAGTTATTGTCACAACCAACACATAGTAAATAATTAAATTAATTAAATGCCGTATAAATAAACATAAATAGTAATTCCCTAGTATTGCTCTCTATTCATGGTATAGTTTGAGCAGTCATGCTTACTATAATGTCCCTGGCGGCGGCGTCGTGTGGCGGGTCGTTCACTTCCCTACAATATGGCGAGGAGAGTGATGGCTGCCACATGCGTCATACTTGTGAACAGGTGCCACCTGTGGGGGCTGGTCAGCTTAAACTTCTACTGTCATGAATTGAGAACACTACTATTGTGATTCATAAAGTAAAATCATAGAGTTAAGTACTAACAATAAGTAAATTGTGTAGAGATAGTAAAGATATATAGGTATATATATTATAAGAAAGTATGTAAAATGTATATAAATATCCTATATAATATATTGATTTTCTTATGTAGTAAAAATAAGAAAATCAAAACCAAACAATGTAAAATAATTTAACAAACTATCATAAATGTATTTGCGCGACAACATATATGTTGTAAGATTTTCAAATGTAAATAACATGAAAACATAACCTAATCTAAAAAGACCTACAGACCACGAGTCTGTAGAATGTAATAAATAAATTAATAAAAAAAAGCTGCATTCACAAATGGCCATTATGTACTAATATACAATATATATAATATTAACAGGATCGTAACTCATTAGCATATTTAAAACTATCTTAGCTCTTAGTAATTTAATATGAAAACCTAAAGCATCTAAGATTTATTTTAGCGGATGCTACTCGCTTCTAGTCACACGACTACTTACTTTAGCCTTTATACACTGCAATATCAGAGAAACGTAGTTAGTTCTGAAACCACTATACGATAAATACTATTCTATATCTACGATAAACTATAATAATATATTTATCGTTCATATAGACGTATTATTGTGTATAGTACCTATTCATGAATGTCTATATAATATCTGCTTACCTAAACAATCAAATATTTCAGAACAGAATAAAAGTATATTTTGCAGAGACACTTTTTAAAAATGGGTCTAGATTTTTAAAAAGTGTATCAATTCGTTCCTAAGGTGCTAATAAACCACAAAAAAAACACAAAATTTTTATTCAATCGATAAGTGCCATAAAAATGGATTTATTTCGAGCGTAATTTGATGAAAACGCTGGACGCCATGTTACTCTAAGGTCATGACGTTATTTGGTCTCTTGTAAGTAATTAAATGCGCTGATATTGGTCTCAATTGGAGTTATCAAATTTTATAAATTAAAAATTAGCTATTATCCTTTTCATTGCATGAATACTAGTTCGTTTTTTTCTCATATAGAGTAAAATACCCTATTAGTATTTCATTGGAGTAATTATGTCACAATTGAGTTTAAATGTCCGACCTCGCTAAAAGTCTCCGTTAGCCAAACGTTGGAAATATTCTCATTTTTCTAATATAGATTAGACCTATATCAAAGAATACTTTTCTAATTCTTGTAAGTTTTATGCCGAGTCTGAATATCGCAGAAATAAAGTTGGTTAGCAAAGCTATGTGGGCGAGATCCACGCGCCGCAACTACTCGTGTGTACGGACGCTCATAGTTCTGTGTGCCAGCCAATTGTGGGACCGCGTTTAATGTGTCATTAGTGTATTAATGTGTATCTTGACATTTGTTTGCAGTACGATTGCAGTAATAGCATAAGGTAGAAGTAAAGGAACACATGGAAGGAGAAGTGTAGCGCCATCACGCCTTGTTAGCCCATTGCTATTCTAACCTACTCTATTTATGTCCTGAATATCTACAACATGTATTCATAAGGTATGTATTTTTCATCTCCTCGTCAACGTCCACTTTCATGGAGCCAAGGCATAATGTTTAATCTGTAGAGATCGACAAGTAAATATATCATAATATGTGGAATAGGTACATATAATGTGTATAATCTATACAAATAATAACAGTGTAGAAACAATAGCGTGGCAGTACGCTAGGTCTCCACTCCAACATGGCCCGTCATTATTAGAATATTATGGATTGTCTCTTCATAATAGTCTTTCTAAGCATTTAGTGGCTCTCCAAAGCGTCTCAGTCCATTTAGTGAGAGGCAAACCTAAGACCTTTCAATTGTTTTTGGTTTATGCTATTATAAAACGTAGATAAGTACTTGATTAATTATATTATTGCATCTGGCGTAGCTCCTGTGCAACGTAGTCTCTCCCTATCCAGGGTGCGGTTTTGCTGTCGCCATATTTGTGGAAGTTTATCAAGTAATATACTTGAATAAAATACGAATCAATGAAAAAAACAATCATAAAATTATATTTTAATTTTAATATTTAGGACAGATAAGTCGGGGTGATTTGTTTCTGGACCAAACATTAAAAATAGAATGTTGCTTTTTTTACTGATCAGGACTAGAATACATAACAACATTCTATATGTATTGCAGGCACTTCAAGAAGTTATAGAAAGTTTTTAAGCACTCTCTATATTACGATTTATCGAGCAAATAAAATCGTTTAGAGAATTATCTAACTTATACCAAGTGCCTATCGTACCTATAATATTGTACATCGAACTTAATCAATCATTAAAGTAACGTTGCGAACAAAAGGGCACCAAAACTGCGAAGTATAGGGCGTCTTACATCAGTGGTGAAGTGGGCAAGCAGTGTGCAGAGGTCGAGTGCCTTTGGCGTATTTCCAAACTATTCAGTCGCTCTGTGTATTTGTCGCTTTGTATCGATTTGACTCACTGAAACTGTAATTTCTGGTAACGACGCGTTGACACTGCGAACAATTCTATGCAAGTCCTTCGCTGAAACCCACTGTAAAACTAACGTAATATACTCATTGCAACGAGTTTGTTTTGTTATGAATACGAATTTTACGGCACAGGTAATAGTCTTGTGTCGTTTGCGAACGAACTCGTTCGGAAGAGCGCTCCCATAGACGAACGACGCGAACGAGTTCCCAGATCCTTCGCTCCGTCGTTCGTTCGTTCGTTTGATAAGATCGAATAGCGAGCGAGAGTGAGCGAGAGCGCAGCGCAGGCCGCAACGGTGCGCCACCATTATTATAATAATTATATGATCTCATTCAAGAGAAGAAAGATTTTTTATGTTATGACAATTATTAAGTAACAAATTATAAGTGTGTTACTTATTTTTTAATTAATTATAGCGGTAATATAATTTGTGCCATGTGAACCTTAATCTGTAGGTATCCGAGTACCTACTTAGTAGAAGATTTAAATAAATAAAAGCAAAAATAATTTCAGTATTAAAATACTACGAGTAGGATATACCTAAGTATGTAAAGTAAAAAATAACAGTAAAATGATTTAATAAAAAAAAATATCGCGTGCGAACGGTCTGCTTTTCTCTGAACGAGAGCTGACGAACTAAAACGAACTACTTCGCTGAAAAGCTGCGAACTATATAAAGTGATCGCTCGGTCGCGAATTGCGAACGATTTGCTTTCTGGAATCGAGATGGGAGCTAACGAACGAAAAGACCGAACTCGTTCGCTAAGGAGTCGCGAACGAGACTGTTCGCTTCCAGTCGCGAACGATTATGCGCAAGCCTAGACAGGTAACTTGATACAACCTTTTGTAGTTATTTACATATGGTGATTTTGTGTCGGCAGACCTACCTACGCAAGGGTTACGGATAATCTTGATAAACAAATTTAGATACCTTAAGGTCCCTCACATGGCCCGTGAAGCATTGGAAACCGTTCCCGAGATGCCGGGTATCTATGGGCGATGGTAAACACTCAATATTCATGTTCTATCAGTATGTTATATTACGGTATCTATAGGTAATATTGTCAGTGGAAACAGTAAAAGGTTGAAGTCAAGATTATGTATTCTTAATGATAGATTATGCACGTAAATATATTTAATTTAATATAGATAATTTGTATTAATTTGCTTCGATGACATTTTCTATATTATAGTTTGTATTTTTGTTAATAATTCTATGAACATTTGTATTGTAGATATGATTTAACATATTGTAATGTAAATACATTATGAAGGTATATGGAGGAGGAAGGTGGCGCGGCATGGTAGTATGTATGAGCGGCTCTAAGTCAAGCTTGAAACTTGAGTGGGCAACTTTGTCGGCCACGCGGTGAAACTTCGTTTTTCATTTAATTTGCCCGAAACGAGTGCAGCTTACAATATTTTCAACGCTTGCAACTTTCGACTAGAGCCTTCGTTATAAATTTCATAGTTAGCTACGGCCAGGCACGTTGTTACCCTTGCTTTAACCATCACTTATAGAACCACCCCAACTTTAATGAATTTAGTGACCCAAATGTCAGGTACGGCCGACAGTTGCAAACTAAGTTTAATAACTTTAAATATTAGTTCTTCATGGTGTTCTTCGAGAATTTTCATAAGTAGATATTGTATATATAAAGACAACTAAGCGAAGTATTTATTTTATTTAATACAATCGAAGAGACAATTTAATAATGATGAAGCGAACAAAATATTGCCTCATAGTGTGGGTAATCATCTGTATTACCGACTCTACATCATTGTTATGTCCCATAAATCGAGTATAAGTATTTCTGCGTAGACGTTGAGATATAACGTTCAGTGAACAGTTTTCAATAAACAGGCTTAGCGCCGTGAAGCGTGAGCGCACGCTTCAATACTTACGTCTGCAGTCGGCGTGCGTGTGCAGTTCCTATGTAGAATGTCTCGCAAAGCCTTTTTAGTGCTCGGCTCTGGCGGAGGCTCGTTCCGGCGGACGATAAGGACTGATCTGCGGAAGACAGCGTTGCATCGTGCAGCAGACGCGATCGATACTGCAGTGGGGCCCACTGCCACCCGCCATCCCCTCCTGTCGACCCACCATCGCCCCCCAGCCCCCCCTCGAGCCGGCGGCTGAAACTTTCGCGATAAGTACGGAACTAGCGCGTGGCGTACGCAATGCAATATTGTTAACCGGTTACGAGTCTGAAACAGCGGATATTAAGGCTACAGAGACTCTGCCGTCCCGTTTTTACATTGTGCCTGAGTTTGAAATGAATACGGAGTTACGCTGCATTGTATAAATTTTTATTATCTACTGTAAACGTAGGTGCTTGCTGTTAACACTAACTAAGTATATATTATGCTAATGCATGGTGCCTTTATGGGACGGATGAATGTTGTGGGGGAAGTAATTAGAAGTTGTAATTACTTCATTAAAAAGATTTAATTCAGTGTTCATGTTGATAATGTTCATGATAACACTGCTTAGAGAATTTTTATTTATACTGAGATTCAATTATGTAAATGGGCTAAGCACTGATTGTTTAAATGAATAATACAAGTGAAGGTAAAAGAAAGCTTGTATAAAACATCTTCCCGGTAGTTACAATACTGTAAACGAAAACTCGAAAGTGAAACAAATCATAAATTCTCACTTGAATGGGTGAAGCTATATCCAATGTTCTTCAAAAAACATTTTACCTGTCGTAAAGTGGCGCATATTAGACCAATAAAGCATTTTAACGATAAAGAAAATTCAAGGCATTTTAGTGCATCGTCGTGGAGTTGTACAAGAAAGTTGTCGGCGCGGCGCGGGCGCGGGGCGCGCGGTGGTCGCGAACGTCCAAGTTTCCAAGTTCCGGCCACGCCTCGCACATACAACAGCTTGCAGCTTCTCTCGCCCAGATGTGGCATATATTTTTTTTATTACCTTCCGACAGCTCGGTAATATTTATACTGAAGTAGGTATACTAAATAAAAATGGAGCCATCGCATGTTGAAAGCTTATAGTTCAAATTTCGTATAATCATAAATATTTTTTCGCATTCATTGCAGTAATTACTGTTTCCCCCTTGAAAAATCCAGTACCTAAGTATTCAGGAAAATAGTATTTGTAACGGCAGTTGGGAGCAATTATGTTGTTGTACAGGTACACGTTAATGTTGCACTTAAAAACATTTTACCGTTTGTATCCATGTTAGTTGTAGTTTTAAAACTCTAAAACGTTTATAAAACTTTAATCCAACTATATTGGTTTAACAAAAATTAAATAGCTCTATAATTACAAAGAATTCAAATTGTTTGTCATAGAAATGTATCAGAAAAAGTTTGTAAACTTAACGAAACAAACTATTGAGTAGGTAGGTACCCGTCCAAAGTAAACTGATGGAAAAAGGTAGCGATCGTGATTTCTTTGACGAGATGTTAATAAATGGGGCGCTTACACCTTATAATTGGGAAAAAGTGTCGCGTCTCCCTCTCAGTTACAAATGCGAATAAATCTTTATGTAGACGGGGATGGCTGGGTTCCTTTTGCTCGGCGCCGGTAACTTATTCAGAGCACGCGCCCACTCTGTCCTCTGAATATAAGGAATATAAGGCGTTGCGGCCCATTTATTGCATGTCGGCTTCACTATCGCTAAAGATGGTGGAACTACGCTCATTATTAATGTCTTTAGTCATTTATAGCAAGCTTTAATTATCATACCCAACTAAACATGCAATATAGAAAAAGTCATCTAGTTCAATTCTGAACTAAACAGTATTTTGATTAAAAAAATCTACAAATTTTCTTTACTCAAAATAATGAATTGTTAATAGACATGAATATTGTATAAAATAATAAAGTTTGTGAAAAAAAGTTAAGGTCTGCATACATAGCTTGTTTTGATCTCAACGATTATGATTATATTTATTGAAATATTATTTTAGCAATGTTTTTAGTTCTTCAGTACGCTAAACTGGGCGTGAGGCGCCGAGCGAGCCATTTATTGCTTCCCGACAAGTTCCATCCGCAAATGTGGCAATTATGCCATTCGCAAACCAAACAAATCGCTCTAAATGCCCTACGATTGCTGCAATGCGCATGTTATTATAAATATATCTTTGTTAATTTACAAATATCTTATGTCAAATATAACTTATATTTGCAACTAAAATATCCATATTACCTATGACGCTAATTAAAATTTTCAGGTATAAATTATTTTTATAATCCATCAAAGTGGACATGAGATCTTTTATTTGATAAGTACATATAAATAAACTAAATTATTATGATTAAATAAAAACGTGTCTGAAAATTTTATCATAATATCGAAAACTTTCAAAAGTTTCTGAAAGTCACACGCAAGGCAAGAGCAATGTTACCGATATAACTCATAAAGTAAAGAGGAAGTACGAACACCAGTCCGTATTAAATAGGGTTGTCAACCGTCAGGATTTCTTGACCTTTGACCTCATTTTCATGGAGTGCAAAGAAAATTTTAAAAAATTCACCTCTCTTCTATCTATACAAGATATATAAATAGACTTGTCTTGACTGACTAGCACAGCCTAAATCTCTAGGGAGAAACTGAATTTTTACTTTTTGGTCAATATAATGAGATACAGGGTGAGATAACGAGAACGATATAAGACTTCATATACTTAGTTTGTGAAAAGCTTAAGTTACAAAAGCCTTGGTTGTCTATTTGCTTGAAACAAGTTGAAGTTACAACTTTCGATCTCTTCTTAACTTATCAAGTTATCAGTATTAAGTAAGTATATATTAGAAACTTCGAAGTGCTTTGTTAAATCTCAATCTGCTGCAAAATAAGTATGTAGTCTAAAGTAAGGTGCTTAAGGTATAAAACGCTACGGATTATACCTAATCAAATTGATCTTCTATTTTCATTTTCTATGTGGAATCTATGCCTATCATACTTCATACTAATATCACAGTCTATGTAACTCTCTAATATACTAATATTATAAAGAGGAAAGATTTGTATTTTTGTATGTTTGTATTTTTGTTGTTTTATTCTTTCACTATTAGAAAGCTACATTATCCCTGAGTAACATGGGCTATAATATGAATTGAATGTTTTATCCCTAAAAATGATGACCCCAACTTTGGTAGATGAAACCATGTGGAACTACGTTTAGTATACCTAATTGCAAACCTAATTATTTTTTTATTGAATATTTCTCATTTTAAATAATTATTATTTTTTCAGTCGTAATACAAACGCCTAATGGAACGTAATAAATCGTGCTATCCTTATCGCTTACATATACCAACATATCATAAGGAGGGGACATCTCATTGCGTATTCCATTCACATATGCACACTTCGTGAAAATGTGACGGTGTGAGTACAAAGGAGCTATAATGCGACTTAGGGAAAACAGGAAAATATTCCGGTTTTTACTTTTCATTAATACACCATACACGGCTGAAAAGTTAAAATATTTACGGAAGAAACATTGAATACGAATACAAAACCACGACAATTTCCTTGCGCTGTTGCTTCTTCTACATTTTCACCAACATTTTGGATTAAATAAAATGCGTTCTTAGAGCTCTCGAAAACACAACATAAGTAGTATCTAATAGTAAAGTGTACCTAACGGTGACTTATATCTTTATGGCAAAGAGGAAGTTTTCTTTTTGCTACTGCTTGTTTATGCATAGTTTCAGATAAGTTTGCATGAACATGTTGTATATTCCAGCGTGTGTTCGTCTTCACTAGTTCCATATTTATGGCACGCAAAATAAAATGTTGCTGCCTGTCGTCGATGGTTGATAAAAATGCAAACCGTAGCCGCGGGCTTGCCGGCTCTGACGCCCACTGAATATGGGTATCACGATGAAGGAGACAAGATTACATCCTAAGACCGTGTCCTTTGTGAACGATAAATATAATTCGCCTAACTTTTATAAAACTCAAGGAATTATCTTCCGCAAACAAGTTCTAAAATTGGGTGGTAATACGGAGAAGTCGAGGCGGTGTAAGTAATTGGATATAGCGTACAGGTAGTATCGGGGAGAGGAACGGAGGAGCGGTGGATCTCACCTGACCGTCAGACGGTCGCAGGTAAACATTGTAACGTGAACCGACCACGTGCGAAACATGTGATCTCTCCACGTCGTACAGGCCACGCCGAAGACTCTAGCAAAATAATATTAATAGATGTCTTAAACAAATCCACCGCGATAGGTTCTCCTAACACCGATACACAAATTTAATTATTTTTACCCAGTTTTATTTTATCGAATTTCCAGTGAGGAAGCGCAGTTACCGAGTTGAACCGGTGGGCGTGTTCCAGACAGTATTGATTTTCTTCTCTCTTTTCACTCTACCATACATTAGTTTTGCGTGTGTGAGTGGGAGGGCAATAGTGGTAGGAGACCGGTGCCTATGTATGGAGTTTTCGCGTAAAACCGTATTCAGAGCCGAAAGAGCCTAACGGGGGGATGAATGAAAGCGTGTTGCGATCCTGAAGCGATGGCCGCTGTCGACGCGTCCGCTTCCGGTAAATCCGCTCTACAACTTCGTGCACTTAGTTTTGTTTAAAACTGCTCCTATTGTTTTTAAAAAAAAAATTTTTGGATCATTATAACTTCTATTTAACAATAAAATAATATGTTTTATTTATTAACTAAGCTTCTACCTACACACAGTATATCGACAACAAAAATACAAACTATAATAATATAATATATAAAAAATCCTCCAAGCTGCCGCCGTATATTTTGAGTTTTTATTTTTGAGTAACATTATTTAAAAGCGTTGATAAACTTTTAGATAAGTAATAAACATTTTTCTTCATGTTAACAAATGGTAATAAAATTTCAATAATATTATGGGGTGGTTATGAGCTTGAGCTGTCGCTAATGGAAAACATCGTAAATAAATCACAGCAAGGTGGTAGGGTACTTTGTAGGTAACATTATACATATTTGTTAAGAACATCTACCTTACTGTGTGTTTCGGCAATGAGATTTGAAAGTCCGTTGCCTTCTATGTTTTATCGGTTAGCAATACATTAGCAATGCCCTTGGTGTCTTTAGGCGATTGTGACTACTTATTATCAGGGGGACCGTCTACATGCTTCAGTCTTCTGACATAAAAAAAATATGATAAAAGAAAATAAAGCTTTCTTTCTAATTTATTTATGGATAAACATGAGACACTATGATATCGGAACGATTTAGGTAGGTACATGTTTAAATGGATTTGCGAAAAGGAAATTTCGAGGAGACACGATCCTCTTTTAAAAGTTTTGGAGGTATTTTCGCAAATATTGGTGCGAAGTGAGCGCGACTCGCCCGAGGGAGGCTGCAAACTTCACATCCAATACCCTTGTGTTTCCAGCCTTGTAAAAATATTCATTTTGTCGTTTTTCCTCCCCGCGAAGTGGATGCGATGACGATTCTTTTATGAATTGATGTTCGAAATTGGAAGTATTACAGAGCTATGAATATGATGTCGAGATGATATATTTCGTACTAGCTTCCGTCCCGCGGTTTCACCCGCAGTCCCAAGGGTCCAAAGACAAGGTCCCAATAACAAATTCCACTTAGGCACGTAAATTAAACTAATTAATTGATTTATATGGCAGTATTACATACTATTCGTACCATTTTCTTTAATAAGTACAAATTTATTGTTATTAAATATCTTGAGTCTACACAAGCACTTAACTTGTTCGCTGAACCTACTTTATGACTGAAATAAAAGACATTAAAAGTTCAATTAACAGTATTGTAAAACTTGTCAGAGATATTGTTATAGCTCTAAAACGTCTAAGAATAGCCGGCGGCAAGTGAGGTAGGCACTAAGAATAATCGAATAGACGGTAATAGCTCATTTCCAGCTAACAAAGGGTTCATTCACGTGAACTCTAATCGGTAAATTGCTCTTGCCTACTTGGAGAGAGAAATTAACGATAATTAATAAAGTGAACAAAAATTGCGAGAAAACACACAACTGCTTTCTTGATTCAATTCCACGTAATAAATCCTATCATATACTATCCCACTGTACGACTTGCCTCGATGAATTTTTGGATATATATCATAGATTGTATCTTGTATTTTTATTGTAAATATTCGTATAAAATATCATTGCCAAAATCTACTGTAATATTATAGACGTGAAAGTGTCTGTGTATGTTTTATACCACTCAACTCTATAACGGTACCTATATATTTTTAGGGTGTAGAAATCAAACAAGGTATCCTTGTTTCGTCATATCCGTCGGTTCGTTTGTTACAGCTATTTTACTCGTAAAACACTATGTCAATGTCGTAATTTAACAAAAATGTTGCGAAAAATATTATTAAAGCCTTTGAAAAATATTGGTCAAATATTGTTCGATATCATTTCCCATTTACGAACTATAAAGGACTAATATTATGAAAAGGTAACTTTGAAAGATATCTACAGTGATAAATAGATATACGTACTTAGTCGGTTCGAAAATCCACAAAATGGTTTTAGAAGACAGAAGATTGAAAGTGCGTGAAATAAGTGACACTATAGGGATCTCAACTGAGCGGGTGTTTCATATTTTAACCGATGAACTAGGTATGAAAAAGGTGTCGGCAAGATGGGTGCCGCGTTTGTTGACCGCCGAACAAAAGCTCATATCGGGTTGAAATCTCGAGAGAGAATCTGTCATTGTTTCAATCAAATACTAGCGATTTTTTAAGACGATTTATAACCACTGATGAAACTTGGATTCACCACTATATTCCTGAGACAAAACACCTTCCCAAATGACAGACTATAACAGGCCCATACTACGCTAACCTGTTGGATAAATTGACTGAAAAAAATCGCGAAAAACGGCTGGCATTGGCCAAAAAAAAATCCCTTTTCATCAGGATAATGCACCGGCGCACAAGTCAGTTGTTGCAATGGCTAAGCTCAATGAACTCCATGTTTCGAAGTATTGAACCATCCTCCATATTCGCCTGATTTAGCACCATCGGACTATTTTCTGTTCCCTAAATTGAAGAAACACCTGGTAGGAAGAAAGTTTTCCACAAACGACGAGGTGATAGCTGAGGTGAAGAGGTTTTTTGAAGAGTTGGAGGAATCGGTCTATAAGAGCGGCATAGAAGTGCTGGAGCATCGATTGAATAAGTTTATTGTGATAAAGGGAGAATATGTAGAAAAATAAAAAAAATAAAAAATTCTTCGCTTTCATGGTCGGGCCGAGAACTTTTCAAACGGTACCTACCTAAGTATGTCATACATACCTACTATCATTCTATATAATGCCAAGGACTTGACTGCCATATTTTATTGAATAATTTACTTAAATTAAATATCTTAATAAGCGATTACACGTACTGGGTACAATGTGGCATCGCTATTATATGTGTCTGTATACGAAAAATATAAATATATTATTGTGTGTTGTCTATGTTGTTTATTAATCCCCAGAGCAAACTATCAAGTTTAAGGGCCAGTCTCATAGGTTACCAATAAATAAAAACATACAAACATTGATTTTTATACATATAGACTATAGTCGAGCCAAAATACAAATATATATTATTATGAAAACATTATTAAATATTACAACGATTTGTAATAAAATATTTTGTTATTTTATTAGAACACAAACCAATCAACATTGGCTACATAATTCTTATTTTGTAGCTTATGTACAAGTGCATGTCAGGCTCGCGCACCGAGGGTTTCGTACCTTCTTCTGGACCATAACTGTGGTTGAAATAAAATAAAGTTAAGGATTTTTGATGATCTCTAAAAACTGAGTTTGTTAGAAACATCGTTCTATTTTTAACAGACTTCAAAAAAAGGAGGAGGTTCTCAATTCGATTGTATGTTTTTTTTTTGTATGTTTGTTACGCGATTACTCCGCCAATTATGAATCGATTTTGATGATTCTTTTTTCGTTTGGTAGGCCATACTTGAGAGGTGGTTCAATATACATTTTATCATGATTTGATCATGGACTTTGAAGATATGACGGAATTCCTCAACGAAAAGGAGTAGGAATATCTAGGAACTTTTATATTATGTTACTTGCTGCTACGGAACCCTTCATGGGCGAGTCCGACTCGCACTTGGCCGCTTTTTTACCTTTGTGATACGAAACCCTTAAAACTATAAATGTAATGTAGGTAGACTACAAAAATAGCAACATGCATGTCAATATCCGCATAAACATTTTTCAGTTCGCCGAGGTTTATAGTGAACGCACCACTGCCTTCAGGTGTAGGTACAATTTATTTTTATTTTATACCATTTTTTTCAATAGAATAATGAGTATCTAGCTACCTAACTTATCTACTCAATTATAATTATGATCCTACTTATAAACATTATAATATAACGTAAAAAAATTATGACGTACTTACAATAATTGTGTTAATAATAAAACTATACGTCCACTTATAGGATTCCGTAGTCAAACAATTTACCACTCAATTGTCGGTCTGTCTGAATGTCATAGCCATTTTACTTGTAAACTAATGTCGCTTAAATTTGGCACGTATTTCTTGAAATTTTTTTCAATTTATTGACTGTTTACGAAACATAAAGGGCTAAAGTGGCCGTTTTAGTAAAGTGAACTCTACAATAAAACTGTAGTTCTGAAAAATCTACAGCATAAAACTAGGACTGAAGTTACAAAAAAATCTATCACTTATTGAGAATTAAGAGTATATCGGAATGGTCCTACATGCACTTGGCTGGTTTTCTTTTACTGAACTTAAATTGTCTGTAATTAATTTGCAGCAACTTCTAGGTAAAAAGGTTTCCTTATTCTAAGAACTTCACTTTACTTAATTAATTACTTAGAAACCTTGCATGAAAAAGACATCTGTTATTTTACTTTACAAACTAATAATAGAGAAGAGAAAATTTAATATGTTTGACAAGAAAATTTAAGAAAGTTATGTTTAAGAATAAAAAGAAGTTAAATAGAGATATCTACTATAGTACGTATTACTATTATTACAGGAGTCTATTAATTACTACCAATCAAAATATTGCATTCCTAAATAGATATCAAATGTCAAATACTGGTTACCATCTTATTAATTTCCATGAATATGAATTGAAATATAAAATCTTATAGGTAACGAGATCAAGAGGAATATTTACCTCTAAATTATACAGAGACAATGGAAGGTGGTCGCAATTAGTGGAATGGCCACTGAGAACAAACGCGCTCCCAACAAAAGAGTGGAGGCTTCTACTCAGACAAGGGCGGTCTTTCATTTCTTCCAAATGAGCAAACTACAGTCACTAGTGGGGAAGATTTGTTGTTGAAGAATGAAGGGCTGACGAGTGTGCGCATTGTTCTTTCCTCAGCCCGTTTGGTAAGCACTTGTGTGCCGTTGTTCTAATCAAGATTACGCGAGGGTGAATTATTTAGTTTTTATTGTTATATTTCCCTACAATTTTGTTTCTTATCAGATACAAGTGGTATTTATTGTTTTCCGACTAAACATTGTTTCTTTTGTCTCATAAGATACTCGTTATCAAGGAACAAACAAAGTTTACGAATATTTTTATATTTTCATAACTTTCACGAGAATAGTTTAGTTTATTATAGGCTGCAGGTCATGGCAGTGAAATCTAATGTGGCGATCTTAATAGACCTAGTCTAGTCACAGTGATACAAGCTCTGGAAAGACTTGAATCAGCCACTTAACCCAAATAAATAAATAAATAAAATCGGTGCGTGTCCGGAATACTGTATAAGTATACCGTTCCGTAGTATGATGTGGTACAGTCTAAAACCTAAGACTAACATAAACTAAAGGAAAGTTGAATAAAAAACGATTACCTACCGCAATATCTCTGTTACTTATACTGTGATTGTATATTATTATACTGAAGTCTTCTATAGGCTATTAAATTGATTTAAGCTTGATATTTCGTAAACGAATCTTTATATCAAAGATGTGTTTGAGAGAACCCTCTATATTTTCCATTCAAATACATAAACATACGTGAACAAAAATCTAAATTCTAAATGTAAGCGAGGTACACAAAAAAATATTTCTACTATTTTATTTAATATCTTTGTTTGCGTCATAGATATGTATAACCGTGCAATTTTTTCTTGTTATCAATGGTATAGTAGGTACCTATGCAAGTAAATTAACAATGACAGACAGACTGATGTGATGAAACTATAAGGGTTCCTTGTTTGATCTCTAAAAACTGACAGGTTCTAAGTTTTAAAATTAAAACAATGATAGGTATTTATGATGTTAGCAAAACAATTTTATTGGTCGTTAAAAATGTAAAACGACCAGCCCAGTCAATTTAAATGCATAAGATAAAAAAAGCAATAAGTAAAAGCAATTCGAAGGAATATAAATCTCATAAGTTAGACGTGCATACAATTTAACAAGTCTGTAAGTTAACAACACATTATTATTCCCCCTGGCATGGCAGCCGACTGAGTCCTATAACTGGTACTAGTCTACAACTAGCATCGTCGGTATTGCATGGTGTTACTTAGCGCAGGTTGGATACAGGTAGGCTCAGACTATGTTTAATTGATGTTATACCACATTTACTATACAGGTTGGTAGTGCTGGTATGTTCCAAATTATAGGCATTTCTACTGGTAGGTATATTGACATGGAAAATTTAAACGACACTGCTGACTGATGAGTTACTTGATGTGTCTATATACATATATAAAAAAATAATTTAAAAGAAAATGGAATCTGTTTGTTTGTACAATAATCACGTAAAAACTACATGCCGAAAGTACTAGATTTTGTGGCAAAAAAGAGAACCTCATCGCAATCGGATAATGGTATCAAAACTTATGCTAATTTTAAAACAAGAAGGACATTATTATTGTTAGTACATTATTGAATACATGGCGATACGTGTATTTTCTTCTTTAACGTCTCTATCTCATAGCATCATAACACAATAGTTTTTACCTATTCTATTGGTACCTACTCAGTTAGTCAAAGTCAAAGCCATTTATTCAGTTTAAGTTAAATGGAAAGATTTGCAGCAGGACTTTGAATTTAAAGTTTTGATTTTAACATAGCATATAGATAGGTAGTTCTCAAAGATAGCGCATCATATATTCTAAATTGTGCAAGGTAATACGATAGATTGATTTGAAATGCTCATATAATGCACAGATATATTTTTTTGTCTGTCTGACTCTATGATTGTTTATCTGTTTGAACACGTTAAGTTAAGCTTAGGGCAAAGTATTGCTTTATTTTATCGAAATCGACTGAAGGAAAAAAATATATATATGAAGTCAACGCGAGTGAATAGCTAGTACAAAAATAAATAAGTACAACATTTTCCTTTCACCCCTCGCAATGTTTCAGCACTGCTAATGTTCACATCTTACCAGTTTTTCTCCTCAAATGTAACTAATATAAATGATCACAAGGATAAAGCATCATAACACGTTTCAACCTATTCCTCGCTTCGCTATTTTCCCTGAAAAGTTGAGAAGAGGGGAAATAGCAGTACAAATAGTGTACTAAAGTTTCTAAATTAATTTATATCGACCGTAGCTTGGTTATTGAACGGCCATCTTTTTTCCTTCAGGTAGACATTTCAACACGTGTAGGTAGTGTAGAGATTCCTAGACCGTTAATCGAGTTTCCTTGTTGTCGGTACCTATCATTTCCTCAAGTCAGCACATTGAAGCGCAGTGCCACTGAAGAGTTAAGTTTCCGTTTGCATTCATGTACCTACATCATAGACATACGCACATGTAGTATGTTTGGTATAAGCTGGTGTGTGTGTGTGTGTGTATTGTATCGTGAAACGAGTACCTACTGTCATGTGCTACCCGTCACACGACGAATGCCGCGGTCCGTATGTGAGTGAGTGCTTTTGAATAAAATTTTAGAATGTTATAAGTAAATTGTTATAATTTATTTTCTTGTGCCTATTGTGTCTTTCAAGGGAATAATTTTATTTTGAAAAACTTCTACACGAAATATATATGTAGGTATATTAAGTAGTGTGCCTAACGTAGCTGCCTATGTAGTTAATAATAAAACACATTTATACTTTTATTACTTTTATTTCACTCCTTTAGCTAACCGGGTAATATATTTTTAAAATTAAATTAGCTTAATTTAAACACATTTTTCAACGACACGAATCTAGGAGCTTTAAAATTTCCAACAAAGTGAGCTGAAATTGAACAACTTTTTCTCAAACAACTAGTCAAAATCGAAATAAATAGTAAGTACATGATTATTTCAGATTTCAGACCATAATCCGCTATAAATCAGACCGCAACTGAACTCGCAGTAAATGACACACTCGATGTTCTGATTGAATTGTTTACCTACACACGAGGTTTGTATAACTAACGTGATTCGCGTTCATTAATGCTTCACGTCTGGATTTAAAGTTTGCCTATTGATAGTGCCATTTATTCAGTCAGACATGCAGACTACGTGTCTGCAACTATACCTACTAACAATTTATGGACATTTTGATATTCAATATTGAGACACTTATGAAATTACTAACTAGCGAACCTACCTATACCATTAATAATTTAATTATTCCTACTAGTATTCATCCCGTGGCCTTGCCCTGTACGAAAAGGATCCTTTGTGGATTACAAGGGTATACTCCTTCATTACGGTCTTGATTGAATAACAGTCATTCATACAATCATAATACATGTACCTTTTAGAAATACAAATGTACAGACACGAGCAAAATTCAAAAGAGATTTTCTCTTAAAGTACCTATTTATTGAAATTATATGTTGTTCCGAATATAGTATCATCGAAACAATTATATTATGGTGTTATCTCAAAGTAGCAATCGTTATTTCACAAGAAAATCGCATTCCGATTTCACTTAGTGTATAGGTAGGTATAACTATTTATGCTCGTGACTGTATAGTATGAAAATATGTGAGTAAAGTTCACTGTTGTCTACAAGACCCTTTATGTTACTTGAATCATCTCGCATACTTATATGTACGAACAAAGCTTAGTTTAACTTTAAGTTTAATTAGAATTTAAAAACAACGACTGCGACTGAAGCGCAGAATAATAAATAAAACAGTTCCTCTAAAGCCCTTTATTTTGAAGAGTAAACTCAACTCGTACAAGAATAACGGTTGCAGTAATTCGTTTAATTCGTTTTTGATGTCTGTTGCGTAATATATGGGGCGCTAATCAAAATATATTGTCGACTCCTTTATACAATGCCAGAGCTCCTATTGTAACACTTGGCACTTCCACTTGCCTCTTCATGACGCTCAGTGATGCGACGCCTCTGCATCTGACAACTTTTATAGCTCGACGCTTTTCGTATATTTGACTTCATAAAATCCTCGAACGAGAAATTCGACTTTTGCCGTTGGTATTTGAATAAAACTTGATTAACTAAATTAAATATAAATGTTAAGAAAACATTATCAAAATACTTTGACTTCAGGTTAAATAGGTAGGTATCTAATGTAAGTATGAGTCAATACTAAAAACTGTTCGTATATTTCGAAATAAAAAGCCAATATGTTCCGAAATTGTAACTTTTAACTCAATTACAAGTTTTACTATAAATCAATTGGTGGCGGAAAATCTCGTGGAACCTGTAGCGATATACGCGCCGGAGGCCGCCCGCCCCTTCGTCGCTACCGCCACGCTCGGCTCGCGCCTGCCGGCCGGCTATCTTTGCGCAGACGTAACGATTGGCGACGGTGGCGCCGCACGGTGGAAAACCAAAGTTTTTGACAGGCGGCTAAAATGGCCGCGTGAACACGCGATCTACCTCACTGAAGTCACTACGTACGTCATACGCGAAGTTATTACTTAACGTTGGCTTATCGAATTATGCTTTAGTGCTTCTTTGGACTATAGTTCGTGGGTTGTTCATACAAGACATTTAAATGGCTCTCCACCTCGAGACTGCGTTGCAGCGGAAGTTAAACTTCAAGATGACCACGGTAAGTGCATGCCGCCCGCCTAACCGCGTATCGATCGTCGCCCTCGTGGTCGCAACTCGGAACATATGTTGGCTGGTACGAGAGCATAGCACCTAACCTACGAACTACGTTTTACGAAGCCTGACAATATTATTACATTGATTTCATGGATAAATATTAATAATATTATGAACTTAAGTCGAGTTATGCGCGTGTTGTTTCCATTAAAAGTTTTGTATATGATGTAAACAGGTAAATAAACACTTGTAGAGATACACACATGCTCGCTGAAATTTTGCTAGATTGTCGAGGAAAAAAGATCGTTCTTAAAGTATCAGTTTCTGTTCTAAGAATTCAACATGTTAGCTTTTTAAATAATAAATACTTAATATTACCCGAGATGCTTGACACTCGATCCGAGAAAATAATATAAAGTTTGTTAAAAGCTACATTAACTAAGATAATTTGTATTAGAGTAATTTACTATTTGATGTCTTTATTAAATAGTATAAAAGAAAGTTTACACTACCGCTACCCACTTTATCCGTTTAAACGCTTAGTGCTTGTAAACTACGCAACAGACTTTGATAGGGTTTTCACTATGATTTAGAGAATTTCTTCCAAAAGTTTTATGTATATTACATACATATATACACTTTCTTGTATTAGATGCATATGTAGAGATAAATTTATATTTTGTAATCAAGTAAAAAATATTTTCTGGCGCTTACATTGCTAACGCTAGCAGAAACTTATAAGATAAGTACATCAATAATATTTACTACGAAATTGTAAATTTTAAAAAAAATTACAGAAAAGTCAGCGATGGTCAGCTGATGTCTATCTCCTAAGAATGTGCGTCCTGTGTCCACAGTCATCATTTTTATTTAGGCCTATGTTCAGCAGTGGACGTCTTGCGGCTGAGATGATGATGATGTACTTTGAACAAAATATAATATAAATCCTTATCGAATTTAATATGTTCTTTATGTTGGGCATTTAATATAGATCAAAATTGCTCTTTACATCAAATAACCTAATAAAGTCGCCAAATCCGTAAACTGTGCAAAAAAATAGGTTTATAATAACATAATTACATAGTATATAAAAATATAGCACATTTAAAGCTTGTCATTGTTGTCAAAAAAAAATTATGGTTAATCATTTACATTGCAAATTGGGCTTTTATGCTTAGTGCATTGACCACACCGTCACTTACTAAGTGACATTATGTTAGAACGACGTATATGCTTAATAAAAAAAAATGGTGAGATTATCTTATCTTAGTTTCAGCAAATAAAAGTACCTATTGACAATTTATTTTAACATAATCCATATTTGCCTAACAAGGCAATATTACATGTAACAAGTTAGGAACATTATCTTTTTTTTATAAAGAACCTCAATATACAAATACAGATGTTTTAAAGCAAGAACATTGTAACTAATTTTCCCTCGGGCACGTTCAGAATATCTGAGAAATTCATCAAAATGTTTCTCCCTCTCTTTGTGATACTTTCTTTGCTTTCTCGAGGTTATTTTTTATTTGTCGAGAACCTAAGCAAAGTGAAACAGTTTTAAATTAAGCCACAGAAACCGCGCAGGCTTATCTGTGACCGTAAAGTTAGACGAACAGCATAATTAAAAAGAACCAACAGGTACCTAAATGTAAAATGTACAAACATTTTTTTAAATGTTTATTGTTAGAAACAGATATAGTGATATATAAAATTAGTTTGTAAACAACAGAATTAGCTTAGCACCAATATAGAACCGTTAAATATATAGAAACCTGGAATAAAAATAAATTGTATCTAATAAATATTTCTATTGCGACGGTCAAATTGAGACCAAAAACTACAAGCGGGGATTATAAAATATTTCATGTATGTGTTGTTAAATAAAATTAACTTAGTAAAATATAACTTGCTGCTTTGTACCTACATGCTATGGAAACTCACTTAAATTAATTAATTTAGTAATTGGTTTTAATTAGTAATTTATTTAGAAGTAGTGCTTTAATTATTTTAGTAGTTATGATGAATTTAGTTATGAATAGTAAACTGAACTATTCTCGTTGAAAATTTTCTGTGTAGATCAATTAGATTCAATTCGATCAATAATAAGGTACCTATTTATAGACAGGAGCTCTATTTAATACCGAATGAGAGTGCATTTCTTCCTATTATTAATGAATACTTAAGAGAATATAATACTAAACTCATTATTAAACATTTGTTTAATAATGTTTGTAGTAATTTTTAACAAAACACTTCATATTTATATTTTTATAGTATTTAAAACTAAAAACAACAATAAAGACTTTTTATCTTAATTTTATTTATAAGTAGGTATTTTGCAGGATTAGGTATAAAACAATAATTTGTATTCAATAATTTTATTTATTATTGTTTGTTTTTTACAACATACCTACAATAGATTTCTTATCGCATGTGTTTTGGAATTTTCCTTTTCCACGTTAATACATGATCTATTCACCATAAATGGAGAAATAAACAAGAATCGTTTCATAGGATCTGACGCTGATGGTCTTTAGAAATAGCACATACAATGCCTTGTTACACCCACACCCACTCGCCCTCTCTCTCACACAGTATAGATATTTACATATACATAGAATACATACAAATACATCTACATTATACTACATATTATGTATTTGAAATAATTATTCACTTATGTCGAGGGTGGGGTACTAGCAGACATAACACAGGTCTATGCCTAGCTTAGCTACATAAATATTATATTAATTTCTAATTTAATGGAAAAAACGCCAACATTGTCAGATTGTCAAAATTATATAAAACATGTAACTTTGCGGAGTTTCTAGCCGGTTCATCTCAGTTTAAGGCGACTTCCGTATCGGTGGTTACTTCAGTAGTTTCGACTTTCATAAGTGCCCTCCTAGCCTAGGGCCTAAACTGAATATAAATGGCTTTGACTTTGAGTATATCGCTAGAGAGTAAAGCAATAATCTCATTTACAGGATGGAGGATGTTACCGTTCAGATTTAAGCTTTGCATTTTGAGTTTAAACGCATTATGTTTTATTGTTTATATGTAAATCCAGATGTAGGCTCGCATACGTAAAGGTGATCATCCATGTGGATCCAAACGGAAGGGTCGCTACAGTTCTACATAAAATTATGTCTACTCTTTGCTTGTTTTCCTTAGTGCCAGAACAAATATTTTAGAATTAATCGAGATTAAAATTCCGAGAAATTGAATTTAGGGGTAGACTCGTTATAAATAGCAGTAGATATTTTGAAACTTAGAAATCAGGTAATTGATCCATTTAGTTTTAGGATTGGATCAGACAAGATTATTTATACCCTTTGCATTGGTAATTAATAGTCTCAGAAATCTTTAGAAATATTTCGTGTTTGATTTCTATCCAAATTAATTTATGATTAATGAATAACAAAATCAACACGTTTACAAATATTATAATACATTTAATGGAAGTGTTGTTGAAATGTAAGTATAGATTGTAAGGAATTTTTCAATCGTAATGCTTTAACAAAAGAAAGCTACACACATAAATCATACCTTTTCCCTAAAAAATGTTACTTGGGGATTGAAAAGATTTTCTTTCATAACAGTTGTTCCTTACTTCAACCACACAGCTTTCATAACTTTTGAATGGCATCGACAGGAAGATTATTTTGTTTTTGGATTAGAATTATTTTTTATATTCGTGAATGTTTCTTTGTAGCTTTGCCTTTAACTTTGCGTGCTTAAAATTTGACCGTGCGACCCGCCACGCCTTCGCACAGGTAGCAGAGCATATAGGTACGCCATTTTTTTATAAGCATATACATTATTATAACTCTATTGTTTACGCGGCGCACGCCTGTAAAGCTCCCAGTGTGTATGATTTTTTCCGAAATTTCAACAATCATCATCATATTTCAGCCAAATTACACAAAACCTTAATAAATTAATACCTAAACCTTCCCCATAAATCACTTCTTCCATTGGTGAAAACCGTATTAAAATCTGTTTAGTAGTTTTTGAGTTTCTCGCGTAGATAGACGCGGTGGGGGGGACTATGTTTTATGATATGTAGTGATACGAGCATGCCTTTTAAGTTTTGTCGTTTGAAGAAAAAAACACAACACAATATAGTACTTTTTATTGTTTTTCAAAGTATTCACCACGTAGCTTAATACACTTTTCCATTCGCTCAAACCAGTTATTATAACATTTATTCCACTCTAAAGTGGGGGTGTTCAAAATGGCTGACTTGAAAGCGTCGACTGCTTCTTCACCGGACTGGAACCTTTGACCACGAAGACGTTTCTTAATTTTAGGAAATGTAAAGAAATCGTTAGGGCTTAGGTCAGGACTGTATGGAGGATGGTCAAGAATTTCTACTTTTCCTGCTTCAAATACTCAATCGTTTGACGAGCGCTGTGTGAGCTTGCGTTGTCGTGATGCAGGATGATGCGTCGCTTTGAGTTAGATTTTCGAAGTTCGGCGATTACTTGTGGTAAGCAAACTGTGGTATACCACTCTGCGTTAACCGTTCTACGATCTTCAAGTGCAATAGTCGCAACATGGCCGGTTTTTCCAACGAACGTGGCCACCATCTTCTTTGAAGTGATTCGAGAACGAACAACTTTAGTCGGCTTTGACTCGTCTTGAAAGACCCAGATTGTAGATTGTTGTTTGGGATCAGGATCGTAGGCATAGATCCAAGATTAGTCACCACTGATAATGTCGTAGACGTGATTTAACTCTCCTCGGTTGAACCTTTGCAGAGTTTTCTTACACCATCTGACGCGGGCCGCCTTGTGATCGTCGGAAAGCAGATGCGGTATCCAACGGCAAACTAGCTTTCTCACACCAAGCGCTTCATGCAAGATCTTCTGAATGGTTGTCCTTGAAATGCCGAATAGAGCCTCTATCTCTCGATACGTCACATGACGATCTTCGAGAATTAGTTGTCTCACAGCAATGATGTTATCTTCAGTGAAGGCGGATTTTTGGCGTCCTTCGCAAGATTTGTCACTAACACTAGTATGTCCACGCTGGAATTCTAAATACCAGCGTTCGACAGTCCGCAGACATGGGGTTTCATCAATAAACACAGATGTTAGCTCTTCAAAACACTGAAGCCGTGTCCGGCCTTTTCTAAAGTTGTAGAAAATTATTGCACGAACATTTTCCTTAGAAAGATTATTTTTCGTACGTAACCTGGCAGATTCCAATCGACGCTGTGACTAAAAAATAGCATAAATCCTAATACTTTCAACTGTTTTGAGATTCAAAATTTAAACACATTTGAATAAAGAACTGTTCCAAATTCAAAATTGCCGGGAAATATGGAAACGACAGAACTTAAAAGGCATGCCTAGTAGTGATAGTGAGACATTAAAAAATTAACAAACGCAAGAAACACGATAACTAATTGATTAAATTAAGCTTTTTTTAAAGACTAACCGTAAAATAGACGAAAGTTCTCATATAGTGTTTATAGTGAAATAAAACATAAGCCTATTGTACCAATGAAAATCAATGGAATATTTCCGTAGAGTGCTGTGTTCACAGTGTTTCGGCAGTGTTCTGTGGAAGCCGATTATTTCCTTCGCCGAGTGCCACTCGGCGCAGTACTTAGCCACTTGTTTGTTGTTCTTAATGAGCACTGCCAGCCAACTTGGGCTTGTTCTCGCCTCAATTAAGACTAAAAACATGACCGAATATTGTCGCAATGGTTTGCTACACTTGACGTTTGCTGTGACACGTTGTTTCGCCGCTTATGTTTCCTATCTTATACGCAAATGTCAATCATTTTGGGATCATTGTATTATCAAGGAACTGTATAAAAACTACACGTGTAGCTACATTGTGTTATTGACACTGATACCTACGTACATACTTATATGGAGAGGATATCCAGTTATGATTTGTTGTGTTATTGCCATTTGGTTCTATTTTTTTTTATATCTGGGTCATAGATTCTTGGCGCATACTATCTTAGGTAAAAATTTTAAGTTAAGCTGCATGATAAGTGCCGCCAATTTAGAAGCTATCCAATGATATTCCTCTATTTATTTATAATATCATTGAAGCTATCCACACCATTTAACTCTTTCAGCATAACTTACTCGTAATATATTTTTACATTACATAAAAATTCATATCAACAATCACTTTCCCAGTCTAAATATAATCGATTCAATCGATTTCATCGATTTTAATGAGAACCGATTAGAAATCTGTCTGCCGTTGTATTGTACATTAAGAGAAACCGTTAATTTTGATTTCAAATTCAATCAGAAGATTCATTTGTTTTAAGACTTTTTGTTGCTTTTAAGTTGAAACTCAAAGTGCACTCGTGGATTGTGTGGTCCATTCTATAACGGGGTCGTTGAACCCGGTACACGTGCGAATAGCCGCCACACCCGTTAACGGTAGTTACCGTTCATAACTCCACATCTTATGGGTGCCTCGGTAAAAACACGAAAATTTATAGAATTGAGAGATTCCTCAAGTAGCAGCTGTTGTACGGTATAGTAGTAGACCAATCATGCTTCGATAAATAAATTCCCAACATCGTTTACAACCCTAAAATTGTAAGTAAGTACCTACTGTTTACATCGCATGTCTTGTTCGACAATACTCGACGACTCCCGGTAATCGAGGAGCAAATTATAATAAATTCTGTTACGAACGAGTGGAGAGACGACGCGACGACGGTGGAATGTTATTGTAGGCACATATATTGAAGTGACTTTATGATTGTAAAGCTACAAAGTAAACATGATTTTCGTTTCCCATTTTAACACGGAAAAATGTAAACACATTTGTTTGCCAATGAGCACCCCTATGATGTATTTACTCACACTTAAAACGGCACTACATTGAACAGAGTAAATATCTGGAACAGTGTTCATAAAAAAGTACCTACACTATTGTGCCGCCTATTTTCCACTTTAGAGATAAATAATAAATTATACTTAGGTAGTTGCTGCGCGCTAGGAAATGAGAAATCCTTTAATTTTCATGAAGTTGAAGTAATGAAAAAGAAACATCGTTAACTAAGCGGGGAGTCACTAAAGGGGTACTAATTGTGCATTGTCAGTTTCAATTAGATTTTTCTTCGAAATGTGATCAGGTTTTGCATTATAACAAAATTAAGTTATACAACTCTCAGAAAATTATTATGGCTAAAATTAATTAAAAGGCCATTGGTATGATTGCAAAGATGTCATGATTATATCTGAGGATTTCTTTACAACTCCAAAGTCACTTTGACTTTACCTAAAATTTTTAACTAGCATTATCAGAATAAAATAAAAAAAAGTTATCTATACTTAGATGTGTAGGTTCCATTCCAAAAGTTCTACATTTTCTGTCCAGTCGATGAAAATCTTCTACAAAATGTGCACAGTAGTGCATATAAATGATCAGTTAACCATACTTCAGTATTGTTATAAGCTGATAAATAAATTAAATCACAATGACATTTCAATGAAATCCATGTTTGATATCAGTAAATGTATGCAGAACATAAAAAGAATATGAAAAATTCATTATCTAAGTTATTTTCTTTCCTTTCGTCGTATTCAATTTATATTAGTGACAAATTTTATTGTGTTTATTTATATAGAAAATTTCCTCGAAGCTACCACCGCTCGCTACCGATGGGCAAGGTTCCCAACAGGCTGACAAATTTCTGAAAAAAAAAATATTTAAACTAATAAAGATCGAAATTATTTTCTCACTTGGTATGGATCATGATTTAAACAGTAACAGGACTAGAATTTCTCGTAGATAAAAACTTAGTTTCTCTCGAGATTCATGATAAGTAATGAATATGAAGTCATCCTTAACTACATGTTTCACAAATGAGTCATTATTTTTATCATCAGCTTATAGACGTCCCCCCCTGCTAGATATTGGGCTTCCTCAAAATATGCCATAA
The DNA here is from genome assembly GCA_951216915.1 of Tetheella fluctuosa. NCBI lineage: Eukaryota > Metazoa > Arthropoda > Insecta > Lepidoptera > Drepanidae > Tetheella > Tetheella fluctuosa. The sequence goes on along the minus strand of OX578227.1, from coordinate 6,389,880 downwards.
TAAACCGGTTCTCCGCTCTTAGCATCCAAGATAATGCACAGGTATTTAACATAATAATCATTATAATTATTAAATCGAAGTGTGAATAACAAATTCATTTTTGAAAATTTCGCCTAAAATTTGCATTATTATACGTACGTGGCCGGCAACCGGCTGTTGAACTGCGGGGCGCCACGGGGAGCACCCAACGCGATAATTGACTCTTGTAATGTTGCTGACAACCATATAACCGGTGTTTGAGTTGATAGTAATCTACTTGTACACTGGGCCTTCAAACCTGCAAACTGAATCATATAAGCCTTTCAAGATTAAATCCACAGTTCTTCAAAATATCCTTCTAGTGGTTTCTATCCGAGTAACTCAATTAAGTATTCATTGGTCGTTGTAGTAGATTTTTTAGGGCGCACTACACGTGCGAGTAACCTGGAGAAATAATAAGTTTCTAGCATAATAGAAACGATATAGTCAGTAACCTCTCTCAGTCTACCGCCTACCCAAGAGTAAGCTTATTTGTATCATATCTGTTTCTATTAAACTCAACGTAAATAACGTAAGTAGTGTACTATTAATAAAACAATCATAATAATATATCAACACTATCAGTGAAAGCTACTTTTGTGATATCGAAAGTAGCAACCCTAGCAATACTCCCTCGGGCGTCATCGATTAGGTTACAAATCTTACACCCAACTATTTTCGGAGAAATATTTAAGTTCGCAAGGACTTATTTGTGGGAATATACGTTAAGTAGAAGTCAGTATCTTAACTAACTTACTGGCACGTGTAAATATTACACTTTGCGGACGTGACTTTTGTTACAACCATGGCTTAAACATTCATTAATAATATGTAAAAATACTTGGGATGACATGAAAAGGACTTATCTTACTAACGCCAAATGCATGTAAATATTTTGCAAGTAAGCGTGTTAGTTCCTCCATTTAACTACAACCTAGTGAAGTACACAATGTTCCACATTATGTCTACAAACAACAAAGATGTAACATTAGACAATGGAAACAAACAAGCTTGATTACAGGTAGGTACCTACGATACGACGTTTCCGTTTCCGAAATTAGTAATGACTTTCGTTCTAATATAGCTATTATATTATATAGGTTGCATATATTATATTCAATCTGCCTATTCATATTTCATGCTGACAAAACATCTGAAATTAACCTATCTATTTAGTCATAAGTTTTTTCATTGGTAGGTATTTTATTTACCATACACATGTATGTAAGTTTGACCATAGTCTAAGTATCATTAATATAGCTGATGGATAGCTAACCGACGACTAAAGTGCTCCTTCCGGTGTCGTCAGTATATAGAACTCTCAAAAGCAAAATTCCGAACATCCAAACCTACATTATCATACAATTGAACTTTGAACCTGTTATTTTGCCGGACCATGATTAATAGCTTATGAGTAAGAATGGGATTTTATCGGATGTTCTAGGTATAAAACTGTGAGCAAAAACCATTTATATTTAAATAAATATTATACTAGTAATAAATATTTCTATTAATATAATAGGAAACAAGTGAAGCCAACTATAAATAAAAGGTTTCATGTGATTATAAATTTATAAATATATAAAATGAACTACTTACTATCAGATGGACGATCTGCCAGCTGGTCAGCGGGTATAGAAAAATACTAATTAAACCATATCAATATTAATAGGTAATTTAATGCATACCTACATACCACTGACAGAGTAAATAAAGTTGATACGTACGTATGTACATATTAAATATATAAATATAAATTAATGGTCAATGAACAGGAGGTGACGATTGCACACATAAACATAACATTGATATAAGTATGGTCATAATAAATAACTTGGTGTAGGCATGGAAATGTTTGTAGAAACAGTCAGCACGTGTTTACATCGTGGAATAGATTCCGATGATTTTATTGGTACTGATATTTTTAATTTTATGAACATAAATTATTACAATTCTATAAGCAGACAGTCGCTTGGACAAGTAAAACTAATCATATATTCCCTACGCATATGAAGTTAGTAGAATACGTAAAGTTGATATTTTAGTTAGAGATTAATTGAGTTTAATTATTATCATTGTTTGTCGTTTCCTTACCGTTTACAGTTAACTTACAGATAACTTAGTTGCTGTAATTAAGATTATGTTTTGAATATAATTATACACTAACAGTAGTTACTAGATATGTAAAAAGTTTTTGATATAGAATTAAATCCGGAAGCACTCAGTTACAGATTTTTTCAGACTCTATTGGATATATTTCCAACAAAAAATAATACATATAATTCAGTATATGAGCCAGGCTCAAGTCTTATATTAACTATAATAATTGGTGTAATAAATATATATTTACAAAAGAAATGTAGTATTTGTACTATATCAGTTATCTGGCTTCCATAGCACAAGCTCTGCTTAGTTTGAGGTCAGATGGCCGTGTGTGAGGAATAATGTTCCAGAATATTTATTATTAGCTATAATTAAATATTTTAAATAGTTATTGTCGTATTGTAAAGTCATTATTACTATCTAGGCATTCTTAATATTGTCCTATTTATCAATTGGTTCATGTCATGACATTTTATTATAAACGTAATCTAGAAAACCGTTGCCCCGAGACATTTGGCACATTAGTTCCCTTTCATAATAACCTATTTACATTATCTTGACAGTTTGTGTGAAAATTATGAATTGTGTAATGTGACACGGTACTAAAGTGCCAATCTACTTTTGACGCTGACTCTACCATATCTTTTTCAGTGCATTGCACTCTGAAATATACTGATGGCGATGACGCGAATCTTTCGTTAAAATTAATGAGGCACCCGGCACCATGCAAACATTTATTAATATTGCCAGTGCAATGGCTAATCTTTTGTAAGATATGGAATTGTTTAATTGCCAATATACCTAATGCAAATTAATTAATTTATACTGCACATATCGGCGTGAAAAGTACAAATATCCATAAAATAAAACCTATGATAAACCTCAATTCTTAAACTAATATAGATAATTACCATAAGTATTCTCGATTGGTATTTTTTTTAGGATTCCGTAGACAAATGGCAAACAAAAAAAACTCTTCATGTCTTTCTGTCGGACTGTACGTATGTTACAGCCATTTTAATCTTAGACTCTTGGCATACTTATACATTTAATTTTGAAGGTAGGTGCTTTTTATGAACAGCTACCGTAAGCTAGGTACCTACAACGGTGCAGTTAAATTACGAAAAAAAATTGCGGTCGCACATTTAACTGAGGGATGAAAACAGAAATCCAATGTACATGGGGATTCTTTAGATAAATCTTCAGAAATTATATAGAGGTTTCAAAATGAGTTTTTTATTTAAATCACCACATTTCTTATATACACGTCCAACACAGCATGCTTTATAGTGGTTACAAAATCACAATCAGAAACTGTGGTGACTATTCCCTGACACAGGCTTACTTGAGAGCTATGTTCCTAGTTCAAAATAAAAGGCAAAGTATATCTATGCCTATACAATTATATCAGCCTTTGCTACCTATATTACAAACGGAATATAGGTAGCAACCGACGAGTACTTCTGACGTCAAAAGCTTTATTTAAGCGATATGATAGCGGGATGAGGGGAGAATGCAACTGGATCGACAATAGTTTGGCCTTAACCTTTACAATACGTAGGCGGCGGCGCGGTGCCTGCGAGGCTCAGTTGAACTGAGAGAGGAAAGGGGAACTGCCCACGGCTATGTTTGACTAACGAGATCTCCCTTAGTGCTCATTGCAGCTTATGAGGTACTTAGGTTTATTTAAATTAATTATAGTATCTTAGTACAGAATGTAATACTCTATGTTAAAAATAGTAGTTGCTTGCTAGTAGGCATACCTTCGAATATAGCTTGCTCCTTATTGTTTTGTAAATCAGCAACTGTTCATTGGACTATTGGAGATCATTAGGGGAGGCCTATGTCCAGCAGTGGACGTCTTGCGGCTGAGATGATGATGATGATGAACTGTTCATTTGTTTTACAACAAAAATAATAATTATGTTTTCAATTAAGGTTGCTGGTTATCAGTTACAAATTGAAATTTACCACAGTCTACTCAATAAATTACCCCCAATTTGCTAAGCTGTGATCATTATTACCTATTATTATAAATTTATACAGATAAAATGTCAGTAACAGAGCATCCACGCGAAAATTTGAAACCATGTTAACCACAATTATTATTTCTGGCAACATAACACATGACATTAAACACAAGTTGCATGGTGTGAACGAGGAAATGTGGATGTGCCAGTGGGCGGCATAATTTCTTAATTTAACAATTTGTCAGTGCCATTTACAGGTTAAACTTCTAACAAACTTGGGATGGGAGTTCAGACTGGAACTTTTTCTGGGATAACCACAGCTACCCATGTCAAGCGACTTGTACGGGGGCGTAAAAGGCTTCAGTAATTTTCTTACGGGAAAAACATTAATTACAAAAGTTTCTGAGGACGCTGTTATTTGATGCAGGAACGTTTCCCTGGTCTTTATAAAAAGATTAGACTGCCGCGCCATAGGGTTTTGTACTTATTATTGAGGTGTTTATTTATTTTACCTCTGTCAGTTATTTTTATAGCACGTTGGAGAATGCACTTTCAAAGTAAAATTTACATCGATATTACACAAATACATGATGGCGACTTCTTAGTCAAAATGGTCAAAATACCTACGATTATTTCAGAAAAGTACTCAACGTAGTAAGTACGCCTTCCTTTATTTTTATATTACTAATGATATTGTTTTTTTAATTAGCTCACACAATATATAGTTGTATATAGTAATGAACCCAAAAAAAACTTAATATTATATTATATAATTCTCTAACCTACTTATCAAGTATTTCAACGGATTACACTGTTGTAACTTTTCTTGAACACAAATTCACGAGGTTTACGTTTCGACAAATGTGTTTACCAAACATCGTGTGTCAAATTGAACAGTAAAAATACTGCGTCCCACTCGAGATTAGATATATTCGCCAAGTTAAGTATTTATGGTAAGTTTCCTACTTTTCTGGGCAATACTTAATTTCTTTCAGTAATTTTTGGCCTGTACATTTATTTGCAGTAGTTATTTTTTTTTCTGAACAAAACAAGTGTTGAAATCTACTTACGTTTGTGAGGCTCTAGCTAGGCGTTCGATTCGTGAGTTTAGTGGTTAAAATATATTTCATTGAACGTTATAGGTATGAAGTTTGCGTTTGACAACAATCCGGGGAAAGTGATGACGTGGCTGGAGTCAGCGAGGACATCAAGCAGCGTGTTCGAGTGCTTAACTCGAACACGCTGCCCTACACTGCAATGCACTACACTACACTTCTCATCTGTGGGGTGACCGTGCAAAATCTCAGTGCGTGCGTGCATTACGATTTTTTATTAAATCAGAAGTTCATACATAAATTAATAGAGATTATAATACAACGCACGCACCTATTATGAACACAACATTATTTACCGACGCTCCGTGTAAAGCGGGGCAGTGTGAAGGAGCCCTAAGATAATAGTAAAACATAAGTTAATAAATTCTAGTTTAATACTAGATATTTTAATTAACTGTAGGTATCCTTAATGTGCTGACACAAATCTCCAAGAATTACTTACTTACTTAATAACTGTTATTTACATAAATAAATGTACTTAAGTAAAATTGTAAATACTTACTAGAAATATTTTGAGACGGCCAGTATGTCGTGTCATCTAATAAAAAAATATCGGTCCCACAATCCAAAAATATCTGTTTGATCAGTGAATATGCACATTCAATAAAATATTGCTATCAACGCAATAAGAATCTTAGTAATAGCGGACGCAAAATACAATACAAAAAAAAACGCTTAGGCTCCGAACATCCTTCTCAGGGGCATTGATTGCGCCCCCTGCCACAGCTTTGTAGTTGAATAAAAAGTCACTTGGTAAAATGCCAGCCCGATGAAAAGAATTGAGAGCTTGCTATAGTGAAATATATTATGGGAGCTGTAAGGTTTGTGCGCACTGCCATTCGACATGAATAATATTTATGACATATTATCAGGACTCCGTATTTTGGTATGCGGCATTGAATAATACAAAATATGAAAGCATACGTACTACCTATCTGAAAAAGATGCTGGTAAATTATTTCAGATAGTAGGAACTAGTAATCGAGTTGAAAGTATTTGGATTGTTGAACTAGAAAAAGCCACATTTGAGAAGAGAGTATCTTATTTGTCTGGCTATGTTTGTATCTTTTTGGAACATGGATAGATATAGGAGTCAAAAGTTTAGTTTATTTATTGTTATCTACACATTTATATAAAACTAGTATGTATCTATGCTATATCCATTATTGAGTTGAATCGTAAATCAATGGCGACGAAATAAATAACCTAGGTATCTATATCAGTGGGTATAGTCTCTGAAAGCATTTTCCTTTTATTTATTAAATAATTCAGCCGGTCAGAAAAAAGCTTATGAATACACATTATATATATAAGTACTCAGTGTGCGAACATTGATATTTGTCCGGGAAGGGCGCCCCACCCGCCGTCGACCGACAGTCACTGTCTGGTCGGCGCGCGGTCGCCTCCGCGACCTAATACGGAGGTCAAGGATCTACGCGCGACGCCACGCCGCCGCCGCCGCTATCCCGCCGCCCGTCGGCTCGTGTAAACGCCACTTTATAATAACCATGTCCATGTTGCCATTTATGATACATTTTCTGCACTACAGATAATCTGAATGTTTATACCTTCACCTTTTATAATAAATATATATTTTAGCTTTCCACCCAAAGTTTCCACCCCGCAATTTCACCCGTGATCTCATAATATACTTACCCATTTAGATATTGAATTTCAGAAAATTATTTCCTACTATTAGTCCTTATCGTGGAAAAAATATGTTTTCCCATACAAATTTTGAACAAGGTTGAATTTTGAAAAACATCAAAATACAAATTATTTACATCATTGTGTCAATCAGCAATAATACTTACAAAGGTTCAAATTTTGACCAGGAAAAATATTATTACGCATACAAACTATGCTTAATTTCCCTCCCCTTTCTGCCCTTATTTAGGGGTTAAATTTCGAAAATCCCTAGATAAACGATAACTAGAATTTAAAATCAACACCCTCTCCAATTTTAAATTCTTAATTTTCTATCCATAGCGGTTTGGGCTGGGCGATGATGAGTCAGTGAATGACTCAGTTAGGTAATACTTTGCCTATTATATAGATTAATGATTACCCCAGAAGCTTGATAAAGTACCTACGGACTTATAATTATTTATTCGTTATGACGTCAGGCTCGGTTTCAAGCAACACTAATTGTTTTGTCTTAATATTCCATAGTGATTTTTGTGTAGAACTTGCTAAAAACTAGAAACTTATTGTGCGCTGAGATTTTAAAGAAGAACGTGAGCTAAAATTTTTAAGGTGTGGTTTTTTTTCTTTAGTTAATAACTAACCACCGTATTTATTAACTTATAAATGGATAAACAAAAGAGACTTGCCATGTTACATAGTTCCCCAAGTCGTTGATCAATAAACACAATAGTTATTAATACAATAAACGGCATGAGGTCTTTTCCATTAGCCGGCGTCAAAGTCTGAGCTAACTTTTGTTTGAATGTGTGAGTTAGCTATCAAAGATACTAATGTTGATAGGAACTTGATAAGTTCACACCCACGCTTGATGTATTTGCCTAAAAGTATAGTAATAGGTACTAGGTATAATAGCAGATGCCTTGTATGCTTTCTTTCTAGATGGTTCCAGTGATTAAAATAACTACCAGGCCGTATACTTGTGTGATACCTAGGTTACATAATAATATAGATATATAGATTAATTATAACGTATTAAGTAGGCATAATTTTTGAGTTTGGTCAATAAAATTAAGTCTCATCTCTTCTGTTTTATATTCTTTCTGTAGATATAAATATCGAAAAATAATCTAACTTAGGTATACTATGAATTTAAAATGTAGGTGAGTGTGCGTCAAGAATTACGACAGCAAAAATAAAAAATACGTGTGGCACTCGGGGACTGCCGCGGTAAAGCTATTGCATAGCATTTTTTTATCAACTTATGCAATTATAATTATTTACAATTTATTTATTTATTGTTTTTATTTCCCTTTTTAATTGTAAATATCTAGACACGTGTTTAAATATTATTTAGTAAGATTTGTTTTCATAAATATTTAATTTAATTATTTACAATTATAATTTATTTACAACAAATATTTACAATCAATGTATAAAATACAAACTATGATATATAGAAAACATCCTCAAAGCCCTCGCTGTCAATAGGCAAGGTTCCTAACAGGCTGGCAGCGTTCCCTTTTTGGATGGCCAAGCTTATGCGTTGGCGGAAAAAGCTCCCAGCCCATCGGTCTCCCGAAATCTCGATGAGCTTGGATGATAAAATCCGAGCAAATCGGCGAGCTTTGAATCCCCACGGAGCCATGATTTCCACTACGAATGGCATGAACAAAAAATTAGAATCAAGACAAGCGTATTTTTTAAATTTGGATTTTTCAGCACCGGTCGCAGCCGTCCCAGCGACTTTACAAGTTGCCAGTATGTGGGAAGGCGCAAGTGTATCAACACACGTGGCATCCCACACCAGCGGCTTACCAACACTCCACGGGATCAAAGTCATACCATCCGGCCTCTTGCCATCGTCACGCGCAATTCCGACTGGTTCTAGTACAGAAGGCACGTTGGCGACAACAAGAGCCCTACGGATAATATCATTAAGAGCCGCGTGGCGTGAAAAACGGCCGGCGCTTAAAGAGCACGAAAGCCCATGGTGGCCGAGCTCGTTGACAAAGTTTCCGCAGCGGCAGCGATGAGGATGATTGGTCCTGGAACCAAGACGGAGACAAATGGATAAACTTAAAGTGATTCGGTCTAGCAAAGTACCGATGTTTGTAGATGAAATGGCTTACAACCAGTGACCGATTCCTTCTCAGAGACAGCTAACAAGCGTGCGGGGTCCGAATTTGAAGAAAAATTGGAAAATAGATTTTGCCAAGTTTTTTCGCATAGAGGCTTGTCCCACTCTCTCTGAGAGTGACTTAAGGTTAGCGACGGAATATTTGTTCCAGGACAAGCTGCCTACCAGGCATTTCTGGCATCGGACAGGTGAGAAACCTCAACGGATCCAATAGATCCAACGAGGTAACCCACACTATATACTGACGACAGAAATGCCGGCAGTGAAATGTCTGAAATTTTCCGCACTCCTAGACTACCATAACACACGGGAAGGGTGGCCTGAGACCACACTTTGTTTTCATTAAAACAACAATTTAGGATTTTAGCCAGAGAAATCTTAATCATGTTATCTAACGTATTTAATATTTGATCAAATTTAAACAAATGGGTACATCGGAGTAAATAAGTAAACTTAGGCACAAATAGACATAATCTTACAATAAAAAATGCATAATGCGCATTGATTTCAAATAGCCGATTTGATGAGTCGTTAAAATTTTGAATCCTTTGCTCAAAGAAGCCAGGAATGGATTCGTCTAAGACAGGGGCTCCAAGAAGTAGAAGTGACTCCTTTGATAGTAATTTAATGTTAGGTGCCAATTCATTAAAATTTTGAATAATTTTTAGTTTTTCAGATTCCGTAACAGAATCTGAAATAAGTAGCTCGCATTTGGAGCAGTTAATTCAAGGCCAATTTTTTAAAATGTTTCGATCAGTGATTTAAAATCATTGAGAACAGAACTAACATCACCTCCCAAGGTGCCATCGTCCAAATACCAAACATTAAATTTAGACTGTAAACCGGAAATGCTTGGATGAATTGCCAAACTAAAGATGGCTGGACCGAGAGGGTCGCCTTGTTGACAACCCACAGCAGAAATAAGTGTGTGTTCCTTAAAAAACAGTTTTGAAGGGTGCCCATAACATTGCCAAAGGTATGGATATAAGTCAGGACAGATATCTTTAATTTACGTTAACAGAGCGGTCCTATCGACAGAGTTAAATGCATTTTTTATGTCAACCTTAAGCAAAACTTCACCTCCATTATTTAACAAAAAGGTCCGAGCCGCATGAACAGCTGCCTCACAACCTCCCTTTGAGCCAAAACCAAGTTGAATGGGCTGAAATAATTCCGAAACTTGAGGGAGAATGTGACGGCAACAAATTTTGGAGGCCATACGACGGATAGTATTGCCCACAGCGATGGATCTTATACCACCGTCTTTTTTGGATAGAGCGCAAAGGTTGGCCCCATAAATGATTTCGGTAATGGCGCTCGGCACCTTTCCTCCCAACATTAAATTTATAAGGGAGGTTAACTTCGATAATAATTTGGTACCAGCATCTCCAGCGGCACCACAGACAAGATCTTTGAAATGCTGTGGTGTAAAACCGTCAAGGCCGCCAGCAGAGCCAGGTTTAAAACATAAAATTACGCTCAAAAGATCTTTGGCGGTACAATTTAGACAAGATTGATCAAAAGATGGTGGATCAGGGAGATTTAAATTTAGGAGCAGAGGTGAATACTTCGACTCTAAAGCAGACAAAGTTTCGGGTGTATCTGTAGCGACGACATCGCTAGAAAACAACAAATGAGCTGCTCCCTTGAAATCACCGTCGTTTGCTTTACTTTCGATTTTCCTAATAGTATTTGCCAAGATATGAGTTTTATGTTTGGAAATATTTGGAATAACAACTAAGTTTGGATTTGAACAATTATTTTTAATTTTCTGAGTGAGAGAGATCTCATTTTGGTGCCGACTAGGGACGTACAGCACTCTGTAAGGAAATATGAGCAGTTCTTCCCAAGTTTTTTGCGAATTTTGTTAATACATAGACATAAAGCTGAAGCCACACAGAAACGTGCTCCACGTGGGATCCGCTTTAACAGCGGAACATTATTCTTAAGAGAACAAATATGTTGTCAAAATGAATGGTTGGAATGATTAGAATTTGAAGCCGAAATAAAAACGCCTGGATTAGAGGAGCCGGTATCATTGATTACACTTGGATTAGGTTTGTGTACCTTTCCAACATGAATCTTCAAACCACGGATTCCACGGAAATACCGAGGTTGAGAACACTGCTCACATCTCAACAAATTTTCCTGCGATGCGTCACTAACCTGGTTGCAAGGTTCCGAACTGGTGCCAGGAAGAATATTTAAGCCCAAAGGGAGCATATACAACACTACTACAATCTTGATAAGGCTGGATTGGAAGACGAAGGCCGCACATACAGATCGAGCAGAAAGGGATGTGGCGCTCGAGGCGGCAGATCACCTCCCGGCAGGATATGGGTAGCTCACTCATACCAACCGCAGACCTGAAACAAAACGAATACAGTTAATAATTTAAATAATATTTTAATCGGAAAAATTTTGATACGTCAAGTTTGACGTTCATGACTTATATTTATCTATATTTTATTTAGGCAGTTTTTTTGCTTCCTTTTTTTTATATTAATAGATACCTATACACCTATATAGCTTCTCACAAACAGCATACTATCTTCTCTAACTAAGCGTTCGCTTAACGTGTATATATGTGTGTGGGTGGGAGGTGTTAGTATTTTTCATTACGGTTTTTTTTTAAATTAAAATTGATTGGGTCGCTGTGCTCAAATCCCGAAGCCCGCGATAAAAGCTATACAATAGCTTAATAATTTTGAACGTTACAACCATTCAAAAATATACAATTAAACTTTCCTAAAAGTATACATTGTAGTTATTATATTGTATTTTTATCACGACTGAAGTCGATATTATATAATATGATATCTAAACTTATATATTATAATATTATATTAAAGTTGCCCCAATTTTATCGATCCTTTCAAAGAATGTTCAAGTTTCTCACCGGAATGTTTCAAAGAGACATAAACTAAAATTTCCTTCGACATAGACGACCTTCTGATCTGGAACCGCTACAGATTTATGGTAGAAGATAGGTATCAAACAAACTTTAATTACCTTAGTCTTCTCTACCTTGTAACTTGGAGCTGTCGAAGTTTCTTGTGATGTCTTTTTGGATAAAATGTATTTTAACCAACTCCGGTTTCCTCCTTATCAACGTGAACAAACAAAGGCGGATTATATTTCGCTTAATTACATTCAGCAGATTTATTTTTTATATTTTAAATAACTTGCTGAGCTCGCTGGCTTAGGGAACCTTTTTCAATATTTAATTTTAACTACCTATATTTAATCCTCACTTCAGTGGCCGAAATGAATTCGAGGAAAAATCGTGTTGGTTGTATATTATCTTCGGGCTTCAGGCAATTTATTGTGTAGGTAGTTCCTTTTTTATAAATAACTTCTACATCATTATAACTAGCGTAGGTATGTTTATAACCAAATGCGAACCTGACTCGCACATCTGTTCAATAATAACAAAACTAACTTAATTTTGTGTTTATGTCACTCAACTTAACTGTGCAATTTTATTGTCCTATGAAATTACTATTGTTGCTACATAGCAACAAAATAAAAAAAATATTTCATAGTAGGTACCTTTATTTTTTTTGTTACTTGGTAACTATTTCATATTGTACCTACTCTGCACTATTATTTTATTTAATGTTTATGTACTGGATATAAATAATATTAGACTCAGATAACGTAGAAACATTTTGGAGAGAGAACCAACACATAAAAAGTTGTAATTTTACATACCTAATAAAAGCCATAGTATCACGTATTCTATGTTTTTAACTGACTACCTATAATGGTTAAAAATCTATAAACCTGTAGCCCTGTGATAGTCAGACGGACAGAGCGCGTAGCTTTAGTGGTGGAGTCCCATTTGGTATGGGTACAGTAAAAAGGCAGTATGATTGAAAAAAATGTAAATATCACTAATTTTCATAAGTTCTCGTAATGAAATAGCGTTGGTACCTACTAAACTTTACATATAGCCAAGTAGTGCGACTGACGCCGCGCCGCCCAGCCTCCGACGCGCCCACGTTCGCCACGACACGAGCCAACTCCCACGCCTTTGCAATATGTTCACTATTTATACTTACTTACAGTCCTATAGTGTGTCAAATAGAGTATCTAGTAATGAAAAGAAGCTTAGAGTTTTAGTTATCATATTTAGTTCGCGTGGGCAAAACCAAAACCCATTTTTATATTTGTGTGCATGAGCTATTTAGTATTGCCAACACAGCTTGACAAAACTTACAAATTATAAAAATACATAAGAAAAATATTGTAAACAAATTAGACCATCGCTTTTTTATAGACAACCAAGTATGATAGCTGATGTAGTATATAAAGTATCACATGTAGCACTTACAAGAAATACCTAAACTACTCAATCAATAAATAAATATTAATATATATCTAGAACAAACTACATAATCAATATAATAATAATAAGATAATAAATTCATAACGAAAATTATTAATATATCAGTAGAGTATGAAATGCGATAAGTAACAAGTGAAATGATGACAAAGTTCAATAGGAGATTGTGAAGAAGTCACAGTGATTTAAAGAAATCTATTTAAGATTTGTTCTGTTTCTGGGTGTAAATATTTACAAAGGGCTATTCAATATATAGTACCATATACCGGAAGTTCACGAAGCGCATAATTGTTTTCGCATTTGAATTTTTATTTAAAATCTTGTTGAGGTATATCAATGAATAACTTTTTTAAAATACATATATTTAAAAAGTACAGCCGCTCGCATCAAATCAAAACATTTTACTTGCGAATTGTATAAAGGAACAGTATTCAATAAATGTAGAGTCAAACCAACGGCAAACTGTAAATTTTCGGTTGTTTCAAAAAATATTTTATTTCATTAGTAATTTTGATTAAAAACTCGTAACATGATAAGTATAGAGTATGAGCGTATAAAGTTTCATGAATCCGACTGTTTTGTGTTTATTTCAGCTATCTGAGAGATATACATTTGTCGTAAGCGTCGTTACGGCAACCGATTTTTTCGTTATTATTTAGCGATAGGTAGTTTGCGATGACAATTCATGTATGTCGAGACTGCAGCCCGTTTTCATACTAGTTAGTTCTAGAGCTGTGATTAGTTTGGGAACATAATAATATGGCCCTGTGTAAAAGAATCATCTTAGGACATTTTTATTTATTTAGATAGGTACCTAAACACATTACTATGCTTCTCGTAATCAGAGACATTCCTGGACCTTATACTTTATACAAACTGAAGCTACCAAAGACTTATACAAGCTCCCATTACCGATTGACTAATGACAATCAACTGACTCAGCATTAAGTGACGAATTACATATAGATTACCTACAATTCTATCGACTGGCGCTGTCCACGACTTGTCTTTATTGCTCGCCTCCCTAAGGCATTGTACAAACACAGACTCAATCAATACCTTAAAGGAAAAATAAAAGCTTCAGCACTCTTTTTTTCCTTCTCCAAGGTGTATTGCGATAGGTATTTGATTTTATTCAGCCAATATTTTTTAAATTGATTATAAATCGTAAGTAGCATGATTTTTTTTATGATTTCTGGTCTGATTTCCTAATTATTTTAGGAAAAAAAATTATAAAATAAATAATTATCCTGGGACATTCTTCACACACTGCCATCCATATGCCATACCACATTTTAAAGTGCAATCACGTAGATAATATGCGGAATTTCGTACAATGACCCAAAAATACAACAGAGATAAGTAGGAATTAACATATTACACACGCAGATTTAGAACGAACAAACATGTTCATGCACACTGTAATTAGGTAGTATTCATTTATATTATTAGTAATTCTAATTACTAGTTTAGGAACTAGACTGTTCCTAGAAACAACAACAACTTTACACCAAACCTCATCTCGTATAATTCCATGAGTATTTTGTGACTCACATAAAAAGTCACATCCATAAAAATATTATTTCTTCGATTTGGTGTCAACTACGCGCAGCTAGAGGTCGCTATCAAATTGCGATTTATTTTCCCGGAGCGGGTTGGGGGGTGCTGGGCTAGGGGGGCTGTTATCGCTTCAATCGAGACCACTGATGGATTCCCAGTATCACTAGAGAGATACGACTATTTAATTCGAGTTTGCACAGTTTTTGCGAGATTCTTCTTTCCCCGTTTCACACTGCGAACCGCTGCTAGGGGCTTTGTAATATTTTCAGGAAGTATTTTGTAAAAAAAAATGAACTCAAATCTGTGAACATCAATTTTCATCTCAAATAGATTGTGCATAAAGGGTACTTACTATAAGGAGTATGCTTAATGCTTTCTAATTTAGCAAAGGTTTTTACGCTAAATTTACTTGTGACTCTTGGAAATTCAATGAATGGCTAATAAATGAATGCTACTGGAGTAGGGGTAGCTGTTTCTGACCATAAAAGGTTATTTGTAATTCAACAGCAGTATTTCAGGGTGTGGAAGTACACATGAATTCACGACAAAAAAACAATTTTCATACAAAAAAATTACCTTACTCGATCGAAATATTTTTGAAAAGTTTTTTGATTGGTCTCCATTGAATTTTTTTTACGGCAATTTCTTGTGTGTTAATTAATGATTTCTAAGGAATGCAATTTTGTTGAGTTCTATAACGTTTTGAATGCAAAATGAATACATTCATAAATCTGTTGCCATGCGCAAATCACAAAATTACGTCTCACAGTCAGTTTAAATTGACGTAGTAAATAAAAAAAAATACTATATTATGAGTAGTCTAAACATGTTTGAATAAAATGTATGAACCAAAAAAACGCAGGAATAAAGAACAAGTATTTACAATAATAGTATAAAATATATACTATGATATATAGATAACATCCTATATCAAATGTACATAACTATAAGGTATTTTGGGTCACAATCGAAGAGCTCTTAAAAGATTTTTAAAGGTATTCCATACAGATACCATTCTATACATAGTTAGTATTTTTTTTGAGACCGCAAGTCCGATTTAAATGAAATTTTGTAGGTGTTTTGAAGTATTACTAACCATCAAGTGGACCATCTTCCTACTTGATAAACTTCTGATCTGTCTCAAAAAGATATCGACGAGTTTTCACTTTATTATGATAATTGTCTGTTAGTCTGCTTCTTTAAGGATAATAACAACGTATTATATGTAAAAATATTTTGACAGCATACCATCTATTTTATTGTGTAGGTACAAATCTTAAAGAAAAGGATAGTAGGTAGGTATCAGACACAACACGTTATGTTGTTGTAGTAGTTTGTTTTTCCCTTGTCGGTCGTAAGTAATTCCCTTATCCTCGAAGAAAAGTTACAGCAGAGGGATCCCTACTTTATACAGCGATGTAGTCTTTTTGGTTCTTTATTTTTTGGGAGCGTATAATTCTCACTTTACCAAATACCAAATAGAAAACCCGCTTTCCGTTCTCGGACCTTTTATTGAATTCCGCGTCTGGTAGCTAAAGGAAGTTTGTAGTGCCAACCCTAACAGCATTCTCGGAATTCCGCGTTACCTAATGTGATTACAGAAACACGGCCGTCACGTTCATTTTTGGGTCGCGTAGGTCTACGAACAGGAATCCATAGCTTTAATATTCATTCGTCGACCACAAAACATCTTGTGTTTCTTGCTTCTCAGCCACGAGAAAATTGCGCAAAAACTTGTACGTGAGTAATTGGGTGAGAAATAAGTTTCTTCTACGATTTGAGGAAATTCTGTAAGTAAATACATTTTATTATATAGTGCCTCGTGTATATCGTAAAACAATCATACACCAAACTTTCATTGTTCAAAATCGATGCACCTATTAATAGGCACTTAACTTGCGTAAACCCTTTGCCTCGGGAATGGGGCGGCCTCCCAAAACTACACATTAAAAAATATTATTCCAGGAAACCCAAGTCTGTGCAAGAGTTATTTACAGAAAGCAAGTGCGTACCTGTATTAGCATTTTGGAGATTTGGATCCCACATGATATTATTACTTTAGGCACACCTATGTACAAGTTTCTTGTTTGAGCTGTCTAGCCTGGGTAGGGTAGCCAGGTAGACTTCGCTTACATAAATATATAATGTGAAACGGATTTAGTCCTCAATATACAGGATGGGCGGTTCAAAGAAAATAAAAAGGGATAAGATAAGACGGTTAACCGGTTGCAAATGACGTTTTCTTTGTGTTATACCCGTGTCAAACGTTGGATAGAAAGTCCTTGCGAGTGACATTGCAACGTGGGCGCATTGTTCTCAATGCACGACTTACATGCTGCATGCGCGGCACAAGTATTGGGAAATATGCGGATTATCTAAAAATGTACCAAGTGGGAGAACTTTACTGTACTGATACCTCTATCTACTTCTTCGAGGGTTATTGACATGAAAATATTTATGATTAGAATACACTTGTAAATATTTTCATTACGTGCTTGGAAGTAGAAACATCGTCTCTTGGATCCATATACTTCGCCTTCAGTTGGCAAAGAGATTATAATCCTTCATCATAGTCTTCAATATATTACTTAAAGAGAATTTGCGGAAAAAATGGCATAATGTATATTATTATAATTGAAAATTTCATCTATCTATCTAAACCTTCAAAGTTTCTGCTACTTACTTAATTTAGAACAATTATACTACAGTCGATGGTATTGCTGCTTCCCGTGGACTTTTATAATAAAGTAGTGCCCCCATGTACTTATCTGTTTTGTGCTCTCATGGTACTTATACGATTTTGATTGACTGTCAATTGATGCACAAAAGCAACCAATTGGTTATTATACAGAGCCCAATATAGCACTTTGCTACAGCGTCATAATAAACTATGGTGCCGACGAATGATAGAATTTGATTGAGCAACGAATCTTCATTCACTGGATGTTTTAGTAGAATATACGGAGTACGTTCATTTAAAAAAAGGTTTGATTATGAATTCTTATGAGTGAATATCGCAACAATGTTGTAATCTAGACCAGATGTTCCTCACTTTACCTTCATATATTCTCATTTGAGTAACATACGAATAAAATAAAACAATTGCAATAAGAATCATTTTTACAGGAATAAGTTATATAGTTCATAGATACCTAAAGGTGGCATCATAGTTAATTGATCAAATTACATACATCGCTTGAAACTTACCTGAGACCGGATAATTTTATGACCTAATAGGATCATTCTTGGAATTAAAAAAAGACGGCCAAACTCAAAATAAATTAAAGATTATATCGGGTAATTAAGCGTTTCCCGTTATTATTACAGAATATTATTTCAAATAAATAAAAATAAAAGAAACAATACAGACGCTTAAGTGTCTTTAATTCTAAGAAATCTTATATTTGTAAGTAGGTATATAGGTATCTAGAACTGATAAGAATAAACGATGCAAAATAAATCCATTAAGCAGAGATTCGAATAAAAAAACATTTAAATCGTAGGCTGTTCAGAGCCCGACGTAAACATAGCTTGGGATCTAAAAGTGATTTGTCATCCATCACCAGGGAGTGAGGCCGCCAAGTGCAGTCCCATGTCGACTGCGACTCATTAGACAATCGATCCTCGGCAAAAACCGACAACATTATAATGACGAACGCTTTATAAATATAGCTTTGATAAAAATAAAGCAACAAGCAATGTGTTAGCTCATGACAAATTAACTAATGCCGGTTTACAAATAACAAATCAACTTATTGGATTTTATATGATAAGGAAGGATTTATCTTAATATTTTCAAGTTATATAGGCGTTTTATATTTTTAAGTTATATTGCAGTTTAGAATTATATTTAAATATTATATTGGAGATCCTTAGGGGAGGCCTAATGTACAACAGTGGACGTCTTGCGGCTGAGATGATGATGATGCGATTAGATAGGATCCTTCCAGCTAGGCGACGTGTGTATACCATTTTAGCCTATATTGTCACTGTCACTACCACGGTCACGTTGCGCGCGCGTCGAATACACGTTAGCTTGCTCGACAAATGCTAGTGTCGAGGAGGCCTAATACTTAAACAAGTATTTTTATGAAGCATTTTATTTGTACCCACAGAGGAGATGTGTTTGTACCTATAACTTACTAGCCAACTTTGTTATTCTTCCTCCTATTTTAATTTGAATTATAGTAGATTTTGATCCATTGTCCCATTTGAGTCATTTTTGCAGCAAAGAATAAAATAAAATTGCTGCACCTACATAGGCTACTCATCGTCACATGTTATTTATAGAAATAATATCAGATACGAAATCATTCTACTTAACAAAAAATATCCGTAATAAAATATTGACGTATTCGTAACAAAACGTCGGCAGCTACCCGAGTTACCTACTAAAATACAAATTAATGAAAGATAATTCATGTGATAGTTCATGTTTATTTAATGAAAATATCCCTGTTAATCTGTGAAATGTGAAAGAGATCGTTTTAAACCCTACTCAATAATTCGGCAATTTGGTAAACCTGGATTAAACGGTTTATTCCCCAAAAATTAATCGTTGTTATGTTCGTGACTCATGCGGTTGGATGTAATGGGCAATAATTGGTTTAAAATTGTCCTAAAACTTGACTGGTATTAGATTAAGCTATCAGATTAAGTTATAAGCACTATATTATGTATTTATCGATATCGGTGCTTAAGTGGCGTCTTGAGAAGAACGACTCCCCTCAACTTTTCCCACAAGTAAAATGATCTGGTATACTAATACTGGCGAGGTACTTATTAGGTCAGTGACACTGTAACTTAAGGTTTGATTTACTCTAGCGGATTGGCGATAAAAAATGTACAATCGATATTTATGTTAGGAAGTGGGATTTTGTAGCTATAGGCGATTAACTTTAACAGCTGATTGCGTGTTTGACAAAGCATCTTTGTAGGTCATTCGGATATTTCAATTTACTCACAAAATTACACATTCGCTCCTTTGTTGTTTTAATTCTTTATTACTCACGATTTGACCTTTAAAATGTTCTCCTTGCACATAATACGGATGACTAACTTTTTTGTTTATTAGTGTGTGCAAAAGTTTCATTTGTTCGATACCTACTAAAAAAATTATTGGTATCATATCCATATTCACACAATTTTCTCATAAAATTTTTGGCATATATTACCATGTATTTCATTTATTTATTTGTTTTAATTTCATTTATTTTTTATATATATAAGAGTTATTATTAACAATCACATCAAAGTAGGTTTTACCAACCAACACATTCGGTTTCTCTGTGCCTGATAATTTATGAGTCAGTTTTATTGTATTGTAAATATATATATTTTATTTTGATAACTCCTCACTCCATAGTATTTCATGCGGTTCTTTCAGGAAAATATTCTATTGTATGATACCAGTCCATTATATAGGTATGAATCAATTATTTATAATAAATGTATAAGTACTTGTTACCTAATCTGTTTATTATCCTAAATGAATATCACTTTAGTCTAATAAATATAATCCCAGATAATATAATATTTAATATAATATAATATTTAAGATAGCTGTATAATATTAGAAGCCACGGATTAACATGAGATGGCTTTTTTATTAGCAACCAAGAAAATGCGGATGAAATACTTCCATTCAAGATTTTTAAGTTCCTCCTCGAAGTTCTTGGTTCTCTTGAATCCTACTCATAGTGTCATGCGGTGCTTTGTTCGCGCACAATGGCTGCATCTAGGTGCATGTGTAGAAATGTGCTGCCGCAGAGACCGGCCAACTCATTGCATCAAGGATATTTGTCATGAGAGCGCGTAGTTGCCAACCGCGTAGAATCTACCTACGACTCTACGAGTCGAGTCGGTATGCATTTCACATTTTGTACGTGCACTTCTTTCTTTAGACCGAGTGTCACTTGAAACACGATTACTTGCGGTTTCTTGTCCATGTTGGTCGCTATCTAAATATAGATATTACAATGGACTTCAACGTTTTGTACTAAAGCATTAAAATCTCAACTGTTTACATTATTTGGTAAGTTTTTACGATTAATGATATATATAATACAACAAGCAAAACCCAGGCTTAAATTAAACTTAGAGTGTACCTTTTACTTTCGTAAAATTTATTCGAAAAACTGTTGGAAGGTATTTAACATTTTCTGGTCTAATTGTTTGGTTTCGGTCAAATTTGCTCCAAAAACCTTCATGCATTTAAGCTTTGGTTTGGTATATTATTAAACTAGCTAGATGATTAGTAGAGTTGAGAATGTTTCAAATATGTTTTCGCTCGGTGCAATGGTATGCTTAGATAAATTTCCCAGATAAAAGCATGTTGCAGAGCCGAGCCATCTGAGATAAGCTTCACAGGCATGCAACCTGCTAAATAAGTGACTGATAAATCACTGAATAGAATAGTACGGACAAAGGATATCTTTAATTTTATCAGTTCTGATAAAAACACATTGTTCTTACCGTTATAAAGGATAAGCTATAATTGCAACATACATTTAAGATTAAATTAAGGAACTCTCAATTAATAAGTATCCGTTTTTGTCAAGCCTTGGTTGTACGTATATGTAGGAAAGAGGGTAGAAGACATAATTGATAAAAATGCAGGTATAACGATATAGATGTAATTGAATCCACAAGACAGGTCTAATTTTATCAATTGAGTTACCGAACTCAAACTAATCCTTTTTTACAATTTAATTAGCGACAGTATAATCTAAGATAAGATCATCAATTATTAATTGCACTGAGGGTAATTTGTAATTGAGAATAATAATTAATTCGTTTTCACAAATTAATTATCCAAAGTGTCAAGGATAAGCCAGTAGCGGAGTACAACGAGTGCACTGTGCCACGCCAGAGCCAAGACTCGACGATCGCTCCGACCCTTTTATACAGGTAGGAAAACAAGTCGAGTATTGGGGAGAGTGGGGAGATGGATGACGCGTTCGGTGTCGTGGTCGGTGCACGTGCTGCTTGTGAAATTCTTGCTACACTCGTACGACGACTCAGGCGCCGTCATATACACTTTTGAGTTTATTTTTTATTTTTGTAGATCATATATAAACCGCTTAGTGTAATATATTAATATGGGTTTAATGCGAATTTTTTTCGATAGCAAAGTGATTTTAAATATACGATATTACCTAATGAACGAAAAGTAAACATAAGCTACGTAGCTAGCAAATGAGGATAATGTACCTACAAATGTTTAGATTTATTTATTTATTTAATTATAACGGTAGGACACCAATTACAATAATTAAATATATTCTATTTAAAAATAACAAGTAGTAAAATAATAAAGAAATAAAAAGAACAACAACGTGAAAATAAAATACAAACAAACAGTCATACATCCGTACCTATTTTTGGAGATGGACATACTACCTACCTAATGCGTTTGAATGTAGGTATAATTATATCAATACGATACGGTGCAATCAGGCTTGAGGAATTAAGCTGGGCATTCACGATCAAACACAAACGATTTGGTGAACACAAAGAACAAATTTGTTGTGTATAACTGTAATGTTTGTGTTTGTTAACTATTCGTGATCGAGGTTCGAGTTTGCGGTTTTTATTTGATTATGCGAGCATACCTTTTGTTGCCTACCTCAGCATTGTCGAATTATAAATTTTCATGAATTAGGTATTAATTATAATCATATCAAATTTTGATTGCAACAAAATTAAGCAAATTAAAAAGTAATCCAGATAGCAGTAGAATATCATGAACATTATGTTTGAAATAGATATTGAAGGTGATGCGACGCAGAAGCGAAGTAGGTAAGCTCGAAGCTGAGGGCCGATCAAGTATTGGCCCTCGAGACGAGCGCTCTGCAACGGAGCCTCTCGATATGTACATACCTACAGACGCTTTGTAATCACCATCTTCT
The DNA here is from genome assembly GCA_951216915.1 of Tetheella fluctuosa. NCBI lineage: Eukaryota > Metazoa > Arthropoda > Insecta > Lepidoptera > Drepanidae > Tetheella > Tetheella fluctuosa. The sequence goes on along the minus strand of OX578227.1, from coordinate 6,367,072 downwards.
CAAATACCTACAGGGAACCTTACGCTATTGTTAATAATTTACCGCATCGGAATTATAAAAATGTTCGATATTGTAATGATGTTACCGTACCGTGAAAAGAGAACCGTTTTGATTATCGAAAAACATCATATATTTTCAGACTGTTTTTATTTCAACTGAAAATTCACTTAGACATGAATATTTTTTTTTTAGAATACTGATTGTTTTCTAAAAAATGAATACCCTAACGACTAAGTCTTCAAGGGATTCCATTATATGTGTGTCGACATGGGTAGGGCACATGGGTCAAGTTTATCGAAATGTTTATATATTGGTCCAATATTTATAATACAAATTGTTGGGGGAATTACCAAAACTTCAAATTTAAACAAGTAATTTATATTAACGACCATAGGTTAGGCACTTATCTGTATGTAAACACAAATACTTTGGTTGACTTAGGTAATGTTCTGCAAAATGTTAACAACGTAGAATATTGAAATGATGACTAGTTTCTATTCCATTTACTATCAGTTTTTTAAATCAAGATCAAATAATACCGATTAATTTTATTTTTCTCATCAAGCTAGCAATAAGTTTTTTACAACGTAATATTTTAAGCTGTAGGTTTTTTATAGTTATGCTTGAATTTATAGGTTTTTATAGTTATCTCACAATGGTATGTGATGATGTGAACTGTAGAAGGGAACTGGCTCCCAAGTGTAGGTTAGGTTACACCGTTAGGTACTTGGTGACAGGTTTTCAATATGTGGGTATTAATCAGTCAGGCAGGAACATTAAATTACCCTATCCTCCAGATGTTACATTCACCGAGCTCATTGTAGAATTTGAAACCACGACCTTCGCCTTCACTACAGCTGAGCTATCATCCATCACTTTAGGTAGACTGTGGTACTCTATTTTTTATGTTATCTGGTGGAAGATACTGTGGAAATACGGATAAGGTGGAAATGTAGGTGTACAATGAATTGAGATAAGTAGTCATGAGGAGTTTAGTTAGACGTGTTTATCCCACTCATTCTAATTAATTTTGATAAATTCCAACTTTATGCATTATCTTACATTAGGAATCGAAGTTTAACTTTCACAAAAAGTTTAAAGTTAGACGAGATACATAAGTTTATTTCCTACTAGTTTCTGCCCCACGATATTACCCGCGTTTTTCTCCAGTTTTTCCAGAGGGAAAAAGCAGGTATCCATCGTTACTATTACATCAACATACTTATGTGCTAAAGAGTTAAGACAGGATAAATAAAAATCAATGTAATTGATCTCCGCTTGATTTCATGCAAAACCGTTTAGCAATTACATGGTGATTGAGTAACAATCATACACACAAACTGGTACATTTTGGATGAATCAACTAATATTTTTACCCAGATTATGGAAAAAAATATTAGTTAATAATACTTTCGTATTACCCAATATAGTAGTTCACATAATTGTTTTATGTAGTTGATTGGTACCCAATTAAAATGTAGAGCCAATTATCTCAGAGTTTTACGAACACTGAACAAAGAAGGAGCAACTTAGAATGGACTAACCACAAACTGCAGCGAGAGATTCAGACTTACCAAAGAGAATGTAAAGCGACTTGTTTGTTGTTAAAGTTTAAATTGCATTTTAAATTTTCCTCGTTTACATCACACTCATTCATACAATAATATTTAAATTTATTAAACAACCTTTTAGTTTTCAATGGGAGACAAAAATATTTATGGGTTTACAAGTAGTTCCTGCACACAGAGAACAGACATTGCGCAAGAGTAATGTTTATAAGAAGTAACGCATAAGAAAACCATCGGAATGCTATAGCAGTTCACGCGAAAAGCCAGTTTTAACGGTACTAAAACATATCTATCGACGATTGGCGTCTGGTCTAGCCATTGCTAGTCTCGTACGTATGTGATCTAATTGTGGCATGCGGTCGCTGACGTAACGGGCTTAAGAGCCAGTTGAGTGACCGCATCGCATGCTACCAAACGGCATCCCGATCAAACTTAATCGTCCCCATCTATAACATGACGCAGAGCGTCAAGGCAATCCTCTTAATTTTGCAACATAATACTTGATGGCTTGACCACTGCACGAGCATAGAAATAGAATTACGAGATGCGGTTTGATAGCAATATTGAGCGATTTAAAACGGCCTTGACATTATGTGTGTTTGTGTTTTTTAATACGTCTACGTTTGATCTACTTTTTGGAAAGGTCGTAGAACTTAGTCATTCAGAATGTTGAGACTGCTTTTTTAACATAGATCTATTACCAATTGATTTTGGATGGATAAACATTTTACGTACTGTGTCAAATAGTTTATTTTATTTTCGTTTGCAAATTTTGTATTTTCGTGTAACACATTAATTATGTAGGTCGGTATCAAATTCTCTGTTTTGCTTTAATTTGATTACTTATTCCTTTTATAATCAAAAATACATTTTGCTCAATCTAGCAGAATTGTATGCAGATGACTATTCTTAGCAGTAGTGGAAACGAGTAATGCGTTCAAGATCGAGGCTCGCTCGACGTAAGTTCGTGGAATCATGAATGTGTTTGCGCATCATTTCCAATGTTAATGTTGCGTGATTTTGCTTTGAAAACACATTAAGAAGACTATGTGGTGCTGTAGAAAATGACTTTATTAATGATCTCTTTTTTAATGCATAAATTAACATGAAACGCTTGAGCATGCAAACTTATACAGGTGAGATTTTTTTATAATCATGTAGAAGGTACTACTTTGAATAAATTTTCATTTAGGTATTTAACTTCAAAGTCGCACAGACACTATGTTATAACTACCTAGCGTGTATTGTTGTATGTAAATATCTTCATTTTAAGAGAAAACGCATATACAATATACGATTTGCCGCCTTGTCTAGGGTAAGTCCGGGGTAGTTGGTCATAGTTTTTTCATTGACCTCTAATAATAAAACTATTATTGTTTTTAAAATTATTATAATTTGTAATTAAACTTTGAACATTTCACTTTGAGATAATCAACCAAAACAATCAATATTCTGAAGATATCATACTTAAAATTACGTTTTAAAAAAAATCTCTCCCAGGGTATACGGTTGTGATGGCCATAGGTCTACGGGAAAGATGGCCAGTACCTAATTGTATTGATTTAATATGAAAAGCCAGTCTTTTTTCATTTTCTTCTCCAAACCTAGAAAATGGTCCCATAGAACCTTTCTTACTATTGTTATGTTTCAAATCTTCTTTCTTGTGGTGTCCTCGGGATTCCAAAAGTCTTAGCACCAGCTCAAATGTACGATCAAGTGCCTTTCTTTGGTACTTATTTGGCAACTGAAATAGGTGTAAAAAAGGTAATATTATATGTCAATCGATACCTCACAAGTTATAGTATGGCCATCCTACATCGACAGTGTTTGGCCATCTCTCCTAATCTTTCGTGTGAGATGGCCATAGCAAAAAAAAAAGTAGTATGTAGGCAAAGCATTCGAACTTTTGAGGTTATTACAAAATACAACTTATGGACTGATCAATTAATGCTTATAAAATATGAGCAGTAGGCAAAACAATTTAGAACGGTGTTTTGCATTACTCTCGTTCCCAAGTACGGCTTGGAGCGAACTAAACGGAAAAGTGGGTCCTTCTAGTGAGAAACTTTAGAAATATTTGCATTGGCCATCTTTCCCCTATGGCCAACTACCCCTGACTTACCCTAAATAAAATGGAGGAAGGTAAACGGCATTATGCAATTTTACCCACCCACATTAATATGGAGTAGAACAATCGATAATATCTTTCATAGTTAGCGATTGATAACCCAAAGGATGTTCCATCCAGATTCCTGTAAGGTGAAGTTAGTTAAACCATATAAGTCAAAAGCCATATAAGTTTTGAAAGAAAATAAATAATATTCACTAATTTCGTTTGGTATAATTTTAAAAAGTTAGCAACACAGCACAATAATTAAAAATAAATTATTTGATTATTTAAATTATTTTAGAAATAGATGTTTATCATTTTAAATAATACAAAAATGCTATTATGTAATTAATGTCAATAAATTTTACCATCACGTTAATTATGTAAAGAAAGAAAGAAAAACCATTTATTTGACATACACAAAGTGAAATTAAACAATAGTACAAAACATAACAATAAAAGTGATTGTGCCGCCAAACAGGACATCAGCTTAGCATAATGCTACTGACTACCATTTAGTCAGCAGCGCTGATTTTCAGCTGACGCCTTCAGTGATATCGAATAATATCTATTAAAGTGGATATCCAAAAAATATAAACATTTTGAAAGTTATTACCTGGAAATGGATGCAAATTGTCTCTCTCTCTCTATAATCTCAATTTCCTGTTGACTCACTCCTTCTAACGATCTGACTGTGTATTTTAGGCTTCTTAACAAAACAGATTTAAACAAAACTATGTAGAGAGATATCTCGAAATCGGGTTTTTTTTGCTACTCGTAATAAAGTGTAACCAAAACTTTTTGTAATCTTAGATTACCACAAAGCTTATCGTTGAGTTCATTTCACTGATTGAGTGCTTTCATTTTACCACTTGATGCACTCGACATTCATTGTTATCAATTTAAATTTTACACTAATGTGTTTTTATTTGGACTGTGTTTGTAAGCCAAATTATTTGTCCCGACTTCCTTTATTCTAGTTTTGCTGATTGTTGTACCACGTTATTTCTGTATCGTTTACAAATTTTCGGGGAACCAGAAATAATTGAATTCCCGATAAATTCAAACTGTAAGTAAACAAATAATATTGATACTAAAATTAATCTTCTCTATTCAAGTATGCTATAAGAACTATGATTTTCCCAGCAAGAAGTATCGAATGTTTAGACATAGGTAGGTAGTTTATTTAAAAAATATATTTTAACATCAAGAATCCTTGACATTTTATATTATTACAACATTAAGAATATCAATATCAACGTCAAAATCTTGAATCCTACACACAATTTTTCCGAGTAGTGGTTTGCTTTGCTCCATTTTAGCTGGGAGGTACCGCTACGCTACCGCGACCGCCCGTTGACTGCCTGCCGTAATGAGTGTTCTCAGAAAAATGCCAGCTAGTTTACGTTACCTTCCGTTCCTTCTCGGATCAAATGAGGAATGCCATGCGATGTTACTGTTGTTAGTAGGTATATTGTTTATGTATGTCAATAAGTAACTATTTAGATCTTTTAAGATCAATTTGGAGAATAGCTGTCTCCCACAGCTTAATTCGCGTTCCCCGAGAAAGTAATTCACGTAAATTACTTTTATTTAAACGTAAAATGATACCATATTTGTACGTCAATGCCCATGACTTACGAGTATATCACAGAGCTCTGTTCAGAACTAGAGATGAATTTAATATCTAATCTTAGTTAATTTACAAGTTGTCAACTTTGAAGTCTGCAAAACTATTTCCTTAGGATGGAATGTTGTCACAAAGACACAGACAGCGTGGTCGTGCTTAAATAACAGACTTGTGGCTGGTATTGAGATTCTTGGCGTACTCAACAGTTATACTTGACGGTAAATAAATAAAAATAAATGGTTTAAATGGTTTAAATTATTCATTATTACTGATACTGAAATTAATTCTAGTGAACTAATCTAGGATTATAGACGCTAAATGTGATCGTTTAGGTTCATTTAACTTCTGATTAGGTAGGTACGAAGTTTGTGTGAAATCGTTATTTTCGATATTTTCTTCTTTTTTTACCCTCATCACCTAGTATGGAAGGGAACTAGTCATGTGCAGTTACTGAAATAGATCGGTAGGAGCTTGGCAACAGATTTTCATCTAGGTTATGGTAGCTGATGGGTACTACCACCGTGCTAAAGTACAAAAAAAAACGACAAAACCCTCTAAAATGTTTAAAATATAGCAGCTGTGTATTAGTATCTAAGCTTGATGGTATTTTTTTGTAAAAAATATGATGTGTATTTTACTGAAGTAGGTACATACGTTCAGGACGAGTAAAGAGTAAAGGAGTTTACCCGATGCTATTTAAAATAGAGTCTGATTCTAGAAGAATGTTCCTACCATTTTTATATTTTCAGACAGTTATTTATCATTGATCTGATTTGCAGAGATTTAAGATTAAGTATGTTTACCGAATATCATTAAGTTATTAACTTTTTATCAAAGGTTATGGTGTCATTGGTGCAATATTTATCGCCTAAATGAAACTAATGTAGAGAGAGGGATCAACGATATCTTACAACAATATATTATGATAACCACAGTCATATAAAAACTATAATGCAGAAAGTAAATTAATAAAAATCAAAAACCCGACTGCGCATAAAGCGAACTAAAAAGTGAATAGAACACACAGTACAGGTATTTGGCCCATTTTACAAAATATAAATCTGATAATACTATCTTAACCTGCTCCAGAGAAACTCTAACTAAACATTTGCTAAAACAGCATTAAATTTGGTTAAGCCGTTTTGCAGATAAATGGTAACAGATATAAACAGAAATACACACAAATAAATAAACACACAACGGTTTCGTAGCTTCCAATGGCGGCCAAGTGGACGAGCAGTTTAAGTCTGAATTCTCCGTAAGACAACACTTGGTTGACCCGCGCGTAGTCAGCCATAAAGTTTATGCCATTTAGGGAATTCGCGGTTTCGTAACGTCGCATAATTTTCTTTTCATTATTTATTTTGTTTCCCTTTAGGGCACAGTTTACAATAGCGATATTTTAAAAAGTATATGCGAAAGTTTAATCCAGTCTTTAAAAAGTTTGCGTATAACAATATTTCTCCTTATCTAAAATATAAGTACCTAATAATAAACTTAACTACCGTCGACGACTTTGTGCAAAACTTAACGTTCGCTCAAATCGTCGTAAAGAAGAGGTATTCATTAAAATAACAAATAAAGAGTTATTTCACATTAAGCCTCTTAGAAACTTTCACTGTTCAGTTCCGAGTTGTTTGTCATCGGCACAAAGTTCATAGGTCTTATAAAGACTTATTGGAGACGAGTAAGTGAGTAAGTAAGAAAAGCTTTCGTAAATCGAGTAGGTGTCGATAGATACGTGCGTCTATTATATGTTGATATGCTTTATGTTTAGTTCAATACATGCCTGCCTACGTTTACTTAAATAAAAGATATTATTCCTTTTAATGTAACATATTTACATTTTCGCAAATTTCAGTTCTATACGGTATGTAGGTAGGTATTCATGTAAAATATTCGTTTGTAAAGCCCCAACATTACAAAGGCGTGATGTCTTTTCTCGGACGAGTTACCATAATTAATTTCATGTAAGTATGCAGAATGCAACAATCAAGACAAACCTCCGTGGTTTTGTTAGATTGTGAGATTAATTTGTTTTGTAAAATTTTTACATATTATAATTAAAAAAAACATATTCTAATTCCTAAATATAAATAACTGTTATCAAATATTACAATGTTGATGACTTGTGTAAAACATTCCTAATTATGACTAACCCACTAACATTTAAGCACAAACTTATCTTGACACAAATTACACATGTGTGACTAGCTAAGTTGCTAGTAAGTACCTAAGCAGTGGGAGGTTATCTACAAACGATTTGTTGCGTTTCGTAGAGGGGAGTAGGTAACAGTAATTTACGTGAGTAAATATTAACTTCGAATGAATTTATGGTCTAGCAAAATTAAGCGTTGTGGGAATGCTATATGCCGTTTAAAATTTAACTAATGTTTAACTATGGAAGATAGTCAAGTCTAAGTCAAAGCCATTTATTCAGTTTGGGCCCTAGGAGGGCACTTATGAATGTTGAATTTACTGAAGTTACCACCGGTTCAGAAGTCAGCCTTCAACTGAGAAGAACCCGCAAGAAACTCAGCATGGTTACATATTTTATATATATTATATTTTTTTTATAATTTGACTATTGGCTATATTTTTTCAAAAACAGCAATCTGATGATACTTAACATAAATTATATGTACTTAGCCATTTAGATCCAAATAATCGCCATTATATTCATATCGTATAATCGTACCCTCAGATCCAGACCGCTATAACGGCTATAATCGTTGTATCGCCCTCGAAGGCAACTATATTGAATAATAAAATAAAATTCTAACAAAAAAAAAAGATTTTTTCTATGCTAGCCTACGAACTTTTCAGCCCAACTGTTACATGAAGCCCTGTTGCCTGTGCTAGTTATACAATAACTGTGTTACAGGCTACAGTGTCTTCCCCCTTATATCTAAACTATTATGAACAAGTTCTGAGTAAAAAGAAAGGAATTTAACAAACAAAGGATAAAATGAAATACTAATGAGGTCGGTTGGATGAGACCATGTAACCTTTTTTTCTTGGTCTGAGTCGTACCCATATTCTATTAGTTTTACAATAACTTACACCTTTTGTATTTAATAACTTTATTTAAAACAAAAATACAATATATAATATTACTTATACCTACTTTTTATTTATTAAGATTAACAAACACTTACACATGTATATTTTTTAAAGAGTAATAAATTAAAAGTCTAAATAAGTGTGTTACCAGCATATTATAACAAAGACTTATTAGTACCAATATGTTATTTATTTTTATGCTTACGAATGACTAAATGGATATAGGCTGTCAAATATGGATTTTTAAATCTCGAGAAGTTTATTTAAGACCACGTATCGAAACATTTAAACCATTCCTGAAAATATCTGTTTAAAATAGTAACAAATATCATCTATCTACACTAATAGGAAAGAGGAAGGATTTGTATTTTTGTATGTTTGTAACGAATTAACTCAAAAACTACTTACTACGACCGATTTAAAAAAATCTTTCACCAATAGAATGCTACATTATCCCTGAGTAACATGTGCTATATTTTATCCCGATTTTATAAAGCAAGTAATTTCCGGATAACAAAATAATATTATTTTATAAATAATACTTCATTAATTTACATACTTTTAAAAAAATAACAAATTTCATCGATATTTTTTCAGGATAGCAAAATAATGTTGTTCTAAAAATAAAACTTCATAAGTGACTATTTAAAGGAAATAGAAGAATAAAGAAGAATTTTAAAATGACAGTAAACTAAATAATCTATTGCTACTCAGCTGTGTCCAGCAATTTTAACTCGACATTGACCAATACCTAACTTAAAATTGTCAATAGTAATGATCAGGACCTCAGTATCATATCTTTTATTGATTGTAACATTTACTTATAATCACGATAATGCGACGTTTAATCGAAAAAGTCGACGAACTTCACGATAATGATAAAGTGAAGTCATTATTATTATCTCATTTTATCATCTTAATGACAGAGGCCGCGGATATTTTCTGAGAAATACCGTAGCATGAAGGGTACATACCTACTCGCCGGCACACAGCTTGATTAAAATTGTACTACGATATCCTGCCTGTGGGTATTGAAAATCCTTTCTATATTAAAGGAGTTTACCCGATGCTATTTAAAATAGAGTCTGATTCTAGAAGAATGTTCCTAACATTTTTATCTTTCCAGACAGTTATTTATCATTGATCTGATTTGCAGAGATTTAAGTTATTCACTTTTTATCAAAGGTTATGGTCATTGTTACAATATTTATCGCCTAAATGAAACTGATGTAGAGAGAGGGATCAACGATATCTTCCATCAATATATTATGATAACCACAGTCATATAAAAAGTAAAAGTAAATTAATAAAAATCAAAAACCCAACTGCGCATAAAGCGAACTAAAAAGGTCGAAACAAGCAAAATTTCGTAGACTCTATAAAGTTCATTCAATCAAATAATAAAATACAGTCGGAGGCATCAGATTCATGATCAACTTGTTGCGATATGTCGGCGATGTCACGAAATTTTCTTGTTATATCCTTGTTTATTAATATAATTTACCTTTATATGCAAGAAGCAGTCGGGTCTTAGTCAAAGTCAAAGCCATTTATTCAGTTTAGGCCCTAAGTGCCCTCAGTTATGAACGTCGAAACTACTGAAGTTACCACCGATTCGGAAGTCGCCTTCAACTGAGAAGAACCGGCAAGAAACTCAGCAAGGTTACATTTTTTATATATTTTGTTTTTTTTTTTTTGGACAATCTGACAATGTTGGCTTTTTTTTCCATTAAATTTTTAACAATTTAAACTTACATTTTTTTTATTTACTTTTTTACTGACGTCTTCATAGTATTAGCTACCCTATTTAATCTACCATTGCTTGCTCTAGTCGGCAACGTAGGATTTTACACAACTTTCAGGTTGTGTAATTCTTAAAGGTAGCATGTCTGTAAAATGGTCAAGGATTTTTGCGTGTGCACAATATACTGACATTATTGCTTCTTCCGTGGCCGACATTTTGGTTTTATAGAAAGAAAACCTAGCTTATAGCTATTATATGGCTCTATAAGTCGATAGACACCTCATGTATTAAAATCTACCCAGCCACATAGTAGATACGTTTATACGCGTGAAAAAACTAATCCTGTGTTTGTTGTCGCGCAGTTGAGTAAAAGATCAGGTGCCAGTGCAAGGGTCACTTATCACATTTAAAATAATCACTTTGCAACAAGGCTTTCTTATTTAATTTCTACGTTTATTCTAAAGTTTTGTCTCATCGGTATGTCTGCTTTCACAAATATAAACATAAGCCAGCTGAAGAGATTAAACATGCTATACAATTGCAGTGGTAGGTACTCGTAGACAGGGTAGAGTAAAAAGCAATGGGGACTCGCTGGCGAGCGTCGCGTCGCACCGCGCCTCATGCGCCTCGCCGCCCTGTCACTACCAGCTCCAGATTATATCGTGAAATCCAATTTCGTGGTTTTGTTATCGTTCTTACAGGAAATTTACTAGATTATTTTCTCCTAAAATTTAAGTTTCGTTGAAATACTATAGAGCTTCGCTAACCAAACAGCAGACAGGTAAGCACAAATTATTCGTTTGCGTGGGGATTTCTTATGAAATTATTGGTCATTAAAGAATTTGGGTAGGGCCTTACTTCACCTAGATAATAAAAATAATAATTTCAACTGGGTTCAACGTAGATTTAATTATTGGATATAAAGTTAAACAAGTTAGTAATAAGATTTGAGAAATGAACGTTATTTCAACGACGACATGGGGCCTTAGGGAAAGATAAATGACCGAACTGAACGTAATGCACCACATAAACATTTAATAAAAAATGAACCGGCGAAGTGAGAGTTGGACTCGCGCACTGAGGATTCCGTGCCTTCCTTTGACGTATCCTACTAATATTAATGTTTGGATGTTTGATACTCAATCACGCATAAACGGCTGAATTCGGACATATTACACATATTTTACATAGATAGATCATAACTTGGAATAACATATCGGGAACGCAGCTGAAACCGCGAGGCAGAAGCTAGTATATTATAAAAGATTTAGGTATCTAACAAAGCATTACAAAAAGTTATCGCAGGCTGGGATTCCTATATCGTCTCTTTCGTATATATTGGTACTCGTTAAGTATAACCATTAGAATAACAAAATTGAACTTAGTCTGCGGTGAATTTCAACTACACATTTTTGGATGCCTTTTCTCTTCATTAATATTTTCCGATTTCCATGAGTTTTCCTGTAAACCATGAGTGAGGTCCTATTATATTCCTTATTTTTCAAAATGTTATATTTCTGTCGTTTCGGAGAAAATCGAGCAATCCTCCTTATTGCCCGATTTTCGTATATTCTTTTTAATATCTTTTAAACTATGCATTTTACAATTATAATAAGAATATATTTGTGTTTTTATAACGAGACCTTTCATTTGATACGTCACACGATGCATTTGAAAAATGTTTTTTTTTAAATTTAATACTTATATTCTTTTAATTTGTCCTCCAAAATAAAAATTCGCTTATTTAAGCTATACGTAATATATACTCAGTAAATTTGGAGAAAATAAGTTGTGACCGACGGACAGACATCCGATGTACAGAACTCTAAGAAGACAGACCGAGATTTAGAATTTAGATGAGAATTATAAAACTATCATATTGATATTTCTGAAAAACACTATAAACTCTGTGACAAGTTATTCAAAAACGTAATTTCCAATTTTGTTCACTGGATAATTTTCTTCCATTTATGTACGTAAGTACTAATAATACAGAGGAACATGCAACTCGCCATCCCTCTTGGGACAACACATCGCTTCACCCTGGCACTTACAATGTGAATTGTGTGACAACAAGCTGTACTAGAATCTTGAAAATATTTTTAAATTTTGTGTCATTGAACGTGTGCGCCATATTTCATGAGTAATAAGTCTTATCGAACATAAACGTCCGCATGAAACATCGTGAATATAAAGGCATTATTTAACCCCCGCCCCATTCGTTTTAGGCTTACAAAGCAAGCGCCATTCTTCTACGGATTAAAATGACTTACTTTGTTGCTTACCTGCACTCTGTTGCAGTAGGAGTCCTTAAACGTGCTGAGCCGCGTTTACTCTGTCATCCACAGGGAATTTGTCATGGTATTGTGTTCTGCTAACCATTACATCAAATATTATAAGATTTCAAATTATTTGTTAATAAAATAACAAAATCCTTTCTTCATGGCTTTTATGTTAATAATATGCATCACACGAAAAACATAAATGTGAAAGAAGGCCATGTTCGTAACAAAAAAACATGCAAGATAACCTTTCTTAATATTTTTTTCTAATTGAACTTGAACAACAAATTACGGTTATAAGCAATAGACCTATTACAATAACATAACAACAACATAACATCTATGTTCCCATAAATAAAAGTAACATTAATTTTATCCTGGAAGTTTTTACAAAGCCTATTTTGTAGACGCAATCTAGAAAACTTTATTTGTAAAAAGGTTGATGAACGTATAAGGTTAAAAACAACAACATTTTTGTTACTATTATACATTATTATGCCAGTTGACTACCCATTTTACATTATTCATGATAATTGGCAAAGTGAGGACAGGATTGCCGTACTAAAATCATAAGAACGGCTATCAAGAATGTTGTCATTTTTTTAATAACATACTTAAAATGTTACAACATTTGCATAATATAAATTTGGTCATGCACAGTAACCATCATCTGGAAATCAAATCTTTATTATGATGACGTAGCTACAGAGGTAACGGTATCGTTGCAGTCGGCACGGTAATGATGTCATTTTGTTACAGTTAATGTTATGACTAGGTAGTAAATAACGACAATGTACTATCGCATTGACGAAAACATTTATAGAATTCATTAAAAGTATAATAATATAGTAGCTAGTAGTACAACGGTTAGTCATTGGATAGTTTAAAAAAAAGAAGTTTGATAGGATTAATTTGAAGGCAGATTAAGCGCATTTCTTGTATCATCGGTCTTCGTCTGGTTAAAATGTAAAATAACTCCCAATATACCTATTCGATATCATGTTTAAAACATTTATTGTACAAAAGGGTATGATAACTGGAATATCTGATCGTCAATTAGAATTTACAGTTGTCTATAACGGATGTGGTATTGATAGTATCATGCCTGTTTTATGGCCGATTTTTCAATTGCTAGATAAACCTCGGATAAGCTATTCCTCCGATAACTTCATACAAAAACGGTTCTAATTTAAAACCAACAACAAATATCGTTTATCTGGCCATTGAAAACTCAAGCCTTATTGTCGTAATAAACTCCGGGCAATGTTAGTCTGAATAATAATTTCAAATACTTGTCACAAAATTATCGATAAGTAAAATGGTATTTGAATAAGTAATGTAAAACTTGAAAAAGTTAACTTAAGAGTGTTTGACGAGTATTGTAGAGATCGATATTTTGTAAATTAATACGCTTCAAATGAGTGGTCAGTCTGAGCGAGTACGATACAAGTAATATTTAAAAGGTGTATGGTTTTATGCGATGAATTGTTTCGCTATTAACGCGACGGAGAGGCCAGTATCTCGGCGTATTGCAAAAAGATAAAAAGGTAAATGAAGTAACTTGTATGGCGGGTTGGTTGCAAGATGCAGAAATCTGTGCGGGGCGTGGGCGTGGGTGAACCGGTCTAGACAAGATGAACTTTAAGGATCCGACAAAATAAAATAAAAGCCATATCGCGACAGCGCCCAGGGGATGCTGGACTTAATGTCTGATATTAGATGTGTGCTGATTTTTGGTTAGAACGCTCTACATTTGAACAATTGTTTATTGAAATAAATTGAGCGAGAATTAAAACAGGTTATTGGAATAGATATTCGTCAACAAGTTAGTGCTCTCGTAAAAACAAATTTAAAGGAATATCTCTTCCAAGTCGTACTCTTCTAGGTAATATCTATGCGTAGGTTATCAGCACAGTAAGCCAGTCACTGTTTTAATAGTTTATTTGAGCCCGAGTACGTCAACCCATTTTTGACCGTAGATTGTAGTCTCCAAGAAAGCCTGTTGTATTGCCAATTATACGTTTATTGAATTTCAACTGTTGCGAGGTCCTGATGCCCATTCTCTCAAGATTATTATTGGCTATTTCGGTTTTTGTCTTATTAGGATAATTCCTTGAGGAAATGGGACAATGTGCATTGGTGTTTTAAACTTCCCTAATTAGATGCATAGATGTGCTTAGTTAGGTGGATCACCACCTAAGCAATCAATCAATTTGTGGTAAGTGAACTTACCACAAAAATGTCAGCGAAGTAATTTTATTTCTGATGGTGAGTTAGTTCGTGTCCAATGAACTCCAACAGAGTTTCTTGTTAACTCTCAAGAGAAAACCTCTAATTTACCTCGAGTGGACACAATTGGAAGAAAACACAAGAGAGGGCGTCGCGCTGAATTAGATTAGTGCGGATAAGATTAGTGCCGTAACGTAGCGAGTGCGCCGCGCCGAGACCACCGTCTGACATGTGAACCTGCTAATTACAAACTCCACCCACTACGTTGAAAACGTACACCGACTGGTACATTACCCGACATCGTCGAGTCGTGATACTAACGGTGCTGATAATCTTTATTAAAATTGCAATGATGGTCCTGAATAAATGTGCCGATCGTTTCGCAGGTTTGTCTGCGTTCAACATACAACTTACGGGAACATTCCTAGCCCCATGAATATTTATCACCGCGAGGCGCAGACCGGAGTTTCGCGGGCTGGACTCGGGCGGGGCTGCACCCTAATGCAATGATTCATATTATTCGGTTTGCGGGCGAGTTGAACGTCTTCCATTATTGTCATTCATCGGAGGAAGTGGGCGGCGAGGGGAGGCGCGGGTGCCGGCGGCAGCCCCCCGCGCAGTTCTCAGTCGCTCGCCGACACTCTCGCCGCCAGCACGCGAGAGCCGCGATATACTTCGCCTACGCTTGACGCATTTAGTCACGGTCCGTGTGTGTGTGCCCTCTCCGTGATTCGAGATCGGAGCTCGAGCTCGAGCCGCGTGCAGTGCAGCCACATCCAGTGCCCCTCATCGGACCTTGCGGTTCGATCGGAGCGACCAGGCGGTGTGCTACCAGTGTTTCACACGGTTTCTACGGCTCAGCTGACCGGCACACCTTCAGACTACGAGCGCACGGTGAGTGCGATCGATCACTGCATGCACGCGCTCAACATCACTTTGTGTCTATTTTGAGTCGCTCGCGAATCGCATGCATGCGTCTCGCGGATCACCACCAGCAGTGACGGCTGCCAAAGGTTGATGATTTTGTAAAGAAAATGCGTCAACATTACAAGTGTCGCTGCATCGATAGCAAACGTGTTGATAAACAGTGTCGACTTACTACGAAGATGGGTTACGAATTGCGAGCCGGCTCGCGCTGTTCGTCCGTGGAAAACGGTATTGTTTTGAATTCAGGAGTTTGCTTTCGTTAATGAATGTGAACAATAATGAAAACACATACTTAATAACCTGTTGCGAGTACTTGTGTATGTGACGTACGCGGTGCACAAGTGAATTAACGTTCGTTGGTGCGCAGCACTTCGGCAACTTTGGAGTCGTACGCAACTGTTGGCCAATGCACCGCCCGCGCTTCTATCGCGCCAGCTGACTCCCCGCCCATCAGGTTGCACTCTTGCGCAAATGCTCGTGTCACCGCGCCCGCGCTATTGCCGATGCGACGGCCAGCCGCCCCGTTTCGCGTCGTTTTCGCCGTAGCGGGACACTGTTCTAGTGTTGAAATGACCACGTATCTAACCACTATTTCTAGTGACTATCTAATTCTATAAGTTATACATATGTGATTTGTTTTTGTCTCAAAATGTAAGGGATTTCATTTGGAAAAAATCTTATAGTTAAGGTAGGTAAAGTGTTCGGTCTCATTTTCGCCCCTAAGGCTACTCTCTCTGACCTTTCTAGATATGTACTTTTAAAATTCAAATCAAGAATGGAATTAACTATTGTAGTATAGTATACCTTCCAAAATTATGAATACCATAATTAATTCCATAACAGAAGTAACTGAAGTATTGAAACGCACAGTAACAAAACTCGTTATCTCTTATCAAATTACTCTTGCGAAGGTCGCGCTGATAAACGGATTCTGGTAGCAGCTGTTGACTTTCTAACCGGCATTAGTAGGTACCTAAATAATTTTGCAATAAGTATTTAAAATAATAATTATTTACCTCTCTCCTCATAATATTAATATTATGGGTTTACGACTGGAAAACTCATAGCTTAAAGCTATTAAAAATAGAGTTTAAAATATATTATTAATATTAATTTTAAAATATATTACCTAAGTACTTTAAAAATAAAACTAAACTAAAATTTAAATAATGCATCTAGGCACATTAACGTGAAATAATCAATTTTACGAAGTTAGCGTTTCGTAATAAATAGTTTATGTTGTGCCTTTACAATATTCTTATTATATTAATGTATCTAATTATATAATTGTGACAAAAAAAGTCGGAGATCATCAATTTATTAGATAGGTACCTACCTATTATAAAAGCGCACTAACAATACAAATGAGCAGGCAAAGGTTAGCAGTTGTATTTGATTTTCATTTATAATAATGTCATTTTTATCTTTACAACGAGTGACATGTCAATATTATAACTTTTAGTCACATAATGACTAATTAATGGGTTGGCAAATAAGTGTTGTAAAAACCTACAATACTAACTAGAGTTTGACGCAGTACATTTTTATTAATATGCTAGGTTTTACCATAATTGTAGGTACCTTATTCCGTTGCTTGTTTTCCTACAGGATATTTTTTTTGCGAAACGCGACGCTAAGCCCGACGCTTCATGTTCAACAACTATATTTTCTAATTAAGTAAAGTGTTACATAAAAATATGTAAAACAATACACCTTTTTCCTATAGCAAAATGATAATGAATGTAACTAATACTGATAACACACCAAACATGTCAGACTCGTAGATAATAAATGGTACGTGCGACTGTTCTCGTTTATTTTGAAAGATAATTATTTAAAAATATAACCAAATCGCCGACTAATGGGACGGTCCATTGTCAGCAGGTTATTCAACATCGAAGAATGCGTTCGGCGCATTAAGGGTAAATAGACTCCCGTATCTCCCGGTACAAAAGAGTATTGACATAGCGAGATAAGTATATCTGAGTGTATACTAATGTAGGTATCTGCGCGGCTGGTTTACACTCATTGTTCCGTTATCTATCATGTACGGTTAGCGCATTATGTCCGATAAGCAAATAAATGACCGCTCTTTACGGTCAACAGCTACTTCGCTTGTTGCTTGTGCTCGTCTGATGACATCTCAGGCGAGTACTTTTCTTTTTTACAAGTAACATAAAGAAATACTTTATGAATTTATGATGCATTACGCAGTGGTTGTGCATTTGGTCGAATGACATGCAATTTACAACCTCGCGACGGTCGCATGAAGTTATTGGAAAAAATATTGGTCTTTTTATTAAACATGGTATCTACCGTTGTAATGACATATTTTTATGTCTCGTGTTTGATATCATATTGAATTTTTTTTTAACTATTTTGCATCGAAGAACACGAAATAAGGCGAACCATACAGACAGTGTTAATAAATGCCTTTCACTATTGAATTTCTTTCGTAGATATTAAATACTTATATATTACTTAATGAAGCATAGCTTATTTTAAAATCATTATAATAGGTATAAATAAACCGATAAAATGCTTAATAATGGCAAATTAACCAATCGTAACAATTCCTTGTAAGAATGCCGAAAACGTTTCTATGCTACATGCACGCCGCTACGACAGCGCTACGAGGCCAAAACTTCGTAGAGGTATGGTAGCTCACAATGGGATCGTAGACAAATTGCTATATTGTCACTATTTGATATGATTGCTTGCAGTATAGAAACTTTGTAGTTTGACGATAGCATTTTGTAGTTCTAGTACACAAAGATGGTTGAGGTGACTTTGCGATGAGGCGCGCGGCGGCGCGTCTCGCGTTCGTTCACTTCGTACAGGCTATATTTAGTGGGAGCGAGGCGAGGCGAGGCGTGGCGGTGCGGTGCGGTGGAGGGCTGGCTGCACGTGGAATGCAGTCCACCGAGCGCATGACCTACCGCAACATCGCTGTCACAGTTTCGGCGCACGCACAGCCTCTCACCAGGATGCATACTTGGGCACGAACACCGCATCTTCACAACGGCATACCTGGATATTGCGGTTCTCTGTACGAAGCAACGATTCGCAAGCCGATATATTACTCGACACCAATTTACAACGGTTTTACATTATGTATGATTGCCGGAAACAGGACATTGTTATGATGGAATAATTACTTTTGGCTTGACAACTTTTTCTTTTTCCCCACGGGAAAAAACGCATAAGGTTAGGTTAGGTGGCCACTAAATGTCACCAAAGCAAATTATTACCCCGCTACCACTCTCAAGTTGACGATCTGTCGCCAAGCACCTACTGGTGTGTTCCAGAATGAAATGTAGCCTATGTCTCTCTCCGACATAAACTAACTTTATGCAAATTAACTTTTAATTTTCAGCGAAATAATTTGTGTTTCTGGAACACGTCCTTTCGCTGACTTCAAATCGAGTTCTAACTGATGTTAGAACTCTTTTAATCTGTCCCTTGTCTGTAAAAAAACAATTTATTTTATACTTTTTAGTGCAAACCCATTTTGAAGTCGTTTTTTGGTTGTTTGGTTTGTTAAAAGTTAATTTTATTTTTCCATCTTAAGTTTCTTGTGTATTGATTACTTATCAACATTTGTCACGTGTGTTCATAAGTATTCAGTAGCATAAAATTAAGACTCCCGACGCAATCACCCAAATACTTAATAAGAAAGAATAAAAACTAGCGGTCTATACGGTACTTTAAGAATTATCTCCTAACTCCTAACTAACAAGGAGTTGTACCTTCCATCATCAGTTCACCTGACTAACTCAAAGGAACATAAGTAGCGGTCTATACGAGCCTATAATATTTAAAGAATTATTCACTGACTCCTAATAGTTAAGTTATATTTTCCATTATCAATATTTGAGGGCTGCCCTCGATTTTTCTGGGATCCCATGATCAAATCCTGACTTGGTGCCAATGGGACCGACTAGAAAGCATCCCCTTCCAAACAAAAAAAAAAATTCCAAATCGGTTCGGGCGTCTTCGAGTAATCGAGGCACATACATAAAAAAAGTAATAAAGAAAAGATTTCCACGAATTAAGAACCTCCTCCTTTTTGAAGTCGTTAAAAATCACATCGATTCGTTGTTGTGTGAATGAAGGATAAATCAATCGGTTTCGGTTTAATAAATTCTATCATAATATCGAAACATGTACCATAAGATGGTATGCAGTTTAGCAGATATGATAATAAGAAAACTATTTTGTTGATGAATAAACATAACATATACATACATACCGTACCTAAGTAGGTACGATTTGATTCGGTTACGATTTTTTCCTCAAAACATAATAATATCACCTATAAATAATACTAAAATAAAACTACTTATGATAAATCATAAAATTATACAATACCCATCATGGTGATATAACAAATTACGTAAAAAAAAATAGCTCAATCATTCCATGAGTCTGTCTGTATACGTAATATTTTTCGAAAGTTCCAAGATCATTTCCATAATAATTTATGTTTCATTTCATATTATAGAGTATATCATATCGGCAATGTTTGAGTATGACACAGCCCTGAATAAGCGCTGACTACGTAGTTAGTCTGAGAGTCGGGGTGCGTCGGCCGCGGCGGCGCCGGCTAGGTCAGACGCCGCTATTAGATCCGCAGATTGATCGCATCTCTGTCGCGTTTCAACTATACATGACTTAGGTCTGGCACCCACTAAAGCATACCAAGCCAAAGTATTATTTTCTTGCCTTAACTTATAGTAAATTTAGTGCAAGCTCAAATTTGAATTAGTAGTATCGTTGATGGAATATCGGAATTACAAAAACGTGTGCGAATATATTCACATAATTGAAATCTCAATTAAGGTCGCCAGAGCTCATCGGGGAGGGGGGAAGGATCGGCAACGCTTGAGCGATACCCCTGGTGTTGCAAGCGTTCATAGGCTACGGTAACCGCTTACCATCAGGCGGGCCGTATGCTAGTTTGCCGAGAATGTTGTATAAAAAAAATAAAAAAATTTGGTTGTCGTAGTTTGCTGTAGTAAGCGCTTACCTTTAATCTTAATTTATTCGCTATAGTAGAGCTTGTGACGTGTCTATGACGTCATTTCATGTACAGCCAGGTTTTATATATCTAAGGCTTCCTGGCTAATGTCTGCGAAGTAATTAGCATCTGTGCTCCTATACTGAACATCACCAAGGTTGAAACCCTGACCCGTATGAAGCGAGCTGCGATTAAGGATTCGATGTACTTGCATTCATATTATAATCTTTAAACGTATAGGTAAAGTTGCATGAACGTCAGGTACAATTATAATACTTTAATTAAAGTAAAGTAAATCGATATATATACATATATACAAGACAGACATAGTATAACATTATGTTAACATAATGTTTTAAATTATGACCACAAATAATTAATTCCTTATGAAGTCTTTCTTGGTTCGGCCGTTTTAAACTTATACAAGTTTTTTGAGTGTGATTTAGGTAGGAATATCTAAAAACCGGCCAAGTGCGAGTCGGACTCGCGCACCGAGGGTTCCGTACAAACTTCGTCCATTGTTCGTCCATCTCAGAGGTCTTTATTAATTGGTGTAACTATGTATGTATGGGGACACCCTTTAATTTTCAACTTTTTTAATTTTTTAGAATTTTTCCTTTATTTGTGCTGTGAGACCTTGCTTTTTGCCAATTTTTTTTTATATATTTGAGTTGATTGAATGAAAGGTAAATTGCGGTTTACGATTTATGACGTATTAAAAAAACTACTAATTAGATCTCGTTCAAACAAATTTTCGGTGGAAGTTTGCATGGTAATGTACATTATATATTTTTTTTAGTTTTATCATTCTCTTATTTTAGAAGTTACAGGGGGGGGGGACACATATTTTACCACTTTGGATGTGTCTCTCGCGCAAACTGTTAAGTTTAGAAAAAAATGATGCTAGAAACCTCAATATCTTATTTTAAGACCTATCCATAGACACACCACACTTATGGGTTGGATGAAAAAAAAAAATTGAGTTTCAGTTCTAAGTATGGGGAACCCCCTAAATTTATTGTTTTTTTTTCTATTTTTGTGTGAAAATCTTAATGCGGTTCACAGAATATATCTACTTACCAAGTTTCAACAGTATAGCTCTTATAGTTTCGGAAAAAAGTGGCTGTGACATACGGACGGACAGACAGACAGACATGACGAATCTATAAGGGTTCCGTTTTTTGCCATTTGGCTACGGAACCCTAATAAAAAACGGGAAAGTTAAATCCTGTGTCTGAGTTCGATCCTTTCATTTATATCTCAAAATTAAAAAATAAATAATTGGGTAAAGTTTGGTAACATGTTTACAATTTTTTTATTTATTAACCGACTTCAAAAAAGAAGGAGGTTCTCAATTCGGATGTTTAGCGAAAGGGAAGCACATGTTCCAAAATCTCAAATTCTTTCGCTGAATTCAAAACGAGTTCTATCATCGTTATTTGATACTTTTTGGTGCAACTACTACATATGATATTGACAAATTACATATAATTATTTGGCTTTGTTTACATACCAAATTCGGCCACTTTGTTTCTTACCATTGTGAGATCGTTTTCAAACACAGGCCTCATACAAGAAGTTAAAAAACACATTTTGGAGTGTATTAATTGAACAGTTTTTACAAGCTCCATACAATATTGTTTGTTGATAATCATAAAAACTGAAAGTTTTTGTTTATTTAATGTAATAATTTCTGAAAATTTTGATAGAAATAAGAAGAGCAGATTACTAAATCTAAAATGTCCTATAAATCTCAAAACGCAACGTCGGGGTCGCAAGCGGAAGATACACCCGCAGTGCTCACTGAGATCGGATTTCGATACGGCCTCTTATAAATACTAAGTGGGTATATGTTACCCTACCTACAGTCAACTATCAATTCCTTATATTTTTTTTACTTTATCAAAATTCCGACAAGGGCAGTTCTTGTTTTCGAAGTGTAGTGAACCTATATCTATACTAATATTATGAAGCTGAAGAGTTTGTTTGTTTGAACGCGCTAACCTCAGGAACTACTGGTTCGATTTGAAAAATCCTTTCAGTGTTGGATAGCCCATTATATCGAGGAAGGCTATAGGCTTTTTATCCCGGGAAAACACAAGATACCTCGGGAATGCGGGTGAAACCGCGCGAAAAAGCTAGTATTCAATAAACTGAAAATAGTTTCAATATATTAAGTCTCTAAACAGTGAATTATTATACCCACAACTACGATATTAAATAAAACTATTAGTACTATTTAAAAATTAAAATATCTATTTTTTTATTAAATTGACTGCGATTTTTAATGAAGCTAAATGAAATAAGTTAAAAGTAACAGTGTTTACAATTATAACTTTTGCAGGTTTTAATATGTCACTATAATACTAAATAAATAATACCTACAGGTATTATATTATATTTGACGTCACATATCGAACACGTAACACTTTATTACTTGTTATCGCAAATATTTGTTGCAGTTCACGATAAAATAAGAGGTGCTTTGCCAGGCGTGGAGATAACGAGTTTTATATTATTAGTTACCAAGCCATGTTTGTTTCTATATCGAGCTAGTATCACTTATAACATTCACAGATTTTATTATAATAAACTAAACGTAGCCCCGTAATATTACGCATATTTCAGACCATTATTTTGTGAACTGTGGATACTAAATCCAAGGTAAGCCATTAGAACAAAATCGAGAAAAATGTCGCACTTTATTTTTTATTTGGGTAAAATTATGATTCTATACTCACACATACAGCATACATGCATGATGTGAATAAATCCAGATAGACTTACATATTTTTTATACCATGTCATTTATGTGCCACTAATAAACTTTCGTATATTTTGTTATAATTTCAATATTTAATTATACCATTTGAGTATTAAATTTCCTTTATACATTACTATAGTCTTTAGATATAAAAATCAAATAAGATGTAAATTCACATACTTCCTCCGCTGTTGCCCACTCTGGAACCACCCAACCCTTTTACAGAGCTTGGACAACATCAAAAAAAACCCTCTCATCAATTTTTAACATAAATTTTGATGATCGGACCTGGACTCAGGCTTCCCTACCCATAAGGTCAGGAGGTCTGGGTATTCGCAAAATTTCCAGATTTTCACTTCCAGCTTTTTTGTCCTCAGTCAATAGTACACAAAAGCTGGTCTTTGACATCCTTAATACGTCGATTCCATCATCTGACATAGCGCATTTGACTGAGGCAAAAATGGCTTGGACAGTAGCCTGCCTTAATTCTAATTTACCCACTAATCCATCCATCATCACAGAGGCAGTGGGACGGGCCGCTCAGCGAGCTAGTACAGAACAAACTTATTGAAACGTCAACTAGCCACGCGGATCGCGCCCGTCTCATTGCCGTGTCAGAATGGGAATCTGGCCTTTGGTTGCGAGCGCTTCTGTCAGCAAACATCGGGACTCTACTCGATCCTTCGACTTTTCGGCTTGCATCTTGTCTGCGTCTTGGTGCACCTATTTATATGTCCCATCACTGCCAGTGTGGCACTTTTGTCGATCAGCTTGGCCACCACGGGCTATCGTGCGTAAAAAGCGCAGGCAGAATTCCGCGCCATTCTGACCTCAATGACATCATCCGCCGGGCTCTTGCCAGTGCTCACGTGTCAGCTATTCGCGAACCGGATGACCGCGGGATGACGGTAAGAGACCCGACGGAATTACCTTGATGCCCTGGAAGTTGGGGCATCCCTTAGTATGGGACGCAACTTGTGTCGATACTCTCGCACCGTCCCACCTTCCAGAGACTGTCAAAAGGGCCGGTGGCGCGGCTGTCTGTGCCGAAAACCACAAGCAGCGCAAATATAGTAACCTTGATGGGGGCTATATTTTTGAACCGTTTGGGGTTGAGACGCTGGGGCCGTGGGGGTCAGGAGCCCATCGAATGTTTCGCGATATATCTAAGCGACTGATCGACGCTTCTCGTGACCAGAGGGCTGGTGAATACCTCGGCCAGAGGATTAGCATCGCCATACAGCGTGGCAATGCCGCTAGCGTTCTGGGCACACTACCAACTGGCAGCGATTTAGATCAGCTTTTCTTTTTGTAAATAGTTTTAAATTAAGATGTGTACTTTTTGTTCTTGTTTTTATTTCCCTTTTTAATTGTAAATATCTAGACACGTATATATTAGTTAGTTTATTATATTAGTGTATCATATAAGATGTAGATAGACCTATGCCATATATTTAATTTTAAAAGCATATTCTTTTAATAATACTTCAATTCATAAATAAGCCATTAAAACCATAAACGTAGCAAGAAATCCAATGTGTAACAAAGATAATGGTGCGCACTCGTGTACCCATAAATTTACGAGCACTAAAACATAGGCAACTACATTTCAGTGCTTCACACATGTGAACACACATAAGAATGCGTACTTTAATGTATGAGTGCAATCCTCCGTTAATAAATTTAAATCTAGAGCGACTCTTGAAACAATGAGTAATTTTGTTTAATTACGGGAAATGCTTTTAAGACATAAGACTAATAACAATGTTACGCACCTCCAAGGTACTTAAAATAACGAATTTATAGGGCAAACGACAAATTATGTGTTTGAAAAAATACTCAAAACCTTAAATTTTATTTACAAATATTTACTTGCTTATAAGAAATTTTCGGTTATAACTTTTAGTGATTCGCACTGTTTACGACGGTGTTCTACAAAGGTTTATTTGTATATATTTTATTATACAAATGATCCAGGAAGCCATATCTAATAAATTCTGAATACTGATAAACATATTGAAAAAAATATTATATGCTACGAGGACTACGAACTCACGTAGGGAGCGTGATATGCTACGAAAATACCAAAATTATTTCAACTGCGATAATATTAATTCAGGAACTATGCAGTTATATAATCTTTTGTTTTTATTTTCTCTCTAAACCAATTTTATTAATATCGACAAAGTTGTTCTAGATTCTCATTGGATGATACAATATTTCATGCGCTATATTTATGTTTTTGTTTGATAAGATAGGCATTAGTTTGTTATGTTTGATAACCACTGAGTGAAAATACTCAGTGGTTATCTGTATTAACTGATTTTTAACATATTCACATTAATTTTGAGTACCCTAAAAGTTTTTACACTACAGCTGAAAAAACAATACAGATATTCTCACGAAAGAATTAACCTTATCAAGTCGTCCAATCTAATAGGCCTTTTTCCATGCATATGGGTGACGCTGCGATGTCCGTGACAAAAATAAATAAATATAGCGACACCAAAAGAGATATCCTCTTGTCTAAACAGGCCTATTAGACTTAACTCAGCCTTAGATTATGACTATTTTACATCCTTAATTTCTTTGTGCTCTAATTTTATCCTGTAAAGTGATACGTATCGCGTTTTGCCACACTATCTATTACTAAGCATGTATGATATAACTACTGCTAATAAAATCAGTGCCCCAGCCCCAAGTGTAAGTTTATATACACCTGTTTATATACACCTTTAATGTAAATATTTAAGTACATTCGGGGAAATTTGATTATTTGGTGTGATATAAACAAGTAATTATCAAATACATAAAATTTATTGACATAATTTAGTAAAGGATGAGTAACGGTGGAACCTACAATGATTTTTCAATGAAGGGGTACTTCGCCGTCCGCTACATCGTATGTGAGATAACAGAACACATTGTCAAAAATGGGACTTTCGTGTCGCATACGAAACAAGTACTCACGTTGAGAAAACCACATTGAGTCAAGCCCAACCCAATGAAAGTTGCTTTGGCATAAATTCAAA
Organism: Tetheella fluctuosa; assembly: GCA_951216915.1. Lineage (NCBI taxonomy): Eukaryota > Metazoa > Arthropoda > Insecta > Lepidoptera > Drepanidae > Tetheella > Tetheella fluctuosa. The sequence goes on along the minus strand of OX578227.1, from coordinate 6,340,703 downwards.
AGTCCAATCTATTTCTGTAAAACATGTGGTGCACGACATGTAATTTTCGTTTTTTTTCCAAAAGATGAGCCATATCGCCATATGTGTAACATGCAAGTGAGCTGCAAACCAAGTAAAAATTTAATATTTACTTTTTGGTTTAATAATTTTGAATGATAAATGTAGTGTTACCGATCGTTTATTTAGATTTGTAGAGAAAGTGTGGGTACAAGATCCGCCCTCGTCACGCGGCGCGTGGATGTCAAGATAACGGTCCTCGTTGTAACACTGTCATTTGTGACAATGTACTACACTCGTGTTACCTAACTCAATGATAAGACAACAATCGTTGTGAACGCTGCAAATGTTTTATTATTAGATCACATCTTAAATACTGGTTTTGTCTTTAATTCCTGTAATCATCTGGTTCTATGTCTTCACCCTGACACCATATCAACTCAATATCTCGGCTATGTCGGTTACTAATTAGTAGTACTTTTTAATTAATAAATTCTGTAGGAAAATGAAAATGTTACGACACTGAAATTTTATTAAAAACGCCATAATGTATATCAATCACAGATAATCTTAGCTTCGTTTAAGTAACATACCTCTACTGAAGTGACTTGCGATAAAAACATATTAAAATCTACTTGCGTCATTGCCGATAGAAAAGTGATAAGTCTTTACAGTTACTTACACCGATCGTCGTGCGTGGGTAGATATTTATTGTAAAACGTTATTGTCATAATTTATATTATATTGCAGACCGAACCCCTGCGTTCACAATGAGAAAGATAACTCAAATAGTATCAGTTTTATTACTTTACCGTCTTTCAATTGTCGGAATTGTTTTCAGGAAAGCCTTTTTGTTTTGAATTTCTATTTTCAATTTGAGAATTTTAAGCACGCTTTTATTAGCTTGGCTACAATGATATTAGCACGATGATAGAGCACTTTGTAATACCCGTGTGTCTGGCTAACATCTCTCAAATTTAAAATCTTTCGCTAAGCACTTATATCAGTGTTTTTCGACAGTTGCTCTTGAGAGCCATCTCTCTTCTCAGTTGTATGTGGTCACCACCCTTACACATATCACATACCTTAGTGTAAAAAAGTAAAAAGAAAATGTAACTTTCCTAAACATACATGGTATGCAAATATAAAAACTTACCTTCACCCATTTCTAATTTGTAGTATCGATTTGAAACTAAAAAAACTAGTACATGTGGCTGATGTGTTACGATGAAACTATTACTATAATATTACAACTATATTACTACAACTATACTTAACGAGTCATATTAATAACACAGTGTGACAAGGTTAAGATTTAGTTTGATGCGCGATACCACCAAGCAAAGCAGTTGCTTACAGATTTTCTTATTACCATGTAACAACTCTACATGTAACGTATAATCGTGTGCATTTCTTAATTAAATCATGAAATTGAAAACGTTATGATATTTATAAAGTACTAGATTTCTTGGTAAGAACTGTTTACATTCAATAGGTAGGTACTTTTATACTTTACCACAAGACGGTCTGTCAGTGATATTTTAAAATGCTAGATTTTAATTATTTCCAGTGGCATTTTACTGTAGCAACCTCCAAAGCTCTTGGAGTCTTTTCATCAAGAAGCGAGCGGGTGAGTTCAGGGAGGGGTAATGGCCCTCTCGGAGTGCGGCGAAGTCGTCGATAATTGGGCCCATTAGGCGTCGCCTGCAGGTGCTTTGCTGAGCCGAGCCGTCAAATTATTTAGAAGCCTTTACGCTGCCATAGACTAACTATTACTTTCTGTTTTTTCTGCTGGTCAGTTTCGTATTCGTGATATTTTAAACGCTATAATTATTAGTGTAGATTACAATTGAAATGTGGGTAAAAATTTATACGTAGTGTTCATCTTTATAAAACAAGTAAACATCATTACCTAATTACATAATATTATTATATCATCATTTGCGGTGTTTCTAAGTCGACTCCACTCAAAAATCGTTGCGTGAGTCATATTGATTTACAGTGTCAGAGCACCAATTTTCCAAAAATAATCGAATTTCTTTTTAAGTTTGTCGAGTCGTCTCAAAAGGTTCTTTATAAAGTTTCCTCTGTGTAACACCTCGTTCAACCTCACACCGAATGCCGCGCTGCGCGCCGGCTGCCGAGTGTTTCTAGCTTCAAGCAACCGAATTTTCACCCAACTTTCCGAGCCACCGGGCTCAATCTTGAACTCGGTACATTTTGAAAGATTTTCCCTCGATGACATAATTACTTGTATTTTCTGTTTCAGGTATGCCCATTTCTTTTTATAACGCTTCTTCACTGTAATTGTAAGTATTTATTTATTATTAAGTTACTTATATTTCTTATCAATTCAAAGATCTTATATTTTAAATCAAGATGTGTATTTTTTGTTCTTGTTTTTATTGTAAAATATAGTATTAAATATGTAAATAAATCCGGATAAATAAATATATTATAATAGCTTATATCTTTATGATCATAAAAATGGGAGACATCAATCCATTACTTAAGAGCTGAGGTCAATTTTCAGATGAATTGGATTTGATTGATTTGTCGTCGAACAAATGTTGGTTTCTATTTGAGTAAGTATGTATTACATTCATGATCGACCGAAAGCCAGACAATGCAACGGTCTGTCGGCGTCGACACTGAATGGGGGCTGCATGTAGAATCTTCAATTAAATCAGAGGGTTCATAACCTCTATCGGGAGTCGCCCGCATATTATCCTGACAGGAGAGCCAATCACGATCGGGCTTAGGGCGACCGTTCAATGTACAACATCAACGAATTAAGGCATTCACACGCGTACGGTGTGATATAAAATGATGAATTCATGCTGCGATGGTTCTCTCAACTACCTACTTCATTTTATTATCTGAAGCGCGAGCGCGATTAATCGAATATTGCTTCTTTCAACATTTGAATTAAAATCCATACAATATTGACTTTTAACAGTGTTCTTTTAACACACAAAGAGCTTTATCAATAAAATATTTGAATAGTATATTTTACATTTAAATTATATCGGTAATATTTATAATAGTAGCTTAAGTAATTCTTGAAAGTTGTTCTCTTTATGGCATGTATGCACAGCTCGTGTGTAAGTATATGTAAGTGTTGGTGTAGATATAGCAGACGCGCGACGCCGAGACGTCCGTGGATATCGTATTTGTGTTGACCGCAACATACTCTCCGCACTCGATCTTATGGCGCAAATATTTGTTGAGTAACCGATCACTGACCCTATTGACTGCCATGCGATAGCCTTTGCAAAACAACACGCGATACTTTCATATTAGAACTTATAGTTGACAAAGTGCAGCGGCGCATGCATATGACACCCAGACAAAGAGACAATAGCAAAGTTTGCCATGTTTAGAAAGTAATGTGAATAACTGTATCCTTTTATACAGGGTTAGTTTTATTCATAACTTTTACTATTTGAAAAACTCTAAAAGCGCGAAAACAAAATTGGCTGTTTTACACAAAAGTTCAATAGCATTCGAACAGCTGTTTTTTTTCGCGCGTTCATAGTTGGTTACATGGTTTCGGGAAGAATACGGGTGGATTATATTTTTATAAGTGTTAAGTGAAGGTATTGGTCTCATAGTAACAGTTTATTGTATTAATGAGTACTTTCAACCCTAAAAGTCTAGTCTAAACAGTTAAAAATAGCCCAGTATTTTTGGAATGCAGACTGAACTGACTGACAGAATGTTTAATACTTTGTTTAAAGAGTAATAAAACCTGTCTCGTCGAGAGGAATCAAGTCTAAAGGTCAAGCTCCAAGGGTAAATGAAAACAACAAATGGAATGAAGAGGCTTTAACCCTTTGTTATAGGTATTTCCTTGAATTAGATACCTAAAAAGAAAAAATCTATTCTTGATCTTAGATGTACACTAGCTTCCGCCCCGCGGTTTCACCCACGTTCCCGAGGGATCTTATGTTTTCCCGGGATAAAAAGTAGTCAATGTTTTAATCCAGGGTGTCAGTTATCTCCATACCATTTCAACTAAATTGGTCCAGCCGTTTGAGCGTGAAGAAGTAACAAACACACAAACACACACACTCACAAAATTTCGCATTTTTAATATTAGTGAGATTATTAAGGGCTATTTTTAATACACCTGCAGTACTTTAAGGGGAGGAAGTACCTACCTATAGCTCAGTGGTAGTGACGTCGGACGCCGCGGCGAAGGTCGTGGGTTCGAATCCTACAATGAGCTGGAGCTTTCGGTGAAGGAAACCATAGCACGGTGGTAGGGTACTTTGTAGTAACCGCCTGGCTGGCTACCACCCTCAAGTTGAAAATCTGTCGCCAAACACCTATTGGTGTGTTCCGGCAGCTGCACTTGAGAGCCAGATCCTTCTAGGCTTTGTGTGCTTACCACCTTCGGCCACATCATCACCTACCATAGTGAGATTGTGGTCAAACACAAGCCTATACAAAGTAAAAAAAAAAAATATCAATACGTACGAATATTTATTATGGGACCAAAATACCATGACTTTACATTTATGAAAATATAACCTACGTTCCCGATATAAAAAGTGACATTAACATCCCATCTCATCCACAAGTTTTGAAAATTAATCTAGGAATACGAAATTCCCTGCGCCGGAATAATATTTACACCAAGATTTGTATTCAAATTCCCTCAGCAAAAGTTTCATCCATGCTGAATAACTCTCTTTTACCCCCTCAGACTTTGAATTTCGGAAAATCGATGGCGATGATTTTAAGCCGATGATAGCACAGTGGTAGTGACGTCGAATGCCGTGATGAAGGTCGTGGGTTCAAATCCTATAATGAGCTTGAACTTTCGGTGAAGGAAAACTCAAGGTACGGTACTTTCGACTGTGTGACCAAGTTTGTACGGTATTTTCCTCTTTATAGTGGCTGACAACCACTATCAAGTTGAAAATCTATCGTCAAGCATCTACCGATATATTCCGGCATCTTGAGAGCCAGTTCGGTCAGTTTTGTGCACCATCCTCGGTCACATCATCACTCGCTTTGGTGAGATTGCGGTCAAACACAGGCCTATGAATCATTAAACAAATCTTTTCTTAGTAGGAACACCTATATTTACACCATATTTTATAATCGGCCAGTGCAATATATTTTTCCATACAAATTTACATACAAAAGTTTCATACAATATGTACTTCCCCCTTATAAATTTTGAAAAATCCTTTCTTAGCACGCCTAAGAACATACATGCCGAATTTTTAGTTTGTCGGCTAAAATTATTGAGATCGTATCACAACGGTGTTGTGATTAGATAAAAGCTGAAAATAATACCTGTTCAAAGAATATAACAGCTTTAGCGTGCCGGAATAGTAACAAAAAGTATGCGAAGAACCAGTACCACAGATTAGTAAATAGTTACTACGTCCAGTACCCACTACTCATTACCAATTAAAAACTTTGCCGTATGATGTAAACTAAAAAGACGGAAATGTTATTTTTACTGCAGGGTTATCCCATTTGCAACGATCATGTAATCAAGAAGTACACGATTTGGGAATGTGTTTTAATATTACATTTTTAATTTACTTTTAATGTTTTTGGGTGGGTAGGGAACTGTATTAATTCGTAAAAACAGTTGTTCAATACATAGCCATCTCTATTCATAATGTACAAATGTTATGCTCTATTTTTTCCTAATAATATTCTATATTTTACCATAATTCTACCCTGTTCAATGTGTTGTTTGTTATCAACGTTCCTCTACCATTCTTTATGTATTTTCGTATTCCTTTTCTTGTCCCTTGATACAATCCCATATCACGCACGACTCTTTAATATTTATCTCACAGTAGGCAACTTTTCCCGTTTTCTTTTATAAAATAATTGTATCCTCAAAAACATTTCTACTTAGTATTCCTAAGCTATGATTCATTGACATTGTTTTATTAAACACAATCAAAATAAAACGAGAATAGGTATACATAAATAATATAATACCTAGCAAGTATCAGTTTGTAGGATTACGTCACTGTTCAGTGTTCAATGATGGTAATAATTAACAAAATTGACGTTTCAATACAGATTAATGAATACCACAGAAACTGCAGTTACTTTTTCTTTATTTCTTTTCTTTCAGTTCATGTTACAGATTAACTGTAAATACATGATGAATAATAAGGTTGAAATCAATCAAGAATCAGTAATGTAAACTTACTTCATAAAGTAGTTTTAATTACTTACCGTACAATGTTTCATCTTAGTGAATGTTTATTTATGGGATTGTATGAATCATCACGAAGAACGGCTTAAGCTAAGTGATCCGTGATCGTTTCCATTCCAACATTTCCAACTACAGTATGTGGCCGAGAAAGCAAGCGCGCGCCTAAGCATGTTGATTCAAACACCTAACTTTAAATTAACTTAATTCACATTCTTTGTCAACATTCTCACAATCATTACTAAAATCATTAGCTTATTTTTTTTTTCTTTGTATAGGTTTGTGCTTGACAACAATCTCACTATGGTAGGTGATGATGTGGCCGAAGGTGGTAAGCACACAAAGCCAAGAAGGATCTATGTATTTGACATTAATATATTTTGTATGCCCGTGTGGCGGGACGTATAGGATTACTTGTTTTGTTTTATATTTAAGATCTTTATGTAACCTACAGTTCACAAATAAAGACTATCTATCTATCTGGCTCTCAAGTGCAGCTGCCGGAACACACCAATAGGTGTTTCGCGACAGATTTTCAACTTGAGGGTGGTAGCCAGGCGGGTACTACAAAGTACCCTACCACCATGTTATGGTTTCCTCACGATGTTTTCCTTCACCGAAAGCTCAAGCTCATTGTAGGATTCGAACCCACGACTTTCGCCGCGGCGTCTGACGTCACTACCACTGAGCTATCATCGCCTTAAATAATTATTAATTAATTATTATTAATGAGATATAATGTTTTATATTAACCCTATTGCGGGAAATATTATAATGCACCAAGAGATGAGTCAGTAAAAAGTTTACGTAGGTTATGGGAGAGTTATTTCGTATGCAATGAATTATTGCATAGATTTTACGAATTTATTACGATATGGCATTTCCTATTACCTTTGTGGCCGTGGAAGGAATGCGAGGCGCCCGTCGCCCGACGGTGGTGAATCATACTCGTAACGCTGCGGCGCGGGCGACGGCGACGGGCGGTGATCCTGGGGTCACGTGGCTTCGCAATGCCGTCATTATAGCATGACGTCGCTTATACTCATCAAACTACCGCAGATAACAATTAACCTCCTCAAATAGCATAGAACCTATCTTTCATGAGACATGAATGCAATCATTCAACCAGAAAAATAAAAACGATAATGAAATTGCCATTGAATAAGTAATAAACGGTGCGTGATCACGTCTGAAATGGTATAGGAATTTATTTAGACACCTGACATCTTTTCACCGTAGCGTACATCCATATTTAATGGTTCCGCCATCAGTCAATCGTCTCCGCAAGCGCGCGGAATGAGCGAGCGGCATGTATCACAGAATACGCTGGTCAATTCAAAAACCATCTATCACGGAAGGCGAATAACCGTCGTATGAATTAAGGGATTTGCCTCTTTATGATGTTTACTATAGAGGTGCTGATTGCGTGACTAACGGCACTATGTTGAGGTCGATATATCTCAGGGGCGTTTATTGGCGAGAATTGGGCGCATCCCGGTTGTTCGAGGAAATCGCTATCCGTCCTATGCGCCGCTATTATCTGATGGGACCGGAGTTCGGACAAACCAGGTTTGATGTGACGTTGATGTAATGCCAGATATCACTTACTAACACTACAATAACATTCTACAATGATGATCTGAGACTTTTTGAACGTATGAGTGATATCTTATTTGAAAACTCATAGATTTCGATATCTGATAGCGGAATACATAAAACTTATATCTGGGAGCTACTTACATAGTAGAAATGCATAAACTTTTTTAATGATCAACAATAAACTTATACAGCCTCGCATGCTTCGATATCCCCCACAGTTTTGCATTTCATATTGAAGATATAAGTACATGATCTATTTCATTTTTATTTTTCATTTCAATATTTATATTTACCATTTTAATTTATTGGTAACGTATCAACCTATTTTAATTTGAAGAAAAATGAAAAATGCTGAAATATTGTAATTCCTGGTAGTTAGGTATTTCAAAAATTGTTATATCAATTGATAATACAATAGTTTATTTTCGTAAATTAAAAATAGTAAGTGATTATGTTGTTTACGAACTTATTTATTATCATTATAACATTTTCTATAAAAATATAAGAAAAGGATACAAGAAATTAAATATTTTCTAACATGTTCAATAATGTTTGTAAAAAAGAGATATAGGGAGATTAAAATTAGTTTAGTTTGTAAACAACAAAATCAACAGCCTAAAACATTCGGGTTCAATTCAGCAAATACAATGAACGCTTGAATTTCGCTAACCAACACGAAAAATTACATTTTCTGTCAGCAAAAAGAATTGACCATTATGTAATAGGTGACCATGCCACCCTGCCACCCATGTGCGCTGTGGGACTCGTTAACGACTCATTCATCGCTCCGGACAGATGGTTATATGAATACCGCACACACTTGCCCCTTTTTATCTTATAACCTATTTTATCATAGCATATCTATCTATATTAGTCAAAAACAGTTTATGGCTTCGCTTCAATATTATATTATTGTACAATAAAACGTTTATTTCCCAATTAGAATTAGACCCGTTGTGAATTGAAATACATATTTATATAAATAATTATTTAGATATGGCTTGGTATAGGATAAAGGTCGTTTTGCCTTTCTTGCGATATTTTTAATATACCTTTTTACTACATTTTAACCATCCACATAAAATGGATGTATTCGAAACCAGATGGTACGGATGTTCGCAGCCTACGCCACGTCAGCAGCGCGTCCCATTGGACAGGCTCGCTCAATTGGCTCTTTGTGCTGCCGCGTCGCCTCATCACTTCCCTACAATTCATTCAAGGATCTATAAATAGAACCCAACGACACGAACAAATTGATCGATTCATATCAAGGAAATTGGTATTTAATTCAAATTTCTACGCGATTCCTGCATAATTTATTTATATAATAGCGTATGAGTTCTCCTGATGCTGAACGTTTTTTTTTCGACGAACCTCGAAAACAAAAAAAATACAATCTATAATATATATATTTCCTGGAGGCTGCCGCTGCAGCCGATAGCCAAGGTATTCAGCAGGCTGGCAGTTTTATTAATCTAAAGTATTACATATTTTATTTTGTGAATATACACCTATTTTTTTAAATAATTAATTGTTTTCATAACCATGATCTAGTCTGCTGAGAAACGAGCATGAGAAAAACATCCACTCTGTCAGACGCATGTGTGCACGTTTATCGCTCGCGCAGACCGTTTTCCGTGATTAATTCAATCGGATGTACTCGACGGATACGACGACCCCAGGCCGGCCCTTTTGGGAAATGGTCTGATCAGTCGCTCGCTTCCCGTTTGTGCGGTAAAACTTTGTAAATACATATTCACATTTTTCATGTTCACTCCCTCTGATTTTGTTGATGACTGGCTTTTAATTTTGCTACATTTACATATGGACTATATATTGCTGATATTTTTTATGTGAAAACATTATGGGTATTAAATCTATAAATATTATTACAATAATGTCTACCTAGTAAACAACCAAAACACCACACATTGTTTTTTCAAAACTATACTTCACATAGACAAGTTTGTAACTACTTAATAAACGTAAAAATATGGAAACAAGCTGTTATAACTCCAGAAATTTGACAAATAATATCAAGTTAAAAGTAAATGTATTTGAAAAGCACCGGCATTTGTTAACATTCACAAAGGAAACACAATGTAACATTACGCAAAGCTGTTACTAAAGCAGAATAACGTTTATATTTTCTCGTCGTAATACACTGAGACTTGAGAGACAAATCTGTTCCATCGTTTTTAGTCTTTCAAAGTAGGGAGATTCCACTGAGCGTTATGATTTGGAGGAACAATTTCCCGACGGGACAGAGAGCCTCATTTCCTGTGAGTTCACGAGTTAACTCCTTGATGTCACGAGCTCGGGCGATGCGACGCTCTCCAAAATATTATTTTAAGCTTCCGCGAACATCTTTCAACGCACGACACCGTTCGAGCTTTATCTTAATTCAAATTTTGTTTTGTAAATTACTGTAAAATGGGTTAAAGACAACGTATTTTATCGAACGTAAGTTAGAATACTCACTCCATTATAACATATATTTTCGAATAAACGGAAAAATATTCAATTTAATATAGCATAACAGAATTGCAATGCATTTACTGTGATTTATGTAAGTATTAGTTAGCCGAAGCTAACAGAACGGCCTGAAGAGTTATAGCATTGTTTCAGCTTCCGTATGCGTGCCTCGAACTCGCCTCGAGCCAAAAACATGAAAGTACGATTTAGCCAGTGCACTGTCTTCATTCTTTTATGTCTGCTATTTTAAATGTTAGCCTCATTTAAAATAACGTATGCACTCAGACGGTTTTAGCCAGAATACCTACTTTTACGTTTTACATGGATATAACAAACTATTTTCACGAAAATATTTCGAAGTCAAAGTCAAAGCCTTATGAATATCTTAGTTACTGAAATTATCACCGGTTCGGAAGATAGCCTTCAACTAGGAAGATTTTTGACTAAGAACAAGAATTTCTTTCGCTGAATATGTAAAAGTTAATATAATAATGACTTTTATTTTTATTCATTACAATTATTGTAATTTATGTTTTGAAATATAGTTCAGTCACTATGAGCAGTAGCGGGTAGTAAGTGTTTAGTGGTAAAGGAATACCTTTGTGGCGAATACTTCCGTAAAGTACATTTATGTAGCCCTGCCGCCGCCCGCGCCGCGACCGTGCCGCTGCCGAGCGCAACGCGGAAGCAGTTCAATTAAGTCTGGTATTTAAGGTTGCCATCCACCGGCGAGCTCTGATTGCGCCTCCCCTCCCTCCGCCCGAGGGAATTCCTATCTTCCTTTTAATTTTCAAATACAATAAATATTCTCTCTCTAAAACGTCGTTCCCATTAAACAGAAACGCTCAAGAATTGTTCTGGGGCTGAAGATAAGTTCACGGACAAAATACCTTTATTGAAAACTAGCTTTTCCGCGCGGTTTCACCCGCGTTCCCGAGGGATCTTGTGTTGATAAAAAGGGCTATTCAACACTGAAAGAATTTTTCAAATCGAACCAGTAGTTCCTGAGATTAGCGCGTTCAAACAAACAAACAAACTCTTCAGTTTTATAATATTAGTAAAGATAAAATATATTTAAAGATTTCATCGTTAATATTCATTACTCTTTTTTGTAAATTGTTCTACAACAAAGTCTTCACTCGAAGCCAGTTGTTAACTGTCACATAAGTCACAATTTTCGTGCGCAAACTCGTCGCGACAACTTTACAACCTTACCTTGGAACTTAATTTACAATAAATAAAAGTTAGTTTGTTTCTATCGACCCTTTTGTTACGTGGGTAGTAGGTACAAGTAAAGAATTTAAAATGAGTCTAAAAAACCATGTCGGAACACGCACAGTAGGTATACAATATACTTGCAGGGGTGAAAATACTTATCATTATGACCAACTTTTACCATGGGCCCAACATAAAAGTTGGGGAATTTCTGGGAAATTTCGAAAAAAAACTGCTTTTTGTACTAAAGATCAACCTTGCTCGATCACAATGTATTTTTGTTTGTGATTTCAAAGTTCAAGGACACATAGGACTTAAAAGTTGGTAAGGTATATTGATGAGTATTTTCACCCCTGCAAGTATGTCCCAAGTTCAACCTACCACTCTGTATATAGAAATTTCGTTGTCAGTATGAAGTGGTACAGTACAGTGTAACACCTATATAGAACTGATCTTATAATATAACCAAATTACAACGATATTTTTATTGTCATAAAATAATACTAAGTCTGATTTTCAATTTATACGTTTATTTTTATAATCAAACTTAAAAAAAATGTTTTTTTATTTAACAATTATTGAATATTATTATACATATTCAAAAAAGGAATAATATTATAAGCTCAAATTGCAGCTCCTTACGAATTTGCATTTTCCATCTCGAAAAAAGTCTAAAAACTGTGATTTTAATGACCCCGATAAATCGATTATTTCATTCGAAAATAATTCAAAAATTCTTGTAACCCCAAAGTGCAAAGGGTAACCTTACTCACGATTAGGTACTCACAAATTCTTTCTTTTTTTATATGTAGTTTAGGGACGTGCGTCCCATTCGTAAGCCAAAGGGCCAAATAATGTTTTGGCCCTCACTTTGCTAACAATATTTTCAAAACTACATATTTTATCTATTATTAGTATTTGTTTGTCTTTTGGTTCATGTTCGATGAAGATGTTCTTACTTGATTCCTAAACCAAGAATTTTAAACAAGACAAAGTTACTCGTTTCGTTCTAAGAAGACAGAAACAGTCAGACGGACGGACAACTAAAACAATAGGGTTTCCGTTTAAACTCTTCAGGTATGAAACCCTAAAAAGTATTATTTATCAAACCGACAAAATAATATACACTCGTATCGATTGCAGGTCACTGTCTGCTTGCTTATGATCACATTATCTTGAAACTGCGTCATTGCTACAGAAACAGTAACATGTCTCTAGCTGAAAATAAAAGCTAGGAGTGACCTGAATCACTGATTAAACATAAGTATGTATGTAGGTATATAGATGGGGGCCTCCGTCATTTGGGATGAAATGTGAACGCAGATGTGAACGCAGTAAGCAAGCTCAGTCTCATCTCCGGTATCGTTTCACTTAGCGCACCCATTCCTGAGCGGACACATTTCAATACCCCGGCTTGGGTGAGGCTCATATACGGAAACACTATAACTGGAAGCGCCATATGAACGGCATAAACATTTACATAATTATTAACTCTGTAGGTAATAGCTTCCCATACATTACTCGACGCATTGCAAAACGTAATGTATCTCGCTTTGCTATTGGGCTTTTATTCTCATAAGATGACGTAGACAGATTATACTATTATGCCATTGTCAAGTACAAATTTATCTGTCATTTCTTTTTACCTTCAAGAGAATTATTAACTTGCTTTATAGCCCATTATGTTCTCTCTCAGTTGAATATACAATGCCAAGATAAACGCCCTTGGCCGTTTACTAGCGCCGCGGAGTCCATTTACATGCGCCTTATCGGAATCTTATCGAAAAACTACCAAATATTGCATTACTTTTTCGCAACAAATGATAAATTTATCTTTATTTTTGGTCTTACGGCTCATCTAGAAAATTATTATCTGAGGTCACCACTCAAGTTTATAACTCAGTAAATCTCAACTACACACTCACTGTGGTTAGTTTTACAAAACCACTAAATATCCTACGATGAACAGCCCTTTGTTTCGTTTGATAAAAAGAAACCGCCTCGGTTGTATGCAGGCTTGCTAAATACTTGGTTGCAATAGTGGCGATCGTGATTTCTGCGTTTAGCGGATGGTTGGTCGGTCGGTGTGTTATTTCATGTTAGACGGCAGACAGTTCATTTGAGCTGTTAGCAGATAAGACTCCTCTGTTTCTCAGTTGAAATTTATTACGCTGTAAATTTACCGGCGCCGCTACGCCAATGACTTGCACTTCGCTCTTTACTTCGCCCCTTCAAGGATCGACGCCGCTTTTAAAACATTTCCACTGAACACCACACCCTTCCAAGGGAGACATTAATTAATTTCACCGCATTGCTTGTGTGTTCGATTTACGTGTGACTTTATCTCCCTTTTTCGGTATTGGGTAGTGCAGTTGATCTACGCCTTTTATATTTTGTTTGTTGTGGTCTCGTATTTTTTAAGTATATCGTTCGTCTCTTCGTTTCCACTTGTCTACATGACCATTTTTGTTGTTAATTTACAATAACACAAGTGCAACTTATTGTATAGGTATTTACTAGCTATTCCCCAACGTGCGTTGTAATGCTTTTTTCTCAGAAACCATCGCGGGCATGCCCTCAACAGCTCTCCAAAATTTAATCGCAATCGGATGCATTGTATTCTCCTTTAAGTTATAATCAAACAGACACATTTTGATTTTTATATAAATAGAATAGCTTACCATAATTTGTTTTCCATTAAAGTTGACACATTCATAATCACTTTATGAAAAATAAAATATTTTGATCGCAAAATCTGCCTATAGTATGTTCACCGTAGTTTGTATGAAGTTAATGAACTCCTGTCCGGCTAACGTTTTTCTGCTACATCCTCACTATTGTTATTCACATTAGTGGATGCTATGGGTAGTCCCCTAATCCACAAACCCGTCCCCCTACGCTTTTGTGCTGAAATCCGAGCGGTTCTCCGATTGCCAGTGACTTGCACTTACCGAGTTAATTGTGTCCGCTATTCTGTACATCCATCCACCTACATAACTATCTCTACGTAGCGCGCTGCTACGAAACTTAATGTATCAAAACCAGCGCTAATGTACTGCTGCTTCGCACCGACCGACGTTTATTAATAGCTCACTTTAATTTATGACGCTTCAAGTTGTAACGTTACTCGTTAGATTATACAAACAAAAACAAAGATTTACCTTCATTGAGTTTTTAACAACTGTTAAGAATTCTGGGTGAACTTTCAGAGTAGATCGTAAAGTAGGCCAGAAAAAAATCAGAGATATACTTAATATAAAATGTTACGATAAATTTGAAAACTGACAATATAACTGCAAACTGCGACCTCACTGTTACAAGTTGTTAACGCTACTCGGAAAAAACGATAAGAAAAAGCTGGAGGCATGTTTTATTAATTCTCCTTACACATGGCGCGGCGCAGCCGCGGTATGGAATCGACCGCCATTTTTCTGCGGACGAGATTTAAATATGGAATTCCGGTGTGCGAGCAGGAGAGGCGCGTGCCATTGACCTTGCGCGGCATCGCCAGGGCCGCGCACGCGCCTGCCCGTCCGCCCGCCCGCCTGGGCTGCGCCTGCGCCCGCGCCGCGCTGCACGCCACCGCGCCCGCTCGCCTCACCGTTCCACTACACACACCTCTACGTAGTGCCATACATTTTCAGACATTATTATTGCAATATAATCATTCCATACTTCACCCACGTTAATAAGCACAAACTCTTCAACATCAATACTTTCCCCAATAGAATTCAGTAGCGTATCTATCATTGATCACATTTACTTTATTTAACTTTTCCCTAATAAACATACATATTGATTGCTTATTTACATACTACTTATCTTGTCTTTATTGGAATTGCTTACTTTAATCTAACAATACCCAAACAAAAGCGGATTACTAGGTCGATTAGCCGAACACTTTAGCACTAAATGACCATTTAATCGTAAAATCTTGTAAACTGCACCAAATGGTAGGTATACAAATCGATGGCGTGATTTTAGATATCTCTAAAATATGATAAGTCATGGGAAGCATAGAATTGAAAGCTTGCTCATTAGAAGCGCACGAGTCGCATCACAAACACTGTCGATCGTTGCTCACTATACACTCTGAGTATTTAATTAGGGAAATTGCTCGCTATTTACATTCCAAAGCTGGAAACTTGCCTAAATTACTATACACTATCTGATAGTAATTTACTATCATGACAACTATGAATAAAAAAACATACTAAACATAACAAACAACAAACATTCAAGATAACCTAAAACTAGGACGTGGCGCGCACAACCACAAATATACATAGTACAGTATATTTTGTCTAACATCTAATTTATTCAATTGGCTTGAGGTTGATAGTTGATCCCATCGAATGATTCAGTCAGTCGATTAATTACATCTCAAGGGTAATCTTGCATTCTAACTCTTAGTGATCTGCACAAAAATAAACAAAACATTTTAGACTATACCAATAACAAAAATAACATACCAATGCTAAAACAAAGTTCTCGGTTATTCGACAAATAGACACGATCATTTCTTTCAGAGGATAAGATAAAGCTGTACAAAATGAACCAAAATAAATAAATCAAACGAATACATTATTCATCTGATATTATTGTATTACTATACATAAAAGAAAATGTGGTAAATATGACTTTGTCAGCAAAGACAAGTATGTAGTTTTAAAAGTATCGTGTCGTGTACTTATAAACACAACGTAACACAACTAGCGAATCATTGTAATTTTTATCCTTTTATTATTCATCTCACGATTGAAACTCATTTTGCACGGTCTAAGGTACACAGCGGTATTTCCATTTCTGACGGAAACAATAAAATAAATAAGTAGGTAATCAGTTATTGCAAATATCATTGGAGTGAATTCTCGGAAGATGTTTGACTACCTCCATAGCCAGCCAATTACGGATTTGCTAGTATTGTGTTATATGAGACTTCGCGGTCGAAGCGTCTATCTGTTATTAATAAAAGCATGGACAAAGGTTGTCAGGCGTCCGGCTTTAGTAGGCATGTTAGGCTTTTCGTATGTTTGTTTGGTCGAAATGTCGAAAGTCCGGCCCGTCCGCTTTTTGACGAGCGTAGTCAGCTCAAATAGTAAAGAAATGTATGCCACACAGTCGTGGACAGCGTCCCTAAACATTATAGGTAAAGATTATACTAAAAGTAATGTTTCGTCTGGCAAAAGCTGGTCTTATGTTTGGGAAATTCGCCTAAATGTCGGGCCCTACTCAATTATCCTGATTTTTCAATGGCGATGTCGACTCAGAAGTAACTATTTAGTAATCTGTGACTCAGATCCTAGCGGCTAAATCACCTGGCAAACCATCATGGGACGCCTTGGTATATAAATATTCATTTACTTCAAAGAAATTTATTGTAATTACCTTCATTCAATAGAAAAATAAAAAACACGTCATCAAATGGCTGTAATTTGTATAAGTTGTAGCTACGTACAATATACAATTATTATTGCATGTATTCATTTATCACACTTACATAGACTTATTTTTCCCCGAAACGACTTTTACAAACACAGTCATTCATAAAATTAATTAAATCAATTTATCCTGACGGAAGCATAGTATTCAGTATACAAGAATAAAAGAAGAAAATATTGCAAAAGCATAAATTACAATAGAGCGATTCATGGTGAGTCGGCAACTGTTTTAAATTTCTATTGAAAAAAAAGAATATTTTGCTTGCTAAAACAATAACGTAGTGACTCATGGCATTGCTCCCTTTGAAATGCTTTACAAAGTTCAGCATAATACTTGAAATCTTTAGAATTCTCGATCCTGTCTATTTTAGTGAGATCTCCCATGGATTTAATCAAGTGTAAATAATTTGATACGATGATGTTTTAGCCACAAATGTGTTTATGGCTTTTGCTTCTGTTTTGGTTGTTACATGTAATTGTTGCATTTAATTCTGAACCGTATAATTGTCTGAATCCTATAATACATAAGTGGGTACCTACCCATTTCCATTGGGTCGACCACCAAACAAACTACCTACGTTTATCTATAAAGATCCGCACTAAACGGACCCGGGTTTCTTCACTTAATTAAAACAGCTCTAAAGGTAAAGCTATTCTCTGGTATCACGTTGTGATACGAACTATTTACATGTTTTACGATTATGAAGTTTTTCACTTTCCTTCTCTTGGCCACAACTGGCACAATTGGTAGTAATATCTAATTTATAGACATTACTTACAATTGCGGTCGTTCAAGAAATCTGTTATTGAATATTCATTGCACTGGTAATCATTGTTATTTTTTATAAGCTCACTCCTTTAGTGCTTTCATTGCACGTATTGCCCAGGCGCCCGCGTTTGCAGCACAGTTATCTTTCACATAAATTATTTATAACTTCACAGCCCCCTCCCTACCCCGGAGACACCCCGCCCGCACCCGGCGCGTGCGCATACGGGCACCACCATGCAGGAAACGTCATTAATTACACTGATTGACTCGTCTATCGACTCTATTGTCATTGTACCTTTCTTCAATAAGCTCTTTTTATATATTTTATTGGATACGGATAACTATGCTGCTTTTTATGTTGGAATTTGTAACTTGCTTTTTTGACGCAATTTCGCTCGCATAGATTTAATAAAATTTCAATATAGGTATCTTTTTTCCATCGGGTCCAGGCTTTTTCGATAAAATAAAGCCCCAAGGTATGTTACCCCAAGCTAAACTTATTTCACTAAGGAAATCTCTATGAACAGTTTCGGCCTTTAGCGTGTTCGAACAGACAAACAGTCAGACAGAAACAAACGTCTTTTTTTATGTAGGATATTCACCGATTTCTCGTAGGTATACGTCTCAACTGATTTGGATTATTTAAGCTGTATTCTATTAAGGTAAATCACGAGGATCATTTAAAATAATTTAGATCAAAAATAGAAAAACAACTTAAAAAGAGAGTCATTTAAACATACTTTGGAGCATAGAAAGCATTGTATGGTTGTGACATGAACAATGACGCATAAGGATAAGGAGATACATTTGAAATGTGGTGTTGGAGGAGGATGGAGAGGACCAGCTGGACTGAGAGGGTGACGAACGAGGGAGTGCTGAGAAGAGTTAAGGAGAAGAGGGACTTAATAGAGGCGTTAGAAAATAGTAATCCTACAATGAGCTTGAGCTTTCAGTGAAGGAAAACATTGTGAGAAAACCATAGCACGGTGGTAGGGTACTTTGTAGTACCCGCGTGGCGTAAGAGGCGAAGGAGGTAGAGGAATTAGTGGGGAACAGATTAGAGTGGAGAAAGCTACACCGACAAGAGCCCAGCTCTTAAATATATGAAAAAAGATAAGATATGACGGAATTCCTAAACGAAAAAGGGCACGAATATCGCGATTGAAACATCTCAATCAATATTGTCGACAAACTATTAATGATAAGAAAAAAAAGTCTCCTTGAATTCTGTTACTCTCTTACATATCCCAAACTCCACTTTTGGTAAAAAAAAAACATAATGTATCTACAGACACGATCGTTCTACATATTTATTATTTGTATCGTAGGTGTATCAAATAAATAAAAAAATAAATTACATAATCTCAAATGTATAATCTCTTAAATCTCATGTTAGTAAATATAGCCGGAAAATTATGAGTTGATTGCAGCAAGAAATCATGGCTGTGTAATTTCTTGAAATGGACCTTTCAACTACGTTCAACTACACCGTTCAACTACTTAACTCTTAATTAGTTGGGGAGGCATCTAAAGAAAGATACGGTTTTTACATTATTATGAGAAAGCATACATCCGTTAATATGAGGAAGTAGCCAGTCTCCGTGCTACTTTACGATTCACGTCAGGTTTGAAGTGGTATGGTGAGGGTGACACGTCACAAGCCGCGCGTCACGCGGGACACGCAACGCGCCGCCGACTCGTGTGCCGTATACAGCAGCGACAGTTCCGGTGTATCGCCTTCGGGGCCCGCAACCCGTTCCGAGAGACTGATGACCGCAAGGTAACGGAACGTAACGTAGTACCACTAGAGAGGCCCGCCCTGCGTGCCCGCACCGCCTTGGGAACATCACTTTTAATTTTAGCAACCTCACTGAGACAAGGGCCAATAAGTAAATATCTGTTCCGTACATAGTCATGAATGAGTGTGGAACACATCCTAGGAATTCAGAAGCAAAATAGCGTGGCTAATATTGTGAAACTAAGCCACTATTATCAGCTCGAGATCTTACAAAACATCTAGCAGTCACAAATATGTATATCTATGTAGGTTTAATACATGGCGTAAATTACGTATTATCGTACACAAAAAATAGTCAGGACGTAAGGATCGTAAGACCATGTAAGACTGGAGATGATGGAATGAAAAAGCAACCAAAACAAACAATGGATACGAGCCGGGTCGAAGGCTATTCGGTAAAAAATAAAGTGGTGGATCTTGCCGCTCGTAGCCTCGTACCTATAACAAGACACCTGCGCGCCAGACGAGCAAAAAATTCGCGGTAAGCAATCGAGCTACACTGCTTACGTACCGAACGGACCGACTAACTTCAATTCGAACAGGAAAAGAATTGCACACTTTCATTCCAGTTATAATGCTGCTGACGTACCTAGAAATGCATCACGGGAACATAGTAGGTATTAGGATTTTTTCCTCGAGTAAACTTGCTTTACTTGGAATTTCAATTAAAAATGTCACTGGGTAATTAGATAATGTGAATTGAACGAAGTTTCTTCATAATATAATTTAGGTTATGGCATATCTACTTAAGCCTTTTTATCAACCTTCAAATTAAAATAGAACGAACAAGCCCCATTCGCCACATGGCTGCCTCGCAGTTGCTTTTTGCAAATATATTGTAGTGAGAGGTGCATTGTTAAAAACCTACAGATATGCATCGAGTGCACCTGCTTCGTTTGTGCTGCGACCGCCACAAACAAGATTTCGATTTCTTTTGTGTTGTGATTCAAAAGCGAGAGAATACTTAAGCTTATCGTAAAAGTGTTTATCTACCTATATGTATAGATATGTAGCATTTTCAATAATGAAGATGGGGTTGTCTGATGTTGAAATCCCTCTTCAGATATTAAACTGCACCTATTAACGAGTTCCAAGCTTACATAATTAATAGTCTAATCGCGTAGTCGTGTTTCTTTACCTATTTTATAAACCGTGTACTGTATATTGATATATAGATTTCATATTTGCGTACCTTTAAGACATTATATTTACAATCATAGGTACGTACTTATACCGTTATCAGCAGTTGTTGTAATATTTCGCACATATTATACTCTATACGGGAACGCGAATGAAACCGCGAGGCCGAATGCTAACTAATATAATGTGCCAGGGCCCAAGAGTAGAATGTGTGTTTACAACACACAAGTAACTTTTCTGTTTTTTTTTGTATATAAGTTGATTTATTGTGGGCTAACATGGGGCTAACAATAAGTTTTGCTGTAATCTGGATTTCTTTATAGCTATTAAAGGTCTTTGGATTGTTTATTGTGGAGAAATATTTATGTTAATGAAATCGATAAACAACATGATTATTTTATTGTGTAAATCAAATATTTACAATCGCTCGGGGTTGCTGAACTTTATGATAAATAACACGTTCCGACAGCTTCATTTATATTACATTGGCACTTATCTAAATCTATCTTGATGGTACAAAATACGGCGGAGTTGGATCGTTCGTGCCCAAGCGCACATTGCCGACTCGCCTGTACTGTGGCGCAATTCTGTTTCTAATAACGACTACTTTAAATCGATAAAATGCAGCGACTACCATTAGCAAAAGCAGTTCAACGTTATGCGCTAATATATAAGAAGCAGAATCCCGTGGCCATGTAGCGAGGCGGTAATTTTTCGCAGCCGGATACCGTGTTACTTTCAACTACGAGGAATGCGGCCACTGACCAGCTTCTCATGCGCCCCCGCCGCACCCGTCTGCTCTGACTCTCTGCAATCTAGCTAGTTCCTCCCCACTAATGTTCCACCACTACATCAGCACTCTGTACACTCAGTGCCTCAATGGCCGATGCCATAAAACGCTGTTGAGCACACGGATGACGCACCTACTTCAAGCCGGGACAAATCATCTCATTATACGCAGGTGATTCAGATTTTTGTATGGACGTAGTACTACATCGTTCTCTAACTGAAATGACTTATCCTCAACAAATCTATAACGTTATCGTTTGTTAAATAGGTATACAAACATCGTAATAAAATATGTATATTTATCTTTTAATAAAAAATCACAAGGTAATTTTAAAATCTGTTCATAATACTTACTAAATATAAAAGTACATCACTTTTACATATTTTGTAATGTAATAGATTGCGTACAGCTAACAAACAACGCTCCAATACCCTAAGTGTAAGCGTTTATCTGCCGGCTGATAAATCATGTCATTGTTTTGTGAAAGACATCTGACAGACAAGAATTTATTTATTTCCCCTTCACACGAAATTA
Source organism: Tetheella fluctuosa (assembly GCA_951216915.1). Classification (NCBI taxonomy): domain Eukaryota; kingdom Metazoa; phylum Arthropoda; class Insecta; order Lepidoptera; family Drepanidae; genus Tetheella; species Tetheella fluctuosa. The sequence goes on along the minus strand of OX578227.1, from coordinate 6,318,749 downwards.
CTGCAATCGCAACATTTGACCGATTGTACTCTATATATATTGTGATATCACTTTATTTATCATTATTGTTACCTACTTACTTGAGAATCGATGTTGCTAACTCTACATGGCGACGATCTTTACTTAACTTTATTAACCTTAAACTGTTCTCTTACTGCATGATGGACGTTACAATGGGCCATCATTTTAATTCCACAGTGTAGGTTACCCACAATGTGTGCATAAAGAGTTTGCATGTTCGTCGCCGTCTGACCTCGGAGCGTTGCAGGTTGTGGTGTGACGTCACACTCGTGATAGATTAGGTCAACAAACAACATCGCCTACGATCTCCTACGAAGATAGTGCAGATCAGAGATATTTTCTACGTTATTTAGATCGTCCTTTCAGAGTTTTTACGTCCATCAGTGCGGACGAGGACGGCCACTTATCTCGTCGCCCGACAGCCCGCGCACCCATTATGATGCTTACTTTGCAAACATAATAACGTGGAGTGTTGATAATACATACGTACTTTAGAGCTCAAGTACGTCGAGGCCATATATTAGAAAACACAAGCTCATAAGGCGGTCCTTTATTACTTTTGAGAAGGAAAAATCGAGGAACTATAATATAAGGTTATTTATAGTTTCAAAAGTTTATACACATTACATCGCAAAAAGATTTTTATTGAAATTTTGTAATGCAAAAAAAATCAAATTTAAGAAACTCGCAAAGATATGGCTAGTTTTGCTGTATTAATCTCATACGCTTTCAACACATGATCAAGGTTTAACATAATATGTTGGTTCAGATATACTTAAAATGGTTTAAAGACTATTGCAATCCATTTTACTTGTGATTCAGAAGAAACTATTTTCAGGTTTAGTATACATATACTGTAAATAACCTTGTACAGTGGAATAACAGAACCTTGCGATAGTAGTAGAATCTTAAAGGCCACACCTAACAATCCATGTAAATTCTGTTCCACAGACAAGAGAGATTTGCATATCGTCTGTTTGTATTTGCGAATAGCGGCGTCTAGCGCTGCTTGTCGAAATTCGCAATGCTAATAATACAGTGGCTAGACGCACCTAGTGTAGCATCACATCTGTCGAATGCAACACGGGAATCGTCAAACAAGCTACCTTATACCCGAAGCAAGTTCTTATTTACTGAGTGTTGTCGAGTACAATATCGAAACCAAGAACTAGAGCCATAACTTATGATTTCCTTGGGCCCGATGAGCAATCGCAGGATAAATACACTTTATTTATTAACGGTTTTAAACCCTATATTCACGTGGTGGTATGCGCGCGTCGTGTGTATGCTACGCCACAGCCGCCGCCCGCGCCGTCGTCTTCGTAGTCACGGATAACTTTCGTCAGTCATTGAATGGAAGGTTCGACGACCCGACACCGAAGTGGTGTTCGAATTTGCATGTGTCAATGACACGATCTGCAGGCACGACGGCCGCACCGCTGCAGCCTATACTTTTCCTTTCAGCATAAGTCGTTCGGCGAGAAACACTTTTCGGTTCGACCTCGTGACACAGCTGCGCCGGCTCGTTACTCCAGTTTAGTATTAGAAGCAAAATGAAATCTTTTGTCTTATTTGTTGTACATTTTTTAGCAAATAGTAGCACATTAATTATGCCGTAACAATATTTATTCTACTAATTCTTACAGACATTTTTGAGGCCCTTACATATCAAACAAATCTTTATAAAGTGAAAATCAATATTCAACTAAAAGTATCGTGATCGCCATCTTATATTCGCCATAGTGTCCTACTTACAAAACTTTCAGATAAATTCAAGATGTGGGTAATTTTCAACAAGAATTAATAGCTATCAAAGAGTTCAGCAAGAATCTTCCGACCATCAAACACGTCGAGCCGGAACGTGCGAAATCCAATAAAGAACTTGGAGCACCTGTGCCTTATTACATTCTTTTGGTGATGCTCACCGGTCGGTGTTCCCTGAAATTTGCTCTAACTTCCATGGCTCGAGATTGCTTGTTGTTCAACTTTTACTTTGAAATTTCGTTCAATTAGTATCAGCGGTGGAATGAAAGTTTCTTCAACGAAATGTTTTCATAATCGACAGTATTAAATTCCGCTTCGGTCCGCATTCGATTGACGTTGTCTGACGATAACAATGTGGAAGATTTTAGCTTTCCCTAATCAAATGCTGCAATTGAATCCGTAAATCTTACTTGTGATTCAAATAAGACAAACATTTCGTAAACTATAAATAATAATATTATGTTTAGCGTGTATGAAACAATGGCGTCCCCTGGTGGGCGTCGCGATCTTAATTGCAAATGTGATATTAGCATATGCGCTTTGTGCTATGCGAGTTCGTGAATGGTGCGGCCCAAGGCAATGTGCGATGTCCTTACAAGCAATAGATGGATGTCACCACGACCACAACCTGGATATAAAATTAACTAACATATGAATATTCTTGTTTTATATAATTGACTAGCTATTTATTAAGCTATTGTATAGCTTTTATCGCGGGCTTCGGGCTTTGAGCGCGGCGACCGAATCAAGAAATTTCGTAACGAAAAATTTCCGTACCGTGTATGTATGTGTGTGTATGCTGTTTGTGAGAAAGTATATAGGTGTATAGGTATCTATTAATATCAAAGAAAAAACCCGAATTAATATAAAAAAAACTGCCTAAATTAAAAAAAACATGTAATTATAATTGCATAAGTTGATAAAAAATGCTATGCAATAGCTTTACCGCGGCAGTCCCCGAGTGCCACATGTATTTTTTTTTCTATGTCTATAATCTTCGGGGGCGAGCGTACTCAACAACTCGCCAAAGATTCATCAAAATTGGATAAATGGTATAGGAACGCACCTACGTTACAAACAACAAACAAACATACAGACAAGCATTATTTTTTATATATACTACTTATATTAGATACCATTTTTGACGTGTATTAATAAATCTTATTACTATTTACATTAGTAAACTTTGCAGTTTAATATAAGTGTTGCATATTTGTTTCATACGACTTGTAAGCGATTATAATTCTCCATCTAATATTTACAGACGTTAAGCGGTAACCGTGCTCACTGCAGCGTATTTAACTTCTAATTAATAAATAGAACACTCTAAACATAGTTTTCCGAATGGCCGCCGAGGAAATTATAATTAGTAACTGTGTGTGAAACATAATTGGTTTGCACCCATTTAATTACAGTATTACACACATCTATTTGCGTTTATTATTTACATCGTGTTGGTATATAATGTATGTGCGATGATTCATCGATAACTTAAGTTGAGTCAAAAGAAATAAGTTAAATTTATATTCCACAACATTATTAATTTAGAAATCACTAAATTTTAATCGATTACTGAAAGTTCGTCATTGAGTTTGTTTGAGTTGATTAAGAATAATATTATTATATCAAGTCTCAATCTATTTCGATTACCGAAACATTTCACTGTAGGTACCTACTTGCAAATTTAATTAATTAACAGTATTTTATTACGCTAACAGGTTTATTATCAGTAGATCCGGACTTATTTGTGTAATTTACTAACACGATTCTGAGTTTCTTATCGTTTATATTTCAAATTTGTAATTTAAATTGGCACATTACCAGGAGTTGGATAGTGCCGAAGCCGTTAATATTTAAATCCTATAGTAATTATACTTCTCATTATATTTTTAATTTACTATAGAAATCTGAGGTTTTTAATTATGGCAAGTACCTACCTACTGATACCTGCGTGTGTCCCGGCAGTTGAACTTGAGAGCCAGTCTCTTTCTAGACTTTGCGTACTTACCACCTTACTTACCTTACTTTTATAAATCACCACGTCACAATGAGATTTGTAATCAAAAGTTTGTAATAAAGATCGTATGGTATCATACTAAACAAAACATTCAGTTATTTTTACAGACTGAAACCAAGTCGTATACTGAAACTTAGTAACTTTATTCGGCAGAAATATTTTATTTTTAGCACGGAATTAATTTCTAAATTCGCTTAGTCTTTGATTACTTACCATTTTGCCTTGAATACCGTAAACGTAATTTATTTAAGTTATCTCCTAAGCTTAATTAAGAGTTTAAATACTTTATATACCTATATAATTACCAGAGCGAAGTATTCTTAATGAATTTTACCACAGCAATTAACTTCGCATTATCACTTCGAATGTCATTTAGCAGTTACATCGGAATGTATTAAGTCTCGTAATTACACGTGTTTGATAACATTTTTTATGTTTTCTTTTTATTGTTTTTGCATCCGAGTGCAGTTTATTTATATATTATTTATATAAATACCGAGATAGTCCACTTAGTAGATGAAACTGTAATATGGTGAGGGAAAGTAAACATCAGATAGAATAGTGAGCAGAAGTGGGCAGATAAACCTACATATTATGCCATCAAGGCATCTCGTTTTTTTATATAATTTATTGATGGCATATAAATTATATACATATTTAGTTATAAATAAATAAAAACAGACTGAAAATCCTAGCTTATTAACATACATTACATATTATAATTATATTACTAGCTTCCGCCCGCGGCTTAACGCGCGTTCCCGAGGGATCTTATGTTTCCCGGGATAAAAAGTAGCCTATAGCCTTCCTCGACAAATGGGCTATCCAACACTAAAATAATTTTTCAATTCGAACCAGTAGTTCCTGAGATTAGCGCGTTCAACCAAACAAACAAACTATTATATTATTATTTAAGTATTAGATTTACATTTTTAACATAACAATGTTATTGCTTTCAAGAAACACAGATGACCTTATTTAATGCATTTATTTGATTTTAAGAAACATAGGAAATGTTATTTCATTGAAAAATAAAGGCCTGTTCATTGGTCAGTAGGTACATTAACAATTTATGAATTAAGAGTAGGCATTACTAGATATACCCGGCATTGCACGGGCACTATAAATTTTAAAAATAAGAATGTTCGTCCAATTACCCCCCCACCACTCGACTCTCATCTTCATACTTTATTTGTAACTAGAAAGACTTGATTTCCTTTCTTTTATATAATAAGGTATAGCTACTAAAGAATATTCTTTTTTTTTTCAGGTATGTACCTGATTAATATTCTGGACATGCGACTGCTATTCATCCAGTCACGACTTTAGACGGGTAAGTATCAACAGTTCATTTTAATGTTCTGTTGAGTCTCATTTTTATACCGTGTTACGCAATGTATGAATAATGAGTTAATATACCTACAATATAGAAGTGAGTAATTCATATATAAAAATAAATGAATAATGCGATTTATAGAATCAACAGCAAATGCAATGAAAATATACTGTATTGGCACCGTCGAGTGTCGAGTCGCGCGTCGTTGTTGCAGTCGTAGGCTCGTAGCTCTTTATCACAAATTCACAATCAGAGTGACTCCATTATAGTTTGGTAAATCATTGGAATCCGTACATCAAAAAAGGAGTTGAAATTAATGTAAGTCAAGGATATCAAGTATTATTACATTTCAAAATTGTTGGTGTATTTTTGATTGCAAGAGAATAACGCGATCTTGATCGGTTTATTTATGTCTATTCCGCTGAGCACTGTCAAGTCTGCATTCATATATAAAGTAATATTATATCGGTTAATAGAAAAAAATACACGTATTTACGTTATTTTTGATGAAATAGTGATTAAGCCTTAATTAAGGAACTAATTTAATTTAAATTATTTTTAAGCTGTAGTAAACGGTGTTAGTATCAAATTTATATCTTCATTTCTTATTTTTACTCTATATTCTTTCTTTATTTTGTCATTGTTTATTTATTTAAATAAAATAAATTATAATAGTTTAGAGTTGTCAATAAAACAAACATAAGTCCTAAACGGGTACGAATTACTATGTCCCCATATTTCCAGAAAATATTATATTACTCCAGATTTTTACAACGTACAATTTCATACATATCGTTTGTAACCGATAATCAGCAATACTATTCGTTTAGTATAGAACCTATATAAAAGAATAGAGCTGTCACCTCTGACAGCTTTGACGTCACTCACATATACTTGAAGCGATTGAAGGGCAAAGTCGGACATTGCCACACGATAGTTAATCATTGTTAATTTTGTAAGCAGAAGAAGACTATCATACAGCCGTCCCTGGGCTTTGGTCTATTTTTTTATTTGACCGCCGTCATCGTGCCACCTCTACAAAATTGTGTTGTGCACAATCGGTGCTAGTTACTTCTCATTACCAACCGTTTGCGTCTACCGCCGTGTAACTTATGGGACGGTTTTGAATCTTTTTAACTGACTTCAAAAAAAGAGGAGGTTCTATGTTCGTCGCGTATGTTTTTTTAATGTAGGTATGAACACCGGTTTCTCAGAAACGGCATAACCGATTTGCATGGTTTAAGCTGTAGTATACTTTTGAATAACATATTGGGCAGACAACCGCATTTCATAAGCTTTGTCTTCTAAATCACCACGAGCTGTGTGTCAGATGACAGCTCCCACCCAACACTTGCCATATTCTCTTAGACCTCATAAATTAGTAAAAGAGGGTGGTGAAATTGATGAAATTGCTCATAATATGTCAACCAGAACTCACATGTTTTGGTATAAGAAAAATCACAACAGACATGTGTGTCTGTTGTGTTTTTTAGCAATGCCTATGTATGTATTACTAAAAAACTTGTAAGTAAAGTATCGTTTTCGGCACTGATCCAAATAGTCTTTGATACCCTTCCCAACTTCTATCTTCAATTCCGTGTGTAATCTCGTGGCTCGTGCCTCATTCCCTGTTTGTTCTCGCCGCGCGAAGTCTTTACGACGTCGTATATCGTACGGGCGTAATTGAAGGCACCAGTGCGTGTACTGTTTGTTTCTTCTACTCATCAAACTAGATGTTAGGTAACACCATAAATCTGAATCATTATTAAACATTTTCATAACATTGATATTAGTTTTGTTAAACCTCTTTGGTTCTATCGTAATTAGAAGCTATATTTGTCTTTGTTCTGGTACCTACTATTATTGATACTTAACGTAAAACGTCATGATCAAAATTGAAGTACTTACCTATAGTTTAAAAATACAATACTCATTAGACCTCGACTATTATCGACTAGGTATTCGAATCTAGTCTCTAATGTAATCTTTGTTGGTTATTATGATCCATAATCGGATTTGTTTTATAATGACAGTAAAACCAATATAATTCTATCTATTAATATAGAGGTCGCTGCAATATGTTATTGGAACAACAGAATTAACCTCTGCGAGAACTTATTTGTAAGGTACCTACAAAACATATCCACAGGGAAAGTAACCTTCAATATGTATTGAAGATAGCAAATATTCTTTTACAACTTACCTACTTATTTCAGAATTCGTGGAGGATAATGAATAATAATGGCGAGTGCCTACAAACATCGATGTGGCGAATGTATCAATGTCGAAAACGCACAATTTACATACATTATTTACTAAATCATTGCTGAAAATGAAGTCGGTTAAAAAAGGTATCCAGACGACTACCGATATATTAAAATAATTTCTATAGTTTATTGCACGATCGAATTAAATAATAGGTATTTTAAATATGAACCACTTAGAAGTGGTTTTATGAAAGATACGAGATGTCATAAAAGTTTCTACTCTACGAAGACTTTATAATTGAAAACAGTTTTAATTTATAAATATTAATAACTTGAATCTTATTAGTAGGTACTAATTATTTAATTTGAAACATAAAATTTAAAAGATCCTAACAAGTTAACTTCTTGCGAAAAATTATGTAAAAGATATATTGCGGTTTTCGAATGTAATATACATATATAATAAATCTGTAGACTGGGTGTGCCTCTACATTACAAATATAAAAAATATATATATTATAAATACATAATAAGCAATGCAATACTTTTTCTAATATTTTTGATATTTTTGTCTGTTTGTTTGTACAAGCATCTCGTAGAAAGTACATACCGAATACATGCGATTTTTACTAAAAAAAAATAGAGCCAAACTCAGTGTAACTTGTAGTTTCTATTTCATCGTAATCAGATAATACAATAAAAAGTTATGCTAGCTAATTTTAAAACAAAAAAGACATTGTTGTTTAAAGTACGTTATTGAATAATTGCGCTGCGTATCTTTTCTACTTCGCTTTCTCTTAACTTCAACATAGCGTCATAGTAGATTAGTATTTACCTATGTATACATATATTGGTACTCAATTATAAGATAACGCGAATTTAAAATTTTACAGCACGATTGATTTTAGCATAGCATACTTCTCAAAGATGGCGCATCGTAGGTATATTCTAAATTGTGCTAGGCAATACGATAGACTAATTTTAAATAGATACTCATTATTTTATTAATATAAATACATATTTAGTGTGTAAGGTGTATGTACACCTTTTTATGTTTGTTTGTCTGTATTTATGTTTGTTTGACTGTTTGATCACGCTAATCTCCGAAACCTCTAATTGGATTTTACTAGATTATGTTTAGTAAAAGTAGATAAAGTTTAGCTTGTGGTAACATTTTATTAGTAAGTAGATAAAGGCTTTATTTTATCGTAATCAGCTGAAAAAAAAAAATTGACAGCAAAGATTCGGGAAAAATCTAGTAATAATAACTACTACTATTAGTTACGAAAATGATATTGCAACCTTTACATAATGTTATCGAACTCTATCTTTGATTACTAAAGTTGAAATAATGTTGGACGGGTGTCAATATGCTGCTCTACAAGTGAATACAAGTAAGTAAGGTAATGCAAAACAACGTTAATTGAATTATTATTTATATGTATAAAATTAAAAGTTAAAACGCTGACCGTACGCGTATCCATGCGGAAATTATTAATATGAACCGTCCGAGCTACATTATAAGCGTAGGTAATCGTGAACACTAAAGGGATACAATTTTTGAAAGCCGCGAATGTAAGAAAATATTTCACAAATCTACAAGAAAAACAACGGGATTTACCTACCGGTATTGCAACATTTTACGACCACAATGTGAACACACATAAAATTTATAGGCGTTAACGTCTCTAGGCTGGCAATAAACAGTTAGTCTGCTGAGTAAACCGCGGGACTTTTTAATATTTCCTCTGACCAGCAACGGACACAGTTTGGGAAAGCCGCGAACGCATCACTCCGCAATTAAGGGCCAGACAAAACGTCGTCTACGGGAAGCGAGCGCTACATCAAATATTAAACTTGGCCTGTACCAGTATACGGACAAATCCTCCGGCGCATTTAATATTTTATTTAAAACGGTTTGCGGTTTCCGCCGACGGAGTTTTCTTGCGGCTTTGCGCGGCGATTTAAGTTTTGTTTCAGTGCTCGTGAAAGTAGACACCGTTGTGTGCTAACGCAACAGCTAAATTTTTGATGCGATGCCTGTTATTAGTGCCTAGTCCTTTATATTTCATTGCCTTGTTTAGAGATTACGGCGCGCCGGTACACCCGGTTTATTTTTGGTATAAAAATAATTTCAGCAGCCCTAAATCCTTTTATAAACTCTACTATATTACTTACTTTAAATTTATGTTATACTTGGTTATAATTAATTTTGAATGTCTCACGAAAAAGCCATTCTAAACACCGAGTCATACACATAGCGAAATGAAACAGTCGGTAATGTGTCCACCGAAAACAAATCGTTGAATCGTGCCGCGCTCCCACGCTTGAATAACGAAGCTAAATGCGGGAAAATATCAACATTAATCGGATGCGGTATTAACTTCCAGACAGTCAGTAGCTAATGAATATTCAGACACACTGACACTGGTTGTCTCCTGAATCCAACAGCCATAAATCTTTCACGAGCCAAATTGCAGAGATAGCTGTCTACTGTAAGTAAAAATAAACTAAATGTATGAATAGAAGTAAATTGAATATTCGATTATACTACATTTATTAAAAAAAAACAAATAACTAAATCCAACAATAACAATACTGAAAAAAACAAATCCGTACTTAGCTTATTTTTTGTTGTTTTTATTATGTTTATTTATAGCATGCTTTATGTTGTCCCTACAAGCGCAATTAAGCAAACAAGTAGATTATTCATTAAAAAATAAAAGAACTTGATCTCCCCTTCTGTAATATGCAAACATCGCGATCTAGGTACAAAGATGAATTGAATTATGAAAAGATAATATTCCTAGCGATTATAGCTCTTATTGTTGTCTCTCTGTTTGGATTTGCTCAGTATTTACGGTTACCATCTAATAATTAATTACAAACACATCGATATACACAAACATGTATTTTTATGTAAAAATAAATAAACTAGGTATCTCAGATTATTTACCTTCTTTTAAGTAATATTTCAATGAAGAAGCGTGTGAATTATTCTTAGCATCTCGTAGCAAAATATATTTTGTAGTAACCTTGGGAGGAATTTTCCTTTATTTAATATTTCATGAAAAATATTAAGAATTTGTGAAGACTTTCCTAACAATACGTTCGTTTATTTAATTTCCTCATCAAATAAAAAATCTTACGTAGTTCGCAAATAAATATTTTATACCACATGAATGCTCTTCGGAATAGAGTTGTAAATGAAGTCTCTTTTGTACCTTTCACATCTATATTTACCTTTACTTTTGTTAGTATGTATATTTCATGAGATGTTACATTAGGATGCAGTTCTATACCTCTATGAGTTGTAATGTGGCAAAATCGCATGAACAGTTTTTCATGCGATTTTGCAATTTGGTGGATTATACGAAAACATGCACCTAAAATGCTTTCTCTAACAATATTTTGCTTGTGGAATCTTGCTTCGACACACGTACCCGGCTGTAAGCGGCCTTGTGGAAGGAGTCGTGTTGTTTTCCTTTAACACCGGCGGTGTTTGGAATTCCTGCGTCAATTAAATGCTTGTTTGTAAACAGGCAGACACCGAGAACAGTGAACGCGACCATTTTCACGGAACGCACATTACCCCGACCCTCCTACGATGTTTGTTCTTTGGAATCGAACACCTTTGAACGTACCTTTGTAGGTACCGGTATGGAGAAGCCATTATAAAACCCCCATCATAGGTCAAATGAGGGCTCTACAAAGAGTTAATTGAATGCAGATTTTGTTATTTTTAGCCGACTGCGCGACTTCAAAAACGGTGGGGAATTCTTTTAAAATAATCATGATATTTCCTTGATCATTTAACAGCCATAAGCTACGTATAAGAATAACACAACCTGAAAGGTCTACATTGCCGACTACACCGAATTCAAATTCAAATCGGGAATAAAAAATAAAAATCCGACAGCGTTAAAAATAAATATTTGATTGGAAGAATTTTACAGAGCACGAAATTTTCTTACTTCGTTCTTTTTAGTTAACTTTTTACTCAGTCGGTTTTTTGATTTTTTAAACTAATTTAATAATGTTAAGGCACGGAATACACCTCTCCAATACAGTACAATAGTTCAAAGTTCACATTCATTATTTATTTCAAACTTACTATGGTTATACCAACGATAGTTATTATTATACCAAATCAAACTAGCATAGACAAAGCAAATGCATTGCATCGGCAAACCCATTAAAATAAATAATTTTGTTACCTATCCAAGTGGCTGCTCACCAAAAACAATTAATAGGTAGTTGTGACGGCGCACAAAGGGCTACGGAAGCCGGGCGTCAGGCTATCTGCCGATAGATGCGGGGAAAGCTGACTTCCGTCTGTCGTGTCGACGACTACCGACTGCTGACTAAACACTCGCAACGGATACTCACTGCGCTGATTACCACAAGATTCTTTAGTAATTTCATGTCCGTCCCTAGCTAATTGTGGGAAATGAGTTGATTAATTGTTTTCCTTTTCCCTCAGATTTGTGCCGTTTACTACTCGCCATTAAACCAATTCAACTGATTTAGAAAGAATCGTGCTCGGAATAACAGTAGAAGGAAAATACCTGTAGAAAATAAGCTTTCGTTGTGTTTTTGAAACAAATCGCGTAGGTAGGTAATTCTTGAACAAAGCATCGGGGCACGATATTTGTTGAAAGATACTATTTTATCGTGTGCTCAGTTTGATTGTGCCTGCATTTAATTAAATTTACAGACAATGTACCTAAGTCTACAAAAGTACCATCATTAAAATTTTAAATATGTTGCAGAGTGCATCTGTATTTGTGTGTTGGTAAATGTATTTATAGGGGCGAGGGCGGCGGCCGGCCGATTGCGGCCGACGACCGCCGCGCCGAGTTGCGACTCATGCACCGCCCGCCTAACAAAACTTAGCCCTTCTATGCAATAATTATTTGAGCTAGACTGGCTCTTTACCTTTTTTGGATAATAATTTTAAATCTTATACTTACATGATGTATTATAATCAGCCCAAACCGCTGGTGAGTAGGTAAATCCAACGTCTACTACAAAACTCCTTCCGGACATGACAATGTAGTAAATGCATTATGCCTATATACATTTATATTTACAATCTTGAACCGTAGGTACGGTACGAGTGGTTTTATTAGGATCATAAACGCATTATTCTTTTATTTTACGAAGTAAATGTTATCATCAAAATAAATGTAAGTACCTATTCAATTCTTATTACTTACTGAATAATGTTATACCTAATTAATTCGTTCCGCTCAAAAACTATTGTTATGTATGCTCTTTTAAAATGTTAAAAGTGTGTTCGCTGTAAGTAACAACAAATTAATTCATCTATAGTGTGTTGCAAATCCCGTTATATCGCGCTTTAGCTTTCGGATTTAATTAGCAACGCAATCTTTCAATTGGAATGAAATTCTGATAAGTATCTTTAATGATTCTACGAATGCTAAATGTCGAATTGATGATGCAGATTCTTCGTGGAAAAGCGTTCAATGTTGAAGTTTAATTGAAAGCAAGTTTATCTTAGCAGGCAGAGAATGGATGCAAAAAGTTGAGGCCATATTGGGCTACAGAACTCAGCCAAGCAGTAGGCGTGTGTAGGCTAATAATGATCTAAATTATATAAGAATTTGTAATTCCATACGTATCTATCATCTTGTAGTTCTTTAGTACAGATTACGCTATTTTCTTGGCGTATAATAAATTCTAAAATGTTCCGTTATTATTCCGAGCCTCTTACTTCGGTGGGGATAACATGTTCGGGTTCAAATCAGAGATTAGTGTGCATGGCGTACATTATCTGAATGTGATATTGGCGTACATGTGCAGAATGCATACGCTGTAAAAAACTGAAATAACAATCACTTGCTATCTACATAAAGATTCTAAATAAACTGTCAAACTATACTTATTTCATACAAGTCATGTCTAGACTAGAATACCTAGTGTTCGTTCGTTAGACTACTATAGAAATGAACTATCGATATTCCAAAAACTAACGACATTGTGAATGGTATGTAGTAAGTAAATGTGTAGGTATTATCTAATACTTCAATAAAATGATAGGTAAGTATGTGGTTAGACAATATAATTTTATTAATTTAATAATAATTATTAATTTTATAATACTTTATTCACAAATGACAATAATAAATATTTGAATTATTACATACAACAAAAATACAATCTATATAAAGAAAATTTCCTTTATAACCTCAACAAATAATTCTTTTACAGCAATATTCAACTAAACTCAAATTAAGCCTCTTGATGTATAGAATACATTACAACAATGAATCAAGCCGTCACTTAATAAAGACCGCTTTATGGGATTAGAAATTCAATATTGTGGTTTAATTGGGACGATGTCAACGTCGCAGGGATGGCGGCACATTGCGATCTAAACACCCATGTGATTGGAACTCTCGCTTTCTATATCGGATAATCGCTATTTGCAATTCCATGTCATTTAAATGCTTAAATGTATAGGGATCTTGTTATTATATCCGCTACATTTACGTAAAGGGTTCTTATAATAAAGAGCCGAACGACAACAAAGGTTCCACTGTACCCTACTATATCCAAGGTGATAGATCTCTATCACCAGTAAAAAGTATCAAAGTACCTACCTACTTGAAGTATATTAATTTGTTCAGCATTAGCTTGGCCATCCAATGAGAAAACGCTGCCAGCCTGCTGAAAACTTCGTCCATCGGCAGCGGCGACAGTCTCGACGTAATTTTCTATGTATATATTATACATAGTATTTTTCTTGTAAATATATATATAGAAAAAATAATCCTTTGAAGACACCATAGGTTCCTATACTTCTCTTTCGTTGGTTTACTGAAAAGTTTCATACATTATCAAGTAATATGCTAGGTACTCTCTAATAACGCGAAATAGTTTCATGTCTCCCTAAAATTTTGTCTTTAATTAGTTCTGAAGCATAAAATGTGAATCCCTTCTTTCCGAGTCCTCAACCTATTTCAGCTGCTTTTTCTCAATTTACTCGTCGGTTCGGTAAACGAACTCCAAAATTCTGAATCAGACTTGATTGAATCGCAGTTGTGCCCGCGGGAATGGAGTTATTTTCCAACCTATTTCATGCCACGTCGCTACGTCGAGTACGTTCGACAAGTCACAGGCCGTGCATTCGCTCGCGTTTCATGTTTGTACCCTCTCGAGAAATTTCTTCCAGTTCATTTATTTGTTTGAACAATGTTGTTTTTCTCATAACTCCGGTGTTTGACATAGGTACGACCTACGTTTTACGATAAATTTCGTAAATAATATTTATTTTGTAAGATTGGTTTTATGACAATAACTTTTATGGTTTCCTTGATAGAAATGAATCACTAGAGAATACTTCCGGCCGAGGATATTGAATGGTGGAACGTTGCATTAAATGAAAATGAATTGTTAATCAACATAAAATCTTGTAAAGGTACGAATCCCGTGCGGGATAAACGTCGGCAATAAAATAGCTCATTTGTGATACTCGTCCAGTTGTTTCGATTCTCGTTGTTCGGACAATGGGCAAGCGTACGCACAATGCGGCCCCAACGTCATCAATCAAAGTCCCGCTGGCCCTAGCATACCCCACCCCGTAGGTACTCTACCACCCACACGCGCCCTCAGAATGCTGATTTACCCCTTACATTACAGGTAAATTCACGATGAATATACCTAAATATTACTTCGATCGTGTAGACACACAAAATTACAGAAAACCTATTAAAATAATTAAAGAAATATACCGAGTGACCCAGCATAACGTTCTACCTTACTACACTTCTGGACACATCTATTGGCCCACCTTAGAGTTTAGGTTTCGATGGCCCCTACCGAAATATGATTGCTAGATTGAACAAAAACTGTTGATGCAGTTTTAAACCTGATTCATTTTACCATCTTTTTCGATCGTATTGTTTTAAATTTTAATTCAGAATACCATACGACATGGAGCTACGCCTAACAAGTCGGATATGCGCCTTGTTAAAGGCAATTGATTTTTGAATAAAAAACATGTTTTATCAAATATAGGTTTAATTTAATAACGCGTGTTGCCTCCATGGGCATCTACCACAGCTCTCATACGATTAGGCATAGAGTTTATCAACCGCTCTATGAAATTTTGAGGGATCATCTCCCATTCCTCTTCTATGGCAGTTTTCAACTCCTGCATCGTCTGGGCAACTGGCTGACGAGCCCTAACACGTCTTTTTAGCTCGTCCCACATGTGCTCAATGGGGTTCATGTCTGGGCTTCTGGCTGGCCAGTCCATAACTGTGATGTTCACATCCCGAAGATATTCCCTGACGATGCCGGCCGCATGGGCTCTTGCATTATCATGCATAAAAAGCTCTTTGGCTGTGTCCGGCCTGAATAAGTGCCACAGCTTGGGCGGCGACTTCAGGTGAAGTATCCATAGATTATTGATAGAACCTCACCTTAATGTTAAGAATAAGTAATGTTTGTTGCAAAACCAAAGATATCAATCACTTTTTCAAGAATTAAATCCAAGTAAACCAATAAAACCAAGTTTTCTTAGTATTCGATTGTTTGATATCAACAAACAGGCTCCAAATTGTCTTTTGTTTCTTTAAATTCTGTGTTCGAAATTCAAAAAAAGACTATTGAATGAAATTGTGAATGTGCCAGGTTCAAAACTGCATAAAAAGTTTTTGCTCGACCTAATATAAAATTTTAGCTAGGACCAAACGAAACTGAAAATACAAGGTGGGCCAATAGATGTGTCCAGAAGTGTATTATTATTCCTGTCCTAAAATTAGTAGGAACTCGAATTCTATCGACTCAAACTGCTTCCGATTAGGTAGAAAAATAGAATTTTGGTTGAAACTTTAGATGGAAAAGGTTGAATCCACAATACGAAACTTAAAATTCTTAAGAATTTTAAGATATATATATATTATTTAATAAAATAACCTTTATTTAGCAAATTATTCTATTTGTAGTTATTAGATAAGGAATTTGCTTATAGTCTTTCCTTAACTGATTGCATTAAAACACAAAGTGTCACAAATTTTAAAAAGTACGGTCTAATATACTCTCACGTCTGCGCCACTTTGCGTGGTTCCTAAATCCTTAATTTCCATATGTATACAGGAGTAAAACTTTATTGGAAGTATATATGCCATATTCCATAATAGTTTACCACATTAGTGACCGAAATAATTACTCCAGTAAATCGTAACAACATTATTTATTGCACGCGCTCAACTTATAAAATGAAATCCGTAGTAATTGAAATGGCACAAGGAATCCAATTAGCGATTATAACTATAATTGAACTTAATCGTATTAGTCATTAATTCCAATTTAGATTACACAATAATTAATTATGTGTATAATTTATTTTGAACAGTTTCAGATTTAATCTTAACAATATAGGTACATATATCAAATGCTATATTTAAACTGTAAATTGTAGTAAAACGCCATATAAGTAATGCGTGTAGTGTGCATTCAATGTCCGTCCGGGTGCTGGAATCACACAATAGGTCGCTAATCGACGTCAGACTACGAGACGATTGTGACTCGAGGGGCGCAACGGAATTTCATGAAAGCAATATTCGACAACTATTCCCCAGATTAAACGGTACTTATTGCGAGAATTTCGATCGTCAGACGATGAATAGAGAATAAACAAGAACAAGCTATGAAAATACTACCTACATGGAACATGTATCTACTAATGACGTTTATCACATGAATTGTCTGTAATTTTAACGTCATAAAACATATTCAGAATACCTACGATCATCAAGCGTCGTGTTGTGAAAATAATCTAATATTATGATCACATTACATAGGACGCCACTATCTCTCGACACCGCCCGATGGCCAACGCGGGGGCGTATGATTAGAAATCGATAACCATGCGTCACATTTCGGCATAAATACACTTACACATTGTTGTTCCATCTATTGTGATGGTTGCCTATGTTATCTATTGTAACGCTGTTAGTTCGTCGGTAATCCCAATCAGTGAGGATTTCAACGTTTCCTCTTTGGGACGAGCCCTTATCATTTGGACAGATTTTTTGTTACCGCCGCGCCAACAATGCATTTGAACAGCTTAAATAAATATACATCTGCCGGTTGAAAATAATCCTCTAGTTCCCTTAATTGTAATCTTAAAATAGAAACACACAATTGTAATATTTATTAAATGTTTAATAAACATTACATCATTTATTACTCCCCGACTCCCCGCGCGACTAAAGTTCCAGCAACAAAACTTTTTGATCCAACAAGCGGGTTAAAGGGGTTTGAACATCGTCGTTGTTCTTGAAGAACTCACACACTTTTCAAACATCTTTATATCAACAACTTGCTATCGAGCTTTTAAAAATAGCCAGTACCTACATTTTATTATTAGCTTCACCGCTTATTCCAGCCCTCGAGGATTGTTTACTCTCGCCAGCTGTAAATTTGAAGTAAATGTGCTCCTTGTATTTATAAAACATTCTATTGGTCATTAAAATAGTAAACAAACCTGAGTAATGGGTGATGGTATCGTCCGATGATTCATTAGATGCACATGTACATAGATGCTCAACAACAATACCTAACATATGACTATTTCACAGAATAAGTGCAAGCAATAAGCTGGTGCGCTTGTCTCACATATAGATAAATTGAACTACGCCTCAAGTAGACACAATGAGTGCTCATTAAATTTCACAACATTTATGTATTATTGTAGTAAGATGTAGTTCCACTATTCTTATAGTCATGACATTATATTATATAGTTCACATAATATAATATATATTTTATAATGCTATGATATAAGATTCTCAGTACCTACATAATTACATACATATTTCAGTTTATGTTGCGAATAGTGTAGCCGGTGTAGTAAAATTTAATTGCTCGGTAGGTGCGATATAATATGCAAGTTTAATACTTTTAAAATTTGTAAAACCTAAAAATGGTTACGTACGAAGTACTTACTCGTATGTAAATTCAATAATCGATGTCATGTATATATAAACCACTCCCACGCTTCGTTATTTTTTATGTACACGTTATTTTCTTTTCAACTTAGTGCAGTAAATCAATAAATCTACTTTACAGGTAACAAAATCATCATCATCATTATCATCTTCCTGCCCTGTTCCCAATCATTGGGGTCGGCGCAATACGTACCTACACTTGTCTTCTGCCATTCAGACCTTCTGTCCGTCATATGTGCATTCACAACACTATATAGCTAACAAAATATCGGTTAAATATAATAAAATATTCTGAAATATCTGACCTACCTACAATTAATACGAAATGCTTTAATTGATTGTCGCACTGTATGACTTAGGTATCATATTATACACAGCATTATGTAAATTGAATAACCGTTTCCAGTTTTCCTTCATGCGATAGGTTATCGAACTCAGCCAAAACCGCACTCAGTCATTCAAAAGGTTGTTTCGTATGACTATTGCCTATAGGTACCTACATATCGAACCATAAGTCATCAAGCTCAGATGAAGAATTTTTATATCCTTTTAGGTAAAGGCGTGGCATTCATATTTGAGTGGTGGTCGTGAACCGTATTTGCCGTAGTTTGGAGACCATTACGGCATTCTGCACACGAGCATGCGATAAATCTCCCTCCGGCTCCGCAATGTATTCTGCATACAGGGGAATTGCGCTTCCTAGCTTGGCAACACTACCACCAATTATTATTACTCCATAGGCGAGATTGCTCAGTTTACTGACTTGGCTAAAGTTGTTACGTAGCTAGGATCTAAATTTTAAAGTTATCGACGATATTCAGACGATATTTATTTCGATAGTTAATTAGATATTTTCAGATACGTGTATGTAGATAAACTGTCAAAATTATTGTCACAGGCAACACGTTAGGGCGCGTAAGCGCTGCCAAAAAAGAAAAATCGTGAGCTAAAACTAGTTGCCACTCAATAATATTTTTCCTTTAAAATTATAAACACTTACCCCACCATAAACATCTTTCACGTCTTTTCTTTCTCCTCAAATCTTTCTTTTCGAATCATTCTTTCTTTCTTTTCAAATCTTTCTTTCTTTCTTCTTTCCTTAATCATAATTTTAATTTTAATAATCTACAAAAACATCAAAACGGAGAAAAGATAAACACAAATATTAGTGTTACCTACGTTGAAGAGACAATGCGAACGACGACGCCGTATCAGTTTTCCAAAAACTGGCTGGTGCGTGAGAAATCATGTAAAATAAATAAATCCTTACTTATATAAATGTGAAAGTGTGTTTGTCCATTTTTGCACAGCAATGAAGCAACTGATCAACGATTTTATTCATAGAGGTAATTTATGGACCGTAAAATGACATAGGCTACTTCTTATCCCGGGAACGTGGGTGAAACTACGGGCCGAAAGTTAGTTAAACGTTAATTGGGAAGCAATAAAATATCTGGATTGGATAGGAGCTGTGGCCGGCGTGCCTGTGTGCAAATGAACCGGCACGGTGCGGCGCGGCGGCGTACGCCTAAGGACGCGGCCGCATTCCGCACCGCACCACTACTACCGAGATGACATACATACCGACACGTACCTACTGTCTGTGTGAGTGCTACAACACATTAATGCCAAAGTATATAAGGTACTTTTGCACTATACCATTGTTGGGGTGACGGTGACAGTGTACCGCTAGTATTGTGGAATTCCTTATTACGATGCAACACGTTGCAATCACAAAATCGCTTTAGAGCTGTTACGTAGCAAGTCGCATAATTCTTCCTAGGTCAAGGTCTAAAATCAAGAAATGTCCGCATTGTAATTTGAATTGATATTTGGTACCCATCTGTAGTTATGTCGTAGACTGGGAAATAGAAGCAAAACCGAATACCTCGGGAACGGCAGCGTGTACGCTGGCAGGCGCTAATCTCGCGGGCAGCCGTCTCGCCGAAGCGAATCGCATACAAATGTGCCGCCAGTCAGAGCAAAAACTGCTGAATAATAACCCCTCACTGTTCTATACTCATACGAGCTTTATACCGCATATAATGATGCAGTCAAGACACGCTCTATGCATTTTACAATATCATCTTGTACATTACTTTTGAAGAGCTTTATAATGTTGTAGATTAAATAATATTCTTTTTTTAAATAATACAGTGTAGAATGTTTGTATATAGATTTTTATAAGAACAACAATGGGATCAATATTCCGTATCATATTGCTGGCATGTGCCAAATGTGTCAATGCTGCGGATCGAGTGGCATCATAACATGGCCAAATTAAAAATGTGCCATGTGCAATATTATCCAACTCGATGAAATTTACATGAGTTTCTATTTTACGCAAAACTTCGACACCCAGTCTTATCAACTAGGTAATTATACAGGGTGATTTTATAGTCACTGGCCATACCTGCAGGGGTTGAATTACTCGTCAATATGAACAACTTTTATTATAGGACCAACTCTGATTTCGCAAAAAGTAAAATGGTTCCTTCATACATTTTGGTCGAGTAGGTATTGTACTGTTGTATGGACAGCTGATATTTTTTTGTGATCTCGAGAGTTAGTCCCATGATAAAAGTTGTTCATATTGATGAGTACTTCCACCCCTGCAAGGCCAGTGACTAAAAAATCACCCAGTATACAATGTTCCCAGTATACCTACTGAATATGTAATCAACTTATCATAATACCTAATTGAGTCACTAAAATCAAAATCGGTTACGTTTTCAGTACTTCTCGTACAAATTCCAATAAATGCTATTCAGTTACATCTGTGCTACGAACATTTCGTAGCTTACCTACGCATTGTACCACTTCCTCTCTCCCTAGGGAGCGCTTACTTCGAGAAACACTGATATCAGTAGAGCAAATCACGAAATAACAACACATTGTAATCACTCAATTTGTCGTGCGTGTGTATGCGAAAGTCAAGTATTGCATGAGTGTATATTGTAGTAATATAGCACGTTTTATATCCTGCGAGCTTATTTATGACGAGAAGATGTTGGCTTTATTATAGTACCTACCAGTACCAGTATTATAGCCAATACACATACCTACTTAAACATTATTTTATTTATCTACATCTTGTTCAAGTATGATGAAGTATTCATATTTTTTATTTTAGTGGTCTGAAATTGTTTTATTTTTTACAGTTTGGAACGAAATATTATATAATATAACAAGATATTTTTAATAATAAAATTGACAACAAATTTTTTTTTGGGTCGGCACAAGATTTTTTCTTCGTCCATTTCTTCATAGAAACCGTCATTTCAACAATCATTCCTTCCAAATAATACAGCCCTTTCCAAATCCAAGCCTTAAAAGTTATAACAATGATTTATTATTAAACAGGTTGACTGTAAGATAAAAAAATACAACATAAACAATAAATACATACATAAGGCTTACAACATTTATATTCAATACGTATCCAATAACAAACAAAGCCTCGAAGTTGACGGAATATGTAACTGACCTACACACCAACCTACACGGTTAAATGGTATACAATAAACTGTCGGACTAATGTATTTTTTACTCAGTTAGTCATTATTTTCTATTCTGCGAAATATACATTAACTTAACTTATGATGACTAATACCCGTCTAGACAATATTTATTTTATTCTGCTTACATTACTAAACAGTGTGACAACATAAATATACCTACTATACACAAATCCACAAGACGAATATAAGTACAAATATTCAGAACATGATCTATCGAATTTTTAACAAGTATAATCGATTCCTCTTGGGGTTTTTACTATCATATATTCTTTTAAGTATTTTTTATAGAAGTCATACATATTTTTTTCATTCATTCATTCATTTAAGCAGAAAATTAAAATAACGTTGTTAATGTTAGCAATTATATCAGTAGACCAATATGTTAAGAAATGAGTTTTCTGTACATATGAGGAAAATGCTTTTAATTTCTGCTATCGATTTCCAACAATCACTTGCAATTTCTGTGAAATATCTAGTTGTTATTGAAATAACGATCAAGCATGTTAATGCGCTGCTAGAGGTTTCTAAATTATATGCCTCCCTGCAATGCCTTCCTACGAAACTATTTACATCGTTGGCACCCTAACCTAACAATTCGAGGACTGTCTGTATCCGGAATACCGAGAAGACAACTGGGCTCGTCATCGCGGCTTTGTTTGCGGCCACTACGGTTTGTTGGTAATCAGGCAAGGTGGGGAGGATTGGATATTGGATGCGGTCGTCTGAGGGGGAAGGGGGAAGTAACAGCGACTAGTTGAAATGTCTGAGGCGGCTTCTAATTTGCGGAGCTGTCGCGGCGAAGGATTGACCTCGTCTGACGATCGCCCACTCCACTTGGATTTTCACCTACTTTAGTCTTATAAACGACTAGCGCTGACACCTTAAATCTTACAGGGCTTACGGTTTGTATCATCCAATTGTTAGTGGAACTAAGATTAGCCAGTCAGTACCCTGTTTGTTTGCCTTTCATACAATAAAACCATACTACCTACCTTTAATATTTTTTTCTAACTGATATTGGCTATCATTTCTTCAAAGGACTGTCTACTTTTTGCCATTTTAGCTTGACGCTACTGAGTTTTTGGGTCTCTTTAGATCTTTAAATAAGTTCCCATTCATCATAAACAAGAATCATAAATGATTTATGTTTAAGCCCTTAAGATACTACAATGAGCTTGAGCTTTCGGTGAAGGAAAACATACAACTTCATACAGATAAAATCCTCAATAAAAGCGCGCCAGAATATATAGGTGGTCACATGAAGCTTTCGATAAATCTTCACTTTATTTAAGACCCGCTGCACTCACTCAGGAGTACCTCAGGGATGGATTTTATTGCCTTCTATTGGTCAGCCTTTAAACAGATAACATTAAACATTTCGCCACAAACACTAATAGACTACGAGTGGCGAAGCGGTGAGTCGCGAAGGAGCGTGATTTTCGCATTCAGTTCTGGTAAACTACCAAAATTAACATTCATTTTCAATAAAGATGAAATTCAATAAAAACATACAATAGTATTAGACACTATGATGTTCCGAATCAAATTTGATTTTGATTCCTAGTCGTATCGAATTTATGTCTATCGAAGTTTGAATGGACAATAACTTTGTTAGCCGAAGCGAAGTGCTCTTTGCTGGGAATTATGGCAATATCCAGAAGTTTCCACTTAATAAACTCACTGCTACATTACGCTTCTATACTTTGGGAAAAGTTCCGATCGTTTGAAAGATCCTACCTCCTACATCACGTTATCATGTTTATAAGTATAACTTCACCTACATAAAGTTTTAATTATTATGTAACAAGCTTTCTTATGTTATATTGCGCTCATATCAAATGTCAATAATTGTTCTGGAAATCGAAATGAATAAGATTATTTTACGTAACAAAGTACTGCATTGAGTCTGGAATCATATTATACACATAAGTGCTGTGTATTTAGTGAAAGCCTAGATAGATTAAATTTCAATGGGCCTTCAGCTGAAGGGGGTGAGGGAAGGCAGCAACAAGCTACGACCGAGCCAGGCGTCGAGACGGAACTGACGCGACCCGCTGTCGCCAACAATCCCACTCAACATAAAACTAAACCCAAGAGTTCCAACAAGAAATCGTGCAAACTCTCACCGACAGACGACGATTTGAACACTCGCTGGAGTATCAATTCTATGCGGTCGAATGTGGTTCGGTTGAAACGAAAACCGTACGAGGTAGAGTACGTAGTACTTGTCGCATACAAATACGTCCGAATGTTATCACCACATTACTAAGTATGAAAGACATTCAAAGCTACAGTAATTTCCTTAAGTTTGGCTCCATAATTTTTAACATTATCCATTAGTTAACTCGCAATATTATTATGGCTACTTTAAAAGGTATCAGTAATATATCACATCACGCACGTAATATTCATAACCATACAACTTGAAGGTATAATAAGAATTTAACTAGTGGTTTGTAGGGATTCGTGATCGCATCTCATAGCGTCCTTCGGGTTGCCACAGTCATTACGAATCTATATTATACTCTAATTCCTTGGCCGACAGTCCCACGCACACTAAGCGGATTGCGGCTTATCGCCTTACAGGCATACTCACCTATTTTTTTTTTTCAATGGCAAAAAATAAATAGTTGTGACTGTATAAGAACGCTACGTACCAACTAAAAAACGACAACAAAGCTCTGATCCCTCAGGCTTTCCTGCGGGTTTTTCGAATTTCGTGACTCAAATAATTAAGTTAGAAGATGGGGGTCGCCGGGTGAAATTATACATTGTTATTGCCACGATAAATCTCATTTTCGGTGAACGCACCCGCTTGGAATAATAAATACCGAAACTAGAAACATTTCATATCACATCCCATAACTCGCGTATGCTATACAAAAAGTTCTGCTGAAAACCGCTTTCCTATGCCTTACGCTTTAGTATTTACACCTTGATTCTTACGAACCAGCTTCTTTTTTAATACCTACTTAAAACATGTGATTGTCTTAAATAAATAGGTATTGTTCTAAATGTTGTAGTTACACTATAAGGTATCGTCGGTCCCACATTTCCAGGCAATCAGTTGTGTAATGTCTGGCCGATGAAAGATGCAGGCAAATAGAAACGTGCCACATTAGATACGTCGTGAGCTCATAGAACTGTGTACATAGGTACATATACTAGCCTAGACGTTTGCGAAAGTCTACAGACACGCTTCGTCACGGTTCTCGACACATACTGGAGATGCCAATCTGTTATAGTCATATGTCTACGTCAGTGTCGTGATGCAACCAAGTATTGGATTCTGGACTAAGACGCTATGATAAACGTATCAGATGCTCTTTTTTGGTTTTAATATATTGCTTACAGATATTTACAATAAACTGTAAATAGCCTGGTAACTCTACTTTGTATATAACTTTATGTGTAATATAATTTTTCAACATCTGTAACTTTTCAAAATAAATTATTATAGCATTATATTTAAAATGCATGCATTTATATCCCTCATAAAAAAGCGTCAGTATTGTTCAGTTAATTCACATCTTAAATTTAATGAAGAGATATTCATCTCCAAATATAATAGGTATAGAACACCCAAAAATAAGGTGCTTCAACCTACTACTTTTGATATAGTAAATAATAAATACTAGCTGTCTACCACGGTTTTACCCACGTTCCCGGAAAAAATAGCCTATGGCCCTTTCCACACCATAGACTATCTGCGAACCAAATTTCATCGCGATGGGTCTGCGGTTTAGGCGTGAAAAGGTAACAGTTAACAGACTGATAGATAGAGTTACTTTCGCATTCATAATATTAGTATGGATAGTATAATAATCCTGAGGGGCAACATAGGGGAACGCGGGTGAAACCGCGGGGCGGAAAGCTAGTCTTTAATATTCACATACACAATCACATTTTGAATTGTATAATGGTTGCTTTTTTGATGATTGATGATCTGACTATGATTTTTACCATTTGGTGTGAATGAAAATGTTTTTGAATAATATGTACAAAATAAATGAACACTTTTAAGTGAAAGTTTTAGGTAACTTTCACTTAAGGCTCCGGTCTCCCTAAAATCAGTCTTCTAGCGGAATTTATATCTATGTGAGCCTTTATACAGACCTATACCTACTTACGTTCCACGCGTAGAAGGTCTCATTCATGCACACGCCATGAAAAAAATATAAGATAAACAAGAAATGTATTCAGATTACATTTGTCGGCAAATCCTCTACAATATCTAGTTACATTTTTTCAAAATAGTTTCAATTAAATAAATCTTATTTAAAGTGGTTTAAATAGTTATAAATTTCTGAAATCGACCCATATTTTTTTCTATTACAAAGTAATGGTTTAGAGAAATCACACTCCGAAAACAACTACTTATCTGTCAAATAAAAAAAGCATTCAAAAAATAATTTTAAATAAATTTACCGAGTTGGTACAAAAATAATTTTAGATATTTTATGTGTTGTTTTTGTAGCGTTTATTTGTACCGTAATTTCATGAAATTTTAAAGAAGAAACCTTCCAAGTTTTCAAGAAAAAATGTATCTTATTTTTATATCTAAAATAGTCTCAGTAAAAACACAACAAACAGACAAACTTACTTGACTTTCGCTTTTATTATAATATCTACTAGCATTAATATTAATAATATTACATTTTGCTAATATTGATATTTCTTGTTTCCAGAGCAGCGGCTGTCGTTCAGCGAGCAGTGCAGGCGTGGGCGCAGTGACGGTCGCGAGCGCAGGCGCGGGCGCAGGCGCGTGCGCAGCGCGCATGGCTAGCGCGGGCGCGCAGTTCCGCGGCGGCGCGCAGCAGTGGGCCACGGCTTACACGCCGCAGCCCTGCCGCTACCCGCCGCCCCAGCCCCAGCCTTACGCGGCGGCACCTAGCCCTTATACGCCGCACCAGGTAAATAAACGGAACTGACATAAAGCATAGCACAGCACCCTTATAACAGAGGAACCTGTCCAGAAGTAGGAAAATCTACTGACTCACTAATGAAGGAATATTTTACAAGCACGTTAAAAAGTTTCGCTTGTTCAACCGCTTCTCGATGTCTTGTCAGTCTATAAAGTTTTAAGCTTCGAGGAATAGTCCTGCCAATTGAATTATTCTTTTAAACATAGACATATTTTGATTAGGTACTATCGATATTTATTGCCTACTGCTAAATATAAGATAGAGTAAAATATTTGCTAAGTACCAACTAGCAAGTTCATGACATCCATAGGATCTGGGGGCACGGTAGTGTCCCCGCCAAGACGAGCCAAGCGAAGCGCAAGGGCACCTTTTCTCGAAGCGCTTCGTTAGATATTTCCATATCAGTTGTTCCGACTAATGTGAATATTTTGTATGTATTTACATACTACATATAAGATAACTCGAAGCTCCAAAGCCTAAGTGAATTATTTAACCTGAATAATTGACCTACCGACATACCTGACCTACCGGTCGGTGTAGGTTGAAGTACCTATTTTCCTAAATTTAAGTAAACTTCGACGAACTACTTAAAGAAAGCAAGTGTCCCATAAATAAGCTCCAATCTTTAACTGGCGCCATCTTGTGCATGGTTCTAATGAGGTGTGTTTAAGTTTACGACCGAGTTTACGAGCGGCGGCGGGCGACACGGTTCCGCTGTCTACCGGACCGCGGCCACTTCCTTAGATATTATTTGTTTCTTGAAACCACAACTTCAGTAAATATAAATATAAATAAATAAATATTCTGGGACATTATTCCTCACACACGGCCATCTGACCCCAAACTAAGCAGAGCTTGTACTATGGAAGCCAGATAACTGATATACTACATATACTACTTTTCTTTTGTAAATACATACATATATAGATAATTACAACCAGACACAGCACAAACAGACATGTTCATGCACACAAATGTTTGTCCTGAGTGGGAATCGAACCCACGACCTGCGGCGTGATAGATAGGGTATATTACCAACCACGCCAACTGGCCCGTCATATATATATAAATAGTGCTTTACCTAATATGAACTAGCTTAAATAATTTCGAAATCATTAGTTCTAGTAGTTATTTCAATGTGTTATAAAAATACATATATTATATTTATAGTATTATATTTTTATACCAGATTTTTAACAAAAAAAAACCTTAATATAATACCGACATACTTATGTGAAGAATAAATCATTTTGAATAATACTTAGGGGCTGTTCAAGTATTACGTAAGCAGAACTTTAGTAATTTTTAATCCCCCCTCTCCCTTGTCAGCGAAAGTAAGCAAAGCTCTTACCCAATTTAATAAAACTAGCTTCCCAGCTCACTCCGACTAAACACGGACCCAGACTGGATAATTAACCGTCAAGTCAACGCGTTGACAACTCTCCATCAATTTCGACGCCCGCCACGACGGCACTCGCTCTTTATGCATTACACACAAACAATATTATGTGATTAATGTTTTCTCGAAGCTCTTAAACAGCACAACTTGATCGTGATTTGCATAAAACTAGTTAATTAACAAGTTTATTTAACAAAAACATATTGAATTTGAAACTTCCGCCGTTTACGCACAAAAGATTACTTTTTTATTGAGTATGTAAACATATGAAAAACTACGGACGGTCGGTCGGGTTGAGTGAAGCCAAGCAGGCAACAAGCGTTATTTTATTTCCCCTCCAGCTCTCTTGTTTTAGGGTACCCACTCGTGTCGGCAGGAACGACTGACAATCGCCAATAAACTGTTAATACCTCGAATCTGCGTACGGAATTCGTGGATTGTAAAAAAAATATAAATGCTTTCGCAATTTAATAAATACAGAACCAAGTCAAATGAATTCTTTAACCACTTGACAACAGTCACAAACCTACTTTTTTTTAAACATCTCTTGATGTACTAAATCCATATAATGATGTACAGACGAAGTCATTTCTATTAGTCCCGAGTCCCAACAGTCCTAATCATCGGCTCTTGTGTCGCGCGCGTGTCGTCTAGGGCGACCGCTTCCCAGCCCAGCTCGGTTTACGACGCATCACGAACACAAACCAGATGTTGCACAAAGCCCAAGTTCACGCTGCACCTACCACCCTCCTCCACAGGAATCTCGTAAAAGGAATTTCTCGCGCCCTTATCGCTTTTTGAAATAAAATGTAGCTCCCGCGTCGCGTCTCCTTGGATTTATCTCTTGGTCGTCGAGTGGATGTTGAACTCGTTTTTTACACATTGAGAAACGTTTGAAAAAGAATTCCGCTTATCCAATTTGATCCACTCTCATGTTATTTTTACACTGTTGCACAGAGAAAGATGCTATTATTAAATGTACATAATGCAAAAATTATATCAGTATTTATCAACTATAGAATAATTAGAAACAATGCAAGTTCAAGTCACCATAATCTTGAATCGATCTTGATGACCCTTAACTATCGCTATAGGGAATGCTTACTTTGTTGAAGCAATCAATTATATAATGTTTATTTTATTTAGTTTTCATGTTCAGTATGTTCATGTCTGCCGCTCGCTACACACCCGTTACGTAGGTAACTGTACATACATTAATAAAAACAAACAAATTATTGCCTTAGTTCCACTCATGTAATATTCTCTGTAACATTCATCTGACAAGTTGGCCTGAGTACTATTTATGCAATGCCATATTTTTATTATTATATTAACTCAAGAACAGGCAATAGAAAAAAATACTTAGGAACGTAAAAGGAATCGACATTGTAGAACAAGTAAATTTGTTACCCTGCTTTTTACTGAGCCGTGACTTTGATTGGGCTTCACAGTCCCCAGTTTGTAGTTCTAACATATATCCATGACCACTTGATTAATGACTGGAATATGTCAGCTGTCAGGACTGTCACAACTCCGCAGCTTGTTAGATTCATCGCGCCCCTTACCCGAATATGGCAACCCTAAATAGAGGCTCTTTTTTTGGGAAAGGGATCAAACTTTTTTATCGTAAGTAGTGACACAAGAGACTGTCACTAATTCTCTAGTTATAACTCCGAGGCCGCATTCATAATACATACTTAATCCTCTGATGTGAATATTATAAACAGATATAGTTTTTGTATATCTAAAAACAACTATGAGTACTTAGTTTTTTGTCATATCTGAGAGACTTAAAGTTAAGTAAAAGTCTAAATCGGGATTAAAGCAATCATTCTTTTCGTCGGCTATCATTAAATTCTTTTGGCCTAACTAACTACCCACTCAACCTCCCTTTTGGTTCATTTTTACTCGCACGCACTCAAAGATTATGTTGATATATTTAAATGTATACGTTACGGGGAAAAAATTCTAAATGAATTTCCACTTTTATTTCGGGAGGTTTCGGTTCGACCGTATTATTTATATTTAGGAGATCCTTTTTCAATGTCATGTTGGGTAGCCAGTTCCTGACCTATATTATAAATGACGTACATTAACACACTCGTATGTGTAAAATCACCCAAAAGTCAATGAAATATTAATAAACTTCACGGTTATTTTTAAAATGTTCGTGTTGACTTATCGTAATAGTTTATTTCTGTAGATTGATGCTGGCTGAGTGAGTCACACATGTTCGACCCTCTTTCTCAGCGTGAAAGTATAAATAAACAAGGCTTGCTGATATCTGTCATCTAAAGAATTAGATTTATTTCGACTCTAGCGGAAGGTGAAGGACCCTGGCCCCTCGTAAACGGCTGTCGATGCGTACCTCGGTGATTTTGTAAAAATATTTCACGCCATTTTAATTGTCTCGTATGAGGGGAAGCTTTTGAAATTGTTTTAAGCACTATTTCATGTGTAAATAAACACATATCTATGTTTCTGACATTATGGAAGTTTAGTTAAATTATATGATTAAGGTGAAAAACAAACTGCCTCATAAAATATTCGTTACAACCACCCGAAACTTTTACTTTTCTACGATTTATTTTGTTTTATCAAACAGCAATGCAGTTTGACAAAATATTTAGGTGATTGGATATTTTTTTCCGAAACTTGTCCAATATTGTGAACTACTGGGTCGGGTCATCGGGTCACACCGCGCATAAAAAAGGAAGCATTTTTTCTCAGTAAGGGCGGTGGTTTTTTGTTGAATTATGTTAATGCCACAATGACGCAGGCTAGGTTTGCTGCCGATATTTAAATTCGCTCGAACCCTGGTAAACGATTTTTGTTCACAGCCAGCGCTTGACCCCGCGTTATTTATGACAAAAAGGAGAAAAAAGCGTCACCAATATTTCTTTGTTTTTCTTTTCTAAAGCTCCCGTCTTGTTCGTTTGTTTGGCTTCTATCTCCAAATATTATCATTTTTTTGTGATAAAAGTCACTAAGTACCTAAATACCTTATTTATTGTTTATTTAAATCAATGTTTATCAGTAAAACAAATAAATAAAGAGCATGTGACATCAAATTATTTTGTACCTAATGCAACAAGGTCGTAGCACGTGTACGTATATCTAAAGCCCATATTTTGTATATAGTTAGTAGATTAAGTTTCAATAGACCAACAGATTTTCAGAATACCTACTACAGTACAACAATATCTATCGCCAGTGACTTTTAAATATAGAGATTTATTTAGAACCAAATTATCGACAGAGCTGTGTCGACATAGTAGATAGGTTCAATTCATCGATCCTGATTGAATTGACGATAAAACAAATGGAGTGTTCAATTTAAATAGATTGAATGGGATTTATGTTTCATTTCGTGAGCTTCGGCGTGAATCAGTCGAATTCGGTCGTGTGAATATACCCACCGCTACGTTGCTGCATAACTAAAATTGAAACCGGAATTCCATCGTTTATTAAACTCATTATAAAATTCAAACGAGCATGTTCATACCAATTTCTTGTTCCCAATTAAACGTATGGCAGTGTGATAGTTATATGAGTATGTAACTTGAGTGCAGTTAGTTAGAATGTTGTAGTACGTGCTTGCCGGCCATGTGACGTTGGACGCGACACGCACGCGCTGCGCTATCGAGCTGAGACCAACTGTTGAGTACTATCTCCTTCTCCCCTACCCAACTCACTCCTCTCTCACGCTTGCTGAGATACGTACGGCACTCTCCCCTCGTGAACCCCCTCCTACGCGCGTGACGTCACCAACCACCGTCATACCTAACCTATGTGTGAGTCGATAGGTATTATTATCATCTTTGACTATGAATAAACTTGGAATTGCACTTGAAGTTACACTTGCACTAGAAACATGTTTTTGTAGACCTAGTTAATAGATTAGAAAAAGATCTTATAAAACAGATAAGTAGAAGATAAACAATAAGAGAGATACAGGAACACCAGTTTCCGGGAACAAGAGTAAAAACGCGGGGCGCAGCTAGTATATAATATACCTACACTCGTAATATAAACATAGTCAGCGAAGAAATCTCTACCGGTAAATAGGCCTCTCCTATGGATATTATTGGGAGGTCCACGTGTTACCACATCAGCTTGTGAGTGCAAGCTAAGAAACAACAACTTATAAGTATTTTCCAAAACTTCCATAAATCAATATCACACCGATCGAGCTCAAATAATATTCTTTTCAAACTGCAATCGTTCAAGTAAAAATCACTTTTCGCGTCACACGGCAAAAGTTTCCACAAAGAAGACGTGGAAAGTTTGAACGTGTTTGCGACACGATGATTACTCGTCACGAGATGTCAACTTTTCCCGTCATCCCACCTCCCCTCTAAAGACAGCCTCTCACATTCGCACTGAGAAGCTGCGTTGTTTTTACACATGTTATGTACCCCCACTTACATAGATATTACTGAGTAGGTTTCAGAAAAACTAGATTTTTTTTTATTTGACCATTATACTAATTAAGTCTAGTAAAAGAATTCAACGCGTTGATTTAATGCTAGCAACGAAAATTACCCCTCAGGCAACATATACGTGACATTTACTCCTTGATTTCACGCCGTGTAGAGTAACCTTAACTCCTCAAAGTCTTGACACCTGTCGGCTGTCGAGACTGAGCCAGACTGATTGTAACATCCTATTTGTTAGAATTTTCGCAAATATCGAACGTCTTCACACGTAACTTGTTATTGTCATTTGCAAAGTGGGCGGACGATGTGGCATGTTCAACGAACTTTGATAAGAATTGATGTCTCTTCCAATTATTATTATTAGAAACGTATGCTAATATAGGCACCTATTATAAACCGAATTATAGATGCGAAGGCGTGGAATTGTTCGAGTGATTATTGTAAATGTTTCATTGCCCTTTTGATATTCACATATTAATTTATTATTATATAAGTATTTAGTAAATATTTGTTAGGATACGTAACATCCGCAAGTAAGGTATTAGTTAGCGGCACTGGATATTGATTGGTTCTAAATCTCTGACAAACAGAGGAATTTCCGTCAACAAACGTACACAACGGCGTACCTAACTATAGTTGTTCCGTCCCGCGGGGACACTAGCCTGACTCACTTAATTACCCATCC
Organism: Tetheella fluctuosa; assembly: GCA_951216915.1. Lineage (NCBI taxonomy): Eukaryota > Metazoa > Arthropoda > Insecta > Lepidoptera > Drepanidae > Tetheella > Tetheella fluctuosa. The sequence continues at coordinate 6,285,453 of OX578227.1, read as the reverse complement.
AAATTTTCGAGCAGATAATAAAGTTAAATTGTGTAAATTGCTTAGGTGGCCGACATTAGGTACGTGAACTCGTAGTCTACACAGTTTTAATAGCAGTCATCGGGCATTTTAATAACCGTTTTAAAGTTGTCTTGTTAATAGCAATCGCTTGGAACTGTGTTAACTACTTACCTTTAAGTAGGTATCTATTACTTAGCACCTCATACTAAAATGATAAAACGTTTATTCCATGTAATTTAATTATAAATTGCTTGGGGAGATATATTAAAACTACTCAATACTGTAAACATATGTGGCGTTATTCATTTTTTTCTGTCGGCGCAGTAATGTGTACCTACCTATCTCAACGGTGGTCGTTCCGGCAGTTAGCGCAAATTGGTCCAATTACCGCCGTCTACTGCCCAACATACCAATTGGATTACGAATCTTAAGTCATTAATAAAAAAAAATGCCCTCTTAGAAGCTTACATCCCATTAATACACAGGTTACCAATAAGTGGAAATATTGTATCCCGCGTCTAGCTTCATTTTTAAACAAATTGCATTTTGCCAACACACACACGGCTTGATGAGTTGTTATGTCGACGACAAGCGCGCGTTTATGGGATTAATATGTAAACTAAATGCAAATAACAGCACAGTGAACATACAGACTGTTCTAGGTACTTGTAGGTAGATGATACGTGTGCAGCAGAAATGTAACAAAGAAATGTAAGGTGTTCTAAAAAACGATTGAACGAATTAATCTTATCTTTAACACGTAACGTAAGGACTTATACCTATCTAATTCTGATACAATTTGCCATATTGTTTGTTCGCTCTAGTGTTTGATTTATCACTGTTCAATAATTTTTTTATCTTAATGGCTATTGCCGTTCAACACGAGAATTCTGGTTTATTCAAACTAACTGTTCACATACAAAGTATAGTGATGCTCGACCACGTGCAATCCGTACCGTTGGTTTCGCCTGACTCGCATCATAGCGAGCATACGAGACGATTAAGGGTGCGTGCTCAGAATCGGCATGCGCTCATTACCCCACCCTATTCATTACTGCTGGCTAAATAACTAATGGCTTCGTCTTAACACGTCTCTCGGAGAGCAGTTACTTTCAATGAAGTCTGGCACGAGCCCGCGCCGTGTCACTCCACTCGTTTCGCTAACTTAAGTTGACAGGAGCGCACATATTAACACTTAGTTCAGCTTAATTATAGTGGTTTCGTCGTGATAACGCATTGTTCAGTGTATTTCCATGATTATGGTATTACAGGACGACATGCGTATATTATGAGAGGAATCTTAATTACTTAACACTTTCTTTAGCCTACAATTTTGTTTCATTTACACTGAATACTACACAACAAGGGTCAGTTTAGGTTTGAATGATCAATCAGGTTAAGAGTATTTTCCTTTGCGCTTCTTCATTAATAAATTGTAATCCGTAAAATGATTACCTAAATAGATCTGTTAGCAATCTAGTAGAAGGTAAAAAAAGCAATCCAGTCTTATAATTTGCTAACGAATTACTCTATCATACCATTCGAATAATATGACGTATAGCGTAATGTAGGGCATAATTTTGCAGTATAGTGGTGCGACGATGGGCGGCGGGTGTGGCGCGGGCGGCGGACGGGTGCCGACGGCGGCGTCACCAGCTAACACGGCCTCTTCGTCGTCTTCCAACACGGGCTCGGCCGGCGGCACGCGCTCCACCAGCCTCAGTACCGCACCGCCACCGCCGGCCTCCTCTGCCTCCACCACCGGCAACATCGGCGAACAACTCAGCCGCACCAACCTATACATCCGAGGCCTTAGCCAGAACACCACCGATAAGGACCTCGTCCAAATGTGCCAGATGTATGTTTATCATCGACTGCTATCTGCTCTGTAGCATCGAATTACGTTTTCATTAAATCCATTATCTATTTTCAGGTATGGCAACATTATTTCAACAAAAGCAATATTGGATAAAAACACGAATAAATGTAAAGGTAAACAACATTCATACCCGTACGTGTTCTTTTACACTATCATAGCGACCTATAAAATTATAACATTATACATTACTTTGTATTTAATTTGTAACAAATCTGTGCATAGATTCTTCACGTATGTATTTATTGAAGTATTATTTTCAATTTATATTCCTACTCGAATTAGATTTTGTATCGATATTAACTATACCGACGTAAATTAATTATTTAAAACAATATTAATATTTTCTAGAATACCATATACCTACCTTCATTAAACTAATCCATCTATGGTGAGACTTTTTTTCAATATATGCACGAACACTAGAAACATTCGATTTGATTATTATTATTCATATTTATACCATTCTCATTCTATGTTATTTTAAGTATCTAAATGTTGTTTTTCTAGTAGATATCATTATCACTATATTAATGCACCAAAGCACAGATGATACCGAATTATTTATTTACCTATCTATATAATAATACTTATATCGTTTATGAATATGCACAGTAAGTTTATGTCTACGCCACAGTGTAAACCTATTCCGACGTCACCCTTCCATCACGCTACTTACGAGTAGGCAATATATTCGCGCTCATTAGTTTACATACTCAGATGTATCATAGCTGTTCGTTCTTTGAGATCTTAGATTAACTAACTATATAACCGAGCATGAATCATCATTCTTACTTATATACCGACAGCCAACCACCATGAAGGTAACCCATAATTATAAAGCCATTTCACTTTTGTTTCCGCAGGTTACGGTTTTGTAGATTTTGAAACGATCGCGTCAGCGGAGGCGGCTGTTAAAGGATTACAAGCCAAAGGTGTTCAGGCCCAGATGGCTAAAGTGGGTATCTGGTTCCTGCGTAGACTGAACCGTGTACGTTGTGCATGCAAGTAATACTATTATGACTAACCGCCTGCTCCTGATCCGCTCTCTCGTCCATCTTCTACGCCTCGATCGAAACTTTTACAACACATAAGTATATATATAACATTCGATCTCCTGAAATCCAGCTACCTCATATACAAAGAATAATAATAAAAATCCAAAAACCATTATTCACACAAGGAGAAGGCAAATGTCGAAATTATTATTGGATGTTCTTTTCCCTTTTGTTTCATATTTGACATCTTGAAACGGCGAAATCAGCACCAATTTAAACACTTGCCTTCCACCGATGATCCTTCCCTACAGTCCGTCTACCCTTACTTATAGCTTTAGTATCTACTATACCCTATTATCTATCGAAAATGTGTTGAGCATCATTGAGCATCAATAAAGTTGAAAGCCATATATCTCTATCTTGTTATATGCTAGATTTGAGATTTTGTGCATATATTTGTAGCAACCTGTCCCTTAATGTTAAGGAAAACTTAGTATGAATCTGTCTTTCAATCCATAATGCATAATTTGTTTAATTCAATAGATGTTTGAGACTGTCTAGATGAAGTAGGTCCTGTTTAGATCATCGACATAAAATGGGCGTTAAATAAATTAAACTGCCTCGGCGACACAACCGCCACCAAAGTATGTTATCATTCATTTGTCAGTCCGTTTTGGGAACAACGCGAGTGGTAATTTGGTATGTCAGCGTAATCACACACAGAACAATGTAACACTAATGTGTTGTAAGTATTTATTCCCTTCAATGGTACGCAAATCCGACGCAAATATAACGCTTACTTAATTCTATACTTCAGACATTGTTTCATCCTGTTAATTCTATACTATTGTCGTTTGCTTCAGCGTTAAAACAATGTATAATTGTAATCTCGCTACTGGGCTCGGGTATTTCTATGCTTTCGATATTAAATTAGTGTGTATGCGAATTTAACTAGCTTCATAATCTCTATGCTGATGTATTATGCCCATGTCGTTGATAACACCTCGTAATATTATTTAGTTTATTAGATCAAACTGCTGATTTACATCAGAGCTGGCTTCAGTGTCTAGATATTCTATGCGGGCTTCAAGCTAATTTTAATATTCTCAGACAGCCTCCACTTCACTGTGGTACAGACGATAATTATTGCTTAGAAATTACTATGAACTCGACAATATGGTCACAAGAACTCCCTCAACAATTTTGGAAACCCTTGTAAATAAATAAATAAAACTTTATTATAATCTATGTAGTGTCACAACATACCCTTCTCTTAATCGTAGGAAGCTTTTAATATATGGTAGGGTTAATAAAATATTGACTTTATTATCGATGTAAAGCATCCTGCCAGTAAGAGAAGTTAAGTTGATTCCAGTTTCTCATTCAGAAATTAAATTAGTTCATGTTGTTCTGATACCTATTCATAATCAGTCCAACGTCCTTTTATTATTTATAACCTGTTCCCTATTAGTAGTAGACAATAATTAATAATTCTTTAGTAATTTATATTGAATATCCACGTCTGTTAGACAAAGTCCTAATGCATAGTATGTTATGAGCTGACAGAATGATTGCTACATCTATTACCTCGGGGCTTTTACAGCAACAAGAGCAGGATCCAACCAACCTGTACATGGCGAACTTGCCGCCACACTTCAAAGAGAACGATGTGGACCAACTGCTGGCCAAGTTTGGCCAAGTTGTCTCTACGAGGATCCTACGTGACACCCATGGACAGAGCAAAGGGGTTGGATTTGCACGAATGGAATCCCGGGAGAAATGCGAGCAAATTATTCAAGTGAGTTTTTAAATTCTTGGTAAAATTTTATACGGACTTTTCCCACTCAGTCTTCTAATTTATTAAAATGGATTCAATTTACAGTTTTGTTTTGAATTCATTAGTTAACTTCCAAATTAAATTATTAAAATTTGGATTTCCGCTATTAGAATTTGGATCTTTGCTTCAAGAGCTGAATCTGATTAATTAGTAACTTAATTTTTTAGGTCTTCAATGGCAACCCGATACCAGGCGCCAAAGAGCCCTTGCTAGTGAAGTTTGCCGATGGTGGCAATAAGAAGAAAGCATTGTATAACAAACAAAACGATAACAACGGCCGAGCGTGGCGGGACAACGAGTCCATCACACAGGTAACGAGTCATCCTAAGTCATGGTGCAGGAAATTGTGTTAGCGTACCAATCGACTAACATAAGATAATTGAAACCTGAAGCTGAACCAAACCAAGTCTATCATTTCACAAAAATATATAATGACACGAACCGACCGCAGTAGAGCGCTCACATAAGCCGTGTCTTCATTAGCAATAAAATTTGCATAAGTTACCTTCCGCCAGCGATAGTCGTGCAAGTTTTATCAGCTGTAGAGCTTGTTGCGAATCGCTAATACACTGAAACTACATTATACTATCGTCGTAACATAAGTATTTTATACGAATACTTACATTGCATCTATTTGTTGCGCAGGAAACTACTGGTCTGTTTTTAATCAAATCGTCTGATGCTATATATTTGCACAAAGTGCTTGATTATATTATAGTAGTTGCTTAAATTGGGATAAGTACCTACTCGTATATAAGACTTTGTTTTTCTATAGTTTCGGTATACTGAGGACATTGATACGTATGCTGTAAGACTTTTTACCCAACAGATAAGCAGATTTAACATTCAATGACATACAAAGAATTCGATTATTCGAGAAAAAAAACAACTTATTGTAAACTGGTCTTAAAAATGGGAGGGGTTTAAGAAGTACCTGCTGGTAGATCGTTGAATAAGTAGGGAAAAGAAAGGGAACACCTTATAGATATTCATCAAGGACTTAACAAACATGTGAGACAGGAGCTAAATTATTGATTGGTTTACAGGCGATGGCAGTGAGCGGCGTATACGCAAGTAGCGTGGGCGTGGGCGGCGCGGGCGCGGGCGGCGAGTGCGCGAGCGTGTACCGCGGCGGCGGCGGCGTGTACGGCATGGCTGCGTTCCACCACCACCCGCAGCTGCACCACCACCACCACGCGGCGCACCCGGCCGCTTGGCTCGCGCCCTACGCCACGCTCATCCCGCCCGCGCACCCCGCGCACCACGCCGCGCACCCCGCTCATCCCGCCCACATACCCATCGACTCTGTGCCTAGCCAATTCGTAAGTACACCTTATCTAACATCCGAACGAGCATATTAAACTGACCATTACTACAGATTGTAAATCACTATAGATCACGAGTCTTAAAGCGGTGATTAGGGTTTTGACAGATAATAACAGAATAACTTCCCTAAACGATTTTCCACAGCATAGGGAAGATTCAGTCAAACGAAAAAAAACATAAATGACTGGTAATTCTCTGTTTTCCAGGTAAACTGGGACAGCTTAAGGGCGGAAAATGAATTATACGTGAGTGATGTAAAGAGCTTGTAAACGAAGCTAAACGCTCTAACCTTCCGTGTCCCCTTGCTTGATCCGCCACTCACTGTTACGCTCCTCTGGCTTTATCTATCACAATACATGTTACGCTACCACCATGCTATACGTATATTTCCCGCGCCGATTATCATGTATCTTCTCAGCGTTAAAATAATATGTATTAATAAATTCACCCATAAGCGTAATTGCTGTCATATGTGTTATGTATTGTATGTTGTGGGTTAGTGAGTTTGTGTAACGTGTGCTCTGTGGTGTTTCAGTACTTCACGTCGCCCCCGTATCAATACTACGCGGGCCCGACTCCCTCGATCATCCAGATGCCGATGGAGAGCGAGCACGCGTCGACGGCGGCGTCGCCCGACGAGGCCTATCAGCCGTACCCGCCTTCCAAGTAGACCATAAGCCACGCTACAACAATACGTGCTGTACACGAGCCAAAAATCAAAGCAACTGTGACTTTTTACAATGTTAATTTGTTTTAGTTTTAATTTGCGGCCGTTATAGACTTCATCGAAAGCTCCGCCCGCGCGGCACACTCGTGCCGGCGGCGCCTCCCTCTACCTAGTTATTAAGCCTAATGATACTTTGTAATTATAGCCTCGACTATTTATTTTCTCGACGACTTCGTCTCTGGCCGACCCTCTCGGCTCACGCTGGACGTTCGATTCGCTGTGATGTTTTGATGAGGTCTTTTGACGGTTCGAGGAGAGGATTTGATGTATAGCTGCAATTATAAATGTGTTTTTACATTATAATTTTATTATTGTTTTATGAAAAATTACATTTTAAGATTTTAGGCGCAGGTTTTGAACATGTTGAGAAGATTATTTAAGATAGTTAGGTATTTATTTTAGCATAGTATAATTTCACGATTGAAAAAAATTAACTCGTCCTCAGGACAAGAACATTCAAGTTTATTTTTAATTCAGTGTCATATTTAAAACTAAGAAAACTGAATTTTATGATCTGTCGAACAACAAATTAAACATTGATATCGAACAAAAAACGTGCAATCCAGATTAATCAGAATCTTATTTACGTATATTTTGAAGTAATTACCAAGTATGTATAGTTAATGAATAATATTCGAAGAAAGTTTTATTTCCCCGCAATCATCGGAATTAGGAGGAAAGCAATATCTGAAGCGGTCGGATAGAAAGATAAGTGGGAATGGTCATATCATGTGGAATCAAAGAATCAAAATATACCTATACTAAACGAAATTGTAAAGAATATTGAAATGGCTTTATGTGTGTTATGGTTAGTAAGGGTGGAGACACCGATTAGAACTTTTACGATAAACAATAAGCTGAAGATTTTGAATCTTCTGAAACGTATTTGTAAAATACAATCGAAAAATTGACGCTCGTTATGTCATAATGTAGTTGGAAAACATAAATTCAGGCAGCTCTATGAAGCAAACGTACAATAAATAATTATTCATACTAAACATTTACTACAGTTGACATTTTGGTGTGGGTACCTCCGGCACTCGGCCACCAACGCGTAGTCGCGGCCGCGAGGACGGTATTGTAGGTACATTTTCAAAATAATGTTTAGCGTGGTGCTTTAGCTCATTTCATTTTCAAAATTATTATATATACACATAATATCCAATCCAGTATTAAACAATCTATCATATTTCAACGACAACACACATTCGATATCATGTGCGAGATCATAACCGATGTGCATTCTTCTAATGTGGTGATGTCTACACCAGCTACTCAGTAATAAGTGCAAATTATTTATGTGCGTATATTAAGTTTACTTCTTCATCACAATTAGTTGTTACTTTCATCTCTTACTCCGAGTACGCAGTATACATATATTATAATTAATACAAGACACGTATGTATGACACATTTCAGTAACAATAACGTCGTTGCCAAACCCAAATACAGACTGAATTTATGTATACCTACTGTTAACTTCCAAACATTTGTTGATCCGCGTTTTGGTTGATAAGGAGCCAGCATCTGTACATTTAGCTCTATGTCGAAGCGAACGCGAGCACGACAGCTACGGTGTCGGACGCACGGGCGCCTGCGCCGTGTGACGTCACGAGCTGCTCGTTTACTTCCAATGGTAACGTCTGCGCTTATATGGCACAACAGTGCTGATGATACGGCAACATTTAGCAATAAGCAGTTGTATGTAAAGTCTATTTATACATTTTACGAGTCTATACAAATTTTTGTACGTTAAAAACTCATATTTGAATACGTGAATAATGAAGTGATCCTTTTTTGAGAATCATGTACTGAATCAACTGTAGTTGTTATTTTGTAGGCGGTCGGCACATTCCATTAGAAAACTTCAACAAAAATTCCACGATTGATTTCCACATTATGAAATGTAATGGATTTGAAATCCAAGGTGTGAACACCGTTTTGGTGTATATTAACACATTTTGTACCATCACGTAGGTTTTGGGTACACTTTATGACTTTATATGAAATTTGATATTTTTATATTGAATATATATAAATTATACATGGATATGTATACATGTATATACATTGTTGATGGGTACGAGTAAAAGCCTACTATATCGCAACTGTTTAATTCTATTTTGGCACGTCAGAGTTTCATCAGAACCAAAGTATACAAATCATTAAAGTCGAGTAAGAAGTAGGAAAATATTTATACAACTCAGGGACTGAAGACTAGTTAAATGTTTGATATATTAACTGTATTTTAAACTGACGACTAAGCGGTAACCACTTTATTCAAAACCTGTGAACCGACTTGAAAAACAATACAGGAACTGAGTATAGCTGACAACAGGTTTTGAATGAATAACGTAGATTTTGAACGAATAAGTAGATCTGTACCTACTTGTTTTCTTACATATTTTGTTTAATTCAGGTAAAGGCTGAAAATGTACTATTGTTTCATAAATGAATTACTTTTTGGTATGTACATAATTATCTCGTGAAGTTTGCACTCGTTACATATAACTAACTACTAAACAAAGTTAGCGTAGAGGCACAATATCCAGTACTTAACAGTGACGGAGAAGCAAGTGCGAGCACCTAGCCCCGAATAGTTATATAGCTGACTGCCTGACAGTACCAACCTACGGCTCGATCGTTAAGGTTACGACGACGCTACCGGTTCGTAACAAACAAACATACTAACTCACGTCACAAAGCCTATTTAAAAGTGAGATTTTACTTAGTATACATTCGAGTAAAACGTACTGAACCATAATACTCCGTAGATCAGTATTATATCTTATAATTTCTGATCAAGCCAAATTTATTGTACTGACTAAAACCGCCTTTACTTCTTGTGAAAATTGTTTAACCATGAAGTGCAATGTAGTACCAAACATGTCGCGCGGTACTTAGTTAAGTAATTTGATCGTTTAGTGGTCGACGTACACTGTGGCTTCCTGTAAAAGTAGTCTTCCGATAGATATTTCCGCAAAACTTTGCATTTAAATTGATGTCAACGTATTAATAAAATACCTACAAATTTATTTTTCCATGTACAGAAGTGCACCTAATATTTGATTACGTGAACGATTGTTTGTGTAACGTCTCCGTATGTTATGTTACGTCTTATTTTCAATCTAAGACCTAAAAACTACTAAATTAGTGTCATTTCAAAATGAGAATCGTTGTTCCCTTGAATAAAAGTACCTATCTGATGCAAATAATTAGATTAAACTCATAAAAACACACCAATTCATATTAAGTGATTTGTACCTAGTAGCATAGCGCGCCACGGTCCTGTATAGAATTATACCGTCGAGAGCGAAATATTTTAGCACGAAATTATTTTTCTAAGCTTTCTTCCATTTTATAAGCAATAAAATTAATTTGACGGTAGTGCCTTCAGCTTCCATTAAAATAATGTCAGATGAATACAATATAGCAGTTGCATGTGCTTTACACGATATTTTTACAGGTAATAGAGAACTTACCGTATTCATAAACCTAGTGATAATGTAAAAACTATGTTTAAAATATTTTGTATAACAACTAAAACAAGATAATGTGGCTGTCTAATCGTTGCATTTTTCACACATGATGTAAAAAATTAAACTCCGGAGTAAAGTTGTAGATGTTCCTAGTTACACTCACGTCAACATTCAGGACATGACATGACATGTGAAATAGATAAACTATACTTTACTTTGAGATTACGGACGACGTGACGCGTGCGACGCGCCGCGACGATACGATACGATTTGTTGTACATACATGTGTAGTGAGAATAATCGAAACGTAAACGTAAAAGAACACAATGTTGCATATTGGGGAACCAATTCAAGAATACCAAAACTATGATTCAACCGAAAATCATGTCGATGAATACATTTGAAGTGTTAAGTAAATATTTTAAAAATAAGGCGTTAAATGTAAGTGAATGCTCGACACGTTATTAACGGTGAATAGTGAAGCTATAGGAAAGGCGACGAAACGATGGCTAGTTTTAATCTAGGCTTAACTATAGATAGGTTAGAATAGCAAAAAAATGTTTGGACGCTAAGATAGATAGAATAGAGCCCTAGATTAATATATTTCCAATGGCGATGCGGGGCTTGCGCGCCCCCTGCCGGCTCTAGGGTAGTTTCCTTTGTTAGTTTATTATATAATTTAATTTGAACGGACTGAAGTCGGCACCCGGCGCACAGGCGCCGCTCGCCCTAGCGCGTAAGGGAACTCTAACAATATTAGTGAACACATTCTTGATCTAAGTTTCATTTGAACGAGTTTGCTTTCACCTCTTTTGTTATGTAGTTGACTAAGTGTAAAGAAAGAAAACTAAATGAAAAAAAACTGTCGGAAGTGTCGATACGAATGTATTTGTCCAATGTGTATTAATATAGTATGGTGTTCTACCAGCAGACTAGTCTAGATAGTAGAATAGTTTAGGTAACAATTTAGTTAGGTAGTCTAGAAATACGAAATGCAAAAATAAAACTTCATAAAATGTAAAAAAAAAATGAAATGAAATTGTTGGTAAGAAAGAATATTTTTAAGGGACATGTTGCTTCGTTGTGTTATATGATGTGAGGTTTGGCATAACTATGATAATAGTGTAGAAGCATTTCTCGCAGAGAAAAGACAAAGATGAAAGTTATGTATTTTGTTACAAAGTGTTTGCAAGTTTCTATATTGTGCTATGAGCATTTTATGTGACCCGCATTATTTATAGTTATGCTGAATGGAAACTAAAATAATATATAAAATAAATCAAAATGGTACTAAGAAGCATGTTTTATTGTGACGAGTCATGTTCCTTTGCATTGAACATATTTTGTAAAAGCAAATGATTGAAATAAAACAAGCGAAACCAAATCTAGTTCATTATTTCATTCTATTAGCTAGTTAGTGCCTTCTTCGTGCTTTACAAAGATTCACTAGATTGAAACAGTTACTGGAAAGTGGAAAGAAACCGCACTTGCGGTACAAATGACAATTTCAACATCGATATTTTTCACACTAATATTATAAACTAGCTTTTCGCCCGCGGCTTCGCTCGCGCAGACTTTATAAAATTTCTATAACTTTTTCCTCGTTAGCCAATTTCGACGAAACAAACCCTATTTATTCGAAGCGCCAAGTTAAACCTAATTAAATTGTGAAAAACCCACGAAAATCCGTTCGATGGTTTCAGAGATTAGCGTGTTCAAACAGATAGACAGACAGACAAAAAATCAAACATGGGTTTCTTTGCAATTTGACTCTTCCTACATCAAACACACTCCATTTCAATTAAAAATAATGTAGATTCACGCGGGTTCCAGATAACTTTCGAACAGTAGGTATAAAAGTAAATTCAAATCGTTGAATCGTTTCGTAAATGTGAGTTAACAAATAATCAGACAGACAGATATGATTACTTTTCTTCAATGTACAGAAACACCGCATTCTACAGTTTTACTACCTGTATGTATAGATAGCTTTCCGCCCCGCGGTTTCAACAATCTTAGTACATACGTTACCCCTACGTTATAAGAAGCCCCAATCTGTATACCTACCTACACAAAGTGTACCTCCAAAGTCCAAACATATTTTTTTCCTAACACACTTTTGCACCCCTTTCGGGTGAAAAGAGAGAAATGATAATAATAATAACCCTAAGAATCTGCTCTGAGCAATATTTACGCAAGATTCGTATTCCAACTACTTTCCACAAAAAGACACTTACAAAATATATTTCCCCGATTAATTCTACAAAACATTTTCCTTAGTTCTAGCCAGGAGCCCAAATATCCCGTCAAACTCCATTCCAAAAATTGTCGTTCCATAAAACTTGTGCACCCCATTAGGGTAAGAATTTCGAAAACACACCGACATTGTGTTGACAAATTGATATTAAGGCTCCAGTCTCCCTAAAATCAGTGTTCTTGCGGAATTTATCAGAAAAGAAATATTGTTTTTTAGTCATCAGAAAAGCAATAAATGAAATATATTTTACGTTATTTTAAAGTGTGAGATTTGAAGTTTCCAATACATATTTTATTTTTTAATTTGACGCCATTTTTATTAGCTTTGTGAGGCTTTAAACATACCTCTATTTACGTTCCACGCGTAGAGGGTCTCATTCATGCACACGCCACGAAAAAAATATAACAAAAACAAGAAATGTATTCAGATTACATTTGTCGGCAAATCCTCTACAATAATCTTATCTAGTTACTTTTTTCAAAATCGTCTCAACTTCTTATTTAAACTGCTTTAAAAAGTTATAAATTTCTGAATTTGACCCTTGCAACATATATTTTTTTCTATTACAAAATAATGGTTTAGAGAAATCACACTTTAACCACTCCGAAAGCAACTACTTATCTGTCCAATAAAAAATATAAACATTCAAAAAATCATTTGAAATAAATTTACCGGAACTAAACAAATAAAACATAAAACGCATCAAAATTCCATTCAATTCCGCTGGGAATTAACAGCCGTTCGTTGTCGATTGGACCAAGGAATCACGTTGTCCCATACAAACTTTGCCCCCGTTTTTCACCCCCTTAAGGGTAGAATTTCGGAAAATGCCTTCTTATCGGATGCCTACGTCATACAAGGAACACACCCTCCACGTTTCAGGTCTCTACGATCAGCGGTTTAGGCTGTGCGTTGATCCTAAGTCATTCAGGACAAAGCATTTTATATACCGGATGACTTTTTTTACCGTCAGGAAAATATTATGGTGTCTTATGTATATGGAGTACAAGTTATATACAAGAGTATTTCTCAATACGGTCAAGTTTAAACGAGTTCAAATATCCAAAAAAATACACAAAAATAAGGCATCCTACGGCGCGGTGTGTAATAATAGCGTGGTAATAGTAAGATCAGATAGTGCCTACGCAGCTGTAGGTGTAGTGTAGATTGCGTTTGAATGAAAACCAAGCCACACGTCGATTCTTTTTTCATACTTTAATAATAGGCTTAGGTCTGCTTTAGAAATTAGTAATTTACATAACATTTTAAACTTCACGAACACGAAGAAGATTTTTCCTTATGCATTTAAATAGTAGGTACTAGTTATCTCAGGGTTATTTAAAAAATCGAAATAATCTTATTAAAAATTACAATGATAATCCTATTTACAAAATAAAAAATGTACCGACATCGCTATCGCAGTAATTGTTCAAATTGTCCGTTTTTCACTAAACACAAACTAGCACGTTTTTTAATAAACTGCCGCGGCCGTTCAAAATAGTCCAGTGATTTGATACATGATTGGATAAGGGTAGACGACCTCTGGCTCTGGCATGTGAGGAAATCCTGAATTGTTCTTGGTCGAGCAACCTTTGGTAGGTAGCATATCCTTAAAATTAAATCCGTGTTGGGAACTCGAGGGGCTGGGAACCCACTCTTAGACAAAGATTGCAGATGATTTGGTTCGGGTTACATTTGTCTTGCACCATTTAAGCTTTCACTAGTCACGGAGTAAAACCACAACATTGAACAATACTCTAAATTGGAATATTGTTTAAATTAAAAACACGGGCGCGGGCGAGTGACATACACGCAACAGATAACGTCACAGGATGACTAATTACGTAATTATCTACCTGCGCCTACGACTCAGCTAGATAAACAAAGAGGCCGGCGGGTCGAGTGCGCCTGTAGGTGCCATAGAATAGTGTACCTACAATCGTCTAGGTCGAGGTCAAATAGCCGAGTAAGTTTGTAGCAGTGGCGTAGCGTGTCTTGGCGGGGCTCCGTATAAAATATTGTTTGGGGGCCCTTATGAAGGGTAAAGATTTCTCACAAAAGAAAAAGAAATGTTTGCATAAAATTGAAAGAAATATTTAGGTATTCATCATAATTATCTATCTGTCACTTTTTCCAAAATTTTTACAAACAATTCAAATTAAATATACACTCTCTTTGCCTTTTTTTCGGCAAACTGATTTATTAAATCATTTATAGCTGTTGTACAATACATTGATTAATGTGGGATTCCCCTGTTGAAGTAAATGACTTAAACGGGGAAATCCCGCAGCCCGCGATAACCGATCTAGGGTGTTGCGAACTTTTTAACGCCCGCTTTACGCAGGAAAAAAAGAAATGCTTTTTTTGACTATTGTCATTTCTGAAATAAAAAAAATTGGGAAGTTTTTATTAATATTTGCTTACGCACGTCGGGGACCCCGTGGCCCGGAGGCCCCGTATAATTGATACGGCAGATACGGCGATAGCTACGCCCCTGGTTTGTAGGTAAAGATTTCATTAATAAATTTATTCACGCATAGTGTAGGGTAAATAACAATTCAAATTTCAATAATTTTCCTAATTTTTCCGAATTCTTCATTTAATTGTTTTGTTGTGGGAAATTGACTATAAATTAGTCGTATGTATTCGGCGAATGAATTAATGCGATGTTAATAATAAAAAAAAAGTAACTATGCCAAAGGCTTCTACTCCGTTTACCGGTTATGTCCTATTTTTCTCCTCACGGTAAAAAAAAGTCACCCGGTATATAGATGAGGACGTTTGTGAGTGTGTTCTTCACGCTCAAACGGCTGGACCAATTTTGATGAAATTGGTATGGAGGTAGGTTGTCTGGGGTCGCCTACCAGGGTGTCCCCTGGATTAACACATAGGCTACCTTTTATCCCGGGAAAACATAAGAACCCTCGGGACCTCGCGGCCTCGGTTGAAACCGCGGGGCAGAAGCTAGTTATTATATAAAAAGGATAAACTGACTGACATATCAACACATCTAGCTAAAACCGCAAGGTCTAGAAACTTTAAATTTTGGTCATTGGTTTCCCTATATAACGTAAGTATCCAAGTAATAAGGGTTTTTCAAAATTCAACCCCTAAGAAGATAAAATAGGGGATCGCGGGAGAAATTTTGAAGCGAATAGCTAATAGTTTATACAGAAGGACTTCTACATAACTGCCAAACTAAAAGACAATTCTGTAAAAAGCATCTAAACTGCGTCTAAGAATGAAGCATTAGTTGCAATAACTAATCAATGAAAATAATGTCAGTCTGCGATTGATTCCAATATCAATGCAAATAATTTTGCCCGTGTGCCGTGGTGTTATGAGCATGAGCGTCTATAGGCTACGTTAACCGCTTACTATCAGGTGGGCAGTAAGCTTGTTTGCCACCTATTATCTACATATATAAAAGAGAAAGTATTATGTATCTATGTATGTTCCTTATAGACTCCGAAACTGCTGAACCGATCGCGATGAAATTTTCAAACAATCTTCATATTAGCCCCGCGGGTAATCCTGTAAGGTTTGGTGGCGATCGGAGCACTCGGGACCGCGGGTGAAACTAGTTATATATAAATAAAAACATAATATGTTTATCAACTCCAATGCAGGTGAATTTTAGGTCAAAAGCACGCTTGTATGTATTCAAATAAAATATTCTGATAAATATTTTTTTATATTTTCCTGTAAAACCTACTATGCAGTTTCCAAAGGAACACGGGGATACCCGGGTTTAGGTATACGTAAAAGTGAGTTTTAAACCATTAACACTAAATTAAGGGCAAAAGTAATAACTCGACTCGATTTATTATATTTATATGTGCCTGGTTATGCACTGCTTGGTCTGAGCTTTTAATCTCCATCAATATAAATATTTACGGGTATCAACTGTTTAAACAATTTATTACTTAATGTTTAGATCCTAGTATGTCAAAAAACATAATAGTAAATTTTCAATATCCGAATCAATAAAACGTAAGCAAAGAGAAAAGAACCTTATGCATTGCCAACTGCATGTTTCGCTTTAAATATTCGGAGGGTATTGTCACATGCGCCGCTGACGAGTAGGCTTGGGTTTGACCAATCACAACACAAAACTTTGTCTTCGTGTCCACTGAGATCGTAAAGTGGAGTTCGTGGACTGAAAAATAAAACCATAATTTATTTTAACAAAAGTGGTAAGTAATTCAGTAAATTAACATTCATACATATTCTATGGAATATATACAAGCTGTACCCCGCGGTTATATCTGCATTCCTGAATTCAACCACTCAGGGGGTAAAGTTGTTTTTTAATTACCAAACCGATTTTGATAATTATGGTGAAGGGATAATTTTGATCACGGAGAGAAACACAGGACACTTTTTATCCCGGGAATGCGGGTGGATCCTCGGTACGAAAGCTAGTACGTATAAATTAAATGAAAATAATGTTATAATAATTACCTTCTTGTCTCCCATAGTTTTACTTGACCGTCGTATCCAGCGGAGAGGAACAATGTTTCCCGAATCTTGGACCAGCAGACTGCTTGCACCCATCCAGTGTGGGACGTAAAAGTAGTTTTCACTAAGCTTTCTGAAATAATAACGTTAGGTCAGTATAGAAACAAGGGGTTGTGAGTTACAATTTAGGTGTTGCGGTTAATTTTGACACTCAATAAATGTTTAGCAAATTATTAGGAGTTATGTAAATAATTAAAATTTTACACTCGCCTGTTGATCTCGGATCGTACAGTCGAATATGTCTGTCAGCTGATGCAGCTATAATGTTATTATTCAATGGTGACCAATCTACATCGAAGAAGGCTTTATTACCTGAAATAAAACAACAATATACCAAATTTTATTTCAGTTGCTATGCTGGGTAGTAATTTATTAATATACATAATACAATGGATTACTGACCAGCTATCTCCTGCTTGATGCCACCAAGCTCACAATCCCAAAGCTTCAGCAAGTGGTCCCAACTACTTGACAGTACAGTGTTGTAGTCCATCCACTGCACACCCGATACTGCCTCACGGTGACCTTTTAGTGTAGTTAGGGGATCCTAAATTTAAAAAAAAAAAACTAAAATCAGTCAATCTTTGTTCCGGCAGCTGCACTTAAAGAGCCCTCATGACTTTGTGTCTAACTTTAGCCATAATTTTTTTTCACCATAAAATTACAATCAGTACTTTAACAGAAAATCACATTATTATCTACATTTTATTTAATGCTTGTCAGCTGTAAACCAGATGCCATTTTTTTCAAAAGAATGATTGACTGAAGTAATTCAAAGTATGTATCGTAGACAAAATGGAAATTAATAATGTTGTTGTTTGTCAACAGAGGTGAAGGATGTTTCTGGAGAATTCCTTTAAGTTAAAACCATAAAAATATTTGGCAGTTTAGAGTATGAATTAAAGATAATTGCATGGAGAAAAGATGAGAATGCAGAAATGGATGTGTGGAGTGCAAGTATGGACAGGATTATGAACAGGTATACTAGAGAAAGTTTGAAAGTAGAACTGGTGATTATTAAGTTAAGAGGGAACATTTTAATGAAGATGATGATAATTTTTAACAAAGGGGAGGGATGAAAAACATGTGACTAAAGTGATTAATATGAAAATAGATGGACATGTGGAAAGATGATGACCAAACAAAATATGGATAAAATGTGTGAGGATGATATAAGTAAGAATGTACTAAATGTAGAGGTGCCGGATGGAAAGATTCAATGGAATAAACAGTGCGGGCACATGATGAGTAGAACACATTTTGCTACATCAAGTAACAATAATAACATTAAATATTAGTATGCTTACAAAATAAAAAACTCAAGTAGGTAAGTTACTAACTCTTGTATTCCCATGTTCTGGCTTACTTCTTTTTTTTGCTGGTGCATTGTCCTCATCTGATAAACCTAAACATAACAAACTTAATTTATTTTCTGTTAATTCAAAACCAAGGTTTAAAACTATCATTTTTATTATTCAGAGAAACATATTTTCTTACACATTGTTTACACTACTTATACTTAATTTTAATTATTTTCTGCACAAAGTCTTCTTACACTGCAGGCTGCACCAAGACAAAAACTCACATTCCCATGATTTTGCCATGCCATTAAGTTTTAGTATAGGGTCTACATCAAAAACAACTAACAGGTATCACTCAGTGGGAACATAAAATAAATAACATTTTTTTTTAAATTCAGCTAGGCAGGGTTATTCATTACTGTCAAGGCACATCTTATTTGGGGATGGTTAAAATAAAATATAAACAATGGTCTTACTGATTGATGGTTTGTAATGATATTAAAAAGTTTTAAGTACTTACTAGCACTCCATAAGCAGATATTATTGTCCCAGCTGCCTGTAGCAAAACGGTTGGCATCAGCTGACACTGCCAGACATTCAACTCCTTTATCATGGCCTCGGCAAGTCACTACACAGTCCACAGAATTGCATGCCACATTCCATACCCATAGCATAGCTGATTGGTCATGTGAACCACTGGTAAAATAATAAATCTTTTGTGAGATATACTTTTAAAAAAGCTAAAAACATTTAGCAACAATGGTAACAGTGGCAACACCAGACATTTATATAATCTTTTTAATTGTTTAGTTAAAACAAATCTTAATGTTTTTATGCTTGATGGCAATTTTTACACAGCTTTACTACTGAGCCAATTTTAGCGACAATTTAACAGAGCTTGGAACTTATAGAGGCACTTCATGGCTAGTAATTTATATAAATTTGAATTTTTGAATACCTTACAAAAGCTGCTTGATCACCATTAAAAGATACCCAAGCCACAGCTTTTACAGGAGATGTGTGTCCTGGTATAGCAAGCTTATGTTGTCCTTTAGTGCTCCATATGTGAATACTATTGTCATAACAGCCTGAAAGGATCCTGCAAACATAAAACATGTACATCAATGTTGCCAAATTTTAATGTTAACTAGCTTTTATAACTATTCAGAATTCAGCAAGTGTATACTATAAGTATAGGGTTGCCATCTCTAAAATCTGCGAACCAGGACAAGAAGCATGAAAACCCCGGATTTTGGAACTTTTAACTTGGACATGTCAGCAGTGTTTTTGGAACGAAGTTCCTTTACGGAGCTTGCAGTAGGAGTTAACTGGCAGAAAAGGGAACCATAAGGAAAAAACGTTATATACATATGTGTGTGAATTATAATTCCCTCCATCATGTCTTTCTCGGTTCAAGAATAAAAATAGAAAACCCCAAAAAAAACCAAACAATTAAAAAATACTCGTAATACATATAATAAAGCAGAAAAGTTTTTTGTTTAGTCGGATTTGAAAAAATATTTTTGCAACTCATGGCCCAATTTTTGAGGAAGGTTATAGGCTATTTTTCATCCCCGTAATGCGGGTGAAACTGCAGGAAATAGCTATTTGTATATAAAATTGCTTGCAATTGCATTATTTACTATATACTAGATTCCGCTTTCACCCACATTCCCGAGGGATCTTAATGTTTTCCCGGGATAAATTGCTTTCTACGATAATTGGGCTATCCAAGAATTTGAACCAGTAGATCCTGAGATTAGAGATTATTTATAGTATTAGTATAGATGGAACTTTGACCGCAATTAAGTTACTTTTTAGGTTTAAAAAATAAATTAGATTTACATATTTGTTATAAATAAACATTTTATTTATTTTTGTCCTGAATTTCAGACCAGTAACTTGAAAACTTAAAAACGCAGACTACAAATGAAAGCCACCCAGACGCTCATAACAACCATATATAGATGGCCACAAAGTAGATACGGACATCTACATTTTTGCGTTTTTTTTTTTATTACAAAAATGAGCTTATACAGTGGTGGTCATATATAAGAACGATTTGAAGTTCCAGATTTTTTTTACCTAAATTATGTCATGTGTAGTTTTGTGTTGCTTTTTAGAAGTAACTAGTTATGTTATGGAATAGCCATATGAATAGAGCAAAAGGGATTACGAATATAGAATAAAATCACTAACTATTTTTTTTACAAATCTTTTTAGGGTTCCGTAGCCAAATGGCAAAAAATTGAACCCTTATAGATACGTCATGTCTGTCTATCTGTCTGTCTGTCCGTATGTCACAGCCACTTTTTTCCGAAACTATAAGAGCTATACTGTTGAAACTTGGTAAGTAGATGTATTCTATGAACCGCATTAAGATTTTCACACAAAAATAGAAAAAAAACTATAAATTTTGGGGGTTCCCCATACTTAGAACTGAAACTTACTTTTATTTTTTTCATCAAACCCATACGTGTGGGGTTATCTATGGATAGGTCTTCAAAAATGATATTGAGGTTTCTAATATCATTTTTTTCTAAACTGAATAGTTTGCGCGAGAGACACTTCCAAAGTGGTAAAATGTGTGTAAAAAAATATATGATGTACATTACTATGCAAACTTCCACCTAAAATTGGTTTGAACGAGATCTAGTTAGAAGTTTTTTTTTAATACGTCATAAATCGTAAACCACAATTTACCTCTCATTCAATCAAGTCAAATATAAAAAAAAAATTGGCAAAAAGCAAGGTCTCACAGCACAAATAAAGGTAAAATTCCAAAAAAGTTGAAAATGAATCCCCAAATACATACATAGTTACGCCAATTAATAAAGACCTGAGTTGTATGGGCGCTCAAACAATTTAGAGGTCTAGCTTAATTGGCACCAACCTCAAATAAGGTAAATAGATAAAATTGTGCATTTCCCGTGATGGATGAACAATGGACGAAGTTTGTACGGAACCCTCGGTGCGCGAGTCCGACTCGCACTTGGCCAGTTTTTTTATTTTCTATAGTAACAAATTCAAATAGTGATGAAGCTGGACAAATAATTAAGATTGATTTATTAAACTGCTTGAGAGTTGTTTTATATGAAACTGAGACTAAATAAATAAAGCTAAAGAAACAGACAAGTGGCAGATGTCCGTGTTTGGTCCCTAACTCTCAAAATGGTCACTATTTTTTACTAAATGTGGACTCCTGTAAAATTGCGATTTTGTAGATGTCTTTTTCTACTTTGCTGCCATCAATATGTACAGTAGTACAGTACTTACCAATTATTATGTGCATGTACTGTTGAAACCCAATCATCATGCATTAAACAGTCCTGAGGAGTAGGTGCTGGGAATCTTTCCAGATACTCTATATCTAATGTATCTTCCGTAGACACACTTTTTTCTTGTAAGTGCTCCGCGAGAGTCGATGTTAGTAGTTCGCCACATACTAGAAAATCGAACTCTACCGATTTTTCTATTGATGGTACTGTTTCCTTCAGTAAGGCGTTGACCAAAGTATTCAAGTCTGATGTTTGAACATTACTGAGTATAGCGTATGGACTATCAGATACTGCATATCTGTAAAGAATTTAATTTGAGTAATACAAACATACAGGAATATTCTTCACTTTCAATATAAGCAGAATGCACCACGATGGCCAATGTGTTTTTACTTACTGTTCCTGTTTTGTTACAAACCGCACTTGTAGCTGCACTTCTGCTACATCAACCGACATTTTAGAACTTTAGTGCACACAATTTTTATCCTAGTTTTTGTATGTAAAGATTTCAATGATATTTTTTTAAAAATAAAAACCTCAAAATTATCGAGATTGGACTTGAATGAATGGAAGACAGATGACAGAACTAATTAGAGATGTGTCAACTAGAGATGAATCCGATATCATGTAACATGTAAAAATCATCGATATTTAAAAATCATTTCATCATGCAATGACTACGACAAAATCATCAATGATTTTATATCTTTACAAATTACGGGCTTTGAGGGCGCTCTCTGTGACAGTGTGACTGTGACAGACTGTGACTTGAGTGAGGTTGCGACTGCGACGTTGCGAGTGAGACAGACAGAGTGCAATGTTAATGATACTTCTATTATGCTAAATAGTCGACATCTTTCTCGTATCTATATTATTTTTATGATTAATAAATGCCTTAGACTGCCATGAATGTAGTAAGGTAAAAAATATATATTTCACAATACAACCCATGGCTTACTAAATAACTATAATGATCATTTCACAGCGACGTTCCGTGCCACGATAATTTCGTCACTCGTTCATGAAGTGCCGTGATCGTGAGGCCAAAAAAATCATTGATGATTTAGTCATTGTTCCTCTCATCGATATTTTTTTGTCATTGTCATGCTGTCATTGATATTTAAAAATCATCACTCAGCCCATCTCTAGTGTCAACTTAACTTACTAACTCGAGTTAATAATAATAAAAATAATAATGATTTATTTCAGACCTTGTCCATAAATTTGTTAGTAACAATGTTCTTAGCCTAGTGTTAGTGAAAATACAGGTAGGTGCAAGTAGGTGTCAGGCGCTTGCTCTCGCGTGTAGGCCTAACCAGTGCGCCATCAGTGCCGAGTCCCATCGCCAGGCGCACACGGTCAGGATGGCGCTGGGGCCGCCGCGAACCCGCGTCAGCATCGATGCGCAACGCTTACGTATGATCGCGTGGAAGCCGTCCACGTGAGCCCCCGCGAACATGCCATTCGCGCTACAGTATCGCGGCAGCCCCATCAACACCCTGAACCCGTTATTATACTGTACGCGCAGGGCGTCGTAAGTCCTCTGCGTTTATTTGACCCACAAACTGCACGTGTAGAAGGTCTGGCAGAATGGCTGAAATAGTGTGACCTTCACTTGTTAAGTCGAGTTGAATTCTCCCTAACTCGCGTTTGAGCTGGCGCGGTAAATGAATGAATCAAGCGAAAGAGCGAGAGTGCAATTCATTCTTTTTTTTTTTTTTTACGGGACTGAAAGGAGGTGGGTTCAGGGGACCATTGACCTCCCTTGCCGGGTCGGATTGCTAATGTGCAGCTCGGGCCGCTTAAACGGGACGAGACTGGGAGGGACGTCGCGACGGTCCTCGCCGGCGAGGACGAAATCGAGGTTGACGGTTGTGTGTTTTTATTTCTTTGCGAGCTTCGTCAGCTGCGATCTGAGCTATAGTTATGGCATCGTCCGGTTCGCTGAGAGCGAACCTAGGCCTACGGATGCGGGAGATAAGGGACGGGGTGTACGTGACTGTTTGCACGATTAGTGGATTTGCGTGGTGCGCTGCGGCGTCAAAATATCGGCGTGAGGCGCGTTTCATAAATTGTTTGATAGTGGGGAGACCTAAGTTAAGGTTCATTACGCATGTACCACAGGGCGCCCGTGGCTTTGCGCATGAAGCGGTTTCGAATCACCTGAAGGGTGTGAAGATGTGTGGGAACACGGTACTCGCATACGTCATGACGGGACGGATACACGAGGTACAGAGTCTAACCTTGCTTTTTAGGGCAAGTTTAGACCGGGCGTTGATCAAAAAGTGGAGTCGTCCTGCCACAAAGGCGGCGCGCGCGCGGACTGTCTCTATGTGCGCAGCGAAGGATAGGCGAACACACACACACACATCGAGATATTTGCCTCTCCCAAGGGATCGTCTGGCCGAATAGTGTGACTGGCTTGGGAGTGGGTGGGTGTCTTTTTCGGTCGGTTGTATAAAAGAGTACCGCCTGACTTTTGGAGGGGTTGATCTCTATTCTCCATTTCCGAAACCATGCGCCTAGGGCGTTGGCCGCGGTCTGGAGTTTTTTAGAGATCACGGACGGGCTTCTGCCTGAGCAGTAAACGGCAGTGTCGTCCGCAAAGAGGGCGAACTGCGTATTTGTGACTCTAGGCATATCGCTCGTGTAAAGCGTGAACAACAAGGGAAATAGTACCGAGCCTTGAGGGACACCGGCACTAATGGGATGTGGAGATGACAAGACGCCCGAGATCTGATATCGGAAATGACGATTCGACAGGAAGTCTCGTAAGATGGTCACGAGTCTAGATGGCACACTCAGAGTGTATGGCTTGTAGATCAAGCCAGTGTGCCACACCTTGTCAAATACCTGTCTATCATACGTCTACCTGTCAAAATGTCGCTAACATCGAAAAACAGAGCGCCTGTCATCTTTGGTAAGGAGATGTGTTCAACAATACGATGGACTTGGTGTACACACGAGTGTTTGGGGCGGAACCCAAATTGCTCTTCGGGTAGGAGTTGAGATTCATTCGTTAGGTGCGCGCTTTAATACTCAGCTCCCTCCGCCGAATGACACCGACGATGGCACGAAGTTTTTCTATCATATCAAACTAATTCGCTGGTCACAAATGTCACAATATTGCAGATTTAACGTTTGAAGCTATCCTTAAATATAAATTAGCGGTTGTCAGTTGTTATTGTTTGTTTCTTGTTGTTAAGTACCTAAGAAGTTTAGCAATGATAATTGACCTAACAGAGAGTTGGATTGAAGAACAAAATATGTAAAAAAGTAATTTGTAACAAATCATACACTCAGTTTCTTCCTGCTAACTCGAATTCAATTCGAGTTACCTGAATTTCAACTCGAGTTTACTCAAGTCATGTTTTTCCGAGTTGGCACATCTCTAAGTTTTTATTCTCAAGCAAAGAAATATGTATCAATGTTGCCGGCAGTTACACAAGAAAAAGTCCGAAACCGAAGTACAAAGCAATAACCAAATTGAAAAAAAAAAGATTGTGCGTGGAGTCCCTCCGCGCGGAAGAAGTGAAACTTTGTAATGTGGAAATGAAAATAGGAAAAACGGTGCTTTCATACCCCCTCCATGGTAGCGTTAAACGTTTAACGCAACCTTGTTGGAAGTCGCATAAGAAGTTTCACTTCAAAAATGTATTTTCATTTATCGATAAATCGTAATAGGTCCTATGTAATTATTTATTAATCGACCTTCTTGAATGGTATATGTTGTACTTGGCATTGAACTTTCATCTAAATATGTTTTATTGCTATTCAGCACATTCTAGCGCTTTTCAGACTGTGTGTGCGTTTTCGCTTTGAAGAGTTGGCATCACAAATAAATTATATTTTGATTTGAGGCATTTTGAGGTTATATCATGTTGTACGTCTCAGTAGTACTTGTACCTACTATTTTGATATTTTGTTTGAAAGAAGTTTGATTTTATTAAATAATTATAAATCTAATAATAACTTTGTCGAAAATGGTTGTAAAAGCCGATTGTATTACGGCGGATACAAAGTACACCTTCCATAGAAAAGCAGGCAGGAGTATTGTAGAACGTTGTCCTGTGTTTTCCCCGGATGGCGAGTAAGTAAATAAATACATAATTTATAGGTTCTTTGGTCCGAGAGTACATAGTCTTTTCTTAAATTTTTAGTAAACAGAATTTTATCATCAACCCTCTAATTAAATTAAACATAAGAATGTGTACTAAAATTGAATAATTTGCAGCATTTCCGTAAAATTTCAGATCAGTAGCCATAATAGTAGAAAACTTTGTGCGAGTATACAACATACAAACAGGTGACTGTGTCCGTAAACTTGAGACGGAGAGTGCTGTTAATGAATTAATTGCAATTGAATTCCCTGAGAATGAGGATTACAATTTGTATGGGTGTTCTGACACTGGACGTGTTACCACATGGACATGGGAGAATGGAGCTGTGCTAAGAGAAATTGTTAGTATGAACAATATGTATTAACAAATTTAAATGAAGTTAGTTTAATTTATTTTGTGTGGAAGAAACACACACTTCCCCCAGTTTTTGTTACTAATGAGAATAAACAGTCAAGAAATATTCCTGAGTTTGATTGAACACACAACTTTACAGGACTAACTTATGCGCATGGCATGTAGGCTAGTATAGAGTGTTATAGAGCTGACAAAAAAAACCCCCTATGGCATGGTAGCTAGTTCCCACCATTAACACTATGAATATGAAAATACATATTCTGTTGGTGTGTCTTATTTATAAATAAATAGTTACCTACCTAGGTACTATTTAATGTGTGGATAAACATCTCATTCTGTTCAAGATTTTCCATAGATATTTTCTCTGTATTTCTCTCTAACTCTCAATTAATTTTATTTATCAACCATCTACAAGTTATAACAAAGATAAATACCTAATCATTAATTCCAGAACAGAGCTATATTTATAGTATTTTTTTTTTCCCTGTATTTCTCTCTTACTCTCTATTTTATGATAAACAATTAAAATTATTTTAATTTTATGTATCAACTTATCTTCAAGTAATAACTTAAAAAGATAAATAATCATTAATTCCAGAACAGACCTAAATTCATAAATATTTTTTTGTTTTAGAATCTTCAAATCCCACCTAAAATGAAAATAACAACATTCAACATGATCAGTGGCACTGATTGTTTCATCACGGCAGGTGCTATGAATAAATTTCTATACCTTGCCACATTCTCTGTAAAAACCGGAGCGTTGCAATGTTATTATCATGACTGTAAACTCTGGTATAATGAGCTTGTGAGGGTTTCTCTTGGGTGGTGCAACGAAGACAGATTTGCTGCAATAATAAATGGAACAAAAACTTTGCACATACAAAACTTATTTCAACCACATATGGTATCACTGTAAGATTTATTTTATTATTAATTATTATTATTAATCACTTGAACAAGTAATAACAAGAACAATTTTGGATTAGATGAAAGGAATGGAAATTGATAGAGTATTTAACTAGGTATCGCAATCCAGAAAACTGGATCTGGTAATCCAGCAGATCCGGCATCATTAGACGTCTATTGCATCCAGGAGCAAATCCGGTCACGGGATCGGGTAAAAAAATACATGACTTAAATTTTTTGGAAGAATACCCATGCATTGTTATGATACTTATGCGTGTAAGTCGTTCGACGCTGATCCGTCTGCTATCATACCCTGCGCCTTACTGACCCCACTCAGACTTGCGCGTGCACCACGTTTGGCGGCCATCAAAAGTGTGTTTGAAAGTCGATTACCAGATGACACAACTAACACTATTTGTTTTTTAAACCAAACATAATTTTTCTATTATCATTACACTAAAATAATTATTTAAAGTAGGTTTATTTAAAATTACTTACTGGGTTTTATGATAATTGTGCCATTCATAAAACAGATCTATGATGTCTGTCAAAATTACATAATTACTCTGATCTCAGTTGATTAAGTTAGACTTAAATAAAATAAATAACTTACATTATTGTGAGTTACAAGATAATTTTCATTTGTGTCATTTGTGAACAGTAAGACTAAACTCAAACTATTATTACTAATATAAATTTTAAAATTTACAATGCCTAAAACTACCTATGGCGCGGCACAGCACTTGTGGTCACTATAGACAAATAATTATTTTGAACATTTACAGAATAATTAATCACAATCAATTTCGAATAATGTCAGTAGCAGCTCATCAAAAAGAGAATGCTGTGGCCATAACAGACACATTTGGCCGTGTGACTATCATTAGAGGGAATTTGTATGACAAGAGAAATGTTGCCAAAGAGGTGATGCATTGGCATTTCTTACCACCACTTGCTGTATGTTTTTCAGTACAAGGTAATTTAGTATTCACATTTATTCATTGCACATTTTCCAAAAAATGGAAGTTTAATCTTTAAATATTGTTGTTGTAGGTAATTATTTGTACACTGGTGGGATGGAGAAAGTGTTATTGAAATGGACCATTGGTACTTTAGCATACAAAGCCAATGAGAAATCTTTTATACCTCGTTTACCTGGGATGATCAGATATATCACCACAAACAACACTCATATTGCAATTACATTGACAAATAACGGTAAGAATATATACACCAATCGGTATATCAATTTACTAGGTATATACTAAACTATTTCCCATAAATTAACACTTCATTGCATGATTCCGATTTCACAAAATATTGTATTAATGAAATAACAAAAATAGTGAATGCAACTGAATACTGTAGATGTGATAGAAATGAAACTATAGTTCTCTTTTTTGGTAGGTACTCCATCTCCATCGTTTATGAGCGCGTATGCGATATTGAACTTTTGTATGGAACACCTGATATTTTTTTCGTTATTACACAGATGATCCCATAGTAAAAGTTGTCGAGTTCTTCTACCCCTGCAAGTAATGCCATCGACTTCAAAATCAACCTGTATAGCATGGCTCTCTTTCTCTCCTAGGCCGACCTACCTACCTATTTTCCGTCCTTTTTGCATCAGATTCGTTTCATATAAAATATTGCACTCAAATTCGACCTTGAGTTTTACTCATTGCGCCAAAAGAAGTTTCACTTCAAAAACTGAAACAAACTGTACGTTTTCAGCGGTGGTAATAGCAAACGCACAAATGCGGGTGGTTTCAACAATCTTGGAGTGCGGCGGTTTGTCGCCGACAGTGCGCGCTCTGGGCTCCGCACTTGTGTACCATCAGCAACTCGGTGCGTTACTTATGGCGGGACGCACCGGTCACTTGCAACTATACTCCACTAGAACCGATAAAGTGCTTTATAATGTAAGTCATGTCACCCTGTACTCTGTACCTACCAGATTCTGTAAGTTATTATGTTTCTAATCTCTTTTAATAGATCTTGTAAATATTCTTTGCAGATAGACATAACAGAAATGAACAATATACCATCCGAAAGATGGAATTTGTTACCACCAGAGATGGAAGTAATGTGCGCTGCCGTCAGCGCCAACGGTTCTTGGCTTGTCACTTCTGAATATAGGAATGATGGTAACATTTACCCAGAAGAGAAGTTGAAGTTCTGGTCACTCCAATGCAAAAATGCAACGCCGTGTCAACTTAATACCTGCGTTAATCTCTCTCATGGTGGATGCCAAGTAGTAGCTTTGGCACTAAACTTTAAGGGCGATTTTTGCGTATCAGCTGGTACAGATGAAAAGTTTAGGATATGGAGAAAACAAAAGACGTCACAAAGTCGCAAAAAGAGGTTCTCATGGATTTGTGCCACCGCTTGCTACTACTCTTCCGGTATAGCGCAAACCCTCTCGCAAGGAATCTTGAATAATTTCAAGCATAGCGAGATATTTGAACCACCAAATAGTGATTATCCTTACATGCGAGAGATTTCTGAAGATGACATTGTTAAGAAAATATTTAATGTACACAAGGAGCATTCACTTTTCGATGATAAAATACTAGGAAAGAAGAAGGATGATGAATTTGCAATGGGTGGCGTGGCGATATCTCAGGATGGTTCACTGATCGCAGCCTGGTTCGGCTGCAAGCTCACGTTATGGGACACACATTTATGTAATCTTAGGACCTCGCTGTCCCATCCAGCGTTACGTCCTAAAGGAGTACATGTACAGTTCGGAAATAAAGATGCAGCCCATTATGTAAGATTGCGGTTTATTATTATTGTTTATTATTTTAAAGCATCGTTATTTTTCATGAGGTTTTTTTTTCAGTTGGTGTGTACAACAGATAGGTGTGTAGCAGTTTGGAGTTTATTATCCTTGACTATGAAATGGATAGTGGAAATTAATCCTACATGCCTTACGGCACATCAATTTTCAAACAAAATGGCGGTGGTTACATCCGATAATGATGGTAAGAGATATGAAACTAGAGTTTATTAGATTAGATTAGTTATCCGACCACAATGTGGGTACCAAAGAAAACATAATATGTAATTGCATATTAAGTAGTAGTTGTATTATAGGTATGTAACTACATTTTTTTTCATTATTCATTGTTTTACAACTGCGACTCAATTAATGTATTCGTAAAAAACAACTTGTAAATAAGGAACATTGATATATATTTGACATTGACATAACAAAAATTAATTAGTTAGTTAATTCAGTTTTTTAAGATCAACATACCTACATAATAATATATCCGACGCAATCTGCCCTCTCGCCTTTGCGCAATGTCAAAGAAATTCTCCTCTACGGAGTTATTATATTTTCTATGAGGGTACCTACTATACAGTACCCTACCACCATGTTTTTTGTTAACTATTTATTATTGTCTTGTGTTTGAACACAATCTCACCACGCTTTGTTTTTCACGCAATATTTTCTATTTATTGTATTAAAATAATTATATTCTTAGTTCGTTCTTTTTTCAGTGTATGTATTTAGTCCGCACAATTCCACGCCAATACTTGTAAAAAAACGGATAATAAATCCTAACACTGGTGTTTTTAAACAATGCACATTCGGTGAAACAACCGGCGACGAAATTAGGCTGTACCTCACGAGGAATGATTCTGTAAGTCCGTATGATATTATATTTGATAGTAAACAATTTAGAAACATAAAACAATCAAACCTACTTACAATATTATATTTTGACATCTCTGTTTTAGGAAATATATTGCATAGAACCGGAAGAGACTGAGGAGGTTCGCCTAGAAGTGATATCCCGTCGCAATCTGCCGGCATCTAACTTCAGCGCGTTGTTGGCCGAACAACAACTGTCGGAGGTGCAGCCCGCGGCCGCTGGCTCTGTCGACACCTTCGATGTTAACGCGTTGGCAAGCTCTGCTGTTGCACAGGTATTGCTTTTCACTATAGGCTTGTGTTTTACAACAAGCTCAGTGTACTGAGTAAAGATCAATAACGTAGAACCTCACAAGGTTTTTAGATATTCTGGGAAATATTCTGGGACACTATTCCTCTCACACGGCCATCTGACCCCAAACTAAGCAGTGCTTGTGCTATGGAAGCCAGATAACTGATATACTACTTTTCTTTTGTAAATATATACTTATATAGATAATTACACCCAGACTCACGACAAAAAGACATGTTCATGCACACAAATGTCTGTCCTGAGTGGGAATCGAACCCACGACCTGTGTAATGACTTCTGATGAAGAACGAATGATGTGGCACATATTGGGGAACGCCTATGTCCAGCAGTGGACGACTGTAGACTGATGATGAAGTGATATCGATATGATAGATATGTGGGTGAATTCGAAGTACATAAATCGGTGACATCTTGGCTTACGAGTGCCGCTACCGAAAACGGGGAAAGAGAATTCAAGAGAATAGGCAATTTCTGAGAAAGCAAGTAACTAGACCTAATACAAGCATGTTGCATATCCAATGGATTCTTATTTAAATAGTATTCGTGTAATATTATCTAATTAAACTGTCATGAATGCTTGTTTACCTACAATTTTAAGACGAGGTGAACGATAACACTTATGTATTTATCATTTGTTTTATTTTACGATAAGTTTGATAATAATAGGTGCAAATTTACATAACATGATTCCCTAATTAATTTTATCTAATAGTTAAATACAATTTAACTAACTATTGTGTGTGTTGTTAACTTTAAAACTTACGTTTTACGTTATATTTAAAAACAAAAGACAACGCATTGATACAGAAATTCTATCTCTATTATGATAGTGCACGCGTCACGTACCTGTGTACACGTCACAACTACACCACCGGCCTGAGCGGACATCGTGAAATAGAACAATCTACAAAAACCTACCGTTGGGTGCAGGCCCGCGCCGACCCCGCACAGCGCCTGTGTGCGAAACCTATGAAACGCCTCTTTTTTTCACGAATCTTCATGTTTCAACTTATTTTTTTTATTATTTGTTTTTTTTTTTTTCGATTGAACGATTGTTCAATTGTTTTGGCTCTCTCGTTCCTTAAAGTTGGGGAATCCCTGTGACCCCACCCCGCTAGCGTCGCACGCATCGCATCGGGTTGCGTTCATAAACATTCAAATAAACTCACGGCGCGCGGCGGGGTATCGCAAGCTCTACTCATAATACCTACATATTTTCTTTTTATTCTTGTTCCAGTTTGCGTCGGCAGCCCCGCACATGGTTCCCCCGGTGAGTCTCCTGTGCACGTCCTTTTTACAACACATATCGGGACAGGAGCAACCTGAACAGAAAGAGGATAGCCAGGAAGACAGGGTCATGGATGTTGACGAACTCTCGAGTGATGGCGAGGATACCAACGATTCTAGGCTGAATGGACCTTACGCGCCGAAAGTCACCGAGCTATGGACACCTAACTACGAAGCAGTGAAAGAGAAAAAGATAAACAAAATCATGAAAGAACCATTCTTAGACTTGCATTCAACTAGCTCGATGTTCGGTGTGTGAATGTATTGTAAATAAATTGTTTTTAAAAAGTGTCTTTCTTTCTTCTCTTTTAGTTTGCTTCTTCTTTGGCTTCGCCTTTTCCCGTTACGCGGGGTCGGCTTTCCCATTCATGCGACGCCATTTGTGTCGGTCTTGTGCGTTATTTTCTGTAAGTCCCATCTCCCTCACGTCCTTTTGTACCTTCGTCATCCATGTGATTTGAGGTCTTCTTCCCCTCTTCTTTGTAGCCATGAAAAGGCACTTTTTTACGACATAGTCATCTGTTCGTCTAAGTACATGACCGTACCATCTCAGTCTGGACTCTTTTACTTTATCGCGCACCTTATCTCTAAGTGTGACTCCTCCTGCCCGTAGCATACGCATTTGTCTTGTGGAGTTTTTGTTCGTTCATCTCCCAGACTTCGCTGCCGTACAGAAGCGCTGGTCTAACAGCTGTTTTGTAGACTGCCTTTCGTTTTTATGGGAATTTTTTCATCACATAAGACTCCACTCAACATACGTCTGTGAGTTATATCGGCTTCGATTGATTCATCTTCCGAAAGTACTGAGCCCAGATATTAAGGCGCTGACAACAGCAGAAGTCTCTATTGCAACCCAACCTATATTAATCCTACTAAATGTACGGTATTGAAATTTAAATACACGATACTCAAGGATATAAATGACAAATTTATTTATCTAAAAACACGATTTCATTTCATTGTCTCGATAAAAAAATTGCCAAACACAACTCTGAAAATTATAGAATTCCCAAATTTATCCTATACATGAATGTATTTCGATGTGATATTTTACATTAATATTGTTAGAATAATTAGAAAATGATTCATTTTTGGAATAGGAATTTATTTGTACATAATTAATTATTTTTATAAAAGTCGCTTGCGTTATTAGTTCGGAGCAGTTAGGGGGAGGAGTCAACATTATGCCACACTCTTCTGTCACGTTACTTGCGTATTTTGCTTTGCCTTCACTCACATTCCGCGGCGATCCGCATTGCTAGACGGACCTATGCCAGTTTTTTTCCGAGCGCGCGGTTTCTAGATTATCATCCAAAATGGGTAAAATAACTTTTTAAAAAAATGTGCAATGCCTGATGAATAAAGTAAGGTAGTAAGCAATTTATTTCACAGTGATTGACAATGATAACTAAAGATTTACTTACCACAAAAAGGGCATAATAACTGATTAATTTTATAATCTTTCATGCATTGGGAATAAAATTTGTCGTGCCGCATCACTGACCGAGAAAGATTCTTATTTACATCACATAAGTCATGTCATTGTTAGCTCAGCGATCCTAGTTATAGGTCAAGAACCTATAACTACTTGTATGTGTGTGTTCAAATCCATGTGATAATATCATGTTTTATAATGAATGTAAAGTACCTGGATGATTGAGCTGTGCTGGTATATATGTTTTTTTTTGGTAAACAAAAGAAGGAACTTGAAAAAAAGGGAATAAATTAATTAATCTGGAGACAACATCTGGATTCGAACCGGGTACTTATAGTTTAGAGACCGCCAGATTTCCCCACTGAGCTATGATATCCTTCTTAATCACGGCAAAGTTTACTTTGTATTCTAAGGATATTGTAGCAGTTTTTCATTGCTTGAAAACACGGTAAAACGACCTTTTCTAAAAATGAAACCTAGCTAACCTAGATATGTTGAGTATTGGACATATTTTTTTTCATTCATATTTCATACTTTTCGCTTCCACCCCGCGGTTTCACCCGCGTTCCCGTGGGATCTAATGTTTTCCCGGGATAAAAAGTTGTGTTATTCCAGACTATAATCTAACTCTGTTCCAAATTTCATCCAAATCCGTTCAGTAGTTTTTGCGTGAAGGAGTAACAAACATCCATCCATCCATACATCCATCGATCCAAACTTTCCATTTTACATATTATATGTATTAGTAGGATTAAAAACTTTTATACATCCACACGGGCGAAGTGAATGATGATAAGAGAAGCGGTTTCATTATAATTAGTAGGTACTATTGTAAATAATGGTGTGAAAGATGGAAATGTTACAAAAGTAGGTTGAATTATATCGAATAAATTAATCAGACTGGGAACAATGGGACTCGAACCGTGAACATCTGGTTCAAAGATCGCACGATCTCCCACCTGAGCTATTACATATTTAGATATATATGTGTGAAATTTACTTTCGTATTCTAATGATATTGTAGCAGTTTTTCATTGATTGAAAACACGGTAAAATTACGTTTTCTAAAAATTAAACCTAGCTATATATTTTGAATTTTGGACATTATTTTCTCCACATTTTTTTCTTCATTCATATTTATTATTAAAAAACATTTATACGGGCCTAAACATTTATAAAAGACATTTATATTTACACGGGCGACGCGAATATAAGATGATAAGAGAAGCGGTTTCATTAAAATTTGTAGGTACATACTATTGTAAATAATGGTGTGAAAGATGGAAATAAAATAGAAATGTTACAAAACTAGGTTAAAATATATTGAGAACACGGTTATTACTATTTTATTACTAGGTATTTCTTTATAGCTAGTTGTAATTACATATTTATGTTATCAATAGCGCCATTTATTTGTGTTAGTTTATTAGTTAAATTTGTACTTGTTTACTTTTTGGATGATGGCCGAAAAAGTGCACCGTTTTATCGTGCTATATACATATATTGGAGATGTAGAGGGGCGTGGCTAAAATTTCAGTTTCTCAAGGTTATTTAGCTGTTGTCAGCGCCTTAAAAGGTTTTTACTCTTGGCAGGGTTGTATTGTCAAGCTTGATATCTGCACTGGTAGCACTGTGCTTCTCTTTTAGTTCACAAGCTTACAAAATAAAAAATAATTACATTTTGGTTGACTAGGGTAGGTATTAAAGTTTTGTAGCAGCATTTTTTTCGCGCTTTCAGTGTTGGTCCTATAGCAAAAGTTCTGTATAGACCTAGTATCTTACAAACTTGAAAATCCCTGTATAATAAAGATTTTTTATAGATCACGGGGAGTTAATGGACTCTTTCTTAATGCCTTTGAAACCACAGGGCGAAAGCTAGTACCTATCTATTGAAATAAAAATATAGGTATCTGGGTGAGATATGTTCTGACTGAGATACGAGATACGTTCATATTTGCTTTGCAATTTTATGACATGATAAGAAACTGATGTTTAATATATAATTCATAAAACTAACATTACGTGTAGGTATATTATGTAAACATTATAGGCTGAGATCCAGTGTAAGAATGATCTTCGCGATATGGTGAAATCGAGATGGAAGTGGTGAAGCTTAAACAAAACAAGAAATCGACAACCATTTATTTTGGGGAAAAACATTACGACCTTTGCTACCAGGTATTTATGTGAAGCTGAGATCTGGCAAAGATTTTTTTATTTCTTCTTAAGGCGTACCTACGTACTTAGATACTTTTAATAGCACTTAAGTATTTATTTTTTATAACAAACAGGTTATGTACAGTTAATAAATAAATAGGTACCCAATTTGCGGCTTCTTATTACGTATTGGCGCTTTCAAGATAGAGTCATACCAAAATGCTCTATTTCAAAATAGGTGTCTAACGACAAAGATTGATGACTATTATCTTCCCTAGCTTAGGAATTGTCACTACAATAGGGTTCCATTTGGATATTCTGAGTTCATAAACGAGACCATAAAAATAAAATTATTTTTTTGAATCATGCAGTTAAACTAAACAAATGTAAGTAGGTGCCTAATACCTAATAATATAAAAATATTTAAGTGAAATATCATAACATATTAATTTCTTGTACGGGATC
Source organism: Tetheella fluctuosa (assembly GCA_951216915.1). Taxonomy (NCBI): domain Eukaryota; kingdom Metazoa; phylum Arthropoda; class Insecta; order Lepidoptera; family Drepanidae; genus Tetheella; species Tetheella fluctuosa. The sequence continues at coordinate 6,249,148 of OX578227.1, read as the reverse complement.
TCGTCCTATTATATACAAAAAACGTTAACTGTATTACACAGGGTAAGTTCCTCCTATTATGTTATTCATTCATTACATTTTTTCATGTATTTAGTGAGAGTAGCACATAATATTTATAGAAAAATAAAATAAACAAAATAAAATAAATAACACCACATAAAGTAAACGCAAAATTTATAAACATTATTATTTACAATGGATATTTCAAAGATAGAGCCACATTTTTCATATGTAACTGAAAATGATGTTAAAATGATTTTATCAAAATATGGATATTCAAGTAAAGAAACAATAATTGAAAGTTATTCAGTCATCAGTGCCAGTGACAAGATGTTGGGTTTTTTATCAGATTATTGGAAACTTAAAGTGCTTGTTGCTCCAAATAAAAAGATGCAAAAGATTAGTTTCTTTATTAAAGCAATATCCAAAACAAACAGAGCAAAAGCTGATATGGTGAGAGAAATGAAATTATTTGAAAAGGAGTTGTATTTTTATTCGGTTATTCGGAACAGAATCGAATTATCAGGTAATTTTGATTGTTTTATATTTTATGAATGAACCTATATGTATATTTATTGAAGTCTTTAGTAGGTACAATACATGAACTTTATTGCAATAAGTTTCAAATTGAAACACGCAACAATTAGAATTAGATATATTAGGTAGGTAGTACCGAAAATGGTACCATTTTCAACCAAGAAACGTTATAGGATTGAATCCAATTGCAACAAAGTTACATTATAGACCCATAGATTGTGTATTACCCATCTGCTAATAACATTTTACTAATCTAATTAATATTATATTTAATTATTTTAGGCATAAGCTCATGGAGTGCCAAACTTGTAACAGCTTTAGATACCGCAATGGTCTTTGAAGATTTGAATGCCATGCAGTTTGAATGTCGCAATAAATTCAAAAGATTTGACATGGCACACACTCTACAGGCTTTGAGAACATTAGCTAGGTTTCATGCATCCACTTTAATTTACGAAGAAATCAAAAGTAAGGAAATCAAACGGTGTTACAGAATAAACGAAGATCACGAACGTTATTTAAACATGGGTGGATACCATAGCTCCTCCCCCTGGTTTATCCAGTGCATGGAGGGAGCGCTAGAAGCAATTAAAACATTTTCAAACTATAGCATAAAAGACATGAGCTTAATTGAAGGTCGGTGGTCAGATATTTGGGATTCCGCCCTGTCTTTGAGTAACTTTTCGTCTGAGTACCGCAACGTGATATGTCATCGTGATTTATGGAACAACAATATATTGTTTCACTACAAGAAAATCTTGGATAATTGTTATGAGCCCGATGACTGCGTATTGGTGGACTTCCAGGCAGTTAGATGTCAACCACCTGCAGGAGATGTTATGCTTCTTCTATATTGCAATTTGGATCCCATGTTTCGAGAGGCAAATATGCAAATATTTTTAAATTCCTACATCGATGAATTGCATTTGATTCTTGAAAAATATGACATACAAGCAAATGACATTATAACTAAGGAAAATTTCTTATTATCAGCTCAAGATCAGCGGAAATGGGGACTCGTAGTATGTGCGTGTCTAATGCCTCAGTTTTGGTTAGATGACGATATTACAACAAAAACTTTCTGTGATACTGCACAGTTTGAAGCAATTATGACCAAGAACAAAGCGTCGTTTATAAAGAAGATGATGCAAACAAACGACTATTACCGTGAAAATGTGATAGAAATTTTCGACGAAATTGTTGTAAGATATTGCCTAAAGAATTGAAAAAAACAATTAAGAGAATGTTTTTATTTTCACCTTATTATATTTATTTACTTACTTTATTTAGGTTATCATAATTATTAAATTTCTTTACATTTAATATTTTACTAATTACCAAATAAGTGAAATACATAGTTCGTAGTAAACTAACATACCTACATAAAGTACCTTAGTACCAACTTCAACACGTCGTTTGATTTATTTATAATTATCGATTGTATGATTAAAATCTGGGTAGCTGGGTACCTACCTCAAACAAACAAAAGCTCAATTACTGCCTGTCGATACTATCGGAACTAAATACATTCATTAAAACTATCATAAAACACCTTTGGTACCTACCTAGGTAGGTACATTAGAAGGGTAAAAATAATATATTTAACGGGAGCTCTGCTCTACGGAGTGTTTGATCTCACCACCAAGAGGATTTACTCTTTTGAAACTCCATTCCCAATTTGGTGTAAATTTGTTGTCTTCCAGGCGTCGTGTGCCAAATTTTTTATACCAAGGATCATCATCACGACGACTATAAATGTCACAAAATGGGCGTAAAAGTAATATATAGAATAACTCGACGAAGCTTAAAATGCTTGCGCCAAGAAAGAGGCCGCCTGTACCTCCTGTCGACACTGTAAAATAAAGTTTATTTATTTATTAAAATATATGATCATTAAACTGGGCATTATCAAAAAAACCGGCCAAGTGCGAGTTGGACTCGCGCACCGAGGGTTCCGTACAAACTTCGTCCATCGTTCATCCATCACGGGAAATGCACAATTTTATTGATTTTTTACCTTATTTGAGGTTGGTGCCAATTAAGCTAGACCTCTAAATTGTATGAGCGCCCATACAACTCAGAGGTCTCTATTAATTGGTGTAACTATGTATGTATGGGGACACCTTTAATTTTCAACTTTTTTGGAATTTTCCCTTTATTTGTGCCGGAAGACACAATTAATTAATTTTATTTGAGTTGATTGAATGAAAGGTAAATTGCGGTTTACGATTTATGACGTATTAAAAAAAAACAACTGATTAGATCTCGTTCAAACCAATTTTCGGTGGAAGTTAGTATGGTAATGTACATCATATATATTTTTTAGTTTTATCATTCTCTTATTTTAGAAGTTACAGGTTACACACATTTTTCCACTTTGGATGTGTCTCTCGCGCAAACTATTCAGTTTAGAAAAAAATGATGTTAGAAACCTCAATATCATTTTTAAAGACCTATCCATAAACACCCCACAATTATGGGTTGGATGAAAAAAAAATTGAGTTTCAGTTCTAAATATGGGGAACCCCCTAAATTTATTGTTTTTTTTTTCTATTTTTGTGTGAAAATCTTAATGCGGTTCACAGAATACATCGACTTACTAAGTTTCAACAGTATAGCTCTTATAGTTTCGGAAAAAAGTGGCTGTGAAATACGGACGGACAGACAGACAGACAGACATGACGAATCTATAAGGGTTCCGTTTTTTGCCATTTGGCTACGGAACCCTTACACACAAAAAAAGGAAAAATTCTAAAAAATTTAAAAAGTTGAAAATTAAAGGGTGTCCCCATACATACATAGTTACGCCAATTAATGAAGACCTCTGAGTTGTATTGGCGCTCATACAATTTAGAGGTCTAAGAGGTCTGAGGTTGGCACCAACCTCAAATAAGGTAAATAAATAAAATTGTGCATTTCCCTTGATGGACGAACAATGGACGAAGTTTGTACGGAACCCGCGGTGCGCGAGTCCGACTCGCACTTGGCCGGTTTTTTTTTATTTGCGTTATACGTGGTGACAATCTTACCTACTAAATCAAGAACTCCACGAACCACATTTCTTCTGTACCTTTCACTAGGCAACATGGCGAGTTCAATTTGCACGGTAGCATAATTTTCTGATGTAGTTGTTTTGAAATCTTTCACTATAGTTATTTCTGCTTCAGTGCAGGAAGGTAGGCAGTTGCAATATAAACCAGACCGCGTAGACCACGGAGCCCTGAGAATCTAATATTAATAATTAGTTGTCTTTTCTGAATTTGCACTTAATCTTTTAGACTTGATCGCAGTTCGAAGACGGTCGGAAGGAGAAGAAGCGTGACAAGATATTTTTTTACACACTTCGATAGGTTCTAGTTGATGATTTATGGCCTCCTAAGTAATTCTGCAATCTGTCTTCACTGTTGTTACGTAAGTACCTACGTCCTCGTAATTTATCGAAAAGTTGGTATTCCTAAGCTGTACTTAAGAGGCATGTAGTAGCAGTTCAATAATAAAATACCTACAAAATTTCGCAGCTCCAATGAAAATTATTTTTCCAAAACAACTAAAAATTATATCTATGTGGGTATAAGACGTAAAGATAGCATAATAAGTACTTACTGAAAGCACACTAGAGTGTTGATTTAAACAAATGATACCACTGACATTACATTTGAGATGTTCTGGAATATTGGGCATAAAATAATTGCTGCAATTACAGAGTTGTATTTGTGCGTCCTTCCTGCATTGCACCGTGCACGCAGTGTACGAATAGTGGTGATACACATCTAGATTATTTTCATCGGTGTAGCGACATTTGCGCTTCACTGGTGGAATCAAGCGAGCTCCAGCGTCGTTTTCGATATTGCGTATCGCTATGTAGCGTCTAAAATTTGTATGAGGGCAAATTAAGATAAATATAATCTGGATAGACGTTAGTATTTGGCCTCTATAATATACTTAGTATAAACATCAAAATACAAAGTTCCAGGTATCATAGCTTACCTGTGCAATATTTCAGGTCCAACATTGAGCACATCCGATCCTATAGTCGTGAGCGCAGGAACATCTTCTTGGTTTAAAACATACACTTTTGCAGTTACCATAACGTTGAACTTTATTGATCCTGGACCCGTGCTTTTATTGCTGATCATGGGTAATTTTGGTGGATTTTTTTCACTGAAAAATATAGTAGGTATGCTCATACCAAACTAAAAGCTTACGTATGAACAATAACTTGATATTCTAAACATATTAATTACCGTCCTTGTAAAGTGTTAATGGTAAAGCAATTTCCAAGCTCTGTATCCATTGGTCGAAAATAGTCGCAACATTTAAAGGAAACTCCATTCCAAGAACAATTTGATAGGGTATCTTCACAATGACTCCGAACCTGGTAAAATGACAATTACCAAATAAGAAAAAAATTTAAACATATATTTATTCCAAATTGATTTATTTTACTCACAAGGTTGGCGTAATAAGAAATATTAGTTTTGATGCAATCTGGTAGCGGATTATCCAAGTTGCAAAACTCTGACGTATAGTAGGTGATACCTTTGAAATAAGCCAACTCCTTCAGTACTTCTTCCATGTTGAAGTCGTGATCTTCTCCCCATAAACTAAGAAAAATAGACGGAAGATAATAATATAATTAATTATTCGAGTTTAAGCAGGCTTCTTTCTACATTTATTTTTATAGTAGGTTCTTCACCTGTCCGATATTTCTTCGATTCGTTTAGAGTTATCATTCTCACAAACAGCAAGAGACGGAAAATGAGTGTCCCAATCTTTATAAGTTGTCTCAACGACAAATGATATTGCATTATTTTGAAATGCATCGTATTGTGCTTCGATAAGTAAAGCTGAACCGTACCATGATAAAGCTACAAATAGCAGCCAAAATATTCTAGAACAGAAGATTAAACAGTTGAAAATAGATTTACCAAAAAAGTGTGCAATTGACTCCCATTAGGTGATTTAGGCAAGTAATAAGGAAAGTGAAAGATCCCGCTATCTAAATGACGGCAGGCCTACAGCAGTAAAAGGCACATCCTTCGCACGCACCTCTGGTGAAAACGCACTGACAAAGGAGAATGTATGAACGATAATAAGATATGATAAAAAATATTTTTGATGATATTTGCATTAAGAAAAATACTTTACCTTTCGGCCCAATGCCTATTAGAATCGGCAATAAATCTAAATCCATGAATTGAAGTAGTCTCTGGTAAACTTTTAATACCAGTCCACCATATCTCCAAATATCTTTTTAAAGACTCTCGGGACTTCATATTGCTAGTTCAGAATAATCAACCGAATCGGATTGAATATGAATACGAAATAAAACAAGAGCACATTTATTATACAGCTTACCTTTATTCGTGCGTAACAAACAATTCAATAGATAGAAACTATTAAAATAATAATCCACAATTTGACCGCTTTTATACAATTATAACAAGATTATAATCTGGTGAGAACTACACAGGTGACTGATTTGTATTTTATGTGAAGGTTGAAACTGTTGAAAGCCATTGTTCCCTTTTCAATCGTTACCTACTTGTAGTTTACTCTATACCTAAGTATAGGTTATAGGTATATATATACCTATCCTATATTAGGATATCCTAATATGTTTAACTTTGGTTTTTATTGGATTCATTAAATTATAAAATCTAACTAAGTAAGTTTTTGTTAAAAAATTCATTTATTTTTTGGTGACTGTACTTTTTGTTGACTGTACTTGCATTGTCTTCGAATAAACTAATGTATACCAAATATCAAGTCAATGTGAAATTGGACTTGCAAGATTCCACCCGGACAAACATACATAGGTACATTGCAAGTTAAAAATAAAAGCATTATCTCCTATTGATAAAAATTTGTATTTGTATTGTGGTGATTGTATTGGTAGATTTAAATTGCAATCTAATTTTATTTATTTTTGTCTTTTTCTATTACTTACTGCATATTTTATATTGTATGTTTACCACTGGAGGTAATGAGAACACTACTATGTTCCGTGAAGGTAGATACTTTGTAGATCCCGCCTTGCTGACTATCACACTCAAGTTGCAATGCATCCTTTCGACGTGTTCCGGCATCACTTCATAACTCTACCATAGTGAGATTGTTAACAAACACAAGCCTATTCATATTAAAACATAGTTTATTAATTAACAGAAACGGTATTACCAAACTGTGTAGGTCCAGTGATCTCATTCCAGTAAATAGGTCGATATCGACTAATTGGTTCCAAGTTTGCCGCAGCAGTCGTATCGAAGGCATCTGTAGTTCGATTCTTACGTCGACGTCGTGTGTCCACTTCACGAATTAATTTCACAGTGAAAAAGTATATGAACTCAAGCACTGATACGAAGCTGAAGCCTGTTACGAATCCACACGTCGAGCCGATGTTACCTTGATTGTAACAAATTACGATAATGAGTTCTTAAATATAGAATTCGTATAGACTTAAGGCTCCAGTCTTCCTAAAATCAGTGTTCTTGCGGAATTTATCAGAAAATAAATATTTTTTTTTAGTCATCAGAAAAGCAATAAATGAAATATATTTTACGTTATTTTAAAGTGTGAGATTTGAAGTTTCCAATGCATTTATTTTTTTTAATTTGACGCCACTTATATTAGCTTTGTGAGGCTTTAAACATACCTCTATTTATTTTGTTTAGTTTCGGTAAATTTATTTGAAATGATTTTTTGAATGCATATATTTTTTATTCGACAGATAAGTAGTTGTTTTCGAAGTGGTTAAAGTGTGATTTCTCTAAACCATTACTTTGTAATAGAAAAAAATATATGTTGCATGGGTCGAATTCAGAAATTTATAACTTTTTAAAGCAGTTTAAATATGAAATTGAGACGATTTTGAAAAAAGTAACTAGATAACATTATTGTAGAGGATTTGCCGACAAATGTGATCTGAATACATTTGTTGTGTCTGAGTTTTTGTTATATTTTTTTCGTGGCGTGTGCATGAATGAGACCTTCTACGCGTGGAACGTAAATAGAGGTATGTTTAAAGCCTCACAAAGCTAATAAAAGTGCCGACAAATTAAAAATAAAATATGTATTGGAAACTAAAAATCTCACACTTTAAAATAACGTAAAATATATTTCATTTATTGCTTTTCTGATGACTAAAAAAAATATATTTCTTTTCTGATAAATTCCGCAAGAACACTGATTTTAGGGAGACTGGAGCCTTAAGGGTCTGATGAAGCTATCGCTACCCAACAAGCATTTTGGTGCTAAGTGAAGTGTAATCTTTTATAGCATTTACATAAACACACTATATGTACTTAACACACCCGTGTATTTATTAGTTTGTTAGGGTATGTTGCATCCACAATTACATATTTATTTCGAATACTTCACACTCGCAATGAAAAAGCCTTATTTATATTTGCAATAACTTTTTTATTTATTTAAGTTTTATAGGGTTTGTCATTTAATAAAAGTATACAGGGTATGAATAATAAAATAATGTTAGACCCAAATTGCTGGTTCGTAATTGCGATTTTGAGATAGAGTCGAAATTAAAATATGTAATTTTTATCGCTATTAAAAACCTTTGATGCACCTTCAATTTATGCTTCGGCTGTAGCCTTTGTGTAGCTTTATTTTAAAGCATTTTACATAATATAGCTTACTCCTTAGCTATGTTTCAATAGCACTATTTACGAGAAAACATTATATGACTATTTTTGTCGTCATAGTGTTTTTTTCTTATTTAATTAATCTAAATCTCTATCTACCTACCTAACTAAGCAGTTATAACCTTGTAATGCGCTATAACTATTTATTTTATTCAGTTTAGGCCTCCTATGTAGAGGACGGGCACTTATGATGGTAAAAAGCTAATGAAATTAAGTACCAAGGCTTGGAAGTCAGTCTTCAAATGAGAATAACCGGCAAGAAAATCAATAAGTTTTCGAAAATCCCACTTGAAGAGCTGTTGTTATACTTATAATAGCACCAAAATGTTACTTGAGAAGTTCATACCGACTATACCGGGTGATTTTTAAGTCACTGGCCATACTTGCAGGGGTGGAAGTACTCATCAATATGAACAACTTTTATCATGGGACCAACTCTCGAGATCACAAAAAAATATCAGCTGTCCATACAAAAGTTCAATACCTACTCGACCAAAATGTATGAAGGAACCATGTTATTTTTTGCGATATCAGAGTTGGTCCCATAGTAAAAGTTGTTCATATTGACGCGTACTTCAACCTCTGCAAATATGGCCAGTGACTAAAAAATCACCCTGTATAGCAATACAAGAAATAAGAACTCTACTACCTATTCGAAATTAATAGATACTTATTGATTTGATCACTTAGGTGGACTTGTTACTTTCAAAAGCTTACTGATTAAATCGAACCACTTCATGATAACATTCTGCCCGTAGCAGTCAGCCACATCCCTCGCATATTTTACGTGCACAATTGAAGTTCCGGTGAAGTTCGCGCCTTGTCTGTAACAAATGTTCTAACATTGTTCTTGTTCTCGATAAAAACATTATCGAGAACAATCGTTAACAAAGCTTGTTCCACATTTCAACATATTGTTGTATTAGCTTTAGAACTTTTCTCATTTATCCGTAGCTGGAGCTGAATAGGTACCTACTATAGAAATTAGTATTTGCAGCTGTGGAGTGTATTTAGAATCGATTATCGATACCTCACAATAATTAGGGAGTTATGCTCATTTTCAGAAGGTAGATGGACGTGTTAGTGGCGAACAATTATGCTATGGTCGAGCCAGAATGTACCAATTTTGAACGTTTCCAGCGGTGACGGGCGCCCGTCCAGCCAGACAAGAAGTAGGGAGGGAGGGACTCGACAATAGGCTCATTAATACTATAAGCGTTGAATTGACTTGGGTCAATTTACAAACCCCTCTCAGATTACAGAACAAAAGACCAGTAAGTATAATAAATAAATCGATTCTCATACTTTTACTTGTTAGCTCCATGACAACCTTTGTACATAACCTGTAGCTGGCATAAACGAATAGTATGGTATATTGTTTCCCGAACAACGACAACAAACCGTGTCTAAATCATGAAATAATATCGAAATGTCTAAATATGAAGTATAACATCAAATCTTTCTCTACATTGCATTGTTTTGTAAAATTAATTCATAAGTATTAAAATCATAATGGCAGCTAACAAGAAAGCTGATTTAACCACAATCGATTTTGAAGTATTTGGGAAAGTGCAAGGAGTATATTTTAGAAAGCACACTCAACGAAAGGCAACTGAGCTTGGGCTTAAAGGATGGGTAATGAACACCGCCCAAGGTACAGTCATTGGACAATTGCAAGGATCTTACGGAGCCATCGAAGATATGAAGATTTGGCTACAAAAGGTTGGAAGTCCAAAGTCGAAAATAGAAAAAGCTGCCTTTAGAAACGAAGGAGCTATAAACAGTTGCGCTTTCAGAACCTTCGAAATAAGACGATAAAATTAACTGTATTATTACTCATACATGATAAATTAATATTATTTTGGTTTTGTGAATATTTATTTAATAAAATTTAAAAAGATAAACAAATCTATTATTGTTTCACCTAGTGCTACTGCTACTACCTATCTTAATTATGATCACAAAGCTTAAACAATAAGCATTAGGTACGTAAAGGTATGCTATTATAATGTACTTTTTTAATTAGGCAGAAGTTATTGTGATTATATTATGCTCAGTTCCATAGTATTATATAATAATGTCTAAAATCTGAAGTTCACAGTTTAAATTTTTAATACTATTTATTTATATAGTGTCTCTCCTGCGGGCAAAGGCGTCTAGCTCTTTCCAATTATGTATATCTAAAGATGCTCTCTTTCAGTAAAGTCCAACTGTTAATTTAATTTCATCATTCCATATTTTGTTTTGCCTGCCTCTCATTCGCTTACTAGCCCTTGTATGTCAATCTCCATAGTATGATTACAATGTTTTGTTATTAGACAAATAAAATGTTTTATAGCCCTTTAAAGTTCTGATAAAATAAATATGTCAGTGAAAACTGGTCAAGTAGCACTTACAGCCAGTCATCTCGGTCTTGATCGGACACTGCATTGAGTTTGTTCGGGTAAATGATAACGTTATTAAAGTCATAATTGTACGCTGTTTTGGAGCAAGTGGGGTAGCACATCGGGCACTTTATGCCTCCTCCGACGAGTTCCAGTTCTAATTCTGGTGGTATTTGCTCTACATCTGGACGCACAGTAATCGATTGTGCTGGAATCAAAATATTCATTAAAGCAAGTCATTAAAAGAACATTTTGAAATAAATTACTTACGAATTAATCCTAGTTATACTAACCATAATATATTCTGAGACAAGGAACATCTCTCATGTCACATGTTCTCTTGTTAAATATCTTGGGCATATTAAAAGGAGTGCAATTACAGTTGGCGAGCAAGAAGAACATTCTGCACTTCAACATGCAATCACTGTGAGTGTAAAAGGGAAGATACTTTGACTCATCATAAAATAAACAATTTCTTAAATGTAATGGGACGTGCTGGATATCTCGAGAGGCTTCTGTGAAACTTGCAGTCACCAAAACCGTCATCTGCAAAATTACGAGTCTCATTATTATTATGAAGTCTACTGGGACGGCTGCTACAAAATACCCACCGAAAAGTTGTAACATTCAACGATTAATTTGCAGTAAGTATAACCTATTTTTTACTTTTTTGTGTGGAATATTAAATAAAGGTATACCTGAACACGTGGACTGATGATTTGCATCGCAAAGCTTCCACTAGGTGCATCAGGAAAGTCGTAGGCGTCTGAAAATTGCAGCTGTAAAGTGAGAGTTTAGTTAGTCAATTTAATGATATGTGAAAAATAAATATTTAAGAACAGTAGTCACGCACTTGAGCCCCTTGCAGCGGTATATTATAGTAAAAGTCATCGCTTTCGTTAAGACGTAGCAAAACTTTCAATCCTTGATCGAAATCAAAACTGGACTTATTGCCGTACTTGTACATGTCCATGCTTCGAGTGTGTTCACTGTTTGTGCTAAAATCATTTGGTTGAGTAACACTATAATAAAATAGGTTCAATAAAATTTACATACATGAAAAATATCTGCTTAAATTAACTATTAAAAGGGCTTACTCTTTAAACTTTACATCAGAGGCTCGCAAATAGTTGAATGTGCAGCAATAGCCGTTCATAGTGAGTCGAAAATCGAAGAGTTCCGAGCAGTCCTTCGGTTCCGTGTTCCAAGCGCATCTCACTAATAAGTCCTCGCAGCGGGGTGTGAGCTGACAAATACAAAAACATAGGTACCTAGGTACTTACTTAAATATTTCAACTAATAGTAAATGACAAATTTTATGTTAATAAGCATGGCATACGTTTTCCATAAGTTCATGGACGTCGTATTCACCCAATGCATGGTGTAGTTTCAATGGTGGGACGATGTTATCATTCATCGGCTGAAGATCATAAAGTTGACCCAAGCCAAAAAGCAGAGACATCATTTGTTCTTCATTATATTTCTTATTTCGCTCTGCTTTAAGTCTGTTAAAAAGTTAAATAGTCACAATAAAAACTATGTTCACTGCTCAACTATCTACTAGTAACAAACAACTTACAATTTTTTTGCTAAATTCGTTACAGCTCGTCTACTAATTCTGTTATTTGTACATATACCAACAGCAGGGAAGATTATTTTACTAACGGATACACCCTCGGGCATTTGCGTGGTAACGAGTGGTGCCCTATAGTATTTCTTGAAAGTAAACCACACAAGAGTTACTGAACAAACCAAACCAAGGATTAACATCGTCATCCAAATGATCCTGTGGGGTAAGATTATATAATATAATAATTTTAAAAAATAACTTCACCTATCTATAACAATATTACTAAACCAATACGGTTTTCCACCTTTGATGACATAACACAAGCTGAGTAATTTTAAATGATGTAATAACAAGCCTGCCCACTTTAAGGTACCTAGTATAGTAATTGCGACAAACACGCCTTAGCCATTAGCGCAGCGTAAACAAGTTCATAACTAAGTAGTTTATCTGCAATACCAATTAAAGAGTTATGATTCTGTTTATCACATTCAAATTGTTAAATATACACATACTTTTCAATGAATGGGGTACTATCATCGACGAGGTGTTTAAGTCCACAAATCGATGACTCTGCACAATATTCTTTGCTGACGGTTTTCACGCTATCTTTTAGTGTCTCGAGTTTGGTGGGTGCTGGAGCTCTTCTGTGAAATCGACGACGATAAGCATACGCTGAATTTTGCAAATTCTTATCCATTTTGTAAATTTTAAAATAGATGGTTATTTTACAACCGATTCTACGTACAAGTAGTGAACTGCATTGAATCTAATTACTATCTTTTCAAACCCAGTCCTCAATAGCCAAGTAAATAACAGTTGTTAAATATTCTATTTTGTGATAACATCAAGCATTGATGTGTGGTTAATTGCTGTGATTGATCGACTCCTCTCGTGTTATTGTAGGCAGGTACCTATTGGTTTTGAATATTATCTTTAACTAGCCTTCCGCCCCGCGGTTTCACCCGCGAAACCCTATCTTACCCCCTTTTGGGGTGGAATTTCCAAAAATCCCTTCTTAGTGGATCCCCACACTGTTCATGGAAATATTTCAAGTTTCTAGGCCCAGTTTGGGTTGTGCGTTGATATATCACCCAGTCAGTCAGTTTATCATTTTATATATGTACAGAAGAAAATAATGTACTTAAAATGATATTTTAGGCATTAGCGAATTGTGAATATCATAAAGGTACGTCATCTTTATCATGTAGCAGGTATCTACGACGTGTCGTATCCCTGTACTCAAACTTTTAGTATCGGCGATCTACCAGAAAATATTTTGAAAGAAGGGATCGACTAAACTATTGTGTAGGTATGTAGGTACTAAAAAACAGCGTCGCCGCGTATCTTTCAATGTTATCTATTATATTAGGAATGAGTAGGTACTATTATAGGTATATTGTTGGCGAACGACTCGACTCTTACTATCACGTTTGCGTTTACTAAAAATTTGTATGGAAGAAATTAGTTCCATGAGTATTCCGCGAGAGGCGCTGTGCCGATTCCTATAGAAAAATGTTGTATACGCTAACGTGATAGTAAGCGTTTTCTAACGTCAATTGTTTACACTCGGGGGACCAGTTAATGATCTAAGACATACTGTACTATACCTACATAATATTTTTATACATTAGGTATGTTGTATAAAGGACCACTGTAGAATCGATTAGCATTGGCGAAACTAAGTCACATGATGAGGCTAGGAAATTCCTATAGTCATGTGGTATCTTTATCGATCTAAACAGAATATAGTTGCATCACATATTGCTAAACTGTTTGACCATCTCTCCCACCGCCCGCCCACCTTCACTCGACGAAACTGTGTAGCATAATGTTAAAGGTAGATGTAATTATTATGTACTAATACGTACCACCGACTGTTACGTAAATGCAACATCAATTTCACCCACTTCTCACACAAAAAATTACTTTACCTGGCTGGATGTTCATTACCCCTTAGATAAAGTATTTAGGTACTTATTGTCAGTAATTAATTGACTACACCCCTAGCGTAATGATAACTGTAGTTATTACATTACCTGCTCATATAACATACATAGATTCGGTCATGAATGCGGTCACTGTGATATACCGGATTGGCTCGTCCTTTCCCCATCTCGAGTGTAGGCGGCCGACCACCGCCCGGTCACGTGCGTTTGCGCAAATTAATCTGCATTATAAAATCATAAAAGTGTTTGGCTTTTGCTATAATTTATAAATTATATATTGGTATAACGTGAATTAATGAATATTTAAGCACGAGCTGTAGGCTGATATTATGTTAATGTTTTTAAATTATCCATAAAATATTACCTAGGTATCTTGTAAATACACGGCAGTGTGTCTAGCCAAGTTTGGAAAAGAAAAGGCCGACATGCTCGCATTCACGTGTTATTCATAAGAACCATTTCGAGCTACTTTAGACCCATAACTCAAAATCTATTGAGCCTACAAAGTTTTAATTAATTTGGCACGCTATGTCATTTAAGCTCAACTCAATTACTTACTTAAAATATCAAATATGACATATTGCCGTCCAAAAATCTCAGTTTTTATCACTCATTCACATCTGATCACTCATATAAAATCTAAACCACTTCTAGGTGACTTGGAAACATGAAATTTGGAAGAGGTAAAAAGTTGACAAGTTACACAGCTATTAGGGTTTTAGTTAATTGTATGTACCTAAATATGATGTAACTGTTGAAACTTTAGCTGTGAAAACTTGCTAAGCTTTACAGTAGCAAAGACCAAAAAACTTTAAAAAAAAGACAAGTGAAGAACGTTGTACATCATCTTGTAGTTATGATTACTTATGATTAAAACTGGTGCCAATTTGATCTCAATTCTTATATTAGTGAAGAAGATTCTTGCCATAGCTGGAAGGACACAAAATATTTTAATGAACTGCCCTCGCAACGCAGGTAGGGCTTCAATCCTGATTTCCAGCTTTAGTATTCGGAAAATTTTGGATATTTTCCATACCTAACCATTACCATACATACGTAATACTTATTGCTTGACATTGCACTCAACTAACAGTAGTTGAATGCAAAGCTGGTATCTATAATATAAAAATGAATCGCAAAATGTGTTGGTAAGCGCATAACTCAACAACGCCTGGACCAATTTGGCCAATTTTTTTTTTAAATGTTCGTTATTGTCAGAAGAAGGTTTTTATGAAAAAAAAAATTACACCGGGAACGTGGGTGAAACCGCGGGGAACAGCTAGTGACCAATAAAAGTGACAAGCGGAATTCCCCTTAGGTACCCGAATCACCCAACCCAATTTTTTGCAGTTTGATTCAGTAAGTATATATATAATAGGACATAGGAGAATATCCTAAAAATGTTACATTTACAGAATAATGAAGTCAAGTTACGATTGAGTTACAAAAGGGCATAAAATCTTTATTATCATAATTTTAAGTTCTTATAGGTATACGAGTGATACCTAGATACAGCTACCTACCTACATATCTAGAATGTCTACAAAGCTAATAAAAACGTAGCTTACCAATAAATTAGCCATTCAAAAATGAACAGTCCTTTGAAATAAATAATTGGATCAGTGCAGATAATGTTGATTTCATTTATGAATTCACACAATAGTTTGTTACATTGCATGACACTGACCCATTATCTGCAATCAAACTAACACTAGGTAATATCGTTGAAAAAAAAATTTTTTTGAAAATTACAACAATTTAATGAGATAAGGATCATTTATTGTTTCTAGGACAAATTGATAGCTGTGTGGCAGTGACGTCCAATGCTGTGGGGGGTCGAAACCTACATAGAACTTAGCTTTCGGTATAGGAAACCGAAACAGTAGGTATAGCATGGTAGTAGGAACGGTGCTTCGAATTATTTTCGTATATCATAAGGGTGGTTATCACCCTCAAATTGACAATCTGTCACCAAACACCTAGCAATATTAATTGTGTTCCAGCAGCTGCACTTTGTGTGCTAACCACCTTCGGCCAAATCATCACTTAAAATAGTGGGATTGTGGTCAAACATAAGCCTATCATAATAATAAGCATAAAATATCTTTAAGTATCATGATAAACCATAATGTGTATGATACTTTGAGATGACATTTTTTCGAACCCTATAAGTTATGTTGGTCATGCATGTTGAACAACTTTTATTATAGGACCAACTCAGAAATAGTGATACCTACCAAAAAAAATATTTTCATACATTTTAAGTTTTGACCGAGGAAGGTTGATTTATTGTGGGGTAAGGTCATTTTTTCGATTTCAGGTTTATTCCTATAGAAAAATTTATTTAACATAACGAACCGTAGGTACATTGATTTCAGAATGATGACGTCTTGTATAAAAAAAGGTATTTAATGAAAATGGGATTATTTTAATACCTACCTACTTATAAGGACACAACTATGATAAAATATGATCATTTAAATTGAATTAAAATGATGGGATAGACGCATTATTGCGAAAAAAATACTATGTACCTAAGTATTATGTATTAGGAACGTAAATGGACTTGTAACATTTTGGATTGGAATCAAAATTGATAGTATTATTTTATAACAAACTAACTAATTCCCGGCGTGCGTTGCTATTCCTGTTTTTTTTTCTTTGTCAGAAACAATGCGGGCGTGTGCTTATAACAACGCAACAAAATCGCAATCAGCTGAATGTTATAAGAGCGCAAATAAAACAACGACAAACTAATAAAACAGACAGCAACACGAACCCTATCTATCCCTCATTTTATGTCATTGCAGACATAAAATGCGGTAACCAACTAGTCTAGCTTGACTATCGAGACATCTTTCAATAAACTAATGCTATATACATTGCGTACCTACTCTTCAATGCAATATCTTACACTTGACATACAATTAGCTAATAGGTACGCCGTCCCTTTCACACGGTGTTATCGTTGGGATGCTAAGTTAACACATAAACTTGAGTAAAGTAATTAAGGGAAGTGTTGGTTGTTATTGGATGATGGTTGCAACAACACAAGTCGTGGTGGTGGTTGATAGCGTCACCGACCGCTCTCTTGGCATCGGTTACCATTACAAATTCTCACCAACCATTCTTGAATGTACCTGTCTGCCATACTATACCTTCCTTGCTGTGAGTTTTTTGAATAAATAAGAAGTGGTATATTTCTAAGTGAATTAATTGTGGAAGCGGAGTGTATGTGACATTTTCGGTGGCATACTATATTATTACCTACAAGTTTATCACTCAATCGAATTGTGATATTTTATAACGGATTATTTTCAAAAGGTAGTTTACATTATTATATTAAATGGCAATATTTATAAGAATCATAAGTAGGTCACTTATTAATTATTACATAAATCATCGTGAATTAAAAAAATATATAATAAACGCTTACCTGCCGCTAACGCATATTCCTTTTTATCTTGAGACTAGCTTTTCGCCCGCGGCTTCGCTCGCACAGACCTTATAAAATGTCTATAACTTTTTCACCGTTAGCCAATTTCGACGAAACAAAGCCTATTTATTCGAAGCGCCAAGTTAAGCCTAATTAAACTGAGTAAAAAACCCACGAAAATCCGTTCGATAGTTACGGAGATTAGCGTGTTCAAACAGATTGACAGACTGACAAAGTTTCATACAAACGAACATCCCCTATTTCACCCCCTTAGGGGTAACATTTTGGCAAATCCTTTCTTATCGGATGCTTACGTCATACAAAGAACACACCTTTCAAGTTTCAGGTCTCTACGATCAGCGGTTTAGGCTGTGCGTTGATCCGTCAGTCAGTCATTCAAGACAAAGCATTTTATATGTATAGATAGATAGATTTAAAACATATACCTATGTATTTATACATAATTAATAAACCTATTGGTTCTTAAAATTACATAAAACCTTTAATTCCTTACTACTTAGTTAAACTTACGAATTAAGAGAGAAACAGTACGTCGTTTGTTGCTAATGCCAATACCACATTCGTACTGACAGTAAAAGTGCATTACAACATATTATAACAATACCAGCGTCCGGTGTATCTTGTGTTAAAACTTGTATGCAAGTTTAATGCTTCTAGAGCCACCGGTTTAAACTGTAAGATGGTACGTTATCCGTCAGATAGTCAATGGTCAAGTTTTAGTAGATGATACACTCTGGCTTCAGAGACGCGCTGATATCGCGATAGCTTTTTAGCTCCTTTATTTGAAAGAGCTCTTACTATTTTTATTTTATAAATGAACTTGACCGAACCAAAATTACTCATGATTTTATTCTTCGTTATTTGCATTCGCAGATTTATGTTGCATAACAAATGAATAACTAATTTCGACCATCCGTCCTAGTTTTATGGTCACACGGTCGACGTTTTGCAAATAACACATCTTATAAATATAGATGAATATAGGCAAAAGCTATAGCTTACCGTTTGATTACATCTATGAATAAGGCACATTCTCGAACATTGACCAAGTTTTGATAGTCCGCTTGTGTATTTGAAAGTGAGTTTTGTTTGGGTATCTCGACCTTGGAGTCATTGTCCGAGATCACGTGTTCACGCACAGGATTGCATGGTCGTCTACACGTTATAGATGGTCATCCTAAATTGAGATACCATCTCGGTGAAGAGGACAAAAGACGACAATCGAAAGCTACAATTAGTTTAAGGGTTAAGAAACCTTTTACGTTTCTTTTTGCAATCGCAGAATTCGCAGGAGTGGTTACGTTCATTCATGTTTAAGTAACAAAGTTTCTGACCTTGAAACTAAACGTAGTCACAATATCATCAATAATTTATCATTTATTTAAGTCCTAGGACCTAAAAACAAATCAAATAGCTTTGGGTTTAAAAATTTATTGGTCCATTCGTTTTTGGAATCATCTAGAAAAACGAATTAATCGAACGTAAATATTTTAATGTACCTAACTTAATCATTTTTAGTTTCATTAAAGTTAAACATATCTATTACTTAATTGCTATCGATAACAAACTTATAAATAATTCAATTTAGTTTCACTTGCTACCATGAAACAGCAACAACGTTAATCATTGCGAAACTCATAACAATTCCAGCATAGAAGAAGACGTTATTACAAAACCACATCAATTGATTACCAATCATATGGTTTAATATGTGAAAAGCAGAAACCATAAGAGCAAAGAAATATCGTATGTCATGCACTTGCGTGCAGCAGGTACCTGCCGAACTAAAGTAGTCTTAAATTGATGATCGTATTAAGTTGATAACGTCAATGAAAAACGACATTTTCTAACAGGCGCAAATTTAGGTCAACAGGACATAATATATTGACATGGTACTTGAATCAACTAGATTATCCGTGAATGAGCGCAAAGATTGTTTCTTATTGCACCCTTAATTTAATTATCCTTGACATAATGATTCGTTTGAGCTAAAGTGTCTATCAATATCATCAGATTCAGCCATAAATATGAAATCCGTGATGGTATTGCTGACAACATGTACCTGCCTGGCGAGTAGTCTACCGCCACCACACCCTGACGTAGTGGCTGTGAGACAAGAAGAGGAGCTCATAGTACCACCGCAGTTACGGAGTCCTGCTTTACATAACCCTCATCTTAGAGAAATTCTACCCCTGACCAGTCTTTTGCACAATGGAGAGAATTTGGTATGTATAATTATATAAATGCTTCTTAGCTCTCTGTCCTCGAAGCTCGTATTTTTACCACGGTCGGAACGGTCAAAAATAAACCGGTCCTTATTAGTAAAGTAGGCAACTCCGTTGGTGTCATATGATTCATTAATTATTCAAATTATGAAATAGATAAAATATGTTCATATTATTGTAATCTAACGAAATATATTATAATCCATTATTTAAGTATAACATAAGGCGACATTCTTTTGCGTTAAGGCTAGCTAAGTATATTTTTGTAAATTGTTTTTCAGGTTTTTGAACGAGAAGCCAATAATGTATCCCGTAACGAGATTTATAATATTCTTATACATGCGGGATTCATCTCTCGGCATACTGGTCGACCACCGAAATCGCAACGAGCAAACCAAAACAACTTGTATGACTCTCCATCCTTCCCAATACATGATTATTTACAATATTTAAAGAAATGAAACTAATGCCATTAGATTTTATCGTTGTTGTTAGTTATAGCACTATTCATTCATAGGTTGTTATTCTACCAAATGTGTGTGTATGTGTAAACGTACATAAATAAATAACATTTGTATTTAGTGCTAAAAATGTGAAATTGTTAATATTATTTTTCTTTTTTATATTTTGTTTTCCTTTAGAGATAAGATGTTAATTTGTACCCACTTTTTTGTTATTTCTCTTATTTTCTGTAAATCCTATTGTACAAAATAAATAGAATAAACAGACATTTAGGTAAGTAAATAAATTGTTGTTTTCACTTGATGTAGAGTCGTGTATCCTTGAAACGTTAGGCATTCGATGTAGCGCTGTAAATCACGTAATTGCACAATTTCAACATAATTATCGAATTAATTATTTATAACATTTTAAAAAATTTATTCATTCATGCATGACAATGTAGTTTTGCAAGTTTATGGGCATTCTTGTGCAATCGGCTTTGTTGGGAGTAAAATGTCTAAAACAACATGTAAGGCGTTGATAAAAGATTACTGTGCCAATAGTAGTTTTGCTGGCATACATTTTATAGCTGATGATACTAAACATTGGACTGAAAGGTGAGATTTCATTTCGTGAAACGAGGTAGTAATTCAACTGATCAATTGACTGACAATGATGGTCCCTAAAACTGCTCTTGTGTTCTTTCCTACATCTTTTGGTCATGTCCCATTAGTAACCACTGCCTTTGATCACATTTGGTCCCCTCATATGGCCACCGCTGATTTACCTAGATACTGTTTTAGTTTTAACACCACTTCGTCACCTAGTGCAATTCTTAACTCGATTCATGAATTCACATATCAATCTGTTTAAAAATGTCGCTTATTCCTAGACGAGGATGAAAATAAGTACTTAGGTTTTCTTTTAATGTTATTTACATCATATTTTTTGATGCAATTTATTAAACCGTCATTTAGCGAACACACAAACTGTTCTACTAATATGAATATTATACCATGAACTGTTACGAGATCGTGAATACAAATAGTATTTAATATATGTATAAATACCATGGGTATATTAACAGATTATTATGGGTAGCGCTAGTAATTTTGTCATGGTACGGATCTGCGCTGCTCATCATCGCTGCATGGGATGCCTTCGTCCTTAGTCCCATCAGCTTTGGGTTGGAGACTACGTACACGGACTGGGATACAAAGATGCCCTCTGTCGCCATTTGCGAAAATGCCAATGATGACAGGATTTTTAATGTTTCTGATACGTAAGTGAACATTTTTTAAATTAAAACACGCTAAATTAAATGTACCTAAAAAAATAATTATTTTCTTTTTAATGTCGTCTGTGAGAAGATTAAAATCATATTATTAAAATTTTCAATGTTGCAGAATTTGGCCACCTGGCCATCTTCTGGACCTCGAAGATGCACTGAAAGATATAGCTTACTTCCGCGGTATAAGCTACAGTTTGGTAGAAGTGTGCTACTTAATTAAGAACCCTGATCCTCTATGCCCTGTATCCAACTATAGTTACTATGCTCAACTAATCAGAAGTGACTGCAAAAAAATCCTAAGGAATTGCTCGTATAACGACAAATCTTTCGATTGCTGCGAATATTTCCAGGAATTAGACACGGATATGGGAACATGTTTTATTATTAACTCTATTCAAACAAAGTAAGTAGACAATTAAATTGTACTAATTTAATAAATTTAAATGAAGATACATTTAAATAGGTTACTTTTAAACTATTTGTTTCAAACATTCTAGAAAACCAAACCCTTACCCAATGGTGAGCAATATGAAGCAAAAACGTGGTATAATTAGATTTGAAGTCTTTTTGACATCCACGGTACGTACTATTTAGAATCAATCACCATCATGCATTTCATCTATTTTTTTTACAAACTCCATAATATTCAAACTATTTAATATATTATGCAGTGGCGTAACTATAGGGTAGGAGGGCTGGCAAAATGCCACGGGCCCCCGACCCGACGGGGCCCCCAGCCCGAGGCCGCGAGCTCAAAGTATTCTACCGTTTTTAACAAAATGATAAATTTTATATACGTACCTACCTATATTACTTAGACACAACTAAAGATATTTAAACGCATTCATAAGAAAAGGATTGGTTGCTTAATTTTTTGTACGCATTTGAAAATTAAATTTATTAGATATTAGCTTCCTCCTCGTGGTTTCACCCGCGTTCCTGAGGGATCTTATGTTTTCCCGGGATAAAAAGTCTATAGCTTATAGCTTTCCTCGATAAATGGGCTATCCAACACTGAAAGAATTTTTCAAATCGAACCAGTAGTTCCGGAGATCAACACGTTCAAACAAACAAATTCTTCAGCTTTATAATATTAGTATAGATTTAAGTAAAATGCACACAATATTAGCATTTGGGTGATATATTAAAATTAAATTACAACGTGACGATTTTTGCTGGGTGGGGCCCCCATCCAATGAATTTACCACGGGCCTCAGTTGGTATAGTTACGCCACTGATTATGTCTAGATATACATCGAAATAGGAATGTATTTACGTACCTATTGATTCCCCAATTATAGAAAGGTACTCTACCATGAGTATCTTTTTTCACGAGTAAGACAGGAGACTGGAGAAGCATATTAAAAGAAGCTGATCTTTCATGGATGAGACACTGTAGGTACCTCTAAATAATTGAATTGCGTATCGATTGTAGATGTACACATTGGGAGAAGACGAAGTTCCAAGTATTACAACTCTACAGTCGTCTACTTTGAAGATAAATCTCGGACACTTTTATCGGTAAGGCAATAAATGTCCTATTTAATGTAATTCCTTCATTTAAGCTTGATCTAAATGCCTAAACCAAATTTAATAAGCCAACAGTTGGAATTGCAATAAACTCCTTTGATACATATATTTAACCAATTACCTAAGTCCTAACTTTGTTCAGATAAAAGCTTCTACGTACGAGTGAACTAAGAAAAGATTATCTGGAATTCAACCCCTAAGCGGGAAAAATAGGGGATACGTACGTGTGCGTATGTGGTTTGGACCATAATCTAGTAAAGTCCTATTCAAATCAATCCTTTAAGTATCATTATCTCTTTTAGGCGTCAAATATCAGTGCGAGACATAGAAAACGATCCTCTGATAGTTGACACGACACCGGAACAGCGTGCGTGTCGATTCCACGAAGAGAACGAAGGTGGTCTGTATCCGCACTACTCGTACAGCGCCTGCACAGTCCGCTGCAGGAAGAAAGGTCAAATGGATGTCTGCAAGTGCAACGACCACTTTATGCTTGACACCCGTTTGTATTGGTCCATTATTTTATTAATAATTAACTCTATATTTTATGTAGTTTTGGGATGCGTGTCCCATTTGTACACCTATATGTAAGCTTAGAAAGTATTAACTCATTTGAAAATCTCTGTTCCTGGGCAAAGGTTGAAGTTAGCTCTATGTATTATCTAAACACAAACAGAATAATCTCGTCTGTTAAAAACCAAGATCATAATAAAACAAAAGCGACCACAATTTAATTTAATGAATAAAAGCTCGGTGCTGCTTGTGTCACATAACACTTTTGTTTATCTGATTTACTTTAATATTTCGTGGCCAGAAGTCCACAACAAAATCGCAAAAGTAGGTAAGATTGAGCCGGGAAACTTTCCATTACTGGCAGTCATAAATAAAACAAATCATATTCAAATGTGTTGTTGGTTTCTCTGATCCAAGATGTACCATGTTAGATCATGTACCTACTTAGATCGTACGTCAGCGGGTGAATGCAGCCTGACAAATGATGCGTCATTTGTGGCGCGGCTTCACAGCCATTATATCTTATTCTGTTTTTTTTATTTGTATGTTTTTTCAGATGTTGGTAGGTATATTTTGTCTTGTAATTTTTATAGCGACGGAGCAAACTTGCAACCTATCGGGAATATCATGCCTTCACATACACGCCAGTCAGCTGACTACTCTGAAACCACATTGGGCAAGTCGAGCTGGACTTGCATGCAACTGTCTGCCATCTTGTGATGAAACTGAAATCACGGTGATCAAAGACGTCACCACATCGTAAGTATGTTTTAATTTCTGCTCATGCCACTAGCCAATTTTTTTTAAATATTATTATGAAAGATTTCTGCTTTTTATTTTGTGATTTCGGACCTTTTTGGTAAGTGTTTTCTTCTAAAACTCTACCGTATGTTCACGCAACTTAACCTAATATAAAGACTTCAGGAAATTATTTTGTTAGATGATCAGTTCATTCATTTGAATTATAATTACAACCAATACTTAACAAAAAAGATCGGGTTAATATATTGTCTAATTGATTGCATCCCTGCCTATGTACCTATTTCCAGAAATCGAGCAACTAGAAAAAAAGCCAGAGTCGAAGTGATTCTCGCATACTTACCCACGGAGAGATTCAAAAGGAACGTAGTTAGGAGTCGATTAGATTTAGTTGGTAGGTACACACAATCTCACTGTGTTCCTTCGCCTTGTTGTAAAGTATAAATGATGATCTCATTTTATTACAGTGTCAGTAGGCGGGACGACAGGACTATTCGTTGGTGCTAGCTTACTAAGCTTTGTCGAGCTTTTATTCTATTTCACTGTACGATTTTTTAGCAATCAATTGATGGAAAATCGAAAGAAAAAGAAAGACTTAGAGCAACGTAAAGCAAAAGCACTACAACCTAAGGAAGAAAACTCAAAAATTGAAGATATTTTAGTCAAAGGTGAAAATCAAACCGGCCCCTACGCGAACAGTGGAGTCCGGCTATCTAAAAATATTTATATTTCGAAGAAAACGTCGAAGCAATCACACAATTCAAATTATTTTATGTAATGCTTTCTCAAAATCCGATCTGCCTAGCACTTAGCTAAAATTCTTTACCGCTTACGCTGCGCTGTAGAAAGGTTATTTCTCAATTGTATTTGTCTGTTCCTTACTTGAATATTTGAATAGTCTTTTTTATTTAATTTAATACTCTATAGACTACGTAATTAAACTATTTCTATACTTGTAAAGCATTAAAAAAATATCTTATGCACTTGTATTTTACGGGCTTGTTTTAATAAAGTCATCTACCAAAATCGTCTTTCATACCAGCAATAAAAACTTCATAAACATTTGCATTACATAATAGCATATAAGATTTAACACAATCAACCACATTTACTTCCCTGTGCAGTGAGTCACATAATGAAGTGTAAGATTTACTTGGAATGTACCAACAGTGCAGCAACTATAACATGAGATAGTTCTGGCGCCAGTTGTCTATGAAACAAAAAAATGTTCATGCAATGTTGAAGTGTTACGACTAAGTAGTTCTGTTTTTCGCCACATATTTGTTGCACTAAGTGCAGTTACCAAACCGGTATCTGTACACGAGACGAGACTGAAGTTCTGGCGTGCAGTTCCTGTTTGGTAGGTTAGGTACATCAAGGCAAAACGGCTCCAATGTGATGCAACACCCTTACTCTGACCTATACTTGCATAAGTACCCTTTTTAAATATCCCACCTACCAACATGCAAGCAAAGTTTTTTAAGATTCATAAACGATGTTTAGGATAAGTATCCGCTTGTACGTTGACTGCGAATGTGGGTTTATGTTATTGAGTTATAATTGTGCATTGAGAAAAACAACGCTAAACGATCTTCGATTCAACTTGATCCAATTGATAACCCCCTCCAATCGTTTCCATTAAGTAATTAAAAATAAAAGATAATGTTAATACATGAATCAATATTATTTATTACTAGATACAGTTTTATTATAAATATGTTTCTATACATTTTTATAATATAATAATCAATTCCTACAATAATAACAACAATGAAATGTTTAATTAATAAGTACACCAATACCTTAACATGATTTAATTATTATGATTTACATTTCGTAAGTAAATATCAGTAAATAGTTCCTGTAAAGATTATTAGAGTCTTGAATGTTACTTTTTTGAACATACAGTTATTGTACTACTACCTAATTAATGTAATTCGTAGACAATTTAAAATAAACCATTAATACCAGTCAGTCAGGTATGTAAGTAGTTTAAAAACAACGAATTAGTAAGTGTACCTATTTCGTTGTTGGCACCTTCCTGTGTTCTATCTATCTATTGATAAAATAATATTATTTTTTCCCCTATTCATATTTTTTATTAACATCAAACATTGTGAATGGGGATCCATACATATTGGGACCTACATACTCGTTATTAAATTGATCATTTTAAAAATAATATTCCATCATAAATGGTAGATACCTACTTACTGATGTACCATGTGACCTACATATAGGTACCTACCTACTAACATTAAATTCCAATAAAATTTTACCGTAACTTGCAAACTGTAACCGTTTCAAAAATACGAGGTCGAACTTTTACACGTGTCACCTAGTAGTTCCATGGGCTTCAACCTAGGTATCAGGTCCTCCTCATGAGCCAGCGGTTGCAGTGACCGTGCAACTGGAACTTGCGGTATCGCATGCAGTGCCATTGAGGGATCTGCTGCATACGCCGCAGCGCCTCCATCTGGAAACGTAACAGGTGAATGGCAAAGAAATACATAAATACAAATTAGGCTGATGGTTTGTTGTCTGGAAGACTTTCCAACGAGTTCATATTGAGATAACTAACGCAAACTTTACTTTAGTTTTTTGGCTTCTTCTATCGCAATGTGACTGAAGTGGATACAATATATAACCATACCTCCTTATTTGACAAACGCTAGCGTTAGAGGTAAATTAAAATTCCGTGACACAATTCCGTTAGGACTGAAAATCAGCGTTTATTTCAAAAACCGTAAAAATATTTCTAAAAGTTAATAAAAAGACTCACATAATCCATTTTCCCGGTCCGGAATGGGAAAGCTTCACACATGAAAAATATTGAACACAAAATTATTCCTAATAACAAACACGTATGAAGAAGTTTCATTTTCACAAACTGAAATGACTGAGCACACTTGAATCCGAAAACAATTGCACAGAACAGTTTCCGTAGACGTGGAGTATGAGCAAAGTTATTATGAGCTGTGCCTGGATAAGCACTAATTCCAGGCGTTTATAAAGGAACAGCGGCACCCACACACTTTCTTCCCGACGCGCATCCAGACACAACTAAACAATGAGAGCATAGAAAACAAAGCGGAGCGGACAGCGAGACGCCGTGAGATATGGCTATCAGCTACAAGTACAATACTCAAATAAAAATGCAAGATAGCCACGCTTCGAACAAGATAACCTTAGACCGCTGAAAGATTTAAGATTAATAACACATACCAGTGTCCATAAATAGTAAATTCAATAACTTAATTTGTTTCTGGAGCAATAGAATAATAAATTATTTTGTGGCAATAGTTTAAGGAAAATTCAGTTTTTATATTTGTGTAGGTACTTTTTATAATTTCCAATCAAATATTTACAAGGCCTGATTGAAAATGATGCTCTACGTCATTCCTGTTATGTTCGTCTACCTATAAGCTTTCGCTTATAGCATAGTGCGACATCCATTAATACTGGTATACCTACTTAGATCGGGTTTACTGAAGTACTAAGTCCCTTGTCACAGTCCATTAATGAATTAACTGCCAACCACTTATTTATCCAAATAGTTACATGATAATAACTTAATTTGTTATATGACTGACAGATATTTTAAATCATGTTTTTGTTAATCAATCTTTGATGGTATCTACCGTTTAGATTCTCTAACGATACGCAATATCCTCTTCCATTTTTTGTGGATAATTTAGTTTAATTTTTAATATAACCGTAATTATTTGATAATTAATTATTTATATCAACCATTTATACAAACATATCTCTGAAAAAACAAAAGGCACAATTGTCTTTGACAAAGATTAACGAGCGTGTTAGCTAGCTAATCGACATTTTACATGTGCATATACTTACCTATATTAATTTAACTTGTTAGTCAAGAATTGGACCTTCACGTATCTCTGATTCTTTGTTTACCAGGCTTGTAAGAGGATAATGACCTATCTTCGCGGAGCGAGATACCACAGTACAAATGTGTAGTAACCATAAAAATGTAAAGAATTAATTAGAGAAACAACATGGCTGTTAGCTAGTTTACAGTAATATGGGAAACCTAAACATAGACCCTACTGGTGAGCGAGTGTGTTATTTTAGTGTAAGACTCATTAGTCAACAGATTAGTGAATATATATTAGAAACAACTCCAGAGAGTTGAGTAAATTAATAATTGGTACTGTTTTTACAGTTTTATCAGTTTATAATACGTTAACAAGAGTCTTAAATACAATAAATATATTTTTAAACACCATTCACATTTTTCAGTAACAGTCACTACTTGCAATAGTCAATACATGATTCCACAAGAGCTTGCTCTTACTTGACTGCTTTAAGTGAAGCTAGTCTTCTTGTGTTGAATTCATTAGCTTTATAGAAACTACGTAATCCAACAGCGTAATTAAGCTATATCGTTTCTGTCTTACATAAGCTAGCGCACCCACTATTACGGAAACTAATCGTTAAGAAAAGTTATTTTCTTCAAGGTTCTTCAAATATGCAATCGAAACATCAAATTGAGTCAAATACAATTTCTCTTTGGTGTCGACACTTAATAACCGTAGCCATTCTTGCAACTGAAGTAAAAGTCTATTCATAGTCAACTCCTTTTTCAAAATCTTCTTTATGCTCTCTCAAAGACACACAAGTGACACGTTAAGTTGTCTACCGTTCTTTCACGGTTTTGGTTAATAAAAAGCTTAATTTAAAAGCAAAATCTTAGTCTTCTAGGGTATCTAAGACTTTGCAAATGTTTTATAAAATAGTCACTACAAATACCTAGTCACATACACAATTCATTAAAAGATTTGGTATTGATGAATCTGCCGTAAATTCGGTAAAATGAATTGTATCAGCAATATTACTCGAGCTTCCTCTTCCTCCCCAGGAATAAATCCAGAAGGTACCTAAATAGTTGCATCTATTTTAGAGATTTCTACATTCAAATTATTCCGATATTTTTTAGGCTCGACTCATGAGTCGACACGTCATCCTCCTTATTATTATTAAAAATCTACAAAATCTGGGCACATATTTGTCCAATTTACCCAAGCAAATAAAAATGCAAAATGTGTGGCCTAGTGGAACATACCGAAGGAAAGTAGCTTCGGACAAATTGAAATATTCAAAGGAAGTGCTAGTAACTTACTAGGACCTTCCTTATTTACGCGAACAATTCCCTTAATTAAACTCGTTTAGTTAGTCAATTAAATTGTTTGTCTGAAACTCAATATTAGATGCCTACGGACTTACTACCTACTATATCGTACTCGAGTAATTCTTCCGCGAACTGCAATGAAGAGCATTGAGTCACAGGAACGGAGAATGACTAAGTACTTACCTACCTAATTTGTGTCATAAAAACTATCGTTTTTTTTTTTAAATAAATAATTTAACATATCTAAAGATTCTGTTCCTTCACGATTCTGGTTGTTATTACTAACTAATCATAAAATTTTATGAGTAAGAGTAGATACATTTATTATCCTAACATCCTAATTCTAGCTACCCTAATCCTAATATTCCAATTCTAATCTAATCTATCTAACTAATATTATAAATGCGAAAGTGAGTTTGTTTGTTTATTTGTTTGTTACCTTTTTTCACGCTAAAACCGCTGATCCGATCGCGAAGAAATTTAGTATGCAGATAGCCTATGGTACGGAGAAGAACATAGGCTACTTTTTACCCCTTTTAGTAATACCTAATATTGTATGTTTGTTTATAGAGATAAGTATACCAACATAGGTGCATTAAAAATTACCCTTAATATATTATACTAGCTTCCGCCTCGCGGTTTCACCCGCGTTCCCCAGGGATCTTATGTTTTCCCGGGATAAAAAGTAGCCTATGTTCTTCTCCGTACCATAGGCTATCTGCATACCAAATTTCATCGCGATCGGTTCAGCGGTTTACGCGCGAAAAGGTAACAAACAAACAAACTCACTTTCGCATTTATAGATTCTCGATTTGAATGGATGCAAAATAACGTAATACCTACCTAATAAGTTGATAAATACGATGGAAGATAATTAAGTTTTGTCCGCGCAAAAGCGAAAAAGAAATCACTTTTCCATAATCGAACTCTATGAATTTTATGACTTTTAGTGATGAATTTACTAGCTAAAAGTTTGCATATAGGCACAGATTGCTTAATAGTTTCTGTCGTAAATGTACGTTGGTTAAATCATTCCATTATTTCTTGTTCTATCCGGTGTACAAAATCCTCTGTAAAACCATAACAAGAGCTAAAATTACACGATTACCTAGTTACTTACGCATTAAACTGATATCTTCAATCTTGTACTCTAACAAATTGAGTAAGTACCTTCGTAACATTATACATAAGTTCCACGGATTGAGGAGGGATTAGGTATCTTTTTAATCAGTAAATTAATCCCTTACTACCTACCTGGTACCTACGTAGGTATCTACTAGAATGGGTATATGTCTATGTATAGTCTATGACTAGGATAACAATTCTGCTTAGTAAACAAGGTGAAACGTCCGTAACAAACTGTTTAGAACGAAACCTTAGTAAAGTAATTTAAAAATAATGTATTGTGACCACACTACACCACATTAGTCTCAGTTAAAATACTGATTATGCTATGAAAAAGACACTAAGAACATACTATTAACAAAGAATACTAATTACTTGTTATTAAGTACTTGTTATTACTAATACTCAAAAATATATATAATTTTACTTAGTTCTATTCTCTGAAACAACTTATATTATCTACATAAAGACCAACTACTAATACATTGACCACATCAAATGAATGTTCACATAGAATTTGTTTTTAAAAACACTTATAAACCCCTCCGCAGATAAACGTCATCCATCACTATTACCAACTTAGATTTGTCCACTGTGAAAAATAAGCATTGGATTTCCCCATAAAGAACAGCTTTATCTAAGCTCCAAATTCCAGCTCAGTCTAACTACAAAGAAGGTTATTCCTCTCGACACTTATTATGTTAACACTCGCTAACAAATCCTCATTTAGGTATGTACACAATCCTAGCTTCGGCCTCCCTTGCCTTACTTACTTACTTAATTTCAAATAAAATGTATTATATTCTATTCCTTACAACTACGCCAGGTTTTAATAAGTAGCAGCGTTCTTTTGGTAAGAGAATGATAATTCTTACCATTACCTTCAGTAAAAGAGATCAACGCGCGCCAGGTTCTACTGACACTAATATAGTTACAAGCTCCCGGCCCGCAGTTTTACCGGGTGGTTTACCGAGATAAAGAGTATCCTATATGTTAATTCAGAATATATTCTATCAGTGAGCCAAATTTCAACCAAATCCGTTCGGCCGATACGAAGTTGAGTGGTAGCAAACATTCAAACATGCAAACTTTCACATTCATAATATTAGTAGGATAGGATAGTACGATGGACCCGGCAATAGTTCCCAATTACCCGGAAAGCGATTGTGCAACGCACTCGGAATTGAAATTGAAACTTATATATATTGATTAAATAGATTGATGGTCTCTTTCTCCCTCGTGCGCGTAGATAGTAATAGCAGTCGCGGCCTTAGATGTTTTGAGTATACATAAGCAAGCTATAGAGCACGGCTTTCTTAAGTATGAACCGAAAGCACAAGTATGAACACAGAAGGGTCTCAAAAAGGGATGCGGGAGACGAGTGGCGGGTTCAGATCCATGGAACATCGTTATGAAAGCGCTATACCGTAGCTATAACATTTTTGCAACTATTATTCCAATTACATTATCTATTTAGTCACTGCAAACACAATAAACCCCCGTAGAAGCATGTTAACGTAACTAAAATAGAACGTGAAACTCTCAATCATTTTTCCTACAGAGTGCAATGGTCACCCTATGTGTCTTGTATCGATCGTGAATTGGACAAAAGAGATACCGATATATCTCCACACCGCTCATGTTTGTCGCATAAAGATGGAAACACGATCTTATTTACCAGTGGTCGCTACAAACTCATGATTTTCCAGAGATTTTTACTAAGTTTGAAAATAAAATAAAAGAGGATTCAATCATAGTGCGTTTTATCGATGATATGATGTAGTTAACTGTGCGGAAAGTTTTTTTATGAAAAGTGTCTGTTTAATTGTATACCACAATATGATTACGGTAAGCTGTCTTCTTAATGATTCTTTTGAGCGTTATTTTGTACACAATTTCAATTGATTTTCCCCAATTAAAATGGGTATGATGACAGATTTAACTAATATAGTTATAATTTATATGTAATGTTATTACTAACAAACAACTTTTTTATATGCGTTTGAAGCAAATAAACATTAAGCTGCTCAAATTGCGATTTAGCCTAATAGATTGTAAACACTGTAATTTAGAGTGCTACCGAAAAGATTACGGTAATCTATTTCTCTCTGTAATACCATGTAAAGTATGTCATTACATGACCGTAGAACCACGAAGATGACTGAGCAACGTGATCGTGGTAAAATGAGCGGCACTTTGAGCGCACTTGGAGGCGGCGAAGCTTGTGGAGCGCGCTGGACACTCGGAGCGCTCCTCCTGGCGCCACTCGCTGCTGCCAACTCCAGCTATGGTGCTGTACCTGCTATAATGCTGCTGGCAACATTTATTACTATTGCTAGTAGGTTCTTCTATGTATCGTTATAGGTAAACTAAGATCGAAGTCAATCGTCAATAATCGTCATTTATTTTGAAACTTTTCATCTACTCTAGGTAGCTATGAAGTATTCTTCATAGAGACTCTGATGAAGCGTGCTCTAAAGATGCAATACGCCATAGAATCATTCTTGCTCTATGTTTAACATGCACCTTTTTAATGTTACAGCGTTTACGTGTAAAGACTTAAAAAAATTGGCTGATATACTCCCACCTCGAAAGACCCCTCGTGGCCGTCGAGAAAGAAACTTGCGGTCATTCGCCGATTTCATGGCTATGTGGATGACATTCCTATCTCATTTGGTTGCTGTTGCGATATGCGCAAGGATTTTAAGTGCTACAGCCGATCACGTGACTGGTGGCAGGACTAGGAGATGGCTCTTTGGATACGAAACTAAAAATCTAGGAGAGCCTTGGCCTGATGTGCTGGGAGTAACCGTTGTCATGGTAATTTGTGCCATGTTTATGTGTGGGTTGGAGGTACGTTGAACCATGTTATAGTTACTTATTATATCTTCTAACTCTAACTAATGCCTTAAATAATCTCTATATTATTGGTATGTTAACAGTTTCACTGGAGTTTCTTTTCATTGAATAAAACTAAGATTTTATCATTAAATATGTGGATAACGTAGTGAGTTGCACATGTACATATATAGTATTTAGATATACGACCTACAAAGTAATTTGCTTGTGTAATTGTTTGTTTTCCCTAATAAAAATAAATAAATGCCTTAATAACTATTCCTTTTTTCAGGAAAGCATGATGTTCACCTTCTTACTGCTAATTTTACTCTTCATATTCAGCCAATTCTTTGCCATTTTTGGGCTTATTAATTTGGATATAACTAATATAAAAATCCCTATTCCTATTACCATTTACGAGGTACAAGTAAAACCGTAATTATATAACTAAATTATTATTCTAAATAAATACATTTTATGTCATGAATTAATTATATCGTTCTAGCTATTTGCTGCAGGAGCACCTATATCTTACGCATTTAGCGTAGTTTTGCCACCAAAGGACAACGGTACATTAAAGAAGCACATGATCTTAATGATTGCGTTGCCGACAATAATTCTGTGTGGACTGTGTTTTCTGTACACAAATATTTTAAGAGGGTAAGTTTTGGCTCTATTATAACAGCGCTCAACGCAATATCGTCTTTTGATCTATATAAGTTAAAGAGAAAGTACTTACCTACCACATAAAACTTTACTCGCATCACATTTGTGTCTTGTGTGATTCTCAATCTCCTTAAATTCAAGGACCAGTATTGATGCAGCACTACCAGTTACTACCCTGCTCGAAGCTAGAGCTGCTGGTTGGGTATGCCCAGTACTAGCAGCTGTCACAGTGGCCGGTGTATGTCTTGCTCTAACTGAGCTATGCCCACTACTCTTCAATGTCCTCGTAGGCTTGGCCTCACCTGAATGGAAGGTGCTCACCAGGTCTATGACTTATGAGAGCACGACTACTGGAAGCCCTGTATTGGCTGTATTTACTGCTGGTTAGTATCTAGTTCGTTTTAAATACTCTTGAGACTTCGTCAGACCGATATATAAGCTAAAGTTTGAGTCCAAAGACTGCAAGCAATCCCAATAAATTATTTTTTTACCAGTCCAACATGTAAAAAAATAATTAAGGTCTTAGTCAACAGTAGGATATGGACTCATAATAAAATCGATAACAAATATGAATACATAATAATACCCGCTCTTTCTTTCTCTCTTTACAGGAAGCTTGGCCGCAATTCTCGCATTTGCTTGTCCCTTATCACACATGATAACTTTGATGAACGCTAGTCACTTACTCGGTATATCCATACAGGCAATCCATTTTATTATAATGCGGTGTGTACCAACAAAAGAACAAAAAGAAGCTGGAGGTAAGAAATCATACCATATACCTAAAGGTACTTACGTTGTGAAATTGTACGATAAATTAATGTTAATCTAATTGCAGATGTAGAATATAAACGCTTGGGAAGAGATGCTCAAAAACGAGGATCGAAAGCTTCTACAAGCAAAAGTAAACGCGGTCTATGGTTCATTCCCTCTGCAATACGCCACACGAAGACACTTGAAAGCATTAAATCAAAAGTGATCAAAGGTAATTGTCACGTTACAAAATGTTTAAATATATGTACCAACATAATTGTATTGAGTACCAACTACACTAGTTACAATATAAGGATTTCATTATATGTATTACCTACATGTACAGAAACAGAGGAACGAGAATGTCTCCTTCTCGATGAATATGCTGGTTGCCCAACGGAAGAAATTGACCCAATGACTAGCTGCAGCAGTACTGCAAGAGATATGACAACAGCTGAAGTCGTAGACGTAGCATCCGACGCAGAAGCAAGCGAACCAGATTTATCTTCTGGTGATGATTCCACTGATATAGATGCTGTAGTAAAGGAATATAGGGATAGAATACAAGTAAGTAACTGGGTATTTTTGTTGTTTTATTTTAATGAGAAAGTAGAGTGAGTGACTGTTTTATACTAAATTCTAGGTGGTAACATCAATCCCGGAAGCCACAGCGCCCACTCCGCCATGCGTGCGCGGCGCACGATGGTCCGCAGCAGGCGCCATGGTTCAAGTGATAGCTGATGCATTCATCGCTGTTGCATTCTGCAATGAACAAATACGAGTACCCATGTTCGCTACTGGAATACCACGTAAGTATCTTTAAGTTCCTAATAATTATCGCAGATTTTTATACGTAAGTAGATACCTACTTCATGTGAGAAGTTTTTTTTCACGATCCCTTGCTCGTGTTTCGTTGCAAAAGGGGTGGTGGCAGAAGTCTGCTTCAAAAATATTGAGTTATTATAGTAGTGTTATATTAATTTATCTAACGCTTCAAATTCTTAGATAATCAAATTCATTATTACAGTTTGGATCTGTGGTGTATTCCTGTGTGCATGGCAGTCAGCTCATAGCCTTGGCACGAGGAAAGCTCAAAGTATACAAGGACCCATAACGATGCTGACGGCTTTGCTCTTTCTCACACCACTACTTCTTGATTCTTGGCCAGCCATCACGTTATTTGCAGGAGCTGGTACGTTCTCAAATTATGAACTTTTAAATCCCACTGATTTCTTTCAATATTTTTAAATAATTTTAGGCTTGAAAGTAAAATGAAGTACTTAGGTAGCCAGCTCATATTTTTACAAAGTCCGTATTTTTCTTCTAGGAGTTTTTGAGGCGTATTTTCAGCACCGCAGCATAGAATAAGTTTAATTGTTTCTGTTATTAAATACTAGTAAATTAACTACTTAATTGACAAATTAAGGCCTAAAATAACTAATAAGTTTTGATTATTACTTTCCGAGGTGTGGTAATATACGCTCGTTGTGAACGCTGGTGCGGAGACTTGGCTGTACAGCAAGCACGAAGCGCGCTGGAGAGACGCAAGTTGCGGCCCGTGTCTGCGACTGTACCCCTGACTGGTGCTCGTCTGGCACACATCGATACTGTATATATAACCAGGTATTGATTTTACTTATATAAAAATAACCTAAGGTTTAAAATATTTGTGGAGTTTGTAACTGCTAAATTTCAAGATTTTTTATAAGTCAACTCATTAGTCACTTGTATAACCTTGTGGTTTCTCAATTCTGCATATTTTGGTGACGATGATAGCTAGTTTCATTCAATTGAGCGATGTGGATGACACAATCATTGGACAACGATGACTAAGCAATTTAAAAAAAATACTAAAAATTTCTTATGACACTTCAGAAAACAGCCAAATTGTCGAAATAAGTAAAGTTCATAAAAGTGTATAAAATAAAGTTCTCGAATCCAAACTAATTAAAAATATTTGTCGTAGATGACATGAGGATGACTCGGATACGAGTCTGGATAACCTATTAGACGTGGAGGACGAGGAGCTGGACCCTGATGACGAATGACATCAAACTGAAGCCATTGTCATTGTCGTTGCCTCATAGAATCATCATTTTTTTGTATCTTGCATAGTCCTGTAAGATGTCATAATATCCTATGCATCAATTATGTGTTGTAAAAACTATGAACTACTTATGTATGATTAAAACTAGTACACCTGAAAAATGTACACCATCAGACACAGTGATTAAGACAACTTACCTATAATTTCGCAACTCAAAATCATAATTATTATCATAAATCAGATCATAAAAATAAAATATCCTGGAACATTCTTCTCACACGGCCACCCCAAACTAAGAAGACAAATGTTCTTGCAGTCAACCAATAACGTTTGTCTGCGAGAATCGAACCTCCACGCCAACCGGCCCGTCAATATGACTGGTATAATAATGATACATAATTATTATGGATGGTTAATTGGTTATCATTTCTACTGGAGTAGTTAAATACAAAATCAGTTGAAGTAGTAGTATAGAATGACCGCAGGTGCTGTGCCGCTCCTTGGGGGTCAGACATGTGTTGTGGCGAGGGCTTCGGGTGAGAAAGGCGTGCGGTGAGGCAAAGTAGAGCTTAGCGGGCTATTCTATCCCGCGTTTCGCTGCAAAACTACCTAAAGCGCGGCGCAACATTTGTATGTGGCCAGACTATAAATTTTTGTGCCTAAAGCTTATTTCAAATGAGATTTGCTCAAAACTATCTACTTATAAAATCATGATTATTCAAATGTATGCCAATTATATCATTCAAAATCTATTGTCTAGTTATAGAGGTCGTTGATTATGACTGTAGACCTATAAGATATTTAGATAGGCTTCGAAAATAATATAACAGCGTTAGATCGATGTTCACAGCTCTTAAATCACTAGAAATTGATTTTGTGGATTCTGTAGCTTATATTTTGGCCATTGAGTAAAGTAAAATGACCTCTTTGGTAATTAATGAATGATATGACTAAATGATCATTCTAGAGACTTATGCAGACCTATAAGTGTTTCTTGATTAGGCGAAATTTTGTAAAAGGCTATTAATTAGATCCATTGTATTCACCCATATCAAAATTATGTTGCTGTACATACATAGCTAAATAAATGTACTATATTTTAATCTGTTCTAGCTATCATCTCTGGAAGACTCGAGTACTTATATAATCTATATCTATATTATAGATAAAACATATTTTTTATAACATCCGTCCATGTTGTCATTGCCACCAATTTGTCACACTTTGCCTGACGCATAATATTGCTATAAATCACCATAGATGATAATTTGTAATATTTAATGGCAAGATGATAAATAGCATCTTCACGTTGCCTTTATATTCAAATAGCCTTTCTCATCGAAATTAGATGTACTCAATTAAGGTACAGGTCAGTTATATTATGGGCAGTAAATAAACTTGGCCTATCAAATGTATTGTTAGATTCAATGGTCATTTTCAGATCCGCAATAAAAAACTGCTAATTAATATCACAAGTGTTTAATTTAATATTCACGACAACACGATCTTACCTCTAAGGATTATTTTTCGAGCAAATGCATTCTGTAGATCTTTTCCGCCTCTTCACTATCAAAGCATGGATTGAACTTAACTTCTATGACTTCTTTGAAACCTTCACTTTGTGTTGGTTCAGTAAATTTATTCCTGAAAAAAGTTTTAATTTTATATTATTATATCTTGACAATTCTTTGTAGTGTCTTCTTTTTTTTCATAGAATTATCACACTCATGTTCTACAGGACAAAAGTTTAGGAACCTCTGATTTAAATGCAATAGGTGTAATTTATTGTACCAACTTACTTGTAAGTATGAAATACGATGTCATTAACTGGCACATGGTTTATTTTCATTATCTCTCTAAACTTGTTGTTGTGTTGCGCATGCGCCTTACTTGCAGCCATCTTGGCACAGCGACATTCAACTTTCATATCCTTCGCGAGTGACGTCCAGCGCGCGCGCGACTCCGTGTCGGGGTTAGTGCTGTCCACTACCACGCTTTTACCTTGCTGTGGATAGTAACATGTCATATGAATAACCAATAATGGTAAGACTCTTACTTACCTACCTATTTAATATTTATTGAATGAACTTCATAACTCGTATTTTTATTTATTTACAAAATAAATACTTTTTAAAAGTATAATAATTAATAATAATTACAGCCTATATCTGCCCACTGCTGAGCACAGGCCTCCTTTCACGAATAAGGGTGAAAGGGGAATGGGCAAATACTCCACCACGCGTGCCCACTGCGGATTGGTGGAGATAGGCTAGTGGTCAACCTACTGTTGAAGTTGTCAAGCCACCTAGGAGGTCTCCAACAAGCTTAACCACCATCACAATTAAGTGATAATCGGGACCAACCATCCAAGAACTAATGTTAAAACTATTAATTTGAGTCTTACTACTCAGCAATTAGGCCTATTCTCACATACCCAACTAACATATTCAACTTTTTCAAATGATAGAATATCAATAGTATTTACCAACCTGTAGCAGCTTGGTTGCTTCAGCAGCACATTTTTGCCATGAGCCAAGGACATCTCTACAAACGGCAACATATTTATGGCTAGACTTCTTTTCTATTTGTTTTGCCAAAAATGATTTGCCACTGCCAGGGTATCCAACTAGAACTAAAATCTAAAACAATCAAAATTATTAATATAAGTGTTAATTGGAATTTTGTGCCTCTTGTTTATAACAATGATTTTATATATAAATGTCAACATTTATACCTCTTTTTCTTTGCGTATTAAATTCTCATTGAATGGTTCAGATGTTAGTTCCTTTGGAATGAATTCTGGTTTACCCATTGGCACATTAGCTATGGAATGTCCAAGGAAAAATTGTTCTGGGGTATAGAACTTCAGCCCAAGATTTTCAGCCATAAGTGTATCAGCCATTGAATGATCTTTTTTCTTTCCTGGAGCCCATTTGTCTAGTCGGCCGGCAGCATCTCCACAGTAAAAACTTTCAGCCATATCAATTTCAATGCCATCATTTTTCTAGAAATAAAATAGATGACTGATTATGCCATAATTATCATAAAACCATACATTAATATAAATTAATACAAATACTACCTCTTTTGACAAAACTTTCCACATTCCGGTAGCTGGCTTTCTATAAAAACTTTTTCCAGTAGCTATGTATGCCTGAATAGGTACTTTTAATTTCTCTACAATTCCTTCAATTTTCTTTTTGAATTCTTCTATCTTCACCCTCCCATTACCAATAGCTGCTTGATTACTTAAAATAACAATTTTATATCCACTATCTAGTTGTTCTTTCAGCTTTTGTGAGATGGTAGGGAATGCTATTTGCCAGTCCTTAGTATCTACTGGATGTACTTTACCGGATTTTGTTTTAATTAATGTGCCATCCATATCAAAAGCTGCTATTTTATTACTTGACTTAACTCCTTTTGAAGTAAACACATACAATGCACTTCTGTCAATATCATCCCAAACATCTTCAAAGGTCTCTCTTATACACATAGATTCTTCTTTATCAGTTTTTATGTTTTTTTTTTTCCTAGGTGTAAGCTCATCATCTTCTATTTTTCTTTTGCCATTACATTTTGGATTATCATAACCATCAGGTGGTGGATCAAACTCAATGACATGGATAAAATTATTCAACAAGACTTCAACTTTTGAACCATGCCCTATTTTATAAACTGCATCCTTTTTTAATCCAAAACCATCCAAGCCAGAAGGATTCACACCCAATTGTTTAATTTCAATGACACATTCCTCACAGTCTGCTTTGAGACTTACTGTAAAA
The DNA here is from genome assembly GCA_951216915.1 of Tetheella fluctuosa. Lineage (NCBI taxonomy): Eukaryota > Metazoa > Arthropoda > Insecta > Lepidoptera > Drepanidae > Tetheella > Tetheella fluctuosa. Next base: position 6,208,465 of record OX578227.1, on the reverse strand, counting down.
CAAATATAGAACAAAATTAGTAAGAAGGTACTATGATTGTACTTGTGGAACGAGCTTCCCGCCGTGGTTTTCCCAAGAGAGTACAGTGGGGTTCTTCAAGAGCAGGGTTGACAATGTGCAGGTCCCCCTGGTGCAAGCATCAATAACATCAATATCTGCACTAAGCTTTAGCAGATAAGAATTAGTAGGTGCCTCTTTAATTTTCAATTATAGTGGAGGTCCACATGAATTAAAAATATTATTAGATAGGTACTTACTTTGTTGACGAGAACAAGATTGATCTTTGATTTTAGTTATTTTACTACGTCCAATTATTGTTTCCACATTGTGGGCCAATTTAATTGGTTCATGAGAATCTAGTAAACACCTCAAAAAGCATAAACGCGCCATGAACTCTAAGGTTATAACGAAAAATTTGTTTAGAACTGTCGGTCGGAGAGCAGACTTAGTTCAAATTAGCAAAGCTTTTAATTTGAAATATTTTATGTTATAGATTTATGTATACCCACATAGTTTATGTTAACATAACTGAGCAAAATTAGTAAAATTACAGTATTTATTTACTAGACATGACATTTGATGACATAACGGAAAATGACAGACATGACATGACTGACAATTTGATGACAATGACATGCACAGTGCTGCCGATGTCCATGGTCTGGATTACCCAAAAACCTGACTTGAAATCCTCAATTTTGGGGTGAATAAAATCAAAATTCCCCACATCTTCCCCACATTTTTTATTTCAAATAAATAAAAGTATTATAACGTATAAACATAAAATAAAAGTAACCATGTAATAAATGAAATCAGTCACGAAATAGGTACGTAAATCAAATACGTTAAATCAATTTTTGCATATATGTAGAGTATTATATACTATTAAATGAATATATACTATTTGAATATTGGTTTTATGACATACTTTGGAATTATCGTCATCCTTATAATCATTTTCTTTTTATTTTTTAAGGCGATGATAGCTCAGTGGTAGTGACGTCGGACGTCGCAGCGAAGATCGTGGGTTCAAACCCTACATTGACTTTGAGCTTTCGGTGAAGGAAAACATCGTGAGGAAACCATAGCACGGTGGTAGAGTACTTTGTAGTGCAGTACCTGCCTGGCTGGCTACCACCCTCAAGTTGAAAATCTGCCGCCAAACACCTATTGGTGTGTTTCGGCAGCTGCACTTGAGAGCCAGTTCCTTCTAGGCATTGTGGGTGGTAACCTTCGGCCACATCATCACTTACCATAGTGAGATTGTGGTCAAACACAAGCCTATACAAAGTAAAAAAAAAACACTTGTCCATATGCTTGTCCATATGGACTATTATAAGTATAAGCAGTATTATTATAAGTTTATGCAAATATTTGCACAAAAGCTTGATTACAATTATTATTATAAGTACTAGACTCAATAAACAACAAGCAGTGGAGTTTTGACATGGAGACTTATAAATACAATCAACAGTTGTCTGCATCATTGCATGCATTACTTGTATACCTACTCGTAACTCATTACTAAGACGAACTAAAGTAATAAATAGGGATTCTCCAATACCTTTTGATGATCATGAATGTTGCCATAAAATAAACTTTAAAAGTTCTAAAAATTTCCTACCTGATAAGTTGAGTTAAGCTTCTATGTGCAGTTCTAGTGGAAATGTCTAAATTCCCCGCGTTTTCCCTACATAAACGCTCTCCCCACCAATTACCCAATCGGACTGAAAATCCCCGCAGTTTGGGGAATTCCCCACAGATTGGCAGCACTGGCATGCACGACATGCAGTGTTATTAGCTCCGGCACGCCATTTCGGGCAGTATGTTGTCTGAAAAGGGATGGATTTAAAGATCATTAGACGATTTTCGATTATCAGCTGGTTGCATCAAACATCATTCACAAATACATTATTTATAATACGCATACTTTATACTTATCATGTGACGAGACTTACGAGATCGTTACCAAAATTACTCAAGAAAGTAAAATATAATAATTTACAGTTTGGCGTTGGGATTCGGATCTTGCGGATTTCTAATGATTTTTCAAGCTAACATACGGATTTTTGAAAATCAGATCTGGCAATACTATATCAAATGACAATTTTTGACATATGTATTCATTCGTTTTCGTTCGGTTAGTTGGCGATTTCGTTGACGAGGGTCTATTTATTTCCTCCTTGCGAGAAAGAAAGAATCATCAATTACATCGTAGTAAATTAAATCTTCTTCAATGGTCAATTATAATTGATATTAAATTAAATAAAACAAACATAACTCTATATAAAACTTAGCATTCCAGCGCGAAAATTAAGGTACGTAACATAACCAATTTGTGAAAGAATTTACTGACTGACGTGTATTTATTTGGTTGGTATGATAGAATGTTAAACCTGAGTATATCTTGCAAACCTTTCAGGCCTTACATGCTATAATCATGCCTTTAACTAAACGTAAACAATCCCCTGAAAAAGAAGAGTTGATTGAAAATGGAGACGCGATTACGGAAAGTGGTCGCAGCAATATCAAGGGAGATGAATTAAATATTGCAGTTTTGTTGTTTCTGTACACACTCCAGGGTATACCGTTAGGTCTTGCAGGAGCTGTTCCTATGCTTCTTCAAAATAGAGGCATAACATACACCCAACAAGTAAGATGACAAAACCATTCACTATATATACATAAACAGTAATTAGTTAACTTTTCATATGCAAAGCTTATTGTGAAATCAAACTGTATATGAACTGATAAGAAGTATAATTATGAAAAATGAAATAAGCAGTAAAAGTACTGATTAAAAAAAGACTAAATTAACTCTTTACTTTATAATTACAAAGGGCAACAAAAGCAAGAAAGCCAGCACTGATTTCCGTTTTCATTGTAAATAAGAAAAAAAAATACCAAAATAATTAATAAAACCCTTTACATTTTCAGGCTGAATTTAGTTTTGTAAATTGGCCGTTCAGTGTCAAGTTACTCTGGGCACCAATAGTAGATGCCCTCTTTTGGCCAGAATTCGGTAGACGGAAGACTTGGCTTGTACCAGTGCAGTATTTATTAGGAATTGTAATGATCCTAATGTCCAGCAGTGTCACTGATTGGCTTGGGTCTGATGATAAAGCTCCATCTATGATGGTTCTGACTGTGACATTCTTGTTCTTGAACTTTTTAGCGGCAACACAAGATATTGCTGTAGATGGTTGGGCCCTTACTATGTTGAAAAGGTAATTATTGAAGTTGCAACAAATATTTCATCGATAAATTTATCATGGTCAAGTCAAGTAAAACTTTTAACTATTTTTTTTATAATAATTCCTTTCATATTTATCAGGTGCAATGTGGGTCATGCATCAACATGCAACACAGTGGGTCAGACAGCAGGATTTTTCCTTGGATATGTTCTATTCCTTGCTTTGGAATCACCATATTTCTGTAACAAATATCTACGTAGTATCCCTGAGGAGACTGGATTAGTTACTCTTGCTGGGTTCCTTTGCTTTTGGGGATGGGTATTTATTATCACAACAACATTCATTGCTGTATTCAAACATGAAGCTAATGATACTGTGAATAATAAGGAGAGTAATGTAAAGGGAATGAATGACATAGTCGATGCATATAAGCAACTGTACACAATTGTTAAGCTGCCAGCAGTTAGGACTTTGACCTTGGTCCTGTTTACAGCTAAGGTTTGTTCTTTTTATTTGCACATGTATAAATTTTTAATATGTACATAAAGTCAAGCAATGTAGTAGTCCTAAAAGTTTTACATAAATGTCCTTTTCTTGACGGTGGTAGGGTACTTTGTAGTACTTGTCTGGCTGGCTACCACCCTCAAGTTGAAAATCTGTCGCCAAACACTTATTGGTGTGTTCCGGCAGCTGCACTTGAGAGCCAGTTCCTTCTAGGCTTTGTGTGCTTACCATCTTCGGCCACATCATCACTTACCATAGTGAGTTGTGGTCAAACACAAGCCTATACGTAAAAAAAAAAAAAACTTTCATAATAGGGGAATCTTACTGCTAATTTCGGTGGCGCCATCTACAATTACTTTTGCGTAAGCAACCCATTTCCTCCACGACTGTAATATGAAGAAGATGCAAGATGGAACCATATTTTATTATTGTTTATTAACTATATGTTATGAAATTGTTGAACTTGAAAAAAAATGGCAACTGAACTGGGAAGAAACTTAGTCAAATCACAAAGAATGTAACCTTGCTAAGTTTCTTCCCAGTTCATCTCAGTTTAAGCCTGTCTTCAAAACTGTTAGTAACTTCAGTAGCTGCCTCCTAGGTCCTGAACTGAATAACTGACATTGTCTTTTAATAGTTAAATATTTAAAAACCAGTGGTGGGGTGGAAGTAAGCCATTTCAAGCTCAATTTAAACTTATGCTAATTACTATATTTGGATTATTTAGTATTACATAATTATTTTTTTTTTGTTTTAATTTACAGCTTGGATTTTGTGCAAGTGATGCAGTATCTGGATTGAAGCTTGTGGAAGCTGGAGTACCACGTGAAGACTTGGCACTCCTTGCAGTACCATTAGTTCCAGTTCAAATTATTATGCCTGTGGTAAGTGTATGTTTCTTTTGAATGGCTTGTATTTCACAAGTCCCGATTGAATATAGATATGTGACTATATTTGTCTATAAGTATGTGGCATGTTAGGGCACAAGACAACAGTCCTCTGGCTATGACGTCAGAAGGTCAAACATCTAAATATACCTAATATGGTGGTAACTGTTGCAGTAGGTTACATAGGTAGCAATTTTTTGTCAAAATTCCTTTGGCTTTGTCAAGTTGTTTGCCCGATAATCTTTATCAATATTAATATAATTGTAATAAATATTAAGTGATACTTATTCATCATTATCAGTATGTAGGAAGTATGTATTTAATCAATCTAATATCAGGAAGCTCTAAAAAAATTATAATCATTATGACATTTACATACATGATCAGAAATATTATCTATATAGGAATGTATTTACAAAAGAAAAGAAGTATATATAGTACATCAGTTATCTGGCTTCCATAGTACAAGCTCTGCTTAGTTTGGGGTCAGATGGCCATGTGTGATGAATAGTGTCCCAGAATATTTATTTATTTATTTATGGGTGTAAATATATACACACGGTAGGTCCATGGTCAATTTTGCAATTTGATTTTAAATAAATTCATCAGGTAAACGGTTCCAACTTTAGACCACTCTATATCGCATAATACGAAGCCTATCGTCGACATATTATGTCGTAAGGTGGCATGGTATCTTAGTGGCGTTTCGTTGGACGCTCTCAAGCAAGCCAATATCTTTACAAAAGTGGGGCTCCAAACTTGAAATCCAACTTGGATTAGGAAAATCTTGCTAGAATAATAAATAATATAATTATTAATATATTACTTGACATGACTTATGTTTTATCTAGTGAACTGTTTCCACGAAATTTCAGATCCTGGCAAAACACACGACTGGGCCAGCACCGCTATCTCTATGGCTTCGTGCTTTCCCCCTCCGTTTGCTGGTTGGTCCGCTCGCAGCAGGATTAGTCGCACTCACACCAAGCCTCCTGGGCGACTCTGGTCCTACATACTCCTATCTGATTATATTGTTGGCATTGTACATATTTCATCAGGTATGTTTATTGAATGGAAAAAAATAATATTTGGCAGGCATGTTTCTTTCGATTTTGTCCATACACATTCTGTCCTGCTTCCTAAATGTTTGTTATTATGATGGTCTGGTAACACAGGTCTTTTTGCTGGACATAGGCCTCCCCTAAAGATCTCCAATAGGACCGGTATTGGGCGGCCTGCATCCAGCGTTTTCCTTTTTATTTTTGCTCATGTTAAATATTAAATCAAGTTCCACGCATGATACAACTTGAACATAAAGCGAACTTGAAAAAGAACAAAAAAAAATTTTTTCAAAGCAAGGGTTTTTGGTTTAATAACTTTTTTATTTATCAAAAATCTTGATTTAGATTTAATAAAACATTTGTATCTATCCTATATAAATTATCTTTGCAATTGTGAGCATTAAACGATTAAATTATTATTTTTATTTCCAGACATGTCTGTACTGCATGTTCGTCGCAGTAATGGCGTTCTTCGCTAAGGTGTCCGACCCGGTCGTTGGCGGCACATACATGACTCTCTTAAACACCGTGTCCAACCTTGGTACCAACTGGCCCAACACGCTGGCACTATGGGCCATCGACCATTTGACGTACAAGAACTGTTCTCTACCGGAATTGAGTGACAACACGTGCTCATCGCAGCTGGAAACAGATGTAAGTTACTGCTTCTATTAAGAAGTATTTCCTTGGACCTTCTGGCTTTAAATTGTCAATGGCATATATGAATTGATGATTGCTTTTGCTGAAGAGAAGTGCCGACAATGAACTCGGCAATGTCTCTTCATAAAACTTTAGATTAATTAGATCAGATTTGCCCAAAACGCCATTTTACAAATATATAGGAATTAAAAGCCCCTTAAAAATCTCCTCATGGGTGAAAAGGCGGCAAAATTAAAAAACATGCCTCTCGAATTTTGACTATTAGATATAATTACTTTATAAGTATAATATAATAACAAACATTTAGGAAGCAGGACAGAATGTGTATGGACAAAATCGAAAGAAACATGCCTGCCAAATATTATTTTTTTCCATTCAATAAACATACCTGATGAAATATGTACAATGCCAACAATATAATCAGATAGGAGTATGTAGGACCAGAGTCGCCCAGGAGGCTTGGTGTGAGTGCGACTAATCCTGCTGCGAGCGGACCAACCAGCAAACGGAGGGGGAAAGCACGAAGCCATAGAGATAGCGGTGCTGGCCCAGTCGTGTGTTTTGCCAGGATCTGAAATTTCGTGGAAACAGTTCACTAGATAAAACATAAGTCATGTCAAGTAATATATTAATAATTATATTATTTATTATTCTAGCAAGATTTTCCTAATCCAAGTTGGATTTCAAGTTTGGAGCCCCACTTTTGTAAAGATATTGGCTTGCTTGAGAGCGTCCAACGAAACGCCACTAAGATACCATGCCACCTTACGACATAATATGTCGACGATAGGCTTCGTATTATGCGATATAGAGTGGTCTAAAGTTGGAACCGTTTACCTGATGAATTTATTTAAAATCAAATTGCAAAATTGACCATGGACCTACCGTGTGTATATATTTACACCCATAAATAAATAAATAAATATTCTGGGACACTATTCATCACACATGGCCATCTGACCCCAAACTAAGCAGAGCTTGTACTATGGAAGCCAGATAACTGATGTACTATATATACTTCTTTTCTTTTGTAAATACATTCCTATATAGATAATATTTCTGATCATGTATGTAAATGTCATAATGATTATAATTTTTTTAGAGCTTCCTGATATTAGATTGATTAAATACATACTTCCTACATACTGATAATGATGAATAAGTATCACTTAATATTTATTACAATTATATTAATATTGATAAAGATTATCGGGCAAACAACTTGACAAAGCCAAAGGAATTTTGACAAAAAATTGCTACCTATGTAACCTACTGCAACAGTTACCACCATATTAGGTATATTTAGATGTTTGACCTTCTGACGTCATAGCCAGAGGACTGTTGTCTTGTGCCCTAACATGCCACATACTTATAGACAAATATAGTCACATATCTATATTCAATCGGGACTTGTGAAATACAAGCCATTCAAAAGAAACATACACTTACCACAGGCATAATAATTTGAACTGGAACTAATGGTACTGCAAGGAGTGCCAAGTCTTCACGTGGTACTCCAGCTTCCACAAGCTTCAATCCAGATACTGCATCACTTGCACAAAATCCAAGCTGTAAATTAAAACAAAAAAAAAATAATTATGTAATACTAAATAATCCAAATATAGTAATTAGCATAAGTTTAAATTGAGCTTGAAATGGCTTACTTCCACCCCACCACTGGTTTTTAAATATTTAACTATTAAAAGACAATGTCAGTTATTCAGTTCAGGACCTAGGAGGCAGCTACTGAAGTTACTAACAGTTTTGAAGACAGGCTTAAACTGAGATGAACTGGGAAGAAACTTAGCAAGGTTACATTCTTTGTGATTTGACTAAGTTTCTTCCCAGTTCAGTTGCCATTTTTTTTCAAGTTCAACAATTTCATAACATATAGTTAATAAACAATAATAAAATATGGTTCCATCTTGCATCTTCTTCATATTACAGTCGTGGAGGAAATGGGTTGCTTACGCAAAAGTAATTGTAGATGGCGCCACCGAAATTAGCAGTAAGATTCCCCTATTATGAAAGTTTTTTTTTTTTTTACGTATAGGCTTGTGTTTGACCACAACTCACTATGGTAAGTGATGATGTGGCCGAAGATGGTAAGCACACAAAGCCTAGAAGGAACTGGCTCTCAAGTGCAGCTGCCGGAACACACCAATAAGTGTTTGGCGACAGATTTTCAACTTGAGGGTGGTAGCCAGCCAGACAAGTACTACAAAGTACCCTACCACCGTCAAGAAAAGGACATTTATGTAAAACTTTTAGGACTACTACATTGCTTGACTTTATGTACATATTAAAAATTTATACATGTGCATATATGAATTGATGATTGCTTTTGCTGAAGAGAAGTGCCGACAATGAACTCGGCAATGTCTCTTCATAAAACTTTAGATTAATTAGATCAGATTTGCCCAAAACGCCATTTTACAAATATATAGGAATTAAAAGCCCCTTAAAAATCTCCTCATGGGTGAAAAGGCGGCAAAATTAAAAAACATGCCTCTCGAATTTTGACTATTAGATATAATTACTTTATAAGTAATTATATCTAATAGTCAAAATCTAAATCTAATAGTTTTACTGTTCTAATATTTTTTAATATTCCTATTATCTATTTATATAAAAATGGATCGCCGAAATGTTTGTACGCGCATAACATCCAAACGACTGCACCAAATTGGATAAATCTTTCTTTTATGTGTTCGTTATTGTCAGGAGAAGGTTTGTATGAAAAAAAACATGGAAAAAATATACCGGGAACGCGGGTGAAACCGCGGGGAACAACTAGTAAGTAATAAAAATAATGACTTAAGTTCATTAATTTTTTTTTTTAAGTCACTCCCAAACATTCGCATTCGTAGGTACATTCGCATCCTGAAAATTGCGCGAATGCGAATGTGAAAAATATGACATTCGTAACATCCCTGAATTTGACACATAATAACATAGAAGTACATAATAAGTAACAGACACAATTTATTAATCAGTAGAATCGAACCCCATGAACTAATTGCAATGTTGACAAAAAACAGCACTGTTTTTTTTTTATGAAAATGAAAAATAAAGTAATTTTAGTGAATGGCCATAGGTAACCTCGCAATCTCGAGAAATTTTGTAATGAATACCTTAAAATCTAGTTGGGGGTTAAAAATAACGTTATTTATATCAGTTTATTTATTTTGTACTAGCTCTGATTAGTGGGCTCACATGTGTGCTGGTTGTGTTGTTCACCTGGTTGTGATATTATTTATTTTTTGTATTGACCGGTTAATGATAAATAGAAAAAATACTTATTGCCTGCGCCCACATTACTAATTGCCGTATTACAACATATCCCAGTAGCGATACAGCAGGGCACGGCCGGGCTACTGTTTCGATATAAACTCGCGACTGAATCAGGTGACATCGGGGAAATGAACGGGTATCGGTACGGGTAGTGTATCGTGTCTATAGCGCATAATAGCTCAGCCTTTTTGTGACTGTATCGCTGCAAAAACACGTCGTGACTCATTAATGTCTTTAAGAGGCCCTTGATAACGTAGTAGTAATTAATTCCCAAAACTACTTATTTGACATAATTGATCCAGCTTTTAGTTCTTGTAAACTAATTTTCCTACACTAAATGAACGGCAAAATTCGGGCTAAACAGCAACTTAATAATAACTTGACCTGTCCAGAATTAAATGAGGAAAACATAATAAAATATTATGTTACTTCCTCATTTAACATAAATTATACCACAAGTGTCTCCCCCGAGTGTAAAACCTAATTACTTTTCCTGTTTACAGCTATGCAAAAGTAAAGGCGGCACCTGCAACATAAGAATCGACGGTTTCTACATAGAAACAGTAGTTTGCCTGTTCCTAGGCTTCCTATGGTTGCAGTGGGGAAGGCCTACAATCAACAGGCTACAACGACTACCCGCCTCTGCCTGGCAAATAAGCCGCCTAAACAGATAAGACTGAATCTCTACATTACCTTATATAATAATCGGTGACGATATTTAGGGAAAAACATCTTCTATTCTTATGAGACTTGTGACCGCTTTAATTGCCCCAAAATAAAAATGAAAATTCCTATCTTGTCTTCGAATTATTACTACACGACCTTTTAAATTTAAAACCAGGCCGCAAACTTTTAAAGATTATAAAATAACTTGACCACAGATTCTCTAAGAATTATTTTTATAATACAATTAAAAAATTATTAAATCAATATTATTTAGAATAACTCACATCTCGTGCAAACATCTCAGTTTATTTATTTTAAAAGTTACACCAACAGCATTAAGTATTATACATTATATTGGGTTGCGTAAATATCAAATGTATTTTAATATAAAATTATGGACTACCCACAGCAGCGTGGAATCTTTTTCTCGAATTTTGCAACTTTAATAATCTACATGCGTCTTCACAATAGAATCGTGTCTTACAGGATAAACTTTTAATTTATGTGTCGTACCTACAAGATTTTATTTTGCCGCTACATATTGCTTACGCTATCTGAAAATTTACGTCCACTGGAGTGCAAAAATAAATCTTTCAGATTGAATAAAATTATTTCCTGTTTTCAGAATTCCTAATTCAATTAAAGTAATGAATGTAGGTACACAAGTCAATTAATTTATCGCTCCACACCCAATCCCATATTTGGTAGTGCATCAGTATTATGTAACTCGTCCAACAAATGAAATAATAAATATTATTAATTGATTTATTTAACTGATTTAAAATAACGATGAAGCCATTCTGAAATAACTCAAAATAAATTGTGTCCACGACACTGGTAAAATTGCATGGAAATCATTCACACCGCTTTAGTTGTACATGTCTGTAACATAAGGTGACGTATTAGAATAAGAATGTTGTGATAGTTAACTTAAAATATGTATACATACCTACTTGTATTTGTTTTATTACGTATATTATTTTACGAATATCTGTCTTATTAGTAAACTAATTTAACAAGATTTTTTTCAGAAAAAGGCCTAAAGATTGAAAAAAAATAGATATGAAATAAATTTAGCTAATTAGTAAACGGATAGCTTGTGTCCACAGTACAAAATCCCAATTTGGGATTACGAATATTTCTTGTATATATTTAAGTAAGTTTATATGTATTGAGTGTGAAATACAGGGAATGAAACACTAGTTATATTGTATACTGTTATATTTTCTTTATGTACACATCAACACTTAAAATATACTGTTATATTAACAATGCAATAGACCATTTTATATATTTGGGCAATAGTGTCATAATTAAATGTTAAAACATTAAACTTAACATTTATTTTTTGAACAGTTATGATATTCACCGTGCATTTATAACCCCTAAAAATAAAACTACAAAAAACCTACAAAAATCAACTAACAACAATATCTTTTGGAAGAACATAGAACAATTTTGATACAATAAATTGCTAATATTTTGTGCATAAATATACCAAATTAAGCGCCTTTATTGTATTGTATAAGGTTGTTATATTGTCGGTGACTAATTATGTTAGGTATTTACCTATTCAATTTTAATTTAGCCAATAATTTGTTGCGGATCGAGGACTAACAATACCAACTAGTTCTTGCTATTCATTACTCTTTAGTTTTAAACTACATACATAACAACTATAATACAGAATTTCTATTCATATTATTAGTTTATCAGTTGGATAATTATGACAAGCATTTTAAAAGAGATAGATAAAAAGGATCCGTCTAAAATATCAGAAAGAATATTATTAATAATTATATTGTACATACATACGTTGTTTATTGTTGATATATTTATAATTTAATTTATAAAAGTTACTGTAACTTTGTGTTAGGTATGTCTTGGTTTCGTTTTAAAGTAACGCAAAGATCTTGTCTCGTTAGTTATTGTCTTTACTGTTGAGTTATATAGTTATTGAATTGATCATGTTCAAAACCTCAATACTTTATGCTACATATAGGTTCGCTCAAATTTTTTGTGAAAATAAAAAAAAATGTGCACAAATTTATTCCTTTCATTCAAAATTAGATATAGATGAACCATTCAATCCAACCTTTAAAATATTTATTTTTGATTTGAGATTCCTTTGTATTTGTTTATCATTTTAATATATGCACTATTTCCCTATAACATTAATTTTAGTAAAAAAAAACACCTACGAGATATTAATATAAATAAACCTGGGATATTTTTTTTTAATACCTATACCTACTATATACTTATGTATATAATATTGTATATTTGTAATCATATAATTGAAGCTATGCGGTATAAGCACCAGCAATTTTCGGTTGTAACCACTTCGGAGTCTAAATAATATCCTACAAATATTATATATCTAGTTTGTGTGTGTGTGTATGTATGTTACCTATACCTACATGAAATTCGGTATAGTATACATACATAATAGTTACTTTAGGTCCTGGAATAGGACATAGGGTACTTTTAATCCCGTAAAAGCGGGCGAATCATAGTATATACAAAAATAGTTCAGAATTCATAGACTTTGTATTTATAAGTAATCATTTAATCCTACTAATTTTATAAATGTCAAAGGATGTATGTTTTGATGTTTGTAAGTCAATCACGCATTAAATGAATGAATTTGCATAAAACTTGGCACACAGATAGAATATGTTCTGGATTAACACAGGATATTTTTTATCCATGGATCGCTTTTGAAACCGCGGGGCGGAAACTAGTAATTAATATTGAAAAAACGTTAAAACTCAATTTAAAAAAAAAATGCAATCAGCAGAACGTTAGCTTAATTCTTGTTTGCCACCAGAAATAGTTGCACAAAAAAGTACCTACATAATTAATAAATCTACCATGAATATTTTACATACGTATATCCGTCCGAAAGGATACCTTTATAGTGGATCAAAATCACGGTTCCCGCCTGGCAAGTTCGTCATCGCAAATGATAGGCTTGCGATCGTCTCCCTTGCTACCGCGGCCGAAACGACCGACGCGGCGGGCTAAGGCACTGGTCTTTTCCACTGCGCCCCAACCGCCGCTATGACCGCCGCCGCTAGCCGACCGCGACAATAGACCAGTCACACCCTCGCCTAGCTTGCTGTGGTGAATCCCATACAAGAAGTAGAGCAATAAGCCTGCAACAAGCATTGGGCTAATGTTACGAAAAAACAATATTTTTCCTTATGACGCCCTAACTGAAAGGTTCGGCATACTGTAACGCTGATTACAATGTATACGCTAATTATAATATATTTAATTGTGATTAAGTTAATATTTGACAGTTCCATTGAATGGGATAGGGTCTTCTCCAGTATTTAAGACGATCCCAAAGGGCAAGTGGGGTTTCAGTTATTAGATCATAATGGCACTAGGTTTTCGAGATATTTTCTGATGATTCTTATTTGTTATCGAAATCACTTTTCTCTATGATTGTAGGTATAGATTTACACCTCCTCCATGCATACTTCTATAGGTACTCAGCTTTTCTAGTATTATATTTATAATTTGGTCACGATAATGTGGTTTTACATAAATACAATTACGTCATTATAATATAACGTGGAACACGAATGGGTTTTCTATCAACTGCTCTGCTTTGAAAGGACTCTATGTTAATATATCTCTAACCACATAAGCATTAGATATGAGCAATTGTAATGAACATATAATAGCTAATAATATAAATGATGATCTTACATAAGTAGGCACCTACCAAAAGTCATCCAGATAGCAAAGCGGGCCCAAGTAAGCGCGTTCAGGTTGACCATCAATTCAACATTAAGCATGACACTGGCTGCGGGCAGGAGTGGGACCCAGGGCACGCGGAAAGGCAGGCGCGCTGGGCTCTGCTGGTGGGCCCAGATTATCACCAAACCTAAAACGTTTTAATATTAAACTAGCCATTATTGGCGCTCATAACACCACCAGCAAAGAAAATACAATATTATATTTTCCCTGCCAGGGGTATCACTCACGCGTTGCCAACCTTGAGACGTGAAGTTGTTAAGTCTCCTGTGCCTGTAATTTCACCGGCTCCCATACCCTCCTAACCGAAACACAGTAATACAAGTGCACTACTATTTCTCGGCGGAATTTGATATGGTGGTAGTACTTCCCCGGGCGAACTCTGCACTAAGAGTTCTACTACCTACTAAGTTCTTACTTATTCACTACCAATCCCTAAGTAAATCTAATCCTGACAGGTTTGTAAAACCACCTTTTTATGATTCTATGGTGTTTTCAAAATATAGAGTTGTCTCTATATTTTGTAAATCTAAGTAACATCAAATACGTGTTTGAGACAATTCTAAATATAGAATTGTCTCAAACACATCTTTGATGTTATAGTTTTTTTTAAGAAATATCAATCTTTAAATTAGTATTTTTTTCCCAATCAGATAAATCTAATTTCGGTGTTAGTAAACCCATCATGAGTCATCCCATCTGTCTATTACTCCGGTCTATACCATATTAAAATAAAGTACCTAAATACTCACAAGCTATAATAGTGAATGCAAAAACACAATCTGGCAGTAGTGCCCAAAGACCGGCATGTACAGCCACAAAGTGATTGTGAGCACAAAGTGCAGCGGTTGCGAGAGTGAAGATATACACGCAGCTAGTTACAGCAACGCCGGGAGCTCGGCCTCCCACCAGGGGATCTAGCCACGCGTACTGCGCCCGTAGTCGTCCCACTGTCAGAGCTTCAAACATCTGAAATGTAGGTACAATCATATTACAATTGCAGTTTGAAAAAGCCTTTAAATAATTTAAAAGGCTTTTTTTCAAACGTATTCGATTAATTTACAGGTTATTTTCATGCTTTTATAAGACCCGAAGTGAACGTTAATACTTAAAAAATGGTGTAAGGTATCTACTTATAGACACGGTTGAGTAATGTAATAACAAAATGTAAGTTAGTTTACCTACCTCTGAAGAAGAGGACCCTCCATCTGTAGCAGGTGTGCCAGTAGCTGAACTATCTTCTCGGTCACCAGGTGAATCCAGTTGTGGCGTCCCAAATCCTTTATCGTCCGCAGGTGGCATCGGTCTATATCGCAATATTATAACAGCAGCACTAACGATTGTATATGCCAACAACGTCCCAATCGACATGAACTCAACTAGCTTTTCCAAATCGAATAGTAAAGCAATTATAGCTGAAGACAAACCCGATATAATTAGATTTCCAATAGGAATTTGTGATTTATTATTGATGTCACTGAGGCAACTGAAAAGTAAACCATCAGCAGACATGGCATATAAACAACGTGGCAGAGCAAATAAAGAGCCCAATAAAGTGGTGGTCATACCACACACGGCACCAACAGCAACGGCATATTTCGCCCAATCAGCGTGTACTGCACCGAGAGCTGTTGGTAATGCAGCATCAGGATTAATATTTTTATATGAAACCATCAGTGTTAGCGCTATTGCAACAAGGATATATCCGAATGCAACTACAGTCATGGAGAGAATAGTGGCTATTGGTAAAGAGCGCGAAGGGTCTTTAGCTTCCTCGCTAGATGCTGATATGCTGTCAAATCCCACAAATGCATAAAAACATGTCGCGGCACCGGCTAAGATACCAGAAAAACCAAAGGGTGTGAAACCACCATTTTCGGTGGACCAATTCGTGATATCGGCGTAATAGAATCCTAAAAATATAACGAGAGATATTACTAAAAGATTTAATATTGTGAGGCCATTATTTATATAGGCTGATGTTTTGACTCCTACCGCGAGAATCAAAGATGCAACAATACATATGAGAAAAGCTAAAATATCAGGGTGATGGCTGAGTAGCTCAACGTGGAGTTCTCCCGTGATGGATGTGGTAGCATTGCTAATCGCTCCATTTAACATTGTATCTAAATATACAGACCAAGCTCGAGCTACTGAAGCCGCTCCTAAAAAAAACGAAAGTTATTGACTTGATTCTGAAGTAGGTACTTACGTAAATATTTAAATCTCTGAAAGAGAAGACGTAGTAAAAGAGCTTACCTATAATATATTCTAATACGATATTCCATCCAATGATAAAAGCCCAAAATTCACCAATGCTAACATATGTGTAGGCATAAGCACTTCCAGCTCTTGGTATTCTAGTACCAAACTCTGCATAACAGAGAGCAGCGAGGGTCGATGCTATTCCTGCTATGAGAAAACTTAGAGCTGCTGCTGGTCCGGCCAGTTTATTTGCAACTGTACCTGTAATGACGTATATGCCAGCGCCAACCATGTGACCAATACCTAAAATTGTATGTTTGATTACAAATATTTAAAAAATTTAGCAGTTTCATACAATAATGTTTAAATAAGTAGTTGAGATATCACTTACCAAGTAAAGTAATATCAAAGGTTGTTAGGCATCGATTCAGAGGAGTGTCTAGAGTGTCGCCGTACAAAGATTTACGGCGATTCATTTTATGGCAAAACCCTGATAGAACATGCCCCAGAATTTTATGCCTGGCCCCCGGCATGATAGCTAAAACCAATATTTTTATTGCGTTACCACAAAATATATACAAAAGCAAGAGATTTTTTTATCAAATTCAGAGAAATATTTAAATTTTCATGGGTCAAAAAAAAAAAATATACAATCGATCGGTACGTACCAAATTGCCTTCTTATTAAAAATAGTTAATGTCCAAATACTTACCGATTACTGTAGTATATGATTAAAGCAGACTCCCCTTTACTGACAAAAGATGAACTTTACGAGCAACCTGTATGTAGCAAGCACCATAATAGTAGGGAACGTTCGTAATTAAACTGTTATATTAATCTTATAATGACAAATTGAACGTTAGATGTGCGTAAAATACTAAACTTGCCTCTCACAAAAGGCAGTTGACGATGTTCGCGAGTTAGTCTCAGTATCAGAAATTAGCAGCGCGCGCATCTAATCGATTTTTTGATAAGTACAGCCATGTTTACATTGAATTGTATGTAGGTACTATTTCATGAACTTAGACGTTTTTAACATTCCTCTTTAACAATGTTACGTTGTGGATACGTGCCTACGTGGTATGTAGGTAAGTTGGTACTGAACGGTTGGAATTGCGTAGCAACATTACACTATTTACGATTTAAGACTTTAAAAAATACTTGCCTAATCAAGATCTGAAACCACATTTAATTTTGATTACTTTTAGCCTACCCGCAGCCTGCTTTCCAAAACTCAACAAAATCAAATTGTTATATTATGTTTCAGAGTCCGTAATCGAAGGAAACATGATTTTAAAAAGTATTCTCTCATTTAAAAAAATATTTATGGAATACTTCTCTCTATGTAGGCTCCTTTAGAATATACATAAGTTTCGTATCAAAAAAATATTATGTGTGGAAAATGCATTCAAAAATTTAGTAGGAAGGTGAGTTTGTTTGTTTGTTACCTTTTCACGCCTAAACCACAGAGCCTAAACCGCTGAACTGATCGCGATGAAAATTGTTTGGTACGCAGATAGCCTATGGTATGGATGGACACAGTCTATGTATGTAATTACGCTGTTGTATAGAGCTTACGGGTCCTCGGGTACGCGGGTTCTACCCACGGGGGACAGCTAGTAGGTATATTATATATAATATTATAATAAGTATACATCTATTTATATAAAAGAGAAAGTATGTATGTATGTATGTTCCTTATAGAGTCCGAAACGGCTGGACCGATTTCAATAAAATTTTCAGACAATCTTCATATTAGCCCCGCGGGTAATCCTGTAAGGTTTGGTGGCGATCGGAGCACTCGGGACCGCGGGGCGGAAGCTTGTATATTATATTATACAGGGCGGAAGGGACAGCCCTCCGCAAACTAATGGGGTGAATTCAGTATATCATACTAAGATGCCCGGTACATGAAATTATAATTGCGGAACGTCATGGGAATCCAATAAACCTGATTTGTTTGATTACCTCATACGCAATGTATCGCTACCGTGGCAAAACGCACGTTGCGAACTGCAGCGCAGCGAGCCGTCTTGTACGCCTTCCCCGCGTTGTGCGTTAGAGTATTTTAACATCCATTGCTGATTTTTTGATTTTAGCGGTTCAATTTACATAAATGGAGTGTTGTGTACAAAGAATTTAATTTTACATTGAAATAAAGGAATAGTAACATTAAAAAAAACGATAAAAAAGCGGCAAACAGACAGAATAAAAATCTGTAACCATGGCCCTTCCCTGGACGGGTCTCACTCACAGTTAAATAAGACTTTCATAAAGGGTCACTTTCTAAATATTTCTAATTAGGTACACTTATATCACGCTCACGCAAGATTTTATACAGCTGGAACAAGTTACAGAAATAAAATTGGCATTAATTTTGAACATTTTATTTTATATTCTACGCTAATTAATCACTGCATAAGTAATATTATGTATAAAAAACTAAAATGATTATGTAAGTACATAATACATTTTTACGGAAAATAATAAATAAGAACGTACATTACTTACATAAATAAAATTTTGTCAGGTAGGTACTTAGGCACTTACCTGTACCTATCAACGAGTTACATTACCATATTTTTGACATAAAGGGTATCTATTATTGATGTAAGAAGTAAAAATATTTTAGGCCTCCTACCTGTGCCTATACTACAATTGCGAATGACGTCCCACGTACTGATAGCGACTTATGTGCCAAACACATTATCAGTCGGCGACTTAAGTCGCAGTTTAACCTTGTTTGATTCCGGTCATTTATTTTGGTTATGTACTTCTAGAGACATTATTAGTGGGTACCTACCAACTACCACCCGCACACAGCCGCGCGCGTTTAATTTGTCCGTTACCAAATTACCCCTCTCGCTCTAGTGCGGCCGCTTGAAGTGATGTGATGATTGTTATTAAAAATAATAAATTTAAAAAAATTAAAATTAATCATTCAGATGTATTAAGTAATAAATACCAAAATCGATTAACCAAATATGTTTTAACCCTAAACGTTAATTAGGTGACTACATTTTACTTACGTTAAAGGTATACGGGACATAACTTAAATACTACGGATGACCGGAATCAAATAAATATATCATTATCGCGACCTAATTCGCGTCTCATCAATGTGTTTTTCACCTCAATCGTAATAAATTGACAAACATTGTCAGTAATTAACGTAATTTTACCTAATCATTTTCCCTATTTCACTGGACATTTGTTAGTTTATTACGATTTACGGCTTTATGGTCTACCCAAGATTATAAAAATACTTATCGACTAAATACTGTGTCAAATTGTACAAAAAGGGGTATCTTTCTAAACTTTACCTATGAATTTCTTATAATTAACACATAGTTATCTACAGTTTTACATGAATTAGGTATTCAGAGCGTAGTATCTAATAAATAATATAATTTTAACTACAACAATGTCCATTCAATGGCACGACAAAAGTAAAAATAATATGTAAGAACATAATATTCTGCCAACATTATAATGTATTTTCAAATATTATTGAAGTAAAAAGATAAAAAATACTAGGTACCTACTGTATTAAATACTTCGAAAACCTTCATTTCAATTAGGAGTCGAAACTCTTATCAGAACAATGGTGAGTGATGACCAAAGACCAAATGCATTATCTATCAATGTTTATATGTAGTAATGCTATCGGAAATATTAAGAACTCGCACATGGCCGCGTGCAGTCAGCTGTGGCAGTCAGTCACTAACCCGCAGTACATCAACCAGTAACCAAATGTCCTGACCCTCGCTCCTGTGCCTTGTTCTCGAAGCCGCCCGTGATTGTTACAATAAATAACGTGTATCATGTTAGTACCTACATTTATAGATATTCGCAAGTAATAATGTAGAAACAATTTTTTTAATCACGCTAATGAAATACATACTTACAAAAGATAGCACCTATTTTATAACATAATGAAATACCATAAAATAATTAAATACAACTTTAGTTGCAAAGAACATACTGAGTTAAATGATATGTTATAGGTTTCAGTCTTCAGAAAATGTAGTTTTGATGTTATTGAAAAAATAGATGCAAAAATATTGTATTGCGTAATCAAGCCTCTACCCTTATTTAGCTCTAGCTATACTGAATGTAGGTACATACATACATACATGTATTGCACGAAATGACAGAGTATTATATGGGGATAATGTTAACGCATATTATAATAATATAAGTATCAAAAAATATTTTCTTTAAATACTCTTCAAAGACAACTTGAAATTACGTAACGGCGAAAATATCTTATCAAAGTTAATTCATCATTTCAACTACTCGTAAAATGCGTAGATTTGAAGAATATTATATTTGTAAGATAAGTGGGTAGTAGGTACTTATTAATAAAACTTCAACAGATGATTTAAACTTACAAATAATTATATTATTATTAGGTAGGTACCTATTAACATTTTTCACGTTTCATTTACAAAATGTACCATGAAAACGTATAAATAATGTTGACGTATTCAATGGTCCCAATATTAAAAATCATTAAGAGTTACTTATATATTTACACAAAATAAAGCGGAGAGTATCAACTTATTATAATATTAACTTGCATATTGACTAGAATGTGTTAAAACTTTTGAATACCTACTTGAAGTAACAAGTATGTACTTCTAATTATAATTCTTGCGTGGCATAAAGATAAATTAATTGCAAAAACAAAATGCATTATCATACACATTACACAGGCACCCTGCTATTAGGTACTTATTCTGTGAAAGAGGTTCGATAGAGCCTACGTAAAAAAATAGACAATAAAAGTTAGGTACTAAGGTACCGAATGAAATAATTTTAAAACATGATGCGTACTGTACGCACGATCAGACTTAACGTATTTTTAGTGTCAATTATATTTTTGATGTTACGTAAACAACTGTAGGTAGGTACCTAGCTAGGTTTTATATTTAATATATAATAGAACAAACAAAATAAACCGTGATCTATGTGATTTTGGTACATAACAAAATTAAAGTCATTATGTTTTACGGTAGTAAGTACTACAAGGTACGATGAGAAGTATCTTATTCTGTGGTCTTAGTCTCTACTTAACACCTGAAGTAATAAAAGGATGTTATAAGTTTGAAGCTTTTGTCTGTCTGTCTGTGGCACGTAGCTCCCAAAAAGATGGACCGATTTCAATCCATTTTTTCTTATTTGAAGGCTGATTTCACGAGTCCGAGTACGTAACTCGGCCACTATTACAGAAAGAGAACATCGTACACGAATATTCGTTATGTCAAGGGGATGCAGGGTAAGGGGATCATCTCCCGCCCCTACAATTACGTAAGTTTACTAGAACTTTCACTGTGTCAAATCAAAAGCGGAGATGAGGCGTGATTTAATAATAAAAATGATAAAATGAAAATCCCGACACTCATATCTATACCATAGAATAATCGTAGATTATGCACCAAGGGGATAAAGCAATGTCTTACGTCACGGGCGGGCGGGATATTGTACAATTGTACCCTAAGCGTAACGAGGGACTCTAAGAATTAACTCCCTAGTAGTCCTGAGTGAAGCGAGGGGTTCAAGCCGCCTAAGACGAAGACAGGCTTTATCCTCGAGGTGAATACTCTACTCTACTACTACTGCGAGACAATAAAAACCCAGGATTCCACATAAATGTTAATTTTGTAATGGAGATTCAAGAATTGAAAAAAAAATACTTTAGTCCCTCATTACGCTCAGGGTACAATATGCCGCCGTGACGTAAGACACAGCTTTAACCCCTAGGTGCATAATCTACTAATAATTACTTATTCGATAAATCAATTAACCGTTATCTTTTTATTTACTTTTAAAGATTACGAAAGAAAGAAAGAAAATAAAGAATACATTAAGTTTGATAGATTTTCAAAATATAAAAATAAAAGCTTGTAAAAACAAGTATTTTCTCATCTTTGTTATGTATTATGTATAATTAGTAGTTATTGAAACGCGCTTAGTATACCTCACCCATTTACGACGTACGCACCGTATTAGATTACGATTTGTCTATTGGATTCATAAAAATAAATAAAGAAGGTACTTCGTACACTCCTTTAACAATTATCTCATAAATCTAGTAGTTAGCTAAGTGCCTAGCGTGTTCACTTAAATATTTTTTTATAATATGGATTTCTAATGATAAACCTGTAATATATTTTATTATCTAAAATTTTTAACTACTTACTTGTATCTTTCTAATATTAGCCAAGTTGTACCTAGTGTTTCTTATCTACTAAGTAATTATATTATAGAGAGCGACATTTGGGCCAGAGAATTATTAAATTAACTCTATACTAATAGATCCGGTACTCTGGACATTTTTGATCTTCGTACAATACTACCACTTTTATAAGTTACGACGATGTAACTGCGCCTTTAATTATTTTTGGTAAGCGCAAAAAGTAGTGTTGAATCTCAACGGTTGTGCGTTATGTCATAGGGCGTCATACACGGCGAAGATAAGATAATATTTTTCGTACCACTTGCTCAAAAAAGTGACATTCTATGCCACAAAAAGCGAACATAACAATAGTCATTTTTAATCTGTTAAAAACAGGGAACACTCGCTTGGGACACAACGGAGCAATTACGAATGCCTATACAAAGCGGCATTTCGCGTGACTTCAAACGTGATAGACCACTGTATGTAATTACGCTGTGATATTATATTATAGTATCTTCGCCCTGTGAAACATCTTCATCTAATATTGGATGCCAAACAGTGCAAATGATACGAACGAAATAGCACGAATCTTCTGTTATTGTTATATTTCAAATCTAAACGTAAAGCAACAAGGCCTATATTTCATTGGTATTTACAATCGTTCTTTGTCGGCAAATCTCTCTTTTCTGTGCTAACGAATTATTTAATTCAATATTGTCGATCGATTTAACTTATAAAACTGGTAGTCCTGTACCTCACTTAATATTTATCATTATGAAATTAAAGATGGATTGGCTTCTCTCTTACAGAAAAAAATGTAAGCCCACATGTGTAAGTACCTTATAAAGTAAAATTTACTTAGCGTCCCGGTAGTAGAAATAAGATATAGAAAGTAGTGTATGTGAGGGATATAGTAAGATCCCAGTTGCAAGAAAACTATATTAGGAAACTAATATTGGTACCTTATTTACGTGTCGGTCTGTAGATAGGCCTTCTAGTCCATCGGGAGAAACAGGGGACGGCTTCTGAGGCTTTGATTTATTTACTTTTAATTTTCATACCTACTTCATAATTAAAATTAGTAAATTTTAAGTGTAAATTGAATATAAGTATATTTATAGGTATGTAAAAAATTCGAGCATAAAATTGTGATAGATTTGTAAAATTCATAAATTAATTTAATTGAATGAATTATTTGTATCTGCAATGTTCTTTGAACATAAAATTAACATACAAAACATTATAAAAATAGGTGATATTGCAAGCTAAATTCATATATAAATAGTACCTAAATTGAAATAGGTAGATAGAACATGTATAATTAAATAGCCAGTCCAGAAAACATACCTAACAACTGGCAATCACAGCACCCATAAATTTATTACTATGCATAGTAGGAAAATTTAATTTATATAATAAATTTAAATGAATGACATTGCATACAGCTACAAAAAAAACAAAGTTATAATACATGTAAATGACCTAGTTATATAATTCATAAACCAAGTATAAGTTTTCATTTAGTGCCAGTAAGACAACTTGAAAAGTTTTCTGGACAGGCTATGATAGAAATTATTGAATAACTAGTAGTCTTATCATCATCATAATTTTAACAATATTACGAAACAACATAGTTGTTACAAATCGTACTTTATTAGTACGTACTCTGTACTATACCTCAAAATGTGTGTTACAACACTTTTGTAAAACTACACATAAAAGACAAACATCTTACAATTAATGTCAATAATTTTTAAATTCATTTAAATAAATACATGTGCATTTTGATACAATTTTCTCTCAATAAATGAATTCAACAATATGATCTTTCCCTAGCACCTTAAAATTACAAACAACATTCGACATTATTACACTAGGTTTATCACATTTAAATTGCACATCCAGAGAACAGAACTGACACTGATAACTGAACAGGCATTATACCACTGCTGGATTGTTTACTTTGAATTAATAGTGTTCACATGAATGCACTTGCTGGAAAAAACCTTAAGGTTTTCCTTTCATAAGTCGCCACTATCCACTTGTTCCATTAAAATACTGAGCATGCTTTGTGTATGGAGCAGCTATATGATAAGGTGGGGGCTGACCCCTACCATAGACAGACTCTGGCATGCCATTTGGACTATGCCGTTGACTATTCACACTTGGAACATTTGATGAAGCTGGTATGGCATCATATAAATCATACATATTTTGACTAGTGGGAGAATGCACATGACTATAGCTGCCGTCATCTGATATTAGAGGTGTGTGTGTCATGCGATATGGATTGGTAGTATTTGTGTGACCAGTTGGGGAATACAATTCTGGTGATTGTGTAGCCACATATGTTGGACTAGATACTGTCATCCCATAAATATTTGCGTTTGGGGTAGGCGCCTGATGGATGGGTGCTTGATAATCATGACCATCAATAATCATGCCATGGCTATCAGCAGGACCAGGGTACATGCTATTATAATTACTTAAATTTGGCATTGTGGTAGAGCTGACTACCTGACTTATAGAGTGTAATCTAGGGCTTGGTAAATCACGACTACCATGTGGATGGTAACTGTAAGCATCATAATTCCTTTGACCATAAACTTTATCTTTGGCATGTGCATAAGTCTCACTGTCATACACACTCTCATGATAATTATTTTCAGAAACAGGATGACACACATGTTCTTTTCGAGGATATATGGACTCAAAAGGCGGAATAGTTTCCAGCACAGTCCTTGCATTGTAATTTTCATTAAAATGTGGAGATAATATTGTCCCATTATTTGAATGGCGTTCTAGTGAACTCAGGCTTAACCTTTGCAATCTATTTCTAGTTTCATCTAAGCTGCTTCTGTAATTGTTTTCATTTGCTACCAGATAATTTTTATGTTCCACATGACCTCCATAAATATTTTGGGATATTGGGGTAGTCATCCTATCTATATCTTGTCTAGAAGAATATTTTTCATTTTGATTTGTGTTGTACTGTCTTTGTGATAAAATATAGTGGTCTAAACTTTCTGGTTTATAGTCACTGGATGTAGTTTCATTATTTTCCGTATAAAGAGCATGATCTACACACTTGTAAGTTTTATCTTGCTCATAAGTAAGGTCCAAAGGTTTATCATAAGCATTTTCTGTAGGCAAATTGTCATACATAGATGTTTTCATGGCTTCTGGAATTAGTTCTTCAGGATTGCCTTTGCTTGCATTGCCTACATCTTTCTTGTTATCAGATGCAAACCTTTGCTGCAAAGTAGGTGTTATTTTGGCAGCTTTAATATTTACTGTATTTTGTGTAGGTGGAGATATATCTTGTGCACCATCTTTGTGAATATTTCTTGCATGCTTAGCCAATGCTCTTAATTCTTTTGGATAGGGTGTTGGGGCTCTCCTCAACTGTCCAGGTTTTTCAGGTATCTTAGGAGTTGCTTTCATGTCCACAAAACTAATATGGCGTGCAGTAGACTGAGCATCTGAACTTTCAAGTTTTTCATGGTCTGATTGCATATCAACAGGAGTTAAAGGCACTTGAGGGAAGAGGAAACAAGTAAGAACTTGTTCATATGTGTGAGGATCTACTTCAGAATGCATAGGCACTAAAGGTTTACTTTGATTTTCAGATAGCCAGAGAGCCACTAAATTATCACAATTCAACAAAGATTGGGGAAGACAGCTCAATGAATTTCTCACTAAATTTAACACTCTCAGGGAAGTTAAATGACCAATTTCTGAAGGGACCTTAATCAATTTATTTGCTCTAAGAGATAAAACAGACAACTTAATGCAACTCCCTATATCAGGAGGGATTGACCTTAACATATTATCGTCAATGTTGAGGTACTGTAGCTTTCTCATGAGCCCAATAGAAGATGGTATTTTATCTAAATAGTTACACATTAGTGTAAGCTCTTCAAGGTTTGTAAGTTGTCCTATACTTTCTGGTATAGAATATAATTTGTTATTATCCAGCTTGAGTGTAGTCAAATTTTTCAGCTGTCCAATACTTTCTGGAAGATGTGTCAAATTATTCAATGATAAGCTTAAGTCTATCAATTGTGTACAATATCCAATTTCTGGGGCCAGTTCCTCAATCATATTATTACTTGCTTCTAGATGAATTAAATTTTCTAATGGTTTTATTACAGCTGGTATACTTGTCAAACTGTTGCTATCAATCCATAATTCTCGCAACTTAGGGAATCTCCCTATAACTTCTGGGAATTGTTGAAAGTCATTCTGTCCAATGTCTAGTCTTAACAATTCTGTGGATCTGGAAAGTGATTTCGGTAAAATCATTAAATAATTATCCCTTAATTCAAGTATACGTAAACTTGAAAGCCGTCCAAAATTTCCTGGGAGGTATTCAAGATAAGTATCATTCAGATATAGCTCTTGTAATGCTATGAGGTTTGTAATGGCATCTGGGAGCTTTTCCAATGGATTCAAACTGAGATCTAGGAACATTAAATATTTCAACGCTTTCATTGTATCTGGTATAGATGTTAAAGTATTCTTACTTATGTTCAAGTGATGTAAGTTTACCAGAGACGATAAAGCGGCCGGTATAGCCGACACTTCGTTATCACTGATGTCTAAATACTTCAAACCGTGACACATGAAGAGTTGGCGCGGCAGCTCCGTTATGCGATTGCATTGACACAATAGGGTTTCCAGTGTCCTTTCGTATACAAACACTTCCGTTGGAAAATCCACAAGTGACTGATGGGAATAATCTAGTTCCACCACGTCCTCGGCTCCGGGTCTCACACAACACAAGAAGTCGAAAGGCATGGTGGAAGGAACGTCCAGCCAAAATACAATCACAATTTTATTGGTAAAACAGATGAGTCAATCATGCTCCATTCGAATTTGTGCTATGTACATAACGCCACTACACATAGCCACTACATCTGTTCAAGTATATTACACTGAATCGAAAATACATAATCTGAATATGTAAAATTACTCAATACTGATGAATGAATCACTCGACATCGAAACAAAATAATAACCTTCCTTTCCCACCCAATCACATTTCAAATCCAACCAAATTCAATCTGTCTTGTCTGTCTATCCCTGTCAGTCACACAGTCAGTAAATTAAAAGATTCAAGCAAAGTAGGTCCATTTTTTTCATTTTTATTAATCTGTATTCTGTATTATAAATTGAATGAATAATGGATAGATTGGATAACAGACTAACAAGAGAACGTTCGGACTGCCCCATTTTGGGGAATATTAGTGATATAGTTCACGCTCGCGCCACCAAAGAAGTCCCGTACTTAGATTCCTAAGAATTTAAATGCTTTCAAAAAGTTTTCTAGTTATTGTTCATTACAAAACTGTTTGCTACATGTAATACAAAACTGTGAACTTGTTAAAGTTTTAGAGAATAGGTGAAAAAGAGTTTTTTTTAATTGTAAATATTCCTCAAATTCGACTCTCCTATTTCTAATACATACATTATTTTAAAAGTAATGTGCGGTCGGGGCCCCGCCAGGAACGAAGTTCAACAATACAAAATCACTTGATATTGAATATTAAAAAAAATATACAATGAATGTGGCGATTACTCACACGAATGCGAAGCTAACCCTAAGTGGTTATTTTATTACGCAGCCCTTATTAGAGACTCCCTAATAGGGTATTTTATTCTATATGAGAAAAAATCTAAAATTATACAATTTAGATAGCTTAGGCAATAAGCAGTCGGAAAATGTTAGTTTTAGTTCATAAAATAACTTAATTAATTTTAAATTTCAAAGTCAAAAGTCAAAGTCAAAGCCATTTATTCAGTTTAGGCCCTAAGAGGGCACTTATGAACGTCGAAACTACTGAAGTTACCACCGATTCGGAAGTCGCCTTCAACTGAGAAGAACCGGCAAGAAACTCAGCAAGGTTACATTTTTTATATATTTTGTTTTTTTTTTTTTTGGACAATCTGACAATGTTGGCTTTTTTTCCATTAAATTTTTAACAATTTTTAAAGAAATATAATACACATAAACACAAAAGATGAAAAAAAAAACAACAAGAAAAATAAATAAAAAATAATAACCTGAACAAGTTCAAATTTATAAAAAAAAAAAATATAGTATCTCTAAAATACTAAGTACTGGCTTCTCTATAAGTATGAACAAGGTGCACTTGTGCAGAGTGCAGCTATTTCCAGACATCTTTATCTTCAATGTAATGAGCTACCTTGTAATAGGCTTTTTCTTTCAAAACTTTCTTAATGTGAGATTTGAATTTGAAATCAGTCATCTTGGTAACTGAGAGAGGTAATTTATTATAAAAGCGTACACTACTTCCAAGAAATGACTTTTTAACTTTGGCTAATCTAAAATACGGAACAACTAATTTATCTTTTTGTCTTGTATTGATATTATGTACCTCCATTTTTGATTTAAACAATTCTATATTTTTACGTATGAACATTATATTTTCATATATGTATAGTGAAGGTAAAGTCATAACGTTTATATCTTTAAATAATTCCCTTAACGATTCACGAGGACCCATATTATAAATGGCACGAATTGCTCTTTTTTGTAATATAAATATAGATTCTATATCTGCTGCAGCTCCCCACAGTAAAACGCCATACGATAAAAAACTATGAAAATATGCAAAATAAACTAATTTGGCCGTCTCGACATTCGTCAACTGTCTGATTTTTCTAACAGCAAATGCAGCAGAACTTAATTTACCAGTCAAAGATTCTACATGAGGACCCCATTGTAGTTTATTATCTAATGTGATGCCCAGAAATACAGTTTTATCGACTAATTCCAAACTGCTGCCATCTATTAATATCTGGCTGTCTACTTGCGCTACATTTGGAAGAGAGAATCTTAAACATTTAGTTTTCTTAGAATTTAGTAAAAGATTGTTAACAGCAAACCATTTGGAGACTAGTGACAAAGTATCATTCACTTTAATAAGTTCTTTGTCTTTTCTATCTACTTTGAAAATTAATGAAGTATCGTCAGCAAACAGGACGATATCTGAGAGACCAATTACAACAGAGGGTAAATCATTAATATAAACTAGAAACAGAAAAGGCCCTAGTATCGAACCCTGGGGTACCCCCATTTTGACTAGGGAGCCCTTGGATGTCGTACCACTAATTTCTACTTTTTGTTGGCGATTACTTAAATAAGACAAAACAAGATCATGAGCAGTTCCACGAATACCATAATAGTTAAGCTTCAGGAGCAGAGTACTGTGGTCAACGCAGTCAAAGGCCTTGGATAGATCACAAAAAATACCAATGGCATCCTGCGAATTTTCCCAGGCTTCATAGATGTTTTTCAATAATTTTGCTGCCGCATCTGATGTGGATCTCCCCTTCGTGAAACCGAACTGATGACTATGTAATATCTCATGTTTATTGAAATGACCTAACATTTGATTAAGCAACAGTTTTTCAAAGATTTTGCTAAGTGCTGGGAGTACGGATACTGGTCTATAATCAGAACGATTATCTTTACAGCCAGATTTAAAAATTGGGACTATTTTACTATACTTCATTAGATCAGGAAAAGTACCCTGATCAATGCATTCATTAAAAATATTCGACAAAATAGGTGCAATTACTGTTATTATCGATTTTAAAATCGTTACCGACAATCCCCATAAATCTTCGGTGCTTTTTAAATTGAGAGTATTAAATAACTTTATAATATCATTAGCAGTAACGTAATTAAATTTAAAACTGGGAAATGATTTACGAATATGTTGCTTAAGTAACGCTCCAGCCTCATCAGGGCACGAGTTGAGACTTTCAGTTGTTTTCCCTGGTATATTACTAAAGAAATTCTCAAAAGCGCTAGCTACTTCTAATTTATCCGATACAATTTCATCATTAATTTTTAACGTTAACTGTTCGTTTTTACATTTTATTTTTCCTGATTCCGTATTTATGACATTCCATACTGCCTTAATTTTATTAGATGCTTTTCCTATTTTGTTACTTAAGTATATAGATTTTGCATGAATACACACTAATTTAAATAATTTGGAAAAATTTCTAACATAGTTATGGAATTTCTCGTCGCAAGTGGATGATCTTAATTGGTAAAGTTCATACATTTTATCCCTACTTTTTCGGATTCCCTTAGTAGCCCAGTCACTAAATTCCAGTTTACTATTTACCTTCACTTTTTTGATAGGACAGGCTTTATTAAAGTCATCGCAAATAGTAGATAATAATTCATCATACAAGACATTGGGCTCATTACTATTATTATATATCTTACTATTGAGTTTATATTCCAAATTTGTGCTAAAATTGTCTAATCTTGCCTTTGTAATTTCATTTCAATGTTTTCATTTTTTAAAATCTGTTTCTTAACAAGCGAAACAGTAGCAGTAGCAGCCATTATAATGACGTCATACGGTGCTGTAAGTAAACTAAAAAGTGTCAACTGAAGTATTATTATATCATTTATTAAAATACACTTAAAAATATAAAATACATTTTTAAATATGAGTTATAAAAAAAAAACATTTAAAAATATAAAAAAACAGTTCCCCATCGGTATCGGGAATTATTATTTCTACACTAGTATTTATGCATTCAGGAACAGCACACCAATGAAAAGGATAATAGCTCATTTTTAATTTATAAAATTTGATAACTCCAATGGAGACCAATATCAGCGCATTTATTTACTTACAAGAGACACTTCATAAATGGGTGTAATACCCTATTAGGAAAAAGGATGGTGTAATCGTAGTTAGATTCCGATTTAGGGTGCCAACCACACTATTCCCTAATAAGTTGACTCGCGATTCCTGGAATACTATTTTTTTTTTGCTAATTATGGTAGTCAAAGCCATTTATTCAGTTTAGGCCCTAAGAGGGCACTTATGAACTTCGAAACTACTGAAGTTACCACCGATTCGGAAGTCGCCTTCAACTGAGATGAACCGGCAAGAAACTCAGCAAGGTTACATTTTTCATATATTTAGTTTTTTTTTTTGGACCATCTGACAATGTTGGCTTTTTTTCCATTAAATGTTTTACAATTATTAAAGAAATATAATACGCATAAACACAAAAATTAAAAAAATAAAATAAAAATAATAATAAATAAGTTCAAATTTTAACTAAAAATTAGTATCTCTAATACTAGGCAAGTACCTACTGGCTTTTGTATAAAAGTATGTACAAGATGCACTTGTGCAGAGTGCATTTACTTCCAGACATCTTTATCCTCAATGTAATGAGCTACCTTGTAATAGGCTTTTTCTTTTAAAACTTTCTTTATGTAGGTATGATTTAAATTTAATATCAGTCATCTTGGTAACTGAGATAGGTATTTTATTATAAAAGCGAACACTACATCAAAGAAATGACTTTTTTTAACTTTAACTAATCTAAAATACGGAAGTGTAATAACCACTTTAGACCTCGCGGACTGTACCAGTCTATCGTACGTTCCATGACAGAATGCTTTGAAAAAATCAAGCATGAGGGATGCCATGCTTTTCTACCTGCTCTTTGAAAGAAGATCACAAACCGAAGACGTGCGAATATATTTTTTAGACTTTTTTTTATTAATAACTAGCTTCCGCCCCGCGGTTTCACCCGCGGTCCCGAGTGCTCCGATCGCCAACAAACCTTACAGGATTACCCGCGGGACTAATATGAAGATTGTCAATTTCATCGCGATCGGTTCAGCGGTTTCGGAGCCTATAAGGAAAATATATACATACATACTTTCTCTTTTATACTGGGTGATTGATTTTGTTATCACTGGCAATACTTGCAAAGGTGGAAGTACTCATCAAAATGAACAACTTTTATTATGGGACTAACTGTGAAATCATGAAAAAATTATCAGCTGTTCCATACAAAAGTTCAATACCTACTCGACCAAAATGTATGAAGCAACCATATTATTTTACGCGATATCAGAGTTAGCCCTATAATAAAAGTTGTTCACATTGATGAGTACTTACACCCCTGCAAGTATTGCCAGTGATAACAAAATCAACCTGTATATATAGATAGATAGCATACAATTTGTATGTAGGTATAGTGGTATCATCTAACTAAATACGTATTTTCTAAATGGGTCTGCCTACACGCCCGCGCCACTCTGGCTAACCCTCCGCCAAACACCTGTATAATAATATGTAGACGACGGGAGATAAATAAAACAGGATATAAGTATTTCACTTCTTATATTACATAAATTATACCTCGCTACGCTTAAGTGAAAAAGTGGCCTAAGGCTGCCTGTTCACCGTATCAGAGCGGAGTTAGGAATTTTTTTCCAATCCGGTGTACATTTTCGTAGCTTCCTCCTATAATACAAATGTACAGGATGGTGGACATATAGTACCCCGAGTGTAAACAATTGACGTTAGAAAACGCTTACTATCACGTTAGCGTTTACGACATTTTTCTATAGGAATCGGCACAGCGCCTCTCGCGGAATACTCACGGAACTAATTTCTTCCATACAAATTTTTAGTAAACGCAAACGTGATAGTAAGCGTTTATTTACGTAAATTCTTTACACTCAGGGTACAGGCAGCATAAGGGTATGCACCTATTTGCAAGTGAATACCAAAGAAAGACTATCATGAGTCCAATGTTTTAAATTTAGCTATTACATAAAAATTATAGATGACAATTAATCTTTGGGTTAATTATTATCATCTCCCCGACCATATACACTCTCGGACCGGTTACTCTAATTTCCTTTTCTTTCATTATATTTTTACTCCGAGCCAGTTCGACCGCATTCCATATGGGTTACAGTTACAGATGAATAAGGTACTTATAATTATTAGTAATAAACAGTATATTATCTATGGTAATAAATATCTAACCCAGGGGT
Organism: Tetheella fluctuosa; assembly: GCA_951216915.1. Lineage (NCBI taxonomy): Eukaryota > Metazoa > Arthropoda > Insecta > Lepidoptera > Drepanidae > Tetheella > Tetheella fluctuosa. Next base: position 6,175,178 of record OX578227.1, on the reverse strand, counting down.
GCTCAAACGGTCGATAGCGAAAGCTTTTTGAGTCGATCGCCAGCAATATATGAGGTATAGTACTCATTCCTAACATGATAGGTAACATTGAAAGATAAGCGGCGACGATGTTTTTTAGTACTTACCTACATACCTACTATACAGTCGATCCCTTGCTTCCAAAATAATAATAATAATAATAAATTTCTTTATTCCTCTTTCACAAAGGTAGATAACCAACAAAAAGACAATTACAATATTACAGTTTTGAGGTAACATTCCTTTGTGAGAGACTGGTGTCTGTACTAGGAAGACCTGTATTACAGATTACCAGGCTCTCTCCCCTTTAAATAATACTGTATACTAAGTAAGTACTATTAAAATATTTTCTAGTAGATCGCCGTCAAACGTTTGAGCACCCCTGATGTGATCTGACCCGACTTTATCAAAGAGGAAGTCGTGCCGATATGTCGCGTCGGCCTAGCTAGACGAATCGAAAGACGTCGTCAATGCCGTCATCCCTTATTCTGGTGGTTAGACCTTTAGACCATTTCGTCAGCATAACATTTGTAATAAGTAATAAATAACCCACAAGGGGAAACATTTTTTTTTTATATTTTACAAAGCTTCATAAGAAGTGTAGGTAAGTAATTCTTTAGATAGGTATATTTTATTGCACTGAATATAATTATAATTTCAGTTCTAATTAATAAATAACACACATTAGGGAAAATATGCAGAAACGGGTGTAGCTCGATAAGTAGTTGGTCGGGAGCTTTTTTTCTCTCTATAGTCAACTTTTGGTAGATCAATATTCATATTTTCTTTTCCTTTTCGAATCTGACAATCGCTGGATTTTTGGATTGCTCCTGTAATAAAGTAATGGAGAAATTCACAGTTATTTTTTTTTTATTAGAACTCCAATCGTTTCATGAATGAATGAGTCATTCATGACCATGACGTACGTACGTGACCTTGAGGTTATGCAGTGTTGTTGTTTTTTTTTATTTGAGTACCTACGAACTCGGCATTGGTTTATATGGCTTCTTTTCACTTCGGGTTATTCACACCTGCTCGGTTGCGGTCCCGATCGGGTAGACAAACCGATTGAGTAGTCTACGTACTGAATGAGATGGCTCCTATTTTCTCATTTCAGACTTGCAAGGAATGAGGCGGTCGATTGGTACACGATCGCGCCAAATGAATTGTGCGACTAACACAGCATCAGCCTAAATTTAACGAAATAAAATCGTACTTTCCGATCGGAGTGGCAACCGAATCGGTCTGAATAAGGGGGACTATGGCTTCGGCTTCGGCCTCGGCCACCTTCGGTGTCTGTCTCGCAAGCGCCGAAATTAAACAAACTGGTTACGAATGAGCGAGAGCGCTATACACGTGGCGACGCGCGGAGTTCACACACACTGCGTTGTGGACCGACCGGCCGGCGCCCCATCTCCAATCAAAACTTTTAAATTTATATTTTAAAATCATCTACCTATCTCTAATTATGATACATTTTAGCCAATCTTGAACTGAATTTCTTCGGCTTCGGTCGAAGATTTTAACCTTTTGAGCGCTTGGCTAAATATCAATTGCCGTGCTCCTAGCGCCCGACTATAAATCGATAAAATAATACCTACAATAAAGCCGCAATCGTTTTATCTACTACTATACTACTACTTATTATCGTGTTTGCGTTTACTAGAATTTTGTATGGAACAAATTAGTTCCATGAGTATTCCGCAAGAGGAGTTGTGCAAATTCCTAAAGAGAAATGTCGTAAACGCTAACGTGATCGTTATATTACGTCAAATCTTTATACTCAGGGTAGGTACAGAAATCGATCTTCGGTCGGACACTAGATATAATATAATATCTTTGGATATAAATTAATATCGCTCAGAGTATTATCTAATAAAAACCCTATGCCTATTATAATGCGGCCCAAAATCGTTGCCGAAATCAATGGGGGAGGCAGTGGACATCTTCGAGCTGAATTTGATGATGGTTATAATGATACTGAACATCGTGATGAAACTTGCATGCCCGTGATTTAAAATTCTAAACCATGTGAAGCCCGTAATCTGCACTGGGCCCGTTTCGAGAAGGCTTGTAAACTTGATGACTTATTATTTCACTTTTGATCTGAAGATGATGTAACCCAATTACCTTTCGAACTTGTAACTGGGCTATCGTTAGGAACTGGTTTCAAATATTTCGGATCAAGGCCAACTCTACTAGAGCTGTCTTTATTTCCTAGTCCTGGACTTTCTTCATTATTAATTGATCTAGAAAAATACAAAATAATTATGATTATAATTATTAAAATCTATATACCTACATATATAAATAAAATAAAATAAAATATATAAAAGCGAAATACCACTCTCTCACTAATCACGAAATCACAGGAACTATCAAAATTACAAACGTGAAAGACAGACACGTCCTTCCTAGTGTGTAGGCAATTATATCTATATATATAATACTTTTAACAAAAAGGAAAACCGACTTCAAAATGGGTTTGAACTAAAAAGTATAAAATAACGATGTTAGAACTCTGGAACACGTGCTTTCCTTTCGCTGACTTCAAAACAATTTTGGCAGAGGGGTAAGTAGCTCGGATCGTAGAGAAACTCTTGTTATCCCGGGAACACGGGTGGATTCGGGGGGGAACAGCTTGTTTATAATATGTGTGGAAACCAAATAATATGGTCAAGCACGAAGCTGTGCGATCTGAATTGCACTTAATTGTATCGTAGCGAGAGTCCCTATTTCTTTAATTGATTTTGCGGGGTGAACTTGTACTATTACTCTTCTGTACTTGTACTATTATATATCTGTGTCCTAACTAATATTATAAATGCGAATGTGAGTTAGTTTGTTTGTTACATTTCCACCCCTAAACCGCTGAACCGATCGCGATGAAATTTTGTACGCAGATAGCCTATGGTATGGAGAAGGACATGGGCTACTATTTTCTCGGGAAACCGCAGGGGACAGCTAGTTGAATATAACTTTTGAATAAGTTATACCTATAATTTTTTTATTGCCAGTACAAGTGTCGCAACGGTTTATGAGCGCTCGGCAAAAGTGGTGGGGGTGTTTGTGCAGGTGTACATTCGCGCAAAAAATCCTTATTGGGTATAAGGATTTTTATAATAAGTACTAAAGGCCTACTTTAGCGAGTTACTTAGACAATTTTGCGATTTGACTATAATATAATACTTACTAAAGTTAGGTAATGATAATGATAAAAATGTGAATATTATTTATTTTATTTTATCCATATTACCTAATATAATGGCGATACCCCTTCCATTAATTAAATCATCATTGCTGTACAAAGTTTCTGAAGCAAGTTTATTATCTCTTTTAAACTGCTGATTATTTTTTGCAATTCTTTTTTTATGTGATTGTTTACGTCATAAACCATTTTTCTAGCCTGCCGGGATAACACTTTCTTTTTGGCATATTTACTAACACTGCACGATTTACTTTAGATATTAACAACAAAACGAACAGAAAACAAAACAAATAATCGTCATTGTGTGCGCACTGTCCTTCAGGGACGCAAGACGTGTCAAGTCAACGACGCGCGGGAGCGGCAAGCGGCTGAACGAACCAATAGAATGCGTTGGCGCGCCTCCCCGCGTCGCGCTCAGTCCCCACGCGGAAAAGACCCAAAGATTGAATTCTGCGAATTCAAGGTCACCGCTCATAAACCGTTGCGATGCTTGTACATACTTAGATTGTGGAAAATTAAGTTATGACATCGCTGAATGACTCGTAACTGAAGACTCCTGAATGTTCACAAATATAATATTTAGTGGTTACCTAGTTGTACAAACATCATACAAAGGTTGTTTGTGGATAAACTTACAATTTGGATGTGGCGTAGAAGTCGATTGAATCGTCAGATAAGGGTTGCGTGGAACTGCTATGGTTGTTTTTGGGAAGAAAATATGGCGTAGAACTGGTCGCTGATGGTATAACCTTGTGTTTACTTGGTAACATATCATTTGGTACACAGTTGTCTTCCATTTTCTTATGAAGCCATTGAATCACTACAGAATAAAATAATATTAAGAGGCTATTCGTTAATTTTTTATTAAATTATGCTCAACATCAACTCACTCTCTTAAAATTATATTGCTGTCTCACTCGCACAAAAGGAGCGATTGCCTGTCTAGAGGCGGAGTGGTAACAATAGAGCAATATATTTGTTTACTCATTTTAATATTTATTATATTTTATCCAAAGCCCCTCCCCTTCCCCTCCCGCCCCTATACTGCTTTAATGCCTCCCATTTGCCTCGGGGCCCGCTACTATCGCCTTCATGGAATACTCCAGCGTCCATTAAGTGGCGGTACTGATGAAACATATAGAAAATAGAAAGAATCCAAGATTTTTGATTTAAATAGTAATATAAACGCTATCTAACTAATAATTATAGTTAAATAGCGTTTATAAGTTAGGCCATACTAAGTATATATTTAATTTACCCATATTATTATTTTTAATGGTTTCATCCCGATCTTTTAACAATTTTTCATTTGAGTCATACTTTTCTTTTAATTCCTCTAATTGTTGCTTGAGTTTTTCCATATTTTGATTTGTTATAATAAATTGAGATTTGAATTCTTCCATTTCTTTATTACTACGCTCTATTATTTTTTCTTGTTCTAAAGCTATAGCAGTTCTGCATAGTAACTGAAAAAATATTATAATTTTTATAATCAACAAACCGCATAAAAGGAAACTGGACATTTCGGAGGCTATTTCTGGTCAGGTCATCTTATTCATATTTTGTGTTAAAAATATCTAGATCTATCTCTCTCTCTCTCTTAAATCAGGGATACGAATGTGTGATCGAAGCGAAAGTTAATTAAATATAGAAATACCAACAATATTTTATTTACATAAAATTAAAATCACCTTATCCTTCATTTCAATAAGATCGGCATTTTGTTTTGATATTATTTGATTGGCCTTCAGGAGTTGTTCTGATGTCGAATGAACTGCCTCATTATTTCTTTTCATTAGAGATTCACTGAGAGCCAAACGCTCTTCTAGACTTGCCTGTAAGAGTGATTACAGAATTAGTTACAAATCTTTAGCAGCTTTTTTTATTTATATACCCACTTACCTCACCCACACCCCACTCAAACTATGAAATATAAATATACCCAGGAAAGACTGTAGGCAAGCAGGTCAAAGTCGTTTGTTTTGTAAGAATTAACTATTAATAAATAAATAAATAATATATTTGTGTTGCCCCAAGAAGGCCATGTTTGATACTTCCACCACAATACCTTTTCATTTTTAGTCTTCTGGAGTGAGCTGTTTAATTCCTTTATAGTATCTGTGTTATCTTTTATCACCTGAAAACAATAAACACTTTAGTAAATAATCTATTTAAAAATAACCAGCCAATTGCAAGTCGGACTCGCGCACGGAGGATTGAGTAAGGCTACATGTAAAAATATGACGACAAAAATTGTTTCTATACGCACTGTGTGTACTATTGTTTCGTACAAAGCCGCATTCCGGTTAAACGCATAGTGCGTAGGTACCCTAAGGAATGCGGCCAGCCGTCCGGTTGACTATTGACTATACGAAATAAGACTATAGTTGACGGTTGACTATACGAAAAAATTGTACACACAGTGCGTATAGAATAATTTTTTTCTCAATCTCTAAATAGTATAAAACAAAATCGCTATCCGCGTCTCTACTGTAAGTAAGTATTTGCTGATTAAGAATACGTATTTATCATATTTGATTTAAAAATCAGCTTCGTAGATAGAGGCGTTTTCGAAATAAAGTCCGAACAAAAATCGATGTATTGGTGTTTCATCTGCCTGAAAGCAGAGTCTGCACGTTTTTGTGTTGTGAACACTGATAGCGAACAAGTGCTTGTTCAATCCAGTGTCCCGTTAGGGCCCTCACTAGTATGCGTAAGTTGTTCCTTCTTAGAGATAGTATCTCTCGGGTAGACTTCTTGTTAAAGGCATTAACAAGCGCCTTTGAGTGGTTCATTCCTGGAGCCTCATTCCAGGAATCGAAAGATGAGTTTACATATAAATTCCTCATAGTTAGTTTTGCCAGGCTTTTAGGTACACCACAGATTGGCTCTGGGCCATAATGGATCCCCTTAGCTCCGGCTCTGGCTAGTTCGTTAGGTTTTTCTTTGCTAACGATTCCTGTATGTCCAGGAACCCACCGTAACACGACCCTGTTTTTTTCGGTTGAGTAGGTCCATGCAATTTATAACTAGCTTAGAGTTAATTGAATCGGAGGCCAGTGCCAGAAGAACTGCCTGGCTATCCGAGTGAATGTAAATTGTGTGGTTGACGTAGTTTTTCTGCAGATTAATATCCGCACATTCTAGGATGGCGTGTACTTCTGCTTGGAATATGGAGGCATATTTTCCTAGATTTAGCTATTTGCCAATTTTTGAACGCTCTCCATAAATTCCACAGTGACAGTGATAGACTAACAGAAGGACAAACAGCGTAAGCTTAGTACTAAGGTCCCGTTGGGTATGGAACCCTAAAAACACTTAAGTCAGTATGTGTACAGTTATCAATATCATATATTTATAGTATACCTTTTCTAGGTAAATACATCTGGTATTCTGTTGATTATACTGTTTCTCCTTTTCGGCTGAATCTCTTTCTAAGGAAACATTTTTTGCTTTTAATGTCGCCACTTCTATGTGCGTCTTTTGAACTTCAGCTTCCAATAAATTCACGCGTTGAGATTTTTCACTGAAATTTTCATGAAAAGGGATTCAATAATATACATAATATCGTATAAATCAGTGTTGGATCAAAAGTACTTTTAACTAGCCAAATCAGTCATAAGTAGTTTTGCCCAATGGAGCTGGTTAAAAGTAGTTTTGTTTAACTGATTCCGGTTTTGTGATATTATGAATATTTTTTTATTTAGTTAGTAAGTTACTTAGGTACTTTCACTAGGTACATAGGTGTAGTTGTAGCATAGTTTCGTTGAAAGGTTTCCGTGCAGTTAAAAAAAACTACGAAGTGTATGGTTATCGCAAAGCGCAGCGAGCGACCTTTAACTTCCATCCTAAAGTAGGAGGTATCCTTGTAGTATCCTTTCTGAATGGGAAGAGAATTTAGAAGTTATATTTGTTATAATTGTACTACCAAATTTTCGTAATAAACGATTTCACAACATATAAATACTTTTATTTACATTCTAACCAGTTTATAGTGATTTTGACTGATGCTCTAGCGGTTAAAAGTAGTTTTGACTAAGAGAGTCAGTTAAAACAACTTTTAACCTCCAAATTGCAGTCAAAAGCACTATTAACCAATGATGAGACAAAACTACTTTTGTCCAACCTGTTCAGTCAACCATACTTTTGACTGTTTAAGAGTTGACTGCGACATATACACGTATTAAAACAAAATACCTCATTTGGCTTTCTAAATGATGAATGCTGTCCCTTAACTGTTTGCACATTGTATTGCATTCTTCATACTGTTTTTCTTTGCGACTTAAATTTTCTTGATAAGTTGTAAGTTGAGTTTTTAAATTCATATCAGCATTCTTCTGCCACTGTAATCTCTCCTGTGAATTTAACTTATAAGCTTCAGGGGTTTAAATATTTTTTATGTGAAATGGAATGAAATATTTTATTTATTCAAATAGGCCTTCACAAGCACTTATGAATTGTGAATTAAAGATCCCGTATTTTACACTAGCTTCCGCCCCACACGGTATCACCCGCGTTCCCGAGGGATCTTATGTTTTCCGGGGATGAAAAGTACCCTATAGCCTTCCTCGATAAATGGGCTATCCAACACTAAAATATTTTTTCAATTCGAACCAATCGTTCCTGAGATTAGCGTGTTCAACCAAACAAAGAAACAAACTCTTCAGCTTTATAATATTAGTATAGATTTTATGTTACTAAGCATCATACCTTATCCATTTTATTGCTAGCTATAATAAAAAGAAAGATAATATGCAATTTCTAAGGCAAAGTTTTTTTTTAACTTAGTACAGGGTTTTGTTTGACAACAATCTCTATGGTAAGTGATGATGTGGCCGAAGGTGGTAAGCACACAAAGCCTAGAACAAACTGGCTCTCAAGTGCAACTGCCAGAACACACCAATAGGTGTTTGGCGACGGATTTTCAACTTGAGGGTGGTAGCCACCCAGGCAGGTACTAAAAAGTACTCTGCTATGGTTTCCTCACGATGTTTTCCTTCACCGAAAGCTCAAGCACATTGTAGGTATCGAACCCACGACCTTCGCTGCGGGGCGTCAGACGTCGCTACCACAGAGCTATCATCACCTTAAAAGTAACATAGTACATTTGTTGACATCAATTATAATTTGATATAAATCATAACACTACTCCTATGTCACACAGGAATTGGGATTGTATTCTTACCTGTGCCATCCTCTCTCTTTCCAATGTCAAAGATTCTTGGTACTCTGTTTCAATTCGTAACTTGTCCTCTTCCATTTTAGATATCACATGGGACAGGTCATGCACCTTTCTCTCCAAGTTCATACACTTGTCGTTCCATAGAGCTTCACTACTTGATCCTGAACTTTTCAGTGTTGTCAGTGTTTTCTGTTGTAAAATAAAATAATATATAAATTATATTATTGTTTGTGGGAAATCATTTTAGGTATTTAAAATTTCAGATTTTTGAAGTGTAAACTTCTTTTAGCGCGGTACGCATATTTTTAGATGAGGTAAAACCTCTGGACTTGCGACACCGTTACGAGCGAGACGCAGTTTGACGTTCAATCTCAATCTCTAAAAAATAAAAGTTTTCACTTCTGTCGGCACTCCCGGAGTGTTGTGGAATTTTTTTTTAATGATAGTTACTGTTGTCCTCAATTAAAATAAAAGACATAGTAAAGGGATTTTATGTACATGTTTTTTTGTCATGCCAATATAATTTATATTTAACGTAAGAGAGGTAGAGCATAGCGATATGTCGCTCAAAGAGCAGCTCGACTAGGGAAGTACCTCCACCTTATTAACACCGCAGCCAAATAACTTGAGTAAGGTCGCCAGGGCTCATCGGGGAAGGGGGAAGGGTCGGCAACGCGTGAGTGATACCCCTGGTGTTGCAAGCGTTCATAGGCTACGGTAACCGCTTACCATCAGGCGGGCCGTATCCTTGTTTGCCGACAATGTTGTATAAATAATAAATAAATAAATATTCTGGGACATTATTCCTCACACACGGCCATCTGACCCCAAACTAAGCAGAGCTTGTACTATGGAAGCCAGGTAACTGATATACTACATATACTACTTTTCTTTTGTAAATACATACATATATAGATAATTACAACCAGACACAGGACAAACAGACATGTTCATGCACACAAATGTTTGTCCTGAGTGGGAATCGAACCCACGACCTATGGCGTGATAGATAGGGTATCTTACCAACCACGCCAACCGGCCCGTCAACAGATCCACCTATTTCGAAAACTTATAATTTACAAAGATATAGATAGCGATTTTGAATTGCATGATGTGAATTAAGTTATTAGTTCTGTTGATCTTATTAATAGTTGATTTTATTAGTTGATAACTTGAATGAATTGTTAAATTATAGGTTTATGTATTGTTTGCAAAGAACGAACATCAATACCACCTTAATAATATTCACCTTTAAATTAATAATAGTTTGAGCCATGTGAAGCTTGATGTCAGCATCAGTAGCTGGCCCTGTCTTCAGTGACAAGTGTACAAGCCTCTTGAATTCATTGTGCTCCACAACTTCAAAGTAAAACTGAATAGGGTTTGTCTGTTGCATTATTAAGAACCTGAAAATAAAGTTTACTTCTTATTATAATTTATATGTCAGTGACGACATATAAATTATATGACTTGTCACACTCTTGGCAGGTGGTCATTTCTAATTTATATATTGTGTCTAATGTATATATTGTATATACAGGGTTACTTGTAATTCAATACATTCCTTTAAGGGCGTGATAGTAGAGACTGTAAGCTACAAAATGAACCCTATATTGTATTCTACAAACATTGACCGTTACTGAGAAATTTGAAAATTTAGTATTTTCTCAAAAAATCCCGAATTACAACTTGAAAAGTCAAATTAGAAAAAAAGTATGCAACATTTTTTTTTTTTGGTACTCACCCAACATGCCAATACTTTTTTAAAACCAATAAAATTATGAAATTTTGCAATGGCTTCGTGACAATATCTTAAATCTCGTATCACTTTGAATTATTTCTTTACTAAAAAAATATTTTTGTCTGTTTGTAATGTTTGCACTCCTATACTATTCATCTGAATGCAATATAACTATGGTGAGCTGTAGCACACACTCATACATAAATTATATTAATAATATTAGTAAAATACTACAAACTTTAGGAGGTTGCATTAAAATTGGGTTGCCATCCCTGAGGATTAATTGAAGTTTAAATAGTTTTAACTAATGCAATTCAGATCAGAGTGAGAAAGTTAGTTTTCAGCAAACCACATACAACAATATTTTCAATTTAGTTCCTAAGGGACAACAAGCATCATTATCAGACATTTTACAATTTAAATGAAATAGTTCGCACCATGATATTGCGAGTGTGAACTGGTGTCAGTTGCTCATATCACCCAAAGGTCTCTGAATCCATACAAAATTAATAACAACATGACTACAAAAAGTTTAGCTGTGAAGATTAGTTCAAGCTAGTATTTGAGACTGAAATAGATTATGTACGTATTACTTACATGTTGTTGGACGCACACTGTTGTAACAGTCTCACAAGCTGTGATGGAAAGTTGTCAAAATCTATGAGCAAGCCTTGCTGTTTCTTCAATTCATCATAGTCAACACGAGTTATACATAACACACACAAAAATGTGGGGTCGTCTTCGTCAGATAGGGATATTTTCTGTAAGAATATTTATTCAAATGAGCGTGCTTAATGGAACTAGTAATCAAGAGAGTAGGCTTAGTGGTAATTTTCATTTAAGCTCAGGGGGTAAAATAAATAATAATGAAATTCACGACTAACCAAAGAATCACTTTCAAAAACTTTGTCAACTGTTACAGTGATATCTTTTTTGTAGTCTTCGAAACCACGTTTGAAAGACACATAATATTTTCCTTTATGAAAAGTTTTGTAAGACATTATTTAAAAAGTTTGATTAAATTACAAAATTGTTTCGATTAATATTTTTTATTTATTTAGGTATTTACGAATGAAACAAACAAACATCAATCAATCAAATCCACAGATAACTGCAAACCAGTGCTGCCAACTCGATTTTTTAAAGAGAGCTTGATCACCTCCGAAAAAATTGTAATCGAATAAAAGTTGTTAGTTGCCATTACATATCATATCTGTTCCCCATTTCAATTAATAAATAGCAGTAACGTAATTTCAATTAGTCACAAACTCATAAAGTAGCAAAATTTTTGTTCATTTAGGGGCAGAGAATGGCAATCCCCCAACAGATTTTCTTGAATTTATCATTATGTTAATATGTAGGTGAATATGTGCATTAGTACCTCTATATTTGATAATTGCTGTCGGGAGTTTGCTGAAAATTTTATTTAATTATAACTTTTGTTCCTTTTTTTCCTTTTCGATTATAACTTTTGTTCGATTACAATTTTTACAGCCGTCGTGGGATTTTTTCAAAATTTTTAATTTTGTTTTTATTTTAATCTTTTAAGAGAATTAAGGGAATTACTCCGTTTTTGTCTAAATATCTGTCTATTGAGGTGATATGCGACCTCCTTGAATGTAACATTTATGGTAACAGTGATGTTACGTGACATTTGTGACAGCGCTATCATCTTGTCATAATTATTGTAACTATTCAATGTCTAGTATAATTCTTTAGTTAAATAAAGCCATATTTCTTGATTGCTTTTACGTTTATTATGCTACAATTTATTGAAGTGAAACTTCTTTATCGACGTATGGGAGAAATTTTTGTAGCAAATCGTCACGTTTTTCGGTTACGCGCCATGTTGCTTTTATTATGTTTTCCCGTATTTTGGAAGGCAAAGGGTTCTAGCTCATACAGCCTAGCCATTTATCTTATTTATCTTCTTAGTTTTGAATTAATGTCTGACATCTTAAAATATAAAGGTATGAAGTTAGCTAGCGAAAAACATTGGTTGCCATGGCAACCAATGTTTTTTAGTAAGCGTTACTTCCGTCCGAATTTTAATCAGGGACTTTTCAGAAGTTTCACTTCTACCATGTGTGACTTGCACACACACACACTTTTTTAAACTAAAAATGCCTGACGGAAAACTAGACAAATTATCACTGTCAAGGTATCTCCGACCCGACAAGTTTGACGTCGAACCTGATGTCACGGATGCCGACGCAAAATGGTTGCATTGGAAATCGACCTTCGAAAGCTTTCTCGCTGAAGAGATTACTGAAGATATATCGGATTCTCTCAAATGTAAGCTGTTAGTCAATCATTTATCCACTTCGATCTACAAACATATCAAGTCTTGCACGACTTATGAAGCATCTATGAAAGTTCTAGAAGACATCTATGTCAAACCAAAAAACACGATACTACAGGCAATTCGTAGTGCTCGTATTTCTGGTCTGTTCTCACAAAAAATCCGTGAACGACTTCTTGAGAACTCTACGCTTGCTCTTTCGGGTGCTCTTAATAAAGCTATTACCTTGGAAACTGCTGAGAAAGATGCACAGACAATCAGTACTAACTCTCCGCATCTAAATGCCGTACCTGAAATCTCCCGAAACAAGGAATCAGATAATCTGGCAGTAGCTTCATCGTCTCCAATGCCTCTGACTGCTTCGACAATACAATCAGCCAAGCGCTGTTTCTTCTGCGGTGGAAATGTTCATCCAAGAATAAGGTGCCCAGCTAGCAAAGCTACTTGCAAAAAGTGTTCAAAGAAAGGCCATTTTGCCAACGTTTGCAGATCCGCGCATAACATAAACTCTGTGTGGACTGAAGAACTCGCCAACTCGAACAATGACCACTTTTACAGCGGGGCTATTTCTGCTGCTTCTCCTTCAAGTCTTAGGAGTGCGACAATCCCTATCACAATAAACGAATACAAAGCTGACGCTCTCATCGACACTGGAAGTTCAGTCAGCTTTATAAACAGTAAAGTGGCTCGCATCATGAAGTTGCCCAAGAAACCGTGCAAGCAAACTGTTAATCTCGCCTCCCTTAACCAAATCTCGTTCGTTGAAGGGGTATGTTTTGCAACTATTAAAATGAATCAACGTACCTACAAGCAAACGCCTCTTTTAGTTGTTGACAACCTCTGCGCAGACGTTATCGTGGGTCACGACTTACTCAAGCAACATTCAAGCATCCACTTCAATCTGGGAGGTCCTGGCGAACCCTTAGAAATCTGTAATGTTCTTCAAGCCTCAGTTCCGCCGGCCTCTGTATGCGAGAAGAAATATCCAAGTTGCTCGAAGATGGGGTAATTGAAAAAAGCATTTCCCCTTGGCGGGGCCAAGTCCTCGTAGCGGGAGGAGGGACCCATCGTAAGCGGCTCGTGATCGATTATTCAAGGGCTATCAATAAATTCACTGATCTAGATGGGGAATGCCCTTGCCAAATATCGAAACGGTTGTGAACAACGTATCAAAATTTAAAGTCTTTAGTCAGATAGACTTGAAATCTGCGTACCATCAGGTCCCAATCCTGGAAAAAGAGAAGATATATACGGCGTTTGAAGCGAACGGTAAACTTTATCAATTCACACGTATCCCGTTCGGAGTGACTAACGGCGTAGCTGCTTTCCAGCGGACTCTGGACTTTATAATATCAGAAGAAAAATTAGATGGAACGTACGCATACTTAGATGATGTAACCGTTTGCGGCAAGGATGATAAGGATCACGAGCGTAATCTAAAACGATTCATGGACGCCGCTTAGAAGTATAATTTAACTCTTAATGAACAAAAAAGCGTTTTCAATAAAACTAAAATCAATCTGCTTGGCTTTACCTTGGAAAATCATACTATTCGACCTGATTCTGAAAGGCTTAAGCCTCTGCTAGACCTTCCCGCACCAACTAAAGCTAGTGAACTAAAACGAGTCCTAGGAATGTTCGCGCACTATGCTAAATGGATTGGGCGTTTCTCAGAAAAGATAAAACCCCTCACCTGCGTCACTAGCTTCCCGTTATCACACGACGCTCTCAAATGTTTCGAAGAACTCAAACAGGACATCAAGGCGGCGGCTCTAGTAGCGATTAATCATGACGATATTTTCACAGTTGAGACTGACGCTTCAGAATTCGCTCTAGCGGCTACACTTACTCAACGAGGACGACCAGTAGCATTCTTTTCGCGAACTTTGTCAAACTCTGAATGCAAGCAATCCTCAATCGAAAAAGAAGCTTGCGCTATTGTGGAAAGTTTAAAGAAATGGAGACACTACCTAATTGGCAAACATTTTCTTTTAATTACGGATCAACAATCGGTAGCCTTCATGTTTAATCAGAATCATAACAGTAAAATCAAGAACGAGAAAATATTACGTTGGCGATTAGAGTTGTCTTGTTTTAAATATGATATTATTTACAGACCAGGCTCCGAAAATGCAGCTGCGGACGCTCTATCCCGCGTATGTGCCTATATGAATATCAGCAAGCTGAAAGAGCTCCATAACGCACTCTGTCACCCGGGCGTGACAAGAATATCACTGGGTGAGATTTAAAAACTTACCCTATTCAGCAAACGACGTCAAGGAGATAACTGCCTCGTGCCCGACCTGCGCCGAAATAAAACCAAGGTTTCTCAAAGTCAAGGGTCACTTGATTGAAGCTACGGCCCCTCTTGAACGTATCAACATAGACTTCAAGGGGCCACTGCCGTCTAACAACTCCAACAAATATATATTGACAATAATTGACGAGTACAGCAGATTTCCATTTGCATATCCATGTAAAGATATGACATCTGCCACTGTCATCAACTGCTTGAAAGACCTCTTCCTTACTTTTGGCCAGCCCCTCTATGTTCATAGTGATAGAGGCTCATCGTTTATGTCCGAAGAATTCAACTCATTCCTAAGAAAATCAAACATAGCTTCATCTAGAACGACACCTTATAACCCTCAGGGTAATGGACAAGTGGAACGTCTAAACGGGACTCTCTGGCGAACTATCCAACTCAGCCTCCGGTCAAAGTGACTATCTGTGGAAAACTGGGAAGTGGTACTAAAGGACGCATTACACTGTGTACGTTCTCTTCTATGTACAGCTACTAACGCCACCCCACATGAAAAACTTTTTACATACCCTAGAAGATCCCTGAATGGAGATTCACTGCCGTCCTGGCTGACACCAGGTCCGATATGGGTAAAGAAGAATGTCCGAATATCTAAAACAGACCCTCTAGTCGAAGAAGCTGAACTCCTTGAAACTAATCCTTACTATTCTCTTATTCGACGTAATAATGGGGAAACATCAACAGTATCGAACCGTCAATTGGCACCGTTCCCAAATATTACTGACTTCAATGGAGATGATAGCAGCTTTGAATCAGCTTCTGAAGAGATGGAAGACAGCAATACAGCTCCACTCGAAACTGTCACCCCATCTCTATCATCGCCGCAACATTCACAGGATCTACGTAGCTTGTCGCCTTCTCCGATACACCAGACCGAAGCTCTCCCTCGGAGATCAAACAGGACTAGAAAGCCGCCTTCCTACCAGAGCGACTTTGTGGTACATCAAGAAGGGAGTGAAAACTTAACCGGGGAAGAATGAGGTGATATGCGACCTCCTTGAATGTAACATTTATGGTAACAGTGATGTTACGTGACATTTGTGACAGCGCTATCATCTTGTCATAATTATTGTAACTATTCAATGTCTAGTATAATTCTTTAGTTAAATAAAGCCATATTTCTTGATTGGTTTTACGTTTATTATGCTACATCTATTTGTCTGTCTTTCTATATGCTTGGTGTCTTACAATATATTATATCCCAAATTTAGCCCCCGTACTGTTTGCTCCAATTTATATATAAATGCAAGAAGAAAAATATGTATTACAACGCCCTCTGGAGAGTTAGCACTATAACACATATCTAAGAACCATCGCTGATGAATTAAAAACCTTTCACAGGAAACCGTATCGAAATCGATCAAACCGTTTTAGAGATAATTGAAAACATAATGCAAGAACAAAAAATATTACAGCATCGCCCTCTGGCGAGTTAGCACCATAACACCTATCTAAGACCCATCTCCAATGTATTACAAACCTTACACAGGCTCTCAGCAGTTTATATAGGTACAAAAAAAAACAAGAAGAAAAATATTGTTTACGGTGCCCCCTGACGATTTAATACCATAACACCTATTTAAGAACATGCACCAATCAAATCCGAGTTTTGGAGAAAAATGGCAACATTGATTTGCATAAACAATGTTTGCTGCAGCGTCCCCTGGTGAGTTGTCACCGTAACACCTATCTAAGAATATGCACCAATCAAACCCGAACCCATAACTGAAAACTGCATCAAAATCGGACTAGTAGTTTTGGAGAAAAATGGCATCATGGATTTGCATAAACAAACAACCTCTCACCCCAAACGCATATACCGTCTCCGTTCCGTCGTGGGTAAAAAGAGCTTAATTTTTGAAAAAAAAAGAGAGTTTAAAAATCAAAATTCCAATTATTGATAATAAAGAAAACTTACTAACTTCTTTCATTCAACCAACCTTGAAAAGCAGTCTTGGAGAGCCATTCTCCTCGGAACTTTTGTGAAATGGATAACTGTCTGTCTGTACTGTATTTATTTTGGATCCGTTTTGCATAAATACGTCCATTCATTTGCGTGTTTGGTGCTGCCAGTACTAATAACTGTCTTTGAGGACTTTTTTTTTGTTAATTTTATTTTTTTTATGCGGCCCGTAAGCCGTAAGTAATTATTATGGTGCCTCCCCACTTGGCTATGCGTATTCGTGATAGGTATTTGACAGTATATGGCATATATTTGACGTATAGGCAAATAGGCGATACGACCGTCCACACATGGAGCCAAATACCAAAACGACAAACATGTTTGCTATACCAGTCAGAGAGTAATTTGTTTATGTACAACATGGACGTTGCACGTTTCCCTCATCAAGACCACATTCACAGAGAGAGAGTGATCCTTTACTCTGATTTTGTGTAAATGGACAGGAGTAGATACATGACCCAACCTTTTTGATACCATCTTTAAAAAAAATTGTTTCTTTTGAGGGTGTACTATGTACATCTGTTTACCCCCTAAAACCGTACAGGCGGCGTAATTTTATGATTCGAATGATGAAAACAATACATAGACATTCGATCACAGCGATCGTGTGTCATTTGCTTTTTGTCATTGAAGAGTTCCATTGTCTATCTCCGAATTTCTTCATCAGCTATCTTATTCTGTACTAAAACTCGACGGTGAATTCACGCAGCGACTATTATCAGTCTCACTCGTAAAACTCAGTAATCAGAAGTTCGTGTCCGTCGAGTTTTAGTACAGAATAGGTACATAGCAGAAAACCCCATCCAAATCGCATCAATAGTTTTTGAGAAAATTGCGGACATATAAACATAACTTACTTACATAACATAAAAATTTAATAATAATATATATTAAGACAAAATAATGAAACCAAATAAAGAAAATTGAGACCCACTACTCGTCCGTCCGAACTAGTTGACGAATCCTGCGCTAGTGAATACCGACCATGTGTGGACGGTATATTTGCGTATTTGCCAATTTGACTCGTTTGATGTGCCTGACAAATATAATAATAATAAATATTCCCCAAACTAAGCAGAGCTTGTACTATGGAAACCCGAATATTTGGCGAATAGACCCTCCACACACTCCGAGTTATGCGTCAAATACGGCGAATACGTATAGCCATGTGTGGTGGCACGGTTATAATTTATTTCCCGCGTAATTTTTTGATAAGCATGTCTGTGGTGTGCCAACAAGTGTCAAAACTCAAAATTGAAAACATTTCATTTAACAGTTATTTTTCTATTCCTATGTGATCTTAAGTTTAAATAACTAAATAATCGTATTTCACTACATGTATTTTCTAAAAACTAAAACATTATTTTTTAATTGTCTGTCTTTACTATTTGGGTTTTTAAAATCGGGTGAATCTGGGCTGTTTATTTCACTCCTAGACTCCAAGTGGTCGTACGTGATCTCAATATTTAGGTAGAATGTGGAATGGTAAGTTAGTAATTAATCTTCTCAATGTATTTTGGGAGAGCTATGTCCAAGTGATGTAGGTTGACGATTCTGTTTTGCTTTTGGTTGTTTAGCGTATTACTCTGGCATTAGTGTATGATGATTCTCCTTGGTATATCTAACTAATATGACTTAACGTAATTGAACTATTGGATACAGTCGCCATATATTTAAAAGATGAAGATGTTTGCTATGTCAACTATGCTTGGTTTGTAAAATCATTTTACTACTTACAGATCAGTCAACTGTTGGTGGAGGATTTCTCAATTCGACAAACCAATTTGGTAATGCCGATACACCAAATCAAGCCCAACAATCAGTAAGCCAAAATTATATCCCACTAGAAGTAGTTCACAGTCATCAGTATTCTAATCCAAACTTCTTTTTAGAAACGGAGAGCTTCACGCACTGCACCCCTAGTCATCAAGCAGGCCTTGCACAGTGGGGATGATGGTGTTAAAATATGGGGAACAGAAATACAAATTGTATCAATAGTGGCACGTGTCAGAAACATACGTATGCAAATAAGCAAAATCACTTACACCATACAAGATATAACAGGTAGGATGAGAGCAGTACTTTGGCTGGATAATGAAGAAATGGATGAAGATGTAAGGAAGCTTTGTTCAATTCAATAATCATAGTTAATGTGCTAAATGACTACTTTTCTGCATTGAATATGTTTTCTAATTTATAGGATAAATCTACACCAAAGGTACAAGTAAATGATTACATACAAGTTTATGGAAATGTCAAGACAAATAAAGGCAAGAAGGTTCTGATGGCTTTTAAAATAATACCAGTAACAGATGTTAATGTAATTACATTCCACTACTTACAATGTATCAACAATAAAATCAAAATGGAAGCAGATTCCAAAAAGGTATTCTATTGGATCACAAGGAACTAAACAATGAAATTAATTTAATATTATGACACTTCAGATTACAAAAGACAAGTCACGTTTTGTCCCTGAACCTTTCTAATCTGAAGTGTTGATAATGCATTTATTTATAAAGATATTGTCTTATACTGCGAAAACCTCGAGATTTTGACAAAAATTACTTAACAAACCTATTTTATTTTTTGCGCACTTCTGTGGAAATCCATTAACGGGTAATCCATAAAACGTCTTTGATATATGTAGTAGAAAAGCAAATTATTTCAAACATTTCTGAGGGTATTTCTCATGTACTAAAAAGTAACCCAATCTAATTATGACCAACAAAGGTTTTTCTCCTATGAAATTACATAATTTAATCTGTGATAACTGGTTTTACCCCTAAGATTGCTTGCATAAATCAGTACCAATAATTTCATCCAATGGAAAACAATTTTCACTTCAGGTAAAACCAAGTAAATTTTCTATTTGTTTTTCATTCCATGGACATAACGATTTTGGATTCAATTTTATATCATAAACAGCAATAATACAACTTGTTTATAACCCAGATTAAGAAAATTTTATGACGTTTATGACAGTTATGTAAACAGTTTCTGGGTAAATTACAAAAAATGCAAATTCTACATTATTAGGGTAAACCAATTAAATAGGGTACCCTATAGACTTTAAGGTAGTGTTTTTTTTTGTTAAAATCTCTTTAATCAATCATTTCAATAAAATATTAATAATTATTGTATGCTACTAAATTAGATATATCTTTTTTAGAAATATTTGTCTTTAAAACTTCAGTTGCTTCTATTTCAAAATGGGGATTTTTTAAATTTGGTTTTTGCAGTGTAAGTATAACTCAAGAACGACAAGACTGATCTTTGTTTTGTCCCTGTGTGGTACAAAAAAAAAAAATTTTGAATTGACATTGGTCATAGAACGCACAGAAGAAAATTTTGGTAAATTTTATAACTTACTTACCAATTGCAGGAAAAGGTTTCCAACAATAATGATCACACATTCGCAAGTGGTCTACCAGCAAATTCAATGGTTGGAATAACTGAAACCAGTGCGTCAGTAAATGGATTAAACCCTCGCCAAATGATGGTGTTCAATCTGATACGAGCTTCTACACTTGAACAGGGCATCAGTAAACAGGATATGTATGCTACATTGAAGGACCGTATGTCACAAATGGAATTTGAGTTAGTATATTTTGCTTATAAATGTCATGGGATTTTAATTTCAGCAGATTGAGCAGGCGGGTGGCCCACCCCACCTGTCGGGAAGTGGTCACAGTTGATTATAGACTTTTTTGCTGTCCTCTTTTTACGCTCTTCTACGCCCGAACCCCATATCGCAGCGCTGAAGGAAAACCATAATGGGGAGCTCATTCTACATACTAATGGTCCGCAGTAGGAACTTTAGATTTCTAAGAATCTCGAGTTACCTTTTAGATTTTACGCGTTTATGAGGTGTACTCTAGATACCCGCAATGACAGTGACAAACGCAGTCGGGTAAAAACAATAAGATTAATTGTAATAAAGTTATTATTAATGCATTATCACTGCACAATTATGATAATAAGACTGTATGTGAGTTATTAGGTTATCATTGTGGCTCCGAAATTTAGAGGTCAGTATGGACTTCGATTATTTTTACGAGATAAACAAACACGACAGTGATCTCAAGCAAACGGTAGCTCCGGCGTCATTCCAATGGGCGTGGGCATTCTCTGGCGGCATGATCCTCGCCGCGTCCCACTCACTTCAGGGCGCGGTGACAATTCTGGCTCGAGGACTTGAACTTTTGGCAGCGATGGCACTGTATAGAGCCTTGCTTCGACATCCACATCCACGGAGTTCAACCAGCAGCCCCCTTATGGCCACCGTCATACTCTGCTGGCAATGAGTAGGAGAAACACGATATCATATCTTATTGGTCTTCTCCAGCTATGTGTGTTACTGCTGAATAGTACGGTACTCGTGGTCCTCCTTGGACCTGAAACGGACCTCTAAGAAGCACGCGTTCGGGGGGGCCTTGGTAGTTGTTCTCGACTAATACCAAATGTCGAGCTTTGTATGGTTCTTCTAGACTTCTTTGTTATAGAGATTCAGGTAGCACTAGGGGCCTGATACGCAAAACTTAAACGCATATTTTTTTTATCTTCAAGCACCTAGGGCTTTGAAAATTGCAACAAACTATTGAACTACAAATTCGAGGAATAGTATTTTGAGGCACTACAAAAAGTTAAGATAAGACCCTAGCTTGCTTCTGTGGTTTTGAGATTATTGAATACCTATGTAGGTGTAATTATATTATTGTTTATACATATTTTCTCTTTATCTTTATTACTTTATTTACTAATGTTATTTCATAACGTTTCAGAAATACTCTTGAGTGGATGTGTGGCGAGGGACATATTTATTCAACAATAGATGAAGAACATTTTCGTGCCACGGATGCTTTTTGATTGAATTACCACATGTATTCTAGTAGTCACTAAATGCTGATACTTCCAGTACATAATTATTAAGCAATAAAAGTGTTTATCTAAATTATACATAGTATTTATTAATCCTTAGAACATATTTTTTAATGAGTCAGATTGTTCAAAAGAAAAATACAATTGTACACATTTGGAACTTAAGGACGCGTTCGCAAAATTGATAGGTAGAGAATCGAACTACTACATTGACACGGGTCACACACACAAGTGTACGCACGAGTCGCACGACTAACTGCGAGAATTGTAGTCAAGTGAACTCATTTTGATACTTTGAAGGATTCATTTTTTTTTTACGTATTTCTTTGTAATAAAATTATGGTACCTACAAAAAATATTTATTATTGCTGTTTATATTTTTGCGAATTACCTCCGAACTTTATGGACTCACCTGAAAGTGTACTTCGGTGACTGCTACTGGAACTCCTCGACGAGTTGTACTAGGTGAGCCGAGCTTGGGCTTGTTTTGTTAGTCATGATGAGACCTTACCTCCGGACTTGATGGAGCGACCTGAAGGTGTACTTCGGTGACTGCTACTGGAACTCCTCGACGAGTTGTACTAGGTGAGCCGAGTTTGGGCTCGTTTTGTTAGTCATGATGAGACCTTACCTCCGGACGTGATGGAGCGACCTGAAGGTGTACTTCGGTGACTGCTACTGGAACTCCTCGACGAGTTATACCAGGTGAACCGAGTTTGGGCTCGTTTTTATTAAAACAACAAATAAAACGTTATCAATTTTTTATTGTCAGAACTCGGCTCACCTAGTACAACTCGTTGAGGAGTTCCAGTAGCAGTCACCGAAGTACACCTTCAGGTCACTCCATCAAGTCCGGAGGTAAGGTCTCAACATGACTAGCAAAACGAGCCCAAACTCGGCTCACCTAGTACAACTCGTTGAAGAGTTCCAGTAGCAGTCACTGAAGTACACCTTCAGGTCACTCCATCAAGTCCGGAGGTAAGGTCTCATCATGACTAACAAAACGAGCCCAAACTCGGCTCACCTAGTACTACTCGTCGAGGAGTTCCAGTAGCAGTCACCGAAGTACACCTTCAGGTCGCTCCATCAAGTCCGGAGGTAAGGTCTCATCATGACTAACAAAACGAGCCCAAACTCGGCACACCTAGTACAACTCGTTGAGGAGTTCCGTAGCAGTCACCAAAGTACACCTTCAGGTCACTCCATCAAGTCCGGAGGTAAGGTCTCATCATGACTAACAAAACGAGCCCAAACTCGGCTCACCTAGTACTACTCGTCGAGGAGTTCTAGTAGCAGTCACCGAAGTACACCTTCAGGTCACTCCATCAAATCCGGAGGTAAGGTCTCATCATGACTAACAAAACGAGCCCAAACTCGGCACACCTAGTACAATTCGTTGAGGAGTTCCGTAGCAGTCACCGAAGTACACCTTCAGGTCGCTCCATCAAGTCCGGAGGTAAGGTCTCATCATGACTAACAAAACAAGCCCAAACTCGGCTCACCTAGTACTACTCGTCGAGGAGTTCTAGTAGCAGTCACCGAAGTACACCTTCAGGTCGCTCCATCAAGTCCGGAGGTAAGGTCTCATCATGACTAACAAAACGAGCCCAAACTCGGCACACCTAGTACAACTTGTTGAGGAGTTCCGTAGCAGTCACCAAAGTACACCTTCAGGTCACTCCATCAAGTCCGGAGGTAAGGTCTCATCATGACTAACAAAACGAGCCCAAACTCGGCTCACCTAGTACTACTCGTCGAGTAGTTCTAGTAGCAGTCACCGAAGTACACCTTCAGGTCACTCCATCAAGTCCGGAGGTAAGGTCTCATCATGACTAACAAAACGAGCCCAAACTCGGCACACCTAGTACAATTCGTTGAGGAGTTCCGTAGCAGTCACCGAAGTACACCTTCAGGTCGCTCCATCAAGTCCGGAGGTAAGGTCTCATCATGACTAACAAAACGAGCCCAAACTCGGCTCACCTAGTACTACTCGTCGAGGAGTTCTAGTAGCAGTCACCGAAGTACACCTTCAGGTCGCTCCATCAAGTCCGGAGGTAAGGTCTCATCATGACTAACAAAACGAGCCCAAACTCGGCACACCTAGTACAACTCGTTGAGGAGTTCCGTAGCAGTCACCAAAGTACACCTTCAGGTCACTCCATCAAGTCCGGAGGTAAGGTCTCATCATGACTAACAAAACGAGCCCAAACTCGGCTCACCTAGTACTACTCGTCGAGGAGTTCTAGTAGCAGTCACCGAAGTACACCTTCAGGTCACTCCATCAAGTCCGGAGGTAAGGTCTCATCATGACTAACAAAACGAGCCCAAACTCGGCACACCTAGTACAATTCGTTGAGGAGTTCCGTAGCAGTCACCGAAGTACACCTTCAGGTCGCTCCATCAAGTCCGGAGGTAAGGTCTCATCATGACTAACAAAACGAGCCCAAACTCGGCTCACCTAGTACTACTCGTCGAGGAGTTCCAGTAGCAGTCACCGAAGTACACCTTCAGGTCGCTCCATCAAGTCCGGAGGTAAGGTCTCATCATGACTAACAAAACGAGCCCAAACTCGGCTCACCTAGTACAACTCGTCGAGGAGTTCCAGTAGCATTCACCGAAGTACACCTTCAGGTCGCTCCATCAAGTCCGGAGGTAAGGTCTCATCATGACTAACATAACGAGCCCATACTCGGCTCACCTAGTAACTCGTCGAGGAGTTCCAGTAGCAGTCACTGAAGTACACCTTCAGGTTGCTGCATCTTTTTTATAGCGAAATAAAATCGAATGAAAATCTTACCTCGTCAAGTATCAAATTTGGTTTATCGAATATTTTGTGTTTGTACAGCGATCTTTTTCAACTCGAGCTGCTCTAAACAGGCGATACAGGTCCACTCTCAACGGCGGCCGCGGGCCGACTAAAGTTTCATTCAAAATGCTTGTGAAATACATCAGACGAGTTTTATAACTAAAATAACCCTTAATCCAACCGATTAAGATTCAACCAGAATAGAAAAAAATGTGAAAAAATAAGTTTCGCTTTTAATTTTTTCTGCAACTATTTATAGCATTTAGATAAAAAATAACTCCTATCGTTAAGAATTGAATATGTTTGCCTACATATAGTATTTTTAGAAATAGTGAAATATGTTTATAATAGCTAAAAAATGTACCTAAACTCAACCCGGTATCGATAATTTTGTGGAAAATGGCAACGACAGATCGATTTTACATTATGAGAAACTAAAATTTTCAATAATAATGTAACTATTATTTGAAGATGAAGAACCAATCTATACGAGGCAGTTATTAGTTATATTGGATTTTGTTTGATTATGCCATAAAATGTACCGAAAAACAGCTTAATTTTGCCTGATATGCGAACGCGCCCTTAAAAATAACAGATCTCAATTATAATTCATCTCTCACAGATTTATTTTTAACATCTGGCTTTTTGCCTACATATGTTTGACTTTCTAATTGCAAATCTTTTAGTTCTTCCTGTTCTAAAAGGTATTCTTTGGCTGTCCATGCTTGAGATCCATCTTTAAACATGAATATAGCTCGGTCATCATCAATGAGGTATCTGAAATTAATTATAACAAATAACTACATCTTACTAATCCTACTAATATTATAAATGTGAAAGTTTGGAGGGATGGATGAATGTTTGTTACTCTTAAGTTAAGCGCACATTATGGCGGGTCGCAGCGGGCCGCATCGCAACGGTCCATACGAAAGAGGGATATACTACTTCTAGCATTTTTCGACCTATGGACGTTGCGATGCGGCCCGCCGATAATGTGCGCTTAGCTTAACACGCCAGAACGGGTGAACGGCTTTGGATGAAATTTGGCACAGAGATAGATTATAGTCTGGAATAGCACATAGCTTACTTTTTATCCCGGGAAAACATAAGATCCCACCCGAACGCGGGTGAAACCGCGGGGCGGAAGATAGTGTTTAATATGTGTGATCACCTACACCAATCGTAATCCACTGAATATCATAAAATATATACTCTAAATGAGTGTTGCACAACACTAGGAATAAGCATAAACTTGTGACCTCGGGTGAAGTCTAAACTTGAGTCCATAAACTGCAAGAATCATTTCAAAATTTTGCCTTTACAATAAAATTATGAACAAACTAAATCTGTTTGTAA
This sequence comes from Tetheella fluctuosa, assembly GCA_951216915.1. Classification (NCBI taxonomy): domain Eukaryota; kingdom Metazoa; phylum Arthropoda; class Insecta; order Lepidoptera; family Drepanidae; genus Tetheella; species Tetheella fluctuosa. The sequence continues at coordinate 6,149,398 of OX578227.1, read as the reverse complement.
GCCACCTTGCAAACAAATGTTATAATTTTATCTGTCTGTGGCATTGTAGGTCTCAAATGGGTGAACCTTTGGTTTTTTTTATTTGTTTGAAAGGTGACATTATCGAGTTTTTTAGCTACAATTCAAGAAAATCTATTCAGCCGTTTGAAGATCATCAGTTCTTTTTAGGGTTCTATACCTCAAAAGGTAAAAAAGTAACCCTTATAAGATCACTCTCTTGTCCGTCTATCCGTGTGTCACTACCGATTTTCTCAGGAACGAGTGGACCTAGCAAGTTGAAAATTATACTAGATACTGAGGTCGATCCTATTAGGTGTATAAAAATCAAGGTCCTGAGTCTACACGATAAAAAGATATGGGCAAATTTAGAATTTCGCGAAAACTTGTAAGTACCAAAATTTTCAACTTTTTTATTTTACGGAATTTTCCCTATACTTGTGCTGTAAGATCTTGCTTTTAACCAAAATTGACAATTCTAGGTCAACCGGAAGTACCCTATAGCTTTTGTGTTGAAAACCTATATGGTAGTTCCCGTTGACATAGAATCACGAAAATTGACAAAGGAAAAATTCCAAAAAATTAAAAAGTAGAAAATTAAAGGGTAAACCATATACATAGTTGACCCCAATTAAGAGAGTCCTCTGAGTTGTATGGGCGCTCATACAATTTAGAAGACTAGCTTAATTGGCACCAACCTCAAATAAGGTAAATAAATAAATTGTGCTATAGTGTGAAAGAAAATAAAAGAAAATATTTATTGCAATATTATGCTCGTGTGCACATTTTACAGTAAGCGATCGTTACACTATGCACTTCCCAATTTGTTGAGCCCGATTTTCCACACCTTCAGCGCACATCAAAAGAAAATGTTGATGTGTAGGTACACATTTTTTTTGATGTGGGCTGTTTATGTGGTGCGCCATAAGGTAGGTCAGAACCCTCGGCGCACGAGTTTGACTCGCACTCGACCGGTTTTTTTAGTTTGTAAGGGAAGTGAGCAACATCCACAGGTTTGATCGATTCAAAATTTGGTATCCTGTTACTTTAACAATATGGTAACCTTGACCTGATGCTGCAGCATCACCAGGCCCTCTAAAAAGACCGCTCAACCAATATTGCTAATGCAATTCATTTTTCGAATTCTCAGCAGATCCTACTTATTTTAAATATGTTTGATGTAAAATAGTCACATAAATACAATTTAATTTATTAAAAGATTTAGTATCAATGAATCTACCGTAAATTCGGAAAAATGGATTGCATTAGCAATATTACTCGACCTTTTTACCAACCACCAACTTAAAGCAGAGGTGTGACATGTTTGGGCTCAATTCAAGTAGAATTCACACAAAATAGTAGTAATTTTGTAGAAATAAGTAAAAACTGCAAATAGCTACCTCTCAGCTTGGATATGATTGCTCCACAGGCTGGTTTGCCAAATTTTTGTCACTTCTTCTGTTCGTGCTCGGGAAGGCTTATTTGCCACATTGACAAACATCATTATAGTTTGGCCCTTTTTGGTTGCTTGCAGAACCGCTTCTGGATTTGACATATCCATTTTAGAAAGATCTATGGCAGGCGGTTTCCGAAGATGCTCAGGCAATTCGTCTTCCGGCAACGGTTCTTCATCTTCTTCCCATTGATCAAATAACCTGTTACGAAAAAGTACGAAAGTTTAGTCGGTACACTTAACAATTAAATATGAATCTGTGAAATTACATACATACGGAAACAATGTTACCTTTCCATATCTGCATCAGAATAGTCTCTAATATCTTTTTGGGCCCATGTCGGCTTATCTTCACCTCCATGTTTCTTAGCAAAACTAACTGAAAAACTGATAAGTAATACAAAATATATTAAGTTATTCATTGTTCAGTGTTTATCCAGTAAAACACTTTCACAAGCAAATTAATGAAATATTAAATATGTTGTCTTGTCATCAATATAAATTACAGAAGTCAATCAACCAATGTTATGAATTTATTGTGTCTGTGTGGTCCAGTGTTGCTGTTGCCAACACTATATTTGGAATAGAGTTGTGTAGCTAGCTCGTGAGTTAGAGATATGAAAGATATATATCTATACCGAAGATATAATCTCTGTTTATATCTTTTAATTTCGAATTATATCGTTATATCTTTAAAGATATGGTTTCAATTTGAGTAACTGAACTAAAGGTGATTGACACGTAGTTGACGGGTAAAGTATCTCTCTCGCTCTTCTAGCTCAGATAGAGATAAATATTGCACACGACGTAAAAAAGAACGAGACTAGCGATTATTAAATTTTAAACTTGTAAATTGGGTAGTAGTGTACAATATTCATCATTGTAAATAGCTGCTGATTTTTAAATACGCCAACCTAGAATAAATTAGATTTTTTAAAATATTAATCAAGGTTTCTAGGTTGACAGTCCAGACAAGCTTGTATACTGTTTAAAAACGAAGAGTTTTTAAACAGTATAAAAAAGTTGGCAAACGTCAGACAAAATGTAATTAAATTATCGTCGTCAGAATAATCATTTATTAAATTAATTAATGCTATTCCACTTGTGCTTGGTTTTTCTTTATTCGCCCTAGACTTTTCGTGAGTGAGTGCCATTGTACCTATTTCTTAAAATACCACATCTTTTGACTCGTCGTAATCCTAACCTAATTGTTAGAATGGTGGAGTAATTTTTAAGTCTGTTTCGGGATTTGTTCTTGACAATATTAAGCTGACTAAATACTCTTTCAACTTCAGCGTTAGACCAGGACAGAGAAATCATTAAAAGAGTACAATTCTTTGAAAGCATTGATGTCAGCCGCATCTATGTACACTAAAACATCAGACCAAAATGCTATTGTGCTGTTCTTCGTTTTGCAAGGTACTAGAATACTCGTGTAAACAATTCGTGATCAAATCATAACGATGTTTTTCATGGTATAGAATAGAGCTAAAATTCTGTAAAAATAAATGAGCTATAGAGCCAAATACATCTTTTTGGAGCTAACTCATTGTAAATAGAGCTGAATTTAGCTAAATCGGCAACACTGGCTCTGCGTGTGAGGTGAGTGGTGAGGGCCGGGTGAGTCTAGCTGGCTAGCCTAGAGAAGAGAATATGGCCGAAATTATTTCCACGATGAAAAAATGAAATAAAAAATGGTCTTATAAAACCATTATTCACTTCACTTCTTGTTTAGATGGCATCAGATGTGTTTATTTCACACAATTCCGCCAGTGTCAGGGTGTTAGGAGATATACGAAGGAGATTGATCGGTAAAACAAAAATTAAATTGTCAAATCGGAGGATAATGGCCGGTGATGAATTGACCTAGAACAAAATTATTGACAACACTGTTACATGAATCCACACCATATTACATGTATATTCATACATATATAATAAATAGGGACGTCACACAAAAATAACATCACAGTTTGATTTTGTTAACACTAATAAATCGGGACAAAGAGTATACAAAGGGAGAGTCTACAAGTGACAATAAACATTTTATATTAGTAGGACGAGGAATATTGGGGGGTAGAAAGTTGTAAAGGGGGGTTTGCAATTTAGGGCAAACAAAAAGCAAGTGATCAGTAGTGCCTTCGTCTAAACCACACTCGCAAAGAGAATGGTCCCTCACCCTAAGTTTGTGTAAGTGTACTGGAGTGCAGGAATGTCCCAGACGAAGACGGCAGATAATGGTTAATGTACTCTTACTTAATTGACGAAACTTAAAAAACCAAGGCTTAACAGGAATGCTAGGTTGAATATCACCATAGTATTTGCCTTTTTGGTTTTTAGTCACTTGCCATAAGTTGGCCCAGGATCCTTCCATACGTGGTTTAGCAAGCGAACATAAATCCTCCGAAACAATATAGCAATGATGCGAAGATCCAGACCGAATGGCATTTTTAGCGCACGAGTCGACAGATTCGTTTCCTGGAATACCACAATGACTGGGTATCCATGCAATATTTACATTTATATTTTGAAGAAAACAATTATATAAGCCTTCTCTAATTTTAATAATAATTGGAAATTTTGATTTGGAGCGAAAAGGATTAGAGAGGATAGCCTGGATACAACTTTGGGAATCTGTGAAGATGACCGTATTATTTAGATTGTGGGAAAGGACATAATTAATAGCTTCAAATAAAGCAATTGCTTCTCCAGTAAATACAGAGGATGTTGGGGGACATTTATGGCTAAGAATAATTTGAAATTTGGGAATCCAGACAGCTGCACCCACATAACTCTGATCAGAGGTTTTGGAGGCATCTGTAAATATAGATAACCATCCATTAAAATTATTTTTCATCACCTCATTAAATTGCCTTGTTGCCAACAAAGAGTCTCTGTCAATACCAATATTCAGATACACAGTGGGTCGAAAAACTAGGGCTTCATATGGAATAGAGAAAAGGGGATTTAATTGATACTGCAAAACTGGATGCGAAAGATTGGAGATTGAAATAAAACTGCGTAGTAGACAAGGAAGCTTATTGGACGATAAATGCGAGGAAATTGTTTGGAGTTGTTGCAATTTTTCAGGAAGTGGGTGGGAAGAGTTTTGAAATAATTTAAAGAAAAACCTATCGCATAGGTACTGCCTACGAAAATGAAGGGGAGGGTCTACACATTCAACCTGCATTGCATTGATGGGTGAGGATTTCATTGCCCCCAGGATAATACGTAGGCATCTAGCCTGGATCTTGGCCAACTTGTCTGTGCCTGCCTTGTTACAATGATCCAGGAGAAATGATCCATAATCCATGTGACTCCGAATTATAGCGTTGTATAAGAGTTTTTGAGTGTAAGGGTGGGCACCCCACCACACACCAGACAGCGCTCTTAGAACATTGATTCCTTTTTCACATTTCTGAGCTATATAACTAAAATGAGGAATACCAGTCATTCTAGAATCTAGTAAAATACCTAAAAATTTTACCTGATCTTTTAAGGGGATGTCTTCACCATTAAATATAATATTAATAATAGGGACTATCCTTTTCCTAGTAAAGATTACAGCGCTACTTTTAGCAACAGACAAAGACAATCCATGATCCAATAACCAGTCTCCTAGGTATTTAAGAGCAGTGTTGAGATTACGGGCAGCTTCTATACCAGAATGAGAAGAAGAGAATAGTGCCAAGTCATCTGCATATTGTAGAACTTGACAGAAATTATTTACTGATCTCTCAAGGTCATATGTATAGATGTTATATAATAGCGGACTAAGTACTGAACCTGAGGAAGTCCTTTCCAAATAAACCTGGGAGGTAGGGAGTCTTTCTGAGTTCTGATTATGACGGTTCTAGCCATCAATAGATTGCTGATGAACCTAACCATCTTCTCAGGGACACTCAGCTGTAGAAGTTTATTCCTGAGAACCGGAAGAAGGACATTATCATAAGCAGAAGCTATATCTAAAAACACTCCAATAAGGTATTCCTTCCTACCAAAAGCCAGTAGTATATCTGTCGTCAGTAAACTAAGATTATCAATGGTGCTCATGCCTTTTCTAAACCCATATTGACTCTTAGCTAGGATTCCTCTGCTTTCCATCAACCACTCCAATCGGTTCCGTAGTAAATGTTCCATGACCTTCGCAAACACAGAGGATAAAGCAATAGGTCTTCTTGAATTTGGATCTGAGGGATCCTTTCCTGGTTTCAGTAGTGGGATGACTATTTGAGTTTTCCACGGTTCTGGGATTACTCCTTGGTCATAAAAATAATTTAACAGGGAGAGAAAAGTTAATTTTGTTTTGTCATTTGCTTTACATAGGAAAGAATACGGAACACCATCTAATCCTGGAGAGGAGTCCACTAGACCATCAAGGGCCCTATGGAGTTCATTCAATGAAAATGAAAGGTCCATTCCATCATGCGAAACCAAAGATGAAGAAATAATAGGTAGTGAGTCAATGTTAGGGACAGTAGGGGGAGCTAATTTGTTAGCAAATGAATCGATCCATAAATCAGGGTCATTTGTGGACAAGTTCTCAGTAGCTAGTGATCCTCGAAATCTTTTGATCTGTTTCCAGACTATAGAAGGGGGGGTCCGCGGAGACAATGATTCACAGAAATTTATCCATCCTTGTTTTTTTTTTGACGAAAGCAACCTCCGAGCACGAGCTGCCACATGCTGATAAGAGAGGAAATTCTCCATGGACATTGAATCCTTATACAATTTTTCAGCTTCATTTCTTTGGTGGATAATTGCAGAACATTCAAAATTCCACCAAGGAGGAGATATTTTAAACAGATGTTTCTTTTTTTGTGGAATATGATCATCAGCAGCCAACAAAATGGCTTCGACAAATTTGTCATATATATTTAGGGCATTATCACTACCTAAAGATGGGAGGGAATCTATTTTATTACTTAAAGTAGTAGCATAAGCTAGCCAATCTGCTTTAGGGAGCCTATATTTTAAAAGTGGTGAGGGAGAACTTTGACAAGATGATGATCTAGAAGGGAAAGAAACTATTATTGGGTAATGATCACTACCATAGGAGAAATTAGAAGTATTCCACGAAAGAAGTGAAGATAATTCAGAGGAGCAAAAAGTGAGATCTACAGCACTCTTTGGATTCTGAGTAGGAAGAACTCTGCGAGTAGGAGACCCATCATTAAGGATGCAAAGGTTGTTATCGTCCAGTATGTCTAAAAGGATTGAAGCAAACCAGTCACAATGACTTGAACCCCATGAAACATGGTGAGCATTAAAATCCCCCATCACAATGACTGGGGATGGAAGTGAAGCTATCATTGAATGAAGCTCTGGACCAAGGGAAGAATGGGGATGGGGAATATAAACAGATAAAAAGGTTGTACCTAATGTTCTAACTGCTACTGCGTTAATATTTACACTGTGACTTGGGATACTAATTTGAGAATAAGAGAGAGATCTTTTTACCAATAAAGCACACCCAGCATAACCATCATCTCTGTCATCCCTTAAACAGGCATACCCGGGAACCCTAAATTGAGATCCAGGAATTAACCATGTCTCCGAGATAGCCGCCACAGCGGGGTAAAATTTAGAAATCAAATGTAAAAGTTCATGCTTTTTATGTCTAATACTTTTGATGTTCCACTGTAGTATTCGGTTGCAATCCATTATTAGTTAGAAGAACTATTTGAGAGAGTTTATTTGCTACGTGGGACGGTAGATTTTCATTTTTATTGGTAAGTAAATTAAGAAGAATGGACAAAACAAGATCTAAAATGTTCTCACTGTGAGAGAAAGGAGATTGGGATAATGCACTCCCATTAGGGAGGGAAGAAGGAACTTCTGTTGTTAGAGCTCTATGAGCCTCCTTATCATATCCTACACCTAGTTGGGGACGAGGTTTCTTGTTACTAAATACCGTTTTCCTGTAAGAAGTTGTTGGGAAAGATTGAGAATCAGTATTAGAAGAACGGACTGTAAAAGGTGAAGAGGAAAACATTTCTTTGGTGACTTCAGAAAATGTTTTACGTACGGAGGGAAATTGAATAGATGCTTCTTCATAAGAAACATTATCCTGTGACATTATTGATTTGATGTTTTTTTGTCTGTCATGCTCAGGGCAATTTTTATTTACAGCAAAATGTTTACCGGTACAGAACAAGCAAGAAGCTAACTCTTCAGTAACATTGCAACTTTCTCCGGAATGAGGTTGAGAGCAACGGTAGCAACGAGGGGTTGATCGACATTGAGCTTTGATGTGACCAAAACGACAGCAATTATTGCACTGGATGGTTGGGAATTTGTAAATCTCTACTGGCAAAGAAGTATGGTAACAGTAAACATGAGCTGGTAAAAGTTGACCGTGAAAGGTTAGAACCACACTCTGGGTTGGAATCCATGTTACTTTTCCATCACTGTAGTTCTTTCTATTTAGTCTGCGAGCTTTTAAAACATAACCACATCCATCAGGAAGGATCAATGCATCAACCAGTTCATCCATTGACCACTCAACCGGTACATTACGGATTAATCCCATACGGGTGATGTTGTATGTAGGAATATTTGCAACATATTTATATTGAGGAAGCAGAGGACAATCCAGGAATTTGTTGGCATCCGTTGCTGATATAAATTCAACAGCAATTTTGTTACGACCGACCCTTTTTACGCCATCCCTACATATATTTTTAATTTTGTTGGTAAATAGAAATTGGCCAAATTTGAGAGGTCTAATTGAGGTTCCAGCAGAGGGATCAGGTTCCGTCCGCGAAACGTGCACTAAAAATGGACCTTTATCCTCTTTTTCATAAGCCTTGAATCCAATGGTTAGGCTATGATGCATAAAAACCGACTGGATCGACGCAGATGCCGACGCGGGGTCAATAATAGTTTTTTTCCGAGCTAAATCATTATCATCATTTTCTAAGTGACGTTTATTACCACTACCAGACGAATTTTGAGTGAAAAGCGGGGGAGACGATTCTACAGACATATTATGTCCATCCGGAGGATCTGGAGGCTCAGGAGGAACATCCATACTTACCCTAAAGGAAAGTTATTACACTTTTTGGACAATACACACAAACACAACACTTAAATAGGAAAATTCAACATAAATTTGAAGTAAAAACTGTAACTAAATATATAGCCGTAAGTCAATCTCACTAACACGTGTATCAACTTACAGAAATCGAAGCGGAATCCAAAACCATTATTAGTACTACCAACACCGAACACGTAATGTCACTACTGACTGTCACTAGCCTTCTTTGACAGTTGACAGTCAGCTCAGTGCTGCCAAGTAAGCCATTTTTTGGCTATATCTGGCAGCATTTAAGATTGATTTAATCAAAAATATAAATTATTATTGGCTAGCTATTTTAGCAACTTTTATATTATTATCTAATATATAAATTGTCTAAGACAAGGCAAAGGTGTGATGAAGAGTGTGGTAAAGGCAAAGCGTAGAAATAAGATGAGCTAAGATACACTGAATTCTTCATTCAGAGTATATATAGAGAAGAAAAATAAGCAGCAAAAAAAATATCCTTTCCGTGTTCCTAAAGAACCAGAACGTCAAATAAGTATTCTGTTGAATTAACCTTAGATGACTAAATAAAAGGTTTCAAAGTAACAAGTGTTTGTTTTTTAAACCAATTTTTGGCCACATTTTATGCTACGATTTTTCTAGCATTTCTAGAACCTTGGATGTGTTTAACTATTTCTTGTTTCATGGACTTGGCAACACTGAGTCAGCTGGGTCCACGTCAGTTCAGCTCAGGAGGCCGATTCTCGCGCTTTCGATAATAATATCGTTATCGATAAATATATCATGACATAAGGTTTCATACCTTATGTCATGTACATTATTTACGTATCGACTGCTAGAGACCACTCGTTGCATATCGCACGCTAACGGTAGATAAATATCGAATGTGATATTTATCTCTACAGTTCGAGAATTGGGTTCCAGGTTGGAGCCCCCAGCAGTAACTAAAGAACATTCCGTTTTTTCTCATCCTATTCGACCCGGATACTTTAGGTTAGAAGTGATCGGCATACACTTCGTGGTTATGTTTTTTTAACTGCACGGAAACCCTTTTTGGATTTAAGCAATCATATAATTTGGAGTCGGTTGCTTAATGTCGTGCAGTTAAAAAAATTGCACTCTGGGAGTGCCAACAGAAGTGAAAACTTTTTTTTTTGAGAGATTGAGATTGAGCTCTTGTATCATCATCATTACCATTAAAATTATTACAATCTAAAATAGTTTTTTTTTCTGAGTGAGTTTGTTTTGTTATGGCGCCAAAACTACTGACAGCGACTAGCGATATTACTGGCCGCAATTATTTTAATGGGAAAAAAAAATAAACTAAACGTCAATTTTTTTTTTGTTAGTACCAGTGTTTCCACTTTTAGGGATTTCTCCTTTTTTAGGATAGGTTTATAGTATGCGCCACCCAATGTATACTTTACTTTATTGAACTATCGATTTATTAATGGGGATTCCCTTAAATTTGGAATGAAAGTAATCCATTTAATTTTTGTTCACCATATTAATTGTGCTATTACCATTGTTAAGACCGACCGACATTGGAACTTACTCGTATTATACTAAAAGTTAGTTTGTTATTGTTATTTTATGTTAATAAATGTGTAATATTATGGTGTTCTTTATTTAAATTTATATTCCCAAAACCAAGAAATTTTGAAGTTTTTTAAGAAATTTTAGGGATTATTTTATTATTTATGAAACTTGAAAAAACCAAAATCTTAAGTGGAAACACCTGTTAGTTAGTACACACCAGCGTTGCCAACTCTACGTCTTTTTACGTAGATCTACGTATTTTAACCCTTTCCTGCAAACCTACGAACTTTAGTCCCAGAATCTACGTATTTTCTATCAAAATTGATCAAATTTGCAAAAAAAAAAAAACGTTCCGTTTCGATACTTACGTACGATACTTACGCACACTCACCTCGCCACTCAACACGTCGCGCCATTCAATTTAAAAACAATGTGTCCATTCCATTCCATAGAACTGTGACTCATGTGACTGTGTAAAACGAAACGTCTTGCCGTAAAAGTGAATCTTAACCTTAAAAAAATATTTCGAACCAAGATATCGAAACATTTTAATAAATATATACCTACACAAATTTATTTGTCTGAAAATGATAATTAAAATTGAAAAACTCAAATAAATTGATGGTGACTCTGAAAGTAGCAAACTATTTTAAATTGTCCACAAGTGGTAATTCATACATTTTTGAAGTGAGAACTTCTTTTAGCGCGGTACGCATATTTTTAGATGAGGTAAAAACTCTGGACCGGTTACGAGACGCACCTCGCGACACCGTTACGAGACGCACCTATAATTTATATTTTAGATTGTAATAATTTTAATGATAATGATGATGATACAAGAGCTCAATCTCAATCAATTCATAAATAAAATGCAATTCATGACCTAGTACCCATCTATAAAATGTCTAACGCGCCAAAATAAGTTTTCACTTCTGTCGGCACTCCCGGAGTGCATTTTTGTTTATTATTATTTGGTTTGTCTGCAGTCTGCTACTTTTAGGGTCATATAAATTGTCATTTTATTCAGTTTTACCTACCCTACTCTCATTTCATTTCACTCAGAAAAAAAGTACGTATAGTTTCTATATGGAAATTATACTATTTCTAATCTAGCCTACGTCTTTTTCAAAATCCGAGTTGGCAGCACTGGTACACACACACATACCTTACTTATCACAGCTAGTGTTACTTATTCATCTGTGGACATAAACGCACGATCTGTCGAATCGAACGAAACTATCGAATCCTATCATGATTTGAGCTCTGAGACTTTATTCTAATGAACTGTTATTTTTGTTATAGGCTTTATATTATATATTATTTATAGTTTATTTACTTGTAGCTGATAGTATTGTCCGTTAACGTACGCAACATTATACCGGTGTTATGAGAAGATTTGAAAGAAGGTTCAAGTTCTGAAAGTTTTGGTTACATCTTCAGTTCGTAGGAAAGTGATTGTATTGTGTGGCGTAGGCACCATGGACCAGAGTGGTATTACCCCGAATACATCAAATCAGCAGCTAGTTATAAACGGTGACAATGATTCTGCAACGGCTTTGCTGCAGGAGAAGCAGGCAAGAAGACGGGAAAATTTAAGAGATGTCACCTTCATAGAATACATGACTGTCGGAATATTGTGTTACGTTAACCTCATCAATTACATGGACAGGTTCACCCTGGCTGGTAAGTGATAGATTTAATTTTGCACTCCATTGCTCTTTATTCCAATTAGCATAATAAAATTATTTATTCATCAATAAAATTAATCAACAGGTACAGTAGAATTCTTTGGTTCAATACATTCAAAAATTGTTTGAATGTCAAAATCTATAACTAAGCAGAGTGTTGGAATGCTTCTGTAATTTAAAATATTAAAGAGCTAATAAGAGTTTTAATTAATAATTATATTGGACCAACTGTTTATGATGGAATTTACAATTTTACTAACATGCAAACAAAACTTACAAAGCATTTATCCATTGTAACATTATGTATATTTAGTTTGTTTATACATCATGATAATTATGTAGGTACTTATAAATATAGGTTTATTCTATATCCTGTTCCTGTCTCATTAGACTTTTAGAATTGATTTGATGTGACTACTAGCTTCTGCCTCACAGTTTCACCTGCGTTCCTGAGGGATCTTATGTTTTCCTGGGATAAAAAGTAGCCTATAGCCTTCCTCGATAATTGGACTATCCAACACTAAAACAATTTTTCAATTCAAACCTGTAGATCCTGAGATTAGCGCGTTCAAACAAACAAACTCCTCAGCTTTATAATATTAGTATTGATTGTTTATTAAACATGTTTTATTTTTATTTACTTTTACAATATCAGAGAATTCCAATTGGAAAATCTAAAATAATAAGATATTATCACTTAAAAATTGAAAGTTATGTTTAAACTATCAAAGGTAAGTTTACAAAAATAAGGAGCTTTTTGGTTGTGTAAACCTTATCAATGTTTTTATGTATTTTACATATAAAATACACAGACCATTATCATTGAATAATGTAGATACTTACAAATGCTATATGTTTTTACCTGTTATGCAAGTTTTTGTTAATGAAGTCATCATGACAAAGTAGAATTAGTTAGATGATTATACGACGATATACAATGCTATTGAAAAGTAGTGTGATTGGGTAGGTGAACTGACTCCAAACAATCATAAATATGGGGAAAAAAGCCAATTTAAATTAATTATTTACATAATTAGTTAGTAGTTTACCTACCTAAGTAATTTACCTTTTTATTAATCTTTAGTTTGCGTTTACGTAAATAAGTATTATAGAATACATACGTAGGTATGTACATACTCAGTCAGGATTAATTTATCTTGAATAACTCAACACCGTTTTTTCCTGGATTACAGTAAGTGTCGCAATTCCTTGTTGTTTGCCTGAGGTGAGATATTATTTATAGTGCTTATGACGATTACCTTAAAATCCTTTTTAGCTTAAGTACCAACTTTAAATATATAACAAAAGGATATCCTCCTCCATCCATATTGCATATTAGGTACCGCCTTAGATTGTTCTGTACCTACGGAGGTTCATAGGTTGGTATGGTAGGTATACAATGTAATACATATACCTACCAAACCAACCTATGCAAACCCATATACCTACCTATTTACGTTTTTGGAATTTTCCCAGTAGGTAGGTAGGTACATTAATTAGTTAAGTACTGGTTTTTATTCACTCAGCTTCTACCAGAAAAAAAATATCAAAAAAAAAATTAGGAGGCGGTTGATAGTTTCTGCGGGTTTGTTTATTTATCACATGCGGAGGCTAAATACCTTTATTTTAACTTTTGGGTGTTTGACCTTAAAAATACGTATTTTAACTTTTGCCGGGATAAAAAGTAGCCTATGTTCTTCTCCATACCATAGGTTATCTGCATACCAAATTTCATCTCGTTCGGTTCAGCGGTTTAGCGTGAAAAGGTAACAAACAAACAAACTCACTTACGCATTTATAATATTAGTTAGGAAGTAAGATTATTTGTTATTCTTATAGTAGGTAAGTATAGGATGTAAGATTGAACTCCCAAGAAGGGTCGACGTCACGTAATCATTGAACTAATCTCCAATGTCTACTCACGTGCGAGGGCTCGGCTCTCATTCACCTCTGGATACTTACAATGTCGCGTTTTAAATATTAACAAACAGGTACCTAGCCACCTAGTATTATGTTGGACTGATTGTTTGTGGTAGGTATTAGAACTCCTTTTACTGTGTTCGAAATCATTCATGCGATCATGTGTCGGTCTTCAAAGGTATGTAACTTAATAGCTTTTCTTCACAAGAAATAACTTGATGTGTTGAAATATCGAAGAATTTGATGTCGGTTACTAATTTAATCAATGATTAGAGAGAGAAAGTACACAACATCACAATATTATATTACGTATTATGGTTTTGTTCGCAGCTGGTGCTAGAAGTGTTTAAAATAATCCATTACTGTATTATTCCATAGGTTTACTTTAGTAACAAACATAAATTGGCTTCAACAACTGAATTAACAGTTGACTTGAAAGCCCGAGAATAGAAGGAAATAAACTTCTGATTTTATTTATAATTATTCCAAAGTTGCTTCGAACAAGGATTAGAAGTAACCTCTACTTTCTATTTATAGGCTATTGTTGGTTGGTAGGGATTGTAAAATATGTGGCTGTTGATGTCGAGAGGGTTGAATTCCCCAAAGAAATACACAAGTTGCCACCAAAGTAACAACCCTCAAATATCGTTATCTTGATTAAAATCTTAAAGCAATCATCAGAGGCACATTTGCAAAAGCAGCTGTGCAATCAAAATTATGAAATAAAAATATAAAATTCACTTCGAGACATGCAGGTGCTTAGGGCAAAAAATATTGGTGTATTTATGGCAGATTAAATTATTTCTATACTTAGGGCTTTTTTTCCTGTAAACCATTATGTTTCTCTATATCCACTACTTTTGTATTTAGCCGTCATGCTTGTTGAATACTTGAATGAAAGAATAGCCTTGTAGATTGTGTAATCTTTAGATGTTCTTGCATACATTGTTCATAAGGTAGGTAATTAGCAGCAATAATTACTGAACGAGTTCTTTGAAATTAGTCATTAAAAGCTTGTGACGACTAATAGTTATAGTAAGATAGCTGAGTACAGATAACACTTACCTGGGTAGATACCAACATATTGTTTATTTTGTACCGTATCACCATGTCATTGTTGCTGGCAGTTCTCGCATACCTTTAGAGTATTTGACATAGGTCATGTCATACTCATGATGCGGCATGATTCACTATTTTATTACAAGACAAATACGTGGATACGTCACCCGACTCTCATATTTCGATTCGCTAATGATAAGTACCTACTTTTATGACCACTTGTTAGATTACGAGACACGCGACCGAATGTCTGGGAGATTTCGATTGTTATAGTTTGGTCTATTCATTATGTAAATAAATATTTGTAATATTTCGGATCTTTGTAGGATTAACGAACATCAGAGCAAAATCAGATATTTTTATTAGTCTTCTTCGATGCGTATGTTAACTATCAAAATAATTGTTTTGTGCTTTGTTATTGTTAAATAATTTGTAACATTCTCCTATAAAAAGGGGTATTATTTACTGAAATACCAAAATGCCAAGTCATGGTAAGCTATAAGATCAAAAAATGGATTCCCTAAAAGTAAATAAGTAGATTACTTAACGTTTATTTATTTACTTTTGTGGAAATTGTAACTTGATTCCTTTTTCATTCAATTTAAAACATAGATCCTTCTCATATACATAAGTTTATTAATTAACTCATGGTTTCATAATGAATCCTTGATGAATAATACAATATAAGTAACGAATATATTTTTTCCGTTTTATTGTCCCCATTTGTAGCTTAAATTATTATGGACCGGGTGCGTGCACGTCGTTTATTTAATAAAATATGTTAAAGCTTAGTTATATCGTGTCGGTTTTATTACTTGAGGGGTTAAAATGCGGTAGGGTTGTGATCTTGTAGCTAGCTGCAAGCTGGTGGTACTTAGCTGGTTTCGATAAACATTTAAGTTGTTTTTTTTTATTCATGGATTTCATGTCTTGTTAAAATATACGTTTGGATAGATATGTATTTTCTCTCTATCACACACAGCACAATGTTTTATGGATTGGCTTGAACGAAGACATTTACTTGAAATCGTAAAAGCGTCAAATCGCTATTGTAAATCCAATGCTCACAAGAAATCGTAAAATTTCTCTATTCTCATTTTAATATGTCACGTTATTTGGTACCTTACCTAGTTAACTTTATTATTTTTTATTTGAACCATATAAGCTTAAAACTGGGTTGTAAATACCTACGTAAACAAAGTAAAATTAATAATACAGTTCATAAAATTACTTTTACTATGCTAATATGTTATGTTCGTTCATGAGTTGGAATTTATAATTAGCGACAACGACGGAAAGAGTGAGCTCACTTACTCACACGCCTTATGTATGGCAAGGGCGCATCTACGATTTAAATCTGGTTATTAATAATTGGTAGATCTAAAAATAAATATCATATCATATTATCATAGAACATAAGGTTTACGTATGCATTACTTGATTATAAAAATAAAAAATAATTGTCAGTGCTCGCCCATAAAGCATCCAAGCAACGTTTTTTCTTCCGACTTGATTTGCTATAAGATTTCGTAAAGAATTTTGTCAGAATAAAATATAACATTATTAATTAGAGATATCTAGTGGTACCTTTCTATTAGGATTTTTTAGTATCGGTTCAGCAATTCCAGAGATTACCTACCCCTACATACACACATACAATCAAACAAACTAACTTTTACTTTTTTTATAATATTAGTGTAGATGTTGTTTTATTCTAACAATTTTTGAAGCGACGAAAAGAAAGAGGAGGTTCTCTTTATATCATGTGGACGTGAGCTTAAAAGGGATCAGTGATAAAGAGATCGCAGGCAGTAAGCCAGTAGACAGAGGTATAACTTGTCTACTGGACTGGGTTTCTATAAATATCTCAATATAAGAATATAATGTCCCTTAAATGCATTCTGAATCACTTAGAAAAGATTTCACAGGACACTTGAATGCATGACGTTATCTCTGAATTGAACCATGACTGGCTCTGGCTTTCTATTTATCGACCGACTCATGAGTGTAAAGTGGTAAAATATGTGGGCATTCTTCCCAGTTGTGGGTGGTCCGTCCGATACTTTAAACCAAAATTACTATCATACGATTAAACTTCGTTTATTAATTGTTTAATAAATTTAATTAATAAAAAATAACCTGAAATTCTACATACATACATACAGGTAGATTGGTTGTTTTGAGGGAATAAGTATAGTGTTATGGCAAACTCAAGAATACCACAAAGTGTAGGCATAACGCGCCACACCACACCACAACGTATTGAGGTAATAAAGGAGGAAATAATTAAATGCGGTCGATAATGCATTATTATTTACCTGTTATGACGTTTAACTATAAATAGCCCCAACATTACTGTCACAGGAATCGGGTCACCATTTCGTGAAAGTCAGGCAAAAAGCTGGACATTTTAGTAACAAACAATATGTAATCAAAAATACCTCGTTCTGACGGATCCAAGCGACCGACGCGAAAACCGAGTTGGAATGTTATTCATTGACTATTCACGACTTTTTATTTTAGATATAATTCCCATTTCTTCATGAATTACTAAAGTAATTCTTAGTCTTTCTTATAAGTAGCCGAGCTGATACTAACTAACCGAGGTAGATATAGTTATAGTTATGTTCCTGCGCGTGAGTAAGGTCGCCTGAGCTCATTGGGTAGGGGGGAAGGGTCGGCAACGCGTGAGTGATACCCCTGGTGTTATTGCAAGCGTTCATAGGCTACGGTAACCGCTTACCATCAGGCGGGCCGTATGCTTGTTTGCCAACATGTTGTATGAAAAAAAATATATATTTGATCTATACACATTCCTTTACTTTTGATTTTATAGTAGCTCGCAGTAAAATATATGGGTGTTCCCTTACTTTAGCTGTTACTGGGCATGAAGGCACTGACCGTAAGTCTTTACGTTAAATTATTTACCTACGGGCAAATCCCGACGGAAAAATAAGCCTACGCAAAATTTATTGTATTTGTTGCATACAATTTCCATTATGAACTTCCTCCATGAAGCAAAAATAAAAATAATTTAATACAATGCAGGCATATGCAAAATAAACGTATACATACAATATATTACTTTAATTACGAAGTTCAACTACTTCCAACAGTAGTAGCTTTGACGATGTTTCCATGTGATCCAATGCAGCTGGTACGCATGTAATGAGATGATATCGCCACAACGCACCGGTACATTGCTCAAGTGCTTATTCAGACTGCACTTGGGACCAATTAGTTCCGCCTATTTATATATACAGATATTTTATCGTACACTGGCAGAAACTTGCTCTCGATTTGGATATTAATTAAAAGTTAAAGTTATGGAACAATATACGATACGGGGTGTCAACTAAGGAGTATTTAGGACAGTCATCGATTTTTGTAATTCGCTAATCTGTTCACAGTGAATTTTATGGAATTACATTTCATGAGTGTGCGTGAATGTTTTGTTTTGTTAGTGCAGCCGCCGAGCGAATGCGTTTTTTTAACACCCTCCCAATCCAATTCCGATGGGTCTTTCATGCATGATACAGTTTTATCTTAAGCCTAGTTTAGTGACAGTTGTGTCAAAATCAAATGAACCGTTTCCGTCATTAATCCATTAATTACAGGCGTTACAAACGCATTCTCTCGGCAGCCGCACTTTAACAGCTATATTTTATCAAACTTATCCATGCTTCATATCTACGGAGCTATTTATAAATAATCACTTTTAAATATAACCAACACTGAACACACCCTTTAACTTTTATGATATTTGGGGAACAAAATACGAGTATACATACAGGGTGATTTTTTTTTCACTGGCGATACTTGGGGTGGAAGTACTCATCAATGTGAACAACTTTTACTATGGGGCTAACTCTGATATCGCGTAAAATAAAACGTTTGCTTCATACATTTTGGTCGAGTAGGTATTGAACTTTTGTATGGAACAGCTGATAATTTTTTCATGATTTTACATTTAGTCCCATAATAAAAGTTGTTAATTTTGATGAGTACTTCAACCCCTGCAAGTATTACCAGTGACTAAAAAATCATCCAGTATAGGTTTGACGCACTAAATTGGATCGAATGGCCTTTCAATCGGATTACAGTGACATTGAAACACAAGCAAAGTAAAAACAACAACAGTCGTACATTTATATCATTTAAGATTTATTAAGTAAGTAGTCATTTTATAAATATTTTCTCCGTCTCATTAATTTTGAATGCAAATGTATTCGTAACAGGTAAAAAATAAACATTATAGCAACACCAAAGTACACAACTTGAAGAGGAACTGATATACCTAATCATCAGTGATCCAGAAGAGATCTAACTTTGGCATACCTATAAATGGTATCATAATAATATTAAAGAAAAAAAGATAGCTTGGTGATTGGTGAGTTGTTTTGATAAAACATCGGCTGTTTATAGATACAGTAGGTATACTATCTTATAAATCCAATGTGAAAATCACTCTCAAGATAAAAAAGTACAAGCATATTGCAACACCGCAGAACGAACTCATACCGTCAAGGGATGGGTGAACGTAAACCGTAGGTATCAGTGCTTTTAGATACGGATAATATTGATAATAAGTACCTACTTTAAATCGATTTGAGTGGTAATAAATGCCGGTAATTGTTTTACAGTCAATATAAGTTCTAAAACAGAAAATGTTGATGCTCTTACCACTGATTCGAAATGTCCATATATTAGAATTAGACCATTTAGTCAATGTAAACATTAGTTTCTCATACTGAAGATCTAGCTCAAAAAATATTAATTTATGCAAAGCATGTCATTCCTGGAACTGTCTGGTCTGATTGCCATTTTTATTTTCCTCAGACAATAATCTCGATATATTTGCTCACCAAACAGACCTTTTGTTTTCGCCTAAATTCTAATTTGCAAAGTTAAGTAAGTAAGTAAGAAAGTAAGTAAGAATTATAAACTAACTATGCCTTTAACGATGCCCCAACTTATGTGAATTTAAAGTCAGCTCTGACAGCAGAACTAAATTTAATATCGAATCTTTATAATTACTGATGACTTTGAACAGCTTGGAACAAATCAAATATGTAGGTAGGATGTGCAAAGTTACCATCGAGAAATAAAGAGAAAGCAAGAGCTTCTAGACGCGTTGCGTTAAACCAAACAGTATGGTGAAAATATTGCCATGACTACTTACGCGTTAGCTGTACCTATCATTAAGGGTACTTGGTCCCACCCTCATCGTACACGTTACCACCCAAACATCCCATCAGGTAGGATAGGGTGGCGGCGGGCAAGGGCGCCACGTATGATAACAACTCGCCTAGACGACGCCACTTTTTGCTGTCGATTGTATTGAAAAGTTAATGAAGCAGGCCCATCAAAGTTTACGGATCTGCATTTATGAAACCGTCTCGTATCTTGTCTATTTTATTTTTTTTACTTTGTATAGGCTTCTGTTTGACCACAATCTCACTATTGTAAGTGATGATGTAGCCGAAGGTGGTAAGCACACAAAGCCTAGAAGGAACTGGCTCTCAAGTGCAGCTGCCGGAATACACCAATAGGTGTTTGGCGACAGATTTTCAACTTGAGGGTGGTAGCCAGCCAGGCGGGTACTACAAAGTACCCTACCACCGTGCTATGGTTTCCTCACGATGTTTTCCTTCACCGAAAGCTCAAGCTCATTGTAGGATTCGAACCCACGACCTTCGCCGCGGCGTCCGACGTTACTACCACTGAGCTATCATCGCCTTAAAGAAGTGGATAACGAATACGGCAACCTATGTTAGGGCTGTGAATTTAGGCTTTGCATACATACTATATTGTACTTAAGTAAAAAGTGGATAAATTCTAGCAGAGGCACGGCATCACTTTTTACTTAATTTTTAATTCGTTATATAAAATAAGTAATCTTGGATTGATCGAGGCTCAAACAGTCTTCTAAAAATGTGTTATTCAGTCGGAGTCAACAACTGCTCACTCGTGCTGTTTATAACCTCTCTCTGATATGAATCCACGGAAATACTTTGTTAGGACGGCTATAAAAAAAAAACCAAAAGTTAATTTAAGTATGAGCTGCAGCTGTGTCACGTTAAAGTAATGTTATACAGTATACTTGGATTCACTGAGTCAAAATAACATTTTGTAGTTTATTTTTAACGTAAGCAAATATTTAACTATTTTTTAACTATTATTATTGATTTGTCTGAAATGTCTTCGAGTTTCTCTTACTTGAGCAATCCATAGCTACACATAAAATCTTATTACTTTCGCTTGCTTAGTCAACTTTAATAGCTTTAGTTAGATATTTCCATCATTATCAATATACCTGCAGAATTACATTACTTGCTTTATTTTTCCCCTTTGTTTATCAAAGGTGAACCTCGTACTTATGGTAGAAAGCTTTTAACCTTAATTAACAGATGAGTAACTCTACATTAATTATCATCATTTCAAAACGACTATTTAACGACATAGTCACTCACCAGTAGATCATAATTTTGGGCTGAATATATTTTGTTCTAGTTTTTATTTTTATTCTCATATTACTTACACTCAAACATTTTTTCAAGTATTCAGTTTTTCTTGTATTATAGTATAGCTACAGTAGTTTACATGCATACATTATTTTTAATGTTTTGTCTACGTTGATAAAAAGTCAAGGTCGGAGCACATTTGTATTGAATTGTGAAAGTGGAATTTGTCCAGACCAGATTGAATTACCCCTTGATTATTCCTGGTAATGCCATTTCGCTTGAAGCGTCAAATTGCACGATAACTACCATACCTACATTATTATGTAGTATCATTCCAGTGCTACCATGAACATTGATTGATGTAAACAAAATTGAACACAAGATTGGAACTAAGTATTTGTTCATGTCCGCGCTTCATTACTCAATAATATGTAAATACTTGACAAAGTCTGAAAACAATAGATTATTGTCGTCTTCGCCTTCACCTGATTCATGTATTTTATTTCACAATAACATATTCTTCATTCTTTAATTGAATAAATTTACATTCTAGGGCTAACTGTTGGCTGTATAACTTATCCGTAAAATCCATGACGAAGTGTTTCTAATCCATGTGAAAGACTGTTATCTCCAGGTTAAACAAATGTTTGAAGATTTCAACACGAATACTTTGCTGCTGGGTAGTGGGTAGCTGTTACTTGCATAAGTTAACTGCATCTACATTTAGTCACATTCTATGTTATTCTTTTGAATATGCAAATGATGACAAGCAAGGCTGCGACAGACGATTAGCGTCATTTATATTTATAATGTAAATGTTATTCAAGCAATTAATAGGTTTACTATTATATTTGTAACCTTCCGTAATAACGTTACAATTTGAGTTGTACTTATTATTAGTTTATTAGTTATAATTATAACTTATACCTGATCAGGCGTGTAATGTATTCATAGATTAAAAGATACATAATCGTCCTTATTGACATAAATCTCAACTACTATACTTCGTCTCCATCATCGGTGATAGTCCATTTACATACTTGGCAGACACTCTCGCACTGAACTAACCTATATAACTATAAATAAGTAACAACGTTCACATACTTGTAAATTGAGATTTACCTGACTTGAACTCGTGTAATTTACAATTTAAACTCGTTTGACAAATGGTTCGCCGCTAAGACGTCCACAGATCGTAAGGTTGAATCAAATGTCCTTGTTTAACTGGAATCACATGAATCTCCACCATATCCGAGTTGGCTTGAGCACAGATTTAAATCGGATATTTTCTCAGAATTTCTTGTATGAAATGCCTCTTGATTAACCCATAAAATACTATTCCTATTCTATGCCCATGCATACAAAGTTAGACTGTCATGCTTGACTAGGCTTATCAAAGTGTACCTACTGATATTTTTTGCTGATATGACTGCTAGTGCTTATGCAATATCTTATTAGAATAATTTGTGAACGCGTTATACCTATTTCAAATTATGTCAAGTACGTGACTCTAAAGAGATGACATAGACGAGTGTTTCTAGTCTCTTTTCAATCTTTTGTCCTGTTTGTGGCTGTTATTGTAATATTTTGAACAAAATAAATGTTTAACGATGTTTTGAAGCATTTCTTTGATCGTCGTCTCAAATAAAAGGGGATGTTTGTGTTAATCGGATGGAACTCCATTAAACCCCCTAGGGTAATCTGTCATTCACAGCAACAGCCCCACTCGCCGGAAATGAAATGTAGGCGTGTTCAATTTGCCGGCCCGTTTTCCATCGTTATTTACCATTATTGCGGAAATCTCATCAACTTCCCGCTAATAGTGATTGACAGAGGCTTCTACCTTCTACCTGATTTCTTCTCTGTCAGTAAAATTGTAGATAGGGGATCAGATAACGAATAGTACTAACAAAATAAAAAATAGAAATTTTTGGGGTTTAAATTGTTTGACAGGAACAACAATTTTATTTTATTTTAGTCGGTCTTAGTTTACACAATCATGCATAGTGGTTCCTACATATACATAATTATAGGATTGTCTCAGTTAAGTAAATAAACAGTCCCCTCCATTTAGTTATGCCTTTTGTAAAAACAATACCTTACACAACGTACCTATCGCTAGGTAGGTCACATCGACCTAAACGAAATCGATAAGTACGATAGTAAGCGTTGATGTCATTATTGTGCCACCGGTATTTTGAGCACCTACATATATATGAAAGTACCTGGTTAAGTATGTATGCATAAATACAACGTTGATTAAATATATAAGAGTAAGTATATACAGATAAATTCGTTCGTATGTCATTAACAGTGTTTCGCTGAATATTTAATTTTTAAAGTGAGAGTTGTGTCAGTTTTGTTTGACTGAGACACTGCCGCGTATTGCCGCCGCTGCACGTCACCAGAGGAGGGCGGCCCCTCTTCTTGTAACGTTTAGCGCCACGATTTTCTTGTCTCTGATTGGCTGACTAGATGGCGTGATGTGGAGTGTCGGATACGGCGCGCGGTTGTGCTTGTTTTTTTTTTTTTCGTATTATGACGTTGCTGCCACCGCGTCATCTTTGGCTTTGGGTTCTGGTAGTTGACGTATTATGGCTGCGCGCCGCGCCACGCTACCGACTACGCTGTACTGTGTCAAACCTGTCACAACACCACATCACACGCCTATATTTTTGAAGGTCATCGCACTAATCTTGATGATGCAGACTAGTAAAAGTCTTAGAACCAAATACCTAAATAGATATGTAGTTTAAAACTTAAGTGGTTAGTAAATCTAAATAGATTAAGCACCTAAACCTGAAGTAGGCCTACCTAACTACCATTGCCATCAATCTCCGTGTAGCATTACTTTATACGTTGACGTGAGGAGTCCTCTGACCACTTGACTGATCCATCCATACCTATCAAGTTATTATATATACCTACCCCACCAACATAAATAGTACTTAGATACCATTACGATTTGGAAATGTACCCAAATAGGTAACAAACACTGACTAACAGCGCGTCGCGTCGGCTTCTCATGTTTCAAAGTTAAAAGGAATCTTTTATGGATTTCTTTTTTAGTGTCAGTCAGTAAGTAGGTACCTACCTAATAGAGGTATGGACATAGGCTTTATCAGACGGTAGAGGTAGAGTGACGGATTGATGTAGGCTGAGTACCAGATTGAAAATTCCGGACGCTTGCTTCAAAATTTTCATTTTGTGGCATATTGATTTCTTTTCGAACGTTTGATTGCAGTGTAGGTATTATAAATATTAATTTACTTACTTATTAGAAAGACGAAAAATAAAATTGAGAACTAAATCCTCAGATCAGACCGCGCGCGAGTCACGCTTGGCCGGTTGCCAGTAGAGTCTGAAGTTTGTAGTTTTTACTTTCAGCAGCATGTCTAGGTCATTTCTTTTTATCTTAGTTACTACTGTAGTATTCTTTGGTCTTGGTCCAAAAATTTTGTTATATGACATTGATAATATTGATTTGTCGATACACCTTTGGTCAATACTAATAAATAATATTGTAGGTAAGTACATGGATAAATATAAGCCGAGATATATCAATCAATATACATACTTACCTATACTTTGTGTTTCATATCATGCTGCATGAAAAATCAAAAAGTTAACAAATAATACAGCTATGTTATTCTGTACTCAAACTCGACAGTGAAAACACGAAGTGACTATTCTCTATCTCACTCGTGAACTCATGATTACCGAGTTTCGCGAGCGAGACAGACAATAGTCACTTCGAGAATTCACTGTCGAGTTTTAGTACAGAATAGCATAGCAGATTTTATTTTTCCTATGTAAGTATAATTATTTTTAGATTAAATTGAAATAAAATAAAATAAAAAATATTTATACAAACGTGTAAATAAATTTTATTGCTTGAGAGAAACAGATCGCATTGCACTAAGGCTTTGCTTAGGATTTATTAGGTAGGTAGGTATATGTATAATTTACACACATAGCAGAGGGTTATGAAGATTGCATTATAAATACCGAAAGTTAAGTCTGCGCAAAGTCCAAGTAGGTACCTACGTTCTATAGATCTCAGTCTAAGCACAGAGTGTTTGGTGATTGATTAGTAATATAAATTATTCCAAGGAGTAGGTACTTACGTGTTTATAAATTCCTAGAACCCTAGAACCCTGTCGTATTCTTGACTAGTATCTGTGCTAGTATCGTGTCTTGTTTCTTACTAATAACAAGTAATAACACTTCCTACATGATGGGTAGGTATTTATATTAGTCATTCAATTCTAGATTCAAGATATTGAAACACGAATTGAATTCAATCCCCATTAGAATACTTATAACTTAAATATTTTAATGGGGAATGAATTCAATTCAATTTCATTAGAATCTACATTGATTGAAATAAAATTATAATTTTTCATGTTGACCGTGAACTGACCGTGAATAAAGCTACGTCATGATCTCACATCACGCCACTCGCTCGATCATACGTTTTAGCTGTTGTTTACAGGCTACGCCTCTTTTTTTATACAAGCTTACTTACTATGTTATCAATCATATTAGGTAGTAGTAGGAATTATGTTGGTAATAGTTGGTATATTGATTGGAAGTTAGAAATATAATCGCTGTGATTTTCGGATTTCCATTACTTATATATTTTAACTTTGGTACATAGGTACCTAAGTATTTAGCTACTTACGTATTCATTAATTTCCCCAAGATTTATTTATTCAGTGAGTACCTTCTATAAATATTAGCCAGCAGAATATAAGATAGCCCTTGGTGCTATCTACCATGTATCTACCTAACTACATTTTATGGTATAATTATAGGTATGCACCTATACTAACGGACCTATACTAATATACTTACTTTAAAAAAATGTGTAATGGTATAACACATTTTTTTTGTTCTAAACATTTTTCGTTTCTTCTATTTTTATATTCGTTCCACTACCTACTTTAATCAATGTAAAGAAAATAAAAGCGCTCTAACGAAAACCGTATAAAAGCTGCAGGATTCAACAAATAAACGGTGCAAACAAAAGGGACACAGTAATAAAAGAAATGATTTAGTGGAGTGTCAAAATGATGCGACGGGGTTTTATGGGGAATGAATAGTTACAATATTATTTTTATTCCCACAAAATGTGACGGTTAAAAATTTCGAGGACCCACCTAAATAAATTATGAGTACCAGGTTAAAATAAAATAATTCCCGCTTCAGTTTTTGACGTCTTATTAATCTTACTACGGTTAATAGGTATTAGTTAGTTAGTTCCACCAATGATATTGTAATTATAATATCATTGATTTCCACGCTTTATTTGAAACCTGTTTTATGAGTTTCGGAAGGACATGATTTCAAATTAATTTAATTAATTTATTAATTAATTAATGTTGCTACTCATAATCGTACAAATAAAATGTTTCCTACCTACCTTTAATATAAAATACAATAGTATAACATTTCTGTAATCTACGTTTGTAGGTTTGTTTACTCTGTTTTATCGGGCATAGCCATGTGTGTTTTGCGTAGCCACACCCTTCCTTCGTCGTTATTTAAGTCAATTGTAATTGCAAAACCTTATTCGCAAGTCACGCGACGAAAATCATGTCTTCTCAAGCATGTCGCACTCTCACATGCAATCAATAAAAATTTTGGCAACCCGATACAGCGTTGTATAATCTTATATTGTAACTTCCGGCTGTTTACGTACGTTGGCGAATGTGGGGCCACTCACCTTCACAAGGCCAAGCTCAAAGAATTATCTGTATGTCGCAGCTAGGGTTTCCAACTTTTTTACAAGAAATAAAGTATAAAGGGACGCGCGTCCCAAAACTACCTACAAAAAAATAGAATTCCAGGAATCGCGAGTCCACTTATTAAGGACGGAGAAGGAAAATAAACAGTATTTTATAAAAATTTACATTATTTTATTTTTTCAATGTTTTACACTAGGTTTTACATACGTATTTCTTAGTGCTTCTTGCACAACTTTTCAATTTAGTGTAATTTTTTAAAGATTGTTAGCGTCCCCACAATTAAAATAAATGAGGAGCTCATTCTTCATTGGATTTTTTAAACAGGTCTATGGGTATCAGTGATGCTGAAAACAGAATTTTGTATACTTTATTTTTGTTCAACAGTAAAAAAATAATGTAGTGAAAAACGGTATAATACTGTTTTTAATAGTATAGTTGGGAACCCAAGTCGTAGCCGAATTTTATTGTAAATAAAACCGCCGCAACACACAACCTAGTACTTTTGAGTGTGTAGAACCTAAAGCAAAGTTGCTATTTTTAGGGTTCCGTAGCCAAATGGCAAAAAACGGAACCCTTATAGATTCGTCATGTCTGTCTGTCTGTCTGTCTGTCGGTCCGTCTGTCTGTCCGTCCGTCCGTATGTCACAGCCACTTTTTTCCGAAACTATAAGAGCTATACTGTTGAAACTTGGTAAGTAGATGTATTCTGTGAACCGCATTAAGATTTTCATACAAAAATAGAAAAAAAACAATAAATTTAGGGGGTTCCCCATACTTAGAACTGAAACTCAATTTTTTTTTTCATCCAACCCATAAGTGTCTGGTGTCTATGGATAGGTCTTTAAAAATGATATTGAGGTTCGTAGCATCATTTTTTTCTAAACTGAACTGTTTGCGCGAGAGGCACATCCAAAGTGGTAAAATGTGTGTCCCCCCCCCCCTGTAACTTCTAAAATAAGAGAATGATAAAACTAAAAAAAATATATGATGTACATTAATTACCATGCAAACTTCCACCGAAAATTGGTTTGAACGAGATCTAATTAGTAGATTTTTTTTAATACGTCATAAATCGTAAACCGCAATTTACCTTTCATTCAATCAACTCAAATATAAAAAAAATAATTGTCAAAAAGCAAGGTCTTACAGCACAAATAAAGGAAAAATTCAAAAAAAATTCAAAAGTTGAAAATTAAAGGTGTTCTCATACATACATAGTTACGCCAATTAATAAAGACATGTGAGTTGTATCGGCGCTCATACAGTTTAGAGGTCTAGCTTAATTGGCACCAACCTCAAATAAGGTAAATAAATAAAATTGTGCATTTCCCTTGATGGACGAACAATGGACGAAGTTTGTACGGAACCCTCGGTGCGCGAGTCCGATTCGCACTTGGCCGGTTTTTTTCAGTTAGAATTGTAAATTTGGCGGTAGGTGAATAAAACAAAACAAATAAAAGCTTTTATTTTTATTTCTTTTTTTCTCATTGAAAACAGAAAAATATCATTTATTTATGAACCATGAGTCGGTTGTTGTGTAACAGTTAGGTATATTTTTAATAAAGCGGGCGGCGTCATTACAATATGGCTGAACAACATTCAGCCGTATTACAATTAAATAGGGGAGGTCCCCGAGTACCGGACACTTAAGGAATATTAAAAATAACAAAAAACATGTAATAGTTTTATTTGTTTGTTTATGTTAAAATAGCTCTCGATTATATACTTAATCACCACAGATCTAATCAGTCTTAAATATATTACTATGTATAGTTACGACGCGACGGTAATGTTTTGCCTCTCGATTTTTTTAAAGTGGTTGTTGAGAGAAGCCTATAAGAACATAATTGCATACATGCAGATATCCTTAGTTTAGAATTTTAGTTATGGAAGTAATCATAGAGAACCTTACTGGTTATCGACACGATTGTCAGGTTTAATATAGTTGTAGGTAGTACTTTGATCGTCTTTGGTAGTAGGTACGTATGTGTTGAGTTCTAAAGTAAGATGTTGTGAAGGCACAAACTGCAATTAATTTACACTGCAAATGAAAGTGGCTCAACATTGTCGAATTATTCTGATAACAGCGTACATCCGTATAATCGTGAAAAAAAAATAAGCTTATGTCCCGCTCCATAGCATAGTAGGCTTTCTGCGTACCAAATTTAATCGCGATCAGTTCAGTTTAGGCCTGAAAAGGTAACAGACAGCGTTACTTTCGCATTTATTGTATTAGTATGGATAAATCGATTTCACGAAGGTATATCCTACTCAGTACTCAGCAATTTTTTTTTACTTTTCCAGGGGTGCTGACTGATGTCAAATCTAGTTTCCAAATTGGCGATGACAAAGCCGGCTTTTTACAGACAGTGTTCGTGGTCGCCTATATGGTGTTTGCACCAATTTTTGGGTACCTCGGTGACAGATACTCAAGGCGCATGATCATGGCATTTGGTGTCGCATTATGGAGTCTTACCACTTTCATTGGATCATTCATAGAGGTAACTAAGCATACGTTTTCTCAAGCACTTATAATACACTAAGTTATCTACCTATCGAAGGCAGTGAACGCAAATATACATTGCGTTCACTGTAAAGCCAAATTTTCCTGTCGGTCTGTATTTTGTGGTTTTGTGTGTGTACTATTTTGTTTGTAATCTTATTTTAATAATACCTAACAGGAATTTTTCAATTATAGCTACATCAATTAAGTAACATAATTTTAAATTAATATATTTAATTATGATGAGGTCAATTCAAACCAAATGGAAAAATAGACCAGGATTCCAAGTTCAAGTAATAATAATTCATAAACAACGTTCTCCTGCCTCAAATCTATGTATGAGAATACGATAAAATCTATTTGAGCTTCCACGAATATATTTCAGTTTGCTTTGAATTGACCTTTAGTCGATTTTATTTTCTCTAGACCTTCGGGATGTTCGCCGTGTTCCGAGGGTTGGTTGGTATCGGTGAGGCGTCGTATTCCACGATAGCACCGACCATCATCAGCGATCTCTTCGTGGGGAACGTCCGCTCCAAGATGCTGGCCTTCTTCTACTTCGCTATACCCGTCGGCAGGTAAAAACACACTTTATCCTGTCTGCTTTTAGATCGATCTCGCCGTTGTGAGTGATGATGATGTCGACACACAAAGCCTAGAAGGGAGCGTTCCTTGGCACCTCCACACTTCCGTTTTTCGCTGCGTAGTAACAATAACAAACATTTGTCATCCATTTGTTGACTTTATGTGCTTAAAACACTTTCGTCCATTATAAGAGGTTCGTAGTTTGAAAACCAATATGGTTGTGGTAATAGCCGTGTTCGCGCTGAGAGGGTGGATGCTTTTCGCATTAATTTCGGTGACAAATTTCAACATGAGGGTGGTAGTCACTCAGGCGGGTAAAACAAAGTACTCTACCGTCGTACTTTGGTATCCACACGATGACTTTTTCCTTCACGTCAATCAAATTGTAGGATTCGATTCCTACGAGTCTCGTACATATAGTGTATTATCTATGCCTACGAGGGCTGCTCGACGTCACCGCTACTGAGCACAATACGTTGTCGTGGTTATTTGATGAAATGACTTGTCATCATAATAAAATGGATAAACGCTAACGAGTATAAATTAAATTAGTCTTGTATTGAATGGCAAGAATACGTTTTAGGCACAAGCAAAAATAAGATGAGATAACTGGCTTAAAATCTCATGGAAATAATGGAATAAAAACTTATGTTGTACGATCCATCGCGAGTGATTTGAGTTGCGCACTATATTTCTAACGCAAGTATTTGAACGTTTCAGCGGGTTAGGTTACATAGTGGGGTCAGTGGCTGGGGCGGCGGCGGGCGATTGGCGATGGGGGCTCCGAGTGACCCCGTTCTTGGGTGCCATCGCCGTCACGCTCATCATGTGGGTGATGCAGGACCCGGAGCGAGGCCAGGCCGAGGACAGCCAGATGAAACCAACCTCTTATGTCGACGACTTGCGGTCTCTCGTTAGAAAGTAAGCTTTCTGTAGTTTATCAAAATTAAATACTATACGGTCACAAAATAATGGAAATTTCGGGAATGAAGTCACCTGTCAGTCTGACTGTCCTTTCAACAACAACGCACAAAAATCGAGAAATTAAACTAAAAGGAAAGTCTAGATAACGAATGAGTGTTTATTTTTGGAATCTAAAGGCATAATATTATGTATGAACCGACCCCAAAGGTCCGAGATGGAGCAGGGAGATGATAAGGCATACTTTCATACTAATAATAATTGCCAATGGGACCCTCACATAAATAATATAATGTATGATAATAATATACTGTGTTGTTAGTATCAGTCTTGTTTAAATGTTTTTTTGATTCACACAAATATTGCTGATATATATATTTTTTTAGTTTCAACTTTATTCCAAAACAATAAAACTCATGTTCGTGTGTCTCCAGCCCGTCGTTCATGTTGTCGACGCTCGCGTTCACGTGCGTCGCGTTCGTGACGGGCGCGCTCGCGTGGTGGGGGCCCGAGTTCATCTCGCTCGGCCTCTCCATGCAGCCCGGCGTCAACCCTTCCAAAGAGAGGTAATTACATATTTTGATGACTTAGCATAATTGTTTGGAATATGTTTAACAAAAAAATGACAATTCTAAGCATTATCGCAGATGACTTAATAGATAATACGTAGCATCATATTTAGACCAAGGATACAATGTGTAACTCAGCCTATTTTTATATTTACCATGTTTTTACATTGGTTAGGTTTGAATTTGATCACAATCTAACCGTGGCAACTAAGTTTAAGGTAAAAATACATAAATTAAATAAATAAGCCCGGTGATCATGATGATGATCTAGCCACGTTTGCCATTGATTAGTGATAGGTGCCCTTGAAAAGTTCAACGAAAATATATAGCATGTCTACCTTCTAAGGATGACCCACAGTAACCATTTTTGTCTTTAAAATTTGATGAAAAATAATGAGTTCCTTGTGAAGCAATTTTGGTCGACATGGTATCAATCCTTTCCCAATAAAACATGCTAGTTACATTATGCAATAAATGTACGTCAAAATTGTCTTACACCATATAATTTAGATGAATATCCTAGAATAAGTTGAAACCACTCGCAACAAATAAGTAACAGCGCCTATATAGGTAGGTACCTAAATGTATGAAGGAGTTGGAGAAGAGGTATCGTAAGTATAACACCGATAGTGAGAACAGCAAGTGCCTGACCGCTGTAGCTGACGCTGACGCTGACGCTGTGTGTGTGTGTGGTACCCAGCGTGGCGTTCAGGTTCGGTCTGGTGGGTATGTTCGCGGGCGCCGTGGGCGTGCCGCTGGGGTCGGCGGCGGCGCAGCGGCTGCGCGCGCGGCACGCGGACTGCGACCCGCTCATCTGCGGGTTCGCGCTGCTCGTCTCCACGCCGCTCGTCTACTTGGCGCTAGTCGCCGTCGACGCGCACGTCGCGCTCACCTTCTTCCTCATCTTCCTCGGCATGACGACCCTCAATGTCACCTGGTCGATCGTCGCCGACATGATACTGGTGAGAGTTTTCTGACTTCGCGACGGTTCGGAACGTCCGGGCCGTCCCGTGCTTGCGTCCGCTCGCATGCGCCCGCCGATGAAGCAGAAATCGTCCACCGGTTCGAATTTTAAAAATATTCCAATGAACGCATTTACGTCGGGATGTTATTTACGCGCGTTGGATGCGTAGGATTTCATTTTAAGGTCATCGCATCGTCCTATTCATCTTATCGATCGTGATGCTTTTACAGAGAATGCCGCTTGATTGTGTAATAAACGACACCTTATTTATAGCCTCTTGCCCGTGCCGGTCCCATTGACTAATGCATTTCATATTATTTATATTAAATTGCATAAATCGAAAGCATGATTTTACACAACGTAAGGGATGCTCATTAAAACCCGTATAATTTTATATTGATAAATCGAACCTGAAACTCACTATCATCCATCCATTCACAAACAAAAAGCATGAGGGATACTTACCACAGTTAATTGCGTTAATGCGACGATGCGACCCTGCCCCCTGCGTGATAGAGCGCTCCCCTCTGTAGAGAAAAAAGTAGCATTGTGTTGACGGTGCGGATGGTTTGGTTTGGTTGCATCACATCACATCACATCACACGAACGAAGGGTGTCGCTAATCTTCGGCGGGATCACGATGGTGGCGGGGCTGGTGGGCGTGCCGGCGGGCGCGTGGCTGGGCGCGGCGCTGGTGCGGCGCTACCCGCGCGCGCACCCCGTCATCTGCGGCGCCGGCCTGCTCGTCTCCGCGCCCGCCATGACCTTGGCCGTCCTGCTCGCCAGAGGCTATTACTTCACCACTTTCGCCCTCATGTTTATCGCCGAAGTCGCTTTGAATCTCAACTGGGCAATAGTAGCCGATATGTCGCTGGTAAGAGACGATTTCCGCGGGATAGCTTCTGCCGTGCGGTCGGCTTTGCTCTCCAAAGTCGATTGCATTCAGGAGTGAACTGTTGAGAAAGTTTTACCTTTTTTTTTACTTTTTTATTTTGTTTTTAGATAGTAGATTTGCTTTTACCGAAATTATTGTTGTTTTTGATTTTGTAGTTGTGGTGGGGAAAGTTTGATGCATGAGTTACCTTCGCATGTTTTGTGTACCTAGTTTTTTTTTTATCGCTTTGTAAATACTGCTTAGAATTGAAATCAGTCACTCACTAGCACATATTAATGGTTCACTGTTGCCTGGTTGTGAAGGTCGTGTCCTCGAACATTATAAATCTGTCGTTCTCATTGGAATATTTTTAGAATAGAACTCGAGCTAGAGTGGGCTGATTTCAATTATCTGCAATAGCGCCATCTATTGGTACATATATAAATTACGTTGTATTTTGTTTGCCATCTTTGTGGCATCTTGTGGTTCTATATTTGATAAAGCATGATTTATACAGATGGCGTTAGTGTGCAAGCCGTATTTGCCATAAAGAGTAATAAATTACATAATAAAATTATTTGTTATAAAAGCGCATGGTACTTTAACAATTTCTATTTCATACTGTAGCTTTGCACTGGTGTATTGATCTTTTAAATCGTATATTTATGTTTAATTAATAATAATAAATCATGGGACATTCCTCACACCCGGCCATCTAATCACAAACTAAGCAGAGCTTGTACTATGGAAGCCAGATTATAGACTACTTTTATTTTTTATAAAATAGTGATAGATTTCTACTCATTAGAATATTAAAACAAGTATACCCTTGTCTGTATATTATTTTGATCATACTCCTACTTTTTACATTAAGTGATATAGCACTTAATAATAATACTTTAACTCTAGACAGATTAGTAATTCAATTTTTTGTATTTCAGTATGTGGTTGTGCCTCCACGGCGTTCGACGGCAGAGGCTTTCCAAATACTCATATCTCACATGTTAGGCGATGCTGGGAGTCCCTACTTAGTTGGCGTTGTAAGTATTCGACTAGTATATTATTATTACTAGAACGGGCCAAAGACACCATGTGGAAATATTAGAAATGCATACAATATTATCTTAATATATACTGGGTGACATTTTAGTCACTGGCAATACTTGCAGGGGTGGAAGTACTTATCAATATGAACAACTTTTATTATAAAATAAGCTAACATAATAAAATAAATTGGTACAGAATTTTCTTATGGTATAATCTCTATAACACATGCCTGAACTAGGAAAACCTGTTTCAGGCGAGAAGAGCTTGCTTGTCTTAAATAATCAAATCTAAAACGTTCTAATTATATTACAGTGCATAATTTAAATTAATGTGTAGTTGGTAAACAGCAGTATAATGAAAAACAATAAATAAATATTACTTTTATAAGAAAAACTAATTAATGTAAAACGGATACTTTTGGTAGTAACATTTTATTTTAACACAGTTAGTAACTTCTCTGTATCTTCGTAGGACATGCTTTTCAATGTATCCATAAGGATTTTTTTACAGCTACTGGAATTCAGAGAGTAGATATTTGCTACGGCGTTTAGTCTATTGTAGACAAGTGGTCCAAGAAAAATGAAAAATTTGGATGTAAAAGCATGTTTTGTTTCTGTATTTAGAGAACAAACTTTATGTTTCCGTCTTTTATTAGTAAATTCAGTGCTGTAAGAAAGGGAAGTGTGCTGTTTTAGTACAATGCTCATTATGAACAGCTGTCAGACTGTTAGGTCTTAGCAATCTTTATAGAGAAGGATAGTGGGAAAAAGAAAAGGGTGGGATGTAGATACCTTGAGAATCGCTCTTTGGGCTCTTTCAACAGATAATAATAGTGTTTTTGCCGCACCACCGCATGTGGATATACAGTAAGTTAATATTGATTGACATAAGGTAAAGTAAACTTACCTAATAACTTTTGGATCTGCAATATAGCGTAACTTTTTAAAGACAAATATCAACTTGCGCATTCTATTATTTAAAACTTCAATATGTTGCTTGAACGAAAGAGTTTCATCAATCATCATACCCAGGTATTTTTTTTTTTTAGTATTTACAATAACAGGACACACACATTGGTTATTAGTGGGGACTCTACAATGATGGGCCTTCAATGTTGGGTTAGTTTGAGCTGACAGCTTGCGCATCGAAAATCTAATATAATTTGTCTTTTCTGCATTTAGTGTTAGTACATTTTGCTGAAGCCATTTATTTACCTCATTGATTATGAGTCTAACTGTGAAATCACGAAAAAATTATCAGCTTTTCCATACAAATGTTCAATACCTCCTTGACCAAAATGTATGAAGCAACCGTTTTATTTAACGCGATACCAGAGTTGGTACCATAATAAATGTTGTTCATATTGATGAGTACTTCCACCCCTGCAAGTATTGCCAGTGACTAAAAAATCACCTGTACTTATATAAAATTCCCATGTCACGATGTTAGTCCGCGATGAACTCCGAAACTACTTATCCGATGTTAACGTATTTATTGTGTGTGATTTGAAAATGTAAACTTGTGTCAAACTTAAAAGATAGGATAGTTTTTATGCCTTTTTTTATACCGGGAAGGCGAAAAACCGCGGGGAACAGCTAGTATTATTATAAAATTTAATGGTAGTCACAAAAATCGTGACATTAGTTAGAATGATACTAACGAAGTTATTTACAAAAATGTGACTCAATTGTCTTACAGATATCTGAGAGTCTGAAGCGGTCGTTAAGCCCACCATCGACGGTCGACCCGACCACCATCGTCAAGTTTCAATCGTTGCAATACGCACTTTTCGTCACGTGTTTCGTAGAAGTAATTGGAGGGGTATTCTTCCTTCTAACAGCATTTTACATCGTCAGAGATAAACTAAAAGTGGATAGAGCTATTGCCGGTAAGATATTTTCTAATTATGTTTGTATGTTTAGTTTCCCACTTATGGGTTTATTAACTTTCCCTATCAACATGCCTTTTGTAGCAGCTTACATTTGTATTAAATTCACATTGTTTCAGTTACTTCAAAAATAGTTTAACACTTATAGGTGAGTTTACAAACTCATTAAAATACATATATATATAGCTTACTGTGCACGGGGCATGGCCTTCAATACAATTTATTCGTTAATTATAATTACTACAAGGCCATCGTTCGTAATTTTGAATTGTCCTCTAGCTATATTAGATGATGAGACGAGAATGGATTCTATGATATAGATGATTAAACATTTATTGTTATTAATACACTTCTCATCAAAAAATCTAGACACCTCTGAAATTGGGTTTTGAATGAGTTTTATGTTTTTTTTTACATTAAACAAAAAATTGAAAAAAACGATATTTAAAAAAAAAATAATTAAACATTAATATTCTTTAAACGATACCTTATAATATCCGCAATAATCTGGCAATATTACTTTTTTTTTGTTTAATGTAAAAATAAAACATAAAATTCATTTAAAACCAAAATTCAGAGGTTTTGTTGTAGTACCGTTTCGATTTTTCTGATGAGAAGTGTATATTAATGGCTAATCAAATAGTGATATCAAAACATTCAAAAAAAGAATAACAAGTCGTAAGAATATTGAAATAAATAAATATCCTGTGACTTTACATGCGGTCATCAGGCCCCCGATTCTCATGCCTTCGACGTCATTTATAACTATATGGGGTTATTAGTCAAAATTATCCGCTATGTTTTTCGGTAAATGTCAAACTCTGCGAGAGTCGCCCCCCTGAGCCCGAACTAAGCGGCGCTTGTACCATGGTAACCAGATAACTGTTTTAATACATAAAATATTATTGTGAATATATACTTATATAGATAGATATTCATACCCTGACTAGATTCAAACAACCAGGCAGTTTTGCAAACATGACGTGTTTGTCTTGGGTGGAAATCGTACGAACTTACGACCTGTAGCGTGTCAATCAGGGTATCTAACCTCGACGCCCGTCAATAGTTAATTATTTCGTTTATAAACCCAAAATCTTATGGCTACATCACACACATGAAAGCAGTCACGAGCATGAATTCTGCTGCAGGGAAATCTTTTCCTCTATTGTGATTTCCATACATTTTTTTTACATTGGATATAAAATATATCATCCATGGATATAAAATCCATGGGCTCCATGAACAAGTGACAGTAAACAATTGGTCACAGTATCAATCCAAAAAGAATAAAATTGAGAATTGTCATTTTCACAGACTCGGAATATTATATGGATTCATCCGAAGTTTCAATGGCAATATTTATAGGTTTGTATGTGTGACACATCAACCTGTTTGTAACCACTGCCCCTTGCATTATAGGCTGTATGTTAATACTAATACAATACATAATATATTATTACAATATAAATACCATCTTGATATAGTATTACTTACCATTATGCTTTTAAGTAATGTATAATTTTTGGTTCATACACCATTGCACTAATTTGCAATTGTTTGAATAATAATAGTGTGCATGTTTGACGGGCGCTTAATGAAATGCTATACAAAATAATGTCAAATATTTGATACGCCAGATATCTTTCATTTTCGTATGTTCGAAACTTTTATCAAAACTCGGCATATTTATTATTATAGCAATCAAATATTCTTATTTTTTTACAAACAATTTGATTATACATATCTGAAAAGAAACCGTCAATACATAGTTTTGGATTTGTTTTTTTTTTAACTATTTTAGTATCATCAACTTTTTATTACTTTGCATAAGTATTGGTTTTCTGTCCGAGTAGCCTACACATCCTTTTATTTATGATTATTTTCCTTATCCATATTAGTTATTAAAATTCAAAAAAATTTGGATATATGTAAATCTATTTAGAAGGAAATTCAGTATATTTTACATGATATATTTCTCTATACTAAAACTATAAATACAATAATCACTTTGTTACTAAAATAGTCTAAATAAAATGTTGAGTGGTTGAGTGCGCCCTGAAAATTGATCAGTTCTCAACGGTACTTACCTCATTTTGAATGACCTTTCAGTATTCGCCCGTTATTGCCATAAATCTATGCATTGTTTAGTATTTTGATAACAAACCTGCGGTACCTAACTATATTAAGAGTTTACAAGTTCTTTTAAGGCTAGTGTGTATAAACTTTTTTTTTGTTTGATTTCACTTCTATTTGTTAACATGTTCCTAAAATAAACATTAACTACAAGTATACTGGCATAAAAAAATCATAATGATGATCCGACGATAGCGCGACTCTTCCTGGCAGGCCTACCGTTGCGGATTCAGAGTGGATAAAAAAATACGCTAATTTGTCAGTTCCATTCAGGGTCACCTCTGTATCTCACGAAATAGAGCACCTGGCGAAGAGTTGTCTGCTTACAGAAGATATCGGTTAGTGTTAAAAGTACCCAACCCAACTTACAAACCAGGAACCTATAAATTCTGATATTTGGTGATACAATTTCGACGAATTAGCGTTGTTTTTTTGTCCACTCAGTATATGACCGTTAGGTTGATAGAAATGGTCACAAAAATAAATCAAAAGTTAAAGGGGGCTGTCCACTCAACCCCTGCTGTAGGAAAGTTTAGTTGAACGGTATCATATTGAGATGTGGGCGAGCTTACAGTACAGCTCCATTCTGGAGAAATGGTAGTTGTTTCGTACCATTCTGGACATATGGAAGTGGGGAAACTCACGCGCTACTCGACCGGAGCAAAAGCTGAAAAAGTAGTACTAACTGCTGATGGTCTCTGTTGCCCTGTACTGGATAGTGTGCCGCGTGGAGCTAGGATTAGTGTGCCGTTTTGTATGACCGCAAAACTGGTCGAAATGGCCACTAAAATAAATCTCAGAAGTTGGGAGATTGTTTCAAATCTGTGATGGTGGCTCTGCCCAGAAGGGTCGCATCCTATGATACACTCAATGATTAGAATTACGTTTTAATGAAATAGAATCTGTATTTATTAGGTATATTGAAAATGATTAATTTGTGATTTAGTACTAAGTTATGCAATTATATAAATTGGTTATTTGAAGAATAGTTTATTTTATAGAAGCAGAAGCACAGAACGCGGAACCATCGCACAGTTCAGCTCAGGAAGAGTTAGCGGGCGCTGAATAGGTAGCTGAAGTACATGGCAGTCGGTCAAAATACCTCGATTGATATGTGAGAGTATGAGCATATTTTCACACAAGTGATACTTATATGTATGTAACAGTTAAATAACTATAATTTTAGGAGATCCTGTACAATGCAACATTTATTTTAATAGCAAATTCATAACTGTGCACACATTTTGTATGTCACATAATTGTTATAGGTGATGAATTCATAATTTTGCTAATCAAAATATTGAATTGTCGCCATCAACACTACTTCCGGACGCGATACTTAAAGGGAATCGTTTGCAAAACAATTTAAGTTGTTTAATTGAAACATAATATTGTAGAGAAAGACTGATTCGTGAGCCACATGAACCAGGAGGCTGGGTATAGTAATAATCGCGATTGTGGGTAATAATAAATTTTATGTAAGTAATTTAGATTAGGTAATTCTAAAAACTAGGCACAGTACATACTGTTACCTATTTAGTTAAGTAAACATCATGTGCCTATCAGAAAATTATAATGAAAATTATGTAAACTTTTATTAATAGTTCCCAATATAAAGAAACTATCCAAAAATAAAATTTGATACTTGAATATCAATAGATAAGTTATTTCTGTATTTATTCCGTTGGTATGTATAACAAGAGATGATGCATCAGTCAATAGACAATAAAATATACAGTAATGTAACAAATTATTTGTATAATAGAATTATTATTATATGCCTGTTGCCGCCGATACTGGTTTTAATACCTCAACTTTGTTAAATAATTTAATTTCATAATTATTATTTATCCTATCATTGTTGTTAATATATTTATTTGTGCATTTTATTCAGATTTCATTAAGAAAGTTGAAAGTATTTGAAATTAATAAAGATTTCATGTTCTTTATTGGTAATATTCATACAGTTTAACATAATAATATAACATATAGTTATTGTTAGTACGACAGTTGATGGTGAGTCAAATAAACCACTTACTCGGGGAAAATGAGTATGTTTGATATTTAAAAAAAAGAGACTAACTACTTACATTTACTAGTGATGTTCGTTTGCTTATTGTGTGAATTCTGCATGGTACTTCATAAAGTAAGTTAAACTGTATTGAATATCAAACAAGACTGAATTTATTTAATGTGTGTCTAAATTACTGCTTAATGAGTTACATATTTTGTTTTTGTACATATCGTGTATATGATCCTATGGAATTGAAATGAAAAATATAATTTATATTTGAAAACTGTGGTTTTATTCAAATGAAAACCTTGACATAGGTTCATTTCACAAAAAATAAATGACATCACAATCATATGGCAATTTGTTCGGTGGTCAATGATCATGTCATAAGACTGATTTTTATTTATTCCTAGACTAAGGTCTGTTCATTATAAGAATTCATAAAGGTAACTAACCTTTAAAAATGTCATAGGAAAATAAAGCTTACTATTGGCTACTATCGCCATATAATCAAAAAGAAGATAGCTTTACAAACTGTCAATGTCCATCTATAGCTATTTTTATGATATTGCTGCGAAAGCATTCTTAAACGCCATAAAGGACTTCTTATAATGAACAGACTGCAATGAAAACAACAAAAAAAAAAACAATACTTAATATCTTATTGGAATTGAATGCAAATTTCAATAATAATTAAAAATAAGTAATAATCAACAACATAAACTAATTAATAAAATTGAAATCACAAAGGCATATAATTTTATTTTTCAATACAGTTGCTCAAGTGCACTTACAATGTCCGTAAACATGGTTTAAAAATATAATTGTATTATAAACTCGTGATAGTAAACACAATGTACTATTGCATGTGGTTCATGTTCGTGTAAATGCTTTCTTCTATTTTCGATACCATTTAAAAGTTTTATTTAAGATTACCTCATAATGTACCTTTGTGATTTTAAAAAACTATACCAAAGACGAATTAGAACATATTTAAAATTAGTTAAGATCAAACATTATCACGTAATCATGGAACATAATACTTCGTAAAATTGTTATTTCAAACATAACAGACACCCGTCACAAAATATTTAATTTCTAAAATTGAGCATTAGAACATATTGTCGGATACATTCATAATTATTTAAAAACAATGTAATCTAATCAACCAATTAATAAAAATTAATACTCACTTAGTTTAGCCCTAACTAAGGTGCCGTCCATAAATAGCTCATCAACTTCCTCACAGCAGCGGCACGCGCGAGTAGTTCAACACGCGTCTTTGACTTTGACTTCGAGAGTTTTTATTTATGCAATAAGACAATATTCTGGGTACTATACAAGCTCTGCTTGGTTTGAATGTACTATTATATTTATTTTTTACATTAGCAGAATAATTGCCTATATTCCTCATACCTACCTAATTCCCTCTCGACGCGTACTTTAATAGGATGTTTTCATTAATTTCCGTCTGTTGCTTTATCAAAAATCTCCTGCACCTCCTACCCATGTTAGCGTGATTTTATAAATGGATGGTCCCTTGCACCAGTAAAAATATTAATAATATGGCACCATAAGTACAGTCATCATCATGTTATCACAATTTCTCTATTTATGGAAGATAATCACAAATCTTATTCTTAATATGAATTGTATCTTCTGAGGAGTAGCTATTGGTAGAACCCGTGTCGCCATCTTGGTCACAGCTAAGACCGATGCGTAGCCTTTTAGGAAAGGGTTCACTGGAGCTGTAAGTGTCGCTCAAGCTACGTTTGCCAGTCGTTACCAATTTATCTGCAACACTATTAGAAGTGGTACTGTTTTCCTCGCCCGACGTAGACGATATTGTCGACAAACT
Organism: Tetheella fluctuosa; assembly: GCA_951216915.1. Taxonomy (NCBI): domain Eukaryota; kingdom Metazoa; phylum Arthropoda; class Insecta; order Lepidoptera; family Drepanidae; genus Tetheella; species Tetheella fluctuosa. The sequence continues at coordinate 6,107,127 of OX578227.1, read as the reverse complement.
CATATTTTTTGACAGCATATTTTCTACCCTTATAATAACGTCAGTATCCTGTAAATTAAGAAGATTATGAAAAATTTAAAATGGTGTGTATTCAAAAGCTAAAATAACTGAAAAAATGGGGTTAGGAGCTTTAAGACTACATCTCGATATGACTATATACCGAGTATTTTTTATAACATAAAAAATAAGTAACAAAAATTATTTACACTTGTGAAATCACTATAATAAAAGTCATTATTGACCATTTGAAATTGTCTAAAGTATCAATTGTATAGTTATTGTAACAACGTTCAAATTATCTTTATAAAGCGCAGTTATTATTTTATCTAAAATTCAAAAATCTAACTTTTTTCAGTACAACGACATCCGTGCAAATTAATTTTTTTACTAGGCGCGAAAATATTTTATTCGCTATTGGTAGTAGACCGAAACCTCCAAATACAAAACAACACAACTATACATAGTCACTTTTAATATCGGAACCTTAGCAAATAATATGAGAATACTAGAACAGGAACACGCTCTATCAAAAATCAAGTGCGACATAATAACCATCTAAACACATTGGTGTTTACAATCGTTATTAGTCAGCGCCGCGGCGTAAGATTACGTAGGCCTTTTACACATTATAAGACACGAACGCTAGACAAGAAAAATATTTGTATGCGCGTGTCTGATCCGACATAAGAAAAACATCTTGTAATATGTATGGTCTCAAAGAACAACCAAATGCGACTGAATGTCTTACAGGACATTTCTCATAAGACTCACGAAATATTCGGTATAATGTGCAAAAGACCTTACTGCACTAATGTTACGGCCATATTATCGAGATTTTGTTATCACTGGCAATACTTGCAGGGGTGGAAGTACTCATCAATATGAACAACTTTTATTATAGGGCTAACTCTGATATCGCGTAAAATAATATGGTTGCTTCATACATTTTGGTCGAGGTATTGAACTTTTGGATGGAACAGCTGATAATTTTTTCATGATTTCACAGTTAGTCCCATAATAAAAGTTGTTCATTTTGATGAGTACTTCCACCCTTGCAAGTATTGCCAGTGACTAAAAAATCACCCAGTATAGTGAGAGAAGGATGGCTATAAAAAAAGTTCGCCGAATCCCGATAATGTGGCCGTAGCTTTACGAATATTGTCGATGTCATTTGTACCGTAACTAAAAGTGATAGAGACATAAATATAAGTTACCTGCATCCAAGGATGTTTCAAGATTTGGTCAAGCGTAATTCGCCTGTCCACCTGAACTGTGAGCATTCTCTTCATAAGTAGTTTGGCCTGCAAACTTACTCCCTTCCAGTGTTCTAGCGAATACTTGTATCTGCCATGCAGTATTTGGTCTCTCAGCGTCATATCTTTATAGTCTGCGCTGTATGGTAAATAGCCAACGAGACTAAAAAAAAAGAAATACAAGTAAGTAACATGTTACAGTCAAAATTGATAACCGGTCAATAACTTATAATACTTTTGACTAGTCAAAACTATTATAAGTTATAGGTTTTTTTTATGTACCAGGAAAGAGTTTTGACTGAGATAGTTTCAGTCAAAAGTGGTTTTGACCAGTTATGAGTTTTGACTGTAACATATACATGTCCAAAAGTATCAAATAGTTGGCTCGCGTAAAATGCTTATGGTTTGGTAAACTTTTTTGTTCAAATCCAGTCCCAGATATTTGTATTATTTATTTTAAATATTATTGAATGCAAGAAAAACACATTATTTTAATTATTCCTGGTAGGTAAAAAAAAATCTGATTGACCCATAGGTTGTACTAATTATGGATACTAACCATATAAAGAAAATCACTCCCAAACTCCATACATCGACCTCAGGTCCATAACTTCTTTGTCCATTAGCTCTCACAACTTCTGGTGCCAAATAAAGTGGCGTCCCACACATGGTCTTCATAAAGCTGTCCTCACCAACAAACTTGCTCAAACCAAAGTCGGTTATTTTGACTAGCGTCTCGTCCTCATTGCCCTCCAGGAGTACATTCTCAGGCTGTGCCATGAAATTCAATAATTTTTAAGATGTAAAATCGTGGTAGCTTGTATAATGCCCCCTCACCTCTCTGTTGGAACAAGTTATATCCATCCGACGCGCTCATATCTCTTTGTAGTACCTGTAGCCACCCTCAAGTTGAAAATCTTGTTGAAAAAAATATTGAGACATTTCCTTTCTAGGCTTGGTATGCTTACTACCTTCCGCTACCTCAATACTAACATGTTGAGATTGTGGTCAAACGCAGGTACGTTTTTGTAAGCAATTGATAAATACTAAATGCATTAAAAGTAGTAGAAATAATAAAATTTGGTGGTACATTTTACCTTTAGGTCTCTATGAGTGATGCCTTGAGAGTGGAGGTACTGAACAGCTATTACCATTTGTCTGAATAAGAACCTGGTGAGGGGTTCAGAGAAGTGGCCATATTTATAGATCCTGTCAAACAATTCCCCGCCTTGCATAAATTCCAGTATAATGTAGACAGCATCACAGGAATCAAATACTTCTTCTGTTGATATTATACAAGGCTGGAAATATATTGACTTTGTGTTATGCAACAATGAAGTTATTATATTATAATATTTTGTTTTATTGTAGTGAAAACTTCTTTAGCCGCGTTGAGCGTTTTTGGAGGGGAAAAAGTTATAGGTTCGCGTCACCGACATTCGCGTCACCGACCTGCTTATGCTAATAGTATTTGAAGTGAAAACTTCTTTAGCCGCGTTGAGCGTTTTTGGAGGGAAAAAGTTATAGGTTCACGTCACCGACATGCTCATGCTAATAGTTTTCACTTCTATCGGCAGTCCCCATGACTGCCTGTTCTTTTATTTAAAAATAAAAATAAAGTGATTTAGTATCATCATCATCTCAGCCGCAAGACGTCCACTGCTGGACATAGGCCTCCCCTAATGATCTCCAATAGGACCGGTCTTGGGCGGCCTGCATCCAGCGTTTTCCAACGACCTTTACAAGGTCGTCTATCCACCTTGTAAGCGGACGTCCTTCGCTACGCTTGCCGATCCGCGGTCTCCACTCCAGAACTCTTCGGCCCCATCGGCCATCCTTTCTGCGCACTATGTGGCCTGCTCATTGCCACTACAACTTGCCAATCAACTGAGCTATGTCGGTGACCCCAGTTCATCTACAGATCTCCTCATTCCTGATTCGATCGCGTAGAAAAACCCCGAGCATAGCCCTCTCCATGGCTCGTTGAGCGACTTTGAGCTGCTTTATGAGGCCCATAGTGAGAGACCACGTCTCTGTGCCATATGTCATTACTGGTAACACACACTGGTTGTAGACTTTCGTCTTAAGGCACTGAGGTATTTCGGACGAGAAGACATTTCGTAGTTTCCTGAACGTTGCCCAACCGAGTTGGATTCGGCGATTGACCTCTTTCTCAAAGTTGGACTTACCTAGTTGCGACTGTTTGTCCTAGGTAGACGTACGAGTCAACAACTTCGAGAACCGAGCTTCCAACTGATACCGGGGTGGGCACAACACGGGCGTTTGACATAATATTCGTCTTGTCCATGTTCATTTTAAGGCCCACCCGTTGTGAAACTCGGTTGAGGTCATCGAGCATCGTGCTGAGTTCCTCCATCGTTTTTGCCATGACCACAATGTCGTCGGCAAATCGAAGGAAGTGATGTATTCGCCGTTTATATTGATGCCGAGTCCTTTCCATTCCAGAAGCTTGAAGGCGTCTTCCATGATGGCAGTAAACAGTTTCGGAGAAAAACGTCTCCGTGTCTTACGCCTCTTTTCAATGGAATCGCCTTCGAGCTCTGCTCATGTACTCGGACTGACATGCTGGCGTTGTTATACAAACACTTCAACACTTGAAGCGACTCAAGCACCGCCCAAGTTTCGACCGAATCAAAGGCTTTCTCATAGTCCACAAACGCTAAGTATAATGGCAAGTTATACTCCTCGGTCTTCTGTATAACTTGCCGCAGCGTGTGGATGTGGTCTATGGTACTGTACCCTTTTCGGAAACCGGCTTGTTCGGGAGGCTGGAAGTCATCAAGCCTGCGTTCGAGACGATTCGTGATGACCCTTGAGAACAGTTTATAAACATGGCTCAGAAGCGTGGAGGGTCTGTAGTTCTTCAACAGGGTGTTATCACTTTTCTTGAAGAACAACACCATTTAGTATCATTATATTTAGATTTAGTATAGCTTCACACAATGTGTAAAGCACACAACAACTACACATGAGATGCACTTACATGTCTGAGAGCTTTCATAATATTTATTTCATTCATAATTTTCCCTGGATCATTCAAATGATTCAGTTGGCCATTAGTCAGTCTGCACTTCTTTATTATCTTCATGGCATGCTTAGTGCATTTAGTCTGAAAAGTTATGTACAACATGTAATTCCTTTTTGATTTAAAAAAATTGTGTGATGCATTTAGAAGTAATCAAAAGAAAGCATTTGAATGAATCAAGCGCTCAGCAGGCTATTGTTATGAAAATATTTCTTATTCAAATAGACTTTCACAAGCACTTATGAAAAGTCAGACTTTAACACAGTTTTATAGATTGCCTTTGCTGAGAAGAGCAAGCTTACACTCTGCAGTGATGAATAAGCCAGTCACAAGATATAACATTTTTGTATGAAAAGTGATATAAGTGTATGTATTATGCTACAGCTTCTATCATTTACCAAGTTTTCCATCTATCAAGAATAACTATTCAATTAATTAATCGTTTTCACAAAAGTGTTTGTAAATAAATAAATGTGTATCTTGATCACATAATTAAATATTTTGGGTTGGTCAACTAAATATTTAACATACTTTGTTATAGACCAATTTTACAACACCACAAGCTCCTTGTCCTAAAGTCCTAGAGATATAATACTTCTTGGAGATGTCATTAGGAACTTTATCCTGCTCATTTTTTAGTAAATCTTTGAAAACAAATACTGAAAAGTTAAATAAAAATAAATGAATAAGTAAAGCACAAAATAAATAATTTAAAAAGTTTACTAAAACAAATGGTAAATTTTAGCAAAATTTAGTAGACTTACTTTTCACTATTTGATGTGTTACTGATATAGAATCATTATTATCTAAAACTCGACTATTTCCCTTTCCAATTTTTTCCCCATTGACAAATGTACCATTGTATGACATATCTGTTATGATAGCTGGGCTCAGAGATTCCCTGAAATTATAAAATGTTCTTGAAGATATTAAAGCTTCCTGCACCTTACATAATTTAATAAATATTTGTAGGATCTGTATTTTTAAGTATCAAATGATATTCATGAATGCAGTTGGGTAAATATTAACCCTGAATTGGTTGCATGGGACAAATTTCTCATTAGCAGCCTAAAAAGTGTGACTTTTGTTAATACCTTGACCTTTGTTGCTACATACAGTGCTTTGATTTGTGTCTAATGAAGTAGAAACAGTAAACAAAGACTGTATGCACAAAAATCTTTTTGATAACAAAAATAATTTATATGCATTTTTACTTTTTTTTCTGTTTCATTTCTCAAAAAAAAAATCTAGGGTATAGTGCATCCCATGCAATACTTATTGTATGTTTTTAGGTGTGTTTAAGTTAGGGTTAAGGCTGCAGTCTCCCTAAAATAAGTGTTCTTGCGGAATTTATCAGAAACGAAATATTGTTTTTTAGTCATCAGAAAAGCAATAAATGAAATATATTTTATGTTATTTTAAAGTGTGAGATTTGAAGTTTCCAATACATATTTAATTTTTTAATTTGACGCCACATTTATTAGCTTTGTGAGGCTTTAAACATACCTCTATTTACGTTCCACGCGTAGAGGGTCTTCATTAGGAGGGAGGATTATTCAACAGATAAGTAGTTGCTTTCGGAGTGGTAGTGTGATTTCTCTAAACCATTACTTTGTAATAGAAAAAAATATATGTTGCAAGGGTCAAATTCAGAAATTTATAACTTTTTAAAGCAGTTTAAATAAGAAATTGAGACAATTTTGAAAAAAAGTAACTAGATAAGATTATTGTAGAGGATTTGCCGACAAATGTAATCTGAATACATTTCTTGTTTTTGTTACATTTTTTTCGTGGCGTGTGCATGAACGAGACCCTCTACGCGTGGAACGTAAATAGAGGTATGTTTAAAGCCTCACAAAGCTAATAAAAGTGGCGTCAAATTAAAAAATAAAATATGTATTGGAAACTTCAAATCTCACACTTTAAAATAACGTAAAATTTCTTTTCTGATAAATTCCGCAAGAACACTGATTTTAGGGAGACTGGAGCCTTAAGACAAATTTTAATATTGGCAATCAACAATGTAAATATGTTTAAGAATGTATACACATAACCATAAGAAATAGGAGCTAACCAAACCCAAGCATTGTATTAATGATAAGTAGGTACTTTAACCCATAATATCCAAAAGCCCCATAGTTATATTTTGTAGCTCATCAATGGTAGGTAAACTTTTGTAAATTATTATTTTAAACAACATAAAAATAAAAGATCTTAACATGCTCTGTACAGATGAAAGTGGAACTTACGAGATATCTCTTTTTATAGTGAAATGTAGTTTGCTCACATTTTTTATAATGTTTTCTTTAATGACATCTTTCTTCATGATAAAAGAGCAATTTAGTGCCCTGCCAAGTGTGAACTCTGGCTGTGTAAGATCTGTGATGGTGCAAATTTGTTAGCCAACTACAGTAAAACATTAACAGATTTATTAACTAAAAAATGAGACTATTTAAACAGCAGTGGGTTAGATGTCCGATCAGAAAGTAGTCTTATAAATTAAAAAGCATTTCAGGAGTTAAGATGGGTAAACGTTATACTTCGTCAGACCAGAGCAGGCCACATCTCGGCCCAAAAATCTGCTTGTAATATCGTAGTTTTTTATGTTGTATATTGTTTTATATAAGCTATTGCACATTTTGCCGGACTGCATGGGTCATAAGGATCATGGCATGACTGCGAGATGCGCCCCATCCCGCCCCCGCACTGTATGATATCAAATCAAGCGGATTATTTTTTTGGTCAGAGAGTAGCTTTTAGAGTTAGACCTACTAAACCGATTTGACAAGTTACGGACGAATTGGGATCAGCGAGTGGGCTCTATATCTCTTTAGATAAAATTTGAAGGTAATCCATTAATTGTGTACCTACCTTCTTTACTTGATAAATTTCAGGACTAAATCTTATTAATTAAAGCAAAATTTTACAAATATCTCACCACGGTATTCTGGATTATTTTCAGATTTCCAGCAATACTTTCCATTTTTTGATATTTTTGTCAAGTATAATCTTCCCCAAATAATAGGGATGAAGCTTGGAGTATTATTATGTTGACTCGTTTCGATGTGCGAATTCTGAGTTTGTGTTTGTGTATATTCGCATTCGCTGTTTAGCATCAAGGATTCTTCATCCATGATTTTCGATGGTGGATTGATTGGATGAGATCCTTTCTCAGATCCAGAGATAGTATGGATATGGATTGGGTCAGAGAGAAGCTTTAGATTGGAAGTACAATTCAGATTAGATTCACAAATAAATTTCTTTTAGTTGTAAATTGCAAACTTTGCAAAGCAAAACTTTTGTTTGAATAATTTGAGCGAGCGGTAGACCTACGCGTGTTGCCACCTTGCCCAAAGAAAAGTTGCTAAACATACGGTAGAAAGTTGCTAGTTTCGAAAAAAAATACTCTGTTATAAGTTGCCAAAAGTAACTAAAGAAAAAAAAGGCAATATGGCATATAAGTCTTTCATTTTTATATTTTAGCTACCAATCGCAGAAAGCAAATGCGCGCCATTACACTTCGATGCCGACGCTACGCAAGGCGTCCCCGCTCTTGCATACAAAACATTCGATACTTATAAAACAATAAATATTAATTAATACATAGTGAGTTTGGACTATTCAATTTAATCCCAAACAAGTAGTTTTGAAAGTAGCTATAAAGTGTGGCAAAAAAATTTGGCCACAATTTTTTTTTTGTAGCTAACTACGTCGTGTATGTGGCTAGATCTAGCTAAAAATTGGCTAAAGTGGCAACACTGGCTACGCGGTAGTGTAGTGTTGCCTGCCAGTCAGTGCTGCCAACTCGGATTTTGAAAAAAACCAGCTTAGAAAATTACGTAGCAATAGTATAATTTCCATATAGAAAATACGTAGATCTAAGTACTTTTTTTCTGAGTGAAATGAAGAGAGTAGGGTAGGTAAAAGTGAACAAAACGACAATTTATATGACCCTAAAAGTAGCAAACAGCAAACAAACAAAATATTTCTTAAATTTGTACATATATTTATTAAAATGTTTCTGTAGGGACACGTTATGTAGCGTCATCATATTTGTTGAGATATAGAAGTCAAGTCAGTTGTCCCCACAGATCACTTTATACTAGGGTTGTCCCACGAACGCATTGGAGTGCGCCCGCGTCCACCCTCTTAGTACAGTAGTCTTTGTAATTTGAACATTTCAATTCAATATAATATAATTTTGTGACTTTTGTAACTGATTATAATTATATTTAATAATATACAGTGTTGAACTTGTGTGAACTTTTGTGAAACAGAAATTATACTACTGATTAATGAACAATTGGCATTTATTCAATTCCTACGCAATAGTACTTCTAAATTTCGATATCTTGGTTCGAAATCTCGTACATAATTGTACGAGGCTGATCGTGTCCTCGTACCTCGTACAGCAGACCACAAATCTCATATTTGTACGAGGAACCAAAGAGGATTAAATCACTACGTCGAGGAACCTCGTAAGGTTGGCAACCCTGGACCCGATTTTCAAATATAAGAAGTCTTTTTGAAAAAAAACAGTTATAAACAGTACTAGCTTAAAGCGGTTATTACATTATTCAATTTGTAGAAACTCTAAATTGTAAACAATTTAGGTATTGCGGTTGGGACCTTCCAATCGCACTAAATCGGAATCTAGCTACGAAGTGCGATTACATCTTCCGATTTCATAATTAGAGTTTCTAAAAATTGGATAGCATAATAACCACTTTACTGCTTTAGTACTAACTAATCTTTATCCTAACTAATATCCTAATCCTAACTAATATTATAAATGCGAAAGTGAGTTGGTTTGTTACCTTTTCACGCCTAAACCACTGAACCGATCGCGATGAAATTTGGTACGCAGATAGCCTATGGTATGGAGAAAGACACGGACTACTTAAGTTAGGAAGGTAGGATTAGGATAGTTAGGATTATGATAGGATTAGGATAAGTTAGGAAAGTTAGGAAGTTAGAATTAGGATAGTTAGGATTAGGATTATAAAATATAAATATATATATATATATACGCGTCGACTTGAGAACCTCCTCCGTTTTTTCGTCGGCTAAAAAGATGTCAAATACAAAAAAAAGTTCGTCGTAGAACATGGTGGATGATGTCTATCGGTGAGAATTGAGCAACGGAGCAGAATATAAACACGCTCTGACTGCCGCTCGCATTGCCGCTCGCGCTGCCATGCCGGTCCTTTGACTTCCCCACAAAAAACCGTTCTTTTGGGGAGCGCTTGGGCACCGTGAGTGTCAATGGCAGTGGCATGAGAAGTATCGTGTTTACACATTCATTCGTCCTGCCCACTTCCCTACCCACTCCCCTGCTCACTTCGGCTGAATGTAAATGTAGCAATACAAGCAAATACCAGTATAATCATTTCGCGCTTATATATAATAATAATAATTGTTAATTAGTAGGTAATCTCATTTTATAAAAACATTTACTTTATGGAATGATGATGCGATTTCAGAGTTGGTCCCATATTAAAAGTTGTTCATATTGATGAGTACTTCAACCCCTGCAAGTATGTCCAGTGACTAAAAAATCAACCTGTATATAGATTTTGATTCCCCTGCGAGTAGGTCTCAATATATGCGGCATAAACGGCCGTATCTTTTGATTGCCTTGACTTAGAAGTTTGATTTTTTCACAGTTTCAAGAAAAGGTCTTGACAGACAGACAGACAGACGGACAACGAAGTGATCCTCTAAGGGTTCCTTTTTCCTTTAGAGGTACGGAACCCTAAAAAAACGAACTTTGCACATTTTTTAGCATGGTACATCTCCGAGCATTCTATTTTATTCATTATTATGGATGGATATTATTATGCTCCTCGCACATTGAATGAATGAAAAATGAAAATGAAAATATTTTTTATTCAAATAAGCCTTCACAAGCACTTATGAATAGTCTGACTCTAACGCACGGTTCGGAAGGTTGCTTTTACTGAGAAGAGCCGGCAAGAAACTCAGCAATTACTCTTTTCAAAACCAACTCAGATTCATTACATCAAATTATTTATCTAGTCTCACTGACAATATGTGTGTGTTATATGACAGTAAGGAAAAAATATATCAAAATTATGAGTAACTTAGTAAACAAATGGATTACAAATTAAGCAGACCAGCCCCCATAAGCAGCACCTGTTCACAAGTATGACGCATGTGGCAGCCATCGCCCTCCTCGCACATATTATAGGGAAGTGAGCGACCCGCCACACAACGCCGCCGCAAGCAAAGACCCTAAAGTGAGCATGACTAACTTAAGCTTACTTACTTACAAATAATACAAAGAGAAACTATTTCAAGAAATACGTATTATGACACACAATATGTTATCACTGAGACAATTAACAGGTTTATAAATCAAAATAATAACAATAATAGTACACAAAAGTAACAAATCTACCAAGCATTAGAGTCTTTGAAATAATCATTTACAGTGTAATAAGCATTTTCTACTAATACAGCTTTAATCCGTTCCTTAAATTTTTAGAAGCAAAGCATGAATTAAGACCGAAGAAGGTACGAGCAGCATTACCTACTCAAAAAGTATATTTCGTACCCTTCGCCTTCTGGCAATGTTGCACGTGCACGGTTTTGGATGAAAAATCTGCACGGTAACGGCACGCTATGGCGAGCGCATGGATTGGCTAGCAAGAGTAGTGTTGCCTCTGCGGTCCAGTCAAAAGTTTCAACTTACAGAATGCCCAAAATTGTGAGACAACTTTATTTCTCACAAGAATTAATTCACTTACATGAGAAATTAATATTATAAGTTTAAGTACAAATACCTTTGTTGAACGTAATACAATGTATATGTTACAGTCAAAACTCATAATCGGTCAAAACCACTTTTGACTAGTGAAAACGATAGAATCATTTTGACAGAAGGCGATGATAGCTCAGTGGTAGTGACTTCGGACGCCACAGCGAAGGTCGTGTGTTCGAATCCTACAGTGAGCTTGAGCTTTTGGTGAAGGAAAACATCGTGAGGAAACCATAGCACGGTGGTAGGGTACTTTGTAGTACCCGCCTGGCTGGCTACCACCCTCAAGTTGAAAATCTGTCGCCAAAACACCTATTGGTGTGTTCCGACAGCTGCAGCTTGAGAGCCAGTTCCTTCTAGGCTTTGTGTGCTTACCACCTTCGGCCACATCATCACTTACCATAGTGAGATTGTGGTCAAACACAAGCCTATACAAAAGTAAAAAAAATTAAAAACTATCTCACTCAGTCAAAACTCTTATAGGTTTTTTTTATGCACCAGGAAAGAGTTTTGACTGAGATAGTTTCTGTCAAAAGAGGTTTTGACCGGTTATGAGTTTTGACTGTAACATACACTTTTATAATTATTGTCGAGGGGGTAGGTATGTCTTGTAGTGCTAACTAACAATGTTCGTTCGCTACTTGCAAATCATTTACAAAGATCATGTGAAGCTGGAAGTGGCTCCCTGCGTATGTGACGAGTTTCATGATATTGTGTTTGAGTAATCTTTTAAAAGTTAGAAATGTTACAATAGATTTGGCCTCCCTTATATCTTTACGTACCTATATCATTGTATAATTTCTTCTTGTTAGAAAATTTTAAAAAAATACACGAAGTGGTTTTAACATAATGTTTCTGAATAGGAAGAGATTTACAATGTTTTCACATAATAATGTAAGTTATCGTGATTTGGTGATCATTTACTAAAGGGTACCTAGTAGAGGTTATGGTCACAACGTTATTTTTGGTGGTCATTATATTTATCCCCTTATTCTTTATTCCCCTATTATTTTTTTGAAATAGATACTCGTGTTGAATGATGATTACGTAAATAAAATCGTGGGTGAAATTCAAAGACTGTTTGGTAACCATCGTTAATTTTCAACCAATAAAGCTTTGTGACAATTTTGATCCATATCTACCCTTTGCTCTACTTACAGAGAACAAGTTTTTTTACACGTGACGGTCCGACAGCGTTAATTAAAAGTTCGGAATGAGTGTTAAAGTTTACAGCAAAGCCTTGTTCAACAAGTGTATAGGTGTATAGGAGGTATCTATTAAAAAATGAGTGTTTAAATTACCCAGTCTGACAAAGATTGAATTTCACTTTTCTTATTTATAGATTAGTTTGGGTAAGTTAATATCTACTTGTTTTCACCACACGATTTCCACGTTTCAGATGGAATAAATGGGTCCCCAGGATTTAAAGGAACGAAAGAATCATAAAAACAGGCTTACGTAGTTAGTTTGGTATCTACAACGTGTAAATAAATAATCCAAAATAAAAAAACCAAGCAACTTAGGTAATTGGCTTAGAATCGTTAATTGAATCAACTATTTTTTATGAAATTAGGCCCCAAACCACTTACGTCAATGACAAATCATATAACTTATTTCTTTATTATTGAGGCAATTACAGGCATACAGACAGCAATAGTTATTCAGAACAAAATAAATAATATGATTAACCATAACAAGTCAAGTATAATGACGACATTATGATTAGCATGCGGCGCCGGGCGCGACGACGGGACGGGGAATCAGTATTTTCTGATTTAAATTATCTATGTTATTTGTTACTTGCTACCATGAATAAGTAGTGTATAATTGTAGTAATGTTTAAACTATTTCTACGTATTGGCTGAAATTGAACGAACATTATGTTATTTTGGTTTTCTTATCAAAATAGAAAATCAGAAGGTCCGGAGGAATTATTCGCTATCTATAAATCTGTTTGTCACAGCCATAGAGTCACAGCCGATTTTCTCCGTAAGCTTTTGAACGGCACACAGCTAGATCATATAGATAGGTGGACCATGGCAGTCGTGTAGTATGAAACACTGGGTTCCCAAAAAATCGCGGTTAAGTATGTGGTTAGGTGTGGATATCTGAAGTTTAAGATTTTTTTTCGCGATTTCAGGGTTGGTTCCATAGTAAAAACGGTTCATACTGATGAGTACTGCAGGTCAATTACAAATAGCGCTGTATAACACCCATCTCTCTCCATATTTTTTTTTGTTTTTTTTTAATCAGTGTATGTGTAGTTTCTTATTGTAAAATTCTTTGAAAAAAAAACACTACTTCTAAGCAACAGCGTGAGCTGAAAGATCTTCGCCGTAACATTACAACGTACCCTACCACCGCGCTATGGTCTCCTCACATTGCTTTCCTTTCTGATAGCTCAAGGTTTTGTAGAATTCGAAACCACGATTGTCGCTGCCTACCTATCCGACGTCACTTCCACTAAGCTATGATCTGTTTTGATATAAGAAAAAAACGACTTCTATGCAGGGCATACAGTACATAAAGTGTCCATATTTGCAACACCTCGAGCACTCACTGGGTGACTGGGAATACGTACGGAACTAAATGCCATAAATGTTTAATGGAGGTTGGTAAATTACTAAATAGGTAAAGTATTTGCCAAATGTATATATTTACGTCCTACTTTTAAACTTACCTTGTATATTAAAGCTACCAATACAATTTCTTGTGCACTTTCCTCGTTTTGTTTGACACGTTTATACCGTTCGCGTTATTTGTATTTTACAGCTTACTGAATCGACGCCGTAACATATTTGTGTTGCTAATGTTATTTCTTGCACGACGTCGATTAGCCGATCGTTCGCTACGAACGTTAATGAAAATCGAAATATTTGCATTTCATTCGTAGCAGAAAGATTTTCACAAATAAATATTAAGTGCTTTTGCTTGCGGCTTAAATGGTATTTTTAGTTGCTATTTAAATTTATGTTTTATATCCCCGGAATACAAATTCTGCCAATGCATACCTACTTTTCCTTACATTACGCTTTCATATTAATTATTTGCACGTTAGAGCCAGTTCCTTTGATACTTTGTTTGCTTACTACCTTTGGCCACATGGCGAGATTGTGGTACACACATACGGCCTTTTATATATTTTCATACCTACATTTTTTTTTGCCAATATACCTAAATAAATAAATCCATTAATAAATGGTTGACAAATGCTTTGAGTTTGTAATGAATGACTATATTTTACAGCAGGTATGTTTTTACTGGTATTATATTCGTAATATTCTCGGAAAGCCGGCGCGGTACCTATTAATGATCTCGTTATGTTATGTTCAGACCAAAGCTATCTAACTCACAATCATCGTAACATATGAAATTTTACCACATTAGACAAATATACCCTTAAACTTATTTTATAATGGATATTCTTTCAGCCCATGTGTTCAAAGGCGAGTTCCAGACGGATGTTATGAGAGATGATCCAGGATCAGTCTCTATCTATTACGTAGGTAGGTACCACACATTCCATTACTTTATGACTTGTGATTGATTAATGAACATTCACTAATGTAGTATCAATTGTTTGTTGCCTTGCGATTTCTAGAATATTTATTAAGGTATTATTTTTTAGGGTTCCGTAGTCAACAAGGAACCCTTATAGTTTCGACTTGTCCGTCTATCTGTCTGTCCGCAGCTTATCCCAGAGACTCTCAATCACGCCGACAAAATGGTAAAATAAAATATTGAAATATATTTTTTTTATGGGTAGGTACCTACCTCTTCTACACGTAAAGTGGGGATGTTTTTTTCTCGTTTACCCCTTGGTGTGGGGCATCGTTGGGTAGGTCTTTTAAAAATATTTCTGGTTTCAGGGATCAGTTTGTGAAATATTAAGTTTTAATTTGCAAATTTTTTTGTTAGCGTCAAATGCGTTTTTGGATATGTGAAAAATTCACGGTAGTAGTAGGTATATATAACGAAGATAAAAGGAAAACTGTTACAGCTAAGTAGGCTTTACAAGTTTATGAGTTATTGTCCAACTTATAAAATGTACTTGGAAAAGTAAAATTTTCGTACAAATCCCATTGAAAATTATTATGGTTTTCATTACCTATATTGCTCATAATCTCCAATTCACATGTTCTTTTCATTCACATAAAGAAAAATGGGCAAAATAGATGAGTCTCTGAGCTAGATTTTCAGTTTTCCTATAACAATGTTTCATATACCAATCGAGAGGACTCGTTTCATAGTTAAATCCATCCATCCATTCCATCTAGGCTTTGTGTGCTTACCACCTTCGGCCACATCATCACCTACCATAGTGAGATTGTGGTCAAACACAAGCCTATACAAAGTAAAAAAAAAAAAAAAAAATTGTTATTAAGGCGACTCATCTCTCTTCTTATGAGAAACAATGTTTATGTGATATTTTTATAAGTAACAAACGTGTGTAGAGTAACAGGTAAATTAAAAAAAAATATTATAGAAACGCTAATAGAAAATCCATTATGAATTTAGACAAAATGTATTTTCTCATTTAGTGAAGGAAAAAGCGTTTTTCCCCCTAAGGTTTGGTGAACCAAATATTCCTTTTTGAGTAATGATAAAAAATATTAATAAGTCAATATGAATGAATTGTGTAAACCTGATGCATTAATTACTTGTAATCTACTAAAATACTTAAGTGATGCTGGATAATGTTGGCGGGCTTGTGGCTACCTATGCTTCTACGTGCTTTGATTCATCAAGTAAAACTATGGCTCTGCCATGTTAGAAAAAAATAAAACCATATTTTAGACAAACATTACGTTTAATTCATTGACTAGTTTTGTTATATTACCTTAGGTATATGAAAGTTACATAAGTAACACATATGTTTAATTATAGAATACTTATGTGAGTAAGTACAAATAATTTTATACATTGAACTACAAAGTTATGAAAATCGTAGAGATAGAAGTTACAATCATCTATAATATAGATTCTATATAACCGTTTTATAGATTTTTGCCACAGTTTGATCGGCCTGAGTAGTCACAAAGGTGAAAATTAAATTGGCTAAGTTGGCACCCAACTAGGTACTAATATGGAAAATGGTTCTACTATTTATGGTATATAATTAAGACAAACCTTCTATAATTGCATGTTCAGATGTATTTGTAAATAGTCTACGTTATATTTATCTTCATAGTATTATTGTGGATATTTACGGATAATACAACGCTATACCTATCTATATACTCAGTGACATTATGAACTTTGTATTTGTAGAGTTTAAAATATTTCAATCGACTTTATAACCCCTCAATGATTTTAATATATGGTATTGGTGTGTACACAAATTAATAATTAATTATAAAATGTACAATACGGACACTGATGTATTTTTTATAACTATAAATAATGAAAACATCATAAATCAGGGTAACAGTAGGTATAGGATCGGGAGCTTATTGTATTTACATTACTACGAAGTATCAAATTGCGTTCACATAAAACAATGAATGCCGAAAATCATTCCTCTCTAATAAGAAACATATAGAGCTGATCAATGTGTTCGGAGACAAGAAAAAATATGCAAGCGTTATGCTGTGTTTGGGGCGATGCGTCGTTTGACTTTTAATGATCTTGAGATTTTCACTTGCGGAAGCAGGAGATAGGGTTGAAGTAGCACTGACGGAATCGGACCTGCCGTTTGTCTGCTCGCCACTGCCGCGCGATGCGTCCATCGAGAGCTCGCAATCCCCAGCCGCGGGGCTCAGCCTGGGGCCACGAGCGAGTGGCACGTCCCATCCTGACAATATATTTTATTGAATAAAAACATGCAAATAAATATTTTTAAAATATCTACATCGTTCCGCCTAACAACCTGTATACATTTGGATGAAAACATGTTTTATAACTTTACGAGCAATCGGAATGAAAAAAGCAATTTCCTACGCTGGCTTTGCGAGAAAATGCTGCACGTGAAGATACAACTCTATTTTGCTAGCAATAGTAAATAAATACAATATGTGATGAGGTTCTACTTCGAAGTTTCACAGGAAATTAACCTATAGATTGCAATACCATACATATCCTTTCAAAGAAATAACTGTGATAAATGGCGTATTTTTGAAATTGAAGCTTTTCGATCAAAATCCATTCTGTGCATATTGGTTTTAAGTTGTTTTGTGTGAAACAGATTTATGTAGATACTTAGGTAGGCATGCAGTTTATTTTAAATTTGGTACGTAAGCATGTTTCGGACGTCTTATTGAAAGTTGATGTAATATAATATGTTTTACAGGAAATTCAACGAATTTCATGGCACTATAATAATAATAATCATTTATTTCGGACCAAAAAACATAGGTATCCATATGCTATGCTATGTTACGAATTCGTGGCACTGAAAATAACCCTAGATAAAATTATAATAAAAACATGAGTGAATATTATGAATAAACTTCACGGATGCTATTATCATTCAGATTTTTTGTTGCTACATAGTATACAGAGTAAGGAGGATAATACGACATTAATTGAAACCATATACTGGGTATCGCGTTATGCGTTAGTACGTATACCAAAAGTTACCAAATGATAATAAACGGTTTAGTTGCAGTTTTTTTTTACTTTAAAAACTTTAAAGAGACCGTAAAATAAGTACTCATTTAATGAACGGGTGCGATACAGGTCAGATGAGGTTAGTTAGACAATATTATAAAGGCTGTTGTGTTTAATTTAGATTATTTTCGCATTGTTTGTTTGAAAAAATAGATTTTTGGAATTTGGTGTAATAACTTATTTGATAATTTTAAGTGTTTTGATTAACTAATGGGGGTCGTATTTTCATTTAATGTCGTTATGTCGTCACCACTCTGTATACTACTCAATATCCGATACCTAAAAAGGTTTGCGTAAATCTTCCAGCCATATCATTTTAGATCGCATCATATTATTAAGATTGTTATCGAATCATTTAATGTGACCTTACAAAAATATTTAAAATTAATGTTACGCAATAAAGAGAACGTAACGTTTTCAATTAAGTTTGCTTTATTACGAACTGCATTTGCAATTTGAACTGCAATTTGTTGGCATAATTTATTTTGTTGTGTTTGTTCATTCCAATTGGCGAGTTCTCAGAATATATATGCTTAAATTATTTGGTACATTTCTGTACAATTAGATTTTATAGTTGTAAAATGATATCGACCAATTGGTATTTAATTAGGTACAGTGAATCTCTATAAATGAATCTATAATTTACAGTAATATTGATATGAATTTGTTTATACTTTTCTTGAAGTACCAGTAATAATAAAAATCATTTTTATTTTATTAAATAACATCTAACTTTTAGTTTCAATTATAATTACTATTTTGTTAACTATTTATAGAGGTTTTATTAAGTATCAATACAAACTAAAATAATAAACTAACGGCCCAATACAGAGACTTTTAGTAGATAGAGGTTATTTTAATTGATTATCTCTTGCCCTGTCCCTTTCTATAGCTATTCAATGAACAAAGATGTATTGTATATACTTTAATCTATCATTAAATTCTAATTGACGTATCTGCATATCTGCGGCAGTAAGATGAATAAATATAAACGCACAGCCTAAACCGTCGCCTTGTGAAAGTTTGTCTGAGCTTTATTACCTACTAGTTGACTATTATTAGCTACTTACCTACATCGTTCGTTTGCTAACCGAGTGTCGTACGTAACACTTCACACTTTAGTTCACTAGCAGACACTATTTACTAACAACCCGGACCAACTGTAATCACAAAGTAATTGAAGTCTCGAGCTTCAGTTTTGTTGTTTCGTTTTTTATTCAACAAGTAGGTAGGTTTCTTTTTTATTTTTGAAGCAATAGTACACTGTTAACAGTTAATAGTGGGAAAAACAACTACCTAGTATTCATGAAAATATGCAACGTTATTAGATGCATTTTGTAAATTAGTATATACCTACCTAATGTTTAAGCTTTAATCTTACTCGGTAATATTCGGTGTAAAAAAAATACGTTGTGTAACTTTATGCCTATAGCTAACCATTAGAAAAGCCATTTTTAATTAAATATGTTATGTAGTACCTACTTTACTACACCCCTTCATCAATTGTCTTGTGGGATTCAAAGTTTTCCCACCACCGAAAACCTTGCGAAGGAATTAGTTAATATTTATAGGCTATGTGGCCTAAAAGTTATAATAACATTACAAAATTTTACAATTTGGTTGATTTAGTAGCACCTTATGTTTAGTTAACAGTTATCCTATTTTATTAAGCGAACTATGATTGTAGGTAAATATAACAGCTGAACATAGGCCTCCGCCATAGATTGGACCGAGAAAAAAAATCATAATTTCATATAGATTAGATATTGCTAATTTTGGCGGTAAAAAGTCGATCCAGATATAATAGTTACATAAGTGAAGCTCCGTTGCCCAGGTTCGTATTAACCTAATTATAAATAATGATTTCTTAATATTATTATATTCCTCCTATTTTATATACCTACTTCACACAGGGCCATCTGATCCCAAATAAAGCAGAGCTTGTGCTATGGAAAAACATTAACTGATTTACTATTTAACTTATGGCAATACCATTGAAACTATTTGCTATGTAATTATGCTAATATAAATTTCATAGTTGGTACCTTTCTTCAGCATCTAGCTGCAGCAACAGCTTGCGCAGCGCTGCGGTGTTGATGGTATCCCACGGTCCGGGGAGGTCCCCATCGCCTTCCGAATGCGCCACTAAATTGTTTTCAGCTTGCTCATCTTCTGAGTCCTGTGTATAATTTTATAAAAGTCCTGTATTTTTTATCGTTCAATTTAAAAGTATTAAGTATTTTGAAATAAGTGGCGCGCCAAATCAAAGTATTAACAGTGTATCTTCGATTATCCACAATGTAAATGTACCTAAATATTTGAAATTCAAACTTAACTAGTAAGTCAAAAGTAGGAACTTTCAAATCAGGATTTCAAAACAATAGGTAGGAATAATAAAATGATGTTTCTTACTACCACAGTTTTTTAGAGATTAAAATCATTTACAAACAAACTTATGCGGTCCGGTTTTTAGCATAGTTATGTATTGATGTATAAAAAGTTATTCGTCCAAGGATGTTACGGAACCCTCCGGCTCGCTCTTGGCTGATTTGTTTTATTATTTGTTTAGATTGGTACAAATACTTAGGTATATCTAGCTCGATTCGAAGTACCCTAGATTTAGTAGTCGGTGAGTGCTTAAAACTGTCATTTTTGAACATCGTATCCTGGAGAAACCTAGACGTTTGTAATTTGGAATACTTTTTTTGGTAGCCTTAACTCCCTTTACTGAAAAATAACAGTTTAAATATAACACAGACTACGCACGGTATTTTACAAGAACTTGGTCAGCGCTTAAATATGCTCCAGGACACTTCTAGAAGATTTGATTTGTATATGAATACGGCGGATGATTTTTTAATTGGCAAACTTGTTTAATTACATATACATATGATAGCTCAGTGGTAGTGACATCGGTCGCCGCGGCGAAAGTCGTGAGTTCGAATCCTACAATGAGCTTGAGCTTTCGGGGAAGGAAAACATCGTGAGGAAACCATAGCACGGTGGTAGGGTACTTTGTAGTACCCGCCTGGCTGGCTACCACCCACAAGTTGAAAATCTGTCGCCAAACACCTATCGGTGTGTTCCGGCAGCTGTACTTGAGAGCCAGATCCTTCTAAACTTTGTGTGCTTACCACCTTCGGCCACATCATTACCTATCATAGTGAGATTGTGGTCAAACACAAGCCTATACAAAGTAAAAAATATATATAATGATGTTATATAGATATATTACACAAGTAATTAAATAATTCATAACCATTTTTAATTGAACAAACAGTTACCTACGTCTTTTAATTATATGAAAATAACACTTATATATTAATGTCACGATTCACGATGATGTTGCCGATGGAAAATGAAAATGTCATCTACATTCTGAATAAAATTCGTTAAGCAAATTGACCTAAATTAGACAGCCGCCCTTACAGGGCACTTACACTAACAATTATTATGTAATGTTAGATTTATTATGAGTCGAGGCCGAGCCGAGGCCGAGCCGAGGCCATTATTTCTATAGAAGCTTGCGAGGTGCATACGCTTTGGTAACTGAAGATGCTAGTTTGCCGCTCCGCATTATGGGCAATGTATTACATAGGAGGTAATTTTTACTATTTATAATAAAAAAAAATTACAAAATTAAATATTTTGAAAAAACCCACGACTTTGTAAAAATTGTAATCGAAAAAGGATTAAACAAAATTTTCAGCAGACCCCCGACAGCAATCATCAAATATAGAGGTACTACTTCAATTAATATATAGCAGTATAGAAAAGTTATAATGTGTCGTAGAGATACAGCAATTTATATCAACTAGAGACTACATTTATTTACATACCCAACGCAATTTCAATTAGTCACGAACTCATAAAATAGCAAAATTTTAGTTCATTTTGGGACAGGGAATGGCAGCCCCCCGACGGATTGTCTTAAATTTATCATTATGTTAATATGTAGGTGAAAATGTGCAGTAGTACCTCTATATTTGATGTTTGCTGTCGGGGGTCTGCTGAAAATTTTATTTAACCCTTTTTCGATTTCAACTTTTATTCGATTACAATTTTTACAGCCGTCGTGGGTTTTTTTAAAAATTTTGAATTTTATTTTATTTTAATCTTTTTAGAGAATGGTGTCGTACAATATATTATATCCCTTAATTTAGCCCCGTACTGTTTGCTCCAATTTATATATGTACCTACAAATACAAGAAGAAAAATATTTATTACAGCGCCCTCTGGCGAGTTAGCACTATAACACATATCTAAGAACCATCGCTGATGAATTATAAACCTTTCACAGGAAACCGTATCGAAATGGATGAAACCGTTTTAGAGATAATTGGAAACATAATACAAGAAAAAATATATTACAGCAGCGCCCTCTGGCGAGTTAGCACCATAACAGCTATCTAAGACCCATCACCAATGTATTACAAACCTGTCACAGGCCCTCAGCAGTTTATATAGGTACAAAAAATCAAGAAGAAAAATATTGATTACTGCGCCCCCTGGTGAATTAACACCATAACTCCTATCTAAGATTATGCACCAATTAAACCCAAACCCATAACTGAAAACTGCATCAAAATCGGACTAGTAGTTTTGGAGAAAAATGGCAACATGCATTTGCACAAACATCCTCTCACCCCAAACGCATATACGGTCTCCGTTCCGTCGTGGGTAAAAATATAGCCATACATGACGTTCGCTATGAGTTGATACTTGTGATGTCTTGGAATAGTGGTATAAAATATGTACTTACCATTGGTGCAGCGCGAACTGTCATGAAGAGGAGAGCGCAGGTGCCCATCAATACAATCATGCTGACGTTATAAGCGGTTGAGGATTTCATATTTTTTATTTCCTGACAACAAGTTTAATTAATAGTTGTTATTATTATAAAAGTGATGGTAACTAAGAAGTATTGACGTCCATCACCGCGCGGCCGCGGTGTAATCATTTGAGCTTGAGCTATTCGTGAAGGAAAATTTCGAGAAGAAATCAGAACAATGAGGTAGCGTTATTTGTAGAACTCTCATGGGTGGGTTTCAACCACAGCTGGCAGTCTATTTAAATATTTTATCTCAAAATCATCCTCATCATTATTCACCTCACCCAGATTTTTTTTTTTTTTTTTATGTACCTAGATAGAACGGAGACTTTGGCAACTCGCCTCTTGCAAATCTAGACCCAAGGGTCTAGAAGCCTAATTATTTTTATTTATTAATTTTACTGGGGCAACTTGTTCCAGCTACTTTATAACTAAAGTTATATATTATAATCGTGACCTTGTGTTACATTAACTGCGGATGTTAACGTTTTGAATACATAAATTGGAAAATACTTAGAATTCAGGAGATTTTGGAAAGGCAGTCCCTGTAATTGAAAATGAAAGTAATTTGTTTAGTATTGTATGTTATTAATTTAGAACCTATTCTCGATTCTGGACGTTTACTCTCTATTTTCTCTCTTTACACTCTATATTATTATATAAGAATTAAACTTAACTACAAAACGATATCCCGTTGATGGACTGTATGTTACCCAGGTATCATTATAATCTTGTATTATATCTTGTATATATCATTTTTTATATTATTATTTATTATAATTGATTTGTTGTCGGATCTCATTTTGTACTTTTAATAAAATGTCCAGAACAGTTATAACATTGTGGTCAAATTAAAAGTTCACAACTTATTTACATTCCTAGCATTCTGATTACCTTATCTATAGTAATGAGCGTTAAAATTATTTGTTTCATATCATGGATAGCAGTTTAATGAAATATCATGATAATAGTTATTGAAACGGCAATAATGTAAAGTTTGAGGCCGTTACTAGTTGTGTCTGTTCTATTTATGATTACTCTATTGTGCAGTCGCACCTTTGAACACGTAATATCGTAAAACCCTTTTATGTACCATGAGAAACTATCATGATTATTTATAGGCAGCCTGTTAGAAGCATTTCTTATATATTATCTTTTTTATATGGCGTAATGTTTAGGGTTAACGTAATGCCTAGACCTTATACTGGTGATTTTTTAGTCACCGGCAATACTTGCAAGTGTGGAAGAACTCATCAATATGAACAACTTTTATTACAGGACTAACTGTGAAATCACGAAAAAAATATCAGCTGTTCCATACAAAAGTTCAATAACTACTCGACCAAAATGTATGAAGCAACCAGTTTATTTTACGCGATGTCAGAGTTGGTCCCATAGTAAATGTTGTTCATATTGATGAGTACTTCCACCCCTGCAAGTATTGCCAGCGACTAAAAAATCACCCTGTATATCGGAGCAGCATCCGTCAATGACAACCTTGATGCTCCCAGTAGCAAGAAAACCAGACACCCAAGTCTTTTTTCGCTCGGGAAGTCCATTTGGCGGTAGCTTCGATACGTGCCCTATGCTAGATCCGATGGAAAGCTTTTGCGATATCTAGGCTAACTGCCAATACCTCGCCTTTGCTATCTATGGCTTCAAACTATCGGTGCGTCAGGTAAACAAGAAGATCACCACCTGAGCGATCATTACGGAAGACTGACCGTCGCTTATCAGCTGGCGTTCGCCCAGATACCTGTGAGCCTGTAATTGGACGGGTCTGTTCAGTCCCCCTTTTGGGGAATCGGGGGGGACAAGCAGGCAGTCTTCCACGAAGAAGAAACTCGTCCGAGGTATTTGCTCGGAATACCTACAAATTATTATTTTAATTAAATTATTTCAATAACAAACCGAATTGGTTCAGAAATACTTAATTAAGTATACAGTTTTATCATCTGGGAAAATTACATAATAATTAATATTTAAATTTCTGTTTAAAAATTATGCAATATAATTCAATGATATACTAATTATAGAGAGCAGAGTGTACACGTTCCTATGACACCCTGTATTGATATTTACGGAGGTTTGGGGTTGCGGGCTGGGCCGGACAGTTGGTGAGATTGTTTTATTTCCCGAGATTTCCTTCACCGGTGTCAACGTGTCATACACACGGCATCGTAATAAAAACATAATAATATGTTGCATTCTACGATACATAATGTATCGACTTAATGCACTGAAGCAATGAACCTCTCTTCATATTATCAATTACCGTCATCGATTATTAAAATATCCGGAATTTCCTAAGTTAGTGGTTACCAACAAAGTTTAATTATTTAAATATACATCTGTCTACAAAAAAGCAGAAACTGACTGACTGACAGAAAGTTCAAGGCACAGCTGAATCTTGAAAAAATAAATAAACTTGAAATGTTGTACACAGGTTCTTCATATAACGTAGGCCACCATTAAGGAAGCGTTTGTGGAAAGTTCAATTTATAAGAGGATACAGTAAGGGATCGCGCGTGAAACTGCGGACAAAAAAGCTATTTAATTATATTAGATAATTAGGTTTTACACCCATAAAAAATAGCCAAATCCCATTTCCAAACACTGTGTCATCTAACTTGGGAATTAGTTACTTAATCCGAAGTAATTGGGAAAAATACGCGTTTATGGCACTGAAAAACGTGACTTAATTTCCTATAGGTAAATACGAAGAGTAATTTTTATGATAAGTTTCTACTCCATTGTTATAGCTTTGATAATGGTTTTATTGTGATTTTTTTGACTTACATTAATACCTATTATGCTTAAAATGAAATAAATAAGGTATAACACTGTGACTATCGGAATTATATATTCGGTATGACAATGGAAACATTGCTACCAAGCATCACCAGTATAGTCCGCCACAAGCAATATTTTTTTTTATATTATTCCAACGGTTTTTCAACTTTTGAATCTGAGCCATATCACATTTGTTGTGCTCTCACTTTTTATGTCAAATTATTTACAAACAAGAATCACTAAGCGATATAATTTTCCGCATAACAACCCTGGGCCTAATTAAAACAGGCAATTCCGAGGTTTCAAAAAATCCAAATATAATTTTCATTGGTTTCCAATTCAGGTTTAATTCAATTCAGTAAGTGAATAACATAACTGATAATAGTTACAAATAAAAAAAAAACCTCTAAATCGAACAAAATATTACGTTGTCGAAAATGACTCCATTTGCAATAAAGCAATGTTTGCATAAAATATGCAGTTATCAGAACGATAAAAATATTCAGAGAAACGCAATATCACCAGTTTTTTATTGAAAATGACTCCAATCAAGTTACGTAATAATAATTAATAAATAATAATGATTAATAGCCGCACAGGTTTTCAGTTACCCTTTCAGCCCGTATAGTAAAACAAACAACCAAGAGTAACAATATATCTGCGTTTCACTTATTTATACCCAAGACGTACCACGTCTTTGGTATAAATAATGGCAATACGTTAGTTTGTATTTGATAATGTTCATATTTTCTGTAAAGAAATAGCTCATAATATTTTTGCACCTCAATCTACGGGATTGAAATAAGCTGCACAAGTTGCACAACATGAGATGACAAAAGGTAAAATGGGCTTTATGTATTATCCTACGCTACGTTAGTTCTGTGCATACAGTTGTATTATGAACCTATATATGTGTCTGGCTAGCACGTATAGTACCTACCGATCATCATGGTACATCATCAACATTACGGCATAACATGTCCCTTCAATGACAAGATAAAATAAAATCATTGGATCCGATTTCAAAAGATCTATTCCTAATATTACCTTAAATTCATATAAATGTAACAATTAAAAAACATAAATCTGTACTTGTCTATCATAGTTTGTGAGTAATTTTATAATCCCTTTTAGTAACATATGTAAAAGCGAATAAAAAAGCTTTTTATAAAGTAAACGATAATATGTCGTATATTATTATTATCGAGTCTATTGATACAAAACACAATGCCATTTAATATATGAATTTTGAAAATATATCATAGATGTTGAAAAGGTTAAAGGGATAACCTTTTTTAGCCTCATACGTCTTCATAATATCCCCGTGGGGGTTCGCTTAACAAAGCGCGCGAATGACGGTCACCTTGTGGATTGAGAATCGCCTTGACAAATAATTGGATATACGAGATGCTATCTATCAATAAAGAGTTCGTTTTTGGTAGAAAAAAATATCGTGATTATAAAAAACGCACTATAAAACATGAAAGCTTTAAAAAGTAACAGTTTGCATGACAACGGTGCAATCATTGAAATATATTGCTTTTCACTTTTGCTATCTATACTTCTATACTTAATATTATAAAGAGGAAAGATTTGTATGTATGTAAGTATGTTTGTAACGAATTGGCTCAAAAAGTACTGGACCGATTTTAAAAATTCATTCACAGTTAGAAAGCTACATCTTCACCGAGTAACATAGGCTATATATTATCACGGGAACGCGGGTGGAACCGCGCGGAAAAGCTTGTATTTTATATTCCTAGATATTTTATAGAGAATAGAGTAGGTTACGTCAAAGTGTGTTTTACTAAAAACTTATTTCATTTAAATGCCTTGTCGCGTTAGTAAATGTTGAATATTTAACAAAACCGACTGGGAAATACGTACTCAAAGTTCGGTTCTATTAGGGATAAAATTTAAAAAAAAAACAAACATTTAATCGACTTAAATTATGTAATCTAATTCCAATAAACCATTTGAAAAGATAGCAATGAACTACCTACTTTAAGTTGTATTGAAGAGGCAACAAAAACAAGACAGCATCGTTTTTTTAAATCTTACAATAAAAGTAAAGGTTAAAGTTATGTAAGTTAAAGTAGTATTGGCATTTCATTCAAGTGACCCAAAACTCTTATAAGTATTCGGAAAAAAGGGACACAAACAACGATTGAATGTTTTATTACTTTGACAAATCCCGCCTAAGTTTAGTACCAAAGCATCTACGTAATTTTGTTACGTTACGTCGGTAGCCTGTAAGAAAATATTTGGAAATGAATCCCAACCTCCCCAAACTTTTAGTAGATACTTACTTACCTTGTAAAGGTAATCCTATCTGTAAGCGCTTACGGTTTTATTTGTTGCCAAGTTTACATTTGTTACTCAATAGCTTATTCTTAAAAAAAAATACAATGTAAATTTTTATAACAGATTGAACGGTTTATTATCTAGTTGCTTGTTAACAAAATTTTTGTATCGGCAGCTAGAGGGAGCTTTAGCTTTTTCTGCCAACGCAGCTTGGCCATCCAAAGTGGAAACGATGTTGTCGACCTGGTGGAAATTTAGCCAAACGGCGGCAGCGACAGCCTTGAGGTAATTTTCTTTAATACTTAGATTGTATTGTTGTTGTAAATACATTTTATTTACTACGTTTTGAAGTTCTGAACTTAAGTAAGAGTGATTAAGTATTAGGTATTTATCATTAATTTAGAAAACCAATGTGTAGGTTCCTATACGCGCTATAGTGAATTGAAAAGCGGCTGACGTTCATATTAAATGCAAAAGCGATGAAGCTGAACGAATAGGTTGCATAAAGTAAGACGTCCTCGTCTCCATGTACTTAAATATAAATAACTATCTTGATGCAATACGTTTTATACGCTTTTTAATGACATCCTTGTTAAATTTGCCCTGCACTCATTCGATCGTTATAAAGAAGCTACATTTACGTTTCTTAGATATATCCCCTGTACCTAGTGCATTGGTATTACTCTAATTATTTATTTATATATAATACATTTTGCGAAACATATATTTTACAATAATAGTCTCCGAGTACAATGGCTAGGACAGACAGAAAAACAAAAATAAAAAAAATTGCTCTTTTGTTATAAATCCCGTATATATTTTCATATGCATTTAGTAAAAAGCTGTTATTTTTACATTACAAACAGACACTTCAATTGTATTTATTTGTATAGTTTAACACAATCAATTCTTGAGACTAGACGATCTCACTACGAGTTACTGCAATTTAATGGTCACTATTAAAATACCATTTATATTTGGTAGGTATACCTATATTTCGTAGTCAAACGGCTACGAAACTTGCTACGAGAAGTAGATAAATAAAAATTATGTTCTCCGAACTGCACCGTAGCTCGTAACCTAAAATCTAGTACATGTTTATAAGATATACGCTTTGTTATATCTAATAAGAAATCTATGATGGACGAAAAACATTTATAATATTTTTTTTAAATAATAATCTGTCTTAGACGGCCTCTACATTTTTAGACCTCATTACAATATTTTTTAACAGGTATTTACTGTTAAACGTTTATCTATCGATTTACTTTGTAATGAACCTTATATGATATTTGTTTATAAGTACTCATAATGAAGCTAACCTATGTTATTTATACAGTTGCTAAAGGTTTTAAATTATCTAGTGCTTTGGACTATGCAGATGTTGAGCGGAAATTGCTAGTGACTTAGCTGTTGGTGTTTGTGCGTGGCATTTCCGTCCTTCTCTGGCAAACTTGGACATTATGTCATTATATGTAATATACCTAATATGGTAAATCATGGTAGTTCGCCCATTATTATTTTTCTTTAATTTAATATTTTTAATGCACTGTGTGTATTGTGAAGTTATGTCAGTTCCATTTTTACTAATGTGACAGTTTTATTGTTTTATTTAATTTCTTATTAGTAAAAATGCAAAAATGTTATGTGGTTGGCATACTTTAGTACAAACTTACATCTAAAATATCTAATTCAAATAGATTAGCCACGGCCACATAAACTTGCTAAAGGAACATTCCTTCAAACAATGTTGGACGTCTTCTATATTTGAATTGATTAAAAGGCATGTGTCCCGAATTAAATTTATACGCACGACCATTGTCGAACTGGCTAATTTCGTATAATACCATGGTACTTATTCGTGAAAGAGTATTTGAATGGTACAAGAGCATACAAAATGAGTTATGTTTTTGCCTTTTCTATGAACTATGTTGTGAAAATAATTCAAGAAAACAAAAGTTTATTTGCTCACGTCGAAGCAGTTGTATAAATAATTTGTACATGTTGCAGTGAAATAGAAATAAAAAGGATACCTATTAGCTATAAATAATTCAAATATTTTTCCGGTTAAATAAAACACACTGTACCAAAATCGGTTAAGTGAAATAAAAACTTCTCTAAAAAGCTTCATTACTTAGGTACTAGAAATATTGCAAAATCCTGGATATTTCCTCACTGCGATATTTAAGTACATACAATGCGACATATAATATAAAAAAACTACCTTTTCACGTCCCTAATGTTTATCTCTTTGCTTTTATTGCCTTACCAAAAAAACAAAATGAAAGTAGGTTACTTTCGTTATTAGTAATTTTCCATCATCTTTCGTTTTAAATTATGAAAAAATACAGATATTGTTTTTTATTATATTCGATGCTTTTATAATTAGTAAGTTATTATTTTTCTCGTCAACTAAATTATTTTTCTTATGTTGTGAGCGTATTAACGCCATACTTCTCGAAATTAAATAACTAAAAAGTACAAAACACAGAAACCGATGATAGTTTATAAAAAAAATGTATCAAAAAAGAAAAATAATTTAATGACAAACAGCGACCCAATTTAGACGCATGTTTTACATTGAACTACAACACATTAGTAGAGGTGTAAAGTTGCTATCGTGCTATTTTAACTTATTGTTAATAAAGTTTCTCGTTTATGCTACTGAAGAACATTGTAATAAATTGTGATATTATTATACTTTGTTATTATTTTTGTATTATATCTACTACGGGGTGAAACGCGGTTTAATCAACGTTTTATTTCAGAAAATTCTTCATATACTGCACTGCTATATAAAAAGAAACCGTCAAGATTCAATTATTAAGGTAATTCGTTAATCCGTATTTCTTGTATTGTAAACCACAAACAACAGGTAGAGACCGATATATATCTTGAAAATTGAAGTAATTGAAATTATTAAATCAGCAACCAAATAATATCATGAAAATAAAAGTTAGGAACATAACTTTAGTTTAATAAAAAAAGTAAAACAAGAATTTCAAGCTGATTATTTGACAGGGTATTTTACTTTTTAATTTTATTTTTAAAACGAATGTGATTATTTTTTACTATTGAGAAAAATTCTTTTAGTTTCCATATTTTTTAATCAATATAAATTAAGAATACTCACCGGTAAGGTGGATCGAAATAAAAATTCAAATTTAACTTCAGTTGTCCTAATTTCAGTTAACGTTGGCACTTTATGTATTGAATACTTCCGTTGTCTTCGCCGATGATTTTCGAAAGCAAATGAACGGTAGAAGGTGACGGCCCGGTTTATATAGCATGGAGCTTTCCGTTCTGTAGCCTGCGTAGGTGACGGTGGCGTATGTTGTATGCTACGACGCTACGGTGGGTCTACGTGTCTACGAATTATAAACTGCATTGGTTTATATGGTATTTTTTGGTATATTAATAATAATGTTATTTATGTAGATGGATAAACATTTTTCATTACACCAAATATTTGCTTTTTACAAATCTTTAAATACGTTAAGGTTTTTAAACTTAGACCAATTGTCATATTCAAGGTTATTAATAATAATTATTAAGTAAATTACTTGTATATTTTGGTATATTTCGAAGTAAATGGATATTTGTCCGATCATACATCATGCACTATATCAAATTTATCGCTCCTGTGACAAGATATGCTTAAATAACAATTTAGTATATAAATGGCTAGCACCGATTATGCTTCAGCAAACAGAATCACGATAAAAATGACAAATACATTGCTACATTATTACCCAATATTAAGCCCTAATCGTTCGCACTCAAGCACGTGTAATTATTATTTCCAGGAAAGTATGCAATTATGCGCAGTTGTTTATAAACTTCAACGTGCAACTATAAATCGTGACTTCAACCCAAATGTCGGTGTATTTTGTTCAACTAATTGTTCCATTTTGTATAGTTGTTGGTCTTCCCATAAAATGAAATAAACAAATCACTTTAAGACTAAATCCTGTATAGTTTTTTTTCCTCCGTGAAAAATGTTTACTTAGTTAAAGTTTGATGTATTCATTGACACGTTATAAGTATATTTGTAAATGACAGCATGTTATTTAATGTTTCACTTCCAAACTCATAAAATAATATCCTTATTTTACTTATTGTTCAGTTCAAAGTCTACAAAATACAAAATTAATTTTCAGCTGTGTAATTTAAGACATCATAACAGATACAATATCAAAAGTTGTTTGACAATTTATAACTAATTTCCTAACAATCGCGTATATAATAATGTAGTTGAAAACAAACAAGAAAACTTTTTGTGTGTCTAAAATATTTATGATCACATGATAAAAGCTCATTATATGGAAAAAATATAATCGTTTTGTACCTGCAAAAACATTGCAAGTTAAATTAAATATTTTTTAATACATATATGAAACCTGAAATAAACAATTATGTAGTTAAATATTTTAAAATGAAGTATTGACTTAATTCAAAATGAACGCTTATAATCTCATGTAAGTATTTTTATTAACTGAAAATTATAATTAAATCGACAAGTAAGTACTTTAGAAAGAAAACTAGATTTCTAGCTAGTCTTCCTATAGATATTGCAACAATATTTATATGTAGATTAGCTTCCCGTTCCCCGCCCCACGGTTTCACATGCCAACTCCTATTTCATAACCTTACAGGTTGAATTTTGAATAAAGGAAGATGATGCCTACGTTATATAAGGCGAAAATTATTAGCTGAGGTACTTTTAAGTCATTAATATATAGGTTAAAAGAAATCATGTGAACTGAGACCCAAGTATGTAACAACAACATAAAAAAAACTTTTACCCTTTAACCTATATATGTATAGTACAACGCTGCCAGCCTGTTGGGAACTTTGCCTATCGGTAGCAACGAGAGTTTTGCGGATATTATCTATATATTATAGTTTGAATTTTATACAATTATTGTAAATAAATAAATGTACGTTTAATATGAACAGTATAGATACCTAAATTTGAAAATGCTATTAAATTAAATGCTGAAAAACTGTACACCATATTAATTTTTTTAAAGATCTTGAATATATCATCATATCAACCCTTAATTTGAACGCGTTGTAAACGACCCTTACTCATTTCATCGAAGTCATATTTCCCTTACCATGAAGGCACACCAGATATTCCTATTTTTCTTCAAAGTTTTCGAACGCCATTCATCCATCGTATTATATTTTTATTTAACAAAAAACCTCTTTGTCTTCGTTTATTGCCATAATAGTGTATTAATATAAAAAGACGCCTACGAAAAGTTTCGTGAGAAAATCCTTTACTTTCCTTTTAATATCTTTCCCAAAGTGTCGAGTCATACGATTACTAAGCACATAGGCATCTTACAGGCTGCTATAGTTGTAGTTGGACCCATTAGATTTACAGTTTATAATTTGCTTATACCAACCAACATAGCGCTATCCCCCAATATCTATCTAATTGCTTCGATTATCTTTTACTATTTTAAAATATCCATAATAGAGATAGGGTGTTTAATATACGGTTTACGAATATAATCGGAAACAAACTAATAAATCAACTGAGTGTTGTGTGTATTATCGAATTAATATAAAATAGTTTGGTTATATTTAATTAGATTAGTAAAACACACCTACAAGCCTACGTAAATTTGATACCAGCCTAATATGCTCGGTCATATTTTATAATGACAAACGAACTTGTAACTTTTGTCAATACTTATACTCAATGTTACCCGTGGTTTTGTTCACTAAAACAGTGTTAGTTTATAAGATACATCTAGTTTATCCTATATAAATCACTTTCATCTATCTAATAATTTTCAAACGTTGTTCAATTCGAATTTTGCATTTATTAAATATATGAGATTGTGTTTCTTATTTTTAGTCTTATTTATAATGTGTTTAATATTGACAAATAGCATACTTGAATTTTTGTATACCAGTTATCTGATTTCTATAGAACAAGCTCTACTTAGTTTGGAATCTGATGGCCGCGTGTATCTCAATGTCCCATGAGATTTCTTTTTCATGCTACGTCTCCTAAATTTTTAACATAAATAATAAGAAAAATTAAGTAACTATTGAAATAAGAGTTTTCCTTCAGTATATATAAATTATGCATGTGCTATTACAATGAAGATTTGTTTTGATATGGAAGCAAACATTTTGGTATATTTGTATCTAATAAGTTTTCATGAAATATAAATACAGATTTCTTGTATTGGTATCTGTGCCAGGTGTTATGATATTTGTAGTTTTTTTTAAATATCTACAGGTTTTCTGATATTTTGTAAGTGAGAAGGTATGCAGACATGAAAGTAAAGTATAAAGTAGGCTATAAAATAAAGTCTTCGTATTAAAATAAAACCGATAGGGCATTTTTACTTACTTTTATGT
The DNA here is from genome assembly GCA_951216915.1 of Tetheella fluctuosa. Taxonomy (NCBI): domain Eukaryota; kingdom Metazoa; phylum Arthropoda; class Insecta; order Lepidoptera; family Drepanidae; genus Tetheella; species Tetheella fluctuosa. The sequence continues at coordinate 6,073,126 of OX578227.1, read as the reverse complement.
GTGTACTTATTTTATTTTTTTATTAAACTATTATAATAATATTTACTATCTTTAATTAATTGCTCTACATTTTGAAAATGTATATTATACAAATTTAGGACACAGACTATGAACACGAATTAGCAAAGAGCATAACCAAATCAAAAGATAAGAATGTCCATCATGAAATTATGATAATGGATGTATTGGATAACAATCTAAAAGGGCATGTCCAAAACAAAGTAACTAAAGCATTAATATGGTAAAAGGTCCGAATAAATCAATTTTTAAAGGGTTTGCTTTTCATCTTCCTTAATCTAAAGCTCAGCCTACGTCTATACCTGCTTCTTATATTTTACAAAAAAAAACCTCTCAATAATGTTATTCAACCATTCATAATATGAATTAAGGCTATAATCTTTTTTTAACTAAGAATTAAAGCAATATAATATCGACGATGAATTTAATGTAAACGTGTTCATGCATGGTTATTTATAGTCATAATAAGGTGACAGGCAAATATAACAATGTCAAAAGTTTATTTTAAATTTTCGTAGCCTAAGCACCATAGATTTCGATTATAAGTTCATAAAATAATTTTAAGAATGAATTGGTTATAATCATACCAAAGTAAATGATGGCCTACGTGACAGTATGTGTATAGAGTTTGTATCCAACTGCGTATTTTATATAGTTTTTTCAGAGGAATATCTACTAATAGTTAATCAAAGCTTGTAAATACGTATTGAGAATTCTATGATCATGTTTTCTTTGAATTTGACATAAATATAATAAATACGAGTATAATAGTAATTGTATTACTTTTTTGTAATTAACCATGGGACCCCGTATCAAACATACATTTGAAATTTCATGGAATTTTACCACACTACTAAGGGAACCGTGTATTTGCTAATAGTGCCAATAAAACTTAACATTAACAGTTACACGCAGCCACCGTAATAATTTATAATGGATCCTGAGTGCTTTAAAAGGGTAGTCAAGGGGCAGTATACTAATACTTACTATTTTTTATAGAGGTGTCACGCTTTGCACCCACTAAACGAGATCACTCCTAGAGCATATTCGATTCTATTCTAAAATAACATTTATTTTATATATACCTAGTTCTTATTACTAGGTATCATCATGGATAAGTTGATAGATAGCCGTGATGGCTCAGTGGCGAACGCACAGACCTATGATAATGAGGGTGCAGTGCAGGATCATCGTATTGAATCCAATGCCTAAAATAATTTCATCTTTTTGCTGCGGCGAAAGATTTTTTCATTAATAACATAATACATACTATTATGTATTCATAATTAATCCATTGTGGGATGTTATAGGAAAAATATATAAGTAAATACTAAAACTTCTAAACTACTACTAGCTGTAAATCTTCCTAAAAGAAATTAAATAAATAAAATCATGACAAAATAAATGAGTAGACTAGTGCGAAAAAAAAAGAATTTATGCAATATCGCTTGAAACGTGCTCGAATAGAAATAGTTTTAGAGGCGTCTGGTAACGTATTATCGTATCTATAATGAAACTGTAACTGAAGAATTTACCAATCTAGGTACTCTTTGTCCGTCTAACAATTAAATGAATAAGTTGAATTAATTTTAAGGGTTCTCTTTCAACATTACCTTCTAATTAAAAACTCTCGTATTACCTTGTACCGACCTACTTTTTGTTGGAGAGAATAGAACACGTCCCATATTATCGACTCACACGTTCTACGAAAAATCAGCCTTATTTACGTGTTTATATACAAAAAGTGTAATGTATGCTATCACTACAGATAAAGTCGTGTGTAAGGTTTGCGTATATTTTACTATATTATTAAACACAACATGGAGGCTCGCACCTCGTGAGTCTATTAATTTACCACTGGTTTTATAGTGACATTGTGACGAAACCTGCATATATCCGGCATTATCCCCAATGGGTCTGCCGAGGTGGACTTTGGTTAACCGACCTCGTCTTTAAAGGAGGCTTGAACTCCTGTAGTGGGGACCTGTAAGAGCAAACGATGATAACTGAAGAATATTTATTAATAACTTATTACTCGTACAATTGGGAAAGTAGGATTTTATATATCGGGCTGCAGTCTTGACATAGAAATCTGTAGTTAAGTCTTAACGATCAGATTATAACGATATTCGGTAGTGTCTACTGTCAATTCTATCGGTATCTTATCGATTTTTCTCGTACAGTTAACGATTTCTCGCCATGTTTGCGAAAACTGCGACCATTTTTGACAGCCCGGTATCTAGGCTTGCATTTGTCGTAAACATCGTCATGGCAACCAAAGTTCTTCATTATTATTTAGCGATCGGTAGTTTGCGTTGACATGTCATGTATGTCGAGACCGCAGGCCATCCCGGCCCTGAGCCCGTTTGGTATTATTATTATTAGATTTTATTATGGGAAATTATTATTTTTTTATTTATCATAATTTTAAAACTGATAATGTGTCTATAATCATGTCAATAAAACATTCCTAGAACCTCGTCACTTGATATCGTCAATCAATCGCGATCGATATCGTACCTATAGAAAACTTAGATTTATATCCTTCATGCTTCCATGAGCTACTGATTGAGTCCATTACAACCCACTTAATATTTACGACTTGTAAAAACGATTCCCTCATCGCTTCATGGCTTTCCTGCGGGATATCATAGTTATATTCCACTTACATCCAATTTACGACTTTTTTGTATAATACTGTAAACATACATACGTACATGTAGGTAGGTATGTAATGTACCTAACTACGTAGGGGTTTTAAACTCTTATATCAAACCAACAATTTGATTTGAGTATCTGACTGACTAACTTCTTAATTTATGGCATAATCTTATAATGAAATCGTAACTTCTTAGCATCATGCGCTCTCTCCGTTGTGACTAATAAACGTGGTCATCTTGGAAAGTCAGTATCATTGATAGGATGAGTTGTCACCATCATCGGTTGCGTGTGATTGATAGTATTTCTCACGATTTAAAAATGAAGATTTTTTAAAATTATGATACAAGCATTTTTTATCATAATTTTATATTTTAATGGTCATGGAAACTACTTTTAGGTACTTCCGAAATTACATATTTTTTTACAGTTCTTAAATATGTTAAACAAAAAAATATAAAGGAAAAATATAGTGGACGTAAATAGCTAGTAACATGTTTCAACAGTCCATATGAAATAGCTTTATCGATGGTCACCACAGATTATAGCCGAAAAAAACTAAACGTATGCGACTATAAATCCGATGGGATGCCAAATCGCACTTTCAATACCGTTACATTTTATTGTATATATTTTTAATATCTAGGTTCAATTTATAACTTTTGTAAAGTTAACAATATCTACATTATTATAATTTATTTAACTACGTCCTTATTCTGTAAAGAATATATAATTAATGCAATAGCTGACCCATCCATACCCACATCCTATTATAAATCTCTTTCAGGAATTTCCTCTAATGTTATTTTTTACGAAAGTTAAGTAATTGAAAATGTCATCTCATCTAGCCATTTGTTCTAGTAAACAATATTATTGTTCTGTTTACGGTACTGTTTCCGCTACACTACGACTACGACTCACCGTCTACGAGGCTACGAGCGAGCGCGTAGCGGAAGAACGGCACTCGGGCAAAATATGTTTAAAAAAAAAGGCTTGTGGGTTTAAAAATGATTGTGTATTGTTATTACTATTGCATAATATCTTTAGCCTTGTTGAGTCTACATTTTTTTTTTTTTTTTTTTTTTTTACTTTGTATAGGCTTGTGTTTGACCACAACTCACTATGGTAAGTGATGATGTGGCCGAAGGTAGTAAGCACACAAAGCTTAGAAGGAACTGGCTCTCAAGTGCAGCTGCCGGAACACACCAATAGGTGTTTGGCGACAGATTTTCAACTTGAGGGTGGTAGCCAGCCAGACGAGTACCTACTACAAAGTACCCTACCACCGTGCTATGGTTTCCTCACGATGTTTTCCTTCACCGAAAGCTCAAGCTCATTGTAGGATTCGAACCCACGACCTTCGCCGCGGCGTCCGACGTCACTACCACTGAGCTATCATCGCTTAAATATAAATATACATTTAAATATACATAAACGTCGCAAATTATAGCATCAAACTAAAGTTGGTGCACACGAGTGTGGGATTATTTAACTGATGTAATTAGATTATTTATTAAATTACAAATAATTAATTATTATTTTTTATCTTCCGTAGTATCAGTGTAGCATCAAAAATTATACTTTTCCATTTTTAAGTGTGTGCTACTTACATATTATAAACTTAAATGGAGAATTTCTCAGTTCACGTTGTGACGATTACGTCATAAAGATACTCATCGTATTACTAAGTAGACATATTTATTGTTGACATTTGCTTCGCCTTGCCGGCGACTTGCAGCATGGCCAACTTGCTTAGCTGTAACAGCTTGGCTGTAACTGATGTTTAAAATTGTTAACACAATTATAAAGCAAATAAGAGGGTCATCCATCATATACCTTGTCATGAATAAAATATTTAATTTAATTTATGTTTTAATAAGGAGTAACTTATGGATGCTCCCTAAGTAAACGAATGAGAATAAACAAGGCCTATTGCACAGGGATTTGTAGGCAATTAAGAAACGAAGGTCAAATATCTAACTGTAACTTAATTTAAATTTACCAAGCAATATAAGTTTCTCAAATTAAATTCCCTGAGGTGACCAAAAATTAGTATCAAATAGTTAAATAACACTTACAAACTGTTAATTACTATCGTACATAATATCAAATGTTTATCGACTATGTCCACCAGATACACCAGACCAGTGGTGCTGGTGGTAATCTGTTTATGAGTTTATATAATCTTATACATAATATTATGTATCTATTGGGTAGATTATTGTTTAGAGAAGTGAACATTGATGTTGTGATATGGTAAATAATATTGTATATTAATGATCTTAGTTCGACCAATAGATAGGTACCTAAGTTAAGTCGAATTAATTTAGAGAAGCTAAATATTTCCCTTGATTACTTTGGGTAATGTATTCTGTGGTAATATTGACGGCACACACAACATCAAGTTAATCGCAACACACAATATTCATTTTGATATTTAAGATATAAGTGTAATTATTTATTATTATTTATTTGTCATTAATCTCCAACACTCTTATATAAATATGAGATATTCACTATGAACATTATTTATAGGTACCTCATTATTTGTATATTTACACTGAAGGCAGCAGCTAGCCTTTACGTAAGTCAACGAGCAGTCCTTCGTTCAGTGCAAGATACGGTAACCATATAATAAACCTAAAAGTAAAATGGCATTAATGTTTTTTTTTTTATGTCGGAAGGCTAAGGAGTTAGGCGGTACACCGGAGGGTGGCTACCGTCGCCTGTGGACACCACATATTTAATTAAATCTTATGTACTAAAATTTCATTCTATTTCAAATTATATTATTGGTTAATTGGAAAAAAACTGAAAATATTTATTATAGTCTCCAACTACTAAAAAAAACAGTTCAAATGTTGTATTAAATGTCCTACATTATAAAGCAGCATCCACACCAGTGTTCTCACGTTGCCGTTGCCGTGGCACTGGTGCACGGTGGAGTATCGCTTCACTCAATCAGCCAACGACGATCATCGACGAACTCGCGTATCCTTTATAATCTCGATAATTGAAAACGAGTCTTGGCCCTCAATCTCATTATTATTATATATCGATGCCATTTTATTTTTCTTTGCAAATCTCTTTTATTATACTAGCATTACACTATTATTTGTTTTAAGTAAAACCCTTGGAGTGTTACAATATTGACACATTTTATTATATCAAAGGTTACACATGATAATTTCCTGATCCTAAATTGATATCAAAAGGCCATAGTAACAAACAAAGGAAATATAGACTAGTGGCAAATTATACAAGTCTTTGCTAACGCTCTGTCAGTTATGCCGTCCGCGTGTGGACAGGGAGTCCAAGCTCAACAGCGTTCGCAAACCTAATTATTGCGACTGTTTTCAATTTGCATGCAACCATGACCTACACATAACTTACTGCAAGCAAACCCTGAAACTAGTTTATTGAGTAGCTAATAATAAGGTTGTGTGAAATATTGAGTACAGTTGTGTAAAGTATTGAGTAAAATATTTAGCTTTTTGTTTTTAAATTCATTAGATAGGATGCCCCTTTACTGCAAAACCAACTACATCTCTACAAATAACTCGTACTGTATATACAGTATGTATTATATTATATATGTTATATACTGAACTGAAGCGTTAAGTATACAGTAGGTGATGGATTATTATATTATATATTATTTTTAGTTACGGATCATAAACTACTGATAAATAAAGGTCCATTATAAGTCGTCTTTGTTATTAGGAACCTTATTAACGCACGAGTACCTTCTCGTGGATCTTTGTAATATATAACCAAACATTTACGAAAATTATACTAATTAGGAGTGAGCCACGTACCTAAATGAAATAATTGTGTAACTTTTACCTACACTTGTCTGTGATTGCTATAGAGAGCAAGACTAGAAAAGTTCCTGCGTTCTATTGAACTTTCATTTATGGTAGAACTTGGTCGAAAGTTAGAAAAACTCTATCCGTTTTATTATTCGCACTATATTTATTATAATTGAAGTCCCACAGATAGCGCACAGTTATTTGTACGTGTACCCTCAGTTAAAGTTAACTTTGTGTAATGGGAGGACAGCTCTGCAATGTTATCACAGCAAAGGTTCCAAAGCTGCCTTAATTACAAGCGTTGACTTAGTCATGTTTCTATTTAATTCATTCACAGAAACACAAGATTCAAAAGTCTAATTTTATTATTTGCTTTTTAATATGAATGAAAAATATATATTCATGTAGCCTTTGTTAATTTCTTTTGGATTTCAATATTTTCCTATCGAATCCCTAATAAATTATCATCATTAGTTAGTTCCATAGCTGTACCTAAGTATTTCTCTATTGACCTTTTATCATGAATTGAATAAAAAAATAGTAAGTTATTTCATCATTTTATCTGAACAAAGATCACTATTTGCGAGGCGAGACAAATCACTATTTGCTGTTTAAATTTATTTATTAAAATAGTAAGTTATTTCATCATTTTATCTGAACAAAGATCACTATTTGCGAGGCGAGACAAATCACTATTTGCTGTTTAAATTTATTTATTAAAATAGTAAGTTATTTCATCATTTTATCTGAACAAGATCACTATTCGGGAGGTTAGACAAATCACTATTTATTTATTAATATTGATGTGATATATTTATTTACAACAATTTATGATTTGCAGTTGTTTTTGTGTAAATTAAACATATATCTGTAAAATGAATGCGAAGATCGTGGGTTTGAATCCTGCAGCCTTCAGTGAAATAATAATCCTAATATAACAAATGTTAAAGTTTATGTGTGTGTATGTTTGTTAACACTCAGCTCCGTAACGGCTGAACGGATTTTCATGAAACTTAGTTACTTTAGGTCTTGGAATAGGAAATAGGGTATATTTCATCCTGGAAACGCGGGTGAAACCGCGGGCAACTAGTATCGTATAAATATGATAATACGGTGAGAACTACTTACTAATATATCAACGGAAATTAAAACCGAAATTAAAAGTAGTAAGGTCTATTAAAAAAAATTACAAAATGCATAGTCATTAAAAAGTGATGTCTTTTCATTTCATAAAATACTTTCATACAAATTTTGTGGTGTTCTTTTATCAAACTACATTGAACTACACTCTTAAACAAGCCTCCAAGCGTGTCGGATGTGGCTGTGGCGTGATGTTGCTTCGTCGACTATTCTGCCACCACTTTTGTTCGTTTACATAAAGAAACGGCTGTCAATGCATTGAACGCCCTGCCACGGACCGATCCGTTGATTCAGACGATTCTATTTTCAAGGGTAGGGACGTATCATTGTTTCATAAGATTGCTTGATAAATAACATCGTTTACATCAGCTATGTATGAGCCACTTTAATACATGAGTTTTTCTTGATTTATATATAGAAAGCAAAACTACTACCAAGTATTATATCTTTTATGAAAAAATGTGAAGGAAATTTATTGAAATACAGCGACCACTGAACAATTGCACTGAAAGTTTTAGCTATTCATTTAGCTTGTTATGTTAGGGTTATTGACAATTTTTGAAAAAAAAAATACTATGTTTATATAGGCCTGTGCTTGACCATAATTTGAGCATGGTAAGTGACGATGCGGCCGAATGTGGTAAACTCACAAAGCGTAAAAGACGTAACTGGCTCTCAAGTGCCGCTGCCAAAATACACTAGTAAACTGGTCCTTAAGTGCCAGAATTCACAATCGAAATAAATTAAGGTTAAGCAGTTAATCCATTTCTTTGCTAATAGTGTAAAATTGATTCGATTTCGCTATCGATTTGAATGTAATATTAGTACCTATCTCACAAAAATGATATGGTAGATAATATTTATTTATAACACATTTGCTCCTAAAGGGTCTCTTATTTCACCAATTTCAATATCGTATTTTATCTCATTACGTACTCGTGCGTTATGAATAAAATTAACTTTGGGAGATAAAATATAATAAATAAATATTTAATTCATTAATTTAATTAATTTTGACCATAAACTACAACCATTTATCGGTAACAAAACACAAAAATATTAATTAGTAATACTGGCTGTTTTGTGCCTTTGCCTTAAAAAAAAAGCGCTGATGCGCGCGCATCGCTAATTTGTGAACAGGTAAAAATTATACCGCGCGCTTTTTCTTTTCGCTGTATTGTTTTTATTTGAAAATGTCCTTTAACAAGTGATTAAAGATTTATTCGTTTAAGAAAGTCCGAGTTTTATTTATTTCCTCGCAAATATGATATAAAACGTCGTATGACATACGTGCGCTTTGATAATTACAGCCTCTGCTTTCTTTCTTTCTAGCAATATCGCCTCGGCTGTAATTTTCAACATACCGCACTTATATCATAACGTACTGTTACAGCACCATCTAGTTAATCTTAAAGTTTTCACAAATGCTTAGTCCAGGATTCCATTGCTTCCATTCCATTGCTGAAAGGGTATGATACAAAACCTCAAATGATAGTATTGGTAACTCCCACTAGATGTCCTTATAGTAGCTTGAAGTCGTAGCTTCAAATTCAGATAAATGGATAGCAGTAATATCTGTAACAATTAATTTAGGACTTCTACTTCTACAAAATTATGAAAAAATATAGACTACACATTTTCAAAATTACTTACCCATTGTATAGATAGATTACCTAATATAATGTGATAGATATTAGTAACGTAGAGTCATCAAACCGTTCATGTTCACAATTTATTTCCGATGGACGTATTGTTAGCCATTGATGAGTGCATATGACCTTCCCCCCTTCTCCATTCATGATTCCATTTAGAAGTGGGTGAATAATATTTTTTTTTCCATATAATGATACAAGTTAAGCTAATAAACGCTTTTTAGCAAGACTTTCACAAGTGTAGCTTTAGGAAATATACAGTTATATTAACAATAAAATACAATCTATAATAGTAATAATGAAAATTTCCTCGAAGCTACCGCTGCCGATGGGCAAGGTTCCCAGGAGGCTGGCAGCGTTTCCTATTAGGTTGGCCAAGCTAAAGAGTATAATTTAGTTATAAGGCTATCCTTTCACTGCTTTTTGTTTTATCGCTGTAATTAAATAAAAATATTGTAAACTCTCGCTTATATAACTTCATATTATTATTAGTTTTATTACACTGTGTAATAAGCCCTGTTTGCATCGGGTTATATTTAATGGCCCTCCCTCACTTCGGATATAAATAATGACCGCTACTAAAGTTTTAATATGATCCTACTGGAGCTGGTACATATTTAGATATAAATATTCTTTTAAATTATGTCCTTTTTGTTTTTGACTAATTGTTAGTTACATTCACTATCATGATTATCGAACTCCTTCAAAAAAGCCTTTGAGCCTTCGGTAAAGGAAAACATCGTAAGGAAACCATACTACGGTGATAGGCGTTGAGTAATCTCTAACTATCGCCAAGCAAGAGCTTGGCACACTACCAGTACCGGTACTGTAGTTCCGGCAGATGCATTTATTTGAGAGCCAGCTTCTAGGCTTTGTTTATAATTATAAACAAATTAATTATAATTGACTTCAATAGATACTCTACATTCAATCGATTGCGGCGAGCGGCAGCTTATGTATTACGATTTGTAAGTAACGTGCGAACGAATAAACAACACCGTAAACTTGACCCTTTAACTTAGATCAAATGCTTGCCCGGTTCGCGCAATTATATTTCTTTTATGATGAATATAATGAGTTAATTAAGCAGTCAACCGTAAAATCGAAAAGATTAATCGGCCTTAATATGTTTCTTGATAAAAACAAATTAATACGTGTTGGTGGAAGACTGAACAATTCGCTTAATTTCGATTATAATAAAAAACATCCAGTTCTTTTGTGTAGTAAGCATAGATTTACTATTTTGTTATTTCATCATCACATACGTCACATTTATGATGACAATTTGATCAAGCACAAAACTATAAGTTTTGAGTATGAGTTGTTACATTAATCATTAATTACTATGATTTTATCAATCAACTAACGACCCGCTCTGGCTTCACATGGGTAACAGAGCATATACGCCATTTTTTTAAATATGTACACTATACTATAACTCTATTGGTTTACGCGACGCACGCGACAGTCGGCACAGTTTTTTTCCGACACTTCCAACAATTATCATCATACTAGTTTCCGCCCCGCGGTTTCACCCGAGATTCCCAGGGATCTTATGTTTTCCCGGGATAAAAAGTAGCCTATGTTCTGACCGTACCATTGGCTATCTGCATACCAAATTTCATCGCGATTGATTCAGCGGTTTAGGCGTGAAAAGGTAACACACAAACAAACAAACAAACTCACTTTCGCATTTATAATATTAAAAAAAGTTAGGAGGATTAGGATTTCAACCAATTTACACAAAACCATGACAAATTATATACCTACACCTTCCTCATGAATCACTCTATCCATTGGTCGCATGTTATCCGTTCAGTAGTTTTGAAGTTTATCACGAACAGACAGACAAACAGACAGACGTGGCGGACGACTTTGTTTTACCATAATAATAATATGTAGTAATAATATACAGTGATAATGATTTTCAACTTAGATACATAATAGTTGATTATCTTTACCACTTCAAATGAATACGACATACCAGTTAAAGTATATATCTAAGTTTATTTTTACTACCCGCGAGTCCCGCGACGGAACGGAGACCGTATATGCGTTTGGGGTGAGAGGATGTTTGTTTGTTTGTGCAAATCATTTTAAATTGAACTGACAAAAAGTAACATTACAAAAACTTAAAAAATATATATTCAAAGAAGAAACGCTACCAGCCTACTGAAAAAAAATGTACCTAAAAATACTTATAATTTTTTATTTATAAGATTAATTTTTAATTAGAGACTAAGTATAATATATAGTTTAACTAGTTGTTCCCCGCGGTTTCACCCACGTTCCCGATATAATTGTTGTTTTCCTATTTTTTAATAGTTTTTCTGCTATTCGAGGCGGAGATAAATACAACAAATGAAAGATCATAAAAATCGGTTTAGCCCCACTTGAGTTATAAATGGTGTAACTAACACGACTTTGTTTTATATAAAGATGGTTACATGATCATATGAGTAAAATAATGTATATATGTCTGTTGCGGCGACTCCAACCTCTGCACAGCAGACTGACTGACTGGCCGACAAGACTTGTCCATAGATTTGAATATATGACAATAGGTTTTTGACATGAGAAATTAAGGAATAGAATAAAAGGACAAAAGACGAAAAGACTTGACGACCGATCAAGTTCCTTTTCTTAAATAAAACGAAGACTCGACCGTTCAAAGTCGTAAAAGTAATTTACAGTTAGTATCGACAACTTTTACGAAATCTGAAATCAATCGAAAATTATTAGGTAACTGACATTTTATTTCATTGGAATATTCACATAATAGGACGTAGAAAGCGTATTTCTATAAAACAGCAAACTTTCTTTTCGCTTTCTTTATTTCTTATTTTTTTTTTATAAAATATACGATACTGCCCATATAGGTATACATATATATACCTACAACCTGTATAAAATGATAGGTAGTAAATTATAAATGTTTGTGTGCTGACCACCATTTGGTTACATCATCACTAATCTTGATGAGATTATGATCAAATACAGATCCGTATATAGTAAAAAAAAAAGAGTTTGCCAAAATAGGCTGAGAAAATGTTATTATCATATTTGTTATAAAATAACGGAACCTAACAAAACATTAATAATCACCACCGTAGACTGAATAATTTAAGGAACATAAACTTTGGCTTATGCTTCCAATTTGTTTATGTTATCTGCTAATTTATACTAAAGTTTAGTATAAATTAAAATGTTTGTATTGTATCAAATTATCCAATCAAAATTAAATTAAACCATTATTTTATTGCAACATGTTTATTATTTACAGAATAGATATAATTATTTAGTGTTGTAACACAAAACTCGTTTAATTTTATATAATAGTTGGATTTATTCCTCTGGTTTATTGTTTCAAACCGCTTTCATTATTTTCCATAACATTTACACCCATACATGCAAGCTTGCACGAAAACACGTTATTTCCTTCCCGTACCGAGTTTCACGTTATCGTGCATGTGAAGAAATGCAAACTTGCACAATACTTATGCGTTGCAATAAGAAATAATCCCAACAGTTTTTTATACGAAGTTTTATAAATAAATTAAATAAGGTTGTGTAAATTCAATTATGACATACTCCCTTATACATACTAATATAATTGTATACTTTTAAATTAAAATATTAAATTAACAAGTAAAACGTAGGTGAATAAATAGGATGTAATTAACAGCTGTTAGAAACATGTGACTGCGTTGAAGTAGCATCGAAGTACTCGGCCTCGGCCCGTTCCTTGCCCGCGTCGCTGCAACGCGCTCTGAAAATAGCAGGAAACTTATTTATTATCCAATACTTCATAAACATACTAAGATCAGCCAGTACAATTCATACAACTTTGATATCAGGATTGACGAACACACAATTTCACTTCAATTATTTTTATATGAATGCAGTGAATATAATGGGATAAACAATATACTTAAAATGCTACGAATAAATAATAAGTCAAAATGCAACATTTTTGATTCAATCGACAATCGATATCGTAGAGTCTACGTAGTGCAACGCATCGTAGTACCACGTCTACGAACTGCTACGAGTACGTGCTACGACAGCGCTTTGCCGTAGAACCAAAACGCGTGAAAGTCCGCTTCTTACGGAATACGTGAATTTATAATATAAATGAAAATTACTTAGTAAGAATAATCTCCCACTTGATGAACTGACGACCTGATGGAGTAACGTCGAGTGCCACGAAAATGTCTTGGGTTCAATAATAAGCTTGAACTTCCGGTGATAGAAACATTTTTTTTCTTTTTCCTTTGGCTTGTGTTTGACCACAATCTCACTATGGTAAGTGATGGTCTGGCCGAAGGAGGTAGCACACAAAGCCTAGAAGGAACTGACTCTCAAGTGCAGTTGCCGGAACACACTTATAGATGTTTCGCGACAGATTTTCAACTTGAGGGTGGTTGGGTTTCCTCACGATGTTTTCCTTCACCGAAAGCTCAAGCTCATTGTAGGATTCGAATCCACGACCTTCGCCACGGCATCTGACGTCACTACCACTGAGCTGTCATCGCCTTAAAAAATCGTGTATAACCATAGCTTGTAGGCCACTTTGTAGTACCCGCCTGGCTAACTACCACCCTCAAGTGGAAATTCTGTCAAAAAGCAACATCCGGTATGTTGCTACAGTTCCACGTAACAGCCAGATAACTTATAGACTTTGTGAATCCCCCTGGTATTGCTAATGGCAAAGGTATAGGCGACTGTAGCGACTTTCTATCAGGTGTACTGTCATTCTGAAATAAAAGAAAAAGTGTCGCAGAAGCCCACATAATATGATGTTGATACATATAGTAAGCACATACGACATCGTTAATGTCGTCGGCGGCGACGCGCAGAGGCGCGGTGCGCGGTCCATCGCGGTCGGGGCGCTCGTAGCGCGGCGGCGCGGGCGGGGCCTCTTCGTGCAATGCCTTCTGCAACGCGATCAGCAAACGATCCAGCACGAGTGCTGCTCTCTTTTGTGGCACTATTTCCTGTTTGGAATGCATAATCAATTCATATTTCTTTTATATATATTTATGTTTTATTTAACGATAACCGACAAGACGATGATGATGAAATACTGAAACATTCAATCAATTCAAGTTTATTGAAATCCAATGTTTAGTAATGATTTAGAACTCTAATCTGACTGTATTAATTAGGTATTGTTTTGAAGTCAACAATAAAGAAGTAAGTGTTCCATAGAAAATTTTAAACCCTAGTAAGTAAGTAAGTAAATATCTCAAGACTTTTTTCGTTTACTTCAAAATAGTATCTACCATGTTTTTTGACAATTTATAAGCCTGTGTTTGACCACAACATCATGGCAAGTGATGATGTGGCCGAAGTTGGTAATAAGCTCACAAAGTCAAGAATGCTTTAAAGACATATTTTCAACGTGAATATAACGTAACGTAAAAAAAAAAAAATTAAAGAGAATAACGAAGCATGCAGATAGACTCAACACTATAAGCTAAGAAATAACAGAAATAAATTATTCATACAGAAAATGTTCCTTCTCGTAACATTAGGCACATTAGTATACATCCAATTTCTTAGTAAACGTAGATGGTCTTTGGTAAACGTATCCCAGGCTCACTTAATAAAGTGCCCATCTCAGACTGTAAGATACTATTCCGCTTAATATCCTAAAGTATTACATATGTTATTATTGCGTTTAAGTTGTAGGTACAACTATTTACAATTTACCTAGCTAGTTAGCGTCACTTATGGCGGCGATTGAAAATCAGTTCTGAAGCCCGGTACCCGTATTTGCTCACAGTATTAAATTATGTCGCTGTCTTTTTTTTTTATGTCCCATAACGCCTTACATTTTTCTTCTGATTTTTTTTATATGCGTATGATGCGAGTATTGTGTTGTGTCTAATAAAATAAACTTATATTGTCTGTGATTCTTAAAAGTATTTAAATTATTCTAGACCATTCTTACGACCGGGATTTTTAGAGTATTTGTGTTTTTTTTGGGTCGTATCTTCCAAGCTCTTAAAAGCTTTGATGAAAACAAATAAATATATATTTG
Source organism: Tetheella fluctuosa (assembly GCA_951216915.1). Lineage (NCBI taxonomy): Eukaryota > Metazoa > Arthropoda > Insecta > Lepidoptera > Drepanidae > Tetheella > Tetheella fluctuosa. The sequence goes on along the minus strand of OX578227.1, from coordinate 6,057,800 downwards.
TTATATCTCGCTCTAGATAATTATTATTTAAATAAAGCTAAATATTTTTTAGCTTTTTTATATCAAGGGTAGTGCGGTAGAGTAGAGGCCTTTTTGTAACTAAAACTAGCAGTCCTTTTCCAAAAAAAAATATTATATACAAATCCATGTCAAAATTGTTTCAACGACTAGCAACGTCGACCAAAATTGGTTTATCTTACTGTATAATCATCGTACATGGCGGCCGGCGCGGCGAGTGCGCTGGCAAGGGTCAGGAGCAGCAGCGGCATAGAGCTACACATCATCGTGTTGTTGACATCACACACCCTACACCTGGACACAATATATACTGCGTTGAATAAAGTCGGTTGGCGTGAGAGAGATGAGAAATATTGTACCCTAAAGTGATTGGATGATGGACTGATCTAGAGCAGTAGAGTTGCATCGTTTAGTCGATATCTTGCGAACTATCATCTGATCCCAAATATAGTTTTTAATTAATTTCAATTAGCCAAAAAACGATGATAGAAACAAATGTGAAACTAATTGTGGTGGCCACTTCAAGTGTCTTAGCTTAGGTATAATTTTAATCAACTGCTGAGTGAAAAATATGTTACGTATATCTAATAAAACTTGATATAAACACGTGCTGAACTATTTTATGGCTAATCAACAATACTAAATTTATAATAGTTCAAAGAAATTGTGGCGCTACGTGACACAATTTAAAAGTGGAGCACAAAGAAAACGAACGTTGCCTAGTAGGAACATCGTTTAAGGCAGTAAACATACTTATTTACAAATCATGAAATTATTTACACGCTGAAGGAAGTATAAGTAGATTAACGAAATAACTACTGTTCAATAAATAATTCGTAGTACAGTGTATACTTTTATCAAAGCCATAAATAATCAAAACATTACAATTTTATTAATTCATCATTAAATAAGAACTATACTTTTTTATATATTTACATTTAAGACGTAACGTACACATCTGAAAGTATAAAAATATGAAAACCAATTTCATACAGGGTCAAGCAAAGCCGGCCGCTAAGCCTTTGTCCCGCAGTTAAAGCTACTTTGATAGGTGGATGACAAGCTTCTTATTCCTTTTTGAGTGAGGATAATGCCTCTATTACTTTATTTTATAACTCAGTTTACTAACTAATGGATCTATTTCCAATCATATTGTTTATACATTAAGTATATAAGTGTATAAGTTGCTACCTACGTATAAAAAGGAAATCAAATGTTTCCCATTAAGTATGTGATTTCAAACATTCTACATCAAAGAATCTAATCTGGTGTCATTTGTGATTGTAAGTTCATAATGTTAAATTCATAATGGGAAACTACACCTACACGCATAAGGGAGAACTGTTATATGAACTTATTTTTATGTATGTGGCTTTAAATTGTGATAAAAATACGTAATTGCAAATGGAAACATTTATAAATCTACTACATGAGAACGCAAAAACAATATTATTAACATTCTTTATGTACCAAATAAATAAATTATATTAAAACTCAAATTACATTGTTATTAAGTACCTAACTTTGTGTATTTTTTTAACATTTAGTAAACTGAATAAGTAGGTATCTTATTTTTTCATATGAAATTGTCACGTGAAATACATTTGTATTGAAAATGAATATTCTTTTCAAGAAAATCAATAAAGTCGTAGAACTATAATTATTTTTATTCCTTCGGGATTCTTAACTGTTTGCGAAAAACTAACTTCCTACATTGATAAGTAGTGACTGCATCAATTAAAAAAAAAATACAAACCAGTTAAAATTATTCGAACTTTGCAAAATATGTAGGTAACAAATACGATTCCGAACAACAGAAAATTGTCTCACCGCAAAAAGAAAAAAGTTGTACTACATTTTAAATTTGAATAATTTCAGTAACAAATAATTATAATTATCTATATCAAATGTTTAAAACAATAAAATTTTAATACGAAAAATTTACTTACAAAGTTAGAAAAAAAACTTCACTCGTACGTAAACAAATTTATAATAACTTTTGTTCAATTCACTTCATAAAGTTTTCAATCAACAAGTGAGTGTTTGTAATATAGGAAATAATTTGGTTAGTTTGTAACGGGCGGCAGTAGCGACGCGCGTAAGCTCCACAGATTATATAGGGCGGTTAGCGCGCCGCCCTAGCCTTTATAAAGCCGGCTAGTATAGCTGTTATTATATAGGTAGCTTGTTGATACTCGTTTATGTTATTTTGAAAAACATCAACAGTTTATGGTCAGTATGACATTTTATTACAGTCATTGAGATATATTACCTATTTATAACATAATAATATCGTTTCTACCTAAACACGGCTTACATTTTTTTTATTTTGTCCCAAACGGGAAATCCTATATACGATTCTACTTTGGTTGCTATGATAAAAACATATTCAATTTTAATTTCAACAAATATAAACTACCTATTTTTATTAGGAAAGGCTTGTGTTTGACCACAATCTCACCATGGTAAGTATAATGATGTAGCTGAAGATGGTAAGCGCACAAAGCCTAGAAGGAACTGGCTCTCAAGTGTAGCTGTCGGAATTTACCGGTAAGTGCTTAGGAACTGACTTTCAACTTGAGGATGGTTACCAGCGAGCGACTCCTAGGATTTCCTCACCATGTTTACCATTACTGAAAGCTCAAGCTCATTGTAGGATTCGAACCCATGACCTTCGCCATCACTAGCTTATTAAGACACGGTACATAGAATTTTTATCAATAAACTTTTTGTAGTTTCATGTAAGTATGCTATGACAGCTCAGTGTTAGTGATGACGAATGCACTGACAAAGGTCGTGGTTTCGAACCTTACAATGAGCTTGAGCTTTCAGAGAAGGATAACATCGCGAGGAAACGATAGCATAGTGCAAGGGGACTTTGTAGTACCTACCCGTCTTGCTGGCTACCACCCTCAAATTGAAAACCTGTCACCAAACACCTACCGGTGTGTGTCCGGCAGTGGCACTTGAGAGCCAGTTGCTTCTAAGCTTTGTGTGCTTACCACCTTCGGCCACATTATTACTTACCAAAGGAAATGTGGTCAAACAAAAAAAAACAAAGTAAAAAAAACTTGCCTTATCATACAAAATAAGATGTATTTTACAGTTTTTTTCATGGTACCTTAATATTTCAATACCTTTCATATGAATTATAATCAAATTTATTATATTATCAATACAATGATTGATTCTGATTTCAAAGAATTGCGTTTGGGCTAAATTCATTTCTCGACGTGTACGTGGGCCCATTTGTGTATTCAACGTATCGTTTGTAGGTGGCAGTGTCCTGTCCTTTTTCCACAATGGACATCCATTTACGGTCATCGAAGGTTTCTGAACATGTTTAATGTTTGCTCAATATGTTATACAACAACTAACTCAATGTAAATAGTGGTTAGGGAATAAATGTACCTATATAGGATGTATACGATTCAAGAGTATTTATAGAATAGATTTCCAAGCAATTACCTCTAGCTCCTCGGAGTCAAAAAGTATACTTGCTAAAATTTAAAATTGTAGGTAAATAGTGTTACGCTAGAAGCTAGTTTATAATTTTTTGATCAATATAATTACTTTTATCTATAGCAGAACAGAACAGATAAAACTAAAACTATTGCAATAATATAACCAGCCCAGAACTAATCTCGTGGGCGGGGGGATAAGCTGCCGTCAACTTATCAATACCCATATTTTATTACTTCAAAAAACAATTACAATTAAGTGTATTTCCCACTATCAAATCCCTGGATTATGGATCGCTATTATTTTATCTATATATATTCCAAGATATAGGTCGAATAGTTGTCCAAGTGTTTCATGAGCATCATTATTACTAGAATATGAGCTACACTGTCATAAAGTGTCGTTACCTGAATAGGATTAAAACAATCGCTCTACATAGCCTATCTCCTACGTAATATCAACCGTGTGAAGAAACATATTTTCAATGAATAGCAAATAAATAAAATAATTCCCGAGCTGTTTTCGTGAGAAAAATATATGTAAAAATTTGTTTCAAAAACCAATCAATATATTATTTAATTAACCATAAACAAATCGGAATTCAGTAATATCAAGAATTTAATGACTTAAAATATGTATTTAAAGTACTATACATTTCTTATTAGTTCTTTAGTAGGTAGCTATCCATACGTTTCCGAATCTAACATTAATAGGGGGAAGGGATGAAGAGGTCAAAGAATAGGGGAGAATGGGAGAGGTCTCGTAAATGCAACATGGGCTTCCCATTGCGCTAATGTGGCTGCCATGTCGCCTGGCAGGTGGCCTATAGCTAATCATTTCGGTCACTTAACTGCTACGAGTATTAAAAGAGTGATTACTACTATATAAAGCTGTTATACAGCCTATGTAGGTACACGCAGAAAATATGTAAACGAACAAAAAATAGATTGTTTTAAATTCTTCATAATTATAATCCTTTAACTGATTAGAAAGTGAAACATGCGAATAAAATTAATTAATTAATTTAAAGACAAATGAAGACGCTTCTTAAAATCACAATGAAAATTGTCACCAAATCAAAATAATATTTTTCTGAAGAATGTCCCTAAAGCCATTAAGATATTCGGTTTCATTATTGGTTTCTCTATGATTAGATTCCATGAAATAGGTTTTTTTTATCATTATTCTGAGGTAATGAGATTAATGCAACGATCTGAGACCTACCTTGAGTGTACTGAGAGACACTATGAGCACTGAATCGGGCTAGCGCTCACTGCCTCAAGTTGTAGTGATATCGAATACCGTGTCTTACGTACGAATCGTACAATAAGCACAGCGTAATTACATACAGTGGTCTATCGCGTTTTAAGGCGATGATAGCTCAGTGGCAGTGACGTCGGACGCCGCGGCGAAGGTCGTGGGTTCGAATCCTACAATGAGCTTGAGCTTTCGGTGAAGGAAAACATCGTGAGGAAACCATAGCTTGGTGGTAGGGTACTTTGTAGTACCCGCCTGGCTGGTTACCACCCTCAAGATGAAAATCTGTCGCCAAACACCTATTGGTGTGTTCCGGCAGTTGCACTTGAGAGCCAGATCCTTCTAGGCTTTGTGTGCTTACCACCTTCGGCCACATCATCACCTACCATAGTGACATTGTGGTCAAACACAAGCCTATACAAAGTATAAAAAAAAAAGTCGCGCGAAATGCCGCTCGATTGCAAGCCCGATTGCTCTGTCTAGACGTGTCCGTTGGCCGTTTTATGTTTTTATTACAAACCCACTTTGAAGTATATTTTATTTTTTTGTTAAAAATTAATTTTATTTAAACACCTTTTTGTCTGTCTTTAAATTTGTCTGGGCCATATATGGCTGGGCCATTCACTCAACCTACTTCACTGAAATAACAGCGATTCCTTATTTTGAAATCGGTTAAAAAACATTATCTATACTAATATTATAAAGCTGAAGAGTTTGTTTGTTTGTTTGAACGCGCTAATCTCAGGAACTACTGGTTCGATTTGAAAAATTCTTTCAGTGTTGGATAGCCCATTTATCGAGGAAGGCTATATGCTATTTTTATTCCGGGAAAACACAAGATCCCTCGTTGAAACCGCGCGGAAAAGCTAGTGCATAATATAATAATACCTGCATCAGGTAGGTATAGGCACATTAGGTACGTGATTGCGAAAAGTAACTCTTCCAGAGGAATTTTCAATTTTCAACACATCCTAAAGTATGCGTGTTTTTTTTGAATAGGAAGAAAATTTAGAAGTTATATATATTACTAGCTGTCCCGACAGACGTTGTCCTGTCCATACACAAAATTTCATCCAAATCGGTCCAGCCGTTTATCCTATCTCTCATGTTGGACCAGACTGCTCACGGTGTGCCAATTTAATTTAAAATCGGTTAAGTAGCTTAGGAATCCATCGAGGACTGTTTGTCGTGACAGGAGATTTATATATATTAAGATAAGACGTACAGGATGTCCGGTAGCGGATTTATGATTTTGAAAACTAATAAAATAAATTATGATATTCTTATCACTTTATTAACTGGTTAAATATGTACAGAGATAGTGCGGATTTTACTTTTTAAAAATTACATCATCCAAATGCTGTCCATTTAGGCGCACACACTGTTGGAAACGTTCCACCGTATGACGGGCCACGCGCTGCAACAGGCTAGGTTGAATTTGCCACGCTAGAGGCGTGGCTTTTCTTTTTGGTTTTGCACGCTCCTTGATATTTCACGGTCGCCAGATGACGTAGATTCGATGTTCTTATTTGGGCAGATAAATATATTGAGTCTCACCATCATCATCATCTCAGCCGCAAGACATCCACTGTTGGACATGGCCTCCCCTAAGGATCTCCAATAGGACCGGTCTGGGGCGGCCTGCATACCAGCGTTTTCCAACAACCTTTACAAGGTCGTCCGTCCACCTTGTAAGTGGACGTCCCACGCTGCGCTTGCTGGTCCGTGGATTCCACTCCAGAATTCTTCGCCCCATAGGCCATCTGTTCTGCGCACTATGTGCCCTGCCCATTGCCACTTTAACTTGCTAATCCGCTGGGCTATGTCGGTGACGCTTGTTCATCTACGAATCTCCTCATTTCTGATTCGATCGCGTAGAGAAACCTCGAGCATAGCCCTCTCCATGGCTCGTTGTGTGACTTTGAGCTTCTTTATGCGGCCCTTAGTGAGAGACCACGTCTCTATGTCATATGTTATCACTGGTAACACACACTGGTTGTAGATTTTCGTCTTGAGGCACTGAGGTATTTTGGACGAGAAAACATTTCGTAGTTTCACGAACACTGCCCAGCCGAGTTGGATTCGGCGATTGACCTCTTTTTCGAAGTTGGACTTACCTAGTTGGATAGTTTGTCCTAGGTAGATGAACGAGTCAACAACTTTGAGAACCGAGCTTCCAACTGATACCGGGGTGTCCGCAACACGGGCATTTGACATAATTTTTGTCTTCTCCATGTTCATTTTAAGGCCCATCCGTAGTGAATCTCGGTTGAGGTCATCAAGTAACGTGCTGAACTCCTCCATCGTTTTTGCTATGACCACAATGTTATATATTGAGTCTAATACTGAATATATGTCTAAACACTCCTGTACTACTAAAAAAGAACTCAATGACGAGAAAACATCGTCAGGAGGAAAACATCACCGTCACTTTAGATTGCCGAAGCTAGACCTGCCGACATTTAACGGCGAAATTAAATAAAAATGGCTGACGTTTTGGACTCAGTTCTTAAAAATACATAATGATGGTGAGATGAAGACGTATGGATTTAGTTTCGATTACTTAAAAAAAAACGACAGTGATAATTTTAGCAATTCATTCCTTATGAAACGAGCTATAGAGTTCCATTACGTCACTTTTTCGTTCCATTCACGTTATAGTGGCGTATTGGAGATGACGTAGGTATCCGCGACATTTTAACTTTGAAATGAATTTACAAATAAACAATAACTATTTAGACAATTAGAACTTTCTTTTCATAATTATCAAGTTCGATAAAATAAAGAATCAAATACGCAGGACTTTCTTAGTTTGTCAAAATCTGTATCGTTTGTGGAACTTTGGTTTTGCATGCAGCACCACGCGACCGCATTATAGACATATTTCTCGTACAACTGCTGTATTTTTTTAAAATTGGCGACCAGTCTTAAAATGTAGCTATAATTCAAAATCTTCATTAATTTGTTTGGTATTTTGTTGCCAAGTTAGTGGAAACGCGGTCGCGTAGTGCGGAAATTCCTTCACATGCCATTTCGCGAGACAAGATAAAACCTGTCTTTTTCAAAAGAATGTCAACCAAACACATCTGTTTTTAGGTTTAAAATGAAACTTTTGAAACATCATAAGTAGTATTCATTTTTTAACTCCGAATGTGGCAAGGATGGTATGGGACACATCAAAACACGACTTCTCTTTTTACATATTTAATTTTTATATTAAATTTTACATTCTCTTAGAGCTATCCCGGTGGTCGGCGAGAAACCACCGCCAATTTAACCTTGACTTCGCGAAATTTTGCGAATCTGTGATGACATAGAATAAAATTATATGGGGTGGGGAATCCTCTTTAAAAAATCGGTGGTGCCATAGAGCAAAGTATACATTGGGTGTTGCGCTCAGATTAAAAAACTACCTTTTAATCTGAGGTGGTGCCTACTATAAATAACAGAAAATTTCCAAAATTCCCATAATCCCTGTTAAAATAAAATATTACTAAGCCATACATAATATCGGTAATTTTTCCCTAAAATAGGGAGAAATCCCTAAAAGTGGAAACACTCATTCGCGTTTGAAAAAATGTTCACTTGACTCACTCACTCACAATGCTGCCAATTTTTAGAGCGAAATTAGCGCTCCAAAAAACCAATTTTAGCTCTTCAGCTCTTTAATTTTAAAATTTTAGCTCTATTCCAATACTTTCAAAATTTTAGGTGTGTATCCGAATTTCATGCTGACTAATGAGTAAATTAATAAATAGAGCCATATTTAGTATATGACTTGAACTACGGGGAATCCCCGTATTGTTTTTATTTCGTTTGTTTCATTTAAGTACATCGTTTCGTTCGATCATTCATTCCTTGATTTAGGTAATTGGTGTTTGATCTTATAGGAGTACTGTGTTGATTATTTGTGTAATTGATGTGCGAATTACAATAAAGTATATGAATGTGCAACATGCAAAATGTCATCGAATAAGCCATACACACATAAGTTCCGAGAAGAATGGCTCTCCGAGACTGCTTTTCAAGGTTGGTTGAAAAGAAGTTAGTAATTTTTCTTACTAACTTCTTTAGTAAGTTAGATTTCTTTATCAATAATTAAAATTTAGATTTTTTAACTTTCTTTTACTTTTGCTCTTTTTTTTCCAAAAATTAGCTCTTTTTTAGCTCTTTTTCCAAGGTGATCTAGCTCTGTTTAAAAAATTTAGTTGGCAGCACTGCGTCACTCACTCACTCACCGGATTCGATCATAAATTTTTCGATCATTCTTTCTTTCTTGGTGTTGGCCTGTGAGCGTACGACCGTAAACGACGCTATTATTTAATTTTGTATAAGTGTGTCTATATTATTGATTGATATTCTTCAGTGTAATAAAACTAAAATGTATGTTTTAACCTTAATAATAGGCAGCCAATAATACTAAAGTTATGGTTCTGTTCCCAAAATAAAACATTGATCATTTTTTTGACGGTTGCAGGGCACGAAATAAATCCCCATCGGCGACATCCGATAAAGAGAAAAAAAAACCGAAAGAGAATAAAAAGAAAAAAGGTGAATCAGGATCTAGTAGCAGCGATAGTAGTGGCAGGTAATACGGTAATCACTTAGCAAGATTGTAAAATTTATGTTTAGGTTAGGTTTTGTGATCAATAACTTTCGAAGCTATAGTTTTTCTAATGGGTTAGGTTAGATAACTTACGAATTTTAAAAGTAATTACAACTTATATCCTCACTCGAAATTGCCATGAAACAGACGCTTGGAAAAAGCTACCTGGTATCAACTAGTATATGTGGTATTTTCTTATATTATCTATGGTCAGAGAGTTAATATAAGAAAATACCACATACTACTGCTGAATATAGTCAAGATAGTAGCCTTAGGGGCTGGTTCATCATCTAAATAAAATAATCCTATTTGATTTTTATCACAGTTCATCAGATAGCAGTTCCTCCCGGTCATCATCAAGGTCTTCATCAAGCAGCTCTGGAAGCTCTTCACGTTCCTCATCATCATCCAGCTCATCTAGCAGTAGCAGTAGCAATAATGATCGATCCAAACAGAAGAAGAAGTAAGTTACTTTTTGCAAGATTTGGGGTATACAGGTAAATCTGAAACTACAAGGAATACGCAATTGGAATACGATCTTGTGATGTTGAATGCAAGTGGATACCTAGATTCAATAACATCATTAAATACTTATGTATGGGTAATAACTAATAATTATGAATCTGTTTATTAAATTAGTACTTTCCGTTAGTTTGCCGCAGGGTTGGTATGATTAAAACATGATTTAAATTGACCTATAAAAACAACTACCTAAAATCAATGTTTTCATTTGTCTATATTTTCGCGCCTGTTTTGTGTGGATAATTTTTTCTACTGATGTTGATGAAGGTACCGCTTCGATTGTGCCATCCACCAGTGACATTGTTATTAACTTTGTCCTCCTTGATCAGGCATCAACGGCCATGTTTCAATTTATGCAAAATTTAAACAGGACAACAGCAAAAAAAATATTGCTTTTTTGGAAAAATCATGATTTTCTTCAACACTGGTTTGCCCTTGGCTTTACTTCTACTATAAGTATTATTTAGATGCAAAAATAATGGCTAAAGTGGTCATTTTGTGTGAATTGCTATTATAGCAACAACTGAAATAACAAGGAAAAGTTTCACAGATAGCTCATGTCAACTTATGCACAAGCTATAATCAACTAACTCCATTCTCCAAGTAAAGTGCATGAAATATAATGAAATGTCACTGCAGCAGTAACTTTACCATGTAAAATTGGGACATAATCTTTGGAGTCATATTTTCTACATTGTCTAACTACATGCTTAGTGCAAGCGAATCAGTTTTATTAATTAATAAAATGACTAACCATAAAATATAACCAATACAAGTAGCCTAAGTTACTCCTTATTATCCCCGTTATTCAGATCAGCTCGGTTGCGGTCCCGATTCGGTAGACGAACCGATTGAGTAGTCTACTGAATAGGATGGCTCCTATTTTCTCATTTCAGACTTCCATTTGGAATGAGGCAGTCGATCGGTACACGATCTGGACAAATGAATATTGCGACTAACACAGCATCAGCCTAAATTTAACAAAATAAAATCGTCCTTTCCGATCGGAATGGCAACTGAATGAGTCTGAATAAAGGGGAATATAAGCTATGTGCCAGAGAAAGTGCCGTTAAAATCGGTCTAGCCGTTTCGGAGATTATCCGGAACAAACAGACAGACAGACAAAATTTTAAGTACCATATATATTTTCATAATATGCATTTAGTAAATAGCTGCTATTTTGACATTACAAACAGACACTTCAATTTTATTTATTTGTTTTTGTTTAAGATAAAAAGCTGGTTCTTATAATTGGATGTTCCTAAACTTTTTGTAATATCTCATTAGTGTTCTGTAAATTGAGCATTTCTTACTTGAGATTTAAAGGGTATTTAAAAAAAACAGTATATTATTGTTTTTTTATTTTTTTTAGATATCTACATAAAAATATTAAAGTGGTAGTGATGGTAACCACTTTATACATAACGATATATACATACTTATAATATATGATACTCATGACGGTTGACATATGTACTTTATTTGCTAGGACCTCTCCTAACAAGAGCCCAGTCAAGGATAGGCGTGAACCTGATAGAGAAAAAGCCAGAGATCGGTCACCCCTTGGCGACAAGAAAAAATTGACAGCTCCATCGTCAAATGATAAAGTGAAGAGCAAGGATAAGCATGAACGGTAAGTTTCATTTAAAAAACTATAATCTGATTTGGATAACAGCCTTCAACTAAAAGAAACCACAAAAAACTGAGTAAAGCAATATTTTTAGTTTTTTAAATTATAATTGTGACCAAGTTCTTTACTTGATTTGTTCTTGTATCTATAATCTATTAGTTAATCATGGATTGATTTTGAATGTTACTGTCTGTGTTTGACCTATTTGTAGCTGTTTCACAAGTTTATTATGCAACAGCTTTTTCCCGTGAAAACATTTTCAGTTTTAATTGTATCATTACAGGTCACCAGGACGAAAAAAGCGCGAAAGATCGCCACCGCCCCGACCGACAAGGATCCATATTGGTCGCCTGACGTTGAATGTGAATCGCGAGCATATCCACGAGATATTCTCAACATACGGCACTGTTAAAACTGTGGAGTTCCTGATGGATAGACTGCATCCACACAACGGTCGTGGATACGCTTATGTAGACTTCACCAATGCTGACGAGGCTGAGAATGCTATGAAGCATATGGATGGAGGTAATTCTAACCAACCAAGTCCATATTCTTTTCCTCTTAATTGTCGGGAATATCCTCTTTAATTTAAAATTATTTCTGTTTGAGGGTGACAAAATAGTTTTTATACACTACAGATTTTAGCAAAAAATTTCTACATTTAAAATAATTATTATTAATAATACCTCAAACTGTCCCACGGCTGGACAAAGGGCTCCCTTTCCTTAAAAATTATAGTACTGGGAGATTAGATGAAGATCAGCTGTGTAAATGGGCAGTAATTTTAAACAAATAACAGTTTGAATTAATTGGTTAATTTGCCCGAAAGGCCAGATCGATGGACAGGAGATCACGGCGGCGCCGGTGCTGGTGCCGTCGCGGCCGCGCCGCCCCTCGCCGCGCCTGCCGCCGCCGCGACACGTGCCTCTACGACGACACTCGCCACCCAGGTATACTGTCATAGTCTAAGGTCGATATGTAGCAGTGGCGTGCCTAGGGCTTTAGATTAGGGCAAGCCCAACCTATATTTTTGTGGGTTCTAACCGTTTGACGTAAAATCCATCTTGTTATTTCTTCAATCTGTAATCTTAGTCTTCAACTATCACTTGCTCCTTGAGGGTCCTTGAGGCGAGTTAACCAAAGCACACTGAAGGCATACTACTTCTAGATAGATTATTTAAATCGTCATAATCGGACGTATTCCAAACATTTGTATCGTTCGAGAAAAACAAACAGCTCCAGCAAAACAACTTGTTCAAATGAGAACAGCCCGCAATCCCATTTGTTTTATAAATAGATCTACTGAATTTACGTTTGTGTCCCTTGCTCTGAGAAATACACAGGTCAGGCGTTGGTTTTGGTGAAGTTATCAAAACTTTTTTTTGAGAAAAAGTCAAAGATTTTACCTTGCCCTGGTCGAGTAACGCTTTAATACACCTCATATCCTCACAACGCACTATTTCTTCCATTTTTAAACACAAATCTACTATCTAGTAAGTATTGCAATGAATCGACAACAAACAAAACTTTTCTTTCAACTCAAACAATCCAAAACAAACAATGTCTATGCACTGAAGTTGCAGCGAAACGAAGCTATTTTACGATGTACACGAGCATGCGCAATACTCGCGCCAAAAATCCGCAGACAACTTCATGGTAAATCAATGCTTTGCCCGTCCATACTAATGTGCAGTTTCGTAACAAAGTAGCGCTATTTTCACTATGCGTAGTTTTCATAGGTTAGAAAGAGAGATGTGCAAGCCGCCGTTTTTGGGCTTGCGTTAGCTTTGCAGACGTGCGTACGAGCGGGATGGAAGATGTGGAATATTGTGAACGTGTGTGCTGTACGCATGAAGCGGCGCGCGTGTAGTAGTGAGCGTAGCCCGCCGGCCGCCGACCGCTGTGTTCGGGGTAGTTTACCTACATCGTATGACCGCGCGAACTTTTTAGCGCGAAATTCAAATTATTCGATGTTTGTTACGTGTGGGTATAAGTTAGGCAAGCCGGGCTTTTGGGCTTGTATGAAGGTACCGCCACTGATATGTAGCCACTTCGCGAAATAACCTAATGAATTTCCTAGGTTTAACAAACGCTTTCTGGCAAACCACGAAATAGATTTTAATTTTGACCTTTGACTAATGTATGTACATTTAGTCAGGCCTAGAAGAACCTAGCTTTTTAGTCAATCGTCGAAAGTAAAATAATCTGTTTCGGGCTTTGTCTAGCTAGACTAGTCTATCCTAGAAGCGACTAAGGCAAATTCATCAAACGTCGATTTTTTTTTGCCTATCAGAAGATCTTCACATTTGAACGGCTTTTCTATACCTAACTCTAACAAACTAACACATTCTTGTACCTAATTTAGGCTTGATTGGTCAAACTCCGATTAGATCGTATTGAATTTCGGCGTTTGACTGTCCATGTTGGTCTCTCCTAGGATGAGACATAAATTGGTTAGTCAAAAGGTCGCATCACGCTGTTGGTTTGTACTTTGATTAGGACTTCTTGTCAGACCTAGGGTTTGACTAGCCAAACCTAGGAATGCCGAAGCTTCGATGTTTGACTATAATGAAAATATTTTTTATTCAAATTCACAAGCACTTATGATTAGTCTGACTAACGCTCGGTTCGGATGGTTGGTTGTGTTGAGAAGAGCGCCGGCAAGAAACTCGGCAATTACTCTTTTCAAAACCAACTCCGATTTATTACATAATATTGTTTATCTAGTCTCACTGACAATATAATGTGTGTTATAAAGGGAACAAACATAGAAACAAAACAGCCCCCACAAGCAGCACCTGTTCACAATAACATATTATTATACAATATACCTATAGCATCATCCAAATGATTAATTAGAGAGTAAACTCAATATCATCAATGAATATTTCCAAAATCATTACGTTACTCACATCAACACACGAAGCGGCTGAATGTCTTCGATTGTGATGTGAATAGATTGTAGCACATTGTCCGGTTTCCATAATCCCAAGCTGTGTGACTTGTGACCATAAGTGGTCGGACGAGAGGCGACATCTAGCCTCTCGTCCGACCACTTATCACTCGACCACTTATGGCACGATCTGAGAGTAGGTAGTGTACAGTGTGCTGTACGTGTGTCGTCGTCCTGTGTGGCAGGTACCGGCGACGCAGCCCGCCGCCGCGGCGCCGCTCGCCGGCGCGCCGCCGCCGCACTCGGTCGCGCTCGCCGCGCCCCGCGCCGCGCCGCCGACGCTCCAGGTCATCCTCCTCCTCCTCCTGATAATATTATACTCCCCACCTAACCGAACTCAGTCTACCGCATGCATTACCATCTTTTACGACTTCTAAAGATCTCCATTGAGTCCACGCTGCAGATACAGGTAAGTATTAATCTGTCTCCTTTCCGAGTCTTTGAGGTGATACGACCGGGTAAGTATGTATATTATGTCACTTTCAGAGTTATTGCCGTACTTTAAATAAATATATTAAACGACATGTTTCTTGTTAACAAAGCTTGCAAAATGGAATCTGAACGGACCGTCGCGTCATTGCCGATGAACTGTATGATCTAAGCAGTGAAGTGCATTATGTAATTTTAATCTGTAAATGAAAGACAATCTTGACTTGTGTTAATAAACTGTAATAATACAATTCCTATTTTTAATTTGCTTCCCCAGATCCAAAGATCCTGTCCCAAATACCAAGCCCAATTATTAGTGTTGTTAGACCTCGTGATGTGACATCGACCGCCTCTTACAGATATTGTGATGTAGATTATTGTTATGTGCTATCAGATAATTAAAATGCTAAATAAGTATCCAATGTCATTTTATTTCTCAATAGATCTAATAAAAACATTGATGACATGACATGCATTTCCATTTGAGCTTTTCATTTATCACAGTTCAGGTTTTACTTCCAATTATTTTACAATATGTTTGGTAATCTGCCACAAGGACTTTTCCTTTGTATAAATAGTCTTGTTCCAAGAGAGGCATATCCTTTGGTGATCTAGAAAAGAATGGTATTTATTACTAGGTAGGTATGTATGTGATTTTCTTCCATTGTCACAAAAGAAAAAAGAAACTCAAAACTTACGGGTATTGAATTTTCATGTTTTTAGGACCTCTCACTGGATTCCATGCTGATACGGGAGATTTGTTAGCGAGCATCAAACCAGCAATTGAAGTATACAGTCCATATTCTTGACACATCTTTTCCTGTAAAAGGTACAAGCATGTTTTATCCTTCGGTAATCTCTTTAAAATAAAGTGGCCGGTTCTATTAGATGGCCATCATATCAGTTATGATGTGAATCTAAATAGGCTATAACTATTCCTACTGCCATTGGAGGACAATGCCCCCGCATCTTAATAAGAAAATCTCATATAAAATATTGGGTTAGGTAGGTTACAAGTTTTTTTTAAACATGCTTGAAGTAATAAATATTCGAACATATTTACGACCAATCGTCATTTTAAGGAATAAAATTTCGGAATAACGAAGGGACTTTTCGATCAAAAAAACTGCTATTGACGAATCATTTTCGATCATATGAAACTTGGTGAAGCATTTCGGTAAAATTGTTGTAAACGATGTGATGTAAGAATATCTAACGATCAGACAACGGCGAAAAACTAAAGCGTTTTTTTTTTTAATGATTAAGTTATAATCGTCTTTATCCTGTTCAATTAGAGTTGCAAATAGTATAATGACGGTATAATAAGAAAGAAACAATATAGCAGGCGTACCTCCTCGCATCATCTCTATTATTTGAATAGGAAATAACGACTATTATTGCTTATAATAAAATTGATCCTAACTAATACGATACAAGGTTAGAAAAAAATATTAATAAACCCTACCCTCCACTCCGCGAGCATAAAATCGGCGTCACTGAGTGCAGAAGCAGCTTTATCAGAATGCTCGGGACACGAAAAATGTGGTAAGTAATTTTCTTCTAAAAAGTTCACAAATGAATTCGGCTGGCATAAAAATTGTTCAATTATTTCATCAGGTGCATGGGATAACTTTTGATTTCCATTTTCGGTTATTACTGAAAAAAAAGGAAAAACAGCCTAGAAATATCCAGATTTCACACAAAGTTGTATAAAATTATAATGAACTGATCGATTATTTCAGACCGTATGCTTTAGGTACTACCCTCCACCTTAATTAAACCAAGCACAAGGAATATAGTAGGTATTTTCTAACAAAAACCAAAGAGATGTAAAACTCGGACAGAACGTTCAACGTAGGTATTAAATTATACATTTATAAATTACATTAAATAGATAGTGTAATTACAATTACGTTATTTAAAGTAATCAAATATTTTGGTTTGACGTAAAGATTTTAGCAATCACAAGATTTTCAACATAATTTAACTTTTGCGGTGCGTCTTCGCTTTGATTCAATGAAGCTACATACTCTTTTTGTGTGTTATTCACATTCTCAATAAGATCTTCAATGGAAGAATATCCAGGAAAACCCTGCAGTATCACGGGTTCTTCTACTTCTTCCAACACGATGTTGCTTGCGTTAGAGCGCTCGGTTAGTGACCGCTATCCGCTGTCCCAACAGATAATAGGTACCTACGTGTTGTTGGCGTACTAAACGGGATGACGATCGTATTAAGCGTTAGGAAATGTATGAAAACATGTCTCTTGCAGGGACTGGCGTAAAGTTGCGTATTATGCGATAAATCGTATTAAGCGTGATCGTATTAAGCGTGATCGTCTTAAGCGGGTTCTCTGTAAAATTTTGGTAAACTCACAGGATACGCTTCTTATCTCATTAATTACTTACTTACATTTAGGATTTAAAACTCTGCCAACACCATGCAGAATGCTTACTGTTTGATCTTTGCCGATTGATAAAAATTTACTTGACGCTTGTTTTTTCTTTCTTATGTTTGTCTTACTTTTGGATTCTTTCTCCACTATTAAACTAGTCTCCAAACTACGATTCGAACCTAAAAAAAAATGTTGTCCATTAATGTCCATAGTATCACCACTACTCTTACTTTTACTAAAGCTTATTGCTTAGCTACAATCACATCGATATACCAAATCCAGTTTAATTTGGCTTCGATTTAATTTTTCGTTTGTATTATAATACGATGTGGGATGTGTTTTGGAACAAACCCAGAGGAATGAAAGGGATGAAAAGGTGTGAGTGAGAGAGAGAGAGAGAGATCAGTGATCAAATTATTAAGAGCGTGGGAAATGTTTAATGTCGCAATAAGTAAGAAGTTTGTGTTTTAGTCCGGTCGTTTATCACTGAATATCTATTAGGTACTATTATTATCATTTAGTTAATTAAGACGGTAAATTTTTAGTTGCTTTGAGTTTTTAATTACTCATATTCCTTTTATCTAACACAGTTCTATCGTCAGCTGTAACCGAACTGAAACGATGACAGTTTATCTGTCCTGAGGTTTATGATCATCCCAGGGCATCCATGGGCAGGTATAAAATAGGTATATGCATCTCAGGTTAATTCCTTGATGAGGAATTGGTTTAACTCATGCACTCACCTTTCAAGCTCGCAAAATGTAAATTTAATACTGCCGACCTGACGTCACCCGCTGACGAATTGACAACACACTCAATCATATCCCCTGAGGGTGGATTATAAACTGCTTTGTGTTTTTTACTCATTATATCTGAGACCCTTTTGAGTGCAGCTCTTAAACTGGTTGGAGATACGCTATTAAATCTGATATAATAAGTTTTAAATTATTAGGCATTAATGTTATAACATACAATTTAACTGACAGCTGACCATTTTTATGCCAGTCTTTGGCCTCTCAAGTGCAGTTGCCGTGGCGGAACACACCAATAGGTTGCAATAGATTTTCAACATAAGGGTGGTAGCTAACCAAACAGGTACTACATAGAAGCCTTGCCGCGGTGCAATGCTTTCCTCACGATATTTTCTGAAAGCTCAAGCTCATTGTAGGAATAGGATTCGAACCTACGACCTTCGGCACGGCATTCGACATCATATCCATTGAGCTACCATAGCACTGTTACTGTTTGTATTTTGAGAAGTAAAATTTACACTTACACAACATGATGTATCTTGAATTCATGTTTTAAACTTGGTGTAAATAAATTAGCTCCAGTATTTTTACTATCAGTATGGGATTCTGAACATATAAATACTATGGGTGATTTCGCTCTTTGTTTGTATTGCCTGAAATATAAAATTATGATTTTATCATAAATAAGTACTTAGTAAAGATTATCTAAATGAATATTTCTAAAAAAATATCTAAAAAGTTATGATAAATAATTAAAATATTTTCAGTTACATTTGTATGTCATGCTTTTTCTACGTACCTACATAATAAAATTATACGTACTAATTTTGCATCAAACAAATATGACATGGTTAAAAATTATTGTAAATGAATTCCATTAGTTATTTTGGACAAATTGTTTTTAGGTTTAGTATGTATAAAGTACTATTGGGTCGTATGTACAGAAGAAGTTCCCGAAGTGAAGTAGGCTACATTTTGATTTAGCGAAATTAAACTACCACACGTGATACCGCGTGACTAAAGTAAGTTTCATGAGATGTGTTCACACAAACAAAACTCTTTGGTAAAATATTGTTACACTTACAACAAAACTTCAGTGAACTCACTAGGTGTCCTCATAAATGTATTGGGAAAGTCTTCAACTAGTACAAGTTTCTTACTGTTGTTATCTAATAATGACGTAAAATTTGCGGCATTCAATATGAAATCTAAAAACTTTGTAGATTGTTTTACTTTGTACTCATAGTCACCTGTAGAAAATGGCAAAAAAAACTATAATAATACATGACAAAAAACAGTTTTTGCAATCAATAAGCTTCCATTCATTTAAAAATTGTAACAATATTAGCACCCCTAAAACTAAAAAGTAAAGCACGACTGTTGCTGACACTCGAATGCATGGTGCATCGCAGTGTGCACACTTGCGCCTACTATCTGAATGGAGCCTTAGAATGTTAATAAATAATTACCATGTTCCGATGGTATATCAATATCAATGGGTGTTATCCATTCTGTTGCTTTAAAATTATGTTTATCGGCCAATGTGCGTATGGTAGCAGTCTTCCCACACCCTACTGGGCCAGTGAGGAGTAACATATCACCATTATTGTCGTCACTCACAGACTTCAGCCACTCATCAACTTCTTGAACTTTTTTAGTATGAACAGCCAAATCTTCAATATTCACAGGGTCAAAATTCTTCATCCAGTGGTTTTGATTAACAATGACTATTTTATCATGTTTGTCACAAGGGTTTGGATCTGTAATCTGTTGGAGGAATATAGATTTAAGAAGTACAATTTCAACCATAACCGCATATTTATTTGCAACAATATAATTCAGGGGAAACTACTCCATGGTACAGTTTGTATTCATCGCTCGCACCATGTCAATCGTAAACCCTAACACAGGACGCGGAGCGAGTTACCGTAGCCTATGAATGATCCCCGATGAGCTCTGGCAACCTTAATCACGCGCAGGAAAACAACTATAAGTTGTTTGGCTGCGGTATTCTGTAAGGTGTAGGTACTTTCCCAGTCGAGCTGCTCTTTGAGCGACATATCGCTATGCTCTTGCATATTGGTAGGTCTGATCTTGCTAAGAAAATCATTATGTTACGATTCCGTAAAACCCTATCGCTCCACGTCGGGAGCCTTCGCCGAAGAACGCGGGGTCGAGTTCGTTGATTACCCATGTGGTCGAGTGCAGTGCAGTTGGTGGGCGCGGCCGCGCGGGTGCGTTAAATCTAGCCGACTCGCCCCGGTAGCGAGCGAAGCAATATGGACTTTAGCACCTCGGCAATGAAGCTTAAAAAAATAGCTCAAGGGAATGAAGTATCAAAGGCTCTACTCCGAAAAACGACTCACGATAGTCCGATCATCGTTTTCAAAAACTATTTTATTAAATTCAATAGGTTTGCACCTAATTCACGTTTTGTCAGTTCTGCAGCAATTACATTGATTCATACAAGCAGTGGCGGATTAAGGATTATTTTTTTTTGGTAAGATTGTTGCAAGTACTTATGTAGGTACTTCTTTTTTAGGGAATTCAACATTGGTGCCAAGTTGAGTCATTGAAAACATAAACATGCCAAATTGTCACATTATCAACTGTAAAACTTACTACTATAAGTCAATGGGGTACATTATATTTTCGCCATAGGTGAAAAATGGCATGCATGGTATATTTGTGGTTTGGTTACATATTTCAGTGTCAATGACAATGTATCAAAATTTGTTACATGTGCAGTTTTATTTTACTTACATTCTTATTTTGTGAGGCAAGTTCTGAATGTTTGTTTAGTTTTTTTATTTTCTTAGGTGGTCCATTTT
Organism: Tetheella fluctuosa; assembly: GCA_951216915.1. NCBI lineage: Eukaryota > Metazoa > Arthropoda > Insecta > Lepidoptera > Drepanidae > Tetheella > Tetheella fluctuosa. Next base: position 6,036,945 of record OX578227.1, on the reverse strand, counting down.
CTTCAAATTCAAACATAGGCTTAAACCATTTTTTTTCCTGAAATTAAAGTAACTAAAATTTTATGTTTGGTTAGTTTGTCAAGTTGACAAGATATCCTATCTATCATGACACAGTCCTGGGTTTGATTCCCACACAGAACAGACATTTGTGTATATGAATCAAAGTCAAAGTCAAAGCCATTTATTCAGTTTAGGCCCTAAGAGGGCACTTATGAACGTCGAAACTACTGAAGTTACCACCGATTCGGAAGTCGCCTTCAACTGAGAAGAACCGGCAAGAAACTCAGCAAGGTTACATTTTTTATATATTTTGTTTTTTTTTTTTTTTGGACAATCTGACAATGTTGGCTTATTTTCCATTAAATTTTTAACAATTTTTAAAGAAATATAATACACATACACAAAAGATGAAAAAAAAACAACAACAAGAAAAATAAATAAAAAAATAATAACCTGAACAAGTTCAAATTTATAAAAAAAAAAAAATATAGTATCTCTAAAATACTAAGTACTGGCTTCTTTATAAGTATGAACAAGGTGCACTTGTGCAGAGTGCAGCTATTTCCAGACATCTTTATCTTCAATGTAATGAGCTACCTTGTAATAGGCTTTTTCTTTCAAAACTTTCTTAATGTGAGATTTGAATTTGAAATCAGTCATCTTGGTAACTGATAAATATTTCTTTATTTGTCCTTAGTCAGGGTGTAAGTATCAAGATATTATATAATATATGTAAATGTTATTGGAAATGTGTAATCCGTCATTGTATACAATTCCTAGGAAATGTATATATTAACTAAAATCGCCCAGAAATGTGTGAAATAAATTATATTAGACACATTTACTAGGAAATCTATACATTTCTTAAATAGCAATCGGAAATGTATTACAGAAGTGTTCTATGTGTATTCCATTCAAGATGTCTATGGGTACACAGGGATAGCGGAGCGAGGGGGAGGAAAAAATAACCACAAAGTGTTCTAACCTAAGGTATCCATTTTTACGATACGGTCAATCGTGGATGACAAAATCGTGAAACGTTTAACATAACTCTGATTCTCAGTTTACCAACGTGCTTTATTCTTTTTATTCACAGAAAGCATTAGTTTTATACATACATTCCCTAGTACAATATCGGGATTTCGTACAATTCCTAGGAAATGTATACATTTTCCAGGATATGTGTGTAAAAAATCTTTGAAACAATATTTTCTAAATAACCTCGGAATTGTATACATTTCCTAGGAATTGTATACAAATCCTAGGTTTCATATATTTCCAGTGACATATACACATACATTGATGAAATTTTCACAATTAGTTAGTTATTTACTTACCTTCTTATTAGAAATCATTTCGCAATTTTAACTTTTTGTATTACTTACAACAAAATATATTCGCGATATGTATATATAAATATTTCGCGATATTTTCTTTTTTTTTCCATCCGCCCCTTCAGGGCAGGCTAAGGTCTTGGACCATACCGCCTCGTCGATATTTTTCTTCTTTCATTTGACTTTAATCCTCTTTGATTTGACTGACATAAATAAAACCAGATGAAAGTGTTACCTGCCTGCCATCAGTGCTGCCAGGGCCCTTGAGTCGCAAGTTACATTTCGTTTCCTGAAATGTTACATTTTTACTGCAAAAGTTACATTGATTCTTTTTTTTTATTGACGTATTTTTGGGTTCCGAGGTTGGAGGCAAATTGATGTCAGCAACAGGGCCAGTAATTTTTCGTTTGCAAGTTTTCAGCCCGAGGTTTCTGAAAAAGGTACGTGGTTGACAAATGGGTAGTACATAGCATAGTACGGCTCTTCGAGTCTTGACGATAAGCCTTTTACGGAACTTTGATAAATTTCGTAGAGTCAAAAAGTTATTCAAACACCTACAAGATGCTCGCTGGTATTATCGTATCATTAATTAACACATTTAAGATACTTAGGCGCTCTTATCACGATAATTTGAAAAACTTTAATGCTAAACTTACTTACCAAACAATAAATGTACGACAACAAACAATAACACAACGAAACAAAACAAATCACAATCAGCATTGTTTATTTTCTTTTTCTAGTTAAGTAGCTACGAAACCGCGAACGGTGCGAACTTGCGAAGTATGAAATGTGCGCGCACAAGCTCAAGCAGAATCAAGTTTTAATCCATCCGTTACGTCTAAGGATACATTGTATTTCGTCATGGCGCGTTCCATTCAGAACTATCTTTGAGTGTGATATGGAGTGAAAAGTCTAATGGTGCCTCCCCACTTGGCCATGCGTATTCGTGATAGGTATTTGACAGTATATGGCATATATTTGACGTATAGGCAAATAGGCGATACGACCGTCCACACATGGAGCCAAATACCAAAACGACAAACATGTTTGCTATACCAGTCAGAGAGTAATTTGTTCATGTACAACATGGACGTTGCACGTTTCACTCATCGAGACCACATTCACAGAGAGAGTGATCCTTTACTCTGATTTTTGTAAATGGACAGGAGTAGATGCATGGCCTAACCTTTTTGATACCATCTTTTAAATTTTTAGTTTCTTTTGAGGGTGTACTATGTACATCTGTTTACCCCCTAAAACCGTAAAGGCGTGATTTTATGTTATGGAATGATGAAAACAATACATCGACATTCGATCATAGCGATCGCGGGTCATTTGCTGTTTGTCATTGAAGAGTTCCATTGTCTATCTCCGAAGATCTTCATCAGCTATGTTATTCTGTACTAAAACTTGACGGTGAATTCACGCAGCGACTATTATCAGTCTCACTCGTAAAACTCAGTAATCAGGAGTTCGAGTCCGTCGAGTTTTAGTACAGAACTTAGGTACAGAATACATAGCAGATCCTAATGTATCATACACTAAAACCTTCCCTGATCTTTAATAACGAAAACCCCATCCAAATTGGATCAGTAGTTTTTGATTCCGCCTATTAAAACAAAATAATGAAACCAAATAAAGAAAATTGAGACCCACTACTCGTCCGTCCGAACTGGTTGACAAATCGTGCGCTAGTGAATACCGACCATGTGTGGACGGTATATTTGCGTATTTGCCTATTTGTCTCCTTTGATGTGCCTTGAAAAACCGACAGGCGTACGGATACGCGAGTTTGTTATTTGCTTATTCGCCACATAGACAAATATGCCCGAATATTTGGCTAATAGACCCTCCACACATGGGAGTTATGCGTCAAATACGGCGAATACGCCAATACGCATAGCCAAGTGGGGAGGCACCATAAAAAGTAGACTTGATTTACGTTTTTGGTGCGTTCAATTTGGATGCGTTCGTAAACTGTTTGCAATAAAAATCTAGTATTACAAATCTCGTTGTTCTCAAAAGTTACGAAAATTGCCTTAAATATAAAAAATACTTACATGTAACATGTAAGTAATTTTGCGAGGGGGTCAAAAGTTACGAAAAATGTAAGAAATGTAACCTTCTGGCAACACTGCCTGCCATATCTCAAACCTGAAAATCTGAATTGCATAGTCTAAAAATGATATGAGCTCAATAAGCCAAAATCTGCATGAAATCTATACTAAAAAAAATTGACCAATAAATGAGTGGTAGTATATTGAAAAAAGGTGTTTTATAGGAACTGTCTTAAAACTATTTTAATATAATATTATTGTTTTTAAGATATCTTTGTTCATAAGACGTATCGATTACATCATAATATACAAATATTTTTACTCTAATTAAGCGAGGTTGCAGCAGAGGATGCAAAAAAAATGTATTTTAATGAAAATTACATACTAATATTAAACTAGATAATTGACCGATGTCAGGACCAAGAATGAATACCTCCGGAAAGTATTTTAATTTCATCGATGTATGATTTGCGTCATAGGCGTCGCGTTGCGCAGCGTCAGCGCCTCGTGTCCACAGCAGTTGTTGATGCGAATATTGAGGGCACTGCAAGCTAGCGTTATACTATGACCACAGTCTATGTAACTACGTAATTACGCTGTGCTATGACTATGCTTGCGTAACACTCTTGAATAATCTATACTAATATTATAAAGCTGAAGAGTTTGATTGTTTGTTTGTTTAGTTGAACGCACTAATCACAGGAACTACTGGTTCGAACTGAAAAAATATTTTTAGTGATGGATAGCCCATTTCTCGAAGACGGCGAGGAGGCAAATTTAAGGAAAATATAAGATCCCTCGGGAATGCGGGTGAAACTGCGGGGCGGAAGATAGTTGATTATAAATAGTTTGTACATTTTACACAAAAAAGTGAAATTAGTAAAACATTAGTAATTACACAGTTAGTTTATTTAGTAATTAATACATATTTAAAAAAAAGCTAAATAGTTGTGGAAAATTCTCTATTCAATGGCATAGCAACAAATTAATTGTGAATCACATTAATAATATACTTTTATCTATGAGCCTCTACTCTAAGACTTAGCGCTTCGAGGAAGACTCAGCGTTGCCAAATGCACTATAATTACAGCAGATTCAATGTATGTTTAAGCCATCTACTGGATACGTTACTTTTTAATGTGAATAAGATGTCACAAAAATTGTTAACATTATTACCGAACAGAGCCACAGTTCAAATGCAAAATATTATGTTTTTCGGTTATGTTTCGCTACTTAATTCTTGTGCTATTGTTCGTGAAATAATGCCTGAAGGTAGTTCTACAAATACGTATTTTTAACCTTTACTTTTTAACTATTGTATTTTCTCTAAAATGCCGTATTTTGATGCCTACTACCAAAGCCATATTTTTAGATTTTTAGTTTGGCAACACTGAATCAAGTATCATTTGAGCATTTCAACTTGGTTTCTCTATCTACGAAAGATTTCAACCTCAGATTAAAAAACTACCTTTTTAATCTGAGATTTCAACTAATCAATAAAGTCAGTGTTGCCACCTTGGCAATTTTGTCACGAGATCAGACTTTTCGAAATGGAAGGAATCTAGCAGCGCTTATTTGAATCACACTCAATCCCCTACTTTTTTCCGGAGTCTACTAGATTCCACCCCGCGGTTTCACCCGCATTCCCTAGGGATCTTATGTTTTCCCGGGATAAAAAGTCACCTATGTTCTTCTCCGTACCATAGGCTATCTACATACCAAATTTCATCGCGATTGGTTCAGCGGTTTAGGCGTGAAAAGGTAACAAACAAACTAACAAACTCACTTTCGCATTTATAGTTAGGATTGTAATGTAACATAATAAACCAAACTAGCAGGTTATGTAGAACTTTTTATTATTTAAATCACAAGCATTTTTATAGCCATCTTTTTACCTAGCGTCTCCATCAGTGTTACCAGACGAGAGAACAAATATTACAGTGTTTCGAGCTCAAATTTACAGTGTTTGGGACAAAATTACAGCAAAAGTAAAAAAAAAAATACAGCGAATTTTACAGTAGATCTCAAGAAACATCTTTATACTAAAATATCACTATCATCAGATGAATTAGGCATTTTTAATTTTTTCTCAAGTCTTCAAACAAAATAATCACTTTCACAAGTTCACAGAATTACTTACACGAGCCAAATGAATTCGAAATGCATCGCAAAACAACACAATTATAATTATACTAATTTATGTTGGTCCCAATATGCCTAAAAACTTACTTAACTCATGATTGACAAAATTTAGGCGGTTAATACTACAAAGTGGTTCTTAGCCTATGACGGGGAATTCCCGCATAGTATACACACACACACACACCTTCACTATACAAGTAACCGCGCCGCTATTCATGCCCGTTAAAATAAGACATTTTCGTTCTTATCTACATAGAAACAAAGGTTATAACAAAAGCAGAGATGGCGCGGGCTCTAGTAGCCGGTTGCGTTTCGACAAGTTCATAATTATTTTTTCTTTTCACAAAGGGTGCGTTCAGTTTACATTGATTTTTGCTTGTAGAAAAATTACAGTGTTCTCCATACACTGTAATTTTACTATTACAGTGTACAGTAGATCGTGTGAAAATACAGTAAATCTGCTGTAATTACAGTGTATCTGACAACGCTGGTCTCCATAGACTCGTCCTAGAACCTCTACCATAGATAACATTCATACATTACATCTCCCACATTAACTAGTTATGTATGAATGAAATAACAATATTATATTTATGAGATACATTTCAAAAAGAACAAACATTTCAACTTTACTCAGTAGTTATGTAGGTATTTATTTATCATAAGTAAACATTGTTTTAATATAAGAATAAATCTTAAACTAACTCAATTTAAAATCAACATAGAATGTTGAAGTATGTAACACAAATTTATTTTATACTAAATAGCATAAATATATATTATTTCAACAATAATCATTAAGGTATATAGGGGGCTTAACAGTCCTTTCAGATCTCCTTAATGGTTCATATTGAGATGTGCTTGGTACTTTGTCTACATCAAGTATAGACTTTTGCTCAGACCAGTATGATTGTTTAGGAGGGTGTGTTAGAATAGGGCTTCTATCTCTTTCAGTACAGGAAGACTTCACAAACCAAGTATTTCTTATTTTATTAATACCACGATTGTCTTTAATCATTATTGATCTAGGGTTATCTAATATTTTTGTAACAACACCAGGTTTCCAAATATTACAATTTTCATTTTCTTTATAATATACCTTTTGCCCCTCTTTGAATACAGTATTTCTAATTCTTGTTCCAACGTCATAGTATTTTTATGATTAACTGCAGACATATCTAAGCGAGGTTTAATATTAGGTTTTAATAAATCTTTATGTGTTGGGAGAATAGTTCGACATAATCTGCTAAAGAGCAACTGAGAAGGCGTAAAACTGGTGCCACACACAGGCGTATTTCTAAAATCCAGCAAGAAATTATTTATATCTGATTTAATTTCATAACATTTTTTTAACATGGACTTACAAACACCTACAGCTTTCTATTCAGCTATGTGATATAAACTTTTAAACTGGCTATCTAAAGTAATAGAATTAGGCCAACCATTTTTTATATAATGAATTAATTTCTTACAATCATTGTCATCATCTAATTCTTTTTTTATTAGATTTAAAATATCATCTGAAACATTCACAGAGTGAACTGTGTCATTTAAGTCCGTATCACAATCTACAGCAGCTTTTGAACATGCTCCACTTAGAGCATCAGCTATGTGCATTTAAATTGAGGTGGTAGATCTACCAATTTTGCATTTTACATTCTACCAACATTTGGCACATAATCTACTAATTTTCTAAAATTCGGGTTGGCAACACGCACGACACTGTCTGTCATTGTCAAGTCAGATGTAGTTTTATTATTACGTAAATTAATTTTCTCCGAAAATTTTCAACTATCTGTAAGCGAATTATCAGTTTTGTCTTGTCATTTTTCTTATAAATTATTTTCATGTATTAATTTTGTGAGTTTCCACATTTACTATGATATTCATCTATTTTCTGTGACCTTTCATTATATTTATTACTCAAGTGCATGGAAGTAATGATAATTCTTTTACAGACAAAATGCAGGCTATTAAGGCTGTAGGAGCTAAAACTCCGTCAACAATACTTTCTGTAGTTAAAAAAGGAGGCTTTTCGCCCATTATCGATCAAATTCGACAGACTCATTTACCCGCTCCAAATCTAAACGAGAAGCGCCCGTATTCTCCTTTTCAAGATGCCTCTAATATGGCAGAAATGGCTGTAGCTCGGCTTGATGATTTACTAAACTGGGGAAGGAAGGGTTCCATATGGCCTATGACATTTGGCTTGGCTTGTTGTGCTGTAGAAATGATGCATATAGCTGCTCCACGCTATGATATGGACAGGTATTGTTTATATTTAGTTGTTATTTATTTCTACAATCTAAACCAGTGGTTCTTAACCGGTGGTCCACGTACCACAGAAATTTTGCCAAATGGTCCCACATCATTAAAGGTTAATTAAGAACCACTGATCTAAACAATTCATGGTATCTCTCAGGGCTCTATACAACAACAAATTTATTTTATACTAAATAGCATAAATATATATTATTTTTATATTTTTTGTTATCAAATTTTATTCTATAAAAGTCTAGCTGTTGTCTATGCCTAAACTGTGGGGGGTTTCACCCACATTTTCGATATAAAAATTTGCCTATATCCAATAAAAGTAGCCTAAGTTACTCCTTATAACATCAGCTATCTGCCAGAGAAAGTTCCATCAAAATCAGTCCAGCTGTTTTGGAGATTAGTTGGAAAAAACAGACAGACAGATGTATTCTAGATTATTTATTTATTTATATACATATAAGACACACCAACCGAATACATATTATCACATTCATAAACTAAACTAAATACATGAGCAGTGTTCAGATATGTAGACCTATAAGAGGCGTGTACAACATTCACTAATGACAATAACAATACAATTAAAAAAAAAAAGCAATATTTTAAAATTAGAAAGCTACTTAAATCAATGAAAACAAAAATAAAACGGAATATTAAAGAGATAAATAAAAAGAAAAGAGAAAGTGATGATAATTTTTGACTTAAGTTATCATACTTACAGAAATGAATTTAGAACCTTGGACTTAAAGACATGCAATGAATCATTGAATACATCAATATTGTGTACTTTCCTGTGAACGTTGTTGTACTTGTCACACATTCTTATAACAGGTGAATTAAGACCGAGATTAGATTGGACAGGTGGTATATAAAACGTCTTAGTCATTGGATGGCGAGGTATTCTGCTGGGCACTGTAAGCGAAATATGATTCAGAATATTGCTGCAATCAATCACATTATTTACTATCTTGTGCAAAAAAATTAAATCGTGTATTTATTATTTTGATATAAGTACTGTCTTCTTCTTCTTTAGCCTTACTCAACCAAATATTTGGTGTACGCCTCCTTTAATCCTCTCCACTTTCTTCTATCTTGGGCAATTAGGGTCCAGTTGCTGCCACTTTTTTGATGCCATCCTTCCATCTCATCTGTGGACACCCTCAAGGTCTTTTCTGGTCCCATGGTTTCCATTCTATCACTCTTTAACACCAAGAGTTTTGCTTGCTGGCTACATGACCAGCCCACTCCCACTTTGCTACCCTTTTTACAACGTCTGATACTTTGCTCTGTTTACGAAGCCACATGTTGGTTTTTCTGTCCCTCAATGTCACACCCACCATTTTCCTTTCCATTGCCCTTTGTCTTTTTATAAGTACTGTATATACTTTCATATGCATTTTTAGGAAAAAACTATTATTTTGACCAAACGGACACTTCAGTTTAATTATTTATATAGATTTATGTCAAAAATACTACATATTATATATATGGTTATTATGGTTTCAGGTATGGTGTGGTATTCCGTGCTTCACCTCGTCAATCTGATGTCATGATTGTGGCTGGAACATTGACTAATAAAATGGCACCTGCTTTGAGGAAAGTTTATGACCAGATGCCTGATCCCCGCTGGGTCATTTCAATGGGCAGTTGTGCCAATGGTGGTGGCTATTATCATTACTCCTACTCTGTTGTCAGGTACCTAATATATTATCACTTGTACACCTTTTTGTGTATAATTGTTCTGGACAGATCTATTTGTTAGCACATCTTAGTTTAAATTTATATAGATAGACCAGATGAATATTTCATGGCTAGATTCAAAACTATGAGAAATCCCAAAAAATGCTCAAAAACTAAAATTAGCATCATTTAATTTTTGAAAAATCCATTTCCTTTCCAGGAAGTGAATCCATTGATTTTGAAAATAATTACACCATGTATTATTTTGCACCAGCCCTAAGTGCTGCTTATAAGGATCAAACGATAGATAGAATTTAATTTACACCTACACTGTTCTTGCAGTTTATAAGGGAAAAACAAAGGATGAAAAAAAAAAACTAAAATCTCTGGGACAGCAGTTTTAAATCTGTAATGTTTTATTGTTTATTGCAGAGGATGTGACCGTATTGTCCCTGTTGATATTTATGTACCTGGATGTCCACCAACAGCTGAAGCTTTACTTTATGGAGTCCTTCAACTACAGAAGAAAGTAAAAAGAATGAAGACAATACAAGTGTGGTATAGGAAATAATTTATCTCAGAATAAGCTTGATCAGAAATTTAGATGGATTTGTAATTACTTTATATAATTTCTAAGTAAATACATAATATAGTGCAAGTATTAGCATAATTTTTATTTTGTTATAATTAATAACAACATTCTGTAGGTCACTAATAAACTGGAATCTGTGTGACCAATATACCAAAAAAAATAATGTTGTTTTGTTGCTATGTCCATGTTTCGTTCTTCTACCGACAGGGAATCCTATTTAATTTTGGTACTGTTTTTAAACTACTGGCGAGTGATTCATCATGGTATTCTACATCTATGATTTGTCCAATAAAAATATAGTATATACTATCTTCAGCCAGCGACTTCTTCCTTGTGGAAGTCGGAACAGCATAAATAACAACAACTACTAATATAGCTATGCATGCGGCAGCGGTCGCGTGGGTATGTACCTATGGAATAAGAACATTGCATCGAGTGTACCTACGATAAATAAACCTACGTACCAAATTACCAGCAGAGCAATTTAATTCTATGACACCTTTTATATGAATCGAAAAAAAAATACACTGCACCATCTGTCTGACCATCACAAAGTTGTACCCATAGATGATACATAATAACTAGAGAGTTGTACCTTTAAAACTGTAAGGTAGCCAGTTGAATTTTTCACAGCTTCCCTGTCAAGTCAACAATGTGAGCAGGGAATGTGTGCATGAAGATTGCTCGGTTTGCTAATACGTGACAGTCATAGAGCTGACCGTGCAAGTAGGCCCGGATCTAGGGGGGGGACAAACCGGGGACCTACCCTGGGCGGCAATTTGAAGTGGGGGGGGAATGATTGAAATAAAAAAATGGTTTATTAAAGTAGCTACCTACTATTTACAAGGACGCGTGACAGCGTTTTGGAGAAATAGGCATCTAGAAACTGTAAAAACCTGCTCTAAAGTGACACTTATGTAATGCAAGAAACCGTAACAATCTGTCGCAACTGTTTTAAAGAACATCTCTATTGCATTGGCCGTTATGGTAAAACATATCTAAGAACCCATGAATGTAGTATCTCGATCGTCCAAGCAAGAGCCTGATTTGTAGTGACAATTGTAATGCAAGAAACCGCATAGAACCCGTTCTGCCGTTTTGGAGAAACATCTCTACTGCAGCGCAACATATCAAGACCTGCTTTGATCGAAGTGACATTTATGTACCTAAACCAAGAAAGAAACCGTATCTGAATCAGACCTCTCGTTTAGGAGAAATATTTTTTATTGTTAGGTTGACACGCAGATAGACGGTCCACCTGTAGTAAGTGCTCACCGCCACCTAGGTATATGAAATAAATATTATACAAACATAACCTTTTACACCAAACGCATACATACATTCTCCTTTCCGTCGACGTAATTAAAAACAATGAATTAATAACTTATTGAGTACTAGCTTCCGCCCCGCTGCATCACCCGCGTCCCCGAGGGATCATGCTTTCGCTCGATAAAAAGTAGCCTATAGCCTTCGTCGATGGCTATCCAACACAAAAATATTTTTTTAATTCGAACCAGTAAATCCTGAGATTAGCGCGTTCAAACAAACAAACTCTTCAGCTTTACAATATTAGTATATAGATTTCAAATTGGAATACACGATGCGCCATGTTAGTAAATAATGCTATAGGTACAGTCAGCGTCAAAAGTAGATTGGCACTTTAGTACCCTTTCATAATAATCTTTTCTCATTTTCTTGACAGTTTGATTATGAATTGTGTAGGTAATGTGACACGTCGTTGGTGACACGGTAATAAAGAGCCAATCTACTTTTGATGCAGATTATACTATTGCTAATACATCAAACTATTATGAATACACGTGGCGGAATATCGCGTAGAGACCTATACAGACGATGTATTTTTTTTCTATTAAAACTAAATGAATGAAATATTCTTAATTGTGTACACCAAATCATATATTTTCCCGGGATAAAAAATGTCCTAATTTTAATCCAGAATATATTCTATCCGTGCGCCATTTATCATCCAAATCCGTTCCGTAGTTTTTGCGTGAAAGGGTACCAAAGATCTATTCATCCATCCACAAAAACTTTCGCGTTTATAATATTAGTAGGATAAATAAATAATTGAGACAGGTCAAGGACTAAAATTTATAAAAGGTAAACATAAACACCAAGGATACAGGAAAGGACATAAAAAATCTTATTGGTATAAAAATCAAAAGTTTTAATGGTATTTTCTGAATCGCACCAAGCTTTCATTTACTTTTTAGTATACAGAATGATTTTGTATAAACTATAATACATTTCTGAGTCACTCCTTATGAGATTTTAAGAACACAAACCGTCAGATGTGCCTTATTAAGACAGATTCTAAATTCAATTTTGTCTGACTCAATGCCCTTCATACTGATTTAATGGCACAACAAGTTCAATAATATTTCAAGATGACAATATTTAAAAGAAACTGATCATAAACATTTACTTTGTAAATAATGTCTCATTGTATGGAATATCAATATATAAATTTGAACATTACTGTAATGATTTTTAGATCTAAATACACGAGAAAAGACACTACTTTGAAGTCAGACAAAATGTATTTCACAATACAATAATATCACATACTTTTAAATGCATTTAAACGAAATATCAACTGCTATAACAGAACTCGTGTTCTATGTTTGACGATCACTAGTAGGAGTATAAATAAATAAATAAAACTCCACTGGTACAATTGAAAAACCATTGAGATTTTAACGGAAGTGAAAATTAAACTCCCGATACAATAATAATTTATGGGATTTTCCTTTGTATGACGTTAAATAAACCAATTCTATATTTTAACACTAATTATATACTAATATTTACATTTTATTTATAAGTATATATAAATATGTATAGTTATATCGATAGCGATTTCAATAATCCTATCCTTCACATAATCAGCATTTTGATGTATAATTAACTAATAATGGTCACAATAACAACTCGATAGATATTTTCATGTAAATAAACAAGCAGTAGTGTACAGGCGGGCGCGCGGCCAGTGTTCTCGTCCTATATTGCACTTGTCGACAAAGCGTACGCTCGCACCACCTCTTCGATTGGCCACGTCCGCGCCGTCTCTGTTCTTCTCACCGTTATTCGCGGACGACATGGTGTCGCAATAAAAAATAACCCGAGACGGGCGACCGTCGGCACCGATTTTCTGCAAGCGACGTTACAATAAATAATTCTCTAAACCGATAATACGAAACGATATACATTAAATTTGTCGTACTCTCACTCGCGACGTCGTTCTCGCTACTCTATTTTTATTTACACAATCGGGGATACGGCGGTCGCGCCGCATCGCTATCATCGCGGCTCCTCTTTCTTGAGCAGGTCGAGCGGTTGTAGCGGGGCGAGTGACGGGGCGAGCGGCTGGAGTTGGGCCAGTGGCGCGTGCCCCATCGGCGGCATCGGCCCGTGCGGTGGCAGCGGCCGGTGCAGCAGCGGGCTCGCCTTCAGCTGCTGGTGATGCGCGTACGCGTTTAGAATTTTGGCGCGGTCCTCCTCGGCTCGGATGGCAGCCTCCACGAACGGCGCAAACCGCATGTGCTGCAGTGGGTCGAACGTGCGGTACGGGTCCCAGGGCGGCGGTGGCGGGTAGGCGGGCATTGAGGGGGGCGCGTGGCGCGGAGGCTCCTTGCGCTCCTCCTTCGGCTCCGGTGCTCCGTTTCGCAGCGGTGAGCGCACGCGCGCTCTCTCGAGGTCGCGGTCCCGCGCCTTCCGTCGCTCGCGCTCGCGCTCATCACGCTCCCGCCTCTCCCGCTCATCGCGTTCCCGGCGCGCACGCTCGCGCTCCTCGTGGTCGCGGCGCGCCTCAGCGGCGGCGACGGCGGAGACGGGCGGCCGCACGCCGCGCCACGCGTCGTGCAGCAGCGGCGGGTGGTGTACGCCGTGCAGCGATGAGGTGAGCGCGAGCTCGCGCCCGTAGGCGGATAGTCCGAAGGCTGCGGGCGCGCCGGGGTACGCGGGCCCGTAGCGGCCGAAGGGCGACACCCCTGGAACGCGCAAGCCCCGGTCAGTATGCGCAGCGAGGGAGGCGCGGGCGGCATCCTCGTAGCGCATGGTACCTAGATGCGGGTGATGCGGAAGATAAGGCGCGGGCGGCAGCTCGTACGGCGACCGGTAGGCGGGGGGCGGAGGTGCGGGTGCTGGGAACGAGCGTAATTTATCCTTTTCCGGATTGCCCGGATTGACTGAGCCGCCGCTAGACTTCTCTTTCTGCTGATGGTTGTAGATTTCCCAAGCGATCCTCACGTGCATTGCGTTCCATTTTCCAGTTTTCTGAATATATCAAATAACATATTGTAAGTAACGAAGCGGCACTGATTATGCATGCACATTGTTTATTTATTCCAGAATTTAAATTTTTCATTTTAATTCAGTCTGATTTATTAAATTTGAACATGTACAGGCAAAGCTGAGTAATATAAACTACAAATAATTTGATATCAATAAGATATAGATAGTAAGAGCATGCATGAGTGTTAATGTTGTGCTAAGAAGAAGACCTACCGCGATGGCGGGGCGTGGTGGTTGTTTAGAGGCGGACTCGCTTGCGGCTGACACTACGGGCTGTTAACATGATGCGATGCAGGGTTAATGAACAGAGTAACAGAGCAACAAAAATATTATGATAAACATAAGCACTACACTAAGAGAGTAGAATAAAGTAAATTCTTGTACAAAATTATCAGAAAACCAATAATAAATCATATTTATAGTATAACAGTATCTGTTTTAATATTTGGGTAGAAGGAAAGGAAAATACTGTTGTTTAAGGAACAAATGCTACTATTAGGTATGCTTTTGCTTTTCCTTTTATGCATAAAATGTATAAATTAATAAGCAGGCGAATTGTAGCTAAATTAATCAGAAATACACTATTAACTTCATTCCAAACTATAAATTAAACATGGATCTACTATTTTTGCGGAATATTATTTACCACTGAGTAAATTTGGTTTTCAGAGTTTTATTATTATTTGTTGTACTTCAAGATATTAAACAACATTAAATAATAATCAATTAATTAATATAACATCGAATTTATTACCTTAGGCGCATATGTAGTAAGTGGCGCAGGAGGTACGTAAGGCGCTGTCGGATGCAACAAACTCGACGAGTAGGGATAGCCAAGCCCGAGTCCCGTTCGGTATAGCGACGAAATTTTGCTCACATCTTTGAACTGAAATAGATAAAGCATGTACTTTTTTGTTACACGCCAAATTGTAGTTGTATTTGCTTATCTTAAGAGAATTTATATATTTCCGTAAAATAACGTTACATACGAAACAACCGCTATGATATAAACTTTATGAAGTTCACCTGTATTGTTTAATTTGCAATAGAAGCATAAATAAGTGAGAAACTACTACCCATGGATTTATAACAAAATACGTGTGGCACTCGGGGACTGCCGCGGTAAAGCTATTGCATAGCATTTTTTATCAACTTATGCAATTATATATATATTTTTTTTTATTTATGCAGGTTTTTTTTTCTTTGATATTAATAGATACCTATACACCTATATACTTTCTCACAAACAGCTGCTAACGTATTCGTCGGATTTCGGAGCAGCTCGTCTTAGGTTTTATTTTCGTTATTTTCGTATGCAATAGTTTTACCGCGGCAGTCCCCGAGTGCCACACGTATTTTTTGTAATAATATTACATCTGTATCATCTACTTATTTTAATTTTAGTTTAACAATTCAAATATTGTAATTATTGTAAGTGCCTAGTTCCTAACACGAAGTGGATACACCTATTTAACAGACAAACTACTAGTGAAAACTATTTAAAGTTAATTTGTATGATTGTTTTGTTCTATAAATCTATATTGTATACTGTTTGTTTTCCAAAAAGATGAAATTAAATAATAGACATGTATAAAAGACATAGTGAAGGTTTACATGGCAAACAGAGGGGTGGTGCGCCCAAGCACTCAGTAGTAGATACAATTTCTTTTTTCTTACACCCAAGATTAATGTGTATGAAATTTATCTTTTAAGTTTGGTATGTATTATGTTTTAAAATTTGGCTGCAGCGTGTTTACCATACTCGATCACCTAACCATAGTGGGATTGTGGACAAACAAGCCTATCCATAGTGAAATAATACCCCCCTTTCCCTTAGTTCGCTAGTAAATTTTGTACATGTCACCTTAAGCCACATTATTATATTATTCCAGAGTTAAAAATCGGATGTTAACTAGTAGACAAATATATTTAACTGGTATGAACACTCACCAACGGCGAATGTGGCATGAGCAGTTGATGTGGATGTGGCGCAGGCGGCGCGTGTGGATTTTGCGGATGCTGCGCGTGTGGCGGGGCGTGAGGCGCGTGTGGCGCGTGCGGGGCGTGCGGCGCGTGCGGCTGGTGCTGGTGTACATGCGTGTGCTGGTGCTGGTGGTGGTGCATCTCCGTGCGGACCGCTCCGGCAGCCGCCAGGAATCTGTTGTCTAGTTCCCGCCGCAGTAGGTCTGCACCAGGACCTGCAAGTGTACAAAAGATTCATGTAATTGTGCCTGTAGTGAAAGTAAGTTTAAAAAAAGGTTCTACTTATTATGTTCAACAAGTTTTATTGTTGATTGATACTCAATCATGATGGCTATATATATGAATTAAATTAAGCCCGTAGGTGGATCACACGCAGAACCTAAGTGATCCATGGTATGGTATGGTAGAATCATTTGTAACGTTAACTGAATAAATGAGTTTGGGGTTATAATTTTTCATCCATATTAAAAAAAATACTTTTCATAAAATATGACTCTCCTCTCCTACTTTTTAGCGCAATGTTACTTTATTAACAACGTCTAAGTAATTTTCAATTTTTGTTTAATCTTGGTAAACTATAGGTACTTACTGGTCTGAAAGAGCGATTCGGCAGAGAAAGGATTTGGGTTAGGTGGCGCTAGCGGCGCTCCGAACAGTGGAGGTGCCGGCGCGAAGCCGCTCGTGCGCTCGGACCCGGTCGGCCTGCTGAAAACAACATCGCGAGATCACAATTTTGTTTCCGAATGCAGAGTTAATATCCAACGACTTCTAATAGGTAGAATTAAGCAATGGCTTCTTGAATGATTCTATTGGTTGGGATAACTCACAATATGAAGGAAATTAATTTTTGTTTTATTCGATTTCATAGACATACAGACAATATTTTAAACAACCGTGACTGGATTATTCGTGAATGAAGTTGCCGAAAAAATATATCCTATGTCCATCTCCAGGATACTGTCTATGTGTCGATGAAGGAAGACAAGTGATGTAACTTAGATCACATCGTTATTGTATCATGTATCTCTAATTTATCTTCTACTTAATGACAACAATCCTTAGCTTATATCCCAACTATTACAGATGCGAAAGTGTTTGTTGGTTTGTCCTTATTTCACACAGCAACGGATCAATGGATCAATGTGATTTTTAGCATAGAGATAGTTTATGGACTGGAGTGGTGAAACCGCGGAAGATAGTAATAAATATACTATGTACTTACACGTCACATACGTCAACTAAAAGGGCATGTCAATCAATTCCTGTTGATTCTGTGTAGTGTATTAGAAATTAACAATAATTGAGAAACTATATCACAATTTCACAATCTAAGCTACTCTTCTACTAATAAAATCGGTTTGATGGCTTAGGCATGAAAGCCAACCAAACAGACAGATCCACTTTCGCATTTATATTATTAGTATGGATAAAGAGCCAGTGGGCCAATTATAACTAGGTCAAGTATTTAGTATATTCCTATGTGTTGTGTACTCACGTTACCCCCCAGTGGGCGGGCGGTTTAGCACTGGAGCTGATGCTGGGCACGGTGGGCACCGGCGCCAGCGAGTGCGCCAGGTGCGTCGGGGCCGCGGGCGTGGGGGTCGGCGCCGCCAGCCCCGCGCCGAGCGGCCCGCCCAACGGCACTAAAGGGGCCGCCATGGGCGCGCCCATAGGAGCTGGTAAAGGACCCTGGAATGTTAAAGGATAACATTGAAAAAAAAAAATGGACCAGTATGATGACTGATAAGTAGGAATATGTAGATAGTCTAGTTTTAAACTGGAACCTACTTAAAAATTGAAATTAATTCATACTGGTGTTCACGTCCTCCGTGCTCTGCCTAAGGTAACCTGAGTTCATATGTAAGGTTGAGCTTTATTGCGGAGACTTTTTAGCAAATGCAAACTTCCGTACCGTGACTTTGAGTCAAACTTTTCATAAGTGCTGGCACTTCTGAAGGTCTATTTGAATAAAATATTTTAGATTTTCATTTTGTTCCTAGTATTTTTGGTATTGATGCCTCTGGAAAAAATAATCATATAAATTCTAACCGGGATTGGGGCGGCGAGTGGAGCGACGTGTGGAGCAGCGAGTGGGGCGGCGAGTGGGGCGGCAAGTGGAGCGGCCAGTGGCGCGACTAGTGCGGGCGCGTGGGTCGGCACCGACACTGGGTTCGACGCGGGAGTGCTGCGCGACAGACTGCTAATATTGCTACTGAAACCAATGCCAATATCGTATCATTGTTGACCGTGACCACCATCATACATTTAAATTAATAGGGTACAATTTTGAAGTAGAATTATATATAAATAAATATAAATATAAATTTTCTAGGAAATTTATAGGCTTTCGTATGATTCTAAACGAGAGATTAATACAATTAATCTCTCGTTCAATTTGCGACGTGTCGTGGTAAATTAATAAACTAACGGATAAAGGTTAGGTTAGGTATGTTTATAAATTTCCTAGAAAATTCATAAACTCGCGGAGGAACACGTGACTTATTCAACCAATCAGGGCGCACATGGGGTTTGGTTATTGCTTACTTCTTATTTTACGCGTGAGTTCGGTAAGTTTATCAATTTGCGAAAATGAGGGCGTCAAATAATACAATTTATCTCTCGTTTACAATCCTACGAAGGTTTATAAATTTCCTAGAAAATTTATAAATTTCCGGTTCTTGTTATTTTCCGGTAACATATATAAACACTAGCTTCCGCCCCGCGGTTTCACCCGCGATCCCTTATTATTAAGTTTTCGGGAATTATCCAATTTTCTGCGCAATTTTATTATTTTTCTTTCCATAAGAACCTTCTACAACCAGACAAGCGTTTGTGCAATATATTTAATAAACAGACGAAACAATAAGCACAGCAAGAAATAGGTCCTCCTCGTGTGAAAGGGAATCTAATAAATACCTGAAGCTCTCTCGTTCTCTCGTAGGGCTGTGGCTGGGCCCGCGCGGCGAGTAGGAGAGCGCGGCGCCCGCGGCGCCCGTCGAGCCCGGCGTGTGCGGCCGCACGCCCTTCGGCGTCTTGGGCGCCACCAGGGGAGACGCCGACAAGCTCGTCCTCTGAAATATAACTATCAATTAGAACCACCTAAACTAAATTACATGTTTACACCACCATTCATTACGACTTGAATATATTGATAACACCTTGTTTTTTACTAATGTCATCAGTAATGTAATCAAAGTGTCAATACAAAACTTACAATGAGAATGACATAATGGGCAATTAATCGTGATTCTCGGATAATTTAAGATTTATATATTTATAATATAAAAAAAAAACTTCGGACAACTGACTTGGAACAATATGGGAACCCACTTAAGATTCGTAGATGACCTAATTTTAATATCAGAGGAACCAAATGCTATGCAACTCATGATATAATCACTTAGTCAACAAAGCCAAGCTATTTGTGGTCTACAGGTAATTCAAGAGAAAACAAAAGTTATGACAAAGAAAACGGAATTAACAATAACAGTCGAATTCACCCGTCCAATATGTAAAAGACTGCACCACTCTGTCTAGGTCACAGCATTCCTATCAAGACACAGAAAATGTACAGAAAAAGAGATAAATAAAAAAATACATTGAATAAATAAATCCCTAAAATCAGTAAATTTATTTTCAAATGATTTTTTTAATGCATATATTTTTTATTCGACAGATAAGTAGTTGCTTTCGGAGTGGTTAACGTGTGATTTCTCTAAACCATTACTTTGTAATAGAAAAAAATATGTTAAAAAGTTATAAATTCATAAATTTATAACTTTTTAAAGCAGTTTAAATAAGAAATTGAGACAATTTTGAAAAAAAGTTACTAGATAAGATTATTGTAGAGGATTTGCCGACAAATGTTATGTGAATACATTTCTTGTTTTTGTTATATTTTTTTCGTGGTGTGTGCATGAATGAGACCCTCTACGCGTGGAACGTAAATAGAGGTATGTTTAAAGCCTCACAAAGCTAATAAAAGTGGCGTCAAATTCAAAAATAAAATATGTATTGGAAACTTCAAATCTCACACTTTAAAATAACGTAAAATATATTTAATTTATTGCTTTTCTGATGACTAAAAAACAATATTTCTTTTCTGATAAATTCCGCAAGAACACTGATTTTAGGGAGACTGGAGCCTTAAGGGAAAAACAAAAACGAGGGATGTAATCGAACAGAGCTAAAATGGAAAGTCAGAACACCTACAGAGAGTAGAAGCAAGCCAATGTGTATATGTTGTGATTAACTGGATCCCAAGAGGAAAGAAACGCAAACGAGGCAGACCATTTAAAGACGGCATAGTGACTTATTCGCATGCTGTGTCTTCATCAAGAAGGTCGTTCACATAGCAGTAATATTATTCATATTTATTATATGAATTTTTTAACACCATTCATAAAACAGATTTTGGTATGGTATAGTAGTAACTTTTTAACATTCATCTTTAAGTTTATTTTAACATAATATGAAGTGATAAATTTCAAATACACGAACCGTTTCAGAGTTTCTCGGAGAGGCAGCTGCGGGGGGCAGGTAAGGACTGTGTTGTAGCGTGGTGGCGTACGGCGCGTACAGTGGAGGGTAGGTGCCTCCCGAGTACACAGCCGGTGGAGGGTAACCATTAGAACCCATGTTGGAGGTGACCATCGGGCTTTCTGTTCGCGCTGGCAACTCACTCGACGATGTAGGCGCCTGCCTCGAGTCGACCACGGGCGGAGCGAGCGAATGAGCGCTACTAGCTGTCGTTGGTGTGACGATTGCTGGAGCGGCATTCGATATCGGCGAAGTATCCATGTGGTTCACAGGTTGATGTAGGGATACAGAAGGCGGCACCGGGGCTGGGTTTGGCGGTAGACTGAGTCCAGGATGCTTATGACTTGGGACGTAGGAAGTAGGAATCGAACTTGATGTCGTCGAAGGGAGAGTCATAGACGGTATGATGTGATTCGGTGTCGACGTCGGTAATAAATTAGAATTATTTACGGGAAGATGGTTCGAATGGTTTGTAATGGAATGGCTATTTATCGGATGACTCGTATGCGTGGCAGTGGGTTGACTCGCTGTTATAGGCTGGATATGACTGGAGATGTGATTAGATACGCTGAACGGTGCGAGGTGCGAGGGTCGACTCGCATACACCGACTGAACGGAATGTTTCTGTAGACTCGACTGGCTCTGATAAGCTATCGAATGGCTGTGAATACCGGAACTTATACTCGAGTTTACATGACTAGACCCGATCGAAGGAGCGGGATAGGGGCGGGAGGTCGGCGCGGCCGGAGAGATCGGCCGCCCGGCGACAGTTTGACTCGGAAGACAGCTGGGAATCGAAGACGGTGTCGAGTGTGGCGCCACGCTTTGCGGCACGCCACCGACGCGGTTCGGGAACGAGGTAGGAACAGAGGGGTGCGATTGTGCCGCATTCTGTGAGTTTCGGACATCGTGACCGGTCATCACGGGGTGCGGCTGCGAGTGAGGAACGCGGCTTGGGAGACTAGGATGCGGGGCCTGCGCCGCACTCGCTGTCAGGAGAGGCGGGTGCTGCGGGTGCGGCGGGTGTGGCGGGCGCAACGCGTGGTGCGCGTGCAGGTCAAGCGGTGCCGGCGGCTTCTCCGCGGGCTCGGTCCGCGTCTCGTGGTTCGTATGTCGGTAGTCGGGCAGCGCGGCGGCCGCGTGCGACTGCGACTGGTAGGCGGTGTGCGAGGGGAAGAGCGGCGATGGCGCTGGGGGCGCCGGAGGCGCGGGCGTCGGGCTGTCGGCGGCGGCACGAGCGCCTGGCTGGAGTTTATTGTTGCTGGCTGGTCGCTCGGGCGTGTCCGGCCCGGCAGCCCCAACTGGTCGTGCAGGGATTTGAGTCGCAGCATGGCCGTCGAGTGCGGGAATGTGTGCTCCATTGGGCCGATGCGGGGTATCCGCTCGGAAGGGTGGCGGTGGAAGCGCGGGCGGAGGCAGGGCGGCGGGAGCGGGCGACGGTGCAGGCTGAGGCAGCGGTGCAGGCGCAGGACTCGCACTTCCACCAACCGGCGCCCGCGATAGAGCCAGCGCGCCGCCACTGCCGCCTCGCGCCACGAGCTCGTTTTTGCCTCCACCGCCGCCACCTCCTCCTGCGCCTGTCACCCGGAACAGAGAGCCTGTGTCCGATGCCTGAAAATGAGAAAATCATTACATAAACTAATATAGTATAGTACTAATATAGTTAACTAAATAACAGTACATACATGCATTGTATCTAACATACAAAGACCATTACATTAGAAGATATCATATGATATGGTGCTCGTTAAAGCTAAATGGAAAGCTTGAAAGCTGAAACATAAATAATATAGAAAATGTTCAAAAATACTTACATCTTCCATTGATGCATCATGATATCTTGGTGAAGCATTTCTACTATTTTCTGGGCTTGCCTGTAACAATCAAATAAATCATATGAGTAACTAACTAGGTATACACGGTCGTGCATATGTGGTAACCACAGCTTACACTCATGAGCTACGTATAGATTCAACTATATTATATGTATTTAGAAAAAGAAAAAGATTCAATACAAAGCAAAAAAATTGTAATCATATAGGAATTTAATTTAAATAAGACCTTATATTATTAGTTTAGGTCGTTGTCCACCATGTATGCAATATAAAAATATTAAATATATAAATATATTTAGTCTGAAAAGTTAAGTTGAGTGAGTGCTGTAAGTATAAATTAAATGTAAAGTATTGACTCTAAACATTATTTCACAAAATTACATATTTGAGATTGAGATTGAAGTGTAAACTTCTTTTAGCGCGGTACGCATATTATTAGACGAGGACCTCGGACTCGCGACACCGTTATGAGACGCGACACCGTTATGATGAGACGCAGTTTGACGTTTAGTTTCTTTTTAGATGAGGTAAAACCTCTGGACTCGCGACACCGTTGCGAGCGAGACGCGGTTTGACGTTTAGTTTATTTTCTCAATCTCTCAAAAAAAAAAGTTTTCACTTCTGTCGGCACTCCCGGAGTGCTATTTATTTTTGTATGGTGGATGACAAACAAGCATACGGTCCGCCAACGCATGCAACACCAGGGGTACCACTCGCGCATTGCCGACCCAACGAGTTCAAAAAATATAAAATACAATCAGCGCTACGATATGGGGTTCTTCAAGAGGGGCGAAAAAGAGCTCTTCAAGGTCGGCAACACATCGGCAATCCCTCTGGTATTGCAAATGTTCATAGGCGCGCCGCCACATACCATCAGGTGGACCGTCTGCCTGCTTAAAAACCTAATGAAAAAAAAAACATGGTATTTTGAAACAAAAATGAGTGCAGGTTCCTGTGAACCGGTTCCTACTTAGTCTCTCAAAATTATTACGTTGGTTTGATGATAAAATTTAAAATACATACTAGTATAACCTATACTACTAGTAGTTTTGTGTGCATAGTATGCATACTCTTAATTAATTAGTCGTGTCGTGTCCCGTGGTTTGAGTCATAATTTCCCCGAAAAAAGCATCCTATGTCTACCTACCTCCAGGTTCCAAGTTATCCCTCTGCCAATTTAGTCGCGAAAATGTTGGCAATATTAAGACTTTCAAATTATTATATGTAAAGATATCTATTAATGATCATTAATTACCTACGTTTTTATCTATTGGTAAAGCTTTTAAATAATAATAAAAGAACAGTAAATTTCAATATTTATTAAATGACCAAACAAGACATTAAAAATTATAATAACAATATGTTAGTAGTAGAATGCGCATGTCAATTTCGTTATTATTTATTTCCAATATGTATAGTATTCATTTTATAGTTTGTAGATGCCATATCATTGTTTCCTCGTCTGATATTGTCTTATACCTATGTATGAACTATAGATAGAAGTTCCATGATAATAGAATGTAATTATTTGTTCGTTCGAAATTTCCCGTGGGAGACAAAAATGAGATCTAGTTAATTTACTATTTTGACTATTATGTTTAGTATAATTTGGAATAACTATGTGACCGAAAAATAAGACTGGTGACGGCCATGACGGCGTTTATTATGTATTCATTAATATTCAAACTATGTACGCCCATTGTTCAAACTGACAATAACCACCTACGGTTTTTTGTATTCATCATTATTATGAAGATGAAATCACGTCTGACACATAAAGAAATGTTAATGAGAATTATAACCAAAACCAATACATTACATTACCTATTTACTGTTATGTGACTTGCATAAGTAATATAACGCGCCTAATCGATATTGGGTTAAGCAAATGGTTTATGTAAAATGTAAGGACAAACAGTAACAAAGTACATAAAGAGTTATTGAAACACCTGTTCATATCAAAATATTAGGTATGATATTTACTTAATGAAACGAATAAGTAAAAATCTTTGGATAACATTATATTCTACGAATATTATAAATGTGAATATTTATTACTCAATAGCGCTGTAATGGTAGAATATAAACGAATATATTTATAATATTTTAGAGTAGCTTCCGCCTCGCGGTTTCACTCGCGATATGCTATTATTAAGTTTTCTGAAATTTTCCAATATTCTGCGCAATTTTCTTAATTTTTCCGAAAGAACCATCTACAAAGTATTAAAATTAAAACACTTTAAAAACAATAATGAAATCGGTAGTAGTTCTAAGTTATGGCCCGCCTGATGGTAAGCGGTAGCCTATGAACGCTAGATAAAAATATAGATAAAGATATAGATGAAATTTGGCACTATTGATCATAATGGAATCAAAATAGGATAGGAACTTTATCCTGGGAAAACATTAAATGGAATCCCCATCAGTTAATTTTACTAGGGAACTAAAATTAACTGATGGGGGCTAAATCTAATTTTACATAAATAATTGAATTCGTCTGAAGGTTTAAAATTAATATTCAATTTTTTTATTAGATTTATAAAATTTAAAAACATAGGTACTTAATTACTGTTTATCGAAACAAGCGAATTTGTTATTTGACTGCGTCAGTCTTACTAAGGTAAGAAAGTAAAATAATTACTTAGGTGATATTTACGAACTATCTGGGTAACCGCACCGTTTACGATGGACGGAATATAGAAGTAGCATTCTTTCCAATCTAACCAGCCTCACTCAATTTGCTTATTTATTAATAGTATTTCGATTAATTGTCCATTAAATTGTAAATCAAATTAAAAAAAAAACAGTCAATCTAAATGGGATCGGTAGAGTTTAGCAAACAGACAGAGAGACTTAATTGGCCATTTTTACATTTCATACTTAACCTAACCTTACCGTACCTAAATACTTGTGATTCTGTCCGTGGGTAGAGCTAAATAAGATACTACTTACATACATTTAAATTAGTATAGATAATAAATATAATTGGTGATGTAAGTATGTATATAGTTTTTCATCCGATCCATTGTCTGTTATTCAGAATTTTCAGAACTACCTTAAGTGGCCGGAAAAAATTGTCAATCGATATGTCGAATCGTATGGAGTGAACAAATCGTTTCGGGAGCGTTCCGGCAATTGAATGTTTAGCCTTATCCGGTGGGGGTGGGTCGTCGCTCCACAACAATGGAGTGATAAATCAAGTATGGGCCGCGTGTGCCAGGCGGGCGGCAAGCGGTGAGGCAGGCGGCAACAGCCAGAGCGCGGCGGCGGCATGCGGCAGTGGCGGCGGCTAAGCGTCCGGTCGCTCTCTACAATAAGGATATTCAAAGGTACCGCCAGCCTGTAATATTGCACCCTTTGTATGTTGCGATTTACAGCCGATAGGCAAGTAACTCTCTTCAATCGACCTTTTATTAACTTTATAAAAGCAGAGATGTTTGGAAAACGTAAAATAGGGGATATCTGTCAACTACAATGATAGTTGGCTGCCTGTCAAAATTATGTTACATAAAATAAATAGATAACAATTTTGCGAGATATTAGCATGATGAGTGATGTCGTGTCGGCAAGTTATAATAGTCCGGTTGAACCCATCTCCGATGAGAAACACGTGCGACTCTAAATAAACCAGCTATTAAAATAAACGAGCGCATTAGTCAACGTTGTCAAAATAAAACTAAGAATATTTACACGATCTAAATATTGAAGGTATTCCTTTGCGGAAAACGATAGAAACGTTCTGAAAAATATTATTTTTTAATTTACATTTAAATTTGTTTAATCTTTACGATAGTTTACGGTTGGTAATGAAATAAAATTTCGCTTGGTTTAATAGTATCATCGTTTATCATTACAAAAAAACACAAGCGTTAAAACAGTAAATGATTCCGATCGGTATAAAGATGGAGATAGAATTAATGACATATTTACATACAATTTCAAATTAAAAAAAACCGCATACGTCATCTGGTTTTTCATTAATCTTGAGATTCTATTCCCCGGGCAGGGTTGGAAAGCGGGGAGAGACTAAAAAATCGCGAGATGGCTTTTCACCCTCATTCGAAATTCTAATACTTATACAAACTTTTAATAGGATGAGATTTAAGATTCAAGGAAAATATCGTTTCGGAGCAAAGTTCATGTAGACAAGCGTTTGATTTCGATTTGCTGTAAACATTTGTGCTAGAAATGCGACCTTCTTTCGTTAACGTATCTTTATAGCATTTGGTATGTTACTCTGCTCATCTTATGATTTGATTATAAAAAAAATATCTTACATATCTTTTATTATGTTTTCTTATTTTTGTTGCAACACTTATTTTCTTTTTAAAATACTAAGATATTCGACTCAAGTATTTTGTCAATTACGATATTTTATGTAGTCATATCATATTTTGACTAGATTACGAGCAATAGTCGATGGAAGACTTCAGTATAATATACAATGACAGTAAAAGTAACAGAGATGGAGCTAATATATACTTAGTTTAATTAAATTTTCCTTACATAACGGCGTTTTCGACATATAGCCATCACAATGTGCTATTGCCCATATTATCTCCAGAAATGCCTTAAAAAAGTGAATTTGATATTACCCCAAATCGATAATTTTATAATATTTTCGAATTCTCCTTTTAAAGCTATATTCAACAATATCAAGATAAATTTTACACATAACTTAACCTGCAAACATTAATTAATATGTAATTTTGAGTCCTACATGTAGGTATGCTAAGTTTGGACAGGAAGTACCCTATAGGTTTTGATGAGTGAGAGTGTATTAAAATAACGGGCACGGCACGTGCCACCTTTCGATCTTAGCCTAATACACTGTTATGTGACTTTCGAATTGTAATAAAAACTGGTGGTGGGATGAAGTTTTAGTCACTGGCAATACTTGCAGGGGTGGAAGTACTCATCAATATGAACAACTTTTGCTATGGGACCATCTCTGATATCGCGTAAAATAAAATGGTTGCTTCATACATTTTGGTCCAGAAGGTATTGAACTTTTGTGTTGAACAGCTGATGTTTTTTGTGATTTCACAGTAAGTCCAATAATAAAAGTTGTTCATATTGATGAGTACTTCCACCTCTGCAAGTATTGCCGGTGACTAAAACTTCATCCCGTACTTATATATTTTTTTTATTTATGACCACACACGCATAACTTTTTACAGAGTAGTCCGATTTTTTTTTTTTTTGTAAGTTGTATTCTGTGGATAATTAAACCTGATCCATACAGACATTTAGAAAGGCAAATACGAACGTAATGATATCTGTCACAATGTAAGAGACGTGTTGTATGTATTGTAGAGTGGTGTGTCCCACTGTGAATATGTAAACCAACTTGTTTGTTCATGACCTGAATATAATGCTGTATACGAAATTTTGTTCGTAGTAGTGAGTGACAGTTCATGCATAGTTAAGAGATTGACGTCACGTCTGCAGACGAAGGATGATTACAAATCGTCGGCGGGCTATGAAATCCTCGCAAGTGCATTGCTCCAAAATTACACAGAAGGAAAAATACATGTACTTATTACGAAGTTTTTTTTTTACGAAAAATCACTAAAATTGTTTGTCACAAAATTTGCTATTTACCAGTTTTTCACAGCCCGCCGACGAAATGTCCCTATAATGTTAAGTAGGTACTATAGGCTTTTCTGTTTCTATAATAAGCTAATGCCAAGATTCCAATATTCGCTACTCCCGTAGGTGACCTGGTTTAGAAATATAAGTAGGTACACTAGCTTCCGCCCCGCGTTTTCAACCGCGATCCCGAGGATCTTATGTTTTCCCGGGATAAAAAGTAAGTTTTTTTAAACATTATATTCATCGATATAATGGGCTATCCAACACTAAAATAATCTTTCAATTTGAACCAGTAGTTCCTGAGATTAGCACGTCTAACCTAACAAACAAACTCTTCAGCTTTTTAGTATAGATATATTCAGGATTACATTTGATTGAATCTGTGCTTAATGATGTTTTTATTTATTTACCATTGCAATTTGGATTCTAAGTAAACGCTGCAAAATTTCTATTTTATATTCTAATCTATTGTTTGTTGGAACCTTTGAATATCTAGAAACTCAAAGGTTGGACCATCCACTAACAGCTTAATCAAATCTATTTAAAATGCACCTACTAGTTTCACCCGAAACATTATGATACGTAGTTTTATGTTTATTTAGTGGCTTAGCAACTCATTTTTATTTATTAACAAGCTTCCACCCCGTCGTTTCAGCCGCAAATCCCCAGGGATCTTATGTTTTCCCGGGATAAAAAGTAAATGTCCTTCTCCATAACATAGACTATCTGCATACCTATTTAAGGCGATGATAGCTCAGTGGTTGTGACGTCGGACGCCGCGTCGAAGGTCGTGGGTTCGAATCCTACAATGAGCTTGAGCTTTCGGTGAAGGAAAACATCGTGAGGAAACCATAGCACGGTGGTAGGGTACTTTTAGTACCCGCCTGGCTGGCTACCACCCTCTAGTTTAAAAAACTGTCGCCAAACACCTATTGGTGTGTTCCGACAGCTGCAATTGAGAGCCAGATCCTTCTAGGCTTTGTGTGCTTACCACCTTTGGTCACATCATCACCTACCATAGTGAGATTGTGGTCAAACAGAAGCCAAAGTAAAAAAAAAATATCGCGATCGGTTCAGCGGTTTAGGCGTGAAAAGGTAACAAACAAACAAACTCACTTTCGCATTTATATTAGTTAAGGATTAGGATTTTACTGAGGCAACTAGTCCCATACGAAACAAATTTAAAGTCATGTGGTTGTTATCCTACCGCAGCTAATCTGAAAAGGGTTATGATTTTATTAAGATTTTATTAAGTAATATTTTTAGAAAGTTTTTTGGATAAGGAACTGTTTTATCTGTGGCTATCTGCTGAATGCCTACAAATTTGTTGTTGTTACACCTCAATAGTAAGTAGTCCAAACATTTCAAATATATAAACCCAGAGCTCGGTTTCTTTATTTATGACATAGAATAAAATTATCAATATTAACTAGTTTATGCTATTAAATAGAAATAGTTCCGTAGACGACAGACATTTTTACAATCTTTGATAGATATTTTTATATCCATTCCACTTACCTAATTAATTATTCATAATATTATTACGTGAAGCAACAACTTTCTACACCTTTTTACGAAAATTATGAGGAACGAAGAATATGAAATTTGGCACAGTTAAAGTTTTTATGGAGAAGGAGTGCGGAAAGCTAATATTTTTACATAAATAATAAAAAACCAATTACATACACTACCATGTGTTTGAAACACACATGTCACTACTGTGAGTCGTGGCATGACTATGCTTTGTCGATAACGTGGCAAAGACAAACTCAAAGAAAAGAGTTCGTATGAGTGAAGTGGTTCTTTTGTTGTTGTGGTCGCCTGTAGGGACCGTCTATCAGGACTATTTTTGTGATGTCAAGTGCCATTTTTCACAATTTGGTACTACAACTTTTTTATATCACAAGACTAGCAGGCGGTCCACCTGATGGTAAGTGGCTGGCTACCGTCGCCTATGTACATTAGCTATTCCAGGGGGATTGACAATCCTACACTACTACTTACTATCTACTTATAACACATTTGAAAGTATGTTCGTAATGTTCTATCTGTAATATGACAGCACTGAACGTGAATAATTAGAAGTTATTATTTGGTTTAACAAACTTAGGTGAGTAGTTGTTAACCGCGATGGTTTCATTAAAAAAGAGGCATTGTAACGCACGCCAGGGATTAGCTAGAATAAGAAAAAAATAAATTATTATTATGCTGGACATTGACTAATCTTCTTAAGAAAGCGATATTTACATCCGGACACAGGACAAAGTGAAATTTATCTTTACAAGCACACGGATGGGAATCATACTCACGACGTGTGGCGTGGAAGTCAGGTTATCTAACCTACCTGTCAAATATTGACATAATAACATTATAATACCCATATGTAATATAGTGAACAAACATTTAGTAGTCAACCAACGCTCTCTATCTATAGTAACACTTATATTATGATCTAACTTTGTAGTAAATTAACCACGCGGTCACTGTAAATTTTTAAGCTCTTAATTTAATTATGCGGCTTCATTTGCCCATAATTTTAATCAATAGAATACCTCCTTAATTTTATTTAAACCATACCAATTTTATTAAGATATTTCTATCTCAAATTAATTTTATAGCAGTGGTTTACCCAGTTTAATCGGCACTCGGGTAATATACATATATACCTAACTAACTTTTGCAAAATTACCGACAACAATGGCAACCGCAATATGAATAAGCCGCGAATATAATACTATAACAAAAGCGCTTATTAACCTGAACAACCATGATGGTCAATAAAAAATAAAACCAACAGATGAGTGGTAGCAATAGCAAAACTATAATTACGTCGGTCGTAGTGCCGCTATAAACAGTCGACCGGAATTGTACGAGCTGCTTAATAGCAGTAAAAGCAGCGTTTGTTTGCGTTTCGGTTGTATCGTGACCGAGAGCAATAACGATTCCATTAATAATTTAGTTTTTCAATGCGCATATGTGTAAATTAAATAGGAATTCTATAGCAGGCCGTTTCCATTGTGCAAGTAAATCTTGCTACACAGAACATGGGGAAAACGTTAACGATTCCGGTCACGCCACCTCAGGCACTAACTTACCTATTGTAAGAGTTGTGTTACTAATAATAATAATAATGCTTATGTAGGTACTAGATGTAGATGGTCTTTAATCTTCATCAATGATCTAATTTCCAAGAGCCAAATCGTCCGATTAAATTATAAAAAATATTTTTTTATTTGTAATTGGCGCCATTTTTTCCTTCACAGTTTACCTGTTGTTCCGATGCATCCTTTGATTGCAAACGCTTCTGCAATTCTTTCTCTACTTTTTTGTGAACCGTGGCGGTCTTTTCGTTCTTATTTCTCGTCACCACCGTCCCGTTACCCTCCGTCTTTTGTTTACTATTTTTTTTCTTGCTTTCTTTCTTGCCACCGCCTTCAGCATTACTTTTAGGCGAATCTTTGATCCTCACTATGGTAACTGTTTTAGACTTCTTGGCGTAGAAGTAGAAAAATTATAATAAAACTCTACACTTCATGAAAAAAGATTTCTTCCTAAAATTGTTTAATATCTTTAGCATCAGCGCGCCAACACTCGCGTAATATACAGAAATTAATAACAATTGAACACCTTGATTTATATTTACCGCCACACCACACTGTATGCACTTTTAAAAAACAAAAAATCCACAATTAAGTTCACTGCAATCCGAAGTCACTGAAATCCAAAGTATGACATCTGAATCGGCTTTGGTTAATCGACTTGTCAGTGAATAGAAATAACGAGGGACCGCGGAGCGAACACGAGACAAAGAAGTTGAACGTTTACAAATGCCGTATAACCCGCCCAGCAGATGGGGCGAGAGTGCGGGCGCGCGGCACGCGGTCGGTCGTCGCCCGCCCGTATCCGCGCGGTCCGCGCCCCGCACCTCGCGTCTCGCGCACGCGCTACGTTCCAGCAGCGCAGCGCCTGCCAGCCGATGATGCCCGCCCGCCCAACATTCCGCCTTGTTGAGTTTTTCTTGCTACATAATTATTATGTTAACTGCAGCCGGAAACTAGTACATGCAGAAAAAATGTCTCATAAAAGCCAATGAAAGTTCCAAACTGATTTCGCCGTATTTTTTTATTGACTTAGTAACGAGAATAATAATAATGTTTCTTTTTGTATATTCAAAACAGCTAGGTAGGTTCTTGTGGGATGTATTACCGGCTACTCTCTGACCAAAATTTATGCTATATGTCATTCCAGGCAAACCCTTCTTATAGACTACAAGATTTGTTACAGTAGCCACGCATATCAACCTCTCGGTCATAACAACATGGCACACTATTCCTAGTAACTCTAAGGTCACCAAAGGGACCATCTACAGTAGGTCTTGCCGCCACAATATAAGTTATGGTACTCTGACGAGTGGCTTCGTGAGTTGCCCCACTACCATTTGTCCAGAATGGTGCCGGAGCTGTTAAAAGTCGCTCACTACGCGCATTCCGAAGAATGCTGGCTACTCAATCCTAGCTGATGACGTCAGAGAAGCCAACTCCCATTCATTCATTCCAGGCAGTCATATGATCTATCTATGTGCCAACTCTCATCCATACTAGCTTGCGAAGTAGGTATTTAATACTAGCTGTCCCCCGCGGTTCGCTTCACTCGCGTTCCCGAGAAAAAATAGGATTTGGATGAAACTTAGCATATAGATGATACCCTGGAATTACACAAAGGATACATTTTATGGGAAAACAACTTATTTCGGCACCATTATAATTAAAACGCACTGAAATTTTCACCGATGATCCTTGGACACGGATAAATAGCCTACTACGTAATCTAAATGGAAGAGGTAGGTTGAGGTATCAGTGGTAAAATAGGTATATAATATGAGCGCGCAGCGTCCGTTCGTACCAATAACACATTCGCGAAAAACAGTAAAACAGCCATAAACCGATTTATTTATATTCGTTTTACAACTTATTGCTTTACGACTACGATTAATGCACCCAGTTGTAGGGTAACCATAACTGGATGATCTTTATAAATAAATAAATAAATTTTCACGTCAAGTTTGGTTTAATACTATTTATGTAAACCACAGAAGATATGTACTAACATTTTGAAATTGAAATGTTCTACCCACTAGTTGGCTAATGTAATATTTTTCAGTAAAACACAAAGTAAGAAAATAATTACCTATAAGTTTTAGTACATACACACACGATCAGTCTCTATAAAAAAAAAAAATATAATAAAAAATATAAAAACCGTTTGTGACTTCTTTCAATTGCGGAACATAAATATTTTTCTTTGAATTGTGATCTCACGTAAAATATTAATGCTTAATACCTTGGGGAACTTAGAAACGATATGAAGCTCTTTGTACAAATAAGTGACAAAAAATCGGATCAAAAGAGTTCAATAGCTTTAGGAAACTGTTTAAAAATTGTATAAACGAACTGGAATTCTTGAATAATCTATAAACCTCTGCATATAGAACTACTATTTGTACTTATTTATTTATCTTGAGTGGAATGCGTGTCCCACTGAAGGACTAGCACCCAGTCCAAAGAAAATGAGTCAATCTCGTTCCGTTTCCGCCTCTTCTCTTTGAAAAGTCTTGGGGCAAGGTCTGCATGGAGAGTACGGTGGATAAGAAAGTCTCTCTCACTCATTTCACTTTTCTCGGAGTTTGAATAACTTTTTGCAATCTAAAAACTTCAATTCCGAAGCGGCTTTGAAGAACGCCTCGATTGCTGTGCAGTAGATAGGTACTATTTAGTATTTACTATAGGAGGGGACTCCGGCATCTACAAACTGCCTAAAATTGCAATAATGTGTATAAAATAGTTTAATATTTTGATTGAATAAACATATATATTTGTGTGAAAAATCGGCTTAAATTTACAAAACGGCAATTTCTTAGGTAACTAAAGACTTCATACTTTAGTTTAGCAATTTCACATATTGAAATTGCTAAACTCCACTTCAAAAATGTTTAGATAATTAAACGTTAGTAGGAAACTAATCCTTTTTGTTTCAACAACTGATTAAAAAAACAGTTATAAAGCATAATAAATTGAAGGCAGCCAGCCGACTGTTACGAGTCAGAGTTTATATTTTGTAAAATTGAAACGTTCCAAACGGCAGTGAGCCGGAAATTCGCGAGCGAGCGACAGCGTGATGTTTATTTTTTCGTCTCGTTTTCCCACTTTCGGTAGCAATAAAAAACAAGTAAAACATTTTAAACTAATAAAATATGTCGGTATTTGAGTATGCATCTGAAACATTATTTTAGACTGAAACAATTCGCGAACTACAAGCTGAATTTTTACAATTTGGTTTGGTTTATTTGGTTATATTGCTTGTATTTCTTGTATATGGCTTGAGGCATATAAGGGAAAAGTTAATTATTAATCGTAATTAGATAGTAGTTAGAAAAGTATTTTAGTTTTTTATCAACAGTGAGTGAGTAAGCTCTTGCAACGGTACTGTTAGGACGTTTAATAATTCTAGCATCAATTAGTTTACGTTTAACGCGATACGATGTTGATTACACAGATTGAAATCGCTTCACCCCTCGCGTAGCTTGTTAATGGTGCAATAAAAACGACGCTTATCGATTTAGCCGCCCGTTAAGAACGCTCCAAGGCATAATAATTTATTATACAAACAATGTTGCGTCAGACGATGTAAATTACAGTACTCAGCGGCGGAATTATGTAACGATAAGATTTGTTAACCACCCGCTTGCGGAGTGACAAAAGTAATTAACACTTACGATACACTAGAGTGCTTGGTTTACAACGCTCGCCCCTAGGGTCCCCGATTAACTCCCATACTAATGAGGGAGAACCCGGGCCCTTGCCTCGATAACTTTTAACATTTAAATTTTAATGCCTTTTGATTTTGCTTATTTCGTTCAAATATTATTTACATAAAATGGGGAAATGTTTAAGCATGATTTTGACTTAGCGGAGATAATCTCTGCTCTATATTTTTGATATGGTTAATGTACATAATAATATGAATATGAAGGTATTTTTTTGTTGTTTGAAACGCGAGCGACAACAAACAGGGGTGATACGAATGGGAGGTATTGGGAGTCAGACAACGACCGCAGGATTTATTTCGAGCCTCATTCAATTTGCGGTAAACGTATTGTTGGATTGCGTTTTTGTATCGTTCGCATTTTATATTAACGTTATTTTCA
Organism: Tetheella fluctuosa; assembly: GCA_951216915.1. NCBI lineage: Eukaryota > Metazoa > Arthropoda > Insecta > Lepidoptera > Drepanidae > Tetheella > Tetheella fluctuosa. The sequence continues at coordinate 6,001,393 of OX578227.1, read as the reverse complement.
TTCGAAAACAAATCTTTCACGAATATGTTGCGAAATAGTAATTGAAAATTGTTTTATAAAATAACGTTACATAGTTGGATAGTACATTTCTTTTTCAAAGTTGCATGCGAGAATGTCAGTTGTCTTAAAAGAGAAAGCGCCGCTAAAAACTTGAAAGTGTTACTTGTGAATGGACGAGGACATACATAACAAAGCGACGACGCCAACTAACATTCAATACATACAAATGTGTGTATATGACTAGCATGTGCATCGCTGGAATAATAATGAAGTCAAGCGAGTTAACTTGTCGGAACTTTGGAATACATATAAATAATGAAACGAGTATTGTTCACAGAAAACCTGGGTTAAAATACTCAAAAATAAGAATTTTAAAATGCAGAGTCGTTTTCGCAATGTAGGAGTCGCAATCAGTATTTGTGGTAAAGAAACGAGGGAAGGTGGAAAAACGGAGGAGCGTCAACAACACAAAGGGATGCTCGCTGCTCTGGATTTTTCTAAAGCTAGCGTAATCTCGCTCAACGTGTGGTACCGACTACAATAGAACTGTTAGCTAGATACTATTCTGCTCTACCTTTATTGAAAGTTTCATGTCAGATTACTTTTCTCGAGGCAATGACATAATTTGACTATAATTTTATGATTACATTAATATGGAATAAGTACCTACATATTTTTACTAAACTGCTATAGAACTTACACTATTCAGACACAATTTAGAGAGAAGACTTTATTTTGTAATTGTGTATCTGTAGCGTCATATTTATTGGATAGTATTATAGTAGTAGTATTATGAACATAGTTGTAATTTGGAGCCTATTTAAATTTTATTAATAATACTGAATTTATGGTTTTTGAAAACATACAGACTTATTTTACAGGTCTTGAATGATCTTTTTGATTATCCCATACACACGTATAACAGGATAACGTAACTGATGGGCAGGCAGTGACAGAGAGCTCTACCACTTCTACTAGTATTGTTGTCACTGCCTGCCCAAGAGGGTGAAAAACTACGGATGGTGGGGAAATGCAGTCGAAGATGTAGCGCAAGGCGACATAAAATACTCAACGACTGCGCCTGCATTATGTAGCCGTTATATTTGCAAAAGCTCTACCACTTTTCATATCTTTGGAATAAAATTCCATTAAAATTTATATTTTCTTGAGCGGTTTTAAATAACAATTTCTCAATTGCCAGCAGTATTTATCATAAATAAACTAATTGAGTAAACAAAGACATGTTTTACTATTAACTATGAAAAATTAAAATTAGAATACAGTAGGTACGTAAAACCTATATTATATATAGAAAAAAGAAATATATTCTCGTTCCAAATATCATTCGCAAATATTGAACTGTTATATCTGTTTGAGCGCGGTCCCATATCGAATGTTCAAAAGATATCAATGTATGTAAATAAAACAGACATTCTAAGAGAAAATATATTTCAATAAAACCGTACCGAGTGCTCACGAGAGACATACGCCAGAGATTCGAGCGCACAGACCTCGACGGTAATTTTAAAGGATGGACTTAAAAAGGAACTGTAATAGCTTTATAACTCAGAGGAAAAGAAAATTATACGAGCAAAAAGAGCGAGTGAGAGTAAATAATATGGCGTCTACGAGACGGTAGATATAAGTAGAGACAAATAAAGCGGCTGGCTGTGGAGGAGCAGGCGGGGACAGGGAGCACTGACAATCTCGTTATAGATGTGAATAAATAATGAGTAAGCATTAAGCTCGCCTTTCCCGCGCAGGGGGCAACTGCCGAGTTTGCCTTTGTTGTCGGCGCTGTTTACTGCGCCGGGGATTGCGCCCGCCGCAAGCCCAATTTATTCCGCTAATCGAGCCTCACCTCGCTCGGCTTAAATTAATTAACAACGACTTAAACCATATAAAATTTATGAATGATCCAAAGGCCAAATGTACCTCTACATATATCATCATTACGTAAAGTGTGGTTTGATTATTGAAAAAAAAAAGTATATAAGTTACGTTATATTAGATAATTGTAGTATAGATATATATAATGTTATAAATGATGTTAACAAATAGCAACATGATCTTCGGTAAACTTATCAACAATTAAATTACATGGATATTCCATTAGTAAATAAAAGGGTAGAGACAACAAAACAATTATCGGCACCGCTTAATTATGTGGGTTAATTGCATTCCAACGTGCCTGCATTGTTTATTTATTAAGAGTTCTATAGGCATCTTTTGTGCGTTCTTATGACTTCAAAGGGGAGGCGGTGATATGTGTACGCCCACGGGCCAGGTGGACAGGTCTGACATACCGAAGCTATCAGCTTGCCAATACAGTATAAACTGCTCGTAGACTCGAGTGTCAACGCCGCGCCCGGTCAAAATCATTTACTGACATGCGAATAATGTCACATGTTCTATCTAACGGATGCTTTACAAAAGAATATCTCGCATATCATTGTAATGCAAAATACGTGAGGTGCTTGAATTAGAAACATAATTATCATTACATAGCTAATGTTTACAAAAAATATACCTTATACTATAAGGTATATTTATTTAGTTAGGGTAGATGAATTAGGTATTCATCTCTCATTAAGTTTTGTTATTTATATAATAATGTCCAAAATCATATTTATGTGTCGTAAGGTGCATTATGCAATGTCCCCTAATTGTAGGTTGTTCACTTGAAGCTATTTCTCCAACAAAGCGTTGTTGCATAAAATGTCAAAGAGAAAGGGCTTTGTGCGCCAAATTGAATTGAATGTCATACGTAAACGCATTCCACAACCTCAAAGGGAGTGTAATTGCGATCTGGCGGCTCCATTTAAAATGTATCCGTGCAAATCTGCACTAAGCACAGCAATGCGAACGAGACAAGAGGCGGGCGACATGGTATCACGAATCACGATAGCGAGACGGGCGCGCGCTTGTTCGCGTTGCAAATCGCTCGGCCATCCACTCGTTGCGCGAATTGGTCGTTTGCCAGCCGTTTTGTTTTATCGCTCTCGCAAACTATTTGGCATCTAAACAATGTTTTCATTTAACGATACAGAAAAATCACACCAGATATTTCAATCTATCATCACATCACCGAAGATTTTAACGTTGATTATAAAATAATAACAGAGTATGATTATTTTGACTTAAGACAAATAGGCTAAGTACCTACATATAAAACGCTATTTAACTAATATGCTGCTTTAATGGTCACGCATATTTTGTCACATTGTTTAACAATGATAGTAAGGTGATCGGTAAATATGTGACAACATAAACAGTGCTTGAGTTAAATAGCGTTTTATAAGTAATATTGTTGTTAGTTTGTAAAATTTATGGATTGCTTACTCACGTTAAACATAAAATTTATTTGGCTTCACTTCAGCCACATAATACTGACTTAAGAAATTGTTTGATAGGATATTATTTATTGCCCTTTATTTAATTTACCTATTGACTTGTTAATATTCCTGTCTCAATAAGTCCAAGCGATTTCTGTCGATTATGGACTATTTACTAATAAAATAATAACATCGTAAAAAAGAGCAACAAACCAAAAGAGATAAAGGGAGATGGTAATAAAAACAGTGCAATTTTAGGAGTATTTTGTCGAGGTTATGTCCATAAAGCGAGTGGAGCAAGGGTGGTCGCCCCCACCCCTCGATGGCGGTGGGCTGTAATGAATAAACTCAACCAGTAGGTTCTTTCAATTTATTAAATTCGACGATGAGACCGATCATATTATCACCCTTTAACACATTGCAATCTGATTAAACAGTTTTAAATTAGTATATTTTGATGGTGAATAAATTTAATTATGCTATTCTTAAATATTTAGAAAATAAAAAGTAGGAAGCAGGGTCGTCTTTAACTACATAGAGGTCTCTGGGCACAATGAATTTAGGGATCTGTTAACCTAAATAAAAACATAAAATCACATAAAGTACAGTAAACGTTGGCTTGGAAAATATTTTAGTGCAACATGAGAGCTGTAAAGCGCTGTAGAACAAAGGTATTAAAGCGAATTTTCAAGCTCGCTAGGAATACGGAGAGAAGCGACGTAACGGCACCACTAACTCATTTTGTTTGCTCTCCGTATAAAAATGTAGTTTGTTTCTGAGCGCTTGTCGACGGGGGCGCGCCGACAACTGTGGGTGGCTCGTGTTATTACGTTTTTCGCAACAGCCGCTTGTTTGAAAAGAATAATTAAATTATGTGCCCGATGTGCGATTTATTATCTTATTGTTTATTGAATTAATGGCATTTGATAAGAGAATGATCAATTAATTAATGCCTTATTTGATTATTGACTCAATCAAACTTCGTATGATCTTCATCTTTAATGACTTAATTTTATAAAAGCAGAAGTAAGGCTTGTATGTTTGTCCGTTTGTTACATTTTCACGGCTCAATTACCGGACTGATTTTGATAGCTTGGAGCTGGACCCCGGGGATAAACATAGGATACTATTTATCTCGAGTATACGGTGAAACCCTGGATGACAGCTAGAATTATATAATACTAGCTTCCGCCCCGCGGTTTCACCCGCGTCCCTGGAGATCTTGTTTTCCCGGGATAAAAATTAGCCTATGTTCTTCTCCATACTATAGACTATCTGCGTACCAAATTTCATCGCAATCGGTTCAGCGGTTTAGGCGTGAAAAGGTAACAAACAAACAAACTCACTTTCGCATTTATAATATTAGTTAGGGTAGGATTAGGAAGTTAGGACGTACATTTACACAATATCCTGCTAATATTTTTTTATATTACAAGCGCGAAAGTTTGTGAGGATGGATAGATAGAACAACTGAACGGATCTGGATGAAATTTGGCACACCGATAGAATATATTCTGGATTAACATATAGGATACTTCTGATCCCGGGAAAACATAAGATCCCTCGGGAACGCGGGTGAAACTGCGGGGCAGAAGCTAGTTTAAAATATTTTTCCTCTAAACGTCCTTTGTCAGAAGACTGACGAAGGACGGTCCACCTGAATTAAGCTATTCATTAATCTCTGTAATTGTTTATCCTAACTTTAATCAACTCTGACTCACATTCGCATTTATAAAATGCGAAAGTGAGTTTGTTTGTTTGTTACCTTTTCACGCTTAAACCGCTGAACCGATCGCGATGAAATTTGGTATGCAGATAGCCTATGGTATGGAGACGAACATAGGCTACTTTTTATCTCGGGAAAACATAAGTTACCTGGGGAACGTGGGTGAAACCGCGGGGCGAAAGCTAGTATTTTTAATATTGGTTTCATTGAAGAAATAGTTCCTTATTTATATTTTGTCTAATCTTTAAAATAAGGGGTAATAGTTAACTGATATTCATAATATTTATTATTTATGTCCACTAACAATAATTTTAAGTTACGATAAAATATCAGGGAGTCAAGTAAAACACGCTAAGTGGTAGCATAGGTATAAAGCCGCTGGCGGATAGCTAGTTTCAAAATAAATTTACATAGTAACTGAGTTGAAAATAGAGAGGGGAAACTAAGCGAAACGGCAAAGAGCAATGAGGCGATGCATAAAGTCGCTCCGAGGCAAAGCATAAAACAACAAAGTGGTCGACGCATCTCGCTCGCCAGCAAAAGAGGGAAATAAATAATCCGCGCGCGCGACCAACGAAGTGCCGTAAAAATAGTACTTTAGGGAAAATATAAAATAATGATCTTTCTCAGGGTGTTTGTACACTGCTCTATTATCATCCATCCTACTAATATTATAAATGCAAATGTTTGTATGTGTATGCCATTCAGCTCCGTAACGGCTGAATGGATTTGAATGAAACTTTGCACATAAATATTTCCCTGGGAGGGCCAAGGATAAGCGATCCCGGTAAAAGAAGATTTTTCGTAATTTTTTCCGATGTTTTATTTAATAGTTATTCTGCTATTCGGGGCGGAGACAAATGCACAACAAGATTATAAAATCGGTCCAGCCGTTTTTGAGTTATAAATGGTGTAACTACAGACGTTGTCCTGTCCAACTCATACACAAAATTTCATCCATATCGGTCCAGCCGTTTATCCTATCTCTCAAGTTGGACCAGACTGCTCACGGTGTGCCAATTTAATTTAAAATCGGTTAAGTAGTTTGGGAATCCATCGCGGACAAACATCGTGACAGGAGATTTATATATATTATTAAGACTAGCTGTTCCGCGCGGTTTCATCCGCGTTAAAAAATCCAATGTTTTAATAGTTATTCTGCTATTCGGGGCGTAGACAAATCCACAAATCAATGAGCATAAAAATCGGTCCAGCCGTTCTTGAGTTTTAAATAGTGTAACTAACCCGACTTTGTTTTATATAAATAAATGTATATAGATTATGGTACTATTATAGTCCAACTCCCACGCACGACTCTACGCACACAGAGTGACCATTTTAGTGCACTACGACGCCGTTCTAGCGATAGTGCATTTAGACTTGCGCTAAATTGAATAGAACAATTTTATACAACACATTGAGGTGGGGGTTTACTAAAATGAAAACGATAGCGGCGCGTGTCGGCTACGATAAGGGATCAAATTTATTTCTCAATAATGAATTAAAATGAGTTGAGTAAACCAATAACACTATTTAAGTAAAATAAACAGAGGTAATAACGAAATTCATGTGATGATAATAATTGTATTTAATGCTACTAACGTCGTCAACGATACCTCTGTTGACACCTCGAATATTTTTCGAGAACACCCCTTCATTGAGTATTACGAAACAATACCAACAATATAAAATGTAGTAACAAATAACAACATGATATTAACCTTTAAGTATGGACTGATTTTTTTATAACACTACCCTGGACGTGTAGCCTCACAGGCTCCTTCATTTCATTGTCGTATTTTTTTAAAATAAGATTATTTAAAATCACTTAAAAATTATATATGTAATCAAAGTTTGGGTTTGTGGAAACAAAAATACGTGTATATAGAATCACATTTTTTTTTATAAACATGCAAAAACAACAGTTCTGGTACTTTTTAGGTAATTTAGACTGTAGTTATATTTTTAGCGATTAAAATAATTTTAACTAATTTACTTAGCAGAAAAGCATTTTATCCTTCATTTTAATATATCACAAATAAAAAAAACATAAAATGGTGGTCTGGTAACAAAAAATAAATTCTGACGAGTGACTTATACAAGCTAAATTATTGGCAAGCCAATTTTTTGATAAGTATTACTCACGTATTATGCATCGAGCGATGCAAATTTCTTCCTAACTGATCGTTTTGACACTAGAACTGAAGCTACTGAGCCGGTCAGTCGCAGGGAGCAGGAGGAAGTGTGTTAAGCAAAGAAACCAACATTGACGAGTAGCCTGTGAGGCTCCACGTCCATACTTAAAGGTTAAGATTGATATAGGTACTATTCATTTTTTCTACCAATACCCAAAATAATACAGTCAACTGTAGACCGTAGTCTAATCATGGATTAATTAAGACATGGATGTATAAAAACACATGCCATAATAATTCGACACAGTTGGTCGCGGGTGTATGCGATAGGGTTTTGCTTTAACAGTCGTACAACAAAAAGAAAAATGCAGTACAAGGACAAAAATCTTAAATGAACTTGCGAGAATGTACCCTGGCAATATTACAAGAGTTCCCGCACCGCTCGAACCGGTTGCGCTTGCTTCGATATCCATTACAAAATCATTTCAATGTATTTCAATAGTAATTGAATTAGAGTATCCCTCATGCAGTTAACAGTCACGGATTTTTATTCTTTATTTTAGAATAAGAACAGAAGAACCTGTTGATTAAAGAGACAAGACGAGATTTTTCGTGAACCAAAATGATGATTGATAACCTAACGTTATAAACATTCGACAAAAGATTGGCTGAATAACTCAATCATTGGCTGTTACGTTGTTATACAACTAAAATAATATACATAGATGTTAAAGTAGACAATGCATTTTGTAACGTAGTAAAAAACGGGTCTTTAATTATTTAATTTTTATTGAATATATTTATTTTCATTCGATTATTCAATCGATTTATAAATTAATATTTTTCCTTGATTAATTGTCTGTAGCTTTTTATTATCTATACGGTTCGCAGCCAATTAATCAATAGTTCAATTATTAAGTGTTTCTTTAATTGTTTATCAATTATTATTGAAACATTATATTTGCCAATTGATTTTTAATCGATTGATCGATATGTTTCCGAACGTAACTATCTCTTGGGACTGTTTTATTGTCTGTGGCCTCGGTTGTCCTCGAAGTTACAGCCAGTAGATCAGTCCCATATTTATTTGGCATTCATAGGGGAATAAGGGAATCGATTTTGTTGCATATTTGAAAGAAACTGGATTTAATTAATTTAGTTTTAGTTCGATTTTTTCAGTCGAATAATCGATTAATTTTATTGTGATCGTTTGTTCGAATGATTTAGTCAATGGATCGATTCGGTTTTCGGACGAAACTTAGTGTTGTCAGAAAATAAATAAATTTTGGACATCACCTATTTACCCATTATTTTTCAATTTTAGTTGCATATACTATTTTTTTATATAGAAATGATTTAATGTTTACATAGCAAACCTTATTATATTTTTCAAAAGTCACGTTAGGTTGTTTCTAAGTATTCAAAGTACGTTTCTTACCTTTGTTGTGAGTTCATTCTCGTCAGATTGTCCCCTTAAAAGGACAATATTATCGCCATATTCTGGGATTATTTTTAGTTCCTTAACCCTTGGTGGTGCTCCTTGGATAGGGCAAATGGAGTGTTCTTTCATGTCTCACGATGCGACGCGTGAGCATATATTTTAATTCAAGCCAGTTTAACCTTTGGTAATGGTGAGTATTACTACAAGTGCTCGAAGTGTTCCCTTCTATTAAGGGTTGCGATCCCTAATTTTGGTGGTTTTTGTTTAAGCTTGGTGCAATCGCATCGGCCGGCCAACGTCGCGTGGCGTGGCATTAGTTATGACGACAGACGTGAAATTACAAGCCTCCTTGGCTTTTACCAAGGTACGTTACTTACTATTAAGGCATATTTGTGTTTAAATCCAGAATTGTCCAACTTCATTGGTCAAACTGTGAAAGATTCCATGAGGTCTCATAGGTTAGGTACATGTGGGTTCCTCATGTTGTTATCAAGGAGTATATTCCCTTAATTTGTTAATTTATTTGCCAGGTTATAGTCGTTAAACCTAAATAAATATGAATTCATTTTAATATGTCTATAAATTCATGTGGGGGTTAGATTTTCCCATCTACACTCTTTAATTAATTTTACAATTAATTTTAATGAATAACTTAGTATTTAAAACATATTAAATATATTATTCTGAACCGGTAAATTGTTGTTTCATTTCATCAGGGGTATCTTTTAGGGAACGCAACGGACAAGGGGGGGTTAAAATCCGTTACGTTACAATTTATATAGGCCATCTTGGACAATATATGTTCATTCAGCCAGCAGCGTCGCCTCTTCGTCGTCAAAACGAGCAATTAATGGCAAGTTCAGAAAGCGCTTTTGCAACCACACGCTCAAAATGAGTTCGTCTTGATATAATACAGCGAATCTCTAAAGCGAGTCTGGGGGAAGCTCTACCGTATTATTTAAACACCTGTCAACCCCCTCATCTCTACGGGTCGCCTAACTTAGATTACTTTATAATAATTCCCTGAAATTTCACTCCAGACGGAACATATAAATTTGCTGTTGTCACAAAGTTAGCGAATTATTAATGGTTGTAGAACGGTTAGTCACGGAAGACCGGTGGTTTCTTCAGCTTTATCATATTGTTGTCGCATCCTTGTTTTCCATGCCACTAACAATTTAATGCACAACACAACATACATGCTGAGAACCGTTATAAGTCTATCTTCATGGGGCGAAAGGGATCACTAACTTACCCCGATATTGGTATAGTGCTTTTTTAATCGACTTCATTATAATAATTATATATAACCTTCAAATATATGTTACAATTTTGCATAGATTAACTGATTACACGTATTAAATTTTACAATTAGTTCAGTCAATCAGAGCCCAATAAAATGAGCTGCAAGTAAATTAAATATTCTGGGACATTTTTCCTCACACACGGCTATCTGACCCCAAACTAAATAAAATGGTTCCTCTACAAAGTTGTATAATAAAGTATTTTAGGTGTACAGGGATGGTGTAGGGTGTTGGTGTAGCATCCCGGTGAATTTTGTGGTCGGCTAATTACGGCCGATCCCGGGTAGCACACACGACGACGACGTGCAAATAGCCGAGCCGCTTATCTATGTATCGCGTCGTGTGCGCAGTCCGCCTACTCGGCTTAGGTTAAAATATTGTCGCCATGCTAAACTAACAAAGTAGGTACCTACACAATACAACATAATTTTTTTCTAAGACAGCTTACCTCAGATTAGTTCAGTGTACCTACTTGTCGCTTTATGCAAAGGGAGATCATTATAATTTTAGGTTCACAAACTTTTCTTGTATTGCCTATTACTTCTCGAATATTGTAGAGTTGACTGGCTGACAAACAACGCGCACCCTAAACCGGTTGACCCCTAGAGATTGAAATGATGATTTGAAATTAGGATGCAATATTACTTGAGTAAGTACTCTGGTGCACTGAGAAGGGATTTCCCGATATTCTATCACTATAAGGGGGTAAAATAGAGGATCGCGGTGAAACCGCGGGGCGGAAAGTAATACAATAATAAATTATATATTGTATTGTATTCCTACAATACAGGAATACAATACAATATATAATTTATTATTGTATTGTAGGAATACAATTATCACGACTTGCATATAAATGCAAGATGCGATTACAGTGCTACAGATGTTGTAGTATGGATGTTGGCTGCAGAATGGTTAAATGCGCTCTGAATCAAAGCAAGCTCTCAAAGCACGTTGACATGCGTTTATCAGAGCGAGAGCTCAGACCGCAGTCGGGTGCAGTGACAAACGGAATCGCAGAGTGCATCCCGAGTGAGCTGCTGATCCGTCGAGAGATATCACGACCCCGGCGTCGAGTGCTAACACTCGCCCGCCTACGGATAATTACGGCCCTTTGACTACTACTCATTGTGTCCTACGCTTTCCGAGAGTGGCAACAATGCTTTACCTCTTGCAATGCAATATTTGTGTCATATTTAAAAATAAAACTGTAAGACTCCAAATAAAACAATCAGTTTTGGCATGAATATACATTACAATAACTTCAAAAGTTCTGAGCAGTAAAATAGTAACCAAATGGTCGAAATAGCTATCTGGAAGCCAACAAAGTCTAAGAAATTGTAAGCGAACGTGTTTAAGGTTCTGTTTACATCGCCCAAGTTAGGTCTTATCCAAGTCAAGCCGGTTAGACTGGAGGACGACGGAGTAATACGAATCTCCGTGAAAGTTTGCGAGCGAGTAAACCTGCAGGCGAACGACGAAAGGGTGGCGAAGCGGGGGAAGCGGCGACTCTTGTTATTACACCCTCTCACCTACGCAAGGGTTGTCTGCTCTGAGCCGTACTGTCGCGCAAGATTAAGACGCTTCGCGCTTTGCTGTTAACGCTCTGGCACGCGTTCTACTCGTTCTGAATAGCTTCAAGTACACCCTACACTTTCTGTTGGCTGACTTTAATAGAATACGATCTTATGTGCCTACTGTTCAACTATGATTTATACTCGCAATAGTACCTAATAAGGACGTATAACCTAATCATTTATTTAATTAATTATTTTATATCCCTACCTACCGATACTGAAGGACAAATATTAATTATAATATGAAAATATCATTGAAAGTATCAAGGACAAGACTTAATGTTAACGATACAAACGTTCAGTCAGGAATATTTCGAATTAATCAAATAATTTTATTTCTAGGATTTTATATCTGTCTAAAACATAGGCTAACAGTATCAATTGCTAAACAAGATTTTTCAGCATTAAAATCTGTAACAGCTAGATTTTATAAATATATGTCTGTACGTATTTAACACGATTGCTCATAAGGACTGACAAGTAGTTTAAGAGGTCCACAAACTAGATGGTATTAAATCCATTATTAATCAACCTAAAACTTCTAAAAGATGTGACCTTCAATTACAAAAATGCAACATTAATTAAAGGTTACAGGAATAATATCACTTTTATTAACATTCATGATAATCATCAATCTTTTTTGGCGTAGGTATAGCATTAAATTAGATTAGAAGTGGTGATAAATCGGGTTTAGCATTAGCGTTGTATTACATAGGATGTGATGATCGGATGCTTCAAGGCCTTTCCCTTACTCTCTACATTTTTGGAGTTCACAGGGCGCCTTATTATATCCTCCAAACTGCCCTTACAATCGCACACTACACTAGAATAAAAAATACGAGATGTCAAAAGGCAAATAGACACCAAAGTCGTTTACGTTGTTACGTTTCACCACATCGGTTATAAATAAAAGTGCCGAAGAAAAGCCAGATAAGACGGTAGAGAAATAAGTTTAACCGAACGGGAGAAAGCATTATCATTGGCTGCGAGCGAGGAACAAAAGAAAATGGTGGAGAGCGAGCGTACGAGAGTACTTTATAGGCGCGTAAATATGTTTTATATCCCTCTACTGTCTGTTATACACTATGGCGCGCCGCTGAACCCACCCCACGCCGCCGACCGCCACCCTCGCCCCGAGGGTTGCCTCGCTCTCGGAAATGCCGAGCTTTAATAAAACATATATTTTTCCGAGCGAGGAAAATACTGGGGAAACTCGCAATTTGTTCTTTCACTTTATGCTCGTTTACAAGACAAAAGTAGAACATTCTAGGAACATTATGTTAAACATGTACATAGTTATGTTGATTATTGTTGTAATAATTACAGAGGCACTTAATGATACATTCGACTGTTAAATGATAATTTTGTAGATTAGTAACACAGTAAGGCGGTGATAGATTCAATTTTAGCAAGTAGGTGCAAGAAGTCATAAAGTGTGTCGTGGACCTGTGGGCGGTGAGGGGTTTATGTATTTGATCGGCGGTGGGACTGTGACATTGTAGTACTTAATGGTGTTGCGGCGACCCTTATCTCGCGTGCCACAGCACCGTCGTCGTGGGTGCGAGCAATTTATTGCGGTAAACATGTAGGTACGCCGCATAGTCGATCGACGTGCCTTCACTAATGCCAATTATTACGCTCTCACAGCATACTGCAATTTAATTAATTTCTACACTTTAATATGTATTACACTCGTTATAATATGACTGTATGTGAAATAAAATAAGTAGTATTAAAAGAGCCTCACCAAGATTATAATATAATTTCCATAGAAGAGGCAGACGTCGGCATCAGGAGTAATTACAGATTTATTTCGGTGTAAAAGGCATTTTTTCTTCACGGAAATGAAAGGAAAAATAATTCCGAGAAATAAGCCAACGCTCAAAGATGATAAAATAGAAGTAGCGATTAAGATAATGTTGAAAACAAATTTATATTCCGATTCCGTGGAGAAGATTAAATTATTTTCTTGTTGCTTCTGAAGTTAACTGTGTAAAAGAGTCGTAACCGCCAGATTTCTGAGACAGCGCAAAGGAAAACTTGTATGCATTGAAGAGAGACCGCTCTTAAGATTTCGCACCCCGAGCCGCCACCGACTCCGTCCCATAAAATATTATACCGAGGCTAAAGAAGCTCTTTCAATTAACCAGGGCAGGTTTGCGTAAAGTAAATTTTGCCAAGTGGCGCCCGCCTAAGCTATCTCGAAAAATGGTGCAATCTAATGCTATTTAATTTGTACCTTAGATGGTATATGAGCCGATGTTGATGAAGATGACGTAAGTTGTTAAATTTGGAAGCACAATTATTGTATTTACTTAGCAAAATAAATAAATCAAACTAAGACCTCGTCATACATAAATACTTTAAAAAATCTATATAATGGTTTTAACTGGATAATGTAAGTTATGCTGTTGATGGGAGCTAGACGGCAACCTGGCATCCGATCAGTATTCATGAGCTTATTAATGTGCCACGGAGCCTCCCCTCGCACAGATTGTGCGCCCACCAAGCCGCCTCCGCCGAGGCCTCTACCCGCTCAAATCGACCAGAAGTGATATGCCCATCTGATGAATGATGATGAGATATTGCACACAATCAACTATAAATCGACGGATTATGTTTAATGATAATAAAAAAATAAAACTGAAGGAACAGTTTTTTTTTAAATTATTATTAGCATTATTGTACCTATTTCACAAGATGCACGGTGGTAGGGTACTTTGTAGTACCCGCCTGGCTGGCTACAACCCTCAAGTCGAAAATCTGTCGCCAAACACCTAATGGTGTGTTCCCGCAGCTGCACTTGAGAGCCAGTTCCTTCTAGGCTTTGTGTGCTTACCACCTTCGGCCACATCATCACTTAACATAGTGAGATTGTGGTCAAACACAAGTCTGTACAAAGTAAAAAAAAAAAATCTCTGGATCATGAATTATCATTTGAAAGCATCTAGAACAGATTACTTAAAGTGGATAAAAAATACGTAGGTAGGTAGGTACAAAATTGATAAACCAATGAGATCAATGAGAGCAACTTTATGAAAAAAAAAAAACAATAAATGTTAAGATACAAAGAGACAAGATAAGATACAAAGTTTTCTAGTTGCATTAGCCGTAAGCGATAAGGTACGAAAACATATCCCGATGGACTGTGGTTATGCAGGGGGCGGGCCGGTCCACTGGCTGCATTGCCAGTTGCTGACTCCCGTTATTGCTAAGCTAATAACAGAGTTTACTATGCCCGGAGAGTTTGCGGAGATTCATGCTCGAGTTAGTCTCAATTCTCTACTAGTTTTAGGTAGCAAGTTCAAATTAGCTTAACTAACGTATAAAAATAACGCGCAAGTATAACATTTTAACCTTTATGATTCTTGTAATATAAGTATTTTTTTGACGTAACTCTGTTGATTATTTTGTTGAAAATTATGCTGTTTTTCTAAAAATATCGATAAAGTTTTGTTTTCTTTAATTCTGTAAACATGAAATACACATAATAATAAAATTTACATTATATTAGCACAGAATTACAGCTATGATAGACGTCTTTCAGGAAAAAGATAAATAATTAAATCCACTGGCAAAATCTTCTCCTAGCATTAAATTAAATATTAAAACAGTTTACAAAACAAACGACAGCAGATTTGTTTATAGCAATTATAATTACCGATAGGCGCTGCAAGTTAATGTTTGAAGCGATGCTACGGAAGCGTCTACGTAATTAGCCAAAAGCGACCGGATTTGCATATCAAAGTGGAGGCATAATTGAACTCGGAGTGCAAATAGCCCAAGTGGAATCGGATCGAGTTAGTGGCGCTCTCTAGGCAAGTGTAGCGAGCACTAGCAGCCCAGTCATCGCTCTGGCGTCGTAAGCGCCATTGCTACCAAGGCATTCGCTCTCGTCTGCTTGTCGCTTCGAGCGAAATGCTCTACACAACCGTCAACTTCTCCAGGGATAATTTAATTAATTGAATACTACACAACAGCAGAGCCGATTTCCTCTTCAGATATCTATTTATTAGCATTATCATGCCACTCAACTTCTTATTTGATTATGTAACATCAAGGATAGACAAAAAATTGATATAGTTCAAGTAGTAGTTTGTGTTTGATAGCAGCTTAGTTATTTATTAGTAATTGGTAATTTAATAATTAAGGTAACCATTTCGCTTTTAAATTACACATTAAATTCAGTTATTGAATATTGAAACACTAACAATTGCATTATTTTACTATTTAAACAGTAGAAAGAAATATATTTGTTACAAAAGTTTGTATAAAAACTCAGAACGAAATGTATTTCTAAGGCGCTGATGCATACACAATCTGCTTTTTAAATGATGCATACTTGTATCGCAGACGCATAAATGACTTTGATGTGGGATGTGCTAAAATTTTAGGTCATAAATATTTTTTTGTTCTCTATGTGAAATATCTTCACTATTCTTCACCTAATTATCATTTCTGTTGGCTCTTGCCGGGTACGGCATAACTAAAATATTTGATTAACTTATTGAAATTGTTTACGAAGCGATAAGTATTCGAGAAATCTATGATTCCATTTAACATAACGGAATGAATTGCTTAATAAAATACTTTTGCACTTAGTTCTCTTGGCGGAGAAAATTGAGAGAGATAGAGGGTAGGGCGTTACGGACTGAGCCGGCAGCGAAGCGGCCAGATAATTAGATTAAGGGGAACGTGGACGGACTAGGGGCACGATTTGCGGGATCTTTCGAACAATGGTATCAGTCTTTAAAGCTTTCGGATTTGCACAACTGCTGCCACTGATTGACACTAGATAGATTTAAGTTTTCAAAGCACAATAAATCATTTTTTTTATATAAGTAATTATAATTATTATTGCAATCTAGTAGCATAATAACCTACTACTAGTCTATTAGATTATATGTAGAAGCAGCATTGATTTTAAATAAAGTTTTTATGACTGTATTTTACCTAACATATGTTACAATAATTTAGTTCTGAATGGAACGTGGCAATAAACTGCAAATAAGTTAGTGCACCGACAGCAGTTACTAACGCTGAAGGCAGTATAATGTATTTAATTACGGGCACTTTCAGACTGCGCCAATCTAGTAATTACGGAACAGAGCTACGGCGCGTAATCAGCGCCCTTTGCCACATCGACACGCGTCAGAGCGCGCTCTCTACGCTCAAACTGTGCGCTTTTGACTCGCATTTCACAACCTGTTGACGAGTTAGTTAAGCTTCTAGACTAGACCGAGTGAGGCCCGAGTACAAAATGAATTTTCACATATCAAAGTGTGTTTGCTTGACGACATGTTATTTACTTTCTATGTATGCTATTACATTTGAATGAATCAATTAAAATAGTCAATTAAATAGACTATCCTAACGAAACAATTTGTTAACAGGTGCGAGCTTCATCGAATCTCGGCCCCGCGAGATTAATCACTCCGTGCAAGCAAGTCTGCCGAGTAATAAACTGGAAACGAGCAACTTCGCCACTTACATTACACGGACATTTATTTCCAACGCTCTGTTTCAACTTTTCAAGCTCCCAAAGAGCCGTGGAGTTAGGAGTCTAGTTTAATTAATTTACCCAATTTATAAATATCACTTGGTAACATCAGCTGTGGATTTGAAGTGAAATAATTAAAGTACTTGCCTTGTCATCGTCGCCTTCACTATCACACTGCAAAAAGAGAAAAGACTTATGTAAGTAAAATACTGCAATGGATTACCAATAACTCATGCACGTTAATTTAAAATTTCGTTTAATCACTCAATTTATATTAATTAGTTAGAAAGCTTATCAAATGTGTACAGACGATAGGCAAGCGTCAGCTTGGGTGCTGCTAACTAAACTACCGAATGATTAATTTAAGGCACCTATTTAAAAGAAAAGTAACCGATTCCACACCCGTGCAACTTCATTTATTAAGTTTTGTAACTAAAAGAAAATAACAATGGTGTACCAAATACCAATATTACATAAAATATTGCTATTAAAAATCCCATCCAACCTTTTTATTTAATTAAATTAACCAATTAAAAAAAACCTCAAACACAAAATAAATTATTATATAGGTACCTACTTATATACATATATGTATCATTAAGACAGATAAATTTGTATAATTAAAAATTTCAATAAATCTTTAAATCAATGCTAATAACTTTAAATTTAAAAATGTTCCAAAAATCTTTTGGTCGCATTCGCACATTATAAAATATCCGGAAAGGCCAATTCATATGGGAGAAGAAGACCATCATCGTAACATAAATCGACGAATACATTACGCCATATTTACGAGTTCAGTTCGCGCCGCCCGCGCCCGCCCGGGGGAAACAACAAGGGATCAGGCTAAGATACAATTTCAAATAAATACAGAACATGAAGTATTCAGAGCGGGCCCAGGTAATGTTATGTAGTACGGAGTGGCACCGCCTCGACAAATCTTGTGATTTAGCTACGATACGCGCCGAATATCGAACAGGGTCTATGTGTGTTGCGTGACCTGGGTAAATTTACACAAAGTAATAGAGAATTATAGCTATTACATGTTACATAATGTCTTTTCTGAGAGAAAGGAGAATTTTACTCCTATTTTCCATAAAATTTGTAATGAAAACCATAAATATAAGTAAAAGCGATTCAGTATGAAAAACAATAATAAAATCAATCCAGTCATGCAGAATGTCTTATTGAAAAAGAAAGCAAACGAGCAAAGAGCAAGCATAGTCAAGTGGTCGCGCGACTGAGGCCACAAACGGAAGGGAACTCCGTACAATAAACAAGGACAACAATGAGTATACTCACGATATAGCCTTTTCCGGAACTACAGCGGCTACTGGCCTGTAGGCAGGAGAGAGAAAGCGAACATATGAGTGGACTGGAGTGACTTGGGGAGGTGAAGTTTGTCCCGTCTCTCCCTAGACTAGACGCCTTGCCGCAGCGTTATTTGTTGTTGGCCAAAGAGTGCACATACTCTATTTATATATTTTTTAAATCGTATAAGTACCTATGCAGTTACTTGCCACATGTACTTATATGTATTGCTTTAAGACATTACAGCTGCACGCAAGGAGAGACGGGATTGGCAACAAAATGGAAGACAACATTATTTTTAATTTACAAATAATCTAACAATCATTACGAACACAACACTAAGTGAAATAATTTTAGTCATGCACCTGAGCGGAAGGTAGATTAAAAATTATTTATAAGGAAAGAGCTGCATGAAACTTGAGCGAAGACGATACTTGCAAAGAAGAGTTAACGGAATTAATGCGCCTTAAGCACTTTCGCGTTGAGAGGTCTTAACAAGTGTTTACTCTAGATTAAGGTGTAACATGTAAAGGCTCAGGAAGGATTTGTCGCGGAATAATATCCGCTAAGAATTATTAACTTATAATTTTAGCAGGTGTGGCAACAGGCTTCATAACCAGATCTAACACGTTCGAAGAGCTGAGACTAGAGCGATGTAAGAATGTTATACTTACGTCACTCAGGCGATCACGGGAAGAATCGGGATCGCGAGGCGCCACCGAACTACCCGTGAGCCTTTCTGAAGCCCTTCCACTGTCATCCGACGTGCCAGCGTCTTGAAGCAGCGTAATACCCTAAACAAGAAAAATATTGCGTACTAAAATAAATTACAGTTATATACCTTCTTCATAAAAAGGTAAGCACGAAAATAAAGTATGAGAATGTAAAATGGGCTGGCAACTTTTGTAGTGATACTTAAAGAGCTATTCTATTGTGAAAAGGGGAAGCAGAGGGTAAGCTTTTTATATAAAGCTCGCAAAATTGAGCGGTAACTAGGATATAAGAAAACTTGATAAGACGGGCTGAGAAAGTGAGGGTGCGGGCGGGATGAGAAGAACCGACCCCATAACGTAACGTGCCCGGGGCCCGACAATAAAAAGAGTTTTCCATTTATCACATTTCGCGTCTATTTTACGGTAGGGTTCGAAAGACGCGCTCGAGCGGGGGAACTGACTGAGATGCTCAGCGACGAACGTTCTCCGGGACAACTAAAAGAAAATAAAACAAGGATAACTTTCTTGTAAATGGATAACTCTCCAACCACCCGCCCCTGCTCATAACTTCCATGTTATTATAACTTTATGTTGAAAATTGTAATCTGATTTATTCGCCCTATATA
Source organism: Tetheella fluctuosa (assembly GCA_951216915.1). NCBI lineage: Eukaryota > Metazoa > Arthropoda > Insecta > Lepidoptera > Drepanidae > Tetheella > Tetheella fluctuosa. Next base: position 5,981,725 of record OX578227.1, on the reverse strand, counting down.
ATAATTATGAAAATGATACCACTTTAGTTAAGAATATTTATATTTATTATAGTCCACTATTTCGTAGTCGCATTGGTTTCGGTCTGATATTTGTCCAGTTATTTCTTTGCGATCTTTCAAATGACGCCTTTCGTCGTCAACTTAGGGAAAACAATAAAAGTTGAATAAGCTCACATTCCCATAATAGACAACAATGAGACATACGCGCGCGATTATGTCCCCAATTCTAATAAAAGGGATTGCTTTCCGACCCTTTACATAGATAAACGAGTCGAGCGAAGTCGTACATATCAATTTAATCTGTGGTGCAAAAGCGAGCGAGATTCCTCTAATCCGCGGATGGGTCATGTCTTGTGGAAATGTAACACAGGATGTTGTCGCCTAATTGGTTTCACTTATATAACAATATGCCATTTCATAGAAACAAACAATAAACGGTACTCTGCAAATAGTTTTATTTAAATTGCAGTACTGTTTTGAATAATTTGATTACTTATCAGGTTCATATATTTTTATCAAGAACAAAACTTATTTAAAATATTTGCATTGATTGAAGGGAAGATATGCGATGATACAAACATAATGCGACAAGGCAATTGCTCCATAATTAGGTATTTACTTCCAGGACAGGGTAGGTACCCTAGTGATTTGTTTTACTTTGTATAGGCTTGTGTTTGACCACAAACTCACTATGGTAGGTGATGATGTGGCCGAAGGTGGTAAGCACACAAAGCCTAGAAGGAACTGGCTCTCAAGTGCAACTGCCGGAACACACCAATAGGTGTTTGGCGACAAACTTTCAACTTGAGGGTGGTAGCCAGCCAGGCGGGTACTACAAAGTAGGTACCCTACCACCGTGCTATGGTTTCTTCACGATGTTTTCCTTCACCGAAAGCTCAAGCTCATTGTAGGATTCGAACCCACGACTTTCGCCGCGGCGTCCGACGCCACTACCACTGAGGTATCATCGCCTTAACTTACATAAGTTAGGTTGATAGGATACAAATTACATAATTTGACATTACAGTAACCGCATTGGGTTGATACGGCTTGGCGTCGAATGTCGTGGCGAGCGGCGGGCGGGCGGGCGGGTGGCAGTCGTGCCCGACCGGCGACACAACCGCTAATTGAAACAACGACCGCGGCCCAACATTACTTATTCATGAGAAGTCCATATGGCGGTGAAACGTGACCGACGAGATAAATCATTCAATTACATTTTCATGAACATTTTATACTCATCGATGTGCACTCTCCAGTCGCACACATACGAGCAGGCCCAAGTTTAGTGTCAGATGCCAGATACCAGAGATAATTCACACGTTACGATACCATTTTGGGTGAGATATTTGGTAATCAAATGTTGCTTTGTTAATTTGTTAATAGTGACAAATCTTATGTTACAAGTGTATAATCTTGAAGATTATTTACCGAGGCCGTTAGTGGCGAGTCTCAGTAGTAAACTGGGACTTAAGGAGCGCGCAGCAGTAAGGTGGTAGGGTGCGGTGGCGTTAAGTGACGCGTTGCATAATTTATTTATGTCGCAGCACGTTACTCCTCTCCTCGGAAGTTGTCGGCGATACTCGAGGCATGTTCTAATTATGTTGCACTGAATAATCTTTAACAAACACCTCATTAATTAAAACTGGATTACACTTTGGACAGCATTATTATTGTAAATGGAATGTTTGATTAACTTGTATACAAACAACAACGGCCCAATCCAATATTATTCAATGAGCTTGAATATTATTATTAACAACTAGCTGTTCCCCGCGGTTTCACCCACGTTCCCGGTGTAATTTTTTTTTCATACAAACCTTCTCCTGACAATAACGAACATTAAAAAAAAAAATTGGCCAAATTGGTCCAGGCGTTGAGTTATGCGCTTACAAACACATTTTGCGATTCATTTTTATATTATAAGATATACAAAATATGAATAGTACGGCTACGGCCTATTCTATTTATTATTATTTTTGAACCCAAGTAATTCTACTCTAGTTACTAATAGTGTAGTATTAGTTGGTAATGAATTTTATGTTTCTGCTACCTGAGTAGGTACTACCTATATCGTTACTAACTTAAACATTTCTACAATTATATCATTAAATACCAACAGTTAACAAAGCCATGATTTCAAATAATACATGTGAGGAATGCTCTCGTAAGTTAACCACGCGATCAATCGAATCCGGCGTTGACATCAAGCGGGCTTTAGCTGGCGGTATTTCTAAATTTCGCGACAGACTGCCCTCGGATTAATATACTGTGGCGAGTCGAACGAACAACACAGAGGACGAAATTAAATTAACATTTCCACTACATTGGGCCGTCACACTGTATTATTAATTAGTTTAATTACCAATCTCAGTGCTCAGTCAGATTATTCAATATATTCGACACAAATGATGGATTCTTTCTTACTAGGCAAAAGCAATGTTTTATAAAGAAAAATAACTATTTAACCGATTCACATATTTTTTCATTTATTTATGAAAATTCGATCACATTTTCGATTTACTTTTCAAATTGATAATCATAACAGTTGATCTCATATAATTGTTCCCTTCGGTTTCACCAGCGTTCCCGAGAAAAAAAGTAGCCTATGTCCTTCTCCATACCATAATCTATCTGCGAACCAAATTTCATTGCGATCGGTTCAGCGGTTTAGGCGTGAAAAGGTAACAAACAAACCAACAAACAACCAAACTTAATTAAGTACTCAAAACATTCAAATTCGCAATACCTTTTTTTATATGCATAACATTTACGTTTCACAGATTGCTAATAATTTCTTCATACCTTATCTGGTAGATAACAGACAGTCTCATTCTGTTTAATTCAAAAGATAGAGACTGCATTATCAGATATCTGTAAGATAAGCTATCGGGAACATATCGGCAACCTGTGAGATTGGGTCTTCAAATCATATGGATTTGAAACATTGCAAGTATGTAGTTCGGATGACAATACAATAATTAATAAACCATTGAGATGCACTTAAAAACGGTTTTCAGGGCCTGATAATGGACCCGGAAGGTAGACATCTAAGGCCGGGAATATACGTCAGATTTTTTCATCCGATAGTCTGATCCGATTATCGGAAGGCGTTGGAGCTATTACTTTGTTTGAACATGCAATACACGTCCGATCCGATAGTCGGATCGAAGTGTATTGAATGTTCGCCGGTTCTGACTATCGGATGAAAAAATCTGACATATATTCCCAACCTAACTCTGCGAAATTTCAACAACCAGAAGACTGGGAGAAATAAGTTGTGATAGACGGACAAACATTCACAAGAGTTAACCCATAAGGGTTCCGTTTTTTCATCGAATGTACGGAAAACTGAAATACTCTAAAACAACGTTATGTAAATAAAAAATACGAGAAAGATAAGTGAAACAATACTTATGTTACTTTATACAAATTAGTAGTTTATATCGTCATTCAATAAATAAACTTGTTTGACATTTTATTTCGTTTGATTCCCAAGTCCTCCCTCAGCACAAAGTAAAGATATACCGACTACTCGACAAATATTACATCGGGTAAAGGGAAAAGAAATCCCGAGAAACGAGCTGTGTATATCCAACGACTACGAAATGTTGCACGTTATTTTGGATTTTATTCATTCCTCATCTATACTATAATAAAATTCATGAATATGAATGATATTACATTTTATTTTACAGGTTTTTGTGTTCATACAGTTTAACACTGTCACGATAAACGGGATCATAAATTTATTTAAAATGATTTATTTCAGCAAAATCGTATTTAAATGATTGTTGATAGGATTATTGAACACTAGCATCTACGCCGCGGTTTTGACAGTTCTTTTTAGGGTTCCGTACCTCAAAAGGTAAAAAAGGAACCCTTATAAGATCAGTATCTTGTCCGTCTGTCCGTGTGTCACCACCGATTTTCTCAGGAACGGGTGGACCTAGCAAGTTGAAATTTATACCAGATACTTAGGTCGATAGTCTCTATTAGGTGTGTACAAATCAAGGTCCTGAATCAACACGATAAAAAGATATGGGCAAATTTAGATTTTCGCGAAAATTTGTATTTATTTACATACATAAAATTTCTCACAATTAAAATGAAGCCCCTGACTTCTGAGCTAGGTGTAAACCTGTTACAAAAGTCAGTACCCTCTCTATGCAAGTACCAAAATTTACCTTAATTTTCATCTTTTTTTATTTTTCGGAATTTTCCCTTTACTTGTGCTGTAAGACCTTGCTTTTAACCAAAATTGTCAATTCTAGGTCAACTTGAAGTACCCTATAGGTTTTAGGTCGAAAACCTATATGGTAGTTCCCGTTGACCTAGAATCACGAAATTTGGCAAAAAGCAAGGTCTTACAGCACACATAAAGGAAACATTCAAAAAAATTAAAAAGATGAAAATTAAGGTAAATTTTGGTACTACATAATACATAGTTACGCCAATTAAGATAGTCCTCTGAGTTGTATGGGCGCTCATACAATTTAGAGGTCTAGCTTAATTGGCACCAACCTCAAATAAGGTAAATAAATAAAATTGTGCTATTGTGTGAAAAAAAATATTTTGGCGGTATAATGGGTAGTTACGAAACCCTCGGCGCACGAGTTAAACTCGTACTTGACGGGTTTTTTTTTACTTTGTATATGTTTCTGTTTGACTACAATCTCACTGGCTCTCAAGTGTAGCTGCCGGAACACACCAATGGGTGTTTTGGCGACAGATTTTCAACTTGAGGGTGGTAGCCAGCTAGGCAGGTACTACAAACTGTGCTATGGTTTCCTCACGATGTTTTTGAAGAAAACGACGGTGTGAACGATGATTGATTCTTCATGTTTTAAATTGAAGCTAAGTAAGAACATCCTTGCAAACATTATGATATGTTTAGTCATAGGCATATCATAATGAATCTTAGAACTCATATTCTTTGAGCTTACTAGAACATAACTTATGGGGGTGTAAAAAGTATACGAATGGGTTCGAAAGTGTTGTATGAACACGAGTATTTCCATATTGCCAGCAATTTTTAAGAACTTTGGCTGACACACTACCGTTCTAGATATCCACGACGACAGTCAACGCCATCTATCGAAGACAACTGAAACTAATTAAATGTTAAGCTTTGAAGTACTTCGAACTAGAAAGCTAAATCAAAACAACACTTATCTATGTGGTAAAATAATATTTATTTAACGACAATAAAATGTGAATTCCATATAATGTGACCAGTCGTAAAAAGAATAGCATATTTTAAGTAGCATCAACCTATGTATCTACACCGCGTTCATATGGTAATTATTATTGAGTACCGGAATAAACACAGTTCACTGGACATTGCGAAGCGTAGTTAAATTGTAACCCATTGTGGAATTTCAATTAATGTTCAATGAAGACGACATCATTTACCAATAAATCAATTAATATTTCCAACGAGAATCGCAAATGTGATAAAGGGTTACGCTTTATGAAATAATAAATTAATTTTCATAATTTGGCCATGTATTGTTTCTCTAATTATGATTTTTTTTTGTTATTTTAGAGTTACTATAAGCCAAATTGAAGTCTTGGAGATATACATCTAACTTTTAGTCAGAGAAGGTAAGTAGCAGGTAAATAAATGGGACGAAATATTACAACATTGACAAGAGTATTGTATAATATACATTACAAATAAGAATATGAATTAAGATTACTACCACAGACGATACGATTCGGTGTCGTTTTTGAGATAAGGCAAGTCGAGATGGGACCTAAGCGAATGGCAATATCGGCCGGGCCGGAGGGAAATAAAAAACATTTGGCAGTGGCGGCGCGTGTCGTCTCTGTGGCGATACGCCAGCTTTTCCAGAGAGACAACACAATAAGGACGCTTTTCTGTCGAAAGCAATCCATGTTCACTGCAACCAATTTCATGCGCAGGTATTGTGCATGTACCCTTAGTTTACAACTGTACAGTTATCTGCTAATGTTTGCACAGCATTTATTTCTTATTCTTCACACAAGGCTATTCTATTTCAAATATCCACACATATCAAATATTTGACAAATCTTAATAAACAACAATTCGCAAAATATAGAATAGACAAATTTAAAAGAGTTTGATAAGTATACGATTTTTGACGCGTAACAGCGTATAATAATTTAAACAAGTTACAATCCGTTCTCAACAGTGATAGTTGTTTGCGAATTCTATGTAGAAGCTCTTCATCGGAGACGAGAATGTAACTTAATGAACGCGTACCGCGCGCAGTGAGGCTATATTCTATTCGACGGCAAATTGAATCTGCGAAGAGCTATTAGCCGACACCGCAGCGGTGGTGGTGGCGCACTCCCAACTCGTGCCAAACGATCGTGCTCATTCCCCGCTCAACTCGCTTGATATTGTTTAAAGCGTGATATAGTCCGTAAACTGCAAGCAAGCGGACTGCAAATAAAACTAAACGACATTGCTTTACACCGCGTTGTGCCGCGAAGTACCTAGCGAGTAACTTTTTGTTTCAAAAATATGATTTCGATTTAAATTCTTTCAACAATTCAATTTTTTTTACTGTGTATTTTAGTAATAAAATTATTTGAATGTGACGTTCGTTTCTAAATATTTATGATAAAAATAATAAGGTACCTAAATAAAGAATCAGAGGTGTAGATAAACGTGAGTAAATATCGAACACTTGCACCCTTCAACTGTTTCATATATTGAAGTTGATATAATTTATTCTCATGTCAGTGCGCGGCTTTTCCGCTTTATTCGAGCACCAGCACGAGCGGCAGAAGGCAAATTGGACGGGATTGCGACATATCTCGGCTGGGGCGAAATGTCGAAATGCACGGGGGAAGCACACCACCGGGTAAACTGAGCATTGCTAGTAGACTGCTCCCTTCGAATCGGAAACGTGAACCTGTTTAGAGCTCAAGCGTATATATATCATTCGGGCTACCTCCAACGATAGTGGTGTCCCACTCGCGAAATGGCATTTACTATCTAGGTGTTTACTTAAGGTAGGTAGGTACTATGAAGTTAGTTACCAAAATAACATCCCACAGCAGTATTGCAATAAAATGTGTCAATTAATTGTGTGCTTTAATTCATTCAATACGATATATTGGTTCCTAAATAATTCGAATCCAGTCTGGAGTACGTATCTATCTACATTAGCAATTGATTACTAGAATCATTATATGATAGAGATAATGTAATGGTCTATAGTATTTGAGATATGGGCTATTTTGAGTTTAGCGACCGTAGAAATAACTATGTTTTTTCACAGTATCCTTGAGAAAAACTATATGAAATACTAATTTATTCTTGCTGCTGTAAAATTGACTTAGTAAACTTGCTACTTTGTACATGCTATGAAACCCTAGCTAGATACACTGTGCATGGTCTGTCACGGATTTGACTTGTTTGTTGTGAATAAATAAATATCTATTTTTCAAACATTATTATTTAAAATACATTATTTTAGCGTAGTTTCTCAAAGTTTTTTTTTTGTCGTAGCGATAATGTATACAATTTTGTAGTTAATTAATAATATGTAGGTAATTTCTGTCTATTACGTATAAGTATTATTTAATTATATAAGTTCGTAGGTAAGGTACATTTACGGAATGCAAACATTTTGATCTCCTACCTAAATGGGAATAAAAAATCTTAGGCACTTTTTTTTCTTTGCTTACATGGACCCCCTGCAGTCCGCAATTATCCTGGAGGTCTATTAGATAACTTTGAGAACCACTGATCTAGGGCCTTAAATCGCATTGCAATTTTCATTACATCCGTACACAAAAGCTCAAACTAAATCAAGGTCGACAGCCCTATCAAGTCGGTTTCTCTCGCATTTTATTTTAATATCGGAGTCTGGCGCACTCTCTAGCTGTCTGCATCCCTCCCGCCCCATCTAGCTTTCATCTTTTGCGAAATTCAACTGCATTGTGATTCACTTCCGGCTACTTCTTTCGCCCTTTCGCCGCAATCAGGGAGTCGCGCAAAAACATCGAGTATTGCCGGAGTTAATTAAAGTGTTTCGTCGGGCTAATGTAAGCTTTCTTTTTGTCAGAAATATTTATCTTTCCTCGTAGTGAAATGCAGTTTTATTTCAGACAATAAATTAAGTACTTACACTGAAAACAATAGTAGGGTTTTGAACCTGAATGCATATGCGTTGCAATAGAATCGAGGCGTTTTCGTACGATCAAGTGTCTGAATTAATTACCTAGCATCAGCGTTCAGTTCCTATTTAATGGTAAAGCGTTTAAGATATGTAAACTATCTGCACATTACACGCGTGTTGATTTAGCAGCCAGCTCGGAGATGAGGCGGAGCGTTGGAAGTTTGCGTACATTTTATGCTTTTGGCGAGAAAGCGGATCCCGGAAGGGACACGGCCGATGGCTTACAGATTTAGATTCCGCTGCATTTAGATATGTGTGATCCACCAACGCATTAAATTTGAGTCTCACAGCGAAAAGCATGTATATTTTAATTTTTGATACTTAATAGTAGTAGTATTGAGTTGGAATTTGATTTATGAAAGATAATAATTGTATATACCAGGTCACTCAGAAAGTTTTGAGAAAAAAAGTTTTTATGTAAAAGACACTGGCCAGTTATAATTTATTTAGAAAACACGATTATTTATAAGTAAAAATACAAACATTCCAATTACAAAACTTCCCTCCACTTTTTTTACGAGCTAATTTGAACTATCGTGTCTCATTGAAAAATAGATCTGCGTCGGGAACATTTTCGCGCGATGATTTTTTATGATTTCAAATGTCGTCTTAAACCGGACGAATCGTATGATAGACTTCAAATGTCATTTATGGCCCTTCTAAAGCAACCGTATACCACTGGTATAACGAATTTCAGTGCGGTCGACTAACTTTGAGGGATGAAAAACGAAGTGGTCGCCCTTCGACAGCTGTTACGGAAGGAAAAGTGCTAGCAGTGAAAAAAATAATTCAAGAGAATAGGCGAATTACGTATGAAGAGCTTCAGCACATACTGCAAATTGGATAGGGAAGCGTTCACGAAATTCTGCATGAGCATCTTCGCGTAAGGAGGATAGTTTCACGCTGGGTGCCGCATGCGCTAACAGCGTTCGAGAAAGCCATAGAAAAATTGGTTTAGACGCATGAAACTTTGTATAGATACTGGTGAAGAGTTCTTTGAAAAGATTAAATAAAAAAACTTAACTTAAAAAAAAAGTTTTAACTTTTTTTTTAAGTTTCTCAAAACTTTCTGAGTGCCGCACGTATATATATTAATGATTTGACTTACTATAGATCCGGTTTTTTAACAACCAGAAGTTAATTTAACAAATAAAATATAAATATTTATATTATTATCGACATCAAATCAACTTTATATTTAAATAATGTTTATTTTTATTTAAAAAAATTTTTTTCATGAAATTTAATTTTTATAGTAACCTTACTGCCAACTTCTTCTCCCGCTAGAGGGTCCACTGTGTTATGACGTAAACAAATTACACCATTGGTTATGACAAGAAGAAACTAATCTACATAAATCGTGGCAAGCCATTAGACACATTTCCATTATAATTCGGTGGCGCCATCGGCGATTACCTTTGCGTAAGCAATCCTATTGCCAGAATGATAAGAGTTATGCAGGCTGTAAATGCAGACTAACATGCGACACATTTACATTCAATACTTATTCTATATGAGAATTTGTATTTCATACAACAAATTGAAATGTCTTTACTTACATGAGAGTTGACATTGTTGGGCGGGTGATTTCGAGCTGCATCCGCCGCAATAGCCGCCAGAGGCTGCCGCGGCTTTGTCGACAGGGCGTTCGTGCGAGGTGAGGAAGCGCATTTTACAGTAGCCTGCTGACAAAACAAAGTATTTAATTTATCTTATCTTATTAAGTACTGAAACTTATAATCAAAGTTTATCCATACTTTATCTATACTAATATAATAACTTTTCACGCCTAAACCGCATTACCGATCGCGATGAAATTTAGTATGCAGATAGCCTATGGTACCTATGGAGAGGGACATGACTACTTTTTTTCTTGAGAACGCGGTCGAAACCTCGGAGGACAGCTAGTCATTTATAAAATATGACTAACTTCCGCCCCGCGGTAAGGCGGTTTCCTTGGGATAAAATTATCCTAATTGTTAATCCAGAATATATTCTCTCCGTGTACCAAATTTCATCGAAATCCGTTCAGCCGTTACATAGTTGCTTGGCAACAAACATCCATACATACAAACTTTCACATTTATAATATTAAGTACTAGGATAGGATGCAAGATTATAATAAAATAATAATAAATAAACTTTTAAAGTGACTTCATAAAAACGTTCAATAAACACTAGCGGCTGACCGTAAAAGTAGTCACAATTTCAGTATCTCATTGTGGGACGATAACATTATAATTTAAACAAATGAACTGCGAGAGTTCCTCGCTTCGTTTATGTTCAATCCTAACTTTGGCATGGCATTCCAACGACAACGACCGTACTTAGTGAGTAACGTACGAATTTTGCTGTCGTAAGTCAGTGATATAGTCCCACTTAATCATACTTAGTCCCGGTCCCGCTCCGTTTGGCCGACTGTGGCTCCACGAGACCAGCTAGACGCAAGAATGTACGTTTATGAGCTATTATGGTTTATGCGTATAGAAGGAACGTGTTCATCGTCACATCATCTTTCACATAAGGAGTTAAACTCATTACACACCTCTGTTTGCGTCGGGGGTTAAAAAATGAACCTATATGCATAGGTTGACCTTTTCCGTAATTTACAAAATGATCGACGATAGCGAGAGATGCGATGGTAGAAGGTAACCATGAGCATCAGTCAAACATTGATCAGAACAGTCAGCTGTTACAGGCGGCACAACACATATAAGGAGGCAAAGTCTCTTTTAGTCTTAAAAGTCTAAGGCTTAGACTTAGGTAGGAGCTCTTAACAGTTAGTAAGCTCGTCGTAAGGATCGTCGACAATTCTAACGGCACGCTTCTGAATCACACAATCTAGACTTTATTTTGTTTCCCATTTAATACAATATGTTCAAAAGAACATGGATTCCATTATTTGTAATTGTCGATCAAAAATAGCTCAATAGTAGGTAAATTATTCAAAATAATCAAACCCTGTAAGTAAAGGAATTACGAAAAACTATGACCGAACGATATTGTTTAGCATTTGCATCAACGCTTCAAACAATAAAAAAGCGTGTTAAATAATTATATGGGACCAACTTCGGAGTATACCCTATCCATTAAAAAATATTTTTCAAAATTGGTCTACTCTGTAAAAAGTTATGCGTGGTTTAACATAAAAAAAATATACGTGTTGAATTGAGAACCTCCTCCGTTTTTTTCGTCGGTTAAAAACATACGTTGTTTTGACTCTTAGCTACAGTCAGGGGCCACATTACACAATTCATAATTTTCATACAAACTGTCAAGAAAATGTTAATAGATTATTATGAAAGGGTACTAAAATGCCAAGCTACTTTTGCCGCTGACTGTACCTACATATATATGTTTGAAAGAAAAGCAGACATGTAATTGAAATCATTATTGATTACCGAATATTATAGATAGTGTATACACAGAAGTAGTATTATATCAAAGTAACAACACGTGTTATTGCTACATTCAATGGGGTGAAGTGTGACCGCCGTAGGACATCACAATGGGAGTCCAAACAAGCGTCCCTACTGACACATATTTAAATGAATGTGGAAAAATCAATTCATTCATTTATCAAGTCTATCGCGGGCGAAGTGCCAACGATCGTGGGACGTTCCACAAGGGAATAGACTTGCTAGGGGTTGCATTACCATAACTATTATTTTCCTGATAATGTTACGTATAGATATAACCTATCGGTATAATCGTAAATACTATCAAATTAGTCAGCTCCATACTGTTTGTTTTCTATGTCAGAAGTCTGACAAACAAGCAGTCGGTCCACCTAATGGTAAATGGCTACCGTCACCTATGGACTTTAGCAATACCAGAGATTGCCAATGTGTTGCCGATCCTTATAAAAATTAGAAGACAACTGACTCTCAAGTGTAACACACCAGTAGGTGCTTGGCGACAGAGAACTTGAGGGTGGTAGACTGCTAGGAGGGTACTACAATTTACCCTACCACCTTGGTTCCCTCACGATGTTTTCGTTCACCGAAAGCTCAAGCTCATTGGAATTCCATGTCAATGAACAAATTTACCAAATTTACCGCAGGTAAGTACCTAAATCCTACGCTCTCAGTTCAATGAAGTTAGGGTGTGTAGTGTAGTGTAAGTATAGAGGTATAAGTATAAGTATAGAGGATGTAGGTAGTTTAGTCAAATTGTGTGAGTCTTCGGTCGGGGCAACAAGACCTAGTAAGTAAGGTAAGTGCTAACGACGAAACATACAAGAGCTGTTGATCTTTTGCATAGTAGTTCGTGGCTCTTTCCACGGCACACGACACGTGTTGCCGTGACCACGGCCCAATGAAATAAATAAACAATAAAACAATGTTCCGCACGCACACACAGCTGACAAGTTATAGCACAATATTTCCACTTATCAACATATTAACATTGTTTTTAACAAGCTTTTATACATCTTAGCCAGTTAGCCTTACACATGTAAGGGTGGATATTATTGGTAGGTATATCGATTCCTCCGGGTTCAAAGGTCGTAAAGGACAAGAGGCGACTTTTCAGAAGCAAAAAACGAAAAAAATATATTTATTTTTAAGTACCATTTTTGTTTCTTGAGCTATTTAAATGAAACCTAGGAAGAAAGTGCTTAGAATTCATAGTATTTTCTAAGGCAGTGTTGTAACATTACCCTAGTGCACCGATGAACCGATTTTGATTGTTTTTTTTTTGTTTGAAAGGTGAATTAGTCGGGAGTGTTCTTAGCTATGTTTGATGAAAATCGGTCCAAGATGGCCGCCGCCACAAAATAGCGATTACATATTTTTTCACAACTCCTCAATATGGGTATCAAATGAAAGGGTTTGACTAGTAGAATACTATACACTTTGATAAATTTCAAATCCAAGATGGCCGCCACCACAAAATGGCGAATTACATTTTTTCACAACTCCCTCAGAAATGAAATAAAAAATTAAGGAGTTCCTACAAAAGGCATGAACAAAATAAAAATTACTTATTAAAAATTAAAAAGCCCCCAACACAATATAATAATAAACGTGAAACCCTATTAAAGAAAAAAAATACCTTTAAATTATGACCCTACGTAAGTACGTATGAATTTTTTTGATTAAATGTTGTCGCGTCGGGGGACCGCTCTTTACTTATAAAAACACCTACCTAAATAAAATGATATTAAAATTACAACAAAAATGTTAAAGTAAGTATTAAGAGTTACAAGTGAACCTACTTAAAAACTGAATACACAACTAAACTATCCAGATAAATGCTGAAACAAAGCAAAGCAATCTTCTTTAGATATTATCACAGTAGTAACTAAATAAATGGATTGAGGACTTAAAAAAAACTTCATGTTTCGTATATAGGTACTTAACAAAACGTTAGGCTATAAGGCTAATAATTAGACCTTTGTGACATGGGCACAACATGACAAAATTTAAAAAAATATATAGTTAGAGTATCTAAATTACCAATTAATAAAAGTTCGGATTTTAATTGCGAAATACCATAAATAATTAAAAATGTGGTTTTTTGCCTCTACTGAAAAGTGTAAATTAAGCTAGACCTCTAAATTGTATGAGCGCCCATACAACTCACTGGTCTTTATTAATTGGCGTAACTATGTATGTATGGGGACACCCTTTAATTTTCAACTTTTTTAATTTTATGAATTTTCCCTTTATTTGTGCTGTAAGACCTTGCTTTTTGCCATTTTTTTTTATATTTGAGTGGATTGAATGAAAGGTAAATTGCGGTTTACGATTTATGATGATTTAAAAAAAAAAACTTACTAGATCTCGTTCAAACCAATTTTTGGGTGGAAGTTTGCATGGTAATGTACATCATATATTTTTTTTAGTTTTATCATTCTCTTATTTTAGAGGTTACAAGGGGGGGGGGAGACACATTTTACCACTTTGGAAGTGTCTCTCGCTCAAACTATTCAGTTTAGAAAAAAATGATGTTAGAAACCTCAATATCATTTTTGAAGACCTATCCAACCCACACTTATGGGTTTGATGAAAAAAATAATTTTGAGTTTCAGTTCTTAGTATGGGGAACCCCCAAAATTTATTGTTTTTTTTCATTTTTGTGTGAAAATCTTAATGCGGTTCACAGAATATATCTACTATACCAAGTTCCAACAGTATAGTTCCTATAGTTTCGGAAAAAAGTGGCTGTGACATACGGACGGACAGACAGACAGACATGACGAATCTATAAGGGTTCAGTTTGTTGCCATTTGCCTACGGAACCCTAAAAAAATAAGATAAAACTCGGAACCAAATGAGAAATACGAATGTATGAGAAACCAGGCAGGCTAGTGGTCAACCTATTGTTGGACTTATCAAGCCACCTAGGAGATCTCCAACTAGCTTAACGACTATCACAATTAAGTGATAACCGGGACCAACGACTTTACGTGCCTTCCGAAGCACGGAAACGCTGAATATTATTGTTGAATATTATTACGATAAATGCTGATACCTACTAAAAAGACCACGAAAAAAGAAAGTGTAGAAAGTAAACGTTAAATTTAACAAGGAATAAATCTCTTCAGGACTGCGACGAAAGCAAAATTCTCTCGATAGCTTTATGTGACTACCACAAAAGATTTTATACAATTCATTTCAGTTTCATAAAAAAGTTATCACAAATTCACAGAAATCTGGCTATTTCTCTGCCGGTGGTGGCGCGGAAGGGGAAGCGGGCGGGACTCACCGTGGGAAAGGCAGTTTAATTCCAGATGCCGCCAACCAAAACGTTATTTTGGCTTTAAACTGAAATTTTTATCATCCCTGTAGGCAACATGTAATACAACAGGCGTGAAAAAGACACCGTACAGTAGCTGAAGTCGATACAAATCAAGTTTTATAATGTATTTAAGACTTTATCGTCAGCGAAATGGTTGATTCATGAATAAATGTTGACACTCTATTAACGTCACAAAACGTGTTTACACGACACTATCAAATAATTATCATCGGTCAATAACTCAGTGTAGCGCACCGCACCGCTCCGCAAGGTAATCGCCTACCTACGCCACTAGGTGGTCACACCTCGTCGCTCGCCCGCGCCGGCACAGGCTGACTTGCCGACGACATTCATTTGCTGTAATTACCGAATTAATCACTCATCAGACAGCATCTAAACCACCATTGCAAATAAATTATAACAATACGAGTGAGTATTCGTGAGCCTGTAGTATGTTAGATTGGATGTTATCCGAGTGACGGACGAAGCAAGAAGAAACAATATTATAGACATCGACATTATAGATTATAATAATTATGTTAAGAGTATATAGTATATGGTACATACAGAGTAATATATAATGTTTGTAGCTTTGTACGTTAATCACTTTGAATCTGGGTTGGATGGCGTCGGTGCGCACCAAATTGTATTTTGTTTTTAATCTGACGGCTACCGCGGGCTCTCGCGTGAACTTCAATTTGCTCGAGCCGTTTAATTAACAGCGACACGGCGGATCATTAATTAAGTCATCAGACAAGCCGGCGTGGGTTAGCGCGCCCAGGATTAGAGACTGAACTGCTTGATAATGAACAATTATGTCAGGTACTCTAATCTATCTAAGTATGTATCACATACAACAATTAAATTAATATAAAATTCTCTCTTTTATTCGACTACAATTAGAAAATGTTTTAAATAGATAAGAATTTTGGTCGTGTACTTTGAATAAACTGAAAAGTTTTTAAAGCGAGTTAATAAAGGTCAACTCACTTTATTTTAGTACTAAATACATATTAAAATCGAGTATTATTTATTATTTATATAAAGTTGGATCTAAGAACAAACACAGCGCTCGTTACAAACTTGCCACATTGCGTACGCAATGCAACGTACCGATAATTAACTCGCAACGAGATACTGTCTTTTCACCTGTAATAAATAGCTACCGATACGATAATTGAGTCCAGTAGTACGAAGTCTGCTAATTAGCTACATAAATTCATTGACACTATTACAACCTGGCATTTACTAACTAGATATGTACATGCTCGTTTGTAACGAGTTACAAGTGACATCACGTCTAGATGTAATCTGACAATAAGTTCGTATTGTTAGTGTATCATCACTATGTAACAATAGTTTAATTATATTTTGTTTTTATAACATTCAAATTAAAAAAAGTGTAAAAAATTAAACATTTCAATTTCATTAAGAAGTGCCGTTACCGAAGGCCGTGGGTACGAATCATACTTTTAAAGGGGATGCACGGTCGTAGCTCAGTGATAGAGACGACGAATGCCGTGACGGAGGTCGTGGGTTCGAATCCTACTATGAGCTTGAACTTTCGGTGAAGGAAAACATTGTGAGGAAACTATAGGACAGTTGTATGTAAGGTACTTTTTAGTACCTGACTAACTGGTTACCACTTTCAAGTTGAATATCTGTCACCAAGCACCTACCAGTGTGTTCCGGCAGCTACATTTGACAGCTAATTTTCTAGGGTTTGTGTGCACGGTTAACCACATTATCAATAACCATGGTGACATATGAACACTGGACCTATTATTTTGATAATATAATTTATTGAATAAAATAATATACTCACGAAGCTGATGGAAAAATAACGCAAAAAATAGAATTCTGGCATTTGCCACGATAATATTTCTAGCGGCAGAATATAACAGTAAAACTCTAGCAAAAAGTACATAATTACGTATATTAAAAGCACGAGATCTATTCACAAGTTAACTGCTGCGGCACCTATTTATTAACTTTGGAGATAGCCAAGTGGTTGATTGCTTTTTGATAATATTTTAACCATGTAAATGTATAGTATATTTAACAATGTTTTATTTGTTATTAGTGGTTAATGTACAGTTTATAACTTAATTCTTACTACAATAGCTATGGGATAACTTTAAAAAGCTAAATCATAGCTCCGACTCCATTAGCTTGCTTCTGATTAAAGCCAATCTTGGTTCAGTCACTTAAACTGATATTCTAATGAATTATTTCGACAGTATAATCCACAGTTGCTTTAAAGTAGGGATATAAAATTAGGAAGAAATCTTTGTTTGGTATTGTTATTATTGAGTGTGTAAGTATACTTGTAAGTATAATTGTGTGAAAGTAATTGAGTATTACAACAATCATTTTTCAGATGCCTTGAATGAATGGGATTAATAGTGGCGTGTGGAAACAAATACGAGGGTCGTAATCTAAATGTTTGCGAACCGGTGTCACGGCTCGTTTACCTGTCCCCTTGTACCGCTACCTCGGGCCCGCTCGCTCGCACCCTTTCTCGACGTGAAACGACTAGTTTTCATGTGAAAGTTTAGATCCTGATTTGTAGCAATTTTATGACACAATTCGAGATAAACGCAAAGCTATTCGTAAATGACACCAATGGCACATGTCGTAAACAGAAAAGCAAACCAAAATGACACACCTGTTTCGAGGATATAAAAAGATATTACGTATTTAATCATTATTTTGTCACTTCTATTTAATCACTGCAAGTGCTCGTGACGTCTCTAGTGGTGAAACAAATTATTTAATAAATTATTTTTAGTTTCACTCATTAGTAATATTAGGTTACATAGTTAGTTAGTATATAGGTATATTGGTTAAATAAACACAAAGTACTTAATTATAGAGTCCAGTGAGATTACGTACACTAATAAAAATTGTGTGACCATAAAGAGAAATATCAGCCGTCATCATCATTATTATTTGATTAGTTTATTGTAACGCAAAACAGTATAATATTTATATAAAGCATCATTGATTTGATCATAAAGCCAAATAAACACGAAATACTTCGAAACTCATATCTAGTTTTATTTGTAAATCTGATCAACAGCCACGAGCTGAGATATTATAGGCAACGTATTAATGAATAAATCGTGACTAATAAACTTGCAATCGGAATAATTTCTAATTTGTTTGCAGCCATCGTAAAATGGGGTCTTTATTTAACATTCTTCGAACTGTAGTTTATTCCCGCGAGGCAACAGTCGCGAAAGGAATTTGATTAAATTAACTTGCAACTTTTAAATAACTTAAATTATGGTACATACACCGATCTACTTCACTCTGTCATGTTGTAAGACATCATAACTTGGGTATGTTTTACAGACTATGAACGAGTACTAAAATGCAGAAAGAGCTGATGCAAGAGCTAATGATAATTGCATTATCAATATTTGGCACAAGTTACAGCTAAAAATTCTAACATGTTAAAACAATCTCATGGAATATATGACAAGAGATGTGCCATTACAAGGAGTGGAAAAAACAAAGATAATTTACAAGCAATCTCATAGACTAGTATTATCCAACATGCTACCAAAAATACCACCATAAATACCATTTATGAAACTACGGAAACCCATAAGATATATCTTGAACATATGTTTTTGAGAAGAATGTAAACGTGATTGTTAGGCAACACATTATACTTAGGGATTATAAATAACAATGACTACTGTAGCTTAAATTAAGTTTGCATTGGCATTTATTATAAAAAATGTAACAATTTGAATTTTTATTTACATCTACCTACTACCTACCTATTTTTTTACATTTATTTATTATACATATTTATGAAAATAAAATGTTATTATGTATTTATATTTAATTTATTTGTAAACCAATTTTTAATGATGTTATTGTTTAATTACATATAATTTATTATTAAAATCGTTAAATTACTACTATCAATGTCATTTAGAACTATTATTGTAACCTGCTTGAAAATTATTGTATGGCAAAGTTTTGCAAAAAACTTATGACGTTACATGATATTCTGTTCTATTTACGAAAATTATCTATCTATGTATGTATAATATCAAAGAAAAGTCCTGATTGACAGACTGACATGTAATAATCAACGCAGAGCCGCAGAGACATATATTCTATTATATATACCTACCTAGTGCCTACGTAATAGCACACTATTCTTATATAGACTAATTTTAGTACTATACATATCAAAAATCAGGAGCCCTGAGGAGGGGGCGCGCGGCTTGGCGGCTTTCGACTATTGGCCAACTCATAACAACTTTTATGTAAACATTTGTTCTGGCCTGACGTGTGTTTAGCGATAATGGAATAATATGTTACAAATGTTTATATTATGTACACAATCATCGCTACCTATTTCACGGTGGATAATAAATTGTATATTTGTAAGTATATTTGCAACTAAACAGGCAGAATATGTGGAACATTTTTGTTTTTTTTTTAACTACTAAGGTGGCAAACACAAGGCGATGATAGCTGAGTGGTAGGGTCGTCTGACGCCGCGTCGAAGGTCGTGGGTTCGAATCCTACAATGACCTTGAGCTTTCGGTGAAGGAAAATATCGTGAGGAAACCATAGCACGATGGTGTTCCAGCAGCTGCACTTGAGAGCCAGTTCCTTCTAGGCTTTGTGTGTTTACCACCTTAATCTTACCACAAAAAAAATAATTAAGCAATATAGGTATGCATTGTCGCAGTAAAACATATTTGATAAGCAGTAGAATTATAAATTTCCAAATTTACGACTATAGGCTGTTTGCCTACAAAGTTTGTAACATTTAGAATGCGTTAAAAATGTATAGAGCAAGGTACCTACGTAGACAAAAACAGATGTATTCAAATCTACCCAATGAATATATACAATGTATATTATCCAGCTTTCCGACTGTTCCTAGCGTTTACAAAGCCACTTTCCAACCAAACTAAATGTCTTAGGATCTACCTAATTACGTATTTATAAAAACAAACCGCAGCAATATGTGGGTCATTATAAGTTAAGAGGTACTTTCCATGGCAAGGACAAAAAAAAATACTTTTTTTTTATACTAACTTCATAGTTAGTAGTTTAGTCACAATAAGTTCTAATATAAGAAAAAAGTCCCCAAACCGACTTTATTTGTAAACCACTTATTATGAATGTATTAAAATTCAATAATTACTTTATCATCGTTAATTTTATACAGAACAATAACATAGTCAGTGTCTTATAAGTAAAATTACTTATATTCAAATTTTTCATAAATAATATCAACGCCGAAATTTGTCCTCCGTGTTTCGTGTCTCGTCGCCTGGCTTTTTGTTTTCGTTTAAAAATCTGTTTGTGGAAGTTGTGACCTTGACTGCATAGGATGTAACGTGAAGCTAGCAGCAAGCGGCGCATAAGCCGACTGCGCAGCCATTTTAACAGAAAAAATGGCACCTAGGAAAAAAATTACGGAAAGGAAAAGTAAGAACCTTTTTATGTTTAGTACCTAGCACTTAAGAAACATTTAATTTTATAAACAAAGACGGCTAAGAAATGACAAGTCTGATTATAAATAATTCATAATTAAAATAAATAAATTAAGTTGATTCTTAAAAATTACCCTGTTTTAATATGTCTATCTCTCTTCCCTGTCCATAAAGTATCCTCTCCTGTGCATTTTGTATCTACCCTGGTCACTTATAAAACGAGATAAAACCAACAAATTGACTGGCCACTTTGTAAACGTTTTCAACTTAAAAGTTTCCATAAAAATATGTATATTAAGTAAAAATATAAAAAAAAACTTACCAAAAACTAGTTGACAGTTAAAATGGAAAATATATTTTGAATATAGTTTGAGAAGAATCTCGAAAATACTGAACGGATATTGTTTGTTTCATCGAAATTGGCTCACGGGAAAAAAGATATTTCATTTTATGAAGTCTGCACGAGCGATGCCGCGGGCGAAAAGCTAGTAGATATGATATAAGTGCTTGTTTATCCAGTGAATGTCATTGTATACAAAGTTACTTCTAGCGTAACCATAACCATAGTAGACACAAATTTCTTGGATAAACGTATTGAGAGACTTTTATACCTTTTCTCACTCAATGTTTAGCAAATCGCACATTGATAAGAGCTGTAAAACCATACAATTAAGTCCCGCTTATTATTAACGCGTAAAAAAACGCTAAATCCGATAAGAGGGTAAGAGAACGAACTCGACACACCGTCGATAGCGTCGAGTAGTAAGGAAAGGAGCGGCGCCCGTTGCGACATGTTCACATCGACTCTTACAAGATCTCTCCAGACTATTAGATCACAATGACCGAGTCTGCACGTTCCATCGCGGGCAGATCGCCGAGATACGACGCGACCGCTCCACAACCGCCTTGACGCCGAATATCCCCTGAATGAATTCCCCTGACGTCGGCGCCGCGCCGCGTCTTCACCGACATAGCGATTCTTGCCACTTGGGGCACTTGCGCATGTTATAAACGAGTCCCTTGAGTGGCCAATACATTTACCATTAAAATCTGGATAGGACGAAGAGTTTATATCTTTAAATTTGATATGAGAACATTATTCGTTTTCACACCTGGCTTTCAGTATTTCCTTAGTTTATAAGAATTTATCTTATAAATCGTAGCTGCTTACAACAATTTATATGATAAATATTGTTCAAAGCTTCACGTCAAGCTTAGAACGAGAATTTAATAAAGCATTATTGGAGTTAGGAACCTAGATTAAAGTTTTTACCTACTTCAATATTTTAAACAGCTCGTAAGTGCACGTTATATTTGAATAATCAGTAGGTATCTACTATTTATATCACATAAATATTTGAAGTAAGTACTTAAATAATGCAATTATTTGCATTCACCATATCCTGAGTCATGAACAAATGAAATGGATATAGAAATTATACTTATGATAAATTTAATTAACATATCTTAAGTCAGTGAGCTTACAAATACTAGACTGGCAGCGTTTTAAAATAGTTGTCGGAAAAACGTAACCACATTCGAGTTCAAAAGACGTATCTTTGAAAACAATGCAGGGATGTGCGAAGTGGCAACGCGACTGTGCCGTGCACTGCCAGCCTAGTTACGATAGTAACATATAACATCATTGCCTTAAGCCATTACGACGTGATTGATAATAAACATCCACTCAAAAGAACTTTCGTCTTCATAATATTAAATAGAATAAATAAAATAAGCAAACACTGTAATTTTCAACCACAAAAAAGTCTTTGTATGCTTACCACTTTCGGCCACATGAGCATTAACCATGGTGAGATTGTGGTCAAACGCTATCCATCCCACATAAAAAAACAGTAGGTAAATAGGCAGTGAAACAAAAAAAAAAAAACAATATTTAGCATGCTGCAATAAAAAACCAAAAAAGTGGCGGTACAATCAGGTACATTCACATTCGCCAAAGCCAAAAGGTGGTGGTTTCGCAAACGCAGTTAAGATCCCACCTCAAATGCATATTACCGCCAGATGCACTGTTAAGTGGGGGTCTATGCCACTCCAAATCGGTTAATGAATTGTATAAATGAGAACTTTCCTTTAGTTTGCTATTTAATATTTCTTCCCAAAATTTTATCCCTATAAAAACCGACACTATTGGATGGCGCAAAATATCACTTTTAATAATATAATGATTACGCTGTATGCAGGCCGCCCAAGACCGGTCCTATTCGAAATTCTTAGGGGAGGCCTATGTCCAGCAGTGGACGTCTTGCGGCTGAGATGATAATGATGATAATAATTACTAATTATTTACACAAAGGTACAATTCGTCCTTTCTAGGCTATATGTGCTTACCACATTTGGCCACATCATCACTTACCATGTGATTGTGGTCAACTACAGGCTACCTACTACGGACTATACAATACATAGTAACAAAAAAACAATAATGGGTTTGTATTTTTCAGCGTCTCGGTAGCCATTTTGGTAACAGTCAGATATTATTTTCCTCATTCCTATCAAATAATCTTATCGCTTTAGTGTTTTAAATTAATTCGTTACTAAATTAAATGTTTACATGACAATTAGTTTATATGGAGTTTGCCGACTTAACATTATTAAAAACCGGCCAAGTGCGTGTTGAAACACGCTGTGTAGGGTCCGTAGTCAGTACGATGTAGTTTAGGCTAAAACCTAAGTGAAAAATAATAATAATGATAACTTTGTTTGATTCTCAGATTATGTATAATTATGCAAATTTTTAGCTTGATATCACCAGTAGTTTCCGAGTAAAATGACCATGACAGAACTTGGCTGACAGTTTCCTTGCAGGGTTGGAAAAAATACGATATTTTTAAATTAAATCAAATCGGTGATTTTAATGAAAATCATGTATTTTTTCTACTTTGATTAGTTAGCATATTTGAAAGTTTGCGAGCTAGCAACATTATAATGCATAGTAGGGTGTGAGCTATGATAGTGGCAATACTGTACCTAATGCATAAAAAAAGTAAAACTTCTCGCACCTTATTACAAAATATGGTTAAAGTGGGCTTGAAGTGACTTGGGTTTTAATAACTTGCTTTAATCTAGGTTTTGGAAACAGGGGGTGGTTTCAAATTCACAAATCACTACGTTTTGACGACAGTACCCTAAAAACCGGTCAAGTGCGAGTGGGATTTGAACCCGACATTTTCATATTATTTGGTATAGCATAGTAACAACTAGATCCAATTAAACTTATTAATCGATAGTGAAATTAAGCGACAAATTTTGATACCGTTTTTTACTTAAGGCTTACTTTTTAAGGCAATGATAGCTTAGAGGTAGTAACGTCGGACGCCGCGGCGAAGGTCGTGGGTTCGAATCCTACAATGAGCTTGAGCTTTCGGTGAAGGAAAACATCGTGAGGAAACCATAGCAGACGGGTACTACAAAGTACCCTACCACCAGCCTGGCTACCACCCTCATGTTGGTCCTTCTAGGCTTTGTGTGCTTCGGCTACATCATCACATACCGTAGTGAAATTGTGGTCAAACACAAGCCTATACAGAGTAAAAAAAAAAAAACTTCTTGATTTTCGTGAAAACTTTAAACGATTTTCGTTAAAGTTTAAGCTGTATAATATTCTTACCCTCTTACCTTTTTAAATAAGGGATCTGTTTTTGTAACCGACATACTCTGAGCGTAAATAATTTAAGTTAGTTGGTCTGTTTCTTTATAAATATCAGTGCCTCTCGCGGAATACTTATGTAACTAATTTCATCAATATAATTTTTTTGTAAACGCAAACGCTATATGGGCGTATGTTATCGTCAATTATTTACACTCGGATAGTGAAGATAAGCAAGTTGAAGTGGCGTGGTAAGGTCATAACATGACCTAGGTAGACGTATACTAGACCTGACCTGAGCTAAACTAGTCGATTAATTAATCTTATTAATATCCATTTATATATGATACTAGCTGTCCCAACAGACGTTGTTGTCCTGTCCAACTCATACACAAAATTTCATCCAAATCGGTCCAGCTGTTTATCCTATGTCTCAAGTTGGACCAGACTGCTCACGGTGTGCCAATTTAATTTAAAATCGGTTAAGTAGTTTAGGAATCCATCGCGGACAAACATCGTGGCAGGAGATTTATATATATTAAGATGTAGTTCAACTTATAAATATTCTACTCCTGTTGGCAGTCTGGTAAAACGCCATAAACCGACATCAATAAAAAAACAAAGATCATTTTCTCACTGCACTCAAAACTAAAGACAATGCCTTTGTACGTGGCACCCATACTATACAAGTAAATATTTTATCTAATTACAGTGAATGTCTAAGAAAAGGTAACAAGCATTAAGTAAATAAAGTTTACAGAGATTCCCAGTTACCGAGTGTTAAAACTTTCGACTAGGATACAGTGATCACTTAGGTGTTGAAAATCCAAGTGGCGTAGCAAAAATTCTAGAAGCGACCTCCGTAAGTGTTAATAAAAGCGAAACGAAGTGGGTTTAAACTTTACCCAGGTAAGTATTAATGTCACAACGTGCTAACATAGAGCTCTGGGGAATACTACAAGGGGATGGGCCATAGGGGTGTCTCGAGACACTCGGTCGGTGCTCTCGGTCGTCAGGCCTTGTCTAAAGCGGCTGATATCGATTTTTAAGAACACGAGAGCCGATCTATGTGCACTCGACACGTGTACTGCGTCTTTTATTTACGTTACTTTAGTCTTGAGTCTTGACTTACAAATTTAATACGATTTAATAATTTTGTTAAATAACAAATATTGTGAATACGCCATTAGATAAATAAACTAAGTGGTTTTTTTATCATCTACCCTCGATTCTAATTATTTACTTAAACAGGCAAATATTTTAAATTTTGTTCATATGCATAATTTCCAATCGCCTACATGGATTTCATCATAAGAAAAGTAAGACTTACAGCCACGATTACTTAAGCCCGGATAACTTTACTATTATACTTAATTGTTTTATAATATCGATGTTTAATAAATAATGGAATGAAATGACGGACAAGAGAGTGATCTTATAAGGGTTCCTTTTTTTACCTTTTGAGGTACGGAACCCTAAAAAGAGGCAGATATGTTTCTTTCTAGCGCGCGCATAGTGAAGACTCGAAAAGAAACGTTTTGTCGCGACGAGCTAAATGCTGTTTAGTCACGTGTAGTGCGAACAGATTTTAAACGTCGGTTACTATGAACGTAACATATCATGAGTACAATATCATTAAGTGTGGGTCATAAACAAATTGGGAGTAGGTACCTGCGTATGCAATGGTCAGTATTAATCAGTGTTGCGAAGATAGAACCGATAAAGCAAAGGTCATGAATTCGAATCCTTCAATAAGCATAATGAGCTTTCGGTAAAGGATAACATCGATAGGAAACCATAGCACGATGTCCTTTGTAGCATCTTACCGCCTGGCTGGCTATAAGTTGAACCTACCTTTCTACCTTTAAGTTGAAAATCTGTCGCCAAACCCATACCGATGTGTTCCCGCAGCTGCACTTGTGATCCAGTTCCCTACTAGGCTTTGAGTGCTTTCTACCTTCGCCCACTTAATCACTTTTAGTCAAACAATTCTGGTAAAAAAAACCTAATCAAATATTATAAACTAGCTGTCCCCCACGGTTTTACCCGAGTTCCCGAGAAAAAAAGCCTTTGCCCCTCTCCATACAATATGCTATCTGCGTACCAAATTTCATCGCCATCGGTTTAGCTGATTAATTATTAGCTTCAACTATACATAATATAGGTGAAGCTAATAAAAGCGTGCATAACAACACCCTCGGAAAAAAAAACACATGTAGTGAATACATATTATTATAGTGAACTAGCCTCGTCGAAATACGACGTCAATATTTCGCGCTAGTCAACTTTACATGACACATCTAATATTTCTCGATCGCTTTTCAGGTAGTCGGCCCTTGTCAAAGTTTTCAAATTGGTTTTGAACATGTTTATTTTTTAATAAACATGTTAATAAACATGGTTAGGTCGCTTCTCTTAATCGTTTTTCTACTGAACATATACCTACTGTACTATGTTTTATAATGTAGGGGTGGGTGGTCCGATTTATGTGTGATTGGATGTTGTTTGTGTACCATTTTTTAAAATAGTTAAAGCAAAACGAAAATAGGATAGCAAGCCTTTCGACGTCAAACCGTGGGAAAATGGTGCAACACTATAATTTTGTTGATAGTAAAGTAAGCTTTCGTCGCTTCACTGCTCAGATGACATGGTCATGGTTGACTGGCTATAGGTAGGTAGGTACCTGCCTACTTATTCGAATAACTGTTATTTTTATTCCGTGTCGAAGAACAAATTTACTTGCTTAAATAATATTCAGTCAAGTCATGTAGGTTTATGCGTAAATTATAATAAAAAGTAATAGTTACAGCTACTTAGCATGTTTTACTAAATACAATTCAGACGAATTGGGAAAGGCTGGATGCTAGGTAGCTGTAATTATTATTATTTTCTAAAACACTTCACAGACAATATGGACAACTTACAGTCGCCAGAGGAGGTGAAGCAACCTTGGGTTACACACATACATAATATTATGTATTATTTTTTATGGGTAAGTAAGTAGACAGACCGCTAAGGATCACCAATATAAATTGCCGAATATCCAGTGGGTATGAAAAATTCAAACTCAACTTTGTTTCTATCACGTTTGTACGTATACCTGTCTCGCTGCTTTTGAGGTTAGGTGGTGTGTAGGATTGTCGGCCGGCCTTATTTACTTAAATTGCTCCATATTCCTAAATGATATGGCGACATAATTATCCGCTGTAAATTGCTTGATGTAGTTGTGACTTTAAACTCGGCCAGTATTTCCCAGAATTTAGCAATTTTAGTTTTCACCTTCCAGTTACGTCATCAGACCCTCGTCACGCACGATCAACTAATAGGTTTAAGGCGATGATAGCTCAGTGGTAGTGACATCGGACGCCGCGGCGAAGGTCGTGGGTTCGAATCCTACAATGAGCTTGAGCTTTCGGTGAAGGAAAACATCGTAAGGAAACCATAGCACGGTGGTAGGGTACTTTGTAGTACCCGCCTGGCTGGCTACCACCCTCAAGTTGAAAATCTGTCGCTAAACACCTATTGGTGTGTTCCGGCCATTGATTGCACTTGAGAACCAGTTCCTTCTAGGCTTTGTGTGTTTATCACCTTCGGCCACATTATCACTTACCATACTGAGATTGTGGTCAAACACAAGCCTAAACTTAGTAAAAAAAAAAAAAGGTATTGAAGATTGTTTTGCTCAGCTTCCAGCTCCCTCAACAGATTAACTTGATGTTACCATACCACCGTAGCAACCTATTATTGTTTTGTCACGAGATTACATGTGTAAAGGTAATAAGTATTGGCAAAAATTCAAATCGATTCAACATTTAGAAGTCGGTGAAAAGTAAGTTGTTAGCAAGTTGTGAAGTATGTTAAATAGTACCTACTTTATATCCTACGATCTATCTACCCAGGTCCTACGCCACATTAATAAGGTGATAAAAAATGCTGTACTAGTTTCACCAAGAGCAAGTGTAGCAAAATAATTTAAAATAAAAAAAACA
The DNA here is from genome assembly GCA_951216915.1 of Tetheella fluctuosa. Lineage (NCBI taxonomy): Eukaryota > Metazoa > Arthropoda > Insecta > Lepidoptera > Drepanidae > Tetheella > Tetheella fluctuosa. The sequence continues at coordinate 5,953,731 of OX578227.1, read as the reverse complement.
TTACCCTTCTTCTGGAGCAGTTGGGTAACACTAGGTGGCGCAAGCAGTGGCCAACCATACGTATGTATAGATGGGTTACTATTTATTTATGTCGACCGAGGATTCTTTTTGAGCAACAAATAAAATTCTCTGTCGTGGTTCTTCGAAAAACGGCAAACGATATTATGTATCGTTTTTCGGAGTAGACACTGACTTGTCAGCAAAAATTGCATAAGTATTGCAGACTGCATGTGTTGAATTAAATAGGAGTAAAAGAACCTGTTTGGGCCTATTATATACGCGCGCGCCAGTCGAGCAAGCTACAAACGGCAAGCCCGACGCCATAATTTAAAACGATAGCAGGGAATGTAGTTTTATTGTGCACATAAGAGACTTCAACGTTCACAACATATTGCCATTCGAGGACGGCGCAATAAATGAGCACAAACGAGCGAAAGCCACTTAGACCAAATTTACACTTTGTGGGAGACCGCGGCTGCAACACGCGCGCCGAGAGCGAGCGGTGCCCCGCGCTCCGGAGCGAGCGGGCGCGCCGGCCGCCGCACGCCCTCCAGTCAGCTGCTCACTACATAATATTAAATAAAACCACACTACCTACACACTGTGTATAGATAATACTGAACAGACAGACTGCTTCTTACACAATTTATTATTACTACAAAGTGAGTGAATACCTAAATGTTCATGTTGCTTCTGCATATACTCAAATAATTGAATTTTCCCGTAGGTAGTACTTACCTACCTACTGATCTTTTTACACGTAGGGTTCATTCGTTTAGTTAGGTCAATGCACTTCCGAGACGACGTCCAAAGCGATTACGGAGCGCCGTTTTTATAATGGGGAAACAAATAAAGAAGATACTGAACATCCTGACGTATGGAATCGATTGGTATTCCTAGGTTTGAATAATTATCTAGGAAAGCAAATAGGATATTCAGATCGATTATTTGAGTTTGAGAACTGCTATAGAATGCGATTACACTAATCGGAATACCTATAAACCAAAATCCAATACAAACTTAAAAACAATAATTGCACGATTTGTAGGTCATTCATTATGTAAATGTAAACAAGGTATGTACCTCTCATCGGACATAGATTATTATAATGAGCAGGTAAGTAATTATGAAATCGTACGGATTCAGCTTTTGTTGTCACAAATATTTAGTAATTATGTTTTGATAGTGTATGTTTTAAAAATGTAGCAAGTTTAGTCGCTGCATGCTCACCTCGAGATCTTCATAGGTGCGAAATGCCATTATGGCAAATCCGTCGATGATGTCCTCCTCTCCGAGCGGCTCCCGCGACTTCTTCCTCCTGGCAGGAGGACGAGGCGGCTTCTCTCTGGCCGGAGACTCGTCCTCGCCACTGTCCCCATCCTTAACTTTGCTCTCTCGCTGTGCGTGCATGCGCTGTGCCCGCTCCCTTCGCCTAATTCTCTGATTGCGCTGCTTCACTTCGTTTTCCATCGTTCGCACATTATTCGAATCACCCGACCACCGTGCTTCACTACACTAAAGTCCGCACAACACTTTCATCACACATGGTTATCCGTCGTTTCTATGCCACGTTATTCGACAAAATAAATCGTACACTCGGAAAAAGACACAGGACGTTTCCAATGGCGGATCGTACACCGTTGCCGCATTGCAAGTAAAATGGCCGCGTAGCACTCCACGGGCTGTCTTCTTTCACATTCACGTAAACGGAGGCATTATTACACTAAAACTAAGACATACTACAATAAGTTTCAACAAGAACTATGACAATAATACGATAAATTAACTTTATACATTATTCTCTGTGTTCAGAATCAGTCAATAGTCAATACAATGAAAGGTGTTGCACGACGCCAACGCTACGTCGCGGTCGCGATGGTGAACTAAAGCAAGGCTACCAACGTAACGAAAGGACATTCCGCGATATTGGGCGTCATTGGCAATGTGGAGCTCTGTTGTACTCTTCTAACAAATGTATTCATCTTTCTCTGTGGCACAAAATAATACTCGATTTCTGATATTTTATCACTGTAAGTATTCAAATACAATTTATTCAACTTGTGTTGAAATGAATATAAAAAAAATAACATTAGCTTATTTTTAGTAGGTACAAGTTTTTTTTTTTTCTTTTACTATGGATGGATATAAATATTTCATTTGCTATGTTGGTACTATTTGACCGAATCGGAGAAGTTTGTTTGCGGAGATTGTTTTCCATCTGTTTACACAGCACTGCGTATACCAACTGCCCTTCATTGTATAAATCGACACCGAGTAAGAAAGTGAACCGATATCTATAGTTGGAATGCCACTATTAAAATGAAGTTTGTGCATGTGTTGATTTTGACATTTAGACTTCAAGCTGCGTTCACAATTTATATTCCAAAGTAATTTATTTTAGTAACTATGTAATAATCTGTCTGAACACTTTGTTTTGTACGGATTGGAACTTCTATTAAGAAAAGATTTTTCGAATTTCAAATCTGGAGAGGGAAATAAGGGAAAGGATCGCGGGTGAAACTGGGAGGGGTGGAAGGCTAGAAGATCTACTAGAAACAACGAACTCAACAAGATTTTACAGAAAGTTCTATATAAAATATTTAATTACATGAAGTCGTTTAAAAATACCATCAAATTACGAAGATATGGTCGGATTAATTTTTTTTATACAAAAAGTGTGTATAAAAAAACATGAGAATAGTAATGAATGTACGAGTATTATATTAAAATTTAGTATAATGAATATAGTACCTATATTTATAATTCTTATGACACAATTTATGATTGATCAGTTTTTTTACGCGGCCTAATCGTTAAACCTAGACGGCGGATTTATCAGACCGGAGCAATATTACGGGATGAGACGATGAGACTGAGAGGGACGACGACAACGTCGCGTCGCGTCGGTCCTGCTGACAATTTTGTGTCAGTGTAATTCTACCTGCGAGCAACGTCTGGTGACCCTAGCACACCCTAGTCTCTCTCTGCTATCTACACGTAGGGCTGACCCAGAGCTAACTTGCCTGTGTTGCCCGCGCACAAATACATAACCTACTACCTGATTACCGTCACTCTCGCACTACGACGGCGACGCGGCGCGTGGCGTCACGGTGCCGGTGTGTTAAAAGCTCGAAAGATTCGAAAATCGCACATGCATTTTTTTTGTCTACATATTGGATAGGTTTCAACCGTAGATAGAGGTTTCAACATTTCAAATGCCACAGTAAAACTTCCAAAGACATTTTTTTCCTAATTTCGGGAAGGCAAAAGGTTCTAGCCCATACAGCCTAATCGTATATAGTACTCTTCTTCTTAGTTTTAAGTCATTTTCACACCAAAGATAGTTAACTACCTAGTTAGGTATTCCATTCATTATAGGTGCATGCGCACCTTTCCGCGCCGGAGTCATCGCATTTTATAAATCTTTACATGAAATACCTAGTATGCACTTAATGCACCTATCCGCGCCGCGTTCGATGCGGGCTGCGCGGATGACGTAATCCGCAATCAGTCCAGTGTTTCCACTTAAGATTTTGGATTTTCCCCAGTTTCTTTAAGTTAACCCTAAAATTCCCTAAAATATTCTCAAAATTCTTCAAAAATGTATAGTATATCACTAGTCACAACATATTATAAAACAAAGTCCTCCGTCGCTTCTGTCTGTCTGTCTGTTCGCGATAAACTCAAAAACTACTGCACCGATTTTCATGCTGTTTTCACCAATGGATAGAGTGGCTCTCGAGGAAGGTTTTAGTATATAAGGTCCTAATAAATGAAGTACGGTCCTTTTGAGGGATGATAGTATAGGTCATAAGTATTCCGAAAATGATAAAATATATATATATATAATTTATATAAATTGTCAATTTTTTGTATACATTGGCTAAAATAATATAATGATATTTGTTGGAGGTGTCGGAAAAAAATAAGCCGTCTGGGAGCTTTCAACGAAAACGCTGCCTAAACCCTTTGAGATATAACAAAATAATGTATGGTGGAATTGTGTATCTTATATAGGTCTACAGAAAAGTCCGCGATAGCATATGTCTATCTCTTAAGGATAACATACTATATCCATTTTAATACTTTAAAAAATGGGCAATTTAAAGCGGTAATTGGAAAGCTATTTACACAAATACCGTATTTTAATCCTTATCATTTTAAATAGTTAAGTTAAGTTAAAAGTTAGAGGCTTTAAGCATTTCATACACATTATTTTACTTTTTTACACCATATAATTAAAATGAATATCTTAGGAACTATCGTAAATTCAAAATTACGCGCGAGAATAATTTCAAGCGGTCTCGCACCAACGCGACACGACGGACGGGTCTCGCTTGATGCAGCCAGCTCCGCCCGCGATCCACTGCCCGCCTGTTGCCACGCAATAAGCTGATGCAAAAAATGTAGGCATAATATAATATACTCTTCTAGTATACAATATAATTAACTTTTAACAAAAAGGAAAACCGAATTCAAAATGGGTTTGCACTAAAAAGTGTAAAATAACGATGTTAGAACTCGTTTTGAATTCAGCGAAAGAATTTCAGATTCTGGAACACGTGCTTTCCTTTCGCTGACTTCAAAACTAGTTCTAACATCGTTATTTTATACTTAAAGTGCAAGCCCAATTTAATGTCGGTTTTCCTTTTTGTTAAAAGTTAATCTTATTTTTCCATTTTTAGTTTCTTGTGTATAGAATCCTACTTACTTCAAGATTTGTCACGTGTCGTCAATATCTATATCTATATATCTATCTATCTATATATATAAAAATGAATTGCTGTTCGTTAGTCTCGCTAAACTCGAGAACGGCTGGACCGATTTGGCCAACTTTGGTTTTAATATATTTGTGCAAGTCCAGGGAATGTGTAAACGGAGAAAATATGGAAAAATTACGAGAAAATAGTAAAATTAACAATTTTATTTTCCCATACAAACTTACTAGCTGTCAAATATTTGATGTTCGTCCCGTTATTTGACAACCAACAAATATGGCGATCCTTTTTGATAATGACACTATATTGAAAAAATTTCGTGGTAAAAACTGACTCAGTCGCTCAGCAGCTTCTTTCGTTTGCGTACGTTTCATATAATGGATAGAAAGAAAAAAGTAACGGCATTGGTTATTCCATCTATTTACCCAATGTATTATAAGTAAAAAGGTGTAGATAGGATACCTACCAACATACATTCGATCTTCAAAAACGGCACATTAACGTACACAAATAAATAAATAATTCGGTACGAGAAGTGCATCTGTAGACGCCGGCAACGCGACACTGAGGTCAAGGCTGGCTACTTGCTGAGCGCTTATAACCTATCTACACCTTTTTACTTATAACTAGCTTCCACCCCGTGGTTTCACCCGCGTTCCCGAGGGATCTTATGTTTTCCCGGGATAAAAAGTAGCTTATAGCCTTCCTCGATAAATGGACTATACAACACAAAAATATTTTTTCAATTCGAACCAGTAGTTCCTGAGATTAGCGCGTTCAAACAAACAAACAAACAAACTCTTCAGCTTTATAATATTAGTATAGATATCATTGATTATACCTACTAAAAAAAGGCAGAATAGGTAACATTTTGTCCGCTCCTTAAAAGCTTTGCCTATGTTCCGTTTCTTTACTTTGTGGCTTGGCGCTTCGAATAGGCTTTCATCAAAATCGGGGGAAAGGAAGAAAATATCTATATCTATGTATATCTTCTATACAGGGTGATTTTACACAGGAAATACTTGCAGGGGTGGAAGTAGGTACTCATCAATATGAACAACTTTCAACAATGGGACCAACTCTGATATCGCGTAAAATAAGACAGTTGCTTCATACATTTTGGTCGAGTACCTAGGTATTGAACTTTTGTATGGAATAGCTGAAAATTTTACGTGATTTCACAGTTAGTCTCATAATAAAAGTTGTTCATATTGATGAGTACCTGCACCCCTGCAAGTATTGCCAGTGACTAAAAAGTCACCCAATATATTTTTATCTATCTTATTCTATCCGGTGTATCTGTACATTGAAGAAAAGTAATAAAAATAGAAAGGGGTAACTAAAGAAGAGTAATAATTATATAGAGCATAAACCAGCGATTTCTAGAATTATTTTCTGTCTGTCTGTTTATTCACGCACGTCTCTGGAACTACTGAACGGATTTTGAAGGAGTTTCCACAAGTTAATGCTTGGCTTGGCTCTTCGAATGGGTTTATTTCATCAAAATCGGGTAAACGGAAGAAAACATATAGATATTTTATAAAGACTGCGCGAGCGAAGCCGCGGGCAAACAGCTAGTTGAATAATATTTATTTATTATTTTTTTGTGTTCATAAGTGTTCAGTAGCCTAAAACTAAGACTCCCGACGCAATCACCCAATTGATTAGAAATAATAAAAACTAGCGGTCTATATAGTACTTTAAGAATTATCCCCAAACTCCTAACTAACAAGGAGTTGCACCTTCCATCATCAGCTCACCTGAATAACTCAAAGGAACATAAGTAGCGGTCTATACGAGCCTATAATATTAAAGAATTATTCACTAACTCCTAATAGTTAAGGAGTTATTTTTTCCATCATCAGCTCAGCAGCATGAGATGATGAGTACCAGACGCAAATACTTGAATAGTTTTAGAAAATATATAAAACACATTATGCGTCCCTATAAAATTTGAGGGTTGCTCTCGATTTCCCTGGGATCCCATCATCAGATCCTGACTTGGTGACAATGAGACTAAATTGGAAGCATACCCTACCGAACAGAAGATTTTTTTTTAAATCGGTCAACAGTTGGCGGAGAAATTGGTGAACATATAAAAAAATATATATAATAATAATAATAATTAGCCCCCTAAAGTCCAGCCACACGTCCGGGTCGACCACCTGACCCACGTAGGGGGCGGTAACGTGTACAGTCAAAACTTACACGGCTAACCTGGCACTGGCAACCCAACATGGAGAATGACTGAAAGAAGGTATAATTTGCGGTCGCTGCCCGGGGGTCGCCGGGGCGCATCTGGAGCCGATGCTGGATGCCACAGGATGAGGACCATCGGCGACGCGGAGCTGAGCAGGCGGGCTTCGGTCGAACAATCTACTACAGCCGACGATGGAGAACTGAACAGGCGGGCTCTCCTGGATAATGCTACAGCCGATGACATTTCTACTGCACCACCATCAGCAGTCACAATGACTTCTTCGGGTTCGTCATACAGAACCCCAGCTTCGCCAACAATTTCTACGGCGAGCACTTATTTGTCGGTAAATGTTGCACAAGAGGCGCTCCCTGCCGATTACCTCGTGCCCACTACCAACAAATCTCAAATACGCAGGAGATGGACTACAGAACATAATGAATTTATACTGCGCACTTATCTCCGGCTAACCTTACTAGATCAGGATACCAGTGATTACCTTACTCCACTTCATTCAAAGTTTTTGGAAAAATTCCCCCATGTAGACGTTTCAAGACAGCGACTAGGTGATCAACGCAGAGCAATAATCCGTAACAGGCTATTAACTCAAGAAAAAATAAGTCAGATTTATGAGGAAGCAAAAATAGAATTGCAATCCCACAATAGTGGAATACAATCACATACCACAAATCGTAGCCAACAATCTCACCCATCAACCTTTATATCTCTACCACACACACTTCACTCACAACCACAACGTATGAGGTGGACCAATGAAATAAATGAAAATATAATTCGTTGCTACTTTAGAGTAACAGAGTTGGAAACAAATAAAACCGGCTATAGGAAAGCATTACATCAGGAATTTTTAAAAATATATCCACACTTATCTACAGTTTCTGAACAGAGAATAGCTGATCAACGCAGACGAGTCTTTGCTAATGAGGTAATAAATGCTGACAGGTTCAATGATATTAGGCAAGAAATTGCTGACGAGTTGAGACTTAAAACAAATAACACAGAAAATGTACCTATTAATGACACTCAAACGGATACATACACTAACTTAGACAACAATACTGACTTTATTTATAATATAGATCCAGAACTTTTTATAGACACGCAACATACGCAACCAACCGACATTCAGAGAAATCCTGAAATAGATAGTACTTTTCAATACATGCTAAGATACTTCTCAAATACCCATCCCACTGAAAGACCATACATCCCTAAACAAAAAGCATCGAAAAAATTGGCTAAACTAGTTCAGTACATAAACAACGCTATTCTACCGGGATATATAAATGATGGCACAGATTTTAAAACTTTCAATACTATTGTTTACTGTGCAGCAATAACTGCTGCTAAATTAAATGGTTCAAAAATTGTTATTCCCCCACCTGAAGATGAAAACCAAATTAGAAATCATATCAAACCAGGATGGCAAATTAGACTAGAAAAGAAAATTATTAACCTTAGAGCAAATATTGGTAGAGTAACACAGTACATAAACGGAAACACTAGTTGTAGGCTGAGAAAACATATAAACAATATACTAGAACAATACAAAATTCATTCGATTCATGAAGGAGAAAACACACAACCTATACAAGTTTTAGATACACTAAAGCAAAAACTTTTTGTTGCAAATAGTAGATTAAAGCGATATAATACATGCACACTCCGCAAGAACCAAAACACTCAATTTTGTAAGAATGAAAAACAGTTTTACCGTACCATAAGAAACTCAAATATTACTCAAAATGTTCGCTCCTCTCAATCCTCTCATAGCCCCCCACCACTACATGAACTTCGAAGCTTTTGGGCTTCAATATGGGAACAACCTACTGCACACAATGATGAAGCAGACTGGATTAAAAGTGAGGAAACTAATAATGCTAATACTCCAGAAATGCAATTTGAATTTATCACCATAGACACATTCCACAGTGTACTGTGTAAACAACATAATTGGAAGGCACCTGGTTCTGACCACATTCATAATTACTGGTACAAAAAATTTACATATATTCATCCCTTTCTGCACAACTATATAAATCAGTTCATACGCGATCCAGAAACATTGCCACAATACATAACCAATGGAATCACATACATGTTGCCTAAAGATCCCAATGACACTTTGAATCCCGCCAAGTACAGACCCATAACCTGTTTACAAACTTTATATAAAATAATCACATCTTGCATAGCAGAATTAATTTATAAACATTCAACTGATAATCAAATTTTAACAGAACAACAAAAAGGTTGCCGAAAATTTAGTCAAGGTTGCAAGGAACAATTGACTATAGATTCGGTGATATTACGTCAGGTACATAAGAAAAAGAAAGATATTTATAGTATGTATATTGATTATAAAAAAGCCTACGACTCAGTTCCTCATTCCTGGTTGTTAAAAATTCTGAATATATATAAAATACACCCGCGTATAATAAACTTTTTACATTTTTCTATACAAAAATGGACTACTAGACTGAAAATTAACACATCTGAAGGAACTGTCATTACTGACCCTATAAAAATTCAACGTGGGATCTTTCAAGGAGATGCACTTAGCCCGCTGTGGTTCTGCCTTGCCCTTAACCCTTTGTCAAACATATTAAATTCAAATACCATAGGATATTTACTAAATTACAATGAAACAGGACCGGACATACAAACTCATCAAAAAACCACATATTTAAACCATCTGTTATACATGGATGATATTAAGTTGTATGCTTCTTCAGAAGATAGTCTTAATCAGTTAGCTAATATTACAGAAAACTTCTCAAAAGATATTTGTATGGAATTTGGTATAGACAAATGCAAGGTTAACTCAATTAAAGCGGGACAGAACCATCAACATCATTATATAATGGCTTCTGGTGAACAAATAGATTCCTTAGATGAACATAGTGCATATAAATACTTAGGCTACAACCAATCAAAATATATAGAATATAAAGAGATTAAAATAAAACTACAGCAACAATTTCGAAGTAGACTCAACGCAATTCTTAAAACACATCTAAATTCCAAAAACATGATTAAAGCTATTAATACGTTTGCAATTCCCATCTTAACTTATTCTTTTGGAATTATATCTTGGTCAAAAACAGAATTAAAAAATATCCAGCGGTCTATTAATGTTACAATGACAAAAAATAGGAAACATCACCCAAGATCATGCTTGCAGAGGGTTACACTACCACGGACTGATGGAGGTAGAGGACTCATCGATATAAATAATTTACACAACTCGCAAATAGTAACCCTTAGGCAATACTTTCACAAAAAGGCACAAACTTCGATTATCCACAACGCAATAGTTCAGAATGACTGCAAATTCACACCACTTAACCTAAACAATAGCAATAAACAATCCAACGAGTACATTAAAGATAAACAGACCAAACTAGATGAATGGACCCAGAAGTCCCTCCATGGGAGACATTTCCAAGATCTGAATCATCCAAACGTCGACAAAACAGCGTCGAACGCATGGCTCAGACGAGGAGAACTCTTCCCCGAGACAGAAGGGTTCATGATCGCCATTCAAGACCAAGTCATCGAAACACGAAATTATCAAAAGTATATAACAAAAACATTAGCTTCAGACATATGCAGGAGATGTAACAGCGCATCAGAGACCATTCAACATATTACAGGGGCGTGTAAAGCAATAGTTCAGACTGAATATAAACATAGGCATGACCAAGTAGCTAACATCATCCACCAAAAACTAGCCCAAAAATATAGGTTAATACCTGATACTTACATACCATACTACAAATACGTTCCCGATAATGTACTAGAAAACACAAAATACAGACTTTACTATGATAGAGCTATACTAACTGACAGAACTACTCACTACAATAGACCAGATATAACTATAGTTGACAAAGATAATAAAACTGCATTAATTATAGATATTGCCATACCAAATACCCATAATCTTCAAAGTACAATAGCTGAAAAACTTTCCAAATATTCAGATCTAAAAGAAGAAATATGTCGTATGTGGCAATTGCAAAATGTGACTATTGTACCAATCGTTCTCTCTACCACCGGTGTTATACCAAAGCAGCTCCATAGATCCATCCAAACGTTAGATCTCCCACCTTACACATTCATTAATCTACAGAAAGCAGCCATATTAAATACTTGCAGGATAGTAAGAAAATTTTTACAAGTTAACCACACCCAACCATCCATCGATTTTCCCCATAGTCAGGAACAGACACCACGTGATATTCACTTGGCTTAGGCCCGTGATTATCATTTTTCGTACCAGTTCTTTGAACTGAGAAAAAAAAAACAAAAAACAAAATAATAATTACAGCCTATATCTGCCCACTGCTGAGCACAGGCCTCCATTCACGAATAATGGTGAAAGGGGAATGGGCAAATACTCCACCACACGTGCCCACTGCGCATTGGTGGAGGTAGGCTAGTGGTCAACCTACTGTAGGAGCTGTCAAGACACCTAGGAGGTCTCCAACTAGCTTAACGACTATCACATTTAAGTGATAACCGGGACCAACGGCTTAACGTGCCTTCCGAAGCACGGAAACACTCAAGATGAAATACCACTAGGCGGTCACCCATCCAGGTACCGGCCAAACTGGACGTTGCTTAACTTTGCCGATCGGTTAAGAACGGCTAATCAAGCTACGCCACGAGCGGTTCATATATATATATATTATATTATTGGAACAAAGTTTTTGAAGTCGTTTAAAAATACATACTATTTTCTCAAAGCTCCCGTTGCTCCCGTTCCCTCATTGAATTTATATATTTAATTATTATTATTATCATGTATAGGTTATAATTGTTATAATATAATAATAGATCTTTATTGTTCCGTCTGACAAATTAAATGAAATATAAACATTATATTTCGATACGTGTAAGTGGCTTTGTTTGTAACAAACTTTAATGTAATAAGTACCATATTCAACAAGAAATCAGTTTGCCGAGTACCACCAGTTGAATCGATTCCCATGACTTTTATGCCATATTATTATTTAACAATACTGATTAAAAACAGGTTGAAGTGCTTTTTTTGTATGTAAAATTAATTTTAAAACTACTATATCTTTGTAATTATAATACTATATGGTATTTTATAATTCAATTTTATACAGCATTTTCATTTTACTATCTTGTTGGGGTATATCGGTTCTTTAGTAAGTAATACCATCTAAAAATAACGTTGGCTTATATGCCATGTTATTTTGTAACAAAACTAACAAATCTGACTAAAAACAGCGTTAAGTGCAATTTTTGTATAAAAAAAAAAAGTTAAAAACGACCATATCTCGTCGGTTAAAATTCCAAAATTTTTGGAAAATAAGGTTTTTAGTTAAAACGAGTCTGCTATCAACATTCTTTTATATGGATAAATACACTTTATAAAGTTACACGTCAACATCATCACTAGATGTTGCAAGTGTCATTTCTCCACTTTGTGATCGTCCACCATTTTCATTGTAGAAAAACGTCGCTCTGCCATTTGCAACCGGCTTTGTACATGTGCGTATTTATAGAAAAGTGATATCTCTCAAAATAGTATTTATGATACGATTGTAAAAAGTAATCTGAGACATATACCTATAGAAAAACGTTTTTTTCGAAGAAATGACATTTGTTCTTTTAAAATTGAACTATAATTGGGATTTTACCTTTTGTTGAAAAAAAATATTTTTTATAAATTTTACAAGCAAGCTGTGAAAGATTAAGAAGAAAAAAAACATTTCTTGTTTATTTTGCCTCTTTTTTAAATAAATAAATTAAAATAACCGCACCATCTTAATCCTCATGTAAATAACTTTAAAATAATATATAACACTTATATTTTGATATTAAACTTTGAAAAAAATATTAATTTTAATAAAATAAAAAATTGAAATGCGTGTATTATAAAATTTGTTCTGTTAGAATAACGCCACCTTTCTATTTAACCGACGCTGTGTAATTATATCCTCATCTTATCCTAACTATCCTTCCTTACTAATGCTATCCTATCCGAATCCTAACTAATATTATAAATTCGAAAGTGAGTTTGTTTGTTTGTTACATTTTCACCTAAACCGCTGAACCGATCGCGATGAAATTTGGTATGCAGATAGCCTATGGTATGGAAAAGGACAGACGGCGGTCCCGAGGGTTCTTATATTTTTCCGGGATAAAAAGTAGCCTGTGCTAATCCAGGTTGTCAGCTACCTTCGGTCGCTATCTGTGTCGGGTGGCAGGCAGGGAGTCCATCGAGGCGTGTCACCACTGCCCGGCGGGAGTCGCGGACACGGCGCAACACACGCGCGAGGATTGCTCATCTTGGGAAGTACCTCGCGCTGCCCTGTCCGCGGCCATAGGAGGGGACTTGTTGTTGCTGGCCATGATACGATCCATGGTCGACAGCGACGAGTCCTGGTAGGTGGTCGTTTCCTTCTGCGACGCAGTTATGTCGCAGAAGGAAGCGGCGGAGCGGGAACGGAAAGATAGCATCGACTCTCTCCCTATCCGCCGCTGACGACGTGGCGGGCAGCGTTTGGCCTTCGCGGGCTGGATGCCGATGTGGGCCGTAGATGGGGGGATCTGCCGCTGACGTTAAGGGTCCTGTGCTGGAGGTGCCCAAGTATTCCTGGGCGCCTCGGCGGAGGTGACAAATGGCAAATGAGCTAGCCAAGCCCCGCCCCAAAGAGGAGGGCTCCCTGAAAAGGGAGCGTGCCGTTGGCGGGGCAGGCGGCTGAGAACAAGCTTCCTCCCGTAGCCCCGCCATACGGCAGAGAAGGAATACGGTGAGGTTTTAGTCAGTACTAGTCTGACATTACCCAGGCGTTTCCCCAGAAGTCGCCCGGGTATCCATGAGGATTTTCCCACCTTTAAAGTCAACTACTTCCATACGAAATTTTATCAAAATTGGTCTAGCCGTTTGAGCGTGAAGAAGTAACAAACATACAAACACACACACACTCACAAACTTTCACATTACATATTGTAGCAAGTCCGTGTGTTAAAATTTACACATAATGCACAAGTTTATCATATAAAACCTGTAAAATCTCAAATCGAATAAATATAACTTGTAGTGAATTTATAGCTATATGGCATACTAAGTTGGATTATAGTCTTTGTACCTAATTATTATAGAAATGATATTCAAAACTTCCCTCCAAAACCCTCTTGCAAGGTAGATGTGAAATATATTTACTCTGCCACATAAGTTTTTAAAAATTATTTATATTTTTAGTAAGTACTTAGGTTAGGTATTGCAACATAATAAAATGACGCTCTGATTTGTTTTTATCTTTGGACTCTATTTAGTCGAATATTAAACGATTTGGTCATTCATAAAGTAAATTAATTATTAGAACTAACTTTAGGTGAAATTAAAAGCAAAATAATGCTTTGATTGAATTATAACGAAATGTTTACTTTTTATTATTACTAAACTTTACTTCTTATACTGGGACGCGTTTGAAACCTAGTGATTTTATAGGTATACCTAAATGCTAGAATACGCCAGTATACCTATAGGCTATAGTGAAGTCGTTATATTTTACGTGGTTACCTAACATCATATATTTTGTTCCGATTATTCGGTTAATTTATTATCTTGTCTATACTGTTCACTGGACCGAGTAATATAAATGGCACATATGGTTATTGACTTGACGTTTGAATATACCTTCCTACTAAAGGTACCTTCAGCCATGTAAGGGTTTATGCATTCATAAAATAATTGTAGCTTGCTCAATACATTTTAAAAATATTTACTTCAGCGCGATACGTGCACAAAGTATACTGTGATATAGGATTGCTTTACTTATAGGAATGAATACTTAATAATTAAGCTTCTCGTTATAGTACCTGAATTGATACAGCAATAAAATCCTCATAAATAAGTTCAAAATGATGAAATGTTGACGAATCAACATGATAAATTTATATAAATTAGATAAAAATATTTCTTCAAAATAACAACGTTACCAATTTGATTCAATGATCTCATCTCTGTATTGAACCCTTAATCTACCTTTATCATTATGTAAAACAACTCGAGTCACTGAGTGAGTCAGTCGTGCACGCGTTATCGTCTTGTTAACTTGTGTAATATTTAAAAAACACACCGGCTATTGAGTAATTTAATCATAATGATTTACCCTAATTAAATACAAAAGTGATAATCTGTTATCAAATTATATCGCAGCGTAACAGTTCAGTTCTGTTTGCTTATCAAATAAAAGGTATGCTATTTTAACATTAACAGATATTATGTAATAATTAATTAAATAAATAGTAATTAAACAAACAAATAATAATGTTTTCGTAGTAACAGGTAGGAAATAACTAGTATCATGTTTCTAAATTGGTATATTTTTAATTTCTTATAGGTATACTTAATGATGCAATAATAATAATAGTTTCGAGTTGGACTTAGGCATGACTTAAGTAGGTACTCTATTAAGTATTAATACGATTACTGTTATTGTGGTTTATGGTAATAAAACGTCAGACCTCCGACAACGACGGGTTCGGCCGCATTGTTTGTTTTTATTTTTAATTTTATACCGTACTTATGTCAATAATGCTGCATACTAACTACACAAAGGGGTGGTGAAACGAAGTACCCACGGTTAAACGACGCTTTTTAATATTTTTTTGCGGCAAACATGCTCCCCTATTCCATAATAAAAAAAATATATATTATGCAGCGTGGTATTGATTTTGACTTCGAATTTTCAATTCAGTATCCAAATCAAATTGAAACCGAATTAAACTTACCTATAAAGTTGCAGAACATGCAGATATTATTGTAAAGTTTAGTATATTGAAAACCTACCTATAGGTAGGTACTAAGAATAAACCAATAGTCAGATAACACAATAGACTTTTTTTGGGTATCTATGTAGTAAAGTTTATTTAATTCTATCGATTTGCATATTTTTTAAATCAAGTAATTATTTTTTATCTTCTAGCTAGATAATTGTTTAGCATGACGAAATATATTTAAATTTCCTCAAATTTATCTTTGATGCGTCCATCTATTCGTTTTATTATTAACACAAGTTTTATTTTCATTTCCTTGTTGTTTCAAGAGTTTGGTAAATACCGACCGACATATGGCACGGTACTCTTTAGAAAATGAAACTCGTATTTGCTAACGTAAACAACCAAGAACAAAAAAGATATCTACTCTTGCAGTCATGTCGATTGTATTGGGGAAAAAAAACTATCAAAGTCGAGACTATAATCGATTTAATTTATTTATTTTTACCTTACATAAAAATTGTTTCCAATACACATCTATTACTCTTTATAATCCTGTGTCAATTACTCAAATGACCAAATACAAATAGCTGATAGGTACTTTCTCCTTGCGTGAATATTCCAAATCGATTGATGTTAAAAACTCTATAATTAATGGATAATACAGCTTTTAAAAGATCAATTAAAGCTATAAATATCCGAGAGAAAGCTCAACTCAATCTCACCACAATTACCTAATTCTTTCTTAGATACGGTTTTCCCTGAAACATTTTCGTTATAAGTTAGTGTAATAATATTATGTAATTCGCTTTGGTACTTTAACGTCCAATGTCGTCTAGAGTCGGTAGGTACCTACTATAATTTTATTTGTTTTTTTTTACCTTTGTTATGTTTTTACTTGAATTATTTAATAATTTTGGACTTTGTATTCTCTGCTTATCTTTGCACCGCGTAAGTTAACTTTTTTGTACTTGTGGAGCCCCAATGGCTTCATTATGTTTACAATAATTCTATTCATAAGTAGTATGTTATATTCAACTTACGTAACACATTTAACTGTGATTTGTGGTTGGGTAACGACGTAAATATGACGAGATATAGAGAATAGCTGCTTGATCGTTTGCTGAGCCTAACCATCACCATATAATATGTAGTATAATACCTAAATACTACCATCGTACTTACTCGTACGGGTAGGGTACCCGTACTAGGTAAGTTCCTACCTACTGTTGAAGTATTCAGGGAAACATTTTATAGCATTACAGCATAGCATCACTTACCAGTGAGTTTGTGGTCAAACAAATAAAAGTTCAAGAAAATATTATCCAATAGGCACATTACGCAAATTCTAATAATTCTAAAACATTTTTTAATTTACAGATTCTATTCACAATGAAGCCAAAAATATATGATCGTGCACTCATTGCAACCGGCATCGTCGGAATTTTGGTCTCCACATATGCATTATACGTGGAAATGGCAATAGAAGCGCATCCTGGATACAAAGCTCTTTGCGACATTTCAAGTTATGCCAGCTGTTCCAGAGTGCTTTCCTCAAAGTTAGTTTGTTAAGTGAATAATATTAGTTTAGATATAAGTACATACCTCATTAACTCCTTTTGATCCGTAAATTATTTGCGCTCCCGTTCCTTTGATCCTAAAACAAGTAGTTAACAATACATAATATCTGTTTTTAAATCATAACGAGTCGGTAACTGCTTATTCTATAAGTAATTTTATAATACCAACATAATTGAAAAAGTTTCGCGTATTTCTTTAACAAAATCATACAATGCTTTTTACGGAGTAAACGTGGGGTTCGGTCAGAAGTCTATAAATAGGACCAACGATCGATGGCATCGTTATAAAAGAGTGCTAATTAATTCTAACTGAAATAAAATTATAATGGGTAATTACCATGTTTATTTGCAGTATAGATAGACTTGTTGCTCCCGCTTGCCAGCAAACAGCCATAGGTATTGAACTGGTCTTCAGTAAAACTAATATTAAGTGCATGTCCATCTTACAGAAAGCCTGCATATCGACTGACTTGACCTGCATACATCATTTCCTACTAAATAATTGAATTTAAGCATGCGCGTCACTTATTTTGCTGCATTTCTTGATATTTTTGAAATTATAGACCTATATAATTAAGTTTGATAAATGCAGGGTTTTTAGGAGTTAATAGGAAGATAGGGACAACAATGTTGAATATCATATCAATCTATATCTATTTTTGGTGTTTTAGTTGGGTTTGTAAGTACTTCTTTCACGCAGCAACGAATTGAAGTATTTTTACATGGAGTAACATAGGGTACTTTTCATCCCGGGACCATGGGTAAAACTGTGGGGCGAATGTTAGTACTTGGATATTTTGTGATTTCATTGGTTTTTACTTTTAGTTAATTCATAGGCAGTGTTTAGCTCATTCTAAGTATGCCGTTGTGAAGATAGCTTTGGTGTTGTAATTATACCTACTATTGTTTGTTAAATTATTTTAAATGTAAGGTTATTTTATGATTTTTATTACATCTAGAAGAGACACTAGGCTTCTCCCACTTTATTTATTTTTTATTAATAAAAAATAATGTAACCATTGGCAGATAACTTGACAGTAGCAAAATTAGAATCAGTGGATTCAACGGTGGATTATACGTGACTCAGGGAGATTGAATTGTACTCATATTTTTTTCTTCTTTTGGCAAACATTCAAACTTACTTATACTTGTCACCTTCTCGATTTATATATACAGTAGGTTGAGAATGAACTAATGAATTATTTTATTCTTACCTAATAAATACAATAATCGCGCGCGAGCCAAAAATACCAAATAATGTTTTAAATACCTATATAATCAGCATGCCTTCTCAATTAATTGTTTGTTATGAAAATATTGAGGCCAGGGAAAGTAAATCAGGCCAAATTCATTTGTGTCACATTGAATTTGTCTATAAGGTTTGGATGTGATGAACTATTTTCTAAAAAGATGTGTAATAGAGTTGTGTAAATAGAGAAAAAAGTTACCGTTTTGGATATAAATGAATAAATAAAATGAAATCTAATACTTTTCTGAAGTTAATAATAGGTAAATTGGAGCGAGAAAATGTCCTACTTGTGGATTAACTATATCTATAACAAACCTCAATAATATCAAATAGTACGTATTTTATTGTTTACTTAAGGTTTTTTGTAACCCGCCCCTTTTTTTAACATCGAAATTGCCGAAATACTCGAAATTCGAATAAATACACCGAGACATTTCGTTCGCATAGAAAGAAACTCGATTTGTTTAGTCTACGGTAAATAACTTCTGTCCTTTTAATTTATTTTTTTGCATTGCAGGTATTCAAAAGGATTAGGCATGTTACCCGATGAATCGCCACTAAAGATACCCAATTGCATTTACGGAACCGCCTTCTACTGCATCATGATTTTTTTATGTACGTATTTAACATTATTATCTGTTTCGTTTATTAGCCTATTCGAAACGTTTATTTTCCTTCCTGGAATTTCATAAATAAAAATGTAGTTTGTATGTTAATGGTGTAAGCCACTTTTAACATCAGCGTTTTTAAACCGGATTATTACACTGGTTTGTTAAAAAAACATAAAAAGAGTAAAAAAGTGCTATTTCGTATTTTTTGGTTTTTAATGTTTTAATGTAGACATCCTTTATTCTGTATTTATTATAATATCTACTGATACTGTGTTGCGAGTAATAAAGCTATCAACAATCAGTTTCTCCTTAGGTATGTTTATGAAATAATAAATATCTACATGATAATATGTAATTACGCTGTGATAATATATTGTGTGTAGATTATACATATTATTGTGTCATTTTGAATTCGGTCCGTTGATTAATTAAAATAGCCTACAATGCCTTGAAATAAATTGTTCGACAGAACATATAAGCCGTAGAAAATCATTTCTTTGACTCTAGTTTTTTCATCAATTTCTCATCAACTTACCTAATACGTTGCGTGTTGGGAAAGGTTATGTCAGCCAGGTGATAAAAATAAATTGAATTACAGACCAATTTTAAAACGAAGACGGGATTTAGTCTGAACTGTGTTAAATGAAAATATTAAAATACATAAGCTTTTAAAGGTTTCGAGATGTCATCGCATTGTCTCATTTCCGAAACACTTTCTGTTGGAATCCGTTGTAATTTATAAAGTACCTATCCTATACTTATTACGGTTATTACAGTGCAAAATTGCAAAGCCAATAATCGACGTTGCATTTACGACGAGACGTGGTGGCATCGTCACTCGGCGTGCATTTCGCACATCATCGCTCGGTCGTGGTTACCGGTATCGTGACTTTACCACGAGAAAAATATTGCGAAACCCCGACAAGCTGCTTACTCCACGCTTATTTGGTAGCTCACGAGCTGTGAATAACTGTTATCGTAATAGTCTAACATTTGTTCGTTCCGACTCCTGGGAAGTGCGAACTGTTTGCCAATATGATTTATGCACACTTATCTCGTAATGCAAGTTAAATTATTAGGTATACTTAGTTGCTTTGCTATTATTACTTAAAGATTATTTTATAGCAAATGTTAATATAGTTTTATATTTAAAAATATAGAATAATAATATGGATATTTCTACAGTTCGTTGCACCTTCTTTAAATTTAAATAAGCAATCAAGCAATCTACTTTTTGGTTTAATAATGTAGCTGTACCTTCTTAGAATTATTATTTATTATAATACTAGTTACATACATAAATGTAAGTATTTAACTGTTTTTACTTGAATTTTTCAAAAACAACCTTGTATAAAATCTTATTTCTTGAAATATTACATATACCTACCTATTATTTCTGATTGAGTTCTACTTAGATAGATAACTTTGTTTATAAGCGAGCAAGGAGGTCGAGTTTCATTAAATTTATTAATTTTCCCAATAGCATTTACAGTCTATTTAATACCTATAAAATGTTTCGCTATTTGAATATTTAGAGGGTTTGCGTGAGCTTTTATTGCTTCGCTAAAATGTTAATTCCGTGAAACACGCTCGTAAATGGTTGGAATTGTAGTGGCCATTGTGTTATTTCAGTTTGATATTGAAATAAGCCGCGGTCGCTTTGTTTGATTTGATCTCAGTTGTTAGTTGACTGTTCATAATAATCCGTCAACATTTTAAAATAAATAAATGAAACAATGCATGCAATTCCTATCCAAGTTTACCCAACCCATGGATGATCTTCATTATCTATAGTTACTGAATTCTAGTTTATTACCTGTACTTAGGTAACTACTTATGCATTTAATTATAGAGATAAGCTTTTAAAAAAAACTTATTTCCCTTGTTTCAGCGACATTTGATCAAGTATTTGTGGTGCGTCTGCAAGTGTTTTCAGCACTAGCTTCGGTGGCAACTAGCTTCTACTTAGCGTACCTCCTGGCCTTCGTACTCTACGACCTTTGTATAGTTTGTGTCACCACCTACATCGTCAACGGCTTCCTCTTAACGCTGGCTTACAAGAAATTAAATTCTTTAGGTCAAAAGAACAAGTGAACTCACTTTATATGTAAACATAATTACAAATGCACTCCGAAATTATATCTGTGATTGATTATTGTTATACTACTTAGAGTAACTACTTTTATGTTTGTTGTGTTAATTAGAAAAGCTTAAATTAAAATTACAATATACGGCACTGCTATAATATAATTGTTTGATTTTTGTGTTCTTTAAGCGGATAGACCAGAAATGTCTACCTACCTAGTACCTTATAGGTACTATATGAATATGAACAAATCTCTATTGATTACTTTCTCAGAACAGACACTGATTTTGAAGAATTATGCTAGAGAGCTGTTTTTCCAGAACCTCCCATTTATTAACTAATCCTAAACTAATTATCTACTTATCCATAAAATAATAACCACAAAGCCTGAGGGTACAACTAGGCTACACTAATCGCACGCAGTTGGTAATAGTTCTAGGATTAATTTTGATTTATGTCAATCTGATACTACCTGACTGCTATTTGGCATTTTATACCTGTTTACATATTCAGTACTAATGTAACTATACCGTATCATAATTTGCTGGCTGAATCAACAAGTTTACACTTTCGTTGTGTTCACTCCCGGAACTCCCCAGTAGACCCGTCGTCGCTATTACAGGATAAGAGATAAATGCATAAGACACTTGTGTCTGCTCGTATTTATTTAAATGTGTAATTATACTTATACTAGGGTATTTAAAATGTGTTAAATATTAAATACTAACTGTTCCCCGCAGTTTCACCCGCGTTCCTGAGAAAAAAAGTAGCCCATGTCCTTTTCCATACCATAGGCTATCTGCGTGCGAACTAAATTCATCGCTACCGATTCAGCGGCTTAGGCGTGAAAAGGTAACAAATAAACTCACTTCCGCATTTATAATATTAATTAGTTAAGAAGTTAGGATAGGATTAGGATTTGAACAGAATTTTAAAGTGATTTTGGATAGTTGATAGACATCTAGCGGGTAGTAGATGCACTAGAAAACAGCGCTCTCAGTTGAGCAATTCTGTAATCTAACTCAATCAAAATATATACAATAGATGGCGCTGTAATACAGGATTTTTTACTGCCATCTGTTGGTGAGTAGCTAAAACTTCTGAATTCAAGCGTTTTACTGCCAATTATGTTTTCCCGGGATAAAGTAGCCTATGTGCTATTCCAGACTACAACCTATCTCTGTCGCAAATCTAATCCAGATCCGTTCAGCCGTTCTGGAGTGATTGAGAAACAAACACCCATCCGTCCATCCAAACTTTCGCATTTATAATATAACAACTTTTATTATTAGACTAAGTGTGAAATCACGAAAAAATTATCAGCTGTTCCATAGAAAAGTTAAATACCTACTCGACCAAAAATGAATGAAGCAACCATTTTATTTTACGCGGTTTCAGAGTTGGTCCCATAATAAAAGTTGTTCATATTGATGAGTACTTCCACCCCTGCAAGTATTGCCAGTGACTAAAAAGTCACCCTGTATAAGTAGGATTCAGATAATTACAAATAAATCTTTAATTTGGCCATTATGGGGCTCCTGAGATACAATGAGATATGAATGTTTATCTATATATTATACATACCTACCTCACCAATTGGTGCATACAACTTGAAAGGAATTGAAATTGTTAAGCGTAAGCGTAACCTATTATTATCCCTTTACAGGGCAGTTGTTTCCTTGTTGAGCTTTATTGCGTATATAATGTCGTCAAGACTCTTGTCTTAAACGTGATAGCCATATCGTCTTGCGTTGACGTCCGTGTCGCGCGTCGCGGCGTCGTCGGCGCCGCGGCGTCGTCATTGGCGCAAACGGCAAAACGTCCTCTCAATCCTTCTGTAGCTACGAAGATTTCTTTTCGTATGAATCAGTTACATACATCTTTAGCGTTTTTTTTTCCTTTTTACACAGTTCATGGAGTTTCACAGTTTTAAAACATGTCCACGTAAACATTAGTAGAACAATAAATAAATCCTAATCCTAACTAGTCCTAATCCTAACTAATATTATAAATGCGAAGGTGAGTTTGTTTGTTTGTTACCTTTTTACGCTTAAACCGCTGAACCGATCGCGATGAAATTTGGTATGCAGATAGCCTATGGTACGGAGAAGGATATAGGCTACTTACTTTTATTCCCGGTAAAACATAAGATCCCTGGGAAACGCGGGTGAAACCGCGGAGCGAAAGCTAGTAAGTTATAAATAAAATGCTCCTACTATCAAGCTTATGACACAAAACAAGTTATGAACATTGCATGAAGATTTATTAAAAATCTCGAGGCAGTGATTAAGTCAGCACTCAATGTAATATATTATTTCGTTTTTTAAATTTATTTTTGGCAAAATATCATGATAGCACTAGACATATTGCTGGTTCGTGGTAACGACCTCACGTCCGGAGGCTGTTTGTTTAGTTTGTGAACAATCTGATACAACTGTCGCATATCTGAATGATGGGCCGAACAGAGTGTGAGGCAATGCTCGTGTTTGATCGTCTTAAAGAAATTTGCGACATTATGAAAAAAAAAACGATATTAAAGAAATATACTTATATGAACATCGAATTGGAATCGAATAGGCGAATCACAATTATGTAAAACAATAATAATATTAATTCAGCATTTGAGTGTGCTCTGAGTTGAGATAGATAATATTTTTTTTTACAAATCTATTTATCAAGTGAGAGCTAAATCTTATTCTAGCCAGGCCCAGAAAATTAAACTTTAATAAAACTTTCAATGTTAGATATAATTTCGAAGGCATTCACTTGAAATATGTAACACTACTACAAGATAAACAATGGTAGAACTTTGAATGAGTGAAAATTATATGATGGTAGGTAGGTACCTAAATGAGAAGTAAAATATTTTCAATGACTTTGAAGTACTTTAAACGTACAGTTATACTTTCGGCCGTAAACTTGACAGTGTGGGAGACGAGAACAATAAAAAACGTAGGCTCGTGCTTCATTATAATGATAGTTAACGTGCAAATCTCACGTCCGCGACCGAGACGTCGACGGCGGCGGCGGCAAGTTGCTCTGAGCTTCGTAATGTTTGTAATTAACCGCTTTAATTTACAGTTAAAGAAGTCAACATTAGACGCTTTGTTACCACCTTAATAGGTAAGTATGTAATATTTTTTAAATATATCGCCAATAATAATATTTAGCAAAAAAAACTGTAATTATTGTCTTCATAGATATATCCAAGATTTGAATACATTTTAACGTCCTTCCAGCGATCCAGAGTTCATTATATATGAAAATACCACCTACTTAAGTAGGTATACAGTAACAGTAGTATATCTTGATTACCTTGATAGAAAAAAAAACATAAGCTCGAAACTAAAACATTTATAGCATACTTTATGTATGTCATAGATTATTTTTTATTCCTAGCCAACTACCATGACTAATGTTTCTGATATCCAGTGTATTTTGCCTACGACACTTCTTGTTTCCCCGAATTTGCACAAAAAGCCTACCCACGCTGTGTCTCGAACAACCTCAACTACGTCTTATCTTGCGACGTGTTTAGCCTACGTTTGTACCATTTTGGGCATACGCCATTGACCTTATACCAGTCACTGTCGGCCTAGTGAGCGAATTGGTCCATGTAAGGGTAGGTGAGTACCGTGTTTTTGGAACGGCTTCATCACGCTCAATGGCAAAGGACGTCTCGGCCATCTGTAATAACATTGTCATAGTTAAGTGTGTGTCGTGACTAATGAGATCATTCTTTGATCTCGTAGATGAATGCTAAAATGCTTTGGCATTTGTTGTAGTGAGTTCCATCAACTCATGTTTTATATTTAAATCAGTGTTTCATATAGTTCTAAAAAGTAATCACACCGAGCTTAAATGTATGTGTAAAAATCATAAGCTTCTGTATCATAAGCGCCTGTAAAGAATTGGCCTGGGCGCCCTGAGTTTCGCATACCTATAAAGGTTATTATGGTTATAAATAGCCCACGCACTCCCAAACTTGTATAGGTGCGGTATCACGTTTCTTAAACTCTCGAATATGTCATTCTATTGATTGAAATTTGACTAAGAGGTAAATTATCAGCTATTATTTTGGATGTGTTTATGTAATCCTGACATAATTATCAGTAATCATTAATTATTTCAGTATGGGTAGTCGTATTTGACCAGAAACTCATCAAAGTAATAATGTACAACAAAAAAACTTGCGTAACGAAACATATTCTGCTAAATAGATCCAGATATTTTTATTTAATATCAAATTATAAAAATATTCGTATAGAATACATGAACACATTTGTATATAAGTATATACCTCCCTACTTGTAACCTATATTTCCATGCCGTAAAATAATCGATAATAGTATCAAAATAATCGATTTAGTTTTCTGTTATTATAAGTTCCTTATAAGTTTTCTTTTATCGAAATAGTTAGTTGTGAACGGTTATTGCTAGGTAGCACTAATGTGTGTAATTGTATCATTTATAAATACGCAATATCCTATACATGATAATTTAATATGTTAATGAACAGTTTACAAATGTCGGTATACCGAATTATTTTGCTTGAGTGAAGATTTGAAACGAGTCATAAGTAATTAATCCGTGGATGGACCATAAAGTACATATATCACCATACACAAAGGGTTACACGTATTTATTAATACTAACTACTTAGGTATACGAGGTATAGGGATACGTAGAATTATGGGGAGTTTATTATACTTTGACAACCATACATAATTTTTTGCATGTTGCAAATATGATAAAAAAATGCATATTAGTAAATCTCGGAATATTGATGATCATTGATTTATATATAGATAAAGACGACAGCATAGTACATAATGTGAAAGTTTTGTTCTCACATTTGGTAGGTATAAACTACATATGATTGCAAAACTGGCAAATGGCAACCCTAATGCCCATGGTGGGCGGCTCACAAGGTCTGCACGCCAAAGTAGGCCGATTGGCATTTTTGGCGGCTTAATTTTTGGCAAATACGATGCTACTTGACTGTACAACAATACCTATAGTTTTTATATCAAATTCAATGCGTACGATTATTTTTTAGTGCCTAATTAAATCGATCGTTGTGTGTGGGCCAGTTTTATGAGCATTTTTCTTTATTTAAAGTGAATATATTTATTAATATTTGTTAGTGACACTATTTTGATTATTTAATCAATTTGTTTGAATCATTTTACCATTGATGGAATGTGGATCAAGGTTGGGTATAATTAAATTCATAGTTAACGTTAGGATGATCGAGTTTTAGTACAATTGAATTCTAGTAAAACTATTGATGTGCAACATGCGCAGAGTATCAAAACAATGTTTCATCTTCTTATGTATTTAACATAGAATAACAATAAATAACATTAGATGGTATTATATTTTTATAGACATGTCGATTAAGCAAATCTGTTTTATTATTTGAAATCACTGTTTGTGAACTCGTGAGTGTCGCTTAATGACCAGAAATATGGATCGATCCATATCTTGCACTATCTACGTAACAAATTACTGTGTTTGTGACTGTCGTTGAAAACTAATGGTTTTTGAGACGCTTGTCTTGACATAAATAATATATTCTTATGATTGCCTAACTTTTCGCGCTCTTTATTTTTTTAAATGCAACCTTGCATTTTAAAAATCCAGTCAGTTTTTGTTGATTTCCTATGAATGACTAAATCAATTAATTGATTTTTAAGGGGATCTGCTCCTTTAAAATACATTAAACCCACTAATATTATAAATGCGAAAGTTTGGATGGATGGATGGATCTATGTTTGTTACTCTTTCACGCCAGAACGGGAGAACGGATCTAGATGAAATTTGGCACCGAGATAGATTATAGTCTGGAATAGCACATAGGCTTCTTTTTATCCCGGGAAAACTTAAGATCTCACGGGAACGCGGGTGAAACCGCGGGGCGGAAGCTAGTTGTATATAATATTTAAAATTCTAGAGGTATCCTCCCCACAACGTAACGTTACATAAATATTTTCAGCAAACGCTAATCGTTATTCATAACCAAAAAAGATGATTTTTGGTCAGTCAATTAAGTATGAAGTTGTATCTCATGTCTTGTTATAACGAACAGGAAACCTGTGATTGCGGTCATTGAGCACACGAGCCATAACTACGAGTGGATATAACAGCAATTACGTCTATTATTAGAACATATTACAACAATGCGTAATTGACGGATTATCATCATTATGACATAAAAGTTACACGAAATTTACAAAGAAACAAATGGATTTGAATGTGGTATAATTCCAATTTTAATGTGCCAAATTTTATCCATTATATGAGCATTCTCTTCTCTTCTCAAAACTATATATAAATATTGTTTAATTTAAAGTAGATATGTAGGTAAGAACATAATTTATGTAGAAATAACTATAAACTCTACAGAAACTATAAATATAAACTATAAATTGTAAACTTAAAATCTATTTTCTAAATCAACTACCTTCATAAATACAAATATAATTATTTTGAACATCAAAAACATAAAATGACAAGACTAAATCAGCACTGATATAGAAACATGCTGTACAGAATCCTTAATACTATGATCATTATTGTATTGCACCACCTCCCACTATTGTATGAAATCGGGTAACTACTTACCTTCATTGGAAAAAAAAAAGAAAAAAAAAGTGTAGGTGTAATTTCACGTAACATTGTACATTATGTATTAGTTGATGGGTATTTGTGATAGTGTTTCCCGGTTGGACTGTGTGGAGCTGATTTGTTTTCATAGTATACAGTTCGACTCGGGGGAGACTAAAGGTACGTAATATTTACGTACGTAATGTAACTAACAATGCCAATCACCAATCGATGAAACGATGGTGTTCGTTAAAACCTAAACTGGTTTCTGTTACACCCTATCTGTAAGTCCTATTGTATTATTTCTTTTACTAAATAAAATAAATAAATAAGATATGTCAGCTATCAGCAATATCATCTGGATTCAGTACCTACGGAATACTTTTCAACTAAAGAATAAACAATAACTTATCACTATCTTTCGCCAATGGGATGCGGATCCCAAATCTTCCTACAAAAATATCATTCCAGGAATTGGGAGTCATGTTATTAATATAAATAATTATATGAATGATTTAATTAAAGCCAACTTGTAACTACCACATTTGCTTATTATTCGTAAGAAGTTTGTAGGTATTATAAGATAAGCGAAGTAATGGTAATGATTCGTTAAAGCTTTTTCAGTACCTAAGTATTTATTACTGGGATAAGTACTTATTATAGCGGTTTACATTGATATAAGTTTTGTTGAGTAAACTATCATAATCGTCTAGTTGCTAGATGATTATGATACTAGTACCTAGGTACATACCTATTAATTGAGTAATATTTATTAGGTATATTCTTTTCTATCACATTTTTATCTGGATTTAAAATATAGGACGCCCCATGAAGTTATACTAAGCATTGAATGACAAAGTTAATAATATACAATGCAGATTACATAAAATTCAGCACCGTGGCACCATAATAATACTGTTCAAGAAATTCAGTCTGCTATCTAATGCCACCATACACCTGATTGATTGAGGTCCATGAATATAAGTTATATTAATATGAATTGATAGACTTACATTACGAAACATTGCAGTATTCATATAGGAGTATTACAAAATATTACAGCATTCACTCAGAGTCTTAAAAAACACTCAATGACACTTAAAAGATGCTTCACTTTTAAGATGATTTGTGAAGTAAAAAAATAATAAATCCATAGACACTTTTATGAAAGTAAACATATCACCACTTCAAGTTTAAAATATCGTAGAAAACCTGTCAAGAAACGCATTCCGTTACATTGTCAAAGACACTTCATAGACAAAATCTATAGATTTATACTTATGTAGGTAGATAATCATTATTCATGATAATCAACAAGTTTGTTCCGCTTTTATTTTCGATGTTGATGTAGGCTGCAAACAAAAACTGTCGCCCACATTAAGTACATGAAGTAGTTATTGCTGTCATTAAGGATTCTGGATCATAGGTTGAGATAATGTTGTCAATGTATGAATCATCGGAATACAAAACCACTTGTTTTTATGATTGAGGTTTTTTTTAACATAGTTTAATTTATTTTGATAAATAGAAAACGATATATTTATCATTGAAGTAATATCCATTAACCTCAACTGTTGTTATTTAGGTACTAGCTCTTCTCTACAATTTCACTCGTGTCTCAAGGATAAAAATAAGTCTATTTTTATTGTCATAAGACTATCCTTCTGACAATTTTCATCAAAATGACTGATTTTCGCTTTTATAATGTACCTATTAATGAAAGGTGTCTAAAGGTAAGGTACTTTAAAATAATAATTCGTTTCTTGCACATAGCATTTTAATATATGTAAATAAAATAATTTCAATTCAGATCTTTATAAACACTAGTATACAATGATCTCTTCGTGGTTTTTAACTGTATGGCAGCGCGTAATGTCGCTAGCGGACGGCACTCATAAAAATATAAGAACATGCACGTTGTGCATCTTTAAATTGCAAATAAAATGTTTTCTCAAGCTTATCGCTTAGCTACAGACCATCAAGATAGGCCCCATGTCCATTTGCTGCGATCATAAAAGGACCATGGTAAACGAAATAATCTCACTGACTCAGTGATTCCTTGCGACGTACTTACGAGTATGTTTGCGATTTATAAGTATTTACTCATCAGCTTAAGCATTTATTTTGTTTTGAGATCGTCTTATTCAGAATATCTCATATTTCAATTAAATATCACAAGCATTAAAATATTGAATCAAATCGAATGAATTATCTGATTTCATAGAAGTTTGCTGCTCATGATCTTGTCCTTTTAGTGCTGAGGTATTCCGTCATACCAATAGATTCTAATGGTAATATTGCAAAAAAATTGGGACCATGACGAGAAAAAGGAAACATCTAATTCGACTCAGAAATCTCGGAGACTAGTGTATCTTCAACATTTTTAAAGTCGCCTAAAAAGAAGTAGGTACTTACATCTTAAAATTATAGCTGTAGCTTATTAATTAATTATAGATTTATTACTTTTTGTTATGGATTTAATCTTTTTCTGTAACGATAATTAATCATTCAAACATGAGTTCTGCTCGTAATTAGCATCTGTTATGTTATAAAGACAGCAATACATGTTAAAAATTTGTAAAAATAAGAAAACAAAATAATGAGACGCAAATCGATAAAGCTATATCGTTGTAGAGTTTTATTGACGATTGTTTATGCTTTGAAATCTATATGTTAGCTACACTAGGATTATGACATCGTTGGTAATGTTTATGCAAAATGCCGCCCACGCTTCATTGGCATGCAACTGGGGCCAGCATGATAAATAAGATCGGTGGGCAGCTAGTCCTCCCACTGGAGCACTGGCCTGTTTGTAGGTGCTTTTAGTTTCGCACTCGCACTGCCAAATAGTGCTACAATGGTTATAATTAAGAGCTTGTAAAGTATATCAACTGCAATCGAAATATGTAGGTTTTAAGATCTAGAATCAAAGTTAGAATAATGGTTGGAAACTTAGGTTTCATTCAGGTGAGTTATTTAATTAGTAGCCATTTATTCAGTCAGTTATAATAAAAACTCCATACAAAATAATCAAGTACCCTTCAGATCGGTAAAAAAAAACCAAAATAAAAAGTGTTTATTTATTATGTATGTATTATGTTTGGAGTATCACAATATGAATACTTATATAATTTCAATTCAGATCTTTATAAACACTAGTATACAATGATCTCTTCGTGGTTTTTATATTATAAAGGAGCATCAATTCACCTCATCAATTCAGTCAATCATCTTCGACCATTAGGGAATTAGCATACAGAACCTGTGTCGTGTGATAATCAATCGCCTTTTCATTTATTTAATTTCGTAAAGAAATGAAACTAAAACCCTTACATAAAACTTACATTATATTTATTATGCAGGAGTTTATAAACTCTATATTTAAATGCCTACCTTGCAGGAAGTGGAAGTGTACATAAATATATAGGTACTTTATTTTAATTCTAATTAATTCAAGATGGCACTGATGTATTTTTCAAATAAAAAGACCTTCCGTGATTGTCATTTACACACTAAGGAAAACTCACGTCTATTATTATTGATGATTCAATATGATGTCCTATGAGCTAAGAATGTTTACATAAGAGACATAGTAAAGCGTTCGGAACGTTACGAAAAACGTTAAATTTATTTTTAAATATCAAAACCAGTTTGGGACAAATCTAGTAACGTCGGTTGGTATTTCCCATATCTTTAGTGGCTAAAGCAACACATGTTTCATAAATGAATATGATAGTTATCTACATATTATTATTCTACATCCTTATCTATATATATAAAAGAGAAAATATGTATGTATGTATATTCCTTATAGACTCCGAAACCACTGAACCGATCGCGATGAAATTTTCAGACAATCTTCATATTAGCCCCGCGGGTAATCCTGTAAGGTTTGGTGGCGATCGGAGCACTCGGGACCGCAGGTGAAACCGCGGGGCGGAAGCTAGTATTCTATAAAAGGTAATGTTTGGTAGTTTGACTGTTATGTAGTTTATTATTAATTTACTAAATCAAACTTACGGAAAAATATTAATTAGTATTGTGCACGATTTGCATGGAGCATTTTATGGATAATTGTTTATTTTTAAGATTTTCTTATTCACTTGGAAAGACTTATAAACTACCTCAGAATGTCCACTCTTATAACTGTCATAATCGTGTGGAAAAGTATTAATTAATTCATCAATGTAGGTACCATAATAATTTATTTAAGCAGACATCCATGATTAACAAATAATTTAAGTCAGAAAAGCCGCAGTCTACCATAGTTAACACAAAAGTTGACGTATGAGGTTGCGTCCACGCAGTTTTCCATGTTGATCCTCGCGGCCCCCACTCTTGCGCACAACACGAGGCAAGGTTTCCGCGCCTGTGTCGTACTCGTAGCATAGTCGTAGTCTCTCTGTCCCTCTCGCGACCGCGTGTGCGATCGATCACGACACCATCGATTTCCATCGATACATTTTTACTCGCTTTTCTGAATGAAAAGTTCACGCAAAATGTATTAGTAAACAAATAAGAAATAGCAAAGTGTTTGTGCCATAACTAACATAGTCAGTGTTGTTATTTTGCTTAATCATGTGTATCAGTGACTGAAATTTTCAGTAAAGAATTGTGAAGCAGTGATAGTTTCTTCTTTTCGCTTAAACGCGTTTTTTCTCTCAAACCAAGGTTTGTATACAAAACAGTTATAATATTTTTAAATTTTTACCCGTTTAATCAATATTTAGTGACGCTGCCCATGGTGTATGGAAATATAAATTGATTGACGCTTGTAGGTGTCAGGTTCGTACTTAGCCATGGATTACCATAATGTCTTCATGTTGTCGATGTGGTTATGGTAATAATGTTACTGAATATTCATAAACTTTACTGCACATTAGCTTTATCATTTATTGCCGATGTGTACACGATCCATTACGTTTACTGCTGGGTAGATTATTAGATTGGCAAAAAATTTAATATTTTAAAGTCTGTATTAGATAAGATGTCGTTTAAAAATAGGGGTGTTTTTCTTATTCTATCGAAATCATAAAAAGCTAGAGATATTAGGTTTTCACTTATTATTTGATTAAATCAATTTCAAATTTTCGTAGAATTTTTCTCAGTGCCCACTCTAGTAAGGAAATAAGATTAGGTTCTAATCATGAATAGCTCGTTGGTAATTTTGCAGTTAGCTTAAAAGGAAATAAAATTCCTGTAATTTTTATTTTTCAGTAGGTACTCTAAGTATCTACTATTTGTAAAGCAATCATTCAGCTTTTGCATTTAGGTTTTTTTTTTTACTTTTTATAGGCTTGTGTTTGACTACAATCTCACTATGGTAAGTGATGATGTGGCCGAAGGTGGTAAGCACACAAAGCTTAGAAGAAACTGGCTCTCAAATGCAGCTGCCGGAACACACCAATAGGTGTTTGGCGACAGATTTTCAACTTGAAGGGTAGCCAGCCAGGCGGGTACTACAAATTACCCTACCACCGTGCTATGGTTTCCTCACGATGTTTTCCTTCACCGAAAGCTCAATGTAGGATTCGAACCCACGACCTTCGCCGCGGCGGCCGACGTCATTACCACTGAGCTATCATCGCTTTGAGACAGGTGCACATTCAATAAGTATGTAACGCGTAAGTCGGCGGATGTCTTGGCCCAGAAGCGCGTGCACAGGAAGCACACCAAACTGATCGATCAGCTGGAAACTGTTGCGTTATTTGTGTCGACTATTGTCTTCGGTGACTGTTAACTTATATTTTCATAGAACTTATGTTTTCATGTTTACCTTTACAACAATTCGTGAACACCAATATACTATTAGATGAGATGATTAGCTTTATTTTATGGTTAATATCCGTGTACTATTATGTCAATAAAGAACTTTTAATAGAGTTATGATCATTCTTGCAAAAATATTTGAGTTTGTGTTGAACCTTTTACACTAGTTTACTGGTAGATTCACAAAAAAGTAGGTAGATTTTTTGTTTACTTTATTTACAACAAAAATACAAATTATAAATATAGAAAACTAGCTGCTACCCCGCGGTTTCACCCGCATTTCCAAGGGATCTTATGTTTTCCCGAGATAAAAAGTAGCCTATAGCCTTCCTCGATAAATGGGCCATGCAACACTAAAAGAATTTTTCAATTCGAACCAGTAGTTCCTGAGATTAGCGCATTGAAACAAACAAACAAACTCTTCAGCTTAATAATATTAGTATAGCTACCGCCGCCGATGCCGATTGTGTATTAAATAAATATAATTAGAGAAAAGCCTTATCAATTATTTTAAAATCAAATTTCATCTTATTGATAACTAGTTTTTCCGCGCGGTTTCACCCGCGTTCCCGAGGGATCTTGGGTTTTCCCGGGATAAAAAGTAGCCTATAGTTTTCCTCGATAAATGGGCTATCCAACATTGAAAGAATTTTCAAATCGAACCAGTAGTTCCTGACATTAGCGCATTCAAACAAACTCTTCAGCTTTATAATATTATATGTATATTATAGTATAGATAATTAAACTGAATTTTCGTAGCACGCCAATCCCGTTGAAATCTTTTCTACCTGTAAGACGTTACAAATCGTAAGTACAAGAATTTACCGATTCAACTTACAGCTTAACAACTACTATATCAATTACTTTTGTAAGTTATATACTTATTATTGTACCTTATTTTTATATCCAATAATTTTCAAATTATCTCTCAAAGACTGTGGAGTAGGTTAAGATGATCGTTTGCAACTTGACGTCATCCACATGCGAATTCGCACAGAAATTTTATTACGAAATTTATTCCGAAAAATATTATTCTTACATTACGTATCAAGGCAATAAAACGTGTTTTCATGTTTTAAATACGAGATTTACCACATATTTTGGGTATCAAGGAAAAAAAATTAAGTATATTTTTGTAGGAATTTAAGTATAATATAGGTACTATTAGAAATGAATACTAAAATGAGTTTGTTTGTTTATTACCTCTTGATGCCTCAACGGAGATACCAATCATGATGAAAGTTGGGACGCAGTAGCCTATGACATTAAAAAAAACGTAGGCTACCTAATTTAATTTAAATTTTTATCCCGAGAACGTGGGTGAAACCGCAGGAAACTAGTTATGTAGTATCAGAAGGGTAGTCCCAGAATATTTATTAATTTTAAAATAGTCAATACAAATTACAAATAGGTATACGACACTAGGTTATAACATGGATACAATTATTTAAATCTGTACGTTTCGACGCTATAATTATTAGTCATACTTTTGCGAACAAAAAGTGTATAAAAACATTGGGTAGGGGCGTTATTATATTAGATTGAAGTATAATGACAGCATTTGTTTGCCAGTGTTGCGCCTACGCACATTGTGGATCACTTCGAAAATTTTACAATGTCGAGTGTAAACCAGCTATCTTCAGATCAATGATCTTTGACATTATGTGTGAATTCAAGATCATTGTATATTCTAAACCTGTTAGAAGCAATTAAATTGTTATTTTGTACCATCTTAATTATACAACCTTTATATGAGGAGACGAAGTAGAGCAATAAATATGAATTTTAATTACCTTTATACATCAAATTCCGGTGTGCGTGTGTTCGTAATTCTTCTCTTAAAGGGCTTGGTTACTTTTGATGGTTTTTTATACTTATGATGTCACCTGGATGGTTCTTAGCTATAGTTGGACCCGGTAGGTGGCGCTGTTGTCAGAATCCAGAATAGGGTCCGCTAGTTATCTAATTCGAGTCTCAATTGTTTTTCTTAAAAAATCGATTCTGTAAATAACGCTTCGAAAAACCGCAGATGGCCACATGATAACCTCTTACTGTAAAATGTGGTTTTGCGATTTAAAAAAAACTCATTGGGGAAAGAAAAATACACCCACTTAGTTTACCTTACTCATTAATTGAATAGCCTCATTACAAACATATTTTTGAATATATTCACCGTAGTCCGATTAATTCTACAAGTAAACGCAAACATGTGCAAATAGGAATATAATGTGTGGCTGTGTTTGAACATTGTACATAGCTGTTTCTATACTTATGTTGAATTAAACTGATTTCCTTTGTTTGATATTATCATATTCCGGTAATCGATGGCATACATAACACGATTCTTTGAAGCTAGAACCATTGCTAATTTAACATCGTAAAAACTTGGACAGAATTTATGAGTGTTAGTCATATCCGTACATGATAAGCGATCGTTCTAAGAAACAGTGACATGACTTGGCTGTCTATTTGTTTAGCTGTTTGTGATGGCAATAGTTTCTGTTTTTATTATTTACACTTTGAGATACGATGTAGCGCTATTTGAAATTGATAACGGTCGACGGGGTACACTTTAGTACCTATTGTTTTGAGCACGACATTTTTGGGGACTAAAAAAGGTTATTATTTTTAACGACTGCCCTTTGCAACGAATGATACCATTATTTGTCTTTATATTCTCACACATGTCAATCAATTATATTCCGGCATTATTTAATAGGTTACAAGTAGAGTCACCCCGATATACGTCAGACCTATGTGTAAAAAGTATGACCTAAAAATAGAAGGAAATGTTGAACTTTTGTAAACAGCCCTTTTACTGCATTCTTTATTATGTACATATATTTTACATTTACCCTGCATTTTCATAATAAACACTGCAAACATTCCAATTTCTGAACCTGTTGGTTGTTTACCGTTCAACGCGTATCTATAGATACCTACTGTTAAACTTAGTGATTGGTTTGTAATGGAGCCAGTAAGCTGAATGCTTGGGGCAGGGATTCGAGCACATTCCTCGGTCGGTCGAAGCAAGGTGATTATTTGCTACCTGCACTACATGGCTACGTGAAGACAAGCTAATAGTGTGTGTAATGATTTCAAGGGTCCAACTAGCAGCTTTCATCATGCAGAGTAGAAACTATTATAAGTAGTACAAGATAGAAACAGGATTTAGGTACGTGAAATTTGTTTGTAACTTTGTAAGTTTGCATAGGATTCGGATTATTTGCTTTGTGATTTAAGTTGTTTGTGTTAACTATTAGAAAGTTAATACTGGATTCTTTATAAGCACATGTATGTTTTCTTATTTGTTAAGATGATTTACATTGTTGTGTTATTCAACGTCTAGTGCAAGCTGTAAGCTGTAGATATTGATTGATACTGTTTGATGTGCAGCGTCACTGGGCGCTATAAAATACGTAACGAGTATATGCGAGACAGTCTTCTTGGTGTTGGTATACGCCACATCGCCGACAAGATTCAAGAGAGTGGTCTGCAATGGTACGGCCATTAAAATATTGAAGACGACCAGAAGACGACCTTTAAAATATTGCAGCCACAAGGCACTGCTACTGTCCATAGTTGGTAGAGGTTCAGGGGAAGACCCAAAACCTATGCAATGTTACCGAATACGATGTCCAAGATTGCGCAAAATAAAAGTTAACCAAAAGAAAGGCTGATTCTCACCATTATTTGGGATTAAATAGCCAAGTAGAGAGCGAAGGATAATACTATGGTATTACTTGGCTCCCATTAATATTGAAATATTTAGTATATACAAAGAAAAGTATTTATTTTTAAAGCAAACAACTCCAATGACGCGGTATCCTCATTTAACAAGTTTACCATTACAGTGAGAAGTAGTATACAGTCCCATACGTGGACTCAGTGAGTATGAGTAACTCAGCCTTAAATGGTCTCATCTTTGAAACAAAGGCTTCAAGATACAACAACACCTACACTATTCAGCCTAGGAAGTAATATAATCGTACTGTTTAATTATGAAACAAACACATATTGAGTCATTATCTGTTCAGAAATAATAGATTGATGACAGCATTGGTAAATATAGAAAATTCCGCAGTTTGGCTATAACGTGCCTGGTTAAATTAAACATAAGAATTTAAACCACAAAAAAAATATGTTTACTGAGTGTTTGTCTTATTTACATAATTGGTGTGCTAAATGGTAAACTGTACAAATAATATAGCGGATATTTTAGAACATGTTTGTTAGCCTTATTCTATTTTTAAACAGTTTATATTTTTTTTAGCTAAGTATTTGCTATTAATCAGCACATTGTTCCCATTGTATTAGAAAGGGTTTTCCTTGTTTCTACAATTCTCATCTCTCGATTCGGTAATCGACAGTCCGAGATACATTTGTCCAGGTCTGGTGCGATATCTTCCGATATTATATGGGGCTTTAGTTGGGCAGCGGTGTGACGTCACTGAATTCAGGAGTACAGAATATAAATAAGTTGAGCGTGAGAGATTTTATTAAGTCTTTATTTAATTACTCACATCAAAAAACCATAAAAGGACAATAACATACTTTTCCTCGTAACTCATTCAAACCTAGGATTAGGACCTTCATAGGATGGTCGCGAGACGAGACACAGCAAGTTAGCCTTGTCATTGTTTTTGCTACTCTGCTACTCAAGCGCAACCGATCCAACTGTCAACTAATCTAAGGCATTATATTTCACAATCAAAATGTTATAGATCAGGTTTGCTAGTTTAATGGTTGCCCTAGGGACTATTTGCTGATTGGACTAATATCATGATAAATCTTACATAATATTAGAGTAATGGTTCAATAGGAATTATCATAGCATTACTATAACAATGCTCTTTAAATAAATGCCTACATACAATTAAATTCGCTGAGATTTTAATTTATTTGATTCTGTACCAAAAACATATTCGTAAAAATGTCTTGGCTAACCAAGGACTTAGTCGTTGACATAAATTATATTTAATTTTACACTTGCGGACACTTAATTTTCTACTAACCAGTAGTCGGTGACAAATAAGTCTCCTTATTTGTGATAATTTAAGGTTGAATGTATCAGAATACTTATTTTACAAAATTATACCATGTATAAGGGCCTATGCACACGGTAACTTTTTTTACGCTACGTAGCCGCCTGTAAGATACAAAGTAAGGCCCTCCTTTACCACTGCGATATCTTCTTACGCTCGCTTTTATCGTTGGTGAAATTTTGTAGCGCTATATTTTATTTATGTTAAAATATTCAGAACTTATAATTCTCTATTCAAAACTCTAGCGACAAAAAGATCAAGAATCAAAAAAAATCTAAGTAAGTAAGTACAAAAAATAATACTGATTTAAATGTATGAATGAAAAAGCTTCATGTTAAGCCATTCAGCCTACATAGAGGTATTGAATCGTGCGTATCGTTTATTTGCATCATTTTGATATTCCTATCACGCATATTTGAACGTCAAGACATACATAGAAATCTTAACTGCCTTCTGCCAAAATGTTCAAAGAGAAAATGTTACCATGATATTTACGACATTACAGCTTACTCTTATTTATATAGTACCTTTATGAAATAGTAAATTAATATTTTATTATTAAACCACATATTTAATAGAAAACTAGTATGGTTACGTAGGACACCCGAGAGAAGCGAAGCGTACGTAAAATCGATACGCAGCGATCAGCACCAGCTAATAAGGTGCATTGCATCCCCATCCCGAAAGCATTTTGTAATAATAAATTATAGCAGGTGGGAAATGCTACTTCTACTCTTATTCCTTAACGTTTCTATGCACGCACTCGACAAAGACTCAGTGTCGAGGTTGACATGTGACTGTGACCCTAAGAGACATGACATACCCACGTAAATCGCGAATTGTGCGAAGGCTTGAGGTTTCCCAGGGTCGAACAACGTGTTGAATTAACAATTATATGAATCATTAACCATCATGTATAAAACTAGATGCCAGTTCTAGTATCGCGTTAGCAATTTTAGTGGTAACTATTCTATGTTTCTGGTAAAGTAACTCAATGTGACAAATGTAATTTCAATTCCATTTATAAAATATATTTTTAATTGAAAATGTATTATATTTGCAATTAATACTTAAAATGTAATGCTTGTAATTATGTGACATAGATTTATGATAGCTTTATTGCATTCAACGGTATTAGTGATTTATATTACAGAATAAGAATCTGTAATATTACAACGTAATTTAACAGGTTCGACGAGAGAATGAAAGAGACTGCATTATCAGATAACTGTCAGATAAGCTATCCGGAACTTATCGGCAACCTGTGAAATTGGCATAAGTATGGAATATACTGGGTGATTTATTAGTCACTGGTAATACTTGCAGGGGTGGAAGTACTCATCAAAATGATCAACATTTATTATGGGACTAACTGTCAAATCATGAAAATTTATCAGCTGTTCCATACAAAAGTTCAATACCTACTCGACCAAAATGTATGAAGCAACCGTTTTATTTTACGCGATATCAGAGTTAGCCCCATAATAAAACTTGTTCAGAACATTGATGAGTACTTTCACCCCTGCAAGTATTGCCAGTGTGTATACATCAGTTTTAAACTGTAAGGCCAACTGTAAGTACAAATACGAGCAGTTTTAAACTGTAAGGCCAACTGTAAGTACAAATACGAGTTTACCGAAATATCAAATATAGTATGTCAATTTAAATGTTTTTAAATTGATCAGTTTCTTTAAAAAAGTTTATGCTCAGAGTTATAATTTGAACTGAATTTAAGTTTTCTATTATATCTACATAGGTATAATCTTTACTACCTACAATAAACGACAAATGCTTTTATCACAAAACGGAGTAGGATTAGTTAAATACTTTTAAATTCGAAATCTGAATACTCCATAGTGAAATAAAATAAAGTCAAGGATAACACTATTCATTACTTATGTAAAACAGTAGATACGTCTAAATAAACAAATCGAATTCTATTAATTCGTTTGAAACGAGCGTTAATATATTGTGCGGGTAATTTAGGTATGTGACTCAAAGGACGTGTGAGTGTGAGCTAAACTCATTGTTTCGATGCTAAAGGATGAATGATATAATATTAGACTATATAAAACTATTTTTTTATTTTAAATATTCGCCAACGTGCATGCCATCTGACTGATAGAGATGTCAGCGAACTACCATTTGCTAAGTAATTGCCAACCTTGGAATCTATTATATAACAAACATTAAATAATTATGAAATCTAATTAGAAAAACGTGTCAAGACAACTAATCTGTGTCATATAGATCAGTATAAAACAAAGTGTCGAACTAAACTAGTTTTGTTCTAATGTTACGCCAAACGCCTTCTTTCCCACGGAGGGTGTACAGTACATTGACTAGATTCCGATGATCTGTCGTAAACTCTTTCGTCTGGAGTGGAAGAGGTCTTGTTAAACTGGTATACTGGCTTATAATATGTTTTAAATAGAGACGACACGACTTTTAAATGTTTACATAATACTATGACGCAACTTAAGTTGTAAAGATGACTTCTGCAAAGGTAGCGTATGAGATACGCACATGTATATTTGCATTTTGCGTATTGCGTATTGCAGGACAAGGCCCGTCGCCAATCGTTTGTGTGTCAGAGAAGTGGCAGGAAAGTAGAGTTATGCCTAATGCTTTTGTAATATCCAAATGTTTATATGCTGTGAAGTAATGCATGTATTTAAGTACATGCTTATTGTGTGCATAGTATGACATTTGGGTGGCTTACCTACTTAGAAGTTTGGTTTCGTATGTAGGTATTTAGGTAGGACAAAATCTTGATAGCATGACTTTCAGGCTTATTAATATAATGTGACAGTATTTTTTTTGTATGAAACCATATCGTCTCTTATTCGTCCGTGAATTAAGTATTTCTGTTCATATTTCTACTTCGTAGTAACTAGATATAGACACTTTAATTAAAATATTTGAATTACATAATATTGCAAAAGCAATTAGAGTAATAAATACATACATTAATATAAACTTCGAAGTTTAAAGTATTAATAAATATGTATTTAGAACGTGAGAAATAATTAAACGGCATACATTCTATCTAGTCGGCCTTTGATATGGTTCAACTTTTTCATAGGGGAAGGGACTTGAAGAAACAAAGAGCGCGTAAAACATTGAATAGATTTAGCAAAAACTGCTTAGGGGTTTTTTTTTACTTTGTATAGGCTTTTGTTTGACCACAATCTCACTATGTTAAGTGATGATGTTCCCCAAGGTGGTAAGCACACAAAGCCCAGAAGGAACTGACTCTCATGTGCAGCTGCTGGAACACACCATTAGATGTTTGAAAGATTTTCAACTTGAGGGTGGTAGCCAGCCAGGCGAGTACTACTAAGTACCCTACCACCCTGCTATGGTTTCCTCACGATGTTTCCCTTCACCGAAAGCTAAAGCTCGTTGTAGGATTCGAACCCACGACCTTCGCCGCGGCATCCGACGTCACTTCCACTGAGCTATCATCGCCTTACACCTTACGCCATCGGGGTGATTAAAAAAGAGTAACAGAATGTAAAGAGTCAATAAATAATATCTGTCTGTTGAACCCACTGTCCCGCTCTATATACGCTCTGGGGCGGCGATACAAAATCACCAAACTACGAGTATCTTGTCAAAGTGTCATACATACAAAACGCCCAATCAAAGTTAGCTATAAGTTGGATATAAGTTGGTCGCGACTGGCGCAGATATAATTTTTGGTACTAAATGGTGACAAGATGCGGAGAGTGCAGGCCTATGCAGGCGGACTATGACCATATTTTAGTAAAACAAACAAGTTTATTGCCATCTTTTTAATGTTTTTCTTAGCGACTGTACAATGTGTGAATGTCTAGGAGAACCTAACTTCGGGACGGCCAACTTAGATTGCACTTATGGTAC
This sequence comes from Tetheella fluctuosa, assembly GCA_951216915.1. Classification (NCBI taxonomy): domain Eukaryota; kingdom Metazoa; phylum Arthropoda; class Insecta; order Lepidoptera; family Drepanidae; genus Tetheella; species Tetheella fluctuosa. Next base: position 5,911,198 of record OX578227.1, on the reverse strand, counting down.
TAGGTACTTATACGTGTTTTCAAACAAACCGTGATACTTACATACAAAATGCATCCAAAGCATATCCGCATGCCGCCGCAGGTGTGTATAGGTTCCCGATAGATATTTGGTCAGTCAGTACATAACATAGTTTATCTTGGTGGATATAGCAAATATATTTTAAATAGTTTAATAGATATTACAAATTATTTATCTCTATGCCTTGTAAAGCACGATGACAAGATAATGACAGCCGGATGAGCTAGTCACGAGCCGCGCCTACTCGCACAAAGGGTGCAAATGTCATGCGAAGACCCTTCACTAACCATAATGCCTATTATTAAAGTATGTTCCTCAAGGTAACATATAAGATCCACAAATGTTAAATATAAGATTTTTACAACCTAATGGAATAAGGTTCAGCTATTTAATAAAAAAAACAGTTATACAAGATGATTTTGATGTCCTTGGCATTATTTGCAGGGGTGGAATTACACATCAATATGAACAACTTTTACTGGGGCACCTACTGTGAAATCACGAAAAAAAATCAGCTGTTCCATTCAAAAGTTCAATACCTACTTGACCAAAATTTGTGCAAGTAAGGATGGAAGTACTCATTACTTCCATTCCTGCAAATAGGTGTAGCGTAATCATGGAGCAATAAATATGGGATAGGATTGATATTATAACAATATGGTCAGGTTCATTGACATTCAGAATTTAAATAAAAAGGAAACATGATACATAAAATATTTTAAATAAATAAATATGGTACGTGATGGGCACGAGGCACGAGGTTTGATTCGTACAAACAAAACCGGAAAATAATATTCTCCAAACATGCGATCGTGAATCAAGGCAATCAAATTCAAGTATACCACCCATTGAAACGAGATATTTATCTGGAAAGGGCTCCGAGGGATCATTTTTCCAAAACATACTCACAATCAGTCGTTAATGTAATAATAGGTTCGTGTCATACACATACGCAACAAAAGTATGTTGGTACACGACGCAAGTCAAGCATGTTATTAAAAAGCTCATCTGAGATATTGTATTGTATTGAAGACCTATTTGCATGCACAGACCACACGCAGAAACTAACTAAGGAACAGGTGAAATAAGCTCGGACACAATGGGGCTCGTGAACATGTTAACATAACAAAGTGATTGAACGAAACTGACAGCAACTTATACTTTATTGATACTACGCAAATATTATTGTACTACCGTAACTAAAATTAAGCCAATTAATGTAAGAAAAATATTTGAGTGATATTTTATTTGTTTATGATTTACTTTTGTAGTTTGTTTTAAGTCGAGATATAGTGTTGTTTTCAAAGTGTTCCTTAATCTTTTAAATATTTGATAAAAAGGGAACAAAATCAAATAAACAAATGAGGATGAATATTTTGCCGTATCAAGATACAAAACTTATTTATCATCCAAGCTCATCGAGGCTTCGGGAGACCGACGGGCTGGGAGCTTTTACCGCCAACGCATAAGCTTGGCCATCCAAAAAGGGAACGCTGCCAGCCTGTTGGGAACCTTGCCTATCGACAGCAGCGAGGGCTTTGAGGATGTTTTCTATACAGGATGATTTTGTTATCACTGGCAATACTTGCAGGGGTGAAAGTACTCATCAATGTGAACAACTTTTATTAAAGGGCTAACTCTGATATCGCGTAAAATAATACGGTTGCTTCATACATTTTGGTCGAGTAGGTATTGAACTTTTGTATGGAACAGCTGATAATTTTTTCATGATTTCACAGTTAGACCCATTATAAAAGTTGTTCATTCTGATGAGTACTTCCACCCTTGCAAGTATTGCCAGTGATAACAAAATCACCCAGTATATCATAGTTTGTAAGTTTGATTGTAAATAAGTATAGATGAAATCCTAAAATAAAAGTAATTTATTATCAAAATAATGCTTTGAAAAATCTGAGTACGTATAACTAAAGTTTCTATAATGACTATCTGGCTGCTACAGGTTTTGAGATCCATGAAGATGCACCAAGACTCTAATAATTTGGATGGAAAGACCGATACTGAATATTTATTTCATCATTTTTTTCCATACTCGGGTCCATAAATATTGATTCTGCAAACCCTATTGTGCGATTGAGAGCTCATGAATTATTTATCGAATCCGAATCTGATATCGACGAGTTTGGAGAGATTTCGAAAACCGATTGAGCTCTTACAAATGTTCGGCAAGCATGCATAATCGCAGGCGTGTAAAAAGTTTCAGTGATAACACTTTGAATGTGACAATGACTGATAGCCTAGTTCGAGTTTACGCATCAGAAGGCGACAATCATGTGGGGTAACTGTATGGTGTTATTTTTACAACATGTAAATTGATATTAGCAAAAAGTTTTACAGTATGTACTTATGTTAGAAACATTAATGCAATGTTCTTGTAGCGTTTTGGTTTATTTAATACTGTTAAGCTGCAAAAATTAGTAAATAAATAAATGTAAGTAAAATTTCTGCTCAGTTACCTAATAATTTAATTGACTATTGTTTACCCATTTGGGTAAAGTAATATTTAGTATGCAAACGCTACTACATCAAACACAGGTTAGCCTTCATGCTTAATTAGTCTGTTGAATCGAACAATTAACGTTGCGTATTTCACGGCGGGATTCAGTTCGATAAATTCATTATAGGAGTATGGTTGCGCAAGTTTCGGTACACCCACTCGTATTTGTGAGAACCAGTCGTAATAGGGACAGGCCTGGACCGACGATTTAATATAATAGGTGTATAATAGATGCAACACCTGAACATTCTTGTTGCGAAACAGCCGATGTAATAACCACTTGTAATCGCTTGTTTCAATACATTTTTTGTGACCTGCGCTTCATCGGTGTTCAATATACCTGCATGTTTAAACTTGGTAAGTAAATTATTCGAATTGAATACACGTTGATATGTTTATTATGTTACGATATAGAAGGGAACTCATATAAGTAAGTAAGTACCTACCATTTAGCCAACATTATGTACGACTTGGACTACCAAGTCTAAGTTCTAATTTATAGTGTTTGGTCTAATGTAAGCGAAGGAGCTAGTGAGTTGTATAAATTTGACGGTATGTAGGTAGGTATAAAAGACAGTACAGTACATTGAGGTCATACATAGATAATTGTTATGATAGGACAGTCTATAAACTCAAAAACGGCACAGTGTTGGCACCTATTCAAGTTTTTGACCCTTATCAAAAAGGTCGATACCATTTTAACCTTCTTATATATTTTTTTATTGGATATTGCTGTAAGTAAGTGGTGATGTAATAACTATTATTTGGGAATACAAAAAAGATAAAAGGTTACTTGTGTATGATACCTACAATAATTAGTGGATATAGTGTGGTAGCTAATCTTATTTTACTTTACCAAAGAGATCAAAGTATCTAGGTCTTAACTATATCTACGAAACTTTTCGTGGCAAATCTTTATTAAAAAGTTATCTTTTGACGGAAGGTTTATTATACCATGGTAGGTATATATTATGTTTTTTTACTCATTTAAAATATACACCATTGTTTCAAATATATCAAACGAATACCGTATAATTAACATGAACAGTTGCATACGCTTTTCCAGTTCTTAAAATAAAAATCTTCTGAATTTCAACCTTACATCACAGGAATAACGAAAATAATACCGTTTTTGATGACCAATATTAAGGCGATGAGAAGAAAGTAATGTGAGTCTCAAGTTTCCTTTTTGGAACTACTCACTCTCTATAGTGAGGCGAGTGAGTTCTGAGTCATAAGTTCCATGTTCTTAAACGGTAAAGAAGGTTACTGATTGATTTCTCGATAAACTATTGATTGCCGATATCATAATCGTTTTCTTATCTTGTTGGTGTAATATAATATAATATAATAAAACATCTCGAGCCACCATGGTCGTAAATATTTAATTTATATTTGTACGTTGATTGTTGATACTTCAAAACTTTGAAATATTTATAAATAAAATATTAACAAACTTCAAAACGAGTTCTTACATAACGATGTTAGAACTCGTTTTGAAGTCCCTGTAAAATTTGAGGGTTGCTCTCAATTTGCTCGCAAGTTGCTCCTGACTTGGAGCCAATGGGAGTTTTCCAAATCGGTTCAGGCATCTTCGGGTAATCTTTTTTTTATATATTAGGTATATATAAAAGATAAAAATAAAAAAAAGATTCCGACGAATTGTAAACCTCCTCATTTTTTAATTTCGGTAAAAAATATAAGCTATTTTTCTACGTTATTTATAGTTTTAAATATTTAATATGCTATTAAATACCAAAATAAATCCATCAATAAAGACTTGAATTGGTCTTAAATCGTGTGTTGAAAATATTTACTCACGTATATGTTGTTCTAAGTCATTATTATATCGTCAGCGCGTGAGTCTTTTATTAATGTGGTGGAAATGATACATTACAGAATAGTGGTGTCTGAATCCTCTATCTTAATTTTATTATAAAATTATTGTTGGTGCCAAAGGTGAGGAATAATTCTATGTCTAGGCACGCCTTATTTATAGAATAAGGAGTCCTCATACCTTCGCATATGAGAAAAGTTTGAAGAGGTAATAAGAAACTAGATAGGTATTTCACAAACCAAATTATGTATCTACATTTCTTTATTCTAGCCTAGAAAGATACTTGATACGATAAAAAGTCGTGGTTTAGGTAATAATTTCGCCGTTTTATTTCGTATTAAATTTTGGCGGGTCAGGATTTCCTCGGTTGAGTCGCCATGTACCGTTTGGTCTAAGTTTTATGGCTACCTCGATTGTGTTGGGTTACTTTTGTCTAGTCTACATTATTTTCCAGATGATATCATTCTTAGGATTAATCAATTTTAGAAATGTACATTACTCATTGTAGATTGCTTCAAATACTGTTAGAATTCTCTACATTAATCGAGAAAAATAATTGAGATATGAACCTGTAGTGGCTGTTTAGTTTAATTGTAGTTTATTTTGTAGCGAGAAAATACAAATAAATTGATTTCATAGCTTGGAATTTAATTATATATTCGTTCGTTATGGTATTTATTCATGAACGTGACTATTCCGGCTCGGATGGTGATAAATGTTAATATAGTGAATAAATTGCTGCACCCTAGTAGGGTAATTTGTGTCATCCTCATATAATATTACATTTGCAATAATTAAATTGAGTATAAATTATTTCAATTTTCAGATACTTTGTTTTTATTTGGGTAATTAATTGATCATTTATTTCATTTCATACTTTATCTGAATTCGTTATACATATAATAATAACATGTATTTCTGAGTTTGGAAATGTATTTTTTTTTTTTTTTTACTTTGTATAGGCTTGTGTTTGACCACAATGTCACTATGGTAAGTGATAATGTGGCCGAAGGTGGTAAGCACACAGAGCCTAGAAGGAACTGGCTCTCATGTTTAATCTTTTGTAGTCATTTTGGATTTCAGGTTTTTGCTAGTGTTCAGATATATCCACTTGAGCTATTATAAATTATTTATACTTTATAAGAGGTGAAACCAAAGCCATAATATTACATTTATAGTCAAAACGGTGCACAACAAATAGCCATTAATATATTTGTGTAGAGACAAGAATACACCCCTATTGTTGGCTCACTTAGTCATGCCATGCGGTGTCTTCAACTATGGTAATAAATAATGAATGTTTATACAGTCGTCACTTCGACGCCACGTCCCCAAGGTCAAGAGCCATTGTATACCAACACACCAACATTTGATCAATAGCATGATATCCAAATTTGCAACATGATTCATTGTTATCCATCCTTCTTAGTCGTACAGAGATTTATATGTTGGAGTAGCAATGTATGTGTAATGCTTCGATTAAGTCGTATGTCTGAAGGTTTTAATTTTTAATGTAACACCTGTCGATAAACTAAACGTTATGTAATCTCTATCTCTCTTTATCGACTTCAAAAGGTAGTATATTGGTATGTTTTTAGAGATATCGTGAATTCCGCTTTTAAATTATTTTCCTGGTTGAAGGAATGCAAAAGATAAGATCAGAAACGATCCAAATAAATCCTATTTAATGCTTCATCCGCCTTGTTAACAACTGCTTCAAACCTAATAACTACCTACATTACCTATGTTATTGATCATTTGTAATGATTGGTTTGTTAATTGAACGTTATTTTCAATTGTTGCTCTTATTTGAATGATTACTCTTACTTGATTTTCAGTCACCGTGATATTGTAAAATGTGACTAAAAACCCTTTTTTTTTCAGGTACTCAGTAATGCGCTGACATGCCTATAACAGCAATCCCCCGTGAGACGCCACCAGCGTCACCACAACTTCAAACCACTACGTATGAGGAGGCTTTAGCCACTGTAAGTTTTTAAAAGGTTTTATAATACCTAATAAATAAATATTCTGGGACATTACATACCCATCGAAAATAATTTACAGTGTATACATATAGATAGAAGCTGAAAATGAATACTATTAGGTATTTTAGTATCTAGAGGTAATTGATCACTGATCAGTATTAATTGTTAATAAATTTAAGGCGATGATATCTCAGTGGTAGCGACGTCGGATGCCGTGGCTTCGAATCCTCAATGAGCTTGAGCTTTCGATGAAGGATGCATCTTCACGAAACCACAGCACGGAGGTAGGGTACTTTGTAGTACCTGCCTGGCTGGCTGTCGCCAAACACGTACCGGTGTGTTCTGGCAGTTGCACTTGAGAGCCAGTTCCTTCTAAGCTTTGTGTACTTACCACCTTCGGCCACATCATCACTTACCATAGTGAGATTAAAGTGTTTGACCAAACCTTTGCAAAGTAAAAAGAAAAGACGTCTGGAAAATAACATATCATAATTACAATAACATTTCCCATTGCCTATTTAGGCATGTTTCAATAAGAGTATGGTGTATTGATTAATTATCCTTATAACAACTAAAAACATATTAAAGAAATAACGTACTTAAAAGACTTAACTAATTTGAGAGCCATCCGGCTTTTTGTCTCTTGTATTTTTTACTCGTCTACACTTGATACGTTGTCTTGTTTTTATTGTAATTATTTCACAGTCTACGGTTGTCATCATCATTTGTCTTAGGAAATCAACTGCCAAGTTTTAATATACTATCTATAAACTTACAGCTCGTACCTACCATGTGTAGTTATAGTGATGTCGAATTATGTGGCAACGATCAGGGGTTCTAACCCTACATTGAGTTTGAGCTATCGGTGACGGAAAACATCGTGAGAAAACCTATAAGCACGGTTTTAACGGGGTCACTACAAAGTTTCAAGTTATCTGTCATCGCCTACCGGTGTGTTCCTAGTTCCTACACTTGAGATTCAGTTCCATTCTAAGCTTGTGTTTACCAAGCTTGTGTAGTCAAATATACAGGGTTATTTGTAATTCACTAGCAGTACTTTAAGGCAGAGACATCAACAAGGTTGTTTCTGTGACTTAAGAATTGGTCCCATAAGTAATAAATAATTTACTTATAACCCTGTATAGGCCTATCTATATACTAAGTAAATAAAAGAAACACGCGGGGCAGTCTTTGGGGTCTGCCGATAGATGTGAAAACTAACCAATTTAAACTTTAATCCTTGATCATAAACACTTCTTTATAAACCAAAAATAATTGGAAAATAATTAATTAATTATAAATAATAATTTAATGTTATGCATATTATACACATTATACATAATTATAGCTCATGGAAAGCGTTCGGTGACGCGTGACGATGACGCGAGTTCCATGATTTATTGCTATTCCAATATATCTTCATAATTAATTATTCGTAGGTAACAATAAATACACAGCATAATGACATGTAAGTAACTAATATATTAATTAAAATCCATGAATTCCTGTCGTATGTAAACGTAATATTAATAGATAATATCATGGGTGATCTTCATATACCTATGACTTTGCATCCCAAACTAAACAGAGATTATAAAATACTTACTACTCTTTAATATAATATTTAAGTAAAATTTGTTTCGTTTTAACTCAGTCAAAACAAGTTACTTTTGTTTTAAACTAGCCAATTATATTTTGTTTTCTTAAATTCACGTTGTACGTAGGAGCTGTAAGATAACTTAGGCTTTATGGTTTTAGATTCGAGATAGCCAGCTATTGCAAACAGTAGCCTATATTCTCGGTTTATTATGCAACTATAGAGCTGAGAGAGCTTCAAAGCAATCATTTAGAATTTATATTTAAGTAAGTGTAAGATTTTCAAAGTCTACATGAAACTTAGAAAAAACAATAAAAATTCTTCAATAATATTACGACATTCTATTGTTATCGCAGGTAATGTCTGTAAATAATGAATATTTATTTCAACCTATTTGTCATCTCTGTCATACAATACAAATGATCATGTAATTAATATCTACAATAACCTTAACGTAGAGGTTGCTTGTCTATCTTTTTAATAAAGATCAAAACATCCGCAGATAGATTTATTTATTGCTGGCTGTTAACTGATAGCAGCGCCTTAAGATTTCAGCTGACAGCTGATTAAATTGACTATGTTTGCTGAATATTCGTACGATACTATAGACAAGGCCGCGGGCGAACGCTAGTTTCTATACCAAAATTTAGTAATAGCATACACATTCACATCGTTTAGTATTCATTTTCACATCTTGCACGGAGTAAACATCGATTTGGTATGCTAATTTCTTATCACCTTGACACACGATTTGCACAGACATTACCAAAACGCTACCGACTATCGTTGGGTAGTTTAACTACGACATCACGTATCGGATCGCCTTAACGAACGCATTGCCCCACTGTGTGAATGGAAAATGGCCATAATAAGCCAAACGGACGTAGTACAATCCACCTGCACACAATAGCTAGTTGTTTAGTGCTGTTACCAGCTTCCGACGCGCGGCCTTCTCTCGCGAATCATTTTACGCGAGTTATCATTATATTTAAAAAAATATACAGATCGGTTACGGAACATATAATTTTAATGACATAAGTGTGAATTTGTGATCGTGATTCGTGACTGCAGTGATGATTGATTTTTAGTGATAAAACGTTTATCTTTGTAGCCTCACACGACGCGTAATTGTTTTATTGGTTTCTTTGTTTTTGTTGGTTTAATTATATTAGGTATTATCATTGACGATGTTGTTTGAAAAATTAAGTGTGAATCATTCACGCGTGTAACAGTTAACAGTACATTGGGACCTTGATATTTTATTTAGAACAATCTAATTAAATAGTTAACAACGTATTCGATCATTTGGTGCGTTTTTCTCACGAACGGTGCTGAATCCTCAAATAGTGATCGGTCACGATATAATTCTGTTGGCTCACGAATTTTTACTTGAATTAATACTGTACACTATGTTTTTATAAATTAACGAATAGTTTTATTGACCTTAAATGCGCTCTTATTTATTTGTAATATAAAACGAGACCTCATCTATCCTCGAGAATAGTAAAGATTAGATGACTACATAGCTATTGTTTATGCATAATTTGTTAAGGTACTTACATAAATTACACTGAGATATAAAGCCTATAGTGCGATTAATGAATATTTATCTGATCTATTCGACACATAAAATCACGCATTATACAAAATACCAACAAGTAAGTTATTATGAGATTCGTAGGCGTTAGTGAAAAAGGAAGGTGTTAGTGATTACTATTAGGACTATAAAACCAAAATTGGGTTTTATGTCTCTAATGCTACCACCATAAACGCTTTTATTTTTATTATATGTCAATTACTTACTTTAAAGGCAACTTTTAAGTTTACACAAAGTGTCGCACTTTTGTATAAATTGACAAATCCTTGTTACCAGAATATTTGAACTAACGTCGTAGGACTTACAAAAAAGATGTGTAAATTATACAAATTAACTATCATAATTAGTATTCACTAAAGATTCACCAAATTGACAATAAAATGAATAATGTAATTCAATTAAATGTACTAGTGTTGTTAACCCTTTAATCTTCGATACGCTATGAGCATAACAATATGATTATAGTCGTGCCACAATGACCCTGTTATTAAATATTTATCACTACTATACACATTTTTCTTGTTGATGGTGTTGTTATAGTACATTACACAACACCATTCATGGACTATGTACATACAAAAGCGACAATTTAAGAATAGCCGGTTCACCTTGCGTCGCTTCGTGGGAGCGCCATTTTATGTAAATTCCATAAGTTAACTACCGCATTTCTATATTGCGTCAATTTACCACGGATTAAGTGGACAAAGTTTATGATAGCCGTATTATCACGCTCTAGGAGCGACAATAAACATAAGAAAATGTATTACGTAGTAAAATTTTCATGACGTTTAGAGGGTTATGAGCGGGAGATAAAATCTGATTCGAACAATAAAGATAAAAGTAACGGAGTTCAGGAACGAATGGGGTCTAAATGGATTTAAAATCACGGGTTGTATGTACATTCAACTGGTTTTATTTTCTTTTAAAGAAGCTTTTTTATATTTATTTGTATGAAAATGATGTAGAATTCAATATAATTTTTCACGAATATCTTTGAAAACACCTCTCATTTAGGTATTTATTTCCGCATCAATCACGTGCATGTATGCGTGCAATGGTATTCATAGTTAGTCAGCTGTTGATATAACGAAGTAAATACATTCAGGCAAATACAGTGCACTCCACAGATCACCTACACGTATATACATACACTAATACACTTATTAGAGACGCTTATCTACGCTACTCCATGTTTGTCACCTTAAAATTTTGAATCGTGCATATTATTATCGTAAATATCAATACGACAATAGTAGTCAGTCCAAACCTATTATAAATACCGAACACCAAAAAAGGAAAGGTATCTTGTAACCATTAGATCTCCGATTACTCTAACATATAAACAGCCGATAGATCGATATCGAAACTCATTTCACAATAATATTCTAAAGCGCAATCAAAAATCACATGTCAAAATATTGAAACGTTGTCAAAAAGCTGAGCGTTTGTAATGTAGCCCTCCGTATTAGGTAGTTACCTTGCAACCAGGATCGCTTGTCGGTGTGGTGACTCACAATGTTATATGATATACGGTCACTGGAGCTGCAAGTGGATCTGTTACAACACCCGACTGATAGAACGGGTTATTAATAAGTTAAACACTTTATTTATGCTCACGTTTAAGGTCATTGATTGATGTGTTAGGGACAGGTAATTCTTTAACTACGAAATTGCCGTCTTGTATGGTAAAATTTAACACGATTTTTTTAAACAAATATATACCTATATATTTATTTTACCTATTTACATTTCTTTTTCATTATCCTAACTAATATTATAAATGCGAAAGTGAGTTTGTTTGTTTATTTGTTTCTTTGTTACCTTTTCACGCCTAAACCGCTGAACCGATCGCGATGAAATTTGATATGCAGATAGCCTATGGTATGGAGAAGAACATAGGCTACTTCTTATCCCGGGAAAACATAAGATCCCTGGGGAACACGGGTGAAACCGCGGGGCGGAATCTAGTACTTAATAGATGTAAAAGTTCCTTCCTGTAAAAGTCTATTGCATGGGAATCGTCGAAGTCTGTAAAGTCGTTTTTTACTGCAACTTCGTAATTGAAGTTTTTACCTTGCAAAAACTCATATATAGATATCATCAACGACGAGCCGAAACCGCTGAAACTAATTTGGTACATGAGGATCGTAGGTTTCTTTTGTAACGTGACCATCAATAGATTTTACAGCATGCTCTACTAATAATACACATTCCTCCTCTATGGATGTACATGGATCTGTACCAACTCCAGGTACAAATCCATGAAAATTTTCATTTAGACTTTTCTGCTATTTCAGCGTATGCTGAAAATCATCAATAATGTCGTCAGACAATAATAATTAGTAACATACTAATATGTATAGAGTAAATTAACATGTGTCACAATGTTAGTTACCATACTCCTCCGAAACGGCTCGACCGATTTTTATGAAATTTTGTGTACGTATATCGGGTAGGTCTGAGAATAGGTTCTTATCTATTTTTTAAGCCGCTACACAAGTGAAACCGCGGGGGATAGCTAGTATTAGATAAAAGTATGTCTAAGCATGTCTCCTAAATGTCAAGTAACGATTTTTATGTATCTTTCTTAAACATGTAACCAAATAAACAAAAATAAATTAAAATAAAGTAAGTATTTCAAATAAATTTATTTCAACAACAAAATGAGTAGCTTCACCAAGGAGAATAGAAATTATCGCGCTATCATTATGTCTCAATTCTTTAAAAAGCCGGCTAATATTTGCGTATTCACCGTTTGTGTGAAAACAATAATTATTTATTTTAACAAAAGAAAATATTCATTTGTTACAAACATTTACACAAAGAGTTTTTTTTCTTGATTTGTCCTCGATAATGTTATCTTCTTACAAATTATTAGAATACAAACTGTGGTACATTCGCGTTTCATTTTTTATTTATTTAAGCACCTATTTCACTGAATCATTATCTATCACTGCGCCACCACCTTCCAATTTAATATAATCACGAAATCTATGAAAAAAAGTAGATATATAACAACATTTCAGATTTAATGATCGCGTTTCATGTTCATTCATGAATGGGGGATTCAACATTCACAAATATCTTCACTTATGAGTTGGTATCAGATGACTTGCAACTTACCTATATACAATGAGATTAATATTTAGTTTCAAATATAGTTAAATAATTATATGTAATTTCTGATGTCTATAATCTTAGTTTAGCGGTTGTTAATTCATTGATAGGCAATCACACACAATACAAAGTATAAGAAGCGGATTCGAGTAACTTGTCCACATAAGGGTGTAAGCTTATCCGCGTAGAGATTGTAAAAGCGATGAGCAGAGAGAGAAATAATAGATAAATGTGAATAAAAATGCACTTTTGCCACTTTTTTTTAATTTTTCATGGTGAGACATGGTGTCAATGGTTTGACTATTATCAAGAGCAAAAGAATAAAAAGTATCAGATAAATGCCAGAAAAAGGAAATATATCAGAAAGGAATTCCAATCTAGACCTTTTCTATAAATCTAGAACTTAAATAACAAATCTTGCTTTCAAGCGCTAAAAAAAAGAGAAAATACATTTGATGTAGGAAATACGACAAGGAAACCAATAGCCGAAACAATAAGATACATAATGGTATTGCACGCACAGGTTAAACCAACACGATGCAGATGCTTCGTCAGTTACGTAGAACAAACAAAGCCTGCTTGAATAATCACGCAACCTATATCTATTAATATTATAATGTTGGTACCTAAAGGTATACAATACAATATAGTTATGCTATGCATGATGCATTGTGTTACCAATGTGTGGTGTTGCTTAGCAAATTTACATTGTGTTTACATTTCCTGATGTAAGTATGTATGTTCGCAATTTTTGATTGTGCGATTTAATTTCCTCCTCTTACATCTTGTCTAAAATTTTTGAATGGGAAAACCATTTAAATTGTGTATGTTGCTAAATCCATCAATTATTTGATTACAGAGCTCTTTAATAAAAATGTTGAATAATAAAAAACTAGAACTGTAATATTTTAACATTGTCTTGATGTAAAATTGATTCACGATGTAAAATCCTCCCATGCCGTAAAAAACAAAAATAGTGGCAACAATTTAATGTTAAAAGTATGTCTCCAATGGTGTTCTAGTATAGAAATTGAGTCACATCCACTCAAGTCAGCGTAGAACAAGTGAACGGCCTTGCGCGGCTGAAGGGTCAGGTGGCCGGTCAATGGGCCAGTTTACTTTACGAGTTACAATGCTTCTCCGCGCCACTCTCGGTTTCAAACGTCAGAATACGATGCGGTATGAAAATATATTGTGTTCATTTATGAAATACATATACCTAGGTAGTTTAAGTAAATGCCGCGATGTGTCGAATAAATATTTTTTTTAACGGTTAAATATACTAGTCAGTGTTATAGTTTCTATTTATACTGGTTATAATAATAATATGTTATACTATGTCTGTATGTCACGTGTATTTCTCTGCAAACACAAATCTTATCGACTTGAAATTAAATACAGTTGTAGCTCGAACTTGGTGTTTATATTTTAGATGAAATAAAATGAAAATAGTTACACAGTTATTGAAAATTTGAATGTGACAATGTTTTTCTTCACCGAAAACTCAAAGTCATTGTAGAATTCGAACCCACGACCTTCGCCGCGACATCAACGTCATTACCACTGTACCACTGAGCTATCATCGCCTTAAAGTTGTTTATGCTTTCCCGTCATATTTACACAGGTTGATATATTAACAGCTAGAATAATAGAGTTAGATAGAGGACATAAAGTAGTAGTCAAGAATAATACTATTTATAATTAATTACTATAATATATAATTAATTACACTATCTATACTTCACTACTACTACGGCTCGTAGAGTCAGCAAGCTGAAATGGCAATGGGGAGGCCACATCGCTCGAAGAACCGATAACCAATGGGGAAGAAAGGTTCTCGAGTGGCGACCACGTAATAAAAGCGTCGAGCGGCACGGTTTCCCTCCAGGTGGGTTGCTGGGAGCCGCCGTAAGCGGCCCATAACCGCTCATTGTGGAAATTAATAGGAGAGGCCTATATTCAGCAGTGGACATTCTCGGGCTGAATATGATGATGATGACTACGACTTTACCATAAACTATATATTATATAATTCTGGTAATATATATTGAGCATAGATTAGAGCATCGACCTTTATGTGTGAGTCAAGGGTGTAATTTCCACCTAGTTCCTTGTCTGGTATTATTTTGGCAATCCATCTGACCTTTTGGGCGTATTTCGTAAATGAGTTCTGTTTGTTGTGGCATTGGCTATTTGACTTGTTTTGTGGGGAAATAATTACTTATCAACATTTTGCATAACTTCCTGTCTGTTATGAATATTGAAATAAGTTTCTCACGAAGATTATTTTGTATTTGTTCAGTGTCTTTATGGTAATTATTTTTACATTTGATCAATACGACAGGTAGTTGCTTTTATTAATTTAAATTGTTTATTTACATATTTACAATTAAAGTAAAAAATACAAACTATAATATACATAAAACAACAAAATTGTTTTATGTATATTATATAAGTTAGTAATAATAAATTGATAGGTATATAATAATTTGCTTTATTTTCCAAACCTATCTTATACAAATATACGATAATTCAAATATATTTTATATCGATGAGTAACATACTAAATGTAGCGCAACATAATAAAGACACATAACATTAGACACAAGGTGTTGTCTAAAATCTCGAATAATGCATTGATTGATTACTTTCAGGCACAAAAGGCCTTGTCGTTCACGTCTCCTGTCAATTTTATGATCTGTTACACCGCCCCCGTTCCATTACATCTGTGCAGTCGAGATTGGACTCCGATAGCTCCCATTGTGTACGGATCTACATACGTGTAGGGTTGTCACAGCTTCTTTAGACATATTTGATATCTATCGGTTGTTATCGCTTTACTTTTGTTTTTTAAATATGATGTAGATGGGATTTCCTTCATACATTTAGAGCACTTTGCAGTAACGTTAATGTGTACTTGTTAAAACATTTGGCATTCCAAATGTGCATGAAGGTGATTAGCCATGTTTGATTTTTATTATTCTGAGATACAAATTATTCTAAATTTCTATCTGATAGAATTGTGTTTATATATTTTTTCACATTTGATCATTAGTTGTTATGTCTATCATTAGAGTCATTTAGAATCATTTAGATTAAATCAATCGAATCTTAACTGTCAAGGCAAAGACTGTAACGAAACTTTAGTACGGAAGGTATTGATGTTACATTCTCTCCGCATGAGAAGATAAAATCAGAGAGTTGTCAGCCCTACATACAAGGCGATACTCCCCATTAGTGGCCGTCTAAATATTGTATTGTACATGAACTCCGTCCTAAACACTTCATTGTTTCAAACTCAGGCGTGTGTCCGAAATTGATGGCCAATGAAGATAGTACCTGCCCGATATAGCCTTTGGCACTGGACCATTATACGTTAAAGTAAGCTTTCAAACTTCCACACACACTATATTAAGTTGCTATTTTAAACGTAAGACTTGTTATTATTAAAATGCCACAGGTCGCTGTAGGGCACCGGTTTCGCGGGTTTATCTACAAAATACCAAGCTCAAAGTATTTTTGTTAGCAATGCCTTATTTCCAGTTGTGTTAAAAGAAAGAAAAAGAAAAATGAAAATATTTAACATAAGGATATGGTTTCGTTATCAAACTTTAATATAAATTAAGTTCTTATCGCTATCTATAAATAATGTACAGATGTATATATACCATATTACCAAACTAAAACGGGTGCAAGCGAACCCATGACCCAATTACGCTCACAATGGGTATTGCACAGTTGCAGTTAGTGCAGTATCATACGGAACGGGTGCACAATGCACTGACCTCGGGGCGCGTGCGCTGCGATGCGTCGCGCTGCGTTGACCAGTGCCTGCACAAGGGCGCGGCCTCCGTCAGTGACATGACACCTGTATCAGATGATGACCATTTATAAACATTGGTCATATTTATTTTCAATCCAATTAAAAATACCATTTGAAAATAGTTGTCCCACGTCCCCATAGACAAGATTGAATTATCTTGACAAACAAAGTTCTTTTACATGATTTTTATTATGTTATCTTAAAAATATGTATTAGAGATAATACCTATATTAACGCAATTTTTTATGGCATTTTAGTTATCGAAGAAAAATATAAAATTAATCAGTTACGCCAAAACTAGGCCTTTATTTGCTCACATTATTTAAGTCTATATAATAATTTAAAACTGGTTCCATTGAATAAAATTATGATAAATCTCAATTTAGCATCACGATCAATCATGAAGTTGGTTTTTCATGAGCTTCTTCTTCGTCTCATTATAAATAAGGTGCGATGAGCCGATAACGTCCACACGTAGTTGCGTCACAATAAATCATTGTAACAATTTGTCAAACTTGTTGCTTTGCGACGGCCCACATCGCAATATTGTAATCTAGGTTCGATGACTTTATTGTGGTCACATGTTGTTTCTTATTTGGATTGATTCATCACATGAAATTTTGTCTGTCTTATATTATTAGGAGTTAATAAGCTAGGTATATCCATTTTTTTTTTCTGCTTTCGTATTTACACCACCTTTATAATGTGTAGTTAGGTGCCTACTCTTCCTGATGTTCCGTTCCTTCTTAGAACATTGTTTTTTTTACTGCGGATAACGAATACCCCAATGCGTTTGTAAGCTTTTTATTTGAGGGAATATCTCATCAAGTTCAATTATCTGTCTTTTAAATCATAAAGTAAAGCAATCTAGGATCATCAATATGGAAAATGACTAACCCCAAAGTAACAAATCACACATGATGAAACATCCACAGCCTATAAACGGCAGTAAGCTAATAACTTTCACAGTTACGTGCTATTTTCTACGTTTCCCCGAGGGGTTGACGTAAAAAGGAAAACTTTCCGCCCCATTTGTAATCAATTTGATTCATAATCGCCACTTTGTATGGACTTGTTGCAAATTGTTATGCTTATTTTATTGATGTTATTGCTTGTGTTACGAACGCCAGTAAATTAATATCTAATTGTAGGTAGGCACATAATGTACATATATTAATTAATAGGAGTAGAAGTATTTAATCATTCTTATTCGTTTTAATACGTTTTGAAGATTAGCTTTCCACCTCGCGTTAAATTTTTAAAAACCCTTCCTTAGTGGATACCTACACTATATATAGGTACGTTATATCTATGGGGAACTTTACAAAAATTTTAATATACATATTATATACGATATTACAAAAATGTATAAGTCCTACAGATGATCTGGGTATTATTATGTGTAAATTTTTACTTCTTTTTATTTATTTAATACATTGTTTTAAAATTTTTATTAATCACAAAAAACAACCAGTCATATCCTCAAGAGTGTTTCTAACTGCAGTACCTAATTCCAAACTCACCAAAACCGATTAATTATATTTTCTATAGGTGATAAGTAGGTACTTACTTATATTTGTATGAGTTCAATATAAAAGAATCGTGCGGTCCCAGCGGAAACAGTGGCATACAAACTGAATACTCATCGCGTTACTACAGTATTGTGTGCCAAAAGAAAATGTTAATCTATGCATCATTAATTAAACTAACAGCTCTGCTAAGCCTTGGTTTTCCTTCAGTCAATTACCGGCAACTAGTTCGTACACACGATTTACGCTTTTTCAGATCTTACCAATGGTTTTCATGTAGCATATTATTTTATTTTTGTATTACCTTGTGTGAAATTATTAGGTATATGATAATATATTGTTACAGTAAATGATGATATATTACCAAAGTAAAGCTTAGATAGAACTCCATTAATTAGTAATTTATAGATCTGTTTCAAATGTATCGTGTGAGTGCTATATTGATAGATTGCATAGACAGTGATACCACGTGATTAAGTACTTGATAATTATGTAAATAGTTAATAATTAAGTGGAAATATTGCATGAGTTTTCATGGTGACTGTTTTTACATTAAGTGATCATGGCGCCATCAAGCGGCGGCCACGAGTACTATTGCGGTTTATGTCAAAGTCCCCCGAACGCGATGATTATGAAATATGCAGTCTTTGCTACTCGGTAAGAGATGGCGCTGTATTACAAATGTTAACGGTGCCATTTTTGACATTATTCCACGTTGAATGTTCGGATTTTCATAGTAATACTTGCACGTGGTATATTTATTAGTCTGAAGGTAATACATATTTTTAATTTGTTAATTATAAGTTTTAACTAGTCCCTTTCCTCTTTTGCAGGCCGAACCGGGAGATACTATAGCGACAACCAAAGAAGGTACGCATATTAATATTTCAGCATTATCTATAGATGTTTACTTTTAAAAATATTAGGTTACAGATCGCATTAAAATTTGGTTCGCAGATAGCCTATGGTCTCATTTTTTTCAAATTCCAAATAAAGTTAAAGAGGGTTTGTTATTATTAGCCTAAGCCTTATGTTGAGTTCTATTCCTAGGATCACGTACGCAACATTGTTGCATTAATTTACGTTTACGTTTATACATGTCAGTTTAATATAAATCGTGAATATTAATTAGTAGTATTTCGATAAAAATATTTTAATCAAATAAAACCGCTTCAAACCATAGCACATTCACATTTTAGTATAGCCCAAGGCTCATAATTTTATAATGAGGATGGTAATGGGATACTGCTAACTGCTAATTAATGCGAAATCAGTTAACTTATTCTCCAAAGTAAGAACAATAAAAAAGATTTAATAATTTAGAAAATTTATAAATGAGGTTGCTAATCTAAAACTAATATTGTCATATCTACAGAAGAATGGGTGACGCGGAAGAAAAGCGAAGTGACGACCACGCGTCAAATCGCTACGCGGGTCAAACGCGAGCTGGTTTTAGAGGACGGTCGCATACTGAGCGACTCGGGCCCGAAGATATCTACCTCCGTTAACGAAGACACACACACCACAAATTTCCAGCAAACTGAGGTGAATGTTTCTTTTAACTAAGTATTTTACTGACCCCAACAACAGTTATTTAATTCACCATCGCTATTAAATGGTTATATAAAATATTATGAGGAGTAGCAATCAAAATATAAGCACGAGTTAAATTCAAATTGACTTTACTTTACGATTAGCTATATACATACTTACTGTTCTTTCTTGTGATCATTATGTTTTTATTTACAAAAACCTAATTTAATAATATTGTATTATTTCATTAGCACCGTGTACCAGAAGATAAAGCTGGTCAAGAAGATGCTGCAATCACAGATGAAGTCGACGGGGCTATTGGTAAGTTATCTGCCTTTTTTAAAATAAATATAGGATAATGTTTGATCATGGTAAGTGATGATGTGGCCGAAAGTAGACATTATACAAAGCCTAGAACTCGCTCTCAAGTAGCTGCTACCGGAACACACACTGGTAAAGAATTGTTGATCATTTCATAACTTGAGGGTGGTAACTAAGCTTGCCAGATAGGTACAACAAAATATCGCTAATCTATACCTGGCTATCTTTCACTCCACCAAAAGCTCAATTGTGGGATTTGACGAACCCACAATATTTGTCAAGACATTCGACGACATTAAGCTATCATCACCTCAAAAATATCTACTCCATCATTACTAAATTTCCAACAGAACTGGATGCACCCCAAGACAACCAAGTTACTCCAGCTGGTGCGAAAGTGCTTGTGTCTTCGTCGGTGGTCGCGAACCCCGATGGAAAAGTACGAGAGAGTCACGACCGACGAGTTCTCACCCGGAACATTACCGATAGAGTCCAGGAGACTGAGGAACGGATTCAAAAAGGGGATACTACTCATGAGGTAAGTTTATATGTATAAGGTTTTTTAAGGCATTTATTGCATATATGTTAGGTTTATATGTTTCGTCGTTTGAGTCTTACAATCTGGTAATCTGAATGATATTTTCTGGCTCGTAATCTCTCCATAGAGGTTTAGCCACAGACCAGAGAATCTTTGCTTTGTGGGTTTAGCTGTGGCTAATGTACCGTCGACAAGTACAGTAGCTAATATAATTGATACGATTGCAGTATTTTCATCGCAATTTGATAGGAAAACATACCTACCGTGAGCTAGGCCTGACACGCACCTGACAGATCCGTCACGTACGTTTGGCATCCGTTGTTGCAGTTTTACTAAGTCAATATAAGTCGATGTCCAATAGATATGGATGGATGTGTTGTTGGGAATACATTTCATAATAAAATTGTTACTTATATGTATACATATTTAGCCGCGTATGCCCCAATACCCTCGCTTTCACATATTCTTACTTGCACTTGCATGCAGCAATCGTCATGGTCTCAAAATTATCATGCCACATATCGGCAAACTGATTTTTTATTAGTACTAGTATTAATGTTGTGCCTAATTATAGATTTTTATAAATTATGTGAGATTATCAAACAGGTATTGTTCATCGAAAAGAAATGGAGAGTTTATTCACAGGTGCAAAAAAATCGCATAATTCCACCTACATTCATATTATTATAATTATGAAATTGTCCTTTATGGAGTGCTAAGTAATAAATAACAGAGCGCACATTCAATAAGCTACGTCAAACTACAAGTTGATTGCAGCAATTTACGAATGCTTTTAAAGTCATAGGTATAAAACTATGACGGAACTTATCTCGCGCCATAAGATGTGGGGAAGGGACATGTTGATAGAGTGTCAGAATTCGATTCCGTTCAGTCCAGTTCATAGATATCACGTGATAGACGCTAATGGAACCCTGGGAACAGTCTGGGCTACGTATCCTGTCTTATGTTGAGTTATTTCTTTTCTTCCACATTATTTATTTCTGATAGGTGGTATATGGATTTGCTATTTATGTCACTGTAATGAAAGTTATTGGAGAGATGCGAGTGTGTCATTGGTTGATTAAATTTTAAAGATATTCGTTAGTATATAAAAAAAACATTCTTATTTTGAGTGTCATTTTCGGCCCCTAAATTGTGTAGGTATAGGGTTCGAAAACATGTTTTTTCTTAAAGTATGTATCTACCAGAATAATATTCTACAATCTTAATGAAATAACTTCCTACATTGTATACGTAAAGTTTTCACATGATATTCCATGGCATAAATGGCCAACATTTAACAAAGTTCGTGTTACGTACAAACAAAGACTTGTGTTGTTATGCCGTTGATAAATTATGTGGAAGAATTAAAAAGACGGAAAACTTTAGCTTTAAATTGTCTAGTTTTTGTTAGCAACATCCATTGTGAGGTGATACCACGTGTTACTTCCATTTTTTAAGATGTTCTACAAGTCAGCGGAACATTTACTGTGAGATATTTCCGGTGACAGCCGATGAATTGTGGGATGTCTCTATTAGAAGTTGTCGGGGATACCGACACGACGTAAGCTTTTGTGTCGATAAGGTTTTCCATCTAAAAAAAAGAAACTATTAATACTCGAGTATAATGTACCAAGGCACATACTCGCACATACAATTACGCAATATAATTATAACACATAATATTATTCACGCATGATAATTAGTAAATTATTCAGATCTTGCGAGAAAGTAGAAATGTTTTTAATATACAGAACAGATGTAATCGTCAAGTTTAATCAGGCGACTATTTCGAAAATATAAGAGATATCAAAAATCTTTAATCGAAAGTACGTTATCTGATGAGTAAAATCCTAACTTCCTAACTAATATTATAAATGCGAATGTGAGATTTTTCGTTTGTTTGTTATCTTTTCACGCCTAAACCGCTGAACCGATCGCTAAGAAATTTGGTACGCAGATAGCCTATGGTATGGGGAAGGACATGGGTAATGATTTTCTCGGGAACGCGGTTGAAACCGCGGGAGACAGCTATTCTCTTATATTTACGGACATATAACGATTACATCCTGTATACAATACAAACGTGTCCATCTTGAGTCGTGAAGAATATCATTATAACCACACTCGCCGTGAGGAACATGATGAATAATACCGTTTTCACTTTAAATTAAGCCTCAACCGTTAATTATAGTAAACATCTGCGTATGTTACAACATCCTATATAATGCAAAAATAAATCGAAATGATGTCACAATTATGTCCATTGCACATTATATTAAATACTTAAATCATTTCATCAGCGGTAATGGCTGACTCTATTTCTAAAATACCGCTTAATACAATATTATGATGAACGAATATGTAACTATATTTATTGCAACATATAAATCAATTATTATTAGTAATAGTGAGTTCCGTATATTTAACAACTCATTAAATCATTATATTGAAATATTTTGTAAGATTATTACCAACAAAAAATAAATGAGCAAATATTATTGTCGGTTCGGATTAAGGTTTAACTGATTACTTTAAGCTGTGTCCACACTTATTATGTCAACACTATCAGGCGTCTACTCGCTTCAAATGATTACTTTATTTAGGTTGGTACTTCTGTATTAAAATCATGGTATTGTTTGGATGTATCATTATCTTCGACCATATAGCCTAAAGTGTTTTTACCATTGGTTTTTATTTCTTTCTCAAAATTGAAGATGCGTCTTTGTAAATATTATATCATAATGTATAACTACCTTTAAAGTGCAATTAATGTGGGTCAATCAATGCGTGATTGTGTTAAAGTGTACCTTGTGTTGTGTCTGATTACGCGAGTTCCGTGGTTGCATACTGGAGGTTATCGTGAGCATTACTACTACGAAGGCAAGCATGTTGGCATTTTATCTACATACTTAAAAAATAACTTTTAAAAAAACCAAAACCCACTTTGAAGTCGGTTTTGGTTTTTGTTTTTCCATTTTTAGTTTCTTATGTATTGAATAGGTACCTACTTATCAAGATTTGTCACTTGTGGACAATATTGAAAATATTAATTTATTAATTTTTAGTGTTCATTAGTGTTCAGTAGCATAAAATTAAGACTCCCGAAGCAATCACCAAAATAATTTAAAGAATAAAAACTAGCGGTCTATACGGTACTTAAAGAATTATCTCCTAACTCGTATCTAACAAGGAGTTGTATCTTCCATCATCAGCTTACCTTACTAATTCACAGTCTACGAACCTATAATATTTAAAGAATTACTTATCCTCTAAATCATAATAGTTAAGGAATTATATTTTCCTTCATCAGCTCAGCAACATGAGATGATAAGTACTAGACGCAAATACTTGAATAGTTTTAGAATATACATGAAACACATTATGCGTCCCTATAAAATTTGAGGGTTGCCCTCGATTTTTATCATTAGATCCCGACTTGGTGCCAATGGGACCACCTGGGAAGTATACCCTTTTAAACAAAAAAGATTTTTTCGAATCGGACCAGGCGTCTTCGAGTAATCAGGGCACATACAAAAAAAACTGATACCGACGAATTGAGAATCTCCTTTTTTGAAGCCGGTTAAAAAGCTTTATTAAATGCATTTGTATCTTCATTCACTCGGAATAAGGCAGTTTCACGTATAGTTTAAGTTCACATAAATTTTATGATAGGTGGTGTACTTTTTGAGAAGATTCTAACTAAAGCTAAAGGAATCAAATCCGTTTCAAGTCAACCTTGTTTCCACTGACACACAGATGATGTAGGATGAAAGCGTTTTTATCAGATTATAAATAAACTGTGAACAAGTACATGATATAAATTCCTTTCTTCCCAGAGGCTGACTTAAATTACACGCTGAAATAAATTCAGTATATTAATGGAAGGTTGAAAACTTGGGTTTTAAATCTTTTGTAGATGTTTAAAATTAGCCGGCGCCCGCGCCGCTTGTCTGACTTTTTTCAATAACAACGTTTTAAATCCATACTTATTATTTACGAAAGGATTACATTCTAGTTTAAGAAGTGTATGGAGTGTTTTTATAAATAGGCATACTACTACATATTTTACATGAAATGTCGTGAATTATACGATATTGAAAATGTACAATAACATCTTGTAAGGTAAGGAGTGCCAAGACCTCTATTTTAAAAGGTCTGTTAAATATTAATATATCGGTTACATCAAAAACAATAATAAATTAGGTAGACATTTTTAAATTCAATATATAGTATGTTTCTTTGCTTCAACAATGCTTGTTGCATCCTATGAATATTATAAATGAGGATGGTTGTGCGTGTAGGTATAACTCAAGCACGCTGTAATCGCTAAACTAATTTGGATGACACGGGGTACAAACAGAAAATTCCTTGGGAACAAAAATAACATTAATTTTGATTGTAGCCTGTAAATATCGATGAAAATTACAATAACATATGGGGTAATTTTTTACCCCGGAAAATATTTCGATCCTTCGGTTAAAGCCGCGGGGCAGAAGATAGTATAATATACATTTGGTTTAATATTAATTAACATACTTTAATACATTTGTTTACTTATTAGTTAACCACCTTTAAATTAAACAGTATTTTAGTATAGTCCCCGTTCATGATTAGTTAAGGGTGTAATGTAAATCATAATGGTATATTTAGTCTGTAGTCTAACTCTATCACTATACTGTAGTATAATATCGAACATGCCAATTATTTTCTAGTGCTGAACTATTCCAATTTTAAACTCAAGTCGAGAAGCAATAGTAGCTTTGGAAACGTAAAATGGAGCAGCGCTTTATTCAGATGAGCGTCCACATAAATCGACGGGGATTTTGAAATTATAATTTGTTCACGGAGATAGGTCGCCGCGGGCGCCGCGCCCACGCTCCTTTTTGTAAAATGCACTTGCGTTTTAAAGCGCTTTGTAGTTTGCCATCTTGCTCTTTTCATTTATTCTTATTGTGTTTTAAGTGTCATGTAGTTTTCGTCATTTGTTTTATTTCTATCAGTAATTGTATCTTTGAAGTAAATTTTGAATGTGTTATTAATAAAGCCTACTTTAGCAAAAATATTTTAATTAAAGTTAAAGTTAAGATATTAATATGTTTCAGTAGAGTATTTAAGCTTACAAGCGATCTTAAAATATTACTTTTTAATATCGCCTAGCAGTTAAACTGAATAAACAGTTATTACGTGGCTTTCAGCAGCTTAAGCGCTGTAAGCTCTGACGTTTGGCAAATAGGTTGTTTGTTAGGTGTTACTCCGTGACCCCCGCGCATGTTGCAATAGCTTGAGTAAACGCTGCACTTGTGCTCACTACATCTACGGTCAAGTTATTTGCTTAAGCATTATGATATTATTGTTGAGCAATTATTGAATTAATATTCATGACATTCTATATCTTTATTAGATGTTCAAGTTTGTTACTGCGAATTACATTTTAGATTACAATACAATGAACACTTAGTATACCTAATACAGTGAGCAAAATATCTAAATAAATATGTAATTAATAAATGTTATGTTATGTAAATTATGTAATATTATAAATATTACGTTCACTTAAATAAAACCAATTTATGTTTCGCTTTTATTCCATGTAAGCATAACGTTAGTGTTGCAAATATAGAATTAAAAATAAAATAAATAAGTTATATTCCTCGTTAGTTTTGCCAAAGGTATGTAAATTTCTGCTCGACTATTTAAGATTATACTAGGTATTTACAATAAAATATCAGTTACGAAATGGAGACGCTTGACGATGGATTCTTTCCCGCATCTCATTCACAATTCTACGCCCATTTCATCTCAATTTATGTTCTGTTTAGATTACCCAAGTGGACAGCGAAGTTACAGAAGTATTGGCAAGATAAATAAACAAATATCCATGTAATCGTATGTGCAATAAGGATACATTGTCGGCATTACAATTTGGATGTCATTGGGCTTATTCGACCCAGATGGCCCGGGTCCATACACCGGAGGCGGCGCGGGCGCAGTTGCAACACTGAAGTGATGTTTCAACGAAAGTGATTGCCCATTTGTGCTGCCCGCCCCGTTTACTGTCGCTTTTGGCGCACGATACAACTAATTCGTAGATTTTATGATCTGGTACCCAATCTCTGATCTGATGAGCTTGTGACTTCATCGGGTAGTGTTGTATTTATTTAAATATTACGTCACCCTATCGATATTCACTCATATAGCCTTAATTTTGTATGCTTAGCAATATTGGAAGCAGAACGTTTATTTTCTACGTTTCTTACCAAATAAATATGAAAATGAAATCAAATACAAAGCAAATTGTCTGTCTGTACAGACAACGGAATTAATGGAAAGAAAGCATGCATTTTGATTTAACAGGCTTCACGTAGTCCCAATCCCAGCCCTGTGTTAAAGTCAATTGGAAACACTTCCAATCCCAATAAACTTATTTTTATTCAACGCAATTTGAGCAGTGCCTATCTAAGCACTCGGCTGGCAACGTTGGCTAGTAATTTGACCTTACGCCGAGCATTAGTAGGAGTGGCCGGCGTGCTTTCAACGCAGATACCAATAAAACCACAAAATATGTGCTTCACATTTACAAAATGCTGCGAAATTGTGGATATGGCCTTTTTTGGTAACCCGTTGCGAAATAATGATGTCAATACAATAGTCTAATGCCATTGCGATTATTGATACTCAATACTGTTACAATAAAATCCCAAATCAAGTTTATATTTATTAGAACTAATGATGTTAGTAAATGTACATTCCCTGAAAAAATTAATGCAATAAATCTGTTGAACTTATAATTGTAACTCAAAAATTGATACTCAGAAGCGATAAATAGTTTTGTGTGAATCGAGTGCCTCCTCCAGAATATGAATCGAGTGCCACCTCCAGAATATGAATCGAGTGCCTCCTCTAGAATATGAATCGAGTGCCTCCTCCAGAATATCGGTCATATGGTTTCTAGTAAGCTCCACGATTATAACGCTAGATGAGAGCGGAGGTAGCCGCTCTCGGGACAATAATTTAAGATGTTTAGATAGCATCTACAAGCCCCGTGCGGTGTGCCCAAGAATTCATGTGATCACCTCTGAGATCCAATCTTAGATATAGCCTCTACGAGGTGATGTTAGGAAAAATTATCTCCTACTATAAGACCTGTTCATTGTCAAAGATTATGAATCCCTAGAGGCCGGTGTGCGTGTAGCCCCGTCCTATTTGTACATTAATATTTATAAGAGCACTGCATTAAAGTGAACGGCTTTGACATTATATCATTTTGCGATACAATTTCATTTTAATTCTGAATAGGATTTAGTTTATACTAGGAAAATATAGATACAACAATTTGTTATTGAATGTAAATATCGTGCTGAAAGGCTTCTTATTTGGTGCTGAATTTCTAGTCTTGGTTTCCAATGGAATAATGGACAATATAAAAGCAGTCGTTGCAATTAGATGGACTGTATAATCTGATCTGGTTGAACAAGTGCAATGGTTTGCGAGACATATATTAATTCGATATAAAATATTATTATAATTTCTAATATAGAAAAATGTAAGTACCTATGTGGATCTTTCGAAATGCAATAATGATTTACGGTTATGGTAAGATACTATTGAGAGTGACCTTAAATCGTTTGCTGATCTTTGTCCAAAGCAACACTGTTTTGTTTTCGATAGTCAATAAACAATTTTCAATTCATTGCCTTGAACTTTTCGAACAAAAGGGAATGTTTTTTTATAGATAAATCAAAAATGTGCCGATACTTAACAATGAATCGTTAAAATTAATTACATCGCTGCTCTCGCCGTTGGGGTCCCTATATTTATTGCCATATTTTATCAAGCTCACGCATTGTTATAATTAAATTTAATCAAATCCGTGCCAGTAACTTCTAACAAATCGACCTTTCAATGAACCAAGAACATTATGTCCGTGTGAATGGGAGAACACTATAAAGTGCAATGCTTCCATTCTGCTAGTTTAGATTTAAATATTTATAGGTGTTGACAGTTCATTAAGCATTGTCTCTTATATGCCAAATATATTTTGCTCTTGACCTTTTCTGGATATAAAATTGATGTCATACATGGGTGGTATTTTAGGTACCCGTTCTGTTTTATTATAGCTACTTCTAAAATAATTTAAATATTACTTTTTATGATATAGCGTTTTATTTTCTTTACTATGTTAATATTAGAATGTGCCTATTGAATTTTGTGATTTCCATTACACTCTTACCTAATGAAAGTGACTGTATGTTCAGTCATGCTTGGTGAAGAATTATCTAATAGTTTTTGGTATCAAAATTGTAGTAAAATATTATCACGACAGATATTGAGTTTTGATGTTTTTCATTTACCATTTCATATTCTGTGCTATGATTTGAATAACAAACGTTTTACATATTAAAAATCATAGGGATTTCTTATTTATTTATACTTAGTGTGTAATCAAATTTACTGTCTTATAAATATCAGTTTTATTTTCAAAGTCTAAGTAAAGCATTATTAGTTGATATAGTTTTATATTTTTTTTTCTTGATTTAATTATTCAAGAATATTTTTTCATTAACTTTTATCAGTCTGGCCTTAAATTCCTCTATACTGCAAATTCTTATGAATCACTTTCAAAAATTGTTAGCCAAGTTTTTGTATATTTTTTGTTAATATTATCCAACAAATACTAAGTAACTTCGTTATACATTGTCTGATTTATTCTCATCGAGCGAGTTCAATTGAAAACAAAGTAAAAAATATATAAATCGTTGATTCGCGTGAGTAAAGCAATTTAGTTGGCTATTCAAATGGTATTATGATGGATGTATCGGACTCCGAGGTTGTAACTTATAGCTTTCATAATTATGCTCTGATAATAGTATTATGTGTAATTTGCTACAAAAACTGTATGAGATATGTGGTGATTTTTGTAAGAGTCAATGTAATGGCATTGCTTAAGACATGATTTATCTACGTATAAGAATGTGGATGGATGTCTTATTAGGTGTTATTTATTTGTTCATTGCGTTCTGTGTTCCTCAATTCCGAGTGTCGTTATTATTTTAAGACTGTGGTGTTATTATACTTCCTTGTAAATTCTTGTTGTTCCCCGGAAATATCTGGCAAATTGATGTGGCTTGTAGTAATGCACAATATTTCACAAATATGTAGTTATTGAAATGTAGTATGTAATTGTAGGTATGTATTTAAATTAAATCTGTTGAGGCCGCCCAGCGTTAGCTGAGATTAAAATTATATGAACCATGTATCGTAATCGTAAAATTATGTAAGCTTAAATGCCTATCTCCATAAAACTAATGTTAAAAGGGGTTTCAATAATAAACAGTTTTTATTCAACGGCCGCACCGCAATCGGACACAAATGGAGGCTCGTAATATAACCATATATGAAGTTTTAACGGGCCCTTAATGGATGAATTCTGGAAAATAGCAAAAACATGTAACCAATTAGAGTTAAGCACTGGGTTCAATTCCTTGTTGTCCGAACAGGGGGCGGTAGTGAAGTTCCTATTCTTAATAGAAGAGTTGGCTCGACTGGACCCTACGTTATTATCCATTCACAACCGACAGATTGCAAGATATTGTCTATTTAATAACACAGGCACCGACGTAGTAACGCAGTCCCGTACTGAAGCGCCGATATGTTTTACATTTAGATTAGGCATTAGATGCAGTGTTGAGTGTCTACAAATTTGTAGGGTGTGTGTTTTATCATATTGAATGATTCTTGCATTAAAATATAATAATAGTGAAGAGTTGAAAATATTTTAGATGGTGGATTTTTGAAGTTGTAGATCTAAAGACGAACATGCACTTTGCCCTGTTTGTCCGTTCTTCTGAAAAAAGATCCAAAATCAAAAGATCTTATTAGTAATAGGTAATAATTATAATAGTAAGTAGATATTATTAATTTATTCCGAAAAAACATTAAATTCCTCGGGAACGTAGGCAAAACTGCGGGGCAGAAGCTTGTTTGATGAAAAATAATTCATCAATTTCCATACTATGAAATGAGATCTTATTGTAGTCATAATTGTATCCTCTGAGATCTTCTTAAAGGCTACAATTATGGTGACATTTCATCAATTTGTTTTGAAGAGTTTAATTTAATTCACATTAGTAATATTGCAATATAGTTTCAATCAAATCAGATAAGAGTACTTACCTGTACTAGCAGAACTTAGCTACCACGCCTTCGTAAGCGTGCTTTAGCAATATATTCCGTGAGGATGTACAATACTTTGTGCGTACCCGCTCCTTTGTAATGCGGTCGGTTGCCTGCGTGCGCACACCGACGGCCATTTCCGAAGTAGGTACAACGTACAACGGCGCAATTTCGCCAAGAATGAAGGATTGCAACGTGTTACAAACAGTTTCTAAGTAACAATATAGAGTTACCTCCCTTCTGTTTTGTACTTATTATAATGATTGCGTATTTTCTCATATTATAGGTTATCGTTAGGTCCCAATTTAGCAAATCTGCACAGCCGATTGATCTGTAATAGGAAAATAATCACATTCCTATCTTTTTATTGTTCTTTTGCAGATCGGTTGCAAAAATGAGATGCTGGATTGGTAGAGCCAGAGCTCCATTAGATAGATGAATAATTGTGACATGCCGTTTGCGATTGCCAATTTGTTAAATTAAACACCTACGGCATTGACATTTAATTCTATGAGTTCAATCGGTCAAAAGTTAATCGGTAGATTTATTAGGCTTCAATGAAGTGTTATGCTTGAAGAGCTAGTCATGTAATTTTCATATTACTTTAATAGGAGCATTACAATAAGAATGTTGAAATGTCAATGGCTGAGAATGAGTAGAATACGCAATAGTTCTTTGTATAAATATTTCCTGTAGATTTTGTTCCTGGTTTTGGCTTTCATAAAGTATATAAATATTTAATTCTTTTCAATATTTAACAAACTACCTACATACTACAAAATCTTCATCTCAATATTTAAATCCAATCTCTTGCGAGCATAGAGCGCTAAATAAAAAATATTTAATGCCCAATTCAAATCAAACCTCAATGATAAAATTTAAGATAGATAAAAGATAGTTTATCGAAGTTTTAAACTTATCGACAATCTAAATTCGCGGGCCATTTTTAATAATTATAAGTCGTGTTCGATAAAATGACCCCCCGTTCATATAGTGCTGCGGATGGTAGCAACATAATTTACGATCAAAGCCAAGGATAAATCTTCCGTGCGATCGATAGTTAGATACCGATCATTAGTTCGGCTGTTTACCGACTGAGTAGTAATCGATTCACGTCAGTATAAGTACTGAGTAATACCTAAATCATAACAATATTCTAAGTAGGTGGCTTTTTTGATTAGATATTTGTTGCCAGAAATTACCTCAGGTACTTAATCTTAATATTGATAATTTTATTATAATTTAAATTCAGCCTACTTAATTTAGTAGGTAGATAGTTTATTTACAAGTATTTACAATAATAGTATAAAATACAAACTATAATATACAGAAAATTCTCTCAGTCTTAATATAATGATATTATACGAGTCTTTTTATAAAATGATCTCACGAAAAATACATTTACATGACATAATGTTTGTTACAATTTT
This sequence comes from Tetheella fluctuosa, assembly GCA_951216915.1. Taxonomy (NCBI): domain Eukaryota; kingdom Metazoa; phylum Arthropoda; class Insecta; order Lepidoptera; family Drepanidae; genus Tetheella; species Tetheella fluctuosa. Next base: position 5,879,179 of record OX578227.1, on the reverse strand, counting down.
AGGCGATTAAGAATATTTCATACGAAAAAATAATTACTTAGCAAATTAAAAACATAATTTAGTTTACGTTTAATAACTTAACTCCATCTTTATCGTGTACTTGATCATTTAACGTCAATTTGGCCCATTTAAAGCAATTAAACAGAAAAGTAGACAATGGGCTTACTCTACAATAGCCGACCCCGATGTGTCGTGGAAACCATCACGACACTCTGCTTTCCATTGATATCGTTTTACGTTAATGCCTCTTATTCCATTCTTTGGCGGTAAACAATATGTGAGCACACATTGTGAACTATGAAATTGTCGAAATTATAGCAATTGCTGCAGTTTTTTAATGGATTGTGATGTGTGGAAGAATGCTAGACGTTTCGAATGTTTTGTTGTGGGTTTATTAACCTTATTTTGATATTTTTAATATTATAGCTTTTCGAACCCTTATTAACGAGTTGTTATATGCAGTTATTTAGGAAATATATAAAAAGCAATCGAAATAGCATTCATTTATTTTTGTATGTTTTAAAGATTAAGTTTTATGATACCTATTAAATATTATTATATGACTTTTAATAACTTTTTTTATTAACTCTTCATTCATATTCAATTATAGTAAATTCATTAGATATAGGAGTGACAACATTTCTCAACGCTCTTTTTAGATAATGATATTATATAAGATTCCAAAAAGGCGTCTTCACTTCATAATCACAGATAACGGTACAGTAACCTATAAGTAAAAGTTATATTGTGTGGTCCAAGAGAAAATGAACCGCCTCGAGCGATGATTATTGTCTATCATAGTTATTATGAGAGATACTTATCTTTCTTAAAAAATATTTATATGTTACATAAAACATTTTGTAGCCAAATCTTTTTTTATATCTAGTTTTTTTTATAAACTTTCACCCCGAGGTAACTTTTGCACTTCACTTTTAATATTAATTATGAATTAAAATTTGAAGTCTTAAAAGATTAATATTTAATCGGGCGTTGACATCTATATATAATAAACAATACAACTGATTTTGGATATTTTGTTTTTGGAAATGTTGCCCGGAGATAGAAATAAATAACTTTTTATCCCTGGAACACAGATGAAAGAGCGGTCGCCCTCGCACGCGCTCTCCACTGTCAAATTTCAAAACATTCATCGCAAATCCGCTAACATTCTTTGCTAAAGATCTGTCTTTAGCAAAAAGTTTTGTTAGTAAAGTATCTCCTCTTTTGTGAGTCATCTTCCTCGTGATAACGGTACAGGCCGTGAGACCATACGGTCTTTGCGCTTCTTTTTAATTATCAAATTATAATTGCGAGCTGAGACTAACTTGCGTCAGTAAAAAGTAAAATAGCCTATTTGTAGCGCATAATCTGTACTAGTATTATAAAGCTGAAGAGTTTGTTTGTTTGTTTGGTTGAACGCGCTAATCTCAGGAACTACTGGTTCGAATTGAAAAATTATTTTTATATTGGATAGCCCATTTATTGAAGAAGGCTATAGGATACTTTTTATCCCAGGAAAACATAAGATCCCTGGGGAATGCAGGTGAAACCGCGGGGTGGAAGCTAGTTTAATATAAGTTGAAACGTACTTACCAATCCGATAATAGGTAAATATCATCACTGATTTTGTTCTATGTAATTATAGTTCATTGAAAGAAAACTTTTTTTTTCATTGATATACGAAGTGTGATTTTACATGTAGGATGATATTTTTGAACAGAATACGAATCCATTAAAAAAAACTAAAGAAGGTATACATACAATTTTTAATGATTGGTTAAAGAAAATAAAGATAAAAATTAAAATTTAAGCTATTTTTAAATATTCTTATAAATTTTCTCTTCAAATTAACTTATATTAGGTATAGATGCGAATGTTTGTAAGTTTGTGACTCAATTACGCATAAACCACTGAATGGATTTGGATTATACTTTGTACAGAGTTAAATTATATCCTAAAATAAAACATACAATACATTTTATCCCAGATCCCAAGGGAAAGCGGGTAAAGCCGCGGGGCGGAAGCTAGCACATGTAATATATTGTTAACATCTCTAAATATGGCAAGAATGCAAGACCACATCTTATATGTTTCTAATTCTATCTCCATTGAATTCAAATTTGAGTTTTATTTTATCTCCATTGAATTCAAATAACAGTCGTTGATACTAATGTAACATATTTGTATGCAATTATCGTAATGCGATAATACTGAAATAAATACACATTGATTCTACACTCTGCCACATTAAGTTTATACTACACTGAAATAAAATGTTGAGAACGTTAATAGACAAAATTAATTACCATTTTGTAGTACTAAGTCGTCGAGATAAGATATCATCAAGCACCGGTTCTCGGTAAAAACTCTCGGTCGCGATAAACGCACTAGGTTTAATTATAAAATTGTCTCTTTAAAAAATAAAATAATCAAAAAAATAAAGAGGCTGGCAAAAAAGAGATGCGTACGCTCGCACCTGCCAATGGTGTGTCGAGATACGCCGTTTATATTTAGAAACCACTTTATTTAACTCACCGCCGAGCTTAAAGCTCCCGATAAAAAGGTTAACTTAGTGCACTTGCGGTGCGTCTTTTATTAAGAACCATTTACTTTTCGCCCATGATTGTATCAATCGACCGCATACTCAGCAACCGCACGGCTACGTAATAAAAACAAAAAGCAATATTGACCATCGCTCATGTTAAAAAATAAAATTCAATGTTCAAATATACAATAGCGCAGTAATACAAAATTGTAAACTACTATTTATAGATTGAAAATAAGCGGAAAAGTATCAAGATGATTCTTCGGTATGCGTTATCAGGTACCTTAAATTATATGAAGCGAAGAGATAGTACCCGGCCTCGCGGTCTTCAGGTTCTATTCGGCAGTATTCGCCGAGCGAGCGGTCTGAGAGCGCGCTTGGCACTCAGCGCCCGTTGAACTCTATCACAAGTGTGCGCTTGCACACACTATATTAACATTTAACTAAACAATAATTATAAGAGTTTTAATTTATTTCTAAACAGTGAAACTTTACTTATATTGGATTTTAGATTTGAAATGTGTATAGTGTTTGTTTTTGTGTTTACCTGATTTTTATTACTGAGATGACATTTTGTAAACAATTTTCAGTGTCTACTGAGAATACGTGAATAGGTAAGCATTCAAATAATTTTATTTATTTCATAGATAGTTTTTTTTTAAACTTACTATTTATTATATTAGTGTTTGCATGTCACGAGTCAATTTGCAAAATGTATAATTTAGTTAAGATGAGAGCGCGTCAGGTAAAGGACCGGATGGCTGGAGAATAGTTATCCTGTTTGCTAAATTAGCCTCTCGTTTCTAGGAAGTTATCAAAAGGGATGCGTATCATTACATGGCAAATTTCAGTGCGGCATGATTGATACTATTTTAAAAGTGGAGTCAGTAATTATTATAATGATAGTTAGTTATTATTTATATCTTCATTATGGTTTATGAATAAAGGTTTGTTTTATGTTTTAAATTTTGGATTTAAATAAACCCTTTAGGTAAACCAGATAAATACCTAATGATACATACAATCAAATTATCAAAAACACTGTAAAATTACTGTCTAATTATCAAGTCATTATGAACTATAGTATCGTGTGTTGTAAGAGCATTTCGAAAGCACACTCGAGCGGGCCTGCATTCTTGTGCAGCTCGTCTGACCGGCGCGGGCGCACCGGGAGCTTCACAGGGGCGCGGGAGGTCCACAATCACCAGCCTTTAAGGCGCATCTCTTAACTGCTATTATTTACCCAAGCACCAAAGTAACTTGATAAAGTTATGAATGAGATTATTAGATAGATGATATTGGGAGATTATTTTGATATGGTATCTATTTTTATTTGCCATTTTTTTAAATAACTGTAGAGTCTATTCCCGTCATGCGAAGAAGATAATCGAGATGTCGTGTGATTTATACTTTTGCATGATATTTAAATAAATACGTATTTTATTTTTTAAACACTGTTTTCCGGTTTAGCTTGTCCATGTTCTGTTATTCATTGATGCATGTATCAATTAATTTTATGTTTGACTTTTAAGTAACGGATGTTGAATTTTGAATTGATTTTAGATGCGAACTTCCATAGATTCTGTAAATCTTCTAATTAATAGGTATTGCAATTCTGAAATATGAAATTACGCGATGAGTATCATTTAACGAAATCTGAATATTTGGGTTACATTTTAGTCTGATAGTGTGAATTGAACTTCGTAAAATCACTTAAAAGTTTATGCTCCACAAATCTCAATGTTAAAAGTGATATTAAGCTGTTTCTTAAATATTTTGTGTTTATTTTGAATCTGTAATACGAAAACCAGATTTGAGCTTTTATCAAGACCCTTCTAATTGCCTAAATACATAGAGAAGATAAAAAAATAAAATATTATTTAATGACGATAGAAAACAAGACAATATTCAAATTATGGCCTGTTAAAATGTCAGCTTTGTTTCTCGTTCCTTCATTATGCAATTATTCATGGGTATAATAATAATTGTGTGCATTGGAAATTGCAAGCAATGGTGAAGACACTGTCAGTTTGAAGTTGGCAATTTCACCGCTTTCGAAAATAAGAAGAGTTAAGTTATTTTACTAGTGTATGTTTCAAATATGTCCATGTTTTCTGTAACTGTAACTTTTTAGATTAACTTTTATAATAATGCTAGTTCCCACCCCGCGCTTTCACCCGCGTTCTCGAGGGATGTTATGTTTTCCGTGATAAAAAGTAGCCTATGTCCCTCTCCATACTATAAGCTATCTACGTACCAAATTTCATCGCGATCGGTTCAGCGGTCTAGACGTGAAAAGGTAACAAACAAACACATTCGCATTTATAATATTATATTGGGATTTATAAAACGCCATAGCACTGAAAACCAATATAAAATAATGTTGATTGAAAGTTTTCAGCGATATAGTTTAGAACTTTAGATATTTAATCTTTCCATACTTTATAAATCGTGTAGAAAAATCAATGGGCATTGCCGAGTGACAATGCTTGTTATAATTCAACGTGAAGTTTTATGATAACTTCATATATAAAATAATTCTTTTTTACTGAAGATAAAATACTATATAATTAATATAACGTGATAGAAGTTTTTTATAAGCATCGTCATTCGTAAGAAATAACTAAGTTTTTATAGCCCAAACATCCACCGACAAAGCCATTAGAAACACTCGTTTTACGCAGGATGGAAAGTAACTTGGTACAATTCTTGTAGTCGGGTTGCGATGTGATAATGACCGTTGAGTCGGCATGGTGGTGGTTACGTAAGATGTACGCAAAAACGCCGTGAGCGTAAATAAACGTTGGCTGTTCACTGGACATTGCCCGCTGCGGTGACTATCCAAAACCTGGCCGTTGTTATAATGTCGATAGAAAGTCAATGTACGCGATCATGAATGGGGATTTTTCTTTGGAGACAAAAATAAGCAGTCATTTGACTACATGCTGAGCGCTTGTTTGTTGCAGGGTTAGTGTGGAAAATAATAGATTAGACGAAAACTGTCTAGAGAATAGAGCAGCGTTTCCTAACCTTTTTCAGCCACGGACCTCTAGGAAATCAAGCACAATTATCAAGGACCCCTTAATAAAAAAAACCATTAAAATTAGTACTACAAATACATTTTTTTTTTAAACACGTACGTAATTATTTTGTTTTCGTTATTATAAATGTGTTAGCTAATTTCGATTCTTAATGTGAAGGTTGGTGTTGCTTTATTGCAAGTAAATTAGAAATATTCAGGTTGATGTTACTACAAAGTTGTATTCTCAAATCGGATCCCACTTGTAATCTGTTTCTGTATTTTTTAATTAAATAGTTCCAAGATGAGACTGCGGACCCCCATACATATACTCGTGGACCCCCAGGGGTCCGCGGACCACAGGTTAAGAAACACTGGCACAGAGAATGAACATTATGATGAAAAAATATGTTATTAGATTAAAGCGGAAAAATATTAAAGTTTTCGATCGATCGAGCCATTTGAAGTAGATATCCACTATCCAAACAACTTCATGTTGTAGATTTGTAACATTTGGTAGACGACCGACATTGTGTATTTCGTAAATTGAATTTAAAGTTAGTATAATACATGGTTTATTCATTAGATATAATCAAGAATTTTATTAAATATGATTAAAACGGCCATAACTTTACACGTTACGATCGTCATATAAAATGAATAAAACATGGTTTTACAATAATTCAGACATGGTTACCATGCACAGATTTATTAAACAATTATAATATAAAAATACCCATAGTATTTATGGTAATGTAAACGAGAGCGGAATAACAAACATCAGCTTTTGATGAATACCAAATTGAATACGTGGTCGGAATGTAAAATGAGTTGAAAGAATTTTGAAAAAGTTAAGTGAATAAGATTTATCATAAAAGTTTCGTTGCTTTGGATTTTCTTTGAGAACATAAGTAAAATGTCTAATTGGCCATCACTTGGCCTTGAATGGGCGGCGGTCAACGAACGAAGAAAGGTAACCGGCTATTCTGATGAGATTATGTAAACATAAACAAGATAGGAAATTGTTTCATTACCATTATTATCATATTAAGGGCGGTGTAGAGTTCTTTGTGCGGACATTAACACATGGATGCAGGCCCTTATTTTATAGCATTACGTTTAGATCGTCCACTTCACGAACAACCACGCAATTTCTATACATTAAATTAAGTAGGCATGTCAATAAAAAAAATATTCGATCAAGACGGTCTATTATAGTGATCATTTCGTTCGTACGTGTCTAATAAAAAAATACAATTTGTAACACAATAATAATGTAGAGATGGGATGTCAATATGATTCAGCAAATAACAGCAGTTAAAACTTTTTGCTTGACTTTAATTATGGACAATTCGCTGACTTTGATCCTAAAAAAAATATCAAAAACCTCTTAGTTGGTAGTACTGAATTTAATTAAACGTAGCGATAACACTGTGATTACGTTTGTTGTACGTCAAATATTAATTCACACTTCACTAAATTGTGAGGTGTGAATATAAGAAGAATTAATGTTATTTAAAATACATCTTTTTATAACTTTCATTTTCATAATCGAAATAGATAAAGTTAGGTAAGCTTACTAATGTTCGATTAAACTAAGATTCGTAGATAAAAACTAAGAATATTTTATAGCTAGAAAGTCTTAAGTTTTATTTTTTGCTATAACCTTGCGTCAGCATTGAACATAACGCTTGAAATGTTATTATTTTGACCGTGATCGCTCTGAGCGCGTATTTTATCACGTAATTGCTCAGTTTAGTTGCGGGCGACACCGGGTTAGATTGTATCTGGTCTGATATATCGGCCGATGGTGCCCTGAAGCCGACGCTTATTGATGGTCCTGCCCCTGACTTGGCTGCGATTACCTTCACAACGTATGAATATAACGCATTATCGATATTCATAATGCTGTCGCTCGTTACACGGCCACTACGCGAATTTATTATACAGCCGTAGATAAACGCACCTGCGATTCCTATCTTATCTTACTGATATAATAAATGTGAAAGTTTGTGTGTCTGTGTAATGTATATTTGTTATCCTCAGCTACGTAATGACTGAACAGATTCAGATGAAATTAGGCACATATAATTTGTTTTTGATTAATATATAGGATACTTTTTATATCGCTGGTGAAACAGCGGGCGTAAGCTAGTGTGTGGTTATACTTCAACATCTAGTTCTTTCCTTTGAAAAATAAAAGTTACTATTGAGAAATAGTAAACGACTTACTCGTTGGTAAACTTAAGTTTTATGAAAAGGATAGTAAAAAATAAAACACATAAATACTTACTCTTTTCCTCACAGGACAGGACTGTATGTAATTAAAAAAATAGGCTAAGTCTCAAAGATATTTCACATTTATGAACAGTATACATTCAAGTAGTAGGTACTAATGCAATCGCAATTAAAATAAATCTTTGTGTTTATAAAAGTTACCTAAACGTTTATGAAAAGAAGGCGTGTGTGAAAGTAACTCTTGTAGATCTATATCACAGTGGGTGTCATAGGTAAGTGGTATAAGAATGAGATTATAATCATTGTTCAATTGAGCGTTGCTTTGCGGTCATCATCGATCATGTTAGGCAATACGCAACGTTACAAAGCAGTGATAAAGATTCTTTTAACGTGTCTATTATTTATTCAGTTACTAAAAGCCGCTTTATATAATATCATATATAGATAATACCAATTGTATTAGTGGCTTTTGTAACATGTGTATTTATAATAATGTTAGGTACCTTGTATAGTTTTGGTTTGTTGAATTACTTATTTATCCTTGTGATTGAAGGTACTTTCTTTGTTGGATATTCTCAAATAATACCTAAATATATGTCAGTCGTAGTATATTTAATATGCTAAGTCTGAGTTTAGTTTAGTTTGAATACACTAATAAGTTTTTGTCTTTTAAAGTAATCTGTTATCAGAATACTTCATTTTTGTCCATGCTAGGTCCATGCAACGATCAGAATGTCAGCTGAAACTCTTAATAACGTTTATTTGACAGTATTTTTTTAACTTATTGAAAAATTCTTGTCTCTAAAAACTGCAAGAATACTGCAGCTTTTGACGATCTGCCGTCCCTGATAATATTCGATAGAGTTTTTTATTTATTTTTCAAGTTACTCGTAACGATTCCAGTAAATGACGATGACATCATAGCAAAATGTTGGTCGTTTTAAAAACAAAAGGCTCCAATACCGTGAAAAGTTCACGGTTGATTAGCTCCGAGTCTCAGAGGCACCAGCGAGACGGCCCCACAGCTCCACTGGAAGCATTATTATGATCTATTAGACTGCCTTTGTTGTACCTATTGCATCTCATAGATTTTCTCCTACCCTTGTTTCACACGACTTCCATAAGTCTTTATAATATGGAAAATAGAGACAGGTAATAATTTAAATATGTGAACAAGATAATGGAGAGGTAATAAATAAGAAAGTAGGTAGCACTTAATTCAATGATATGGTTAAAATATAATTAATTAAGTACATATTTAATTATGTGTGAATTTAAGCTTCTATTTTGTAGTTAATCTATTTTAGAATAGGATTGAAATAAAAATCAATTTGGTAATAATGGTGTGACACAAACACCGAGTTATTGTTAATTAAACGCTATTCTAGGCTAAATTATATACGCAATAAAAGGCAACCAAAAATAATTATAAAATACAGAAGACATTTTCAGAGAATCGGGGATCATAGCACGGAACAAACGATCGGATTCGTGGTCATTAGGACCGAAAGCTTTGAATCGGCGAATATCTTAGCTATAAGTATATTTTATTACTACTTCTAATATTAATGCAAGGCCGTATTAAATAAGCGACTTTTTAATTATTTTTTCACTAAGAAGAATCGATAGAACCTGTTTGATTGCAAAATTTAATTGCGTTAGCGGTTTTACTTTGGAAGAGTATGCAAATTCTCAATTTTTTGGAGAATTAAATCCTGTTTTTTATTAATTGTTCTTACTGTTCTAGTCTTTTTTAAACCTCAATATTCCTTTTATTTTAAACTAATTATCTGCCACGTGGTTTCACTAGCGATTTCCTATTTTACCCCTTCACAAAAGGAACATATGCTCCAAATTTCGTGTTTGTAGGACCAGCGGTTTAGGCTCTGCTTTGATTATCACATTGCAGTCCGTCATCAGGATTTCTTCTTTTATAAATAGTATAGATAGATAATATTAATAAAAATGTTAATGCCAAAAATACTTTTGAAATGTATAACAGATTTAAATAAGTAGAAGATATGTTAACAGAATCATCGGAATTGCCCATATTCAGTAAGCATTGTCCATCATATTGTTGTATGACAAGCAGACGAGTTCTAAAAATATGTGGAAGAGAATATGTACTTGTTAATATGTTAGTTACAGCAATACTTTTCGGATGCTAATTGAAATGTGAGCAAACAGTAGAATGGTGCCAAACGGCGGCGCGGGCGCAAGCAGCCGGTGAAAGTGAATTACGTAACGTTAATTTAGGCACACCACTCGGACTAATCAAACGAAAAGATTGTATTACCCTTATAATAATTAAACTGTAGATTAAATTAAATATATTTTTGCCGGTATAGGTACATTTTTTATTTTTAAGATACAAAATTTAATGTTATTTTCTCGTGTAATTTGATAATATTATCGTAATATTGTTATAAAGTACGTTACGTATTTTTTTTACGCAATCGTATATTTGTCTCATGTAGGTAAAGTTTCATAAGAAAGCGCTTGCTTCAGTTTATCATGGTTGAAATACCATACTCTTGAAAGATAAACATTACCAATGAAACCAAGAATAATAATTATACCTATCCTTAATAGGTATCAAATAGGTGATCGTTAATTTTTTCAATAAGCTTTATAGTAGTATTTTTACACTTTTGCGGACTAAATTCATATTATTAGTAATATATTGGGCCATAGTAATATATCTACATATCGTAGTCACCGCGACTTATGCAACTTGATCGAAATAATATTTTGGTTCCAGAAATATTTCTACAAACATGAAGATTTATATTATAGTAATTTATAAATACAAGGTGTTTTTATAACCCGTACAAACGTACATGTACGAATTTAAAAAGTCAGCCAACCAACCATATAATAGTTAATTAACACTATAGTTTTATTACTTTGAAGATCTTATCAATGTCGTTTTTACGTACATGCGGTTATTTATTTTCATTTATCGGATAATTTGTAACTTGTATGTAGAAATTATTAACCGTTTGGATCACACTGTATTAGGATTGGTATAATTGTGACAAAATAAGAATAACAGAAGAGTTATTACCGTTAACAAGATTTTTGTACATTGGTAGATGAATGCCTAGTTTTAAAACTCATAAGGATGAGACGATCAAAGTTCTGTGCGATCAATGTTTATATCGAAGCATATTTTCCCTCATATCGTATTAGGTAAAATATACTTTGTTGCAAACATGTAATGCTCTTTTTTGTGCACCGTTACGAAAAGCTATTGACCTTCAATAAACTGTAAAGTTAACTGTAATTAGATATTTAATTCGTACAATCAAGAGTTCATTCAACACGTTTGAAAATAAGCTATGGTTTGCAATGGTACCATCGAAGGTTAATTTATATAATACATAAAGGTCAACATGATTACTATTCTAACCTATACATAATTCAGATTCAGAGAACTGCGCACTTGAAAAATATATCTTATTTTCAGACAAAGACCTACCTACTTAAGGTATGTCGGTTTCTCAACTACTATTTAAATACGGCAAAAAACAGTTATTCAACTCTAAACTCCACTCCACTTGCCGGCAACCCTGAGAAATGAACTTGACAGGTCGGCTGCGCGGGCGCAGGCGGTCGCAGGCGCAATAACCGCCGGCAGAGCGTAGCAATGAGGAAGCGGCGAGTTGTCGCGCCCGCAGTTTCGCGTACCAACAGCTCTTGCTCTCACTGCTCACAGTTAATCACAAACCCACGTAGATTCACTTTAATCGCCTTTGTTTAATAATGGTTCTCGATTTAAACTCGATTAGGTACCATTCAACATATGAAATATTAGACGCATTGCTTAGAGAATATTACGCACTATCACAGTTAAAGCACAGCTAAATAGATATATATGTATGTACTTTGAATGTAGGTAGGTAGGTACCTAATGCAAGGTGTATGGATGTCAGTGCGTCATCGTTATTTTGAAAACAATTTGATAAAGAGATTGCTATTAGAGAAGACCTTGCTTTTACTAAAAGTATGTTTAATCCGGTTTAACGGTTCTGACGGATACACATTTTCCTATTCTGTTAGCGCCTCCACCTGAGCTAATAGTAAGCTAGCTATAGTACTTAGTATGTTTTGAACAATATTCCTACGGGATCTTACTAATAAAACATGTATGTTTGGTGGCTTAAAAGTAGTTTATTATGATCACCCTTTACTTAGTTTAAACAAATCATAGGAACTCTTCATAAAAGTCAAGTCTATAATGGAAAACCTCAACAAAATGCGGTTAAGTTGAGCAAGCGGTAGGGTTCAAATATTTTGCTAGCAGACATTCATCCGTAACGGAACGGATATTACCTATAGGTACGTCTAAGGATAATAGTTCTCACATGTTCGTGAACAAGGGAGTGTATTTGTAACAATCGTAATATCGCTTGGAGGTTTAATTTATTTTATCTTTTCGGAAATCAAACAGAAATAAATTTATAGAACAAAACAATAATAATTCAAATAAGTCTTAAATAGTTTTCACTCTATCGAATGCTATTAAGTTATGCTGTATGAAGGATTCTGTGGTAAACGTGTTTATATTTTTCTATCGTTTATAATTTTTTTTTTAAATTTAAATGTCGATTTATATTAATGTCTTTTATTTAGAAAAAAACACGTGAGCCTATCAATCAACAAATGAATACTGGAATGTATGTACTAAACATATGATTCATAAAAATAACACTGGATCAATTTCTTCTTGAAATTTTCATGAATTTTCATTCTGACAGTCAAATATAGCCACAAGCAAAAGCTGGTTGAATTATTTATTTACAATGGCTTACTGTAAAATTTGATTTGGAGAAAACCTGTACAGCTAGAGAACTTTATGTATGTGAAACTTCATTTTCCATTGCATTTCAAGTATTTACACAAAAGGTCGTTGTGGCTGGTACTTTGTTTTGCAATAGTCACTTAGAAACTGGTGTTTTGGTGCTTTCCCTGGTGTCGGTGTAAAAGTTCACTTTGTTTTCATTTATTTGTATGTTTACCTTACATCTATTATTAAATCATATGCCATATTTTTTTCTCATACTGAAACATTAAAATAATAATTTATCGGTGTAGTGCAGTAGTTAAGTACTTATTTTACGATGCATATTTTTGTTCCAAATTCAAAGATGTAAAAAAAGAATGTAAAAAAAGTGTATATCATGGACATATAATACATATTTAAGTACCTACCGTGTGTATATATATATATTTAATGTTTGTCCGTTTATTTGTAACGTATGCGCTCCTATACCATTCTTCCGACTGCAATTAAATTTTGGTGAGTTGTGCGGAAAAAACGGCATTGCAACGTACGCCTAGTATTTTTAGCCACTTCTACTTCGTTTTCCTGTATTGTCATGTGGTAACGTATTCAGAAATTTTATAATTTTAGGCACCTGCCATTAATATTATAAGTATCATAGAGAGCTTTTGGCAGATGAATTATAGATATAATTCCTTAAAACTGTAAGTGACTATTCATATACTTTCAAATAGTCCCAATACCCTTCAAGGTAATATTTGCGCAAACATGAGTATCGGTTCGCTTTGTATTTGCTTAAGATCGTATTTAAGTACCATTATGCATTGTGAATAGGTCTATTTACATAATACTATTGCTTTAAATCTTCTAACATGTTACACAAACTGCAGATCGTATTTAGATAGCTCCCGATCTGAAATGACAAAGCTATATTGTTAATTGATTGTGAAATACTGTATCGGAATTCATAATGGAATTGCTATATTTTCATTTACACTCTTTACATTAAATAACAGTTGTAGTGTGGCATTATTGCGCTTACGCAGCAATATTAACTTCATTCTTTTTTTTTGGTTTTATTTCTTTTATTCACACATTTTAGCTAAACCCCACAGCGTGTTGAGGAAATAAGTAGATATGTTATTATTGGTGATAGCTTGTCTATATCAACTATCAATATTTTTCTTATTTATTTTTAAGCCGTACCATTTCCTGTGGTGACCATGAGGTCGACAACCTGTCACGTAATTTTATCTTTTTGCTAAATTGACCACAAATGATGATATTTTGCGGCTATAACTACATATAAGTTTCGTAGATTGGTTACAATTATATTTTTTTGTGGAATGAGTAAAATTATAAAAATATTTCTATTATAGCTTATTATCAATTCAATTTTCTTTTTTTACCATGGTAAACATTATCACTAGCTACATTATCACTTACCATGGTAAGTGATAATGTAGCTGAAATTGGTACTTAAACACATAAAGCCATGATGAAAACTAATATTTTAATAATCATTTAGAATAGAAGAAGGCTCGATATATTATTTTGTATTAAATATATTTTTTTAAAGTTTTGCAGTCTTAAGTTAGTCCCATTAAAATTTTATAACAATCAGTATAGTTCGATTTTTCAGTAAATCACCAAAAACTAATATAAAATATTTGTTGTTTTGGTTATTAATTACTAAGCACATTTCTTTCTCCGAATAAATGTATTTTTTTCAATTAATTATTTATATACCTACAAAAATAAAGTATTTAAACTAAAATAATAAAATAACTAAACTAAATATTATAACAAAATATATACAAGCAATTAAAAGTATAAAAACTGCAATACAGGTATACAATGCAAAGCAATGTCTTATGTCACGCATGGTGGTACCACGAGTGAGCGCCACACGCGGTCACTCTTTGGAAAATTGTACAACGTTTGGTTCGACTTGATGAACAGATAATGTTATTATTTACACACATTAGTAACGCTGTTTACACATACGAACGACTAACACCTGTTGTATACTAATTGTTTGTAAGCTTATTATTTCATTAGGGTTCGTTCGGTATTTTGATGGTAGGGTTCGGTTCATTTCGTAATGAGAGTTGATTGACACTGTTTCTGTCTATTCGATTTTAAAATTATACCACTTCTAACAAAACTATAGATAAGATTATTCCAATCATTTATTATATTAATTTATCCTAACCCTCATAAACATACCTATATTATATTTTCGTTGTAATATCAGAGGAGATTAAAGGTAAAATTATTTGCTTCCATCATAATAATTAGAAGTGTGTGTAAACGCTTAAATACTTATTTAAACAACGCATTTAAAACAATAAAAATTAATTACTGCTGTGCTGTCAATAACAATTAAAATTCAATATAAAGAGACGACATACTATAACCACAAGCACAATCGGTTCTCGTCTAATTATGCGACGTCACAGTATTAGATAGTGGTCTGCGCAGGCGCACAATCGGGGTGAGCAACCTCCTATTGTCACGCGCTGACATGTGGGAATGTAAAGTGAAGCGCATACTAGTCTAGAGTTGCGCATCTCTTAAAAGTGGTTATACTCAATTTTATGGTAGGAAGGTAATTAGTTAGCAAACTGGCTTGGTAAAATAAAAAAAATAACGGCTGATTTTTCATTTGGCATAATTTAGAAAGTATTCCTACTAAAATTAGGAAGATGTTTAAGTCTAGGAAATAGATAAGCGCTGAACGGAATTATGAAAGACGTACGTATTATATAGAATAGACCATATTATATACATATAATGAGATAAATATGAGTGTACATAATATAAAGTTCCCAGACCTTACAATAAACTTTGTGCATTAATATTTACCGCAAGCACAACCTCAGCGTTAGAACACGGTTCTATAGCTGAGATCGTAATCGCGAAGGGCCTTTCAATACGTAATTGATACTCGAGTTATGTTGTCAATAGACATTGTAGTCAAGTGTTCAATGATAGCTACGTAGAACTAAAGCATTCATCATTCACTATTGTTATTATTTATTGAAGAAAGAAAAGTATTATGGTCCACTTTCAGGAAAAATGTACCTGCAATATAGGTAATCATTAAATAGTAGGCAAAATGCCTCAATTTAAATGCTCATTCAAGCTAATTCACAAATTAAGAAAAAGGTATGACTTCTTTATTTATTTATGTACTAGCTGTCCCAACAGACGTTGTCCTGTCCAACTCATACACAAAATTTCATCCAAATCGGTCCAGCCGTTTAATCTAAACCATTCTCGAATCTCCACGAACACACACAAAAAATTTCATCAAAATTGGTCCAGTCGTTTAGGAGGAGTTCAGTCACATACACACGCACACAAGAAATATATATATTAAGATTTATTTATTAGGTAGGTATTTGTTTGTGTAGAACTAATAAATGTAAAGCTTTAGGAATTTTCGAGTATAAGTAACTAGAAATCACATACTTATTTATATATAATTATGGTACTTATGTACAATATTATCGTGTTTTTGTTCAGAGGTATTGAAAATTCATACCAACGTATCTAAATCAAAATCGGAAATGTTTTTACCAATAAACTTCCGTGTGAATATTCTCAAGACTAATTGATTTATTATTAATTTGCTTTGATAATTTTGCTTTTGATTACGTGATTCAACAATCAGTTTGAAACAATAGACAATATTTTTTGCAGAAAATTGCTTTATAATATATTTGAAAATAGAAAGTTTAGGCTATTCCCAAATTATCACCATATTTATGCAACTTTCCAATTACGATATTTTTTTATAATTTACATTGAAGTAAATGATTGCAAGAGCTAAATTTTATAGCTGTAAGGATCCAGGATTATTTAGTGAAACTAACTCATTACAATGGCCGCGGCGAATGGCTGCCTTCGTTTCTTGCTAATCGAACGATCTGTGTGGTCCCCATTCAGAGCTACGTAACACGTACGGCTTCTACATATTCTTTTAAAGATTGTAAATATCAGTAGTTCATTGTGTCGAGTAGAAATATTTACATGTAAGTACAAGGTGAATGTATGAATGACAACATAAAACTATTATTTTCAGAACACACGTAAGTACTTCGGGAGTCATTTATATGACAATATCTCCATTGTATTGAACTGCTTGCAAAGTTATCACATATTATTATGTCCGAGGCCCGGTTGCTTGTACCCGATTGAAATAACTAATAGACGCCACAAGCGTCGTAAGCTTAACACGTTGAATACAAATGTTTCAGTGGCATGCAAATATTTCAATATCCAGCGGATATAGAACAATGTAATTTCTATTAGCTTATTTATTTTGTTATTCGTAGAACCTTGTAGATTATAACATAATTATAATATTACTAGCTGTCCCCCGCGGTTTCACTCGCGTAGCAGTTTAAAAAATAGATAGTAGCCGATGCCCCCTACCCGATATGCACATACAATTTCATCAAAATCGGTCAAGCCGTTTCGGAGGAGTATGGTAACTAACATTGTGACACGAGAATTTTATATATAAGACTAGCTGTCCCGGCAGACCTTGTTCTGCCCTATTTCTCTAAAGCAAGGTACCTAACATTGATTATTTTATGTTAATAGCTGCCTCGACAGATTTCGTTATGTCTAACGCGCCTTTGTTTTGTTTTGATTGACGTCTAATGTTTCACACCTAGGGACAGAGTGGTTTGTATTGGAAAAGAAAATTGTTGTTTTTACTATTTTCTTCGTATTATTTACTTTTTTTCTCTCCATAAAAACTTTCCTCAGACTTCATCAAACACAACAAAAATGAAATCAGCCAAATCGGTTCAGCCATTTTCGATATTTGCGGTCAGCAACACATTCAGCGATTCATTTTTATATTATAGATTAGTATTTGTTCGAAAATACTATGTAATACTATGTTGGTAACACAATAAAATTTCAATGAATACTCTAGAGATCTCTTTGAGTGAATTTTGCTAAGTGCTATATAAGTCACCGCTCTTGAATAGGTACTTTATAGAAATTAGAACTCGCAACAATTAGAAAATAGTCTCTCTTAAGCATCAAACAATTAAAATTAAATTCTAATAAACTTATTAAATAAATAAATCTTTATTTGTCCCAAAACAACGCATGCAAACAATCATAATCAATGTTAAAAAAAGAGCTGCACATGTCCAACTTGACACTAAAAATTCCAAAACTTCTTGATAATTTGACAAACAAATTCATTGATAGTTAATACAATAAATACTGAAACTTTTTTCAATACAAATAAGGTCAAAAATCGTACGTTCACTAACGCAAAGATTGCGTGTATAAGTACCGACATGAAAATATAAAAACTGTCTTTATCAGTTATTAATAAATTGTGAATAAATAATTATTGCTTTGAAAATTAATGGTAAAACGATGAGAGTTTCACATAAAAATTAATACGTATAACAGTCACTGCTACGATCGATACACAAATAAAACCAAAAAAAATGCCCGAAAACTGTAAAGTGAGTAAGACAGGAGACCGGCTATAAAAAAAAAATCGCGATGGAAAAATAGGGGTTGGTCGTAGAGGTTTTAATACAGGTCATTTTTTTTTCTAAGTCATGACAAAATAAAAATCTTGCCAAAAAATTAAAGTTTATAATTAACAAATAAAAATTAGGGGTTGATCGTAGAGGGATGAAAATTTAGGGTTGTATGTATTTTTTAATGCTGTATCATAAAAATTAATACAAATTTTTTTATCTAAAAAATAAAAAAAAAAAATTAGGGGTGGACTACGTTTAACATTTAGGGGGATGAAAAATAGATGTTGTCCAATTCTCAGACCTACCCGATATGCACACAAAATTTCATGACAATCGGTCAAGCCGTTTCGGAGGAGTTTAACTACAAACACGAGAATTTTATATATTAGAAAATAAAAATAGGGGTGGACTACCCTTAACATTTAGGGGGTTGAAAAATAAATGTTGTCCGATTCTCAGACCTACCCGATATGCACACAAAATTTCATAAGAATCGGTCCAGCCGTTTCGGAGGAGTTTAACTACAAACACCGCGACACGAGAATTTTATTATTAGATTAAGAAGGCATATTATATCGATATTGCTTCTGTATTTATTCTTATAAATTAGGAAATAACTGATCGGTAATATTTTGTTTTTGTGAAATGTATTTTAATGAGTGTAGGTATTATTTCATGAGAAAGCTTTTCATTGTTATAAATATAACTTATAAATGCAGCAAATGGTTAACGGTAACGCTAACGTAATTTTACTTCCTTTAGGACAGTTATGATGGCTGCTTGGCTTGCACACAAAGAGAAATTCCCACTTGTTCATTGTTTATTGATGTTTGTCATATGGCTGTGAACCAACGCCATTTTATAATGGCTTGTTTTAATGTTTAAATGGTTATTATAATTTATTATGAAGAAAAGTCATTCAGAACTTCACAAACCTTCAAAACCGGTTTGTGAAGTTCTATATAACTTTAGCTAAATGTAGCATAATTATTGTTATTTTGATAAGCTATCTGAAGAGCTCATGGCATAATATTGAAACCGGTTTATCGGACTTCTTGGAAAATGGCGTTAATCGCATCTCCGCTATCGAAGACATGCCTTATTTGTCTCTTCATATCATATTTTTAGAGACATACAAGTAGGATGCGCAAATTATTTGTAAATACTGTAATTTAAGAGCACTTTACCGTGCTCAACTTTCACAAGAAGCGTTAATTCAATAAACTGCAAATTACCTATATCACCATTTAGCTTCCAATCAACTTCAGAACTGGAAGATAGACATCTGAAGTATGGATGATTGGTTGGTATTAAAAGTTTAAATAACATCCTGTCTGAATCGTTCGAACTTGTCCAGAACGTCTGGGCATGTTCAAGTGAAACGTTTAATCTAATTACCGTGGCGCCTGGCTCTGGTGCTCTGGTAGTCTCAATGAACGTGAAGCTATTTGAAAATGTCTACTTTGCTACTGTAAACACTGGAAGTAGACCGGGCACAAAACAATGTACTAGTTTTATAATTTGCACATGTGGTTTCAAATTACGTGCCATAAGAGTGGAAATTTTCTATATTTTTTTAATGATATTGTTTTAATTATGTCACGTTATAGCCATACTGCAAAATATTAATGCATTTTGGCTATTTATTACCTGGTGAATTAATTGATGATTATTTAAATTTTCATCATTGCTTTATCTTTAACTGATTTAACTTTATCTATTACATATGTTTGAATTAAGTCTCGAGACATTAAATTTTGTTTGTCTTTGACCTATTTTGGCATGAAAACATGGGCTCGTATCAAAAAATGTATTGTTAAATCGTAAAACACTGCTGCGACCGTGCATTTGTACACAACAACAAGTATTGAATAAGAATACAAATTTTATAGGTTGTGAGTGTTAAGTATGAAGCATAAAGCAACATGCGTTTGGCAAGTGTTCTTGGAACAGTTGTTTATGTGAGCCTTCAACACTAAGCTACGGTTTACGAATACAAATTCATTTTCAATTTTCAGAAATGAACGATCTTGGTCTAGAAACCAAACTTTTGTTCAAAAACGACTGTTTATTCCTACGGTTCTTTAACGGCCACAATTTAGAATGTTAAATAGTTTGTAGGTTAATGATTGACAGGGTCAACGTTTTATTGTAGCCGAAAAATGAGATTAGTATATTCCGTGACACTTTTTGAAATTTTTTGTTAATTTGTGGTTAGTAGTTCGATATCTATAACGATAAGAAATATTTTTATACCAAGCATTCACGTACGTATTAAAAGCTATTACGCTATCTAAGTAATTCGGATTCCATTCAAGTTGCAGTATAAGAAAAAATAATCAAGTTAACGTCTCGATCACCGTCAATGTGATTGTCAAGGACTTTTGATTACGCTTCATAGTGTTTTTGTTCTATCATCGGAATGTTATTCGTGAGAAGGTTTACTAAATACCTAAACAATGGTGACATACGATCAGAAATATTTTTTTGTAATTCTCTTCTGAATTTAAAAAAATATTATTGGTCCACCCCACGGTTTCACCCGCGATCCTCTATTTTATCCACTTAGGGGTTGAGTTTTGGAAAATTCTGTCTTAGTCGAAACCTAAATTATTTATGAAACCTGTGAGCAAAATTTCAAGTTTCTAACAGTGGTTGAGGCTGTGCGTTGATAGATCAGTCACTCAGACAGGTCAAGTCTTTCTATATATAAAAATTTGTCCATTTAAGTAAGTCTATAGATTATACTTTTATATAATAGATTATACCAATTCTTAATACATATAATATGATGACCATGTGTATTGCAAGAGTATATTACTCAACAAGTGCTAAATTATTTCCATTATCAGTCTCATATAATATGTATTTCATAATGGACAAAATATTTTTGCAAATATTACTCAACGATCTATTCAATCTTGTTCTTAAGTTAGCGACTTAGCCAACAATAACTGTTTGCCCATCGGGTACCTAAGTTATAACTTTCACAGACCATATTAAACACTGGCTCACCTTGCCGACTCCCCGAACAGGTAATTTCTCCTCAAGACAACGTCCAATGTATTTTATTTTCTTTTCTTCGCAACTTATGTAGGCTAACAGTAATGAGCAGTTTCTCTCTATTCAAGTTTGATAAGATTGCACGCTTCGAAAGAGAACAGTTGACTTATAGCTTGTCTAGGGACCGATTTGTGAGTTGTTAATTTCAAGCTAAGCCAGTTAAGTTAGTTTCAAGTTTCAAAAGATAAGTTGCATACCGGAAATATTTAGTTCTTCTCAATTTGTGGTGTTTAGTTCATATTAGTTCTAACCTTTTATAAATCATCTGATTATGTGATTGCTAATACTGGTAATAAATATCGATTCGTTATTAATAAAGGGACGGTATTGCCACAAGCGGCACAAAGTTGAATGTTGATAGGGGATCTTGAGAAGCTCGGACAAGAACAGGCCCAGCGGGAATACACAATGCTGGTTTCGATCTTATTACAGTGCAGTACACCTTCTATGGTTGCGTTGAAGGCAAAACTAATATGCTATAAATTTTAACTGCACCTATAAAGTTCGTTAAAGCCGATATTAATTTACATTATACGTAACGCGAATATCATTTGAGTAGAAATAATTACCTATTCTATAAAGTTGTAAAACAACATACAACGTCGATGCTTTATCTATACATCTACAAAGTCGTGCCGTTAGTTACTCCATTTATAACTCAAAAACGGCTGGACCGATTTTTATGATCGTTGATTCGTTAGATTTGTCTTTGCCCCGAATAGTAGAATAACTATTAAAACATTGTTTTTTTCATACTGGGAACGCAGGTGATACCGTAGGGAACAGCTAGTTCTTTATAAATATAATATCGACAGTTGTCATGGTACAAACGCTACTAAACCGCACAACAATTCGTTACCCATTTCGCGTGAGTTCAGACAACACGGATGTGCACGGCTAGATGCTGAGGATTTATCACGCGGTCGATGGCAATAAATAACAACGCTTTGCTGGCTACAAGGAGGAGCGGAAAGGTCAGCGCGCGGAGCGAACGGCTGCGGCTGCGCGGGCGCAACCGCGGCTTTCTCAAGGCCGATGCACAAGTTAGATAGATCGAGAATCGTGGCGTGTTCGACCCCACCTGTAAACTTGTCGATAACGCAGATATGTAGCGCAGTTTGGTTCTTAGGTTTGATGAAATCTGTGTTGTTTTGGGAATGGTTATTATAAGCTATAAACCTAGGCAGTCATATATTTATTATGTTGTTTTTATATAAATTACAGTGAACTCTGTTACTTCAGGATATTGGCTCATGAAGGCAATATCCCGAATCCTCGTATCACTGGAAAACTCCGCGATAGCCCGAGTGCCACTGGGCAAAATAATATACTATTTCATCTCAAGCAAAATTCGTAATAATTTTATCATATTTTAATAATATCTCATAATAGTATGTTTATTTCTAGTTTATCATAGTTATTTCAATTATTATTTGTTATTCACTATGTAGACTACTACTATATTACCGAATAGCTTCCGCCCCTAGCTAGGGATCTTAATATCTTCTGAAATATATTCCACCTGTGTGCTAAATTTCATCTAAATCCGTTCAGTCGTTTTTGCGTGAAAGAGTAACAAACATCCAGACATTCAGAGATACAGTTTGGTGGTTATGGTTACAAATGATTAGTATTATTGGTGAACGTACTGAAAAGTCTGTTTTAATTGAATATTAGTAGAGATTTTTGATAAAATAAAGAACTACGAACCTAGAAGAGGTTTCAATAATATCTATAGGTAAACATTTAATTAGACTTGTAATTTCTAAAAAAAAAATGGAAATTTCGTTTGTTTGGGATAACAAGTGTACTTGCTTAATTACTTGTTGAAATGCAGCTTTGGTTCTTATTTCACCTTGAACTTACACTCATACAGCCTTGGGTGAAATTAATGGAGACAAGTTAAAACTTTAATCTTAATATTTCAAATGGTTTGAAATACAATTTAGTTCTTGCAGTTTCTTTTAAATTATTACTGCAATATACTTTGCACGTATAAATTGTAATACATTGTACATTTAAACCAAAAAAAGGACTGAAACTTGTCATTGCCTTGCAGTGAATGCGCGAAGGCCGGTCATTGTAACTGATAGAGACCGTTGTACTTGCGACTCGGGAACTTTGCATCTATATTAAACGCTTGTATTGTACCTACTTAAGCTTTCATTCTGTTTTTTTTTTAATAATCTATATAAATATTAACAGCCGGTTGCATCAAACTTAATTCACGTTATTTTTTATTCTATTACATAGTAGGTATGTATAAACAAACAAAATTAGTTGATAAATTAAATATTTCTTAATTCTGAGGCAGCCGGAAATTGACAGTTTGTCGTTGGTTTAACGTCTACTTTTACTGTATACGAATTCATAAAAAGTTATAATATATATTTTTAAGTATTTATTTACCTCCATATTGCTCTATAATTTGGAATAAGTATACAATAAAGTTTATTACTATTATTCTATATCACATTGCATTTCAAGATCTTCTCATAAGATAGTACCTACCCACACAATTATCGAAAACAAAGTTGACAGATACTCTAAGCACAATCAAACAGAGATCCTTATCAATCCACGGATGTTCATAGAGGACAAAAAAAGACCACCATCTGAATGATTGTGAAATTATTTCCAAGCACTTTGCGCCTGACTATCGCGTGTTCAATCGGCAAGCATGGCAGATGTAGCAGGAAAGTCTGTGACACAGCGATCAATGAGATAAACTTACTGCAAGACTATCGACTACTAGTACCATTAATTGCGTATTTGTCTCGAGTAGTTTTAACCTAAGAATAGAAGTTTTTTTTTCCTCTGTAGTACCTACTTTAATTTGCAAAACGATTAAGGTAATATTTGCTTCCATTCGCAAAACTAAGTGAATATAGATTTGTGTAAATGGTTTTAGTAAGCACTAGCTTTCGCCCCGCGGTTTCACCCGCGGTCCCGAGGGATATGAGCTATTCCAGATTATAATCTATCTCTGTGCCAAATTTCATCCAGATCCGTTCATCCCTTCTCGCGTGATTGAGTAACAAACATCCATCTATCCAAATTTTCACATTTATAATATTAAGTAGGATTTAACACGTTTCTATGTCTGAGTAGACGATTTAATTGGCAGATGATCTGTAATTTATTCTGCGTTATATAGAAATGTTGGTCAAATCATAAATAACTAACTCACACTGAGCTTGAGCAATTTATGATAGGTACGAACCCATTAACCAAAAGGTTTAACGAATCAATAGAATGATTACCAGTTAAGAGTAAATGTGCAGTAAATTACATTCATTTTACAACGTCTAGAAATTGCTAATGTGTACCAAGTTTGTAGCCTGTAGCAACTTCAATATACCGGATACTAATGGGGATTGTTCAGCTCTCTATAGAGGATATGAATGAAATTCTATTTACTATGTGCACTTGGTGCGTGGGATTCGTCGTTAGATAAACTGGACATGCCTGATTAATTCTTATCTCCTCACATTTTCTTATTGGCTTCTCTGATACATAAGAACCTTATGTTTATTATTAGTCGATGTCAATGTTATTTAAATAACCTCAATCGATTTATGTCATTGCTGCTTACTTAGAAAGAAAGAAAGAAAACCTTTTATTTAGACTCGCACATTAGCGTAAAGATAAAAAAGAGAAACAAACATTACACAATTAAAGCTGTGTGAGGCCAAAGAGGCACCCATCTCAGCATATGCTGCAGCGCGTGATGCTGCAGCGCTGGTTTTCTGATAAGGCCTAAAATGAAGTCACGGTCAATCGCCGCATACATAAAAATAAAATAAATAATAATAAAAAATAAGTACAACAATATCAGACTCAACTAAAATTCAACATACAAAACGCATACTACGTAAGTACTTAGTAACGTGATCTATTCAAAAAGCTAGACTCTAGAATTAAATTACATTTAAAATTAATTGTTTCTGCAAACTAAATTCTTAAATAAATAAAGTTAGAGTTGAATAAACCAATAACATTATATAAATGCTCTGATAATATACAAGTCTTGTAAGTTAAAACATAGGTATTATATATGTAGAGATGGCGAAATTCCAGATGGAACCATTGATTTGCATGTCTAAGGATTTGATTTGTATTTTTAAAATATCATCAACAAATTATTCATTTCAAGTTAATACAAAAAGTATATAAAAACTTTAAAGTTGATTATTAATCTCAAAAGGTAAATAATTATTTTATTATCCTAATATATCGTTATACTGAGCTATTTATTACGATATATGCAATTTAATTGCCACCTTTTAACTAATTACCTATGTGTTGAATACATTGCGTGACACATCACCTCCGTCCGTGAGTCTTGTCACTTGATATATTACATTCTACACCTGTGTTTGACGGCCAAAGGAAATAGATACTCTTTCTTTTACAATTCTTTTTTTTTATTAAACTACAATGTGTTAAAATATACTCGCTACATAATTTATTTATTAGTGTTGCATGAGATTTTTTTACTTATTATTATATGTCCGGTAAATTTATTAACATCCATGATATTTGTTTCTGTTTTTAACGCCATAATGTTTTTTAGTTTTATTTTTATTTTAGTTTCTTTGCTGTTCACCCTTACAATTTATAATTATTTTTGTTTTGCTTTTGATTTTTTTTAATAATAAAAAAAAAAATCCCAATACATCACAGCAGGTCATGAAGTAACTAACATTATAAATCATAATTGAGTAGGTAATCTAATAATAATATTTTTTCGCTAACGCGATTCATTATTGAATATTATCGACCGGTATATTATCGTATGTCTACATTCTGTTAATTGGAACCTATTTCAAAACTGGATTACGGACTAGATTTGTATAACGTACATTCACATATTACGTCATATTACAGTATAATAAGTAACCTGACCTGAACGTAGCGGTAAACGCATAGGTATTAAAAATGTGTAAATAATAGGGGTATCTACTATTTACATAGTATTATGATACCAAATTGATTGCTTGGTTTGTATACTTATCACCTTTGGCTACATCTTCACCTACCATTGTGGTCAAACACAAGCTTTAATATAGTAAAAATAATCCTTTCACTCACGAAGCATCATAATGTTTCATAACCAATTGTAATATTTTATTGGTATTTCAACTTTCAACCTACATTGTTTATAAAAGTTTTTAACAATCAAAACATTTATTAAGACCATTAATAATAAATGGTTTTTATAAATTATTTGTAATTGGGCAATTCTATTGTATAAGTGAATGTGTTTTCAGAGAAGAAGTACTTAGGTAGGTACTCTGTGTAAACTGTACTTACATAAATATTGTGTAGATCTCAAAGTCAATTATATCGGTTGACTGATCAGTATAGAAAGACGCTGACAAGGCTCTCAATGCTCAGCAGCTGGTATATAAAAAACAATAAGTAATAAAACGCATTTTTCTTACCCAGATAAATGACACTTAATTAAACATTGGTTTTATTTCACGTAGAGCAACAAAGTTGAGTTGTTTGTATTGAAGGTACAGTTCACACGATAGAGTCTTAATTCAGGCTGGGTTGTCACAGGCGGCAGGCAACTAAGTGGATTGTCGTGTCCTCTCCCACTGGGCTGTTTATTACATCAACTTTAATTTAATTTTGCTCTTATTTTGTAATAAGACGCGGCATAATATTTAATTAAATCAATGCCACAGCACGTTAGATAAATTTTTGGTATTGAATTGCGAATAAATCATGATACGTAACGAGTGCTCGCCACGTCATAGACAGGAGAGAGCTTGTCCTGTCATTTTGCACGTTGCCATTTACGAATACGAACTTTCAATATTAACGGAGTGACAATGGCATAAACATAGCGATAAATCTATCTCACGAAGTCTGTTTGTCTTTGAATATAATCACGCACATGCACATTATTTGTGTGTGCATAACCGTAATTTCAAAGAAACTTACGCACATTGCTGCACTAAATGTTACCACTATACATCTAAAAATTTAAAGTGACTTCGTGATTTATATCACAAAAATACAGATTTTAAAATTTTATTTTTGATATTGGATAATCTATAATATTTTTTTGACCATTTATTTAAATGCTTCTCCTGAAGTTTTAGTTATGAAGTTTACACTGTTTTCGTAGTTATGAGCCCGTGTATTGTTTACTTACTGAACTTTCTTCAGAACACCATGACCTTAAACGTGACGGTACAAGCTTTTACGCATTCTAGGTAGTAAGTACCATATAGTACGGTACATGAATATTGCATGTCATCGTTACCAATTTAAATTGTTAAGTGGAATATTTATAGCTGCATGTGTTAATTGTTTACCTTACTTGGCTGACTTAAAATAATACGGTGAAAACTATTGACTCAAAAACCTGCCATAAGCATAAACTAATATCAACTGCAGTTAAAAAAATTAAGTTTAAACTGGCCAGTAGTAACTTAGAAACTTAGATCAGTATTTGATCAACAATATAATTGGCTAAAATGAATGTATCTATAAGTCTAACTCGATATACTAGAAATATGAAACCGAGTTTCATTTTAAATTACTAGATTTTAGATTGTACAAGTACACGTACTTATCAGTATAGATAGCGTGTATATTGTGAGCTACAATATTACCTTGATCTTGTATTTAATTGCCTGTATGAAAGTGTGGGACAGGGCGTAGGACCTCTTGGCCCCGCTCTCTAGCGTCTCTCTCTTTAGCTCTATGTATTTATTTATAAGTACATAGAGCTAAGCTAAAGTAATATGTTGAAACTTGTTTACTTAAATCAATCAAATTGATTTAGAAATGCAGAGTAAATTAATTCTAGCAAACATCGTTGTAACTACAAGCGGACAGTACCTGTATTCTTCTTTTCATTGCTATATTTTTATAAATAATATTCGATAAACTTACGTTTGTCAACATCTAATCTAATATACTGGGTGATTTTTTAGTCACTGGCAATACTTGGAGGGGTGGAAGTTCTCATCCATATGAACAACTTTTATTATGAGACTAACTGTGAAATCACGAAATAAATATCCTGTATAAAAATCTCGTGTCACAATGTTTGTTATCTAACTCCTTCGAGACGGCTTAACCGATTTTTATGTTTTTTTTTTGTGTATACATATTTGGTAGATCTGAGAATAGGTCTGGTGAAACCGCGGGGGACAGGTAGTAACGATATAATAGATACCAATATAAGGTGGTATACCACCTTTGACCAGAGCAAAGGTGGTTTACCACCTTATATACACACAGCCTAGAAGATACTAACTTTAGAATTGGGGCTCTTTTGATGTTGGGGGGGCCGAGTGAGGCCAAATACAATTGGATCGTTATCACGGAACGGAAGTTGGTACCGACGCCAAATTGATTGAATAAATGGAAGGCGGAACAAGTGTTAACTGTATTCGGAAGAAGGTAGGTATAATTGACAAAAAGAGTAGGTATAAAGGTTTTTTATATTGTTGTAAATTACATAAAATATAATATTATTAAATAGCAGAAAAGTGTGTAAACTTGTTAATACGAAATTCACACGATTCAATGCGTAGTTACACGTTTTACCTTTCACAAAATATCCTCACACGGTCATACAAAAAATGAAAAAGTGTAGCGAAATGTCGGCGTAGTTATTAAGATATCCATCAGTGCGTTTAACGTTCGGCGCTTCAGAATTTGTCAAAATATGTGCGCATACGCAGTAAGTGAATACATGAACAGTGTGACCCGACTCTAGACCGGTTCATAACTCCAACACACTTTACTTCGTGTTACTTTTACTTTATTTGCATTATTGATGACGGTAAATGGGGTAGGTTTTATTGCTAAATTAATTTACCAATCACTCATGAATTCCTTTTATTACAACAATAAACGTTTAATTCCCGAAATGCTTCATTTACTTTGCTTTAGACAAGTGTTCTTAGTATGAGAAGATATTGAATTAATTCTCAGAGATTTTTTAAAAGTTTTATGTTGCTTTGCATAATTATAGGTATTCGATATTACAAATCCTATAAATTACTTACCACAGTAACAAGCATAAAAGAGTAGAATTTATACGTGATCTTGTCAAACAGAAGGCTTGCTAAACACGTAAGGAAGATATACTGTATCTAACCAAGTCACGATTATAAGATATATTTATATTAAGTTTAAGTCTGAGCTATGCAGGACTAGTGTTACACCTTTACTTAAATACTGTTTCATACTTTCGAAATTTTCTCGGAAACTTCAGGTACAGTTATTATTTTGGAACATAATTTGAGAATATCATAAATAAGATAAGTGCCAAGAGAATTTCATAAATAAGAGAAAAAAAAGTTCTTGTATTTATTATATTACAACTATCTCATTTAATTCATGAAATAGCAAAAGAAGTGACGAATGAAACATTTAAATTTTATGATTTATTATAAGGAGGTCAAGTCTGTCTCTTTCAAGTAGGTAATAAAATAATATTTTCAATTTAAAACTGAATTCAACTTATAGTGAGACTTCATCTACATTACAAAAGCCTAGCCAGTTAATAATAAATTACATATTTTATAACATCATGTGGTTTCAAAGGCTAAATCCTAGCTAGAATCGATGTCTACTCTGAGTCTAGAGAGGGTAATGACCGAACCATGAGAATTTTTATCATTTTAATACAGGTTTAGATTTAAGTAGGTACTACATGTTACTAAAAGTGAACGAAGTTAATATAAGTTTTGTTCAATTACATCAGTAGGTACGCGAATATTTTTTTGTGTCGTAAATTAGTTATATTTTTTACTGTTATCCGTGACTAGTGAATTGGTACGTTCAATGGGAGTACGCATTGAAAAGTAACGTTACATTTTAACTATTATACGTGAAAAGAAATTGTAAACATTTGTGATACTGATTACTTTCTTTCCGTGTTACTGTACATTGACAAAATATATATTCACTACTCGTATTTGGTCATCGACAGAAATGTCATGCCGTTCATGCATGCATTTTATTTTTTATTGAGTTAAAGGTCAAAATTTTATGCTTTCTTGATGGTCAACGAATAGATTAGGTATTTAAAGGAGATCGAGGAAGGATATTAAAACACCGTAGGTATGTGTATAACCCAAATAAGGTACTGAAACACCATCAATTTAAGAATGTAACTGTAACTTGAAATTGCTGGGCGAGACTGTAGGCCACAACGTGGATATTGACGCGGCCCTAATAATAGAGCTCGGTGCGATATTCATCGCTAACTGTTCTTTGATTGAACATCACCGATGGTTCGACGGTTAATTATCAGAGATACGGCCATTATTGGCCGGTTCTTTGATTCAAATGAAATTCCAACTTCAGAGATTGCAAAAGTAATAATCTGTAACTATAGTAAGATAGCTGTACGAGTAAAATTGCTTCTTTGAACTAAATACTAAGTACTTACAAATCCAGGAAACCGTAAAGTTAAATTAGTTAACGAACTGGTTGCTTCTATTCATGTTGATCTAATTCGAGTTCATCTTTAGTATTCATAAGATTTAAATTCACATTCAAGGGAAATTAACAAGGAATGGAAATAATTATTTAGTATTTATATACTCGTACATCAAATAATGGATTGTAGGTTAAAAACAGATTGAATTCCACAAATATTGTAACTTCTGTTGTGAGAATTTCGTAACCTAACTCTAAAACGGTGAATGCACTTGCTAATATCGTTGCGCCCGCGCCGCCACGGCACGCCCGAGATCCTTCTTTATTAAACGACACATTCACGAATTCTGCCCACGATTCGCCACTTCATCAAAGATAAACATTTCATTTCGTATGAAAATGATGTGCTCATGTGCACTGTGATTGTCGAGTAAAATATTTTATCTCACTTACATACCTGGAATAGAGTTATGGAATTTACTAATGTAATAGAAACGTGACGCCTGCAAATAGATGCCTGCAAACGTGTCTTGATTAGGTTAGGTACTTATAAAAATGTAAAATGAAAAGATTTTAATGTATACATACATTAAAATGTTACATGTAACAATGATTTCACATTTTTATTGGTTTAAGTGCAAACGAGTGTACAGGATAAATATCATCTGGAAAATTTAATTGGATTTCGGTATTGATAGTTTGCAATTTAGCTGCATCAAATATTTTACTCATCAGCTCTAAAGGGCGAGTAACAGAAGAATCATCTTCATCATATTCAATTTCATCAGACGAGGCTATATTTTCTTTAATCACAATAACTCCATTCTCTGCCAAAGCTTCACTGCATCTTTCCAAAAAGTTAATCAAATCGTAATCGTTGAGATGTCCGAGTACCCATTGGCACCAAATGACGTCGTATTTTTTATGCGGCTTGAAATGTTGAAGACCGATTTTGTACAGTGTCCCAAGCTTGGCATTGTCTTCACCGATTAATTGTTTGGCAGTGTTAATGAACTTTTCATCCTGTTCAACTAAATCGACCTTTTCAAATTTAGGTATTAGCAAGTGTTTGCTAACCCTCCCGATGCCAGCTCCACAGTCGAGAGCTAGTTTAGTGCCTGGTGGATTTTTGAGTGCTAACAGTTGGCTTAAGAATGCTGTAGATCCTTCGATATCATTTTCTGAAATGTAGCCGAAACCACCGAGAACACCGTCTATTGTCGCTGGCACATTAGCCCAGTATCTTGCGGCTTTTTTGTACCATTTATATTCCGTCATTTTGGTATTTCAACATAAGCCATTTTTGATATTGTCATTTATGACATCCATACTATGTTATGAGGTTGAACTATTTTTGTTTTTATTTCGAGACTGTAAAGAGTTTTTGATTTATCTATAGTCCTCATACTTTGTGTGAATACTTTCTAATGTCTATTTCGCAAGAATTGAGTGCATTTAGAAAGTTTTATGACCTTGCCATATTTTTCCATTAACAAATTAAAAATCAAAGGACAAACTAATGTAAACTAACAAAGTACGATCTAATGTTATTTTTACAACCCATAACATGTGAAGAAATTAATAAAAAACATTTCTTATTGCTTCAGGCTTTGATAGCAGCAGTGAACGAAACACCTGAAGAAGATATCCGAGATGCTTTGAAGGTACAGACGGAGCAGCAGCTAGCGCTGGTGCCGAGGGGTCCAAAGGTCATCAAGGATACTATCGCTTTTAACACTACGATCAATACTGATGATACGGTAAGGATATACATTTATTTTATATCTTTATTTATTCTTTTGTGGTAGTAAGATAAAATGACTCCACGAGATTTAAAAAATGTCAGTATCTTTTTTTGTATCGCTGTTTGCTTCTTTTTATACTATACTACTTTAAATGTCTTTGATAATTATGTGTAGAAAGGATTAGATGTCGATAAAGACTTGCGAATTAATACTATCGAGAATTAATGTAAATATTTGAATGTAGTACAATTTTTACTTTTTTCTCTTAATTTTGATCTTAATAAACGGGACATATACTCAGTAAGACGAAGATGACGTAGACGTAGAATAGTAGGCTATCGTTGGAATATGGTTTATTATTTGAAGATAATATAAAAGCAACCTTTTCAGGAGGAGTTGCGAGCTCTCCGTCCTGATGGGACAATCGTAACAGAGACGCGACATACGAAGGAACAAGAACGACTTTGTGACGAAGAACTATCTAAGGAAGAGGTAACTATCATTAAAATTATTTTAAATGTATGAAGTAATGAAGAGGGTCGTGAGTAGTCGTGACTGATTGAGGTTGGATATCTGTCCCATATACCTAAGACTCAGCATGATTGGTTGATGAAATTTTAATCTTCTTTTTACATTTTTATTAGATAATATATTCTGGGACATTATTCTAAACTAAGCAGAGCTTGTACCATGGAAGCCAGATAACTGATATACTACATATACTACTTTTTCTTTTGTAAATACATACATATATAGATAACCACAACCAGACACAGGACAAACAGACATGTTCATGCACACAAATGTTTGTCCTGAGTGGGAATCGAACCCACTGCGGCGTGATAGATAGGGTATCTTACCAACCACGCCAACCGGTCCGTCATATACTTAGTATAAACAAAAGCAGTTCGTTTTGATAGACGAAAAAAAATATATTTATAGTTATTTGACTTCGACATGTTAGAAGGTGCATGACTTGAGATCCTCGAAATAAGTAAAAATGCTTAAGGCTTCCACACACACAGGCCAAGTCATTAGCGAGTGGCGAGAGCTTGTCCGAGGAGCGCGGCGGCACGGAGCGGCGCAAGCGCGTGGACCTCGAGCACAGCACCGAGGTGATGGCGGGAGGGATGCGCGTAGCTTCCAAATTACATTCGCGGACGCGAACTGAAGAAGGTTAGGTTACTGATTATCTCAAACATTATAGTATTTTCCCAATCTGTACTAATATTATAAAGCTGAAGAGTTTGTTTGTTTGTTTGAACGCGCTAATCTCTGGAACTACTGGTTCGATTTAAAAAATTCTTTCAGTGTTGGATAGCCCAAATCGAGGAAGGCTTCTTTTTATCCCGGTAAAACACAAGATTTATTTACTTATTTAGATCCCTCGGGAACGCGGGTGAAACCGCGGGACGGAAGCTAGTTTTAAATATAATAACCAGAATAGAAGTGCGTCTTCGTAGAGCGAATAAATTGACTATCTCCCGTATCATATTCAGACCTGCTTGGTCGAGGTCCCGATCGGGAAGACGAACCGATCGAGTAGTCTACTGAATAGGATGGATTTTCTCATTTCGACTTCCATTTGGAAGGAAGCAGTCGATCGGTACACGATCGCGGCAAATTAATTTTGCGACTCACAACACAGCATAAGCCAACCAAGCATAAATTTAACGAAATAAAATCGATCCTTTCCGATCGGAATGGCAACCGAATGGGTCTAAATAAGGGGGATACTAAAACCCTAGATTCATAGGGTCTACCAATAATTGCATGTCAGACAAAGCGAAGGTCTTAAAAGAAATAATGATAGTAAAATTATAAGGGTTCCGTTTTTGCCATTCAGTTACGGACTCCTAAAAATATAGGTACTCATTCTTGGTGGAAAATAAAATAAAATTTTGTATTTTTGTTCGTAGTTGAAAGAGAAGGGCAGCCAAATATGGATGACGATTGGGACAGTTTATCAGTCAGAATGCGACGACAGCGCCGTATTCGTCTCAACGGTAAGATAGAGAACTATATTGGTACAAGTATTCTACAGAAGATGGTTGTTAATTTTGTTTTTTTTTTCAACAGCAGATGGCGCTATACAATATAATAATACTACTTTAGTTGTCGTTCAACGTATTGATCACAGATGGTGTTGTAATGCTATTTAATTTTCATTCTGCTAGTCGACGCTAGATAGCACTGAGATAAAGTTTATATTTATAATAATAATAATAATTTTATTTAATTAGCATTACGATATTTTTGTCACATCAGGAACTCGATGATTTTATTGTAATTGGTGATCTTCGCAATCGGACATCCTTACTAATCCTTACTTAATATTATAAATGCGAAAGTTTGTGAGTATGGATGGATGGATGTTTGTTACTCTTTCATGCAAAAACTACTGAACGGATTTGGATGAAATTTGGCAGAGAGATAGATTATAGTCTGGAATAGCACATAGGCTACTTTTTATCCCGGGAAAACATAAGATCCCACGGGAACGCGGGTGAAACCGCGGGGCGAAATCTAGTCAGAAATACATTTTTTATATGATAGGTGTAGTATCCTCATTAGTGCAAAGTCAATTTAAATATTTAGCTTACTTTTTTGCTCAGCAAATCCATAAGTTTCTGTGTTCTCGGAAACGGAGCAAGCTGGAATAACTATAATAACATATCAACGAATTCTGATATCTAAATAATAATGTACTAATATCTATCCATTACTTACTTTACATTTACGTACATAAGGTAAACGCAGGTATTACCGAGGTATTTTCAAGACCTTAAGGTTTGTACCTTCAAAATAAGAATTTCCAATCATAAAAACAGTTAAGAATATTTATTTTCAGATACATTGAGGCTTTTATTTAGGAATCTGTAGAGATCTAGATAGGTTTTGAATAAATATTTGACGAAAAAAATGATATAAAAAGTCAGATGAGGCTTTTGTGCTTTTACCGAGGTATGCTAGTCTGATTGCAGCTAATACCGCGGATCCTGATTTTATTACCGAGGGTAGAAAAATAATAGGCAATTAGGTTCCGTACAAAATCTTTATTAAAAATTTAATTATTGACTATGTTACTTATATTTTTTAAGGTGTTGGCAACTTTTTAGGGTTCTATAGCGAAATGGCAAAAAACGGAACCCTTATGGATTCGTCATGTCTGTCTGTCCGTCCGTATGTCACTGCCACTTTTTTCTGAAACTATAAGAACTATACTGTTGAAACTTGGTAAGTAGATGTATTCTGTGAAACGCATTTAGATTTTCACACAAAAATAGAAAAAAAAAACAATAAATTTTGGGGGTTCCCCACACTTAAAACTGAAATTCAACATTTTTTTTTTATCAACCCATACGTGTGGGGTATCTATGGATAGGTCTTTAAAAATGATATTGAAAATTCTAAACTTTAAGTTTCCGCGAGAGACACTTTCAAAGTGCTAAAATGTCCCCCCCCCTGTAACTTCTAAAATAAGAGAATGATAAAACTAAAAAAAATATATGATGTACATTACCATGCAAACTTCCACCGAAAATTGGTTTGAACGAGATCTAGTAAGAAGTTTTTTTTAATACGTCATAAATCATATACCGCAATTTACCTTTAATTCAATCAACTCAAATATGTTAAAAAAATACATTTAATTTCATAAACATAAACCTTATGCATAAACCGTGAACCATTATTATAGATTATTAAGGCATATAATATGACATATGATTATTATACATTATTATGACGGGCCGGTTGGCGTGGTTGGTAAGATACCCTATCTGTCACGCCGCAGGTCATGGGTTCGATTCCCACTCAGGACAAACATTTGTGTGCATGAATATGTCTGTTTGTCCTGTGATTTGTTTGTTGAGTAATAATCTATATATGTATGTTTTTACAAAAGAAAAGTAGTATATGTAGTTATATCAGTTATCTGGCTTCCATAGTACAAGCTCTGCTTAGTTTGGGGTCAGGTGGCCGTGTGTGAGGAATTATGTCCCAGAATGTCCCAGATAATGGTACGGAACCCTTCGTGCGTGAGTCCGACTCGCACTTGACTGGTTTTTTTAAAATACTCGTACTTTAAACGAAAAGGAGTAACTTGCTGTATCTCGTACCTACTGTAGTCAAGTAAAATTTAAATTTTGTTGTTTTATTGTTGTTAGAAAGATGTAAGTAAAAGTAGGATTCCGAATTTTGGATATCGTTTCTAGAGAACCCTAATATGAAAATAACTGCAAATATCAATAGGTATTAGATTTCCATGGTGAAGTTAATAGCGCGTAAGAACACTCGGCAACAGCTTCTTATACAATGTATTACCGAGTGATATCTTGTTCTCACCATCGGTGTTAGCTTCATCCGCGATAGTTTAGTATAATCTAATTCCGAGGGATACAATTTGATGATTTTTAACGAAACTACAGTTTAATCGATAGCCAATAAAGTTAACCTAAACCAATATGATATTTCAATTAAATACTTAAGTTTAGTATAAGATTTTAAGGTTCGGTTTCATGTAGTATTCAATTTAGTGCTCTCATACAAAGTAATTTTTTTTTTGGCAAAACTTAGGTCTAAAAATAAGAGTTTCAGTGCGATTTTCATACCGCGGAAATAGTTTTGTGTACTCATCACTCATTAACTAATCGAATTACCAAATAACTTGGGTTACAGTCATATACATTTTTAGTAAAAAGTAAATAAAACCTTTGATAATGATTTATGCTATTACCGAGTATACCGCGGTCAATACATTTAATAAAAAAATAAATAAATGCTATCACTGCGGTATTTTATTTTTATTTACTGTCGATAAATAGTACAAAATAAACGAAAATTAGATAGTTACAATCATAGCTGAAACTATAATCTACCTTGTGACCTACATAGAATTTTTGTAAATGGTGTCTTTACGATACCTTAAGCAAATGTTAAGTGTACTTACATTTGATGACTCACGTTTGTATGGACGTCGTGCTCCGGCACCAGATTGATGCAAACTAATCGTTTTATTGTTTTTCTGCTTTGTTGTGCACAGTAAGCCACGAATCCTTTCATTCGGGCAAAAAATGAGCTTTCATGAAAGTTAACATTTTTGAGTTAGATATGCCTGCAATTGCTTAAAAATGCTATTATGTTATATACCTCGGTAATACCTACAGATTTTTGACCTGCGTTTACCTTAGTTAAAATCATCAACACAACCTTTTGTATAATTGCAACTTTAAAATATTTAAAAACTAAATTTGTGACTAGCATTAATGAGTAGGACCTACCTACTTACACTCGTGAAAATTTAGCTTATGATGACCATGGCGATATATCAAAGGTATTCAAACTGCGCCACATCTTCACCAAATTAGATCTTCAGCGTCTATCGACCCAAAACAGATTATACCTGTATCCTTGATCATTATGATCATTATGTTAATGGGCACTCATTGTGGCCATTTTAGTGTCTAGTTGTCGGCCTTGGTCGCCGCAGCATTCTGAGTCGTCATCTAGGAATATATTATTTAATAGCCAGTATTCTCCTCTGGCAGTGCCTTAGGCCTAGCTATTTGTTATTATCAAAATCATCCAACCTTCTCAACGAACAGACCTATTCAATGACCTATTCAATGACGGTGCTGAAAATTATTTGTTTAGTTCAAAGATCAGTAGCAGAAAATGAGATTATGAAATGAAATGAAATAATTTATTCATTCAAATAGGCCTTCACAGGCACTTAAGAATAGTCAGACTCTAACGCACGGTTCGGTTTACGGATTAGTTTAAATCATTTATATTATTTGCTTACTGTCTCAACAAATAGAGAATTGTAGGCCACGACATGGTATGACAATATAATTGAACTGATCTATCTTACTTATGAAATAACGGTCTGAATACCAACGCATATTTGTAGGTAGGTGTAATAATACATAGCACCTAACCTCTTTATTAAATGTAACCGTTTCAAACACCCAACTTGACTCATTAAAGTTCAATCAAAACAGTTAAATAATAGCACTTTATATTCAAGGAATCAAATATGTCGTATAGATAAATGCGCAATTTACTGTTAAGGCACGTAGCTCACATCGTTAAGTTAATTAATCATGACATATTTAATGCGTAGATTATTATGCCTTAATCATACACAAAGCTTTTGTAAATTAGCTTAAGAAGATGACTGTATAAAAGATACAATAAAATGCGAAAAGAACATGCAAAACACAATAAAATGCGTAAAAGAAAATGCAGCATCTATTTACATCATAGGACTTGCGAGTTTTAAATATGCGTCGTGATATTTTATAAGGAGCTTAAAGGGCGTCACACACGGCAAAGATACTATAATATTTTATCTTAAGATATAGGTGACAGTGCTATACCTGTGAAAGAGAAGGAAAGTGAAGGTAGGTAGTTGCTTCTCTTTTCATAGTATAGTATCTTCGCCGTGTGTGACGCCCTTTATTCTTAGCTGCTTACCTTAAATGTCCTCCTAGAATATATTATTGTAAGCGCCGTGGGCAGATATCATTAGGTACTATACCTACATTAGCAACACGAATCATAAAATTAAAGAGATATAAGTTATGCTATAATTACGCACGGGGCATCTTGAGTTTCACAAAATTTATTAAATTAGGAACTCAGTTATCGTTCTGCGCTTTAGCATAAGAATGTGAATATAATGCTACATAATAATACAGGGTGATTTTGTTATCAGTGGCAATACTTGCAGGGGTGGAAGTACTCATCAATGTGAACAACTTTTATTATAGGGCTAACTCTGATATCGCGTAAAATAATACGGGTGCTTCATACATTTTGGTCGAGTAGGTATTGAACTTTTGTATGGAACAGCTGATAATTTTTTCATGATTTCACAGTTAGTCCTATAACAAAAGTTGTTCACATTGATGAGTACTTCCACCCCTGCAAGTATTGCCAGTGATAACAAAATCACCCAGTATAATAATTATGATTAAATAATATGTTTTAATTCTTATAAAGTAAGATTGACCAAAAATATTGCTACGTTTAATATTGTATATTTCTGCTTAATCTGATAACTATGCACACAAAAATCTATAACAAAAAAGGTTTTTCAGAAAACCAATACCTACTCAACTACAATTTTGGCACCCATCGTAAAAAAAAATTCAACTATCTTTTACTTACAAATAATAAGAGATGGTTAAAACATTTTTCAAACAAATTTGATAGCTGTAGTTGTAGGTCACAAATACTGTGCTAAAAGTAGACACATACCCCTTTGGTTTTTATGATCAGAGGTTTACATTGAGATAATTGTAGATGCAGTGATTAGCGAGCGTGCAGGCCTCCATAAATGCTATATCGCTTATATTATTTTAGATTAGCTTTGTATCGATGCCAATGTTTCCATTAACATAACCGATTGATAAACAATGAACATTTTATCTAAGTAAAATGACAAAGACAAAGGCTTTGTTCTTGTAAAGAGCATTTAAGTAAATTACGATTCCATTGATCTATTGATTAGGTTACGTTTCATAATAATTGAACTGGCTATAGGTTTATCGAACAAGTCACATAAACATTTAACAAATTGTAAATTATTATATTTCTGTACTTGTCCTAAAAGTCATGTTTTGAAATTGATCAAGATAACGATTTCAGTTCGTTCATACTGTAATTTCCAGCCGTCATTATTCATTTCACCCCACTGAGGCCAACACTGGTCCACAAAAGTTGTTCGGCAATTTTTAGACAGCTCGTCTAGTGAAGACGTCAAATACAAATTACCTCGTCATCTTCCGTGAAATATAGTCATCAAGTTAATTATGCAGTGTTACAAATTTCGACCTTGCTAGCAGCTGTCAATTTATTATGTAGTTGATACATTATGTCAGCCTGCTATTTGACTGTGATGTATTGTGTACGACGTCTTTCCTTATAGAGCGTATATAGAGCGAACAAAGACTGTATGGATAGTCTTGGACATCTTGGGTCTAGGTAGACTAAAGGTAAAAAAATGCAGTTGCATTTATTCCTTTTAATATTAGCACACTGAGACTATGTGTTTACAACGCCTCGTAAATTAAATTACGAATTTCCAAGAAAATGGAAATTGAGTTTTCATTCAATATGGCAATAAAATACTTATTTGGTTTGTAATTGGAACTCATTCCTCATATAGAATTTTAAAATCCCATCAAATCCACTCTATTATTTATGTTTGATATTAATTCATTTTAGTCTATCCATGCAAACAACATGTTTAAATGTCAATATTATTGTGGAAGGTATTTAGAAATTAGGTACCTATCAGAGTATTAAATAAATAAATACAGCTAGTTCCTAGAATACAGTAAAATACCATAGAAATGGTTGAATATAACTTAAAATACCCAGTTTACAACCTCGTAAATACAAGCATGAAATTCAATACTTTATGATATATCATTAAAGTTATGGAGCTATAAATTGCTTCTGTCCACTAACCAGGTAAGGAAAGTAGCCTCTTAGATACATACCTACCTTTTATTTTATTATTATTTATCGGGAAATATGTTAATCATTTCTTCTTTTAAGATTACTTACACATAAGTTACAATAAAAAAAAGTTCATATTATCGCTACTGCAAAGGTTTTTAGGTGGGTAACTATAATTACAATATCCTACCAGGTAATTTTAGTTTGTGAAATTCAAATCAAGAATATAAGGATATAAGCATGCTTTTTCAATGCATTATATTTTCATAGTTACACTTTCCCCAACAAATGTGGTAGTCAAAATTGTTTTGCCAACTATTCAAGAGATTGTAAACAGGCATTATATGCTTTAAGGAGATTCAAAGTAGTTAATTTAAAGCAGCATGTCCATCAAGTAGCCGTTTATGGCGAGTCATTGAGCCTACGCTGGGATGGAAGTTGGTTGTGACACGATTGTCACTATAGTTTACCAATTTTAACATAACCCAACTTCATTACATTTACCATCTTATTAGTAACGTGGGCTGATATCACGTAATGTCTATTGATTATGCATGTTTAATTAGTTCTGACTTTTTGTGTGAGCACGTGGTCAAAAAACTGATTGCATCATTGTTAAAATAAAAAAATAATTTATTCAAACATTATACTTGATTGGATGAAGCTAGACAGCTAAAATCATATTGCTATTTACATTTATTTTGTCTAATACAATATTTTGAAAATTTACCACAGACCCTAAAGCAGTAATAAATATAAGCATAGGAAATATGTGGAGATAGTTACTTACTATAAATTATGATACAAAATATAAAATGAATGTACCATTACTTTAGTATCTAATTATCTCCATCATATTATCCCAATTTTATTTTGATAATTGCACATTTATCAAAGACTAAGACAAGGCAAGACTACGATTATTATAAATGAGTGATATATGTAGGTATATTACACTACTTCTTCATATCACTCACACAAATAAAATTCCGTTACAGAAGCAACTGAAAACTGTCGTACAGATTAAATTCTACTAATATTATAAATGTAAAAGTTGTATGTTTGAATGTTCATTTCGACTCAACTCCGTAACGGCGGGCTTTTGAAATTTAATAATAAAATGAATAAATATATTCTGGGACATTATTCCTCACACACGGCCATCTGACCCCAAACTATGCAGAGCTTGTGCTATGGAAGCCAGATAACTGATATGTGTACTACATATACTACTTTTCTTTTGTAAATATATACTTATAATAGATAATTACACTCAGACACAGGACATACAGACATATTCATGCACACAAATGTCTGTCCTGAGTGGGAATCGAACCCACGACCTGCGGCGTGATAGATAGGGTGTCTTACCAACCATTAAAATTAGACGGGCCGGTTGGCGATTTATTTTTATAGTAAATAGCTGTTCCCCGCGGTTTCGCCCACGTTCCCGTGTATTTTTTTTTTTCATATAAATCTTCTGCTGACAATAACGAACACATAATATTAAGATTTATCCAATTTGGTGCCGTCGTTCGGAAGTTATGCGCGTATAAACATTTCGGCGATCCATTTTTATACATATATAGATATAGATTTGACACTTAGATTGAATATATTCTGGATTAAAATACAGGATTAACATTTTATCCCGGGAAAACATAAGATCCCTCGGAAAACCGGGTGAAACCGCGAGGTGGAACTTAGTATAGTATAATTCATTATATACAATACAATAATTTATATTTAGCTAAGATAGATAATAAAGCTTTTCACATAGATATAATAATATAATGACTTCCACGTACATTTTATTAAAATGAGTTTCCATCTGATGCATTTGGGGTTCCAGAAACTGCGCTTACCGTGATATGACTCATGCTGGGTTATTTTTAAGTACATAAATGTTTATGCAAATATTTAGTGCAATCCAATTTAGCGTTAATTATTTAAATAGTAATCAGTTATTTCCATAGACTCCGCGATTGTTGTAGCCTTACTTGTTAATAACTGTAGAAAAAAAAAATCATATAATTTTCTCTGAAGAAGGTTTTTGAACATGATGGACTATTTAATTGAGGGCTGAATGTAACCTAGATCTAATTATTCGCAAATCTCTGCTTATAATTAATACACTTTATGCCCATGGAATATATTTGATAGGCTCTTAATAAAAATATGATTTCAAAAATAACAGCCTCATGAACTTGCGACACTCGTGTTAAAAGGCTATTATATAGACTAGCTAAACCCGGCCACGCTTCGCTGTGGCTTTTCCAATATTTATCTTTTTATTGCTAAAGCTCGTCAATAGGTAGGTACTTAGCAAAAAAATCGATTCACAAACAGAAGAGTAAATGGTACGATACTATTTTGCCTTTGCCTATGTATATTATTCAACAAAATACTTTAAAAAGCACAACCATAGTACAACCACAGTACAACTCAATAAAAGACAGCCAAAATTACTACACAAAATATTTTAACACTTCGCACTTTGCTTTATACCTATTTGTTGAACGGTTAAAATACCTACATTAGACATATTCAAAATAAAGTTAAATATCTAACTAAATATAGTTTTTATCATATAATTAGTTTCGTAATTATATAAAGCTTATAGGGTAATAAATGTTGATTGCGATGATCACCTTTTCTACGTTGAATGTAGTAACGTTCCTTATCTAGTTGTATAAACTGATAACCTGTTTAGCCATGAAATATTAAACTTTTTTTTCACACAAGATTTATTTTAACGAAGGAAAGGCCCTTTGTCGGTAGCCGTGATATATTCGCAGGGCTAAATAATTACATAACACTATGAACTAAACGTAGATCAAAAGTGACCCAGAAATTATCATTCAGTGTGTAGTTTACCACACCTATATCTCAGCGGGTTAAGTAAAGATGGTTTGAGTTTGCATCGCATTGACCTTCAGTAGTTTGGCAAAGTTATTGACTGAATGATTACGCCATATAGCATGTGTGCGAGAGGATTCAAGCCGTCGAGTCGGCCACTCCACCGTGCGACGCTGCGCGCGCGCTCGTGCCGCACTGTTACCTACTAACCGCGCTCTCTGCTTCCAGAACAAGAAAAGGATTACACGAAACGTCCAGTGGATTTTGATGTTGAAGAAGAAACTCGCAAGAAAGAAACTTCCAAGTGGCTGGAGAGCCATTTCGGTAGTGACTCCCGCTCGTCGCACGATTCCATCGCGGAGGAAATAGGGCGACGGCCGGAGCCCAGCTTCTATGCAAAGAACAAAACGAACGACGACGAAGGCTACTACGGCAAGACATCATCTGTTCCACCGCCGTTATATGGGGATCGCGTTCTTCGTAAAACTAAATCCTCCACGCCTTCCGACGAACGACCGGCCGTGCCCATAAATAGAACGGGGGGTTACTTCAAAGGTGTCGCAGATT
Organism: Tetheella fluctuosa; assembly: GCA_951216915.1. NCBI lineage: Eukaryota > Metazoa > Arthropoda > Insecta > Lepidoptera > Drepanidae > Tetheella > Tetheella fluctuosa. Next base: position 5,834,937 of record OX578227.1, on the reverse strand, counting down.
GGTCTCAACGTCGACCCAGCAAGCCGAGGATGCCGGAGCCGCGGAGCTCGTCTCCGTCACCGCCGACAGTGCACTCGCCGTACGCCAGTGACGATCGGTTAAATGGCTCCTCACCCAGACACGCATATGGTAAACGAGACTCGCCCCAGGGAAGGTCATCACCAATCGGTCGTCGGCATCCGCCTTCGCGCGATGACTCCGCCTACGTCTCATCATCGACGATGCACAGTCCCCCGCGGGGATCTCCGTTTCGACCATTGGAAGCTGACCGTTCCTTCCGCGAACCCTCGGTCGAGGACGACTATAGGCCTATCGCTCCCGAACGAAAACGGCAAGTAAAGCAGCGATTGTCCGAGGACGTCCGCTACGATAGTGGCTACAGAAGTTCATCCAGAAACGAAAATTCAGGAAGATCACGCGACAGCCGGGAGGACGGAGCGGCTGAGCCACCGCCAGATTACTCTCCTCCTAGAGAAAGGCGCGAGAGTTCGGACAGGGGCCGCACTCCTCCGCGGCGGCGGGACGAGCGCAAGCAAAACCAAAAGACACGTTTTGCGGATACCGGCCGGCGTCCGTCACCGGCACGCAAGTCAGTCGGTTCGGCGATCGGAAATTCAATTCGGAAGCTCGTAGGAAAGATCCGGTCGGCGTCAGCGGAGCGGCGGGCGCGATGGCGCACCTCGCGGTCGCCGTCGCCGGAGCACTCGTCGCGGACGTACAAACAGTACGGCGGAGAGTTGGCGCCCCCCGGCCCCGTCACGCCGGCGCCGCCGCACCGCTACTACCTTGGCGAGGACCCCTTCGCGCCCAGCATCTACGGTCGCGAGCACAAGTACGAGGGCAGTTCGAGACGCGCCGCCGCACCCGACGCCCGCGACCAACGCGACCAACGTGACCGGTAAGTAACACCCCCGCTTCATTATTATGATTAACGTCAATAACTATCGAAAGAGGTGTTATTTATGGCTTTGCTTATTTGGTGAAGTAGGTATAATATTAACCATTTTATACACCCGCGAGGCGTAGTTATGATAGATATCGATCAATATTCAGGAAAAAAATCTAATGAACCTTAAATAGAATCTTGTCCTACGACAGATCGCTGGCTCCGCCTACGATACAAAGAGATAAACATCTTATTCTTACAATATATTGAAGCTAGAAACATAATATTTAATTAATTCTACATGTTTCAACATTGATTCAAACATAGGCAGTGAGATAAGGACTAACAATAAACATAATAGGATTATGATCTATGTATGAAAAATTACGAATGAGGACAAAAAACTTAGGATTACATTTCTGAGCTTTAGAATGCGGTATAGTAGAATAAATAGGTAAGGGGACAATAACAAATACATATATATTTCAGCAAAAAATCTTGAGTTCATCCAAAAAATAAAGAACCATTCATGATTCTCAGTTGTTCATTCCAACGCATAATGATTTCAAACTACGTGACCGAAATATACGACTGATAGTAATCTCAGTACCTACTTCCAGTTCATATGAAACTAAACTTATTTATCCAAATGCTACGTATAGTGCAGAAATTGCGGAAAACCGTTCGTATTATGTAAAACGGTGCGAATATGGGCGAAGATAAAATCCAAAATAGGAAATTTGTAAACTTTCATTTGAGCGTTTTTGTTCCACAACAGTCTACAACTTGCATACTTATTAGGGTATATTCCTTTTATAAAGTCACTAATGGAATCGAGACGAATCATTACAAAATATTTGCAATACTTAATAAATTGGAAAGTGAAAAAGTTTTTTGCAGGCTTCTTGAACATTTCACTAATTCACTATAATGCTTATTATTTTACCCTAAGGTTGTCTGATACTTGGTAGAAGCAATTGCTTTAGCGAAAAGGCCGCCTATGTTGTTGTGATTTTTTTGTTGTTGTTTGCTGTGATACTTTTCAGACTGTGGTGTGTGCAATAAGTAGGTATACCTATCCTATTTCATAATTATCATCAATTATATTATTTTGTTTTTTCTAAAGAGTGATACGATATGAGGAAGATATGAGTAAGAATGGAGTGCTAAAAGATGGAGCACAGAGAAAAGCATACATATTACGCAGTATCCAATTTATTGGGAAAATGGGAGATGACGATTTTGAAATATATCTTAGAGTTGCGTTTGCGAGAAAACATTAAATCTATTGCGTGAAAAGATGCAACATTTTTTTCTCTGGAATATGGGCGAAACTGCGAGGGACAGCTAGTTCTGAATTAAAATTCATTTGAAATATTTTAAAATAGGATCATTTAAAGCACAATAATCTTTTTTTTATCAATCAAAACCACTGCAAAACCACTTCAATCAAGCCACTGCGTTCCGGCATATCTTACCTTTTTTATTCGTCGTCGTCCATGGGCTTTACCAATTAAGGAAAAATAAGTATTTTATTTGCAAAGAAGCCCTTATTTAGTATCGTGACTCTGACTCACCTGAGTTTACCGAGTGAAACACACGTTTTATTAAGAACTATGTATTGGTCCGTAATGACAAGTGACAATATGACTCATTGCTAGGAAATGTTCTCAATAAATAACAGGTGTACGTTTAGGCGGTAACAGGTTGATGCAAATTAACTTGATACAATTATCTTTGCAAATCACAGATGTTTTTCTTCCTCCTTATGTTCTTTAGTTGGCATATGTTTTTTATAAGTCACTCTAGCATATATTAAACGCTCAATGTTCCGTTATGGCACATTCTACATAAATTGTTCATTTAACAAAGACGTAGTTGTTTAAGCACGTGTAAACAAAGCATGATCGTTAGGCGTGTGGGAGGCGATCCCTATTGAATCCAATTACTAGAATACCGACAAGATTACGAGTTTTTGTGACACACTAGATAACAATAAACATACGTGGGCCCGATCCATTCAACCGTCACGACACAGTAATAAAGTTCATAAAAGATAAATGCGACAGTAATCAATTATACTTTTTGTACGTTTCAGGGGTCAATTTTCGAGCACGCTGGGTCGATTCAGTCACTCGACCAGTCGACTGAATCCGAACAGTGAGCCCGAAGAAGAGTATATGCGCAGCGCACAAACGCTGCCAAGGAAGCTGCACGATCGTAAAGAGAAAACCACCGAAAAACCTAGTTCTAACAAGTACTGGCACAAACTGACACCTAGCAAGCGTTCCAGTAGCGCCGTCAATATATCCAATAATACTGCGCAACCACCAACTGAAGGCAAGATCAACGGGTACCCGCCCGGGCCAGCCAAGCCTGCGCGGACGTACAAGGCTCTCAACAGGAGCAAAAGTTTTGCTATGGGCGCACCAGAACAAGATACCCATCCACGTTACGTATCGAGTATGAGCCGCAATTACTCCACCATGTATAAATCCAACCCGCACTTGAGCAGACTCGACGAGAATCCTGAGCAGCTGAAGAGTCCGGGAATCGTGTCAATAATTAATCGCAGTCAACGTGATCTCGCTGATGCCGTGTCTCGTGAAACTGAACGAAGACGCGATGGACTTTTCGGAGCCCGTTATGGAAAAACTACACCAATTAGCAATGGACACACGAACGGATATAGCAAACATGATGAAACAGATAAAAAAAAGATATTCCTCAAAGGTCTTCGAGAACGTGCACCGGAATTATATCAAACTTTGCATGCTGATGACGAATCTGACGGTAGCAGAATATCACCTAGATACACACCATCGCCATACAAAGACCGCATATCAGAAGAAAGAAAAATACCATTGTATAAAACTGATTCTTTGAACAGAGAGACGAGTCCATTTATGTCCCGTTTAGAGACAAGAATAAAGTCACCTGCTTTGCGAAGAGGAAGTAACAGCAGCGACAATTTTTCTGAGACGTATAGGTACACGACTCGTTCAGGTAATCCGGAGCGTCCAAGCGTTACAGACACTGTTGAAACGGTGAGCAAAAAAGTGGTACCTTCAAGAGACGGTAGGTCGAAAGAGATAATAGAATCAAGAGAAGTAAATTCAGTGACAAAGAGTCGTGGTTATAAAGGAGAGCCTATCAAGTATATAGAAAATGGTGTACGTTCTTCGCCACTTGCATATGAATCTAAAAATGGACCGTTATATACAGAACGAAGGAGTAGTAATTATAAAGTAATGGAGAAAATGAGAGATTATTAGTAACTTTACTATTGTAAAACGAGTTACGTCGAACGTCTATAATGCCATATTTTTGAATGTATTAAATGAATCAGAGTCAAATGCAGACTGAATACTTGAAACACTGTAGGTAGTAAGTTATCTAACTTTTATACTGCTTAAAGTAATAACTGTTCATTTATTTTGTAAGTCGCTTTGTGTTATCATGTAAAAAGTCATAAAGCTTTACTAATTTTATTGTTATATTGATCTAATTCCGTCCAGTGTAATGAATATAAAAAGATAAATCGGGTACGTAAATAATTTACGATTGACATTATTAATTTGTGAATAGAGTTATTTTAATAATAATATTCAATACTTACTACGTTAAGAAATAATAACAGTAGATAAGTTTTTGTAATAAAAATGTATCAATAAAAAATATAATGTGTTAATACGCACTAATATGTTTTGTTTTATTATTTAAACAAATGGGTCACTGTTTAAACTCATGTTACCTATAATGTTAATACATACTCGTAATTTATATTTTTTTATATAATAGCTTCTAACTGAATAATACAGTGTGTTTTTATGTTCTCGCCCTATTTACCGAGTATTATGTAGGTATATTATTTGAATAGAACTATAGAGATATTTTTTTATGTTTGGCAAAATTAATCTCTGGCCATTTTCTATAAGTTTTACAAAGCAAAACTTTAACGATGGGACCATCTCTGAAATCGCGAAAATAATTTCAAACATTTCAGCTTAGTTTCGAAAATATGCCATCTTGAAAAATTCAACCGGTATCGATTGTATTTTGTATAAAAAATGGATCAGTAATCAGAGATCAAGATCAGTAAATCTATTCATTCCGGTATTTATATTTTTAAGTCTTAAGTTATAAGTACATCTGTGTATTCAGTTCGAAGTAGGTAAGTAATTACTTATAACGATAACATAACTGTTATTAAATCATGAGTCACGACAGGATCTCAATTTCAAGCTTAGATGTATGTTGCGTGACTATCACTGGTCCAAGCACAGAAATATATCTAGAGGTCTATGAGATTACATTAGAACTAAAGGTACGTGACGCTTCTCGGCGTTATTTGGTAAGTATTCCATTCCGACTCATTAATTCTATTCCATTCTAAAACTGCCTATCTGAATCAGATAGACACAAATGAAGCTTCCGCCCCGCGGTTTCACCCGCATTCCCGAGAGATCTTATGTTTTCCCGGGATAAAAAGTAGCCTAAGTATAGCCTTCCTCTATAAATGGGCTATCCAACACTAAAATAATTTTTCAATTCGCACCTGTAGTTCCTGAGATTAGCGCGTTCATGCAAACAAACAACTCTTCAGCTTTATAATATTAGTATAGATCGGAGTTTATTATGTACAAATAATATAAACATCATCAACAGCAGTCTGTCTATAGTATACATGTACTTCTGGGCGTAAACTTCTCTTGCCGTGTATATGTGGTCTCCATTATAAAACTTCTTCTCCTAAGGTTATAGGGTCATGATAGGATCTGCCCATCACCACTTCAGTTAGCGCATCCTGAGAGCCTCAACAATTCTTTGATTCTTCGTTGGATATCTTAATTGTGTTTTTAGAGATACGCCAAGCAAAGCACTCGGCTAGCGACTTACTTTTTGAACAAATAATATGTATAAGACTTTGATCCCGTGGAGTGTTGGCAAGCCGCTGGTGTAGGATGCCACGTGTGTAGATACACTTGCACCTTCCCACTTACTGGCGACTTGTAAAGTCGCTGGGGCGGCTGCGACCGGTGCTGAAAAATCCAAATTTAAAAAATACGCGTGTCTTGGTTCTAATTTTTCATTCATGCCATTCGCAGTTGAAACCATGGGTCTATGGGGGTTCGAGGCTCGCCGATTTGCTCGGATTTTATCATCCAAGCTCATCGAGGCTTCGGGAGCGACGGGTTGGGAGCTTTTTCCGCCAACGCATAAGCTTGGCCATCCAAAAAGGGAACGCTGCCAGCCTGTTGGGAACCTTGCCTAACGACAGCAGCGAGAGCTTTGAGGATGTTTTCTATATATCATAGTTTGTATTTTATACATTGATTGTAAATATGTATAAGTAAATATAGGATTAATTAAAAATATCTTGACATTGATTTGAAAATATAGGACCTACAATTGTAAGCCGACACAAATATACAATTTGCAGGTGACACATACAAGTTACACACAATTTTCTACAGAACATAATGAACTATTTACTCAAGTGTGGCAACAATTAGTAAACAGTACCGTTGTTTTGTTATTAAATAAAGCCAGTCACTTTAATGTCACAAGTAAACCCATCTCCTATAATATGTATACATATAATATGTATAGATATACATATAATAGAGAGGCTCAATCATAATAGGTACTCCTGCGGATAAAATATCGACTCCGTGAACAACTATTCTCCGTGAACATTGCTTCAACGCTGTAAAATAGGACTAAAATATTAAAACTTAATCTATACCTAGTTAGTAATAATTTTCCTATATATTCTAAAATCGTATTTCATAAAAATTATAACAGACGCTAAATAACCAACATTATCAAAGCTTAAACGGCTCCACCTAGCGTAAATAGGACACACTAAAATACGATGGAACGTTCTTCGTAGGTTATCGTGATTTTCTTGGTGTAGACATGAATCCATGAAACATTAGTTCCGTATACCATAATTAAGATGTCACTATAATTGATAAATTATAAATTAACTAGCTTCCTACTACGCGGTTCCACTTCCTCTATTTTACCACCGTAGGGGCTGATTGATTAAAAAAAAACACTTCCTTGAATTCTTACGTTATATATAAGGTAACCTGTGAGCAAAATTTCAAATTTACCCCTGCAGTTTAGGCGTGTGATGACAGATCTTCAGTTCGTCAGGACATTTTTATATCAGAATCTACTAATATTATAAAGCTGAAGAGTTTGTTTGCTTGTTTGATTGAACGCGCTAATCTCAGAGACTACTGGTTCCATTTGAAAAATTATTTTAGTGTTGGATAGCCCATTTATCGAGGAAGGCTATAGGCTACTTCTCGGGAAAACATAAGATGCCTCGGGAACGCGGGTGAAACCGCGGGGCTGAAGCTGGCGGAAGTATATTAATTATTACCTATTATCAATTGATCGAAGTAATTTTGTATTTATAGATTGTAGGTATTTTGTATGTTTGTTGTAAATAAATACCTCTCTATAATATATAATATAATATACACACAATGTTTACAATATACATTATCACATCACTACACCCATCTCATTCAAATTGCGTGGCAAATTTAATTTGTTTTTATCTTCCTACTTGTAAACGTTACATATTGAATATAGTAGATTTAAAACATAATGAGTGTATATTCTTAGATATAGTGTTATCAAGTCTGTAAAAATATTGATTTGGCTTATTTTTTATTTACAATATGGTATTACACCCATTTTTGAAAAGTGTCTCAATTCGTTCCTAAGGCCACAAAAAAAACATTCAATCGATAAGTGCCATAAAAATACATTAAAATTTTACATTTTCAATTTTCGCGCGTAGTTTGATGAAAACGCTGGACGCCATGTTACTCTACAGTTATGACGTTATTTGGTCTCTTGTAATTAAATAAATTCGCTGATATTGGTCTCAAATGGACTTATAAAATTGTATAAATTAAAAATGAGCTGTTATCCTTTTTATTAGTGTGCTGTTCCTGAATGCATGAATACTAGTGTAAAATAATAATAATAATAATACTTCAGTTGACACTTTTTAGTTTACATACAGCTCCGTATGACGTCATTATAATGGCGGCTACTGGTTCGCTTGTTTAGACAGATTAAAAAAACTGAAAACTTTGAAATTAATTTTAAAATTAATTAAGTTATTTTATGATCTTAAACTAACATTTTCCGACTGCTTATTGCCTAAGCTATCTAAATTGTACATTTTTAATTTTTTCTGATATCGAGTAAAATACCCTATTGTATGTCATCCTTTATGTATAGCTGTTGATTTCTCATGTACTTAATTAAATAAATAAATAGTTACCTACCTACTCGAAAAGGCGAGTTTTTGTTAGTCCTTTTGGGCCATTATGTAATGTACGAAGATTACTCTGAATCCATAAATACCGTTATAATATTTCGTGTATTCACTTTCAAGTGTGTTTTTTGTTTGAACCCAAATGAAAATCTGTTCAACAATGGTGAACTCAACCAACGTTTCCTACACATATATTAATGTATAATATACTCAGACTCAGGCTACTATAGTACCCACCCAAGCCTTCAATAACATACCTACTAATTTAATTTACATATGAGAAATCTTGTACCGTACCGTACCCTTTGTTGCTAACTCCAGTTAAGTAATATTACCCGTCCGTAAGAACTAATTGTTTCGACAAATGGTATTGCTATTGTTGTAAGGGTTTATTTTGACAAACAATACAAGAGATATAAAGGAATGGCCATTAAAGATAACAATAATAATAACCTCGAAACATTAAAATTGGATTACCTTAATAATATAATATTACAATGAATTAATCACGATATAAGCTATAGGTAGCTTATGAATGCTGAGTATTGGTTAGTTAGCGTAATATATCTCATACTGTACTGATTGATAGATAATGTATTATTAAACATTGCTAATATTGGAAGAATTTAGTTTGCTGATATGAAAGCCAATCGGGATGCAAAATGGATGGAGCATGTCTGTCTGTACCATCATAGTAGATCCTAAATCAGACTTATTTATCTGTGGTTTGAAGTTTGATCCCAAATGTTGGTTAGGTAGGCTAAGGAGACGTAAGGGGAAGGGGGAATTTAGTTAATTGGGTTAGATCAGAAGTACAATGAAAAAGGTCTAGATTTTTTTTATAATTTTTTATATTACCTAATTGAATATATTTTCACCATATTTTATCCATGGATCACCGCCATATTTTGTCTACTGCGACATCGATGTTATTTCCCTAATTATGAATTTTATTAGGCTGATTTCAAAACAAGTGCGTAGCACAGTGTGTAGTCCAAACCACGTACAAAGTATGAAGTTATAAATAATAACATAGCTCCAGTACTTAGGTACGGTCTATTATCTAATTCTTCTGGAATCATCAGAGCTTTCATATGCCAAAATAATGAATACGAACAATGTACGATATACCATTATTTGACTCTTGGAGTCCTTGATAAAAAAAATTACATTTGACAGCTACTTTGCATGTACATTTTCGAAATAAGTGTATTTGTTAAATATAATATTGGATTATTCGCAAAACCCATGGACATTTTTATTTATATAATTACAGTTTCATCTTCATTATCTATCATGCTATTCATTAGAACATATAATTACCAAAATTAAAAATAAGAATCTAAAACTATTCCTAATCAAATTTCGGTGCCCGCGCCAGCTACAATAATTGAAAGCGCTAAACTTACACGGACGGCCATGTCGGTTATCTGACGGTTATGTCCTTGAACATTTTTTACTCTGTAAAAGAGGTTTCAACATAGAGTACTAAATAAAAAAATAAGTATAATTGACATAATAATGTAATGTTTGGTAATAAATAAATATCATCCGTATTTTCTTTTCATTTAAATTAAAAAATATTAAAATAAACGATCTAAACGCAGTTTTTATACCTTGTATATATTTTGTTTAGTTAGTTGAATTAATTCATATAAAAAAAAATATATCAATGAATACAGACTGTTTTAATTAATAATAGAAAATTTTACTCACTAGCATGCAGCTCTGCTGCAAGATTTGCTTAGAGACGAGACTTTCGCCGCCTTGGATGGCTTCTAACAAAAGCTAGATAATTATATCAATTCATTTGTAACCCACGTTGTTACCACACTCCCCAATAAATATTTAATATGATTAATATTTTGCTCTTTGTCGGAATTTGGATCTATGTACCGATAAAAAATCCTATATCGAAGAAAACAAACCCTAGCTAGTAGGTATAATCACAAACGTATCATCATAATATTATTATAGTAGATAGGCATGCCTATGCAGATATTATCTTAAAAGTCTAACAATAAACATAATATCTATCTAATTATAGGTCATTACTTTAATAAGAAGCCATGTTTATTCTACAGACGGATGACGGTACGTTTTTTATCTATCTGTATACATGTAGGCCGTTTCCTGACATATCGGTCGGTATGACTAGGTACTCGGTAAAGAAAGATTACCTACTCGCTTTCTGCTTCGGGCAGCATGGGCGGCAGTGGGGTGGGATAATTCTGGTTTGTTCTGGTATATTGCATTTTGGCAAAAGACTGTGTAGTGCGCGAAATAATTGCAACAAAATGGTGACTGAGAGAGATTCATGTGATACCTACTAGCTTCCCCTGCGGCTTCACCTCCGGTCCCGAGGGTTCTTATGTTTTCTCGGGATAAAAAGTAGCCTATGTGTTAATCCAGGGTGTCAGGTACCTCTGTCCCAAATTTCATCAAAATTGGTTCAGCCGTTTGAGCGTGAAGAAGTAACAAACATACAAACACACACACTCAAAAAAATTGTGTGATTAGTTTTATGCTCGAAAGTATATCGTCAGTAGGTGACAGCGACGTGGTATTTTTTCTGATTCGTGTTTTGTGCAAAAGATAACCGCACCGATGTGGTACCGACAAGTCAGGAAAGGGCCTTATATTAGTAGAAGCTACAAAATATAATGATTTATAATTTTAAATCTACAGTCAAGTGAGTCGTTGAGAAACATGTTCTTCCTTATTGTGCGTGGTAGTCGTAAATTCTTATAAGTTGTGTCAAAAATGGTTAGTGCGCAATTTAAAAAGATATTTACTTTATTTAAAAGCAAGTAATATAGTATAACGTCAAATATTTGAGTGTCTGCGACCTTTAATTTAATTAGTTAAGTTTTTAAATGTTCAATAATTTTGATAATTACGTAAGTACTTCTTTTGCAGGAGGCCATAAAGCTATGTTTGTTTTTATATATGTCAATGGGTTATTGTGAATCGGCAAATATTCTATACGTAATACCTTTTACGTCTAAATCCCATTATATAATGCTTAGTCCTATCGGGCTCGAATTAGCTCGGAGAGGGCACAATGTGACCGTCATAACAGCGCACAAGGAACATAATAATCCGCCTAATTATCACCAGGTCATGGTGGAACACAAGGAAATTTGGGATGTTATAGGTATGTTCTATTTCATTTTATAAGCAGAAATCACCTTTACATATTACCTTATTTTAAATATCTTAGTCTACATAAAATTCACGATCTTGGTCCGTGAAGAACTCCGAAACTACTTCGTCCTTAACGTATTTTTCCAAAATTTGTGATTTATTCAATTTTAAAAGATAAGACTAGTTTTTATCCCAATTATTTCCTTTTGTTATACCGGGAACGCAGGTGAATCCGCGGGAATCACCTAGAATGTAGATAGAAGATTGTAGAATAAGATAGACAGATTATACTTATATCAAAATTTGGATTTTCGCAAAAATAAAATGCAAAATCTAAAATTTTATGGTATTAGCATGAACAGATTAAATTATTTCTTGATCTTTTTAGATTGTATTCCTTTATCAAATGTGTTTTGATTAGTACGGAAGACTATTTATTACTTAGGTATATTAGTATTTATTCACAACTCATTTATGTTTAATTTCGCATTTATATAAAGGAATTTAAACCCCTTGGCTCACAAATGGGACGCACGTCCTAAAATAAATATAAAAATAGAATTTCAGGGATCGCGGGTAAAGTTATTCATTTAGTTTGACAAAATTATTATTGGGTACATAAGTACTTAGATTTTCAGAATTTCTATACTTCGTGTTTGCTTTTTTAATTTAAATTTTAGGAGGCGAAAGACCAAATATTTTCAACATGGTGGAAATATCAGCGGAAGAGTTTCACAATAATATACTTTGGAGAGGTGGATTGGCATTCACAGAGGTAGCCCTAAATTCTAGTGAGGTCCAACGGCTATTATCGAGTGATCAAAAATTCGATCTGGTGATTTCCGAGCAATTTTTTCAAGAAGCAACGAACATTCTCGCATACAAATATAACACTCCTCTGATACTAGTTACGACATATGGTAACTGTATGCGACACAACATTGTGACCAGAAATCCTTTGCAATTAGCTACAGTAATCTCAGAGTTTCTGGACTTGAGAGAACCGATCAGTTTCTGGGCAAGATTAAGAAACTTCTACTTCACTGCATATGAATTCGTTTGGTGGAAATATTGGTATTTGGAGGAACAGGAGAAGTTGGTTAGAAAGTATGTGAAGAATTTAACAGCGCCTGTGCCTAGTTTGTATGAGATGCAAAGTAATGCTTCATTGATTTTGATCAATGGCCACTTCAGTTTTGATGTTTCTGCTGCTTATTTACCCAATATCGTAGAGATCGGTGGAATTCATCTCAGTAAAAGTGATTCCAAACTTCCAGAGGTATGAATAGATAAGAAATTATACATTTAGTAATAAAATTTTATCATCATACCATTTTACCAGGTTTTGTCCCAATGTTACTTAATATTAGATTTATTTTGATACTAGCTTCCGCCCCACAGTTTCGCCCGCGGTCCCGAGGGTTCTTATGTTTTCCCGGGATAAAAAGTAGCCTATGTGTTAATCCAGGGTTTCAGCCGTTTGAGCGTGAAGAAGTAACAGACATAAAAACACACTAACAAACTTTCGCATAATATAGTGTGATTATAAAGAGTACCTATGCTAATTATTTTGAGATCCTTCATTGTTATTGTTAATATCTAACTAATTGTTATTATTTGTTATTTATGTGCATTTCATTAGGTAGGAAATTGATCTATGCACGCGAGTAACGTTTTAAGGTTAGGTTAGGTAGGTAGATAAAATACTACCTACTACTAAATCAAGCTAGTTTTTCAGGCAACCACAATCGAATCATGGTTAATTTTTAGATATATTTTTTATTTATTTAGGTACCTTCACGTTTTTAAGTATATTTAATATATTGCTTGTAAACTTTGAAGATAATTGATACTTAGTAACGTTAACGTTTATGGCAATGATGGCTCAGTGGTCGTGACGTCCACGACGAAAATCGTGGGTCTTTGGATCGTGGGATTAAATCCCACGAACCAAGGCAGCAGAGTATTTTGTACCTATTCATCCTACTCAATAAATAGCTATTACTTATATTATATATGTATATAGTACCTACTATATTACTTAATCTAACCGTAGTCCTCCTACATCCTACTTCTACTAATAAAAGATCTGAGTAGGTAGTTGTTATATATTTTTCTTAATAAAGTATAAAATTATATTTAAGTTTGTCTCTTCTACAATATTTTGGTTTACTTATTTTGGTGATATTAGACTTATAGTCTAATATCACTGAATCAAAGCGACATTTGATAGTATTTACGATTAGTAGCTTGCGATGTCTTTGTCTGTGTAGACTAACAGTGTATATTATGATAAATACTTACACTTATAATAGCATAAAATTGTATCTACTTACTCATTTCTTTAGCTGGAGCACAAGTAAATAAATAAATATATTCTGGTATATTCCTCATACACGGCCACCTGATCCCAAACTATGTAGAGCGTACGCTATATAAGCTAAATAACTGATATACTAAATATGATGCTACTTTTTTTTGGTTAATATATACTTTTATAGATAAACTACACCCAAACTCAGGACAAACATACATGCATGTTCATGCACATAAATGACTGTTCTGAGTGGGAATCGAACACCACACCATGTGGCGTGGTAGATAGGGTATGTAACGGTTGTAAGATAAAGTTCCACTAATAACTTGGGAGCCTATTTGTCTGCACGCATGCACTACACCCAAAATATTTTCCTTAATTTTTTGATCTTTTATTTTGCCATCTCATTCTCAGGATCTTCAAAAGCTTATGGATAAAGCACAACACGGTGTAGTGTACGTCAACTTTGGATCTAACATTCGTAGTTCTGAATTGCCTGATGAAAAGAAGAATGCATTCCTCAATGTATTTAGAGAGCTGAAACAAATCGTTCTTTGGAAATGGGAGGATGACAATCTTGGTAACAAACCAGATAATTTAATTACAAGAAAATGGTTGCCGCAGAAGGAGATTTTGTGTAAGTATGACACAATTCATCAATATTACCTACTTCATTTCGGTAGTCAGAAGTCACTTTCTTCTTGTTATTACCTTGATATGTCATTGGAAATCTCTCAAGTAGAATTAAAATGAATATAAGTATTCCAAAGGGAATACAGAAACGTACATCTTTATTTTTTTACTTTGTATAGACGTGTTTGTGACAACAAACTCACTGTGATATGTGATGATATGGTGGTAAGCACTCAAAGCCAAGAAGGAACTGGCTCTCATATGTAGCAGTCGGAACACAACAGTAGTTACTTAGCGACAAAATTAAATATGTATTTGTTATTCTTTCAGCACATCCCAATGTCAAAGTATTCATATCTCACGGTGGTTTGATTGGCACTCAAGAAGCAATCTTCCATGGAGTTCCAATAATCGGCATACCAATATACGCAGACCAATACAACAATCTGCTACAAGCTCAACAACTTGGCTTCGGGAAGATCTTAGACTATCACGATATAAACGAAAAAGTATTAGGAAATATTGTTAATGAGGTTCTACATAATGAATCTTACAGGATCAATGCTAAAGAAAGATCTGTTATATTCAAAGATAGGCCAATGAGTGCTCTAGATTCAGCTATGTATTGGATTGAGTACATTATTAGGTATAAGGGAGCTAGTTATATGAAAAACCCTGCTATAGAACTCAGCTGGTTGGCGTATAGTATGATTGATGTATACGCATTTGTTTTTGCGACGGTATTGATGTGCATTTGTTTAATTGTTTATGGCCTAATATTGATGAGAGGCTTATTTAAATCTGAGGAACATTTACAGTTTAAAAAGAGTCAGTAACGTTTGTTACTTTTGGTTAGTTTAGTTTAACTGTTTTCGTAATGAGTTTCAAACATAGCAAGCTTTTATATATCTATGTATACCACATATTATTTTTCGACTATGATATCGGTTCGGGTTTAAACCAGCGCTTTGTTTTTCCTTCAATGATGATACATTGTGGAGTTCCTTATATATTTAGTGTTTTACAATTTGATTTATTTTAAAGTTTATTTAAGGTCCGAACAACCCTAACATTATTTGCTCAATATATTCTAAAATGTTACTAATGTACTTAAAGTGATAGAAAAAGATAAGATATCTGAGGTTTTTATTTAATAAAATAAAAGTTTGTTAAATTTATTGAATAACCTTAAAAAAACAACGTAAGTCCAACTATTCAAGTATCATATGTACCTATAGATTTTGCATGGGTGCTAAAATGTCGCCCAGGTGAAACCAACGTCCGCACCGTATAATTAGACAAATATTTGAACGAAACATTCGTGTTTGAACAAGGCGACTGGGCGGGCGCGCCGCTTTTGTCCAAGTCATAGAACCAAGTGCTTGAACGAGCTGGCTATATCTGGCTTATGAATTTGGAATGTGCAAGCCTTGAGTTTGTCATTGCGTTCGTGGGGCTACCCTTTTTCCACATGCAGTGTACTTTATCATTCATTTGCCTACGCGTATTTGTGATACCGGCTGCAGTGCTTGGGTTACTTGTGTTTTTAAGGCTCAGATTGTGAATGTGTGGTCCCTATATTATATCAACATATATTTTCTCAAACAATCTCAGATGCCTATTTATGAACACAATTCATAGATTATTTTGTCATGTTGAAAAATATTTTGGAAAGAAATAACAATTTTTTTAAGAATGATATAATTTGTTTTACATAATACACATAGTTGATTTTATTACATTTGCAAAATCATACGTCAAAAAACTTTCATTTTATCAGTCATAAAATATACGAGGCGCGTAGTTGCTGATCTTCCATTCGATTGCGCTCAACTGATGATCAGCAGTCCGTCATTGCGCAACGCATCATCGGATTAATGTAGCATGGCTGATATCAAAAGTATTAGGTACAGAAAATCAGAGGGTCTACTGCCTTGTGTTGATACAGGATTATTCAATACCTATTGATAAGGCGAAGTAAAATAATGTTAAGTCCCACGGTAAAAGTTGTTGATGATGTTTATTTAACATTTACAAAATTTATTTTTCTAATTTGAGAGTTGTCGCCAATTTATTTACTCTATGAATATATTTTGGAAGTTTATATCGATGTCAGACATCAAAAGCAGCTTATATTATTCAAAGGTGTCACGTTGTCATTGAATATTGTGTGATACATTTGCCACGTGTCGATCATGGTACGTGGTTCGAATATTGTTCGATATCATTAGTCCATATTTTTTACCAATAAATGTTGTTCCTATAATCTTTTTGGTGAATTCAGTGTCTGTAAGAGTCCACGAATCAGTTATGTTCTTGTATCACAAGAACATAACTGATTGGTAATAGCTTTTTTAAAAGTAGCAAAGTTTTCCAATGATTCAAGCTTTTGTCTCGCGGTTTTACCTGCTTTGTTTTTGGCTGCAGAAGGAACTTTATTTTTTAATTTAAGACTGTGTTTCTCTGTAATTGAATTTGTAAATTCTTATGAGAAATAAATTCTTTAAACGTTAATAAAGTAATGTGGTTCCACAGAAATTTACTTACGGAACATACATTAAAATAAACTAATTTTTTGATGGGTTCTGTTATCTGGTTCCATAGTACAAGGTCTGTTTAGTTTGGAATTAGATGACCGTGTGTGAGTAGGGTACTTATTTTATATATAATTTATTCATGGATGTTTACCCATTATAAAATTAGTATAGTGATAAAGTTATTTGCTTAAATTATATATTATCTCTAAATTCTGGTAAATTTAACACAATCAACGAAATAATTTAACGTATAAGCCCATGCACGTAGGTAGATCAATTTTCTACTTTTTCACAAGGATTTAGATGCACACGGCGGTGTAATTTTCGCATATTTACCAACGGCTGTGGATCGAGGTTGGGCTGAGCCTATCTCATTAAGAGTGTGCAATTAAAACTTGGAAATCTGGCGGGCGTTCAGAGAGGTATTAAACTTCATGTGAAACATTCGGCAAATGAAAATCTGTCTCGAAACGATGTCACAGTAATTTACACGTTACTAGTTTTCTATTTTCGTTTCGGATTTTGACTGTATTATTAATCGGTAGGTATAGTGTAATTAATGTATACCATTAATGAGCATACGTATACGTAGAGGTATACGTATGCATAAGTATTATTAGGATCCTGGGACATTTCATCACACAAAGCCATCTGATCCCAAACAAAGCAGAGCGCCTGACCTATGGAAGCCGATATAGTACCATAAAACATTATTTTCCCAAAAAAAATAATTATAGTAAGTATAGAATTTTAATATTAAGAATCAATATAAAATTGTAATTTGTAATTAAAATTATTTTTATTTATTTTTTATTAATTAAAATTTTCATTATAAAATTGATCTCATTTCACCACTCGTATTCTTAAAAGCATCGCAGTCTCGCAAAATTGCTCCCTCTGATGCAAAATCTACTGTTGTTAACTAATTGTATTTTGCTAAATTATTGTAATTTCGGAACAGTGTTTCCATATTAATTCTGGTACCTCATACCTATAATGTAAAGAAATCAGAGTCCTTAACGTCTTGCACAGTCTAGAATAGATTTATGTAATTTGCTTGTAAGATTGAAGAAACAATCGAATGAACGAGTTGGTACTAAATACCATACGAAAAATGAAACTCAATTTGAAATGAAACTTAATGAAGACATTCGTTTCATGATTTTTATTACATGACCTTATTATAGATAATATCAGGTTGCACAGACAGCTAATAGTAATAGTACTTTATTTATATAATATACTTTAAATAACATTACTTTCGACACCATTTAAAAAATATTATTATTTAGCATAAAATAGCCTTTCTGTTGACGGCGTCTGTAATGCATGTTTTTTGCTCCACCAACGCGACTCGTGTGTGGTTAGCAGATCCATGGTATTATACGACTATATACTCATAATACTATTGTATATTCTGTCTGGTATTCAATGGAAAATGTTTTGCGAAAAACCTTTGTCACACTGCCGCGTGATATCGTGCTGGCTTTGAGCGCTTTTGTCCATGTATAGTTAATTTTAGTATTTATTTTAAGCTAGCTAGACGACTGTTTCGCGTCGGTTCATTACAATTTATTCGGCTTTAGCAGTTTAATGATGTGTAAAACCAATTTGGGAATAATTATTTTGAATGTACCCGGCCTAATTACAAAATCCTCTTACCGGGCACACGTTTAATTATTTTCACTTCATTGCTAGTTGCCTTGCCACTGATATATTTAATTAAAAATTATTTGTATTTATTTTTATGTCTCAATTATTCAGATAATTATTTTGTATTCATACTTAAGCTCTAGACTTGGTGGTAGGTGTATACCTACTTTAACACGAAGTCTAAAGCGTAGTAGGTATATACCTAATTATAATGGTGCTGGTTTTATTCTTTACAAACTAAACTTTTTTTAATCTCAATAATACTCGTATATCTCTTACGTAACTTTGCCTAATAAATTGCAATTAAATAGGCATAGCAGTGGCCGTGTTTCCCCACGAGTAAATATCGGTTACATAATATTATATATAATATTTGATATAGATTTTAAATTAAAAGACCTAAAGGTCAATTGACAATTCCTATTAGCATCGAACTCAATGTATTAATACTGTTTCCAACTCACATCGAAGTGTTCTAAGTTTCCAAACAAATACTGACATTAAATTACAAAGTTTATGAAAGTTTACCATTATGAGATCAATTGAAATTTGTTTAAACATTAATTTTATTTAGAGTTTAAACTTTCTGGAGGGCGGAAAATTACGGTGTAAGAATGAGTACGAAATAAAGGGCTTTTAAAAGGGAGCCGAGAAGTTCTTGTCAATTTTGTAAATAACACAAGTTTGTATTAAATTTGAACACTTTTGAAGGGGTAGGTAATTTAATTAATACGTAAACTTTGACTGTTACTCACCTGTTACTGTTACTACTGATTCATTTAAATATGTATATATACCTTTATGTTGAAATAAAGGGAGAGACAATGCATATGTCAAAAGATTTATTAACGACGTTTGCATAAAAACTAATTCGGTAACATAAACATGTTACCAACTTGTGTTAAAAATACTAGGTATAGTAACTCAGTGCACTACAGATAATATAAGTTCTATATCCAAGCTTGGGGTTTTTGGTGAAGGAAAATTTTGCGAAGAAACTGCATGCACGTTAAGTAAAATTCTGAAAATATTATATGATACTAGCTGTCCCCAGCGGTTTCACTCGCGTAGCGGTTTAAAAAATAGATAGTAGCTGATTCTCAGACCTACTGAATATGCTTATAAAAATTCATAAAAATCGGTCAAGCCTTTTCGGAGGAGTATGGTAACTAACATTGTGACACGAGAATTTTATACATTAGAAGATTTACCTACATATCAATTCGTATTGCGCCAGTGAAGAATGAACGGAATCGGAAAAAATAAACTATGCAATTAGAATAACTATGCACATTCTAAGACTATGCATATGATTTAAAAGTTCTATAACGCTTATTATCTATGGCGTACATTTAATACTCGGTGAATGAAAAACCCCGAAAACTCTATACTGGTTTCTGATACATGAATAGAAGCCTCCAGTCAATAGGATTGTACTCGCTTTGGGTCTTTTCAAAATGAATTAATCAATTAAGAGGTTTCTGAGGTTCTGAGGAGAGCCAATCTCTGGCTATAGCCTAATTATAACAGATTACATTAATCCCTCCGACGAAATATACTGGCGTAAGATGTGGTTGTTGTGTAGGCGGTATTGATTTACAATTGTAATATATTTTTTTGACATTTAGGAATTTTTCATTAAAGAAAAGCTTGCCTCACAATAAATAGCTAACTTGTCCATTTTTTTATTCGATTGGTATAGTAATTAAACGAATGTGTGTAGACATATTATGAGCCAGTTTATGTTAGGTATCTATGTTAAAAATAATATTATCAATTATTTTACAGCCACATCGTATCGATCGTGGATACGATTCCCATCTAGGACAAACATTTTGCCTGTGTATGAGTATAAATATCTATATTTTTATTTATAAATTTACTAGCAATGAATTATAGTATATGAATAATCTGTTATCCATAGTACAAACTCGGCTAGGTTTGAAATCTGATCAGTCTCGACTTAGAAATCTGTCGTTAAGTCCTAACGATCAGATTATAACGATATTCGGTAGTGTCTACTGTCAATTTTATCGGTATCTTATAGATTTTTCTCGCAAACTTAACGATTTCTCGTAATGTTCGCGAAAACTGCGACCATTTTTGACAGCCCGGTATCTAGGCTTGCATTTGTCGTAAACATCGTCATGGCAACCAATGTTTTTCTTTATTATTTAGCGATCGGTAGTTTGAAATGACATTTCATGTATGTCGAGACTGCTGGCCCTGGCAAATAAATCGCTTGATTTGATTTGAAATCAGGCTAACTGAAAGAAATTAAAATTGGTAGTATTTTAACTGTAAAATAAATGTGTAAGAGCGAATTAAAAAAAAACTGAATATTATTAATATTTTAAATAAATATCAGAAGCTATCAACTATGGAATACATGAAATCTTTCACATCGCAGTTATTTCTATTTTTAAATCGCTCTTCGCTAGCAGTGAAGCCGATTTCATACTTAGCAAGGACTTAGACTACCTAATAATATTATCCCGTATTTCTGGGCTCTCCTCCCTTACTACACGACTATTCCATTTATGTTTGCGGAGATATTCTCAATGTTCTAATTTGGGAACGTCACTTATTTCACTTGCTATCTCGTATTTATGCAGTTCCCGAACTTGTCGTAAAGTTTTACCGTTCGTTAATAGTTAATAGGTTCCAGTTAATTGACATATTGGAAAGTTAAAAGTCATTTCTCTTTATAGTTGCAAAAAACTTTTTAATTGTTTTTTGTTGCTAGATTTAGGTATTTCGTTTAAAATAAAAATGAAATGTTTATTCAGCTAAGGATGGCGTAATATTAAACTAAAAAGTAACCTGGGTAGAGGAGGAGGAAATGATAAACCACAAATTAAATAATAATTCTCGAAGATGGCCATATCACACTATACTGGGATCGATCTATCATCACTGACAGGACTATTGTCGCCAATAAGCCTGATATTGTGGTGATAGATCGCCAAGAGCGCCGTGCAATGATTGTCGACATTGCTGTCCCTCATGACGAGAACCTTGTGAAGTCGGAGAAAGATAAAGAAAGCAAATATCTTGATCTGGCACACGAGGTTGTTGACATGTGGGATATTGACTCGGCAACCATTGTACCGATAATCGTTTCAGCCCATGGCCTTATGGCCAAGAGCCTCGATAAACACCTCAAGAGGCTCGCGTTAGGCGGCTGGATCAAGGGCCAAATTCAGAAGGCAGTGCTCCTGGAGACGGCACGCATAGTGAGGAAGTTCCTCTCTCTGGAGCCTTGACCACCGGTAACTAGGACCCTGTTCCCGATACCGGTGGGGTACTGTTTTTTATATTTTTTAAATGTATTTTTTTTTATAACTTATATTTAAAAATGTAATTTATAGGAGTATATATTAATAAATGAAATAATAATAATAAATAAATATTCTGGGACATTCCTCACAAACGGCCATCTGACCCCAAACTAAGCATTCTTCCCACTAGTTACACTCGAGTTCAAGCTATCTTCTAATCAAGACTAACTTTGCTGACCACCTTTGTTAATATCACAACATCACTTATATCCTAAGTACTCAGAGGGTGTGGACAAACGTAAACCTTTTCAGCATCGTTAAAGTTTTAATATTCGGCGTGCAACTTTTTTCCACATCATAATTACTACTTACAAAATTTAAAAAAAAAACGAGACACAAAGGGTGTACGAAGGTCCATCATGAAGAAAATTTGCCTTGTTAATACCGTTAACGTTTTTGTTGGTTAAAGTGGAAGCTCAGTAAAAAATGTATGCTAATCTACAATTTGCATATGACTGGGAAAAATCACTGGGCCATTAAAGAGTGTCGTACCCTAGAAATGTAAAAGGGATGGAGTGGGTAAAATACAGTTAACAAGGGCCGAAGAGGTGCCATTAAAGGTCTTAGGCCATCCTTGCTTTCCATCGTTTGTCATGCAAATAGAGAGTGAATTATTTATAGGATATCCATCCACCCCAACGTTACGAAGATCTTACATTGTTGAGGAAATCCGATGATAACAGTCTACCAACATACGTTTTTGAATAAATAGTATCATATCAGATTTCACATACACATTATAATTTATTATTCGTTCGTTGTACGAGAATAAAAGGATGTATGTCATTGTCATCGTCCTATATATTAATGCTGTAGCATCCTCGGATATAAATCATAACGTGTTACTATCCGCTAGTTTAAACTAAATATTTAACTCGCCTTAACAAAGAAAACTTAAAAACATTGTAGTTTGTGAGCTGCAACGTTGTTCGCATTCATAACGCTGGGGTTTTTGCCCTAGGACATAAATAAATGGACACACTGTCCGCATACGGTCTCATCGTCCGTTGCTTTAGAATTTTTTGCTCGTGTTTTATTCTACAGAAGAGTTATGTAAGTATATAACCATTATTTATATAACGAGGTTTATTAGATTGCCTAGTGGGCGTTCGTTATATTTTATGTCGCATTGTTATTTGTAATTTTTCAAGTTATAGAATGAATAATAGCAGGTAGTAGGTACTATAATTTTAAAGGCACTAATCAGGTTAAATAAAATAATTATATAGTGTGGCAGCAAAAGAATGAGATTCTGACGACTGTAAGTAGAGGACGGCTAATCCGATATCGATTAGATTTTCAAAAAGCTGCGCCTGAGATAATATTTCACCTTATAGTGAAAATGCATTCTGTCGGTGGTTACATTGTAGCAGATAGAATTAGATTCATTGAATCATTTATCATTCATTGAATCATTTATCATTCATTGAATCTATCTACGATTCTCTGACCGAAGCATTAAAAGTTGAGAATTTGTCAAGAAGCATCTGCATTCCGGTATGTTCCGGCAGTTGACTTTGAATTACAGTCACCTTCTAGACTTTGTAAAGGTCGGCAGCACATTAGCAATCCCCCACTATTGCTAATACCTATCCATAGGCGTCTGTAGAGGTTGTCAGAGGCAGAGGAAGAGATGAGGATTACGACGTCAACAATATATGATTGACCTAAGCTTTGAACCATTTATTACTTGTAACATAATTTAATCTACATAAAAACGCCTGACATTCATTATAATGACATAACTCTCTCTCTCTCTCTCTCTCTTTGTTGCTATAAGCTTAGGCTATAAGCATATAAAACTTGATACGCTGGAAAAGATAACTCAGTAAACAATTTTGACGCCTCTCAAAGACGCGCTTTCTGAGCAAGTCGTTGCCAATTAATTTTCGAGTTACCTACATTTCAAATACTTACAAAGTTGTGTAATATACTTAAAATCAATATTAAAATCACACTAAGTTTCCCTCCGTTTAGCTCTTTGAGAGCGTACCTAAGTATGTAATAACTGCACTCGACTCTGGAACGTAAGCTGTTTAAACTATGTACTGGCCTAGAAAAAGTTCTGCTGAATTTTTGCTGCAAATTAAACTTTTACTAGACATTTTTGTCGTTCGTAATTTGGAATTACCGAGCATAGATAGCTGTTGTAGGATTTTGCTACTGAAATCAGAATGCGAACTTACATAGACATGTTTTTTTTTAAATTAAAGCTATTACTTAGTTATTTCATTTGCATTCATTAGCAAATAGCTTGTGTCGTTTCGTAGGTGATCTCTGTGATACAAATCATTTAAAATACGTATAAATTTCTGCTATTTGTGAAAGTACCTGTACTGCCATCATTTTATATCACTAAACAACAGTTATCAATTTGCTTGCGTTACGAACGATAACATTGTTATTTATTTTAAGAGAATTCTTGACATGAGCAAATAAGAAAAACAAATATCATACTACACCTACAATATGATCTACTCACAAACTAATTTAATTCTTATTACATTAGTATTAAAACGTAAGACCACCTTATCGCAAGAACGTACAAACAAATAGATAACCAACTCAACTCACACATAGGTACAAGCTGTTACGTAGGTATACATATTACGCCACTAACCGATGTGAATATAGCTACAGAACGCTATTATTAACAGTTGGCTGTCACTAGGTCACTGGCGAGGTTACGATTCCAAGTTTTTATCTACGAAAAATAATAAATTTGCCTTTATTTTAACGTAATTTATGTGATTAAAGTTATTAAAGATTACATCCTAGTGATTCTATATAAATCACATAAGTGAAAAGTGACAAATAAGCAAACTTACAAGTGTAAACAACAACTGATAGTCTCTTCGATTGTGGTTTATTAGAGCAGTGTTGTGGATTTATCTATCATGGCAGTGTCACAAACAACAAAATTCCTAATGTGTAAAAACAATATAATTTTAAGGGCATTATCAACCACATGTACGAAGAATGCCAAAGTAACATTCAATTGGGAGGATCCACTGAATTTAGATGGACAATTACACGACGACGAAAAGGCGATTCGGGACTCGTTCAGAGCTTATTGTAACGAGAAGCTATTGCCGAGAGTAATCGAAGCGAACAGAAATGAAGTTTTTAATCGAGAAATTTACAACGAATTAGGTGAATTGGGTGCTCTCGGATGCACTATTAAGGGATATGGATGTGCCGGCGTTTCTTACGTTACATACGGATTGATTACAAGAGAGTTAGATGGAGTGGACTCATCATATAGATCCGCAATGAGTGTACAAAGTAGTTTAGCGATGGGAGCAATATACATGTATGGAACTGAGGAACAAAAACAAAAGTTCTTGCCCAAAATGGCCAAAGGAGAGCTCATAGGTTGCTTTGGTCTAACAGAACCCGATTTTGGTAGTGATGCCGGTGGACTTGTCACAAAAGCAAAGTACGACGCAAAAAGTAAGTCGTACATACTATCAGGTTCTAAAACATGGATAACCAACGCTCCTATAGCTGATGTTCTTATTATATGGGCTAAAAACGAGGAAGATAAAGTTAGAGGTTTTATAGTAGAGAGATCACAAGTCAAGAAAGGTTTGGAGACACCTAAAATCAATGGAAAATTTTCTTTGCGAGCGTCGGCAACCGGCATGATATTGCTCGACGAAGTGGCTATACCGGAGGAGAATTTATTGCCCAACGTAGTGGGTCTGAAGGGGCCGTTCGGATGTCTCAATAACGCGCGATATGGGATCGCTTGGGGCGCTCTCGGTTCCGCTGAAACATGTTTGCGGATCGCCCGACAGTACACATTAGATAGGAAACAATTTGGGCGGCCGCTCGCTTCGAACCAGCTCATACAAAAGAAATTGGCAGACATGTTGACAGAGATAAACATCGGGTACCAGGCTTGCTTGAGAGTCGGCCGTCTAAAAGATCAAGATCAGGCAGCTCCTGACATGGTTTCGTTAATCAAGAGGAATAGTTGTGGCAAGGCTTTGGACATTGCGAGGGTGGCTAGAGACATGCTCGGTGGCAATGGTATCTCCGACGAATACCATGTGATAAGGCACGTAATGAATTTAGAGGCGCTTAACACTTATGAAGGGACCCACGACATTCATGCCCTGATATTAGGGAGAAGTATTACTGGCATACCGGCATTCTAACTCTGTATTTAGAAATACATTTAAGTATAAATACACACAAAAACGTATACATAAACGTACATATGTATATCGGCAGATATTTATTTTTGTTACCAGCTAAATTTACGCAGGTTACCTATATTTTATTGTTATAAATAATGTTTATAAAATGTAATAAATAATGCATTTTCAATTATTCTTTTATTTTGCATTTTCCATAACATGATCATAAAATGTTCATATCGATAATGATATTTTTTTGGAAATCGTCCTAATTAAAGAACCACTTCGAGAAATTGAGTTGGTACCATCAAAACCTTCAAGTAAAAATTAAAAATACGGTTGACGGTTTGTTATATTTAAAATATTGATGAGCTCTATTGTTATAAATTAAAAAAATATTGGAAAACAGGTAGGTACATTCCGCACGAGCCAGCATGACAGAACTTTTTCATCAAATTTATGAGGCAAATCCTACAGGGCTAAAACCAGGTTAGGTTAGGAAAAAAGGATTCATTAAAGCTATTTAAATTCTCATTATAACAAAATGTGGCAAATGTATTAAGAAATATTCAAATTAGTTGAAATACCTACTCTAATTTTCTTGTTAGAACATAAAGAACCTTAATTATCATAAGTTTTTGTGACATTGTCAATTATGACGGATTAAATTTATAAAAAACTAGCTTTCCGCCCCGCGGTTTCACCCGCGTTCCCGTGGGATCTTATGTTTTTCTTTGCTATAAACCTCACGGAGCCCGAGACCTTTCCAACGAATGCAAAACCGTGGAAATCGGTTCGTGCGTTCTGGAGTTATAGCGTCAGGAAGGAAAACCCGACTTATTTTTATATAGTAGAATAAATAAAAATTAATTATATTGATTTAAGTTTTTTTTAATTTATAACGTCGCCAGCTTTTTGGGAACCATGCCTGCAGCAGTTTTTTACCTTTAATTGTTTTCATATATTTTATTATAATTATTTAGTTTTTAAGTAGTTAAGTTTGTTGTTTTTGTTTGTAATTATTATTGTTGTTGTTTATAAAATAGTAGGTACATATTAAATATCTGAAAAATATTAATATTTTGTAGATGTTACTAAAAAATAATTGGAGGCGCCGGGTATCGATCCCGGTACCTCTCGCATGCTAAGCGAGCGCTCTACCATCTGAGCTACGCCCCCTGTGGTTGTACAGGATGAAATTAACGACTTCTACATGTTTTGGATTTCATTTCTAAAAATACTATTTTAAAACGAAATGATGATGGCTAGGTGTAATCATGTTTATACATTGCTTAAGACATTTGAAGATTACTGAAATGTATTGGAGCGTACTAGGAATGTATTATGAAATTTAATTAATTATTGACAATTTACATAGCGCTATTTCATGTGTTGTTTCATTTATCCAAAAAATCAATATGAAAGTAATAATCTACCACAAAGGGGTGCAAACAGTTAAATATAGATACTCTTTTTTGTTGACAGCACAACAGATAACATAATTGTACAACAATTAGAATTAGAATCTACATATTTCCGCCGAACCTTATTTAAGGATAAACTCTATTTGGATTTAACGCTAACGAATAAAATTTAACAAAACAATATTTATTATTACAATACAATTATAAGTAGGTACTGTGTCTGCAGAACAGGCGGGCGCAGTGATTCTTACTATCACTCCGCCTTTGTTATTTGCGATAGTCTTAAACAAGCGCAAAAGGGAAAACTCTTTGAATACAAAACGCGTTTCACGTTAAACGATATCATAAAATACTTATGCAATAACGTAGAAGTACTATTCAGAGGAAACAACAATGATTATTTTGGAGATATTTAAAGGAGGCTCGTTTTTCTTTTCAAAGAAAATTTAGTACTCGAGTTTTCCGAGCAAGGATTTAGCGATGAGCCACAATATCACTGTTTCTGAGAATATTTATTTTAATAAGACGATAAGAGAAAGGAGGGGGAGTAACGCAGAGGGTTATTTCGATTGAACGTTAGGTTAGTATGATCCGATTTACTTTGTAGATTCATATGTTCACTATTACTATAAACATACGTAGTAAATACATAAAGGTTATGGTTTTATAAGTTATGAAGCTACTTTATAAAATATAATTGTAATTTGAAGTCCTGAATTTACCTTCCTCTTGGCTGACTGAAGCCAGGCTACTAGACTTCGCCCCCGTATACCCAGCCGGTAGCGACATATAGGAACACCCCAGGTTATTAGTCAGTAGGAGTCTGACATAACCCCGCCGCTTCCCCCGTAGCCGCGGGGTATCCATGAGGATTTTCCTGGGTTAAAAAAAAAGGCTACTAGACTTCTAGGCTTATCACCTTCGGTCATCATCACTTACCATAGTGAGAATGTGGTCAAAGACAAACCTATCTACAGTGAAAGTGGTACAAACAACAAAACTGCACAAATTACTACCAAAGGTTTTATTATTTTTTTATAATTTGTATGTTTTGTAGTGTCAACAAAAAATAAATAAATTGTATTGTATTTCAAAATTCTTTTCACAAATAATCTTTATTATAATGAAAGCGTATCCTTAATAACCTTACGTATAAACGAATAGAAAAGTTTGCCTAACAAAAGACATAAGCATAGCAGCGTGAAAACGAGCAGTTTTGTCACAGTACACCTACTAAAATATCACTTTATGTGCGTGACGATCACTGTTATTGTTTATAACGCATATAATAAGCGCTGAGTTGCTGCATGGGAATTATCCCTAATGTTATTACGGAAAATAGGGGAATACGAATGCAATACCGCTGCTGGGCTATTTCCATCTGTTATAATAGGAAGTTGATTTTCTTACAACGTAAACAGATTTTCTTAGACGTTTCCTTATAAGAGTTTCAGTTTGATGAAATATTTTTGCGTATTATAAACGTATTATGAATATCATCTCTCCTGCCAAATTATTATCTATACTAATATTATAAAGCTGAAGAGTTTGTTTGTTTGTTTGAACGCGCTAATCTCAGGAACTACTGGTTTGATTTGAAAAATTATTTCAGTGTTGGATAGCCCATTTATTGAGGAAGGCTAAGGGGTATTTTTTATCCCGGGAAAACACAAGATCCCTCGGGAACGCGGGTGAAACCGCGTGGAAAAGCTAGTGTTAAATAATTTGAAAAACAATGCTTTTCAAATATAAACTTTAAGGATTTCAACACTTGATTTAAAATTTCATCTAAATCTTATCGGAGTACCGATAAAATTACCCAGTAGGGTACCATAAGACAAGAGTAATAAGTAAGATAAGATAAAGATTTATTTCCAATTTATTCATTTATTTATTTTCAAGATTTAATCTCAGTATACCGATGGATATGTTAGGGCTAAAAGTCGAAATGCGGTAGCACCAAGGTTTAGTCGGCTAGATCTAGGTGTTGTCGGTTGCTTTTGCTTAAACATAGGTGGGTTTGAAAAACCTAAGCTGTGTTTTCATAGTAAATTGGGTCCCATTACATAACATTGTTTTTGTCCAGCGCATGACGAACCCAACTTAGATACTTAGGTACCTACATAACTACCTTGCCTTCATGAAACCTACCATGGTACAAAAAGGAAAGGAACAACAAATGTTTAGCTTTTTCAGGTGTAAGTGCAGCTGAAGAAGGCATTTATTATTTAAACTATAAATACATTTAAAATGTCAGTTAGATTGCACATGCTCACGAGACGATCTTCCCCATTTTGTTTTAATCTAAGGCTACGAGGCTTTTTGTGCTATAGCTGCTATTTGCAACTTATTTAGCAGCACATTTAGGTACTTTATAAAGGAGTGGAAATCATTTCAATGTCGGTAATAATATTAAATATATTACGTTAATATGCTTATTATTTTTATAATTCTTAATTAATTTGTAACGTTTTTATCTATAAATGAGCATGTTTCCCTAGTGTATATCAGATAGTACTCGTATCAATTGTATGTTTGATAAAACTCCTTACGCCTTGTGAATTTTGATAAGAACTATTCTAATTATTGTCAAGCTAGGATAGTTAATGAAAACAAAATTTATTACTTATGTCTCGTTAGTTACCTATTTGCTATTAACTTGCAATTATACAATTAAAACCATTAAACGTCAACAATTCTGCAATTTGAAATAAATACGGTCTGGATTAATTTCATAAACAAACTTTATTTACTAAAGGATCCCAGATACTATAATAACAAACAAGAGACGAGAGTTATAAAGCGAAATATGATTACACGGATCGGTAACGTATTTAATCTCTCCTGGAATAAAAACAATTCTGTTTTGTGCGTATTATGGCCGCAAACCGCCCGCGTGACAAACCTCAATCTCACAGCTCGTTATTCAAAATATTTATTTTAATAATGCGATAATATGACGGGAGGGGTAAACGTGGTTTCCTAGGGGAGGCTTTGTGGTCTCACAGGTTATTCAAATACGATGGTGTAGGAAAAGAAAACATTAACTTTTGATTTTGGGGGTGTACGCTTTTTGATAGTACCATAAATAACTAGTTGAAACGGCACAATATTTTCTAGCCCTTCAAACATTCTTTATAACATAATACCTACGTAACAACCGAATGTCGCTCGGCGTTCAGTGAACGCACAATTCGAGCGAGCGTCAATTGCAAACTACAATTCGTGTGTAATGGCTAACAGAATGGAACAGGCGCAGTTATCGATAAAATATGTCGGGTTACAGTGAAATATTTACGTTCTCATTAGCCCCGGTTGCATTAAAAACGGCTGACATAACACAAAACCAATTCTGCACGCGACGCCATCCATTTTACTAATTAACTCCTTGTTCAATGTACGTGTACACCATAGCGAATATTACATTCGTAGTGACACTCATATTAATTGGATGGTAAATTTAAACTTTACCAGGGTTCATTAGTTTATTCTCGAAGAGCGTTCACCCAATTACGGCTTTATTGGGAAACCGATGTAGCTTTGAGAAGTCCGCCTTAGAAAAATGTTGTCGGAAAGAGCTACGAGTATGAAGGTTGTAGGCAGACAAACTTTGAAACTTGCCATTGCATACTGTACTACTCTGGTATTAGTACCTAAGTTTGCAGAAAGTGTACATTAAAATAATGGGTCAGATAATTAGGTAATGCATCAATTTATTTCCATTACGTGCTGATTAGGTTATTTAACGTTCCCTAATTGTAAATTTTTGGACATTTGCGAAAATAACATTTTGTTATTAAATTACTACATACTTAATTACTCAACGAGTAATCAAACTGAAAGCTATTAAAATAATTAGGCCTAATTCTAACTATCACAATAATAAAACGTTGAAGCTATTTTAATAGGTACTAATGTTTCAAATGCATTTTCATAATTGGCCTAATACGTTATTATGTCTACCTACTACTTTATAATATAATATGTTGCCTTATATACCGTATGCTGTAGGTAGCCCCTCAACTCTAATCCAATTCTTTTTGCGCTGCTGAAAATAGGCATCGCAAAAAGAATTGGTTGTGTGCTAAGGTACCTACTATTATGAAAATGATTATGAAGAAATTAATCTTATCAATGAGATGTCCTATCGAGCCTTAAGAAATGTATTTTTATTCCATGGAGATTATGATACGTATGGCATTATTAAATCCATTGAGGAAATCTCTGAAACTCTTGAAACAGAAATTTCAGGAAAGTGGCCGATAACTGCAGGCCATATCGTTTTAAGGACTACGTCGAGCGCCTAACAGATGCTTTGCTTTTCAGATTGTTTTCTAATGCATAGGTACCTACCTACTAAAGAAAGATGCCAATGTTTTTATCAATTATTTGTATTTCAATTTATCATTATATTTGTAAGGTATGTGACAAGTAACTTAATATATTCGTAATACATTTTGTGTCAGCTCGTACACAAAGAGGAATTCCACAAAAATGTTATTCCTAAGTTGTGATTACAAATTGCGAATGTAGAAAACAAGATCAGTTATTGTATAGTGCAAGTAGTCTATTTCTACTCCACAACGCGTTGTTTTTAAATTTCACATTTCCGTTAGAAAAGTGGAGCAGTT
The DNA here is from genome assembly GCA_951216915.1 of Tetheella fluctuosa. Lineage (NCBI taxonomy): Eukaryota > Metazoa > Arthropoda > Insecta > Lepidoptera > Drepanidae > Tetheella > Tetheella fluctuosa. Next base: position 5,802,914 of record OX578227.1, on the reverse strand, counting down.
GGAAAGTTTAGCGTAATTTGCATCTCACTCCGCCAGATCTGAATCACAATGAGCCACGAAAAGCAATTAATACTTGAAGTAGCCCGATTCCGGTTTAAAACTAAGTGCTCTTTTGAATTTTCATTCTAATTTACATTTATAGGAAGAGTCGATAAGTGTGTATTTTTTGAGACCACTTAGCATGCTCGATTTCCTTCATCGATTCAGCGATGAGTTAGTTATGAAAACAATTTGTGGGTTGCTATGACTTATTTTAGATATTTCAGTTATTTCTTATACCAGCATTTTAGAATATATATGGAAACTTATGGATACAGAAGATAAGAAGTAACAAAATATTCAAATAGTGATGTGGGCGCAATATTATTTTTTTATTAAATACATCACGTGACATTTACAACTCAATTATTGTTTAATTCCGAATAAGATAATATAATATAAAATCAATCTATGATCAATTTCAGTATCAAATGTGAAAAGATAACTTTACAGTTTCAATAAAATACTACGTACTCATTAGTCTTTAATACATAATATTAATAATTAAATACAGTAGATGATTGGAAATACTTTTGATGGAGTACATAAACCGATTCCATTAACATTTACAATGCAAATTACTATAAATCCAGATTGTAATCATTGTTTAAACTTGGTACATTTAGAGGCAATTGCCCAATTCCACGGAACGCCATCCAGGGCTACGTTCAGTACACAATGAGATTGCTTGTTTAATTTTAACAATTACCATATTTTTTCAAGTTAACATCTGTTGGCTAACCCCTTTAAAGATTTTAATTATGATTTTTTGTGGGCGGGATCTTTTCGACCTGAAAGTCATTATGTCAAGCGAACTCGGAAACATTGTAAGCGTTATCGAACTAAAAAATAAAAAAAAGGAAATAAAAAGGTGAAATACGTCCAAAGTAGGTTCAGTATATCTAAGCGAAGTAAGAAACTAAATAATTGCGTTTTATTATTTCCATCCATTAGACGACTGTCTACTTAAAGTCTAATATTTGGTTAGAGGATATCTAGAATCCTCTTTGGTCGATTTTATTTCTAGGTAATTACATTTATTCAGTTTATGCCCAAGAAGGGTGATCACATTTGAAGGTCAAATTCAATAATGTTTAATCCACCGGTTATTTAATGTTTAGGATATATGAGAAAAGATAGAAGAAGGAAAAACGGCCGAATGCTTGTGGGCAAGATGATATTTTGAGTAGGAAGAAAATGAGTGAATGTCAAGAAGTCGGAAAGAAAGGACTAGCAGAATAACTGGTTAATCCTTAATTATGGGACCGGCAGACTAGGCAGGCAGGTTAAGGAAAATTCTTAGTTATAAACAACATCTGTCAACATAATTGCAAATTATGTATAAGCTACGTTATTCACAAAAAGGCATGTAAACTTATAAATAACAACAGTATTTAATCTCGAGCTTGTAATATGCTTATCCTATTTGTATTCAAGTAGTTATCCTATTTAGAGTCAGCGAGTAGAGACTTAGTAGGCGAGAACACATCAAATAGTGAGTCTACGTAAGAACCACCCGACATCACACTAGTGTAAAGTCCTGTTGGAAACGCTCTCGCGCCCGTGACAAATTGTTGCAGTAATGAGAGCCTTGCTTCCCTGTCTACCTAATGCCCCCAACACACGAGACGAGTACGATCAAGATAGTGATCTTACACGGAAACGATTTCTCATTTGGAACCGGCAAACAACATGTCTCGTTTTACATTTCTACACATCTTTATATTGTTTATACAGATTGAAACTTCAACCATGTCATGGTACATAAGGGATGCAACGAAATACACTTTAGATTTCGCACGGATTTCAAAGTAATAGTTCCGCAGAATTGGCGTTTCTGAAACTGTGCCAAGTTACGTGGGTGAAAAGGGGCAATGCGATCATAAAAATAAGGATTTACATAAATTAAGATAATGCAGCAGCGTAATTGAAGCTCATTAATTTTATGATTATTTTTATATGACCTATTTGTTTGGCTTTGCATTAAATGCTGTAAATATTAAAAACAATAACTTTGACGTCAAAATTCGCAGTTTTAATGTACGCTATGGTTAACATTTTTATATACCCAAACAAATTATAAAATGATGAGGATTTTGTTATTATTTTATTAGTTGAAGAATTTAATAGATACGTCTCCAAATAATTTTGTATTTGATCGTGATCCATTGAGCTAGTGAGAAGATGTTCTAACATCACAAAAGGTGTATGTATGCGTATTTTCAATGTTTGCGAATGGGTGTTGGTTGCACTGTCTTGTTTAGTGGTTCTATTCTGGACGAGTTGTTAATGGTAGGCTGTATAGAGTTCCGCTAATGTTATTTACTTTCTTGCAATACAGAATTTGCTATATCAACTTTGCTTCATTTTTTGAATCGATGGCTTATATCCAGATACATACAAAAAAAATTAAGCAACATTATATGTATTGTGACATATACAAAAGCCCGTTTTTAGTAAGGACGCGTTTTTAAAACCATCTTATACTAAATGCCTTTGTATAAACTAGAATTTCCTAGTAACAACTAGGATTTACTAATATACCTGACATCCATTTTCGACAAGCAATAAATTCTAATTTTGACGAGGGCATTTAGTGATAATTAGTTATAACTACTGAATACGCGTGCTATATAAAACCGGGTTTTTACTGTAACATATACATTCCTTAATTTGAAATGATGTAGATCAAGTTATAAAACAGTCCAAACAAACTTTTTGTTATGATTTCAACAGTTGTACCTTACAAAGAATAAATTTATTGCATCTTAGCACTCGCACTATAACAAATTTTATAGAGCTTACTGAAAAATGTCAGCGAAGCCTTAGGATAGAATTAGTTTAAGCTTTTTGCGAGTAAGTAATAGCAAAACGAGGGTAGTTGAAAAAGTTGGTTCGTGTAAAAACATTACGTTGGATGGTCGCCAGGAACACGCCGCCGCAGCGACACTAGTGTCCGGCGGAGTTTCTATCAAGATGATGTCAATTTCCTTTATGCATAGTATACAGGACGAGACAAATTACTAGACTCCGGAGGAATGTAGGTACCTACCTTAATGTTGAAAATAAATAATTTTATTAAAATTTACTTCTTAAGGTAAACGCAGGTATTATCGCGGTAGTCAAAAATCTGCAGGTATCACCGAGGTACATAACATAATTGTATTTTTAAGCAATTGCAGGCATATCTAACTCAAAAATGTTAACTTTCATGAAAGCTCATTTTTTGCCCGAATGAAAGGATTCATGCACAACAGAGCAGAAAAACAATTAAACGATTAGCTTGCATTAATCTGGTGCCGGAGCACGACGTCCATACAAACGTGAGTCATCAAATGTAAGTACACTTAACATTTTCTTAAGGTTATTGTATCGTAAAGACACCATTTACAAAAATTCTAAGAAGGTCACAAGGTAGATTATAGTTTCAGCTATGGTTGTAACTATCTAATTTTCGTTTAAGAAAATATATATTTTTAACGGTTTTTATGATTGGAAATTCTTCTTTTGAAGGTTCAAACCTTAAGGTCTTGAAAATACCTCGATAATTCCTGCGTTTACCTTATATAAAAAAAGTTATGAATACTGGATGTAAGTCTATTGTATGAAATTGAAACGGGAATAATATGTATATATAGACTAGCTGTCCCCCCTCCCCAGTTTTACCCGTAGCGGTATAAAAAATAGTCTAACAAATATACACAAAAAAATCATAACAATTTGTCAAGCCGTTTCGGAGTCGTTTTATTTCGTTCCATAACAAACACTGTGACACGAGATTTTTATATAGGTACTAGCTGTCCCGACCGACGTTGTCCTGTCCAACTCATACACAAAATTTCATCCAAATCGGTCCAGCCGTTTATCCTATCTCTCAAGTTGGACCAGACTGCTCACGGTGTGCCAATTTAATTTAAAATCGGTTAAGTAGTTTAGGAATCCATCGCGGACAAACATCGTGACAGGAGATTTATATATATTAAGATTAGAAGATGACAAAAGTTTTTTATATATTTTGGCCCCAATCGTTATGGACGTATGGATCAATAATTATGCATACGTCTGCGTTTCTTGTGCTTATTAACATAGATTCAGTCAAGATTATATTGAATAGGAATTTTCTTATACGCGACTCCATGTTACAGAATCGTCATCGACGCTCTTTATGATTTAGGTTTGTTATGTAGTTTCCAATGAAAGGCGGCTGACGTAAGGTACAAGTGAAAGTTAGTTGATATCCGTTGATATATATTTAATTCATAAAATGACGGTACGTACTGTCGTTCGTCCCGTGTCAAGTGCGAGCGGGCACATCGTTAGTCGGAGAGTTTTCTTTTGTCTCAAGGGTTGGGAACCTCGCTTGTTACGCCCGCTTTTGTTTGTGACCCCGCCCGTGGCCTTCTTTTAACTTATTCATTGCGTGCTTTTTCAGGTAAAGCGACAGTGAAATATTTAGGTCACAATTTTTCACTTCAAGATTTGTTTCCTTTATAATTTTGACCTAGGATTAGACATGCATCAAAGCACCTCTAGGGACACTTTAGTTCAAGTCATTTTTATTATTAGTCGCACTGCTGCACTCATCTAGGTATATGTTTTATGGATGATGATGGTATCGGTACTTTAATATTGTGTGTAACTGTAGATTAATTTGTCAATTATAAAACGTATTTTAAGAAATATTCTTGAAATATGCTCATTGTTTTTTATTTTATTTGATAGGTTTACCTACTATTAATTTATTTGTTTTATTTCATAATAAACCCTAGTTTAAATAATAATAAAATAACCTTAATATATACCTACTGAAATAAAATTAAAACTAAAAACTACTTACTTATAAATAAAAAAATTGCGCCAAATTGCTGCCGAGCGGAAGTGTGCCAAAAAGGCTGGCAGTATTGCCACGCTGAATGGCAATGCCAATTCTTTGGACAAAATATACGCCAGCCCTCTTGTCACGGGAAGCCTCAATTAGTCGAAAAGAGACCTCTTTAAACAAGCGATGAGCCTCCGGTCCCCAAGGCCCTAGAGTTTCAACCCCAAACGCCGAAAATATGTTAGTCCTCAGTAGACTAGCATACTTGCGACGCTTGAGACACTCTTGTTGTGCAGCTGCAGTGCCGGCAGCTACAGACGTGTCTGGAAGGTGGGATGGTGCGAGGGTGTCGACGCAAGTAGCGTCCCACACCAGGGGCCTACCCATCTTCCAGGGCACCAATGACATACCATCCGGTCTCTTACCATCGTCGCGCACCAGGCCATTTGGTTCCAAAACAGAAGGTACGCCAATGGTAATAAGAGCACGACGGATCAAGTCATTGAGTGCCGCATGTCGTGAAAGCCTCCCGGCACTCCTGACACACGACAGGCCATGGTGACCTAGCTCATCTACATTGTCTCCGCAGGGGCAGCGATGTGGGACATTGGATATTGCACCCAAACGGAGGCATGTGCATAATTTAAACAAGATTTTTTTGATAGGTAGAAAAAAGAAAATAAATACGTAAATTTTGATCTGAGTTAGTGCATAGAAAAACGGTTTACACATGCATGACCAATGAATGTTAAAGTAACCATAATTCTATGTTCCCAAAATATTAAACCATATATTTTCAATTGTAATACTCATGATAAGTAACACTTACATGTAATCCATATTAATAATTCTATTGTCATAATAATGTTTTATACCTTTGCTCTAAATGTTTTATTATAGAGATAGTTAAAACGAAGCTCTTCTATATCTATTACTCTGTTGAGGAAAGTAGATAGGTAGGTTTATAAGTACCTGCTTAATTAAACGCTTTAAAATAATATAAGGTCCTAATAATATAAAAAAAACTTTAACTTTAATGAAGGAAAAATGACGAAAAGCTATACTAACAATCAATAAAATCTCTAAAACTTAAGCCAACACAACAAAAATAAAAATAACATTCAAAGAACCACCCGATCCGTAACGAAAGCCCAAACACGTGTACTGATTTATATAGGCTAGGGCTTTTTCACAAACAAACTTCAAAGTCGGCTTCGAATTTTGAAATACGCGACACATCCGTGCATCAGTAAAGTTATGAACGTGAAATTTTCATAAAACACCTGTGTAGACCCGGCCTATATCAATTTAAAAAGCATTTTGCTTTATGACCCTCTGGTAAAACGGGCCGGGCGACGCCATCCGCACCGCACAGGTCGTGAGAAGCCGGGGCATCTTTGCTTAAAAATTCAATATGGCTAAACCTACTTGGACTGTGGGATATATCACGTGGAAGCAATTTGAACACCTCTCTGCCGAGCACTAAACGTTATTTATGGTAAGCCGCCCGGTACTCACTAGATCGTTCACATTGAGTTTTAAAGGATTTTCAGCGCTAACGGGTTATTACTGTTGTCACATTATATTACGTTTCGTTGCCGTATTTATAAAAATAGTGGGTATATGGCAGGTTAAGGCAGCAGGTTTGGTACTATGTTTATAAATAGTTTTGCATTAGACGGACGTAGCATGTCACAGGCAGGATACATTATATCTCAAAATTTGTAGTAGTTTGTTCGCGCTTTCGATATGTTCGCTAAGGTAAATACTCCTGCAGTATAGCTCTATGTTATACACCTTTCAACTAATTACGTTGTACATTATTATACTTAGGTATACTCTTGAAATAATGTTTCAACTTGTACAACTTTAAGTAAAATTAATTTGTCGGAGAAGCTTACTTTTCAATTACCTAGTAAATTAATTAATAAGAAATTAATAATAGTTATTTTAAATTCTATTTTAAAAACAATTCAATAACTTTAAATTCGCACACGACTTTGTAATTGTGTATTCAATTTCGACAAATATACAAGAGAATATCAAGTTGAAAGAACTCAAGAGCGGCTCTTTATTTTGATTTGTTCCTTTGTTCTTGTAAATGAAACGTCATTTGTAGATGACTATCTTACGGCCGCGGAAAATGGCACGGTTCCCTCGGAAATGTACCTCGTTACCATTTTTAAAACTTTATAAGGGTTGATAGTTTGAAAAGTTGAGCCACAGTGCTTAGTATTATAATTTGAGCTTTTAAAAGTTATACTCTGTCTGGGACAGGGTCTCAGATAAGGGTAAGATTTACCATGATGGTGTACTTGATTGATTATAATTTGTTTAATTCCTCCTCCTTTACAGACTTTTCATGTTGCTGCTTTTCACTGCTAAGCACAGGCATTGTTTCACGAATGGAGTTTTGAAGCCACCTAGTAGGCCTCCAGCTACCTTAACGACTATCACAATTAAGTGATAACCGGGACCAACGACTTTACGTGCCTTCCGAAGCACGGAAACGCTCAAGTTGAAATACCACTAGGCGGTCACCCATCAAGGTACCGAGCTGACCGGACGTTGCTTAACTTTGCCGATCGGTTAAGAACAGCTAATCAAGCTACACCACGAGCGATTCATGCGTCTGTTTAAATTAGGACCAACAAATCTATACCATTTAAGGTGTTAAAAAAATTACTTTAAACATTGTAAGTTGCTCGCTATCGAAAAATAAATATATTTAAAAAAAAATATTGTTTTTGAGTAATTTTAATTTTTCACAAAAATCAAGTAATTTGTAAAACTATTTTTATACACACTACGTGGGGCTGCGCTTGCAGCTCGGCGGACGGCGCGCGCCGCCCGGCGACACGCTTTCTCCCCCGCGCATAGTACATGCATTTCTTCGTGATTTTTTATTGAATATGATTTTAAACAACTCTTTAAATTTCTTGTAGTTAGTTTTTAACAACTTATATATAATATTATAAAGCTGAAGATTTTGTTTGTTTGTTTGGTTGAACGCGCTACTCTCAGGAACTACTGGTTCGAATTGAAAAATTCGTTTATATTCGGATAGCCCATTTATCGAGGAAGGCTATAGGCTACTTTTTATCCCGGAAAATCATAAGATCCCTCGGGAACGCGCGTGAAATCGCGGGGTGGAAGCTAGTATTTATATAGGAATATTAAATAATACAAAAAAATAAAGAGAGTATTAATTACCTAAGAGTATTCAATAATACAAATAAATGAAAATGGTGGCTCGGTGGTAGAGTACTTTGTAGTACTCGCCTGTCTGGCTACCACTTTCAAGTTGAAAATCTGTCGCCAAGCACTACCTATGTATTCTGACAGCTGCACTTCAGAGCCAGTTCCTTAAAGGCTTTGTGTTCTTACCACCTTTAAGCACATTATTACTTACCGTGGCGAGATTGTGGTTAAACCCAGGCCAAAGTCTTTTTTTACTGTGTACCTATACAGTAAAAAAAGACTTGAATAATACATACAACATTATTCAAAAGTAAAACTGTATCGTACCTCTATTGTGTCGTACGTTTGTGCGGCGTGTAGGTATTATGAAAATAGTTAAAATAATGTATTGTGGATTAACTATCATTTATTCTCAGATTACGTAGATTTCAAATAAATGGTTTCACACTAATCAAAATTCACAATTTCATATAAACCCGCAATTCTGTTTAAGTGCTATTGATACAAACAGTTTTTCTAATGCACCAACGTGCTGGCAATATCGTGATTAAAATCGCCTGTAATGGAGGTCGCCTGTATTTCCGCCAAGCACTTCAAAGATTTATATTATCCACATTTACTTGTTCGTATACTCAGCCAGGAAAAGGTTGCCTTAGTACTTTGTACTTGAGGTATTGGTATGTATTCTATTTCTTTGCAAATATTTTAAACATTTTTCAGTCAGAAATATGACCTATATGGTGAGTGGAGGTAAACCTACTAAAAGATTTACGTAAAAATTGTTTTCTCTATGATTATAGGTTTGTGTTCAAGTAAATCACGCGTCAAACATTTCATTACTGTACCTTCTCCTGTATTTTCTTTAGATTTCCTTAAAACACACATCTTCACACATCGGAGGTACATACATTCACACATCACACATACCTACATCGGTCAGATCACCAAAAATAATTAAACAAAAATATTGTAATTCTGCAAACTATTACACGTATCGTCAAGTTTTTTTTTAATTACATAGAAGTTAGCATCATTATTTCTTGAAATGGTTTTTGATAATGATTGAAAAAATGAAACATTTTGGACAATGTTCATTACAATGTAAGAAAGCTGAGATTGACATAAGTACCATTAATTTATATTCCAAACTGTAGGTCTACATAAATTATAGTAGGTAATGAAATCAAACTAATTTTAATACCGTATTTACATCAAAATTATCATTGGAAAGACCCAGACGAGTTATGTCACGAGGGTAATATTAAAATATCATTAAGTTAAAATTATACGTAGTAAAGATATCTCCAGGGCGTACTTTGTAGATTTGAAATGAAAATAAACTGAGTTAACATGACATGAGGCCCTGAGAAACTAGTGGGTATTTAATTAATTTTCCTCATATACCTGAGTTGTTTTGATGTTTGTAAATTTCGTTACGAGGTTACCTTAATTTAAAATGTAAGCGGCTTTAGGAACTGTACAAACAAGATTTTGATTGAGTAGGTATAATTTCTGTAAATACGGGTAATTATTTGCATGCGTAGTCTTAAACTTAATTAAGTTCTTAAAATCTGATTTTTTTAAAAAATACTTATTATTCTAGTAATGAACCAAATCGAAGAGAAGAAGGCCTAAGAGTTCTGAATTGGAGATCACGGACCGGCAAGCGGAGCGTAGGTCGTCCGCTTACAAGGTGGCCGACCTTGTAAAGGTGGGTGGAAAACGCTGGACGCAGGCCGCCCAAGACCAGTCTTATTGGACATCCTAATGTGAAGCCCATGTCCAGCAGTGGACGTCTTGCGGCTGATGATGATGATTACCAAAATCGATCTCGACTAGGACCAAGGCCGGGTATCAAGGGATTGTTTCGTTTTGAAATAAATGACAAACAGATTTATTTCATTGATGAATAATTATGGAATAGGTACTCTATTACAATAATAAAAACATTCTACTTGGAGCAAAGGAATGAAATAACTTAAAACTAAACGCCATTACGACGCGTTTAGTTTTAAGTTATTCTTATCACAATATTTTTTTTTCGTAAAGTCCGAGCATGATAAAATAAATGTATTTATGTATGTTTCTTATTTTACCTAGTTTTCCCATTTTATTAAATTCAATAACTTTCTAAAACTATTCTAATACTAAGTACATTTATTTTTACCCGACGTAAAAGACGACTTCACAGTCCCCCTTGGGAAGATTTGATTGGTAAAATTTGAATGGGTCCCGACTGATGGTCGTTCTGTTCTGCATTAGAATTTATGATTTGTTTTATGTGTGTATCGATTATAAACCTATTTCAGTGGTGTAGTTATTCAGTATTACTTAACAGAATTCTAAAGTACTGGGCTTGTTTCTTTCTTTTTTTAGTTTTTACTTAATTACTTTTTTCCCACTCAGGTTTTTTTATTATTTTTATTTGAGCTTACTCTTATGAATTGGATGATTTTGACACCGATCCTATAGTTACATACTATGGAACAGTCAGCAAAAATGTTAAAGTTTTATCAGTCTATACAGTTGATTTTTAGTCACTGGCAATACTTGCAGGGGTGGAAGTACTCATCAATATGAACAACTTTTACTATGGGACCAACTCTGATATCGCATAAGATAATCATACATTTTGGTCGAGTAGGTATTTAACTTTTGTATGGAGCAAAAAAATATCAGCTATTTTTTTTGTGATTTCAGAGTTCGTCCCATGATAAAAGTTTTTCATATTGATGAGTACTTCCACCCCTGCAAGTTTTGCCAGAGACTAAAAAATCACCTAGTATAATAATAATACTATATAATCACAATAGTCTGATATAATTTGCAAACACAACTTATTTTAAACCGTATAAGTATGTATACAACGGGTGACATGTCCTGGCTCATCACAGTACAGTCGATAAATTGCACGATCTGCGAATAACAAGCAGTGCTCGCCATGACGTCAGCTCCTACATAAATTAAATTTATAATCAACCCACCTCCCAAATGAAATTAGATTATACCTGCCACTGGTAACATTGGCAAAACATTTACATTTCGCTCCTTGAAAAATGTCGTAATTCATGAGCTTCATTTCTCGGCTTCAAAATGGGATGGCATTTTCTCAGATTTAAAGTTCTTTCTTTGAATTTGACGATTCTTGTATTTAATGAAACCAATAAAATAATAATAATAAAAAAAATGCAACAATGTGTGTGTGTGTGTGTGTTATAACTAACCTTATCTGTAAATTATTGGACTTATATATTGTTATTGTAATAATTCTTAATAATAATTATAAGAAGAAGCCTCAATTAAATGTCGAGAAAATATACAATTGCATTAAAAATAAGAAATTAATTTGGTAAAATTCTTCGGATTCATGCAATTTCAGTTTTATGATAATTGCACTCCAAAATAGTTGTGTATTCGTTTCAACAGAGTTAGTAATTGCTTACCAAGTAATAGACGAAAGTTAGCGAAGCAACAAAGTTAATACTGATAAGCGTGACGTTGAAACCGCAAGACTAAATACTAAGATAGTTTTACTACAATAATAAATCACGAAGTTTGAGAGTTGGTTGGATTTTGCTACACCAAAATGTCTTTTGCATTTTGCTTGGTCATAATATTTGTAGGAATCTAATTTTATTTAGTAAGATTCATTTTATTAACTTCAATATTAATAATGTTTTCGACCATAATGCATTTGTCGTGTTTATAGTATTAATTTGATATATACTAACACTGATGAATCGTTCTTTAAAAATTCTGTTTGAAATCTGATCTGGTGTTGGAATTTGAAAACCTTGTCTTGCGGTATTTATAAAGAGAAACAGCAAAGCGGAGGTTACAGTAATATCTGAGAATCCCAGACCATCATACTCTTTTTAAATATTAAGAGTTAAAATTTTAATTAAAAGACTCTTTGCGTGCTTCAAAAAGACTCCAATTAAAACTATGTCTTTGCCTGTTGAGGAGAATATAAAAGAGTCGAGAGGTCGGGCAAAAAGTCACTGGATAATTGCTCCCTCACTACAGTTTAATTATTGTGGCATATTTGAATAAGTTGATATTAAGTCAAGTTGTGCTACCTAATTCATGTATAATTATTTTATTTTTTTCAGAATGTCAGTTTATATAAATTATTTAGTCACAATTAATTTCATTTATAATGTGTGACAATGTACTGATCGATACGAAATAATTAGTTGCCAGGAATATTCACAATAGTTTGTATCCTTGGATACCGTATAATGTTTATATTATGAAATTCCGTAGGTAACGGGAAAGGAATGGGCAAAGCAAGTTACAAAACTGAAGACTTGGTAGGAAGCACGTAGCATTTTCATGGCAGGCGCTTGGTTCAAAATTTTCGTTTGAGATAACGTCACCTGCACTGCCAAGTTTTAAAGTTTCTGTATAATACAATGCTTATCTTACCAACAACTTTATGCAAAAAAAAAAAAAATGTTAATAGGAATTGAAGGTATTGTTGTTTAGAAGTTAAGGATAATTCACTGTTTTTTAAAGATTTCGTTTCCAATTTTATTTATGGTAATCCGTTAATAATCGTTTATATTATTTGAAACCAAAGATTCAGATTCAGAATTTCATAATAATGGACATATCCCACTGAACACTACAAAACTAAGCAGATCACAAAAACAAAGGTGCAAATGGAACAACGATTGGATGAAACTCATAGAGCGCTGTAATAGTTGCCAGACACAGTCGCTTTGAACCCTGCCCTGGCTCGACGCTTAATGAAAAGCCAGTTCGAAAACAGACGACAGACCCTTTTGTTTAGTGAAAATTGTCAAGTCCCTGTTCTGTGAAAAATTCGAACAAATTGAGTCTCGGAACGAAGATGATTAGTGTTGACAACTGCGGTTTGGAGTTGAAAAGCTGAATTCAAAGACATTTTTTCTCATTACGTTTCGACTTTATCAGTAATGGAGGGTTAAATTGCTTTGACAAAATTATTTATCCACCCAGAAACGTGGGTAAAGCCCAGTTAAAAATATTTTACAGATAATTTTTTTTCGACAAAAATTTATATCCGGATATTCAAATAAACAATGAAGGATGTTCTCTTGAAAATACCTGAGATTTTTCCTATGCAGGTATGAGTATAATTTATGTGGTAGGGTACGCCTGCATAATGTATTTACATATAAATAAGAATGCTTTCATCTCAATGTACGGCTTATATTACTATTGTTTTCCATGCACGATACCATTGCTAAAGAGAGATAGGATTTACACAATAATATATTCTCCGAAAAATGTGAAGATATTTTGATGTGATATTTTAATATTTATTTTATTGTAAAAAGAGTTGCAAGTTATGTAAAATCATACGCAATTTGAAGTTGAGCGATGTAATAATTTTCTTGTATTAATTATGATAATAATTTATCTACCAAAAAACTTAATGCGAGGTAAAAATCTTAAACTAGGTAATAAATATGCTTAACAATGCTACCGAGGGAGGCAAAATCCTGTATTACAACATACAGTGCCAAGTCTCCATGGACACCACTAGTCGTATTCATTAGACTTCTGATATTCTTATTGTTAAGTACGTTTGTGAACTGTGAGTGAGTTTAATTGTGTGTGAGTGTGTGCGAGGGGGTTCAGGCTCAGATTAAGCCCCCCTTAGGTAGAAAATACTGCTGAATTAGTCTGAAAATGGCGATGTTGCATTTATAATAATTATTGTCCGTTTAAATACGATTAAAGTTGTCTATGCATACAAAATAGTCGCTTCATTTGAGAGCTAATTCTTTCTGGGCTTTGTGTGCTTACCGCTTGGTAAGATTGTGGTCAAGCGCAGGCCTATATAAAGTAAAAAAAGCAACTCTTTACGATTCCATTTCCATTACAGTTGTACAACATAGGCATGTTATAAAAGTATCCCTAAAAAGTATTACCATCGTTTTGATGTTAAAGTACAAAGAAAGCTCACGTATGTTTTACGGCGCTTATCTGTTCGGCCTTAACTTTGTTGGTCATACGGGGGTTTGCGAATGGGGTCCCTTATCTAAATATTAGCTGTTGTTTATCTGTAGTACGTATGTACTTTTACATTCTAGAAACGTAGTGGTTTGTATCTTTGAAACACATCCGGCCTTTTGGTTTGGTATCGGTCATGCATACAAAGATGTTTTTGATATTTTTCTATTTATATTTTAATATTTCATTCGGTAGTTTTGACATGGTGGTGAAGCGAAAAATATCTTCGAATATTATTATTACTTTACTTTTTGTTCGGGATAGCTTGCCCTTGGTAATCATTGATTTATCCAGAGAGGACAGTATATTTATTTCTAAACATGGCCTTCTGTTTTATCACACAAGTAAAAATCCTTTCGTTTCATGTCAAAAATATAAATAAATATAAATACTCTGGGACATTATTCCTCACACACGGCCATCTGACCCCAAACTAAGCAGAGCTTAAATACATATAAAATATATAGAAAATTACACCCAGACTCAGGACAAACAGACATGTTCATGCACACAAATGTTTGCCCTGATTGGAAATCGAACCCCCTGCATCGTGATAGATAGCGAAATCTTACCAACCACGCCAACCGACCCGTCCCTATGCTATTATTTTGTTTGCTGATGATTTCATTCGTTGAAAGATTGAAATCCAATTATAACGATGTAAATGCTGCATTAACTCCGAAGATTATTATATTATTCTGAGCTAATAAACCGTTATATCGTGCATCTATATAGTTGAAATCAAAGAAATGCATACAATTTATTTACAACAAAAATATAAAGAAAACTGGCCAAGTGCGAGTTGGACTCGCGCACCGAGAGTTCCGTACAAACTTCGTCCATCGTTCATCCATCGCGGGAAATGCACAATTTTATTTATTTACCTTATTTGAGGTTAGTGCCAATTAAACTAGACCTCTAAATTGTATGAGCGCCCATACAACTCAGAGGTCTTTATTAATTGGAGTAACTATGTATGTAAAGGGACACCTTTAATTTTCAACTTGTTTTATTTTTGGAATTTTCCCTTTATTTGTGCTGTAAGACCTTGCTTTTTGCCATTTTATTTTTTATATTTGAGTTGATTGAATGAAAGGTAAATTGCGGTTTACGATTTCTGACGTATTGAAAAAAAACTACTTTCTACATCTCGTTCAAACCAATTTTCGGTGGAAGTTTGCAGGGTAATACATCATATATTTTCTTAGTTTTATCATTCTCTTATTTTAGAAGTTACAGGGAGGGGGACACACATTTTACCACTTTGGAAGTGTCTTTCGCGCAAACTACCAGTTTAGAAAAAAATTATATTAGCAACCTCAATATAATTTTTGAAGACCTATCCATAATTACCTCACACGTATGGGTATGATGAAAAAAAATTGAGTTTCAGTTCTATGTGGGGTTCACCAACCCCAAAATTTATTGTTTTTTTTTCTATTTTTGTGTGAGAATCTTAATGCGGTTCACAGAATACATCTACTTACCAAGTTTCAACAGTATAGCTCTTATAGTTTCGGAAAAAAGTGGCTGTGACATACGGACGTACAAACAGACAGACAGATAGACAGATAGACAGACATGACGAATCTATAAGGGTTCCGTTTTTTGCCATTTGGCTACGGAACCCTAAAAACAATCTTTATATCGAAACGCCTGGTTGAAGGAACTTGTGACCAGAATGGCATATACCTTGGTCAGAGAATCAGCATTGCCATCCAACGTGGCAATGCCGCCAGCATTCTGGGTACGCTGCCTTTTATTTTTTGCGACTTTTTATTTTTTTTTAATTTAAGTTTTTTTGTTTGTAAGTATGTAATATATTTAGTATTTATGTACCTACTTAATATATTTCGTAGTAAGTTCTTTATTTAATAATAAGATTGTTAAATAATATGTCTAGTAAGTAAGATGTAACTAATGTAAAAAAAAACTTTGTAAACAATGTTGCTTTTTTCATTAGTCAACCCAAAGAGATTTCGAATACATCTACATTTATTTGGATAAAATTAAATGGCGCTCAAACATAGTTTCACAAAGAAATCATTATTTTTGATTAAATTTTGAAAGACAAAAATGGGTAAGTAGGTACATGAAATATAGACATATATGCTGACTTTTCTTATAAAAAAGTACCTACCTATATAAATTTAGCATATTTCAAAAACGGCATTTAATTTATATATTTTCCTTTACAATGTAGGTAAACATCTCTGCACTTAATGGATTAGTATTTTTATAAAGCGGTTTTCCTATGGATGAACGTATGAATAATTAATCATAATTTAATATATTCACTCATGCACACACACTAGGATGGAGTATGTTGATTAATCAAGTAGATTGCTATAATATATTTGCTGTCTTTAATTTTTTTAAAATGATAGATTTTATTTCAAAAATTTAAATAGACATTTTATGTTTATTGGTATCAGCATTATCGTACAACTTATATTGCATGTATAAATGATAGCTTGAACATATCTTATCTCTCTATGTTTGGTGGATATATATATATATATTTTTTTGTAGCTAACACACTACTACACACAAATCTTATAAAAGCTACACAATTTACCAAAATATGACTATTACATTTTAAATAGCTATATCCAACTTTTTTATTGCTTTTCAAGTAGGTATTATAATTTAATTCAGGGATTATTTACTCGAAGCCTTGAAAGGTAGATACAAAATGATATAATTTTTGTATAATTGCTATAATAAAACTAATATAATTCTGCGTAACTTTTAAATGTTTTGTTTTTTACATTTACCTTAAAACATAAAATATAACTATTGCAGTAATTATTACTCTAAGTAAATTGTCTCCCATACTATTGTTAAATGAATACAGCTATAATTTCCGCATTTACGGATAACTTATACTGCTGATGCTGCTAGGTTTGTGTAAAAACAGCTCAACCTTAATTTTTATGTAACAGTCGCAATAAAAAGAAATGTTAATTATTTTTTATTTATGAACTAATCCTAGCGACACGTTTATGCATAAACATATTATTATCGAAATTCCTACTTATTTATATATTATGACAGTTACGCAATCCTTCTAAATGTAATAGTTTACGTTTCATTGAATTACGAAGGATGTTATGTTGCAAAGCAAATGGAATATCCGTGTATTTGGCGATTAGGTGAGGCCCATATCGAACCGGATCTTGTAACCCGGATAAGCTGAGTTGTGGTTTGCGCGGTCATCAGTTCTCCCTTGATTTACGAGTATTTTTTAATTAAACAAGTTGTCAATTGGATTTGACAGTAGATACATACTTAGTACATTACTTACAGCTTAAAACTAACGAGATCTGCAATATTTGATTAGCTCATAATAATATCCCATCATATGCAAAAAGGAACAAAGAAACAAAAATTGGACGAAGACAGTATGACACCCTATTGTGAAATTATTTACTATTTTCTATAGAGTAAGTCGTGAAAAGCATCTCAAACCAATATCAAAATATTGAATACCTTCCTTCTAATATAGTAAAGATTAATTAAAAATTCTCACCGAGACGAAAGCTTTATGTTAAAACTTGAACGATGCGCTTGAAGAACACAATATTTTTCAAACTTGGGAAAAAATCTAATTTAGTTTTAAGTGTTCATAAAATATTGAAGGCCCAACCTTCTCAGAGTATGAGTTTCGCCTGTCTTGAGGATATTAAAAATTTCATATTCGCGTACATTTACTTAGTGCAAGTGCTGAATAAAATTTATGTGACACGAAAAAAATGCAAATTCAACAATAAAGTTGCCTGTGTTTTTGTCAGTTGAATATTTTAATTAAGGGACACGGGAATAATGTGTGCTACGTAGTATGCGTATAGTTCCATACGTGGTTTATTAAAGTTTTTCCGCGTGCTTTATTTGTCGGTGCAAAAGATTCTGTGTTTTTCATACACGGCTGCAGCGCTCAAAGGGGCATCGCTGTATCGCGGGATTGAATCCGCTCGTACTTTAAGGATTTACAAAAATTGTAGCGGTATTACCAACGTGCGCTCCGCACCTGAATGTTAACAAAAAGAGAATATAATTTCAACGTACGCCGTGTAATGTGATCACTTCACACCGAAAGCTTACGAGTATAATGTGTAAAATAACATTAATATTTTATATGAAACCCTGTTTATAGTATGACTTGTAATCTTTTTAAATACTGTGTCTATTTATAGGCTCAACAACAACTAGACTGATTACAATTTCCCAACATCTACGTAAAGATAATTTGTATCGCGAGACGCAACGGCCCGATACAAATGGTTATCCTTAAAGGCTACATACAGCAAGTGCTACATATCGCTCGGCCGCGTAATTCCATTAACGTCGGGGATACATCACGGTAGGTGCAGCTCGCGTCTCTCCTAGATTTACTGCCAACGCCAGATGAAAGGGCTAGGTCGCTGTAGGCTGCCTCGTTTATTAGCCCAGTTATGTGAGCGCGGAGATTTATGGTGCTTCCTCGGGAAACTTTCCTTTTTTCCTTACATGGTTGGTGAAATTAGCTCCGTGAAGGACGGTCTGTTTCTGTGTTGGCAATTATCAGTCGTTTTCCCTGAATTTTCAAAGTAGAGTAAATACTCTTTGCGTTTGTGTGGAATCTGATGTTCTTATTAACTTTACCTAGTATTAGTATTAAAGCTGTATCTACATCTAGAAGGTCGTGGTCGTCGCCCTTTGTAATACACAATGTTATTGATTTTTATTCTATGGATTTTAGTGTAGTGCCCAGTTTTGTAGAACATTTAGTAAAAAAAAAAACATTAAGTTGTCTGTGAGTCTTGTGAGTCTATGATTTATCTATTATTAAAATTATTATATATTTATAACACACAAATCGTATTTTTACTACAAAGTTCAGGCAATGTAGTATATAAATGGATCTGCACATTGTAATAAGCAAAATACTCACGTATTTGAAGATAATTGTTTACTATTGATTTGACAAAAGAATTTTATATAATTTTCTATTTTTGGGTTAGACAGACAGTGCCTTTAATTATCATTACTAGTGCTCTTTCCTCACTAAGTCACAGGTCCATTTTGTGACAAAATGATAATAATGAATTTGAAAGATAATAATGCTATATTTAGTAGAATTTTAATTTTTAAAATTCCTTAATGACAATTAAAGCCAAGTAAGGATTGTTAAAAAAAAATGATCACATCTACACTGTCACAAACAAATACAGTTGTCACAAAAACCTAGCAGTTCTCATACACCTAACATTCAGAATGGTACGGTATTAAGTGACTTTGTGATTGCAGTTTGAGTTTCCACAGCCACAAGTCTAACAAAGTTTAATTACTCAAGCGATCACTTATCTAAGGCTCAGTGTAAACGAATGCAGCCAAAAGTCATTTTTATCAAATCTTTTATAATAATGTTTTTATTACGATATACTTCATCTAGTCCTTCACGCAACCCTTTGATCATTACCCACAAAGCAGAAGATTTAAGTTACAAATAAATATGAGAATTAACATTAAAAATATTGTTATAGCTTTTGTATATTTTAATTTAAATACATTATTAGGTAGCTAAGTGCTATAAAAATAATTCTAGATTTATATAAACATTTTAGAGATTGCTCAGAATGTAAATCAAGATTTCAAACTCATCAACAATTCCAAACGCATTACGTTATTAAAATGCGAATAGAATTGAATTTACGTACAATTTTATTTCGCATTGCAAATGAATTCTTCTCGATATTTTCTTTGTTCATTTTCTATTTTGTTCGAGCAAGAATATGTTATTGTCGCAATCATCGAAGGCGAATGGCAATTTAAAACATATTTAGCTCGAAAATAGACGTCACAGAACGCACGTAGTCAGAATAACGAGCAGGGGACCTCCCCTTACTCAAACGCCCCTTATGTAAAAAATGGAATTATTTTTGACAAGCTCGAACCTTATTTTGAAAATTGATGACAACGTTACATTGTTTGAAAGTTATTCCAATTTTCATTTTTCCATGTAAAACTTATTGCATTATGTTGGGTAAAACTAAAAACAAACAATGAGAGATTCTATCTGCATTATAAAATTATATAATCAAGTAGGTACCTACAACGTCCCATACTATTATCAGCACTTAGTAAAGGGTATTTTATGTTTTTTTTTTATTTTGATGCCAAGTGGGAGTTTTGAAATTTTCTAAAGCAAGTGTTAGAAATGGTAGAGAGAATTAGCTCCTTTGCACTTCACGAAGTTAAAAAGAAACGTTGTTTTGATATATAAAAAGATTTATTATCCATGAGTGTGTTGTAAGATTCATTTAAAGCTGTAAGTATATTGTAGGAATTGGAATTTATGTGAAGCGCTGAATTTTTATTAAACTGACTTCTGCCCCGCGATTTTACCCGCGTTCCCGAGGAATCTCATGTTTTTTCAGGATAAAAAGCATACCTAAAAAACATACATATTCCAGGGTATCTATCTAAAAGCCAAGTTTCATCCAAATCCATTCAGCGGTTTATGCGTGATTGAGTCACAAACATCCAAATATATAGGATTCACATTTATAATATTAGTAGAATATGAAAAAAGCGGTTTACCCTCGATTTCCCATTTTTCTTTTTAAAACCCATCCCTTGTATAATATAATCTGGTATTCATGGAAAATTTCCTCCTCTTTATTGGGCTGGCTTAGGCTGTGCGTTGTCTGTCAGTCAGTCAGTCAACTCTTAAGTAATCTGTTGTTACGGTACTATTTTATAGGTAAAGAAAAACTAATAAAAAGTCTCTAAGGTTAGCAATACATTGGCGATATTTCTGATATTACAAATGTCCACCAGATGATAAGACGGTGGCTTCCTGGTTTTCAGGACCACACCAGTCAGTAGGCATTAGCTTAGTTATTACATGGCACTAGTATATCATTTTGCCGTTTTAGTTTGCAACTTTTCAAGATTTTCCTCATGACAACAAACAAACCGTTCCAAAAAGAAAACTATAATATATTCGATTTAATTTTTCAGCTAACTGTCGGTTCTATAATCTTCTTATCCGTCCTTTCTTTGTTTTGATGTATTTCAGGGGTTCGGTAAAGGCTTTGTCGGAGTAAGGGCCAAGGGTTGATAATCTATATCAGTTTGTGTGTGACCAAGGGGATCGTTAAGGTATGTTATGGCGGTGCCTATACGCAGTAGCTACTTGTATGTGTGTATCTAAAAGTCTTGTGATAGATATCATCTTTAACAGTCTCCTTTTTTTAACATTTTCGTATAGGTAGCTAAATATATTACCATCGTTAATATATATGGAAGCTCTACTACTAAACTTCGAATCTCGAGGAAGATTTTAAATATAAAAGTTAATAAGTTTGTCATAAAAATATCGTTCATAAGTATTACTACTCAATTTATTATACATATAAACAACATTCTTATCGCTATATTTTTCCTCAGAAAGCAGATTATTTGAAGCATGTCGAATGAATCATGGTACAATGATGGTCCATTTTGTGATTTCCCTCCAGAGAAGGCATCAAGTTTGAAGTAAATCTGCGATATCCCCTGTAATGTGTCCCCTGGCGTTTCCACCGAACTCGCTGACCGTAAAATTGTAAAAACTACCATAAATCTTTGCCTTTACTTCGTTTTTTAAGGCAGAGAAAAATCAAGTAACGAGCTTGTGGTAGCAATACAGTATTGATTTTATTGAAATAATCTAATAGAAGTATTTTTGAGTTTTCCATGTATTTTATTAATAAATTCTTAGTTGATGTAGATATTTGTCACATTCGTAGCTAAGTAGAGCGCATTATTTATGCGTCTAAAAATTTACGTAAGAGTTTACAAGATGGACACTTGTCCATATTCATAAGGGCAGGTTTATGTAGAATACAAAAGAAAATCATTGAGTTTAACGACTTATTCAGACGCATATAAGCATTTATTTATAACTAGCTGTTCCCCGCGGTTTCACCCACGTTCCCGCTGTAATTTATTTTTCATACAAACCTTGTCCTGAAAATAACGAACACAAAAAAAAAAGAATTATCCAATTTGATGCAGTCGTTCGGATGTTAGGCGCGTACAAACATTTCGGCGTTCAATTTTTATTTATATAGAAACTAGCTTCCGCCCCGCGGTTTCACCCGCGGTCCCGAGTGTTCCGATCGCCACCTTACCTTACAGTATTACCCGCGGGGCTAATAGGAAGATTGTCTGAAAATTTCATTGAAATCGGTCCAGCCGTTTCGGAGTCTATAAGGAACATACATACATACTTTCTCTTTTATATATTTAGATAGATATAATATATAAGATATAGATATCTCTCACTATATAGGTATAGCTATATTAAATTTATTGTGTCGGTATCTTGTATTTCTCAATGCACCTATTATCTATCTCGTATATATTCATTGAAATACACGGGAATGTCTATTCGGGAATAATCTATTCTACTAATATTATAAAGCTGAAGAGTTTGTTTGTTTGTTTGTTTGAACGCACTAATCTCAAGAACTACTGGTTGGAATTGAAAAAATATTTTTGTGTTGGATAGCCTATTTATCGAGGAAGGCTATAGGCTATTTTTCTTCCGGGATAGCATAAGATCCCTCGGGAACGCGGGTGAAACCACGCGGAAAAGCTAGTTGTCTTATATTTATGAATGAAAACAGAAAGCTGTTTTTTTATGTAATTAAACAACATCCAGATTCAGTGTATAAACACTGAATAAAATATCCAGAACATGTTGAGCAATTATTAACAAAGGAAGGATGCACAAAAACTCCAGGGGCTTCGAACTCAATATTGCTTTTGCCAGTCAGCCCCTGGCATTACCTGGCGTCGGCAAATTAGCTATGTTTGCCGCCTCCAACTAACTTAATTACTCTTTTTGACGCTTTAACTTTTATAAGTTGCGCCAAATTTTTAATTGCGTTCCTTAAGCGTCGTTAACAACAAATTTAGTATGTTTTATTTGTTTGTTGTTTATATGAGTTTATTTTTTATTTTATGCTATTAGGTAAGTTAGATATAAATAGATAAATAAACTCATCATTTCATACATTATACATTTTTATTTCAGTATTTTAACTTGTCATTATTAATTATAATAAACAAATATGCTAAATTATTAACAAATTAAATAATGACCTAACATTACTTAAAATTTATAGTAAAAAAACCGGCCAAGTGCGAGTCCGACTCGCGCACCGAGGACTCCGTACAAACTTCGTCCATTGTTCGTCCATCAAGGGAAATGCACAATTTTATTTATTTACCTTATTTGAGGTTAGTGCCAATTAAGCTAGACCTCTAAATTGTATGAGCGCCGATACAACTCAGAGGTCTTTATTAATTGGCGTAACTATGTATGTATGGGGACACCCTTTAATTTTCAACTTTTT
This sequence comes from Tetheella fluctuosa, assembly GCA_951216915.1. Classification (NCBI taxonomy): domain Eukaryota; kingdom Metazoa; phylum Arthropoda; class Insecta; order Lepidoptera; family Drepanidae; genus Tetheella; species Tetheella fluctuosa. Next base: position 5,779,463 of record OX578227.1, on the reverse strand, counting down.
AATTTTTTTAGAATTTTTCCTTTATTTGTGCTTTTTGCCAATTATTTTTTTTATATTTGAGTTGATTGAATGAAAGGTAAATTGCGATTTAAGATTTATGACGTATTAAAAAAAAAAACTGCTAATAAGATCTCGTTCAAACCAATTTTCGGTGGAAGTTTGCATGATAATGTACATCATATATTTTTATCATTCTCTTATTTTAGAAGTTACAGGGGGGGGGGCACACATTTTACCACTTTGAATGTGTCTCTCGCGCAAACTATTCAGTTTAGAAAAAAATGATGTTAGAAACCTCAATATCATTTTTAAAGTCCTATCCATAAACACCCCACACTTATGGGTTGGATGAAAAAAAAAATTGAGTTTCAGTTCTAAGCATAGGGAACCCCCTAAATTTATTGTTTTTTTTCTATTTTTGTGTGAAAATCCGGTTCACAGAATACATCTACTTACCAAGTTTCAACAGTATAGCTCTTATGGTTTCGGAAAAAAGTGGCTGTGACATACGGACGGACAGACAGACGGACAGACAGACAGACAGACATGACGAATCTATAAGGGTTCCGTTTTTTGCCATTTGGCTACGGAACCCTAAAAAGGAACACATACTCGAAAATAAAAAAGGTGAGACCAGCCGTTCACAAAGAGACATGGTGTTCCAAATCGCTGCCGTTTGGTAGTGTATCTAGAGTGTTGGCGTCATCGCTGTATGACGATGCTAATCTTCTGGGCGAGGTATTCGCCAGCCCTCTGCATGGTCACGGGAAACGTCGTGGCGTCAATCATACGCTTTGATATATCAGGAGCCCAGTGTATTATATGCCCACATATAATACACTGGGCTCCTGGCCCCACGGTCCTAACATCTACACCCCAGATGGCTCGAATATGTAAAGATAAAGATGCAAGCCAGAAAGTGGATGGATTGAGTAGGGTTCCGATATTTGCTGACGGAATCGCTCGCAGTCGAAGACCTGATTCCCATTTTGACACGGCAACGAGACGGGCTGTAATCCGCGTGGCTAGTTGACGCTTCGATGAGTTGATTCCGTACTATATTGCAGAGTGGCCTATCCCATTGCCTCTGTGAGGATGAGAAAATGGACATTTAGTGGAAATTAAGGCAGGCCTAACGTTCAAGCTATCTCTTCATCTAACATCTTCATCCTAACTTATAATATTATAAATGCGAAAGTGAGTTTGTTTGTTTGTTACCTTTTCACGCCTAAACCGCTGAACCGATCGCGATGAAATTTGGTATGCCTATGGTACGGAAAAGAACATAGGCTACTTTTTATCCCGGGAAAACATAAGATCCCTGGGGAACGCGGGTGAAACCGTGGGGCGGAATCTAGTTTATAATAAATTAATTCTCTGTCGAGTTTTTGTGTTTTGTTGACTGATGATAAGAAGTCCGGGAGTGAAATACTGCCTTAGTCCAAGTAACGAACCATTTTTGGATTTTTATCACTATCCTGACATTGAATCTACTCTTTTAAATTTAGAAAGATTAATAGTTTAACAGGTTGCATGACGATTGATTTTTTTTACTATGTTTATACCTATGACTGATCACAATCTCACCATGCTAAGCGATGATATTTCCGAAACACAGAAATCTTAGAAAAGAACTGGCTCTCAAATGTAACTGCCGAAACACACCGGTAAGTATTGGTAGCACATTCCCCGGATAAAAGTAGCTATCCAAACTTCACCCCGATTGGTAGTACCCTCGAGGCGTCATGAGAAACTCTCATTCGCATTTATAATATTAGTAAAGTTTTGTAAAGTATATTTATTTCACATAGCACTTTTAATTACATATCATTAATGTCTATCAATTTAATAAATGTTTAAATAGCTTTTTATAATAATATAAACAATAAATCAAGTAGTAAGTAGAATATAAACTGTTGCCTACATTCTGTTACAAAGTAGGCGACCACAACTTTACTCTACTCCTCATACTTGCATTGTGTGGTATGCTTTGTCCACAGTTACTTACTATTTGCTGACAAGCTCACTGACTTATCTACTTACTACTTAGCCAACTCTAAACTTGCTTAAGTTGTAACTGGCTGAGTATGTATACAGTGACTTTAATTGATATAAGTTTCAATCTGTTTGTTTATAAATGGCGTGTACTTGTAGTTAGATGTATGAACGCGTTTAATTAATAAGTTTCACATTGTCATTAGATTTGTAACTCAGTCTTTTACAAAATTAAAAGTAATTTGGACAATTATATAATATAAATTCTTAACAAATGTTTCAAAATTGAACAAACATAAAATATAATTTAAATACTCATTCGAAATATCGATTGCGTAACAACGCCAGCCTTTGCAATTCTGTCGTCGTAATTGAAAGTTACTCAATTACTTTGAATATTAGTTGGAGAAACTTTTTAATGAAACTAGGCTCAACCGAAAAATACTCCAAACCTCAAACACGCAAAGCTGCAGAACTACGAGACTGGAATAATGTCTGGGACAGAAAAAGTTAGCGCTTTGAACCCTAGCGAGGGTAAGTGTTTTGCATTTCGACCTACGCAGCCTGCATACCAATGCGTAAAGGATTGATGTTTGCACAAAGTTACAGCAAAAAATATCCGAATCCTACCAATCTATGTATGGACGAATCATCGACACTTACCTAATCAGAGACTTGTTTATGGGCTACAAGCAGCATATTCAAATTTGCCGACGACGGTCTTTACGCGTTGTACGTTATTACTTAAAAAATCCGGCCAAGTGCATGTTGGGACATGTGCAGTATAGGGTTTCGTAGTCAGTACGATGGGGTAGAGTCTAAAACCTAATACTGAACATAAATTTAAGGACAGTTTCATTAAAAACGATAAGTGCAAAATTTATGTTACTCATACTGTCATTGATATACTGAAGTTTATTTCGACTAACTGTAGTTAGAATCTACTTGTATAGGTTGCTAGAGGATTTTTCTACGATTTAATTCGATAACTATCTTTGCGTCATAGATATGACTGCACAAAAAAATTGACATCAATGGTAGTCTCTATGTAAAATGACCATGACAGACAGACGGGCATGGTGAAACTATAACGGTTGTAGACTTCGGAACCCTAAAAAGGTATCGACTATTTGTACCCCCTGTAGATTCCTTTATACGATACGTAAAAAGAAAAAGAGGGCTATTATTAAAGCTGCAGGAAACAAAAGTTTAAGTAAAGTTCTTTTATAGGAAGATTGGAGGCTTTAGATATCTCCGAAAAAAAAGTTTCAGGCTTCGTCCGATAAAATGTTTCGTACGCGTGTAATCCTCAAATTCTGTGTGATTTGTCTTTGCCATGATAAAGAAAGTGTTCGAGGTCTTCGTAATTTTTCACAGGAAAATATATGAGAGTCCTACTTACCTAACCTAAATATTGCATTTAAGTAATTATTTTCGTTAACCATTTAAGATTTTACTTAAACATAATACAATAGCCAGAAATTATGTTTTCGTGGGTAGTCATCTTAGAACTGAGTTCATCTTCAAAGACAGTCTTTTAAATTACGTCATAAAATATTACAGGGACTTTGTGCTTGAGAAAGCCTGCGAAATAATTAAGGAAGTGTAATAAAGCTTTTCCATTTGCATAACAAATTTATAAAGGTCCGTTGAAAAAATATTGCTAGTAAATCCTTTGACAAATCAGGCATTCCGTTTGGGAGATTTGTGCGGATTATTATATTTCAAACGAAGAGGAAAATGCGTTTGTGGTTTTTAGTGTGTGTAACTAGATTGATTCGCTTGTGGAGTGTCATCTTATACAGGCGGCTTGTCTATTGTAATGGAGATTGTTGCAGCATCGTGTTGTGTCCGAAGTACCCTGTATAGCAAGCTTGAAGTAGGAGGTAGAAGTGCCTTGTCCGTGAAGTTGACAAATGCCCGAGGCACGCTAGGTGTTTGCCGACGTCACTTGACATAAGGACGTGTGGAGACTATCTGATATATATTTTGCTATGCGATGCAGACTTGTGAAAACGCTGAGAGTATTTTGCTATGTTATAGGTACTTTGTTTTCATCTGTGCATAGAGATTGAAACAACAAACATAAATTTAAAATATAAATAAAGCTGGGCTATTGCGGTAAAAAAGATATTATTAATGCAATTTCGAATGTTAACTTCACTCAGTATATAACTTGAAGGAGTTTCATGTTGCTGTCATTCCACATTAAGATAAATATTTCCATTTACATGGCAGCGTAATATGAAGTATGTACATCCCTGATGTATTTCAGAGTCTCATGACGAGTATGAAGGAGAAAACAAAGAAGAGGTGTCATGTTAAAACTCAAGTGAAATGTATTATTCAGTACTTGCTTCACAAAGACAATTCGGCTTTTGTTGGCGACTGGAATGAAACTGAGATCATAGGAGGATATGAGTGTTATTCGCTTATATATGAGTATTTTATGTACGTAGGCTACGTAGCTTAATGTAAAATGTTCTAAAATAACGAATTATTATTTATTATTATTATAAAAACAATTTAATATTTTTTTGCTATTTGCCAAGCGCAAGGGTTCCGTTTTTTGCCATTAGGCTACGGAACCCTTTTTGTCATGTCTGTCTGTCTGTCTGTCTGCCTGTCTGTCTGCCTATCTGTCTGTCTGTCCGTCTGTCTGTCCGTCCGTATGTCACAGCCACTTTTTTCCGAAACTATAAGAGCTATACTGTTGAAACTTGGTAAATAGATGTATTCTGTAAACCGCATTAAGATTTTCACACAAAAATAGAAAAAAACAATAAATTTAGGGGGTTCCCCATACTTAGAACTGAAACTCAAAATTTTTTTTTCATCCAACCCATAAGTGTGGGTTGTCTATAGATAGGTCTTTAAAAATGATATTGAGGTTCTTAACACCATTTTTTTCCAAACTGAATAGTTTGCGCGAGAGACACATCCATAGTGGTAAAATGTGTGTCCCCCCCCCTGTAACTTCTAAAATGACAAAAAAAAAGTAAAAAAAATATATGATGTACATTACCATGCAAACTTCCACCGAAAATTGGTTTGAACGAGATCTAATTAGTAGTATTTTTTTAATACGTCATAAATCGTAAACCGCAATTTACCTTTCATTCAATCAACTCAAATATAAAAAAAAATATTGGCAAAACGCAAGGTCTTACAGCACAAATAAAGGAAAAATTCTAAAAAATTTAAATAGTTGAAAATTAAAGGGTGTCCCCATACATACATAGTTACGCCAATTAATAAAGACCTCTGAGTTGTATCGGCGCTCATACAATTTAGAGATCTAGCTTAATTGGCACCAACCTCAAATAAGGTAAATAAATAAAATTGTGCATTTCCCTTGATGGACGAACAATGGACGAAGGAGCGAGTCAAATTATTAAAATTATAAGACGAATACTTTGCGACTACCTCTAACGTACGCGCCAAGTACCACAAAAAACGTTTTGGTTACCATTTATGATTTTGTACTTCTTCTATGTTTATAAGAAATAACTAACATAGAACGTTGACAAGAAAATACAAAATAATAATATTAAAGGTAACAGAAAAATAAATGATTCTCTGTCACCGTGCCAACATGTCACAAGGGATGTAGAGCAGTGTTTCAGCCGTTGATTGATTATGAATCTAATATATATGTACATAGGATACGTTTTACCTTGGATTTTTATACAAGGGTCCCTTTTTAATAGTTTTAGTGCCAATCATTTATTCATACGATGTTCTGGTCAAGTAGTTAAACAAACATTAGGTACAAAAGACAAAATGTATTTTGACGATAATTTTGGATTACTGAATATTACCAACTTAATAAGTACATAGTATTCGTAATTTCTTTTAATCTGTTAAAATAGTATTGAAACATACATAATATAATGTAAAAAAAGTCACAAAAGCCAATACTTAGTGTATTAGCTTTTGTAACTAATAATGACATTAAAATTATTTTTTTGAATGTGTCCCTCGGAAGTTAGCGCAATCTTCAATTCAAATCTAGATAACATGTTCAATAGAGTACCATAAAACAGTTTCAAAAACCGAACATCGAAACGGTAACAGGAATAATGGCACTTCTTTATGTTGGTAAAAATTTTCAAACAAGTTCCAACTTTGACATTAGCCTGTGAATTATCGCGGTCTCTTCGGCGTCATTTGTGAAGTTTGAGCCTGAACTTGGTGCTTGGGGAGTGAATTCTTTTCGTAGCAAGTTCGCCCTGGGCGGTGGCCAAGAGACTACTCACCCGTATACCTACTACTCAATTTATTCCAAATGCTTTTACGAGACAAATAAATAGGTACGTATGCTATCGTTAAGTTTTTGAATGTAAATCGGAGAGTGTAAGAAAGAGTTTATTTGAAAAAGTTACGTAATTTTCGAGAAGTAAATGTGGTTTCAATAAATATAAAATATGAAGTCAACGGTCAGATGGCCGTGTGTGAGGAATAGTGTCGTGATGTTATTTATTAACATTTTTATTGATAGAATAATGTATCAAACAATTGGAATTGACTCTACAGTTCGGGCATTTTCACAGCGCAGCCCAGTTTGATCCTAATAAATGGTTAAAAAGTCCGTTTAGTTACAAAAAGCAAAAAAATAAACCCAGATAATTTCACAATGGTTTCCTATTGGCTGCTCTCGAATTCTTGATTAGTATCAAAGCGGAAAATAGAGCGAATGAAAGATCGCCCAATGACAATTGAACAAAATGCTATCACACCACAACTGACCGCTAGCGTTTTATCTAGCTTTCGAAGTTCCCAAAACTCGTGGCGAGGAAATGAAGGACTAGAAAAGGTTGATCGCATACGACCTACATACAGACACAATAAATTGACACAGTTTAATCAGGGAAACAAGAGGAGACAAGATAAAGCTGCGTTGGGTTGGAGCTACTTTCCACACACGTATCTAGATAAGTTTTAATTGAGTCTTTGGAAAACCCTTCCGAGACCATTTAATGTTGCCAACCTTTGATTTACTTTTATCATATAAGTTGAGCTACCCACATACCTATTTGTATTATTATACAAGGTAGATACTTTGAGATTGAATCTTTTCGGAACTTATGGTTGGTTCGTTATACTGAATAACTTTTATTATGATAAAAACTCTAAAATCATGTAAAGAAAATCTTTTTTCACAAAAATCACGATATTTTTTTCACGATTTTGATTGAAATTCAGCATGTGAACCTAACTCAGATATTGAAAAAATGCTATCTCAAAGTTTCCACTCAGCATATTTAGGGAAATAGTATGAACTGTATATTTTGACTACTACTACTTCTTGTTTTAACCATTTGAGATAGGTAACTTCAATTTTTTTAATAATCTCTTTGTATTTTTATTGTTATTTTAGTTTCAAATATCCAATATTAGATGAAAGCATTTTATAACCGTCTATAAAATATACAAATAATACATAAAAGCAAACTAGAGCATTTCAAAAGTCCTTTTGTTTTATAATGAGATGAATCTTTTAACTCCCAAATTAAGTCCTTTCAAATTTAAAATGCAAAAAATTTAATTAAGAGACCTTAAGCAAAGCGGAAGGAGTCCAATTAAAACTATGTCTTCGTTGAGAAACTGGTAAGAGGTAAAGTGGTTAGACAGGGAAGCACTGAAAAGCACTTTAGGGCCGTTAAAATTAAGGTTTCAAAGGTTTTTAAAGTATTGAGAAATTTAGAAGTATTTAAAAAAAAATACAGCCGTACTTCAATTAAATGAAAACCTCTTCCTTTCACTAAAATCATTTACTAATTTACTTTTTTAATCTCCGTAAACGAGAGTGAGCTATTTTGGGAAAGAAATCTACTTTCGACCTTGTACGCTTTTCAGTCACCTTCGACAAAGGGAGAGCTTTCCAATTTGTAGGTGCTTTTTGTAATATTTTTTTGGACAAAATTATTTTGGATCAGTTAGGGATTTTGAAATAAAGTCAACAAATAAACATATTGTAGCAAAAAAAGTTTCATCACTGTTCGTTCAATCATTATAAAAAATGCACTCTTATGCATTGAAGAAACACTAGGGTAACTTAAAAATAATACTTTGGTATATTAATGGGTCTAGTTTTACGTGGGACGAGTTGCCCAAGAGACCCCTGAATGAATAATATAAAATGTTTTGCCAAGTCCAAATGTACCTAACTCGTTTCCATCTAACTTGTTTTTTGCACTTGACTTGGCTCAAACATGTACAAGGCTGAAATAAAGTGTAAATAAATCTCTTTTAGTGGCGTAGTGTCGGTGTTTCTAGGCCATAAACACGGCAGCGGTCAACAAACAATGTGCTCCGTGTTCAAGAACTGTCATTTATCGTTGAGGCAAAAAGTGACGCCGCCCACTATACAGTGTGCTTATTTAGTTAGTGAGCAAAAACGTGTTAATAGATAGTGTGGGCTAGAGACGCCTTATACATGCATTCGATTCAGTGCGAGATTTAGTTCATATTTTTTCTTGCTATTATTAGAAATTGTGTAGATACTCAAAGCTGGAACTAACTAAAATTAATGCTTTTGCACATTTTTTAAATAAAACATATATTTTATACAACAAAATAATTTACCTAAGAATAAAAAGCGTGTTTTGGATAGAATGGTATTTACTTGTTAAGTTTAGTTACAGCATTAAGTCCGGGCACAAGTCAGTGCACTGGAGTCTGGACTTTAGCTTAGGACTTTGCGAATTAAGTTTCTAGTCTCTGAGTCCGTTGAGGCTTTTGGGATTTGATTTGTGAGATAATGTACATTATATACACAAATTGACTAAACCTATACTTCAGCGTTATAATATGCTGCACTAGCAGAATTCGTGGGTTGGTATAATGTAATGTAATGTTGTAATGTAATATATCGTAGGTATTGTTTGACTATAATAAATTCATTACATTTGTTAAGTAATAAAACGTTATCATTAATGTAATGATAAGTTCCCGAAATAAGGAAGAAGTGAAAAATGATTTTTATTTTTATCTTTTACCAATATTAAAAGCTTATGGCTTATGGCAAAATAACGAATATAAATAAAATCTAATGATTTTATAGAAGCAAGGTTTATTGGTATTCGTGTTTGATATTTTACTTTCAAGTTTTGCTTTATGATATGAAGACAAGCATATAAAAATGGTTTTCAGAAAATATCTACACATTGTCGAATAAGTAATAAATGTAATTAAAAAAATACACTTCATTTCATTATCCATGATAATCATTACCTGAGGTACTACAAAAGTACCTAGTTACTATGTTGACTTTAGATACATTGTTATCATAATTTAAAAGTAAGCTCATGCGCAAATATTTTATAACAGCAACAAAATTATTACAAGACGTGACTTATCCATTATTAAACTGTCGATCCATGTTGTAGTACTCGTAAAAAGTACTTCGCCGATAAAAATCTGACGTAAAATTTTGTGAAAGAAGTGGGGATAATTGAAAAACCTGATCTCTCATTAAAATCTCTCGCCTCCGTCCGTTTCAAAATTAAACACGGGCATATCGCAGTCACGTCAGTGGTTCTGCCCACTTTTTTATGAGTACTCGCCCAGAACTTGTGATGGCAGATAGTACAAGCTCTCCCGTTTTATAACCATTGTCTGTTTCACCTGAAAAGTTTTCAGTAAGAGGCTAATTAGGTGGTTTTACGTTATTTATTATACATATGTTTCTATAGTAAAAGCAAAGTATACAGTTCTAAATAATAATTATATAAATTATATTAACTCTAATAAACTTGAAGGGCCGGTTGGCGTGGTTGGCAAGATAGCCTATCTATTACGCCACTGGTCGTGGGTTCGATTCCCACCTAGGACAGATATCTATGTATATACACGATATACATGTTGATTGTCCCAATTCTAGGACTAATTATCTATACAAGTAGGTATATATTATTTATCTTACAAAAAATGGTATAATAATATGTAGTATATCAGTTGTCTATTTAGCTTTGCTTAGTTTGGGATCACATGGCATATCTGAGGAATTATTGTTGTGTCCCAGGATATTTATTTATTTAATGACAAATCAATGTAACAATTAAAAGAATTACCTACATAATTAAGTCAAATTGCATCACAAATAACGTATTCAGCTTTCAAAGACCCGTAAATTAGTTAAAATGTCTTCAGCATTTCAATTTTCAGTATCTAGTTTATATCATAAGGTCACGAACAGTCATTGCCCTAAGACGTTTCGTGATGTTGAGTTTTCTACTTGAAAATTCTCACTTCAACTAAGTATGCAACCCTAGACAAATTCAATAAAGTCCAGACTTTGATTTAGTACTTTCTTTAGAAATAATAATAGTGAAATTAGTAATAAACCTCAATTCATTTCTGTGTGTCTTCTTTTTTAGTTAAGTCATAAAATACAAATATTAGGTTTCACTCTCGCTTTAAATTCTCAGTGAAAATGTGAATAAATAATATACTTTTCTGTCACGTTGTTAAACCACAGACAATACTAACATAATAATATGGTTATTCATTGTGACGTGCAAAAATTATCCACTAGGTACTTAATAAAATATCTAAATTTTAAAAAATGTGAAGCCGTCTTCACATTTTTAACCGACGAAAAAATGGAGGAGGTTCTCAAGTCGACGCGTATTTTTTTTTTATGTATGACCATGCATAGCTTTTTCATTCAAATGCTTTGTACATGCACTAAATTTAAAAATAATCTAGTGATATTTACCACCCAATATGTAACAGTACAATTTAATTAAATAAACTATCCAAAACTATCAAAGTAAAATAAATTTTCATTTAATTAATTACTATGCACATATTTACCCGTTCATTATAGTAGCGTGATCGGCCTGCCAAATTTTATTCTATTTTGTATTCAAATAATTGTTGTTGATGAATTAGATCATCCATTATAATCAACCTAGAATGATTAAATTATTGGACCTATTATCGATTTGATGGAATTTTATACAAACTGACCCTAAATCTTATTTGGAGAATAATTACCTACTAATATAATTCGAAACGGATTTTATAATAAAGCCTTATTTAGCCTTGTAAAATTATTTTGCATATAATGCTCGTATTGTGTAGGTATGTATCTGATATTCATGCTTCGAGTGATATCGGAATGTTTTACATGAAGGTTCGAGAAAACAGTTGTATAGCGAGTGGCCAATAATGAGTATGAAACAAGGATTTTTTAAACTTTAAAATGTAATTATATAACTATTTACTAGCTTACCTTTGATATAGGTATAACTTGGCGTGTAAAATCTTGAAGTTATAGTTAGAATGACGTTAGCATTAGAGAAAACTTTTTTTCATCAGCACGCGACTCACGCCACAACTCATAAATGCACTGGAGAAGTTTAATGTTACCTTGGCGTGTTTGAAAAAACTTTAAAAAGATCTGCTTTGGCGATAAATAAATCTGAGGTGTGATTGGTGTTGTGTAGTTAACTCAAACTGCTGGTTTAGTCATGCTAGGCACTAGTTAGGTTAACTTTATGGCTGAAAGTAATGTATGCACCTGAAGATATTTCAGAAGAGGAGGGGTGGCATGAAAGAGACACGGCTGAAACAATGCTTTTGCACTGAATTAAATATTTTGGCACCAAAAAGTAAGTTTTATTTTTACATCTGAGTATATATAAAAGGAAAACGTGACTGACTGACAAACTGACTGACTGATCTATCAACGCACAGCTCAAACCCCTGGACGGATCGGGCTAAAATTTGGCATACAGATAGCTATTATGATGTAGGCATCCGCTAAGAAAGGATTTTTATAATTCCCTAAGGAAGTAAAATAGAAATTCGCGGGTGAAACCGCGGGGCGGTAAGGTAGTTGAAATATAAAACAATGAAAATACATTAACTGCCCTAAAAGGACAAGGCAAAGAAGAAGAAAAAGAAGCCTTACAGCTACGTTAAAATTTCGCATTTTAATGTTACGATTTTGCACTGGTATTTAAGGTTCTAACTTCTGTCAGCAAATATTTTGAAAGAAAGTCTGTTAAAGCGAACCTTGTGATAAGTATCTTTGAATTAGAAACGCTGTTACTAAAAATTCAATTAAGAATTTGTGATAGTTATTTTACTCTTTTATTTTTTGTAAAAATTCAGTACCTTTCATAGTGAATTTTCATTTTAGTATTATTAATATGTACCTACTTAATAATTATAAATGGCTCTTACTAACCATTTTATTTAAAAATAGCTAATTAAACAAGTGTATACCTAACTCGTCGTCATGTAGGTTTTCGAAATTATATATACGCAAATATATTCATGAATAATTTTTTTTTTTTGTCTCATAATCCTATTTTTTTTATCTGGCTACAAGGAATTTCCCAGGATATTTACTTATTTGGCATGCTCTGTGTCGCTTAACTCAACATTTAAAATTTAACTGTATTACTTTTAATAAATTATACCATATACATAACTCCGACCAATTGCACCGAATGAGGGTAATTTGTACACACTCCATAATTGTACAGAAGTAGGTACTAATAAAGAAGGACCGCGTTCTCAGCTTTATCGTCCTTTATAAAACTTCCGCACATGATACGATTTTATGAGCGACTAAAAAGTTGCCCACATGTGCATTGTGACACCAGCGTCTACTTTGTGATGAATTGACGATTCATTACTTTGCCACTATGTTTCACATATGTGAATATGGTGACAAAGTCACTTCCATGTTTATAACAGCTAATGATTAGATTATTAAATTACACAATAAAGAAACATTCCTCATACATAACCATCTGAGATAACTGATATACTTACTAATGTTTTTTTTGCTAAATATATACTTATTATAGATAATTACACCCAGAGTCAGGACAAACTGACATGTTTATGAACACAAAAGTCTGCCCTGGGTGGGAATCGAACCCCACAACCTGTGGTGGATTGGGGTATCTTACTAACCACGGCAACCGGCCCGTAACTTTTTGTCAATTGCTTTGACTGTTTCGTTTTTATACCTCAAGACAATCGAGCAACAGTCGTTGCATGGTTTAAAATGAAGTGTGGAAGAGTGTATGTACATTTGGGTCTAACTCGCGCGGTTAATGTTCAAAACAAAGTTTCTGTTTGATTTACGAGCTGAAACCCGCTTAACAGAGTTTGGGGTAGTTAACAAATCGTTACATATCCCCATATATGTTATGTGAAATTAATTATTTTTGGGAACCTTGCCTATCGACAGCAGCGAGGGCTTTGAGGATTTTCTATATATCATATTTTGTATTTTATACATTGATTGTAAATATGTAAATAAAGTATTTATTCGAATATACCAACTTCTTGGTTGACATATAAAATCACATTTTGGCTAACGTCAATGAATTTGAATAATTAAACATGAATTTAGAATTTAATTTTGAAGAATTACATTTTTTCCCAAAGGTTTATTCTGGCTTGATAAAGTGGAATTATGAAGCGAATAAGTCGGTAAGTAGATAGCTAAATATTAAATAGGAGTGAGATGGCCTAAAATAATATTTGTATAGGACGGACTTGTGTCCCTTATATGCAGAGAGTGCATTTTTATATGTGAGGATAAAGCTATGCTAAATACACAGGGGCTCACTATTATTATGTATATCCCTATGTAAAAGTTTACATAAAACAAGGTTCTATTTCATAATAATCGCTCCATGATCAAAAATAATAGCTTAATTATGTTATTCAACAAATAAAAACGACATAATATATTAGGTAATGACATGTAGGTAATTAGCTATTTTTACATATCGAGATATACGTGTATAGTTATTTTTAAAATTCACGGTTTCATCTGATAAATAATGATGATTTTGTGTATCACACTAGGTTTACATTATCAACCATCTGTGAAACTTTTCATAGTCGAAAAAAAATAAAAATAAAATAAAATCCCCCTTTTCTAAGCATCCATCACTGCTACAGTAACGGAAGGTACCAACATCGCTTCCACACAGTTAAACTCGTCCCTGAACATAAAGTTTTATATAAGAAATATTAAATCGCCCTATAAGGGCATAGTGAGCGTCATCGCTACCCTAATGCTTATTGCTAGTCCAACAAAGACTTGAAAAATGGTCGCAAGTGAGAAGACACAAATGGGGTTGGTACCTCTTATCTGTTGTAAGATTCAACACCATGTGTCAGATCAGAGCATCATATTTAAAGTGTTTTTTTCTTGGTGAAATGTTGTATGCATTGTATGGGTTAAGTAGAGAAGTGTATTTTTTATTTGTTTGTAACATTGTGGGAGAAAGGTATAATCGTTGGAGGACAATGTAAGTATGATAAATATAAAATTTGTGGTTAATATAGCTCCTAATATAGACCTACAAAGCAAATTAGTTTAATGAATAATTGTAATATAAAAAATACGTACCAGTTAATATCAATTGTTGAGTCAAAGATAAATATTCAAAATATAATAAATACTTAAATGAATTTCAGTAACCCTTGTACATTTCCCGTACCATTTAGTGATATCTATAAATGAAAGGATGACTCCCTAGCTATTGCGACCCATCCACATTAATAGACACATTGATGAATCAGTCGGACTCTGTGCAGTAGAAATGTAAAGAAGAACTTTCGATTTAATAATGCCAGTTTGCATCGGCGTAGCCGGCTTAATGACGGCATATTTACGGATTACACGGGGGGTGGGATAAAATGTTAATTTTTTCCTACATTTTCTGCAGATGGTGAACCGAATTAACCACAAAGTTGGGCCATTATTAATTCTGTTTTCGTGTAGCCGACGGCGGCTAATGTTTCAGCGGGCTTATTATTGGGAAATTTTGTAATGACTGTTAATATAACGACACGCCACGGTACCGATCACGCAACTTAAGCCACGAATAAGGACAACTTGAGCGGAGTTCGTTGCACTATACTTTATTATATTACTTAATTCACTTAATTACTTAGCTGGAATTTATTACAGAGAGATAAAATTAATGAATGCTTACTGCATTTATCATTGCGGTGAAACGCAATGGAATTAACTAATGGAATTATGTAGAATAATAAATTCCCTTAGAACTCTGTTACTTTACAAATAAGCAAATCATTTACAAATAAAATTCAAAGCACGATTTAAATTTGCATCCGAATCAGATTAAATATTTAATGCAAACCTATTGAATATGAACAGGTACATTTCATTATAAGTAGGTATCTATTTCATGCTATCAATCAATGCAATAAATATGAGCACGTTGCAACGTTCGAACAAAATAAATCTTACGGTCCGAATGTATCACATAAAGAATATTTCTTCCGCGCAATTTCGGTAATGCACGAGTTGGCTGGCCAAATAAGGATACTCGGTATCGCGGGGCATTTTGATTGAACGTAGTAACTCGCAAAAGGCGTTTGTTTGGCTTACAAGTAGGTTCATTAAATTTTATTTGCACTAATTTTCTCAAACTTTTCATTTTCATATACGCGGGACGAGCATTCTATAAGAGAACAATGTATTATAGTGAAATACTTGATATATACAATGAGTGAAATTGTAATAAGTAAATAATACACTTTTTGCGATTCATTTCATTGTTATTTATTTATTTATTGCTATCCAACATGGAAATGCAGCCAGCATTCTGGACACACTCCCATTTGGTGACGGTCTTCCTGTTTATTAGTTTAATTTTAGTTGTCATTGTTTTTATGTAGTTAATTAATTTTTCAATAAATAAATAATAGTATTTATTAATTTAATCACTATATATATTATAAAACAGTCCTCCGCCGCGTCTGTTTGTCTGTCTGTTTGCGATAAACTCAAAAACTACTGCACCAATTTTCATGCTGTTTTCACCAATGGATATAGTGGTTCTCGAGGAAAGTTTTAGTATTTGTTTACATTGGCTAAAATATAATGATATTTGTTGGATGTGTTGGAAAAAAATAAGCCGTCTGGAAGCTTTCAATGAAAACGCTGCCTAAACCCTTTGAGATATAACAAAATAATGTATGGTGGAATTGTGTATCTTATATAGGTCTAGTTCTATTCTAGGTTATATATATATATATATTTTTATTATAATATAACTATAATAGGAAATTTAATGAATTTGTTCGGCCGTGATGGAGTTCAGTGATAACAAATATAATATACCTACTGAGACGCGGCCCCAAAATGTGGACAGTGATTGGGAATAATAACGTTTCCTTTATACACGCTATATTTAAGGTCCCAACTCTTGTTGTTACGCATAAATGAAAATATTTATTATTTTTCATTATTTCATAATGATTGGATACATCTTTATAATTTAAATACAACACAACATTTTATTAGTCAACCAATTGATCTAAAATCATCAACACTATTGGACGGAAAAATCAAAATAAAATCTCAGCTAACGCCTAGATACTTATGATAAAGCACAAACATACATAAAATACTTAGTTGAAAAAATTCATTCCCAATATTTACTATCGCACGTTTCCCATTAAAAATCTCATTTATAATCGAATAAGTACTGAAATTAAATTTCCTTTAGCCAAATACGGGAGGGGGTTATGACTGCTATTTGATATCACTAATTTCACGGCTTCGCAGAGCCACCGCAATAAATTACACGAGAGGAAATGAGCTTGGCACGCCGGAAAGAGGAAAAAATGCTAATAAAATTGTACCTTGCCCGTTAATCTTAACCCTCGCCTTCGACAAAGGCAGTTTTGTCCAGATTTTTGATACCTAGGTAACATGGAAATTAATATTTCCAAGGAGTTGAGGGAGGGGTATGAACCACGGCCGGATTTAATTAACGCAGTACCTACATACTTGCAGGGGTTTTATCGTCCTCATTTCAATACTTGTACGCTCGTCATACATGTTTAAAATAAGCACGTTTTATTTTGTTATTTTTGTTACGTTTTTATTTTAATCGACTTATATCCTAAGCTTTTGTAAATTATTTTACGTTATAGCTTCTACCCCATGATTTTGATATTTCAAGACCATGTTATTTCAAGATAATGTTCTATTTTTATGGCAACTTTCATCAGTCAGAGTCCGTACGACTCAGTAACAAACATCCACCCAATCTTTTATATTTTGTAATATAGGCACGTATTTTGTCTAACGTTAATTTATTTATTACTTTATATACAGAAGGCTAAATGTTGATCAATTGTTGATGATAATCTAAAATGTTTTTATTACGTATTATAGATATAATACCCACGTTAAATCATTTAAGATATCTCTTTAAATTTTTACAATTAAGTAAACTCATTCTGTCAAAGAATGAACATTTTGACAGGTATATCAATTCAATGAAACTGCAGCTCATAAACTATGTAGACCAACACCGCAATAGACGTTATTTGCAAAGCAAAACTTACTTTTTATGAGACTGGTCATAGCACTCGAATATTTCTCAACCATGACTCCTGTATTTCTAGTTTAATTAAATGGAAACAAGGAAATGGTGGGTCCACTCGTCACTCTGTTCCAATGGTTAGTTTTTATACGCCGCTCTCGCTGTCGCATATACTGATATTTTTAAATGGCTCTTCATTCGTAGGTGGATTTATTGCTGACTTCTCTTCCGCTTTTTCGAAATCTACGTACCTGTAACTCGGCTCAGCAAAGTAAAAGACTCTTTCAAAGGGCAATGTATAGGTACGTTTCTATAACAAAGTACCCAAAGAAATCCAAGACCTATCTGTACATAGATTTAAGAAGATAGTAAAACAGAAGTTATCTAAGAAAGGGTAATATAAAGTTTTTGATTTTATAGATGACAAGAACGCATTTGAATGAATTGTTCGCTTCGCAGGCTTTTGTTATAATATAAAATTTGTAAATTATACTTTATACCTACTTCTAAGTGCATACCTAATTTAAAAGAAATATACATTATCTATTATTGGAACAAGTGACGATTAAAAATACTTGTAATGAGTTCATTTAATAAAGAAACTTTTGAATTTGTATTTTGAATTTGAATTTATTACAGAGTTTGCGCGAATTATTTACTGGTCACAGTGAAAAAATTCGTTTGGCTTAACTCTGACGTTGCACTGCCGTATTTCTATGTAGCAAATAATAAAGTACCTACGTGAAAGTTGGATTAGTATTGAAGCTGACATTTATAATTGAATCAACGAAAAAAAAAACAAACTCTATTTTACTTTGAGCTAAAAACCCTCGACCATAAAATTTACATTTAAAACCACAGAAACCACGAAAATCTTAAACCAAGTAAATAAATACGGTGCCCGATTTGCAACAAAACCTACAAATAGCGCAACGGGCATAAGGTTCCATTCCAAGAGGAAATACAGCGGTAAATCCGGTTCTCGGCTTTGGTCGTCGGCCCGTCCAAGTGTCAATTAGCTAACAGGTAGTGGTACGACGGCAGGTGTCAAGTGATGGTAATTAACAACGAGATACACCCACGTCCGACTGTGTTACCCCTATACGTGTATTGTACACGCATATTGTGACCTTTGTCATACGTATACGGTGTGTATACGTATGTATTTAGTTAGGTGTGAATATTCCTTGTTTTTTGTAAATACTTATATCAACCTATCTATATTTTTGATCTTACTGTACGAACTAAGAAAAAATAATTGAAGTATAATGTCCAGTGTGAAAGTGTCACACTAGTTACCTATGGAACGCAAACGGACTTCGGGATAGAAGTTTATTAATGAGATAGAACTATTAATAAGCTAGATGTTTCTTTTAAATTGCATTAATTATTATATACTAACCTCAGTTTTACTCGCGTTCCCGAGGGATCTTATGTTTTCCCGAGATAAAAAGTATTATATATGCTATTCCCGACTATAATCTACCTCTGTGCCAAATTTCATC
Organism: Tetheella fluctuosa; assembly: GCA_951216915.1. Classification (NCBI taxonomy): domain Eukaryota; kingdom Metazoa; phylum Arthropoda; class Insecta; order Lepidoptera; family Drepanidae; genus Tetheella; species Tetheella fluctuosa. Next base: position 5,760,613 of record OX578227.1, on the reverse strand, counting down.
CAAATCCGTTCAGTAGTTTTTGCTTGAAAGAGTAACAAACATCATCCATTTATCCAAACATTCACATTTATAATATTAGTGGAATTCCATAATAACACACTAAAATATCTTTATTTATTTGAATTTTATATGTACAAACATTTTATAAATTATGACATCACTATAAATTAATTGCAGAACTGACACGTGTGTATAATGTCAAAACACTAAATTAACACGTAATTCAGCTAAGCAAGTTTACAGACATGCTACGTTTATTTATAATAGAGCTCTTTCAAGAATCTTGCACTTGCTACAAGGTATGTAAAATGTTATTCAGTTACACACACGAGTTCATTTTCTCGTTACTTCACTCACTTATGACAACGTAAGGTAATTCAAAGGAAACCTTAATGAAGATTTCATTAGAAGATAAGTATTTTACAGTATTTTAGTCTAGATAGGGAGAGCAATGTCCTCTAATGTACTTCATTTGACATACATATAGTTCTCACGTCTAATTTTCAGACTGTGTAAAATAAAACGAAATAATGAAGAATCATTTTTTTACTTTGTATAGGCTTGTATTTGACTACAATCTCTCTATGTTAAGTGATGATGTGGCAGAAGGTGGTAAGCACACAAATCCTAGAAGGAACTGGCTATCAAGTGCAGCTGCCAGAACACAACATTAGGTGTTTGAAGACAGATTTTCAACTTGAGGGTGGTAGCCAGCCAGGCGGGTACTACGAAGTACCCTACCACCGTGCTATGGTTTCCTCACGATGTTTTCCTTCATTGTAGGATTCGAATTCACGATCTTCGCCGCGGCATCCGACGTCACTACCACTGAGCTATCATCGCCTTCCTTTCTCTCATTATTTCAAAACCTTTATAAATCACCATTTTTATTTACCAAATTTACATTAATAATATGTTTGTGGATAACGGTATATTATTACCAATGCTTATTCAAGCACATAAAGCGGTGCATTGTTCGATGGATTATGATTGGACGATAAGTTGTACGACTGGTTGAAGTCATGATTAGGTCAAAGTATTACCAATTAGTAAGAAAAACTTACGATAGTATTATTAATTTGTAATACTTATTGTATTACATAGTCTATATATTGAAGCTTATTGTATGTAGATATTTTTCTTACTTTTAACATTGCAACCAAAGAAGCAGCCAAAAAAGCTAAATATTGGGTAAGAATGCAAGGAAAAATCCCGTTTTCATCAACCCTAGCCGGTTATCAGTCCATTTTTGGGGCTACCTATCCTGCAGATGAATATCCATTTGCTATCTATAATACATAGGTATTAGTAATAGCTCATGGGTATACTCGTAATATACCAATAGTGTTAAAGCATTTAGTACCATCTGCCGCTGTCGCCTGCTTGTCAGGCTTCTTACATAAAAAAAAAATACAATGTATATTATACATTATTGGTTAGTGCAAATATACTACCTATCACATTTCTATTTAACCGAACCGAAAATGTAATATATATTTTAAACAAATAAGTGAATAATTTCAAAATATATTTTAATTTAAAATCATAATGTAGCTTATACTGTAACTTACGCCGACTACAAAACAAATTGTAAGAGCTCTGTGTGAATTAAGGTGACAAGGTTATACACGACCTCAATTTCGTTAGAGTATACCACGGTTTTCAATTACCTAAGCGACATTTTAGGTCTTAACGTGATATTACGTCTGTTTCATTTGCTTTTGTGCTCAACGTTTCACTCAGATTCCATTAGCAGTACGTATCAAGATTTAGAAAACCTATATAACTGTACTTAGTTCAATGTAGCAGCTGCCCCAAAGAGGGAATTTGAAACTTTTGGAAACTTGGCAAACAGAATTTGTTTACTGGTAAGTATTATGGAAGAAAATGTTACTTCCTCTTTCATCTTTATAGCTGCTTTCAACCCAATACCTATTTTCATTAACGTATTCATTACAGTAATTTAGAATACAAGGTAAAAAATAAGGTAAACTATTATTTGACCAAAAATAAACACATCAATAGTCGTTGACAAAGACATTCGTTTTGATCAAAATGGATGTGTTGTAACCCTTATATGTTTAACCAACCCTAATGCAAGAAACACCTTTCTACATTAAAATTTTAGCGGGTACGGTCGGTTCGATCCCAATTCGTATGAATGTTATTCGGAAGTTATATACAAAAATTTATTGGGTTTTCACTTTTTGGCGAATGGTAACATCGTGAAGTGAAATTCTTAGAATGTATGCGAGTGTCATTTTTATTATTTTGGTACAAAGTTTGTTCGTATTAACATCTAATAAAGTCAACTTCTAGAAATATTAAAAAGAGTTAGCACGCTTATTTACGGATTTCAGCATCTCATAGTGTTGTAAATATTTTTTATGTAGAAAAAAATATAGAATCTAAAAAAGAGAAAAAAAAATACCTGCCTAAACTTCAACCCCTAAAAAGTAATCAGAGCAAAAAACTCATTCAGGTTTACCTGTGGAGCAAAATTTACTTTTCTCATTTATCTATCGCTTCGCTACACAACGTAACCCTTGATTACATTTAAAGAATGGCAACAAAGCAAGCGAGAGGGTTCCGTAGGACTTCATTATAAATTTTTCTTTCTGTTTCCTCCCCATTCTCCGCGTAATCATTGCGTTCCTATGGCATGTCTGAAGAATTAAAGATAAAAGTGGAGGTAATAAAAGGGGAAATAAGCGAGAGATTGCTATTATATTGAAATATCTATGAAAAAAGTTTGGAACTCTGAACATTTGCCGAGGAATATTAGAGATAATATGCTGAGAATGGATTTACATATAAATTAAAACAAGATTAGCGGCATTAGGGAATTCTCGAGAAGGTCCCGGGGGACTTGTGGTTTGTAATGCCTTAAAATATTATGCTCGAATTATAAGAAAATCTAAAACAAACCTTAATTATCTTTTTTATATCATAAAACTTTTGTAACTGAATTAAAAAGAAAATATCACATTGCTTTAGAAGATAAAAAGTATTTCTAATGCTTCGTACAAAAGACTTTTAATATGATTGGGTACTAAATCAAATCAAATTACACCCCAAATAGTTTCAGTTAAACACAACATAATCAATCTAAGTATCTTTTGTGTGGATGGACAGATCAAAGTAACGCATGGTGGATAAAGAGACGTTTTTGCAAAGCTTTAGCTTTCGTTCAGTTGGCGAGTCCAATAAAATTTTGTAAGTACTTAAGCAACGGAAATACCAACAACGAAATGAGAGTTCATAAGCAAGGACTGACGGCTGCCAAGTATTTCGAGCTCAGGACCAAGTTCAGGCAAATAAAACCTGGCATATTAATGATGGCTATGAAACTGCTAAATTAAGCGCTGTTTTGTATTGAAAATTAAATTCGATTCTGTTCCATGAACTTTAGTCTTCTTCTTTGGATATTCTACTTTGTACCATGTACATAGTATATTTTAAGGTTCTTTACTGATTTTAGATTGTAAACATATTTTCGGGATTGTTTTTGTTTAAAATCTATAGCCGACGAATTACCGACAACTGCATTTGAGCACCAGTTCCCAACGAGGCTCTGTGTGCTTACCACCTTAGGTCACATCATCACTTACCGTAGTATGATTGGTGAAGCACAAGTCGATCTATATCAAATAAAGGTATTCTCGTATTTAATTACTATCTAAATAGACTTGGAATTTGGTTCATCCAAATTGAAGTAATTGTTGGTGGTAATTGGTTTGTTTTATTTTTAAACGCAATACTTTTGTCATAAAACCTTCTTGAAAGCAAAAACTTGGGCTCATAAATAAAGATCAATTAATTAATTAATATAGGAACCGGTTGAAAAACGCTCAGTAAAATATTCCTGACAGAGCCAATATCGCGGAGCTCCATTTAATTATAAAGTTAGTTGAGAATACGGATTTAAAATTTGAGCTACGGTCGCCTCGCATGAGTTAGTCTTGGCAGCTGGTTACTAATTGTAACGAGTTTTTAATTCCTATAAGCCATTTAGGCTTAAAACTCAAACATTTTCCAGACTAATATAGTAATTTACCCATTTGTTTGTTTTATGATATGTTTTAAACTATGACTGAAATTATATTATTATATGATACTCATACCATTAGAAGAAATTTTAAGCTATCCAATATCATTTAAAGTGATAAAAATAACTTTTATTCTTAAGTATAATAAAATTACAAAGCAAGTTGATTTAGACTTGGTAAATTTACATTTGGTCTGAATTTTGGCAAAATTGTTAACAAACTACTACACCAACGATTTCATACCTACTTAATAAATTTTCATACTTTTACATCACTGTAAATCATGTTTTTTATGACTTAACCGAATTCACAATCACTTAGCCGCATAGAATCTCAATGAATGGCGTTAGTAAAGGGTGCTCAGAAATCAGAGCAAAAGTTGTGTGGAGTGCGGTCGCAAAGCAATCAACTTTGTAGCAAGTTTTCATCCAGGCTACTAGCTGGCAAACTCTACTCGACTTCTTGCCAACTTGTGCCTGTTTACACAGTTAAAAACGATTTCGTTACAACACAATGTATTTGCACTACCTTTTTTATCTACTGCTTATATAAAAGGCATGTCTCAGAGGGTACTGCTATCATGTAATTTTCTTAATAAAGTAGTTTTCATTAATTAACATCCTGTGTTTAGTTTCATCAGCTTTACCCCGCGGGCTCCCTTGCATTCAGGTTTGCACTACACCCTGTTGTTATTGTTCTCTTGTTGTTAACTTGTGAAATAGGCGTCTCATTAGTAAGGAAAATTATTGATTCTTAAAGTATTTGTTTCTTAAAGTGCGAAAATGGAATTGAACTCCGACAGGGTTTTGTTAATCAAAAATAGTACAAATTAACTTAATTATTTGCACTGCATACAACACACACTCTGAAAGTAATTCGTGGAAAATCGGTTATTGAGCCGATTTCAGCTATTTTAGCTATTTCACTTATTTCAGTTTAATATAGGTTTATTATTTTATTCTAATAATAATTTAAACAAAGGAAACTTCTGAAAATGAACCATATTTCTAGGCGTAAAGTTTGTTTTTCATACTATTCGCCCACAATGAGTATAATAAATAAACATTATTTATGCACATAAAAGTAAAATTTAATTCGCAAAAATAGACTCGTTAGAGCTCGAATCGAATCTATTCATAACAAATTACTTTCAGAGTGTGCATTTAATATTGTTACATGTTGTATTAGTATACAAGCGAATTTACTGAAATTTATTTATAATAAATTCTAGGGTGATCAATGAGCAAAACATCTTGAAGAAACTATTAACACGGTGCTACGGTACATCGTAGTAGGCTGACAACCACGAGCAAAGCCTAGCACTAAAAATATAAAATTATTAAAATTTAGAGCCAGTTTAGCCTTTGTATTCTAATCATCTTCAGATATATCATGACTTAACACAGGTTGTGTTCAAACAAAGACGTCCATAGTAAGAACAAATTATGTCCTAAGTTTTGGCTACTCCTGTAGTAGTAGTTCTAAGTAGGTAATATTTATAGAAAAATGAAATAGACGTTACACATATTTTGAGTTTATTAGTTAATCAACCAAGTCATTAATAAATCATCTTCTAAACACATTGTAGTAACAGAGACCATAAATTTTCAAAGTGGTTAGGTAGAAAATTGCAAATGCTACGTCATATCGCAGGTTGGTCCCGCTAGGAGAAGGTTCATACAATAAGGAAGAATGTAACATAAACAAAGCCCCAGAGGCAAACAACTTGAGCCCCTCTTAATAGAATTCTGACACGATGCCACCTTTATACACAGTAAAGATACTTTACATTGCTTATAATATAGCTTGAGAGTTTGGCATGTTTTAGAGCCCGGACATTGTCAGCGTTATGCTAACATTTGAGTGGTTTGGACACAGGTGTTACTGCTCAGTATATTTTTAATGGTTTATATACTGTGTAAAATTAATAATCTAAATTAATTTAAACATCGTCAGCGGCTACGATAACTATAAGAAACTTATATGTAAACTCGATAATTCATTGGTTTCCTTAGCCTTTATACTTACTATTACATTATTATTTTAGTACTATCTCTTTGTAGAAACTTTCAAATATTCGTGAAGATCCTAAGCGGATAATTCGGATTGAATAAGGGCCTGCTGTTCACCATCAACGTTGCTTGAAAGGGAAGTAAAAAAAACTGTTACTGAAACATATTCTAGTAAAGGCAAAGATTGTGTTGTGAAGTGATTTATCATTTGTCACTTATTGTTCTAGATTAAAATTCGATTAGAGTCCGGAGCTCCGGAGGGTTCGATTCCCAGGACCTCTGGTAGGGAAATTAACATATCTATGTTTAAAAATAATTACATGTAGTACCCTTTAATGTACACGACAGACAGCGACAATGCTCAGCACGGTCATGCTTGTGAAATGTGGGTCGTAGTACTGAAACCACTGTCAAACTATTCTGGTATAAAAAAATTCATTTATTTTATTATTTCTATTTAATTGGGTCCATAATAAAGTTTCGTTAGTAAACGTAGTGCAAATAAGTACTTTTCCAGTTGGTACATAGTTCATACCTACTGTTAATTTAACTACGTAGATAGACAATATCAAAATCGAGATTAAACCAATATATTTCAACTGTAATGTGTTTGCATATGAGTTACTCGTACCAATTAATTAAATTTCCAAATGCCTAACTTCGGGAAAATATTACGTTTGAACTGAAATGTCGATATAACAATTCAACCCTTTGATTGATTAAAACATCACTAGCATGCTATTGTTAATATTTCGGATTTGGGTATAAACGTTGTAATCCTCTGTGATTGCTAATCAAATATCATTTGGAATAGCAATCTGGCGATTAATGTGATGGCTGCATTGAACCCCGCTCCGATATCAACCGCAAAATTATGTGTTCGATGGATGATAATCACCTGCGTGGCTGATTGCTCACATTGAATGTACAATCACAATGCACCAATCATTCGATGTTTGTTTGTTTAAACTCTAATATTTGTGACGTCATGATCTGAAATTTGGATACGTATCGATGTGATCTAATCTGACTGTAATTCTGATTGATAGCTATTATACTCCCATTATAAAGTTTTATTATTTTGAAACTGATTAATATTTTTTAATGAGCATTCATTTATTGTTTTAAAAGGTATTAAGGTTCATTAGTACCTCTACAGCTAAATAAACTAATCACACTGATGTTGATGATCAAAAAGCAGCGCTATATCAATAAAGGGATGAAATATTTACATGCCTCGTATCGAAGGTAATTTCGCCAAACGAGACGACGATACAAAAGATAACGAGCGCGGATCGTTGAACCGAAAGTAATTGATAAAATAATTTAACAAGAAAGGATAATATCTCTCTGTCGCCCATCCCAATCTATTTAGACAAGAACAAATATCGGTAAATACGTCTTCTAATCTAACTTTGTTGATCTCAAATATTTTTATGAATGCCTTTTTCTCTTCACTAAAACGATGATCGTAAATCAAGTTTATATTGCAATCTCATTGAAATGGTTGAAAATAACTTCAATTTGCTTTCGTAGTGAGATTATTTGGTTTCCATTTTATTGAAGTGTCAGAGCTATTTAATTTATTTGAAGATTTCTGATTCATGGCATATGTTCGTTCAAGTCTATGCATGTTGCAGGGAATTGAGAAATCAATAATTCAATAACTCTTTGAGTTTAATTTACCTTATCGTACTACAAACCTCTAGCTAGTTATTTGTAGACCCCTAAGCAAAAAAGGGTGTTACAAGTTTAAAAACTTTGTCAATTTGTCTGTGTACATTTGTATATCTGTCTGTGGTATCGTAGCTCCCAAACAGATGGACCAAGTTCGATTCAGTTTTTATTAATTTGAATTGATTTGGCTACTTTAATTAATTGTGGACCTGTGTTTCATAGAAATCAAATAGAGCATTTTCAAGTAATTCAAGTTTAATCACGGCAACTATTATACAGCTATAGCTTAGAAAAATCGGGCTTGAAATCAAATGTAGGTACGTTAGGTCAAGGGGATGCAGTGAGATGGGGAATGACGGATGTATTTCCTATTTATAGTAGGTAAGAAATGAGGATAGGGCCTACATTAAAAATTGCAAAACAAAACTAAATGAAAAACAAAATATTGATTCGTAAGTAGGTACCTAATCAATAAATGATCTGATGTTATTTTTTTAATGTTCAAGTTTTTGTGTTGATGGTTTTTTTTATGAAACCTATATTTTCTAGATACGTGTTTAAATCATTAAAAAACTTATTTTAATCAAACCACCAATATCTGAAAGTATTGTTGCAGGTTTCTAGGATTTTCATGATATTACTGATTATACGGTTTTCCAGCGACAACTGCATAAGTCGTTAGACTGATCCTGTATTAAATGACTTGTCGTTTTATTTTTACTGAACCAGACGTCTCTCTGGTCGAGAGCTTTGATACATTTACATTATCATTTATGGTGTTCTTCTGTATAAATTTCCAGTTTCCATAAATATCATATTTCAATAATCAGCGTTTTTAGATTATGCACATATAAATTATACTTAAATCAATCAAGATAAATACCGCTTCAATCAAGATAATATTACATTCTATGTGTATGTATTTTTTACAAATATAAATTTTACTGGACGTGTATACTAAATCGTTATTCTTTATTTAGACTCGTAGCCTAATCAAGATTGATTCATCTACATAGGCTTTACGCATCTCATAAACAGGATTGTAGAGCATTTACAATAGTGTTTATTAGCCCACACGTGATACGGTGGTTAGTTACAGCATGAAAATCATTAGAATCACAGGCATGCGTTAGGATTACTGCGTAAACATTGTCGTACATTTCCTGTGAGTAATAGTCAGCTTAGCAACAGTCTGTGGTGTTCTCCACCCGTCACTTTGGTACACCGCAAATGTGGGCGTATGCTTGTAGCGGTCACAGTGCCCTTGTTAACTAAACTTCTACTTTGTACATGTGAGTAATAAAAAGTTAGGCGTTTTGTTTATAGTATGGGTTACCCGTTACACAAACATGCTTAGTGAAAATGTATGCGCAATTTAGTAACAAAATGATGAATCCATCAGTTAATCTTGATTTTGAGGTATGTGAAAAGTATTTGTTTCATCATCATCGGCATCCAATTGTTTATTATAAGCCTTGGGGAGTCTCCAACTTTATTTTAACTTCAAGACCTCCACTGTTCACACACTAAGTATCTACTACATTTTGCGTGATATCGGTCCATCTATCCTATCAGAAAGCCTCTTAGACTAAGTTTAGTAGTAGGTACCTACGTGGTTTCCATTTGAGAATTCGTTTACGCTAACACTGGTAATTGGTTTTGCAACAGATGTACCTACTGCTACTTCCACATGAATTAAATATTATGTTATATTTAAGTATTAAAATACATATTTTATCATTTTTTATCTTTTGCCTCTCTCTTTCTCTCCTTTTAAAAATGGCGATTTCTACAGTTTTCTTGTAGGTAAGTACAGTTTACATATACTTAAAATTAAATAATAATCGTTTAACGTGCGGAGTTGATAATATCTCTGTTTTATTATTTTATTATTAGGCGACGATAACTCAGTGGTAGTGTCGTCAGACGCCGCGGCGAAGGTCGTGGGTTCGAATCCAACATTGAGCTTGAGCTTTTGGTGAAGGAAAACATCGTGAGGAAACCATAGCACGGTGGTAGGGTACTTTGTAGTTCCCGCCTGGCTAGCTACCACCCTCAAGTTGAAAATCTGTCGCCAAACACCTATTGGTGTGTTCCATTGAGCCATATCCGCTGACTTATCTTAACCTCTAATAACGTAGGTATATCAAATTTTACAAGAAGTTTTTTTAACTTTACTTTACTTAACTTAGAATTATTGATTTTTAGTAATGTTTTAATGGATTTTGGAGGGAAATGTTTACAAGGCTTGGTCCGTTACAATTTGAAATGTTACTTAAAATAAAAATCTCAATTCCGATAAAAATGTCGCTTACGATAAGTCAGCGGGAATGGCTCGATGTATGTTTAAAACTGAGTGCCAACAAGAAGTTACATTAGAAATAATGTACCTAATTGTAAATCACTCTCTATACTCTCGTTAATCTCTATATTAATAGTAATTAACATAATATTGCTATTTCTTGCAGGGGTGGAAGTACTTATGAAGGTTGCCGCATACATTATATTATATCGGCACCTGGTCATCGCCGGCCGCGCCGTCAACCAGCCGTCAACGCATAGTAGTCACATTACCGGCTCGGCAGCTCGATGACGGCTAACCGTCACCAGAGGGTCGGCTTGACGTCAACGTACAATAACCGCACTTTTAATAAAATTAACGTGGCGTCCGCGAGGTGTAAAAGCGGGGACCACTGACGGCCCGCGTGCCATCCCCGCGGCGACGACACGGATAGCGAAATGAACCTAAGCGCGGTGACCGAGTTGACCACGAGCCGCATGTCGTTCACTAGTTTGTAGCATGTTACAGTGCTTTAAGCGTTGCTCAATGGAGTTTTATACGAAGATACCGAACGCCTCCAGTTGAGGCGGTGCGGATCAGGTGACGGGGCGATATAAAAATAAAATTAATTTTCCTCTATGGGGACCGTTCCTATGACATTCAGTTTGAGGGCAAATGCAATGCTTATTTATTTTATAAAATGGTACAACTATCCAAAGCTTTTTCACCACTTCAAATCAAACTTTGCATAAAAAGACTAGAACAACTTTAATAAAAAACAAATGAACTGTATTGTTCACAATGTAGGTAACATGCTCCAATGTGCAATTTTCCCCAACACATTCAACGAGCTGAGACTTCAAGTGCATTAAACAAACACCACTTGAGTTTGTTATTGGCCGAGTCACAAGATCGAATCAATGGCCACAAAATAAACAAAACAGCTTTGTTAGCACGTCCTCACTGCATGCATCTAGAAGTAGACAAATATTACACGCTTACTTAGTGTGGTTAGCATAGTTTGTTGGACTTTGATTACATGGACAGAAATAAATTTATTTAATTTACTAAAAGTAAGGAAAAATATTTATTTTTCAAATGAGGCTGATACCTCATTTCATGTCAGATTTCTACAATAGATCATCATCATCATCATCTCAGCCGCAAGACCTCCACTGCTAGACATAGGCCTTTCCTTAGGATCTCCAATAGGACCACTCTTAAGCGGCCTGCATCCAGCAATAGATGTAGGTGCTCATTTTGAATTACGCTATGGAGGTTATATTATATTGTTGGTCTGGTTTATCGTTTAGGAATTTGCACGGACTTTGTTAATTTTAAAGCATAGCATATATATTTATAGCTAGCTTTCCGCCACGTGGATTCACCCGCTATCCCTTATTTTTTAACCCTCTTAGTGGTTGAATATCGGACAATCTATTCTTTGTACTGTACACCCCTGCGTTACAAATGGAACATACCCTCCGTATTTCGTGTTTCTAGGACCAGTTGTTTAGGCTCTAAGTTAATTATCACCTGTCAGTCAGGCAGTCGGGATTTTATATTTTATTGTGATCAATCCTATATTTCTGTCAATTCGGATGATGAACACTGAGAGATTATATTGGTTTAAAACTATAATTTCAATCATCTTTCTTATCTGAAACCATAAATCGTCGAAGAACCCCTCTTCTTTGCTACCAAAATGAAAAAGGGGTGCTAAAGTCATAAACTAGTTAAATATCATCCTGAATATCTTTTTTTAGGAGCTACTCTGTGGTCCCCAAAATGCATGGTAAAAAGCGTGGGTGCATACAAAATGTATCTACGGTATTAAAAATCCGCTTTCTCGTGGTTTCCCCTTGCGAGGTACGCAACCCTAAAAGTAGTAAAATGTTTATTGCATCTATAGAACCTTGGCCCAACACTTAGGTGCCTACTCCCGCTACTATAACCCTATAAGCCACAAAAGTTATGTTGTTCGGGAAACCGCAACGACTTTAAACAAAAGAATAAATCCCCCGATGACGTTAGCAGAAAACTGCAAATGAAATCGAAAATATACTTACATTATTTAATGGAAATTCTTTGTTGTTTTTTTTAGTGTGTTAGTGAAAATAATTCTAGATGTGTTAGCAGCTACGGCGTAGCCATGCTACGGTAAAGCCATGCTACGTTGTAGCCGTGCTACGATAAACCTCATACAGCCCAGTATAAGATAGAAAACTGTATAATGATACTTTATACAACAATTTAAAAGTCAGTACAATAATTTGAAATGAAATACAGTATGAATACATTTTATATAATCAGTTTATTTAATACTGAAAGTTTGAGGTAAACCGCGAAAAGTAAAACTTAATGCACACTGCAGAGCCACAGTTCGTGCCGGAATTCGGATTTTGCTACGAGTTGTAATACTTATCTTGACTGCAGCAAATAATTACATAATTTGAATGTACCTTGGTTGATAATTTCTATTGAGACGGAAGCCTTTACTAGTAAGCACCACAACACGAGTATTGGGTGTAATAAAAAAATGAAATTATTTTTCTTCAGTAAGTGCTTCGTTTCTACAAATAAATTGCTTGTACGCTTTCTCGATAAAATTACTTAATTAGATTAATCAGGTAGGAAAATCATAGGCAGAATTACAGTGTTTTGCAAGGCTGCCAAAATATAACGATTTATATTCTATCCTACCTGTCATTCTCTTGTCATGTAGCTATCTTCTTCTTCTTTCTCCTGGCTATTATCCCAATTTACTTCGGGCCAGCCCTCCTAGTATTCTTGCGCCACATCCTTCTCTTGTCATGTATAAAAAATAAAAAAACCTATAATTAAATTAATTAAATAATCTCAGTATTAAATAATATTTTTTTATAACAACAGTAGCAGTGGTATTGAAACTACTGTCCCCGAAACTTTGTGCGTGTGTTAGTTCTTAGCTGGTTATAATTTGACCCGGTTTAGATGCGGGTTCAAGTCGACCCATTTCTTGTTTGCACCAACTTTAATGTCACTAAGTTTGAACAAATAGATAGAAACTATAGGAAGTCAATATGTAACCGTCTAACATCTGGCCAGGCTACACCAATGATTAATTTTGGGTTTACATTATTTATTTATCGTTGCTTCCTATTTGGAAATATAATTAAATGCCTCTAACATGAGTTTGACAGTAAACTCCTGCTGTAAATCTGAAGAACTCTACAAATACTTTACGGTTCCTTACTTTATTAGAGTAGAGATGAAAATATATTTTTACTATTTAATACTATCTAAACTAATTACACATTATAAAAATATAAACAATAGAGTTAATTTTTACCTTTAATGGACCTAACATTAAATAAGTTTTCGTTTTTTGGATGAGTAAAAAAACTATAAATATTATAGAATATATCTATTCCGGGGGTCACCAATTAGGTTTATTAGGGGTCCGTTTAAAAAATAATATAAAAGATTATCGGGGTCAATAATGGCTGACGACCAATCTTAGATCCTTTCATACAAATCCTACTATAATGTTACTAATATATCAAGTTATTTTATGTTTGAATGTGCGCGGATTAAATAAAATAACCATGTGTACATTTTTAATCCTCAAAGTTTGGTCCACACAATATCGGTCAGCGATCCAGATTCGGACCGCGGTCCGCCATTTGGTGACCTCTGATCTATTCTATTCAATTTTATGCAGATAAAAAAATCGTCGCCTCATACATGCTGTATAAACAAATTCTGCAATTTGCAGCTAACAATTGAATAAACGATACACTTAATACAACACAGCGATACGTTTAATGTTAAGAAAATTAACTATAATAAACACCCACATTCCTCTATATTATATCAAGTCCCACCGTTTTTTTAAGATATTGTTAATATTTTATATTATCTAAAGCAAGATAAATGTTCTATTGTGTATATTAATTAAAACCATTTCGATACATCTTATACATTAAAAAATTTAAAATTACTTAAAAAAATAATAAAGTTTCCTTAAAACAGCAAAAGCAAACTAATACAAAGCATACTAGCGCATTATTTAAAGGTGCGTGTTTTCACGGGCGCACCATGCCCATTTCAGAAGATACCGTAGCTTCTGCCCCGTGGATTAACCCGCTTTCCCGAGGAATCTTTAACTTTCCCGGGATAAAAAGTTGCCGATGTCCTATTCCCGACTATTCCGTCTCTGTGCCAAATTTTATCCAGATCCGTTCAGCCGTTCTGGCGTGATTGAGTAAGATTGCTAACTTCAGACCGTCAAAACGATATTAAAATTCGTGCAATACTTGTAGAAAATACCTTTAACCAGTGGGAGTTAGTATAGAGGTTTGCTTCATGTACGAAGGCTAACAAACAGGTGGCCCGCCTGATGGTATGTGGTGATCTTTGTCTATGAGCATTAGCAATACCAAGCGGTATTATCCCCCTTCGTTAAGGTTGACAAAACAAAAAGGTCAGAAACCACTTGACGGTGGTAGCCAACCAGGCAGGCTACCACTGTAGTATCCTACCACCCCACCCCGTGCAGGTATAATGGGATGGAAATGACTTGTGATAACCTCTTCTATCCTATCCATAAGTATTAACTTCGTTGTCCAAAATATCCTGTACAATAATAATAAAGTAAAAATCAGAAAGTAAAATTGGATGTTTTATAAAAAAAGGTTTTCATTAAAGCTCAAATGACAGTCAAAGCGAGTCGGCGCTTTATTAATTTCAAAATATTTGCTAGGGAAGCTGAATGTTTCATATATTACAATACAAGTATACTATGGTTCGTTAAATTGTCACCGTTTGATCTTAATATCGTTCAAATTACTTGTATTTCCATACTTTTTGAACGAGATCGTTTTATCGGGATGACTGCTTTAGTAACAACTCATTCAAAAACCTAGTACCTACATACATAATTATATGGTCATTGCCATCCTTGACAATCGATATTGATTACTGATAAACATAATGTACCCATATAGTCTACTGTAACATCCCAAGTTATTTGTTCCTCAGCAAAACAAAAGTAATAACTATAAAATTTATTATTTCCACTCGTTGATAAGCTTGCGGAGGCGAGAAAATAGATATATTTTCTGCTAACAGCCAAGTATAACGGAAGCGGCGGAACGTCGGAAATCGAGTGCTGTACACGTTGCTTTTATTTATTTTAACATCATGTCCATAACATCCGGGAAACAATCGCCCGTTGCGATTCTGTGATAGTGTTCTAATATATAGCCTCTTTATACTGCAGATTATTAAGATAAACATCTTGCTTTCATTGCGGAACTACATTTGAACGCGCACAAAACAGATCATGTTTTCCCTTAAGCGTTTTCCTTTATTATTTTCTATCAGTATAAATCTTTATAAATGTTTAATTCATGGGATATTTTATGTACTTTTTGTTAAATATTTGAGTTATATTGGTCAGGAAAAAATCAAATTAAGTTTCAGTTACTTATGGTATCCAATAAGAGATAGTGCGGTAGCGAAAAATAATATGAAGTTATTTTTCCAAAACTTCTTAAAAGTTATATCTTTGTTCGTACTACCTAAGAGTGTATTGCGTTGTACTGTAAGTTATGTATTATTTAAACATCTTCTAATAACTTTATTTATACCTAAACTTCAAGTGGGCGCTGACAAATAATAAATAGAACCTGACATTTTACGAACAACAAACAGAAAGTACGGGCACAAAGCAAAATCCTGATACAACCATTTACACATAAATCTAATAAAGTCTTCATCTAATTTCAACGGCGACACAACGGAAACGTCTGCGCTAAGTGACATCCGTCGAGATGTCAATTAGGTCGTCCTTACCCTGGCTTGTAAGGAGTCATGTGTGCTATGTTGATAATTAGGGTAGTCTGTGGTATAGTGAACTGCGGTGGTGAAGTGCTATGTGGTGTCGAAGCAATGTTGTGCAAACTTTATGATAGTCTGCAATGCGCACTTTTAGTATACTTTTGGTAGCGATCATATTTACGTTTTGATAAGCTGTTATACAGATTTATTTACAACAAGTATTTACAATAATTGTATAAATTACTAGTGATTGTATACATTTCATCATAATTATATGAGATAGTAGTTCCGTTTGTAAAATATGACTTTTATTTCTCCCAATGATAATAATATTAATATTTCTAAAACTCTCTTCCTACTTGAAGCTAAAACCTGTTAACTAATGTTAGTGGGTAAAATATATATACATAAGGTACCTACATAGACTAATCCTACTTATATGAGTTTATTGCCGACTCTTCTCAGCAAAAGCAACCTTCCAAACCGTGCGTTAGAGAGAAAAGCTTATTTGATAAAAATATTTTTCATTATTATAAATTAAAATCATGTTTGTGGATGGTAGATACTCAATTACGCTGTAGCAGCTAAACAGATTAGGATTAAATTTGATTCATATCCTATGATATATATAATCTTGTCTATCTAAACGCAGTTTTTAACAAATTCATTTTTTTTTTAAGTAGTTTAGTTGTTTTTAAGTATTTTTATATACTTATATTTACTATTTATCCAGGAAAAACTTAAGGTTCCTCAAGAACGTGGTTAACGAAAACTAGTTTATTTTTCCTCGTTCAATTATTCTTTAGATTTTTTGTTGTCTTATATAACCTGGGACATTTCTTATTTTAGAGAAACTAGAAAACATACTTCATAGTTTACTTGAGCTCTTCAAGTTGTTCCGCACATTAAAAACTTGTCGCTGACGGGCCTCCAGCCTGCTCAACACAAAACTTCTCAAATTATACCTCTGGGCAACGATAATTTCCTTTCTAATGCTAAAGTGGAAAACTCTTCAAAAAGTTTTGGGGACTTTTCGTGAATTCCTTTTATTTCTTATAAATCTAGATGAAAATAGAATTTATGGTGGCTACTTAACTTTTTACGAGAGGGCAAATGCTAAGTTAATGACAAAGATTTCTGTCTTTTGTCTAGAAGTAGGAGGTAATATTTAAGAAAGGTAATTTTAAGTACGTTTACTCGTTTACGTGGCATATTACTATTGTACAGTGTTTTGTCATTGGAGTTCTGAATTTGATCTTTTAACCATTAATAGCCACAGTTAAAATTAAAATGTGTGATATCACACTCAGTCTATTAAAATTCTTTCTAAAACTTAAGAATCTCTTTTGCCATCGCTTGAACCTTTCACAGGCCATCAAATAATATTGTTAGGAAACTTTTCCGAAAGCGATTTTCATTTAAGAACTCGTCTACCTCAATGGTTATTGACTATACGCTATGATATAAATTGTGCCTATTATCCTTTAGTTCAAGGAACAAAAACCACCTTAAAGTGTTGTAAAAAGCACATTGACGCATACCGAAAGGAGACCTATTTATTATATTAAGTACCTAGCACAAAACGTGGAATAACTCCGGTGATGATAGCTCAGTAGTAGTGACATCGATGCCGTGACGAAGGTTGGGGTTTCGAATCCTATAATGGGCTTGAGTTTTTGGTGAAGGAAAACATGTTAGGAATCTATAGTACGATGGTAACTTTGTAGTATGGTCCTCAAGTTGAAAATCCGTCAACAAAAACCTACTGGTGTGCCGCTGCCCTTGAGAGCCAGTTCCTTCTAGGTTTTGTGTGCTTACCACCTTTGATCACATCATCACTTACCATGTTGAGATTGTGGTCAAACACAAGTTAAATAAAAATAACGTATTAGAACAATTTTAACATATTAATTTAGTTTTAACTTATCGAACAACACACATTTGAGAATTAAATAAGTAAGAATGTAATAAGTGGGAATCGAAAGAAAGGGTATCTTATAAACCAACCAACCGACTCGTTAAAATTAAAAATGACTTCTATTCAGATTGTTAATCCATCTTTTTTTTTTTTTTTTTTTTATTCTTATATTTTTACGGGGCTTGGAATCTCTCATGAGATTATGTCAGCCCCATCGTAACCTAATCTTACATATTTCTCTTAATTATTGCTTAGTACACCTAAACATAAGTTAAAAAGCGTTCTGGCCACATCAGAATTCGGTGTGGCCAGCACACTTTGATACATTCCTATATCTAAGGTATTTAATTTAAATTGATCAACCAGGACAGCCCTCACAGACTCGCTCCGAGCACACTCTGACAAGAAATGCTGAACGTTTTCTAAAGTTTCACAAATAGGACAGTTAGGTGAATCTACTAATTTCATAAGATATTTGAATTGATTAAGTGGCATATGCCCTGAACGAAGTCTGTGAGCCATGACAATGGCCGATCTGCTTAGTCTAGTATTAGTATACCACGGTATATGAGGCGGCTCATGTTGTATGGTTTTGTACCAGATACCTTTATTGATTGAATTTTCATTATAACTATGTTTCCATTTTTCCCAAATCTTATTTTTATATTTATTTAGCACTTCCATATATTCTTGTTCAATAAATACTTCCGAACCTGATCTAATTGCCTCTTTAGCTAAATTGTCCACTGTTTCATTGCCACTAATACCCACATGTGAAGGAATCCATTGCAATCTCAAATCCACATCATTTTCTAGAAGTTTATGTATCTTTCTTAAAATTACATATGCTATCGAAACACCTCTTTTACCAGAGGCGCATCGAGCTATATGTTGCAAAGCACTTCTGCTATCGCTCAAAATTACTACTTTATTAAGTCCCATATTAACGACGTATTTTAAGGCTTCTAAGATTGCAAATAATTCAGCTGACATGATAGATTTATTATTTGGTGTAATTTTGAAAGATTCACTAACATTGCGACTGGGATCATAATAACTCGCCCCAATTCCATCCTCTGCTTTTGAGCCATCGGTAAAAAGTTTATAATAATTATTATATGTATTATTAATTAAATTTAATGTATTAATTTTAAGTATTCTAGGATCGTATCTTTTTTTCGGTTGATTCACATCTTCAATCTCAGTGCAAATGAAACTCATATTAATATTTGAAATCCACGTAGATAAACTATACATGTCCAAGAGATTACAAGAACCAATCCTCTCCTGTCCAACATCGTTAAATATTGATATTAATAAAGGTTTTTTTTTCTTGTGCCAATACCTCGCATTAATTAAAGCAGATAATTCTTTAAATAAGTTAACCGTTGGATTATTTGACCAAGACAAATTCTTAAGACAATATTTAACAGCTAGATATTGACGCCGCAAATTAAGTGGAGGAATACAAGATTCACATTCCATTACGTGTATCGGGGTAGTACGTATACAGCCTCCAATTATTCTTAGTGCCATATTTTGAACCCTATCCAATTTAACTAAATGAGATTTTGCCGCCATATCGTATAAAAAACATCCAAAATCCATTCTGCTTCGAATTAACGCAATGTATAACCTACGGAGATGTCTTGGGTGTAAACCCCATGATGGTCCGGCCAAAATTTTTAATAAATTTAGCATTTGAAGCGACTTTTCACGTGTCTCATTTATGTGTTTACTCCATAATAGTGATTTGTCTAACCAAACCCCCAAGTATTTTAAACAATCGACAGAATCTAAATTAATACCA
The DNA here is from genome assembly GCA_951216915.1 of Tetheella fluctuosa. NCBI lineage: Eukaryota > Metazoa > Arthropoda > Insecta > Lepidoptera > Drepanidae > Tetheella > Tetheella fluctuosa. The sequence continues at coordinate 5,741,043 of OX578227.1, read as the reverse complement.
TTTACTGATAAAGTAACATTTAATCTTTTTCGGCCTCTATTAAATATGCATAATTTAGTTTTTGTAGTTGATATATTTAATCCTATTTGTTCTAAATTTCTAATAACTAATTGAAGAGCATTTTGCATATGATTGTTACTGACTACCAAATTACTATTTTGTGCATAAAATACAAAATCATCTGCATACTGTAATGCATATATGTTTTCCAACTGTTTGCAAATTTTAGATGTTACTATATTAAATAAAAGCGGAGAGATCGGGTCACCCTGAGCCAAGCCTTTATGAGTCCATCGAATTAAATGGTTACCTTCCGTGTTGTTGTATATTTTTAAATACCTTCTACTTAAAAAACTCCATAGATAGTTACACAGTTTTGTACCAACATTCAATTCATCGAGCCTTATAACTAGCTGATCGACTAAAACGTTATTGTAGGCACTGTCAATATCCAGAAAACACGCTAAAGTAGGAATATTGTTTGTAAAACCTATTTGTATTTGCGAAACCAAACGAACTAACCAATCTAAGCATGATTGACCTCTTCTAAATCCAGAAGTTAAGGTTGGCAATATTTTATTTTTTTCAACAAACCACTCCAGTCGTTTTGCTAGCATTGCATGAAAAATTTTGCACAGACAAGAAATCAACGATATAGGTCTAATTTTAGGAGCCAAATTAGAACTAGCGTTTTGTTTCGGAATAGGAGTTATTTTAATACAGCGCCATTGCTCTGGGATGAATGAGGTTTGGAATACTGAATTATAAATGTTAAGCAAAAACATTTTACCTTCATGAGGAAGATTAAATATCATCGAATATGTCACATTATCATCTCCTGGAGCCGTATCTTTTTTTTTAAGACTGTTACACAACTCATGCATCAAGAAACTAACTTCTAAAGATGGATTGTTTGAATTGAATGATGGTACGGAAGTTTCAACAAAATCAGGTGTCAAAGAATGTAAAAGTTCTTTTTTTATATCATCTGAGGTATGGAAATGTCCTCTCCGCAGTCCCTTAACCCAACGCATCTTATGCCACATCTGTGACGTATTTGTCGTTTCATCTATTTCTCCACAAAATTTTTGCCAGCTCTTAGTTTTAGCTCTTCTTATAATTCGCTGGGCCTCAGCAACTTTTTCATTCAATATGTCTAAATTTTGTGGTATAGGGTTCCGTCTAAAATTTTTCAAGGCTAAACGTCGTTTGGCAATAGCTTGAGACAATGAAGAATCCCAATAAGGTTTCGGTTTAAAATTCTGATCCGGATTGCTGCATATTTTAGTCATCGGAATACTTTTATTAGCCGCATAATTAATTTTGTTAATAAAATAATCATACATTGATTGAACATCACTCATACAGGCTGGGTTGAAACAACTATCTTTTAAAATATCCTGATAACGGTGCCAATCTGCTAATTTAAAATTTCGGTGTTTTATAAACGCATAATTATCTTGATATTGTAAAATGTATCTTATAAACAAATGGTCACTGCCTAGATTCTCATTTGTAACTCGCCATTTAAAATAAATAGCAATATCTGATGTTACAAAAGTGATGTCAGGAGACGTTACTTGTAAATTATCGTTTACTAGTTTAACTCTTGTGGGTTCTCCACCATTAATTGAAATAAAATTATTGTCCAATGAGGACTCTAGTATTTGCAACCCCCTGGTATCAGTTTTGCACGACCAATTTGAGTGGTGGCCGTTAAAGTCCCCAGCTATTATGGACCTATGACGAAATTTTGAAAAAATACAATCCCAGTCGCTTTGTGACGTATGAACAGACGAAGGACAATACAGTGACAAAATATAATCTAATTTTTTACAATTTAAAATTTTGATACATGCAACCTCAATTCCTAAATTACTTATAACAATCGGATATGAATGGGCTTTTATAGATTTATGGACGACTATCGCCACGCCACCATATGAGTCATCCCTATCTTTTCTAAAGATATTATAACTGTTAAGTTTTAATATCACTTCACAGTCAAGCCAAGTCTCACTCACCAAACATACATGTATTTTTTCTTGATTTAATAAGACTTCAAATTCATGTTTTTTAGGCAGCAAACTTTGTGAGTTCCACTGTGCGATATTTAAAGCGAAGCTTGTATGAGGACTGTTATCCATTAAAAAGAATATCGAATACCTTGTTAAGCCATTCTCCGCTACTTGCAATACTTTTAACATATGTAATAATTTCTTCAAAAAAAAAAGTAAAAGCAATTTCTACTTTCTCTTCAAACTCCGACTCCAATAAAAATATCTCCTTCAGTTTAAATAAAATATTTTTAAACCTATTCTTTTTTTCGTTGCTTTTATCTTCCGTTTCTTCATTATAACTTGACATCGATACTGCATCATCTCCCTCTGAACTGTTTGGTATACTATTATCATCTTTTTTGTTAATTTTCTTCTTCTTTTTCTTCCTTTTCTTTTTCTTCTGCTTCTCTATTGGGCTCATGCTTCTATTTTTGTTTTGATCTTCTACATTATTATGTTCTTTTTCGTTGATTAACGTTTGAGATTTTTCTTTACGGATGTCGGATTCAGCCAATGTATCATTGTGTAATTTACTTTGATTAGCCGTATATAAAAAATCTGGGAATCTTCCATTGTTTTTATGCATAGGGCGGTATTCCATGCTAGGTTTAACTTTTAAATATTTTTCCAATGCATTTTTGTATGTACAGTTCTCTCTGCTCATAATGATACGTATTTCTTTTTCTTTCTCGAAAACAGGACATGACTTATCAAATGACATATGTCTACCTTTACAATTAATACATCTATATTTCGTTGTTTCACAGTTAGCATGTCTCTCACCGCATTTTGGGCATATTTTCTTATTGGTTGGACAGGACCGTGATAGGTGACCAAATTTCCAACAAGTCGAACACTGCGTTACAGGGAAGGTGTACGGCTCCACTTTAAATCTGCAACCAAAGCTGTATACATATGTTGGCAAAATTGAGCTCTCGAAACAAAATCGTACAGTTTCACTTGCGGTCCATTCTCGATTATCCATCAATCGATTTAGTCTTTTGACACTAACTATATCATATTCACATTGAAACGATTCAATAAGTTCTTTCTCATCTACTTCTAATTCCAAGTATTTCACAATACCATATGTGAGATTTATTTCATTTGTTAAATGTCGTCTATATCCTAATTCCTTGAATTTTTCATTATTTATTAGTTTTTCTGCATCTTCTTTCGTTTCAAAATAAATTAAGACTTTGTAAGGACTTCTATATTTAATCATATATATACTTTTAATATTCTCTGATTTCAGTAATTTGGCCAATCCTATTTGTTTAGGTAATATTTGGATAGATGTCATAGATACTACATGTTTATCTTCTATATTACCATTGTCCTTTGGCAAATTCATGTTTTTCGAGAGCCTTCGTATCTTCGATCTTCTGTTAACTGTAGTAAATCCATCTTCAATTGTCTCGTCTACTTCTTGGTTTTCATTACCTTGACGCATTCTTTTGGCTGACCGTATCTTCTCACTATCGCTTAAACGTTAATCCATCTGTGTTTAATACTATCCAAATATTCATACGCACTAATATTAGTTCCAGGAAACCACTACACAGGCGAATCAATTGAATCGTTCGACATTCATTGGGGCTCGTTAGGGCTCGATAGTATTCAAGTATATGCTATACATTGCCATGGATCGCTATAACCAGTCTGGGGAGAGCACTCGGTAGCCAGCAATCGGAATTTATTATTATATTTAACTAGAAACCGCTTGTAGGTTTGTACGTGTCTAAACAAACATCTTGTTATTTGAAAATTAATATAATAAGATAAGATAAGATAAATCTTTATTTGCTAGAATACATATAATACATAAATGGTCTTAGATTTAATTTGAGCAGTAAGTATTCAGCTTGCAAAGCAGGCGTGCAAATATTTGTTTTTCTATGACTATGATTATCTACTAATCTACTACTACTCTCTATCTATTAATAATTTAATTTACAAGGTCAAACAATAGTCAAACATTATTTCATTTGATTAAACATTATTACATTTCATTAAAACATTATATTCTTTTACACTATAAAAGCTGTGTTCTAGCAACCACTTTGTCAACTTGAAATCATGTTTGATAAAAACTTATCGAACATTCTAGATACTTATCTAAATAAAATCTTGTGGTTTACTTGAACCAACCTGTGCCTGGTCGTGTTTTGAAATTGCATTAGTATACAGAATAAAGTGGCATCTTAAAACTATAATGCCAGTCTATAAAGGTCAGTTACAAATTAAAACATAATATGTATTTTCAGTTGTAAAGTGGATAAACTTTTTAATATACTTACCTACTTATGTCTTTTTTCCTTCACCTGTAAAATTTTGGAGCAATGCACTTGCGAGAATTTCATAACCCGCCGACGATATAGGTATTTGTGATGTTTTTATTGTATTCGGTATTTATTTGTTGAGGAGATATGACATTAAGAAGGTGTATAGATTTTTTAAAATAAAAAATGAATAACTATGCATAGATTGACAGTAAAATTTAATTAAAATGAGTAAGCTAGCCCAAAATTCACTAAATAGTTCGAATTTTACATGTACGTAAAAGGTTAAATCGCGGCTTCCAAATAAACTATGGTTAACATACGCTTGGATTCGATTCGAGTTATTGCTAAGTTTATTTATTTAAGGCTCTTCTCAGCAAAATCTCACTTACAAACCAGTATTTATAAGAGTCAGCTTATTTTTAGTGCTTGTGAAGACCAATTTTAATTAAATATTTTTTTTCGTTTAGCCCTAAAAATATTCAACATTTATACGCTATGATTTTCAACATGGATATGTTGATCCAATTAATAATTCTCATACGGTATACATACGTTTATAACTAAATACTTGAAGTTAGTTCACCGATAATTCTGCAGCACAACTTGTTGGAAACTTGTTAACTTAAGTTTCTAATGTAATAAAAGTAAATACCTACTTGTAAACCCTTGTTCTTGATGTTGAGTAAGTTTACTCTAGTTTAGTTCCGGAATTAGCTTAGAATTTTTATTATAACTCATTTATTGTAGTAGTTGCGAATCTTGTTTATAGGTTTGTTATTCTACTGTATAGCTACTATGTAGCCTTTATTTATATTCTAGAGGATTTTTTTCTAGTAAACATATCAATGGTAAAATACTTAGTGTACTGAACAAGCTCACGTTCATCCTAATCCTAATAATCCTAATCCTAACTATAATATTGTTATAATTGCAAAAGTGAGTTAGTTTGTTTGTTTGTTACCTTTTCACGCCTAAACCGCTGAACCGATCGCGATGAAATTTGGTACGCAGTAGTCTATGGTATGGAGAAAGACATAGGCTACTTTTTATCCCGGGATAACACAAGATCCCTCGGGAACGAAGGTGAAACCGCGGGGTGGAAGCTAGTTTTTTACATTATTAGTTAGGTTTTACGGTGAAATTATCAATTTACATGGTGAAATGGTGATCAAATACAAAATTACTATTAAAATAGGACATTTTACAGGAGAGGTTCCTAATATTATACCCCAGAAATGCGCCAAAAAATCTGTTCGCTATTCTTAGCATAATGAAGGGGAAAGGATTACGAAGGGGGAAAGGAGGTCGAAATTAATCACAAAATAGGGTGAAATTTCTCACGACAGCCCCCTTTATAGCATTTATATAATCCTGTACTCACTTAGGTAGGTATAAAATATTAATCTACAGTAATAAGTTGGTAGGTCTACCCACGCAACGTATTTATACTTTACGTGAAGGAAATGTACCAACTTTGGTAAATGAAATAAAATGTTTGACAGTTTAATTGTACTTAAAAGTGGTGTGGGAAGAAACACAAACATGAAATGAGGTTCTGTGCAGTTGTTTACAACACACCTGGGAAATTAATTACAAAAATATGTAGCATTCCGGCGCGGGAAACGACGCTGTCTCGTGCGGAAATGCTTTGGTTAGGTTCTTACAAAGACAAACACAAACTAATTGCATTGTTATTGGATACATATTATTTGGTATATTTTAAATATACCTAATGTAAATGTATTTTAAATATACTATTGTACGGTATTAAACTATAAAATTATAATACCTCATTTGCCAATATGATATTTGGTTCTGCATGTAGGTAGGTAATAGAAACACCAATTAGAATATATACTAAGCCCATTTGGAACTTTTGAAAGCAGTTTAAAATGCAAATAATTATAATTGTATTTGAAATATAAATTGCTTTTAAATGCATAAAATATGCAAATACTTTACAACATAACTCGTATGGGATGAGCGTATAATTTAAAGTACCTTGATGACCGAGCTTTCCTCGGTTTTTTTTTTTTAAACGACGTTTTCTAAAAATGAAACCTAGCTAGATCAATTTATCGCACCCGAAACCCCCTGCATACTAAATTTCATGAAAATCGTTGGAGCCGTTTCCGAGATTCAGATTATATATTTATATATATACAAGAATTGCTTGTTTAAAGTTATTATATATATAATATATATATATATATATATATACAGGATGATTTTTTAGTCACTGGCCATAATTGCAGGGGTTGAAGTCCTCGTCAATATGAACAACTTTTATTATAGGACCAACTCTGATATCGCAAAAAATAAAATTGTTCCTTCATACATTTTGGTCGAATAGCTATTGAACTATAGTATGGACAGCTGATAATTTTTTATGATCTCGAGAGTTAATCCCAAAGTTGTTCATATTGATGAGTACTTCCACCCCTGCAATTATGGCCAGTGACTAAAAAATCACCCAGTATTTTTAGAATTAAATAATTTAGTCTCAGTAAAGTAAAGTCAAAGAAGACACGACAAATATAATATTTCTCATACTGCAAAGTATGAAATGAAAAGAGTGAATAACTTGTTGATATTAAATAACACTCCTTTGGGATAATTTTGCAATAAAGAAATACCAGAAACCCGTCTGTTTGAACTGATTTTCGAGCTTTTAAGCCAATTGAGAACATTTTCGAACCTGCCGCCGTCTCGCAATGAAAACTCGAACGTTATCAAACAGCAAAAGAGATGCTCATAAATTTGGAGAGGCCTTTTTGCTGTAATGCCTTTCATATTTCTCCCGAAGCACACTGTGGGTGCCGTTCAAATAAATTACAGCCATCAATAAAAATCTCGGCGTAGAGATCCTACGACTTATTTAATTTATATTCCATCACGGCCGTATTTATCAACATTGACACTTTTGAGACTACCGATTTTCTATGGATATCGTTTTATATCTTTCGAGCTGGATACCTTTTAACATTATTTTTTTGATGATAATATTGTATATAGCGATGCTCGTGTTGTATTTCATAATTATCCCATAGGTAAAGTTTGCGGTGGATGTTATTTTCTGATAATGTTATGAATTTAGCAATAATATTGTTCTATTATTTTAATTGCTAGAGAGTTTAGCGGTAAAACAGTCAGTTTGACCGCTGATTCAAATATTTGTACATAGTTATAGTATTTTGATTAATTAATGTTTGATATGTGACTGCTATTAACAAAGGCATATCGATCTACTTACACGCTAAAACCCTACATATTAAAGAACCCCTATCTACAGGATGAATACGAGTATTAAGTAAACAGCTTTACTTAAATGTTAACATGTTGTGAAGGTCACTAAGAACCTATACAACGAAGGGTTAAGATGTTGCTCATAGCCATATAGCGCAATAACCCCCAACTGAGATCAGAGGCGTGAGATAGAAAGGGATCCCTTTGATCCAAAACCTTTTGTTTGGACCATTGAGTGAAACTCGACAGCACGGAAATTAAATTCAGAAAACAAATTCGTTTTCCTGCAAAAAGATAGGCAATTATGAATCAAATAAAAAAGTGAGGTTTATATGTGTAATAACAATGATTTTGTTTGGCTTTGCCAGCCTTCGAGGTGTTTCAAACAATACACATTTTGCACTCTAAATCTGATGTCTATGTTTTTTAACCGACTTCATTACATTTAATATATGATGAAGTGGTTAAAGGTGAAAGAAAAACACATACACAACCGAGCGTATCATCGAAAACTTAAGCAAGACCTTTGCCGTGATGTATTATGATGTTTCTTTACACTAGACAAGCAAACAAGCAGACAAGCATATCATCACCAGCTTTTGAAAAAAAAAATCCTAAAGCAACAATAAGTAAGTAATATAACTTTTTTTTTTTTATATATTTTTATTTACCATATAATAAATACACTTATACATGTTATTAGCTTGCACGGAAGCCTCGTGGGCTTATCTGTGTAGGCGGTCGCCGCACACATCGATAATTTACTTAACACCAAATAAGTCGGCTAGAACAATTCTATAAGCTACAATTAGTATAATTCAGAATAAATTAGAAGCATGAGTATTATAATATTTAAAATTTTTGTAACATTAGTTTGATATCTAGTTTTTTTAAAGTATTTTTTTATTATCCCTTTATAGCTATCTGTCGAAACTTGCAATATAGTTATCGTTCGGTATAGGCTTAAATACGTAGAATTAGGTTTTAAGTTGACCACGTTCTTAAAATTATGTAATCAGATTGAATTATATAATTTATTATGAATGAATAAATTATTTAATTTCATTTCATTACTAGAATTGAATGTGTTAAAAGAGCCAAGCGCATATTGTCCCAATTATCAACCTTTCGAGATAGGTACATCCTACTAATTAGTGACCGGAGCTCCAACGACCAACTATGATAATAATAATCGCTAGGGTCCTAATTTAGGCATAAAATTTGATAAAGCACATTTTACTACATCAAAATGCCTTACACACAAGTACTTACATAAATAAAACAATAAAATAATGCCTATTTTTGCAAGCATCATGAAAACATATTGGTAACTCTCCATTGAGCTAATACTGATGCGATGTGATACTGATTGTATGTATTACTATGATTTATGGTTGGTGAGTGTACAAAACAAACAATTATTAGGAAAACTATTACGAAAAACGAACAATTATGTAAGCATTAATTATGTTTAAATTTATTATTACTCAGTACTAATGATAATAAGGTTCGTAGCCATGGAAATGTATTTTAAGGCCAGTATCTAATTTTACCTTGATTGCATTTGCACTATTGCATCCCATTCAATTTTGTATGATATAGCTAAAAGCAGCTTAGCTATTAACAAAGGCTCCAGCGCTACATTTCTGTACACACGATCGCTTCGTTCATCTTGCGAATTCCAGCATGTCAACTAATATAATTTCTGACTTTTTTTCATTTATTGAAAATAGGACGGATTCGTTATTTTTATTGATATCGGCCAGAAAGTAAATATTTGAAATAATAAACTGGTTACCTACTAATGATTCATATCTTACTTGACTATCTTCACATCTGAATAAGAGATACTATGGTTTTGCCTACTAAAGAGTTGATTAATTTACAATCAAAAAATTGTTCGCCTGCATGCTGTACAACCAAGTTACATATGTGTGATCAAATGATAGAGATGGAGGCAATGCTATCTGCTAATTGCTCGACCCACCTTTACCTAGACCACTATGCGGTTCCCATACAAAAGCCCTATTGACATGTGAAATGGTGGGCGAGTTTCAATATGTGAAACGAGCCGAGAGGCTGATTCAGAATGGCCGATTTCAAATTGATTTCCATCACTGTAACGCACTATTTCACAGGTAAGATGATATCAGAGCCTAAATTACGAAATAGATACGTGCTGCAGTATTTAGTTTAGTAAATAATAATATCAGTAGATTCCTTGATGTTATTTATCTTTTCCAATTACATAGTCGACAGGGATTATTCAGAGTAGAAACTATAAGCAGTCAGGCGAATTCATTAGAAATATACTTACTAGCGTGGAAATGAATACAGCCAGTAGTTACGTCATTTCGCATATTGGAGTACGCTTACTTTATTTTATCTCATGTTACCGTGAGGAAAGGCTCTAAATCCGGATTAATTAATTCCCAACTCGGAAAGTGTGCAGGAAATTCAACCCGTTCGATAAATCCGTGCGGTTTATATCCTCGATAAATTATGTTTTAGTAATAATACGCAGAACATTTGAGTAAAGAGTCAAATAAATACTTGAGACGAAATCAGAAAAACTTCCTATTTAAATGAATTCGTTTATTATGTTCGGTTATGGTATAGTTATAGCAATAAGGTATATTATGTAGTATTTTCAATTCCTTAATTTTCGAATAGTGATACAATTCGATCAATTATAATTATCCAAATAAAATTAACATAAGATGAATGCCATTGAAACTCATTCCAGACAGAATAAAAAACTAAAACCAAATTTTAAAACAGATGGACATGTCAATAAAATAAGTATGTCGCCCGCCATATCTAGGGGAAGTGTTGTATCAAAAACACGCCGAGCACAGGTGTTGGTTTTCCAATTTAGCATCGCTCGGCAAAAGGATGTGCGCCGCCGATTTTCATTTCCCGAACAAGCCACATGCGACACGCGGCGATTACGCTGCGACCGTATTGCGCGACCGACCGGACTTTTGAAATTTTGATTAAAATTTACGCGACCAAATAAACTGGTGTGGCGTGGCGTCTTTTTGTTAACGTTAAATTTAGCAATATTCCGACCCATTTGAAGAAAAAAATTGATTTTTTTCTAGTGCAAACAAGAGATGTTTAAAAAGGTAAGTTCGCCATGTAGGCCAGACATCATAAACTATTGAGTTCGTGTAATGTCACTTGACTTGACACTGTCATACATTTTAAGCCATAGCCTATGGTTGGTTACCCAAATCAACATTTAATCAGGCAAACCCCCAGCCTTACTAATAATAAATAAATAAATTACAGCAAATACTACTGAAACAGTTAAAATTACCTATTTTTTAACTGCATGTACAATATTGTTTTTACTTAACAAGATAACCTAAACAACGTCTTATCAAAAAGATTTAAATACCTACTAATATTTACCAGTAGTGCTCCAAAATCGAATCCGCTATTCGCCTGTACTATGCTAGTGGTCTCAATATGCCACCTTTATTAATTTCTTGTTACATGTAGGTACTCGTATATGTATGTTATATATATTGTATTATGTTTTTCCTATTTTTCCTTCATAGACAATAAAGACAATAATATACATAAGAAATGAACGCAACGTATTAAGTCAGGGCTTAACTAAAAGTCAACATTTCAACTATCGTAGTGTCCATTGTCTCGTCTGAGCTACGAGTACGGCGACTCGTTTCAGGCCAACTTCCGTTTGGAAAAACTTGAGAAAAGCATCCCATCTCGGTCTGTGAGGAGATTGCAAAATATTTCTGTCCCCGCGGTGTCATTTGCCTAACTTAACAGTTTGAGTAAGCTTAAAATCTCAAAGTTTTTGCGCTGAGAATGCTTTTGGAGTTTCTTTGATGCAGAATTTTTATATTTGGACGAGAATTATTCCCTAACAATAAGTTCAGACAATATCTTTTTTTGGCATCTTTTTTATTAAGTCTGTTGTAAAAATACAATGGAGTGTCACACAATTTAGTAGATGTACATTTAATCATATAACATTTTCAATGTTTTATTATGAGTTCTTCCTGCCAATGAAAGATAAACATCAATTTTCAATTAACACAATACAAATAATAAACACCAAAAAGATTTCAAAGTAACAAATGCAACCTAATAAAGATAAACATAAATCAGTATAAGATACTGGTGTGGCTTTTACTCCGAGTTGACATTTTTATTCAGACCCCTAAAAAATATAATGGAAGGTGCAGAAGAGTTGAGAATCTTACAAGAATCGTGAATTTGGGCGATAAATAACATATAATGGCCTATTCCTTGAGAAAATATTATGAAAAACAAGATGTACTATTGTAAGGGCAGCCTATTGTGAATGTCATTTATTATGTATGTGATGGACGTCATTGCTCAGAAAAAACTCAATGTTGCTTGTAGAAAATATTTGCTCAAAGTAAGTCATTCTGGAGCTGATTTTGATAAATACTAAAACTGTATTGGTAAGTAGGTACTTAAATTAAGTACAAATAAAAAAATACTTTTTACTTTCTACTGTACAACTTTTTAAAGAAAAAACACCATGTATTATTGCACCATCCTATAGTATTACGTATAATTTGATGTTGGAATCTTGTATATATGTTAAGTGTTCGACGAACTTTGTCCGTGCGATGTAGAATCTTGTTGCACCATCTACCCACGGATAGCGGAAGTCTTGATAGATGTCGCTATATCACTCCCTTCCTAGACCAGAGGTCGATTCACTGTCGTCGTTGCTGCTGATGTAGCTTGCAAGTGCCAGTGCTACTCGGAAGTCTGTGGTGAGTTGAGACTGAGCGGAGTTGCTGCGACGGGTTGAGCCATGGTAGTCCACGTGTGCAGAGACTGCCACGCCGGAGAATGAGGAGCCGGCCGATGAAGATCAGGACGTGGGCTGCGGTGGACTGTGCAGGCGATGAGTGCTGTCGCTGAGAGTGTGCCTTGCAGGACCAGGTAGCATGGTCCTGGTCTCAGCTCAGTCACACAGCAAGCCAGCTTCGCCTCAATCAGTTCCAAAGCAGCCGACGCACCGTCTTTATTAATTGGCGTAACTATGTATGTATGGGGTCATTTTTATTTTTTAGAATTTTTCCTTGATTTGTGCTGTAAGACCTTGAGTTTTGCCATTTTTGAGGGTTCCGTAGCCAAATGGCAAAAAACGGATGTGTAAAAACCTTAATGCGGTTTACAAAATACATCTGCTTACCAAGTTTCAGCAGTATAGTTCTTATAGTTTCGGAAAAAAGTGGCTGTGACATACGGACGGACGGACAGACAGACAGACAGACAGACAGACATGACGAATCCATAAGGATTCCAATGTTTTGCCATTTGGCTACGGAACCCTAAAAATGCACAAGTCTCGCCACGCAATTCTTCTGCCGTAAAAAGTTGTGAAATCGAATGTAAACCCAGCCGGTTCATTCAGTACTATTCAACAACTTTGTCATAAATTGATACTTTGTTAGTTAGCTAACAACATTTTATTATAGTAACCATAATATATATACTTCTTGTGAAAGAAATTGGGTGAAAGAGCGGAGCGTAAGCTATCGAAGTAAAACGTTGCACTGTACACCATACTAAATCATTTTCTATTGTCATAATTCCTCTATCATGCATGAAAATTTTATTCAAAGATGTGTTTAGGTTACATATTTTAGGTTTTACATTATACTTGGGTTTATGTAATATGTGCTGAATGAAACCGCTTGAATAGTTAATTGGAACCCCTGACGCATGGGAAATTCGTGACGTATCGCTCTCGACGAGATAATAATGTCGCTACAGACTATGGAAGGTACGCAGTATCTGCATTTTGTGAGCTTTAGAATGTTTGTACTAGTATTAATGCCCAGGAAGTTGAAACCTGAATATGTTCCTTTCTGTTTACCAATTTATTCACGGAGACGAAGACTAAAACATAAATTTCTGTAATTTATAAATTATTGATTGCATAATTTTATTGAAATACAAATTCACTCATTTCATTAAAATAGCAAAGTAGATTTTGCAATTTTTTTAGTCTATTTAATGTTTTGAGAAATAAATATCTTTTAATTTTCATATAGCATCTCCATTTAAATGGCAGCAACGCGAACACCTCATATCAGTTCGTTTTGCCAGCGTGGCAGTGTGATGAAACAAGCGCCCCGTGAAGCGCTTCGAGCGATTGTAGCTAATTAAGAGCAAACATAGCAGATTATGATTATGGTTGAACGTGCCCTATTATAATTATAGTTTTTTATAAAGATAAAATGTTTTATTTGAACTAGATATAATAAACCCAGTTATGTAAATAATTTGATGAAAACAAAGAATGGTACTAATAAAAAACTAGATAGAGAAAAATTACTTGATATCAGAATGATCAAGTAATAATTGTACTCCAGAACATTTAGGCATCCATTATAAATTTATACAATTTAATAGTCGTGACTGACGTTTCGTTTCATTAGTCTCACAGGGTCAGCTGCTGTTGGACAGTTACTGTCCATCACTGTCCACTATTGTATGGTGTACAGTCCGCGAGGTCTAAGCTGAGCTTTGCATTTGTGTGAGTAATCGCCATGAGAGCAGGTGAGTGTGAGCGAGATAAAAGTAGTGGGGCGTCGCGCGTATCAGTTCAATGTGCACTCACACAAATGCAAAGCTCAGGTTAGGCCTTGCGGACTGTACTTTGTAGTATCCGCCTGACTGGCTACCAGCCTCAAGTTGAAAATCTTACCGGTATGTTCTAGTAACTGCACTTGAGAGCCAGTTCTATAGACTACACAAGCCTATACAATAATAAAAACTCAGTAATTTACTGTGGCCGTATAATCCAGACTAAATTACACCAACTGGTTTCTTGTTTTTCTCTGGGGGCAAATTGTTAACCTATACCGCCCATCAGCTACTTTAAATGTAATTCATCCAATAGCGTTCGTAAACCAAAACAATAATCGACTGTTTATTTAAGCGTACAAATAGCTACGTATGTTTATTTCCACATGAGCAACAAATCAAAGCATGGTTTTAATTAGTGAAGCGCGATGAGCATTCGATCGGACAATAAAGCTGTCTGCACATGATTCCAGGAATCACAATTCATTATCAATTTCCACTTATAAGTCTGCATTTTAGAACTTCAACGAATAGTTTAATTATTTAGTGAAACTGGTTTTTCCTTGAGAATGTATTAAACTATGAAGTGGAAAATAATGGGAATAGGTTTTATTTGATTGAATCCAATAAATAAACAAATAGAAATGATCCCATATCTATATCGGAAGTATTTTTTTCCCTACTACTACAAAATTCTGTATGAAAGCTAAAGTAAAAAGGTATTTTATGGGCAAGTTTAATATGTTAAACTATTATACTTATATTTAATATTTACTTGCCATATAAATTTTATATTAATGAGTGTTTTTAAATTGTTAATATTATTTAATACAACACCATTGTTTATTTTATGTAATACAACTTCTTTTTACGGTCCAGTGGAATTAACAATCATGACGATATGGAACCCTTCACATTGTGCTTCATATAAATTATATAGCGTATGTTACAAAAATGAAATATTAGCAATTGCAAAAACCTTAAACTAACAGAGGTGTTTTTTTACTAACTTTTGTAAAGGAAAATGCAATAGATACGCAGTGCAATATCCAGTTCAGATAACTGTTCCAACTAAACCAAACATGCTCGAGTAAGTGGGTCAACAGTGAAGCTACGTAGGGATTTCATTCCTGCTATTTCATAGCAGTCATTTCTAGATTATTTGATAAAATTAGCGCATGCAGAAGATTCCGAAAAAATTGTCTCAAAATGATTTGGATGATTTTATTAACTTTTGTGTTTTAGTTAAACGAAAACGTGAAAGCACACCCATAGTTATTACTTACAAGGGATGCTATTTTAATATATCAGTACCCTGAGTGTAAAGAATTGACGTATGTAAAAGCTTAATATCGAGTTTGCGTTTACCAAAATTTTGTATGGAGGAAATTAGTTCCATGTGTATTCCGCGAGAGGCGCTGTGCCAATTCCTATAGAGAAATATCGTAAACGCAAACGTGATAGTAAGCGTTTACTAATGTCAATTCTTTACACTCAGGGTACAGACTAACCTATGTATAATAATCGAGAAGCTTACATTTGTAGTATTGCACTATACTATAGATTTTTTTCTAAATGAGGAAATACTTTTTGTAAATTAGAAGTATCATAGGTAGGTAGTTTATAGATTAAAACGATAATAGAGATAAAAATAAAATAAAAAACATAACAATTACTTAGTACTTATTAAAAAAGATCATGTCTGGCTATGCGTAAATACATCTTTATCATATCAGGCTATAAATCATAAAATAATGCTGAAGACATAGTTAAAAATACAGTATTTATAAATATAATGCCACAGGCTATAGTCATACAATAACCGTGAGCGTCTCTATACATTTGTGTCTAAAGGGTGCGAACACGTTCAGCATGGGATTCATAAACAGATCATTAAAATGCGATTATTTCATGGAGTTCATAGGACAGTAGTATCGATTCGGTTGTGAACAGAACTAAACTTAGCTTAATTTGTCAATACTAAAAATATGCCTACCTACCCCTTTCTCACAATATGAAGATGATAGAGATAACTTATTTTAGTTCTATTAGTACACAACCAAATACACTCCAGTGTCAACTTGTGTTACATTTTTTTACTGTGTAGAAGTAGATGATTTCATAAAAAAGTTAATCATGGGCAAATTTTAATTAGGACTTATTTATTTTCTTTAGTGTTATAATTTTAGTTATTATTGTAAATGTAATTCAAATAAATTCAAAAGCAATAAGGAAGTTAAAAATGAAGCATTCCTGTATTTAAACCATGAAGAATATAAAAATAAATTTGCCAAAGCAACACGCACTAACTTCGAGGACAATGATTTATTCGCAAAATAAACGCAAACAGGCGTTTCAAAGATGTCGTTTTTACCCGAAGTCTAATCTGCCCAATTATTTGAATAAGTAGTTAAGAAATCGCTCGAATAAGAATATGTTTCTTTCTTATTTTTAAACGACTTCAAAAAAGGAGGTGGTTCTCAATTCGTCGAAATCTTTATTATTTGTTTTATTTTTTATGTATGTTATCCGATTACTCGAACACGCCTGAACCGATTTGGATTTTATTTTTGTTTGAAAGGGTACACTTCCCAGTTGGTCCCATTGGCACCAAGTCAGGATCTGATAGTGGGATCCCAGAAAAATCGACGCAACCCTCAAATTTTATAGGGACGCATAGTGTGTTTTATATATTTTCTAATACTATTCAAGTATTTCCGTCATCATCTCATTATGCTGAGCTGATGATGGAAAAAATAGCTCCTTAACTATTAGGATTTAGTGAATAATTCTTATTATATTATTAGACATTAGTATGTAAGTCCTTTAGTAGTTCTGTTTTTAAAGGTTGATGCCGCGGCAGTGGGTCTGTGTGTTTCGAAATTAGTGATAAATATTTAACATAGATCAAATCAGATGAAATTTCATGAACTCAGTGATTAATATCTCTTATTTATAAGCTGTCGATTAATTTATTGCAGTGTTCTTTAAAGAAGGAAATAACAATAATGTTGTGTAGAAAACCGCAGCGTCCCATTCGCTCGTCTGTACTGCCGGAATGTGAAAAATAAAGAATTTCAGTAATGCACGCCCGAGCCACGGGGCTGGCGGACGGAAGCATCAGGGAGGATGTCCCGCTATCTTGTCACACAACCACTCTTTCACTCTTGCACTTCTTATTCATGAACACAAACATAAGATACCGGAATAAATTCGCTATTTGACGTT
The DNA here is from genome assembly GCA_951216915.1 of Tetheella fluctuosa. Classification (NCBI taxonomy): domain Eukaryota; kingdom Metazoa; phylum Arthropoda; class Insecta; order Lepidoptera; family Drepanidae; genus Tetheella; species Tetheella fluctuosa. The sequence continues at coordinate 5,723,615 of OX578227.1, read as the reverse complement.
ACGATTGTTGATAACGTTCATTAAATAATGTTAAAAAGTGAAAAATAAATGTGAGGTCTTTGAAATTGGTCAGATAAAGAAAGAATTGTATAAATAATGCGATATTATTAAATTCCTTTTTCGTGTTTGAACTTAAATACGAGGAAATACGAAAATCTTCGTTTATAAAATTGTAAATCGTATCCTTTTTGATTTAATGGTCTCTCCACTTTTTGACAAAGAAATCGATTACAATAAAAGATTTATGAGCGACCACTCGATTTCCAAAGAAACCCAAAGGTTTCATTTCCGACCATTTTAAATTGATTCAATTGAATACGTTGGATAACGCTAAAATTATTAAGTCTCCTTGAATAAACCCGTAATATTTTACAATGTAAATACTCTTAAATTATGTATAATTAATTATAATGTATTCTTTTTTTAAAGACCATTCTCAGAGCTTTGATACAACATAAAATGCTAAAGAAACTGATATACCATAAGAATTTACTGAATGTTATTATCTATTACATTAATTCTAATGATCTGTACCTGATAGTATTTTTTAAAATTTCCTATTTTACTACACAGAGGAAGATAAGATAATGGAAGATGTTAAGGGTGGGGTACTGCGTTGGGAGAGGTACGACATATTTAGATCGCATTATGTTATTGTAAGACGACTTACCCCGCGGCTATAATGGATTACCTACTGGTTGAGGCTGTCAGTCTCGACCCTCCAGGGATAGGACTAGCGGGGAACGCTACAATGCACGTCAGAAATATGCGAAATTGAATATTGAGTAGCTCCCGCTGTTTGTTGATGCGATACAATGACTGTTATAAATGAAGATTTGGATAGCGTTGTATATAACTATTGAATTGTAGAGTGAAGTCTTTAAAGATATTACTAATTCATTTTCATAATTTATTGGTATTTTTTATGTAAATTGAAACTACATAATTATAAATGTGATACCGAAACAGCTATAATTTTGCCAAATCAATCCTACTACAGTAAGATCTACAATTAAAACTAAACCCGTCGGCAATCGTCATGTTTCGAAACGAAAGTATGGTAGCAAGCGAGGGCGAACATAACAAAATAAAGCATATCAAATGTTAGTTAGTTAGAAAATGATCGAAATAAACACGAAGGAAATAAAAATTTTAGCTAGAAGACAATACGAGATGAATCTGTGGAATTATAACGAGTTTCTAATTAAACAGGATTTAATTTATTTTTTATCACGTATTTTCTAATAACTAATGATATCCTAGTATATTCTTGACATAATTATGTCCATTTTGATATAAAATTAAGTAGAACTTCAAAACCAGATAACTGATATAGTACCTAGATATACTATAAAATAAATGATTATCAGAACAAACAGATTTATTCATGCACACAAATAAATATCTATCCTGAGTGGGAATCGAACCCACGACCTGAAGCGTGACAGGTAGGTAGTATATGTATTTTACTAACCACCAACTGGATTGTCAAACTATTGTTAACACATGCTAACATGCCAAAATTTATATATTGTGTATTAGTCTTACTAGATAATTTTAAACATCACAACATGACAGCAACATAGCAGCAGCCTTATACTATGATGTAATAATTAAATGTTACAACTCCATGTTGATACTGCCATGAGCAGACGCGTTCAATACATTAGCTAGAGTAATCGATTTAAGCAATCGTGAAAATACACAATTTTCATTGTACAAACTTTAAACATGTTTTGAATTTTGCTACTAATTTAGAGACAAATTGGGGCAATTTAATGTCACGTGCATCGAAATAGGTCACTGAATATGTACAAATACATTACTATTATATTTGTATTGTTTATAGGTTAAATCTTAAATCAACCAAAGAACTTTGCTTTACAGTAGATAATTCTGTAACTAGCTTTTTATACACGGTTTCACCAGTCTATAAACTATCTCTTTGCAAATATTCAGGTCCATTCGTTGCTTCATGAAAGAATGACATACCAAGAACCCAACAAACACACATTCGCATTTTTATAAGTAAAAATAAATAATTATAAAGGATATAAGAGCAATTAAGTTGGGAATATGACGTACCAACTCGTATGATATTGATGGATTACTATTTTTTGCCCAGTGGTTTCACCCGTGTACAAGTCTGAGTTTGAGTTGAGTGACAGAAAACACTATGGGCGTGACAGGGTACTTCAAAGATAACTGCCTATGTGCTTTACAAGTGCCCCGTAAGCACAAACACTTTGACAACATCAATACTTACCGTGGTGAGATATTGATTTTTCACGTTGTAATAGGATACGTTATACTTTTTAGATCAAATACAACTTAATTGCTAATAAGTATTAAAAGGAACCGGACTCCAAGGTCTGTTTTCCAGCAACATAGATTTTGTAACTATACCAAGCCATAAATACGTAATCAAATTAATTTATATCCATTATAATATTACAAAGACTTTAATTTATCTCGGTAGGTAGGTATGTTTTATTAGTGTTTGAAGCTAGACAAAGCTATCTGTTATCGGCATCTCATTATCGACATCTATTTATTTACCTGTGTGGGAATATTGAATGAGAACCAGCGCTTGTGTATAGCGACTTATTGTGTAGTAAAGTAAAGTATAGTAGGTTGGTTTATAAGGTATAGGTAAGGATACAACCATACGACATCTTTACAATAGCAGTATTGAGTATTATTTATGCTTAACAATTTCTATTATCAGGTCGCAAAAAATAACTGGTTGTTTCTACAATAGATTAATCTTGGTCGATGAAAATGTATGAAAAAAAATATGATTGAAATTTCCGTGTAAAAATCACGTTTAGGAACGATGTTGTTCGGCAATACGAAACCAAGTATACATTCAAATTATTTTGAAATAAATAAAAAAAATATATATATATCTGGGACATTATTCCTCACACACGGCCATCTGACCCCAAACTAAGCAGAGCTTGTACTATGGAAGCCAGATAACTGATATACTACTTTTCTTTTGTAAATACATACTTATATAGATAATTACACCCAGACACAGGACAAACAGACATGTTCATGCACACAAATATTTGTCCTGAGTGGGAATCGAACCCACGACCTGCGGCGTGATAGATAGGGTATCTTACCAACCACGCCAACCGGCCCGTCAGATATTTTAATAGTGTTGAGCAAAAAAGACTTATAGAAAAACATATTCATTATTATTTTTGAAAATGGGCCTAACTAAACAAAGGACTAGTACTGTCATCATTTGTTCATAATAAGTATATTATAATATGCTTGTTTGTAGGTATATTATTTTAGTCTTTAAAGCAAATCCATAAAGCAACGTATCATTATCTAAATTAAGTTGGGATCTCTATCAACTGAAAATTCTTCTTGCTCAACATAATAAAATCCGTATTGCCTCGGCTTTACTTCAAATACTTTAGAAGCACTCTCAACTTCTTACCTAAGTTGCTTTTAACTTTAGAGTACATTTAATACCTACAAGAATTTTTCTACAGAGTTGCTTGCTTTATTATTTATTGCGATACTTTCTTTATTTTTAAGTGGTTAAGTATCATTTTGTTTAGTAACTTGTACCTGGAGATTGCAAACCTGAAAATTGTAGCCGGACAACATTTTTGGTATGCGTAAATTTTGGAGGGCTATGTTACGATAGACATCACATAGATACTTTTGATTGTACACGCCAAGAACACTAGCCCTGTGGCTAAATGGACTTTATAAAAACCCGGCCAAGTGGAACGTGCGCATTATAATATTCCACTGACTACGTCTAAGACTGAATTAAAGAAAAGTTTAATTAAAAACGATATGCGCAACATCTCTGTTACGTATACGAGTAGGTTGTAGTATCATTGTACGTGGGGCACTCAGAAAGTTTTGAGAAATTTAAAAAGAAAGTTTATGAGTTAAGTTTTTTTAATTTAATCTTTTCAAAGAACTCTTCACCAGTATCTATACAAAGTTTCATGCGTCTAAAGCTAAACCAATTTTCGAAACATTTTTTCCAATCCGCCGCGAGACACCTTTTCTATGGCCTTCTCGAACGCAGTTAGCGCATGCGGCACCCAGCGTGAAACTATCCTCCTCACGCGAAAATGCTCATGTAGAATTTCGTGAACGCTTCCCGATCCAATTTGCAGTATGTGCTGAAGCTCATCATACGTAATTCGCCTATTCTCTTGAATTATTTTTTTCACTGCTAGCACGTTTCCTTCCGTAACAGCTGTCGAAGGGCGACCACTTGGTTTTCCATCCCTCAAAGTTAGTCGACCGCGATGAAATTCGTTATACCAGTGATACACGGTTACTTTAGAAGGGCCTTCATCAATAAATGACATTTGAAGTCTATCCTACGATTCATCCGGTTTAAGACGACATTTGAAATCATAAAAAATCATCGCGCGAAAGTGTTCCTGACGCAGATCTATTTTTCAATGAGACACGATAGTTCAAATTAGCTCTTAAAAAAAGTGGAGGGATGTTTTGTAATTGGAATGTTTGTATTTTTACTTATAAATAATCGTGTTTTCTAAATAAATTATAACTGGCCAGTGTCACATACATAAAAACTTTTTTTCTCAAAACTTTCTGAGTGCCCTGGTATATTGTACAGAAGTATTGTATCGACTATTACTCGGAAATTTGTAAAACCAGTGATACTTTTTCTCTTAGCTCATCATAATATATGTAAATAGTTTTAGATTTTTTTAAAGGCCGGAGGGGGTGTGGGGGACACTCAACTCTATGAAAAAATAATAATAAATAAATAAGGCTTCATATTTGTAAAGGAATATTTATATCTATTTCTAAAAGATACCATTTGAGGTAGTAGGTACGCTAACAGAAAACTGTAAATGTAGGGGAGGTACCTGCCCTAAAATTATATTTGCAGATTGATATTACCGGTATTCTCCAATTAAAATGAGCGCGACAAACCTGACAAAACTATAGGGGTTTCTTTTTTGACTATGCTACCCTAAAAAGACAACTATAATACCCATCTTCGTAAGTAACGTAACTATTAAATATTGAACATCCCTTATCTTTAAATTCTCTTACTGCAAAATGTTGTGCTTCTCTAATGTTGTAACTAAGAACTTTAAGAGTAACTAAAGCCTTTAATTCTTATCATTGAAAAAGAAAAAGGATTAGAGTTACCAAAGTAACGTAAATATCAGTAAGTACCCGACTCTGATGGATAGAAAACTTTTTTGTCGAAAGTAAACACTAATAAATATCTCGTATTTTGTTATTCCAAAATTCACCATCATCCTACGAATAAATTATTTATTTGTAGGCATCATCATTATTTTAAGACTAGAATAATAATTACACGATTTAATTTTACCTAATTAGTTGGTTAGAATATAGGTAGTTTGTTTTTACTTTTTGTATGGACTTTTGTTTGACCACAATTTCATTATGGTAAAGAATGATGTGGCTGAAGGTGGTAAGCACAACAAACCCTAAAAGGAACTGGATCTCAAATGCAACTGCCGGAACATACCAGTAGGTGTTTGGCGGCAGATGTTAAACTTGAGGGTAGTGGCCAGCCAGGCAGGTACTGCAAAGTACCCTACCACCGTGCTATGGCTTCCTCGAGATGTTTTCCTTCACCAAAAGCTCAAGCTCATTGTAGGATTAGAACCCACGACCTTTGCCGCGGCATTCGACATCTGATATTTTCTGTTATTATTGTAATTAAATGTTACTGTTTATTTTTATTATTTTAGCGTATTGCATTTTAACAAATACTTGATTTTATAAATAAACTGGTTTAGTTTCATTCGTTCAATAGATAACGATTAAAATTGCATCGTCAATGTAATATTTTACATTTGCTTCTCATGTAATTTTGTTCATTTTCTCTCAAATAATGAAAGAAAGGGGCGAAATGTAATCTCCGGGCTAGAAGTTTATTTTTATTATAAGTTTCTTTGTTGGGTTCGTGGTTCAAGGAAATTGTTGATATATATATACCTATCTATTGATACTTGATTATATGAAATATGTAAAAGAACAGGTATTAATTTGATCATCAAGGTTAATCATCAAACTTGTGTTGTGGACTTGCACGGTAGCACCCACTTACTACCTACTACCACCGACTACCACACTCAAGTTGAAAATCTGCCGCCTACCGATGTATTCCGATAGTAGAATTTAAGATCCGGTTGCCTTCTCGGCTTTTTAAAGCAATTGGCAACATATTGGCAGTCTCCCTAGTACTGCTCATGTCCATAGGCAAAGGCCACATAGCCTTGTGACATCAAAAAAAAAAGTTCTATCTGTAGTTCAGGCTTAAACCTTTACTTGAGGTTAGTCCACTAATAGAAGAGTGGTGACCAGATTGGATCTACATGCTGATTTATTTATTCTCGGGTATCCTAGCGATTTTCTGATACCGAAAAAATAATTCTACAGACATCAGATGCTCAATATCTATTCTGTCTTATGAAATTGGATCCTAAAATCTAGATTTCCTTCATTATGACCATGTTTCAGCTATCTTTATAGGTAGAAAATAGATCAGTGTTTTAGAAACTCATTAGGATCGTGAATAATTATCAAACTACGTATGTATCGAGCTTGTAGTCAAATATTCTTGAAGTATCAAGCTTTGATGTAAGCTCTAACTGGATTAAACATATCTTAGATGGTTTTGATTTAGTTTTATTACATTATAATTGTTACAATAAGTACCTATACCTATTGTATGCTTGTATGCCGATTATTCAATCTGCTTATTTTAAACATAAATTTTATTTCAAAATTCAATGCAATAAACTATACCTACCTTCTTAGCACTGTATTAAATTACTTGAATTTTTTGAACATGAAATTGTTGACTTGAAAATTGATAATTTACAGAATTGGATACAGAATTAGAAGATAAATCTAACTGTGACGCCCAACACAATGCTATGTACCTACAATACATTTCTCTTGTAACAACTACAAATTTATAATTAAATAAAAGGTTGAAGGTAGAGACTTGGTAGTCCTCGTTCAGTTGCTTACAATTTGAATTTCAATGAAGTCAACCGTCTTAATGTTTGATTTCATCATCTTTAGTTGTTGAATAATTTATATTGTTTGGGGTCATATGTTTGTTTAGGATGATATTTTGATGAAACACCGCAATACGCTGAAACACCGCACAATCTTTGCTGACTTGATTAATGGAGGTGTACCTTTATACGGTGCCTACCTAATAAATTATGTATCTGGTATAACTATGATATCACGCATAAATAAATAAATTAATGGGTATATTAGAACATAGTAGACTAATGCTGAGTTAATCTTGAGTGTATAGAATCAATTGTAAAGTTCATAAGTGCCTTATTTGGGCCTAAAATAAATGATTGAGTTTGAGTTTGTGTCGTGATATACATCGGAAAATAAAGCAGTTTATTACGATCAAATTATGTCATATTTTTTATAAACTCAAGACTTTTAAAGTCACATGTATGATGTATTCATATTTAAAAGAAAATAAGTAGGTACCTACCTACTACATAGCTTTTGCAACATGTTTGCTTGAATTTGTACATCATACAAATACTCTTAATTTTCTCTTCGTTTTTTTTTCATCAGGCATATTTATCTACGTACAAATGCTACAGTTGTACTGCCACAAAGGCGGAGTTCAGTATTTAAATAAGGCACGTTTGGTTTTACCATGCGCTTGGGAAATCAATGATCCGCATTCATTCGGTGCCAGAGCGGAGCCGTTGACCTACAAAAAGAATTCTATTGCCCGACAGAAATTAATAAGTGGGTTGATTCAAAATTTATATAGAATTTGTATATTATAGCGTGGCTGCCACATGCGTCATACTTGTGAACAGGTGCTGCTTGTGGGGGCTGGTCTGCTTAAATTTGCTGTCTATTTATTAACTATGTCACTCATCATTTTGTTTCTTTTCTTTTTTTTTTTTGTTATAACACACATATATTGTCAGTGAGACTAGATAAATAATTTAATGTAATAAATCTGAGTTGGTTTAGAAAAGAGTAATTGCTGAGTTTCTTGCCGGCTCTTCTCAGTAAAAGCAACCTTCCGAACCGAGCGTTAGAGTCAGACTTTTCATAAGTGCTTGTGAAGGCCTATTTGAATAAAAAATATTTTCATTTTCATTTCATATGAATACAGCTTTTGAAAAAAATATTGGAATATAATTAATAATTTTATCCATTTGTCTGGAATTCAAAGAGTATTCTAATGCGAGGGCAATATTGTATCTAGGTTTCAAATCAAAATACCTGCTTATGCATAGCTAGAAAGAGTGTTGGTATTAAGCTGTGAAGCATTTATGGGATTATAGATATAACGAAGCTTTCACAGCAAAAATTTTAGTGACTCTAATGTTAATCTCTAATGAGCCTAAAATGTACATAGTTCAAATTAGGGTTGTCACAGGGTACTTCGCAGTAGTTATCTGTTTCTCTGAATTTATTCATTGTTAGGGTAAGGTACGAGTAGTTATAATGATAAAAGTTCTATCGTACTTCAATATTCTTTTGACTTAGTAGATACATGTTATGCGCGTAGGCAATTTCTTATGATCGTGCCGTATATTTATATTTTACCTTCTTAGGGAAGGAATCTTAAAATTCCTTTATTAGGTACCTTATGTTACAAAAAGAATATTTCCTTCAAATTTCATGGTTCACATGGACCAGTAGTTTGACCTCTACGTTGATTTCTCAGTCAGTCAATCAGTCAGGTTTTTTTTTACAAATGTATAATAAATTAAACAAAACTTCGTTGGCACATTTATTTTTTTCATTGAACTTATCACACCTACCATAACAAACCTAAATTGATTATGTAAATAGTAATTGCTGAATTGAATTGATTGCCGTTTCTTCTCTCCAAAAAAGTTGGTCTATTGTAATGAAAAGTATTTATATATAATATGTGTATATGTGTGAAGATTTAGTTGAATAGAAAATATTTTCATTTCATATATCTAGTGTAGCTCTCACTCTCAAGTCCTAATTATATCCTACTTCTTAAAGTTTGTATGTTTGGATATTTGAGACTCAATCACGCATAAACGGCTAAAAGAATTGGGATGAAACTTTGGCATATAGATAGATCATACCCTGGGAATAATACAAATAATACTTTTTATCCCGAGAAAACATAAGGTAAAACCGGTAATTCTTCAGTGAAACGTTCATCATTCGTTACCAGCGCCCTTATGGTACCTACAGTTATCTTTATTTATTCGAACCGTATTTGAATAAAAATATTTCACTGCTTTAGGTCTCTCCTTTGACATTCATGATACTTTCCCATTTGATCCACTGCGACTCAATTTGATGTGTACCTATATCGTTGCGCAAAGGTAACTTTGATTATGTTGCAAGAGTAAAATGTGCCTGTACCTGGAGTTGCCTAATGGTCTCATGCCGCCAATGCGTCACGCCGGGGCGCCCAGGGGCAGCGTAAAACACGCTTGCTAAGACCCAAACCCACCTGTGTGCAGATCCTATAAATAAGTACCTTCGTTCACCTTAGCCTCCCGTCGGGACAATTTATTCTATTTATTTATGAAGTGATATACCAAAAATATTTTTAAAATATGTTGTTTAAAAAAGAAAACGATTTTTTTCAAAGATTCAGATATAAAATAGCAGATGCTTCGCACGATGTTAATTTTTATTATTTATTATGCTCTTAGATACAGCTGTGGAATCTAAATCACACGAATGGAATGGAATGGAATTGTTTCCATTCCACCAAAATTTAAACTAGGTTTGTGAAATATGTTACTATTTTAAAATAAATTTAATAGTCTGTCACTCGCTTATCTTTTGAATAATCTCAGGACGGTATGCTGTTTTAAAAATTTCTAGTTAAAATAAGCGAAATAACTAAAAATTTCACCGACCCAAAGAAAAATTCTGTACTTACACAAGCTTATCTCATGAAGAATCGTGGCACTGAATCCGACCGCACAATCCGGACGTAGTTTCCTTCCTTTTTTCAAACGAAAAATGTTATAGCTCAAGGAATAAAAAGTCTCAAACAAAGTAATAACCCTCCTTGAATTACGAACGCTGCAAAAACCTCGAATCCTATATTACGAAGTTGAGAATAACGCTGGAGCACACGAGCCTCTCAAAAAAATACATCAGTGAAAATTGTTTTCCGCCCGAAGGTAGAATGCTTGCGAAGATTACTTTTGCTGATCGTCCGTGGCGGCCGATTTTCTTACTTTATGGGACGAACGGTTGGAACCAGGAGGTGCAAATAGTTTAGCGTGCGGTAATAGAACGTGTTCTTGGAGTAAGCAGTCGTCTCATAGCCCTCGATACCCGTCGTGATCGTGAGTGGAAAAGTGAAGAACGCTTTGTTTTATTATTCAATCTACACTGGCGTACCTACATTCATATTTATAGTTGTTCCTTGAGCTATCTTTGGTATGTAATAGGGTTTTTTTTTTGAAAATACTTAGAACTGCCTATATTATTTGCTTACCAGTATTTTGTTTTATCTTTATTTACAAAGTCAAGATCACATTGCATCATAACTTAAACTTATAAATTCAGAACCACTAATGAACGTTACAATTGATTCTACAATAATTGACACACAGATAGAATATGTTCTGGATACATAAAACACTTTTTATATCGATATGTAATCTTTAATACTTTAAGTCCATACCGCTTCATTACTAATAAAAAATGCATTTGTTTTTCATTGTACCATCTAAGCGACACACACAACCACTCCTCTACTTTGTACACTATCATAATACCGCCAAATAGTCTCTCATGAGGTGAATACCTTCCAATTATCCAAGAAACGTGTAGTCAGTCGGTGGAAAACCTAACCCTTTTTGTGGTTCAATCGAAATAAAACGACGCGGCCGCTTTGCCGCCAGATTCAGGCTATAGTTAGGACCCCGACCGCCATGTCGCATTCAAGCACAAAATGGAAAACCCGGAAAGGGACCCCAAGGACCCAGAGTGGGTCTTTATGTAAATTCGTACTGTACAAAAGGTGAAGTAATGTGAAAGAGAGATTGGGACTCTCCGCCGTTTTCACGCTTCGCCGTAAGGCCGATCTGAGCAGTTTTAAAAAACATAAAAATTTAACTAAAAACTATTTTACTTAAATATCTATAAAACTCATCTTTTAAGCATGCGCAATAACAATAAATGAATAAAATAAAATAAATGGTAGGTATAACAATGATACATTCTATTGTAAAGAGTAGCTAAGGAACGAGGTTCATACAAATCGATACACGTTATTAAAATGCTTTCTATAGAATTTGTGCTCTTCGATGCCTAGTATCTCAACTTTAATTTTCGTAAAACACTTAAATCCAACAACGTTAAATTCTTCAGTCGGAACTAAATCTCTGGCTTAAGTAGCCTTACCCTATTCAAATCTAAATAGCCTTTCTGAAGATAAAAATACTTACTTATTTTTACTAATTGACTGAAATAATGTGAATTTTGTTGGTTTATAATGGTGTTTTAATTTTAGTAAAACATTTTAAACCAATGTTGATACCTAAATTAAAAAAACCTACAACTAATACTTAAAACTAATTGACTGAAATAATGTGAATTTTGTTGGTTTATAATGGTGTTTTAATTTTAGTAAAACATTTTAAACCAATGTTGATACCTAAATTAAAAAAACCTACAACTAATACTTAAATGTAGTTGGTAAGTAAGTAATTCTATATAAATAATTATAAAAGATTGGCAAATGAAATGTCGACGAGGGACCGCAAGTTATGGAACGTATCCGGTAACAGCGTATATCGATATCCAAAACCTCCCTTGAGAGCAACCTTCGGCGGTACGCCAATAGACCCTTGATCTGTAATGTCGTTATACAATTATTATAACATATTAATGCAATATCTATGAGGCAAGAAGTTACATAGCTGTTACAATTTAATATTTTTTGTTTGTAAATCTTTTTATGTGTTGGTGTTCCAACTTCTTCCTACATAATACGCATGACATTGACTATACAGAATGAAATCTGGAACCGTCTTCAACTATAATTATCCTTTAAATGATGGAAAGAAATGCTACTTTGTCGACTGTAGGTGGTTCGATTTGCTAGACATCTTGCTATTGAACAATACTTATAGGATATACAGGTTTTATCGCAATATTTTCTTTTATTTTGTTAAATAAAATGCCTATTCTTAGACAATTATCTGAGATAGGGGATTTAGGAGTTAAAGCATGTCATATTCACGGTAGCACTTACCACTGAGCCATCACCTGGTATATCCTTAACTAATTCAATGCGAATGTGAGTTTGTTTGTTTGTTACCTTTTCACGCCTAAACCGCTGAACCGATCGCGATGGAATTTGGTATGCAGATAGCCTATGGTATAGAGAGGACGTAGGCTACTTTTTATTCTAGGAAAACATAAGATCCCTGGGGAACGCGGGTGGAACCGCGGGGCGGAAGTTAGTAAATTATATTTAGGACTTACGAGTAGTTTATTATAGGTTAAAGATCCAAATTACAAGTTGACGAAGTTGCGGCTATGGTTTATGCTCAGACGATCCATTGATGCAAAGAAAGAAGAAAATATTGCCTCGTATTGAAGTATCATAGTAGTACCTACTTTACATAGTCATAAGATCAGATTACCCCAATAAGGAGCCGAGAAGTGGCTGGGAGTGGTAAGTGGAGTGCCGAGTGTGGTGTGTGAATCGAATATGCTTATGTCTACATTGATATTCTGTTGTTGATAGTAGAATCTCAACATGATACAAAAAACTGTTTCACAATATTATTTTCAAGGTAGAAAAGAAACTAAATTTATTTATTAATGTCAATTTAAAGGTATTTTATGATTGTCGCGCCATTCACGTCGAAAGCATTCTAAATTTAACGCTTAATTTTCGCATAAATTTGGCGCCAAGTGTTTTTTATGGAATTAGAAAATTGATATTAAAAATATAGATTATCTGGACCCAAAGTGGTCTTTTAGTGAATCAGATTTAATGTTTATGTGTTGATGAAAGCCAATAATCGACTTATATGTAATTTATATACTTGTCTATTATAAGATTTAGTACCTATACTCGAAATGTAAATCAAATTTTATATCTCTATTATGGAAACTACAAATAAATATAAAATAAATAAATATTCTGGGACATTATTCCTCACACACGGCCACCTGACCCCAAACTAAGCAGAGCTTGTACTATGGAAGCCAGATAACTGATATACTACATATACTACTTTTCTTTTGTAAATACATACATATGTAGATAATTACACCCAGACACAGGACAAACAGACATGTTCATGTACACAAATATTTGTCCTGAGTGGGAATCGAACCCACGACCTGCGGCGTGATTGATAGGGTATCTTACCAACCACGCCAACCGGCCCGTCAATACATGCTGATTATTGATTTCAGCTGGACAATATTAAAATTACATTAAACTTTTCTGTTATTACACCTAAGAGACATAAAACTTAACAAATACATTTGCTAAAACAGTTTCTACGACTAGACAGACATTGTTATATCGAGTGAATAGAAAGGAGTAATATTAATAAATAAAATAAATTAACAAACCCACAGAAACATAGTATAGATTTAATTTTATAAATTAACATATTCCGTAACCCTTAAATATTTCCAAACAAGAGTAAAAATATCGAAGATCTTCCTAAAATTTCATAGAAACCTAATGTAACTCAACGTGAATACCAATATTATATACCAATAGAAACTGTACAGTCGTAGGTAGATAACTACCGAAACAACTGAAACTATCTAACTTCCAATTTCGTATGTTCTTGTGGAACGTTGACTGACACTCTACTGTGATAAATATGATAGAAGCGCAGCATAAGTGCACAATATTTCTAGGATAATAAAGGTAATAGCGTCAAGCCTCCCTAATTTTACAACAACATTAAAACTGTTTGTAATTAAATATTCTTTGGCAGCTATATGTTTAAAAGAGCAAAGAGTACGGTTGTACAGCTATCATTTTATACACTTTACCTTCGTTCCTGAGCATCACTTTACGAGTACAAAATGTACTTAGTAACCACAAAATATCTACTTCTGGCTAAGACCCGGCGTGCGTTGCAGTGACTTATTATTTCTATGTCAGAAATCTTCTCGGTCGTGCGTACGAGAACTCACCAAAGTTTTATCTCAATATAAAATGATGAATGGTATAGGAACGCATACGTTACAAACAAACATACAGCCAAACATTGATTTTTATATAATATAGATAGTGATTATAGATGTTATATAGGACTTCATATAGATAGATTCTTATTATTCTAAAAAAACTTTTACTATAAAACCAACTGAAATTGCGATACAAAATATTAGTTATACATATTGGGTAATATTGAATGTTGTAATGGAACAGGAAAGTTTATTTATTTGGCTATTATAGAGTTATTCTCATAGTAAATATTCATATTGATGAGTATATAATTTAATGTAATATCTGTTTACGCATGGCCTAATTTATTAACTCTTAAAATCAAATTATTTCGACCAACAAGTTCGAGTATTGTTAGTAGCGGTATTAGATTTGTTCCCTGTCTCGAAGACAGAACTATGACTTCCATCTTGCCGGTTGTTGGAGCGACATATCAAGTTAGAGCATTTGGCTCAAATTGGACGGCTGGAACTAAAATGGTTTACAGTAGGTACGTACTCTTGGCATATTCTTGTACATCTTCGATGACGAACTGAAACGGAAGCTATAGCAAAGGTACTTATTTCATCTAATTTAATAAACAAGAAAATATATTTTATATTCCGGCTATATCTATATATATGTATTTTTTACCAAAATCGGAGTGTGGGTGATATAAGAAGAGTAACAGAATGCAAAGAAACCTTTTATGTTCATGTAAGTAATGTAATTTATACCTAATGATGACAAAGCAATATCTCGTTACTCACCCAAATAATTTCGCAAATGTGACGTAACGCTGATGTCTCACTCACGTGGTACAGTCGACGTACGCCTCAAGCGATATTCTGTCAACGCATTATATGTCGCAATATACCCTTCACTCTATATCCCACCCCTGTTATACTTATGATTCTTTTCCAGGAACAATATTCTATTACAATAGAAGTCTAATAGGGAGTTCTGATATACAAGTACATTTCGTGGATAGAATTTACTAAAGTAGGAATGCTTTTTCTAGCAGGAAGCTCAGGAAAATTATAGGTGATTTTTACCAAAATAGCTGAAATAATTTACATTACGAATAATATAATTATTTTAACTATTATTTTCTTTTCAATTATATTTTATAATTAGATTTTGTGGATAAATTAAAGCATTAGTTAATAATTGCGTCAGATAATACTTAATTATTCTTGCTGTGTCCAGTTTCTTTCTATTATTTCAACCTATTAACTTCAATTGCGATTCCAGAAATTCTACTTTTTAGGGTTCCGTTGTGAACAAGGAACCCTTATAGTTTCGCCATGTCCGTCTGTCTGTATGTCTGTCTGTCCGCAGCTTCGCTGAGAGACTCATAGTAGGTACTGGGGATGTTGTTTTTTTCTCGTCTACCCCATGGTGTTTGGTACCGTTTTGTGAAATATTAAGCTTTAAAGTGCAAATTTTTGTTAGAGTCAAGTGTGTCTCCCCTGCCAGCTAAATGTTTGTTTTTGGATATATAAAAAAATCACGGTAGTAATTAAGTTAAAAGGAAAACTATCACAGCTAAGTAGGCTTTACAAGTTTACAAGTAATAGTCGACCAACATATAAAACCGTTTTTAGACGTTATTAAGCCGCCGAAACAGTTAAAGTTAAATGTTAACAACAATAACACATGAAATAACAAATACCCTCTTCTTAGTCCACATTATTGTAATGGGCAAGTACGGAACCCTATATTGCGCGTGGCCCGACACGCACTTGGCCGAAATTTAGTCCGAATACCATAACCTTTTATTTAAAAAGTTATTGAGCATAAACCACTCTAATGAAAATTATGCATTGTAATGTAACACAGCTCTAGTAGAGAAGGTTACAAGTCAAAGAATTGAATTAAATTTTCCAAAACAGATTGAATAGTTTACAATAATGCCATAATATGAGTAATGTAGACCATAAAATAATAAATAAATTACATCTGGCAATTAACATAATTTAGATTTTGTATTTGTAATAATTATTTTGGGTTAATTAATTTGTACCTACAATGGTAATAAAAAATAACTAAGTACATATAAATGCGGGAATGACGTCTCGACGCTTAATTAAATTATGTTTGGTTTGAATAAAATGACAATACTCTATATTATGGAAAAGACTATTCCAGGGTAACCCTGCGCTATGTGTTGGACATAATAGGCAGAGTCCGCGTTCAATTTGACTGCGGTTTGCATAGTACCATGTAAATAAATCACTCGAAACTCGAATATTTAGAAGTCGCCTAGCTTATTTTCAAAATTGAAAATGAACAGAATTAGCTTCGTAAAGAATTCCATGCATTATTATTAGACGTAACATCACTCTGTCTGTCTGCATGTCCGTTAGCGTGCTTATAGCTTGTGAACCACAGCTTGAATTTTGATGCCGTTTTCTCAGTTACTTAGGGGGTTCCTCAATGAAGGTTTTGGGCTATGTATTATGGAGCTAAATTAAGTTGCTTTTGACTAATGGGATAATAAATATTATCAACTTAAAAAAATATATACTGTACAAGCAACAAGAAATAACATATTATACATAATATTAGGTATATTTTTCAGATAAAATACTTTTTTCTTCTGTCATTCTTATTTTCACCTCCCTTGGGATATGATATTATTTTTTCAAAGGATATTTTATTTTCAGAACCGGCATCGAAATAAAGGGAGCCGCTTTCATTTGTAGAAAATCGCAATAATGGATGCTTTTCACCTGTCATCGGTGCCTGCCTCTGTATTTGTTATTTATATCAAGCTCTGTTTTTCTTTTCCTTTTATTTGTTCTTCATAATGATGGTTGTGCTGATATTTGACATCTAATAGAACTTACTTAATATCAAATGGGTATGTTTGATTTATATAATTAAAATGTGTAATCCCTCAACGTGACACTCTATCAAAAACAGTTCAAACCGGTAACTTCATTTTTATTATTCTAAAATATAAAACAATGACAACAGTATATTTTATTGCATCACAGATAAGTTGTGAAAGATCGATGTAGCACTTATTCGCATTAGTAGTATGACAAGCCCGCATTTTGATATGGTTTGTGTTTGTTTTCGATTTCGCTTCACTTAGTATACGAAGGGGGACGGTAATACGATTAAATTGAATGAAAACAGATAAAACGAATAGGAATTATTTCTTCTGTAAAATATTGTATAAAATTATTAATAGTGTGAAGTTTGAAATTGCTACTAGGAAAGCAAAATTAAATTTATAAATACTCGTATTTATATAAGTATTTAAAACAAAAAAACAATCTATTACAGGTACGAGTGGAATATAGAAAATTTTCTCTAGGCTGTCGCCGCTGCCGATAGGGCAAAGTTCCCTGCAGGCTGGCAGCGTTTCTTCTTTGGAATTATTTGATTTTTGGAACGAAGTTCCTTTACGGAGCTTGCGGTAGGAGTTAACTGGCAGAAAAGGGAACCGTAACGAAAAAAACGTTATATACCTACATGTGTGTGTGAATTACAATTCACATACGCAGACGCGCCTGTGCCTTTTATAATAAAAGATAGACGTGACGTCCGCAATTATGAATCCTCCATGCGACTTACTCGGAGGTAAAGAATTAAAAAAAAAAACTATACTAATATAATAAAGCAGAAGAGTTTTTTTGTTTGTTTAAAAGCGCTAATCTCTGGAACTACCCGTCGGATTTGAAAAAATCTTTTTGCATTTGATAGCCCAATTTTTGAGGAAGGTTATAGGCTATTTTTCATCCCCGGGACGCGGGTGAAACCGCAGGGAATAGCTATTTGTATATAAAGTTGCTTGAAAGAAAGAAAACATTTATTGGATACACAAATTCACACGGATCAAAACATAATAAACAGCACAAAAGATGAAACAAAAACACAAACAAACTAGAAAAAAATGTTTTTTTCGAACCCGTAGTTCCTGAGATTAGCGCATTCAACAAAACAAACTTGCTTTATAATATTAGCCCAGCGTAATTACATACAATGGTTTGGAGGCGTTTGAAGTCACGTGAAATGCCGCTTTGTATAGGCATTCGTAATTGCTCACTTGTGTCTCAAGCGAGTGTATGGCAGCTTGGGCTCGCTACCGCCCCTCTCTCAGTTTACAGAGTTACATAGACTGTGATATTAGTATAGATTAAACTTCGTTCCTGGTGGGGGTCGCATACATCACTTTTTTATGTGTACTATTATTGTATTTATTTATTAAATATGTACCTACTATGTGAAACTATTGCTAAATGTAGTATATATTTATAAATAACAAGCAAATTGTGGTTAAGAATTTGAAAAATATCTCATTTAAGTAAATTGTATTTATATTGTCTCTATGTAGCCATAATGACTTATGTTAACATTTTACGTTTACTGTGTATCAATGATAAGAAGCTAGTATGACGGCACGGATATGACGGGTTCCTTTCTAGTACATCATTTATTTAGTAATTCAAAATGCGGCTGAGTAGTCGTTTGTTTTTGCTAACGTTACTATATTATTGTTTTATTTCTTGTAAGTCTAGAATATATTTAATTTAAATTAACACAATATCAATATGATAATAATTGTAAAAATACAATTGTGTGTTTGTTAAAGGTGACAACAAAAAGCTGGTGAAAAGAAAAGCTCAGAACATTTTGTCTTTACTCGGATATCTCAATGGTTATAAAATTGGAGAAAATTACGCTTTCTTGTTACCAGTATTAGTTGTGCCATCAATAAATCCACCAAACGAGATTATTTTCCATAAAATAAGAGATGAAAATCCCTTTAATAATACTGTCCAAATAATTAAACCGGTCCAGTCAAACTCTATGGATTTCAAAGAAGAAGCTTCAGACATTGAAGTTAATTTTAGACAAGCTTTGAATAGAGGATCTGTAGGAGACAATAAAGATATTGAAGAAAATAGCAATATGAATGAAACTTTTCGGCAAAGCAATATTGAAAATGATGTGGCACAAACTGAAAGCAATACTGAAAGATACCAAATTACAGTAACCGCAGAAACTACTATAGATATTACTAAAATGGAGCAACCAACCACAATAGAGTTACAAACAACAACTGAATCTAATGGACTGTATCCGTCACCAGTCCATAATAATGACGTTTTTAACACGTTAACATTAACAACTGATGCTACTAAAGAAAATTTACAGCTACCTAATATGGAAAATAAATGGAAAAATTTCACAGACACTGCAAATCTAAGCATTACAGTAAGTAATACGTCTTCATTAATAACCAATGTAACAGGTATAGGCGCAAATACAAATAATCCGTACCCAGCTCCATTGTATAGTAATTTGATGATTGATCAGTTATCAATCACGACAAATTCTTATACAAATGAAGAATCACCTTTACCGCCGCCGCAAGATGATCGATGGCGGCGCTTTTCTTCATTAAGTAAGATATCTACATCGACACATAGTGGTTTCAGACCTCTTGCTGGGTTGTATTATGATGGCTTCTTAAATAAAAATATGATAAAGATGCCTGGCTTCCTTCCTAATAACTACTACTATTATTAGGTTAATTATTATTTACCGTATGATCTTATATAGGTACTATTTTATTTTTAATTTTATGTATTATTTAATAACAATTATTATTATTTTTTTTGATTTTATTTGACTATGTTATTGTTTACTTTCTTAGAATTCTTAGAAAGATTCTTTTTGTGGACTCAATAGGAATTGTTTTTTAAACTACACAAAGTACGTACTTTGTGGATGTATTGTTTTATTCAAATCTTGGTAATACTAGTTAATGTAGATATGGTTTTGCATTTCCGCCGGAGATTGCTAAATTATTTAAATAGAAAGCGAATCTATTTAAAAAACTATCGTTTTTGAATACTTGGTAAGAATAAAAGACGTTCATTTGTTTTGTACCAAACAAGAAAAATAAAATTTAATTTTAATTGTTTTTTATTCAAGAAAATATATTATCAACTTTCGTAAATATTGAACAATATCCTGTATAATATTTAGCAGATATATTTTTATTTAACAAAAAACTACATCCACCAATTTTCATGGATATATTGTTATACCAACAGAATTTCCGATCACTATCATGTCATTCTCACGTTTCTAGCGGCAGCATCATAAAATGTGAACAATGCCGGTAACTACTGCAACTCGACAAGGCTCTAAAATTGGTATTGTCAGAATATACTCGTAAAGCAAGCTGGCTTTTGTGTTCCAACTCGTGTGTGTAACATTGTTACGTGAGGATATCGTCACCAAATGAGGGGCGTTTTATTGTTGGTCAGAACTCGATTTACTGCTTAACACTGTCCATTGGCATAACATGATTTTGTAAAGTGAAACAATTTCAATCACTGTAAGATTTGGTATAAATATCTCATGAAGTCATAATCTTTTTCCTCTAGCTGATACTGTAATTTTAGCTGCGTGAATTCCGTCATTTTTTACAAGCAATTTATTTCGATACAGAGAGCGTCGGAGTACTTATTTAATTTCCTGAGTCTCCTATCTTTTATATCGTTTTACATCCTTTAAGAATAAAGCTTTGATCCTAAAAGTAAATATCAATTTTAATCGCACGACATCAGACGAGACTGTTCAGTTTATTGTCACGTCTATTTTTGCCCCATTGTTACAACGTGGGGGAATTTCACGAGAAATAACTCAAAAATGTGTGGACTCACGTAGATTTTAATCAAATATTCCTTAAAGGTATCTACTTCTATACCCTCTAGTAACTGTGAGGTATGTTTAGCGCCCGCCGGCCACTGTGGCTAGAAATAAAAGCACGCGGTGACTTCCTGCACATTTATTATTCACTTCAAAGTCACTCGCTATTCGGAGTTTCCTATAAAACTTAAAAGGAAATTCTATTTCTTGTAGGAGTTCATCCTACAAACAGTAGAATTTCTTTAAGTATTGTTAATATAAGAAAAGAGTCAGTGAATTTATTGTATATTAAAAATATTCCAACCAGAGCGAAACGATTATTTTTTTAAACTTGCAAAGTAAGTTTTTTCCAATCCCAATTGTACATGAAAGTTCAATAATTTACTATGTAGCTCATGTTGCAATTATTATTCAACTAGTGCCTTATTTTTTTGATCAAAAATCAAAACGTTATCGGAAAGTTTAATTGCGTCCATAATGAGATATGTCATTAATATTCAAAGTAAGTATTTTGTCTGCAAACAGCCCCTGACAAATCGACGTCCAGAATAAGATATTAGGAGGCGAAACTTCACGCATTGACCCCTTTTTAAAGGTTAATGTTTCGGTCCTCCCTCACCATCACCTGAATACTAATAGTATGTTTGCGGGGATGTTTTATTAATAATGTTTATCTGATGATCGAAAAATTAACGTATTAGATGCACATATACAGCCAAAAAAGGAACTGACTATCAAACAAAGCTACCGGAGCACAATGATCTATTACTTTCCACAAATTTAATTTTTAACTCTGATGTGATGTATGCTATATTGCCATTGCCCTGCCATTTCCCAAAAATAAAAACAAGCATCAATAAGTCCCTAAAGAAAAAAAAATAATTACTCACTTATTATTTTCCGCACGACAGTCGCATTCTTCCTAAGTAAATAATAAAAAAAAAAATTGTCTCGTAGGCAACGTTTGTTCCATTTTAAAATAGCATTCAGCTGGGCTATTCTAAACTTAAACTCGACGGTGAAATCACGCAGTGACTATTCTCTGTCTCACTCGTGCAACTTGGTAATCAGAAGTTCACGAGTGAGACAGAGAATAGTCACTGCGTGATGTCACCGTCGAGTTTAAGCTCAGAATAGCCTACCTGCACAGAAGTTAATTTGAATACAAAAATCCCACAGTTTCTACATACGCTTAAGTGTAGCTTGTTAGGTACGCAAAATTTACAACAAAGTATGCTCTAATTTCAAATCGTTCGCCGTTGTGCGCGCATTCCACCGACTGCAGTATGCGGGGCGAATATTCCCAACTCGTTTATTATTGCTTGATACCTAACATTCTCTTTAGTAAACCTTTTAGCGTTTTATTACTGCGTATTACTTTAATCTATTGCTTGAAGTAGCTGGGAAGTGAAGCGGTTGCATTTGAGTTATTCGAGGTAAATAAAATGCATGTTTACGTATTTTTAAGCGGTTATTTTCATCTAGTTTTGCTATAAAAGAAACAAAAATGATACGTGCTAGCCATTTTAAATATAACTTAAAAAATATGTGTACAATGTTCTTAAAAATAAAGTATTGTTTGCAATAAGTAAATACTTATACAAATGCATATTCATATATTCCCTCTTATTCAGACCTACTCGGTTGCCGTTATTCGGGAAATGTACCGATCGGTCCAAGATATTGCTATTCAGACCTACCGAATGTCATATTTTTTGACGTTTTCGATCAGGCTCTCATCTGAGTCATTCGGTAAGATAATGATGTGGATGTTAATGTTAGTTTGCAGCCCAACGCGGTCCTGTAGGTACCAACCGATTTCCTCATTCCGAATGGCACTTTATTATTGCAATATAGATGATTTTCGATTCGGTATTTGGTACACTATCCGATCGGTTCGGTACATTCGGAATTGAGACCGCAACCGAGCAGCTCTGAATAAGGGCCATTATTAGTTTAATTTTAACCTGTGACAATGGTTATTTGATAAATAATAAGCAAAGAAATAATAGCCAACGAAATTTTTTTTTGGTTCCTATGTCTAAGAAGATGCAGTATTTGTAATATAGATGTATAACATTGGTCGGGTAATGAAATCCCATCTAGAGATGAGGCACATAAGGGGCTTGGATTATTGAGGACAGGTGTCAAGCCAGCTCTCTCAATGTGGTATTACATATGATTTATTTTAACTGAAGGGGAAGAATAAAATTCGTTATGTGGCTTGAGGTAAATTTTACATTGAAAATTGATTATTTCTGTAACAGCATTTTGTTTTATTTTAAATATACCTTGATCCGCGCTTAGTGTAACTCCAATAAAATAATCCCCACACTATTATGCGATATAGCAGTTAATTACAGTTTTACACTAGTTGAACTCTACATCCGAACATTATCCCCCTCTTTACGTAAGATGGTTTTAAGCAAGTCAAGTAAAACCTAAGAAGGGGTTAACTATCTTAATACCCCAGAATTATGGGTTTGACGAAAAAAAATTTTTTGAGTTTCAGTTCTAAGTATGGGGAACCCCCTAAATTTATTGTTTTTTTCTATTTTTGTGTAAAAATCTTAATGCGGTTCACAGAATACATCTACTTACTAAGTTTCAACAGTATAGCTCTTATAGTTTCGGAAAAAAGTGGCTGTGACATACGGACGGACAGACAGACAGACAGACAGACAGACAGACAGACAGACAGACATGACGAATCTATAAAGGTTCCGTTTTTTGCCATTTGGCTACGGAACACTAAAAAGGAGCGAGGTGCCCGCGAGATATGCCAAGGGGACCACTGTCATTCCGCGCACCACCCGTAAGCACGGCGATGACGACGAGCTGACAGCAAACCGCTTGTCGTACAATAGCTTATCTCAAAATGAGGCGATGGAGTTTCTTACAAAAATTCTGAACGCTTCGAGCTAAGCCGATGCTAATTGTTAGCCCAGGTGATATGAGTGTGACAACTTTAATGCAAATACATCGGTCCATTACCAGTGCGACGTTAACGTATGTGGAGTGCAGCTAGATAACAGATTATTCTAGTATACTACTTTTCACACTGGCAAAATATTCGCTACGTCCTAGATTGGTGTTTCTTAAGCTATTCACAAAATCAACACATAAAATAAATTGCTAATATTTAGTAAAAGGGGCGACTTAGGAGATTCAATCGAAGTTCTCAAAGCAATACAAAATAAGGTGAGCCGATGAGTCTTATAATTACTTGCGGGGCGCCATGCCCAAGGCTGTTCCGCCCCGACGTAAAATTAATTTCTCTCTGCACACCGTCGGAATTACCCACTGCGTATAGTTAAAACACAAATTAGAAGCTTAGAGTTGCTATTATTAACATTATACTTATTCCATTACTTTTTGATGATGGTAAGCTTTGGTTCGCGGAAAAATATTCATGTTATTCAGTTTTGATAATTTTGCCAATCGATCGTATTTTACGAGTTGCCCACATAATTTTCAGCGTATTGTAATTAATTGATACGATAATAGTACATTGTTCCGTCGTACAAATACCTAAAACTATTATTCTAAGAGCAGCAACAACAAATATCAAAGATTAATCCCTGCCATATTGGAAAAAGAGGTTATGGCTAGTATTGAAATGTGTAATCTTGATGGGATACTTGTTAGAATAGTTACTTTACAAGTTCGCCTTCCTTGAATTAAATAATAACATTAACACTGCGAATATTTCTTGCTATATTCATTTCGATAATAACACGAACAAAGTTATTTCAGTTGAGCTTTGTGAAACGCCGTGAGAAGCTGTCATTTTTTGAATTGTCCGAACGTCAGCGTTAACGACGATGCAGAAACGAAGCGTTGTTAGCAGTTCTGATTAATATTATCTTTAAATAAGATCGTGAACGAAAGGATTATTTTTGAAAAAGGAACAATATGTAGGTTACTTTATTTCTTACTCGTGTAACTTGTATATTATTATTCATTTCATCACACTTTTTTATATGATTCTTGCTTTATTATGTCTGAATTAATACATACTTTGTATACATTTTAAGACATAATATTTTAGTTATTTATAGAAGAATTACAGTTCGTTACTGAAATGAAAAGAAATAATTGAATAGGTATATTCCACATGGACGAACATAAAAGTAATTTAATATTAACATTTCCATCTTCATTTATAACAATTGAACGCCTTCTTTGTAGTGAGTTGTGTTAATAATTTATTGATCCACTCGAACGTATTGTAGGCACCTACTTTTACTAATTGGTTCCCACTGAAAGGTTCTTTTAGCCAAAGCGGCATTTCGAAGCAGCCGTCTGAATTGTTCGGAAATAATTAAACGTAAGAACTCCCTGGTAAGTAATTATTTTTCTTTGGAACTCATCTATTATGCAACACTTCACCGGCCTTCGATGTTTGGTTTTAAACACGCAACTTTATAACCTTTAAAGTAAGTGCATTAGGTGTATATATATTTTTTTATTCTTTTTATTTCTTACGGAAATTATTATTTGGGAAATGAAGAGTTAAAGAATTATTCATCATTATCAATAGCTCATAATTACAATGACTTACTATACATTGATTGTTATCACTTTATTCATTTTGTTACCACTTAATTGAAATATTGGGAAGCCATTGTTTTTGTGGCATTATGGCTATATTAAATTAAATCTCGTAAGTTTTCTGTAATGTTTGGTATCTACCTACCGCCCCCTTGTAACTGATTGATCCATATTTCCAGAGATACCCTGTATATAACAATGCCTACCTTTTTATACATAGTGTCCTAGTAGTTCATGGCAGGTACATAATTCAAAAAAGCACACACATTATTCAATAAGCTCGGAACATAATCTGTTTGTATCAAGGTAACGGAAATTTCTACAATAAAATATATTGCGTACACTGTGTCATGTCTTGAATAGATGAATTGATATTGCTAGAATGGAATATTTCTATTTATTTTTTCTACAAGTCACGCTTGAGTTGAAGAGGTGACGGTAATCTTTTTGATCACAGAATTCCGTCTTTTGCCGATAAACATTGCTTTTATGTTTGCAAAAAGATACTAACATAATACTTTTCGGTCTGATCGATCTGTAAGTCCCTAAAAAAATAAAAATCTATGAGAAAATATTTTAGGTCAACTTGTCAAAAACTATAAGAAAAATATTTGTTTACTCAACTACGGCAAGCAAAAAGGAGGGTTATGATAATTTGGGCAGTCTATGTACACTATGTATGTTAGTATTTCTAACATACATAATATGCTAATAAGTTTGTATTATTGTTTCTATTGTTATAGGTACTATCAAAAGTTTATCTATTTTCCTTTTTTTTATCTCCATTATTGTACTATCTCTAGTAGGTAGGCCAGGAATCTTCTGTTCATCTGCTAAGTGTCCCGTTTAACGCTTGCAGTTTTTGTGGACATTAAATATAGGTACTTTCTTTTGTTCTATCGGGTATTGGCTGTTAGAGGATATTCCTTTGTCTATTCTAAACCATGCACAAGTCCATCTGTCTGTCCGTCCGAATAAATAAAGCAAAAATTCAAAAAAATAAGAATGTTGAAAATTCCTTTAATCCCCATAGATACATTTAACAGTAGATACAGTTAACGCCAATTAGGATAGGTAGTCCTCTGAGTTGTATGGGCGGTCATACAATTCAGAGGACTAGCTTATAATGGGTAGGTACGGAAACCTCGGCGCACGAGTTCGACTTGCACTTGACCAGTTTTTTGTAGTGACATGCGTTTAGTCCTTGATTTCAGTGCTGCAAAATACTGCAAATGTAACTAATATTGCAAATACGTAAGAAACAATCAAATCATAGTTTAGTTGTTTTCAAATTTAAATCATCGTAATTTTTTTATGTCTGTATATAATGCGTAAAAGGGCGACATCGATAGCGCGTAGGGTGCGGGGCAGCGACAACAGCCTCTTAGCAGTCGTTGCCGACAGGTCGGATGGGCCTTTCCCGAGGCAATGGAGGGCCTTACATGCTCCTATGTATAAGGCTTGGGGCAGGTAATATTTATTTTAGTAAGTATGTTAATTTATTTGTTTTATGTAGTACCTGTAGTTTAATTTTATTTTAATTTTCTTATGAACTTTAATTGTTTGAAATAAATACATTATTATTATATATACAGTTTGACAAGCAGCCACCCACCTGACGGTTAGTGATTTGAACCCGTAATTTTTAATTCTGATTTTTAAATAACAGTATTTATAAGTTACAAATTATAAAACCTTTCTAAATCTACTTACTTATATCAAAGTAACGTCGCAATAAACAAAAAGTTTGTGTCATGCCCACGAAATTGATTGAAAAAGAGAAAATACAAGGGGAAGTTTCACTTCCAATTCATCACCTCACATCAAATTTGTGGGAAGGCAATAAAATTGCATGAAATGTAAGGTAACAGCGAGTGTTTTTGAAGTATTAAGGCAGCAAGAGGAAGAAAACAATAAAAATATTAAGGAAAAAAATGAACTCTTCATTCATTATAATGAAATACACTTTGAATTAAAGCATTTATTTCTATTGCTTTCTTTAAATTTATCAAAAAATAACAAAGGAAAAGTTGTTGCTAACTTACACAATCTTTTTTTTCATGATTAATATTCTTCTAAAAAAAGTAATAATGAAGATATTTTATTGTATTATTTGCATCTAGTACTAGATCCCTGGAAAATTATACTACTTACTAGTTTTCAACATGGGAACAAACTGAGGGAACATTTAGCGTGGCACTCTCAACAAAATCTCTTTACTTCCCCGAGGTGGCGTATTTGCAAAGTTTCATATAAACAGCTATGTGGAAAGGTACAAACAAGTTTAGTTAAGCTGTAATTTCGACACTCTAAGGAGACGTACATATAAAGTTCTTGCATACTCTAATTAGAATATAACTTGGAGTCATTCGTTTCAATTTAGTTTAGGGAATATTCAAGTTTGTTAAATATTTGGTGAACACAATTTATGCTTTCATAGGCATTCAGAATGTTACTGCTGATCTATGCTGAGCGCTATGGTATTCCTTGAAAAAAGAAAAATAAGCTCTTGAAGGGGAAATACAAATTGTAAAGTTACCAGAACATTTCGAGAATGCAAAGGTATGATTCAAATCAAACTTAAAATCAATCATCTCATGGTGTGTGACTTATATTACTTAGGTAGTCAACTATTTAAAACTAAAAAAAAAAAATTGCAACGACAAACATTGTATCTTTTACTTACATGTATATTTGCAAAATTCTGCAACTTAGGTCTTCTAAACTATTATAATATTTTTATTGTACAGACAATCAATCCTTGGTGGATAGGAACAAAAAATAAGACTTCGAAACTCTAGTAAAGGGAAGAAATTGTAGCTCAAGTTGGTTTCAATTTCAATCTCCCATTTCACTCACAAGAGAATAGCAAAAAATAACCGAAGGACAGTTTTTTGTCGTTGAAATATCGAGACTATCAAATCCAGGGAATAAAATAAAAAGACAACATTCTGACCTTTCTTATTGAATTAATTTCGCATGGACGACCCCTTTGTCATAGAAGTCAATCGTTTGTCGAAGTTTATCCGTAACATTCATTCATCTAATAATACAATGGATGAAAGGGTCACTTTTTTTCAAGGAATGGAATGTTTTTAGTGGGCAAAGGCTATCGATGTTTTATTCTTTTCTGAAAATTATGTACATACCTATTATTTAACGGTACAATATATAAAATATAGAAAATAATTTCTACTTACCAACGCGTTAACAACGCTCGGTATAAAGAGTCTAGCTTTAGAAATAGCCAAGTATCTAAGCAAGAGCTTTGCTCTTAGCGTGATTTGTTGGAAAAAAAGGTAAATTCGAAGATTTTCGTACACAATCCCAGAAATTTCCATATCTAAATGGAAAACCGACCCCGAACAATCAATTTATCCTCCAATATCCTCCAGCGGTTTATACCACCTGTACAATAAATATTTATACTTCGCCCCTCGATTTGTATCGTTCCGCTTATTCTTGCCAGCGCCGAAAACTTTTTCCCAATCATAATTATATTTTTAGTCTCAGCTGCGATACAGATATAAAAATTGGCCAAGTGCATATTGGAACATGCGCAGTAAAGGGTTCCGTACTCAGTACAATTTGGTATTAGTCTAGACATAAAATAAATAAAAGTTCAATATAAAACGATAGGTATGTGCCACATGTTTGTTACTTAGGTTGGGTTGTATTCACTAACTTTGAATGTTAAAGATGGCCGATGGCTGAAGCGATGTTTCACGAATTTTCAATTTTATTCCATCTTATTATGTGATGAAAAAATACATTATGATAACCTGAAGTTTTCCCACTTCTATCAAATTACTTCTTTTACATTATGAAATTAAAGTTAGATATTTGTAGCTTTATAACAAAGAAGTGTGACAGACAAACCTTTATATTTTTAAAAAACCTTTTTAACTACAGTACAAAGAAATACACCCCAATTTTACATGGTACCATAAAAAAATTGTATGTTTTTACTATTTAACATGCTACTATTCAGTCTTCGAGTAAAATGACCATGACAGATAGACGTTTGTTTGACCGTTTGATCCCTAAAAATCCCTCTTTATTTCAAAACTTTTTAATATATCAGTACCTACTTTGAGGTAAAAAATGTGTTAATTTATTTTTAATGGTCATGACAATAATAAGTATGTATTAAAAAAAACAGCATTTTATAGTGATACCAAAACATCACTATAATTGAAAAATGTTCATAGTGTATGGCGCTGCGAAATATAAATTTATGACAGCATGAAGTAGAATACTGAAATTGCCTCTTCATTGTAAATAAATAGGTAGTTGACGTGGTAAAAATAGCAGGATGATAGAATATACCTGCACTAAAGCTATCAATTAATTTAAAAAAATGGTTCCTACAATAACTTAAATTTTAATTTAAAAAAATACGTGTGGCACTCGGGGACCCGACTGCCGCGGTAAAGCTATTGCATAGCATTTTTTATCAACTTATGCTATTGCATACTTACCCTATTGGGTATTTTACTCCATATGAGAAAAATCTAAAAATGTACAATTTAGATAGCTTAGGCAATAAGCAGTCGGAAAATGTTAGTTTTAGTTCATAAAATAACTTAATTAATTTTAAAATTCATTTCAAAGTTTTCAGTTTTTTTAATCTGTTTCTAAAGAAGCGAAACAGTAGCCGCCATTATAATGACGTCATAGGGTACTGTATGTATACTAAAAAGTGTCAACTGAAGTATTATTATTATTATTTTTACACTTGTATTCATGCGTTCAGGAACAGTACACTAATAAAAACGATAATCATTTTTAATCTATAACATTTTATAAGTCCAATTGAGACCAATTATCAGCGTATTTATTTACTTACAAGAGACCAAATAACGTCATGACCGTAGAGTCACATGACGTCCAGCGTTTTCATCAAACTACTCCCGACATTTAAAAATGTAAAATTGAAATGCATTTTATGGCACTTATCTATTGAATAAAATTTTTGTGTTTTTTTTGGTGGCTTATTAACACCGTAGGAACGAATTGAGACATTTTTAAAAAAATGGTGTAATACCCTATTATAATTATTTATATATTTATTTACAACAAATATTTACAATCAATGTATAAAATACAAACTATGATATATATGATATATTTTTTATTTAAGCAGTATTTATTTATTTTTATTTTTTTTCTTTGATAATAATTCAAGTTTTTTCTTTGATATTAATAGATACCTATATACTTTCTCACAAACAGCTACTTACGTATTCGTCCGATTTCGGAGCAGCTCGTCTTAGGTTTTATTTTCGTTACGGAATTTCTTGATTCGGTCGCCGCGCTCAAAGCCCGCAATAACAACTCATTTAGTTTTAATAAAATAGCGTTTTATGAGTAAGGAGTTAGAGTCATAATAATCCATTTGTTAACCGACTTTAAAAAAAAGGAAGAGGTTTTCAATTCAGTTATTTTTTTTATAAACAACACCTTCATAATTTCAATTTAAGACCATTATTGCAATAGGTAACACTGTGTTTTAGTAGAAAATAACAACTTATTGTCAATTTCCCTTTTCGTTAGGAGTTTCAGCCATAAGCTCTTCGCAGTCAATTTAACATCAGTTATTTATTACATCTTTACCGTGCACTTAAACTGTAAGTGTACCTGTGGCATGCTCTAACCATAATAAACTGTGAAATCTCTCACATATGTTTTTAAATAAAATTACACAACTTTAATGTAAGAATCATGTCAACATGGGCGTACGCACGGTGTGGCAGAGTGGGGCTCTTGCCCCATCCTGGCTGACTCATACAGACCTCTTGTAGTCAATACTCAATTAAACATTTTTTATTTTTTGGTAGGTAGGTACCTACTTTAGATTTTTATTTTATGCCCCACCCTAAATCAAAATTCGGCGACGCCCATGGATATGGATGTCATGGATGAATAATTATGAAAAAAAAAATAAGTAGGTAAACTTATTTTTTTACATATTGACATAATATTTTTTTTACGTTGTCTATCTTTATAAATAAAAGGCTTCATAAACTAACTGAAGGACAAACAACTTAAAGCCCAAATTGATGGACGTATTTGGAGTGTATTTATAATTGGGTAAAAACGCATTTAAGGCTCCAGTCTCCCTAAAATCAGTGTTCTTGTGGAATTTATCAGAAAAGAAACATTTTATTTAGTCATCAGGAAAGCAATAAATGAAATATATTTTACGATATTTTAAAGTGTCAGATTTGAAGTTTCCAATACATATTTTATTTTTTAATTTAACGCCACTTTTATTAGCTTTGTGAGGCTTTAAACATACCTCTATTTACGTTCCACGCGTAGAGGGTCTCATTCATGCACACGCCACGAAAAAAATATAACAAAAACAAGAAATGTATTCAGATTACATTTGTCGGTAAATTTATTTCAAATGATTTTTTGAATGCATATATTTTTTATTCGACAGATAAGTAGTTGCTTTCGGAGTGGTTAAAGTGTGATTTCTCTAAACCATTCCTTTGTAATAGAAAAAAATATATGTTGCAAGGGTCAAATTCAGAAATTTATAACTTTTTAAAGCAGTTTAAATAAGAAATTGAGACAATTTTGAAAAAAAGTAACTAGATAAGATTATTGTAGAGGATTTGCCGACAAATGTAATCTGAATACATTTCTTGTTTTTGTTATATTTTTTTCGTGGCGTGTGCATGAATGAGACCCTCTAAAAGTAAAATATATTTCATTTATTGCTTTTCTGATGACTAAAAAATAATATTTCTTTTCTGATAAATTCCGCAAGAACACTGATTTTAGGGAGACTGGAGCCTTAAGGATAAGGATTTTGGAAAATTCGCATCCCAAAAGGTTCAAAACGGTTCCAAATTTGAAAAAGCCTTTGTCGTTAGGCACTTGAAATTTTGAATATAGACTCCTAGATATCAAAACATATTAACGTGTTTAAGGATTGTCCAAAATTTTCAAAATATAACACTCTGGTGCAAATGGTGAAGTGGACACCGAGCTTTCAATCGATAATAGTAGGAATATTATGTTTGGAGTCAACACAAACATATCTTCTCGAAGCGATTATAATTAATACCAGTTACAATTTATCTTGAAAATTTCACCTAAATTAATCGTTAGACAACCTAATTAAACATGAAAATTCCTTAATAATACACTTGGTACTAAAATGTTAATTACAAGCCGGTGCGTTTACATAAAGCGGCAGATTTACAATGTAAACTCTGGAGGTAAGGCCATTATTATTCATCGCAGCACCCAAACAACTTTCGAAGGCCACGTAATTTGAAATTTCCAATACAGAGACGAGATATTTCAATAACTAAATGTACTTTTGACTTCGTTGTAATTGTTGGTTTGTTTGATTATTTCAACTTGGTTCGACTTTCTTGCTGTCAATAGTTGAATGAATTGTTTTGGATGTCTGGATAATGATTATAAGTGTATATTTTAAGATGTCCTTATGTTTGATGATAATTATATGTATTATATAATTTTCTCGGCGTGATCATGATAATGAACAGGATCATGCGCACACTAAATAATTTAATGTAATAAATCTGAGTTGGTTTTGAAAAGAGTAATTGCTGAGTTTCTTGCCGGCTCTTCTCAGTAAAAGCAACCTTCCGAACCGAGCGTTAGAGTCAGACTATTCATAAGTGCTTGTGAAGGCCTTTCAAAATATTTTCATTTCATTTCACTCTACTAGGATCAAAATTCAGATGAAGGCCGAAAGGCAAAGCTTCTTCTTAGATAACGACTTATCGATATAAGTCTCCACGACAGTTAAGTTTAGCAAAGAACAAGCAAACTACCTATATGGTATGGCTGATCTGCTTTTTTTACTAAGTCATTAAATTTGTTTCTTTTTATTTTTTTTTCATCCCGTTGTAACACACATATAGTATATTGTCAGTGAGACTAGAGATAAGTAATTTAAAAAATTACAAACACACTCTTTGCGTGTGCTCAAAATAAAATATAGTATGATAATACTTATAATTGGCTCGTACAAAACTCAAACGATCCCACGATGCAAATATCAAACTGAGTACCTGAAAACTTTGTTTACGACACCATACCTTGGCCTGTTTACTTCAATTCAGTCCCGTAACATCACAAGTATCAGGTGAAATTTAGGGGCACTATAATGCTATTAATCCCAAGGGACAATGTAGTTAACGATGACCCACTTTATCTATATTTCTTGGGGCCATTTATTCCCAGATCGATTAAGGTTGAACTGATATCGTAGAGGGCATAAGATTTTGGATTTATTATAAAT
Source organism: Tetheella fluctuosa (assembly GCA_951216915.1). Lineage (NCBI taxonomy): Eukaryota > Metazoa > Arthropoda > Insecta > Lepidoptera > Drepanidae > Tetheella > Tetheella fluctuosa. The sequence continues at coordinate 5,689,884 of OX578227.1, read as the reverse complement.
AGGATTAAGGCTTAAATTTAATTTTGACACAGAAAAAAAACATGTAATATACTTTTTTACACTTCACTAAAATATTATTACTTACCATTTTTAATAATCAAAGCATTTTGTACGTCTATGAATGATATTTTAGCATAAAAAATCTACAAGTCATAAAGGACACTGACTCTATACAAGTCCGAAGTCAAAGCTATTTCGACATACAGCATTGAAAAATATTTTTAGCATGAATAAATATATTGAAAACTTTTTATTGGTTGCACATTTATAAAATTTGGTTCCCAATACTCAAGTCAACGCGTGCAAAAGCTAGCAGCTCAGTCATACATCAGTCACATAAAATGTTTCCCCTACTCACGTATCCAGATTCGATAAAATTATTGAGAAAGTTTCCGGCGTACGATATGATAGCATAAAACTAATTTTATGATATTTACCGCGCTTACTTACAATAATTTCGTTCAAGCATTTGCCCTGCCCCTTTTTAGGGTTCCGTAGCCAAGTGGCAAAAAACGGAACCCTTATAGATTCGTCATGTCTGTCTGTCTGTCCATCCGTATGTCACAGCCACTTTTTTCCGAAACTATGAGAGCTATACTGTTGAAACTTGGTAAATAGATGTATTCTGTGAACCGCATAAAGATTTTCACACAAAAATAGAAAAAAAACAATAAATTTTGGGGTTTCCCCATACTAAGAACTGAAACTCAAAAAAAATTTTCATCAACCCATACGTGTAGGGTATTTATGGATAGATCTTCAAAAATGATATTGAGGTTTCTAATATAATTTATTTTTAAACTGAATAGTTTGCGCGAGAGACACTTCCAAAGTGGTAAAATGAGTGTCCCCCCCTGTAACTTCTAAAATAAGAGAATGATAAAACTTAAAAAAATATATGACGTACATTACTATGCAAAATTCCACCAAAAATTGGTTTGAACGAGATATAATAAGTAGTTTTTTTTAATACGTCATAAAATGTAAACCGCAATTTACCTTTCATTCATTCAACTCAAATATAAAAAAAAAATTGGTCTTACAGCACAAATAAAGGGAAAATTCTAAAAAATAAATAAGTTGAAAATTAAAGGGTATCCCCATACATACGTATAGTTACGCCAATTAATAAAGACCTCTGAGTTATACAACTAAATTATATGAGCGCCATACGGACAATTTAGTTCTAGCTTAATTGGCACCTACCTCAAATAAGGTAATTAAATAAAATTGTGCATTTCCCGTGATGGACGAACGATGGACGAAGTTTGTACGGAACCCTCGGTGCGCGAATCCGACTCGCACTTGGCCGGTTTTTTATCAATAGACAAGTTTTTTTGTATATCGACGGCCCCAAGCAATAAGTCGGTAACAGTAAAATCCAATTTTTACAGGAGAAATTATTTAATGTTTTTAGTGAATATCTTACCACAGAATGAGAATATTAAGGACATTGATATATCAAATGAAACCTATTTTTTTGTGGAATTTGGCTATGATATCAATATGAAGTTAGGTATAGCCAAAATCTAGCAATCTAGGAAAATACATATTACAGGAAATGTGACGAGTAAAGTATCATGTTAATACTACTTACGGGATTATTGAAGTAAATTTATTAAAAATTACAATTGGTAACATCATATTATGGACTTCTACAGCGTTAATTTATATCTTAGAGACGATGCATAATAGGTTATTACGTAGTTATTGTGGTAATATGAGATAGATTCAGAATCGGTATTGTTACATAACGTTATTTTTAGAGTGAAATTCATTATAACATTTTAGTGTTACCACCTGGTACCGATGTTTCATTTTCTAACTGTTTAAAAGTAATATTTCAAGGTTTATAAGAAAATATACAGAATATTATTATTTTCATAAAAATTATTAATTACAAACAAAAATTTGGTCCTTGAGAAATATTTTGGTATGAAAAACACTTATTAAATCTAAATAATGATTAATCAATAAAACTAAAACGACTATCACACGACACTTTCTAGCGCCTGTCAAGTTCAACATCAAAATCACAATCAGTTTAGCAATAACAATTAAGGCACATCCCAAAACATCTTTATTTATAAACATTTAATTCTTCTCCAGAGACATTTTCATTCGTGACTTAGTACAGGACAATGATTCATAAAAGGGATGGTAAAATCGCGGAATAGCTCCACTTTTATTCAAACTAAGTATGCAAAGCATTACTTATTGGGATACATTAGTGGTGTGCACGTTTCAATGCTATATTTTCTAGACTTACAGATGCATCTTGAGTACACATTCGTCTTCTTCGTCTACCAAAGGCGGAATGAGGATTATAAATAAGCGTAAAAATTAACTAATACTTTGGAATTTTAAAAGTTTGTGAGTACCTAATTGAAATTGCGTTGGGTACGTAAATAAACGTAGTCTCTATTGATATAAATTGCTGCATCTCTACGAGACACCTCTACAGATACTTCCAGAGAAGTGCCGTGCCGTAATACGGTATTAGATTTATTGGAAAGCATGGCCTTAACCCACTGAACAGTGGTTGGGTCAACATTTTTTATTATTTTCGTGAGGGTGATATTCAAATATTCATAGCTTCGTCATTTTTAAAGATATTCAAGTTTTTTTTTACTATGTTTAATATATTTTTATTATCTTTAAATTTATATGCTTATTTTATGTTTTTATGTGACTGGAAACTTCCTTAATCACAACATACCAAAATAAAGTATGAAAAAATCTTTTGTAAGAATACGTAACAGACTTTTTGCCTAAATAATTTTGTTTATATACTTCTCTACAATAAACGTGTTCATCATTATATCTTCATAAATATCATTACGAAAAATCTTAATAAAATTGCTAAGGTGTATTTATTGCATTCTGTAGATTCCAAACTCATTAAAACAGCAAAAGCACATTGCCGACTTTTTGCTTGGGGCCGTCGATATGTATACCTACGTATAGATTCGCCATTGGTATGAAAATATGAAAACTTAGTTTATTTATATGTTGTGTCAAGCTCATACGCTTCTTATGAACGTCGTGTGATTATCCGACGTAGGTACTGCCCAATATTTTTTACATATACGAGTAGAGTAGTAACTCTACTAAGCTCTTACATATCTATCATATTATTAACATTCCTTGGGTACGTCCGTACATAGCTCAGGTACCTACATGCGACAGCGTTGTCCGATGATTGTGTTTCTAATAATAACTAGCTGTCCCCCGCGGTTTCACCCATGTTCCCGAGAAAAAAAGTAGCCCATGTCCTTCTCCATATCATGGGCTGTCTGCGTACCAATTTTTCAAGGTTCAGCGATTTAGGCGTGAAAAGGTAACAAACAAACTCACATTTGCTGTTATAATATTATTTTAGGATGGTTAGGATTAGGAAGTTAGGATAGCGTGTTTATATTATTACCTATATTTGTCCTCTAAAATGATCTTAATCTAAAGCCGAACAAAATAAAATGACTCATAAATTATTTTTTTCTATACATAGGGCTGACAAATATAAAATATTTCAGCCCAGCGACACGGGCTGTCTAGTAAGTCATAAAGCTATAAAGTTGTCCTTGACCAAAACTTTCTGCGTATAATCCACAACCGAACCTCTCTATATCAAAAATTTACTGACTTCAGTTTCTTTTTATGAACTTTCTTTACCTTTCTTATCCGAAACGAATTGAACATATTAACTAGAAGCGCTATCTTTTGATCGTCTTTTACAATAAAAATACTTTTTCCAGTCACATTAAGATACTTACCTTACGGTCTTTGTTCAAAAAAATATTTTTATCAACCTACCTAGTCATATAAAAAAACCTCGGATTCTGGACCGTTGGAAAAGCTCTTTTCACAGCCTTTTGTTAGGCATTGTGTGATAAGAAAGCATTGTTTTAGAGAAATTACACGGTTCGTCTGTGGAAAATATTTTACGGCTACAACCTGTATGTTTTTGTTGGTCATTTGTAAATGAGAAATATAATCTCGCTTTTTATGTAAATGTTTGCAGTCTTGAAATATAATTCTACCACAAATAATATGCATAAATAATCTATATACTTTATCAATCTACATTCATCTTATCTATTAAGCATCAATGAAAACCCTTCAAAACACTGAGCTCTCTGCGTGTTGTTACAAAATTACAATTAATAAGTACTCACCGTTATCATTAAACGTGCGATAAATGTTATCGATTATTTTGTACAAACAACCATATGTTTAATTAAACGCATACCCAAAGGCAATTACCGAGTAAATATTACGTAGTTATTACATATCGTTGCTGAGATTAATGCTCCGCGTTGTTTGTTACTGAAATTGATGATCAGTATTTACATTGTCAAATTGTCAAGGATCCCTCATCAAGTCATTTTTGTGTGATAATATATCAAATAGTGTCAATATTATATCAAATAATAAATCAATGGAATATTATAAGCTTAATAGATAGTTATTCTAATGATTTGGTATGATATTGATTGGTTACATTTTTATAAGGTTTTCGTACCCAAAGAGTGCCGACTTACTAAGGACCCTGTTACTATGTCTACGCTGTTTGTCTATGCATATATGTCAAACTTTAAATGCGTTTTCCCAAAAAAAAGGAATTTTGAGTTTCTTTTATAAAGGTGCGATATAATAATTAATCTGAATAAATTACATTATTTCTACGTTTTTTGTTCATGCATAATATGCGTCCACCTTAATCTGATTCTAGTACTTACTATTACCACAGACCTAATTTTTTTACGCTATGACTATTACTATAGTAAAACAACAAATCACAAAACATAGGTAAGTAAAATAAACATAAAAGGGAGTACAAATACGTCATGCAATCGATTGATAGCCGACTTGTCACGGAGGGATTAGAACACATGAATCTCTTACTAGTTACGCTCACTTCGTTCATAAGATCGGCTCTATAAAGAAAAGAGAAGATGTATCTTCTAAGATGAGAAAGTAGGACAGGGAGATAGTCAGTCTGGAGATGGTCAGCCGACAATCTGGCATACAAGAAATATGACGTCTGTTATCTCCATACCGTTTTGTAAGACAAAAATCTAGCCTCCTACTACTTAGGCAATGAATTAGTATCTTTAATCTCCGAGTCTTGGCCGTTTTCTTGGGATAGATGTAATGAAATCTTCTTTTATAATATATAGTAATTTGGTAAACCTTGAAACTAAAAATAGTCAATTTTAAACCAATATCTACTGTTTGACTGGCTTAACTTCAAAATCATACTATGTACCCAAACAAATGTTGTAACTTGTACAAAAACCGAATCCAATTTCTATTCTGTGGCTAGCATTGAAAATTTACTGTTGTGTGCTCAGGAGACGTCGACAAATCCATGTCGGATCGGATAACGAATTGGATACAGTTGCATTACCGTTCTGGGACTGCACTAGTGTTCCCCTATCAAAGATTTAAGTTTTATCGATATTTAGTTTCCCAGTTAGCGGTAGGTAATCCGATTTTATAGGGTGGCTTAAACTAAGGGTAGCTCGGAAATTGAAAACCTTACCGTAAATACAATGCTTGCAATTTTATATCGGTATTTGAGATGATCTTAAAAATTGTGTACGTATTGCAATAGAAAACAAGTTTAAAAGTTATTGTAAAATATATTAAAAGATCTATGTTCTCATTGCGATTGTATAAATAATAGTTATAAAAAAATGCTGAGATTTGTTACACTATCGAAAATCATCTAACATCGTAGCAATTTTTAAGTGGAATATTCTTGAACTATTTATATCGTCGAAGACCAAAATCTCTGTATTCGATAAAAATAACATATAATCAAGTCACACCACTGATCATTCAAATAGTGACGATGGAACCTCCTTACGACATGTGTGCCGTCCCGCGACAAGTGGCGCCGCGCGACGACGCTGTCGCCTCGGACGTTTGCCAACATAAAGGAACTGTCTGACTTACAAAGAGAAGCAAGAGAATATGTCATTCGCCAAAACTCTTCATATTCTCTACAGCAGAGATTTCATTGGATTAGACAGAACACGCTTGCCAATGCAATTTTTTTAGAAGCGCATAATATTTTACTAACTAAAATATATAAGTATTTTTTTAAGATATAAAGATAACGCAAAAAAAAACAGTACACATTTTTTTTATTGAGACCAACAGCTTTTATGTAAATACAAAAAAAAAAAGAAACCTTAAAACAAAAAACTACCGCCCATGACAGGTCTCCACTAAATTATGTTTCAATAATTTCTTAAAGCTAACTTAACGACTAAGAGGTGACAGCTAAAATCACCGAAGAGGGTTTAACATTATTATAGTACCTATATTCCTTAACGCATTATACTCAATTTGCACACACAAAAGTTGATTATGTGTAAAATTAAATACATAGATAGTAGATAAATAAATAAATAAGTATTCCATATACATGAAATACCGATAAATATAATAATAATGTCTGAAAGATACATTATAATAATAATAAGGCGTTTGTACCCAGAGTAGGTAGTTAATAAAACGAGTTGAACAAAATTAAACTTAGTAATCACTGTAAGGTATGTGTGAAATGTTGTTTCACTTGACACTTGATAACATATTTTGAGGAGTGGAATAAATAAATATGAGAAAATAGTGTATTATTGCATCTTATCTATATATATTTTTTGTCATGTATAGTGTATGGGCACGTGATTGAACACAATTTCAGTATGGTATGTGGTGATGTGGCCGAAGGTGGTAAAGTAAAGTTTCTTTGTGCGAAGTTTTTTTTTTACTATTAGTTTATTCGCAGACAGTGAGACATATAACTTAGCCTTAACGTACTCGTTGCGACAACACCACTACTATTGGTATCACAAGAGTTCCCCTAGTATCAGTATTGCTCCTGAAGATTTATCACTGGAGCTATTACAGTGTTACTTATTGTTGCGTTTTACGTTGTGCACTATTTTCTTAATATACACAAACTGATTCTTGCTGTGAAATAATTAATTATCAGGAATGTAGCGGAAAGAGTAGTAGGTAGTGAGGATCGTCACGTTTCCTTAATAAATTTGTCGAAGCAATGATTGAATAGGTACAAATCTTAAAACGATATAACATTGACTTACAACTAGTTACAACTGAAATACGAAACAAATCATCACTGTGACAATGAAAGTAATAAAATAATTCAAGAAGTACGGAATAATGTAGACTTGAATTTTGTAACATGAGTGAGTATTAATTTCTGTAATGAGAAAACTTCGCACCTTCCTGTAAAATGGTATAGAAATTGAGCTTGCGTCTGTCTAATAACAGTTACGCAGAAAACGGAAGTGGCTACAAAGCGCCTCCCCTTATGTCACTGTGTTGCCAACTTGAAGTTACGAAATAACTTTGTAACTAGCTACGAACTGCGCAAAATGGAGGTAAAGTGAGTGTAATATAACACCTAATGTTGATAGTTTTATCTCTAACTTTTTTCATGAGTAAACATTTCCATGTTGTTAAAAATATACCTATTACCTATCTGACTTTAGTGCGGTAAATTATGCTTATTTGAAGATATCAACGTATTTTGTGTGCTTTTATTAAATTTTAGGAACCAGTTATTACTATGTGGATATTTTGTGATAGCTTCTTTTTTTTAAGCTTATGTTATGCTTGTCAAGCTGAACAACCTTTTATTTAAGACTAACTATGAAATATCGATACTCAGTAATCGCAAATTTCTGATTTGATTCCATAAGCTTCGAAAAAGCTATCTCAAAACACCCAGTATAAAAATATGTAAAGATATCTAATTCATTTAACCTTAACAGAAATCGGTGTGTTTAACAGTAAAATGTAAAACCCACTTTACAAGTTTAATCGTTATATTTTTTTAACGAAATGATAATTAATTCGCATCACTCAAAAGAACTCTATAAAATAGCTTCAAAGATAATTGCGAGGCAAGCATATCCAGATACAACGTTTTTGTACTTCATGCTCATAACCATTTAGGTAATACATAACTTATATATTTTTATTTTTTTATAGGAAATAATAATTTACAAATTGTACGGCGACCTTAAAACTTTCCTGCCTCAATGTTCACCTCACACCACCAAACGTACATATCACACGTATTCAGAAGAGAAGTGCTAAGTACTTCGCGAAGTTTCACCCCAGGGAGTCTGTCGTAGTTGATAATCATAACGAATGTCTTAAAGGAATTACTCAATTAGCAAGTGCGCACTTTGTCTGTAACGCTTTGCTTGTTACATCCGACCATGTTTTGTTGTCCCAAACTTGTTATGTTGTTTATTTTGTATTGCAAATTTCATACAGGTTTTGTATTGTTGTTAAAGTTGGACAGATGTTATCGTTTTGTTACGGAAGTTGTGGAAATAATTTTGTTACGTTAAGTTAATTTATCAAAGCTGAATTAAAAGAGTTGTTTTTTTTGTTTCTTCTTATTATGAAGAAGACTATCTTCTAACATTGTTCATCTTCTACTTTGCTCTTGACTATATAAGGTGCTCTCTCATTTTTGTACTGGGAGATTGTATTGTGTGTTTCAAACTTAAACGAAACAAATCATATTATTATTAGTAGAATTAGAATATCCACCTCGTAGTTGTCTTACTCAGCAAACATTTAGCTGAATCAAACACAAATAGAATTATAGTCACGCCAAATAACTTGGAGTTGAAACGGCTAAGTTACAAATTTCGAATCGATCGCAACGCACACACTGGTACGTATGTTAGTTTTAAGTACTCTGCAGTAGTCAAGTTGATTTGCGGTGTTCACTAAGATCGACATTATAAAGTTTGCAGCTACGTAGGTTTACACTTTATTTCTGGTCTGGCACATTAGTGCCAATTGAATGCCTGGTTTGCTTCTAATTATTTGGAGGCTTATATATTTTTATATTGCAACAACCAATAACTCTACTAGATGGGTCAGATTTAATTTGTTTTCATTTTGCATAAAGAATTTTCGAAAGGATTATCCTGTCAGAATAAGATCCCTTGTCTCATGACGCTTATTATTTTTGAATAATTCTGCTAGTCTCGTAAATCATCTCTGATCCTCAATGTTACTGAGCCTCCCAAGATTGAAATAAAGGTCCTTGAAAGAAATTATTGTGGGGATTACAAACAACACAAAATTAAGTGAGTTTGTAATTTATTCCGAGGCCAATGGAAACGTCTGTCTTCCGAGATATTTCTTAGTTGTTTTGTATTCAGATAAATACCTTTTGCGGAGGGAATAATAATGAAATCATTATTTATTTTAGTTGAGCCCTTGTCTAGGATACCAAGGAAATATTATCGTACGTAGTTGCTTTTTTATGAGAAGAATAAATGTATTTAATTAAGCATATTCTCATTATAAACTGTTCAACATAAATAACGTTGGTATTAAATAAGAAACTATTAAATAAGCGAAGTTTCTTTGTAAGGTTTGTTATGATTATCATCCTTGGCAATATCCGTATTTGCCACGGTGTGTGTATTAATATTTTATAGTATTATGTTACCAAACGCACTTAACATAACTTATTACAATGAACACTTATTACAACATAATAATACGTTAATGTCCGAAGATATGCTAGATATCTCAGTTTGATAAAAGTTGCCAAAAAAACACTAGATCTAGAACACAGAACAGATGGATCATACCATAGAATCGTACGAAATTTGCCTAGCGTACTTTTTATTTCAAGGGATACTATTTCTACTCCAACAATAAAATTAACAAAATTTAATACTACCAATCCATAATGTCAAGATGTCATAGGACCTCGTAGGCTGGTAGATTTCCTGGCGTTAGTACCTACATATCACCGAGACACTGGTAAAAAGTTCAAAAGGTTATCGAACATAAGATATAGAAACTCTTTAAAAAATATTTAATTAAAAAGACATCATTATCTTAAAATTATTAATTTAAGATTAGGTCACAAAAATGTTAAGCTTTTATCTGGTTGTATATAGACATCAGATATACGAACACCTTAATAAATAATCCAAAAAATAAAGATCTACATCAAAAAGTGGAAGTTGCTGACTTTAAAGCGTATTTCAGCAAAGAGGTCGTCTCTGTAAACACTACCCTTGGACGGAGGTAAATGTTCCATGAAATTACCTCAGCATTTTGCCAGCAATGATTTTCCACTGTCCAATTTCTGTGTTATCCGCTAAAGCAAAATTTCTTTACAATTGTTTGAGTACCTACCTAGTAAGATAATAAACGCACATACGAAGTTTATTTTTAACAGTTTTACAATAATTATGATATCTATAGAATCAATTACCACAATCAACTATCAAGAAAAACACCCATCTATATCTATACCTACTTCATAGATGTCACACAATGTGACTTATAGGTTTACTGATATATATGAACTCCCTTGGGAAAACCACGGCGGGGAGCTCGTTCCACAACTTGAGCGTCCGTCGTAGAATGCTCCTTTGAAACCGCACTGTACAAGATCAGTTTGGCTCCAATGTGTAAGGATGAGCTCCCCGTCGATGGCGAGAGGTGCGATGGTAAAAGGTAGCTATATACTAAGTGATCGTCTATTTTTGGGACTAAGTATCTACCACCCAACGTCACTTCGCGCCTTATGGCGTGTACACTGTACGGGTTAAGCATACGAGAGCGGACGAAGGATTCTCTTTGTACTCTTCGCAGTCATGGTCACACTCGTTTGTTCTCTTTCGTTTATAAAGCCTTCGGCTGCTCTTATACGCTTGACCTGTACAGACGATTAAAGGATGACAATCCCACCTAAATTTAGAAAATCTATATTACTTAATTCACGAATCGACTCTACTAGATTAGCTTTTGTTTAAACAAAATCTTCAAAACTTTAAAGAAATCCTTCCTTTTCAAAAAGGAAACGGCTCACTTAGGTATATTGGTAGTGTCGCTCGCTATGCTTTACGATTGTCATAAACTTTGTGTTTATTTTTTTCTACACAGAAACCTTTCCCTCTCAGAAAATAAATCAATCATGAACAAAACCTAATTTATTATTGTCTGACTTATGACTGAAATGGTATAGCTTTAGTAAATCCGCATCCCACACGGTACGCCAACACACCGTGCCGAAAGAGGCGTTTGCTGTATGTAAAAACTCAACTCGATGGTTTACTCGCTACTGCAGGACCGCAATTCGCGGAGGGCAGTAATAGCACAGAATACTTAATAGTAATAAGCCCGATGGTGGGATAAAAATATTAAAAAAAAACAAGTCTTGTATGATTTCAACTTTTCAGTATGACCACGAATACCAACCATAATCAGCTTAAGGCCCATAAAAAAAAAATGTTCATCAGACCAACGTCCTTAAAAAATACTAGGTAATAAATTACATAGTTTCTCAAAGTAGTTTCTGACGAAATAATTTCGTTTGCATTGAATTTATCCGTCTTTCTATCACTCAGCCTAGGCAAACGTCTGTTCTGAATACTGAATAAAGAAATATAGCTATGTTAAAGAAAACCCACTCTTACATGTATATTGATGAATGAAGGCTGTTTTCGACGCAACCAAGAGCTTCTCACTTATTGATGACCCCTTATTTATTAGGTAGGGCGCACTCACTCGAATGGCGAATGTGAATAAGCCGGGTGTGTGTGTAACCATGCGAACTATGCTATTTTTACGAAAATGTGCTATTTATTGTTATTCAAGCTATAGTTAATAAAACTTTACGCTAAAAGCTTTTTTTTTTTGTCATCAGGTTAATAAATAGGCAGACGACTCACGTGAAGTGTCTATTTATTTGCATATATTTTTATTTAGCTAATTTTTAAAAATTAATAACGCTCTAAATTATAGCATATATTAGCATAGCGCTGATATACCACAAAAACACCTAGGTTAATAATGGTAACCAAAGGTACCTAACTATAGTTAGTATAGATAGACCTACTATCAGTTAGTACCTTTATAAAAGGAAGCCATTTCAAAATCAAAGTGAACCAATTACCTTGGTGCCGCACGTTTGATTACCTACCTACGTAACTTCAATTTCAGCTAAAACTTAAATTTGGTTCGGCTCGGTAAGCTCTTGCATATACATAAAAAGTATGGCATTGTTAGAAATAGCACACACGACGTAAAGGTAAATAGGATGATGATTCCCTAGAATTCCATTGTTTTTTTTATTTGTGCTTACGTAAGGATCTATTAACTAGTTGTTAACTGTCTTTCAGAAGCCTGTGATGTTTGTATTCCAATCAAAGGATCATAATTTAGCAATTGTGCTATATATTACAATGGTTTATGGTGGAGGGAGAAGGCAGACAGTTTTATTTTGATACACATAAATGAATCTCACGTAGGACGACACGACTAAAATTCACTCAAAATGTCTCACAATAAACCTTCTGTAGTAATCAATTCCTACCTCTATTATCTCGTTTTACTCGCCACTCCAAACCGACAAATTCAATAGTTGTAAAAATAATTATCATTGGTAAAGTAGCAATTCTCCGCTAACTATTTCCCACCCTTGGTATATGTTGGCAGAAGAAATATGACGCAATTTTGGTAATGCTTAGTTGTCGAGCCACAAGGGAATGAAAAATTCAAGGGGCCGGCGTACATTACCGCACCACATTGCTAAGAGCATTTGTTCCTTTCCCAAATTTGAAGCGAGGAATATTTTTGGAAAGAAAGTACGAGAAACTAATGGCATACACTTGTCTGATCCGCTACGCATTTTTGTAGTGACAAGGGAAACAGGTGTCTATATTTGCACAGGGAAGATTTGCGTCGTGTTTTTCAATCCTGTATATTAAATATAATAAATACTTTTTGGAAAAGATTTTTATACAATTAGATCTTCTATACAATACGCAACGTGTTTGATACGTGTTCGACTACTACTACTACTGTAAGAGTGCTACATATTACGTTAATTTTATACATAATTTCATATTCCACTTTTAACAATTTATTGTATAATGTAAATCATAAACGCGTATACAAATGTTATACGAAAACCTTTGTTATTCAAAAGTTGTTTTGTACTTGACACAGTGATAATATCATCAGTTGCAAAAAAAAAGCTAACCAATATGTCATTATCTATGAACATTTCAAGTAATTTTTCTCATTAAACTAAAATATCTTGGTATTCACTTACAATAGAACGATCTCCCCTACAAATAAATGTTATTTATGAGATAAATCACACTGGTGTTCCCGATGCAGAACTAATACATTTAGCACTTGTTGAAATAAGGAAGGGGGATCAAACATCGGAAAGTGTCGTTACAATAAAGTACAATATCAACTACTACATTATCTCGATGCATTATTAAATGTGCACCTGGGTTTTAATTCCCATAAGTAAAAATGTCGATTAAAGTCTAAAATTGCATGACAAAATTAAAATCAGCTGCTTTAAAATCAGTCCTACTTTATTCTACGGTATCTATGTTATAATGCACTGGATTTTAACCTCAGTATATTGGTATATTGACGAAAATGTATAATACTAAGATGGCCCTCAACCCGATATAAAAAAAATGGAACTATGTATGTATTTTTTTAACCGTTATACCGTTTAAAAGCTGAAAAAGAAGAAAATAAGCATTATTATATAAAGTGTTTACACCCACGATGGTGAACGTAAAGCAATCTCAATAAATCGAAGTTATCTTCATAAATATCCGTTGACCCACAGCAGGAGCTCTTAAATTGATTCTACGTGATACGGAATACGTAAACCAGTATATTGATTCCACTCCAAATCGTGGGTGTATGAACCAGTGTATCGTCTATGTATGTACCGTTTAGTAAAGGTGCTACTAAATCAACTTGAGAGAACTCGTAAAGATAGGTGAAAATTCAAGTGAAAATATTTCATTTGCGTTTAGTAAACTTGTTTGTTTTTAGGGTTCCGTTCAGAGTGCCCTATTGCCATCACTCTGCTATGTCTGTTTGACTGTATATCCGTCCGTATGTCATGGGTCTCTAGCTCATAATCGACATTGGTTATAGATCGATATTTTGTGTAGTATGACCCAAAACCGAAAATTCCATTAAAAAAAATATAAATTATTTTTTATTTTATACATGATACAATACCAATAAAAATCTTACCCTGTCTAGATCTTATTGAGTAGAGTACACAATATAATATATTTTATTACTTTTTACATTACATAACCATCAAAGTTGTCAGTTTTCGACCATTTTTGTTACGGGATCTATCTCAAAAACTACATGAGCTAGGAATTTGAAATATCCTTATACTATTATATACATATTATACTGTTTTTTTATCAAGAAATACTGAAAACTCTACTTCGTACTGTAGACAAAACATATTGTGACAAAACAAAAAGTCGGAGTCGCGTACGGAGGGTATCCTTTGACAATAAATAAAATAATTTAAAAAAAAACCTTTGACAATAATAAAAGCGTATTAAATTACATATACACATCTATACTATGTATCCAGGACATTATTATAACTAATACATCAACTACAATCGTACCTAAAAGAAACAAGCCATTAAAACCATGGATTACAATTGGTTTGGTTAAATCTATGCGCACAAGGGACAAACTTTTTAAAAAGACTAAGAAAAACCCAAACGACCTAAATATTTTTCATGAATATATAAATTATAGGAATACTTGTAATAAAATTATAAAAAATGCAAAAAAAAAATACTACAGAAAATTATTAGAAATATCTGCGGGTAACAATAAGGAAACTTGGAGAGTAATAAAGGAGCTGTGTCACTTTAGTAAAACGAAGGACTCGAGTACTGCACTACTTAAAATAAAGGATAGTCCAGTGGCAGCATTAAATGAGGTAAACAGATATTTCACTTCAGTGGGCCCCGAACTAGCTTCAAATACTCTAACAAAAATGGGCCTCAATGACTTAGATCTTGCTAAAAAAGCAAAAGATTTTTCAACTCCACTTAAATCAATGTCATTTACTTTAACTGATCCAGTGGAAGTTAAAAAAATAATCCTAACGCTAAACACAAATAGTGCATCTGGAGATGACAAAATATCTCCCAGATTATTAAAACACTTCCACGATATTCTGGCTGAACCTATTGCCTTTATGTGTAACCTTAGTCTTACTAGTGGAGTCTTTCCCAAATTATTTAAGACTGCTTCTGTCTGTCCTATTTTCAAATCGGGAGAGCGTGACAAACCTTCTAATTATAGGCCCATCTCACTGTTGTCGACCTTGTCAAAGATTTTAGAAAAAATTGTCAATAAAAGATTAATGAACTATCTGGATAAGTCGGATATAATTTCAAATAATCAATTTGGTTTTAGATCTGGCAGATCTACTGAAGATGCTGTTCTCAAACTCACTTCTCTGATTACCAAATACCTAGACAATGGCGAGTGCTGTGTTGGAGTCTTTCTGGATCTCCAGAAAGCCTTCGACACAGTATCAATACCCATTCTTTTAACTCGACTCGAAAATATAGGTATTAGGGGAGTTGTTCATTCATGGTTTGAACATTACTTAGTGGACAGGCACCAATTCGTTAAGCTAGAAAATTACCGTAGTTCAAGCTCAAATTGCTCCTTTGGCGTTCCACAGGGCAGCACGTTGGGGCCGTCACTTTTTCTTATCTACATTAATAATTTGTGTAAACTACCTGTGCCTGGAGCTGATTTGTTGATGTTTGCTGACGATACAGTAGTTTTATTTCATAAAAAATCTTGGGCTGAAGTTAGACAGTCAACTGAACTGGGAATGACCAAGGTTACTACTTGGCTTGAAGATAGTCTTCTAACCATCAACACTCTAAAAACAAAGTATCTCTGTTTTAGTAAATCTAAAGCCAAAAGTCCAGATGACACATTCTTCATCAAAATCCATACCTTCCCCTGTAACAGAAACCTTGACAATGACAATCGTGCTTGTGTATGTCCTGTCCTTTACCGCGTATCCGTTATTAAATACCTGGGAGTTCAAGTCGATGACAAACTTCATTGGAATCATCACGTTTCTACATTGTCAACGAGAGCTCGCAAGTTAATCCATATTTTTAAAAACCTCAAGACAGTTGCTGATAAAAAATTGTTAATTACAACTTACAAAGCTCTCTGCCAATGCATTCTCACTTACTGCATAGGCGCCTGGGGTGGTGCGTCCAAAACATGTCTCATTGAACTTGAACGTGCGCAACGAGCAGTCCTCAAGGTAACTCTTGGTCTTCCCTACAGGTTTCCCACCACTTCTCTTTATGATACTGCCAACGTTTTACCCATTCGGAAACTATATATACTACATATTTTATGTAAATTTCACTGCAATGTTGTGCCCCGCTCGCCGGTCACTATTCGAAGAATCATTCGTTACCCAATTCCTTTTGTTAATTCAGCCTTTGCCAAAAGACACCTAGATTATATATCGCCTCGACTTTACAACATGATTCTGCGAAGGGATAGGGTGCTTGTGAAATATAATTGCCGAGCTTTTAAGAAATTTGTACTGGAATGGCTCGCTACCTTTGATTATGATACAACTGAATACTTATTTACTACCGCCACATAAATAAATATAAAAAAAAAAAAAACATAATAAATTAAAACACCGCTCACTTCATTATCAAACGCCATCACAAACACACCTTCACACTCTGATACACATTTTCTTTCTCACGCATACACCACATACACTACATACTAACACTCACACTCACACTCGCATACACACTCACTTTAGTTTCATAAGATTTCTTTAATTACATATATTATAATTTTTCTTTGATTCCGCAACAACTATTTATAGGAGGAGCGTGTCTCCCACGACACAGGGTGACCTAATGTGGGAGCTCAGCCAAACATATAAATATGTACTTTTTCGGAATAAATAAATTTTCATTTTCATTTTCATTTTCATACTGGGTGATTTTTTAGTCACTGGCAATACTTGCAGGGGTGGAAATACTCATCAATGTGAACAACTTTTACTATGGGGGCCAACTCTGATATCGCGTAAAATAAAACGGTTGCTTCATACATTTTGGTCGAGTAGGTATTGAACTTTTGTATGGAACAGCTGATAATTTTTTCATGATTTCACAGTTAGTTCCATAATAAAAGTTGTTCATTTTGATGAGTACTTCCACCCCTGCAAGTATTGTCAGTGACTAAAAATCACCCAGTATAGTAACTTAATCAAATTGTAGTAATGTGGGCCGGTTGGCGTGGTCTGTAGGATACCCTATCAATCACGCTACAGGTCGTGCGTTCGATTCCCACTCAAGACAGACATTTGTGTGCATGAACATGTCTGTTTGTCTTGAGTCTGGGTGTAATTATCTATATAAGTATGTATTTACAAAAGAAAAGTAGTATATTATCTTATATCAGTTATCTGGCTTCCATAGTTTAAACTCTGCTTATATTGGGGTCAGACGGCCGTGTGTGAGGAATGTCCCAGAATAATTATTTATTTATTAATTTTATTTATCGAAGAATAATTTTATTTTACGCATTTTATTTTATTAACATGATAAATAAATAAGTTAACTGTCACTTTCCAATTTTGTTTAATTAATTTCATTACGGATTTATTAATTTTTAAAGTAAACTCTATGAGATTGTAATGGAATTATTTATTTACTTTGTTATGTTATCAATATAATTAAATGTATTTTATTTATTTATTTATTTAAGGACAGCCAGTAGTTATTACATTTGACAATGGACATATTATTAAAAACTAATTAATATAGACAAACGAAGTAAATGCATAACCTAAGGCGTCTTTTAAGTACAAATAAAGTAAGAATATAACTATGTATTGTGTTTTTATCGTATGAAACTATGGTTACCCGAACAGCGCTTTAAGCTATTGATCGTATCAATATCGCTGTATGTTTATATTTTCTATTTTAAATGTAGATGGCGGTCGATACTTAATATATGTAGTTGATATTGACTAGGTGGACTGTCAATACCCTTATGTATGAAAAATTATGCGCGTTGAGTATAGTCTTTTATCTTGGGTATCTTTCTACAGATAGCGAGCATAAATATTATTTATCTTGTATCAATAAAAACAATATTTTCTATTCAAATATATATCCATATTACCTTCTTTACTTTTATTTGATTCGGAAATATCACTGACTAAGTTTAAAATACGAATTTACAAATACATAGTTAGGTACATTATTTTATTTTAGCACAACCTATATTATACAAAAATCAATGTTTGTCTGTTTGTAACGTATGCGCTCCATTCATCCGATTAGATATAAATTATAATATAGTTTTATATTTTGATAAAAGCTTAAACTTTCAAATGCATACTGAATGTCGGAAGACTAAACTTCCTTTTATATTCAAAAGCAATCCGATTTACCTCAATGGCGGTACAAACCGTTACAGGAGTCTCTGTAATATTGTTTTCTATTTGCACTAACGTTTTCTAAACTCTGGGTAGCACAGAACTACTATCATTTTATGGTGGTGTAACGTATTCTCAATGTATCTATTTGATAGTATAGTTTATTTATTATTTGAAATAGGTTCTTTTTTTAAATATTGTTGCAATTACTTTTTTATTGATAGAGTTTTTTTTTATTACCAATTAAACATATGTAAATAAAATTATGATCTATTATTATATTATATCCAATTAGGTGGCATAACATAGCAACTGCATTTAGTAGTTTGAGTACACTGCAAGATATAATTAATTATTTGTTAATTTACTTTAATTAATTATTTTAATAGCAATTATAATACTTTGACACTCACACACACTCCAACACACATATAATACTTGGACACACTTTGCGCTTGAGCGCATGACACGGGTGCCTCGAGAAGTTGTAACATCAAAGATACATTAATTTACTTTAATCGCTTTTGGAATTAGTATTAGTAAGTAGGTAAATAATATTATAACGTACCCCTTTACGTATAATCGTAATAGAGTAATTAGAAATCCTATATGGTTTCAGCTCACAAATCGAGTAAATTTTCATCTAGATCCGATAATAAGCGTCAGACCTACCTCCTTCTTCAACCCAAACCTCGATACGTGATGGAGGCTGTGTGACAAGAATCTAAAATGGGATCGGAATGTTTTGTGGTTATTTCGATTGAACCCTGAAAGGGGTACCTACTCTTGAAATTTCAAACCGATCCGCGACCAGTTTTCTCGTTAAACATAGAGGTATTCTCGAGGGGAAAAGGTTTCTTTCTGCTTGGAATAAATAAAAGGACGAATAGGATTTAGTTAACTTTGGCAGTTTTATTTATGGAAGTGTCTAGTGTAGATAACTATTTATTTTTATTTTTAATGTGAAATGGGGTGCATTAGGGCATAATTTTTATTTAATAGTAGTAATGTAAAGGAAACTTTTTATAACGATTTCAATGTGTATAATTACGTTATTATTTTCCATTTGAGTGGAAATTAAAGATTTTTACATTAGATAGGCTCGCATTTGATCACAATTTATCTTTAGTCGGTGATGATTGTGACCCATGTGATGTGAAACAAACAAAAAACAATTAGTTATTTAAATTGAATGAAACAAATGAAATATCTACGAAGATTTGTATTATAGACATAAGCAACTTCATTTTAAACTTAGGCAACCACAACATCGGTATCAATTTCCTATTCAAGTCTTCAATATTTAATCATCTTAACACACGCATATTAATCTAAACCATAACTAATCATTTATGTATCGACCAATTCATCGCTAAGACGGTTAGAAAGCTTTGATGATTATACATCAATGCCACTGTTGATACTAAAACTAGTATCCCAACTTTGTTAGAACTTCGGTAAAATAGGTTATTAGTGCAAGCAAATAAATCTACCTAGAAACCTATCTTAACTAAAATTATTTAGTTCTTACTATCTAGCAAGTAAATTCAAAACAAGCTGAAATTTAAAAATCTTGTATACCTCATAAGTCATTAAATATAATGATGACAAAAATGATATTGCAATAACAATTACAATATTGACTTTATTTTGGGTTTTTGTTTTGAGACCAGAGTTGAAATTGCAAGTAGGATAATTTTACTATATTTATTGAATAGGATCACCAACAATACACGTACCCAACATTAAATAAGACAATATATAAAGAAAATATACTAGTACGTACATCAATTTTATTAAAGATGAACACAACATTTATAACATGCACATTATAGGAAGAAGGGAGTAAAACAAACAAGAATTACATCAAAAACACAAATTACCTACACCTAGCAAAAATAAAAATAAATACAATCAAAACTATATGAACTAAGTAATGTAAACAAACAATAATACAGAAAAATACTTTGTTATTTTGCATCCAGAATCTTAATAACTTTAGTTTTAAAACTACTTTATATACCTTAGGTACATTCTGAATTAAGTTTTCTACTCAAGGAAAATTTATTTCAAATTACAAATCCAAATGTCTGTAGGCCTGTCAGTCACAACACTAGTAGTATTATTATAGGTATAGAAGATTTTGTTACAGCTACTGTTCCATAAATTAACTGTGTTAGTACAGAGGGCGGTACCTACCTAAATAAATACCTACAAATATCAGTATAGAATGTTGTTGACACAGCGCTGGCGGGGTATTATTGATGGGCATAATTTATCGCATTGGCCCCGTGTTCTAAGGGGAATGCGAATGAAATCACGAAAGTACCACCCCAAAATTTATGATCCCCCGTTCGGAACCTTTGATGACTGCTAATTTTTCAGCAAAGAAATTGACGGCCGAGAACTTTCTTTACCTACTTCGTCTACGAGGAATAAATATTAATTGTGGCTGATTTTATAGGGAAATGTGATTTATGAGTTTGATAAATTAAATAATATGAAAGGAAATAAATCTGAAGCGCTTCTTTACAGTGAGTTATTAATTTATTATTTCATCATCTTCGTCTATAATCAAACTCAAATGCAAAACAATTTGTTGAAAAGGCAGTTATTTATAGACATAATAGTGAGAACTTCTTATTTGTTTAGTAGACAAAACATGATGATACTCACATTTGAGATAACAAATAAATCACAATAAGAAAACAACATATTTCATCCAAACCCCATTAATATAACAGATCTATTAGTATAATAAGGACGTCGAGAGCCGTTCTCTTACGTCCCTATTCTGGAAATACGTGGCTGTCAAATGCCAATCGCTCCTGCAACGAATGGACAAGCAAGAGGATCTAGAAACCAATTTTCCTACTGACTAGGTAAGTAGGTAAATACGTAATTTCATGCCGCATTAATTTCTAAGTAGATCATACAGCGGCCTCGTGGACTCCCAATTTGCATTTGTTGTGCCGTTGTATGTATTTTAAGACAATTTTATTTCAACTAATTCATTTCTAGTTAAATGCATATAGGCTATATGGAATGTGGCAAACAAGTAACATTTTTTACTTTATTTTATTTTGAGCGTGTGTTGCCGCTTTGAGTGATTTTTAAATATTATTTACTTTGGTTTTAAGATACTATAACGCGTTTGTTCGTTGCAATGAGCGTTTTAAGTCTTTGAATCTAAGATTATATCCTACTGGATGAAACATAAATATTAATTTTATTATTTTACAAGGTTTGTTCTGAATTTAATGCTTATAAATATGTAGTAGGTACTTAATAAGGTAGTAAAGAAACGAAGTTTTGCCAACATCACATGACAATATGTCAAAATGGCCTAAAAAAGTAATTAAATAACTATATTAATTAAAACTAAAGGAAAATAAAGCATTTCTTTAATTTTTTTTATATAAGAGTGCCGCAGAATATTCTATATTATTTATTAACAACATTAATATAAAATACAAACATATATTACATAGAAAATTTCATCGAAACTGTCGCCGATGCCGATGGGCAAGATCCCCAGCAGGCTGGCAGCGTTTTCTTTTTTAAGTTGATATATAATAATTCTAAATGTAACCATGCAAAAAGTCCTTTATACGCATTAGTTTTAGTTTTTCGACTCACTTTTCCCCTAAATGATTTAATTTAGTTGACGCCAGCGTCACAAAAAGAACTTCTATACTCGAAATTTCTAGTTTCTAACCCCAGTGACTTAGGCCGTGTGTAGATAGATTATTTAGTCAGTCAGTCAGCACAAGTCTTTTATATTCTGTACCTATAGATTTTCGATGTGTCTTTATAATTATAAAAAAATATTTTGTAGAGATACACAAATAGAACTATGTCAAACGCGTTTACTTGCAAAATCGGGTGAACAAAGGATCGTAGGATTAGTTGCTCCGCTAATAACTTCACGTCCAACGCCTGTTGCCAAGAGTTTGTCGGATGCAGCAACATAATTTGTCTCGCTGTCATGATGTCACAACTTGCTGGCTTGACGTAATCAAATCTATGTTGCCTTCTGTAATCATAAACAGTACAATTTTACGTGTTAGAAAAAATGTATATTCATATTTCATATATGAATACTCTATATAGGCTAGTCATATCATTTATTCTTTTGTATGGAGGCCTTTGCCCAGCAGTGGGATGAATTATGAACCAATATAAAATTAAGAATCATAACAATATAAGAAAAATGTACTAGGCTTAAATAAATAAATAGCTGCTTCACATGCAAATTTTTATCGACTTTATTCGTTTTCTAGCTGCGTGCGAGGTCTTCAAATAAAAATTTAAAAATATAATGCACATTATTATTTATTTCTGTAATCCTCTGACAATCAAAGAAGTTAAGATGGAATACTGACGCCAGTTTTTGTATATGGTTGCATTTGTGTGTATTTACATTTGTCAGAGGTAAAATATTGATTGAGAAAAGAAATACATAAGTTCTTTAGTAACAAAATAATTCAATAAACGTTGACTACAAACAAAAACAAATAACCATAATAATAACCACCATTCATATTTCAATATTGATTTAATTTACACAGAAATTATACAGCTGTACAAAAGAAGAAGAAATGCCCAAGGCGACCAATTGTCGTTGAGGACAAACCCTCGTGTTGAAATCGGCACGGGGTAGGCATACAAATGAGTTCCTCGTCAACCCTGTCGACGACGACGATTGAATTTAATTATTATAAGATTTAGTTACAGTATTGTTAAGAAGCGACACAAAAAAGCTTAATTTTGATTAATATTAATTGAAGATTAGTATGACTGCGTCAGTCTATATACTTTCCTGGTACTTTGGCTATAAACATAATATTAACTATTACATATTATGTATATTCTGTATTACATATAATAATATGTATATTCTGGGTTTTATTTCAAGACAAATATATTAATATAACGACTTCTAATCTCATAGTAATAAAAGTTGTATGACATAATAACTGAGTAAAGTAGGCGAAGTCATCAAAGATGTCTCAAGTATATGCCTAATAAATTTTAAATTGGATAACATTTTTATTCTTATTAGAAATGAAAAAATACAAACTTTTAAAAGCCTTTTGTGAATTTCTGTTAGATTCTATAGGTTTGATATTCACGGGTAATATAGCTCCCGGGTATGTCCGCCCACATCTGTCATTTTCCCATGGTCATTTGGAAAATCTTGATCACTTTTATGCCCGTCGTTTAATATTTAAGATGTTTTTATTATAAGTTCAGGCTTAAGTTTTTATAAATAACAACAATCAATTTGTCAGATTAGAATGAAAAATGTGTGTACTAACTTTAACAAAAACTCCATGTATAGAGCATAATCGATGACTGACTTTTTGACAGAGATAATTTTGAATGTATGACAAATATACGAAAGTATACCTACTAAAGTGATTTATTTATTATCTATAACAAAAATACAAAATACAACCTATATTATGTAGAGAATTTCCTCGAAGCTGCCACCGCTGCTGCCGATGGGCAAGGTTTCCAGCAGGCTGGCAGCATTTTCTCTTTGGATGGCCATGGTAATGCGTTGAAGAAAAAGCTCCCCGCCCGCCGCGGGCGGTCTCTCGAAGTTTTAATAAGAAATCCGAGTGAATCGGCGAAGCTCCTCGGACCCCCACGGATCCATGGACTTGACCGCATAAGGCATAAGCATATTGTTTAGTCCGACACAAGCGTATTTTTTGAATTTTCCGCACCAGTCGTAGCCGCCGCGGTGACTTTACAAGTCGCCGGCTCAGACCAAAAAACAATATTGGTCTGAGGTCGCCGGTACGTATGTGAGATGGCGTAAGTATATCAACACATGTGGCAACCCATCCCACACCAGTGGCTTGCCGACAGTCCACGGGATCAATGTCACCATCCAACCTCCTGCTGTCGTCACGCACAATAGACATATTGTGCATTAGCAACAGCTATTCAATAACAAGTAATGTCGTACTTATATGTTAACTATGTCTTTTGAAAGATCTTTTGAACTTGATATTTATAAATATAGAGTACACAATAATCTTTTTACAATATACGAGTAAAGCTCTGTCTTTGTTGAGATAACAATACCGGAAAGCTATCTAAATAAAACTTCTCCCGTGCAAAAGAAACTTTGCGTGTGTAGATCCTAAATATGATGAACGTTCGTAGTTGGAATACAAATCTTACTGTAGGTATTTCAAATGCGCCTACGGAAGAATCTCAAAGTTATGCAGGAGACAGGCGGTTGGAAGTTGAGACAAAGAAACAGTAAATATGTGGCGAGCAGGAGTGAATAATGAATATCCGTGGAAGTCTCTGGGTTTACTCTTTTGTATGGAATCAGGGAATGTGGGACGGGGCTCCTCCGGGATAAGTGATTCTGTGACGTTCTCGCTGCTTTGTCCATAAATTGTAACGGCTGAGTGCACCGAGTTTAAAGTAAATTTTGAATTTTAACTTATATTTTAATTGTGAGTTTATGTGACGTTGTTCGGATGATTGTTTAGTTTAGTTGATTTTATAAACTATGACTATGTTTGATAAATTCTAAAGCTAATATATGTATCAAAATCTTATATTTGTATCAAAATAATCAGTAATAGCATTTTTAGACTACTTCATTTATAATGATTATACCTATCTACATAAAAACATGTTTGTTGGAGCTGTACCGTTTCTTAGTGCCTGAGGAGGCACTAGTAGTAGTCTAGTATGCAATAAGCTCTCAACCAGGCGAATAATATACGATCATCGTTCTGAAGAATGAAAATTTGGCCGCTATCTAAATTACATGCTGAATTTCTTCGTCGTATGGTCAGGTTAGCAGAATTACTTGCGTGTATGGATTTAAATCTACGTGATGTTGATTGGTACACCTACATACTTATAAAATTATATATTGTAAATTAATTTTGAACATTTACACAAAGTATATAAGAGATCTGTTCGATGAACGTTGTAGCCATATTATACACAAATTATATTTTAAGCTAGCTTCCACTCCGCGGTTTCATTCGCATTTCCGGGATATAAGTTAGCTTAAGATATTCTTCGGCCCATAAACTATGTCTTTGCATAAAAAAAAACACGTTGATACATTGCTCCGTTGCTGCCTGAAAGAAGAAAAACCAACAAACACTTTCGCATTAATAATATAAAAAGCAAGAAATATATGAATTACTATAAAATATACATTCATCTATACTAATTTAAGGCAAGGATAGCTCGGTGCTCGGTAATGAAGAGATTCGTAGACGAACTAGGGTCACTGACATAGCCCAGCGGATTGGCAAGTTGAAGTGGCAATGGGCAGGGCACATAGTGCGGAACAGAGATAATAATGATGATAGCTCGGTGGCAGTGTCGTCGGATACCACGCCAAAGGTCGTGGATTCGAATCCTACAATGAGCTTGAGCTTTCGGTAAAGGAAATATCTTGAGGAAACCATAGCACGGTGGTCTGGTACTTTGTAACCACCTGACTGGCTACTACCCTAAAGCTAAAAATTTTTATGCGTACCCGCAGCTGCTTTTGAGAATTAGTTCCTTCTAGGGTTTGTATGTTTACCATCCAGAACCACATCACCACTTACCATAGTGAGATTGTAGTCAAACACATTTTCAGAATTAAATTAATTGACTGACCTGAACAGCTGTTGGTTATCTACTCCATTCCATTTTCGTTGCTAGCGAAAGAATGTTACCATAGCTTAAGGTTTTTGTGGGTTAGGCAGTACTTAGTAGGGACTTTATTGTTCGACCAGCAATTACGCTTCTTGTAATATGATCTTTCGTCATGCTCTATGGCGTGTGGACTCTATTACGAGGGAGGCTTTCTACTCTAAGCTGTGACTAATGTAATGAGTTCGAAACACGATCATACAAAATACTTATTTGAATTTCTTAGTAGCACTTTAATCATTAAGCGAAATTGTTATAGGAACCTACTCGAAACAGGTCATTACGCAAAATTGATGTTTACACAAAATATTGGAGGCAACTTGTTTTCTAAGATCAAAAGGAGAAAAAATGTTTTCACATTTTTCACGGTGGCGAATATAATTTGATTTCAGTGGAGGGATGTCGGCAGTTGATTTTAAATTTAACTTCTCTGAACTTGGAAAAGTGGAATGGATTTTTTATGTACCTCCAAACATTAACTGTTTATTTTTGTGAGAATTTATTTTGCTTAATAAAGCAGGGAAATGTTTAAAGCACGATTTTATGAAGCTTTTTAAGTAGTCAAATTAAGTTTTGATTTTTTGAATTCATATGAGACGTTATTGTCAGATGTTTTACTAGATCATCTTTATAGTTTAAGCGATAATAATAATACGGCACGCATAGTGAGGAAGTTCCTCTCTCTGGAGCCTTGACCACCGGTAACTAGGACCCTGTTCCCGATACCGGTGGGGTACTGTTTTTTATATTTTTAAATGTATTTTTTTTATAACTTATATTTAAAAATGTAATTTATAGGAGTATATATTAATAAATGAAATAATAATAATAATCAATGGTACTGGATAAGCACACAATTAACCTTGTTTGCAAAGCATAACAATATATTGGTAATTTTTTTTCGCTATCAAGATAATATTGAATTGAGTTAATGGATTCAAATCCTACGAATGGTTGGACATGGCGCATTATGTCACTCACAATTCGTGTACTCAGCCGTATGGAATATCACTGGACATAGGTCAATTGTCTGATTTTGATTAGGTCATCGTTTTTATACTTATAATGAAGTGGGCAAATGAATTAAATCGGCGTAAATAATTTAAGGGGAGTACTCCGAGGGATGCGGGGAGGGTTATTGTTTTATTGTCAGGTTTAAGCTCAAATTTCGAGTGTTGGAAATACCATAATTTTATCATTCTTCTATTCGTTACTACCATTACGTAACTGCGAAAATAAATTCATTTCATTTCTCCTATAAAAATTATACCCAGATATTTTTTACCACCTTTTAACTCATTTGTATTAGTGACAAAGTTACAGGACACCCTTTTCACTATCTCAAGAAGTATTGGGATATTTGGAGTGCACATTGCGTTTGAACTCCAGATCCGAGGACAAAGCTCTTTTTTTCCAGAATATGTATATATAATGACAGTGTATGTAACAGAGACGTTGGGCATATCGGTTTAAACTTTTCTTTATATTCAGTATAACATCGTACTGACTATGGTTCCGTAAATGTGCATGTTCGAACATGCACAAAAACTTTCTTAATGTGGATTTGAATTTAAACAGCATCCCACATTTCTGCCACTGAGTTATCATCGTCTTAAACCTACCAATCGACTACTAATAAAGTTACCATAGCTTGTAATTTAAAACTCAAATTATCAAAGCCATTTTTTTTGTGAGCGCAAATAAAATAAAAACACCCTACCTTATCGCGTTTTTAAGCAAAATATACCTATTATCACAAAAAAAACCGCACACACCGCTCATCGCGGGCGCAATACCAATTTCCGCGTATTTAGAATACCCCAATAAATAAGTAAGTGTAACGGCGCCATTACTGGGTTTTATTTTATTTACACACCTCAGTGTTCTCAAGTAGGCGTATAAAGTGTGGGAATTACCAGTCGGTAGCTATGTCGTGAAGTACAGCAATAAATAAGAGAGAACGTCGACACAGTAAAGACATTAGCTAAAGCAGTAATCTCAGTAAAATCTTTATTTCAAAGGAGATGCAAACGTAAGACTTGCAGTGTTTGTGCATTGACATGTCATGTGTGACTATGTTTAATATCCAGTAGGAATCATGACGTGAAAAAGTAAATTCAATAAGTATAGAATGAGGTTATAAAATTATGTTGAATTTTCATGGTACTTGGTAATTGAAAATAGTCGTGTAAAAAACATTAAGAAATAATAAATATTTACAATATTTCAGCCTATTACCATTTTTTTTTTCACCAAATCGGATATTCTTATTTTGGATAAAATATGACATGATATTAAATCTATTGAAATCGATTATTATAATAGTGACCTAATTATTATCAGATTTAGTATAATATAGTGTTCTAAACTTTACATACCTATATTATTTTTTGTATTGATATGATCATAAAGAATTTTTCACAATAGTAGGTTATTGGAGAATGAAGTTGACAAACACCAAATTCTACTTTTTTGTATTTTGATAGCCAAGAGTTTTTGTTGCCATCATACCCGCAACTGTTTCATGAATATCGTGCATATTTCACATGAACGTAAGCTTTTGCGTTCGAGGGTTTCAATTGTTCTTTAGAAGATGAGTTACTCTTTTAGCTAACACATTTTCTATATTCGAAGCAGCCAATCCCTACAAGCCGTACGTGTGAGATATATCGAATAAATTAAAAATATGAGTAGAATACAAGCGATGAGTTTAAAATAGGCTTGCTAATTAATTTTCATTAATTTGCGCTACGTAGAAGCGCTATAAATGTTACATACCGTCCATATTGATTTGCGTTCAGTTTGACGATTGTAAATTGATAATCGAATATAAGCCACTAGCCTCCGCCCCGCGGTTTCACCCGCGTTTCCTAAAGATTTTAAGTTTACTGGGATAAAAAGTAGCCATTGTGCTATTCCAGACTATAATCTAACTTTGTACCAAATTTCATCCGGATCCGTTCAGCCGTTCTGGTGAGATTGAGTAACAAACATCCATCCATACATCCAAACTTTCGCATTTACAATATTAGTTAAGATGTAAATCAGGATAGTTAGGATTAAAATATTATCGATTTTTGTTCGATATTGGAGTAGGGCAAAAATACTAAGGTAAAATAGTCTGACTCTGTAAACATAATGTGACGTGAAATACTATTAAAAATTGCCACATTTTCATTGACAAAAAAATATTGTTTTCCTAATTTCTTTTCAGTTTTCTCAATATTATGTTTTGTAGAATTGATTTCTGTCTTATTTTAAATAAAATATGAAAATCGCACGCTTTTGTACAAATTGGATGATATAAAAATATGTTATGGTTGCCAAAAATACGACGTTTTCGTAATTATTAGGCAAGTATCTATGATACATAATTTACAGCTGTAAATCTTGAATAAACATAAAATATCGTGTAACTTACCTTTGAACAATCAATTCACGTTTCTAGACTGTACTCAGCGAGATGACTGGTAATGGGCGTCGTGCGTCCGGGGAGCCCCCAGGCAAGCGGGGGCACCGGACATCGGACACCGCTGCTGGGCTGGGCCGTGACACGATGTGTCCGAACGTGCCTAGCGTGCGATCCGTGCCCGGTGATTGCATTTATTCTATGACATGGGTGGGTGGGGCTATATTTTGATCACTGAATTTACGGAAATAAGCCTCAGATAGATAGATAGTTTTTGTTACACCACATATTATTATTGAGTTTACAATTTTTTTGTCGGATTGTTACTTACTTAACTTAAATTTGGTGTGTCGTTTTATGTGAAACAATATAAAATATGATAATATATTGTAAGTTTTGTGCACTAAAGGTATCTTATAAAAATTACACATTGAAAAAAAAGGAAGGAATGTTTCTATGACCGCAAGCCGCAGGGGCAAGTTTTCCCTAAGTATTTGTTAAAAAGCTTGTAAAAAATGTCGTAGTAAATATGTATTAACTTGGCTGTATGAAAATTTTAGCTGAATTTCTGTTTTTATCCGACTGTAGTATTGTTTGTCATGTTTCCGGAGGGGATATTTATGGTGCTGCACAGTCATGATCGTCGAAATACAGTCGGAAACGATTTCTACGTAAATAAGAGAAAAAAAAACGATATCAAGCCGATCTTTGGATAAAATGTTTGCCTGAA
The DNA here is from genome assembly GCA_951216915.1 of Tetheella fluctuosa. NCBI lineage: Eukaryota > Metazoa > Arthropoda > Insecta > Lepidoptera > Drepanidae > Tetheella > Tetheella fluctuosa. The sequence continues at coordinate 5,659,704 of OX578227.1, read as the reverse complement.
TATTGAAAAAAATAAATTGCGATTCACCACATTTTGATATATTACAACCTTCATGATTAAGTACGCATTCCTAAAAACCTAGTAGCGTCTAAAATATTTCTGCTATGTTAAAGTTATAATTTTGATTTGCTCTTATGAAAAATGCGATCCAAATAATTGCCCCTAAACTTGTTTGGAGGCGGTTTGAAATATTCAAATAGTTCACTCGCAAAATAATTTGAAATTATTGGGCATAAAATTTATTCATTTTACTCAATTCACGTAAATTGGATCAAAGAAAGATTCTTTATTATAATCCCTCCGACTTTTTAGACAAGCTACCTAATTGTTATTAAATAACTCAACCAATTCAGCTACGGTTGAGGTAACGTGTAATTTTTATTCAACATTGACCCCTAGGTCTATCGGGTTTAAGATTTGGGGTTTAAAATCAATTAAGGTGACTCTTTCGATCTTCAATATAGATAAGTTAAGGTACACTCAGAAAAAAAAGATGAAGTTATCCTTTTTACCTAATCATGTGGTAAATAGAAACACTTTTATTTGGTACTTATGTTAGGTAATACTTATTATATTATTAAGGTTTTTACGAAATTTTGTTTCATACGATGGTAGAATCAATTCATACATGTTTATTTTATCATCAAAATTCAAATTCAATTCATCTTTTAAAAGTCTCAACGGCCATTGAACGACGAGTATATATGTATATAGACACTCAAGTAACGTCCTCATCATTGATAGATTAAACGGTCTTAAAAACTAAACAAAAACGAGGCTACTTATTTTGCTATTTTATTGGAACGGTGAAAATCGAGTTTCAAGTGTTCCGTACAGTAGCTACGTCAGCATATTGCTCGGGCCACGTTCTACTTGTATTATGAAGTCCTATTTTGCAGTGACATTTTTCGTTCAGTGTTCCGATTGGATTTTTGAAACGTGTAAATTCGATATGGCACCGAGTTACATTCGGCCGTTTCAGACAATTTATGCGATTCGAAAACAATTTCATAATAATCGGTAACCGCATCTAGATTTTTTTATAGATATATAGAAAGAAAGAAGAAAGAAAAACATTTATTCATGACAACATACAACATTACATACAAACATTACATCAATTTAAAGAACTATACACACAGACAAACATTTTCAATACTAACTATCCAACAAACAAACAATAATGTAATGTTACGCGATGCCAGGAATAGGTCCCGACTCAGCAAAATGCTAAGGCTAGTTTATAACTAACCTTCGCGCTGGTTTTCAGTCGGAACCCACGACCTTGACATCACGAACATATGTGACACAAAAAAAAAAACCTTTTTTTTGTGCTATTTTTATTTTTTCTTTTTTTAAACTAACAAACTACGCTACTTCAAGCTGTGGCCATCAGTGCGCAATCTGTGGCTAGTACCAACCAGACCATACAAACGCTGTGCTCTGCCCGCACGTGCGTGAGTGCCACGTCACGTCAAATGATTTGATAATAATAATCATACATAGAATTTGTTTCCCATTGATCTTTCTAACCATACCATGACACCAAAAACCATTTTTTCTGGTCTCTCAAAAGATGCAGCCTTAAATGCTTATTAAAAGTGTTTACTGTTTAGACATATGCATATAGTTTTTTTTTTGGAAATGCATTCTTGGATTTTTGAAATATAATTTTTTACTTTATTAATCACACTTTTTGATCGCTTGCAATTATAGTTATTCAGATTTGGATAAATTATATAAAATGATTGTCATTCAATAAGCTTGGGGGTTAATTCATCAAAATATTTTATTCATATCAAAAATAGTTTAGTAGGTAGTACAACAGCAATTTCATGGCAAGAAAATGTCCCCCAGTATACCTAGTCTACGGTATAATCTATCACAAAGCGTGACAGATTACAGGCAACAAAATATTGCAATAATATAGAGAATGTTGGGGATGGCACGGGTATACTGTGTAAAAGCAGGGCATGTCATCAGCGGTAAATGCAACGTAGAAATTCCGCGGCGTCCACGTGCGCTCGTCTTGAACGGCTTTATAAATGGTGTGGATACGACGACTGTGTCTTTTTGGCGCGGAAGTTAGCTGTTGTTTTTATTTCAGTTTTGATCTGCATCATGTTATTTATGAGCTTTGTTGCTGTATTTTTTACTCACAGCAAAACATTATAAATTGGTTTAAAATAACTCTCTGAATTTTGAGCAGTGATGTTTTAAGCAGTGTACAATATCTCAGTCCAATTATTCACTTATAATTTATGTGTCTATAAAATACGTGTTATATAGACAGAAATATATATGTTACAGTCAAAGCTCATAACCGGGCAAAACCACTTTTGACTGAAACTGTCTCAGTCAAAACTCTTTTCTGGTACATAAAAAAATACCTATAACCTATAGGAGTTCTGACTAGTCAAAAGTGGTTTTGACCGGTTATGAATTTTGCCTGTAACAATATTCGCAAGGATTTCATAAAAAATGATGCTATGCTAAAAACATTTTACTAATGTACAATTTAATGTTGATTAATTTATATTTTTTACGCAATTGGTACACTTTTAATTTTTGGGTATATATATGCCATTATTTATAATGGGAAAGGCATTGTTGTAATTAAGCAAGAATCATGTTATAATAATACAGTATAACAACAGCTAATAAAACAATTACATTCCATGAAGTCTCATCTGTATTTCGGTTCTCAACAATACAACGGTCGCATGTAATATATTTGGAATTTTGCAGAGCTATGAAAACGTTACGTGATCTCGAATGAGGTCTGCGTTTGTGAAGCGGACTAAACATCTTTATTACCTGAAAAGCTTTCAATTCATAAAATTTAAGCTTTCGAAGTTGCATTTAGTCAGATATTTTTGTTGCATTGGTAGGCACTGAGTTATAATAAGTAATAATCTTTACATTATTAATTAACTTTACACATACAGTAATAATATAGGTAATATGCTTGTTTGTCACCTTAGTGATACAAAAAAAAACAACGTAAAACAAAACATGAAACTGGTTGGAAGCACGATGGAAAGGTTAAATATATTACTTACATTAAATCCACCACTTATACTTTCCCTCTCTCATTGAAATATGTTATAAAGTAAAATTGCACCTTGGTACATGATATTTTAAGTTAATAATTATATTTTTACGATGGTCGAAAAGATACCACTATTTTTTAAGTGTGTGGGGTTTCTATAATATTTAATTTTGGTAGGTATAATATCATATTACTGGTAATGTGTCTTCAACGTCTCAAGACATTATATTTCAAGTTAAACTCACAACTATATATCCATCTGCCAGTTTTATTGTTTACACTTCGTTATGTGTTACACACTGTATAATACTTATATTTAAGTATGACTTATTACGCTGTGCTTATATTGTACTAAAAATATTTAGTACTAAAGACGCAATCTATAAGTATTTTTATTTATTTACAACAAGTATTTACAATCATTATATAAAATACAGTATTATACTAATATTATAAAGAGGAAAGATTTGTATTTTTGTATGTTTGTAACGATCAAACTCAAAAACTACTGGACTGATTTCTAAAATTCTTTCACCATTAGAATGCTACATTATCCTTGAGTATAATATGGGCTATATTTTATCCCGGGAAGTAGGTGAAATCGCGCGGAAAAGCTAAAAATTGGCTAAAAAGCCAAGATTGGTCAAACCTGAGGGTAGGTAAGTATAGGTTCCATTTTCTGGATGAGTCGCACCTATTTGTCAATTAAAATGACCTCATGATAAAGATTGACTCTCTAGAACCACAGGGGTTATCTATGCTCGTTTAAATTATCCTGGGTTGCCTACTTTAATTATTTGTTTTGCATAGGGTAAGTATGCAACTGCGTAGCGTAATGAAATTCGTGATAACAACTTCTCGTACAAAGGAAAGTTTTGTTCTCTAAATAGAAACTAACAAACGCTCATGCCACGTGGAAGTCTTCAACTATGCCTTTTTAGAAAGCCAACTGGCATGTTGTATTAAATTAATGAAAATTAGTTGGATGCTGTTGTACTTGTTTGAAATTCAAATACGAAATTGGTACGAGAACAATATTTCGAATAATCGTTTAAATAAGTTTTTTTTAAAAAACGATGATAGGTCGATGTTGTGATAGTAATGTTGAATACAGTTGCAAAGGGGCACTTGAACCCAATAAAATAAAATAACTATAAAAAATATTAAAAATCTATAAAATAGATATAACGCATTTGATTTGGATTAAAGTATAGGTTTATATAGGTAGGTATGTAGGCAAGTCGCAACACAAACGTTTTTACTTACAGATTTGAATAAATTCAGTAAACGAAGGACCCGTGCGCGTTTCACAGTAAAGTGGCATTAAAGCGCGTTATTACCTTGATATATTAGTCAATTTAAATTTAACATTACTTCTTAAAATAAATAACGAGGGTACGTTTCTTTAAAATTATTTTTAATTCAGCACTAAGCCTCAAATTCCCACATCTGTATTCATAACTGTTGTGGGTGACAACTTTTCCTTCTAGCAGAGATTTGTAGGCTATTCTTCATTGAGTTTGAGATTGTATTTTTTGATTGCGTGTAGCCGGCTATGGTATATTTATATTTAAGAGGAGGCATATATAAAATGTATAAATGTTTTTATTATTGACATTGAATAATAATAAACTTTTCGTAATTAATATAGTATTTGTAATCCTTGGTATATACTTATGTATAACTTTTTTACAATAAATATCCATTAATTTATTCTGTAATCATTACAGAATAAATTAATTAGACTTTTAAAAGTTTTTAGGGATGGTAGTTATAACAAACAGCAATTTCGTACAATCAATTATATAAATTGACTTTAGTTCTTGAGGTAACCTCATAAACGTTCATATATACAATAATTATAGACAAGCTATATTGTTTATTATGTGTATTATATTATCTGCTGCATGATAGAGAAGTTTGTATACTTTTCCATTGAGCGGAATGAGCCGAAGTTAACTAATTCAACAATGAACGCTCATTACTTCCGAGTTGGATTAGTTTTATGTTAGAGCAAAGGTGAGCGGAGCAGAGCAAAAAGAATAAAACATTCTCACCATGGTTTAGCTTAAAGAATCTTATGCAACGTATAATTGTTAAATTAAAATAGAGTTTTATTTTAGTACCCGTGTATTTGCTATTTTTGGCTTAATCTTTCAGTTCTGGATCCACACCGCTTATGCTACGTTATATCAGGTAAATATACTATTTTTTATTAGGTAAGATAAGATAATTAAACAGGAACAGTAAAATAAAATAATATAAATTCAAAATGACATTGCATACACACCTACATATAACAACATTCATATTTTAGTGCAGCTAGTTTTTAAATTGGGTAATTAGTTGCTATAAATACCATATTCTATAGCTATAATACAGAATATATATGAAAGCACCCTATACTATAAAAATACTATACATAAGAACACAATAGTGATAATCTATTGGTATATTCTCACTTACACAAGTCCAAAGCTTAGTATCTGATAAAATAACTTAAAGATATATTGTATTGACTTGACAGCGTGTCACCAACACGCCTTCGTTTCTTGAAGTGCCTTTTCCTCTTCGCTTACTAAACTATTTATTTTTGAACCCAAAAAGTAAACATTATGATACCGTTTCTATGACATATTGACAAAACTGAAATCTATTTTCGCCATAAATATTCAGTACCCTAGCCGTAAACGTAAAAGTTAGATGTAAACACTATGTAAGTAACTAGTTTTTCAGGTATTTGCAATCTTCAGATATCTTGGTAGCGACTGTAGTGAACTTGTTTATTTTAATTTTATTCAAAACTATTACTTTCAGCCTTCTTACAACAGTAAATAAAAATAAAAAAAAATTCAAACTTTTCAATATTTATTTAAATAGTCATGTCCTAAGATAGAAAGATGAGTTAGATTGTTATAATTTATACAAAATACAATTTCACAAACAAAGTTCGTCTTTTAACTCGAGCAGTGTCGAGAGAAAAGTGTGAATAAGCAACCGCTGTAACTGGAATTTCGGCCTCATAAATTTACAAACTGGGTATACCAAATTTTTCGTATGCGGAGGACACAAATCGTGCATACATAGTAAAACTAGAAATGAACATGGAACAAAAATAAAAACAGGAGGATATTTTGTAGTTTGCTTTAACTGTTATCTGCTAACTTCAGTCAGCTTTTCATTTTATTACTTTGCGGCACGATGTTCTATTGCTTTTCATAAGAACTTCTAAAATATGTTTTTGATGCTTATTCATAAATTATTTCGTTTTATATGTATACAATCATTTTTTTAATATAAATATAGAATATATTTACCAATAGTTATAACACTGAATTTCAGGTTTTGTCCGAAAATAAGCTTTGGTAAAATAAGCTATCATGTGTTTAATCTTGCCTTGAGGTACAAAAAACTGTAAGTAATGGAAAACACATTGTTTATCATAATTTTCTGATAAGTAAAAAAACTATATTTTATAGCCCATAAAGCGTTATAAAGCGTAATCCAATTTATCAGAAACATAATATTTATGGTTGAATATCTGAATAATATGATTGCTTTTTACTACCACCAATGTCATTCTAAGCGGCTCTCCACTCATTCTAATGAGGTGCTCCATCCATTAAGCCATTTAGTAATTAGTACTAGCGCGCTACCACCGTTGTGAATCAACCACAATGAGGAAGCATTCGTTCTCTTTTTCAACAGGTATGTTCAGACACGTTTTTAATATTATTTATTGAAGAAACTACCAACTTGTTCGTATATTCTATTACATTATTTTTAACTTATTTTACTATTAATACGATATGGGGCGCTTTTAAAAAAATATATGCGATATTGTTTCTTACATTGAAAAAACCTACATTCAAACTACTTATAAAATTATGGCTTACACTAAGGCATTCATGGGTTAGATAAAGAACCCAGGATAATTTTTGCATTCTAGGGTTCAGTACCAAACAGGTGGTAACTTCAGTAAATTCGACCTTCATAAGTTCCCCCCTAGGGCCTAAACTGAATAAATAGCTTTGACTTTGACTTTGTAAAAATCGGAACCCTCATGGTGTAACTCCGTTCGTCCGTCCATCTGTCACTGTGGTATATTTTAATGCAGAGCTTAAAAAAGCTTTTTTATTTTATTCAATAGACGTTTGCCTTTATTAAATATTAAGCTTTTGCCCTCAAATTGAGTTAATGAGTAGAGCAACGATTCCTTAAAAATTATAACAGGTACGTAGAGTTGTTATTTAAGTACTATTATTAAGATTTAATCAATATAGAATTCTTGATAAATAAAATAAAATCAAAGGCCGATATATTAGAAGCACATCAAGAGGCAATAGTCTATTGACGCTATTAGAAAACAGCCCCGAGCAAATCGGCTTTACCCAAGCAAAGAATACCTAATACTCAGGCATAAGACATAAAACTAATTACGCGAGTAATTTAAGAACGAAGTTTATACCGAAGTGATTGGCCCATTGGCCTTTGTATTAAAATTCAAGGTTAACTCAATTTTGTGCTTGAAAAATCTTTCATGTAATTCTTAAACCTACCTACGTTAAATAAAAAATACATTTAATGCTTCTAGTGACATCGGTTTAGGCTGTGCATTGTCTGTCAGTCAGTCCGTCAGTGTTAGGGTTTTATTAATTAGGTCGATAAATCAACCTTTAAATTCGTACTTTATTTATCATTTTCAAAGTTTTTCAGAAGCCTATTTAATACTACCGTCCACGTTTCTAACTTCAATAATAACGCACTTCCCATAGAAAAAATAAATGCATTTTCACCCCTATTTAACCCTCTTAAGGGATGAATTTACAAAAATCTTATCGCAGTGCTCACCTACGTTACTCTTAAAAACTACTGAGCAAAATTTCATGCTTCTAGATCACCGGTTTAGACTGTTCGTTGAGTCAGTCAGTGTTAGAGTTTTAATAAATATTTTGTATTGATGAATATTTACCTACTTAGTAGGTACCTCCTTATTTCATAATTCATAATTTTAAGTCCCTTAATAATATACATTCTTAAGCTATATAGGTATTGAACACATTTTCGATATCATTTCAACCGTTTTTATCACTCGGCCACAGAAAATACCTAAAAAAATATGTTTCACCAGAAAAACAAAACCATACCTACTGTCCGCTGCAGATTGCATCAAAACTCGATCAAGGGTGTGGGTGCGGATGATTTGAATTCGATGTGCGTGCAATGGTTGAACGGCTGTTACCAACGGTTGTAAGTACAATTCTATGCCTACGCATTTGAGATTCTGTTTGGTTTTATTGACCGCCTTTCAGATATTTATAGCAAGACTTATAGAAATATGGCAAAACACACACAGACATAGTGTGTGTGTTTTGCCATATTTTTTTTCAATTTGTTTAGGCTATGCAGGCTGCCTGAGAATAAGAAAGCATTTGAGTTTATCTTACATTCTCATCGTTAACCTATATTTCGTAGGTACGTTATATTTTATTCAAGATCACGAACTCATTTCAGCAAATACGCACGAAAACCGTTTCAACAAAAGAGCCTTTTTTACGTTCCTGTAATAGTCACTAAGCGACAGAACTTAACGAAGCACTTACGGTAAAATGAAGATGCAGCGTAGAACTGAGATTAGGGCTATAAAAGGGACCAAATGTACTTACTCCCTGCAGCGAGTATAAACGGCCAGATTATACACATAATGTTCTAGTACTCTTCATTTTTTCCCCAGTTTATGTCACTAGTCCATAGATTTTCGATAGAAGATAAAAGCGCGAAGAAAGATGTTTCAGTGGCTTCACTCGAGAGTAAGTTACCTCCTAAATTGATGATATGCGTTAATTATTGATGCATGGTTTTGTGATCCAACGCAGGCTTGAAAGTATTTTTTTTTAGATCACTAGTTATTGCTTACAAGTTAGACCATTTTTTTAAATAAAAATATAATCATTTGTAATTATCAATCAATGTTTATGAAATATCATAACTTTTAATAAATAATATATATCAATTGTTTTGAAATTTGTGGAATGTCAATAGCAATCAATTGAAACTCAGAGATTGATAAGTCTCGTAGAGCACAATAGCTATTGTTTCGATTGAATGTTGCTTAGTTAGTACCCTCACTAAGTCTTAGTGAATTGTTGTGTAAATACGTCGAGAGCTCGTGAACACGATAGAACTCTGACAAGTCTACGTAGATTATTGCTTTCTAAGAACTCTTCATTCATTATCTTTTACCGAGGTTGGCGCTTGCTTGGTATTTTATACATTGGTTTAACTTTCTGCCATATCACGAAACAATATTATGTATACTCAAGTATTTTGTACGATTTCAACATACGTACCTACTATCGTTGAAAAACTTTTAGAATTAGAAAATAAAAATCTGCGAATATAGAGATTCATATTTTATTTCAAGCTTATTATTATTTATTTATTTATCTCAATTATCTGGTGAGAATAAATGTTAACGACCCTCACGGCTGGTTAAAGTTCATTCGGAGTTTTTGATAGTTCGAGATATTGAAACTGAAGCAATGATAGGTACCTACTTTGCTTTCGAGCTTAATTCTAAAATTTAATTGAAACATAAAAATAATCAACAATTGTCATTTTTATAGAACCTTTCCATAAACAAACTTCCATCAGCTACTATCAGCAGTATAATACTGGAGGTAAATCTGTCTGTGATAAGAAGAGAGAAAGATCACGTTATAAAAAAAGCACTGCGTTTAATAGGTAAGGTAACATATATTAATAAGGCCCACTTGCAGAGGATACCGGGTTAAATTCTTAAACGCTGAGTTAATTAGCTCAGAGTTAAAATGTTAAAAATTTTACACAAAGATTGTGTTGCGATAGAAAACTAGCTCGGAGTTAGCTAACCCTTTGCTAACCTGACAACCATACTTTTTTTGCTAGCCACTTTTAGTGTCAATCTTGCGCTTTGACGTTCGTTTTATACCCGACCAAATATGGATAAGCGAACGAATGAATGACAATGTTTACCCATATTTTTTACTCTACTGCACTTGCATAAGACTATCTCACGTATTTCAGTTTTTGAATTTTTTTGATCGACATTCTGTTCGGATCGCTTAATATTTGAGTTATCGATCGATAGATTTGACGCCGTTTGCCGTGTTATTTATTTTTGTGCTCAGATTATTGGATTTGCTAAACTAGATAAGGTATTGGCGATTTCCTAGATGTACCTACCCCGATTTACCAATTTAACTTAAAATGGAAAAATACACGTTTACGTGCTTTGAATTTGACATGTAGCGACAATTTTCTTCTGTGTGATATAATAAATAAGTATTATACATCATTGAAAATAAAAAAACCGATGGAGCTAACCTCTTACAAAAACCTAATTCTTCTATCATTGTTTAATTACACAAAATTATTGGAGGTACAGGCATATTGTTTCTCAACATCAATAAATTTTGACATTACTGACGGAGAGTTAGCGACTTAACCCTTCATGTTTGGTGGGTTAAATATTTAAAGGGTTAACTCAAGGTTTGTTACTAACTCTTGGTGGCGCAAGACAATTTATCAGTTTAACCTCTGATGAGCAGGTAACTCTGAGTTAAAAAGATAACCCGGGCTTCTGCAAGTGGCCCTTAGGATATAAAAGAGTTTGATGTTAATGTGGATTAAACAGATGATGATAGCTTAGTGATAGTGACGTAGAATAAAACTATGTAGAAAATCGCGGGTTCAATCAAATACTACAATGAGCTTTAGCTTTTGGTTGAGGAAAACATCGAGAGGGAACTATAACACGGCGCTAGGGTACTTTAATGTACCCGTCTACTTTGTGTGACCAAGCACCACCTGTGTTTCGGTAGCAGTTTCTTCTAGGTTTTGTGTGTCTACTACCTTCGGTCATTGTACATAAACTTACCAAAATTTATAGAAATATATCAAGCAAATGTATTTATTAATAGTAAATTTAAACGTACAGGTTAACGCAAATAGTTCGAACAAAAAACCTCTCTCGTAGTAAATAAAACAACAGCATTTCAATATGTAGTTGAAAAGGCACGGTGGCAAGAAATTTCAGAGAATTCCCCGGAGACTAACACAACATTTGTAAAAGTAAAGTTGTATTCGGCTATGTATATGGTCGGAGGTTTTTACCAGGTAATTTATCAGCTCGCTTTGTTGTGCAGTACAAATTCAACAGTCGATTTAAAACTAACTTTTTCGATTAGCTAGAGATTTAAAACTGTAAACGTGGCTCAAAACTGGATGATAATATAATAATATCATAATGGTGTGATGAAGGAGAAACTCCTCAACTAAACACTGTTTTGACTCGTTGGATTTATCTTGACAAGTAGCCCTTTGTGATGTCTAGGGTCTGATAATCAAGCCAGAAGATGGTCATAGGGACTCTCCAACTATACAACATCACGAACGAACGAAATAAAAAGTATTAAATAATAATTATTGTAGGATTTAAAACGATAAACCTGGAACGCATGTAATAGATAAAAGAAAGGAGTGGTGGGAGAAGCTGTCGTTGAGAAAACTTGCACAATAGTTCATATTATTTGCAATGCTCAATCGATCTATTTGACTAGACTTATTGGTTGAAATTTTTACTTTCTCACTCCACTCCACATAACTAAACTGAACCGCACTATTGAGAATATACCAGATCAAGTACGTCCCGAGGTTATTATTATATACACGTACAAACAAGTAGCAACACCAAAAATGTTCTGGTGATGTAATTTTAGGGCGATGTAGGTACTACGCTTGCATAGAAAAATACTTTGTAACCTGGACTCAGACTCGACACACGCTATCGCAATTTGCCATTAATCGCCATGTTGACAAATGGCATAGACTAAAAAAAAAAAAGAGTACGGGTAAATGTTTTTGACTATGGATATATATTTATAGGATTTATATTTATAAGTATTATATTAATATTTTATGTATATTTATATAATTGGAGTACAATAAAAATTATATATTTAGATTTAGGTCACAGTGGCATCGAAGTGTCACGGGGGTTGACCCTGAAAATCAGTGCTGTGTCGGTTGGTCGACTTCCGACGCAGCAAAATGCTGAGTGGTCAACCTCATTTGCGGGAAATGCGACGTACAATTTCCACAAAATATTTATCTTATTATAACAACTATTTGTTTCGGATATTTAAATTTTTTGTTTGTTTTTTTTTATTATTTTTTAAATATGTTCGGGCTTATCTCTGTCATATTATATAGACGGATTTCCAATATTATTTTTCTAATTGTTTTTCTTTTCTGTTGTTGTTCTTGATTATTGTGATTACGTTTTTATAAATTCTACTTTGTGTATGTGCGTCCATTTCCAGTGAATTAATGTTTTTTCTTTCTTTCTTTCTTTCTTTCTTCTATCTATTAATTATCAATTGCATGCGCTCCACATTTTTCGTTAATAATTTTATCGTAACATGGGAGAAATAATCATATGCCTTATAAGTAAAAAAGTGCTTTACATGCAGGTTCCAGGTCATGCATGCTTATAACTTTTGCATGACTAACATTTCATACACATATATTTAGATGTTTCTATACTAGTAGGTACCTAGTTTTCATATAATATGTTTCTAGATCTTTCAACCTCACTGTTAATATACACCTAATCATGTTTAACAATCATGACATCCACATTCCACTATCATTATCATTATGCAAACATTAATTAACTAAAACAATATCCATAAAAACTCTCCCGCCAGAAAAATGAGACCATTTATTACACCTAGTTGCCAGGAATATGGCACTCAGTGGCACAGAAATGAAGTCCCTACAAAGTTGAACGCATCACCGGACCACAAGCGGTAAACTTTTGCTAGATACAGTCGTTGCCACATTGCCAGTGCTAGATGAATGAATTTTGGACGAATTGTAGTTTCATCTCTTTTTAACTGTTACGAAACAGAGTGAAACAATGTCATCGTTGCTAAAGTTAATGATATTTTATTTTTGTTACCCTAGTTATTTATTACGATTTGTGAATCGTTTTACTAATTGCCAGTAATCTATTCATAATTCGTTATTAATAGACTTTTCATAGGAAATTAATAGTCTTAAGATTTTAAATCAATAACTCTCCTGCTTGTAGGCTTAATCCCCGCTCTATTTCAGGATTTAATCATTAATTATCTCTCTCAACCTCTCGCTTTAGTTTGACTTATTTTAGGAACTTTAAATGTCCATAAAAATATTATACTTACTTACTGTGTTGGCTCAGTATTTCAAAGCGGACTTGGCTTTTTGCAACATCTCACCACCAGCTGGACCTGAAGTTTCCGACTACCATAGTTCAATGGTAATGGAATAAATATGTAAGGATAAATTATTTCTTTCAATAAGTACCTTGTATAATGAAAAATATTAAGTGAGGTACTTACTAGTATGTCGCGGTAAAATAGTAAGGTAAATAATACATTTTTAATCACTACTATTTATTGTGAGGTAGTTGGTAGTTGAATGCCGATGTGGAGCATACGGCGCTAATGTTGACTCAAGCATTATCGTGCTTTCAAAATTACACCCACACGTCAGGTGATATGAATTATGGTGCACAGGCAATCAAAATCAAATATGATACCTCCGAAGCGTAAACCCAGTGGTTCATTACTGCTCTAAGCCTATATTAATAATTATGTACCGAGCGAGTTACACGCTAGCATTGGTTCATAAATGAGAAACTAAATACAGTGGAAGCCAAGATTAGGGACTCAGTAGTAAATGAGTTTATGGCGTGTTAGTGTACCTTCATTGTATCATTAGGGATCAAAGACGTGGGTTTTAGCGTTAAAACGTTTGTGTAAGTAACGTTAAAAGTAGGTAAACGTTATTATAATGTGAGCATTTGACCGTGGCCCGTGGCTTGTTGCACGCAAAATTTTGTTTATTAAGTACGATGCAAATGTGATTAGCTACAATTTGTTAACGCCTTTTGGTATTTTGTATACCTTCTTGTGTTTCATTAGTATTATAGGCAGATGCATTATATTGACGTGTAAGACACAGGTTCTGTAATAAAATATTTAAATTATATTTCAGTTCTCTTTTAAAAAAATATTTAAGTACTAATATTTCTCTCGATGTGCGTACTTTTATCAAATATTTTTTTAATTACCAAAAAACTTTGACAATACCTACTGTAACTTTTAGGGGGAAATTGTTTAAAGGAAAAGGGAAATTAATCTTTCTCTTAATTAGTAAAGTTGGTCGGAGTCCGCGGACGGGGAATTCAAGGCCAATAAATCAAGGTGTTTCTCCGGTTCCAAACAAGTCTAGGAAAAAGCTTTCTTTGCTTTTAAGACTTCAATATTTTATAGCGTCCTCACCGATATTTCAGCCATTTAACGCAAAAGGCGTGAGGAGAAAATTTAGATTTAGATTTAATTTTATGTATACGGGTCTGGGAAAAGATGTTAAAGTCAAAGTCAAAGCCATTTATTCAGTTTAGGCCCTAGAAGGGCACTTATGAACGTCGAAACAACTGAAGTTACCACGTTAGCACCATTATATTCTACTTTAAAATGCACATTTTAAATATTACAGTACAAATCATTTTCATAGTTCAAGTATATATGAAACTGAAAACATACATACACACATTAGAGACGGTGTATATTTTTAACTAGCATTGAAAAATGTAGATTCTCAATTCGTTTTTTATTTTTATTTGGTCATATAATATGTATATTCATAAGAATACCTGATTTGATGGCAGCCAGATAAGAGCTTACATAATAATACAATATTTTTTTGTGCGTATAAGTTAATCAAAAATGAGTAAACATCTCGCTCTCGATCGTATCGTTGCGTATGCAACTATAATTTGTTAACTGTACATATAGACTGAAGGTATTAGTAGGCTGATATCTCCCCACTGTCAGATTTTTATGAAGATATAATTTGACTTTTGGTATTTTTGTGACATTTCGAGTGTTGAGCAATGTGCTCGAGTAGACAATTATATAATTGGAAAGTGACCCTTCGGATTGAACGGATTACTGGTGAAAACTGTCAAGGGGCTGGAGGGTCTCTCTTAGGTACAATTTGAGGACTCCCGGCATCTCCTCGCCCTGTTTGACATTTCACAAGGGGAAGTGAAACGAATTTCATGGTTTTGCGAACGTTTGCGTGGACGCATTAAGCATGGGATGGGGGCTCAATTTAGTGGATGTAAATGAACTTACGACGTCTTTAAAACTTGTTATGATGCCATTTGTTTTGTAATTGTTTAGTTGGTATTTATTATTAGGTACGAAATTGTCTTATTAATAAAGTCTCGTGTAAATTAAGATAACTTCTTGTATGGGTATTATAATGTAATATTTTTTATTACGTGCAGCCATGTGGTCAAATAATGGTAGTGGTATTTTATGCTTTCACTTATTTAGTATAAGCTCGCGGCTTCACCCGCGTGTATGTTTTTTATCTTTAGACTTATTTCACTTACTTATAGGTATAAACGGTCACTCTCAGCTTTTGCCTAAAACCCATAATATCAAAATCCCTGCACTAGATCTCAATGCCCGAGAGACGTTGCGTTTGATAATGTATTGATAAGGATACGGTATCCAGGTATGGTCCTGGATACCTATCTACTTCATTAATTTGGCGAATAATAATTCTTCACGCTCAATACACAAGACCTATACTTTTACCATTAATCATGTTCCCTCATAGTTGTAAAGCCTAAACGTATACAATTCTGATCTAAACATATAAATACGATGAAGAGAATTCGTTAATAACCGTCTAATATCATATGCAAACGTATAACTATGTAACATAATGGTTAAGTTGGAATAGCAGAGATGACAAAGAGAGTGAAAAGGATCGGTAAGAAGTAATTGGGGTTGGATTAGAATACATAATTATAATTCCCATCTGGGGGCTAGTCCCCTATCCATTTAGAGGATCTAATGTTAATACGTAATTGAAATTGTGATACCGAGTGGATTTGTACAATAATCATCCTGTTGGGGCACAGGGTGAGTTTAAGTGTTAAATCGTGTCTTTTTCTTAAACATTATATTGAAACTAACTTTCCGCCCCGCGGGTTCATCTGCGATCCCCTATATTATTCAAACCCTTTTAGGTGATGAATTTTCAATATACCTTTCTTAGTTCTCACCCACGATAAAGGAAATCTTATACAAAATTTCATACTTCTAGACTCACCGATTTAGGTTTTGCGTTGTCTATATACAAGTCAAACAGTGTTGGAATTTTATTAAGTAGATGGACGGATTTGCTCAAGTGGTTCGACTGCTCAAAAGTATAACTAGTGGGTAGGTATTTATAAGCGAAAAGTTTTTGCTTCTGCCATTATAGGTATTATTAACGATGGATCACTTACTACACTTGATTTTTGATTACTGTTTGTACACCTCGATATAAGCTAGACAGCAATAGCTTAATAAAAATGTCAGATATCCATATTAATCTTTACTTGGGTATGACTATAATTATAAAAATAAAAGTGTCTAGCTTTTGCTTAGCGTGACTAGCTTTATAGTGTGGTAATGAAGTAAGTGCATGCCAAGAAGAAAGATACTGAAACGATACCGCCCCGCGCGGCTGAATGTAGTGCCTATCAGCTTTGTGTACCTACATCCCTTTGTTCACATCATCACTTACAATTCAAACACAAGCATAACATCAACAATTAAAAAAATCGTGCCTATCAGTATAACTTTACGTACTTACATGACGATACAATACGACTAACTTTCATTTATAAATCATTGGAGCTAATCCCGCGGCGCACGCGATGCGCGACTGAGCCCCTAAATCTTTCACTAACTATACAACATTCATTAAAATTTCTTCCAACGTGCGTGCGATAAACCAGTAGGAATACCTTTGCCGCCGAAAACTTCGACTTATCTCTCTCACGTAGAAGGTCGTTACGTTGAAATTATGGTCGTGGTTAAACACATGCTACATTTACTCGAAAGTTCATGTTACGCCCGAATAACTTCTCGTTTACGGAAGGGTTCCATTTAGAGGACGCAAAAACACTTCGGGAACAGCGTCAAGCCCAGATGGGCATCGCTGCGAGGCTATTCAATATTTTCTATATCCCAGAACTGTTCTATCTAAATTATATTTAACAAAAACCCATTTCATGATCATTGACGGGCCGGTTGGCGTGGTTGGTAAGATACCCTATCAATCACTCCACAGGTCGTGGGTTCGATTCCCACTCAAGACAGACATTTATGTGCATGAACATGTCTGTTTCTTTTGAGTCTGGGTGTAATTATCTATATAAGTACCTATGTATTTACAAAAGAAAAGTAGTATTATGTAGTAGGTATACCAGTTATCTGGCTTCCATAGTACAAGCTCTGCTTAGTTTGGGGTCAGACGGCCGTGTGTGAGGAATGTCCCAGAATATTTATTTTATTTTATTTCATGATTTCATATTCTGATCAAAATAATTAATTGTTACTTTGAGTATGTAGTAATGGTTACAATATTATGTATACAATATACCTATTATATATAAACTGACTAAAGATAGTTCTTGTGTTGAATATTCTGTCTCTGGTCTATAGCCACCTATAGCTGCGTAGTTTGAAGCCGAAACTATTTAATGGGTGAAATAGTGCTACAACTCCCGTAGAATTGGAAATTACTTAAATAGGGAGGATGAACCAAGCTCACGTGCGGGCAGAAAATTAAATGATTGATGAATTACTCTCACCCCTCGGGATAATAAGTTTCTGTAAAGCCATGGTGTTTAGAAGCGGGAACTAATTCATTCGATGAGATAGTACAAATTCAACGAATAGTCAGCTTATTCTCAAGCGGTTTGGAGTAGTTTCTCAGTGTTTTTATATTGTTACTACTACTAGAACATTTTAGTCGTGAAACCAAAATACACAAAAGTTGTAGAATGTTTGTTAAGTTGAATCTAATATTTTTTTAGAGCAACAAAATTAATTTTGTTCTGTTATTATTATTATCATATGAGTCCTACCTTGCACTTGGCCGGTTCTAGGGTGCCGTAGTCAAACAAGGAACCCTTATAGTTTCGTCATGTCCGTCTGCCCATCTGTCGGCAATGGCTATTTTACTTGCATAGTATAAAATTATGATGCTGACAAAATTATGTAATGAAATCGTAGAAAAAACTAATTTTCGGGTGCCTATATGTAAAGTATGGGTATTTATTCTTGTTCGCGAAAAGGTTTGAATAACGTTTCATCAAAAGGACCTTCTAAAAGTAAAGTAGGTGGTTTTAAACACTTCTTTAACGTAAAAATTCGATTATGAAATATCAAGGCAATGATCCTTTGCTCACTAAACGGGTACTTTTAAAAATATTCACAAATGACAAAAAAGAAAAAGCACCACTGGTATGTAGGATTTACTAGTTTAAGAGCAATAATCGATGGAAGTCTTCAGTATAAGTAAGAGAGATGTTGCGCATATCAGTTTTAATTAATCTTTCCTATAATTTATGATCAGACTTTGGTTCTGACTACGTTAACCCTGCGGAATACTGTGCATGTTCCAACATGCACTTGGCCGTTTTTTTGTTATTATCAGTTTAGTTATATTGTAGCTTACGATTTGTATTTGTAAAAGGAATTATAAAATACGCGTCCAATATACTTTATTTTTAACTAGTTGTCGCCGTTTTTTAGGATTTTTCTGTTAGAAAAGGATCTTATGTTTTACTCCAAGCTAATGAAAAATAACTTTATATCCATCATTACATGATTGAGTAACAAACTTCCATAAAACTTCACATGAGCATATTCATACACACAAATATTCACGCAGACCAGCATATAATATTAGTAGGTAAAGGTATATAAGATATTATGTGCCAAGTTTCAACCAAATTCGTTGAGCCATTACGTGATTGAGTAATATCTATAGAAACTTTCAGATATGTACCGAATGGTAGGATGTAAGTTAAATTGATATAAAAAAATACAATTTGTCACAAAGAATTTTGTTCGGAAATAGTTATTTATAATATTAGTGCGGTAAGTTGGATTTTACAAACGAGTAGATGAATACCATAGTCACGAGTTTGTAAATACCAATTTATGTACGTGTGTCATACAATGATTTTCAACACATCTGCGAGAAAACAGTAATATGAAAATGGCGCGACTTTGCAAATGGCGCCACATGCACGTGGTGAAAATTAGAACTACATCTTTCGTCTCATTTACTCTATAGTATTAAAGTGAGACAAACGTATTGAGCAAAAGCGCTTCTAAGGAGGCGCTTCGATCAGTCAGCTTATTTATTCTCGTAATGTGAAACTCCACGTTTTTCATAATAATTTTATGGAAATAAAAAAAACCGTAAAGAATACGCACGGTGCTATACAACGGGGTATGCGGTAAAATAGGTACATATAGGTGAGAGTACCTTTTTTACCGCACGATCTGTTGTATGGCGCGTAATTTTTATCTTTCGAACAATGTACACAGGCTTCGTAAATGCATTTTTTGAGCAAATGACATGTGTTGAAAAAAATAGTTAGTTATCAAAAAAAAACTTAATCATTAATCTTAGTTATTTTAGAGTCTGTTACTCAATCACGTCTTAATGACTGAACGTAAAGTGAATTAAACGAAACTCGATACATGAATAGGATAGAAAAAGTAACGTCTGCCTAAAATAACAACAACAACAACTATTCTCGGGAACATGGCGGAAACTTGTAATAAAATAATTAAAAATATTAATGAAAAGACATTAATGGTAATAAATTAGTGCAATATTATACAATATGAGTTGAACGGAAATTAACAGACCGCATTGCATTCCATAATGCTTGTAATTAACGAAATAATACGAGGCACGTCGGAATATTCATTTAACAGCGACATCAAAGAGAAATATTGTTCATTCGATCGAATGATTCGTTTAATTATGCTTTTTAACAGTATGTTTAATCAAATTGTGCCAGCGTATTATTTTTTCCGCTTTTACAACACAAAATAATGCATGACATAACTGCGACAATTTAAGATTTAGTTAGATCGTAATTGTCAGTGGATTGTGTCAGATTTTCAAACCTCCCATAGCGTTTAGAGTTTCCTAGTTTGGTAGGTAAGGAACTCGCCCTCAGAACTAAATAATTTATTTTTTATTATCACTCAAATATATATTTCTTGTTTGTTTTAGCATTACATTATAATTTTATGTAGGATCCCGAAATAATACTTTACACCAGATGAGACCGCAGGGCTAATTATGAACGACAATTTAAATGCATTTTTTGGCAGAATTAAAATTAGCCATTTCCATCAACATAGTAACTATCATTATCAACGAGCTTTCTTGCTCTCTAGCTCCGGCCGTATTTCATACCACGCAGCTCCCTCAGGGTTCTTGTTGTCGCCAACGTGCTATCTTTACTGGAACCAGTTGGTATTGTGCGTAACGACGGCAGGAGGGCAAATGATATGACTTTGATCCCATAGAGTGTCAGCACGCTGCTGGTGCAAGATACTACGTGTGTTGATATATTAGCGCCATCTCACATCCCGGAGACCTGTAAACTCACAGGAGCAGCTGCAACCGGTGCGGCAAACTCAAAATTCAAAACGAACGCTTGCATTATCTCAAACTACAATATGTTTATACTTTTTTAGTTGGTTATGAAACTACTCGGTCAAATAGGTACCTTGCTTAACATATATTTATATTGATCAAATAGTGCTATAAGTAATTTTATAGACATAAGCTTTACCGATCAATACGTAAGCAAATGACAAAAAGCACTTAGTTGATTATTTTTCGATTCGCTTTTTTCTAGGGCACCCATCAACTAATAAAATTGTAAATACGGTTCCATGAAATTCTACTGCAGTCGTCTGTTACATCCTGTTTTTATAGAATTTATAAAGAGACTATTTGTTTATAATTTAAGACAATATTTACAAAATAAATTCATTTTACTTCCTTAACTCATGATTCCTGTTTTTTTTTATATGTAGGTTTTGGACGAGCGTCCAATTCGTGAGCCAAAAGGTCAAATGTAATTAAAAGTATCTACTTATACGAGTTCCTTGTTTTCAGATTCACACATCAGTATCTATTTCTGTATAAATTGCATGTATTTAGGTTCATCCCTTTTATATTATCAAAAACCACATTCAACATCGTCATAATGCTGTGATAAAGATGATAAATAACTTCTTGTCACGCGATTATCACCATTTCAGTCATTCTTTGTGCCACAAAAAATTGACACAGATGCACAGATCTACGTGTTGAATTTACTCAGAAATAAGAGTACCTTCGTGAATATAAACCAAAAAACTGTAGGTATTGAACCGCTACAATGCATTTGTTTGTATGGCTTGCATCTTTGTATAATTCGAGTCTATGTACGCATGTCTGTACATGCGTACATACACTCGTAGATACGTAAACAGTTACGCTACGTAAATGTTTACGTATTGTATTATTTATTATCTATTCAACAAGAAGATGTGACACTTTATTTAGAATGCAGTTAATGTACTAATATTTTTTTATTGTGTGAATCTTGTATTGTCTTTGTGTCAGAACTATTTTTTTCTGTTTATAGATCTTTGACCAGAATCTCACCATGGTTAGTGATGATGGGGCCAAAGATAGTAGGCCCTCAAAGTCTATAAGGGACTGGCTCTCAAGTGCAGCTGCCAAAACAGGTGCTTGGCGACAAATTTGTGAATTTACAAAGTAGTTACTTTATCACCGTGCTATGGTTTCCTCACGATGATTTTCTTCACCGAAAGCTTAAGTTCAATGTAGGATTTGAATCTAGCTTTCTCCTAGTAGTCGTGTATTTGTCACGCACACTAGAATTATTGTCATAGAGCAGTTGCTATTCAAAACCAAAATGTAAGTCTTCATCAAAATAAGTATTGAGGCTTTCAACTGAAGAACTATTTTGATTGATTGACTTTGGCTTAAAAGAGTCTTCAAATGTTGACTATCTTCCAAGTTATTTCCTATTGATGACCTACATTTATACGTAAATAGAGAAAACCTCATTAATATTCAATTTGCATCCCACTTTCATTCTACAACCGAACATGAAAACATCGTGCTTAGATCGGTCTAATACATAAGCACTGACAAAAGTGACGCTCACTTTTACTGGCCACACATTTCAATTCTCAATTCCAATTCAAACAAAAATAAACAATCTATGTTCTCAGCACAGGTGCACTTTTCAAATGGAATGTGGGAACAAAATTGATTGTATGGGACCGTTTTCCATTTAGATATGGAAATTCCGACAGTGTGTATGACATAGCGGCTGCTGGCCTTGTTACCTACTACATAAATATTCCAGCGCCTATAAGAGAGGCGTTTGACAATTTTTGCTTTTAACGAGGATGTATAGAGCAATTTGCGAAATCATAAATCATAATCATATTCTCGTATAGTAATAAGACTCCTATAGCTGTTGAAGCGTCGTAGGACAATAACAATTTTAATTTATTATTTTGTTTCTTCATGACGTAATGTGATACATATGGGATTCATATTATATCTTATATGTTTTCTCAGGTCTTTATTTAACTTTATACAGCGTGTATCAAATGGGCGAAACAAATATTTTAGAGCATATAGGCTAGCCTGTCTTATTTGACAGATAAGATGCTTGCAATGTTTCAATTTATGTTTAAATATGTACCCTAATATATTTTTTGAATAAACAAATGTATCAAAATCAACATCCATGGCTATAACACCACCAAGAACAAGGCCAAGCAATTAAGTTAATATGCTAATATTGGCAAGCAAATTATGCAATTAAGAGCATTAATGCATACCTACCTATACTACATGCTTGGTTTAGGCATTAGACCATTCACATAATGGTACTTCCTATAGCAACGTGATAAAATATTTTGTAAAGTGTAACGAGACTCAAATGATAAAAGCTCGGTTTGTGATTAAGTAAAATTAGTTAGCACTTCTAGCTAAAATTAATGATACATAAAAGAATTCGGAACGAATTTCAGTTTTCCATTAAATTCCTTCAGTAAAATATACATCGCATCTGAACGAAAATTGAAATAATTAAGTAGATCTCTTATCCCTGTCTGCGGTTTATCCTCTTGGACGTGAATTTCCAAAAACCCGTATAAGCGTCCACGAAGGACGAAACATTCCTAAAATTTCGAATTCCTAGAATAAAGCGGTTTTGCCCGTGGATAACTGGATAAGGTACTAAACCGTCCTACATCGTGAAACTTGGATGAAGTATTTTCATTTATGTTTACTATGTAGATACACTGTACCGGGAAACTTATTACACTATACATATTAACATACTGTTTTGTTATGTTTAGATCTTGCATATTATTATGATGATTGTACCTACATAATATTACATAGTTTTAATAAACAGAATTCTACTAAAATAACATCTTTTCTTTTTTTTCCAGGAAATTGAATCATCGATGTCACCGTGTTACGTTTCAGTATCTGCATAATATTCTGTATCAAAGATTAACTCACGCTTCGTTCATTTATAAAGAGTCTTGTTTAAGGTAATCAGGGATAAAAATACGTAGTCTTACAAAAGTGGTTCCATTAGATCTTCTTTGCCTTTGTGGCGGTGTCTTCGTTACCATCCATTTCACCCAAGATGGAATAAAATTATATCATATCCATTGTCATTGTCTTCTCCTACATTAGATAAATATTTAAAAACGTAGGTATTGTTGTATGAGTACTCTAAATGATATTGTTATAAATGTCTTTCTTTGTCTAATTCTGTAATAATCCAGTATAACATTAAGTAAGAAAGACTCCAATTTCGTAGATTATCTTCCCAAAAACTTTTTTTTATTTATTTACGATAAATAATAATGTAAGTATCAAGTTAAACACAATATTTCATTGAGTTATTTGTCAATCACTGTCAAAAGTTTAAAGTTTGGAGTAATATTGACGAGCAGTGTTCAAAACAGAATTTAAAGGAAATCCAGGCTGAAATACGACAACGCCGGAAATGTTTCCAGGGATTTCACTTGTTGTTTCACAAGTCCTGTTTCCATCCGAGCTTTAATTAGTTCATCAGATAATTTAGTTTGCGCAGCGCTCGTTACGCCAACGAAGTGGACAGGCTAATGCAGCCTGAGCCTATAATCTAATTATCCGACGAGACAAATACAAATTAGTGACGTTACGTACCTGCTTGCGATGAGGATTACACTGTGAAAAACTAATTAAAAAAATATTTTGACAACGTTCTCCTAGGTTCCACACAAAGGAATTTGTGGTGTGGTTTTGTAAATATAGTCAATATATATATAATTATACCTATAGCCTATACGAATTCTATGTAAGAACTCATATCTAAGGTAAAAATATTAGGTGATTATTAGAAATCTTTTTTATCTAGCCAGCAAAAATAAAAAACACCGGCCAAGTGCGAGTTGGACTCGCGCACCGAGGGTTCCGTACAAACTTCCATCGTTGGTCCATCACGGGAAATGCATAATTTTATTTATTTACCTTATTTGAGGTTTGTGCCAATTTAGACCTCTAAATTGTATGAGCGCCGATACAACTCAGAGGTCTTTATTAATTGGCGTAACTATGTATGTATGGGAGCCCCCCTTAAATATTTATTTTATTTTGTTTTTAGTATTTGTTGTTATAGCGGCAACAGAAATACATAATTTGTGAAAATTTATATGGTTTAAGACATTTATTTCTCAAAAACAGAATATTATTCACTTACAATGAGAAATACAGGATAACATAGGTTGAATATTCAACGATCGGACGGAACGGTGAATGTTATTATATATGACACTGTTTAGTAAATCTAGGTTTCAACTGTCTATCGCGGTTCTTAAGATACAGCCTGGAGACAGACAGACAGACGGACGGACAGACGGACGGACAGACGGACGGACAGACGGACGGACAGACGGACGGACTGACAGCGAAGTCTTAGTAATAGGGTCCCGTTTTTACCCATTGGGTACGGAACCCTAAAAAGCAAAATACAAAAAATAACTTTATTTCGTAGGTATGTGATGATCAAAAGAACAAAAAACATTTATTATTATTAGGTACTTGGAGCCGATATAACTTTTATAATTTAAGCAACCAAAAAAGTAGGTAAGTGTAGAAATGGCGTCTCGCTACTAATGAAACGAAACGGGACCCATTTTTTGTATACTAAATAAAAATATATCATTGTTGTGAGCATACTCTCTTTTCTCATTTATTATTTTTTATGATATTTTGTTGTAATGAGAGTAAAGGTTGAGTTATTACATAGCTTGTGGTGCGTCAAATATTTTGTTACCTACTCTATGTAAGTAGATGGAATAAAATTTTAGATTGTACCTATAGGACACAAGGTTCTAAATATTTAAGTAGGTTACTTAAATTGCGCATTTGCAAATTATTATTAGTATAATAATAATAATTATGGTGAACATTATTATTATTCAAACACTTAGCGATTTTTTATATCAATATGGTCATACCATGAATGTAATTTTATTACTGGAGGAAGCTATAATAAAAAATATTATATAAATAAAATTAAACATATTATTGTTATTGTTATTGCTTTATATTATGTTTATTAAATAATGTAAGTACTCAGGATTCAGTATAACTGATTAATTAAGTAATTTATATTTAGTTTGGTGATCAATAAAGTAGGATTAAGTTTTTTGTCGGTGTGAGCAAAAATAGACGACTATATTTTTAGAAATGATTTAATTCTCCCTTTACCTTGGAAATAATTACAGACATTAAAAATCTTAAACTATAATTTATTTACATTCAATCGCTAATATTAGTTACAACTTTTTAAAGTTTTATACACAAAGAGAATTCCCATTATCTATTTTAAGTCATACATTCCGTGAACTCTTACCTACAATTTTTACAACCTAT
Organism: Tetheella fluctuosa; assembly: GCA_951216915.1. Taxonomy (NCBI): domain Eukaryota; kingdom Metazoa; phylum Arthropoda; class Insecta; order Lepidoptera; family Drepanidae; genus Tetheella; species Tetheella fluctuosa. Next base: position 5,633,705 of record OX578227.1, on the reverse strand, counting down.
ATCACATTTTCATTTTATATCTAGATTTATTATGATGTACGATTACCCCCATAAATATATAGATGATGTTTTCAAATAAAAAAAGTTTTCAATATAATACCGTTTTTATGCACTCGTATTATTTACATTGTATTGTTTCAAAATCTGTTTCTTAATAAAACAATTCACGTATTATATAATATTACTTTTAAAATGGTTTTTATTTTGTATCCTTAAAATTGTATTGTCAAGCGTTTTATGTACATTTAGATATGTTATTTGATGAGACAAAGGGTAGGTACTGTGAGTAAATAAACAATACTTTTTTGTATTAAAACCAGCTATTTGAACTTACTGACTAATTTAGGTATATTATATACAAAGTAGTCTACATTAGGTGCGATCCTTGTTTGTGATATAAAAATAAAAATAATGACAATGATTTTGGTTAACTACTAATTTTAACAGCACATTTTGAAGTTCGCGGATTTTCATATGAGTTCGACTAAAATATTTGGGAGGCACTTTCGCCAAATTCAGTCTTCATTCTAAGGTTACACGAAAACACAAATTATGCAGTCGATTAATTACAGAAATGTTCCGAAAGTTCAATATGCTAAACAGTAGTTTCTAACAGATCCGGGGAGGGTCAACAAAAACCGTCTTTGAGGTCAGGGTACCCTAGATCAGGCATCGCTCGTCTTGATCCATTGCCTCTAGAGTTTTCATTGCGCATGCCTCGACCGGCTCGACCTAAACTAGCGTACCTCGTATCCGCGAGCTTATCCCTTTGTGCCACCTCGTCGTAATATCTCGCGTCGTTCAATCCAGCGCTATACTTCTGGCTTAAACTGTACTTATCTATTGTGGCATACTTTTGCACAGTAGCATACTGACGAGCAGCTTCCGGTACGCCATTTGTTTTAGCGCGATCGAACGGTCTCTCTTCAGGAGGTAACGCACCATCTAATCGAGCTTTAAACTCTTTGTCTTTTCTTCTTCGTCTTTTACATGCGCAAAGTGCAACTGCAATAGCACAAATAAGAAGGCCAACTCCAGCGGCGGCTGCTACGTATGGGGGTGGCAGAGATATTCTAAATGAACAATTTGAATCATCTTCATCGTAGCCCGATGGACAGTGAGCACTTCCATCACACCATAGAGCGATTGGAATACAGGCGTTTAACTCTGGACAGCTAAATGACAATAAAAAGAAAGCAGTTATAGAAAATCATTTTTTTCTGTAACAGGAAGTCAAAAGAGTGGTAAATTATAGTTGTTGTAGGTATTTTATTATAAAAGCTATAATATAATTATTGTTTGATAAATAATAATAATAAAGATATTATAAAAAAAAATAACCTTATATTTAATTAAATAATTGCGTAGCTCACCTGTATCGGCATTCAAGTGAAACAGCTGTAGGTAATACATTTGATTCTGGGTCATGTTCAAAAGAGGGCTTTTTCATAAGTTCTATCCATTTAATTGAGTAATCAGCTTGTTCATGTTGCAAAAAGTCTATAACATAACTCCGAGCGTGAGGTTTGAGAGATGTTTCTAAAGATGTTTGAGCAGATTTCCAACCAGGAGAAAATAACTCTATGATGCTTGTACCATCTGGACATATCTCGCGATACCGTGAAGTGTCACGTGCTTCATATAAATTTAGACGATTTGGAGTAGGACAAAATGGTGACGAAATTGTCACCTCAAATCCTGGTATTTTTACATACAAATATCTACCTTGAACCGGGTTCACATCGTCACCACCAGGTTCAATTAGCCAAGGTCTATGAACACAAGCAACTTCAGCTCGTACGCTCTCTGATATAACATTCCTATCGCCTACTATCTCTGGGGCTACAGAAACTTGTCTTTTATCAAATAGCCTAATTTCTCCAGAACTACCTCTCAATCGCCTTTCACCCCAACCAGAGGAGCATACTGTCTCATCACCAGGCCCGGTTGGAATGAATTTATATTCTCCTTCAAAAGCAAAGTCATCATAATCTTCAGTTATATTCATCATGGTAACTGTGAAATTAACTTCTACAACTGGAGCTGTCAGCGTATGTATATTCAATGGTTCTGATCGATTTGAACAAATACAATCCCTCTGTATAGATACTCCTTCCCATGGATATTCCGTTATAATAATTTGAGCAAGCCCTTCCCCTCCAATTATACGTTTCTCTGGTCTATCACATTTCCAACGACTTGATCTTGAATCTTTATACGTGCTACAATGTTTATTTCCAAAGTATGTATTAGTGAAAGTTAATTGTATTCTCTCTCCTTGCTTTGCTTCAAATCTGCAATTTTTTAAATTTTATTTGTGTTATATCTATGGTAAAATGACAATTTTTATTACAGTGCAATATATGAAAGTGCTACATTATTTACCTTAAAATGCAGGTAAGATTTTGTGCTCCGCCTCGTCCGTAATAGAAAATGGCTCTAGGGGCTTGAAATCTTCCAGAGTAAGTCTGAGCAGACTTGAAAACTCTATCGCAGGCTGATTGAGAGTCGACCAAGGGTTGACCTTGTTCGCTAACATCCACGAATTCGTATCGTAAGAGAAACGAAACGGGGTATAATGCTGAACCTTGGCGGAGTTCCTGTTTTAATAACAACTTTAATTAGATAAAAAAAAACATTGTTAACTAATAATAAAACTGAAATCATACTATCATTATATACATTAAAAAATTATACAAAAGTGAGCTTAATTTAAAAAAGTGTTTTCTTTCAGCTAACCTTTCATGAATGAGAACGTCCAAAACAAGCAAATAAGTTTCGTGTATATGAATTTTAAAGTACTATGAGAAATGACTACTATGAAATGAGAAATAACTAGTAGGCATCAAGTAAACATTTTTTTCAAAAACTCAATACATTTTGTCTGAATGCACCTAACATTGAGAGAATTCATAATTCGTAGCTAATACAAAAGTTTATTTCCAGTCCAAAATGTACCTAAGTTTGTATATCTCTTAAGGTCGGCTTTAATATGGAATAAGACTGCGTGGTGTAGTAAAACTTCAAATATTTAGTTAGAAACTTGCTTCAGTCCTCCTCTGTTGAATTTAATATTGAATAATAAAGCAGTTCCCAACTAGTGACTTTAACAACTTGCTTAATACCCAGGTTTCCTATATTAACTAGAGCGTATTCTAGGTACTAGCTAAAACATCGCATAGACTACTCATGTCCATGTCCAATTATACTATAAATGATTGGTGATATTCTCACTATTTATTGTATACGTGTCAACTTGACTAACACTTGGCAATAACACGACAACACTTAAGCATTCCATCACGGTGAGAGGAGAGGAACTAGCACGTGCCCCTTGCATTATTCACTATGGCAAATGCAAGCGCAACGCTGTGCGCGCGTGACTTATCTATCCGGCTCGCGATGAATGTTTCACTGGGCAGAAAACTTCCAACTACTCTACAAAGGAACAAGGACATGCTAAAAGAGCCACTAACTTCGAATTATAGTATGTTGCACTGTTGGATATGTTTTTATTTCTTTTGAATATTTTCGTTCTGTTTTTATATTTTTTTAGAATTATTGTAATTTTTTTGAAAGATCGTTTTTTTTTTAATTTATCGTATCAAAATTTTAAACACACTATTGTTTCAAAGTATTGTTGTATTGTTGTTGTCTTCAAGAGTTGTAGTTTAAGTTCTCTAAAATTATAATTTCTTTAACATAAATCAGGTAAGTATATTTGACTTTAATCATACATACACAAATCACCGCAACAGGATGATTTTAATTATGTTCCAAATTATTAATATTATTTTCTAAACATCAAGTTTTTTTATGAAAGTGTAATTTTTTCGGTCTATCAGAAGTTCGTAATAATGTTTCCTTTAATTATATAAAAATATTTATAATATTCCATATCAAAGTAAAAGGCATTTACTCAATTAAGGCCTTAACTAGAACACTTATAAAGGTCAAAGCTATTGAAGTACCATCGGTTCAGAAGTCAGCCTTCAATTGTACTTTTATTCGAATAAAATGTTTGAGCTAGAATTTAAGTATTTAGTAAAAATCATTTATTATTGAAAGTCACACGTACGTGATACAACTACAGCTATTATGAAATTCATGGATATTACATTGTCACTTTCAGTTGTGATGTATCCACGTTATATTTCAGTGGAAAAATTCCACGCTGTGACATTGCTCTTTGCATACGTGAGAGCACGGCCAAAATTGAAGTTAAATATTTGCTGTGGTAATTAGTTGAGCTTTGACGGTGAGACTATTTCATCAGGAGATCAGGATTGTTTGTAAAGCACTTTACGTGTCACGTACATGTTTAATAAGTCTAGTTTACATATTGATGTAAAAATTTGTGATTGTTGTTGACCTTTTAAAACTTATTCAGTGAGCATACTTTTGTTAAATGGACCTTTGTTCAAGTGTATGTAAGTATATAACAATTTTTTAATGTCATGATTCCCTTTTGACGACGTTTCAAAAGTGGTAGTCTTATCAAATACTCATCATTACTCTTATAAGACATCTTATATTAAAATCTCATCATAGATATTATTAAAATGTAAAAAACTATGGGTGAAGTCAAATGAATAATAACTTGATAACTGGACGTTTTGACTAATGCATAGCAATTCCCACGGTTGGTCGTCGTAGCTATGAAAGTTGTCACGGGAATATAGCATTCATAACTCACAAACAGGAACAATATTAAAGACGGGAAAGTTACGAGTCCAGGTTAGTTGTTTTTGATGCAGTTTCTTCAACGGTTGAAGAGAAACCTTAGTACCAGAAGTTAAACCTATATAACATTAAAAATATTTTTTTATTTCACAAACTTTCTGGAATTTTTAGTTCAGACAATAATCTATTGATTCACAATAATAATAGGTTGCAGTTCATGCATAATTTATAAGGATACATGAACTGCTTTATTACGGGCAAAGTATGATTTAATTTTATTATACTGCTGTTCATTTGTCGACCTACTAAGCCAATATAGCTGTGTACTTGTAATTATTTATATATTTCTATGTTTTTGTTTGTTCTGCAAGAGAATAATCGAACAATCTAATGGAATTGTCAATCTTATTGACTATTATTATATACGTATGTATTTTTGAATTTTCGTAATTTCCCGCAAGTCATGCTTTGCTTTGGGTTCGAAATTCTAAGTCTAATACGGTCCTAATATACTATATTAGGCCCGTAAGTGAGAATCAAAACTTAATCAAATATCAGGAAAAGATTGTGTTACTTGAAAATAAACCTATATCACAGGGCCAGGTTTCAAAATCGATTGTTTTAATATCTATTCAAAACTTGACTAAAGCTTTCATTGACGTTCTTTAATAAAGACATTAATCTGAACTTCACTTCATCTGGAAATAATTTCTTACCTGCAGTATAGTAAGCGCCGGTCCTGTTGTAATATAGCTTTCAGAAGGGGCACATGGCCTTGTTGCTCGAGTAGCATTAGACAGGAGAGCGTGATCACATAATCTCGGTGACTCTTCCCGACAGAATGATCCGAGAAGCAATTTTTTGTCACTCATTTCCAACTATCAAAAGAATAAAAGTACATTAAAAACAAGAAAAAGGGATAAGTTTTGCGTAAGGGTGAAAAATTGGCAGCGGTTCAGAAACGCTACCTGGGCTTGATTGTTTCAAATGAAGTCTTTTTTCTGTCGATGCATAATCATGAAAACGGAGTAGTTGTGCGTAAGCGTGAAAGTTGGCAGCGAACCAAAATGAGTACCTGGGTTTGATTGTTTTAAATGATTTTTTAAAGTCAATGAACTTGTTGCCTTACTTCCTTTTTATACTTACATTGAAATTTATTTTAACTACAGGTACGGTATTTTATATCATCTTGTTTTGTATAATAGGTAGTCACCTAGCAAACTAACGTTTTCTATTCATGAAAATGTAGCTTGAATAAGCAGCTTGCTTATAATTCGAGAGTTAATCATTAATTCAATTCAAACATATACATAATATCTAGTATTCAGAAAGAGTATCCGCGAGCGAACGGAAAATCTTTTCTGATTAAAGTACCAACAAAAAATAAGTTCAACTCGAACCGCTTATCTATTCTTAATGCAAACTGAGAAATCCAGAATGAATGAAACGAAACACCGCACTGCAGTCGGTCGAGAACTCAGTAAAAGTGCTCAGACACATTAAAGAAAATTAATGTTTGGCTGCCGACGTCAAGTGGGGAGGTTGAGGTAGTTGGCAAAGTGAAATGGCACGAATAAAGGCGGTAAGAACGCCGCCCAATCCTATATCGCTTCGTACTTGTATCATCACATTAGTCTTGCGCAGTGCGAAAGTTTTACTTCCTACACGCTTAAGTTAATCCACATTTCATTACCAAACACGTTGGCTCCGGACTTTTTGCCATTTAAATTCATGTACTGTAAAATTTTATGCGAACAATCCGATATTGTGAACCCGTACGCGATATAACAATTTAAATATTTTATTTTTATGATCCAAACGCCCGCAATTGTTCCCAATAAGTGAGAAAGTTAGACAGTTACAGTTCTATAAACGAAGATTTACCATACCATTAGCAACACCGCGAGTAAACAAATGTTTGCTTACAAATACGTCCTTAATTGTATTTCTAGTGATAATGTTTACTACTAACGTGCTATTATGATTAAAACATCATTAGGAATAACATGGCGCAAACCTAAGCCCTATGTACAAAATTTTTAGTGGCCTGTGAGAAAGATAGGATGTAGTAACCTTTTCAATACAATACATACCATTATATGTAATGTCAAAACTTAATTTAAGTAATATAATGAATCAACAAACTATACCTTTCTATCGAGATCTGCATCAGGTGCCGCACCATCCCATATAGTGAGTTGCGAGGAGCAATCTTTCTGCTGATCAAAACCAGCCGGTTCTGTTCCCGCCGAATGATACTTCACAAATGACACCCACACTATTTCATTGGCACGACCCTACAGACATAAATCATTTTAAGTCGAACGTATTATGCAATAAATTTATGGATGAAACAGATACTAAAAATGAAAATATACCAAATATAGTGGATTGTTTTGGTGATGTAATTTCTTACAAAAAATATTTGTGTAATATAAAAAAGTGGCCATCATAGCCTATTGTAGGTGAATAGGAATGGAGAATGTTTGATTGATATTTGAGGAACTAAAATAAAATAAGTGTTTTGTGTATTACTACAAACATAGAGTAAGAAAATATTATTCATTAAGTGAAACTCTTGAAAAGAAAACTCTTATTCTCACTATGTTTTCCTTTGGTAGCAATACTAAACATGGTATGACCTGTATTAAGGTGTACCTGGAAGTAATAGACACACGAAGTATTCGGAGGCAACGAGTGTCTAGGATTTCTCAGTACTCCGCTCGTTTTGTCCGAAGAGCGCAACACAAAACGACATCGACCGTCTGTGCGCACGTACGAATGCGAGTCTTTGTCCACGTACAGCACCTGCCAAAGAAAAATATGTTTACTTCTAATAACAACTGCTGTCGGTACAACAATAATACAATCAGGAACAGGCGGTGCATGGGGACTAAAGTACTTAATTTAGTTCTTAGTGTTACTGCTCAATAAAATATATTAATCAATATCTAAAAAGTTTCAAAGGTTGCAAGAGATTAAACTCACCTGAACTTCAAGTTCAAATCCAGGCAAATAACTCAATGGAACCGGATGAAATGGATTATCATATGGCGATGTGTGAAACTCCAAAAGCATGTTAGGGCCTCTACTGATAATATCTGGGACTGCGTCACCGCCACAAAGGCGGACTAATATCGGAGAGTCACGTGTGGCACCGTCCCATACTGTCAGATAGTCTTGTACCACGTTGCACTGGTCCCATATTCTAAAATGAAAAACCAAAGGAAAATTAAAGATTAATATTTTCTATCATAAAGAAGTTACTCAGTATACAAAAAAATGGCTAATGTGACGTAATATCGACCAAAGTTGGTCATTTAGCGTATAATTCTAAAACTGTAAATATTGTTCCAAATAATAGTGGACACTCAACGAAGAAACAACAATAGTTATCACAAGTATTTGTAAGCCTCTAGTGCTACGACCACATTATCGGGATTCGGCGAATGTTTTTGTTACTATACCTATCCCTCTAACTATAATATAGAGAATATAATGTGGGAGCAGGATGGCTACAATAATAAAGTGGCCGCAGTATAAACATATCAAACTATATCGGTATATTGTACGACGATTCGGTATCAATATCTATTTTCCAGGAAACACATTTGCCCAAGGGGGGCCTTTATATGCGACATTGCGTGCAAGTGCCACGTAGCATCTGTTCACTAGTTTCAAACAGAATCACCCGCCATTTGGAGAAGGCAGCTTGCATCCATTTATGGTAACTATCTACTGGCAACATACAATTCAAAGCATCTACGAGAGAGAAATAACATTGATCTGGTTCAGACAATTCATTAAACTACCTATAGGTATATTGCGTTGTTGTTCATTGTGAATTTTAGATTGTATAAATATTATTCACAATTAATTGAATTTAATTTGATATTGACGCACTTCTTATAAAATTATGATAACCATTTACATACATCAAAATCTTTTATAGAGACACTCGCGAAGTATAAATCTGAAACCTAATATACAAGTTTAATTATCCTTTATCTAATAAGCTCACTTGCACATGGTGCACTCAAGAAATAGTGAGGCTCTAACAACCATTACTTTGGCGATATAATCTCAAGGCAAGACTTGGAGCAGGCTCTGGAATATTGTAACCCACTATGCTTTCGCTAATGTATACATACATATGTATATCTACAGCATTTTGTCGGTGTTGTTTAATACTGATTACTTAAATTTTATTGTATTAATTGTATCATTGCATAATATTTTTCATGCTTGTTTATTTGTCAACCATTAATACAAGAATAAAACTATTAAAGCATGATCGTTGCGAGTTCACGACCACTTTATTGTTAAATGTTCAATAAGTATCCAATAAGTGGACAAGTTACGTTTGACTGTATATTTTTATACCATGCATGTATAGTATAAACTAAGTGTATCTGAGAAAATAAGAAAATAAAAAAAAACTGGTAATACCACTAAAATCCTTATTAATTACGTTCACAATTACATTCAGATAATACTTACTTTAAGACTCGTTGACTTCTATCATATTTTACTATTTGGTCTTTGATATGTATTTTATGACTGTTAGTTTGTCTTACGGCTAGTAAAACATGCTTATCAGCTGGGATCTGCAATAAAATAACTTCATTAAAAAAACGCTTACATTAACGTGTACATTAAAATTTCGGGTGTAAATATTATACAGCTAAGCGTAAATTTGATATTAAATATTTATGTCAACATCAACCGCATAAGATGCACTATTACGACAATATGTGAGGCATTATACATTTTTTTCTAGTATTATTTAGGTCTATGTAACTAGATTTAGCGAATAACTATGGATATTTCGTTCCTATGTCACTTACTTTAGTATGTTCGATGCGGTATGTACATGTAGCATTACGAGGATATACTCCTGGAAAGTTGGGCGACTGGATGCGGCACGCTCTTAGGTCGCAATCACTCAGTATGCGGTCACAGTACGTTCCCGGTACCCTTTCACCCCGCCACGCCCCCACAGTCGCGTTCCCATAGCGTAACCTCGCTTCACTTCGTCTTAGAAACTTGTAAGCCAACTTGAAGTCGAAATTGTATCCCACACCCTACAAATAAGAGCTGTCAGTCAAACACAAAGCGAAAGTATTCCAATTGTAACATCCTCAAATATCTCCGTCGGATTTAAATGGATCGAACGAAGCGAACAAAATTTCCATTATTAAATTATGGTATTAGCCAGTAATAACATTCATTATTGTAATTGCGAGGTACAGCCTTATCCAGCGCGGTCCCGAGAGGGTGTCCGTAATAGTCGCTTAATTAATTGATCGAAAGTTCAACCCCTGGTGCACATAATACGGCTGCTAACAGAAGATAAAGGAAAGGCAGCGAACCGTTAAAAGCGGGGTGATGTGAAATATTAGTCAAGTCACAGGCGAAAACATGTAGTTAGTTACGTCACGTCAGTAAAACACAAAGGGATGCTTAGTAAGTGACTCTTAATGAAGATAAATACTGTTGTTCATTTATACGGATTAACTTTGTTGTGTGCAAAAACTCTAATTAAACATGTCAGACGGCGATGTAACCAAGTCACGAACTACGGATATTTCGTTAGCTTAGTTTTTTTGGTTTCCGGAATAATAAATAAAATTCTAATTTGTTAACATTCTCTTTGTATTCGTATACCCCATAGGATTGTTTAAATTGTTGTTTTGTAAATATTTCCTTTTAACCCATTAATTATCTACTTATTTTTTTGGGAAAATAACTAAGAAAAAAATAAAGTTATATTGTTTTAAAACATGAATATTCACGTTAGTTTCCCGTATTAGTTAAATAATAAATGAGATATAAAAATGTACGATCAAGTAATTTAAACCATTACCATACTGTTACCTACCTATTAAGGTAACACCTACACTATAGAAATGGTTTAGAAGAATTGTATTACTCACCTGTTGACTCAGTCTATCTAATCTGAGTGTCATGTTAATAGAATCAGACTCGCTGAAATATACAGTGTAGCCCCACGCAGAGCCACACCATTGTCCCGTGGGTGGTGAAGGACTGCGCTCTACAATAGTCATATGGCCATCAGGACAACCATCTGATGTGAATGACACAAACTTTCCCACTGTAAATGTGTCGAATGTTAACTGAAACAAACAACTCTACGGTCAACAAAAGCAGTTTCATAGAATATGGTAGAATTTACGGAGCGTACGTTTTTAATGACCTTCCTTATCGATATTTTCTTTTGTCAGTGCTGAAATATTTAAATACAACTTGTAAAGAAACGGGTAAAGGAGACTTCCTTAGGGTATAAAATTTGAAAATACTATTGTTGGATAAAATATTGGATGTAGCAGGAAAACTACTGACCTACTGTATCAAGAAATAAATTTAATGTCAATGTAGTTTTCGTAATGAACGTGCAAAAGTTAAAAAATATATGACACGTGAGATGAAAACTCGAATTTGGTCATACCTGACTATGCAAGATCTCAATGACGAAAACTGTATTTAAAATCCATATAATTTGATATCATTTTTATGACATTACATACCTGAATAATATCTCCATAGTTGCCCCCAGTAGCAGTAAAGTTAAGATGACAAACAAAAGGCAGGTGATCTTCCCGAGGTCGTCTCACCTCCAACTCGTACGTCCGACCAACGTCACCCATGTAAGTTCTGTTACATGCTGCAAATTAAAATAACAAATAAATATCCTGGGACATTCTTAACATACCAAATTAATAAAAATGGAAAAATAAAATTAACTTTTAACAAAAAGCAAAACCGGCTTCAAAATGGGTTTGCACTAAAAAGTATAAAATAACGATCTAAGAACTCGTTTTGAAGTCAGCGAAAGGATGTTAGAACTCGATTTGAAGTCGGTTGTGCTTTTTGTTAAAAGTTAGTTTTATTTTTCCAATTTTAGTTTCTTGTGTATTGAAGATTTGTCACTTGTTGACAATATTTAATAATATCTATCAGCATAAAATTAAGACTCCCGACGCAATCACCCAAATAATTAGAAAGAATAATAACTAGCGATTTGTACGGTACTTTAAGTATTATCCCCAACTCCTAACTAACAAGGAGTTGTACATTCCATCATCAGCTCACCTGACTAACTCAAAGGAACAGTAGCGGTCTATAAAATTTGAGGGTTGTCCTCGATTTTTCTGGGATCCCATCATCAGATCCTGACTTGGGACCAACTGGAAAGCCAAATCGGTTCAGGCGTCTTTGAATAATCGGGGAACATACATAAAAAATAAAATAAAATAAAAAAGATTTCGACGAATTGTAAACCGCCTTTTTTTTTGAAGTTCGGTTAATATATTTTTTTCTAATATTTAGATATAGTGAGATGTTAGATTTATTTACGCGTTTTAGTTGTAAAATTATGGAAAGCTGAGTTTTTATTGAAGCCTTGATGAGTCTTTAGGAAATACAATGAATAATTACAACTAGTGGGACGTTTAACAAGAACATAACAGTGTATGTGTATAATTAATTGAATACAAAAACTCGTTTCTGTTATAATTCATATTATGGGCAGTTTACACTATTGTTTTTCTGTTTACAATAGAAAATCTTAATGTATCATAACATAACATATCGATGCTAGATATAGGACAACATAGGTATTGTGAATATATTTAATGTATTTGGCTTATAACCAAATACATAAATAAATAATAAATAAATATTCTGGGATATTATTCCTCACACATGGCCATCTGACCCCAAACTAAGCAGAGCTTGTACTATGGAAGCCAGATAACTGATATACTACATATACTACTTTTCTTTTGTAAATACATACATATATAGATAAAGATATCACACTCTACCTACATAGCCAGTAACGACTCTTAGTAAATTCCAAGTAAAAAAAAGGATAAAATTTGCATTAATAACTCTTTTTGCTTTAGTTTATTTAGTCTTTATGGTAACTTGCGGTAAATACTGCATTGATTACGCAAATTTAGTAACAATAATCAACTCAATTCGTTAATATCAAGGGAAATCTGAATGAGACATATATTTGTATAATTATATTTTTCTTACAAAATTACTAAAGTTTACTGGAACTATAAACTAATCTGCCATTCTCTAGACTAGCCTAAACTTTACTTACTTCAATGTAAATTTATTTATATCATGTGTAAAGAACTGATCAATGTCCATTTATGTTTTTACATGAACTTATTGATCAGTTTTTTTTTTATACGAATACGTATTATCTATTATTTTAAAATGAAAAACACCCTCATAGCCGTAATACTGAAGCATATTCAAATTACGCAAGTCATATAATACCGAGCCCGGTACCTGTACTATTGTTAATCCTTTCAACACAAAAATAGGGAAATGAGAAGGAAAAAGATCTAAATAAAGCGCCGCTCACAATAGGGAGCGGCCATATTTTTACGATCTTTTTGAAAAAATGCCTTTTGTCTGTTCTGACAGCGCATTACATAGCATAAGACAAGTGTTCACTTCACCGGCGAACATCGCTGTTTGCATTTAATGTTTGTCTTTTGTTTTTGTTAAGGTAAACACAGCGCTCAATAATTTAATGAAAGAACCGCCCCATAAATAGCACCCTTGGTAATTTCATGGCAAAGAACAATATAATTGTATGTTCTGAACAGGTAAAATGATAAATCGGAGTGACATATACTTAGATATTATGTCGGTTTGATACAAATAATAATATTTAGTATTGATAAAAAAAATACCAAGTGTCTTCCATGAACAAAAATATTGTCATAATAATAATGAATGATCATATCATTGACATAAATTTCGTAAAATAGTAAGTAAATCTCATAAAATGGTTATTCAAATAACCAACCTCAGTCAAATTCACATCAAATCTCTTATTAGTGTCATAGTATTCTGACATGAACGTAGAATTATATTCTATCATAATGATCGTAATAACTACAGTAGGTACACAAAACAAAAGGAACTGAATATTAGACCAAGTAGCACAAATGACGCTAACAAAAGTGTTTGCTTAGCGAACATAATTGAGACATCTTAGTGAGTCCTAAGACTGTGAAGTTTTCACTGAATGTGAACGAAATTGTTCTTCCGAAACTCGTTTGGAGTCGAGGCTTGTGAATGGGAGACCCTACTAAGTGTATTCGATGATTGTCGCTAAATGATTATACGTGTTGTGTTCAGAATTTACGATATTTAAATTAATATTTATACCTAAATATGTGTCTATATATCGTACATATAGATTGCACAATTACTATCTGAAATTCATAGAGATGTAGTGTATAAAAAAATAATAAAGTTTAATATAAAATTCTACAAATAACACAAACCACGTTCATATTAAATGTGTTGTAATACGGAAGCAGACAATTTATATAGAAGACAATTTCATGATGAAAACTTCCAACAACTCAACGACGTAAAAATCGCTGTTAAAAATGTCATAAGGAACTTTTTAAACAGCTAAGTAGTAACATTTCGCAATGTCAGCAAACAGAGCGCATGTGTGTTGCGTTGCACTAATTATGTGCAAACTCATGGGGACGTGACGCGCCAGACACATTAGTAAAATGGGAAATTATTCTTTCATTTAGACACAAAGTTAAGCACAGCAGTTCAAATACCTTCTTTTTCCTCTAAAATAGTGTACTACAATAGTAAACTAAAATATTAGTCTAAACTCTTAACAATTGGTGTAGCTAGACGTAGCACATTCTAATTTTATTATTAGAAGACCTATAGAGACAATACCTATTACGAATTCATAATACTTCGACTACATGCTATTTTATTTTCGATACCTAATCACCATCAGACCGATACTTTCATTAACATATATCCTACTCTTTCATTTCTCTTTCACTATCACCAAAACAAAATGAGTGAGTATTTACGTTTTTGAAAAGCCATTTTTCATGGCTTCAAATGGTGTTTAACAAAATGCACGTTTGAAAATGAAAAGATAGCAGTATAGAGTATACGAGAATCCGTACATAAAGGTTTCGTGACTAATGACAGTCCATTTTGTAAACACCGCCACGGTAAACTTAACACCTTATTAAATGGAACGTGGGTTTTTTTGTTAATTGTTGCTATATTTCGGCTTAATGACCACCTACGTGGGAGCGATAAAAGCGAAAGCTCGTTTTCAGCCACCGCTATAATTAAAGAAGGTTTATTGTTCGCCTGAGTCTTTGAGTGGTTGCTATTTAGAATTTTCCTATTTGAATGTGGAGTGACTTTTCTCACAAAAGCTTTAAATTTATCTGCTGATTTTATTATTTCAAGGAATGATAGTACACTGCCGAATCTTTTGGTTTATTACGGTTTATTATTATTTTAAGTAGGAATATATGTTTGTTTAAGTTAGTATTAGTACCTTTATTAGTTTCAACTATATCAGAGGTGTCTTTTTTATCAAACAAATCTAAAATATATGATACGTTTATCAGGTTTCTAGGTTAAAATTTCAATAACTTTAAATTTCATACAGACAGACTGTCACCGTAGTAGTGACGCCCAGAGACTAGGAGCTGTAGAAACCAAGCGTAATCTAGTTCTTTTCAATTCCCTTTGAGAGTACACTCTCGAGGTCTTTTGTGTAAGACAATTATCGTTCAGGACGTTTTAAGAGCAAAAATTAAAAATATTTTACGAGCTCGGAATGAAAAAGCGTTTTCGGAACTACTGTAAGGAATTTATAAGATTAATAATTGGACTACCATTAAAATATAAGTAGGTAGGTATAGCTGTTTAAATCATTTGAACAGTATATTAACTTAATAATACATAAACAACATTAATTTTATTAATGTTGACCTGTCTTTTGGTTCTACTAAATGTTAACCAAATCAAAATGACTTTCCTTACTTTGCAAATTATTTTCTTCTTAATATTTAGCTGAGTTGCTTGCGTATTCTTTTATTTACTAATGTATTGTCAATTAATTTGTAGAAGTAGTAAAGCACTGATATAGCACGCAGTATCAGTATGTTAAAGTGGCAATGGACAGACAGGCCATATCGCTCTCGCGTGTTTTGCTGACTCATCAATGTTAATTTTAGCGGTAAAACTATTACCGTTTTTTATTCAATTCAGATATGAACTGCAAATGTATGGAAATAGCCCCGTCAAATAGCCAGTGTCGCTAGAAGCCGCAGGAAATAAGCAGCTAGAAGATTGTTCGTTGTAAGTATGGACATTTATTGGGGAGACCTATGTTTAGCAGTCGACATCGCTGGGGTTTCAAGTACCTACTGAGTTTATATACCGCATTATTTTATGTTGTACTTATATACCATAGTCTAGAAAAAAAAATAGATTCTCAATAACAACAGTAAAATCAATCCCCTGGGTATTGTACTATTTATATTTAGGGTACCAAAAACAACGCTGTACAAGGTTCGTTATATTTCAAAAATCGATAAAATGTAAGAACAAGCTATAAACATTCCCTGACAAATTTGGCGATTATATAAATCCATGAACATCAAGTATAATATATTTTGGCGGACTCTTCGCATAACTCCGGGGGATGAATATTACATAAAAGGCAAAGGAAGCCAAGTCTGTCCATTGCTGACACAGCCACTCGACAACGACGCCACAGAAATCTGTGGCCAACAAACTAGCGAATTGTCATACGTATCTGGAGCAGAGCATTACTTGCATCCACAGATATTTGAAGGAATATTTGTATGCACGTACCTATATTATTATCTACTTTATAACTAATTATTTTTTTAATATGTTACTTACCTAAGTATGTCATAAAAAAATTTACTCATATTAGTACACGTAGATGAAATAAAAGTTGTGTGACAGAATTGAAGCTAATGGAACAAATATAATGTAGTGATGAGAAATTATATCGTAATAATTATGTACCTACCTCTGTCACATTTAAAGAGGAATAGAGAAGGAGATGTATTAAACATTTAATGAATTTTATCATTATGTCGAATGCAACGTAACACAAGAAACTCTAAGTTTTGCTTACAACATCGATTGAATCGCTTATTTGATAGCCCAAAATCCTTAGCCTCTCTGAGTACCTTTCTTTTGTGACAGATGTCAGCAAACCGAGAAGGGGCGACATATTAAAAATGTGTTTGAATAACCAGCAAAAAAACGAATCTGAACGTGGTGTATTTACTTTCATTGTATTGTTTATTTAATGATGAAAAATAGATGTGTGTTTTATATAAAGATAGTCAAAGAATAAAATGGTTGTGACTTTTTGATTAAACATGTCTACCTTATACCTACATTTTAAGAAGGGCAATATTAGGTTATTTAATTACTCTTTTATCAACTTATCTCAACGATTAAAAAGTAAACGTTGCCTTTCAGGACTGTTTAAATTGATTTAACTTAAATTCTCGAGAATAAAATTGTTAACTAAGTAAAAAGGAAGTTAAGACTTTTAGGCAAGATCTAAGTAAGTATTAAGTATTTTGCGGAGATATGATAAATTCCGATTGAAAAAGAGTTAATTATAAATTTTGTGGAGCAAAAAAACTGGCTCGTGAAAAATGCATACATACCTAATTCTTGGACCACACGGCATATAAATAGATGCATAGATTCATAGATCCAGAAATAAACGGGAATAATTTAACACAGAATTTAGTGAAATACTTACGTGTACACGATTTGGGCTCATCGCTTTTATCCCCGCAATCATCCTCCCCATTGCAGTACTTATCCAGTGATATACACTGACCGGTATCGCATAGCAGCTCGCTCAGTCTACACGGTCCGGATACACCAACGTTCCTTGGAAACTTCACCTTTGTCACTGGCACAACCATACTTAAGTCCGATATATTGTCTATACTATCCTCATTCACAAACTCCTCGTTCAAGTCCTGAGGACTGCACAGTTTTAACGATAACAACACTATTACGAAAAGAAATGTCCTATTATTCGAGACATCTTGAAAAATTTTTAGGAGACACATCTTTGTAAGTCCCCTTTGACATGTAGGGCACGATATTTGTCACAACATTTTGTTTCAAATTTGGGTTTTCATTTTGATTATGTACCTGTAACAAAAATAAAGAGGTTATTATGATGGTTTTTTTTCTATTAAACAAAAAAGACTACTATCATAAATGTGTGTTTATAAGGGTGTTTGTTGGTTTGTCCTTCTTTTACGCAGCAACTGACCTTTTTGCACGGTGGTAGGGTACTTTTAGTACTCGCCTGGCGGGATACTACCCTCAAATATGTTTTTTTATTGGATAGAGATAGTTTAAGGACCGGAGAGAGACATAGGCTATATTTTATCCCACGAACGCGGGTGAAACCGCGAGGCGAAGGCTAGTTTATAATAAACTAGTCCTTGTAGGAAGAAACACATATATTTAAAAATATCATAATTTATTACATGTGCTTAACATAACTCATAACAAAAAGTTGTTAACTTTAAAGCTAATAATTTAGTTTCTTAGATAATACCCAAAGTTTTTCTCTTTATTAGGTACCCTGGGTAATAACGTTTTCTGCATAAATATTATATTATAGTATGTCATTATCTGCAATGCACCTAGTAACTACTAGTAGCAGATAAATGTCGCTGTATTTTTAATCGCCTTCAAAAAAGGAGGAGGTTCTCAATACGACTGTATGTTTTTTTTGTATGTTTGTTACGCGATTATATGTTATACGGGTAAGTTATAAGTTATTATACCCTTTTAAGGGTAAGCATTACACAGAATAAGTCTTGTTACGCATTACAAAATATGATTCAAGTTTTAAAGCCTTGTATTTTTACAAATCAAAAAAAACTTTTCAAAGAGATTTTTTGAAATGAATTGCTAAACGCTGTTCATTTGAGATGATTGTCTAAATATTATACCTACATACAAAATATCCACTGAATTTCTTGAATCTACATTCTACATCAAAGTGATTTCACATCACGTTCGACATCTTTGCACCCTCCTGTGAAAAATGCTCTGCCATCTTCGTACATGACTGAACATTTTTCACGTTGATTTCCAATATATTCTCAAAATTTTCCATCGGATTGTTAAATAAATTCTCATAAATCGTTATTATATAGCGGCAATACTGTATTATTAAAAACTAATTGAGAGCCATTAAAATATCGACGGACTTAATCAGCGTAATTTACGCGGCAAAGTTATTTGATAGTGGATTTTGAACGTTAACTTACTTGTAATTAACTTGACAATTAGATTTCACGTAATTAAGTTTGTTTAAGAATTCAAATGGAAAAAATTGCGCTGTATAAAAAATATTCTCATTTTTTATAACGGTAAGTACGGTCGCTTTATACATTTATAAGTATAAGCTCGCCTAAAACTGTGTCATAAAATATTATATTGTGTACTACAGTTAACTTTTATTACATTATATAGAAGTTCACAGTTCAGTGGATTGAATAAAATTTGAGAAGCGTCGATACCTACGATGGCCCTTGATGTCAATAAAAAGTAACTTGAGTGTGTACTTTATAGATAAAGCAATAATGTTTACCTGAATAAATCTATTTGACTACCAAAATATGTGGGATTACTGACGTCAAAATAACAGAAAATAAAATCTTATAGATATTTTGCAAGTAATGATCTCTCTCATTCTTCCGTCTCATTCTGTAAAAAATAAAAGTAAAAGTTCTGAAATCCAAAGATTTTCTATCCCTAAATCATACTGAGTGCATACTCTCCAAGCAAAGCATAAATCAGCCTTATGCAGGCGATACGTATATTACATTTTTTTATCTAGGCGCAATCTAGCTACTTACAGGTGCGCTGTATAATTTATGGTCTCCACACATGTCGGAAAGGGTGGCTGAATGTATTGCCCTACTTACCGAGGGTCGATCGTGCTTTCACACTTGCCATATGCTTCATAGGCATTGGTAAACGTACATGATTTTTGTGATTTGTTTTGTACCCCACATGACGTAATGAGTAATAAAATAAAATAAATAGATAAGTTTATACTTAATGATAGGCCACCTGATATATGAATAAATGGTCACCGTCGCACACACATATTATGTATAATAGAGGCACTGAAGTTACTATCGTTTCATAAGTCAGTCTTCAACTGAGGAAAATCCCAGGATTTTTTTTATATATTTTATAGCTACGACAGCTACATATATTTGTAGATTCAAACCTCGTATAGTAAGAACCTCAATAATGGAAATTATCTCGGAAGTAGGACACCGCGAGAGATTTTATACTTGAAACAGTCATAAAGCGAATACAAATTTTCATAAGCGCTTGTAATCCGTCGCTCCCTACGCCATTCAAATGTAAATTTCCTAAATTCCTTCATTTCAATCCTTTAGCGAAATCAGGAATTCAAATTGAGGGTATAATCTAGAAGTCCTTTTCGTAAGAAACTTATTCTGTTTTTTTCGTTATTGAGGAGGAAAAACGAAAATGCACAATATTGCTCAAAATCCACAGCCATTTATTTAATATTTGAGCTAAACATGCTATGGGGAAATTAACAAATAAGAATTTGTGTTGTTTGGTTTTTGCTTTTATTATAAATCGAATGAATCGCTTACTACCTTAGCTTTTACATCCTTCCTTTGGCTTCCTTTATTATTTAGAGATACTTAATTTCAGTTTATGACCAACAACCAAACATTTTTTCAAATGCAAAAATGAATTTCATTTTCATTTAAATTTGAACTTGATATCAATTATTTTTACCATAATTATTATTTTCTTTGTCAATATTTTATTAAATGAATGTAATTGTAATGAAATATCTTTAAAATAGTGATAAAATTCAAAATGCGGGAGGCAATACAATTATGAACGAAATAATATACTTAGGTGATTAATTATAATAGCACTATCTTTCGCTTTAGCGATCAAGCCACTTAAAGGGATGAATTTTCCAAAAAACAATCTTAGTCAATCATTCTTCTAAACCCACCTTCTTTCTAGACCCACCGGTTTAAGCTAAACTTTGTCTGTCAGTCTGTCAGTGTTAGAGTTTTATTGTAGATACTTTACACAATGAAATTATAAATGTAAAATTTAAATCGTTAGATGTAAGTGATCAGTTATTTATTTATTTATTTGAGAAATCAACAGCGATACAAATTAGTATAATATACAATCTTAAACAAAAAGTAAGGCCAATTACAGATTTCTACAGAATTTCAGAATGCTTATGAGTATTTTGAATTTTTTTTTAATATATAAAAAACAAAGAATAGCCTGCTCAAATCAATAATTTATAAAGTATAAAAGAAGCAAAATAAGCAGTTATTCCATTCTAAAACCAAATATAACTCAAACAAGAACCAAGAAGAATGTAAATAAGTTAGAGGTTTAATTAAATAGCGGCTTAAATTATAATAGGGTTTCACTTAATAAATTAAACGTTGCTGTATACGTTTTCGAGCCTAACAAAACGGGAATACTGAGTGGGGCGTATAATAGACGATTTAAGGTTTAATATACAGACACCATGATATTAATAATGAGAGTGCAATGTGCGCAATTTCGTCTGCAGCGTTACGGAAGTTACCGCAACTGTGACACAGCAACATGCAAATGAACGTAAAAGCGAATTTGTGTTTCCAAATGCGAAGCGCTTACAAAGGGTTTAAATTTGCAATTCTATTATAAAAGCGATGCAGATAATACGATGAAATGTAAAACCGATGGAATAGTTTGATGGTTAGGTACATGAATACATTCCAATGTGTGGTCGGTAACCATTCAACAATTCCATTGTGTTGCAAAAACAAAACAGCTCAAGTGTGGTCTATATAGAGCGAGAGCAGAGAATGTACCTATATCGATACCGATAATTTCAATTTGTACCTACACATTCTTTGTTACAAGATGACTTGGTGATATATTGGAGTTTAAATACAGGAAAGGTTTTTATCGAAAAAGGTATTATATTGAAAAAGAAATAAATGTAATAAGAGTAAATCATTATAGGTTTTCTTTGTCGACTTTAGAAAAGAGTCCCCTAAACAAGGAAAAGATAAATTGGAATTAAAGAAAATGCGCTTTGAACGAAAAACATTAATGAAAACAAACAGTGAAAAATGCTGTGTTGTAAAAAGCACAAATTCGGTCATTGATCCGCCTTAAGGAGACAAGATAATTTGGGGGACAGTGATAAATTAATGAGTAAATAACCGTTGATAATGATCGAAAGCAAAAAACTGCGGCGTGGTAGCACTCAGCCGACAGGGCGCAGTGACAAATGAATGCGACTGAGAAAAAATAATTGGGCGATTTATATGCCACCTTCTTTTAAAGCTAAACAAATTGACTTTTTCTATTAGATATTTAGGTACAGTGGCAATATCTTGTTAGCTTGTATAAGTATCTACTAGATTTCATCCGGCTTTTTCATCCACTCTGTTGAATTTCATAGAATCTTTTCTTATTTAGCCAACTTTGCCGTAAAACGACCTACCTGCCAATTATTTCTAGTTCTGAAGGTTTTGTGATGTGGTATGTGAGTCCAGTGATCATAAATTTTAATAAAATTTATTATTCAGAGATAAATATTGCTGAAATTTAAAAATATATTCTACGTAAAGTGAAAAGAGTACTCGGAAAATTGCAGTGGCGTGGTTACCCATAATGAAATACGACAATTACGAAAATATTTAAGGCAAATTTTTCATAAATATTTTTTTATTAGCTTGAAGTTTCCACTATTCCACTACCTTAGAAAGCATTTCCACATATTTCGATTATTTGAGATTAGTATTTAACATGCACGTATGATTATGCTGACATTATTCCTAATCGCTTCGCTGTAACGCACTAGGCAGCGGTAACTTTGCTGTTAATAATCCAATATTTTCATAGTGGTTGACAGTAACTACTAGAAATTCATGAACTGCCCAGTGGTAAAAATGATTGTGGCTAACAAACACGAAATCAAATAAGTTTTTTGGCAATGTCTCAAAAACAAAGTACCTACTTACTGCCTTATTATATTTCGGCACGTTTGATTCATTATTTTAGAAGAAACTAATTAGGAAATTTATATATGTTCAGAAATAATGGAAAAATGTTAATAAAATTATTTGGAAATGAGGTAAGCCTTAGCTCATTATAACATCACCATATAAATGGCGTCAAACATTCTGTAGTCACGATTTGCACGTAGGTCACTTGTACGTTGAGAGACTAAAAGCCTTTTTATTTATTTTATTGTCAGATCTGACAATCATTAAAACTACTCAACAAAAAAAATTACGATACTAATGTGGCCGAAAACAATTTCCTTTGTCAAGGTATTGTAATACCTTAATTTACATACATAATGTAACCTATAACTTAGACAGACGAGTTGAGTCGGGTCCCTGTCACAATCCCACTCAAAGCTGAGTGATAGTTTCTGTCGCACTACGCAAACAAACCTACCTATTATTAGACGCTATAATTAATTATATTCTCTTATACGGTCTTACTTCAACTTGGTAGTAGAGCAAACAATTCCTGTTTATTAATGCGGTCCATTATTCAGAGCCAACCGCAGAGTCCGCAGATGAGTCTTGGTATCCGGACGTAAAATATTCTTGAAATATATTCATCGTGTCTCGTTAAAAGAAAGTTGAGAGAACTTGACTTCCATAATAGTTGGCGTTAACATTTTATCTTGTTTGAAATTAAACTCATTTTATTTTGTAGTAAAAAATATTCTAGAGTGCACTATATGCAGGCTGAGCTATGACTTCATGTATTATTATCATTTATTTAGCGTTGGATAGGTACCTTTACCATATACCTAAGTTATTTTATGATTTAAACAAAATTATAGTCACTGGCATGAAACTTAATGTGATTCTAATGGCATACATGCTTGTGTTTCTAGTAAAGTATACACTAGAAGTACCACACTTGGTCTCTAATAAATATGTTACGATGCTCAATACTTAAAGTTTATTCTATTGATTTTATGTAACAAAATTAGAAAGAAACAAAAGAACGAAAAATTTTTTTTTTCCTCAACACTCAAAAAATATAAGGTATAACAGCAACAATAAATTTTAAATAAAGCTATACTCGTAATCAATGTAATCTAAAATCTGTTTAATTAAAGTCGTGAATATTTTGTAGCTTCTATTGTGCGAGGTAAATTAATTATTGCTTCAGAGCAAATGATAGTGAATAAAACGTAAAATTTTAACAATTTATAAAGCTTTGTTCTTGCTATAATAGCATACATTTATTAGTACCTACAATGCTGTGTAAGTCTTCTCATTCTTATAGACTCCAAGAATTCATATTTTTATCGGAAAATGAATAATAGGTATTCCAGATACCACATATTTCTGAGAAAAAAAATCCTATGATTTTATTATACACAAGTTCAGTGGCATAGTTACTGAACTCAAGTTCATGCACAAATGTCAGTCCTGTGTGGGATTCGAACATACGACCTATAACGTGAAAGGTAGAGTATCTTACCAAGCACGCCAATAGTAATTTACCTGCTCTACCAATTCTAGTTAAACGTGTAATACAAGTATTAAGGTAAAATAAGTTTTTTCATGCGACCTATAAAGCCACCATGATTACTCATCGTTCTGAACGAATTTCATAAATATCTGGAAATAGACATAGATCGATGTCATAACTACTGGTTTGTGAACATATAATTACTCGAACAGTGCTCATTTTAATGTTATTGAAGACATGTGTATAATTTTACTTCTATTTGAGTCGAATAGACTATGGGTATAATGAAAAGTTTTATTAATATTAGGTACGTTTACATTCCAAAATATAAATATAAAAACAAAACAAGTACTTTGCATCAAAAAGATTACAAATCTAAAACTAAGCCATGTTCACCTCTTACGTTCAGCTAAACATTGACAATTTAGATTGGAATATTTTTATTATAAAAACCTTACACTTGACCGATTTCAGTGCGATACCAATACTTTTTGAAAATAAATTCCACCATCATACAAAAGTAAAGTCCCTAAAGATCCCGGGACTAATATTTTTTTAGAAATCAATATGCATAATCCAGAGAATAAAATAATTCAACCAGCGATATTTCTATTTACTTCTGTCTTAAGGTATACCTCTATGTCTTTTGAGGCTCTTCTCTACCCTATGGGTACTCCCTATAAATTTTGATTCATATGGATCAAAATTATCAGTTTTTAGAAACCCTTTTTTTCGGCATAAAGCTAAAATCAGATTTTTTATGTTTGTAGATTTATAAGTCTAACTCCCAGTTTCCAGAAGCCAGATCAATGTTAATCTCTCTAGTTAAAAGTATAACTGGTAATCATTTTGATCATGGAATAACTTTCATTGGACTTTCAGAAACTGGCGGTTAGTTATTCATATTAATTTGAAGACTTCATCTTCACAGGTACAAAAGTTGTGGATGGAAAAAGTGCTACCAAATAGGATCATGTAAATATACCCACGGACAGGTTACGTGTTTCCGGTTTTTTTTTATATCTTGATCTGAGATACTATCGTGTATTAAGATTTTACAGTAAGTAGTATTTTCTATCTATAACATAAGGTCAAAGTTGAGAATAAACATTAGTTCAATAAGTTTAGCGGGCATTACTTATTTATAAAAAATACTAAAAACATTAAAGAATTATATTTTTCTTAAGTAATAATATTAATACATTTGGTCCTAATACAACAACTCTATAGAATTTTGTACAATACTAAACGTTCAAAATCTTATCACCTTTAATGGCATCAGATAACACAATGGATTCTAACTAAAGCTAACTTTGTATACAGTAATGCGTGGTATAATGTCATTTAAAAGCCGATGAACCTTCTTACATAATTATGTAGGGCACAGTAACACTTTACAGTCAGTCCCAAAAGTTTCTTCGTTAGATTCGCTTCCGATAGTATTGGGATGCAAATTTCCTAAATGCCTCTACGTCCGGTCCCTCCGCTGAGAGTAAACTACCGTCTGCATCCATAAGTTAAATCCCTGATGTAGGCCAATCTGAGCACAAATAAGTTTTCGACTGTAAACTGTCGCGATGTATGGAATTTGTATACATATTTTAGTAAATAAAGGACACTTATTCCACAAAATGTTTATACCATTTGCAGATGTTTCATTGGTAATATTATGTCTATGACAATAATATTAATATTTTAAAATAACTCGCATTAGACGAGTGAATAAACAGTAAACTGTGATTCTTTGTAATCGAATTTAATTCTAAAGGTCGTATCGCTGAAGTCGTTCGCCATATGTTTTAATAAGTTTCTCTAAACTGTTATTGCTAACGCGCTATGTTGACGAAGTAGGAAGTTGCCTCTTGGTATTTGGTTCATTCTCTTTTCCTGATTTTGCTCTAAGCCGACTTAAGTTATACCTATAACGAAATGAATCGGTAATATTTTCCAGGACTAATTTACTTACCCATAAGTTGCATATAGTTTGAACCAATGAAAAACGTTCATTAAGCGAGGCTATGCCACAACGCGTTGACTGTTTTTGTGTTTATAAAGCGCCGTTGACAACGAAGACCAACAACCTCTCAGTGGTATTGTGGTAGCATCAGAACGTTACATATCATTTAAACCAAAACGTGAATTTAGTTTTGTAGTCTAATTTAGTTACTACCGAGTTGTTATCACGGATATCACAATAAATTTAAAGAAAGACAAAACACATCATATAAATTATATCAAAGGTTATTTTGGAAAATTTATCAAAGACTTTGTCAGGCTTATACAAAAGTTTATAAAAAAAAGAACATAACAAAATATTTTAAATTAATGTTTTTACTACAGTTAAAACCAATTCCTAAAGCAATTAATCAAAAACGTCCGGTTTAATCTACCAACCATAAAAAGACAGTCGCGAAACAAATGAGCAAAGTATTTATTCCCATCAAACTCTATAAGATTTCATAAAATTAATGGTCCCTCAGTATATTCTAACTTTATTATAATCTCTCCAATGTGCAATCGCGCACCAGCCACGTGATCCAAATTATACGGACGAAGCGACGGTGAAAAAATGATAGTCGTTTTTCACAAATAAACTTTTCTTGGCAACTTTAGAAGCATGTCCTCTACAGGGTTATTGGATTTTTACAATATTTCTAGAAATAATTTGCTATTTATGTTGAAGAATCCATCCCTACAGGTTTTATACTATCTCGTTTATTAGCAAAACTGATCAAAAACAATATCAAGTGCAGTTTTTATAACTGCATGATATCGCCGTATTTTATTTATAAATACATTTTTACCTTACAACACTTACAATCATGTTGGGGTGTATTGGTTCTTTGGTATACTAAGAATAATATTGGCTTCAATAGAAGATATATTACACACTTTATACTAGCCACGTCTTGTACCTTGAGCCCTTAGGAAGTGAGATAGCAAAATAATAGGCGTAGATACCCCGCCCATAAAGATAATGTCGGCCCGTTTCGTTCGCTGACCGGCACCGTTGACATTATTCCTTACTTGTGAACCGAGATAAAACTTGGTACAAAAAAATATATTTTTCCATCCTTTGGGAGTTTGTTTTCCTTATTTCAAAATATACTTTGGCTACGATAAGATCGCAAAAGAAAAATGTAAATAAAACAAGTACCGTCAAACTTAATACAAATTAATGTTGTGGGAATAAGTTACCCAGGAATAATTTTCCTCGAAATTATGAATTGGCGAAGAGCGCCTGGGTATAATATATCGTTTTTCATCATAATTTTTTCATCATATCAGTTTTGGCAGAAAAAAAACAACATCTTGTCATATGTTTGGGGATACTTAATATTATGTTCATGTAACTAAATATTCGAGTAGGTAATTTTTTTTACTTAATACTTTTGCGTCACTTAATCTTTATCAAATTAAAGAATAACGTAACTAGAACGTAAGGTATCGAATATTTATTTATTTTATTTTTTTATTTGGCTCTTCAACAATGAGTACACTATTACAATTATAAAGATAACAATTCAGAACATATCTAAGTGCCACATTAATAAAATAAGAGCACAGCATGCACTAGACAATACGCTAATATAATTATAATTTAAATTTTTAAAAAAAGGTCAAGTAATGTAAAAAAGGTAAAGTAATTATTCTTAAGTTATAACATCCCATACATAATTATAATACTTGTGCACATTACACATTGCTTTTGCGTTTCATACATATAATATGTGCCATAAAAAGAAACAATAAATGATTAAGCATAATTTTAATGTTAATCACTGGATAGTAGGTATATTATAAATAAACCATCTATTTATTTTGAAAAAATACTTAAGTACATTTCAATCGATTATTCTCCATATAAACTACATTAAAAAGAAGAATAACATCTAGAAAGCCACAATATCGCAACAAACAGAATATGTTGGACACGCTTCACTTGTTCAGAGCAGTATTGTATATTGTCGGAGGATATCATTGTGTTTTCGAGCATTTGTTTCCTTACGAAACGGCAGTTAGGAATATTTATTGGATGAACTTGTGGCGTGACGACGCTTTTTAGTCAATTGTAGCCATTTTTGTATTGCCATCCAAAGCTTCTATCTGATCTATATGGCAATAAAAGTTTCGATGGCAATTTGGATCAAGTTTCCAGTAGGTGTACATTTTGTGTTACATGTTTGTTTTGGCATTTGAAATTAATTGTTTTTAATTAATTTTATGGATTTGAAGAAAAACAAGAACTTATTAAGCATGAACCTTTTATGTTCATAATATTATGTTTAATTTTTGAATATTGATTTTATATACCAAATTTCATGAAAACCCGTTCATGTTACGAAGCTAACATGATGATGATCATGATGATGTACCTATGTATAAAACAAGTGCCTGCTGTTCATATTAAAAAAAATAAGCAACATAAATAATTTCTTCTTGTTTACTTCATTAGTTTGTAAACTACAGACACTAAGCAGTAATCACATGTTAAGATTGAAATTAAAGAGCTTACATACAATCATTTTACCAAAATATGACATAAAGAACACCCCCACTTCAGAAATATAGAAATTTACTGTCAAACAAGTTGGAATATAGTTCTCTAAGAAGTATCATGATGTACGCTACGAAAATAATATAATCTTTTGAAGGGATGACATTGCATATTATTTGTGTTGTGGTTAGGTTATTTGCAAGATAGATAGAAAATATTATACAAGATTCTATGATTTAACATCAAAGCAATTAATAAGCTACCCCAGTTAAATAAAAATAGGATTATTATCACAAATCGTTTAATATTCTCATAGATCATTTTCAAAAGCCTTTTCAATCAAGATAATCCTATGCATGCCCATTAAATCTGGTCGCCTGCCATCAAAAAGTCTTATTAGGTTTTACAACCCATCTTATGAAGGACAGGACTTATGCAAATGAGTGAAGGGTATTCAGAAATGTGTGCCCTGGATTAAAGGGACCCGTCTCGGTTTGTTTTTACAGCGCCACATGGTGCCGAGGGCTTTTAAACAAAACAACCAACTGTGGGGATGATGGATAAGCAGCCAAACGACCGCATCTGTGATGCTTTGTTTATGCTTTAGTGCTTTGTCCATGTTGACAAATGAGTACTTATTTGTCGAGACGTAGTGATCGACGTGTATGCTACGGCGTAGTACGTCTACGGGTTTGTTTTCTATGGCTACGCTACACGATTAGAATGTGACTACGCTACGACGTAGCATACTTAATTTATAGTTCTACTTCTATACTATTATATAATCGAAGTGAAGATAGTATAATCATGAAATTATTTTAAAAAAACAATAAATTATTCAATTATTATATACTTTTATGAAAATAAATTAATGCCAGTCTATTTTAAAGTAAATTAACTGTAGTAGTAGATTTAAATAAACTTAATTTCACCATACATTAGAAAGTAATTATAATCAAGATAATTTCAAAGGAAGGAACCAGTAAAAATACACATATCAAAAGAAAACAAACCATGTAACAAGATTCCAATATACATTCACATATTTGCAAGGATAATCATAAGTTAAACAACGTCGAGCTCTCAATGTTTTCATAAAAAACAAGAAAATATTTTTATTAAACTAGCAATATATTTGCCGTGGTACATCCTATCTGACCGAGCTGGTTATCTCTTAAGTTCTCGGCGACGAGAGATATTTCCAGCTAACGCCACGCCTTTGATAAGTGTATATCGTTTCTAATCTACCCTTGCTTTCACATCTTTGTTTTATAAAACCTCCCTTGGGTTCCAGTCCGTTCCGGGCGTCTCGCGGCCCGAGACTACAAACATTATCTGTGTCAATACAATGAAATGGGAGAGCCATTTTACGAAAACATTTTGGTATATCGCATGTATCTTTAAAATAGGGGCCCATGCGGGAACTATTACGTAGAGATTTCTGTCCCCACAAACAGGCCATAATATGGGTATGTATATCGTAACCTAAGATACTTAAGCTATTTTATTTTGGATAGTGGCTTCGGCGAGAGTATCTAAGGCTATATTTTTTTACTTGGGCCCGATGATGTTATTATTATGTACAGTTTCTCAATAAACTAGCTGCTACGCGATGTTGCGTGTTG
Organism: Tetheella fluctuosa; assembly: GCA_951216915.1. Lineage (NCBI taxonomy): Eukaryota > Metazoa > Arthropoda > Insecta > Lepidoptera > Drepanidae > Tetheella > Tetheella fluctuosa. The sequence goes on along the minus strand of OX578227.1, from coordinate 5,603,450 downwards.
AATGGAAAGTTATAAGAAAACTTTTATATTGAGCTAATATTTTTCAGTTCGTTTTGTCGGTTACATGACTGAAATTTTAGTATTTTATAACATATTGAATGTGTTTATTCTTAATATTATGTTTATAGGTATTACCTTTACTCACACGAAGGCAGTTATGTCTAAATTTTATACTTTTATTGTGACAAAAGATAATATATAAAAAGATAAATAAATAAATATTCTGGGACATTATTCCTCACACACGGCCATCTGACCCCAAACTAAGCAGAGATGGAAGCCAGATAACTTATATAGTACATATACTACTTTTCTTTTGTAAATACATACATATAGATAATTACACACAGACTCAGGACAAACAGACATGTTCATGCACACAAATGTGTGTCCGGAGTGGGAATCGAACCACGACCTGCGGCGTGATAGATAGCAACCGGCCCGTAAATAAAGAGTGCCTTTTTTAAATATTGTTTTTTACTCATGTATAATGTCACTATGTTAAGTGATGATAATTACGATGTTTTCCTCCACCGAAAGCTCAAGTTCATTATAGGTTTCAAACCTTCGTTACGGCATTCCACGTCGCTACTACTGAGCTTATGCCCCCTTCTTATCTATAAATGGTTATTTATCAATGATTTTAAGAAACTGATCAAAACTGGTTAACGTCTAAATAATTAACGTCATAGGGAACTTTCCTTTCGGTATTGTTAATTTTTTTCAAATTTAACCACAGTCAAACGAATTTAGGCAAAACGGTTCGCAAAATAGGTTACGTAAAAAAATCGGTTTTAAACGGGTTATTTGCCGCCTACCTTCAATGCGCAACCATGCGGCATGTGGCACAGCAAAGTACCACTTGGCTACACCATTCTCCGCTGACAACGCATGTCACGAGTCGCGTCGGTACCAACTCGATGTTTACATTCCGAACAGAACAAACTATAAAACCGAATAATAGAATTTAATAACCGGTTATTTTTAAATAATTTCTAAGCCTTAAAACTACAATATAATATCAAACTATAATGTTTTATTAAATTGAGTTAGTATTTAATTTTCCTCTTCAATAATTCAAAGCTTAAAACAATAGAAGTCCAAAGTTTGAAATGGTCCGTTTAGACAGTTTGGGCAACAGCAATTGAAGCACCTTCAGTCTACTGCTTCAAATGATGGTATTCCGTCAAATACTGTTATTTCCTAGTGAATAACAGTACAGACGGCTACTTACAGTTAAAGTAGTCCGATTTAATCCGGTACAAAGTAAGTGCTCCTAATACGGACACTATTTCACGTAGATAATTGCTTGGCGAGCGAGCGGGACCCAGATTAAGGCCCAACGCGACGACGACGTAGCGCGAACACTCCTTTTAATACTTTGGCTTGCTTTGTAAATGTTATTATTTCAATTATATTCCAATAAACTTAAGCGTACTGAAATAGTAGCAACATTTTTTTGTTAAGTAATATTTCTTGAATATTATGGTTATTAATTATAAACTTTTGGATGAATGTTACTGAAAATGATTACTTTTGCTTGAGTGGCCATGTGTACTTACACATGATTCTATTTGAATTATATACGAACAAATAAATTGTATCGTGGCTTTTAGTATGGTAAGTTATTATTGCATAATACTTTAATATTGAGATTAATTTTTATTTATTTATTATTTATTATTAAGCCTTAAAATTAAGATAAAATAAAAAATAATCTTACGTATTTTGATTTTGATCTGTTAGATATCCCCTCGGCGGTGACGTTAGGTTAAGTTGCTGTTTAACACTTATTTTTCATGATGATATCTTTTAATGTCTTAAAAGGACCTCGGCTAATTTATATGGATGAATATAAATATTTTATTTTATATTTTCAACTAGCTTCCGCCCCGCGGTTTCACCCGCGTTCTCGAGGAATCTTATTTTTTTCCCGGGACAAAAAGTAGCTTATGTGCTATTCTAGACTATAATCTATCTGTGCCAAATTTCATCCAGATCCGTTCAGTCGTTCTGGCGTGATTAAGTAACAAACGTCCATGACGGATGATCCATCCACACTTTCACATTTATAATATTAAGTAGGAATGGTAGAATCAATTGTAACGTTCATAAGTGCCTTATTAGGGCCTAAACTGAATAAATGATTTTTTAATTTGAATTTGATGAATTTAAGTAGGTACCTATAATTTTGCGTTTACCAAAAAATTGCGTCTACCAAAAAAAAATATAGGTACAATTACTAAAATAAAAGGTAAGTATAAAGATTGACATACAAAAGGTCTAAAGAAATTATCACGCGATACAACAATAAAAATAATCTGCAGATATCCACTGAAATTAAATGGATGACATTACATTTTATAGACAAACATTTTTCTTCGTGATTTGCAAGAGCAACGTAAACAACAATAAAATCCTGCCTCGTCAAACTAAAATACTCACTGCTATAAAAGGTTAGATATCTAGACTTCAAATGAGATGGTATAACGCCCGAGATAGCTCTAAAAACCTAGAGCCTCAATCATGCGGATAAAATAACTGAGTATATTATGTTTTACTTGGCACCGACTTCAAAATGATGTAGAAAGGCAATATTTATTTTATGTTTTTCAGATTTTGAAGTCGGTTTTTTTTTTATTTAAAAATTATTTTTATTCTGTTTATCTAAACCAAAAAGTTCTCATTTTTAGCAAACTATTTGTTTAATTATATTTAATTTTCAACTAGCCTAAAGTTTTTTAATAATTTTACTTCATTGCTGAGCCAAAGAAAGCTCAAAATTCTGTAACTAACCCATAAGCAATGCATAAGCAATTATAGGGCGCGCATGACCAGATGGCCAAACGAATCTCGGTTGTAATTTTAACAAAAATGAGGGCTTATTTGAATTGTAAAATATTCGACACTCATGACGTGAGCCCCAATCCATTAATCTCGTGTTATATTAAAAAATCAATGGGCTTTCTCTTTAGGGCATCACCATTCATGGCTAGTGGGTGTATTTAAAATTCAAATAAAGTTTTAACTCGTATCCTCCCCAATTCATAGCATTTGATTACTGTTTTGATTACAAAGGGTCCGTTCTGTTCATGCCTCGGAGGGGCCGTTTGGTCAGTTGATCGATAACGACCGCCCTCCAGCATTTGTCTTTCAACAGTTTTTGTGTATTTATGATCAAAGTTGGTATGGGAAATGCAAATGCTAATGCTATTAATATTATTTACCTTAATTTTCAACCACATTGTTTTATTAGATTATTCTTTGAGAAATAACATTTGCATATAAATTGTATAAAACTTACATATGTATTCAGATGAAAATCATTACAAAATTAAGAATGAACTGCCTATAGACAAAATTGTATGATTATAATTGATAAATTCACGTCTATTTTTCCCTTGTCGCTACCAAAATAGTTTAAATCCAATAATATTTTATAAAATAAGTTCCGGCCGCAAATATAAATTTTAAAATTAACTTGTAAAATGTAAATAAGCTTTTTTAACATTTTAATTTGCTATTTAAACTGTTAATAGAAATCATTTTTCAACAACTTCATTATCTTTATTAAATACGAGGCATGCATTATTCATTAAGAGCAACATTTGCGTAAATAAAATGGAAGCTCAGATAAATATTTTCTTTTTTAAGCTGAGTGCCGCGCTTGTGTATAATAGAGAATTCTGGTCGGTGCGGTCGTAAAGACCACCCAACATTTTAATTACGGAGTGAATCAAGAATCTGGGACCAGCATGCTACCAGTACTGAAATATAGAAAAATATTCTTAAAGAGGTGTAACTGTATGGCGACAAAGTACCTATTATTTAACCTATTGTAAAGATATTTCATAAAATCAAAATCTGAATATTTTTTTAACAAATAATTATGACAAGTCAATCAATTGGCACAATTCAATAATATTATTTTGATTACATTGAAAAGAAAACGAAATCAATAATTATTGAAAGCCAACGTTAAATATTAATTATTGTTATATTGTCTCTACATGTTTATTACAGGAGAAAGAACCTTATATTCTGAATGTTAACACCTAACCGTATACGTCATACGCGGTTGTGGCCCCGACAACTAAACAGCTAATTAGGGATGTCCACTGCTGAAAATAGGCCTTGCCCATAGATTCCCACAACGAAAGATCTTAAGCTCTCAGCGTATTTGACCACTAAGAGGTCATTGGTCCGAAGGTCAACACACTTAGCGTTTTTTGATACTTAATTTCCACTCAAAAATCGTTCTTACCGTTGGTATGCAACAGCTACCAAAACAAGCAAATCTATCTTAATTTCTACTCAGACCATTATTTAAACTTCATTTGCAATGATAAAGTCAATTTACTTTAAAATTTCTGACGCTATAGACGAGTTCTATAGTTACAAAACAATTCTATGCTATGAAATTATTTACTCTGTGGACTATACTTGCCAATTATATCTTAGTCGTAATTTTTAGAAAATAGAATCGATATATCCTCATCGATAGAGACTACCTCAGAAGTAGTAGTAGTGTAGGTAGTTAGTAAGAAATATCCGATATATATTTCTCTGAATTGTATACCTACCACGCATTTACGTTATTTACGAACGTATATAATGTAAATGCGTACGTATATAACTTAAATGTTTACTGGTAACCGTAATGCTAAATTTCACTTCAAATATTTATCAATGTCAAATATCCTTTTCTGCGTAATGCCGGTCGTTGCCGGTGTAAAACTGGAAAGATTAGAACATGAAGTCGGTTAATGAAAAGGGAGGCATTTATCTAGCAGTGAGACGATAAGCCAAAATGTATATAATAATACTAGCTTTCCACCCCGCGGTTTCACCCGTAATTCCCAATTCCACCCACTCAGGGGTTAATTTTACGAAACCTTGAAATACACTACTCATAAACTGCTTCGAGCAATATTTACACCAAGATAGGTATTCCAATTACTTTCCACTAAATAGTTACAGTCAAACTGTATATCTCCTTAGGGGATTAATTTCAGAAATCTCTTTCTTATACACATCCTATATAGAAGCTGCTTGCCAAATTTTATGCTTGTAGGTTTTATAGTTCCTAAGTTATAGATGCCTGAACTTGATGTATCATTATACAATCCCCATTTTCACTCCTTAGGGGTGGAATTTCCATAAATACTACAAAAAACACTTCGTTTTTAGCCAGGAGCTCAAATACGATTTTTTATGGAAACATCTCATAAATAAAGTATTTCCATACAAACGTACAACCCCTATTTTACCACCTTAGGGGTTGAATTTCGGAAAATACTTTCTTCTTTCAACCCTACATTATAAAAAGAAGCCCCGATCCCTACAAACTGTACCTCCTTACTCATTCCAAAAATTGGCGTTCCATATAACTTTTGCACCCCTTTTAACCCTCTTAGGGAATGAATTTCAAAAATAGTTGACATAGTTATTTCATTAATTATGTTGATGAATATTAATACCAAGTTTCGAATAAATCTGACCAGAAAAATAATGATTCCCATACAAATTTTGCCACCCCTTTTCTACCCTTATGGGGTGATTTTCAAAAAACCCTGAAATATTTATTTTTTATTTTTAACTATAAACCTAAATACGAAGTTTCATGGATTTATCTCTAAAACTAACAAAGTTTCATACAAACTTTGCCACCCCTTTTCTACCCTTATGGGGTGATTTTCAAAAAACCCCAAAATACCTATTTTTTATTTTTAACTAATAACAAAATTTCATGGATTTATCCTTAAAACTGACAAAGTTTCATACAATCGAACATCCCCAATTTTACCTCCTTAGGGGTTGAATTTTGAAAAATCCTTTCTTAGTGGATGCCTACGTTATTTAAGGATTTGTGTACAAAATTTCATGTTCCTAACCCCAGCGGTTTAGGCTGTGCGTTGATAGATCAGTCAGTCAGTCAGGACAAGCTTCTTTATTAGTATAGATATACGCCACTTAGACATTGACATTCAAAATGTCAATATGTACTCTGAAGAGTTATAGATTTCCTCTCAGTATTGCGAGCTAAGTGACATCGATCTTTGGGGTCAAAAGTCAGTTAGTAGGTCAACACGCCGAAGATAGTCATACCTAAGTCGAGCAAACGATCGCATCACATTTAGTCAAAAGTCAAAGTCAGTCTTTATTTGTTTAAATGTGGTTAGTACTTCAATGTATTTCAATGTATGATCTGATATTCAGTAATAATTTCAGCCCCAAAATAAATCCGAAATCCTAGCAATTTAAATTAGGAAAATTAAAACGCAACACGTTTGCGGTTTACAAATTGGAATTCAAATATAAAAATAGAAATTTCCAATTACGCGCAAACTCAATTTGAAAGTAAGATTTAATGTTATTATTGTATTTTTATTTATAACGACTGAAATTAATGAAACAGTTCTTGATAAATTTTTCATTAGTAGTAAAATTTTATTGTGAATTGCAAAATTATTTACTTTTAATTGTATTTTTATACGTTAAAACACTTATTATTTTGATTTTTACATATTAAATAAAACATTCACTATGGCCACATAGCACAAAACTCTAGGATTAATCTGTATGTGGCGAATTCAAATAAACTAGAATATTCTTTTTAGGTATTTTTTTTCTTCCTCGAAAGCATTTTAGTTTGCGTTTCACAATATTATGTTTTAATTCATTATTGTTTTACATTTCAAAAATATAACATTTATGCACCCTATCCCACGTTTTAATATTAACAGAATTATTCAACGTCTCTTTTTCATTCGAGGTCAATCAATACAAATTATCGTAGAGTTATTCATTGTGTTTATTTTTTCAATTTAAATGTTGAAAATTGTATAGATTATTTATAAAACATGAATCATACTAATATTATAAATGTGAATGTGAGATCGTCTGATTGTTTGGGATATAAAAAATATAATAAAAACAACACATCCTCCCTCATGCAACACGCAAACATTATTTTAATATCCACACTTTTATCATATTATGTATCTTTTTTCGCGCATGTCGTATCCATAACATAAAACCATTTTGGCTATAATCACATATCTGTATGCAAATCTCAATGGACAAGAGACCATTTCGTGTGGTTTAATTGCGTAACGGATGGGTATTCGCACTCATAACAGAGGGGAAATTATATCTTTATTAATAACTGCCCTCGTTTTCCTACACCGGTAATTTTATTAGCGGAGCTCGTTTGTTTGTTATTTATTAGATGTGACGCAGCAATCCATTTTTAGAAGGCTTTGATAGAAAATAATAATAATAACATGCTACCTACCTCCCTACCCTATTAAATATTGATTTTATGTAGGTATCTTTATTTAAAAGCTCCAGTCTAGGTGCCGCGATCGTCTCAAGTATTTCCGTTTAAATTAAGTTACAATCTAAGCTATTTCTCAATTCTTGAATTGCAAATTCCTAGACTACCCCTAGCTCCTTAGGAACCCTACAAACGAACTCTTTGACGTTTAAATTTATTGGATCTCTGTAACAGGTGAGAATTTCGTGTATCTTATAAAATACATTTCCAAAAGTAGAATACTTCAGACTCAATTCAATTTCCCAGTTTTGCGACGCGCCGCGCCAGCACCCGTTGGAACTAGTGCCAGATGACATTTGCCGTCTACAATGATCGCATTCTCTGAAGCGTAACACGTAAAAGGTGCTTTACCTGACCATGACATTGCCTTCAATGGAATGCTCGTATATTCCATTTTCCTGATAGTTTCCACCGCATTGTAAATACCATAATCAAATCTTCTATTTATTTTTTTATGGTATCTGTAGAAACGACACTTTTGGGTTAAGTTAATTTGGAAATAGAAATAACTTTGAGGAAATAGATTCAAGCAATCAATAATTAATTTAGAAATGAGAGATAAGAATTCATGAAAATGGTTACTTATAACGAGAAATGAAACAGTTCCTAGAAAAATATAAGCTGAAAATAACTCATACAAGAGTGTAAAGCTATTGGTCCATTAATTTTACCATAGTCAGGTGGTAAATGATAAACTTTAAAACTGTAGAAATGAATCATTGAAAATACCTGCACTGCTTTATTAACGACACAAAGCTTCCAGTTAATATTACAGCCTAAAATTGGTCACTTAGCAAATAAGCCGCTTCAATTTCAGTAAATTTAATGAAAGTCACTGCTGTTGTGTAGCTATTAATATATTTAATAACTCGACTCGCGATTCCTGGAATTATATTTTTTTGTAGGTAGTTTTGGGACGCGCGTCCTGTTTGCGAGCCAATCGATTTAATGCATTTTTGAAATGAATTTCAATATATATTTAGTTTATCTAATCATGCTGCACCAAATGAATATCTTGATGGTGCATTTGTATATTTTCATAAGATGCGATATAATGTTGCCCGTCTTTCAAAATCCAAATAATTAGAATATTTATGTATATATAAATAAATAAAGAAAAAGGAGTTCATATTTATTTATTTATATATTGATCAAAAACAATTTTCATATGAATAGTTTACAATACATTGAACACCAAACGAAAGCCTGAGAGGCTTATGTGCTCGGTGAGATATCACTTATAACAAAAAGTTTAAACAAATTTATAATATACTAATACAAATAATTAAACTTTCCCCCTTGCATTCCCAGCATATACCTTTTTATTGACTTTACAGTTTTAACATTTTGCGTATACTTTGTCTGCAGTTCGCTAGGCAAGCTATTAATTATCTTGGGCAGCGTATACATAAAGTTTCTCATTCCATAAAAAATATTATATCTAGGTAGTAAGAACATTTTAGCATCCTTGATAGGTCTTAAATTTTGATTTCTTTCATACATATAATAAAATTAATATAATTATTATAATTTAATTGAATACCATAATATTATCTACCCCTGAATACAAATTAAAAATGTCAATATGTAGGTAATATTTTAGACTTTATGCTTTTATTGCAAAGTCTTTGCTGAAAGAGAATCGTGGGTACAGCCAACAAGCGAACTAACGCTGTAGTTTTTATAATATTATTATGTTGATTAATTTCAAATTCATCTGTCACTATATATAGCTACGATATTTTGTGTTCTTTTTGTGAAGCTGCGCCATCATTCCTATGACATGTTTATCAGTTATTTCACGTTACATATTGTTTTTTTTTTGTTTTGCTATGTTCTTTCCGCACTTTTTGACTTTATGAAATATATAACAATAAAATCAAGTAACTATGCACTTGCCATTACAAATCCAATTTTATGATGGTTGATATCTTCACTTTCCCACAACATGAACATTATTGAACACATAGTTTTGACAGGTACACAACACAAATGACTGCACAAAACTTTGCAAATACAAAAGGTGAGCCAACATGGATGGGTACCTATACACGATCGGTACCGGTACCGGGCGCTATGACATTTTCGCTCCACAATAGAGTTACGCTCGCCGCGTCAAACAATAGAGCCAGTCAATAGCGGTATCGCTAGCTCTGCAAACATCGCTACCGTAACAACAGCGAATTGTTGCAAGCCTATACGATTTCAGGGTGGGCTTTGGTACCAAAATGTTCATACTTTTTTACGAAGTCCCCTCACTTCTGTTTGTGTTAATAGCATGTACCTACAGATAAACGTGTCTATGTATTATTGCGGTGCGATGTCGAGCCGTGACTGATTACTGAGCACTCCCAAGCTTAGTCTTCTAAAACAATTAAAATTTGAATGTACAAGCGAGCTTATAAGATTGAATATTAACTGTTGTCTGTAATTTTGTGTTTTCTCTTCCTTTCGATGTTCATCGCTTCTTTTTATAGCACATTTGAATAGAGAATACTAATAACAATCATTAAATTGAAAAGGACTTTCCAGTAGTAGCTATATGCGGGACCATTCCGAAGTTATTGGGATTAGTCGGATTCTCAAATGACCTAAATTCTTTCAATAACTAGGCAAACTGAAAGTAATGTGAGCACCATAGAACAAGTTTAATGCTCATTAGATTTCGGAGAGAATCGTAGGCTAGTGGGTTATGAAAAACAGTGATAGACCTGTCCCCACAAGCAGCACCTGTTCACAAATATGATGATTTTAGAGGCGGCGATAGCTTAGCAGTAGTGATGTCAAATGACGTGAACTATGTAGTACCCGCCTGGTTGGCCATCATCTTTAAGTTAAAAATCCGTCACCAAACACCTGCACTTGATAGCCAGTTCTTTCTAGGCTTGATGTGCTTACCACCTTTGACCTCACTTACGAGAGTGTGGTCAAAAATAGACCTATACATAGTAAAAAAAACTCTTATCTAGAAATTTATAAAAGAAAATATAGGCAAATTCTTGAAAAGCACGAAGATAGTCATCATCTCTTACCGCGTCGAGATTTTAGCGAAGCCTCTTCTAGGAAAAATGAGTGAACATAATTAGCTTGGGAAACTGTAACTATTTACTAAAGCGGTTCCGTGCCTTCATGGAATTTGATAAAAACGGTACCATTATAGATGTGTCATTGTCGACATTACATATGGATAAAAATGCATGTTATATGTTCCAATAAAATCATGTATGGTGTTTTTGAGGGATGAACTTAGGCCATAAGTATTCCTCAAAAAATAAATGAATAAGAAACTCAAATATGAAAAATACATAAAATTAGCTTTTAACCAAAAATATAACCGCTTTAAAAGTGAATTTGCTTTGCACTAAAAAGTGTAAAATGACGATGTAGAGGAACTATAATCTGACTGTGTAAAAAGGTACTAATTTGAAGTCAGTGAAAGATTTTAAGATTCTGGAACATATGCTAAAAATTTTTTTTCTTAAACTTGAAAATTTCCATTACGAATTTTGAAATATGAAAATTTTAACTTCTTATTTTTTCGTTAACTTGCCACCCTTAAGGTATTCAAAATCGGTTAATATATATAATATTTTAAGAGATATTGAAACCATCAAAAACGCGTTTATCGCACAATGTGCAGGGTTCCATAGCATGCACAAAGTAAATAGTTATTTCTTAGTTCACCGAAAGTAAATGTATTTGTATTTCATACTACAAACTATTATATATGTATCTACAAAAATATTATATGCTTTTCATTGAATTCCTAATGTTGTTGTCTATTTTATATTTTTACTAACGTTTTATGGTAAACATAATAGAAAAGACTCTTGTATATAAAACATAAGGATGATCATAAAAAACTTTTGATAGGAATAATAGTCATACGTAAATCCCTTTATGTTTTTAATTTGAAGTAATATAATTCCCATTGTACATAAGCTTTATAATAACTTCAAGTATACTTAGTTATGCAAATCAGTAACGTCAATCAAAATTTGCATAAACTTACATATACTTGGTGGCATGCTAACTGTAAATCAAATTACATCTAGCGAGTTGTTATATAAAAGAATTATAACTAAAGCCATGTACTGTGCATTATAATGCATAAAGTGGTTATTACACTACCCTAATTAGAAACTCCCGAATTAGGACACTATTTAGGGAGTAGTGCGGTTGGCACCCTAAATCGGAATCTAGCTACGATTATACCCTCCGATTTCCTAATTAGAGTGTCTCTAATTAGAGTAGTGTATTAACCATTTAGAGCATAGATGGGAACTGGCTCTACAGTGCTGCTGCCAGAACCAACTGGTCGCATGTAAGCTTTAGGTACCTACTTAAAAATAAACGTTTAAATTCCAATTTGTTATCTATGGATCCATATTTTTGATTAAAACTATTTTCTTGACATGATTTGACAGGATCAAAATTTATTTTCATTTTTTTTTAAATCTTCCTTGATTATAGAAACATATAAACATAATAAAATTAATTTATTTTTAAATCAGATATAGAAATATAAAATTTTCAAAATCTTACCAATCAATATGCAGCAGTTCACGATAGAAATCTGTAAAATATACTTATTTCTATTCCTAGACTAAACAACAGCATAATAATGTCTACTTACCACCACTGACCATATCATTACTTACCTTAGTGATCAAATACAAGTTAATGTATAATTAAAAAGAAAAAATCTCACTAGCCTTACTAAATGTATTTAGAAGTTTATCAAAAAGTAAATCAATTGGATTTGAATATTATAAAAAAGTACAACGAAGTATATATTATAATTAAGTTAGAGTAACGAAACCAAAGAATTTACAACATGAAAAATAAAACGTTTAATTTAACCTTTAAATAAAAGATTTTTCCGTTTGATCTATTTATATTATCAAATGCGAGATAAGTTTCAATGATATGACATAAAGAAAAGTTATTCAAACTGTACATTATGAATATAAAAATGTTTACCTCAATGAAATATTTTCTGTAGATGTAAACTGTAACTCCATGGTGGCACTTGCATTACAATTGTCTTATATTAATTAATTTACACAAACACAATAGGGTCACATGGATTATTTTAAAACGCCAAATTCAGCGCTTATTTATTAATACACAACATTACGATTAGTTGCGTATCCTTTACATGTCTGTCATTTAATTCACCGCAACACGACTAAACTGTTCCAATTTGCAGGGTATCATTTTGACAAATTAATGTTCAAAAATTACATAGTATCATTATCTTAATAACCGTCTCTTTTAATAACAAAGGATATCTCTCCAGCATACTGTCTCCGTTTTTTACGACTGGACGTCACAAAGAGCCCGTTTTTATTCACATCTAACAAAAAATAACAAAACGGCACGATTCGTCGCCGGTCCTATTGTCCGATGATGTAGATAGGGGGCAGTGCACCCTGAATGCTACGGCGTAGGCGCGTCGTAGTGCCGCTACGGCCGGCTCGCCACTGGCGGGGGCTACGCGGTCCCGGACCGTTCACCTACACATACACACCGAGCTCACGAACCTATCCGCACACGCCGGCTGACGCACACCAATGTAACATTTACGAGAGGCCCGCGAGAGGAAGCGGGAAAGTAACATTTTTGGGCTTGTAAATGATGTACAGACTAATGGTGATTTACTCACACACATGTGCGTACTCCGACTCGCAAGTTCTCTCATGCCTATACACATAGAAGCGATTTAAACTTGTAATCCCTAACGATGATTTGAATTCTAGGGATTTGGTTTATACAGCAATAGGAAGGACTTGATATTATAATCACAAATCGATCCATTGCAATAAGCTTGGTCATGGTCTACGAAATATTATATAGTAATTTAAGCAATTTATTAATGATTATTGTGAAGCAGTGATGGATGACTCTTATTTAACAACGTATACACATTTTGTGATAATTAAGTAGGTACGTATAGTTTTGTTAAATCTTGGTTATTATTAAAAATGGTAATTTATTTTTTTATTTCAGGACTGGTATGTTATAAAATTTCAAATTAGAAGTCAATTTTTTGCAGAAACACAGAGTTTTAGCTCTTTGTGCGTGCACCACTGCATCTGGGTGCGTATAATTGATAGACTTTATCATAATTTAGAATTTATTTTCATACCATGGCTAATATCATAATAAATAATAATCATGATTAAAATAACTTCATATCTCCCGCAATAAATAAGTCGTATAAATAATCTGTACAATGAGACAAAATAAAATTTAATATATTCACACGAAGCCACACTAAAGCTTATTGAGGACAGCCTAATACTAAAAAACCGGCCAAGTGCGAGTCGGACTCGCGCACCGAGGGTTCCGTACAAACTTCGTCCATCGTTCGTCCATCACGGGAACTGCACAATTTGAGTTGATTGAATGAAAGGTAAATTGCGGTTTACGATTTATGGCGTATTAAAAAAAACTACTTACTAGATCTCGTTCAAACCAATTTTCAGTGGAAGTTTGCATGGTAATGTACATCATATATTTTTTTTAGTTTTATCATTCTCTTATTTTAGAAGTTACAGGGGGGGGATACATTTTAGCACTTTGGAAGTGTCTCTCGCGCAAACTATTCAGTTTAGAAAAAAAATATATTAGAAACCTCAATATCATTTTTGAAAACCTATCCATAGGTACGCCACGCTTAGGGGTTTGAGTTTCAGTTCTAAGTATGGGGAACCCCCAAAATTCATTGTTTTTTTTCTATTTTTGTGTAAAAATCTTAATGCGGTTTACAGAATACATCTACTTACAAAGTTTCAACAGTATAGTTCTTATAGTTTCGGAAAAAACGGACGGACAGACAGACAGACAGACATGACGAATCTATAAGGGAACCCTAAAAAGGTAGCTAGCAGAACACACAGTAGGTGTTTGGTCACAAATTTCACACAGGTCACAAACCACCCAGGTGGTTACTACGAAGTAGCCCACTGCCGTATAGTCTTCTCGCGAAGTTTACCTTCACCGATGGTAAATTTGATAGAATTCGAACCCATGATATTTTCCCTGGCATCGATTGAATGTCACATCACGTATTTTCCCAAAATCATTAAAAGAATTATAAAATATGAAAAGTGTAGTAAGAAAATTCAATCTGACCACTAATCCCATTTTTACCCCGAACCACAAAGATGAACTAAACATTTATAATGCGAACAGCAAAGGAGGAGATCTTATTTTCGGCGACTGTGCTGTGACTCCTACAATCTGAGGTCATTCAAGGATAGAATGAATAGGCTTTTCTGGATATGTGTGTTCAATCCTTAGCGTTGTTATTTTATTTTTTAGGCGAGTTCAAGACCAAAGGCAAGCCCATTTCAATTTCAAATATAAAATAAACCGACTGATTCAGCATATTAGTAATAAAAAATATAGAATTCACTTTAAAAATGTAGCAAGGTGTCATGGACCTGTATTGCTAACAAATAATGTTCTTTTATTATATAGTCTTGAAGCTAAACACTAAAGTTCAACTACGTTACATGCGAGTTTTACTTGGTTATAACTAATTTTACTCAACATACAATCTCGCATCGGAATAGTTTGTATCTTTACAAAATATTAAATTGAAATATTGAAACATTTTCACATATTCTATTAAATTGTTATTAAGTTGCGACGCGAGCAAATAAGTTTTTATGTCATTTTCAACTTTATTGATTAGTAATTAAAGTTAGCGCAGAACCAGACTACTAACTTTCTTAATAATGTTTAGGGAATCCACTAGAAGGTTTCAACGGGTGATTGAAGAGAAAATTTGTTTAAGATTTACTTCTGTGTAATAGCTACTAAGTCACCCCTCTCCGAGTTTTACGGTAGATACAATGTATTGTGGAAGTTTTACGTCGAAAATTTAGGTATCAAACTTGAGTGAAAAGTTTTCAATGAAGATGTCGCAATTAATTTTCGATAAAATTTAGCTCGTTAACGTCGGAAAATAACAGTCTTTGAAAGGTTCCTAATTGAAATGTACAAAAGTTTTTTCATTAAGATCCTGCCGTGCCTCTGTGACGCACGATATCTGATAAAGAAAGTACATAAGCGTTACGAAATTAATTAATAATCTCGTTATTTACGTCTTACAGTTAAATATTATGTATGTACTGTGCTAAAAAGAAAAGAAACGTAATTTGTCTTTTTGTCAACACGTTGACAGACAGGCAGAAGATGTGATTACCGTTGCCTATGAACATTCGCAATACAAGATATTTTTGGATGGGTCATAAAAAAAATGAAACAATAAGAGTTAGCTATGTAATAGTTAAGTATATAGTTGTTTCTCATACCAGTCTCAGCGAAATATAAACGAAGGATTTACTGAATAAATAAAATATGAGCTACCTGAATTTATTTCGAGTCACACGGTTGCAAGAGCCTTTTCTCAGAATCGAGTTGTATATAACATAGCAGGAAATCCCGTAAATGTCAAGGTTACGCCCAAATGTCGAAATATCTCAGACTACATTCGCAAAACAACATCTGGTACATGCAAGGTTTCCAGTAGAATGAACAACATTCGTTCTTTTCTTTATACAATTCATGCCAAATACTCGGCTACAATAAATAATTTCTTCAACCAATTATTGGAATACCTACTTAAACCGTATAAGATTTAATTATATTGAAGATTTATTTTGATATTTGTGTGATTGAAAGTTGGCTTGTGAAAAATGCATCGGTTTTGTACCCGCAATATAGGCACCAATCTACGCAAAGTATTACCTAGCTAGGTACTATATTAGGACTTAATTGCGGAAATTGTTATATTGTTATATTTTTTATGAAGTTACACGCATGTCACAATATTATTTTATAAACGTTCGACGTTACTATCACTGAGCTATCATCACCTCGAAACTGTCACATACAGCACTTAAAAAAATTAGACTACAGTGACTATTTAGTCGGATTATATATAGACTATATAGACGGATTTCCGTCTATAACAATGTGGAGCATGATATAGCATAGACGCACTAGCAAACAAAATACTTGTAAATGATTTATTGAAGGCTCCTCTATTGTGGCGAGCTACCATCCCTCGCACGAGCTAAATATCAATGACAGTAAGAAAGATTTATTATGCTTCGCAAGAAACAGTGAGGAGTAAGTTTGCCTGCAGTTGGCTAACCGATAACTTCAGACTGGGCGCGGGAACTCACTATTTAAGTGAGCCTTTAATCTGTCCTTCTTTGAAAGCGCTATCGACTTAAATGATGTTCTCAACTTGTCCCTACCCAAATATACTTCGTATTTTTACCCGCGACGGAACGGAGACCGTATATGCGCGTTTGGGGTGAGAGGATTTTTGAGCAAATCATTATTTATTAAAATTAAAAATCCTCTTTTTGATAATTTATTTATTATATTATATATTGCTGTTATCATAAAATTGAGACTATAATATATACATAATATTATTATAACGAAAAGATCAAAGGTCGTACGCATATTCTTATAAAACGAAATGTTAGGTTTTTCAGCTATGTAGGTACAATCAGTGTATGTCAACTGTTCTCTGACTAGGATATGTATGTACATACCTACATGTAAAAGTACAGTGGGTATGTAGATACCTACATGTAAAAGAGTTTTACGGTAACAAATAATTGCTTCGTTGGCTTCGACATATTATTAAACATTGTATCTTACGTGCTTTCATAACTTTGTATTACTGAAGAAAATATACTTGTTTGAAACCAAAAGACAAACTAGGTACTTACTTAAATTATCTGATACTTATACGATCAAAACGATTGATACTAATAATGTCTTGTTAAACTTATTAAGGAGCCCCTAAATAGGTTCTTTAAACACTAATACATAACTTTAAATAAATTCAATTTGCTGTTAATCCACTCTGTCGAAGCAGTTGACCTATGAAAGGATACAATAGGTACAATAATGGAGTGAGTATTTTCGAACGAGTTCCCTTTTACGATAATTGCTTAGTGCCTTTTCGTAGCTTTGTTCAGTACTCGCTGAGGAAGGCAGCGATTTTCCTTCCCTAAAGTATTCACTTATTTAAAACGACTATTAATGATTGTTATCTAATTTCTATGGTATTAGTTATTGAATACCTACCATTGACCCATATTTTACATAACTATGGCTTATTCTATTCAAATATTTAAGCTTTTGTTCTATCTGTTGATAGCACGACGCTATACCGCGGAGACCATGTCAGTAACATAATTATTACAAATACTGGAAAATCCCGACCCAATTATAACTACGCTCAAATTAAGTGTTCTTTTTTAATAACCAACGATGTAGGTACCTATAAACCTACATCTTATAATTTTATTCTGTAGCATTCTCAAAATGAAATTCGCTAGAAAACTAGTATGCGACGGCATGATATAAAGAGGTCGTTTACCAAAGAAGAAAATGCGAATTAAATTAAATTTCCGGCAGTAGGAAGTCTCAAAGGGCCTGCCGATAGCCGCAATATCTTAAGCTGGCTTCGTAAAGGTTCGATCGCGTTCTTTCCTATGGAGCCTTTTCATGTTCTAGCGTACTTTTAGATATAGTTACCAACATAATTTGTATTTTTATCGAAGAATTTGTAAAAGAGACAAATTGAGCTACATATACTGTAGGTACTATCATTTTTATACGACTTTTAAGGTACTTATTTGTCGTAATATCTACCAATGTTTTACTATTGAGGTACCACGGTCCTTTTAAATTTTGCAGTTAAAAATGGATACTGTCAGATTAGTTATTTTTTCTGTATACATATTATAATAATTGATGGAGTTTCCTCCCTATAGTTTTACCCACGCTCCCAAATGATATAATCTAATATGTTCGTGGGGTAAAAAGTACCCACCTATACCTTATTCCATACACAAATGTGCCAATTTTAATCCAAATGCCACCACTTATTTAGGCGTGGTTGAGTAACAATCATCTACTAGACATACACTCAAACATATACCCAAAAATCTCATTTATAGTATGCGTAGGATTTCCATCTAATAAATACTACCTACTTATGATTTCACCTTAAACAATTTACTCGAGGCTCATGTTCACTTCTAGACTAACTACCTACGGCAAATTCATCACTAAGTAAGTAATAATTGTATCCGGTACATGAAAATTCTTAATGATAGTCACGTAGCAAAAAAACTATATCTGTTAATCTTACCCTAACCACCATTGTCGTGTAACATCATCGCTATTTAGCTACGAATATCTAGTGATATAATAGAAATACTCATACACTATTTGCAACACATAGATAAGATACTGTGCCAAAATCCGATAAAACATATCTATCTACTCACGTGTAGGTACGAATATATACAGTTCATTAGTTACCTAATCCTCTTTGTTGTAGTATTTATCTTCTGCATGTGAGTTCTGTAGTTAATGGTGCATTACGTTAATGTTAGTGGAAACATAACTTATCAGTGGTATAATTACAGATTACCGACCTATTGTATATATATCATTGTCAAACTATATGATGCTATTTACGATGTCAAATAGCGTTAATGGGTAAAGCTTTTTGCTGCTAATACTGTAGTACCGTGTTATCGTTTGAGAGAGATAATAAACATTATTGAGATTCATGTAGTCACTATACCTTATACTTAGATCTACTTCCTCAACCTCAGCAATCACTGATTCGTAATGCGAAAAATCCTACCTTTTTATTATTTTCGCCAAGTAGAGCCATATCACTAAAATACCCTATAACCTTATATTTTCCAATCAATTTCAGTTGGACATTTAACTAACTCTCATAGAACGTGTTGTAAAATTATATTTAACAGTAGGTATAGGTGACAGGCACTGCAACAATCCTGTCTTTGCCATAAATTCCAGGTAACACGTATCATTCTTCTTTATTTTTTATACAGGTCTTCGTTAACAATGTGTCATACGCGTTAATTAATTCTACTTCTATTTCTCCATTAACTATTTGAGAAAATAGTTTTGATGAACTGTTAAACAATTCTAGGAAGATTCTCTTGATCTCTTCACTCGTCTCACATATCTCTTAGGCCGCTTTCACATTTAGGCTACTTTAGCAGCGCGACAGTCGCGCGACCGACATTTTGTTCGTAAAATGTGAAGGAATGTGCTTCTGCGCGCTACTGTCGCGCTGCTAACATCCTAAAATGAAAGCGCTCTTACAATCAGCGTTGAATGTTTAGAAATATCCTGAGACGGTGGAAAAATTAAAACGTACAAAATCCCAAAAAACACCGAGATCGAAAACCGTTAGATCAAATTGTACTGTCTCCATTGGCTCCTGAAAATATGTCCAGCAGCCAAAACTGAAAACTGTGTCCGGGGTCAGTGAAGCAAAAACTGAAAATGTTCTCGCAAACAGTCGCTGTTGTTAGCGCAGCGCCATAGTATTTGCTGTAAAGCTAGATGATAGCTTGCCCTCATGAGATTTTTTAATTAGTGATCGTTCCAGAGTGAAGTTTTCACCACAAATTTAAGGAAGATTTGTAGCTAGAATTATCAATTAAACATACATAAATCATGATGTATTATTAAAAGTATCAATATGAATTCTACAGCACAACCCTCTTTAGGCATCCTAATAAATATTTCTTTATAAATTTACGTTAAAGCTAGATTACTATCAAAGAATATAATATAATATGCTGATTACTTTTCTGTCCAACTTTAATTGAGACATTAGAAAACGATAACGTCAATTTTTTTTGGTACTACCAATTTCATTTGGTCTTATTACGTCGATGAAAGAGGGTAGGTACTTACTCCCCTACCATTGAAGCAGTCACATGCCTGTTACGCTCCACGCTTCCTGTCTTAACAGTTTTCTACATTCCCTCTCGGGTCTTTTCCTTGAGGTAGTTACTATAGACTTAAGAACGAAGAAACTAATGTTTTATTATAAAATTCATAACAGTAAACGTCGATATAATATATAATAGTTATGATAAGCTCACTTTTGTTTATTGCACACTGCGTTTGCAGCATTTTTTTGTTACGATTACTTTGCGAGAGTTTATTTTAAAATTAGGATTATTTTGCAGTTTCTAACCTTTAGGTTGATGGTATGCTGCAATTCAGGCAACGCAGTTCAATTTTGTAAAACCACTGTTTCGTACATTATAAAATTGACAAAATTGACAATTGACAATAGTTAAAATTTTCATACGAAACAATCTTCTCTCCCCTGGGGGGTTTATTTTTCCACATTTGCAGCTTCATATATTCTTAAGCGTATCAACATTTAGCAGTCAATTCACAGTTACGAAAATTACGTATTCAATTGCAAATTTCAGTTTTTTTTTTTTTTTTTTTTATTCAATATTTGGGAAACATACAGTCATACATGTTTTATATATGAGATTATAGTTACAGATAGACCTAAAGTTCCACATAAGTCGGATTATATGCTTGGATAAAGTTGCAAATGTGGTTAAATTAACCCCAGCATACTCTACGCTGAGCTGCTTCGCCAGCCTATCAACGCTCCATCTAAATTTTATTAATCTTTAAGACACAAACAAACTAACAAACATACAAATAGGTACTTTGAGTTTTGTCGTTTTTCAATAATGAATTCATTCATAACAAACACACACAAGACAATACATGTATGCGATAACTACTACATAACGTTGATTAAAAAGTATCATCAAAGTAGTCGATTCTATATTTTCTTATGTCTACAGCAGTAGCCTTCGAATCGGTCGGTAAGTGCGACTCAGAAAGAATGATCGTCCGCTAATGCCCGGTCCGAAATGGTGAATGGTCGGAACGGTCATGCAGTTTTATTGCAACCTTTCAAAAGAATCGCCAAACAAACTGTCTTTAAACTATTTAAATTATAGCCATTTTAAAGTATAATAATATAAATTGTAAATTGTTATTATAAGGTTCGGTTTTCTAGTTTCACCCGCATTTCAGGGGAATAATTATAATATAATGTAACCAGGGCTTTATCTATGTATGTCCCAAGTTTCTTCCCAATCCGTTAATTTATGATGAATGATAAATTGTTAGATTTATACTCCAAGCTACATGAATTACATTATTTACACCTATCGACAATAATCAAATGCCTCGACGTAAATGAACACCGAAAAGAAAACAAATACTGCGAAGGAATAAAATAAAAAGTTTTTTATTTCGTCAAGCGGAGTCATCGATAGAAAATGAAAAAGATACCCAGTTACGATTTCCATTAACAGGGAATAGGAATGCGTCGCAGACCCCAGGCTCCAATAAATCAATCTGTAGGGAGACAGACCGGTCCCAATTCGAAGTCGGAATAACCGTATTAAATTTTGTAAGTAAAATTGCGACTAGCTAGACTATTATAGTATTCTATTCATAGAGTCAAACGTATTTTTTTTTTTGATTTTATTTTGTTACTACTAAGGAGTGTATGAGTGCTACCGTACGATACTGCAGCAACAGCGCTGCGCTACGGCTACGTAAGTTCTACGACATCGATACGATTGAGAGTTTTTAACCAGTCACGTCACCGTCACGCTTTCGATCAGTCACAACAAACAATATAGATATATAAATATTATAAGTTATCATCCCCACAGGTCAGTCACCTGATGCAATTTAGGTAATATCTCTTTTGATTGCAAACGCGCTAACACACCACATGAACTAATCACAAAATTAAATTCACAACACACAGGGACTGTCAATCAACTTTCACAAAAAAAATACTCGGAGTAATTACGCGGCTTTAAGGGTCAACTACTTTTAGCTAAATATAACCTGCTCTATAAAACACTAAATACGACGCTTGATTTCAACTTTTAAATAGGTTTCGTAAACGGTTGTCGACAAAACAAAACTTTAAATACTTCTAATTCTTATTCAAGAAGACACGAGCAATAAAACACCTAGAGTAATTCTACACTGTATCAATCACGTTAGAGCAGTAAAACCTAGAGTAAAACTTACTACGGCTCGAGTGTACCTGTACACTCGTTTCAGGCTGAATTTGCTTCCCGCTCACGTAGGGAGACACTTGCAAAGCTGTCCGACCAATCACCGACGGTGTTTGAGACGAGAATACATTAAAGAATCCAAAAAGTTCGATGTTGGAATACGATTTGTTTGAAAATATTGAGTTTAGTCGATTTAAGGGTCATACCGATTAATGTGATGAATATTTCATTTTAGTTTGGTCGATTTTATAATTCCTTATACAGCGTAAAGATTCGGTGATTTTCACAAGAAAAAAAAATGATAATTTAACTATTATACTGTTTACAGATACATGTTGAGTAACCAAATTTTGACGTATAAGTATAATTAAAGTAATTAGGAAATTAGGTGTGAAATATTATTTTGATGAAATTCGAATGAGTGCAGTCAATAAAGGAAAATTACTAAGGTTTTTTCAAAAAATACCAAAAGTTATCATAATAAGCTCACTATTTAAAATATATTACCTCTTATACACTATATTTAAATGTGAGGACATGTAATTGGCCCTTTTGCTATAACGTTTCTATTTTTAGTTATGCGCTGTATGTCTTCCTAAAAAATAAATAAATAAATATTACATAAGTCCTAAATTACAATGCATTCTTATTTTTAATACGAATTGTAGTCACTATGTAGTTATACGTCTTCCGTACAAACTAAATATTCATGATTGTTACAGCGCTCGAGAACGAAATTTGTGTTTGAAGTGTTATAGTTAAATTTTGTTTGCTTAGAAGTTATAAAACAGGTACTTTAGACCGGTTGCTTGATTGAGTAAATAACATATTATTTTCTTTACAAAGACTACAAAAATCAACAGGAAATATCATGAAAGAGCAAAAGTTACTACCTGATGGTACATCCAATGCTTATAAGATTTTTACAAAACAAGATAAGGTGTTGTTACAAAATATTTGTATTCATATAATATTAAGGGTGTAATTTAAGCAAGTTATTGTTGCTTTATATTTTTTATATAAAATACTTACATTTTTGTATAATTTATTCCAAACACCCACTTATTTAAGCAAACGTTTCAATACTTTGTTTGTTATATCTACAATATTAGGGTCAAAGTTATATTTTATTAATATTCAGTGCGTAAAACGGGAACAATGAGGCTTGACTATAATTTGTACGTTTTAAGAGTAACGAAAATCGAAAGACGGCAAGCAAAGCGCCCAAACAGATGTGAACAAAGATGAAAAAAGTTTCAGAAAATCGGGAATGGGAGATGATTACAGTACAGAGAATGGAGTTGCGGCGTTATTATGAAGTCGCCTTTGTACTGATTCCAAATGTTTCCCTTTAGAACTTCGACAAAGTTTATGGCTTAGCCTGGAATTGTATTGTATATCTATATAAAAAAGTTTAATTTACATCGTATCTTGTAATTTTTTATTGTTCTTTTTTCTTATAGGTATTTTATTTTGTTGGAGTTTATTGCTGGAAGGTTTTGTTAATATAAAGACTCTGGGCAAAGTATTTTAGATTAACGACCTAATGTATTTTTACTGTGCAATACAATTTTATGATAGTATCCAAACATTCCTGAATTAGTTTATAGAAACATTTAATTATTTATTAAGAGCAAGCTGAACTCGCGTTGAGATGGTTCCGTACTATTCTGTTTCCCTTTTTGAAGTCTTTTTAAAAGAATAATACCACTAAATCAATTTTTATTATTGCAGGAAGGTACTTATTACTGAATAAGGAATCTGTTTGAAAATAATAGTTTTTTTTATATCAGTAGGTTGACAAGCAGGCATAGGTATTGTTTTAATGATTTTTTACCACTTTAGAAACTTGTCAATCCAGGTATACACTGTATTATGGACATGCTGTGATTTGGTCAAATAGTTAGTCAAGTGTAAAAAAGTTGATTTAATAATGTTTAAAATCCATAAGATGTTCCTAAAACATAATAATATTTCTGTAGAACAGGGTAAAACATCAAGTTTACAACTTGATCACTAAATTACCTAC
Source organism: Tetheella fluctuosa (assembly GCA_951216915.1). Lineage (NCBI taxonomy): Eukaryota > Metazoa > Arthropoda > Insecta > Lepidoptera > Drepanidae > Tetheella > Tetheella fluctuosa. The sequence goes on along the minus strand of OX578227.1, from coordinate 5,579,125 downwards.
GCACTTTCATCCAAGTGGCTGCAGCTAAGTACGTCGGAAAATTTACACAAATTAATCGCATTTACACCCACCCGATTACCTGGTTTGAATATTCATAAAGCTTCAATAACATTCTTCAGCAGACCTGCAGACTTAATCGTATTAGGTAAATATATAAGCTTATGTTGTAATAAGCTAAAGTCAAGTTTAAATGCCAACATTTTGTTACCTAAACCACTGCATTGGTATGAATTATACTAATCACTTTTATGTATAGTTTCATGAATTTTCTTAATTAATGACTACAATACATACATTTAATAAGATAAACCACCTTTGACCCATTATCTTAAAGTCAATAGATAATAATAAAACTTATGTGGTCGTCAGAATTTTGGAGTTACCAGAAGTTTTACCGCAAGTGCTATACCGCACTTTCGGTGTGACAGATGTGGCAGGGAGGAACAGCGAGACCATGAGTTTACATGAGACTAGCTTTTCCTCGCGGTTTCACCCACGTTCCCAGGATAAAATATAGCCCATGTAACTCAGTAACACTTCTGACTCAGTCACTTTCCTCTTTATAATATTAGTATAGATTAGTATATATATCATACCATAGTACTATATTTCTAGTTAAATAATAAAACCATAATTAACAGGAAAAACGTCTGCCACAATTTATTTCAGACACGCATCGAATTAATTATAATAATAATGCTTGATTTATTCATACAATAAAGAGATTAAATATTTGCTTATGTATATTGTACACTAATTATAATATCCAATAATAAAAATACATTATTTCAGTAGTTGCGTATTATTATAATAGACTCGTTTTCTTTTTACTCTGAATGTCTATGAAAATAACGTGATCGTCATTTTTAACCGACTTCTAGAAATACAATTATACAAGTAGGTACCATGCTATTATTATTAACTCGTAACTATCAAGAATGTACAACGTAAATTGTTCTAACATCCAATAAATTATCCTCACTTTCACTGTCATAATAGCGACCTAAATAGCAGAGCAGCATAATTGAGTGTTAGCAGCAGTTTTTACTCGTTTAAAATAAACGCCACAATTACCTCTATTAATTTGCGTGGTGAGGTGAGTTCGATAAAAGCCAGCTTAATAATATTGGGGGGAGAGCGGGAGAGGCCGGTTGCGAGGGGAGGGGAAGGATGTTGTCAAATTTCATGCACTAAAGCTCAAGCAATGGCCTTCTACCCTGGTAGCTGGACAGGTATAACCAGTCACATAAATTTTATTTAATAGTATACTAAATAATAAAAACGAATAAGTCACGTGAAACTTTTATCTGAGGATATTTTTCATGTTAGAGGTATGTTTTTGTTTGAATAAGTATATACCGTAGGTACCTACAATATTAAAAATCATAAATGTGAAACTTTGTATTCATAGATGTTTGTATATTGTTATATTTGTTGATACATCACGCATAAATGGCTGAAAGGATTAAATGAAACTTGGATCTTAGATAGATCAAACCCTGGAATAACATATAAGATACTTTAAATAACTACTAACAATACCTCGGTTACGTGGGTAAACCTGTAGGGTGGAAGCTGGGTAATTCATATAGAAACCAGCTTCTATCCCGCGATTTTTAGGGTTCCGTACCCAAAGAGTAAAAACGGGACCCTATTACTAAGACTTCGCTGTCTGTCCGTCTGGCGTCCGTCTGTCTGTCACCAGGCTGTATCTCAAGAACCGCGATAGCTTTTCATGTATTTCTGTAGCCGCTATAACAACAAATACTAAAAATAAAATAAATATTTAAGGAGGGCTACCATACAACAAACGCGATTTTTTTGCCCTTTTATTTGGGTGCAACCTATATAGTCGTTCCCGTTGACCTAGAATCACGAAATTTGGCAAAAAGCAAGGCCTTACAGCACAATTAAAGGAAAAATTAAAACAGTTGAAAATTAAAGGGTGTCCCCATACATACATAGTTACGCCAATTAATAAAGACCTCTGAGCTGCATCGGCGCTCATACAATTTAGCGGTCTAGCTTAATTGGTACCAACCTCAAATAAGGTAAATAAATAAAATTGTGCATTTCCCGTGATGGATGAACGATGGACGAAGTTTGTACGGAACCCTCGGTGCGCAAGTCCGACTCGCACATGGCCGGTTTTGTTATATTATGTTATGTATCTTAAATGTTTAAAATATTCTGTGTTATATTTCCAGGATATGATCTATATCTATGTTAAGTTTCATTCAAATCCGTTCAGCCGTTGATGCGTGATTGAGTCCCAAAACATCCAAATATCCAAACATTCCAATTTTAGGTATTTGTTATATTAGTAGAATAGGATATTTTATATCTTTAATACTACCACATATACGATACAAATTTTTGTTATATTTTACAGCTATAAAATATAAAATAACATTAGCTTAATTGAGTATAAACCCCGAGCTCGTGTTGTACGCGATTGTACCAAATGCATTCCACCGGACAGTGGCCATCGGTAGCTCGCTTTATCTTTACCCATACACTGCGTGATAAGAAGCTTAGCAAGCGAACTTAATAAGAGTTGACGTTAACCTCCCCAACCAAATGAGAATAAACCTTTTGTTCTTCAAAACATAGCTTAGTTTAGATTATCAGCCTAAGTTATCAGTGGAACCAGTGGACGGGTGGGTCACTGGGAAACAGCTTCCGGAGCAGTTTATGCATAACATTCAGCTTTTGGGAGTAAAGTGCACATAGGGGTGTAATAAACTGCTTCGTACTGTACCTTTTTACTTGGCTACGTGTTCTGTACGAAGACCAAAAAAGGGTAGCTATTAATTAGTAACCATTGATTCTAAAAATAACATGTCAGGTGAATAAACCTTTATCCTTTTTTAGTCTGAATATAAATCAAAATTCAACTGAAGCATCAATGTCAAATTCATTACTAATTTTATATTATTCACGATTTATTGAAAAATTATTCATTAATTACGGTTACTACGATCACTTTATTAGACAACATAGATTAGAGTCAAATTACAGTAACTGTAATATGAAACTGAATGTTGGTGTTATCAAGACCTAATCTGTATAATGGTTAGGAAGGTAGATACTAGATTGTAATTAACCAAGGCTCTTTTGAAAACGTCCTTGTTATGTGAAAATTAATTTAAAAGCCAAGAAATACAAATATTTTAATTGAAAACATATTCATAGTGTACTCGTATTATTATACTTCAAATAAAAGATCTGCCTGTCACTTTAAATCAACAGTTTTGTCTCTACTTTTTCACACGTAACCATAATACTACACAGGACAGTTACGTAATAAAATGTACGATTCACAAAGGTGACAATTCTTCCGCTCTTTATTAATAATGAGAAAATTGCAGTACCGAAATGAAGCAGATTTAACAATGTACCGCGCCCCAATTTTACAACGAAACGTACACCGTATACGAACAATTTATGATAGGACACGTGTGAAGCGCTTCGTGGTTTTAATATCAGCTGTAAATTAGAGCGAGCGAGCGGATACTGCACAAATTGGCTTTGTTCAATGCTCTTATTCTACGTTTATTGTTTTGGATGGTATTTTGATCTCAAAAGGTAGAACCTTATCTACGAAGGAAACCTACTGTATTTCTACGGACACCTGTTGAAGAATTATGATACTTAACCAAGCGGTATTTAAGTATGATATTTAAGTGATAAATAAGTACATACAATAATAATATCTTAAACTAATAATGAGCGTAAATTAAATTCAATATCTCCATATTTTTCAAAGATTTTAACTACTTCTGAAGATCGTATCGTAAAAACTTAATTGAAATATTTTTTCTGAATAAAAAAAAGCACAATCGTAAAGTCACTCTTAATACTCCAATCTTATTTTAACGATTATTTAATTTAGTACCAGTTTTATGAGTAATGCTTTTCAAAATAAGTGTTCTTTATTAGCTGTTATGATCTGATGATCTGCTGATATTAATTAAACTGGATGGTCTACCACAAGGTACTCCCTAGCTTAGAATTATACCGCTAGCCGTTCAGTTGTTCTCGCGTGATTGAGTAACAAACATCCATCCATCCATCCATCCATCCATCCATCCATCCATCCATCCATCCATCCATCCATCCATCCATCCATCCATCCAAACTTTCACATTTATATTATTAGTAGAATAAAGGAAGGCCTTTGTTTAAAGTAAATAACTAACTGAAGATAACATTGATACACCGAACATTTGCGATGACACGAGAAGACACTCCGAAGGGTAAAAGGTTAGTATCTACATACATTTTTCCATCTTGAAATTCCATAAGATTTGTATCCAAAAACAAATTCAGATTTCATGCGTCAAAACTAGTGAAAACAATATTAAATTTCAACAGCACCAAAGTTTACTTTAATATTTCGTTCGCAACCCCCAAAGAACGCTGCCCAACATAATAATTTAAACCAGGTAAACACAGTGAAATTAAATCATAAACTTCTGACACTAATATAGGTAGATATAGAACCTTTTATTCAATCTAACTTTGTGAACGAAATAGGGACGGGTAATTTGGTATTATTTCCTCATTAATGTGACTCTGGAAGTTCGGGGCTGGATTAAAAACTCCCGTGGGATCTCACGCCCGCACAATTACCTCAGGGTTAGCTAAAGAGGGCCAAATCTGTCTCGTCTGTTTAATTGTGATATACTTACCTACTCTTATTAGCAAGTTCGACTGCATTGTGAATAGCTTTGGAATATGAGGGCTATTTTATTAACAGACCTGTTTGTTGCAATATTTAGCGTCGTAGAATTTATTTCACGACTTATAAGACTTAACCAAAATGAGTTATTTGAGTATACTGGGTTTAAAATGGCTATATTCGTAGAAGAATAAAAGTAACCACATCGCTCAAAGTGTCGATTACGTTTATCCCTCAGGGCAAATAGGGTTTTTTTCAAATGGAGCTTGTCAAGGTCGGTAACACCCCTTGTATTGCAAATGTCCATAAGTAATGGTAATAAATAACTACTTACCATCAGGTGAACCAACTCCTTGTTTATCAATTAAAAATGAAGATGAAAAGTTTCCATTTGGTCACCTTTAACCATAAAGCGATTTCCCAACAAGAAGACCGACGATCTGGTTAGAGTTGCTGAAAGCCATTGGATGCAAACGACCAATAATTTCAGACATTCGAGTTGTCCTTATTGTGAACTCTTAATACAAGAGTAGGCACCATTCTAGGCGTAAAATTATTACCTTATTATCTAAACGTATCAACAGTCTCAACCCACCCACTTAGTTAGTCTAAACATCTCAACACAAACGACCTCCTTACAGATTTGTTACACCAATTTAGTAGGTACGAGTATAACAGAATATATATGGGGTCGTTAGGTCATGTTGGATGTCTAAACATACAGGGCCAAAACTAATATAGCAAAATACCTAAGTAATGACTGCGACTTGATTACTTAACATGATCTTACAAAGAGTCAACTATTAAGTTGACTCTTTGTAAGATCATGTTTGTAATAGATGTAGTTTATTATAAGTGGTTTGAAACGTTTAAGCTACAATGATTGAAATCGATTATAATTTACTAGTTTTCCACCCCACGGTTCCACCCGTGATTTCCTATTTTACCGTCTTTGCAATATTTCAGCTTTCTAGGTCCAAGAGTTTGAGCTGGTCGTTGATGTGTCAGGACTTCTTTTTATATGTATAGATAAAAATATTATTTTGATGAATTAGTTTTAGATGTAAATCGGTTAAGTAGTTTAGGAATCCATCGCGGACAAACATCGTGACAGGAGATTTATATATATTAAGATAATGATAATGATGATTTATTTGTTTTGTTTAATAATTGTATATTGTATAATCAGGTACATAAGTAGCTTCACAAATCCAAATATTCAAAATACCTGTACACTATAACTATCCGTAATATGGAAAGGTAATGTAAAGTAAATGTGAAAAATAAACCTACATACTATAAATTTCTACTACTTTTGCGTAAATATTTCTTTAATAAAAAAATACCATTTAACATAGACAATATTTACTGTTAGTACCTATAATTAATATTAAAATCGCTAGTTAAATTTAATTTTGTTCTTCTCGACTACAGTTTTAAAAGTAAATACCTCCATTATATTTAATTAGCTTATTAATACAGGTTCAAAAACATCGAATTGATTCCATTTTCATTTTATTCATGAAGGCATGTCAATATTCTCATTTAACGGAGGTACGGAGGTGAATGCAGCGGCAAATGAAAACAATCCTATGCTGAATAGAATATACTACCAACTATTTACAACGTTACTGTAACTGAACGTTTACGCAACGTTAAAATGAATTTTGATTGAAATTTCTCAAATTTAATTAAGTATTTTTTTTTTTCAGTTTATAGGTATTTAGATGTTGATATTATTTAATCTTTATCTTTTTTTAACAGTCACTTTACATAGTATAAAATGCAGCATGAGACAGTTCCATCATCTACGCGGTCTCAAGCCTCGACACACGTACCCAGACACACGTTCGCGGCTCAGATTAGTTCGTGTAGCTAACAAGCAAGTAACTTTCACAATTAATACCAACCAACCGCACGGGAGGGTTATGTTCCTATCGATTAGTTACCTACATGTCAGAAATAAAGTTCCCTGCCTTAGGCACAATTTTATTAGATCGCCAACTAATGTAGGTAATACATTCAGGGCTATTTGGTATTCTTATAAAAACGTTGAGTGTAGGTCAAGCTCGTCTTATCTACCTGTGATCACTTTTGAGTTTGTTAGTTCATCCTTGGCGTTATTTAAGAGGGTCAATGTTGATTGATTACGAAACTTTCTCCTCTATTCGTGCCGTTTTCATTGATTCTGCGCAAACTAATTATTCGTGATGAGTAAGATTTGGTACCTAATCTAATTTTTAGTAGGTATCTTCGCCGTGTGTGACCCCCTTTAAACATGTAAAGTATATTGTTCAAAAATTATTTTTAAAAAGTGCTGTCGAAAACTTACAAAACACTCGACTACTAATCATTCTTAATTTTGTATTATAGTTGGGATAGGAAATCGATATCGAGGTGATTTTAGGGAAAAGATCTCATGTGCAGAAGTATGCTTTATATAAACTCTACTAAACGATAGTATTTTAATGCAAAACAATGAAAATGTAACGAATCTAACCCCTATCTATGGATGCACTCAGTTATTTAACAGAAGAAATTGGGCATAAAATAGAAGAGGCTTATTTATACGTAGCCGTAAGATAAGAATTATGATGCCTGATCGACATTTAAAATCGATTTTTGTGTTTTTTTTTAAACATTGTTTTATAAGCGATAACAATCAGGTTTTACAGAAAAGCAAACCCCGTAAATTTTAAAGATAGATGTTACGGTTCGCGCTTACGTTCCTACTATAGTTCAACGTAAACTTTTCTCATCAATACTGTTTTAGGAAACTTTCACACGATGTGTGTGTGGTTTAACCCGAACAACGATAAACTTATACTAGTCTGATTATTTAGGTATTACCGATTTATGCTCATCCTGTGATACCTACGAGTTTTTGCAACTTTAGGAACTGTTTTTTGATCTAGCTAAAAGTAATAGTTAGTGCCCCAAACAAACAACGATAGGCTCTTTTTTTCCGAATACTTAAAATTCGTAATGGTACCTAAGTACCTAAGAGTTAAAACTTAAGTACAGATAGTGTCCCAAGCAAGCGGCTTCATAAATAAATATTCTGGGACATTAAATATTCTGGGACATTACTCCTCACACACGGCCATCTGACCCCAAACTAAGCAGAGCTTGTACTATGGAAGCCAGATAACTGATATACTTCATATACTACTTTTCTTTTGTAAATACATACATATATAGATAATTACACCCAGACACAGGACAAACAGACATGTTCATGCACACAAATGTTTGTCCTGAGTGGGAATCGAACCCACGACCTGCGGCGTGATAGATAGGGTATCTTACCAACCACGCCAACCGGCCCGTAAAACTAATCTTTAGTAACAGGAATATTATTAGCGTTAATGAGTAGGTACCAATAGTACCTACGTGTAGTGATGTTGATAAAATACAAAGCCTTTTTAATTTTACCGACAATCCAAATTCCTTTAAATATCTTACCGAGGTATAAAGAGTCGATAAGAACGGAGCTGGGAAACTAATTAGATTACTAGTACTTACTTCAAATGAAAATTTTAAATCAATTTTATTCAAACTGAAATCGAAATAACGCCTACTTTTACCTTACCTACCTACTTACTTTTGTTATTGAATAAGTCAAATATTTAATTTAACTTCAATAACGTGTTACCTTCGTATATGAGCTTAACTTAATGTAAACTTTTGCATGTTTTATATAAATATCTTCCGCTCCGTAATTTCACTCATTTTCCAAAATTATAGACACATCATTATAAATAGCTTTTTTACTTAAATGTCCTCGTAAATAACATCAAGATATTTACAATGTTAGAAAGGTATTCAATAAATACGTGAGTATTAAAATATTATAGGTAACGTTGAAAATCTTTACCGAAGAACCATGCTATCAACAGTGACAAACTTGTTTATTTGTTCGGTGATTTTGGAAGTACAAATAAAAAACAAAAAAACCGGCCAAGTGCGAGTCGGACTCGCGCACCGAGGGTTCCGTACAAACTTCGTCCATCGTTCGTCCATCACGGGAAATGCATAATTTTATTTATTTACTGTATTTGAGGTTGGTGCCAATTAAGCTAGACCTCTAAATTGTATGAACGCCCATACAACTCAGAGGTCTTTATTAATTGGCGTAACTATGTAGGTATGTATGGGGACATCCTTTAATTTTCAACTTTTTTTATTTTTTTGAATTTTTCCTTTATTTGTGCTGTAAGACCTTGCTTTTTGCCATTTTTTTTTATATTTGAGTTGATTGAATGAAAGGTAAATTGCGGTTCTCTTATTTTAGAAGTTACAGGGGGGGGGACCAACATTTTACCACTTTGGAAGTGTCTCTCGCACAAACTATACAGTTTAGAAAAAAATGATGTTAAAAAACCTCAATATCATTTTTAAAGACCTATCCATAGACATACCACACTTATGGGTTGGATAAAAAAAAAATGAGTTTCAGTTCTAAGTATGGGGAACCCCCTAAATTTATTGTTTTTTTTCTATTTTTGTGTGAAAATCTTAATGCGGTTCACAGAATACATCTACTTATCAAGTTTCAACAGTATAGCTCTTATAGTTTCGGAAAAAAGTGGCTGTGACATACGGACGGACAGACAGACAGACAGACCGACATGACGAATCTATAAGGGTTCCGTTTTTTGCCATTTGGCTACGGAATCCTAAAAACACCAGAGAGTTATTTTTACTCACAAGATTGATATCTTATATATTATTACAGACCTATAAGCTATAATTATTACATACCATTGTTTAGATTTATCAAAAAGTTTCGTATCACAACGGTTGTCAAATCAACGCAGTGTTGAAGAAAATTGTATCAAGTCATCGAGTTGTTTAAGTCACATCTTAACGGGCCATTAGGGGTGGATTGCGTGAGCGGAATACTGGTTATTTGCTTAATGTTCCTGAGAAAAACCAATTTGTAACCCTAGCGTTTACAATGCGAGGTGCGTTCCGGCCCAGTTCCAAATAGTTTTAAATTGATCCGTGCCTACTATGAGTGTAGTTATAATTGACCTACGAATAAAAGCAGCTAATGGGCTTGACCTTGAGTTCTTTTAACGACAAGTTAATAGGATAACTGAAAAGAGTTTAAATAAAAATCGGATAAATATTTATTGTGAAAGGATTTTTTTTATTATTATTTTCAATATTCACAAAAATTGTAAATACGTGTTTCAATAGTAAAACAATGGATATCCTGTGAGAAGCTACACAGAGATTTAAATCGTAGATGTGCCCTTGCTATACATAAAATGCACGAAAATGTGTCATCACTCTTTCCGTCGTAGTCGCTTGTAGGAAGCAGTGAACTATGCACGTTGCGCGCAATCATAAAACGCGGACCGTTATTGCAAGCGCACGGGCACATCTAATGATTTAAATCTCTGAAGCTACATATTTTTAACGCGTCTTGTTCATTATAAACATTTCTTCGTGCAATTTGCATTTTTACGAATCGAGATTGACAAGAACTTCGTAGTATCACTAACATCAGATTTGACAGTGGGGCTTATTTTCTTAATCATAATCATCTTATTTCATATATTGTGGAGACAATCATTCTTTTCTACAGTCATAACAAACAACAACTTTCAGCGCCAAAGATTAATGCATTTCCACGTATGTATACGAAACGTAGTGCACCGCAGAGACCAAAATATCCTGAGGCTTATGCGAGTCAGCTTATCTAGCTGGAGAATAGTGTTATAAACGGCATTCCCGTTTGCTACAGGAGCCGGGACCGATTGACCCGGACTACGTCATTGACGCTCGTAAACTTTACGATACTCTCGAAACAGGCTTTCAAGAATAAGCACCCACCGGAAGCGAATTTCTTCGAAATTGGAACAAGAAAATACTGCTATGTGTAACGTAAATCTATGTAATCATAAATATGAATTGGAATTCCTCTTTTTGTTTTTGTGGCACACTTTATTTAATATATGTAGATCACTTTTTAGAGTTCTTCCATTGTAATTTAAAAGAAAAGAGTATTTCATTGGAAGTTCTTGGTAATATATAGTGTTAGACTATCTGAAAATGTATGGAGCGGAGGTGTTGGCGAAACGCCAAAAATTAGACAAATATGGCTACTACACACGTTGAGTTCAGTTTTCAAATATTTGAGAAATATTACGCTATTCTTATATGTATGATTTATATATGAATGTACCGCACTTTTATGATTTTTATATACCCCATAGAAGGCATATAAAAGATTATATTAAAAAGAAAAATAGAAATTCAAGAATATAATTAAACCGTAAACTATCCCCATGAATTCGTAGGATTATAAACCAGTATAGTTAATAGGTGTCTTCCATATCCCCTATAATAATAAATCAACTAAAGTACTTCCAAATAGGTACATTCAAAATATAAAAATAACATAACATGCTTTCGTAAAACGGAAGATAGGAACAGCAATATCTTTAAGCCGTTAATCTATTAAACACCGATCGTTTGTTGCTTAAAAATACAGTTGGCCACACGCTGCTACGGCCAGCCTCTAACTAAACTAAGTGGCATCTCGCTGGTTTGTTCCCCTAAGGAAGCACTCGACGGTCGATCTCTTTCAATTAAATGAAGCACCCTTAGGACCGACTTCGAGAGCCTAGACTTTCCTACTTATTCACAAATTCGGGTCAGCCATCAATTTGTTTTGTAAAATTTCGAGTGAATCAGATCTTCATAATAAATATTTAATATAATGTTAAAAGTTTTATTTTTTTAATAATGCTGTAAATGAAAGTACTTTCATGATAATCATATAAGTAATCTCTGATAAGAATTTTTGAATACTTTGTATCATCCTATACCCCAGTGAAGTCACGGACGATTACCAATATAAATCTTTTTTACAGCGACACAATGTTGTGGCTGAAAATTCAATTAGGCATTTGTCATCGCTTCGTTGGACGCAGTCGACTCGTGCGTGATGCCAGCCTGACGATCACGTAGGTACATAACAAAGGGACCCCTTATTTTTACATTATGTACCTATAGGGGAATTTTTAAAGGGTAGTCGCTTGTAATGTGGCCACATTGCAAGAGAGTTTTCTGATTACAAAAAGAACGAGAATGTGAATAAAGATGCTAACAATATTGTACAACCTACATTATACCTCAACTTGGATAACGATGAGAGGAAATCCTTACAAACGAAATTTTTCAACTCACTTTTGTGGATTCTTACCAACAGAACGGTATTGTCGCAATTTGACAACATTTCTTGTTGTTTAGGGAAAAAACTGAAACCATATTTCAATATTTATTTTGTAATATTTTCAAACGAATTATAGATATTTTGTATGTAATATAATGGCAAAAATTATTGGGCTTACTTGTAGGTAGGTGAGGTAACCTACATAATCAACAAGGAGTATTATTTCCGGTATTGTTAGGTGAGGGGTCGTTCATTAATCACGTGAGGCTCGAAAGGGGGGGGGGGGGGTAGTAAGATATCACGTGTATTCATATTTTCGTCAAACGCGCGATTTCTAAACCGAAAAGCGGCGTGTAGTGTGACCTTGACTCGCCGTTGCCAGGCAACGAACGAAGTCCCCGCGCGCTCCATCCCGCGATTTTCTAGAATAAAATTAGATTATACCTGTATTTAAAGATAATATTTAAAAAAAAATAGATTTTTTGTAGGTACTAAATACACGTGAACTAGTCTTAAGCCTCACCACGTATCACCAAGGGGGAGGAAGGGTTAAAAAATGCAAAAAAAATATCACGTGATTAATGGACGGCCCCTGAGGTCTTTGTTTGATACACAAAAAATGTAAAGAAGTTCTTTAAAGACAAAGAACCGGAAAAACTAGTCCCTTTTGACTTCTTTTTTTCATTTATTTTCACAAACAAACCTCAACAACTTGTCCAATTGCCTCCGAGATTAAAAACGAAAAGAACTTTGCAAAAGAAGGATCTTGTAATTAACACGTGAGCGCTCTTATGTTTTCTTGAGCACTCCCTTTACAGTTCGCATTATAATTTAGAACCGTCTTGCTTTATTTTGAACTAGCTGTCCCCTGCGGTCTCACCCGCGTTCCCGAGGAAAAAAGTGCCCTATGTCCTTCTCCATACCATAGGCTATCTGCGTACCAAATTTCATCGCGATCAGTTCAGCGGTATAGGCGTGAAAAGGTAACAAACTCACTTTCGCATTTATATTATTCGTTTGAATAAAGAATTAAAGCCAGTATAACTTTTATAAAACGTAAAACAAACAATAAAATTTTAATCATAATAATACAAAACATTATAAATAGTTTAGAAAAATATTGATTAAATATGTTGCCCTTTCCCCCAAAGGGCGACTTATTATAAAGTACTAGCTTTCGCCCCGCGGTTTCACTCGCATTCCCTATGTTCTTCTCCGTACCATAGGCTATCTGCATACAAAATTTCATCGCGATCGGTTCAGCAGTTTAAGCGTGAAAAGGTAACAAACAAACAAACAAACTCACTTTCGCATCTATAATATTATATTAATATAATAGTTAATAGTTAATTAGGATAGTTAGGAAGTTAGGATTAGGATTAGGTTTAGGCTTTATTGAGAATATTTATAATTCTATATATCTAATATACATTTTATTAAGTCTGGATCAAGCGAACCCGCGGGCAAATAGTTAGCCCTATATCACTAAAATTATAAATGTGAAAGGAAGTTTGTTTGTTAACTCTTGACACCTCAGTGGCATAATCAATCATAATGAAAATTGGTATTACCTGCATGCCTATGGCATGTAGAACATGGAGTGAAACATAGCCTACTTTTACATCTTGGGATTGCGGGTGAAACCGCGGGGCGGAAACTTGTTTATTGAAAATAATATTTTCAATGCGTGGAAAAAGTCAAGAAAACTTAATTACTGGTACTACTTTTACTTTCAATAAACGTCAAAAACTGACTGTAAGTAAATCACGAGATTCCTTTTGAACGCATTCAATTTCTTCGATGAATCTGTATATTTAAATTAAACATTTTCCTGAAAAGGCCATCAAAGTCCTGTTTTTTTTTCAGTATTTCATAAGCAAATATACCTACGTATATTTTTTAGACTACAACAGAATAGTAGAAATGTAATAGGTTGTACTGCGAGCGGTTCTATTTGAGTGAGAAATCAATTTGTTCCACCATTTTCATTTATGCGATTCGAGCGTTTCCATTTATTCGAACGCAAATTGGAAAGGGACTGGCTGAGTTGTCAGCTGCGGCTTATGCAGTCGTCTCAACTTAGCAACGTATTTTTTTAATACATGCTTAGCTATGTATTAAAATTTTCTTCACAGATGGAAATGACGTACACTGCGATAACAAAATAAGTTTTGCTTTTTAGTTATATCATGTTGTAACAAAAAAGTACTTGAGTATAACTATTCAAACAGCTATGCACAGATGTTGTAATAATTTGCATAAATATATCCCAGTAAATCCTAATTCCTGTTGAAAGAAATCTGCTTAAATGAGTACCTACCTAGTTTATAAAACTTTATTTACCTATGTATCAGTGGGTATAGCACGTAGATACATTCTCAAAAGCGAACTAGCGGTGGCTAATCGAAAACTGTAATGAATCAAAGGACGGTTGCGTAGTTCAGATAGCTTTTTCCAGTTTCAACTCTTTTATTTTTGTTCATCCCAGTCTCGTTAGCTGGGTTTGAATTTAAATTATCATGTTATTTCAATTTTACCGCTATGTGAATCGTACCTACTATTCTTATAAAACTACCAATATATCTGCATGCCGTTTCATATTGTAAAAACCAAAATAATACAAATTACTAAAAGTAGTTGCAAAACCAGGTATTTGACACTAACTCAAATAACTAAAGAATAAAATAATTTCTTGTTCTAAGTAAATGAAACTTTTGCTTACTTACCGACAAAAAACTGGAGTATGGAAATAAATTTACTTTACTTGCTTTATAAAACTAGGTTTTTGATTACATACGTTTTGTTATATTCTTATAATAGCTGTAAACTCATGTACACTTGTTTATATTTACAACAAAAATACAAACTATAATAATATATACAAAATTTCTTCGAAGCTGCCGTCGCTGTCGATGGGCAAGGTTCCCAGCAGGCTGGCAGCATTTCCTCTTTTATTAATTAATAACTTATCAGGTTCGAAAAACTTTCCTTTTCTTTTTTTACATATACATATATATTGGCATGTTTTTAACTACAGTCTCACCGAAAGTGAACATTAAAAGTTGGCACTAGTATCATAGTTTTTTTTTATCCTATGTATAATAATAATAAAATCGAAAGTGAGTCTGTCTGTCTGTATGTTCGTTAGAAGAGTAGTTTAGGCCCTGGAGATGAACACTGTTGTATAGGTACTTATGTTGTCTCTCAAAAGCAGGTAGAATTCCGGGCTACTGTTAGTATAATATTAAGTTATAGTAATGTATAATAAAATATTTAAATTACATATTTTACAGCTTTACAATAAATATGTAGAGATACACCTGATTTCATTCTAATAAGCTAAAACAATAGGGTATATTACTGAGAAAAAATCTAAAAATGTACAATTTAGATAGCTTAGGCAATAAGCAGTCGGTAAATGTTAGTTTTAGTTCATAAAATAACTTAATTAATTTTAAAATTCATTTCAAAGTTTTCAGTTTTTTTAATCTGTTTCTAAACAAGCGAAACAGTAGCCGCCATTATAATGACGTCATACGGTGGTGTATGTAAACTAAAAAGTGTCAATTGAAGTATTATTATTTATTTTTTTACAATAGTATTCAAGCATTCAGGAACAGTACACTAATAATAAGTATAATAGCTCATTTTTAATTTATAAAATTTTATAAGTCCAATTGAGACCAATATCAGCGCATTTATTTACTTACAAGATACCAAATAACGTCATGACCATAAAGTTACATGACGTCCAGCGTTTTCATCAAACTACTCGCGAAAATTTAAAATGTAAAATTTAAATGCATTTTTATGGCACTTATCGATTGAATAAATTTTTTGTGTTTTTTTTTTGGTGGCTTATTAGCACCTAAGGAACGAATTGAGACATTTTTCAAAAATGGATGTAATACCCTATTAAATGATTCACGCATCATCATAATTTTCATCTTCCCACTCTTATTCATGCAATTATAACACGAAAATCATTCGATAAACAGCCTTTTCTTATAATTTCATGCCACAAATACCCAGAGTCTGATTCAAGCAGTAGATTTAAAACCGCCTTACCATTTATCTACATACAAATCAGGATAGAGCCGAGAGGGGCTGTCAGTCGCGGTTGTGCGGGTGTCTCGGACGACAAAAGGCCGCTCTTTTTGCGTCCAACCTCTTCTGAATACAGATGGTGGATTGTAAATTAGCATCTTAGTGAATTGAGAACTTTTTAACCCATCCGTAATCGAGAAATTCTAATTTATTACTTTATATTTTAAGGTTCTTTGGTGCCAATATTATTTTTTATCAAGAGAATTTATAAAATAGTTACGTACTTACTACGATAATATGTTAGTCACTTTATTTTTCCATTAAGTGACAAATCAATATTGATCCTGGTTACAACATTTATATTTTTGGGTCAGTCATATTCACACGAAAATAATACATAATTCAGAACAGTTCTCTCTCTACTAATCAATTTAAGTGAAAATATATATATTGAGAACACAGCTTTATTTTTCACTCAAAGCGCGCCCACGCAATATTTCCCTGGAATTTCCGCTTTCTACATTAAAGTTGTGAATTGCCGATTAATCCCTATCACGACCTATTTTCTTCAAGTTAAAAACTGACGCACCCGACGCGGTATTCAGAGGTTTTCCTGCTTTCACACTTTTTGTGAGAGTTTGCGTGACACTTCATTTATAATTCTGCTTAATCCAAGTGAGTGAGTTCTTACTGAATGAATTTGTAATGTAAAGATTAATGATATATGCTACGAGCTCTTTCAAAGCGTTTGCCGACTGTTCCTTATCGTATTTATCAACCCTTACGTTTCTTTTGTATAACCGAATCGTTGAACATTTTTCATTTGTAATGAAGGTGTTATGAAAGATTAATTTCTAACAGACTTATCGTGAAACTAGTTTATGATGAAGAGATCATCGAAATAATGCGATACGATAGTCTTTTAAACGATTCAACTACCGTTCAAGGAAAATCTTTTAAGAAACAAACTTGTCACCGTAAAATTGTAAATACCGTTAGATTATAATCTATCTTGCGTGATTGTAAACTGTCAAAAGTTTGTGAACCGTAACATACTGCTTACAATTTCACGCATTATTTTTCGGTAGATTATAATATATAGAAATTAAACTGTTAAATCACAATCTGTCGCGCGTTAAATTATCAACTGTCCAAAGGATGTCCCTGATTGGTCGTTCTGTGTCCTTAGAGTTAGGAATCAAGCACAGGTGTCAGTCAAATAAATAAATGCACTTCAAGAATTGTGACAATTGTGTGTTGTGTATGTATTTATTATTTAGTAGGTAATTAATAATTCTGACATCACATGGTAAGAAAAAATTTAAACGAAATTAAAAAATCAGAAACGTAACAATATTTTTACAAATTAAAATTGAAAAAATAAAAATTTTTTCTCTTAGAAATAAAACGATCACAAAATAAAATCAAAATTAAAAATACAAATCGAAAACATATTAACGTTTTCTCTCCAAAACAAAACTAAAATAAAAAAAATCGAAAACGTAACAAAATTGTCTATTACAATAAAAATTAACACTGAATTATTGATTATTGACACAGTTAAATCGTAAAACGCAACTGCGACAAAAACATGCAAAACTAATGATTTTGCCTTTTTCATGATATTCCATTTACGGCTACTATTTGAAACTCCTAATGACAAAATAAGTATAAGTACTTAATATAAGAGAAAATAAAATTGAAACTTGATTAATTTATCATAAACCCTACTAAAGGAGGCTGTAATAGTTTCATCTACATTGACAATTCACAACATAAGCCGCTATGTAGGTATATTGAGGGAGGCATTTCATTGAAAGACAAACACAGCGGCTTTAACCGATCCGCGTCCCTTATTGAAATGTTATGTTGAGACTTGGGAGTAAATTTAATTGTCGAAGTTCAGATTGAAAAAGTTACGGCGCTGGCATAATTCCACAAAACGGGACTCCGCTCCCGTGGCGTAATTATTAGATATGTTTGTTTTGTACAATTTGGTTAATGTTGCTGCCTGTTCCGTCGGAGTTTTATGACTGAAATTTTCGGTAAAACCTCTTTAAACGTATAGGTGGAAATTATTTCCTCAACTTTTATTACTCTCCCTTAATAAACCTTTTTTAGGTGCGTTCACATTAATCTTACATTAATTTCTTTACGAGCCTTAAACCTTCGGACTTATCTGGGATTATTTTTATTTAGCTGGTTCTTTGTTTGTCATTTAATTTCTTATCTTGCTGTAATTTAAGATATAAATTTATGGTTGCTTAACCAACTAATCTGTTATTTAATTTGTGAATAAATATCTTTGAAATATTTCTTAAACTCGTACTGAAACTAGAGAAACAAAGAAAATATTATTTATTCATGACACTCACGCAACTTACACAACATATATTAATAAATATACAAAAAAAAAGAATATTAATATATAAATAAAATCCAACATGTAGATGTAATATTGCGCCATATCATAAATATAGGCTACGTTACATCATACATAGACAAATACAAATAAATTACAATTAGAAGGGAATCAATTTTTTTCTACAATATTAAAACTGCCAATATTAAATCTATTAATATTGAAATAAAGTCTATAAAGGGAGATTTTGTTAAATGATCGATCACACTTTCAAATATCTTTGGCTTTGTCTAACAATAAAAAAAGAGGAATTTGGAAATTTTAATTCCCAAAATTTTTTACAAAAAAAGAGATCTGTAAATCTATAGCGAGATGATTCTTAAAAAAACTCTTACCTATTTAAAAGATTTGTTGAAATTTAGTGTGGCGAAAAATTTGTTTGTGTATTATATTACTTAAGTAGGTACCTTTCAACCGCCTGGGAAGCTTAAAATGTGAAGCTTAAAACAAATTTTCTTTCTTTAAACTATAAATAATAGTGTTTACTAATGTATTAGGTACTACTTATACCTTTCCGTTTTAAACCTTTAAACTAGTAAATTAACCTGCAATCTTCCATATACATGCATGTTATAAAATAGCTAAAAACCTGCGCATCGCAACAATAACAAGTTAGCACGGCGTTTTCATGTACAGGGTGTCCATTACGCGAACAATCCGGCTGCGGCCGAATTTAATCCGTTTAACTGCATAACGCTCGCAAAGTTATCTCCCGACGAATATGTGTGTAAAATCAGCTCCAGTTTAATGAGTCCAAAATAACGAAACACTACTCGTATGTGGGATACTATTTATTTGCATAATACGCTCTTCTCAATTTGGTAAACTTCTTGTTTATTTATTCTTAACTAGCTTTCGCCCCGTGGTTTCACCCGAGTTCCCCAGGGATCTTATATTTTCTCGGGATAAAAAGTAGCCTTCTCCATACCATAGGCTATCTGCATATCAAATTTCATTGCGATCGGTTCAGCCGTTTACGCGTGAAAAGGTTACAAACAAACTCACTTTCGCATTTATAATATATATTAGTTAGGATTAGAAATAGTTGAGGACTGGCTCTTCAAAAGGGCTTATTTCTCATTTTGAAAAAAACTTTTTTTTAATGCAATTCAGTTCTAATCTAATCGCCAAGACGACAAGCGAAGCGCAAGGGCACTACCTACCTCGTCGTTTTTTTGAACCCTCATAATACCATATTCTTAATATTTTTCAATTTTAGTTTGGGCCAACACGGCTTTCTTCCTTTAGAAAATCGACTAGAAAAAGAGCCTTCCGCGTCAAAAGTACCTATATCCATATGGTTTCGTATTTCATAATTAACCATTGATCTAAGTTTTTTCTTTTTCTGAAAATATTGTTAATGAAAAAATAAGCCCTTTTGAAAAGTAAGTCCTCAGTTAGGATACGAGTGTTTAATAAAAAAAAAAGTATACATTGATTGTAAATACTTGTAAATAAAATTAAAAATATTAAAGTAAATATAATAAACTCGTCATGGCTGCTGCTGCTGCCGGCAGGCTTCTAAGCAGGCTGGCATCGTTGCCTCTTTGACTGGCCAAGCTAAAGCTTTGGCGGATGAAGTTCCCCGCCTGCCAGTCTCCTGAAGTTGACGGTGACAGCATAAACGATAAAAATATTATTAAGAAGCGCAAAATACCGGTGCTTTGAGAGCACGGTGGTGACCGAGCTTGTTGATGAGGTCAGCGCAGCGGCAGGGATCAGGATGATTAGTTCTGGAACCAAGACGTAGATAAAAAGACAGACTTACCACAGTGCCGGTATGTGGATGGAATGGCATTTTTAGTAACTTGTTTTTTTCTGAGAGCCTGAATCAATAGATGATAGAGTGCTATTTGCACTCTTTCTACTCATTAGTCGGTTTTAAGTGAAAAGGGTAGTTTTTCATTAATAATAATAAATTTATTTGAACTAAAATTAGAGTTACAAAAATAGCCACAAGTAACGTACAAATTACAGCAATGTCATAATTTAATATAAACTACTGCCTAACCTAGGTCAAGCCTGTATTCTAATTTTCTTCTGTATGTCTGTACACACATACACAAACACACGTTAATAAAGGTAGATTAGGTAAATTATGTCGATACGTAAATCTTTTAGGTTTGATGAAAAAAATGGCAACATGGATTTGCACAACCTCTCACCCCAAACGCATATACCATCTCCGTTCCGTCGTAGGTAAAAGATTTAACGTCACTTGTTACGTAACTTCGAAAAAATATATTGTCTAATATTTTGCGCATTTAGCGCAAACGACAAACATGGTACACCTTCTTAAATGAAGTATTGTCGTACATTTTTACTTGATTTAAAAACGCCTTACTCATATTGTCAGATTCATGAAAGAGGTGCCTACAATGATGATTATTACCTTCATAGCTATACCTACGTAGATACAAAGAGGTAAGTAACATACGTTTAAAAAAAAGTTATCTTAAAATATCCACCCAGTACCTAATGTTATTTGTAATTAAGTCCTTTATATTTGTTTTCAAGAATAAAGAACCACTTACTGAAACAATTTTGCCACCGTTTTTTTTTTTTAAAACATTTACTGGCTTCTCTATCTCTATATGAATTACCGTTACATTAACCAATTATAACTTTTAAAATTTCTTATTTTAGCTACAAAGTTATACTGATTAAAATATTTTTCTACTAATACAAAACAATTTACATGTTTTAATGAAATATCTCGTAAAAAGCACACAATCTACATACAATCAATAAAAACAAGAACCTGATAGAGCTATGAAAAAACATCACAAAGTGCTCTTCAAACTGACGGCAGAAATTCCATGCACTAAATTTAGTGACCAGAAAAAGTTTTGACATGAAAATATAGACGAGCTTGCAATATTTTTTACCGTATTTGAAAATAGAAATATATGGAAAAAAGTAACATTAATTTTGTTGAAAATAGAAACTGTTTGATCTACTTTAATCCCAGTATGTCGCAAATGCAGCAATTGAATGAAAACTTGAAATGTCTAACGAGACTTTATTTTGAAAGGCAACACGAAATCGCTATTTATTGCGAGCTCTCTATTTGATTTGCTTCGGAACGTTACTCTACTCTGGGTTTTGAAGTGTGCAAGCGGATTAAAGCGAACAAAAATATCTATTCAGTTCTTACTTTCCTAGACTTTACTGAATCTCCTTCTGAGGCATACCAAATATTATTATTACATATTATGCACAGATTTCCATGTATATACATTTCATATTTTTTTATTCAAGATAACAAACAGTTTGACAATAACACTGAAAAATTTGCTGGTAGCCATGCCACTCTCATAAACAATACCTACATAATTTTATAAGATTCCAAAATATGTTTTACCACCCATGCATAAAATAATATTAAACGAAATTGAACAGGAGTCTATTGAATTCTATAAAGTGGCACGTTTCATGGAGAAATTTCAATTTCCTACCAGTAACGACTTCACTGATTTAAGACGGGCCTGACATTCACACCATCTGAAATGTCAGTATATCCGTTTATTCTATACGATAATTATATGTTACATTCATATTCATTGCATATTCTAAAAATAACCTTAAAATGATTAGAAACTAGCTTCAGCCCCGCGCTTTCACTCGCGTTCCTGAGGGATCTTTATGTTCTCCCGGGATAAAAAGTAGCTTATAGCCTTTCTCGATAAATGGACTATCCAACAAGAATTTTTCAAATCGAACTAGTAGTTCCTGAGATTAGCACGTTCAAACAAACAAACTCTTCAGCTTTATAATATTATATAGTATAGATAGATTATTATCCTTTACAGTCGTTTCTAGTCCATTAATATTAAGTTTTTTACGGTATCAAAACATTTTAACCCTTAGTGCAAGTGTAAGGTAAATGGAAGTATTTTTTATAAAACAATAAGCTTTTGAATACATTTTACAAGCTTATTTCCCATCGTGCACTAACATACGCGATTAAAGACAAGCAAATCATTAAAAGTAGCAAACGGTTCGCTTTGTAAAACATAGTGAACAGAGAGACTGGCTCCATTAAAACTTACGCCAGGATCGAGTCCCGGCCCCGTCCTAGCCATTCAGCGAGATTACATGTTACTTTAAAATGTGTTTGAATAGAAATGGTTAGATTAGAAAAAATATATACAATCTAAAAGTCATAGGGCACTTATTAGAATGCTGCAATGGTGTTACAATTGCTATTTATTCAATTTAATTCTAATTATGATAAAATTTGGCATGCAGATAGCCTATAGTATGAAGAAAAATATATGCTACATTTATCACCGAAACACGCAGGAGACTCCTAGTGTATGTGTGTTTGTTATTAAGTAGATCGAGATAGTCAGGAAATTATATAATGTAGGTACAACATGATACAAATATACTAAATTGAGAATCTAATAGGTACATACATCTGTGGTTTTGTTTTGTCGCAACATTTAGAAATAATCTTCTTTTGTATATATATACTAGCTTTTCCCCGCGGTTTCACCCGCATTCCCGGGGTAAAAATTGCCTATATAACCTTCCTCAAGAATTGGACTATCAAATGCAAAAATAATGTTTCAAATCTGACAGGTCGTTCCAGAGATTAGCGCCTTTAAACAAACAAACAAAAAAAATCTTCTGCTTTATTATATTTATATACCTAGATATAGACAATTTTCTTTAATCCAATAATCTGTACACTGTTTATATAATTTTGAACATTATCTTTTCACAAGTAAAGATTGTATATTTTATATGGTTCAACTACCTAAAATCCATTTATAATGAATAACTACAAATATTATGTGACTTCTAAACTTAGCTTCGCATTTTTCAAATTATTTATAGCTTCTATAATTATTTTAATTAAAATTATAATACCTACTCTGATAATAAAAGACACAGGTATAGATGAAATCCATCGATCTAGGGCATAAAATCTTTATTTTAATACAACCATGAAGCAGGTTGATGAAAGTAATAAATTATTCAGGTCCGGTCAAGTAGCTACTGAGCAGAGTGGAAAATATGCAAAGCAACAACCGAGTTTTATAGTTCCGGGGCAATGCAGATCGTAACTACGCCCGTATTATGCAATAGTGCCTTTGGAACCAGTAGCCGGTAATATAATATAACAGGATAACCTAAATAAGAACAGTTAGAACTGATATTTTCTACATAATTGGTTAATGTGTAGAAAAGCTACAAATATTTTGCTTTGATAATTAACCGTTTAGTAATATGGAGTTTCCGTTATTCAGTCGTATTGTACTCTACTTTGCGTCAATAATTGTCATTGTAATTATAATTCTTACAGACGATCTTGATGAAAATATATAAATGAACTACTAGAATTGCGAATTTCCTCCGTTAGGTACCTAAAACAGGTAATACAAATTAACTCAAATGGCCGTAGAAACAGGTAGGGTCAACAAAAATCGTATCACTTAATCACGTAACATTAAAGCATACATCAACTGGTATAAAACCGTCTACGGGCTCCCTAATCAGGTGTATCGCTCACTAATGATCGGATCTTAGCGTTAATCCTGTTTCAGCCAGTTCGAGGGTACAGCCACTTTTTCTCCGTAATCCCTTCATTAGCGCATGTCTGCTTAGAGCTCAGCAAACAAACTAAGTTTACAATAAACAAGCAATAACCGGCGGATTTGCTTTTAGAGTTTTTGAGGGATAGTAAAATTAAGGCTCTAATAAATGCTTCAAAATGATATCTACATATTCGGCGAGAGTTTTTGATGCAAATTATTTGATCTAAGTTGAATCTAACAATTCTATTGACAATTGGCTTATTCGGACCATTTGGATGCGTAGTAAGCTTCTCATAACAGTGCTAACGATAAGGGATTCTTTAAAAAAAGGGTGTTGAAAGAGGTCCTCAAGGTTGGTGGCAATCGCAAACATTTACAATCGCCCTAATGCTACGGTGACCACTCACAATCACACGGCAGACCTTTCGCCTGATGGTGAAACTACTAAAATGTTGAGATTATTTATTTGTTTTTCTTTAAAGTCGTAATAAAGTCAGGTACATATAACTTTATTACGGGAACTGACGGTAGGTACTCTTAATAAAAGTCGAACGAAATCGTAACTATTTAATTATAATCGTACATTGCTGAATACTGTCTTTAAGAAATATATCAAGGATTAATCTACTAACACCTGAACAGGCATGTAAATAGAGATTGGAAATCTAAACCCTCTCGCACGCACTGGTAAATCTGCACAAATAGATTACATAATGTAATTTTCTATCCCAATTGTTCCATTATCTATTGTTTCCGTCATCAATAATCCATCTATTACAGGGTCTGTACAATCATCCGGTTAAAGTTAATTCTGACAATCAAATCTATGAACGACCGCCTTATTCCGGTGCGGTCCGGTTTACTCCAGTCCGGTATTCGGACGAATACGGTTGTAATATTTTATACATATTGGACCGCGTTTTCTGTCATTATCGTAAAAGGAGCGTCAGCAAGAAAACTATTCCCTCTCTTCTATTACTTTCATAATACTTAAGTGGATCCGATACTTGCGTAAAGGAAATTGAATCATTTATTGTAATGGCACAATACTGCTTTATCAGATAGGTTTCAGATGGACATATACCTATGATTGTTTACTACAAACGATCCTAGTAAAATCCGTACGTATGCGAACGTAGGTATCTTTAGACAATTTCTCAGTCTCCAAACCAAAATTTGAACAAAGTTTCCGATACAAAAAACTTAAAAAATATAACGATAAACGTACCGTACGTTTATCGTTATATTATTCATATTATTATTGAACATGCGAAGAACCGAATAATATCTCTAATCTAATCTAATCAGCATGATTAGAGAGGCTCTCTCTGAGATATCTTAGTAAAAATATAATTTAAATTGAGCTTAAATGTAATTCAAAAGATTTATAAGATCTAGTGCCCAAATTTAAAAAGTAAAATCTTTTAAAACGTTTCGTAAGATTTAGTTTTAGTTATTATAATCAAAATTATACTTTCTAGTATAAAGTAGTATAAAGTATTCTTACTTTACGAAAATTCCGAACGAAGGAACTATGTTGATACCAATCTTGAAATATCTTGAATACCTAATACTATATAAACAAATATAATAAATGTATAAATAAATCAATATAATAAGGTTAGTCGATGTATTGATAAGTTAGTAACAGTACCCAAGTATATTTTCATGAAAACTATTGAACCAATATTGATGTAAATTGGCAGGCGGATAGCTTGAAACGTAACGTTGGACATAAAATACATTTATCCCGAAAACGGGGGAGAAACCGTGAAGGCGAGCCAGTAAGTGTTTGAATTAATAACTCTTATAGTGAATTGAAGTACGATTACAATTTCATTTGTTTCTATCAACAATAAATAAATCAACTATCTAGAAAATGGCACGTAAACTAGACAAACCTGTGTATCAAGCAGCAACCCTTTCATTTAAATTTTGCTATTAAATAAGACATCGATAAAGTAATTTCATATTCTCTAGTTGATGACATGATGTGTTATGCAGTTGACAATGATATTATAATGAATTTCATTTGTAGTATTTCTAAATGCGAGCCTTTTAATTCATTTTTACTGTAATAAGACCGTGTGAAGCAACAATATAATTATCCTCCACACTTCCCTGTGTTATAGCTACTTATCAAAACAAATACATGTAATCATTTAAGTTTCACTATACAAAACAAAATTTAAAAAATACCAATTTTATTGAAAATTACGTGTAGGTAGTATCAGATTTATTTTTCATGCAATTTAATTAAATCTCGCAATATGAAACGATATTCACCATCAGTTTCAATATTAAATATCGCTTTATTTCGCTAGGGAAGTTCACAATATGAATTGTGGGGTTAACCGAGTTCACGCCACCTGAGCCATGAAAATCATAAAATCAAAACTACAAAGTGTGTTTGCGGTGCGTCAGGCGTCATGCGGTATGCGTCACACATTAATCTACGTACAGAATGCGCCACTTGCAACTGTCCGACAAAATCCGTATGCGGGCCCCGACAGAATAAAGCCCACCGAAAGCAGCTTTGAGTTTGTCTCTAACGGATTAAAAGTGGAAAGTTGCTAGATGCAATTTCAAATAAAACTTTTAAGACAAGTACTTGTATGAAAGGTGTTTTTTTTTTATAAAAAGCTTAGGTATAAATACTATTAAGTTTTTTGTAAATAATATCAGTTATTATTATTTCGCTTATATTATTTAAAAAACCTCTCTCCATGTGACATGATTTTATCTCAATTGAGGCTACAACGTTTACTAATTGAGCATCATTGCCTCGCAATTATTAAAATATGATTTAATTGTAACAAATGGCATAATGATAATAGTTAACCAGCCATGACTTGATTTAAATTACCGAATTTTATCACAATCATCGACAAATTATTTCAGGGTTGACGTTTGTAAATTAACACCTCAATATATCTTTCATTTGGTTTCTAAATTAGCTGTCGTAGGTATTCCTTATTAATTGGTTTCATGAGTTCTAAGAATTATTTTGATACATCATAACGTCTCATAATTTACAATAAAATAAGGAAATAATCTACTTGCATTTATCTTTTTCATGTGATTTAAACACTAATATTACTTTAGCTATATAACTGAATTTCTAATTCGAGTTCAATCCCTACTTGTATACGAAAGCGTGTTTGTTATTTTGTTCTTCTTTCACGTAGTAATGGAGCTATGAATCGATTTTTACGTAGAGATAGTTCATGGGCCGGAGAGTGACATAGGACAGGAGCAACGCCGCGGGTAAAAGCTACTAAATTATAATCCAAATCGAATAAAATCAAAAGTCTAACTCCAATAAAAACACGCATTAGAGTACGAATGTCATCACAAATGAAAGGCCTTTTAATTTTCTTTTTTTATCGGATTCGACAAAGTTTTTCCATTTGCTTCAATTCCTGTATCGGCAACATTTCCTCCGACAACTTTTTCATTTTCCCTATCCGTGTACTCGCTATAAAAGACCTATTGTACGATGAAAATATTGACGTTAACTTTTAACTGGGACCAAAATGTTCGCACAGATTATTTCGTTCACTAGCATCAACACCTTTCATTTTTGTCAACTGATAACGTCATTTGATGAATGTATTTTCAATAAATTCGGGATGCTATACGCATTTGGGAATCGAGATGAATATGAAACAATCGCTTTTATTTAATTTTACCTAAAATTTATTATGGCAAAGCGTAAAGGTTAAAATAAACAAATCTACACAAAACTAAGTAGAGCTTATACTTAGGAAATTAGATAACTAATATACTATGTATTCTTTACTACTTGTAATTATATACTTGTATGATAATATATGTATAGATAAATATACCAAGACCCAGAATAAACAGACGAATTCATGTACACAAATGTTTGACCTGGGTGAGAATCGAACCCACAACCTGTAGCAATGCTACAGTAGCATACATAATTTATCGTATACTTCATGATTTTAAACCACAGACATTCTATTCTTTTTTTTACTAATTAAGTATATCTCTGTTTTAAAGCCGAGATAACAAATAACTTCTTTGGAAAATCCGGTAGAAAATTATAGTTTATCATATTTTTATAATGAGAGTAGTTTATATTTTCAGAAGTACTGATTTATTAGTACCGCGGATTTATTTACTCTAGCATGGCCAGCGTTTGTCTGTAAAATTATTTTATTAAATCAGCTTCTTGGTAATTTCCATTCCATCTGGCGAGGGGTTTACATCAAGCTGTCTCCATTGCCCGGGAGTCTGGCATACTTGAGGGTAACTCATCACTTATTACGACCTCAACTATCCGTTGGAAAAATGAAGTACAATCACATACATTTTTACTGGTCTTCTTTTAATAAAGAGTTGAAAACTAGTGTTAGTCATGAAGGTAAAAAAGAAATACTATCAAACTCCTTTCATACCTATTTATTGGATGATTTTTTTGTCCACTATGTTTTCTTTTTATACTACATGGCGGAAAACAAGCTATGGCCCATCTAATAGTAAGCAGTTTCCGTAGCCTATAGACGCTCATAACACCACGGGCAAAGAAAATAAAATATTATATTTTCCCTGCCAGGGGTATCACTCACGCGTTGCCAACCTTGAGACATGAAGTTCACTACTATTTCACAGCGGAATTAATGTCAATGATATTTTGTCATAGATTTCAAAAAAATATTGTTTTAAAAATTATTTTGATATGCTTTGGACTATAATATTTATTTATGTACATTGGAATATTGACTTCAATCTAATTGTGGCTGATGTACATAACTGATAAAGTGGTTACAATGTAAATTTAAAATTGGAGAAAAAAAAATGAACATTAAATAGTTTTTGATACGACTGTACCGTAAACGAATTCCTACTGAGGCGATGAAACTTGTAATTTACGAGTAATGCACCAGAAACTACCAGATGTCCAAAGTTAGGGCCCAAAGTTTATTATGATACCTACTGTCTATCGTCAATGAAAATAAATTTTTAAATAACCTTTATCATTCTTAAATTCGATGCAACCTGTCTAAGTTATTTTCAGCAGTCATTTCATCAACTTTTAGAGCAGAGAATTCCCTATTCCACTTTGGAAACTTATCATTCAAGCGCACTCAAACTTCGCTTATTCTCGTAGGTATCTCTTCAAAGTTAGCACGTAGCGTTTTACACAAATGTGTACCTTAATATTATGGACATTGGATACAACTGGAAGGACCAAAGGTTTAGTTCGTGCACTTATTCAGTTCTGAAGCTGATTTTGTTATATTTTTTTCCGAGCTATTATTGCTGCTATATAAGTTACTAGCTTTTCCGCGTGGATTCACCCACGTTCCCGGGATAAAATAAGCCCATGTTACTCAGGGATAATAGCATTCTAATGGTGAAAGAATTTTAGAAATCGGTCTAGTAGTTTTTGGGTTTATTCGTTACAAACATACAAAAATACAAATCTTTCCTCTTTATAGTATTATTATACCATTTATTAAAATACACTCCTATAAATTACATATATAAGTATATATAAGTTCTAAAAATATAGTATAATATAAGTTATACAAAAATACATTTAAAAATATAAAAAAGCAGTACCCCACCGGTATCGGGAACAGGGTCCTAGTTACCGGTGGTCAAGGCTCCAGAGAGATATTATTATTATTAGTATATTAGTAATTAGTTTTAGTATTAGTAATAGATATGGTGGCATTTTTTTGTTTGTTTTTAGAGTTTATATTTGGGCATGGTAAGTGAAAAAAGCCCAAGATTGAAGGAACTGGCTCTCAAGTGCAGCTGATGCCGGAACACACCTTCAGGTGCTTGGCGATACAAATATTATATTTTAGTGTCCTGCAAACTCCCCACCACGGAGGAACGAGATAGATGCCACTACATATTTCATGCCAATATTTAATTTTTCGTGAACTCAATTATTATTACTAAAGTAATGATAAGTTACGTACATAAAAACGTTCTAGTTATAATTTAGTAAAATAACAGTGATTATGTTAATTTTTCATTTCCAGTAAATATGTGTCCTCACCTCGTATCCCGATCCGAATCGCGAAGTTGGAAGCACGTTGTAATTCCGATGCACTCCAAGATAACTTTCCAGATCGTGCGAGAGCCAAACGAACTGACTAAGTTGGCAAACCACCTCGTCCTTCAGATTGTTACATTGTATTTAAGCTTTGAAATATTCCATCTATCTTCAAAATGGAAGGTATTCAAGCTTTCGCTTTCACGGTTTAAAACAGACTTGTACGTTCCATAGATAACGAAGCTTTGTTTTGGTATGTTTCTTCTACAATTTACGACTATAAATGTAAAATACCATTTTATAATTTTCATCAAAATAATTTAATAGATTTTAAATGAGTAAATGAGTTTTTAAAATAATTCAAAACCTACAACATTTTATATAGCATCAAAATATTAGTCTGAAGTTATAACTCCATTTATTTTAATTTGTACTGGATATAATAAATTTGTTACAATATAAAAGGTAAATATAAAGATAATAACAGATTTATTACACATGTCTATATTTTTCGAAATAATACGAGTATACCTACTGCAAAATTGAACTGTCAATACCGTTCAGCGTCATAACAATCCTTGGGAATGGTATTATTTCTGATCATAGAACCTTCAGAGATGCCGGGACTACAGACCGTGACCAGCACAATGGGAAGATTAAGATTAACGACTGTATTCGAGACGAGGACGATATGTTTCTCTTTTGTACAAACTGATTGAATGACTTTATATAAACAATGATGCCGCGTTTCTATCGGAATTCAATATCCCAAACCCATACGGATAATCAAAGAAATATTTCGATTGAGGTAAATGTTCTTGATACATTGTGCGAAGGTAATTCCATGCGGGATGCTAAAAGGAGATGGCGGCCTTTTGTATCGATATAAATATTTGTACGATGCGATCCATCTATTTTGATTACTTTGTATCTTTTGGTGTAATATAATGCGTTATGTTTGTGGATATATCTCTTTTATTATAACATATAATTTGCATTTTAATTATTTCTAATAATCGATTATCTACAATTAATACGGCGCGGCAAGGTGGTTTATCTTATGTTAAATAGTAACTTACAGAAATCGCTTTCATAAGGTGATTTTAAGGCAATGATAGCTCGGTGATAGTGACGTCGGATGCCGCGGCGAAGGTCATAAGAAGGTCAAGGTTTTAATCCTACAATGAACTTTACCTTTTGATGAAGGAAAACATCGTGAGAAAACCATACCACTGTTGTAGGGTACTTTGTAGTATCCGCCTGGCTGGCTACCTCCCTCAAATTGAAATCTGTCGCCAAGCACCTACTGGTGTGTTCCGGCAGTTGCACTTGAGAGCCAGTTGCCTTCTATAGGCTTTACAAATGTCAGCAACATTTTAGCACTGGTATTGCTAATGTCCATAGGCGACGGTAGCCACTAACCATCAGGTGAACCGCCTGCCTGCTTGTCAGTGCTAGAACATAAAAAAATATAATAATAATGATACCTTCTGTTACAAATATAATGAATTAATTATTATTCTCGTGTGGAGTGAAATAGCTCATGAAATTAAACACTACTGTTGGTTTACAGATTGTACGTGTAACATTGCCTAGTAGCATTCTTTCCACCACATCTCGCATCTTGTGAAGCTCTAACGTCAAGTTTGAAATAGGAGGAACGACGTTCAAGTGTATACTCTCGTGAGATCCTCATTATTCCAAAGCACGGGCCCTTTGTATGACGAAATAAGGTTCTTTAACAAACTACACATGCAAGTATACCCTGTAGATGTAGGTATATTAAACAAAATAAGCACTTTCTTTGACTCTGTAAAGACCTTCTATGCTGAAAAGACTACAACATTAATGAATTTTATATTAAAGTTTGACTATTTTACCTTGTAGTTAGTACCTATTCTTTTTCATCAAATTTAATATTGTATTGAGCAACAATGAATTAAAAATATTTTGTTAAATGTGCTTAAGTTCAAATTGGTAACTTGAACTTCTAAAACATAAATTTATACTAGAAAAAAATAATACAACTGATTTTCACATTGGGAGAAAACGCAAAGAAGAACTCTGTAGAAAGAAATGCAACAATGATTAAGAAACAACATGTCAAGACGTAATACAAACGGATGAAATTAAAGTCGAAGTAAAGGCGAAGTAAACGGAACATACCTACATGGAACGCGTGGGGAATTGTGATGAGGTGGAACAATGGTGCTCGACAGAGCGACTGCAGCGGTTCCGAGAGTTAGTAAATCATTTCAGTGCAGGAAATCACTAAGCTGGCTGTCGTAACGCCTGGCGTTTTACAAAAATTTCACTCACTCGCATTTGCGCAACGTTAGCGTTTCTATATTGTTGTCTAGTTAAATCACCGAAGGTACCGTTTGATGTATTTAAATTTCTTTGATTCAAAGAAGGTATAAGTAATTGATTTCAATACAAATAGATTTGTATATAATATATCCGAATCTGACGCTAGTTGTTTTTATTTTTCAAGATATTATTTCTATTAATCATTTATTCTGAGAATTCAACTGGGTCTATTAAAACCATAGTTTTTACTATAAACATCTCCGAGAATATAAGTCTTCACAAGTTTCCTGGAAGCAAACCTTTAACTATTTACTGAAACAAATGTGCCAACTTATGATTAAAATTTAATTCACTAGAATGTTTTTACCTACATTATCTTGATTGAAAAGTTCTTGCCCGCCAGTTAGTGCTTAACTTCAGACAACACAGGACGTAGATAACTTGGAAAGAATGAAGCTGATTAAACTGCTGGACGGAGTGGGATTTCTGGGGGCTAATACCATGGATATAGTTTTGTTTAATACGGTACGCATCGGTCAATGTTAGAAACCTACCCGTATGTTCTGATATCTCATCGTGAGAGATTTTCAGGTGGATTTCCTCGGTACTTGGTTTCACCTTGGGCACCCATTATAAGCCTACACGACATTGCGTTCGGCTATGGTCACGTTATAATAATAGAGTGATTTCAATAGTTCTACCCGATTCCGTAAAGCACGTAGTTGACCACGCAAGCCCATTAAGTATTATAATTCCCAAATTCTTGTCCAGATATAGAATCCACCATTATTTGATAATTCTAGATAACATTTTTTTAGCAAGAACTACTTTATATGTTAATAAGTCTACGGTCTAGCTGATAAAGTAGTAAGTGATCGTCGACAACACTGACAGCACATTTGCAATACTAGAAATTTTGCTAATATGTTACCGACCTCTCTCAATCGTATTACGCTTCAATAGACTAAAATAATCTACAATATTTTACATTCAACAAAAAAAAAATTACCTATTCTAGATTTTTTATATCTATGATTTCATACTCTTTGTGAATCTAAGCAACATGCAACGCTAGCTAAAGGCTATCACACAATGCTATTCTACTTTAAAATACATTACGGTTACAAAATCCCTGACCCTTGACAAAAAGTTCATCCCTTTAAAACACCATGGCTAAAGTAAAATTCCACTTCAAAATTAATAAAATATTTACACCGAAAGATAGCCTGAGAGACAATCAACGAGGGACTTGTGGGAACACAACCCACAAAATCCCGCTTCACACGAAAAAACACGAGCAGGTGTAACAAAGAACTGCTGGGTTTATTTCCCAAAAAAGTGAGTGTAGATCATTTGTTTACCTACGGATAAAACAATTGTTGCCGTATGGGTGTGAACAAATATAATACGGTATAAATTTTAAAGGCACATATTTCACGGTGCGGGGCTTACATTTCTAATTTTAACGTGCAGGACCGAATTTATGCCTCGTACATGTGTTACCATATAGAGAAGTGTCGTAATAACGTTCGGCGTTCAGTAGCGTGCACATAGAATCATTTGTTTGTATATTTATTTGTACACTTTCAATTCACAATATTTTTTACTTGATATAGTCGTTTGGAATATATGAACAGAATAAATAAAAAAAACAGTATTTTCATTGTGAATTAAAGGCATAACAATTTATTCTTAAATTCTAAAAATAGAAATCGCTTTTTATAAGACCGACTATATTATAATCACTACTCATAAAATGTGTCTTTCTTGTTAACTTTTGTATGGAATGCAAGTGTATGTGTCTGTCGAACTATACATAGCGAAGCAGTATAGTCGCGGGGGCATACTTCAATGTGGCATGATTTTGCCCGCCTCCATCAAGAGTGCTGATAGAGAAAATACCTTCGTAAATAGCCCACGTTTGTGACAGGTGCATGCTATTAACGTGTACAGCACCAGAGGATTTATAACACAAACGACACGCTGCGCATTCTGTTACACAACTAAATGAGCAAATAATATATGCGTCTGTAATAATTTAAAACGGGTTTCTAAAAATATTATAAATATTACCTTTTTTATATCAATCCCAATTTAAACATCGTAATCAACTACCAAAGTCGTAATCATCTACCAAAGTATATTTATTACTTACGATATTTGTGAAATGAGAAGTGTGAAGAAATTATTTTACGATTATTATTTTAATGGACAATTTTAAGATGTTGTTTGCATCTATTAGGTCCTTACATATGAAATTGGCGTAATGTCAAACTGGCCATTTTGATCTCAAATATCTGGCGTTTGATTAGAATTCCAAATTGAAATTATTAATGATGTGTATGGGGTAGCTACCGTAAAAGAAAACATGGTAGGTTTTTGGTTCCAACATTTTGCATTCTGAAAGATTTGACCTACAGAACAAACCTCGAGAACGGCCGGAGACCCTAGTTGATAATCAAGAATTCAAAGTGATCGTGGAAGCGAATCCATCTCAAACAACGTCAGAGTTAGCGGCAGGTTTCGGTGTGAGTGATAAAACAATTTTTATTCACGAGTGCTGCGTTACATTACTCAACCGTCACAAAAACTTTTTTCGGGATTTTGAATTGTATTATTACTTGTGATGAAAAATGAATCCTGTACGATAACCTGAAACGCTCATCACAATGGCTAGACCCAGGAGAACTGGCCAAATCCTGCCCCCGGCGAAAGTTGACTCAGAAAAGGTACTGGTAAGTGTCTGATGGATCACAGTGCTGGTGTCATCCACTACAGCTTCCTAAGATCTGGCCAGATGATTACGGCAAATCTGTATTGTCAACAATTGCAAACCATGATGGAAAATAGAGCTCTAGCCCACTCCTGCTTCAGGACAACGCTAGATCACACACTGCACAACAGCCGGTCGCTAATTTAGAGGAACTGCGATTGGAATGTCTCCGACACCCACCGTACTCCTCGGACTTCACTCCAACAGATTACCATTTTTCCGGAATTTTGACAACGGTCATGAACGGTCTTGCATGAAGCAAGGAAAAAAAATCAATTCCGATGAGGCTATGGCTATCAAAACCGCCTTCAAAGATTTTATTGATTCTCGCTCCCACAATTTTTTCAGCAAAGGAATCAATGAACTACCGATAAAATGGCGAAAGTGCATAGATAACTACTTTGATTGATTAATTAAAACAATTTCATTAAAAAAATCGTTTTGCATTATGTCAAATCTAAAATAAAATGACTCATAGAGACTTTTTGGCGAGCTTTTTATTTTTATGAAATCGTGTATTTTTAGATTTATTGAATAACATCGGTGGCGCTTTGTTCAATGAAGATCAATCAAAGTGCACCAAGTGCAAGTCTTTTCAGGTTATCTCAAAAAGTTTGTGACAAGTTTTTGTAGAACGGTGGCATTTTACTAAAACGTGACTTTTGTATTTTTATTCATCAAAGCGTGTGATCCTATTATAAAACAAGAAAACAAACCTGGTACCTACTTTCTTTACATTTTCTAAAACATGGTAGCTATCATAAAAGACTTAAAGCATGTGGTGTTCATAGTATCAAAGATAATTTATTTACCATGTGTAGGGCCTCGCTGTAGTGGCAACAGAACAATGCATCCCATCAACTAAGACGGGTTTCATTTGCATAAATTCCTGTCTAGCGGTAACATCTTAGTTTCCGGCTGTATTACGTTCTGACATCGCATCCACGTTTTAGTAGCTGTGAATTTCTTTGTTTATATAATTCTGTATTTTACCTACAACAAAATAAACAAGTCATTGGTGTCAAAATATAAATAAAGAACTTCACGACCATAGTAGATAAATTATTTTGAATGTCCTGTAAATTGTAATGTTCTTAAAAATAAGGCCCACATACAAAATATAACTAGAAATAATACTCTTTTAGTGTTGTTTATATCTTTGCTAAAATACAGAAGTATCTTAAATTCAAGGTTCATTTAAGTAAAGTATTACAAATTGTATTTCTTTTCTTATTACGAGTAGGTAAGCTTCAACATCTGAGACAAATCAAGAAAAATGTAAAATTATATTACAGCCGGTCTTCCTGGATTCAATTTATTATTATTTTGGTATCATGGGCGGGCGGAAGGATCGAGGGCGGAGTATACTCATCAAATTTCCCAGGCAACTGATGCTCCGCGACGGTACAAATTTGTCATTCACACCGGCTTTGTTTTCTTAAAGCAATATTGTGATTCGATTAATGATGCCGATATTTTAGCTGCCAGTCGACTGCCCGATAGATCACGTTTAACATCTGACTTTAAATTACCCTATTTTCTAAAATATCCTAGATAAATATTTCGCAGTTAAAGCTTCGTTGTGTGATTTCAATTAAATTGTAATAAAACTAAAATCTACACAACTTTTATTATCTCTTTGTTCGTGAGCATTTTCTAGGGTAAATTGTAAATGTAAGGTATCACGATACTTGAGACAAGTGTCCCTCAAACTCAGTAGTTAAGTACTTTATGATATTAATATTTTACTTAGCTCAAGTATGACTTATTAGTATGTGCCTTGCTCAGTGTCATGATGACGAAAGTGATTCTGAAATCACTGTGAATCATGAAAATGTCTTATGAGACTAGCTTTCCGCCCACAGCTTCACCCACGATCCCCTATTTTACCTGCCTGTACGTTACATATGAAACTTGTGAGGTTTGCAGTTTCCAATACATATTTTATTTTTTAATTTGACGCCACTTTTATCAGCTTTGTGAGGCTTTAAACATACCTCTATAACGTAAAATATATTTCATTTATTGCTTTTCTGATGACTAAAAAAATATATTTCTTTTCTGATCAATTCCGCAAGAACACTGTTTTTAGGGAGACTGGAGCCTTAACCCATTAAAAGTAAAACCCTTTTTCAAGTCGGTTTTACTTCTTGTTAAATGTTAATTTTATATATACAGATGATAGGACTGGAGCATTACAGGATTCTATCCTTAATTCTTATTAAATTATTTCAAACAATTTGTATATTGGCTTGGAGACAAATTGTAGTAGGTACCTACTTATTTCAATACTCATCAAATGATTTATTTCAAGTACCCAAGCTACTACTTAGTAAAGTAAACACTTAAATGTTACCTTTTATTCATTACGGAAACATTTTGTAGAGAAACTCATGTCGTAAGCTTCCGTTTATAGTTAGCAAGGAATGTATGACATATTCACGTCTAATCAATTAAAAAGCTTGTAAGTATTTGGAATCACCTAAGTACGTATTATCATGTTATGGAAATCATCAAGTGTACGTAGGCTGTAAATAGGCTTCATCGAAAAAGAAGCGATAGATTGCATTTTATTACTTGACACTTTTATTTTAGTTGAAATAGCGACTAGCGGCATAGTTAAAACTTTTATAAATCATTTTTCAAACTTCTAAAATTGTTTCATAAGTCTTGACATCAACACGCCTACTTAATTTGACTTTTTCTTAACTTACACAATAAACTGAGAGCCAACCTTCATATTTTTATATTTAACGTTTCTTTTTGAAAGTTCAGTGCCTACTCGAGTTAAGTTGATTCGGGTGTTTTGATTTTACCCCCGTGCAGGTAATTACCATTTGTTTCGCAAAAAAGTAGGATACACGCAAAACCACTTACAATAAATTACTTATCTACAAGAAACGTTAACTGAAATAGATAGACAGACGCACGGGATTAAAATGTAAGGTACAAGAGAAGTGATAAAACCATCTAGGTATGTTACAATATAAAAGTTACTAAGTACTGAGAGTAAGTCCGTTAATTTAAAAGTTACTTAACAAGTATGAATGTAGGCAACAAACGAATGTGTTCTAGTATTTTGTCTACAGTGAAAAGTATCAGGATAACATAAAGTGAACTTGTAAATCGATGGCCGAATTGGCGGAGGTCCAGACCTCGCTTACCAATACAGAACATTACAAAAATCTGTTGTAACACCATTTGGCAGCCCCCACCGTGCCGAGGGGATCACGTACTAACTTTATTTAAAAGATTTTGTATAAACGCCTCTCCACCGATGTGACTATTAATTTAACGGCACGGAACGCTTAGTGCCTGGAATATCAGACGTGGAAGAATGGAGAAAGATTAAAAAGTGAGCTCGTTATATTAAAAGGAGGTTAATAAAAAGCTACGAGTATCTACAGTATTGGAATAATAGAAACGTCAAAGTTTGAAATTTATTAATAGCTTCACACCCTTTTTGCTATTGGAATTCAGTAAAGCCTTTCAAGCTAAGAATAAAATGGAACTCGAATATGTAACAAAATAAATTGATTGTATTGCCTACATTTGAAGATATTTACATAACAACATGGAGTTGTTAGAAATATTGCCTTTCGATGCATCTCCGACCTAACCTCACATCTTTAATCTCTGAATAATATTTGCATCAACCTTTTTTAGGTCTCGCTGTCGGGCTACAATTCAAAACTTTATTTCTGAACGTCCTTTAGAGCATTTGTTTCTTGCGGACCGAATCGACCCCTTCAAATTTGGACATAATTATTTACCTTTCACATGACCTATCGTCGTAGCCTAAAACTAGAATTACAGGTAAGTACTCTTCTACAGTTGACAAGGGCACTACAAGTAGATACAAGTAAAAGTCACAGTTAAGGTACTTATCTGTCACTTACATTATTTTACGACGTCGTAATATGGGCACACAGAAGCTAGCTTTATTTTACTGCCCGCCACTCATTAAAGGACGACTACCCTTTTGTTATTTAATAAATAATAAATAACTTCCAAACTGGCACACCTGGTAATTTATGAATATTACAGTGAATGCATTTACGTATGAAAAATGTATTTTTATAACTGTAATAATATGATGGAGTCGAGTGCTTTAATAAATGATTACACGCTTAACCCAAAGACCAATAAAAGTGCGTCGTAATATTTTTTTAGGGTTCTGTGGCCTCGATGTATTTTAACTTTCTACAAGCAATTTCACAGTTTCAGAGGTTCCCGAAGAGTTAAGGGTAGCTTATCTGACCGATACCTGATGATGCAGTCTCTTTCTTATGGAGGACATCATTAGTAAAAATTCCTAATTTCGTATCCTTAATTAAACCATGCTGTTATATAGGAATGAACCTAGCTATTAGAAGGTTACATATACTGATGAACTACCTTTTTCAACAGCTTACTTATAACATCTAGTATCGAGTTATGCCGGTAATTGTCTATCGCTGTTTTGAATTATTTTTCCACTTTCTTTTATTGCCAAATAGTCTCCGACTAGTCGCCGACTACGAAAGTTACCGGATAGTCGGCTTTACCGACTAGTCGGAACATCACTAATTTTAATGCATAAGGCATCTTGAATCTCGACTAAGTTATAGTGCAATGGTTATAGGTTAGGTTATAAGTAATTTTCTATAAAAAAGATAAAGTTAGGTAAATTGAAACCTATTGAAAAATTCAATTGGCAAAAATATAAATATTAGTACATAACATCTATAATATGCATAATATTCAACATTGACTAAAAGCACAAAGTAGACTTGCAGATCTTACAGTAAATCTGATGCAGACACTGCAATAAGCGCCGAGTACTAAATTCCCTGTCTCGAAGCATGAAGCTAATGGTGCGTAGGGAAATTGCATAACTTGTAGCAATTTTCCCCTACTTTAGCCCCCATCGAAGAAACGCGTCATTTGGCCAAGTCGTCGCGTCGTTACATCTCAGGCAATTATGAAAGTGGCCAGTCACACCAACCTCCGACCTGTGCTAATAATTGATGATACTAATAAAATGACTCATGTTGTTGGGCTGGCCGCAGAATATCAGACAAATCTGTTATCTTTAATGATACGTAGCTTTGTTATTACATACATAATTGTTACAATATATCTTCAAAACTATCTGATATATCGTCAAAATACGTGATTCATAATGTATTGAAGAGCATTATGGACCAAGTAATTTAATACCAAGTTTTGAGTAAATTTTACAAAATTAAATTATTTCCCATACAAACGTTACCCTATAATTTTCATTTTATTTTTTACAATTAATACATTATAAATATACATATATATTTTAAATATTTTTAGCAATTTTTATTTCACGCATATTCAATAATTAGGACAACGCACGCCGAGGAGCGATTCTCTTTCGATTTGATTTCAATAAAATATTGTCTTTATCATTTAAGGATAGTAGGCTTTATAATATTACTAGCTTCCGCCCCGCAGTTTCACCCGCGTTCCCGAGGGGCCTTGTATTTTCCCGGGATAAAAAAGAGCCTATAGCCTTTCTCGATAAATGGGCTATCCAACACTGAAATAAATTTTCAAATCGAACCGGTAGTTCCTGAGATTAGCGCGTTCAAACATACAAACAAACTCTTCAGTTTTATAATATTACAGATTATAATTATAATTT
This sequence comes from Tetheella fluctuosa, assembly GCA_951216915.1. Classification (NCBI taxonomy): domain Eukaryota; kingdom Metazoa; phylum Arthropoda; class Insecta; order Lepidoptera; family Drepanidae; genus Tetheella; species Tetheella fluctuosa. Next base: position 5,538,458 of record OX578227.1, on the reverse strand, counting down.
AAAATGTTTTTAGAATGCAACCTACACCTACCAATTAACAAAAATCATTTTTTACCTTTTTGCAGCTGTAGCTACAAATACCTAGCTACGAATCTTAATTATTTTTACTGTCACAAGTTTAATTAATCTTGAAATGCGAGATCGTAAAGACGAAATAAACAATTCTAGCTTTTTTATTGAATCCGGTGCCGCCAGGTGTCGGACACTGAATAATTAGGTATTTATTTATTTACTTATTTAACACACTAACAGTATACACATTAAAACATTTTTTATATGAAAAGATAGGCACAAACAGTCTTGCATCTGATATGTACACCTATAAAGGCGTGTACAGCATTTACAATTGTTGACATAATCAAACAAAGAAAATATAAAATGGACGAAAATTAAAAAGGTAAAATTAAGATTAAAAACCTACTGAAAATTAATTGACGCAATGTGCAATGGTTTTCAGTACTTTTCGTTTGAAGCAAGGCAAGGAGCCATGAAATATATCGAAGTCATTCTCGTTATTCCCATTTAGCAAATTATACTCATTGCATATCCGAACGATTGGAGAGCACTGGCCAAGGTTTGTTCTCGAGGAAAGGTATCACTGTATATTGTATGGCTGTCTCAGCAATTTAATCATAGTAGGGGTTAAAGTATGAAATTGCCGATTTGTACGGAAAAATTGAAATTCGTATTTTTTTTTAATTTAACATATTTATTTAATCAAAATAAGGACCATTATTATCTATACATTGCTGCCATCTAATAGGAAGGTCACTTATGCCTTTGTGATAGAACTCTGGTGATCTAGATTTGACAAACTGTGTGAAAGCATTTTGTACTGCCTCCTGAGAAGAAAATTTTTCATCACGTAGAAAATTGTCCAAATCACGAAAAATAACGGTAGTCCATGGGAGTAAGGTCTGGCGAATATGGAGGGTGACGAATGGTTTCTAATTGCAGTTCCTGTAGAGTTAAAACGGTTTCTCGTGCTCGCGCTCGCGCTCGCTAGGTCTCGCGTTATCATGGTGCAATAATGGTGAAGATCGATTCATGACTCGAGGCTGTTTCACTGTTAGTTTTGCTATCATTTTAGGAGTTCGGCACAGTAGACATCTGCCGTTATTGCTTGACCAGATCGGAGAAAGCTATAGTGAATAACACCATGCTGAGACCACCAAACAGTTACCATTACCTTTTTATTGGTAAGCTTTGCTTTAGGGCACTGTTGCGGCGTTTGACCTGGGGTCAGCCATTAAATTTTTTGCTTACGGTTATCGTAAAGAATCCACTTTTCATCACATGTCACAATTCGATCCAATATTCCTTCATTTCTGTATCGATTCCACAAAGCAACACAAGTTTCAACACGCGTTTCTTTCTGCAGATCAGTCAAACCATGAGGGTGCCTCATATTTTTGTATATTGTTGATAAGGTAACGTTAAACCATGCCGCTAATTCCTGGGTAGTTTGGCTCTGATCGGCTCCACCATCTCTTTCAATTCATTGTTATTCACCTGTGTGGGCGGTCTTCCATGTGGTTCGTTCTTCAAATCAAAGTTTCCATCACGAAAGCGTTTAAACTAAAATCGCACGGTCCGTTCATTAGTAGTCCCCCTCCCCCCCCTCTTCAAACGCAATATTGATATTGCGAGCTGTTTCTGAAGCGTTAGTTCCGCGTCGGAACTCGTATTCAAAAGTCATTCGAATTTTCGAAATATCCATCTTTCTTGTCTAAGCCGAATAAAAAAAACAACTGAAAGTCGATAATCGAATGTTGCACATTTTTTAAAAGAAGAACTTCATAGGTACCATGTGAAAAAAGTTTCACTCAAAAATCTCAAACCATGAAGATTCTATGTCAATTCGAAGTACCTATTACAATAAAATGGCAATTTCATACTTTAACCCCTATTACTTAACCATATTATAGGTATTGTGAATATATTAAAAGCTATCATCGCTTGTGCTCCTTTTAAAATGCCAGAAGTGATTTTGTATTTTTTTTTCTAATTCCGTTGGCCCCTACTACGTATTTATTGAATAAATTATACTGTCAATTATATTGGCTATTTTATGTATTTTTCAAATTTTTTTTTGTTTGTAAATTGTTCTTTCCATTTCATAAATTTTTAATTACGTAAATTTATAATACTATCTCATAAGTGAGTATCTATCAACTTATTTGCACCGTGTTCACATGTGGTAAAATACAATTAGTTTTCCGTTTGTTTTTAATGCATTGCTTTACATTATTATTATTGTATCCAATTTTGTGAACCTAAAAAAAAAACTCGTGTTTATAATCGACACAATCCCAAATTCTATAATTAAAATTTATGAATGATTTGAACTACATAATATCCTACAAGCATTTCGTTAGTAAAACCACTATTACTTTAATTTGATCGGAATTTAAAATTCCATGTCACTGCTGATAGATTTTAACTGATTACACATTAAATAAGGCAGAGGCAAAAGGAGAGCACGATATATTCCGATCTCAAGCATTGTGGCGTATAATATTTGCTGTTGTGGCAAACAACGTTAGTTAGATGTGCGCACATTAATCCCATGATCTATAGCTAGCCATCCATATAAGCTCGGTTTAACCTGTATCAGTTCACCTATAAAATAACGCATACGTACCGGAGGTAAGTTAAAGTAAGGATGTTTAAAGAAACTAAAAATATTACGGAATAAGCAGGTCAATGACAAAATAATGAACGCGTATAGCTCAATTATTTATTTTATCAATGTGTCCCTATCAACAAGATTATATAATAATTATGTTGCTTTATGATTTCTAAAGCATTGGAACCATCTATTTCCTACGACAGATTTGGATGCAAAGGTTTGTATATACAGATAGGACTAAATTAGATTCAGTTCAGATTCAGATTATTCAGTAACATCAAATAGATACTTTAACTTTACATTTTATGACAAACTTTATTTTACAGCTTCCAGTAATTAAAAATAATATCGCCCTTTGGCGCTCAATTCAGCCGTGGTATGTGATCCATTGTTGCTCGGGGCTTGGATAAATTTTGCCTCCACGCCGCCAGGCTTAATACATACGAGATTCATAGTCATTCATCAACCCTTACCGAGTCTAGACAATCGAGATAATCCTGGTATATTTAAAGAGATTCCTCATACTGTTCAGATAAGGGAAATTGATTTGATTACAGCTTTCTTGTTGTTTTCTGTTTTAATTAATACGTTAAAACTAGGTATAGTAAAATAAAATAGATGATATTAAATTTGCAACTAAGGTTTTTCAAAATTTAACCCTTATTAAGTAGTAGGTAACTAAGGAATGATTTTCAGAAATTCAACCCCTGAACTTTTTAGTGCAATGGATTTGGAATACGAAGTACGAATTTGGAGTACGAATAGTAGTTAATAATATCAAAAATTTAATTAGCATTTTAAGGTTTTTACAAAATGAACCCCTAAGAATAATGTAATGGGGAGTTATGTTTGTATAGAAAAAATACACTGGCCTATTATCTTGAGTCTTGTGTAAATACATAATGGGTATAAGATAGATACAAAATTCAACCCAAAAGTTATGTTTCTATAGCCGATCCGATTTTGATGAATTTTGGCAGATGGGTAGTTTGATCAAGGAGAGTAACACAGGACATGTTTTATCCAGGAAAACATGGATGAAACCACGGAGAACAACTAGTAATTAGTAGGCATTGCCAATGCAAAAATGCTAAAGTAGACTAAACGTATAAATATAATATTGATCCCCACCTACATTTCTACGTATGGTGCCATAACATAACAATTTGTAACGAGAAACATACGACAATGAAAATGATTAATTATTGTTTGAGCCGTCGAGCAGCACCGTGACATATGACATTTCATGAAGATTTATTATCTGAGGATTTGCAAAAAAAAATATTGAATAAATTAATTAATATCCCTCACGAGTTGAGTTACAACTGCAGCACAATTAGGTACCTATAGCATTGTGTAAAAATCATGAAACTAGAAATTCGAAGGTATCGCCAAAAGTTATTATTTAGAGACTAATATCGTAACTCATAGGGTATGCATGCAGCATTTCACGGATGTAAAGATTAAATTGGATAAATTCCTACCTGCCCTACCTCTTGAGGTACCATATAACATCACGAAATATGTGTTCCAACTTGAAAGTAATAAAATCAATCGAGGCGCATCAGATCGTGTTAGCGAATTTAGTTTCTAGAGACTAAGTAGTATTTTAGTTTATGTTACATGTATTCAAAATTCTATTTCATCGTGCATATTAAAAATATACCATAATTTACCCAGGGGCTAAATGAAGGAACAGATGATATACATATAAGGAAATATTGATTACATTCAACAAAATTATAGTTGAAAATCAAACTGGTGTTTAAATAAAAAATACATTCTTGTACAAATATTTCATTGCAATACAACTTCCATTGTCTGACATGCAATTACTTATTGCACGAGAAAAAATAATGAAACAAACAAACTGTGACAAGTGAAAATAACGGATGTAACATTTTTCACTTCATCACTGAAGAAATCCTTTAATCCGTTATTTTTGAAATACCTTTTGTCTGTTTAAAGATGTATATTTGCAGCGTAACACCCAACTTAACCGAATTTGTTCGCCCGCATACCTCGTGGCACAAAATTCACGATGTATAGAGAGCTCGTCGCCGACCGCAGCCGGCTTCAATAAAGAGCATCTCGTCGGTCTCAACAGCAATTTAATCAGCTTTGTTCTTTATAAATAAGCTACGGTATTCGCCCGACCCAGCCACGCTATTAAGCTTTGCCTTTTATTTTTTTGCGTCAGTTGAAATGTATATACTAGCTAGGTACTTGGCATTATTACCCACTATACTTATTACATCGCAGTGTGATTACATTATGTGATCGATATCTTTTCAGTCATCGTCGAGTTGTTTCTTTCGAATTGTAATCATTCCATTTGTTGCGTTCAAACACCTAGTTATTTGTAGGGTTCCGTCAAAATGTAACCATTATCTTAGATATGACTATCCTTATAACATGACATTTTACTTGGAGTGTATTGGAAATACAAATGGTTTAAATATAGCAGGTACCTTCTGTGTACTAAACATACATATATTCAACTAGGATATAAGGTATATAGTATAAGATACATGAGGATAAAGTCAAGGCATTACAAATGTACATAAATAACTACAACCATAACCACAAAAAATTTAAAAGTGTTGGCACACAAATGGGATTCTATGTGAAATAATACTCCAAACGTACCTGGGTTCTAAACAACTGCACGCTGCAAATCTATTTGACAAATAATAATCAATCTGAAGTTTGACAATTGAAATCAGGAATAGCACGTAGCTCTTGAACGGATTCGTTATCTTGTTCGGAGGGAATGCACTGCCACCCTGCATACCACGACCCGTACCATTGTATTATTTGATCAAATCATCTAAACTTTACATTTTTGTTGTACTCGAATACTGTGTCTTTCGAAACTTATTTCTAGATTAAAAAATAGGTCTAGGTATATTCAATAATGATTCTAGTTTGGATCTTTATGCAGTCTTACCTCCAATACCTAGTAGGCTTTGGACAATTACTTGTATTTCGTTTAAAAAGTAGATATTATAATTATGTATACAATATATTCAGGTCATATTTGGTATGAAACTAATCGGAAATGTTTCAAAGACACGTCTACACATTTCTATGTGCATGATCCGTTTGTGAATATCAGGACGTATTCGATGCAGCACCTGTTCGCCGACAACTCACTAACTTTGCTTCGCAAGTTTGCTTAAAGTATTACGAAATTTGAAGCGGACGCCTCAGCGTCGCCAACTTGTCCCACATTATGTTTGTAAGCCTGATGAAATCGGCGTCCCAGCAAACTTTTCACCTCGTTATTCTCACTTCCAAAAAATTATATACCGTATTTGAGCATACAAAAGAAAGTGAGACTCAAAGTTAGTTATCTTGTTCGAATCCTTGCGCTGTGCAGTAACTTTGAAAATGTCGGATAGTATTTCACAAGGAGGCTTCCGATAACTTACCAAAGCTCAGAAGTTGTTTTAAAAATTCCTCCTCCATCGAATGAGGCTACCGCGAATGATGATCACACACTTAATTTTCACTTAGTAGGTACATTTTTTTAAACATTGACACTTTGGGCGTGTAGAAAATTTAGGTAATGTATTTTATGAATAGGAAATGTATGTATAAATCAGGCTTTTAATTTATTTTATTCAAATATACCATCTCAAAAATATTTAAATCCTAATCCTAACTATCTATATTAATAATTCCGTCAAGGGGTACGGTAGATACGATTGAAACCTTACCTGAATAATAAAACATAAAAAAATAATAATTTTGAGTCGACAACATATATCCGCAAAATTCGGATTGTCGAGTATTTTGTTAAATTCTAATGGTGCAAATGGCAGTCGCCATATTGGCCGAGCACAGTACCGCCATATTTTCAATGAACGCATCCCTGTCAGTCAGTGTCAGTTTTTTCTTTTGTTTTCCCTTATTTCGGGAAGACAAAGGGTTCTAGCCCATACAGCCTAATCATGAGATGACAGTGTTCTCAGTGTGTAAATGAGCCTTTATTGACAGCCTATTATTTTTGTTTCCCATTGTTTTTTCTAACCATGACACTGGCAGTCATCGTTGGCGCGATGGAACGCGGGTGAAACCGCGGGGCGGAAGCTAGTTTGGTATAAAAATCTAATATTACGACTGCATGACTCGTGGTAAGTATATTTAAGTAGCTTCAAAACTTTTCTATTAAACATTTTCACAAAATAATTTAGAGCTCGAACAATAAATGAAGAGAATAATGTAAAATGAAATCATATGTAATCAATATAATAATGTGTAATAGATACGTGATATGATTATTTTCAAATGTCCAATTTAAAATAACAAGCTGCGCAGAGAATGTGCATAAAGGCATAATAAAGCAAGCGGTACCTACGTGTCATCGGCTTTTGCAAGCTAATCGGAGTGGGGACGGTTGATTGCATGCACTGTGTTTTCTTTTTTGAGAGACGCGTTGGAAAACTGGCTTCATTGAACAAAGCAACTATCGCTGAGCTCGTATTATTGAGCCAATTTAATATAAGCGGAATAAGCTTTTTGATGCAGCTCTAATGAAGGAGGAAACGAGTTTTTCCATGATTGTGCTGCATTTACATTTAGATATAACATGCTTTGAGCCTAATTGGAATCAAGGGGACACTGAAATTGTATTACCCATTTGGATATCGAAATGGACAACAGTATCACCAGTAATTTCTGACTTTTGAAACTCCATATTACATTAACCTGGAGACTGGGTACTGGGATCTAACTCAAAGCTAAGCGAAGCTAGTTAGTGAACAAGAAATAGTATAGTATGGAAGAAGAAGCCAATCTAACATGATTTCCTAATATTTTTACAATAAAAATATAGCTAAATTCTGTAAATTAATTGAACAAAAATATTATTTGAATAAGCCGCCGCTTTTCAGTGTTTTTCGAATGTAAATTAAGTTAAGACGAGTGTACTTGAATCAAAATTCATCGTCCTCAAGTAAATGAAAGAATAATACGAGTTATGATTTATTTATAACATTGACCAGAGTAACATTGTCTTTGGTAAATAAATACCTATTATTCGCCGATTAATTGAGTCCTCATAATTTTTTCATTCTCCCAATCTTTTAATCCATTATAATTTTTATTGGAAAAAAGCTAGACGACGATTTATCGGAGATTTCATAGAATGACGGGTCGGCAACGTTAATCTAACAGTACGTCGACCTAAAAACGGTTAAAGGTCAGAACACAATATTAACGGATATTATTAGGGACAAAATAATTATTATATTCATGTAATTTGATTAGGTATTTCATGTAATTTAATAAGGTATTGAGTGTATGTGATGTGATATATGTGATGAGTATGAAATGAGTAAAAGAGATAAAAAAGTAAAGCCATATTTTTTTGAAAACTAGTTTATTCTCAGCCAGTTGCAATGTTTTTTTTCTATATCAGAAACATTTGCGAGTGTACGCACAACAACTCGCCAAAGTTTCAGTGCAATCGGGTGAATGGTATAATTTATCAAATAAAAAGAGACCTAGTTTCAGACTCCGAATTCATATTACTACGAGATCACATTGTATACAAAGATATAATTATAGTTAAATATTAATAAAGAAAAATTGAGAAATTTAATATTAGTAAATACGTAACGCTTTATCATACGGGCGTATCATTTTCAGTGTGCTCCAACCTTAGATAAAACAGGGTTTAAAAAATAACAGCTCGCCACCGACGGCGTCAGTTACGTCAATAAATCATGGCGGGGGTAGTTACGCCCCCCACAGGCGCCCCCTGTCAGCGCACCGCGAAAACGCGCAAAAACATCCCAAATCTGTCTGGACCCACCCTTGTAATCGCTAGATAATGGGTGCGGATTGAAAAATCATCCCCGCTATATGTTAAGGGCATGCGCGCCACCTCAGCTGTGGCAGTAATTTGTCAACGAATGCGTGGTTAAGCCTTTAGGTTACGTATTATTAAAGACAAGCGGTCATTTTTTAATAAATGTCGAAATTTATATACTCCATATACTTACTCACAACATTTAAAATGAATATGTTGATTAAATACGTATAAAATTAAATTGATTTAGTAAGAAATAACTACAGATCTTTCCTACTATGTTCTAAAACTGAAGTTTAAAGCATTTTGAGCAAATTAAAAAGCAACTTATAATGCAATTTTAATTTTATTATAAATGTGGAAATGTAAACATCCACATGTTTGTTATACAATCCCATCTAAGCTGATTGGAATGAAACCTGACAAATGATAGATCATACTTAAGATTAAAACATACACAGATACTTCCAAGAAAATATTAGTTGTAGTAGAATAGACTTAGTCTAGCATATCAAGTTCTTCATAGAGCCCAGCACGTTGGTTGGGTACTTTCCAAAAACTGCCTGGTTACGACCCTCAAATATTTCAGCAGTCATACTTATCATACCCTTATTATTACAAATGGGTGACGGTGGCCATCTTAGTAGACCGTTTGCCTGCTTATCAACCCTCTGACTTAAAAATGCTGCACTATGTAATTCAAAAATAATAACAATAACTAAAGCACCAAGGACTTTTAAACAATACTCAGAAACCAAGAAATATAGTAGATTACAATAACGACCGAAAATAAATATAATTATTTTGATCTTTACTACAGTACATAAACTGTACATTAAACCAAATAATGCTTTAATGCAAGATGAGACAGTACAAACATAGCGGTATATTAACTGAATGATACGCAAATTAAGACGTGCTGAACGTTTTACTCGTATCTTATACTAAACTTTATTTATCTATCAGATATACGTGGTATATAATCATTTAAATTTATCTTTATTTCTCGACAGCCGTGTTAAAATATAATAAACTAGATTAAGCACTTCATTACAACATTTAAACTAAATACAACGCACGATACTTACTACATAAAAGTGACTACGACTGCACTCTACATAAACAAATAATATATTTAATCAGCAGTTTTAATGCACTGTACTAATACACTGAGCGCCAACTAACCTACACATGGCTACGACTGCTACGAGCCACTGTAACTGCTACGAGGTAGACGCACTATATGGTATCGTCTAACTAAATATACATCACAAATACATGTAACGATAAATGCAGACTTTCCTAGAAGCACAAAAGGTACGAGCATTCTATTTCTATTCTACGAGCATAACTCCTAGAGACACATTGCTCCAAGGAGCGATAATGACTAGGAAGAAAGGTTTCTCAACTGATGACCACAAACTGGCATCAAGCAGGACAACCTCTCGCCAGGTCCTAAGTGCACTCACTGTGAAAATTTATGGGGGAAGCATGTTCTCAGTAGTGGGCATTCTTAGAATCAGCCTAAGATGATGAATGATGAACTGAAAATGCAAGACTAGAAAAGTTTTACGGAAGTCTTGAATAGAATACTCAAACTATAGTAATAAATTATTATAGTGAAATATTTCAGCATCGCCCATATATCATAGTAAACATGTTGGTATACTGGCCGTCAAGACTGATCATAGTATCGATATATCTTACCTGGCTGCTAGACATGACAGGTTTAGAGTATTATATAACACGATCGCTCAAAACAGACCTCTGTATGATCAATGTATTGTACAATGTACATATAACCGAATTGCATGTTGAAATATTCATGCAAATTTTATTTAAATTTGCACCAAATGTGCAGTATAATAGAATACCAGAATGTAGACAAAAATATTGACGATCAAAATGTGCACTGCACATATGAACATTATAGTCTGTGTTTTAAAGCACGAACATATTAATGTTATGATGGTGCATGCCTTGATTTTTTATTTTTGTTTTTTTTTCTACACCTGAATATGTGTCAAAAGGTAGTGTTGAAGTTAAAGTACCTATGTAAATTTATCGACTCCGGTTTTCATGATTCGGGAAGCGAATAATTAAAATAGACGACAACGAAAATAAAGAAAGACCTTTTTACATAATAATATGTATTTCACGCTGAATGTATTAGTGGCAACTCAAGTGATCATTTTTAATGAGTATCCTTATATTTCCAAAAACCATGACTACGGCAAGCCACATCATCTGTCAAGCATCGTGCAGAGAGCAATCAAATTGAGGATCGTCGGCTTATTGCCGTTTGATATTGTCTAGCTTCACTCACACATCTTGATACCAAGAATTAGACTTATCCTCTTACTCGTATGGTTTATTTCTTCCCAATTTTGATTTAACACTGATCAAAGCATGGCCCGTCAATACTGTATCTACCCACAAATACGCTCAATATTTCAGAATGTTACACATAATGTAAAATGTGCTGCTGAAAATCAGCGATGTGCTCTATCTTAAAATTAATTTGTACTCGTGCGTAAAACATTGGATTACGCAACCGCCCTGCGTGGTTGTTAGGCGCTTCGTCTAGTGCACCCCGCGCGGGCCGCGTTACAAAGTCAGATTAAATTTACATAAATAGTCAAATACACAAGGCCCAAAGTAAACCATTCTAAATTCGATGGCCCGAAAGTTGTATCTCAGCAAACACGGACATTCGGAGCGGCAAATGTGACCTGAATTAATATTTGACCAGTGTGTTTGTGCTGTACAAGTTGTGCCTTCATTTGGTTTCTGCGGGGACTTTATATACGGTAATTTTCTATGAACTCTAATTTCATGAATTAGTAGTCTGACCCGCCTTTAGCATATTTAATTTACACCACATGGGATACGGGAATTCCATATCCAATTTCTGTAACAGTAGCTACGAGTGATTAGATAAAACTGTGCACCTACATCCGAGTTTGACTAAGTTAGAACAACTTATAACTCCTGCTAGCCGCTGTTCTAAACCGAAGACAAAGATAAATGGAGAATCCTTGTCAATAATTCCGAGACCGGCTTTTCAAATACCTTCGGTATTTTGCGATTATCCGGTATAAGAATAGTGAAGTGGAGATATTATTTTAAGATAGTAAATAAATACACTGGCGCGAGAAAACGATCATAATTATCATTGGCATAAGATGCTACTTTAAACCTAATTTAATGGTTTTTTGTTTTTCTTGTCATTATTTTGTTTTTTTTTTCATTTTTGTGTTTATGCGTATTATATTACTTTAAAAATCGTTAAACATATAATGGAAAAAACCAAACATTGTCAGACTGTCCAAAAAAAAATCAAAAAATATATTTAAAAAATTACCTTGCTGAGTTTCTTGCCGTTTCTTCTGTAACTTCAGTAGTTGCGACGTTCATAAGTGCACTTCTAGGGCCTAAACTGAATAAATGACTTTGATTTTGACTTTGCCTTTGTCCTATTTGTCTGATACATCTGTATCAAAGTAATCAATTTAGCTGTAGGTATATGTACCAACATAAGCACTGATGAATAAAAGTAAGTAATATGGTAATTAGAATGGGTGCATTACAATCTATTTACGTAGCCATGAACTATTAGTTTCAGCAAGGTTGGGATGTTCGTTATATCGTTATGTGGTTCAAAACTGTAGTAACACCTGCTACCACTCAAGTATGTTAGTTTATTTTAAAAATAAAACGTAAACATTGGTGTTCATTGAAGTGTATCTAACACGAGGGTAGCACTCAAGCGGGGTGGCATTAAATATTTCATTTTAGAGAAGTTTTTATTACAGTCGCCGAACGTGGCCGCGATAAACGTAGCGAACGTGACTAGAGAACCTGCTTAGATCGCCGTACACCGTATCTACGCCGTACACCTATCGAACACCGACTCATCTTTACTGGAAGTATGTATTTTACTTGTATTTTAAGTACAAAAGAATATAATCGGTCAAATGTAGATGAATAAACTTGAGTTTGATGAAACAAATCTAAGTGTGGAAGTTATGCTCATATTAGGTACTTTTTCAGATAAACGATGACCTATGGCGATAGGTGAACTAACCCTAGAAGGAAACTGGCTTTCAAATTCTGCTGCTAGAAAACATCTAACTTCCGATACTCACATATCCGATAGTTATTTATTTTTGCAACAACAAAAACTGTTTAATACCATACAAGCTCATTCCAGTTGTTTATATATCGCACCTATCGACCTGCTCCTACCACCTCGACTAAACTTTGTCTAATACACTTTGCAACGTACATAATCCTATCTTCTACAGTGTCTAACTATTTATTAAGATTTTCTCTTTAAAATACTAGATAAAATCAAATTTGCACATAGATTTAACATTGTGTACAAACTGACAGGTGAAATCGATAGACATAGTTTTATTGTCATTATAAATAAACATTACTTAATCTTGTTCCAAAGTCAACCTGTGCATTGCTAAGTCGGCAACACGAACAAAGTTTTAATAATAGAAGTTTTATTTTGAGAATGCTTTAAGTTTCGTAATAATGCTCTCAAAATGTCACTTTCAAGAGTTTCACCTCACCGTCTCCACCTGAATCATGAGATGAGATAGGACAGCTACGAAATTATTAACTACATTTATTTTCTACTAGGATTTGTTCTTTGTTTTTAATATTATGTTTAGATATATTCTTCACAGATAAGTTCTATTATATGATAAGGTATAAAAACATACCTTCTAGAAAGCTACGGAGAAAGCTACGGAATTACTAAAAATGCAAAGATAATTTCAAGCCTGAAACAAGACTGTGGATATTTTTTACCTCGTAGAAAACAATATTTCTATCTGATAAGCAGATAAAATTGCATCTATTAAAATATTTAAAAGTCAGAACAAAACCTTGCTCTTACAGTAAATTATTATTGCGCATTATTTATTCCGAAGAGCAACGATTAAAACATAAAATAAATTTTATTTAACGTCTTATTACATAGTTCATGATTTTACTGCCATAAGCTGCCTCCGACAGGTTAACGATTTGAAACTCTGGAAAGAAATAGCTCTGGCCCCGACTTCATAATACACCCGGGTGTAGGTATTGAAGCTGTGATGACCCCGCCCGTAGCAAAATTAAACTGTTTATTAAAATTTCAATTTCCCTGATTGCCGCTTCTGCTACCTACATTTTAATAGAATTACAGTGGATCCCAGATAAGCCTAAGCGATTATGCCGTTACGGCATAACTACCTATACAGTATTTATGATTTAAATTAATATTATCATTCCTCGTGAATTATTAAATGCAATCTAAATACTGATATTCAAAAAGGCAAAAAAATTGTAAATCTTAAGTTACCTTGACAAGTAGTATACAACTGAAATACGTATAATATAACAGCTACATAATGTATTGTTCGTGTTCGAAAACTGCTCTGAAACGATTTTAATAAAATTTGCGGAGTTAGGGTTGGGGCGTGAAATCGATCCAGCTACTCGTAGGTCTCATCTGGGAAATCTCGTTTTCTTGTAATTCGCTTGCAAACTGCGGTCAACTTACCACAAACTTATCAGTTTATTTTATTTATCTTTTTCTTTTAATCATAATTTTGACAGAAATTCATTATTGTGTCAGAAATGTGAAGCAAATCAGGACTGTCAAATATATTTTGATAATTCCACTTCAAAATTGCTTTATCTCTATTTATTATTTATGAGCTCAAGAAATTTAGAAATACAGTGTGATGAAGATTGGTTTTATAAATTTTTTCATTTTTTTTTTATTATTTCTGTGTTGATGAGTCGCCATAATCCCCAAAACCCCATAACACAATATGTAGTAACACATTTTATTTGAGGCAAAAGTCTGACGAGCCTGCGAATCAAATATACGTCCCAACGATATATCAGACAAAGAAATTGGCGAGTTCCAAATCGTAGCAGGATACAAATGTTTTATGACATGAAGGTAGGAACACAGAAGTCTCAACCATGCCAAATCAACCTGTAACTGAAAAAGAAACTGAAAATGTCGAATGTTTATATGTTTTATGCTTTCAAATCCTGTTCTTATCAACATATCTATCCTTTTTTTGATAAGAAGTATATATTATAAATTAATACATACGGTTAGAATAAATGGCAAGGATATAATGTAGGTATTCTATCTCTATACCAACTTTTAAACAACTTCTGTTGTTGGTGCTACATATTATAAAACTTAATTACTTATTAATTTAATTACTTAGATCTGACTGTTAACAGGACGAAGCACTTCTAAAAAGAAAATTATTTTTTGCATTGAATAAAGTATCAGTACTTTCATAGTAATTATTGTTAAGTAATTAAATCACGTATCTCATTAATCAGGACCATTAGTGGTAGCTGTAAATACACGTTTAGCGATGTTACCATATCGAGGCATGTGAGTACCTATCGCACGAGTAATTGCTGCACGCGATGTGCAAACGCACTTTGCGCAAATCACTACTAAGTGGACTAGGACCCTACCACCAACTCTTATTACGGTTTAACTCAGGCAGAACTAAATCGATTGTGTCAAAAGACAATCAAATTGAAGCCATTTGTAGTCGCGATAAATGTTGATCTTTTATTTATAGATTCAATATATATCCCAGACATCTGTATTAAATATTTCTATATCATTTTTAGGCTTAACTCTGTGTTGAGATCACGCTTCAATATAATTTTTTACATAAATAAATATTTATAAATAATGCAAATAAAAAGAGACTTGCACACAAATTATTTTCACGTAAACCACATTTAGATGTCTGAACCGAGGATTTAAAGCTATGTAGGTCCAAAATATTAGCATAGATTGAATTAAACTACTAAAGTAACTATCTATGTATTAGAGTATAACTATAGTCTAGATTCAACGTATTGTGAATGATTATGTAAAATAAATGACAGGTTATCCAGCATCTCATTGTACCTATATTACGTTTTAAAGCAGAAAATATAATAGACACAGTATGCTGAAATATAATATAATAACCTTATATAATATAGCTATCTCTCTAAACATTATTATACCTAGGTATATTTTTTATGAGGCCTCAAGATATGTTTATTTAAAAAGTCAAAAAGCCAAACTACTACGTACTAGGAGTGGGCGCTACAAATCGTATATAGATATTGAAACGTATATTAGATCAATATCGTAATATCCGATATCGATGCGAGTAAAAACTATATATTTTTCGAAACACGATATTGCTGCATCGTAGCGATATGCTCGGTTCGGTATCTCATACGATACGACGAGTAGAACCGATTTCAACCGCTGCAGGCCGACGCGACGCGCGCGCGAAAGGATTTGTGTATGAGTGAAATAGCTAATAATAGGTTATTCGTGGGATTCCAAGGCTTAAATTTGCTTATTTTATATCCTGGAACTCATAGTGCGCTCCGGTGATCTATTTTATTCTAACTATTACCAATACTTTTAAATACGCCTGCATTAGATATTATAGTAATTTACAGTAAATTTAGACTAACCAATCACCAACTGATCTATCTCATTCTGAACCTTAAATGCAGCCAGTCGTAAGCCTGGTAGAAGTATGAAGGAAAGTTAATTGATAAATATCTTTCTTTATAACTTTCTTTTTTCGTTTATTTTATGTATATTTGTATATTTTAGTTATTTTAGTTACAAATAATGTTTATTTATGCCAAACAAAGAGTATAATCACTACGTGATGCCAAACTTAACAAATAACTACCTAAGTAAATATTACTTTACTTAAAAGTAACCACTAAATATATTTGATAAACCCAACGTACGTACCAGACAGATTTGAGAATAATAAATTACAATACAATATCATGTTATAATACGGTATACAGTTTCAGATAACATCGTTTAATAGGTTCAGTGTACACCAATATATAGTTTCGATTCGATATCTCAAAAACCTGATATTACCCACTCCTACTACGTACTTTTCCCTCAATTTTCTCAGGTAACCGCCAATATATTCTGCCCCACCTCTATTTACTGATACAAAAAAAAACAGTGGTCCGACCTCATCGACGACGGGTACGGGTATAAACCGGGAATTTCCGTGTGTCAATTTTGAACACGTCGGTACACAAATTTGCCTCAAATAAGTGGCCTCCGCGGTTATCGAAAATTCAGCGCTAATATACTAGCATTACTTAGATTATTTTCTTGCAATTCTGACATCGTTTGACGTTTAACTCAAATTTATTATAATATGCATGTAACTTATATTTGGTTCAAATATTATTTTTGTAATGTTTATTGCTATTGAATAAAAGGTAAATAGTTATTTTTCTCCAAATTCTTGCTAACTTACTAAGTGTGAAAAGACTGTTTGTCGTCAAAGCCTATGAAAACACTAGCTTTTTTAGCGAGGGATCTTATGTATTCCCGGGATAATAGCCTTCCTCGATAAATGGGCTATCCAACACTAAAAGATTTTTTCAATTCGTACCATTAGTTTCTGAGATTAGCACGTTCAACCAAACAAACAAACAAACTCTTCAGCTTTATAATATTACAGTATATAGTATAGATTACTACTTCGTATGGCTACTGGATATTTTTTTACGTTATTGACGATGAACTGAGTTTTATCACGTTTCTTTTCAGAAAAAATAAGTTTATTCTATAAATAAGATACCTTTGATATCTTTCAGTTAACAACTTAAACATATCCTTTTTACCATATAATCAGCAATTTTAACTAGATCTAAATGTACCTATTGGTTGCAAAAATAATCTATACTAATATCATAAAGCTGAAGAGTTTGTTTGTTTGTTTTAGTGTTAGATAGTCCATTTATAGTGGAAGGCTATGGGCTACTTTTTATCTCGGGAAAACATAAGATCCCTCGGGAACGCGGGAGAAACCGCGAGGCGGAAGCTAGTAATATTATAAAGCTGAAGAGTTTGTATATTTGGTTGAACGCGCTAATCTCAGGAAATACTGGTTTGAATTTAAAAAAATATTTTAGTATTGCATAGCCCATTTATCGAGGAATCATCATTATTTTATAGCCATCATTTTATCCTGGGAAAAGACAAGATTCCTCGGGAACGCGGGTGAAACCGCGGGGGGAAGCCAGCCATAACATAATTGTAGTAATCTTATGTAATGCAGAGTGCAATATCCTACATAAGCCTGTACCACATAAACCTACCTGTCACATAATGTGGCGAAAAAGTGGAGAATAGAGCGGGGACTTATGTGATTTAATGGTGTAAATTTAAATCAAAATAAGAGTACTAAAAAATTATTAACTAAAAATAAATACTTTACCTATATAACTTTTTTTTTGTATAGCGGGAACGCGATACAAAAAAAAGATACGGGTAGTTAAAGCTTCAGGTCAGGGGGATGAGGAACATCCTCACTATACGTGCCATCTGCAGGAGCACCGCGTTCTGAATTTGATCGTGCCGCCTATCGCGATGAGGTTATTATTGAGGCATGGGCGGAAACAATTGTCGGTAAAATTTCAAATGTCATAATAGGGTATTTTACTCTATATGAGAAAAAAAAAAACAAAAAATATACAATTTAGATAGCTTAGTTAGGCAATAAGCAGTCGGAAAATGTTAGTTTTAGTTCATAAAATAAATTAATTAATTTTAAAATTAATTTCAAAGTTTTCAGTTTTTTTAATCTGTTTCTAAACAAGCGAAACATTAGCCGCCATTATATGACGTCAAACGGTGCTGGAAGTAATCTAAATAGTGTCACTGAAGTATTATTATTATCATTATTTTTACATTAGTATTCATGCATTCAAGAACAGCACACCAATGAAAAGGATAATTATAAAATCGAATTGAAACTAATATCCGCGCATTTGTTTATTTACAAAGACCAAATGCCGAAATGATCATAGAGTAACATGGCGTCCAGCGTTTTCATCAAATTACGCGCGACAATTGAAAATGTAAAATTTAAACTCATTTTTATGGCTCTTGTCGATTGAATAAAAAAAATGTGTTTTTCTGTGATTTATTAACACCTTAGGAACGAATTGAGACACTTTTCAAAAATGGGTGTAATACCCTATTATGAAATTACTTAGGTACATGCCAAATTAGCACGACACTCGTATCAGGATGTGCGCATATTTGAATCAGGATGCGATTCCTGTCATTACTACCCGACTCGCTTTAACTATAACTTGCATTAACTTTTGCTCATAGTTTACCGGTGCATACTATATGCCCAAGTGGCCAATCTAACGTCTTTTATCTGCTCCGAGCCAAAAATCTATCTAAATATCTCGGTCGACTATTAGGTACAGTCGATAAATCATTGTGACATTCCAGTGAGACGTCGACATCGGTCGTTAGTCGCGGCAGCAGCGCCGCCTGCCGATAACACGAAAAACAGGAAAACCTATAGCCTGATATAGAAACTATACGCAACCAGCTCACATACGGGTCACATGGTGATACTTTTACTAGCAACTAGATAAAAGTTACTTTATAAACTTTTTATGATTGATGGGACAAAGTAATAAAGTCATGATGAATACGAGTAGGTACATATTATATTAAACTCTAATCTATACTAATAAAGAAGCTTGTCCTGACTGACTGACTGACTGATCTATTAACGCACAGCCTAAACCGCTGGGGTTAGAAACAAGAGTACACAAATTCCTTAAATAACGTAGGCATTCACTAAGAAAGGATTATTTAGAATTCAACCTCTAAGGGGGTAAAATAGGGGATGTTCGTTTGTATGAAACGTCTTTGTCAGTTTTGATGTAATATCCATGAAAAAATGTATTTACTTAGGTATTTTTTTATTTATTTACTACAAAAGTTGTACAAATAATTACATAACAAAAATAATAACGTCAAACCGCAGTACGGTTTGCGACAGAATAGCCCTCGATTTTTTTTTGTCTCCATTAAACATTCTCTTATACATTCACTTAAATACCAGTTTCATCATCTTCCTTTAACAAAAGCCTTTTTAATGTACCTTCTCTTGATCTGTACCTTGGATTTAGCTGAGTCAAACAAATCATGTGGCAATTGATTAAACAATATCGGAGTTAACCAATGCCGCCTTCGCTTGCCATAGTATTTGCCACACCCTCACCCGCTAAAAAGCTATATACTTTTCTTTCCTGATTAATCTGTGTGTCATTTTGTTCTAATCTTATTAAAGATTTCATTTTCTCATGATTTTACATAATCCAAACAATTTATTATAGTTTTTATTTAATGACTTTTTAGTTTTTTTATGTATTAGATATTTTAAGAATCTTGTTTGCAATCTTTTTATTTAATCTAAATTATGTTTTAAAAGTCAGACCATAGCGTCCCAGCCCGTAGCTCACTGTCGGGTCCACCATTGCATAATATAGTGTATACATAATGCTTCTGCTAAGTACATGTTTCAGATGATAAAATTTGCCAAGAATTGATCTTAGTCTGATACACACATTCTCTACATGAAGATTCTAGTTAAAATTACTACTGGGTGGATTGAAAAGTACTCGGCCTGATACAGATCCATTCAATTCCTAAAATCAAAACTACCCACATTATTTAGTTCAGTTCAGACTAGTTAACTGTGCGAAGTTTGAACCGTGTGCGCTTATTTGTTGTGAAGTTATAAATTTATTTATCAAGCAATCCGCCGTGATTTCCGCAAATGGAGCAAATTGAGCAGCGTGCTGTGATTAAGTACCTCCATAAGAAGGGGTTATCACCAAAGGCCATCCATGATGATATGGTCAGTACATTAAGGGATTCTGCTCTGTCATATTCAACCGTCAAAAATGGATAGCACAATTCAAGCGTGGTAGAGAAAGTGTGAAAGACGAACCCCGCACTGGAAGGCCTTCAACATCTACTACTGACGAAAATATTGAAAAGGTACTTGTTTAGTTATGCAAGACCGCAGATTAAAAATTAGAGAGATAGCCGAGATTATAGCAATCTCTTATGAACAAACACAAAATATCATAGTCAATAAATTGGGTTTCCACAAGGTGTCAGCGAGGTGAGTCCCGCGGCTGCTTTCAGTCAAACAAAAAAGAACGCGATTGACTATTTTACGCGACTGTTTGGAGTTATTTGAAGCCAATCCAGATGATTTTTTAAATCGCTTTGTTACTATGGACGAAACATGGGTTCATCACAGTACACCGGAAACAAAACAACATCAAAACAGTGGAGAAGATCCGGTTCACCACCCCCTAAAAAGGCAAAGTCGATTTTGTCGGCAAATAAGGTGATGGCTTCAGTATTCTGGGACTCGAAGGGTGTGATAATGGTTGATTACCTTGAAAAAGGTCAAAATATAAACTCTGATTACTACTGCACCTTATTACGTCGTTTACGAGAGGAAATAAAAGAAAAGTAGTTCCTGAGATTAGCGTGTTCAAACAAACAAACAAACTCTTGAGCTTTATAATAATTATTAGTATAGATAAGTACCACTCATATCAGTACCACTATATATATATGAGACAAGTGTCATCTGCGTACATATACATCCGGCAGTGTTTTTGCATGCTATTACAGTGGTCTATCGCGTTTGCAGTCTTTGTGTCCCAAGCGAGTGTATGGCAGCTTGGGCTCGCTACCGCCCCTCTCTCACCCGTGTCCGTTGGCTGACTGTAAGAGTTACATAGACTGTGCTATTACCATGCATGATATATCCTAAGGGTTCATATACTGAGCCGGTCGGAACACCAAATTTAATTTTTCTGCACTCGCTTTCTGTTCCGCTTACATAGACTTTCGTATAATATGTATTACTTTTTCTACAATTTTGTTAACAGAATCGCTATAGATCTGTAATTTGTGTATTCAAAATGAGAGCCTTGTTTGAAGATAGGTCGTATTATTGATATTTTTTTAGTTGGTCTGGGTAAACACCTTTTTGCATACACATATTTATAAAATGGGCCAGAACTGGATTTATACTACTTTTAATTTCTTTTACATCACATACTCTAATTTTGTCTGATCCTGGTGACTTGTTGCAATGTAGTTTATCAATTATTTTAGAGATATGGGCAGCGGTTATCTTTTGATAACTAAAACTTACAAAACTCTCGTTAACGTATGTCTTTCTGTCCATAAATAGCTCAGAATATTTATGTTTAATGGTATCTATCTCCTTAGTGAAAGTTTTACAAAAATTGTTGCAGACAGATTCCACTGTATTGCTATTTTGCAACATGTATTTTTCTATAACGCTGCGCTGTCAACACTTAATTTATCTTTTCTTAGCCAAGAGTTTATAGTGGACCATATTTTTCTCAAGTCGCCTTTACCCTTACAACCACCAAGTTATATCTGTATCTATTCTTGGCAGTATTTATGATTTAATTCATTTTATTTCAAAACTTTGTGTATTTTAGTCTTAGATTATTATTTTTTGGATGAGATTTCCATTGCCTAAATATAAAATCGCGTAATTCTAATAATTGCCCTAGTTTACTTTCAACCCATGCTTGTGTCTGAAGTTTTTTGTTACATTTTAATACTTGTTTTGTTGAATCATATAGGTATAACTGCCAAAAACATCGCTTAACTTGTTATATAATTGAATTAGACAATCTATATTCATAAACAATCGATATCGTTTAATTTCGATTTAATTAATTTGTTGTTCATAATAACTTTCATTATTGAACAATCATCCTGTACCTGTACGACCAAGCTTAAACCCAGATAGTGGTCGGATACTAAACTTGTCAGTACGTAGGCTCGCGGCGACATCGCCTGTGCAGTACCCACGAGCACATGATCGAGGCAAGGAACTACTCGCCGTTCCGCCGCCGCAATAACCTCTCTTGAATGCCGCACTGTAGCCCATGCTTAGCCAACATATTTAAGTACGTAGTTACTGCTGGTAGTATTTTGTCTCTCATTATATAAAAATTACAATCACTCATCACAACAATATGATGTGTCACTGGTACGTCTCGTAAATAAATTCTCGATCTCCTTGATAAACGTTGACTTGTTTTTATGTGGTGATCTATATATTCAAGTATGTTGCGCATGAATCATTTCGCACGATGATTGATACATATTTTCTATATTAAAGTTAATATTGCTTTTAGCATATATTAAGATGCCTCTTCCTCTCTGTTTATTTCTTGTTAGAAAGTGCATATTGAAATGTTAAATGTTAGGCATACCTCTTCATTTTTAAGATTTATTTCAGTTAATATTATAATATCTATGTTATTATCAGGAATTCAGTAGAATGCTTATTTCGTTAAAATGTTTCCTTTGAGCATACATTCAAATTATGAAACTATATGTATAGTACATTTTCGCTGTCAATATTTTGGGTCCAATCTTGTCTCTTATATATTTAGTGAAACCTATATCACTTATGGGATCGAATGAGATAGTTTTTAATAATAGGTATGGTTGTAGGCAACAATAATAAGTTATAAATAGAAACAGGGCACTAAGAAAGAAGAACCTCAATGTCGGCTATTTTGTAAATTTCTTTAATTTTTGCTTCTTTCTCATCTTTACTTCCCAAAATTCTAGAGTTCTGGATCCACACAAATTTATAAGTGTATTTTAGCTTGGTATTAGCCTGCCAAAAAAGCTGACGAGTTTCCTTAGTTACATGCTCATTGATAAATATTTTAGTGCTATCGCCATATGGAAAATCTGAGCTTTCGTTAGCTTTTGCATACGGCACTGGAACCAGGACTGGCAAGCCCCGCGAGTACGCAGGCTCACAATCACGGAGCGTCTTTGGTCATTGTCTTCATTCTTTGATTCACCCCCTACCCTCCATGCGTTATATATGTCATTCGGATTCAATTTTAACTGACTGGCTATTTTAGTTATTGTGTTTATTAATGTTTCGTTCTCCCTTACTTGCACTCCCACCAGTTCAACTTGTTTTTCCATCTGCTTCTGCTCCAAAGACTCGATGCGCTCTTCCAATGCCCTATTATATTATTATAATTATATATTACTAGCGACCCGCCCCGGCTTCGCACGGGTAGAAGAGCATAATATATTATGCCTACATTTTTTGCACCAGCTTGTTGCGTGGCAACAGGCGGGCAGTGGAGCGCGGGTACTAAGGTGGCTGCATCAAGCGAGACCCGTCGTCGTGTCGCGTTGGTGCGAGATTGCTTGAACTTATTTTCTCGCGCATAATTTTTAATTTACGATAGCTCCTAAGATATTTATTCATTTAAATTATATGGTATAAAAGAGTAAAATAATATGCATGAAATGCTTAAAGCCTCTAACTTATTTAAAATGATAAGGATTTATACCGTATTTGTGTAAATAGCTTTCCAATTACCGCTTTATAATTTCTAAAATAGCTCTTCTCATCTGAAAATAATTTTATAAACCAGATAGAGTCCTAGATAAAGTATTTCACTTGAAAAATACAAAATTATGTAGATAATATAAAAATACTACAAAATTCCGATTCTAAGTATTTTAATCTTTAGTGTTAAATAACCCGTAAGTTACTATATAAACAATGGAGGTATAATACACACCATGTTTTCAAACAATATTTTCTCTCGGACAATGGTAGTACAATGAAACTAGTATGGAGCAAGAATGTCCGTTGAAAGGAAACAAAGAGAGTGACAAATATTTGTCCACGCCTGTCCGCGGCAAATCCTTTGAGAGCCCGTCCATCCCGTACGGTTACAGATTTTACTCTTACAAGTCCATCCTCAAAGAGTTTACTACTCAAAGCTTTACGTCTATATTTCATTATATTAATATTTTAGTAGATATAATAAAATTATATACTGGCGTGCTTAAATTAAAACATTTTCTTTCTTTTTCTACTGTATATGCGATAATAACTATGAAAGCTACTCCCTGGATAAAAGTATCATGTCTATCTTCAAGTTTCCTGTTGTTGTTATGGTTTTGGGTTTGGTGTTGTGATTTTGGTGTGTGGTTGTTTTCCCATATGATTGATTCCACCCCTTTTCACCCCTTAAAGATAAATATACGTGTGGCACTCGGGGACTGCCGCGGTAAAGCTATTGCATAGCATTTTTTATTAACTTATGCAATTATATATATTTTTTTAAATAATATTTATTTACAACAAGTATATACAGTCAATGTATAAAATACAAACTATGATATATAGAAAATACCCTAAAAGCCCTCGCTGCTGTCGATAGGCATAATTATAATTATTTATTTATTTTTTATTTAGGCTGTTTTCATTTATTTTTTTTTATATTAATAAATACCTATACACCTTTCTCACAAATAGCATACACACACATACATACATGCGTTCGCTTAACGTATATGTATGTGTGTGTGGGAGGTGTTAGGTTTTTTCGTTACGGATTTTTTTCGTTACAAAATACAAACTATTATATATAGAAAATATCCTCAAAGCTCTCACTGCTGTCGATAGGCAAGGTTCCCAATAGGCTGGCAGCGTTCCCTTTTTGAATGGCCAAGCTAATGCGTTGGCGGAAAAAGCTCCCAGCTTTCTCAAATAAATTATTATTATTCCTATGATATGTGTTAAAACTTGAAACTTCACAAATTACGCAAAACTCAAATCGATATTTCAAAAATTCCTTCAAGTTCCATCATAAAGAAACACTTCAGTGCGCTTTTCCGCGCTCAGCGGCCAACGGGATTCTTCAACTTAGGAGAATTCATAACTTCGGCCCGATTCATCATTCCTTATATAGAGGTGGCTTATTATATCTTCTACGCCATTAAATCTGAATTATTCCCTCTTGTTCAGAAGTATCACGTACTAAATAGAACGATTCTCGCACGAAAATGGGACTTGCGCAGCCTCCATTTAGGAAATATTCATACCTAATGAAACAACTAGGGTACATGAATCTGTTACATAGGTACAAACAAAACAAACGAACAATTATTATAATAACTTTAAATAGTCTTTTAAAAACTATGTAGGTAACTTAGATGTCAGTCTTCCCTTACAGTTGTACTATGTTCTATAACTATTACAATGGTTCATGCCTACTATATTATAAATGCGAAAGTGTATTTGTTGGTTTGTCCTTATTTCACGCAGCAATTGAGCAACGGATCGACGTGATTTTTTGCACAGAAATAGTTTATGCGCCGGAAAATGATATAGGTTACTTTATATCCCGGAAATGGGGGGAAACCGGGGAGCGAAAGCTACTATAAAATAAACAAAAATAAGATTCGATTCCCACTCAGGACAAACGTTTGTGTGCATGAACATGTTTGTTTGCCCTGAGTCTAGGTGTAATTATCTATAATAGTATATATTTACAAAAGAAAAGAAGTATATCAGTTATCTGGCTTCCATAGTACAAGCTCTGAGTTTAGGGTTAGATGGCCGTGAGTGAGAAATGTCCCAGAATAATGCTTAATCGATTACTAAAAATAAAAACCATTTTATAACAGAAAACAGCTGTAGTACTTCTTCGCGTTTGAATAAACTTCTTATGATTACCATTACCTATTCTATATAATATTACCTATTATTACCTTTCTAGTTATAGTAAAACTTGTATTAAAGACAATAAAAAACTGATAAAAAAAACGAGAAAAAATTGCCATGCCAAAAATTATCTCAATTCTTTGAAAAACAAGGATTCTTATTTGTCGCGTAAATGCTATCCTAAATGTACCTACCTTTAATTACTGTTGCTATGTTATTGATACTTATACGTATACCTACTTGGTATAACAATGACAAAGAATATATAAAATTAATAGCCAATAAACTTGAATGATAGAATGCTTTTGTTTTAAAGATTATTTATCTCATCTAACATTTTATATAATATCTGTTGATTTAAAATTAGAGTTCCACATAATTTTATACGTATTATTTTGGTTGGATAATCACATAAATACTCAATCATTATGCAATATTATAAAAAGTATTTTTATAGCAAGGATAAGAAAAAGTTTGATAGTGAAATTGTATCAAATTGAACTTATATCATTCTCACAGTCTCTACATGCTTTAACATAAATCCGTCGCCTCACTTTGAATGCATTAAATTGCCTTGGCACCACACTGGCACGTTAATTCCAACAAGCTAATGGTTCACTTATACTGGAACAATTGCCACACTATTGTAGACTAGGATGAAAAGCACTAATTTTGTTTCTATGTATAATACATTAAATAGACTTTAGGTTCATAGGGTTCTAGCATTTGAACACAATTTCATTGATGAATCTGACCTCATGTGGACAAAGGTTGTAATGTAAGCATACAAGTTGTAGACAGGAAGTACATGTAATTTAAAATTCGATATAAATTTATGTCAACGTACGAAGCAGATTTTTTTGTAGGTACTAAGCCTACCTATAGGACTATTTTTGACCACAAACTCACCAGTGATGAAGTGGCAGAAGATGATAAGCACACACACCTTTAATTAAACCGACTTTCAAGTGCTACTGCCGGAACACACCGTCGAACTTTGCGATAGATTTACAACTTGAGGGTAGCCAGGCAAGCGATTACTACAAAATACCCTACCACCATGCTATGGTTTGTTTCCTCACGATGTTTTATGGCACCGAAAGCTCAAGCTCATTGTAGGATTCGAACCCACGTCCTTCGTCACGGCATTCGACATTACTACCACTGAGCTATCATTGCATTATTAAATAATATAGTTAAAAAAATATCTTATATCCTTAGGATGAAAACATGTACTAAATGGTAGCATTACATAAGCACGATCACTACACTACCATAATCATACTTAGCATATAACTAATCCGTTTCTGGGACAACAGAGTGGAATCTGGAGGTCTCATTTGGAGCCCATGCCCTTTGTTCTGTAGCGGAAAATCAAGGAGCAAACGTATAAAGGACGAGCCCTTTTCAAATCCAACAAATACCCACCTGACCTCGGCGGAGGCAATTACAGATACTTTCTTTGAAATAGATTGTCATTTGCAATGGTTTATTGTTTGCCATACATTCCAAAAGCGTCTATCTATTTCATTGGAAAAATTATGTATAATTTTTTCCTATTTTCAATAAATGCAAAGAAAAATAGTATATAATATAAGTTTCATGTAAAACAACAATTTTAATAAAATGTATTTATTTTAGCGTGTATCTTAATAAATATTGATTTTTACAAGAACCACAAGTAGTATGGTCTGAGGAATAAAATATGATATAAATGTACCTACTTAGCCCTCTAGAATTAGGTTGCCATCTCCAAGTCATTATAATTATTATAGAAATAAAGATGGCTAATATTGATACGGTCACTATAAATGTAGATAGGTAATTGATTAGATAACAATTGAATAGGTGCTTCAATAGTCACTAACTAAAATAACTGACTTGGTTTTACATGAGCTCTCACAACTTTTTGTAGTGGAGGAACTTCGTTATATTTTATGTTTTTGATGTGATTATTTTTATTCATTGACAATCAATTTCAGATTTTTCATTATATGTGATAATATTATCACAGGGTAAAAATAAGAGTTACATAGACTGTGACATTATTATGTGTTTTGTAGTTTAAGCATATAAAATAGCCGGCTTTAAAATATATTCTACGCTTTAAGGTGAATCATGTGTAGGTACATCAACATTGCCGACCATAGATTGACTCAATTTGTACCAAATACCCGCTGGTTGAATTCCCTCAAACGCAATAAGTATCTACCAACTCAAAAATATTAAAAATAATAGTCTTCTGATATCTAAAAGGTAATTAATAAAACATTTTTATTTTGTAATTATTTACGATACGCGTTATATTTGAAACGCATCATGCTCATATAATAGAATTTGCTTAAAAAAATATCTGATACGACCGTTGAATTTCGAGGAGATACTTGCGTCATTTAGGACAAACATTTGTGTGCATGAACATGTCTGTTTGTCCTGGGTCTGGTTGTAATTATCTATATATGTATGTATTTACAAAAGAAAAGTAGTATATGTAGTATATCAGTTATCTGACTTCCATAGTACAAGCTCTGCTTAGTTTGGGGTCAGATAGCCGTGTGTGAGGAATAATGTCCCAGAATATTTATTTATTTATTTATTTGGGTCGTGTCATTTCCCTTTTTTTTCTATTCGTATAAGCTTGTGTTTGACCACAATCTCACTATGGTAAGTGATGATGTGGCCGAAGGTGGTAAGCACACAAAGCCTAAAAGGAACTGGCTCTCAAGTGCAGCTGCCGGAACACACCAATAGGAGTTTGGCGACAGATTTTCAACTTGAGGGTGGTAGCCAGCCAGACGGGTACTAAGTACCCTACCACCGTGCCATTGGCGTGCATTCTCGTATTTCGCTGACTTACTATTGAAATGAGCAATACCTATAGTTATACATGCCTGGAAAATCATTTTCACATTAGTTTTCGCGTATAATTTGTATGTAGGTTTATAATATTTATTTGTAAGCTGAGTACTTTTCGGGATAAAAAAATCTAATTTAAACATGAATATAACCAACAAGTAGAGTAGAAAAATAAGTAAATTAAATAGTCGGCCTACAAGTCAAATTTATTAATAAAAAAATATTTAATGACATCATAATAATTTATTATTTATGCAAAAAGGTTAATGATGATGATAATAATTTTGTTCATACATTATTTAAGTTTTAATTAACTTATAATATCTTCTATGGCTTTGAGCACAATCCTTCTGTTCAACAAAAGGGTTGAAAAGAACAAAAAAAATGATTATTTATTTTGATACTTTATTTTATATTTACACTGGCGTACAAACTAATTATATATATACCTTTAAATATATCCAAAATATTTTGTGTGTGAAATTTTTGACCATAAAGATTGTAGGAACTAGGACGTAGGTATGTATGCAAATTTTAATTAAGTAAATATCACAATAATTATCAACAAGAATTTTGGTAGTTCCACGATTGTTCTATGAAATTTTGGTTTATGGATATACTTTGATGGAACGTCCTCATCGGAAGCATTCGCCTGTGATGATCATTTCGTCGAATATTCGAGCGGGGAGAACGTAAAGCCAATCGTTGTACTATAGGATTAATTATTATTATAAACTCGTTTGTGATTGCTCGCGGACGAATGCTCCTAGTGAGGAAGCTGCATGAGAAACCCAACCCTATTAATGAACTGTTAGGGTAACTCGCAAGTAACACACACTAACATCGGAATTTTACAAAATCATTAGAAAGATTTCCCAAATCCATTACCATACCAACCACCCACAATGGTTAATGTAGGACGTTAATTTTATTGTTCCTAAGCAACGTAATAGAGTTACATCGACTGTGGTAATTCTATGAGTAGACACATGGTATATGAGGTCACATAAGGTGGCGTTCATTAATTGTCATACTTCTCATACTTTCACGCCAGAACGGCTGAACGGATCTGGATGAAATTTGGCACAGAGATAGATTATAGTCTATAGAATAGCTCAGGCTACTTTTAATCCCGGGAAACATAAGATCCTCGGGAACGCTGGTGAAACCGCGGGGCAGAAGCTAGGAAGATCATAATAGGATTCGTCGAGACATGTGAGACCACTCTATAAGCAGTATAGAGTTCATCACAAAGCAAAATTATAAAAAAAACTAGCTTCCGCACCTCGATTTTAACCACATTCCCGAGGATCTTATGTTTTCCCGAGATAAAAAGTATGTATGTATAATAATGTTTTAATCCAGAATATATTCTATCTGTGTGCCAAATTTCATACGGTAGTTTTCGTGTGAAAGAATAATAAACATCCAGACATCCATCCATACATCTTCACAAGCTTTCATATTTATAATATTAGTTGGATAGGATAGTAGGATAAACAACTATAAAGAAAATTTAATCCGCGGACTTTGTGTGTAAATTGCACATATTAAATATGAAAATACGTATATCCATTTGTCAGATTAAAATAAGTTTCAAAATAACATACATTTATTTATAAAACTATATCAATTAATATATAGTATGTTGACCTTAATTAAGTCTTTGCCTCGCCAACTTTTTCCGCTAATTCGAGGTATTGTCGCATAAGTGAAACATAACCTCTCAATATGGCTCGCTCTGTAAAGAAATGAGTTTTAATTTTAACAAGGTACTATAAGTACATATCTGTTAATGTTTTCATTTATTTTTGAAATAACTAGAGTGGTAGAGACTATATTCTGTACCCTGTAAAGGGTTGAGATCTACTGTGATGTACAAGGATTATCGTAAAAGCCTGTCCATTGCTGCATTCTTTATTTAAGTTAACTGGGATTGTTTTTGTATGGGTGATACATTTAATTATAAACATTTCAAGGCCATCGTTTTATTGTTCTTTAAATTTACATCTAATTAATGACAGCTCGTGTGTATACACGCACATCAATAAATAACTGGTCTAGAAGCAAAAACCCGTGACCATCACGAATGTGGGTAAATCAATTCGGCGCGGGTGCAAACATAACCCACGTCAACGCATGAAGGTCGCCCGTCCAACAGACGATTGTTTCAAACAAAATTGATTTCAGAATTTTGAACTCTATGAAAACGACATAAACATCAAAGGCATAAATTCGGTACTCGACACAACCCGTCTGGGAGTAAACTGTTGTCACTGATAACACTACGGCCAGCCAGAGCGACTCAGGTAAACATTGGCAATGTCAAATATTATGCGGATAAAATTTCAAGTGTTCATTGTTTCATCCCACGTAACAGGGTCCTCGCTCGGGTATCTGTTATTATTTTTTTCTCTCACATTTTCCCTCGATTAAGTCTATAACGCTGTTTTGTCTCTTCTTGGTATTTAATTTTGTGAAGAAGTCTACTACGGACTACGAAGGTAGTTTTATTTCAATACATTTATATAATAGGTACCTACTAGAAAAATAAAATCGTATTTTTTATAAAAATATCGATGCTTATCGTTGTGGAAAAGTCAAATAGATATTGAAGACTAATTGCCAGGGTGGCATTAAAGGGGTTAAAGCCTACGAGGTGTGTGAGGGGTAAAGGGCGCCAAGCGAGCTGGGGGGAGCATGTCCGTCAGTTGATCCGATCGCGCCGGGACGAGCTGATTGATGACGCCGATTAGTGATGGCCAACCCGTCCCAGAATAAATTGTCGAGCGTTTTTTGCTTTGTAAACTGGAGAAATAATGTCGGGTTGACCGATATTTTTTGTGAGCAGGATATTTAGTTGAGAAGTGGGTATTTTTTTATTTAAAAAAATATTTCGCGAGCTAACAATTACCACCAAAGAATCCCCCGTTTTTCCATGGAACCGAGAGTATTTTATTTAGAGCGGTGTTAATTAAATCCTTAGCTTACGTCCGGAGACAACACATCAATTTGATGCTTCAACGAATCTTCCATATTATTAAAAGGTGGAAAAACTAACGAAAAATCATGTAACAGTGCCTTTAAAGGGCCTGAAATAAATTAATGAATATTTAATAATGTTATTATTAATTCTTTGTAATTATAAAGTACTTGTTTTTCACTCCGCATTTTCACCCGAGATTCCCTATTCTACCCCCTTAGAGGTTGAATATTCAAGGAAGTCTTAGTGGATGCCTACTTTATAAAAGGAACCTGTGTACAAAATTTCATGTTTCAAGACCCATCAGTTTGAGCTGTGCGTTCATCCATCAGTCAGTCAGTCAGTTCTTCCTCTTATATTACATTACATTCCTATAAATCTTGTTGGGGTGTATCGGCTCTTTGTTATGCGATATAATAACGTTGGAATATCGATTAAAAAAAAGTTAGTTGATAAAACTTAGCAATTTTATTTAAATCTGTTATACTCATCAAACCAAAAACAAAATAAGTTGTAACTTCAACAATTCTAGCCATAAAATGAAATGTACATAATTACTAATTTAAGTAAACGTGAACTCAGAGAACGAGTATCAGTTAGTCGATTATTATTATTATTTCATTATCGATAAGGAAAAAAAAACGATTTGCCTGAAACTATTGTTCAAATACAATCCACCGAAGTTGCCGAATCATGGGCGGCTACCTCCGTTTCGTTTAAGAGTTGAAATAATTTGAGCTTTACGCTTTATTTATTTTCCATAATGGAACGTGAACCGGCAGTTTTCATGTACTAAACACACAAACGGTTCGTTTATTCTATTTGCAAGGATATTATTGAAAAAGCCTTTATTGACCACTTCTAGCCTATTTATTGTTTACTTGAAGAAATTTAATGCTCGATATGAATTATTTATCATACAAATCGTGATATAATTTAAAAAAAAGCGTGACTGGTGACGTGAATATCATATTTTAACATTCTGGTAAAACAATGTTTTATACAAACTTTGTTGTCCTATGAAATTCAGAGGCGCCGCAATGTTCAATATTGTTTACAGCGATGTGACAAATGAAAATAATATGTTACAGAAAAATTGGGAATACACAGTTAAAATTGTAACATCTATAATATTATCTATATCAATTTACGATATACCTAATATGAATGTGATTTTATATTCAGTTGGCTCGCGAATGGGACGCGCGTCCCAAAACTACCTACAAAAAATAGAATTCCAGGAATCGCGAGTCAACTTAATATGGAATTTTCCAGTTGAAAATGCATCTTTTTTTTATGGAAACGTACTAATGGTTACTGATGATTTTTATCCTCTTGAATAAGTTCTGCCTTTCCGACAGCTAGCTTATTAGGTACAGTTATACCCCAATCACCACCACATCTTTTTTTGGGTTTTGCCTAATTGTCTAGTGGTTATCTTGAGCAATTACTGATTGAAACAATTAAATTAAATTGTATTGTATTGTAAATATGGCGCTGGGAGGAATACTGTCTCCCATAATACAGATTATTCTAGCTTGGGCGATAGATACTTCAAAAATTATATTATTATTTATTAATTACATATTTGTCTAATTGTGCTAGGCTTGCTTAAAATAAATTTATTATTATTAGTTTCACGCGCCGTGCCGTAATAATTGTACACTTAACAAATAGAGGTGGTAAACAGTAAACGTAACTAACAGAGTTGCGAAAACTATAAACTATCGCATCCGGTGGCATATCAACGTTGAAGTAAGTCGATAATAAATCGCCAACTTGCCCTGAAATTAGCTGGTCTGAACATCAATGAGTAAATGTTGTAGATTCGACATTTCATTTAAAGTTTATGTTTTAGTTTTTTCTCTTCATTTCCCAGCCACTAGTAGTGTTATTTGTTTCTGGTACAGTCAATAATTGTAACAACTTACATATACTTGCCTCCAGCGACTAACATTGTCAAAGTCTACCTAGTTAAAGTCATTTCTGCTCACTATGTAACAGTATTTAATCTAGCAAAATAGCCTTGCCATTGCCTCTTCAGCCTATTGACAACTCGATCGAATTACCAGCTCGCACTTATATCCTAGTCCAGAGAGTGTCAAATAAAGAGATTTCAAGCATAGGCTTACTTATACGATTGAAATGGAAAGAAGTACCAAGTTAATGGTAGAGGCAAAATAATAATTATTACTTGCAAAGTTGTAGTTATAATATTTTAAGTTGGTGGTAGGTATAGAGTTAATGTGACCTCTGCACTTACCGCCATCATTGCAATGCAGGGGCGAGAGCGCGTCCGGTGGCTCGGCGCTCGCCCCGGCCGGATGTGACGCGTCTTCGTGCGCGCCAACGCCACCCGCTACTCCCCACATCAGTGTTTTATTAATTACAATAATATCTCAGACGAAGGAAATATCTTTATACACCGAAATACTTATCATTCCAAACTTTACTTCAACTGCAGTGTTAAATGTAGAATTAAATAGAATAAATTATAATATCAATTAATTCATAATTGAGAACGGATGCTCATAATAAAACGATTCCTATCTGAATTTAATAAACATGCTTTATGACTTGGGCAGCAACATTTAAGTTTTAAAATCATGACATGATCCTTGGTAGACTGTTACAAAACAAAGCAGTTTGTAGGAGAGTTTGGCAAACGTTGTGATGCAGTTGAAGATAAAATATTTACGAAGTGTCTAGTCGTCCGCTAAACGGATGAATAGATAACAGTCAAAACTGAAATTGTTTCAGTCAAAACTCTCATAGGTTATTGGTTTTTTTTATCAGATACCACTATATTAAGGAATATCAATTTAAAAGTAACTAATAAAAAAAAATTCAACTATAGAAGGATTTTATTAATACATGTCCCCCATCCGTTTAGCGGACGACTAGCAACAGCCAAATATTTATATAAACCGCAATACTGGCAACATGAAAGGCCTCACGTGGACCTCACTATCAACATCAATATAGTAACTTAAAATACGAACAACACTATGAAACCCGGTAATAATACAAGACTATGAATAGATAACATTTTATTTGAGAACCCAATGAAATGACTAAGTACTTGTATATATATTATTGCTACAATTATTTTGAAACTAAACTCACCATTCATAGATGAAACCATACTATTAACAGTCCGCACAATATCATCATCATCCTGCATATTCACGTTACCAAATTAGGTACTTAGTTTATTTTGGGTTTTCTTCAACTTTAATGAAAAAAAATCGGTATAATATAAAACTTTAGGTCATTCATACATGTCTTATTATGACACTACTGACCATTGTCATATGGTAGGCAGAAGGCAGAAGGCTTTTATTAGCCATAAATAAAATATATAGACCACAAATGTTCTTATAATTTCGACTACAAAGAAGGTCGTATAGCCCTTAATTTATCGCTTCGACTCTCCTCTAAACTAAAACTGCGAGCATATTGCCGGCGCAAGCGGTTAAGGATTAGGATCATCATATTTAGCATTAGGCTTTCCACTAGCATGTTTTCATTACGAATGAACGAATACTTACTACGAATATTTATTCGTGGCTAATATAGTATGTATAAATATTTCCTACGGAGTTGAAGGAAACATACAAGTATTGGGTATGTTTAATGAGTGTATTTCTTTTTCTAAATCATTTATTATAAGAAATGAACTCAACTTTACTATCTATTTTTAAATAAAACAACATAATGTTACGTTCTTCCCTTGATTGAATTAGATCCGTTTAAAGGTACTTTACTTGTCTGAAGGTAGATTCTTTACATTATGTGTAATTACCCGATGTATTAAAATCTCGTCAAAATCAGTTTATGTTTTGGCAATCATACTTCTAACGAAATTCGCGTTCGCTCATACTTCTTTCTACAGCCCCCTACAAAAAGCGTTTTCCTAAATCACCTTTATTATGACACTACAAATAAAAATGATACTAACATTATTTCATGCAGAATTTGATTCCCGTTGATTTTAATCTGGTAAGTATACCAGCGTAATCAACGACGACAAATCATAAAGCAACGACATCAAATGCCATGGATCAAAGACAACAATCGCCTTTGATATCCAAATTCCTGTATAAAATTTCGTGAGGAAAATTAATAAGCAACGCTAAAGCTTGCACACACTTACAAAGATTCGCTTCACTGTAAGATTGTCAATAACTTATATATGAACCAAATAAACAGTAACATTTTACTTTCCGAAGAGCTATTAATATTTCTGCTGTTAAACTAATTAGTTAGTACTATTTTTAGCCCCTTTTTTATTTTATTTATTTATATTTATTAATAATTAAATTACTTATTACGAACCGAATAATAGGGAACAAGGCAAGATGAAAAGCCAGGAAAGATGTTGATGACAAGACTTTTCAAGCGGTCCTAAAGACCCTATGCATTGTGAGCATTATAATTTGCCTCGAGTTCGAACCGGACTTTTTGACAAATTTTAATTAATTATTTCTTGTGCCTATAGTAAAGTTTTACTCTCTTCTGATTCGTGGAGATTTTTGCGAGAAAATTTGACGGAAGCCACTGTAACATTCTTTTAGTTAAAATGCGATTCAGAATACGTGCGTAAGTCAATAACATGAGGCTTTCATAATGTAGCATAGTATTTGCAGTGCAAACACAGCCTTAAAGTAATTAGCAATAAATTGTACCAATAAATAATTTTAAACTCATAAACTTAAGTCTTAGCTCCTTTGCTTTACAAGTCAAATGAAAGATATGGATCTCTTTGATCTAAAATCTTAATTGATTTCATCAAATGTACCTAAATCACCGTGACCCAAGTTCACGTTCATTCATTCATCATCGTCATCGTCATGTAAGGTATCACATCACAGCTGTAAGGATTAACAATCATATCTGGGTGCGGTCGGATCTTTATAAAGAGGTATTAAAAATATCAAAATTAACATCATGCCACATTTTTATGCTTCGCATTTTCCATTTTGTACGTTAATGAAATTTTCCATTCAACATAATGAGACAAAATGAACGTTATTTCAACTGAAATATGATCCAACATACGCTCTCTGCGGTTTTCTGTGTAATTGACTCCAATCCAAATGAAACGTCATTTACTGAACAGGTAGATAACCATAGGTAGTGAGTGAGATATCATATATGTAAATATGCTTCTTGACAATCTTCGCCGTTTTATTATTTCCTACTTCTTAATAATTTTGGCAAGAAATAACTATTAAATCCAACATTTTGGTTTCTCTGGCTTGATATGACGACGAAACCGGAAGGTAGTCATTGCTTTTAATTAGTGCAATTGCTCGAGATTGATTTGTCCCGGTTTTGTTTTTCCAGTGTTTGAGGATAGAGGTAAATAAAAGGTGAAAAACATATTTTTTTAAATGATTTAAAAAGTTTAAAAACGGCTAAACTAATTATTTGTAAAGTATAAACAGTATATTTTAGATTTAGTTTACTGTTCACATTGTTCGCAAAATTACATTTAAATGCTCTATAGATGGCATTGATACAAAAATTAAGAATTAAATTATCTTTACAAATAATTACTTTCGCCGTTTTTAAACTCTAATGATGATTACATTCTCCAACCACAAGTCATATCCTGTACCATTGTTTTAAAATATATAAACCATTTATCAAATCCATTATTTTTTGTTTAAAAGCGATTGAGTAAATTAAATATTTCCACTGTTCTGTCTAGTTATATGAAGTAAATGTAAATATTATATTGTATAGTTATGCAAAAGAAAACGTTTGTAACAACGTCAAAACGTCCTTTGGAAATCTTTGTCTGGTTTTATAATAATAAACAGCCAGGTGCGAGCTAATAAACAGAATGGCTTTGTCCTCTTAACGAGCTTTTACGGAAAGACTTAGCCGTGCAAATATAAATAAACTGCTATTGTTTTGTCCACTGTGCCGGATGAACCTTTGCTTTTAGTGATCCTCGAGAAAATGCTACGAACGTCACCTTTATTGTTTGTCGCTTTAATTAAGCTGTTATATCTCGGAAGATAAAAGGCAGAAATGCATTATTTTAAATAGACCGTCTCATTTTGGTAGCATTTGTCATGAATGAAATTTTTATCCACAGACATGATGTATTTTAACCGACTTTAAAAAAAAGGAGGAGGTTCTCAATTCGGTTGTGTTTTTTTTTTAATGGATGTTCACTCATTACTCGGTCATTTATGAACCGATTTGAAATTTTCTTTTTTTATTTAAAAGGGTATACCTCCAGATTGGTCCCATTTTTATCAAAATTCAGTTCTGACGATGGAATCCTGAGGAATTGAGGGAACTCCTCAAATTTTATGGGCATATACATAGCGATTTTGGTATTTTCGGTAACAAATCAAGCATTTGCATTCAGAGTCATTTGGTGATGTGGAACTGATGAAGAAGACCATAGACGACCACCGGAACTTCTCAATGATCCTACTTATTTCTGGGGATAGCTTCTTTGTTTACGAACCGATTTTAATCAATTCTTTTGCATTGGATTTAGTATAGCGTCAAAATGGTTCCATTTAAATTTCATTGGTATTGGACAGTGGACTCCAAAGATATACCAGATAGGAATTGTGTAGTGATTGAGGTATAGTTACGTTTATGACAATTCCATTACGAGGAGGTACTATGATCAAGGATGTGTTAGACTGGACTGGACTTGAACTAGGAATGCATACAACGGAACTCCTTAATGACAAACAGCTCGAACGTGTAAATTCAGTACCAATGGATATTATCTCATGGCAAAATTTAAAGGCGAACATTATAAAGAGTATCATTTAGAATCAATTGTAAATGTTCATAAGTGCCTTACTAGGGCCTAAACTGAATAAATGATTTTGAGTTTGATTTCTGGCAATGCTCTTTGACGAAAGAGTCTGTGTGGCCTATTCAATAATTTATTTGATTCTAAATTAGACAGTGCTATTCCTTAAAAGGTTTTTACACGACTGACAGCTAAATACACATACACATTTAGGGTTTAGGCCTTAAGGCGCTGACAACAGCTAAAGTCTCTCTATTGCAACCCAACCTATATTAATCCTACTAAATGTACGGTATTAAAATTTAAATACACGATACTCAAGGATATAAATGACAAATTTATTAATCTCAAAACACGATTTCATTTCATTGCCTCGATAAAAAAAATTGCCAAACACAACTCTGAAAATCAAGGAATTCCCAAATTTATCCTATACATGAATGTATTTTTCGATGTGATATTTTACATTAATATTGTTCGAATAATTAGAAAATGATTTATTTCGTTAGTTTTTGGAATAAGGAATTTATTTGTACATAATTAATTATTTTTATAAATGTCGCTTACGTTATTAATTCGGAGCAGTTAGGGGGAGGAGTCAACATAATGCCACACTCTTCTGTCACGTTACTTGCGTATTTTGCTTTGCCCTCACTCGCATTCCGCGGCGATCCGCGTTGCTAGACGGACCTATACCAGTTTTTTTCCGAGCGCGCGGTTTCAACATTATCATCCATAAATGGGTAAAATATCTTTTAAAAAAAATGTGCAATGCCTGATGAATAAAGTAAGGTAGTAAGCAATTTATTTCACAGTGATTGACAATGATAAAAGTAAACAAATACTTGTGTTTGTCAAAGCGTCATATCACTGCCGCTAGATTGCAGTGTAATTTATGAATGTATTCAGCCTATTCACATTATAACTTTTTATCAAATTAAATGACAATATTTGGAGGGAAAATGAATTGCATTACATAACTTTTACAATATGATCTCGTCGTATTATTTCGCATAAAAAAGTATTCAAACTAAAGATTTACTTACCACAAAAAGGGCATAATAACTGATTAATTTTATAATCTTTCATGCATTGGGAATAAAATTTGTCGTGCCGCATCACTGACCGAGAAAGATTCTTATTTTCATCACGAAAGTCATGTCATTGTTAGCTCAGCGGTCCTGGTTATAGGTCAAGAACCTATAACTACTAGGATGTGTGTGTTCAAATCCATGTGATGACACCATGTTTTATAATGAATGTAAAGTACCTGGATGATTGAGTTGTGCTGGTATATAATACTTTTTATTTTGGTAAACAAAAGAAGGAACTTGAAAAAGAGGAAATTAATAAATAAAATTGGAGACATCATCTGGATTCGAACCGCGGACATCTGGTTTAAGGATCGCACGATCTCCCGCCTGAGCTATTAATTACTTACAGATAGTGGCGAAATTTACTTTCGTATTCTAATGAAAATGTAGCAGTTTCTCATTGATTGAAAACACGGTAAAACGACAAAATGAAACCTAGCTATATATTTTGAATTTTGTACAATTATGAGGCGAATTATTAAGGCGCTGACAACAGCTAAATGGCCTTGAGAAATTGAAATTTTAGCCACGCCCCTCTACATCCCCAATATATATAGCACGTATAGCACAGCATAGCGCCACACACGAAGACGCGGTAAAACGGTGCACTTTTTCGGCCATCATCCAAACAATAAACAAGTACAAATATATCTATGAAACTAACACAACTAGATGGCGCTATTATTGATAGTATAAATATGTAATTACAACTAGCTATAAAGAAATAGTAATAACCGAGTTCTCAATATATTTTAACCTAGTTTTGTAACTTTTCTATTTTATTTCCATCTTTCACACCATTATTTACAATAGTATGTACCTACTAATTTTAATGAAACCGCTTCTCTTATCATTTTATATTCGCGTCGCCCGTGTGGATGTATAAATGTTTTTTAATAAGAAATATGAATGAAGAAAATAATGTACAAAATTCAAAATATATAGCTAGGTTTCATTTTTAGAAAACGTCGTTTTACCGTGTTTTCAATCAATGAGAAACTGCTACAATTTCATTAGAATACGAAAGTAAATTTCGCCGCTATCAATAAGTAATAAATAGCTCAGGTGGGAGACCGTGCGATCCTTGAACT
This sequence comes from Tetheella fluctuosa, assembly GCA_951216915.1. Taxonomy (NCBI): domain Eukaryota; kingdom Metazoa; phylum Arthropoda; class Insecta; order Lepidoptera; family Drepanidae; genus Tetheella; species Tetheella fluctuosa. The sequence continues at coordinate 5,497,720 of OX578227.1, read as the reverse complement.
AGATGTCCACGGATCGAGTCCTGTTGGCGACTTATGTTTGATTACTTTTTTCGATATGATTCATCCTACTTTTGTAACTTTTTCATCTTTCACACCATTATTTACAATAGTACCGCAGCGTAACAAGTCATACAGTGGTTTATCGCGTTTGAAGTCACGCGAAATGCCGCTTTTGTGTAGACATTCGTCATTATTCGTAGTATGTGTATGTAGAACTAATACCTAACATATTTTTTATTGTTTATGACCTTTTAATAATATAATAGGATACCAAAATAAAAAAAATGAGAGAGAGAAATACTGAGATACTTATTCTTTTAAAAACTACAAATGCGAAACTGAAAGGTATTTTCAACATTTGGATTTACTAATTTTCAGATTGCGATTGTTGAATTTGACGATGTAGTCAATTCTCATACGTAGAAATAATTTTAATAAAAATTCAGACGAGAAGCAGGACCATGGTCTTGTATTAAAATTAATGTTCTTTAGCTGTTGATATAATTGACTTCTAATATTATTTCCAACAAACGTTGTTAAAGTTGTCTGTAAAGTGTCTTCTAATTTTTGGCAGTACGTTAAAATACTAATACATAATAGTTTGCTAGTAGTTAAATTAGGTCGCGCAGAGATATCACTACTCCATATTCGTAATCGGCACCCCTGAAAACCATGAAAACGATATCCATATTGATTTTATTTAAAAATTCACGTCCGCCATCTTGAATCTCGAAATATGTTATATATTCGTAATTGGCACCCCTGAAAACCATGGAAACGATACCCATATACATAGATGTTATTTAATAATTCGCGTCCGCCATCTTGAATCACGAAATATGTTATATATTCGTAATCAACACCCCCGAAAACCATGGAAACGATACCCATGTACATAGATGTTATTTAATAATTCGCGTCCACCATCTTGAATCACGAAATATGTTATATATTCTTAATCAGCACCCCCGAAAACCATGGAAACGATACCCTTATACATAGATGTTATTTAATAATTCACGTCCGCCATCTTGAATCACGAAATATGTTATATATTCGTAATCGGCACCCCCGAAAACCATAGAAACGATTCCCATATAGATTTTATTTAATGATTCGCGTCCGCCATCTTGAATCTCGAAATATGTTATATATTCGTAATCGGCACCTCCGAAAACCATGGAAACGATACCCATATTGATTTTTTTTTTTAATTCGCGTCCACCATCTTGGATCTCGAAATATGTTATATATTCGTAATAAGCACCCCCGAAAACCATGGAAACGATACCCATATAGATTTTACTTTAATAATTCGCCTCATAATTGTACAAAATTCAAAATATATAGCTAGGTTTCATTTTGTCGTTTTACCGTGTTTTCAATCAATGAGAAACTGCTACATTTTCATTAGAATACGAAAGTAAATTTCGCCACTATTTGTAAGTGATTAATAGCTCAGGCGGGAGATCGTGCGATCCTTAAACTAGATGTCCGCGGTTCGAATCCAGATGATGACTCCAAATTCATTTATTAATTTCCTCTTTTTCAAGTACCTACTTTTGTTTACCAAAATAAAAAGTATTATATACCAGCAGAACTCAATCATCCAGGTACTTTACATTCATTATAAAACATGATATCATCACATGGATTTGAACACACACATCCAAGTAGTTATAGGTTCTTGACCTATAACCAGGACCGCTGAGCTAACAATGACATGACTTTCGTGATGAAAATAAGAATCTTTCTCGGTCAGTGATGCGGCACGACAAATTTTATTCCCAATGCATGAAAGATTATAAAATTAATCAGTTATTATGCCCTTTTTGTGGTAAGTAAATCTTTAGTTTGAATACTTTTTTATGCGAAATAATACGACGAGATCATATTGTAAAAGTTATGTAATGCAATTCATTTTCCCTCCAAATATTGTCATTTAATTTGATAAAAAGTTATAATGTGAATAGGCTGAATACATTCATAAATTACACTGCAATCTAGCGGCAGTGATATGACGCTTTGACAAACACAAGTATTTGTTTACTTTTATCATTGTCAATCACTGTGAAATAAATTGCTTAATACCTTACTTTATTCATCAGGCATTGCACATTTTTTTTAAAAGATATTTTACCCATTTATAGATGATAATGTTGAAACCGCGCGCTCGGAAAAAAAGTGGTATAGGTCCGTCTAGCAACGCGGATCGCCGCGGAATGCGAGTGAGGGCAAAGCAAAATACGCAAGTAACGTGACAGAAGAGTGTGGCATAATGTTGACTCCTCCCCCTAACTGCTCCGAATTAATAACGTAAGCGACATTTATAAAAATAATTAATTATGTACAAATAAATTCCTTATTCCAAAAACTAACGAAATAAATCATTTTCTAATTATTCGAACAATATTAATGTAAAATATCACATCGAAAAATACATTCATGTATAGGATAAATTTGGGAATTCCTTGATTTTCAGAGTTGTGTTTGGCAATTTTTTTTATCGAGGCAATGAAATGAAATCGTGTTTTGAGATTAATAAATTTGTAATTTATATCCTTGAGTATCGTGTATTTAAATTTCAATACCGTACATTTAGTAGGATTAATATAGGTTGGGTTGCAATAGAGAGACTTTAGCTGTTGTCAGCGCCTTAAGTAAAATCTATATGGGTATCGTTTCCATGGTTTTCGGGGGTGCTTATTACGAATATATAACATATTTCGAGATCCAAGATGGTGGACGCGAATTAAAAAAAAAATCAATATGGGTATCGTTTCCATGGTTTTCGGAGGTGCCGATTACGAATATATAACATATTTCGAGATTCAAGATGGCGGACGCGAATCATTAAATAAAATCTATATGGGAATCGTTTCTATGGTTTTCGGGGGTGCCGATTACGAATATATAACATATTTCGTGATTCAAGATGGCGGACGCGAATTATTAAATAACATCTATGTATAAGGGTATCGTTTCCATGGTTTTCGGGGGTGCTGATTACGAATATATAACATATTTCGTGATTCAAGATGGTGGACGCGAATTATTAAATAACATCTATGTACATGGGTATCGTTTCCATGGTTTTCGGGGGTGTTGATTACGAATATATAACATATTTCGTGATTCAAGATGGCGGACGCGAATTATTAAATAACATCTATGTATATGGGTATCGTTTCCATGGTTTTCGGGGGTGCCAATTACGAATATATAACATATTTCGAGATTCAAGATGGCGGACGTGAATTTTTAAATAAAATCAATATGGATATCGTTTTCATGGTTTTCAGGGGTGCCGATTACGAATATGGAGTAGTGATATCTCTGCGCGACCTAATTTAACTACTAGCAAACTATTATGTATTAGTATTTTAACGTACTGCCAAAAATTAGAAGACACTTTACAGACAACTTTTACAACGTTTGTTGGAAATAATATTAGAAGTCAATTATATCAACAGCTAAAGAACATTAATTTTAATACAAAACCATGGTCCTGCTTCCCGTCTGAATTTTTATTAAAATTATTTCTACGTATGAGAATTGACTACATCGTCAAATTCAACAATCGCAATCTGAAAATTAGTAAATCCAAATGTTGAAAATACCTTTCAGTTTCGCATTTGTAGTTTTTAAAAGAATAAGTATCTCAGTATTTCTCTCTCTCATTGTTTTATTTTGGTATCCTATTATATTATTAAAAGGTCATAAACAATAAAAAATATGTTAGGTATTAGTTCTACATACACATACTACGAATAATGACGAATGTCTACACAAAAGCGGCATTTCGCGTGACTTCAAACGCGATAAACCACTGTATGACTTGTTACGCTGTGGTACTATTGTAAATAATGGTGTGAAAGATGAAAAAGTTACAAAAGTAGGATGAATCATATCGAACAAAGTAATCAAACATAAGTCGCCAACAGGACTCGATCCGTGGACATCTAGTTCAAGGATCGCATGATCTCCCACCTGAGCTATTTATTACTAATAGTTAGTGGCGAAATTTACTTTCGTATTCTAATGAAATTGAAGCAGTTTCTCATTGATTGAAAACACGGTAAAACGACGTTTTCTAAAAATGAAACCTAGCTATATATTTTGAATTTTGTACATTATTTTCTTCATTCATATTTCTTATTAAAAAACATTTATACATCCACACGGGCGGCGACGCGAATATAAAATGATAAGAGAAGCGGTTTCATTAAAATTAGTAGGTACATACTATTGTAAATAATGGTGTGAAAGATGGAAATAAAATAGAAAAGTTACAAAACTAGGTTAAAATATATTGAGAACTCGGTTATTACTATTTCTTTATAGCTAGTTGTAATTACATATTTATACTATCAATAATAGCGCCATCTAGTTGTGTTAGTTTCATAGATATATTTGTACTTGTTTATTGTTTGGATGATGGCCGAAAAAGTGCACCGTTTTACCGCGTCTTCGTGTGTGGCGCTATGCTGTGCTATACGTGCTATATATATTGGGGATGTAGAGGGGCGTGGCTAAAATTTCAATTTCTCAAGGCCATTTAGCTGTTGTCAGCGCCTTAAGGTAGTGCCTTGTAACTTGTACACCGTGTCGGCCCAACTCTTACGGACTTTCATTCATATTTTTTCAATATTTCTGTCTCTGTATACGGTTCTGTTTTATTCCGTTTCATCTAGCTGTCGTTTCCGCATTCGAAAAGCTGCCTTACTAGGTCTACCCATATTCGTAAGTTAAAGGTGTTAAATAAAAATAATTTATAAATAAAATAAAACCGACTTCAAAAACTGAAAAGCATAAAATAAATATTTTCATTCTACATCATTTTGAAGTCGGTGCCAAGTAAAACATTAAAATTACTAAGGATAACACAGAACAACAACATCAAAAAAATACAACGAAAGTATATTAAAACCAATCTTTCACACTAACTCGAAATATTATCCAAAAATAAATTAACCTAAAGATAACAATATGACATCTTAACTTAATTTAGAATGTGTCTATAGATACTACATAACTATAAAACTCTAAAAAACTCGCTGAAACAAAACAAATCAAGAAAGTAACCTGAAGACCAAGTAATTTTTATGTTTTACTTGGCACCGACAATGATGTAAGTAGAAAGAAAATATTTATTTTATGCTTTTCAGTTTTTGAAGTCGGTTTTTTTTATTTATAATTTACGTATCAGAACCATATACCTACCTATTGTATTTATAACACATAAGAATGTAATAAAAAAGCTTTGATAAAATTTGTGTGATTACATATCGGAAGTAGGTATCAAACAAAACTAGATATAATAATATGGATTTATATACGTACTCGTATCTTTTTTTTTAAATTTTAATAGACTTGTGTTTGACCACAATCTTACTATGGTAAGTGATGATGTGGCCGAATGTGGTAAGCACACAAAGCCTAGATGGATTAACGATAACATAATACGTTACAACATGCATACCTACATATGTCAAATATTGCCTGACAAATACTTAATTTACTGGAACAATAAATATAGGTACAGAACACTTAGAATTATGGATACTTAAGCTTCATTTTCCTTTAGAAATTAGACTACGTAGAGTATATACCTACCTAGCTCATAATATATTTTTAGTTGCTTGAAATTCAATAACAATATATAAGAAACTAGCTTTTCGCCCGCGGCTTCGCTCGCGCAGACTTTATAAAATGTCTATAACTTTTCCCCGTTAGCCAATTTAGACGAAACAAAGCCTATTTGTATAGGTATATATATAATATATACAAATAGGATATATATATAATATATAAAATTCAATATAAGGATACACTTGGAACACTCATTGAACGTCATTTTTTGTCTACTACCATTTTGTAAGTATGAGCCAGACAGGAGAAACAACGGCGAAACAAACTCCCCTATTATAATATTCATTAAAAATATCTTACCTATTGAATATGTTAAGTCGTTTAGTCAAATCGATATACATCTCACTACTAGAAAATACTAGAAAATCTTCGAAAATCATTTTTTAATAAAAATAAAATGAAACGTAATATAAACAAGAAAATATTTACCCTTCACCATTCAATTGAAATGAAAAAATAATACGAAAAATGTTATTCAAGCGAGACAAGCACTTATCGTTGTAATACTTTCACTAAACACAACCCATTTCACCATCACACTTAAGAGTTATCGTCATGTGACATACAGGCCCGGGTATTATTCCAGGGTACACAGAATATCTATTACGGAGCACGTAAGCCGCTGGGCCCGTGGGCCCACTGATAGGGGCTGGCTGTCGGTAGTGGTTTAGCACTTAAGTACGTCTTACTGACGCTTTTAGTCGGCCGTCCAGATAACGGGCCCAGTGTAATGTGAGCTAGAAAATTCACTCGCAGTGGATCTTTTGAGCCAATTGTTTTGCTGTACTTAGTTTAAAATAAAAATAAAAATATTTATTTATATTCATCATATTTTATAACTCACATTAATTGAGTTTAATTTACCAACGGACTTAAAAGGTCTTTTAACTTTACGAAAGACTTTTTTCAACTAAATTGTTATTCAAAGAATATTACATCCAAGTAAGTAAAGATAAGTAGTAGGTTCCAGTTTCAACCTCTGTTTTTCTCTAGGTAGGTAATACACATGCCATGGCATTTAATAAGTATTCGCGCAGATATCTGTAGCTTTGTCTGAATCGCCATCTCCTCATTTCCCCTCTAATTAAGCTACACCTTATTTTATGATCAACCCCTTGTGCTGCTACTAATTGGTTATTAATTAAAATTAAATCTAACAATTTTCAAATGACATCTCACCCAATCAATTTAATTCCATTACGATTCTATTCCGCTTTTGACATCTTTCAGCAAATCGTATTGATAATAATATTTTTTATCTAGTAAGTAGAACTGTTTTCGTATTCTTTTATTGGCCTTAAAGAATATAAAGGGAAACAGTTTGTTCTGTACAGATTGTATATAATTAAAAGTATTCATGGAATTTTAGACTTCATTGGACCTGAAAGTTTATTAAAACTAAATATGTATCTAATAACTTGGGCTTTTTTCCCGCGAATTAGGAACACCATTGATTTTCCACTCTTAGTATCTATAACAAAACATTCTTATAATAATAAATCTTATACAAACTAATAATGTTCGTAATGCCTAGTTTGCTATCCTAAATACATAATATATATATAATGGGAAACATGGTCTAGTTTCACAATATCACCTATCCAAGTGTGTGTAAAACACAAGTAGCCACTCAACACTAAATGCATTGTAAGCTATACTGGTTGTAATGCTCCATATATACGAATACATGGGGAGTAATTAAGTTAGGACCACCGACCGCTTCGCGCTTCTTTCTTAGCTATTTCTTGGTACTATTAGGTCGCCCGTGGTCAAAATATAATTAAACAAAAGAGTAATATATTAAAAATGTAAAAAAAACACTTCACTCATTATAAGAACTATTTTCTTTAAGTCTGTCATTGCCGCGTTATCGACAAAGCACTGACAGTGGTGACACTGTGTGTGTGTCATTCGCACGGTAGTGTATGTAACTTTTTTTTTTTAAATTAATTTATTTCTAATGAATATAATATAAAAATATTAGCTTTCTGCACTCCTTCTCCATATAAACTTCAACTACTTATATCAAATTTCAAACTCCTCCATCCTCTTAATTTTCGTAAAAAGGTATATCAAAGGTTTTGCTTCACGTATTAATTTATTGGTACTTATACCTACTTAAATCTATATGTTTTATGGGGATTTAAAATAAAAATTATACAAAGTATTAAAATAAATAAAGATATATTTTAAGGCGATGATAGCTCAATGGCTGAGGAGACCGTACCACGATGGTCGGGTGCTTTGTAGTACCCGCCTGGTTATCATCCTCAAGTTGAAAATCTGTAGCTAAACCGATGTGTTCCGGTAGATGCGGCACTTGAGAGCCAGTTCTCCTAGGCCAAGTCACTTAGTTGGTTAAAAACTATTTGCTTTTTAATAAACAAAAACGGAGATCCTAGGGATCCTTCTAATTATAGGCCTGTTTCCATTTTGCCAGCCCTCAGTAAAATATTCGAAAAAATTATTCTATCGCAACTACTTGCTCACTTTAATTTAAATAAACTTTTGCATTGTGAACAGTATGGTTTTACGAAAGGTCGTTCTACGATTGACGCTGGGGTAGCACTTTTAAAAGGTATCTTTGATGCTTGGGAAAAGTCACAAAATGTAATTGGTGTGTTCTGTGACCTATCCAAGGCTTTTGATTGCGTTGATCATGGGACACTTTTACGTAAGTTAAATTATTATGGGGTAAAAGGTATGGCACTTGATCTTCTGAAATCATATCTAGGACAGAGAATTCAAAGTGTCGATGTAAATAGGGTTAAATCATCTGGTTCTCCTGTGCGTATGGGTGTACCGCAGGGCTCTATTCTAGGTCCTTTTCTATTCTTAATTTATATTAATGACCTTCCTTTTTATGTTAAAAATACCTGTGGAATTGTACTGTTTGCTGATGATACCTCACTGATTTTTGGTGTTGATAGACTTAAATCTAATTATGACGATGTAAACGGCGCATTAGCTCAGGTATTGAATTGGTTTACTGTTAATAATCTAGTGTTAAATGCAAAAAAAACGAAATGTATTAAATTTGCATTACCCAACGTAAAAAAAGTAGGCTGTAATTTAATGTTAAATAATGAAGCTCTAAATCTTGTTGAGTCAACAGTATTTTTAGAGATTACTTTAGACTCAAAGCTTCAATGGGGCTCCCAAATTTCATCAGTTGCGGCAAAACTCAGTTCGGCAGCTTATGCAGTTAGAAAAATTAGACAGCTTACAGATGTAGATACAGCTCGATTAGTATATTTTAGTTATTTTCATAGTGTCATGTCCTATAGCATTTTACTTTGGGGTAAAGCTGCTGATATAGAAACAATTTTTATTTTACAAAAGAGGGCAGTGCGAGCTATTTATAACTTGGGCTCTCGAACTTCCCTTAGAGATAAGTTTAAAGAAACTGGCATACTCACAGTTGCATCTCAATATATATTTGCAAATATATTATTTGTGCATCAAAATATTAGACTTTTTTCGAAAAAAAGTGATGTGCACTCTATCAATACTAGAAATAAGCACAAATTTGTAACTTCTGCCTATAGACTCCAGAAAGTGCAAGGCTCATTTCTAGGACTAAGTACACGCATCTATAACAGAATCCCTACTTCAATTTTAAATTTGCCTTTGCAAAAATTTAAGGAACGGATTAAAGCTGTATTAGTAGAAAATGCTTATTATACTGTAAATTATTATTTCAAAGACTCTAATGCTTGGTAGATTTGTTACTTTTGTGTACTATTATTGTTATTATTTTGATTTATAAACCTATTAATAGTCTCAGTGATAACATATTGTGTGTTATAATTCGTATTTCTCGAAATAGTTTCTCTTTGTATTATTTGTAGTAAGCTTAAGTTAGTCATGCTCACTTTGGGGTCTTTGCTTGCGGCGGCGTCGTGTGGCGGGTCGCTCACTTCCCTATAATATGTGCGAGGAGGGCGATGGCTGCCACATGCGTCATACTTGTGAACAGGTGCTGCTTGTGGGGGCTGGTCTGCTTAAGTTTGCAATCCATTTGTTTACTAAGTTACTCATAATTTTGATATATTTTTATTCCTTACTGTCATATAACACACACATATTGTCAGTGAGACTAGATAAATAATTTGATGTAATGAATCTGAGTTGGTTTTGAAAAGAGTAATTGCTGAGTTTCTTGCCGGCTCTTCTCAGTAAAAGCAACCTTCCGAACCGTGCGTTAGAGTCAGACTATTCATAAGTGCTTGTGAAGGCCTATTTGAATAAAAAATATTTTCATTTCATTTCATTTCGTTCATTTCAATATTCATCGCCATTTATTAAACAATAACGCTATGTGAATACTTAAACGTTATTGATAATCTAAATCTAAATCAAGTTAATTTATAACAATTATAAGCTATTCACAAAATGTACACACATAAAAAAAGGGAAACAGATGTAAAAAATAATTAAAAGAAAAAAAGGTGATCCAAATCGCTGGCCTGCGTGAATGTGCCAAGAAGGCTGGCGATGGCAATGCTGGTAGGTTGTCCTGGATAGTCACCAGCTTTCCATATCACGCAAGATCCTTCCCTTTAATAAATTTTGGCATTTATTTATTTTTTGCGCTTGCAAAAACGGTGCACGTTTCATGACTGTACGCAACGTGCACCGTTCACTGCTTCCTACACCGTGCACGACTGAAAGAGTGAGCTCACTCTTCCCAACGATGACACATTTTTGTGCGGCTTATGTATGGCAAGGGCACATCTATGATTTAAATGTCTGTACTTATAAAAATAAGTTTGGGCACAGGAGTTTAGCAAAATCCTGAATTTCATTAAATATAAAATGGAAATTATGGGAAAATGAAATGTAAATTCATATAGGTAGAGGCCGTAGAGAAGGGATTGAAAGGTATTTGCAAAAGGGTCTACGGAAATATAGGTAAAAATGTGCAAATAGTCGAAACGCTCATGAGATACTTTTATTAACAACCAAGATAAACATGACGTTGCGTTATACATTGGCACCTATTACGACATGTCGATACGATATCGACATTTCACGTTCAACGTTGGCTAGAGTCGATTCCGAAAAATGGTTCATCAATTTATCTGTTCCCGCTCAGTGCTCAGGCTGTGATCGATGACAACGCTCTGACATTTGTCAACAGCACGACATATAAAATACTCTTAAAACTGTGCACAAAACTGCGTACAAAGGATATCATTTGATTTGTTGTTTCGTTACTGATTTTTCATTTTAAACATGTTGTAATATGTTATTAGTAACATGATTTTCTTTGTCGTACGTATGTTCGTTACTTCCGATTTGCGATGCAAATCATGATGAATTGACAATCTTTGGTAGTGAAGTGAGAATACCTAAGTATTGTATACAATTAGCATTTTAGATAATGTCTAATATGTATGTATTATTATTTTCTATGTTATTATAAACCTAGTAGGCATGAATATATATTATAGTGGATACATTTTCCAACGATTGTATGTGATGAAAGGCTATCAATTATGTAGAAATATCCTTTCACGAAGTAGTAGGTACCTACTATAAAAACTATAGCTAAAATGTGCATTAAAACCGAGTAGAGGATTTCCTTACTAACCTCAGTGGAGATAGTATCATTTATTAGGAGCGTGTTATAATTAAACTAATCTATTGGACGCGTGTGTATCAGCATGTTCCACTGTAAAATGATCTCCAACTACCCACCATTTCCTCGCGAAAACCCGCTCTTTGTGAGAGTTTCGTAAGATGAATAGGGTCTTGGTACTTTGGATATATGTAGTTGCTTGTCTGATCTCGTAGAGGCGCCTTCTTGTACTGGCAGGCTCCTTTAATTAATGTCTCTGAAACAACATGAGCCACACGTATCCAAAACACGGTAGGTATATAAGCATGACGGAAATTCTAAGTTAGATGGTTTGATTATTAAATCTCTGAAATATTGTTGTCATTGGTATCGACTAGTAACGTAGGTACCTAATATAGTAACATCCTGTAATTCTTTTTACACACTTCATCTGATACCAAACCGAGCAGAGCTTGTACTTATCGAAATCAGATATGCTATGAACAGGTACTACTTTTATACAATAATATACTTATATAGATATTTACATTGAGACACATAAAAAACAGATATATACTCACTCATATGCATGCACACAAATATTTGTCTCGGGTGGGAATCGAACCCGCGGCCCGCGGCGTGGCAGTCAAATTTTCTAACCTCCAAAACAACCGTCTCATCATGCTAACACAAAAAGTTGTTATATCTACAAATAAATAAGGCTAACAATAAGTATATGCAATATCTTATCCTGAAAAATATTATACATGGATATTCGAATCTACCACAAATCAATGAAATATTGAGAATCAGTCCAAATTATTTCGACCTTTCCTAACTTCTAACAAATGATCATTCCTGATTTATTATATTATTTTATTACCCACCACATCGCCGCCATAATTTCCTCTCCCTATTCCATTCACACACTAAAATGTCCATTGATCGAGCACGCTACATTAATCTGCCATTGCCAAGGACGTCCCTGATTGATGGGTGATCCGACATTACCTATGTCCTGCTAGCGAATCAATCAAATTCACCCAATTGATTACGTTAAGAAATAATATTGACCGAAAATATAGGTACCTACCCGTTATATTTGCTGTTACGGGATCGTTTTATACATATTCCGTATAAGCTTCTGCCGCGCAGTTTCACCCGCGTTCCCGAGGGATCTTATATTTTCCCAGGATAAAAGTACCATATATGTTATTCCAGGGTTTATCTATGTGCTATCTTTCATCCAAATCCATTCGTTTATGCGTGATTGAGTCTCAAACATCCAAACTTTCAAATTTAATAATATTAGTTAGGATTAAACAAAATCATATAAACTATATGGATTTAATACTAGGGCCTAAGTAGCTATATATTATTTAGGCACAAGGAAGAAATACTATAAAAATTACGCAGATATTATAAAAAGTTGTTAACTAAAGGTTGAATAAAATATGTCATTTAATATTTAAAAAATACTAACTACTTCTAAAGCGTTTCATCAACCTAGACTTAATTTATGACAATATAAGCCAATGTCAAAGAGCCGGATAACAAAACATAATATTTTTGTATTTAAGACAATAGAAACAAACTTGAAATCCCTGCTAAGCACATGTTAGAGAAGTTATTCTAGTTATTCGATGTGATCTTTACGACGTTACATTAAGGAGATGGGTAATAAAACAAGTCAGAAGGAACGCATGCCTGCGAAAACTTCTTCATAACCGAAGTTACCTGAAAGTGCATTATAACTTCCACCTGGGCTCGCCTGAGTGAGGGCTTAAATACGGACATGTCTGAGAGCTTTTGAATCTTTTCAAACTTTATAAACACTGTGAGGAATAATTTAATTAATTCAACAATAACTGTTGTGATATTTCAATCCGCATTCTGGTTTTTTTATGAATACATTTGTTAAAAAATAACGTAAGAATAAGACAGTTTCAGAATTGCCCAAACTATGAGGGATACCTATAAAGTTGTTATGGGAGTTTATGACATCCACAACATTGATTATATTTGTAGGTTCATCTGTAGAGCGTTATGTAAACTTACACATGCTATCTAGTAGATAGATGGTTATATATATAAAACTATTACAGAGATTATTACATTTCACTTACTTACTAAGCATAATTAGTTAATTACACGTGTGACATAATAAAAGTCACAATATGATGATGCATGCGTAGCATATGGAATCATTTCTATAGTCTCCACTCACAACGAGTGAAAAATATACAACGATATTTCACAAGGTCTTAAGCATTTTCAGCATCAGGTATATCCCACAGAAGTTCATATTCTTAACAGTCGTCTGGTTAATTTTAAACTATTAACTCTTAGGAATAAAATAAAAATCAGAGACCTGTGTTTTCTTCATAAAATCATCCACGGCACAAGTGATCCCGATATTTTCTCGGACTCTCTGCATATTTTCAAGAAAAAACTTCAAACATCTTTAATTAACTCTTACATACAATTCAAACTTGTAAAAATCCTGCATTTGAATGTTCTGTTTTTTTGTTTTGTTTTAATCATTTCATCTTATGTCTGAAACTGTATAACGCTAGTGTATAAATATTTTATTTCTATTATATTCCCATGTATATCCCTAGTTTTACTTTCCTTAATGTAAATGTTGTGTACACCTATAATACACATATCCGTACATTATGATTATTGTCAGAACTTCTAGAATTAAAACTTTGTATTGTTTTAATATGTGTACTGCTTGTAAACTTAATAAATAAATAAAATAAAATGTTGGATGTTGCAATACCATGTTGGTAAGGCAAAATTTTGCGATATTAAAAGCCCACATTTGAAATGTAACATCAAGTAGGTACTTAAATGTTACTAGTACGCGATTCAAATGTTTAAATAATAAATCAATCTACCTAATTCCATTTTCAAATCCTATCCGGTTTTGTATTTATTTTTTAAGATGACTCGTTTATTTGTACATACAAGAAATTTCATTACACTGCGAGGTCCATAGCTGCGTAATTTACTTTCGCTTGGAAGGGCCCTCCCGGGCCAATAATCTTGTCTCCGGCTTGCCATTGTTCATGGAATGGAACAATGGTTGAATATTAAACCTTTTTGTTGTCGTAACTTTAATCTTGAGAAAAAATCCTCCTAACATCGGCTCTAAAATACCACTGAGAATATAAAAATATATTTAAGAAGTAGGGTATGTATATGGATTGAAAAGTCGTTATTTTTTTGTATTATTTAATTACTAGTTATAACATCATAACAATTCAATGCTATAATTAAGGTAACAGAACATACCTACATAAATATAATTAGTATACGATACCTACTGAAAATATGTTCGTCTAAGGACGCATGATTTTGCTGCTTCAATGAATGTCGTCTAACTACCAAAAATATCCTTAGACATCATATTTATGCGTCATAATAGCACGTGACAGTGGGGTATTCTGGAGCTAATTAGTCCTAGCGGCGGGTACCAGAAGTTACAAATGAATGGCACATAGAAATATACTCATTGGGCACGCATAGCTTCAGTGCCTCAAGCACCCACCTTCGCAATATCTTCCACATATTTTAAACAGTATGACGTCGTCTCACCTACTGCACCCCACCATACCCATTACAAATAGGTAAGCTCGGGTACATTAACGGACAATGACAAGATATGACAAGATCCAGTTCCTTTAAGACTGTGTGCTTACCAACTTTGGCCACATCATCATTTACTATGGTAAGATTGTGATCAAACGATCAAAAGATAGTGCTATAAGAATTATAGTACATATTATTTACGCCGTAATTTTTACGTTAACTAAGCTTTTACAAGGAATCTTCTATAATTTGTTTTGTAGCGCTTCAGAAATTACATAAGATACGTTTCTTTGTTAACGCTCCTATCCTACTAACGTTATAATGTGAAAATTTGTGGATGTTTTTTACTCAATAACCCCACAATGTCTGAGCTTATTTAGATGGAACTTGGCACATAGGCCCGATAAACGCTTTTGACGGTGATGAACTTATCAATTTATGGCGTATATTGAAAACGACTTAACTCGTTACGTAAATAAATCGAGTAAAAGTAGAGGTACCTCATAATAACATTATAAGACACCTTTCTCCCGGTAAAACAATATACCTACATTAGCCATTTTTTGTAATTAGGTACTTCTTATTATACCTAATGTACTTGATACTGACTAGTGCGCGTTAAGTAAAGTATCTTTTTCGATCCTACCACCTATGTTCCTAACTGTAATAAGTACCAAGTCAAAGGAACATTTCCGGAGCTAGGCATTTACACAAATTGTTTGAAAATTCATAACAATAACTAAAATCATATTAATAGTCACATAATAATCGACAATAATACTCCGTACACGACAATTAATTGTAGATGATTTAACATGAGAATAGACTAATATGTAATGTTCGTGAAACCCAACAAGCGTAGACATCCTAATATAATACGTTACATGTTAATAGGTATAGTATGTATCTACATACTATACCGAAACACAATAGCTCTCATTATCAAAGTAACACACGACCGCGTAAATATGTAGGTAGGTATGACGAATAAATTACCTGTTTACTAGTTTGATAACTAAATATTATTAACATCGATCCCTGTTACTGTTACCTATACCTACTATACGAATTAACCGGCTTGGTTAAATGAGACCAAATTATAGTGGAATCTGCTAATAAAAGAAGAAACGTGTGTAATATGGTGTAAAACATATTATTATCTATCTGTGTATATATGTGTGTGTAATATAAAAATGTATATTCAGTAAATGTATATCCAATATGAACAGGCTACACCTGTTCATATTGGACTTCTTTTAAAAACAACCATTACTATCAATAATAATTGTCTCCCAAAATCTCGACCTTTCCATTATTCACATTCTCACCAATATGGAGAGTAAAAAAATAATAATTAACTAGGTTCCTACTTTTTAAACCTAATTTTTGTACAATCGCTGACAAAACTTTTAATTGAAGTGCAAAAATAGTCCACTCCGGTGTCAGTACCGACTACGGACGGTCTATTTCCATTAGCCGGCAGACAGTCGGCACAATGGTAAGCAAGCTGTTAGGACATAATGAAGGCATTGTACGTACGCTCGTCGCCGCGAACGGATGACGTCATTATCTGCAACCTCTCGCCGACTCAGCTCAGCTGCCACACCAATGTGATATATCGATGCCAACCCCAATTTATTGGTGTTTTGTGGTCGACTGTACGCACCGTCTTATAATTCGATTAGTCAGATGGAAATAGGATGTATTGAATGAAATGCCAAAGGAATTCTTATTTATCAGAATGAATACACATTATCCTGGATAAGAAATGGAGAATTAAATAAATCAAAGACATTGTTTAAAATTATTTACTGTATCGATGAATGAAAAAGATAAGAAGAACTGAACATTAAAATTTCGTACTAAAGGTCTAGCTTGCTGGATCAAAATGATTAGAAATAAAATGACAAAAAACCGAGATGGTCCTATAGTTAAACTTCTTCAACATGACGGATCTAACATAGGTTTCGAAAATATGCCATCTTGAAATATCCATCCAGTATAGTATAAAAGGCGAAACTGACGACTGAAATATCAACGCACAGGTCAAACCGCAGTACTTAAATAAGGTCCTAATAAATGAAGTATGGTCCTTTTGAGGTATGATAGTATAGGTC
The DNA here is from genome assembly GCA_951216915.1 of Tetheella fluctuosa. Lineage (NCBI taxonomy): Eukaryota > Metazoa > Arthropoda > Insecta > Lepidoptera > Drepanidae > Tetheella > Tetheella fluctuosa. The sequence goes on along the minus strand of OX578227.1, from coordinate 5,480,791 downwards.
ATAAGTATTCCGAAAATGATAAAATAAAAATATTCGGTCGTAATTTTAATGAAAAAAAAACCTGAATTTTTTTTATCATTTTCGGAATACTTATGACCTATACTATCATCCCTCAAAAGGAGCGTATTTCATTTATTAGGACCTTATATAAACATATATAAAAGGGGATCGCGGGTGTAATAGGGCAGGGAGGAAAGCTAGTAATGAAGATATTTGACCATATATAGTGGGTGAGTTAGCACGTCTAGAAGTACACACCGCTCTAAAATCGTATACCTTCCTAATGTTCGGTGAACACTGTTGAAGCAAACTGCTAACTTATTATCATTCCAATAGACTATTAATAATATTTCTAATACTTTTACCACGTCTATCTCTGGTCGCGAGCGGCTGGAATTCGTAGCAAAGTGGTTGTCAGGGTGAGGAGATAAATCACTTCTATAGAACAATTTATTGGCACATGGGCGTACTCAATTACCACATTGAATTTAATACGTGGCGACAGTTTGGCACTATCAACCACATTGTTTTCGAAACCTAGTTTAGTATTTAACTTCATACTCTATTTATTATTTTAGCACGACTGCCCGAAAAAAAATATCATTTTTTATATTATATTATCAATATTTATTTTCTTAATATATACTAATATAATAAAGGAATAGAGTTTTTTATTTGTTTGTTTGTTTAAATTAAGGCGCTAATATCTCTGGAACTACCAGTCGAATTAATAAAATCTTTTTGCATTTGATAGCCCAATTCATAAGGAAGGGTATAGGCTTATAGACTTTTTATCCCGGGAATGCGGGTGAAACCGCGGGGAACAGCTATATAATAAAATAAAATTGTTACCCTCATACTCAGTAACGCTGAAATACAAATTGAGGGATGAGGGGTGGGGGGGTCAGGGGTGAGGAGGTTGACGGGGGTGAGGGAACGAGGGGGGGGTTCGTGTGATGAGGGGTGGGGATGGGGGGTAAGGGATTTTAATTTTGAGAACGCAGGAGAAACCGCGGGAGACCGCTAGTATTATATCCTTTTGTAAAACAAAAATCCCAATCTTTTTATTTAGACAGGATTTTAACTATTGTTATCTTACACACATACAAACAACTACGAAGTAAAATAAGTTAGATATTTATACTATGTAGGTAGGTACCTACATGAATGAAGTAAAGACTCAAAGTTGCTGTGGTTCAAAAGTTTAATAGGATTATTGAAAATGCATTAAGTACATAAACCTTAAGATAACCTTAACCATCAGATGGGTAAGACAATCACTGAGGCAAGATTACTAATTTTCAAAGTAGGTCATGTAGTGTTATTAACTTAATCTAAGCCAAATATTTCAGTTTTTAAATATCTCGAAAAGTAACCTAAATTTTTCTTTTCCCAGTATAACTTATCGGTAAAACAGTACAAATATAAAAGATCTCTGATCGAAACGCGGATGTGCAACTGCTAGGTATTCAATTTTCGCCCAATTTAACGTATTATACGAAACCGAGCACTTTTAGTTTGTTTAGTTTGTTCCGGGCAAGACAACGGACTTATGTTCTTCTTTCTCCAAGAAGAAATAGATACATGGCCTAAGTTCATATTGTTCTTTCAAAACTAAATAATTGCAGTGCAGCTATTTGAACAATTTGAGATACGGTGCAAATTTTCTTTTGAAACCGGTGTAAGACCACTACTATACAGACTCATTATTTACTTGAACACTGCTATTCCTCAGCATATACCTACATAACTGCAGCGCCTGCTAAACTGTCATAATTCACCTGACGTATCAAGAAGATAGACGCCCTAGAGATGTGGTGCTGGAGGAGAATGCTCGGAGTATCGTGGGTTGAATTCCGTACCAACGAGTGTTAGCTTTATTAATAAACTCATGATAATTAAATGTTAATAATAATTATTTTGATATAAATGTAAATATTGTTAGTGTAGTTGTGTGGATTTATTATTATTAATTATGTAGCTAATTTACATTCGTAAATTCAATTTATTTGAATATGAAAATTAATACCGGAAATGTTAATGTTATTATGTTGGTAATCGGCCGCCTCTAGACGGCGCGCCGTACTGTGACGTTATCTTACTTTGCCGCCATACCGAGTTTTACTTTTTAACCAAATTGAATGATTGAGTTAGTCTCGAGAAAACCATAGGAGATAATAACCAATTGTGAATAGTGTAACTATAATAAATAAATAGTGTGCAATTATAAGTGTTTTCATTTCGGTTCTACACGAGTCTATACTTCGAGAACTCGGAATCAAGCAGCGTTTATCATCTTTGGTACAGTCTCGTATCCTCACCTTTTTTGGACACGTATGCCGCCGAGGGGAGGTGGCTTTTGAGCGACTTGTGGTCCAGAGAAAGGTTGAGGGTACCAGGCCACGAGGAAGATCGCCTATGAGGTGGACTGACCAAATAAAGGCGGCAGTAAATGGCTCATCATCATTACATGAATGCCCGAGGAAGGCGGCCATCAGCGAAGAGTGGCGGCGTGTTGTGAAGCTTGCCACCAACACCTGAAGTGATGACCACGACCACTCTGTCAAGAGCGATACCGACAGAGAAGAAGAAGCAAAACATCAGCTAAATTTAGGTATTGACTTCATTTGACTTTTGAGTCAAAAACTTTGGTATATATTACAATAATGTGACACATTTCTGATATACAATTAGTCGATTATCACGGATATATTATTATGGTAGGTGCCCATTATACTGCAATAAAACTATAGCAAGCCAATAATTAAAACATCTTTATCTTTAGGACGGTAGGAACCATTTAACCCAAAATTACGGAAACAAGTTCAGCTTATTGTGCCCCTTCCCGGATGCGTACACTTTCAATATTTCCACAAAAGACTTGATACATATTACACATACACACAAAATAACATACAATGACTACATTATTTAGTCTAATTTTGATGTAAGTACTTATTCTCAGATTAGGAATCGGTTGTTGGTAACTTTCTCATTACATTTTCATAGATTTTCTGCAGTTTCCCCATATTGTTATTGATTTGTGACATCATTAATTCTACGTTGTCGAGGAATTTATCAGTAACATTGTTTTCTCTTTGGTTTGCATTATTTACAGCTTTTTGTAGAAAATCAATTTTGAAATTTTTGTTATCATCAGCCGTTTTGAATTCAGCACGTATTGTCTCAATTTTATTCCTTAAACTTTGTTTAGTTATATTTTTTACGATTTCTCTGCATTTTGGATCCAGTTTAGTTTCATTTTTATATTGTGTTTCAACGTTTTTAATAAGATTTCTTCTTTCAAATAAGACATCGATAGTTTTCTCATTAAATATTTTGGTTCTAGACATTTTTACATTGAATATATTATGCACTCTCTACTATCATTGGGTACGAATAATTTTGAACTTTGTAAATATTGTATTGATAATTTTTTACATCAATAAATGCAATAACATAACAATGGCATGCAAATACCAAGAAAATCTCAGTCACAAGTTTTAGTAAACCATTCAAGAATGCATGGCATGGCATGAATGACATTGAGCATTAGATAATTATATTATATTCTCTTTGATGGAATTACTACTGGCGCAGAATAACATAAGTAGGTATGTCATACTCTTTTCTAGATATGTATTACCTACCATAATAATAGGGTACTACTTTAATATATGTAGGGACCATTTTTAAACGAAATATCTTACATCCATACCAATCAAATATAATTTGTACAACAAAAATAGAAATTTCCTATTTTCTTGATTTTTATACATTGAGATCATATTTTATCGACACATGTATACTTAGATCAAAGCTTTATCGACACGTGTATCGATCAAAACAGCCCACCACACTCGCTTGCTCTAAATAATTGTACTTTTCATTATAAAAGATCAACCTCACTTGGTCGATCAAAATGTATAAATGATATGTTAAAAAAGGCTAAAAGGTTAGAAGAGAAACAGCGCAAAATTTAGAATTGATAGGTCCTAATTGAAAATAGGTTAAGGTATAAACCAAGATTAGGTATCTACCCAGCATATAGGTAAGGGATTTTGGAAAGGGATAACATTTTGTCAATATGAAAAATGTGCCCAAATAAAATATTAGAGGTTCTCAAACGCTCACAACAAAGATTTATGGAAACGCCATCTCGGTGAATTAAAGGAAACTATGATGCGTGCTTTAAATTCAGTATTTCTAGTCTACATTCCATGATTAATAGCTGGTTAAAGAGTTCACTTAACCTTCAAGAGATGGCGCTGATGAGAATGTTTCCAAACATTAGGAACTTATCTCAATTTTTCACTACCTAGAGCTATAAAAATCGCTAACAGTTGAGGTAGCAGCCTCGTCTGACCCATCCCATAACAAAATGATTCATATACCTATATACAAGCTTTTACCTCAGGTCTGAGTAGAGGCTTTCTTCATGTGGTCACTCATGCTCAAACTTCATAATATGCATGAAAACGTAAACGTCACGTCCAACCTAAGTCTCAAAACTTTTTATTAGGTAGGTACTTACTTTAAGTACCTTCCTGTGTATACTTTTGTAGAATTAAACTTATGTATGTAGATATGGCAAGAATGCCGGCATGTTATGTTTTAAAATAGCATAATACGCTTTTGTGTATTCTGCCAATGTCAATTTATTATAGGTATAAAATTCTAGCCACATTATTTACATAGTCAAGTCTGTCAGATTTTAGTAAAATGGTACCCGTTCTATTAAAACTTGTCACGAACTTTTTGAGATAACTTGGAAAGTCACGATACCTACACGAATTAATTTCGTTTCACTTCACTAGTGTACCTATTTAGAATTTATAGGTTGGTACCTTGTGATCAAAATTTTAGATCGATCTTCATTAGACAAAACGCCGCCAATCTATACCTACAAATAAAGAACCATACCATATCTAATTCCGCCTTGAAATAGTAGTGCACTTGTATTACTGTGTTTCGGTTAGGAGGGTATGGGAGCCGGTGAAATTACAGGCACAGGAGATGTCTCAAGGTTGGCAGGGAATAGTGGATTGTATCTTAAGGGAGCAAAATAATATTTTTACGGCGAGGGCGCTTTTTTTTTCCCTCGCTACGTTCAGGATTCTACTAAACAATCCCTCGCTACGCTCGGGATTCTACTCTAGAATCCCTCACTTCGCTCTGGATTCAAATTATGTCGCCCGAGCCAAAAATATATTTTTCATTCCATCTATTCGAAAAGGACGACTTGGTTCCCCTTTAAGTGCACCCAAAGGTGGTATTCTCTATAAGAAACTTTTAGCGGGCAGTAATGAGTTTTTAATCCTCTTTATAGTGATAAGTGCGCCGCAATTATCTTTGCCGCGCACTTCTTGAATTTCAATCTAGTTGTTACTCTATGTTTTATTAAATAATAATATGACAATAAAATATGAGGCGCCTTTTATTTTCTCATAGAGGGTGATGAAAAGTAGAGTGTACCACTCGGGCACAAAATATATTTTTGGCTCGGGCGACGTACTTTGAATCCCTCACTTTGCTCTGGATTCAAAAAAGCGCTCTCGCCGTAAAAATATTATTTTTACCTATACATACAGGTTGATTTTTTAGTCACTGGCAATACTTAGGCTACGGTAACCGCTTACCATCAGGCGGGCCGTATGCTTGTGTGCCGACTATGCTGTATAAAAAAAAAAAACTTGCATTGCAGGGGTGGAAGTACTCATCAATATCAACAACTTTCACTATAGGACCAACTCTGCTATCGCATAAAATAAAATGGTTGCTTCATACATTTTGGTCGAATATGTATTGAACTTTTGTATGGAACAGCTGATAATTTTTTCGTGATTTCACAGTTAGTCCCATAATAAAAGTTGTTCATATTGATGAGTAGGTACTTCTACCCCTGCAAGTATTGCCAGTAACTAAAAAATCACCCAGTATAAACGAAGTCCAGTTAGTTAGATAAGTACACATTTATAACTCAAGAATGGACCGGTTTTTATGATCTATGGTTTGTTGGGTTGGTCTCCGCCCGCCCCGAATAGCAGAAAAACTATTAAAATATCGGAAAAATTCAAGAAAAAAATAATAATTAGAAAATAGCGAGTGAAACCGCGGGCCGAAAAGCTAGTTATATAATAAAACTCAAAATACATGATTAAAGATTTTGTAAGTCCTCGCCAAAAAGTCTGCCGGCTTGTTGACAACATACTGGGTGATTTTTTAGTCTCTGGCAATACTTGCAGGGGTGGAACTAATCATCAAAATGAACAACTTTTATTATGGCACTAACTGTGAAATCATGAAAAAATTATCAGCTATTCCATACAAAAGTTCAATACCTACTAGAACAAAATGTACTATGAAGAAACCGTTTTATTTTACGCGATTACATAGTTAGCCCCATAGTAAAATTGTTCACATTGATGAGTACTTATACAGTATATATATAATTATAGAGAATATATAAGTTCTGAAACATTCATTACACACTGTAGGATAAAATCGTCGAAATAAAAGAATATTAATAAAGTATATACTTAACTGGGAAAGGGTGACATACATATCGAGCCTATGACTTATAGTATAACTTGTCGGCGGAGTAAAAAAACCGAACTATTCTTGGACCTATAATATTTATATTCCGTTAATTCTGCAGTTATTTAAGGTTTAATAAAACTATAACAGCAACTTTATAAAATGTTTTTTTCTGTAAATGTTATGTTCGTCCATAACTCTAGTCTGCGCGACAGCATCATTATACTTACTCGTAGATAGCATGTTGTTATTTAATTTAGGTTGACTTTCTTTATTTTCATTGAAATTAGTTTATATATTTTGTATTTGTTATATGTGCGTAGTATACCTACCTAGATGTAAGTCCGCAGCCAACCAAAGCAAGCAGGCGTTTCAATCACGTCTCCCGATGCAACAGTCAACTTATAATTTGTTATCATTATCAAATTAATTGCTGGCGTTAGGGTTTTATATTTTGTTCGAAATAAGTGAACCGAAAAAGAGTTATTAAAAAAAAGAGAGAGGAAATAAATAATACTATAATTACATCGTAATTCATCGTATTAAGATTATATTTTTTTTTCATAAAACCTAAATATAATTAACGATATAATATCTTCTTACAACTATTTTCGAAATTGATGCAGCAGCATAGGTAACTTCGGTATATAGGTAATTAAAAACTAAATATTAAAGTACATGAAAATGTTCTCGACTATACTAGTCAGTTTAAAATCGAAACCGGTTAAATATATCTAGCAGTTTATTTATTTACGTTCTGATATCTATATTTTCAAACATTACTTGATTGCAAATGGAACCATTTTACATACATAGAGATTTAGAGTTCGAGTAATAAAGCAACGTAATCTACGTATCGGTCAAATACAATAACCAGTTTCGCCCATTGTTGTGGATATCACAATTTATGCAAGTCGTTAAGAAAACATTGGGTACAACTGTTTTATTGAACAAAAATAGCATGATTTTTAAAAATCTTTCATGTACACATTTTCAACGCTTATTCAATGCTAAGATTTTACAAAATATTCATAAATGAGACATAACATATGTGCATTCCTTTATTATAAGTACATCATTTTATCACGGTAGTATGGAAGATAACCAAGGTAATTTGCCAGTTGATTTAAAATTATGCCAGTCGTAAAGAAATCTGCCAACAATTAACAATATCAACGCAAAAAGTACCAAATTTATAATATTAATTAGACTTATTGGCATTTCCACTTCGCTGCTGCCACAAACGTTCCCCAACGGTATTGTACTGATCTGTAACAAATAGAATAAAATATTAGACAACTAGCTTCCGCCCCGCGGTTACACCTGCGTTCCTGAATCCTATATTCGCGTCCCAAAAGTACCTAAAAAAAGATAGAATTCCAGGATGTGTTGACTGAGTAAAAGAAACATCATGAATAATGATTACTTGTTTATATTTTTTTCAAATGTTTGAAGCATCGCTGTTATATAAGAAAGAGTAAACTGTAGAATTAAACACAGCACTGACGTCAATCCCAAACGGAAAAGTGCAGAAACTGTCTTGACGAGAATAGGGAGAGAACCAAGGAACCGTTATGAATTTATATAATCACAAATTGTATTCTGTTAAAGACAGAAGATCTGTGTCTGACACACTACCAAGCAATGTTACTTTAGAATTTAAAACAAATTATTGTGATACAGAAACAAAGAAAACATAGAAAGGTGAAATTGTAATCAATAATAACCTAAGTATTAATAAATTGGTATTTTTGTTTAATTAACGTTTCCATCTAAATTTCCTTTTCACCACCATTTTAATTAGTAAAATTAATTGAATGTTCAAGATGTGTATGCTGAGTGTAAAAACTGAAAAAGGGCTAATTATATTAAATGGCTTTAATGGGGATTTGATGTAAATCGTCGGATATGATAATGATTATTATATAATCAAACAAAATTTGAAAAAGTCCCCCACGGTTGTATTTAATCGAAAAATATGTAATTCGCCATTTTGCGAAGGTGGCCATCTTGGATTTAAAGTTTATCATAGTGTTAGTATTCTACTAATCAAGCCCTTTCATTTGATACCCATATTGAGGGAGTTGTGAAACAATATGTAATCTGCCATTTTGTGGCGGCGGCTATCTTGGACAGATTTTCATCAAACATAGCTAAGAACACTCTAAAATCAAAATCGGTTCATCCGTTCGGAAGCTACGATGCCACAGACACACACACACACACACACACACACACACACACACACACCACACACACACAGACACGTCAAACTTATAACACCCCGTCGTTTTTGCGTCGGGGGTTAAAAATGTAGTAGGTAAATCGATCGGTTCTTTTTACTAATGGAGCTATTTTATACCTATACTAGGTACTATCTACATCAATCAGATTAAATCCATGTATTTCTAATACCTACATAAATATTTATATAAAAGTCACCACGTTTATTATGTTACAAAACTACTATTACTTGGCAATGCGGTATCCTGCTCCCTACGAATGATTGTATCGCCATATATGATAGACTTTTGCGGACTTCAAAAGACTTCTTACTAATATAAACGATATCTTGGATAAACATTTGAAAACTCTGATATTAAAACATTAAATTAGTTATTTATTAGTTACAAATGGTTCAGCCACTGTGATCGTGATATTACAGGATTGGCTTTATTGCGTCACTAGAACCATGAGAGAAAGGTAACTAAAGTACGTGCCATAATATGGATTGACAATAAAGTGCATTGACCCCTCTTACTACTTGGCGGCAGAATATTTGATATTATTATTCTGTTGTCGAACTCCTGTAAAAGAAACATACCAGTAAGTAAAAAAAAAGGAATTATAATCACTGTCATAAAAGGTTTGTCACCACTGTAAAACCACTGACAATAAAATCAACGCACTTTATTGCCAATCCATATGGCACGTACTTTAGATTAAAGGATTATCTATTATTATACATAAAAACTTCCGTAACTGACTGAATCTATCAATGTACGTATACAGCCTAAACCGCTAGGGTAAGAAACTTGCTCGAAATTCAAGCCGCAGGGGTTCGCAGGTGGTTTGCTGAGTTGGCGGGAATCAAAGATAGTTTAATAATACTTATATAATAATTGTGAAGTGCTGGAAAAGCTTATTTTTCAAAACAATTCCAGACTTTGCATGAGACATGCTAGTTTATTCATACTAACATTATAAAGAGGAAAAAATTGTATTTTTGTATGTTTGTAACGGAAACACTCAAAAACTACTTAACCGATTTCAAAAATTCTTTCATCATTAGGATGCTACGTTATCCCTGAGTAACATGGGCTATATTTTATCGGGTGTGACCTCGCGGAAAAGCTAGTTTAGGATAAAGGTGATGATAACAAGGCGGAATCCTAGTAGAAAATACCTAGTAGCTTTACCTGTACAAGAGAAGTTTTCTTATCATCAGACTTAGAGCATCTTATATCTGGCAGATCCCGTATAACTCTCCTGTACTTCAGGAGTAAGGTTTGAAACCGTGGTATGTAGTGGCAGTCACATCGCCACGGGTTTAGACCCAAAAACACGTGCATTATGTTGTTGTTTGCTTGAAACGCCTTATCAAAAGCGTATACAGGAATCTGAAAATAAAATTTATTACGTTATAGATTGATGCATCCTTGTAAGTTGTAAAACATTCTTAGTTTGTAATTCCATAGTTCTGTAGTTTGGTGGATAATATGTCAGTAGGTATGCGATCCAAACTTCAATATTGGACAAGTAAAGAAAACATGCTACAACCTCAGCAGTCTGTAGGCCAAGAAGTTAACAATTATAGATAGCTCAGTGGTAGTGACGTCGGACGCTGAGGCGAAGGTCGTGGGTTCGAATCCTACAATGAGCTTGAGCTTTCGGTGAAGGAAAACATCTTGAGGAAACCATAGCCCGGTGGTAGGGTACCCGCCTGGCTGGCTACCACCCTCAACTTGAAAAACACCTATTGGTGTGTTCCAGCAGCTGCACTTGAGAGCCAGTTCCTTCTAGGCTTTGTGTGCTTACCACCTTCGGCTACATCATCACTTAGTGAGATTGTGGTCAAACACAAGCCTATAAAAAGTAAAAAAAAAAAGCAACAAACTTGTTTCAACATATTGCCGCGTAGACTCAGAACACGGAATGTACTGAACCATTCCGATCCCTCCAATTCCTTGACAGCCGATATGCTGTTGTTGTCGAGATACAAGTCGGCTAGCTTCTTGTACTGAGGATTGTGAACTAACGTTCGTATTGTATTGATCTGTAAAAGAAAGGGCTTCATTAATTTTATTTGTCTATCTATACTGATACATTTAATGAGTAGGATCTATACTAATATTATCAAGAGGTTATGTTTTTAAATTTGGATGTAGGAGGTATTCTCCGAAAGTACGTACTGATCCGATTTTAATAAATATTTTTGCCTTAGAAACAATTATATTTTTATTATAATATCATTGCTTAGAAAGCTTTATTGTGGGTCGTTATAGGCTATTTTTATCCCGAGAACACAGGCGAAACCGCAGGGAACGGCTATGTATAGCTTAGCTTAAATTGCAATTAAATTGAGGCTGCTTTCAACTTGAAGGTGATGATATTATACGCGTATTGATGTTGAATTCTGAGACGAAGCTCGTGATGGAATATATTGAACTTGGGCTTTCAGTGAATGAAAACATCGTGAGGAAACCACATGTGGAAACAGCAATACTTGAAAGTCATTCCTAGGCTTATTTATCTCTATTAAAATACATTTTTAACTATTTATATGCGAGATAATTAAAAATACATGAAAAATTCAGTAAGTTGAGACAAAGAAAAACAAAGGTTTATATTTGGGTGACCTCTATACGTAAGCACCAAACTACCTCCTAAAGGTGGACGCGCACCTTTCCGCGCCGCACGCGTCGAACGCGCCGAAGTCATCGCATTTTATAAATCTTTTAAGTATGCAATGCAACCCCGCGCACCTATCCGCGCAGTACGCGCCGCACTCGCCGTATTTTAGAAAAGCGTAGATATACTTTTCTAAAATGTTATTATTATTATTATATTTTATTATTTTTGTGTAATCTAACATCTAAATGATTAACCCCCTTTTCAGGTGGAAAGGATTTTTTTTATCAACATGTGCGTCACAATATTCCTACATTCACCTTGATAATAAAACTGCAGCAACACATAAGTGCTGACAGGGTTCTCAAATATCAACCCAGGAATCCGTCTGTTTCGCTTACTTGTATTACAATGAACCATGATGATTAATATAAACAAAGTTACTGTTATTTATTGTGTAACTGTTAATCTCTACTGTACAGGATGTTGAGAAATTTAATATACCTATAAACAAAATTTAAAATATAAAGTGTTTCAACATATGCTGTTTGTTCGATGGAATAAACCAAATGACGTCTTTAAAAATATGATGACCATTGATAGCTTATGAGTGGTGTAATATTTACATACCTAGGGTAGGAAGGTATTTATATTACCTATTAATACTTACCTAACCTTTTCAAAACTAAAACACAAAAAAAGCGTACACTTAATCTACCTCAAAAACTTTATTTTATAGGTACATATTCTATTTTATATTTCATTTATGTTAATACTATTGACAAAAAAAAACTTAAGAGTAAGAAGCTCATATAAAATTATCAAAATTAAAAAAGTCGCTATCAGAAGGCAGCGTACCCAGAATGCTGGCGGCATTACCACGTTGGATGGCAATGCTGATTCTCTGACCTAGATATAAGCCAGCATTCTGGTCACAAGTTATTTTATTAGTTGTCTGTTGCCACCCGTTAGGCCTCTTCCCGATCCGCCTATGCAGGTACAGTCAGCAACATACAAATTTTTAGTAAACGCAAACGTGATAGTAAGCGTTTATTTACGTAAAATCTTTACACTCAGGGTACTGTTTCTATTGCCATTACATAGGTACAGTTGCTAAGTATTATTAATCTTTTTAGATAAATGTAAGTAGAAATAGCTATCATTTAGTTACGTAACAGAAAGTTTGTTTATGAAAAGGTCTCTATAGTAACTGCCAATATTATTGGCATTACGTCACTTTTGTCCCGTTTTATTCCTCCGTGTACCCCTGAGCACAGCAGCCAATAATTATACCTACTTATCAATTCAATTCAATATCGTTCTCATCGGGATATTTAGGGATTACTTTATTTAAATGCATATTATTATTATGTATTTAATTTATTTAATTTGAATGAATTTTATTCTTATTTTATGTATTCGTGGTATACTTGTTCAGTAAGTGGTGACTCGCTTTTACAGTTAAGGCAACCTGGTAAAACGTTTATGGATATTTATAGTGTATTGTTCTTTGTTCGTCGGCAGAAGTGTAGGTACTTCGATAAATAGCTATGCAACAAAATGTTTAAAATGTCTTTAGAAGTAAGTTAGTGATAAGTATGGTAAAAATATCGACTTGTTATGTATTTATTTATTTACAACAAGTATTTACAATCAATTTTACAAACCTGTTAGTTAATAGTAAGTAATTTACTATTTATAAATCTGTAATGTCTTATTTTTTCTTACCAAATTTACCAAAACATATTTATGGAACATAATAAAGTTGCCTGAAATCAGGACTTATATATTTCGGAGAATTTATCTGCTAAAGGTGAAATCGCGAGGCAAGTTAGCAAATTTTTCCTTTCTTGCTTTTTAATTATGTCCCCTGTATACATTCAGGTGTGTTCAGTTATCATATTACATTCTTATATAAACTCAGCATGTTATACGAGCCTAATTGCGAAGCATATTATTTCTGTGGCAAATATGGTCATTTTACTTTGTACTACATTTGTATTAGATTATCAGTATAAAACGCCAGCAGCAGGTATGATATTTTGCCAAACGTAATAATTGACCTACCTACGTAAACTCTTATTTATATTTTTTTATTTGTATGTATAAAAGCCAAGAACTTCAAAGATCTAATTCCTTGAAATTTTCCTATATCGATAAGAAAATGAAACATAAAGGGCACGTATGAGGGTTAACGTGTTTCCAGATTAGATTTAGGTTCGTGAGTTACGCTAACTTAAACCTACGTGAGTAGAATTTTTATTTTGAGATTATATTATTAGGTATGCACTACTGCAGAACCTAGCGTATGTACATGAATTCTTTAACTTTAGGTAAATCGTGGATTACTATAAACTGTAGAATTAAAAAGTTAAAAGGTATCTTACTTTAATGTAGATAGATAAAAAGAATACCTATACCACCAAAAACATAAATGTGAAAAGGGGTCCAAGTTTGGTACAAATGAAGTTCGAGGTTGTCGCCAATGTAAGAGTTGAGATCTGAACGGGTGCCAAATTCCTTGAATCGGATCAGTAGATTATTATAGACAATACAACGTTCTTAAATAGATTTTCTATTAAAAGTAAGTACCTATATAAAATGTAAGTCTTATATACGCTTCCACTCAACTGAACTAATGTGAAATAAAATTGAATTTCTCGGAAAACAACGTATCTGGCTGAAATCAAATACTTCGACCTCAAAAATACACTCAAACCAGATACCTTGTTGCCTTCAAGACGTAGGGTAGTTGTGCTAGGCGGCAGAGAAGCCGGGGGACCGTCGAGCTGTCTCTTCGAGCAGTCCACAGTGATGAGCGGAATAACGGCACCGGCAGAATCCGAAACTACATGTGTCAGCACACATGTACAAGGGTTTGGGCATGTTTCTCGCATCGTCTATTAAAAATAAAATTAGTATTTAATATTATACCCATTTAAATAGTAAGTACTGTATTATAATATACCATTTAAAATCAGTAGCATTCTGGACAATAGCAAATGAAGAAATTCACGATCCACTCGCAGAGTACCCAAGCGAAAGTTGCGGCGCGCGGCATGACCTTACCGTTGATAGTCCCTGTAGGAAGGTGTTAGGATACCTATGAGTAATGTGCCTCTTTGTATAACCGTACCGTCGGATAATAGGGGTCACTAAAATAAATCTCTACAGGAAAAGAATAAGGGTTTGTAAAAATAGAGGCGTACTTATATTCTCCTCAAGTTTACCCCCTTAGTCCATTTGTGCATGAATAGTTGATACTGATTTGACATCTCTATACTACGATATATTCTATTCTACATACAATTATTAATGGTATCTGGGCGACCAAGTTTTTTTGTTTTTTTTTTAATATTGCGTTTTTTTCAGGAAATATGTATCAAATAAATATGTAAACTTAAAAAACAAAACCTTATCTAAATACCATTTGACCCAAATCGTTAGAGCCATTTCCGAGATACACGAGATATGATATATAGGTACTGCAGAGCTTCTAAAGGTAGGGGCAACCTCAATTCTGAAGGAGCTCGCACATATCTTCAATTCCGTCATTCAACATGGCCCGACACTGGAGTGTAGTGACCCTATTCTTCAAGAAAGGCGATAAAACCTTGCTGAAGAACTATAGGCTCATCTCACCCCTGAGCTACGTATATAAGTTGTTTTCGAGCTTCGACTCAAATCGTTTCACTGGAAGATTCGACGAATTCCAGAAGCCAGAGCAGGCTGAGTTTCGAAAAGGCTACAGCACTGTAGACCACATACATTTTGTTCGGCAGATTATACAGAAAACTGAGGATTATATTCAGCCGAAGGTGCATAAATATAAACGGTGATTCGATTGAGGGGGGGGGGGGGCTCGAAGTTGTACAAGAGTATGTACATATATTTGGGTCTAAAGAACTAAAGTAACCGACAACGCTCATAGAATCAGCAGGCTGAAGTGGAAATGGGCCGGCCAGTCGAAGAACAGATGGTCGTTGGAGTAAACGAGTCCTAGAATGGAGACCGCGTTATGGCAAGCGTGTCGGACATCCCCAGCCCGTTGGACTGACGACCTCAAAGGTAGCCGAACTGGACTGGATGTCCGAGTGGCACGCTTTGTTCAGCAGTAGACCGAAAAAAGTTGATGATGAAATAAGAACAGACTATTTCTTCCATAATTAATACTAAGCACTAAAGTAATAAGTCAATTCTACTTCAAATTAATTATTTTGCTTTTAATTATGGACTCGTTACAATCGCTTGGGATTCAAAAGGTTTCGAGAATTGTATGCTCTCAAGTCAAAATCCTTACCCATTATTAACAATGTTTCGGTTTAAATAAAATATTTCTATGTACATTCAGAATTAGGTGCTTAATTAACAAATACTTACATTTTGTAAGCCAAGTTTATCTACCTTAAAACATAATCAACTAATTGAAAAGAAGCCCTTTAAATTTCGGTTAAAGGAATTGGATAAACACAAGTCGTGATGAAATAGTTCAGAAACTAAAAGCTTTCACCTACCTACACAAAGTTAAACATAAAATATACACATTAGTAATCGTGTTATGAGGATGAAATCATGACCACCCCTTTATTCCGCGACGCGGTTACCCGCGTTACCGTGAGATCTTTAGATTTCGGTATAAAAAAACGATGTTCAATTACGAAATATGCCCTCTTATTCAGACCCATTCGGTTGCCATTCCGATCGGAAAGGATTTTTTTTTTTTTTTTTACTTTGTATAGGCTTGTGTTTGACCACAATCTCACTATGGTAGGTGATGATGTGGCCGAAGGTGGTAAGCACACAAAGCCTAGAAGGATCTGGCTCTCAAGTGCAGCTGCCGGAACACTAACACACTAACTAACCAATAGGTGTTTGGCGACAGATTTTCAACTTGAGGGTGGTAGCCAGCAAGGCGGGTAATACAAAGTACCCTACCACCGTGCAAATTGAGGATGATTTTATTTCGTTAAATTTAGGCACAGTATTATGTGTTAATCGCAGAATTCATTTGCCGCGATCGTGTAGGACCGATCGATTGCCTCATTCCGAATGGAAGTCTGAAATGAGAAAATAGGAGCCATCCTATTCAGTAGACTACTCAATTGGTTTGTCTACCCAATCGAGACCGCAACCGAGCATGTCTGAATAAGGGGGATGATCTATCCTATCTGTGTGCCAAACTGTCATATTAATCCATTCAGCCGTATATGCGTGATTGAATCCCAAACAGCCAATCTTTAACAGTTTATAATACCGAGTATTTGTTAATTAATTATAGTAGGATAGGATATACTACAATCCCTACTAACCCTACTATATAATATTATAAATGTGAATGTTTGGATGGATGGATATATGGATGGATGGATGTTTGTTACTCCTTCACGCAAAAACTACTCAACGGATTTGGATGAAATTTGGTCTCTGGAGATAGATTATAGTCTCGAATAGCACATAGGCTACTTTTTATCCCGAGAATACATAAGATCCCACGGGAACGTGGGTGGAACCGCGGGGCGGAAGCTAGTATTATAAATGCGAATATGAGTTTGTTTGCTTGTTACCTTTTCGCCCCTTAACCCCTGTACCGAACGCGATGAAATTTGGTACGCAGATAGCCTATGGTATGGAGATGGACATGGGCTATTTTTTCTCGGGAACGCGGGTGAAACCGCGGGGGACAGCTAGTATACAATATAAATATTGTTAAGACTTTATTGTTTACTAAAAAACAATCGTGACAGATTATAAAAATAGGTAAACAATGTAGGTGGCCTTAGTGCTGAAACGATTTCTTCCTACAACCTAAGGTATTTATTACCTCCTTATATTGATTATACTACTGCTGCAAGTAACTGAATAACTAGTACCTACTACATTGTTATGAAAGAATTTTGCGCAGACCTCGGAGTTGGCAGCACGTAGAGCTTACTAGGCAACTAGCACAAACAAAAAGATTGTTTATATTCCAACAAATAAATCTTACGCTTCATTACTGAAATGGCATATTGCAAGCATGCGGCTTATTTAAATAAGAAAGAATATAATGAAGGTCTTTCAAACAGCAGGTAAAAAAATACATTTGTAAGCAGCTTGGCTCTGCACATGAAGGCAGCTGAGCTTGTTTAGGAAATATTTTCTCTCTCTCTTGCGTATTTCAAAGAGATTTAAATAATATTTTATTTCTCAAACACAGAGAAGCATTTCACTTTATTTCGCATACAAATTGTAACTTGGTAAGCTGTATATAATCTGTAGGTACAATACAAATAAATATTTACAATTAAAGTAAAAAATACAAACTATGATATATAGAAAACATCCTCAAAGCCCTAAATTGAACACGATTACGTTAGTAACAAATCATCAAAACATGTTTACATATATGTATATATTTAATATGAGTCAACACAAATACAATTTCGTGTGGTAATTTTGTTCTTGTGTAGACGATTTAGGTACTTAATGACCGGACAAGTGAAAATACTTCGGTCAACAGATAAAGAGATAAATGGATTATGTGATGAAGACAAAGAATGCCGCTTATTGCTTGCAGTACCTACAAAGATTATATCAAAAAAAGAGAATACTCTTATTAACTTATCACCCATTCGAATATGACCTATGAAATCTAATGAATGACATTATGTTAAGAGGCCTAAAACACTTATAACAAAAACTGAAACCACTCAAATATCACGTACCTAAAGAACCATAAATATCCTTACGAACGGAATACTGTTAGAAATCTCTTAATAATACTGGGAAATATAAACACAATATTGTGAAGTAAATAAAGTAGATGATTAGTTTTGAGTACTTGTATAAATTAGATAACACTATTTTAAATAAACAATGAAACGACGAGTAGACACAATAATTGATTATCTAATTAGCTTACTTATGAATTAGGGTCATTTACACTTTCACACATTTTATGTAATGTATTAGGTATGTAAGTAAATAGTCACACTATAGGTATGCAGTGAGTTGTGTTTATTTCCACCAATATTTAAAAAAAAATCTTTGTTTTTTCTGTTTAGATTAGGGTCGTTTTTCTACTGTGATACTAACCCGAATAATGTCCATAACTTTATGAAGGGGTTTCCCTCTATAAAGTTGCTGGTTGCAAATCAAATCATAGTAGTCCACTATTCGTCCCTTGATAGGACCGTCGTCAGGCTCCATCGCCAACCAATCCAGACCACCGTCACTGCAGTCCCAATGATTATCTACAGATATAACATATAACACAATATTAGACAAAGGCAATCCTTTCCTCGACTTTCGTCATCAGGTATTTGTCGCTTCTTCTCAGTGAAAAGCCATTTTCTGAACCAGCATTCACACTAGGCGTACCTACTCAGATAATATGCTAAATAACCACGATTTATAAAAGGTTTGCTATCTAACGTGGAAATGCAGTCAGCATTCTGGGCCCGCTCCCATTTGGTGATGGCCTTCCTTTTTAGTTTAATTTGTTTCGTTTTTGTTATAAGATTTGACATTTTGTAAGTTATGCAATGTCCATTTATTATTGAAATTAATCAAGATACACTTCAGGGTCGCAAGAGCTCACTAATCACCGCCCGTCGCTTTTGGTACTTTAGGTAGTATCAGTTTCAAGTGGGCTCAAGTGGTATGATATTACTCAGTCAGTACCTACTATGAGATTGTGAGTTTCGGTCTACTAAGTATTTTGGAGATAAAGGACATAAAAATATTTTTTCAAATGTTTGAAACTCCGTTCTCAAGTTTTTATGTAAAAATATACTTGTATAAATATGTCGAGTGCTACTCAAGGCAAACATCTCACCATAGCTTAATAATATCATATCATCAAAAGTATTATTGTGAATAAGGAACTGAATTTGGTACAATAGTCGTGCAAGATTGTCCGCTTCGCTGATAAAAGTGAGATTTTAATGGGTGCTAAGTAAAAATGTATAAGTTATTGCTGTAGCGTGACAGAGCTGGTCCATCTACAAAATGCGAGGCCGCGAGTCCACACATTTTGTAGGGAAGTATTTTGAATTTGTGTTAAACTGAAGAAATTAAAACAAAACAAAATAAAATCTTGGTGTGATAGATTATAGTATGACTATCATTGTAATATATTTTTCTTCTCATAAAACTGTTTATTATAGCCATACAACGCGATAAAAGAAAGCAAAAGGTGTAACTTTGCGATTTTTTTCATCGAGTGAAATTATTTCGAAATAATTATTTTGAAGCCCGCTAGAACTTAGTATATAAGTACATAATTTCATTTTCTTTACATACAACTGAATCAAAGAAACGCATGTTTGGTCTCACAATTTAGGATACTGTGTTACTAAGAAGAATTTGTTTCTCGTGATTGACCCTCACGAACGGTATCATAATAATAAAAATACAGAATGCTTTTTTCCTTATATTTGATTCTCGGCTCAAACAGGTGAATTTACAAAATTCTTCTTTACTAAAATTAAATATATTTAATATCAAATAAAATTACAATATTTAGGGTACATTCCCTCCAGGGAGCATTCGTTTCTGTTCTGTATATACAACAAACGTAGATTTGCCATTTTCACATTATAAACTTGGGTTCGTTTCCCGATACAAAATAGTTAAAAGTCATTTTTTTTTAATTAGAACCATTTGTATTTAATTTAAGATTACTTATTTTATTACACTTGTGTCAGTACTAAAGTCGATCGTTAAATGAGCTACTTACATATTAAGCACTTCTTTATATAAGACTAAGCCACGCCTATTTCATTGTCTTCACTTTGGAACTTCTTCATATTACTCGTCCAAGGTGTCATGGTAATGTATTTCATTGGAAATTCGAATTTACCCATTGTTTGAGTTGTTGGGTGGTCCATTATACTGGATTTTTATTGAATTACGTGATACGAATTGAATTCCGAATCGGGTAAGGTACAATTGTCGTTTCTTTATATTTAGAAATCCAGGGTTTATCTGAGAGACTGCTCGAAAATGCTCAAATGTTTGGTGAAATTTCTCATTACTAAGACTTCTGCCTACCTCTGCGGGTATAATGAGCGTGACCATATTTATTTATACGTAATATACTTACTTAGTTGTCGGTTTGTTTTAGCCATGGTCATAAATGGTAATAGGTAGGTCCTACGTATAATATGCCCGAGTTCAGTAGAGGCTCATTAGGTACTATAGGAAAGATTAATATTTAAAATAAGTTTTTGTTAAGAATTTCATTTTTAATACAAGCTTTTTTTGGTGACTGTACTTTTTGTTGACTGTAGGTACTCGCATTGTCTTACAATATACTAATGTGTACCAGTGGCATAGCGTACCTTGGCGGTGCCCCGTATAAAAAAATGTTTGCATATACTTAATTAAAAGAAATATTTATTCATCATAATAATTAATATAATTAATTAATAATTAATATACCTAAATAATGATTATTATCTATCTGTCACTTTTTCCAAATTTTTTACAAACAATTCAGATTAAACATACACTCTCCTTGCCTTTTTTTCGGCAAACTGATTTATTAAATCATTTATAGCTGATGTACATCGATTATTGTGGGATACCCCCGTTGAAGTAAATGACATAAACGGGGAAATCCCGCAGCCCGCGATAACCGATGTAGGGTGTTGCCAACTTTTGAACGCACGCTTTACGCGGGAAAAAAAGAAATTGCTTTTTTTACTTTTGTCATTACGGCGATACGGCGGTAGCTACGCCCCTGATGTGCACCAAATATCTAGTCAATACGACTTGCAAGATTCCACCCGGACAGACAGTCCTACATACATTGCAAGTTAAATAAAAGTTTGTAATAAAATATTGAGAATGTATGTTACAATAGATATGTGTAGAGATCTACTCCTACATCTAAATAGCCAATATCTTAATTACCTACTGTACAATTTTTGACAGCACGACACGATAAGTTTCATACAAACTGTATTACCTCCTTTTACTCCCAAAGGGGTAGAAAATCGGAAATTCTTTTCTATCTTGCGTGTGAAACCTTGCCAAGTAATGCTTTAGGTATAGTTACTGAGATTTCGTGATCAGTAAGTGGGTGGTATTCGCTTTCATACTAGTTTTAAGTTATGTACCAGTATAAATAGATGACGTATTATTTGTTAACAGATAGATAACCTACGTTGCAACTGATCGATAATATACGAAGACTTTCTATTTAAGAAGGATAAACATAGCACAGGAAATAAATTCTCACGGGAAATTACATTATTACTCATTAACACGGTAATATTATTATAGATATGTCGTAACGTTAACATTAAATTAGAGTACCTATTTCACAGAATTCTCTACATATAATCACACTGGGCGTCGACTTTAGCTTTCGCTGCCAATAAATTTCTATAAAATAAGGGATCACTTCTGTAACAACAAGATGAGATATAGAATACAGCACATATAACTTACTGTTTTCGATTATTAGCAATACTTACGGAATAGGTAAATAATTGTTACACAATCTATGCTAAAATCAATTAATTACGTACAATTAAGTGTAGGAGGTTCAGTCGTTAAAAAAATTAGTACCTACCCACGCGATTGAGGGTGTGGCGTTTACATAGAACTGCTACCTACTAGAAATGTCAAGTGATACTTACGCTGCCTATTAGGTATTTAGCTGCATTCAGCATAAAAAGATGAATTAAGAAAACTGTAAAAAAAACGTAAACTACTGAAAAATAAACGTTTGACCATACAATTAGTATTTTTTTCGCGAGAATAGTTTGTCGATCAATAAGTTTAAGGCATCGATAAACTGTTTATATTTATCGACAGTCATGCATGAAACGATTATTGATATCTTTTGTCGAGAGCTTAAATTTATCGACATCTGTCGATATATCTACGTGATCTAGGTGTCAAATAACCAAATCCGTTCTGTCATCACAGCGTGATTGAACGACAACAAGGAGGCAAAAGTAAATACATATTAGTACCTATAATTAAATGGATCCTACAAGAAATAACAAATAACAGTTACCGTAAAAAATAAACTTTTTTATGCAAGGGCATTGACCACCACAAAAAGAGTCTACCATTACGGATAAGGATATCAAAACTCTCTCCATGGTAGCCTGAAAGAGAGTATACGTATAATTCAAATAGCTATTACATATTCGCAAGGATATTGTATCACAACGACCTTCACCAGAATGACGTAACCAACTACGAATCTCTTTTAAATGAATTAAGCGTATATTTTAACAGTTTATGCATTAAATTTTGCATTTTATTATAATATTAAACAAAGACATCGACAAAGTTTGCTTATTTTTTAGTTTGTTTTTTTTTCTGTGTTGACCACAGTCTCACTATGGTAAGTGATGATGCTTTATGTGAATCCTAAATTAAAATCAACTCACCACTTAAATGTATTCGTTGAAGCCGTGGTGGCTTGTTCAAAAGATGATACTTTATATGCCTTAGCATGTTTCTGCGTAAGTCCAGCTCTTGTAGTTGCGGCATCTCCATCGTGACATCTGACGGCACCTCCCATAGTGACATCAATCCATGCATCGAAAGCCTCTGTCGAACAATATAACTTAATAAATATTATAATACCTCGTACCAATTTAATGTTTATGTTCTCTGAACTAAAGTATGTCGTTGCCATGACAATATATAAAATGAGTATGAGGGTAATTGTTTTAGCATCTTGGTGCATGAATTTGGAGATGGAAAGGAGTGGTTGGGTATCATTCCCATCTCGAAAATTTTGAAATTTTAAAATTGTCATTTTGTTGGCGTATGCAGGAGAAGCAGTCTCAACGCGCCCTCACGTAACAAAAACTTACGTAGGCATCCATAATACGCTTTATTATAGTGTGATATAGAACAAATCTCACGTATTGACGTTCCAATACGTTAGCTATTTTGTTATCTGAAGTGATCAGGTAGACCTTCTAAATAACACGTTTAGATTAATATGTTTTAGTATATAAGCTAGGAATGGTAAGAGGTAGATTGGAGACTGCTTTCCCTCTGTGCCTTTGGATTTATAAAAATACTCTTGAGGTACAGACAAGTACCACATAGAGTCAGGATGGAAAAACAAAAAATTATATTTGTGTTTTATATGAAAGAATAAAAAAACTACCCTACTTACTAACGTAGAAAGTTCCTATCTAAATATCGAAAACTTAAAATAAATAACCTCTAAATTGGATTATTTTTATCATTTTATATACGCGCTTCTACACTTACGAATATATAATGCCTGTTGCCGTAGGGTCTCGTAAGTAGATTTTCGAAAAAAAACCGCGAAAAGAAAATTGTAATTTTCGGATATCTTTTTTTAGTGTGGTTGCCAGTCAGTAGTGTATACAGATACCCTATATATGTAGATACCCCTATAAAATATATAGTAGTTATACTACTACTAATAAGCTACATTTTTTTTACCAAGTGTTGCAGAATTTGTACTGCTAGGGCGATCCTTGAGCAAAATTATTTTATATTGAAATTAAGTAGGTAAGTACCTAATTTTATATAATAATACGACTAGACATCACTAACCAGATACCTATCTACTTCGCTTTTCCACATTGCACATAAGTATAAGGTAAAATGAAAGAAAAAATATTAATCTTTTAAAACGAAATTGACTACCTCAATCTGGTTGTGAGCGTCAAAGTGTCCTTTGAAACTTTTCAAAGAGGTGCAATTTATGAATTCCAGGAAACGGAGGCTTGGGAAATGATGTTGTAGGCTTCCCATGTTGAAACATTCACCGGGCCACTCCAGCACACGAAGGTGAATTATATCCTGTCTGTTGACAAAAAAAAACGTTCTATAAAATTTGTCTTTGAGACAACCTGAAAAATCACAATACACGCATTCATTTCATTTCACTTCACTCCGCACTTCGATTGATCTTCATTGGACAAAAGTCATAGACTACATGGATACTAATATTATAAAGCTGAAGAGTTTGTTAGAACGCGCTAATCTCAGGAACTACGGGTTCGATTTGAAAAATTCTTTCAGTTTTAGATTTATCGAGGAAGGCTACTTTTTATCCCGGGAATACACAAGATCCCTCGGGAACGCGGGTGAAACCGCGGGGCGGAAGCTAGTTATTCAATAAAAATCTAAATTCTTTATTTGATGAAAAATAAAATAAAAACACAAGTCGCATTTCCAGTTCCCGCCAAACAATCCTGCAATTATTTTAGACAGTAATACATAAATTACTTAATTAATATCTATATGCTAATTTGAAATTGTATAATAATATTAAATAAAACCTACTTATAGTTATTTGAATATTCTAAGCGTTTAAAGTGGTTTAAATGAATATTAGTTCTATACACCAAGATAATTAATTATTGCGAAGCGCTCGTGGCGTATCTTGATTAGTCTTTCTTAACCGATCGGCAAAGTTAAGCAACGTCCAGTCTGGCCGGTACTTGGATGGGTGACCGCCTAGTGGTATTTCATCTTAGGCGTTTTCGTGCTTCGGAAGGCACGTAAAACCGCTGGTCCCGGTTATCACTTAATTGTGATAGTCGTTAAGCTAGTTGAAGACCTCCTAGGTGGCTTTACAACTCCAACAGTAGGTTGACCTCTAACCTACCTCCACCAATCCGCAGAGGGCACGCGTGGTGGAGAATTTGCCCATTCCCCTTTCACCATTATTCGTGAAAGGAGGCCTGTGCTCAGCAGTGGGCAGATATAGGCTTTAATTATTATTATTTTATTATTTATTGAGAACAATAATAATATTTTTCTATTACTATGATAATTTAATCACTGGTTCACTGAACAAAATAAGCTCAAATTTTCAAACTAATCCTATGGGCCTAGATGCCCCAGGCGTTTTTCGACTTGAGCAACTAGGTATTTATTGAAAATAGCGAATGGTACCATAGACTGCCCTGAGCTGATGAGCAAACTGGGACTAGTAACTCATTCTGCATTGTTACGCAAGCCCAATTTACTGCATATACCATTAGTCAGATCCACATACAGGCAGAACTCCTTTATTATACGTGCATGCAGAACCTTTAGTGATATTTCTAGCAAACTCGACTTGGATCTTTTCAATACCAGTGTCTCTCAATTTAAAAATAGATTTGTAAAAAATGTATTTTCTTAAGTTCTTTTTAGGGTTCCGTAGCCAAATAGCAAAAAACGGAACCCTTATAGATTCGTCATGTATGTCTGTCTGTCTGTCTGTCTGTCCGTCCGTATGTCACAGCCACTTTTTTCCGAAACTATAATAGCTATACTGTTGAAACTTGGTAGTAGATGTATTCTGTGAACCTCATTAAGATTTTTACACAAAAATAGAAAAAAAACAATAAATTTTGGGGGTTCCCCATACTTAGAACTGAAACTCAAAATTTATTTTCGTCAAACCCATAAGTGTGGGGTATCTATGGATAGGTCTTTAAAAATGATATTGAGGTTTCTAATATCATTTTTTTCTAAACTGAATAGTTTGCGCGAGAGACACTTCCAAAGTGGTAAAATGTTGGTCCCCCCCCCTGTAACTTCTAAAATAAGAAAATGATAAAACTAAAAAAAATATATGATGTACATTACTATGCAAACTTCCACCGAAAATTGGTTTGATCGAGATCTAGTAAGTAGTTTTTTTTTAATACGTCATAAATCGTAAACCGCAATTTACCTTTCATTCAATCAACTCAAATGTAAAAAAAAATGGCAAAAAGCAAGGTCTTACAGCACAAATAAAGGAAAAATTCAAAAAAATAAAAAAAAATGAAAATTAAAGGGTGTCCCCATACATACATAGTTACTCCAATTAATAAAGACCTCTGAGTTGTATGGGCGTTCATACAATTTAGAGGTCTAGCTTAATTGGCACCAACCTCAAATACAGTAAATAAATAAAATTATGCATTTCCCGTGATGGACGAACGATGGACGAAGTTCATACGGAACCCTCGGTGCGCGAGTCCGACTCGCACTTGGCCGGTTTTTTTCTATTAATGTAATTGCATACGTGTCTAACCTTCGTATATCTAGTTTATTCTTCTATTCTATGTATTCTTACCGACCTATATTATTACTATTAACTTTCTTTTTATATGTGAAAACTTGTAAATGGCCTTGTGATATTTATTCTTTAAGTATATTGTATTCTCTAGCTGTAAGTTTTCCAAATAAATAAAAATAAAATAAAATAAATGCATCGATATATGTATACAGGTTGTAAATTCTCCTCAAATATCTCAGTATCAGATTTTTTTTACTCCAAGTTTAAAAGTCCGCTTTAAGCTGACTTCCCCTTTTATACTTAAATTAAGCTTAAATTCATTTCAAAGTTCTGGCGACTTTACTCGGATAACAATGCCATTGCATTACAAAATACATAGTGTTCTAAGAAGTCAATCAACAGAGGTTTAGTATAGAGGAACCACATTGTCTCGTCTTGCTTTAATTGTAAACCACATACTATTGAAAACTACAAAGCATTAGGTACATACTCTGCTCTGAGGAAACCACCTAAGGTACACCAATTAACGGTAGTATTAATAGCCTCCTCACATATATGACGTAAGTTCGGCCAAGTTCGGGAAGGTCAGCCTAATAACCCACAAAGTAATACTGTTTTTGGGACTGCCCTAAATCTACGTGACGTGTTTTGCGACCCAGAAAACACTGGACAGGCCTCAAGTTATAACGATCCCACAAGCACCACAAGATGCCACATGTGTAAAAAACGTGTTTTATTTCTCCTGCCTTCAAAATGTAACACACTTTTATCATAACGTAGACGAAGAAAGTTAATGATCGTTAAAGGTTATGTATATATAAAATGGTATATTTCTTATCACAATTAAATTATTTTTAACTTTTTAGTTCGTTTTATTAACAAGTAATAAAAGCTTGTTTTCAAAAAAGTTTTTTTTTCTTTTAATTTTATTTTTAACTTTTTAGTATTTCTGATGCGGGATTTAATACGGCGTAGTTCGTAGCAGCGTTTTTCCGTTATGTAATGACAAAAACGGTTGCATTCGGATATTATCTAGGACTAAAGTACTCATCAAGACGAATCAAACAAGCCCGAACTCGATGGGGTTGTGTCGTTTTATTGCGGAGTTCCTATGGCCAGCTTCCAGCTCCAGCATCAGACCCTGGTTATCTTATAGGATCAAAGTACTTGTCAATACAAATCAAACGAGCCCAAACTCGATGGAGTTGTGGCGTTTTATTGCGGAGTTCCTATGGCCAACTCCAGCATCAGATCAGCTCCATGTTATCATAATATTGCATTGTCACGCGATATACATATGCATGCAAAATTTCAGTTCAATTTTACTTGCAAGATTTCATTACACGGGACAGGTGAAAGTAAATAAAAGCTTGTAAAAACTATCGAAGCGCTCCCGAAAGTTAATTTGGTTGATAATAAAAATATTATCATGTCAATCATTATACCTTTTAAATCATTATAAATGTTGACAAATAAGTCTAGGCTTTTTTGTTAAATTAAAATAGCCACTACGCTGTGTGACACTGTGTCCGTGGGAGCAATTACTGAACATAACTGAGCTTTTTCATGTTCAGTGACTTTTATTCTTACAACATGAAAAATATTAAAAATATAAAATAAAAAAGTGAAACGAATGAAAACAGTCGTAACAACAATATTATTTATCTTTAGCTATTCTCGATAAACATACTTTTTATTTGAATCTTTTTATCAGGAATGAAGTATGATAAAGTGGTAAGCTGTCAGCCTTATTCGTTAGTGTTCATTTCTGAACCCTCTTCTTCGTAACTTCACCGAACTCGATGTAGGCTTCTTTGTAGTATTGGTGCTTCACTTGGATAGCGTTCTGCTTATAAAGTATGTTTTACTGTAGGTGACTAATTTTATATAATTGATTGATTAAGGATAATTTTGTACATTGTAAAATTTAATGTTCCCAGTATTCTAGGTTATCCATTAGGTAATATCTGCTCTTTCGGTGTTCATATTCATTTAATGTGATAATACAATGAATCATAAATTTATAGATTCAAATAATTTCCCAATGGATTTTTTTTAGGTTGTTGCTTGATTCGTTCTTGGGTTAACGGCGTATATGTCGAGATAATCTTGTTTATTTGTTAATTTTTTAACTCTCAAAATACTCTCTACAGTAAACCATATTTGCACTTTTTTCTTATTAAACCACTTTGCCTCATGCTTGTAGTAGTGTACCTATAACATCGCAGTTGTATGTATGAAGCTCTGTCTGCTATAGTATAGCTGAGTTGCTCTAGTAACATTCTAACAGTCCCTCTTATTCAGAGCTGCTCGGTTGCGGTCGCGATTCCGAATGAACCGAATCGATCGGATAGTGTACTGAATCGAAAATCATCTATATTGCAATTCAGAATGCCATTCGAAATGAGGAAATCGGTTGGTACAGAAACGCGTTTATGAAGACTGCAACTAACATCCACATCCGCATTAAATTGTTTTTTTTTTGTATAAAATTATTATTATGATTTTTGTTAAATATTTCTCCGCAGTAGATTAATGATAATCATTTAAATTTTAAATCTATTTAAAAAAGTTGGCATGCTCTGAATAACAATTTCTTGGACCGATTGGTACATTTCCCGAATAACGACAACTGAGTAGGTCTGAATAAGGCGGCATATCAAAGGAAATTCCAAAATCTTTACATAAATGACGATAACTTTTTTGTGCAACAACCGATTTTAATGAAACGATGCATGATGCCTTTATTCTGCCCCAAATAAATCTCTGTCTACCTGTGAAAACTACATGCAAATCCGTTCAGTATTTCCGGAGATGTGCGTGAACAAACAGACAGATAGATAGACAGACAGACAGAAAAGAATTCTAAAAATTTCTTTAGTTACCCCCTTTCTATTTTTATTATTTTCATTCAATGTACAGACACACCAGAGTCTACTGTTTTATTATAGTATAGATTCCTCAAAAATAACTTACTTTATCCCATTGATCCACTGCCTGGAGAAACCTCCTCTGCACACCAGGTTGTAGTGGGTCTGCACGCACTGTGCCCTCGATACGTAGTCTATCAGCGAGCATGAGCTATTTGGAGATATAGTCGCATTATGTCCTCGATACTGAAAACCCGGAGTCACTACTGTCACCAAGCTTAGAACTAACACTAGTTCTGATATTCCTGTAACAAGAGTAAGCCAATGGTAATGCGCTCGATAATTTTTTATTAATTTACGTATAAAAAAGAACAAAAATAAACCCTATATGTAATAAAGAAAAAAAGATAAACTATTTTTTCATTGATAGTATGTTGTTCATTATAACCTCATAATGCTACAAGTAGACATATAAACTCTTCCATATGAAACAAGGCTATAAGAAATCATAAAGTAGTAAGCATGAAAAAAAAAGTCTAATTAGCTAAAAAGTTTCGCTAGCCTCTAACTAAAACAATCGGTTCGGATTGATTTATAATAATAAATATAGAATAGCTTCTACTTTACGTTTTCTATATACTGGGTGATTTTGTTATCACTGGCAATACTTGCAGGGGTGGAAGTACTCATCAATGTGAACAACTTTTATTATAGGACTAACTATCACAGCGTAATTACATACAGTGGTCTATCGCGTTTGAAGTCACGCGAAATGCCGCTTTGTATAGGCATTCGTAATTGCTCCATTGTGTCCGAAGCGAGTGTAAGGCAGCTTGGGCTCGCTACCACCCCTCTCTCACCCCGCAAGCCCCGCACGATTGCTCTGTCTAGACGTATCCGTTGTAAGAAAGAGTTACATAGACTGTGCTACTATCTTAAAAAGATGTATGCCTATCTCATAGCCACAGTGTCGTACAAATATCGAATTGGATCGCTACGAAAATATCAAGGCGGTATCTTATATTCTTATGATCTAGGAACACATAAGATTCGAAATATTGCTAAAGCAGATATTTAGATTACACAGAACTGACATAATTAAACGCTTGCTATCGTTTTTGCGATTACGAAATTTCTTTATAGGAATGAGCACACTCATGGAACTAATTTCTCCCATACAAATTTTAGCAAACGCAAA
Source organism: Tetheella fluctuosa (assembly GCA_951216915.1). Taxonomy (NCBI): domain Eukaryota; kingdom Metazoa; phylum Arthropoda; class Insecta; order Lepidoptera; family Drepanidae; genus Tetheella; species Tetheella fluctuosa. Next base: position 5,450,340 of record OX578227.1, on the reverse strand, counting down.
CGAGATATTAATCGTTTACCAACGTCAATTTTTTGCACTCAATGTACAGTACCCCGAGTGTACTACTACGTTACTATCACGTTAGCGTTTACGACATTTTTCTATAGGAATCGGCACAGCGTCTCTCGCGGAATACTCATGGAACTAATTTCTTCCATACAAACGTGATATTAAGCGTTTATTTACGTAAATTCTTTACACTCAGGGTACAGATAACCAAAATAAACATTGAAGTATACTTCGGAAATTAAACGCAATTAAAATCATTTAAGAATTCTAACCAAATATAGTTCGTAAAGTCGAAATTTAAATTCAGCTTCATAAAATTGCAACAATTATTTAATGATTAAGAAAAACCGGCTTTTAATATTTTCTGGCAACAATATACGATAAACATTCTGGTTGAAGTCGATTTTATACAACTCTTAAACTCTATGTTTGTCTTTGATCTACAATAAATCTTATGCAGTAATCAAAGAGCTGCTGTAATGCTTGCAGTTTTACTGCCCATTTCCATGATTCATTTATTAGATTTACGTAGAGCCGATATTATAAACACGAGATGGAAAGCAGAAGTTCTCGTAGCTTCCGATCAGTGAAAACTAAAATCCTTGATTGTCGCCGATGAGTATTTCGCTTGACTGGTGAAATTGTTTTACCGAAATGAACAGCATTTAAATCTTTGTAGGGAAGTCCAAAGTTATTTTCCCCATCAATCAAGGTCGTGTCATAACGTCTTCCGTATAGATATTTCGATTCATAAATATTTTAGCATGTGGAAATAGGATGAATGTTGCTTTATACCCAGTAATTTTATTTTACAGTTTATTCACCAAATAAATAAATAGTCAGTCAGTCGTCCGAAAATATAGTTAACGCTTTCCACATCATTCATTCACAATGTTCAACTCTCAGATAAATCCTTCTGATTTTAGTGGTTGCAGTAAACAACTGCAAACACAACATAACACAATCATGTAACTGCATTCAAATATTTGAATGCATCTACATGATTTCGTATGAACCACAGTAAAGTTAAAAAGTGATAAAGTAGACTTTTACAAAATATGTTATTTATTTTTATCACGTTTTTTTTTATTATTTTTATTTATTTATTTAGTATTTATATTTTTTTTGTTTTGTTATATAATCAATTTAATGGAGACTAAATAATAAACAAACGTAAACCAAAATTAAATTAAATAATACACTGTACAAATATACTTTCAAGGAGCAGAATTATTTTTGTTTCTAAAACAAAATAAATAATAATGCCATATTCCATAGCTACATTTTATTTCTAAAACTATTTCAATATTACAGAATAATAAATGATTGCATTATCGCTTTGTTGATTTGGTGAACTCTGTGATGCTGTCTGACCTCCTCGGTGAAGTCCATATCTGTTCATATTGCTAATAATAAAATGAGGTCATTGATGACTACACCTATTTTTTTTATTAATTACTAGCTTCCGTCCTGCGGTTTCACCCGCGTTCCCGAGGGATCTTGTGTTTTTCCGGGATAAAAAGTATAAAGACTATATATAGCCTTCCTCGATAAATGGGCTATCCAACACTGAAAGAATTTTTCAAATCGCACCAGAAGTTCCTGAGATTAACGCGTTCAAACAAGCAAACAAACAGACTCTTCAGCTTTATAATATTAGTTGTATAGATTATCCTATAATCCGACTTCATTACATGTTCAATCTGATAAAAAAAAATACGAGAAAAAGAGTTTTATTATGATTTCTCTAGTCTACTTTTTATGAAATTTATAATCGAATCAACGAATATAAAATAAGGCAAGAGGCCGGATGGTATGACTTTGATCCCGTGGAGTGTTGGCAAGCCGCTGGTATGGGATGCCACGTGTGTAGATACACTTGCGCCTTCCCACTTACTGGCGACTTGTAAAGTCGCTGGGGCGGCTGCGACCGGTGCTGAAAAATCCAAATTTAAAAAATACGCTTGTCTTGGTTCTAATTTTTCGTTCATGCCATTCGCAGTTGAAACCATGGGTCCATGGGGGTTCGAGGCTCGCCGATTTGCTCGGATTTTATCATCCAAGCTCATCGAGGCTTCGGGAGACCGACGGGCTGGGAGCTTTTTCCGCCAACGCATAAGCTTGGCCATCCAAAAAGGGAACGCTGCCAGCCTGTTGGGAACCTTGCCTATCGACAGCAGCGAGGGCTTTGAGGATGTTTTCTATATATCATAGTTTGTTTTTCTTACTTTAATTGTAAATATGTAAATAAAGTATGATTAAATACCTGAAAAAAAAAAAAAAAAATAATAACAAGCAATTATCAAATATTACGCTAAATATCTGTTACGAATTAATTGACAATGAGCTGCGAGCAGCAATCAAGCTGCTCATTGAGAATAATTTTCGACACATAGTTGCGCCGCTGCTGCATTTCCCTAATCTGGTAATGACGCCAATTGGAAGCCAACTGATACATAATCTCTATGAGTGCATTCAGCAATACCGCATTCCTTTATACGTCGGCTTTGTCTGTCTAGTCAGCTATGTTATTTACGATGTACCACTGTTGTTATCGACTCTTGTATTTTTTACAATCTTGACTTTGATAATCAAAAGAGAACCAAAATTATGCCAAAATATGAAAACCAATCATTGTATGTATACGTAGCAAGCAACATAATACGAGCACAGCGTAATTACATACAGTGCAGTGGTCTATCGCGTTTGAAGTCACGCGAAGTGAGTGTATGGCAGCTTGGGCTCGCTACCGCCCCTCTCTCACCCCGCCAGCCCCGCACGATTGCTCTGTCTGTAAGAGTTACATAGACTGTGATACGAGTATATTCAAGTGGGCGCAACGACAAACATCTAAGAATCCCATATAAATATACATGTGTAACAATATGATATAGTAGTACTTATGTAGGTACATATATATACCTACATATTTAAATATATTTTACCCACGTTTCTAGCATAAAAGTAGTCTCGCCATGGCATAGGCTACCTGCGTACCAAATTTTCTTCACGATAGGGTGTGCCGTTGAGGCGTCAAGAGATAACAAACAAAATCTTTAGGTCTTAGGACTTTTAAAGCGATAGTTCAATAGTAGTGATGTTAAATTCCTCGACGAAGATTGTGGGTTTGAATCCTGCAATAAGCTTGAGCTTTCGGTGTAGGGAAACCATAGCACGGTCGTAATAACCTCCTGGCTGGCTACACCCGGTCGCAAATCACATTGAGCTCTAAGAAAAATGTTTAAAAAATTTAATCTAAAACTGAAATACATTTTCGTCTACCAAATTATAAAATAATATCCTAATGCCTCTAAGCCCACTAATTCAAATTGAGAAATCTAATCATATTTATAATAGCACTAGCTGTTCCCCGTGGTGTCACACAAGTCCCCGGTAAAAAATAGCCTATTATTAACCAATATAAAGTTAACTAAAAACTTTTTTAAGGTCGTTAAAAAGTAGCCGAAGTTACTCTTTACAACATAAGCTATCTGCTAGTGAAAGTCCCGTCAAAAGCGGTCCAGCTGTTTAGGAGATTAGCCGGAACAAACAGACAGATAGACAAAAATGTAAAAAAAAAATTATAAGTACCGTATACATACATATACATACTTTCATAGCTGTTATTTTGACATTACAAACAGATACCTCAATTTTATTTATTTGTATGTTGTAGTAAGTTCTCGTATATACAGTCTATAGACTAACAAAGCCGTTAACAGTCCACAGCTAACTCATTAATGCAGCTTTGAAGTTGACTCAACACTATCAAATATCCGATATCACACAAAGTAGGTAACGCCAGTTGTCTATGTACGAGTTAGTACTTGTGTGGGTAAACAAAGTTTAGAAATGGGAACTTATCTATGATATAACCACAAATTAAAATTACATTACCTATATTGATAACTCGCAACCACGTTCTCAAATTAAATAGGTCTGAAAATATCCTTTACAAGCCTATTTATGGTTATACGTTAACACGTTAGTGAGACATCGATGTTTTCTCTAAACATTATATTCGTGACAAAGCAATTGACAGGAAATCATCTGGGCTGACCTTCGTACAAATATCTTTATCGCCATGACCATTGGTTAGGTTAAGTACTTGCTTTCAAAAATGTACCTACAAATACAGATCGAAATGACAGATTATATCAGAGTTAAAAAATAGTTTTTTTTTGTTGGATACATCGTTTTTGAATCGACATAGCTAACTAAACCGCTGGTTTCCGGATATTCAAAGATGTCTTTCAAAGATGGCTATGGTTATAATTTTAACTTCATTAAACTACGACAATCTGTAACTTGAAAATGGTTAAGCATAAGCTAAAGATATTTATAGTTTCTTGGGGCACCTACAAAGGCAACACAATTGATCAAAGTTATTTACAAGTGCGAGTCGGACTCGCGCACGAAGGGTTCCGTACCATTATCTATAAAATCGGCAAAAAAATCATGTCTGTTGTATGAGAGCCCCCTTAAATATTTATTTTATTCAGTTTTTAGTAAGTATTTGTTGTTATAGCGGCAACAGAAATACATCATCTGTGAAAATTTCAACTGTCTAACTATCACAGTACACGAGATACAGCCTGGTGACAGACGGACAGATGGACGGACAGCGGAGTCTTAGTAATAGGGTGCCGTTTTACCCTTTGGGTACGGAACCCTAAAAATGACGGTCGTCCCTGACCAAGTTGGGTATCCCACCCAGTCAGTACCTATATAAACTACATAGGAGTAACCCCGTGAATAATGTGACCAGACATTTGTTTGTATCTTGGAGGGATCTTTGAGCAAGCCCAACTTGATTCCGACTTGGTAGTGAATGTTACTTACCAATGTTTTGATTATTATTTTAGATGCGGTGTTAGCAACGTAGCCAAGTACAACTTATCCACCGGAAATACAAAATATGTGGTTGTTATATTAGCATTATCAAAGACAGACTTTAATATTATTATATGAGGGTGGAAAACTACATTTCCATAATTTGCCTTATTCAAATCTTGTAAGAGACGAATTATAATTAAATATAATGTAGTCAATGTAAACAATTACAAATTTTGACCAATTAATTTACTCACCACTTTCGTCCATATTTCTTACAACGATAACATTGTGTTCACAAACGAAGCATATTCAAAGTTTTAAAAAGTTCACTCGTTAGAGCATTACCTTGCCATTCATTCAAAGAACAAATAAAAGTACTTAGTAGCAAAGTTAGGTAAAACACAAATGAAGGAGATTTTTTAACACGAACAAAAGTGCCGTCAAGATTGAATAAATTCATTTTCTTTACTTAAATCTTAAACAAGCTCCTGCCCCGGTGCTTTTTCCTATGTAGGTACTTGTTGAATCAATATTATTATTTACTTGCTTCCGCCCCACGATTTCTCCCTCGTTCCCGAAGGATCTCATGTTTTCCCGAGATAAAAAGCCTATGTGTTATTCCAGACTATAATATAATCTCTGTGCCAAATTTCATCCAAATCCGTTTAGTAGTTTTTGCGTGAAAGAGTAACAAACTACATCCTACTACATCCAGAATAACAAAAGAACATTCATATTTGTAGTATTGCGATATAGAATAAATCTCACGTATTGATGTTTCAATACGTTGCTATTTTACTATCGATCGATAGACATTTCTAAATGGCACGTTTAGTTTATTATATTTTAGTATATATAAGCTTAACCTTATTGTCATTTGAGGAGGATTATAAGAGGTTGATATACAATAACTATATACATCTGAATCATCGCTAGTTGTTTCTCTCCATTGCCACAACAACATTTATTGTAGTACTAGCTGTCCCCCGCGGTTTCACCTGCGTTCCCAAGTAAAAAAAGTAGCCTATAACCTTCCTCAATTAACTGGCTAACGCAAAAATATCGATATCTTGAGCTCATACAAAAATCCCATACATTCAGTTTTTCCCGATATTTCCAATTTTCCAGGCAACTTTTCCAATTTTTCTCTTCATAAGAACCTTCTTCGGACTTCAACGATTATTTTAAAAAAAAACTTATCGGAATTGGTCCACCCGTTCTCGAGTTTTGCGCTTAGCAACACATTTTGCCATTATTTTTTTATTTCTTCTAGATAGAAGATAGATTATATAGTAGTTAGGATATTATAACAGCTTAAACCGTTGGACGTATAGATAGACTTAATATTTGGAAGGTATATTTATAGAGGGGTGAAAACGAAAACTAAGAATAGTTTTTGGAAAATTTGCACACCAAGGAGGTCAAATTATAACAAAACTAGCTTCCGCCCCGCAGTTCCCGGGGATCTTATGTTTTCCCAAGTTAAATAGCCTTCCTCGATAAATAGGCTATCCGACACTGAAAGAATTTTTCAATTCGAACCAGTAGGTCCTGAGATTAGAGCGCTCAACCAAACAAACAAACAAACATACTCTTCAGCTTTATAATATTAGTATAGTTAGTATAAATACGTCCATTTTGCCGACACCAGTCGGAATATTGAATGTCCCGAAATTTAAATAAACAAATTATGTAGTATATTTGATTCAGGATTTTCCAAAACTGAAAGGTTAACGTCAGTTTTTTCATAAAAATAAGGAAAAATTTCATATTCTTTAGATAATCCACTACTAACCTTAGTATGACAACCCACAGCCACAAGCGGTGGGCCTAGAAGCAATATTTTGTAGTTCCTTATATTATAACGTAGATGAGCACTAAGAAAGGAATTATGAAAATTCATCCCCTCGGGGGTTAGCGGAGCATATCTATAAAACACTAGCTTCCCCCCCGCGATTTCACCCGCGTTCCCGAGGGATCTTGTGTTTTCCCTGGATAAAAAGTAGCCTATAACCTTCCTCGATAAATGGGCTATCCAACACTGAAATATTTTTTCAAATCGAAGCAGTAGTTCCTGAGATTAGCGCGTTCAAACAAACAAACTCTTCAGCTTTATAATATTATTATTATTATTATATATTACCAAAATCCTGGTATATACCCTGGTGAGAGAATCAGCATCCAACGTGGCAATTCTGCCAGCAATGGCCAGCATTCTGGGTACGCTGCCTTCTGATAGCGACATTTTTAATTTGGATTACCTATTTTATATAAGTTTCTTACAGTTATTTTTTTTGTTAATAGTAGGTACCTACCTATGTAATATATTTATTTATGTTCGTTTTAAGTTCTTTAATTAATAATAAGACTCTATTATATTGTATCCGGTTTATTTGTGTATTTATATATAAACACTAGCTGCCCCCCGCGGTATAACTCGCGTAGCGGTTTAAAGAATAGTTAGAAGCCGATTCCCAGACCTACTGATAATGCATTTAAAATTTCATAAAAATCGGTCAAGCCGTTTCGGAGGAGTATGGTAACTAACATTGTGACACGAGAATTTTATAAATAAGATAGCTGTTCCCCGCGGTTTCACTCGCGTAGCGGTTTAAAAAATAGATAAGAACCTATTCTCAGACCTACCCGATATGTACACAAAATTTCATAAATATCGGTCGAGCCGTTTCGGAGGAGAAGGTATGGTAACTAACATTGTAAAACAAGAAATTTATATATTATAAGATATTAGTATAGATTAGTGCGAAGCTATGGAGAATACTCATGATGGAAGTGGAAACGGATCATTCAGTGGATAATAGTAGGAATATCATGTTTGGACTCTTTTGATGTGCCTTTTTGGAACCATTTAAAATCCATGGCAACCTGAGAGGTTCAATAGAACTCCTAAACGGTGTCGATAAGTCGAGTTTATTTTACTTACTAGCGGTTTGCGATACACGGGCTCTTTCAAGTTGTTTTTGCGAAGTGGTTTACATAACACGCAAATCAGGGTGTGATAATGATACAAATAATAAGTATGTAGTTATACAATGTAAGTAGGGTGGGTATTTATTGTTATTTAAGATCAATGAAAAACCATCAGCAAATACCTATTTTTAACCGACTTTAAGAAAAAAGGAGGAGGTTTTCAATTCGGTTGTATTTTTTTTTTAATGCATGTTCACACATTACTCCGTCATTTATGAACCGACTAGCTTTTCCGCGCGGTTTCACCCGCGTTCCCGGGAAAAATATAGCCTATGTTACTCGGTGAAGATGTAGCTTTCTAACGGTGTAAGAATTTTTAAAATCGGTCCAGTACTTTTTGAACCAATTCGTTACAAACATACCTACATACAAATCTTTCCTCTTTATAATATTATTAGTAAATTAGTATATTAGTATTAATTTATGTTTTACTTGGCACCGACTTCAAAATGATATAGAAAGAAAATATTTATTTTATGCTTTTTAGTTTTTGAAGTCGGTTTTTATTTATTTATAAATTATATATATTATATTTTGTATGTTTTGTGTGTAGTAATAAAAATAAATATATTTCAGCATGCGCGAAGAATATTTTCAATACCAAATAGTTCTGTCCAAAAACGAAAACAAATTACCTACAAATCGGTGAACGCAAAATGGAGATCACATTTCCGTTACAATATCTGGTATGGGATCTTTTTCCGATATGTCGGAAGTGTCCGACGATATGAGGTCAATACATTGTACGGATGTATAACGACGTACATATATAATAATATATGTATATGCATGCCGTTGAAGAATAGGAAAGCTAGGTTGTTTCAAAGTAATAACACATATTCAGAAAACAGTCTCCAAAGTGGTCATTAATACCTACGGCTTTAAAATTTTAGCACTGTCGGACTCGTTGATTCCACGGTCTACCGGCGAGAATAGTACCTAAGTATAAGCATTGGGATGGAATAAACCTAAATAAATACCAAACATGCGCGTTCTTGGATCACAGGAATTACTGGTTCGATTTGAAAAATTCTTTCAGTGTTGGATAGCCCATTTATCGAGGAAGGCTATAGGAAACTTTTCATCCCGGGAAAACACAAGATCCTCGGGAACGCGGGTGAAACCGCGCGGAAAAGCTAGTATCAAATAAAATTCAAGTGTTTTTGAGGATTCGAATTTAAATACGTCGTCAAAATAAATCTTAATTGCGTGTAAAATTATATAAAACAGCATATCATTGACTCGTATATTATTCACCTAATTAAACTACATATAATCGTTGTAAAATATTTATTATATTACTTAATATATAGGTAATAGAAAAGGAATAAAATAAATTAAAAGTCACAAATAAAAAAGTTGCCCTAGATAGCTGCCCTAGATCGCTGCCCTGTGCTTACGTAAAGGGCTGGCGGCATTGTCATTACCTACGTTATTTTTATATTGCAAAATTTAATCTATCTATACTACTATTATAAAGCCACAGGCATAGATTTAGATATATGTCTGTGTATAAAGCTGAAGAGTTTGTTTGTTCGGTTGAACACGCTAATCTCAGGAACTACTGGTTCGAATTGATAAAATATTTTATTGTTGGATAGCCTATTTATCGAGGACGCCTATAGGCTACTTTTATCCCGGGAAAACATAAGATCCCTCGGGAACGCGGGTGAAACCGCGGGGCAGAAGCTAGTAGCTAATATACATACGAGCACTGCCACTAATAGGTATGCCGCGCATTATTATTCTACAGAACCCTGCGTGAGCAAGTCCAACTGACACTTGCTCGGCTTTTTTTATAATACGTTTGTCCTTGATGTTATTTCTTTCTTTATCCAAAGTAATATGTTACGTGCTTACCTCCCATCTCTTTTGAAGTATTTAAAGGTGAATTGTAGAGATTCATACAAATTGCGTAGACGTAGATGTTTTTGATGTAGTCGTTGTCGTTAAAATTATTGAGTCTTTTCCAAAAACATATTATGTTATGATATTATCACTGTTAATATTGATATACCCATATAGGTATGTAATATATATTTAGTGATATGTATTAAATAATTACGTATGCAGATTATGATATGTAAAATAAGTAGGCTGGCATACTATATTGAGTATACAATAATGGCAACATTTATGAACTTTAAACTCCTTTAAACTGCATTTTAAATAGCTTGACAAAATATTCAGATTGATATTCGTTTACGTTTTAAATAAAGTCTATAATTTCCAGATCAAAGCAATTTTTCAAAAATGTGTTCAAATACAATTTCCTTGTTTCAATTTATTCTTTTAATTAAACAAGCCACTGTTCACGTTATTTGAAAAAAACTTATCGTGTAACGTAAAAACTTTCGACGTTAGGAATCCCGCGGGAAACTTACAACGGTTTTCCCGAACTGTAAAGCGTGAAGCTCGCCCGAATGCCAGAACACGACTAACTAAAGCCTGAAAATGAAAATGGAAAACTTAGCATATCATTGCTAAACGTGTTAACAAGATCATCATACGTGCGGTGCCCATTTTTATGATTGCATTATCTTGAGTTGTTTTGTATCTAATCTCTTCTATAATGATTTACTACTTTCAATGGATGTAACTGAAACACCTAGATGTAGGTGATTCGATCTCTACGATATCTGTATGACAATGTACTGTATTTATCTAAGGAATTGGATCTCTTTAACATTACAGCTATTTCCTGAGTAAAATCGTAATATCTTTGATTCATATTTCATTCATATATACATCAAAAGGTAAGATACTTACCTCTATGTACAATGACATATATTTTCACAAAATGCTAAACATAGCCATAGGTAGACTCTAAATTATATGTAAATATAAGAAGAAATCTTGCTGTCTAATTGACTATGAGTGCATGGTTTGTAGAACCTAAACTAGTTTACAGAACCATGAAATTCGATGAATTTTATATTGTATCGTAGCGCGTAGGGGTGTACTAAGAAAGGATTATTATCGGGTTTCCATTACAGAATCTCTCCTTAGTTCGGTATCCGATGGCCGATGGCAGCATTTAATATAATAATTTACGGAGGGACTAGAAAGAAAATTGTTGGCATATTTACTTATAATTTGCCACACTTCCAGAGAAATTAGTGAATGAAGGTAGCATACCTTCTTCATGAAATAAAATTAAATTCTTTTGACGTTGTTCCTGTCTCCATGTGGTATTCTGTGCCGTAACTAGGGTGGTGTCAGTGGTGCCCAGGCACAGGGCGTAATCTCTGGACGGGTGCAGAATTGACCAGACCCGGACCAAGTTTTGGGTCATGCAAGTTAGTTAGGCGCAGATAGAGAAGCTCGCACCGGCCGCATAAAAGGCTAATTACGGCACTGGTGGTATTTGCTGGTTGCAATGCAAATGCATATTAAGGTGACGATATATACGCAAACAACCCTGTGCCGGACTAAACTAACGGGCGAGAGAGAAAAGGAACAAAGGCTATTTCCTAGTAAAAAGATGTTTAAACTATATTAGAAAAGATACAGATTATTTTTGTATTAAATCTTAGAATGTATATTAATATTATCCGTAGGGCTCTTGTTGTCGCCAACGTGCCTTCTGTACTAGAACCAGTCGTAATTTCGCGTGACGACGCGATGGCAGGACGCCGGATGGTATGACTTTGATTCCGTAGAGTGTCGGCATGACGCTGGTGTGGGATGCCACGTGCGTTGATGTCGTGCCCACGTCGTAGATTTGCCCACATCATGAATGCTCGAGAATTTCATGAAGTGGTCGCATTTCATGATGTTTGACCAGATCATTAAATTGTGAACATTTCACGATTTTGCCATCCACCATTGGCCGTATCGTAAAAGTAAAAATAGACTCGGATAATTAATTCGGTTAGAAGTATATGGCGATTTTTTTTTAAACTGCAGGGAAACTTTTCACATATCACATTTGCCATACGATATTAGGTATATTACGATTTCGACATAACTTTTATTTTACATGCTATGGAAGGACATAGATAATTATATCACGTACGATTTTCCATTGTGGTTTTGTTAATTTGATCTGGATTTACTTTCAAAAATCGTCGCTTTTGATGCCAATCAATAGTGCTAAGCCACAAATTTTACGAAATGGAGTTGAGTGCATTAACGTATTTAGAAAGGTCCAAAGTTTATATACCTACATATGTCGCAGGATGATTTAATAATTCTAATTTAATTTTAATTGTATTTATAGTTTTAGTATAGAGAAATATAAAAATTATCTTAGAATATGTACAAAAATTGAATTACAATATTTTCGCGAAAATCCTAGGAATATTGCGAAAACACGGATAATAAGAAAATGGTGAAAACATTATTTGACGGGCCGGTTGGCGTGGTTGGTATGATATCTATTACGTCGCAGGTCGTGGGTTCGATTCCCACTCAGGACAAACATTTGTTTGCATGAATATATATCTATTTGTCCTGAGTCTGGGTGTAATTTTATTTTTATTTTATAATCTACTTGGTAAGTAGATTATAAAATAGAAAAAAAACAATAAATTTTGGGGGTTCCCCATACTTAGAACTGAAATTCAAATTTTTTTTTTTTCATCAAACCCATACGTGTAGGGTATTTATGGGTAGGTCTTCAAAAATGATATTGAGATTTCTAATATCATTTTTTTCTAACCTGAATAGTTTGCGCGAGAGACACTTCCAAAATTAAAATAAGAGAATGAATTAATTAATACTCATGTGGCATTTGTTATTTTACGTTTTTGCTTTTTTGTTCCAAAATTCACGTATTTTCTTCGATGTTCCCAACTCTGGAAGTACCCCAAACCTCACACAGCAGTTGGATGACATCATGCGCGACGCACTCATTTCTATCTTTAACACTCCTTTGGATGATCGCGCTTGGCGCCAGGCTTCACTTCCTATCAGAATGGGAGGTCTGGGTGTCCGCAAAATTACTAGTGTATCAATTCCGGCTTTTTTATCATCTATTATGGCACGCAAGATTTGATACAAAAAAAAATATCTAAAAGTTTAACCAAATTCCAAATTACAGGTTTTAACCAGTGTGAAGCGACATGGAAATTAGCCTGCTCCGATACCAGCGTGCCCAGGGTCCCATCCTCTCAGAGACGGTGGGACGAGCCGCTTTGCCTACTGGATCGGAATAACCTTCTTGAAACGTCCAGTAGTCCGTCAGAGCGTGCTCGTCTCCTCGCTGTCTCAGAGTGGGAATCGGGACTTTGGTTGCACGTAATTCCCTCCAAAAACATAGGTACACTTTTAGACAATAATACTTTTCGGGTGGCCATCTCCCTTCGTTTAGGGGCTCCCTGTCAGGTCGGACATCGGTGTCAGTGTGGTGACACAGCAGACCGCTTGGGACACCACGCCCTTGCGTGTGTCTCCAGTGCAGGACGTGTGCCCCGTCATAATTCTCTCAATGATATCATCCGTCGGACTTTAAACAGCGTCAGTGTGGCCGCCACACTCGAGCCCCGTGGCCTCATGAGCGACGATGGTAAGAGGCTCGATGGAATGACTCTCATGCCCTGGAAGTTGGGACGACCCTTGGTTTGGGATGCCACCTGCGTTGATACCTTGGCGCCGTCTCATCTTCAAAGCACATCAGAGAGATCTGGAACAGAAAGGTGGTGGGTCCAGCGCTGAGGGCTCTCAACCGCTACTTAAAACTAAAATAAATTTAGGGCAACGGTAGCCTGAGGGTGCCCCCTGTGGGGCTCGACCTCGGCTCAGGACGTTGCCTGGGGAATATGGGAGGGCTTAGCATGCAAATATATATTATTAGGGGATCGGTCGGATTGCTAATATGCGAGCACGGTACTCGCGTATGTCATGACGGGACGGATACACGCGGTATAGAGTCTAACCTTGCTTTTTAGGACAAGTTTAGACCGGGCGTTAATCAGACAGTGGAGTCGTCCTGCCACAAAGGCGGCGCGCGAATTAAGTGGTTGAACACAGACTTTAGCTTAAAAAAAACTTTATTAGAGCGACAGAGTTATTAGTACAAAATAATAATTAAGAATGAACGACATTTGCTTAAATCTATTGGTTTATATAATATAATTATTGCTTATTCTAGTATATTGGTAAAGTGTTAGTTGTTAGTGCTGACAAAGCTTATATTAGTAGGGGTGTCAACCTTAACTCCTCCCCCCTTAAGATCGAAATTATCTAAAGGCAAGTCTGTTGGTTTTAGAGAACTTCGATTCACACATCTACGAACTAAATTACATTTCCATGCTATGAAAGAACCCAATGAAAGTATTATTATTACATAGATACTTAAAGTCCATACACTGATTTGACTACTGATTATAATTGTTTCGTTCTCACTGAAATCACTATCACTATTTCTTACGTTATCTAGTATATCCCTGATATTTGTCAGATCCACGCCTCTGAGGTCCATCTGCTTCATATTCTTCTTAGTGTCCTGTAGTAACTCAGGTAGTTGAATTGGTGGCAAATTGAATACCATTGAATGTTTGCTGGCGAACGTATATAAACTTCGTTGACTTGAGTTGTACAAGATTGGGATGGTGACATTATATAAGTGCCTTGTAACTTGTATTTCCGGACTTCGTTGCTGCAGTTCTCCATTGCTACTATGCTATCTTCGGAATATATCAACCAATGTTCATCTGTAACTGATTGTATCTTAGTTTTCTCAATTTTGACGTTAATTTGTTGGCATAGGGAATAATTATCTTTTGGAAGCATAAGGTTTCAATTGGATACTGGATAACGTTGTCTTCTGGACATAGGAATTTATGATCATCTATTTCCTCGCAGCTGCTGACTACTGGCCTGTATTTCATTCTGTTCACTATTAGGTAAGGGTATTTTGGAATAATTAGGAAAGTTTAGTGATTTTCGGGATTTAATATTGGAGTAGGGATAATTTTGTAATAAATATATGTGTATTTTTCAATGAGAGGGATTTCTAATACAAATACTAAAATATTATCATCGATATAGGCTTTCATTATTATAGTTTGTTCGATCTTTACTAAATTTTCTGTTGAAACTGGATAAATCATATTATTATGTATTTCAATAACCTTAAGAATACCTAGAATTTCCGTAGAGTTAATAATTGATTGATGTAAAACGTGTAATTTACTAAAAGCGATAGCGGTTTCTATTTCATATATAATCGTATAAATAGAACAAAAATTATTTAAGATTTGATAAAAGCTATTCATTAAAGAAACCATGTTTATAATTTTGGTTTCATTACGGTATAGTTCTTCTATTTGTTTAGTTTTGAAGTTAACATGTTTAACATTAAAATATAAATCATCTGTTACGTTAACTAGTTTGTCAAATGCTTTTTGCATCAGAGAAACTTTACGTTCTACCGAATGTTCCTTTTTATTCATATAAGCTATTTCTGAGTTATATTTTATGCGTCTTCATTGTCTAAATTGCCTGTAATTAATTTAAGTAAAGAACCGATTGGATTAATTAATCCTCTTTTTACTCTACTCATAGGTAAAATCTGTTGTAACCTATCCTTTGTTAATTCTATAAAAGATTCTATTTGGGCTTTTAATCCCATAAGTTCCCTTCGAGTTTCGCTATAATTATTACTAATGTCTCTTAACTTATAGTACTCAATAGTATTTCTATCTAATTGTATTGCTAATGAATTTAAATCTATGGTTTTTATTATGTCCCAATGATTATTCTTCATCAGAGCTACACCCATCTTGATCGGTGCTATTCCGGGACTCCAGTCGATCTTTTGGATGTTCAAACTCACTCCTTGATCCACTAGGACCTGCAGTATCAACCACCATCTGCGGAGGACGTTTGACATTTTTTAATGCTACTCTACCTCTATTATTAAGTCTAACTAGTGCTATATTTTTTTCAATTTTCCCGACAACTGTAGCTTTTTCATAATGTGGTAACTCTTTAGCTTTTCTAGTTCGCGTATTTTTCATAAATATAAGATCACCATCCTTTATTTCGGTATATTCTTCTCCTCCTTTCTTTTCCCTAACAGATTTTTTATTTTCTAACATTTTGTTACTAATATATTCATATAATGTTTTTAATCTCTTACGGTGATCTATCATAAGCTTTTGTAATAAGTTTTTCTCCCTATCTATATCAAAAGCGTGACCTGTTTCGGTATGTCCAAATACCATTTCAAACGGGGTAAAGTTTGTTGCGCTATGAATGGTATTATTATATCCCATTATTGCATATGTCATTACAGTTGCAGCGTCCTGATTATTTTGTTCATATTTTGCTAACCTATATATTTCTATAATAGTAGAATGGAATCGTTCTACAATTGCCATGGAATTAGGGTTGTTAGGTGTACCGATATGTTGTTCGATTTTATATAAAGTAAGCATTTCTTTCATGAGTTCATTATTAAACTCTGCCCCTGAATCTGAGCTAATTTTCCGTGGTACCCCGTAAATACTAAAATACTTTATCAAAGCCCTAACTACTTCCGGAGTACTTCTGTTAGGAATTTGAATAGCTTGTGCCAGTTTGCTAAATGCATCTATGATCGTTAGGTAATATTTTTTTTCAATAAACAAAAGATCAATAAAAACTTCTTGTAGTGGACTATCCTGAGTTTGTGTCAACTGTAAAAATGGTTTTAATGGTTTACGATCGTATTTCATTTTTTTACATTCTTCACACGAGTTAATCATGGCTGTTACTACTTCTTTCATATTACTCCACCAATAGTTTCTTTTCAATTTCATTAAGGTTTCGTTAATACCTCTATGACAAGTTTTCCCCCGGTGATATTTATTTACTAAGTCCCTTTGATCACATTCTTCCGTCACATTCACAACTCTTTCGGTACATTCGACAAAGTTCTGTGTTCCCTTTTTGTAAAGTGCAGTTATAACATTACAAAAAGTGCTACGATGAGCAGGGTCTTCGAAATAAATAAAGTATTTATTTTTATAATCAACATATTCTTTTAAAAATTGCTTAACTAAATCGGTCTGGTTTGTAGGTAAATGAACTTCTAAAATCTTTTGTTTTTTATTAGATATATCTTTTACGTGGATATTATTTTTAAACCATGTAAAGACATGAATTTGCCTGGGCTTAGTATCAATAGCTTCGTTGAGTATTGGTATACCTTCGTGTTCTCTGTTAGATATGGAATTAGCTGTTACGTCTGAATCTGAGTCAAAGATTTCAATAGTATCTAACATAGGTTTTTCAGACTCGATTTTACCTATATCTCTTTCTAACTCCTTCACAATTTCCTGTACATTCTCGTCATCATCATCAATATTAACTAACATCGACTCTAGGTTGTATTGAGTTTAATACGCGATAAAGCATCGGCATTCGTGTTTTGTCGACCCTTTTTATAATATATATCAAAGTTGTAATCTTCTAAACGTAATCTCCATCTAGTTAGTTTACTATTCGGTTCTTTTAAGGAGTTTAACCAAGCTAGAGGTCTATGATCAGTATAAATTATGAACTTGTTTCCGTATAAATAGGGTCTAAAGTGCTTAACAGCCCAGACTATAGCTAACAGTTCCTTCTCTATTGTGCTATATCGAGATTCTGTATCACTAAGCTTCCTACTTGCAAATGCAATAGGTTTATCCGAACCTATATTGCCTTGTGATAACACAACACCGATTGCATAGTTTGATGCATCAGTGGTTAAAATGAATGGTTTCATCGGTGTAAAATCAGGAAATTGTAGTCAAGGTGCGTTTGTTAGGAACTCTTTACAAGCTTCAAAACTTTTCTTATATTCATCGTCAATCACAATCTTTCTTCCTTTCTTCAAACATGCAGTTAGAGGTTGAATAATCTTAGAGAAATCTTTGATAAATTTTCTACAATACCCAATCAAACCTAAAAAGCTTTTTATTTCGGTAACCGTCTTAGGTATCGGATACGTTAGAATAGCATCTATTTTATCATTATTAGGCTTAAGGCCGTCCTTAGTTATAGTATGTCCTAAGTACATAACTTCTTTACGCAAGAATTCCGACTTATCTAACTGAATTTTCAGATTTGTTTTACGGAATCTGTCAAAAATAGTTCTAAGTTTGGTTATGTGCTCCTGAAGGCTTCTTGAAAAGATAATGACGTCATCTAGGTAAACCAAGCAATGTAAGCCTTGTAAGCCTCTCAGTACGTTATCCATTGCTCGCTGAAAAGTAGCAGGAGCTGTTTTAAGTCCGAAAGGCATTCTGTTAAATTCATATTTATTTATTTATTTATTTTTATTAAGGATCGCCAACAAATGATACACATAACTAATACTAAAAAACGGTGCTACAGAAATAACATGCCCTGTGCTCACTTATTTATAGGCAATCACAACTAACACTAACAACTTCTACCGCTATTCTAAATTAAACTAAACAAAACCAAAAATAAATACCTACAAAAAAGGAAACAATGACAAATTATTGACTAATAGAAATAAAATAAAAAATATATATAACATTATTTGAATACAAACATAAACGCAATATCTAGGTCTAAGTAGGGGCTAGTACTTACCTACCCGAGCCTAGACCCAAGATATTCCGTGATTTTTTTCTTAAATCTAGGCAAACTATCGGCATAAATGTCCAAATCCAATAATCGAGCCAAATCATTATAAGATTTGGTCATTCTGGTTATTGGCGAGTTAAGACCCAGATTAGTTTTGTATCTACGCAAAGTGAACAACCTGTAGATACTTGAGCGCGGCAACCTACTTGGGGCTGAGATATTGATTTTCGCCAATAGTTCCGGACAATCTATATTATTGTTAACCATATTGTGTAGAAATGAAAGGTCAAGCAGCTTGCGTCTATTGTTGAGTGTAATTATTTTGAAGTGTTCCAGACGAGACCTGTATGAATTTAGCGATTTGTGTACTCTGGTGTTGTACGTGAGATGACTAAGGAACCTCCTTTGAGTTCGTTCGAGGCGATTTCTGTGAACCTCATAATGTGGAGACCAAACTTGGGAACAATACTCCAAAATGCTGCGAACTAATGAGTTAAATAAAATAATTTTCGTCATAGGTAGTCTAAATGTCTTAGTGTTTCTAGCTATAAAGCCACACATTTTAGAAGCGTGAAGTATTATTTTATCTAAGTGTGCATTAAATGTTAATCTACTATCTATTAGAACACCCAAATCGCGTATGCATTCGACTTGCTTAAGGGGCTGATTGTTTATGGTGTAGGATGCTTGGATCTTTGTTTTATTTCTAGAGAAGGATATGTAGCTACACTTGTCAACATTTATGATCATTCTATTATATTCACACCACTTAACTAGGCGATTAATGTCATCTTGCACTAATTTACAATCATCCGATTTTTTTATGGGCTTGAAGATTTTGAGGTCGTCTGTAAAAAGGTATGCAGTTGTATGGTGAAAACATTCAGAAATAGAGTTAACAAGAATAAGGAATAGAAGAGGTTTTAGGTGTGAACCCTGCGGAACGCCGGATGTGATAGCAAATTCGGAGGATTGGACACCATCAATCACCACGTAAGATCTGCGATTGTAAAGGTATGACTCAAACCAGAGCAGAGTTGAACCACCAACTCCAGCATCAGCAAGTTTCAATAATAGTGTAGCATGGTCAACCTTGTCAAAGGCCTTGCTGAAATCCGTATACACGGCATCCACCTGAGTGCTCTGATCTAGATGACAACATATTGTATCTGTAAATGCTACAAGATTAGTGGCGGTGGATCGTTTTTGAATAAAACCATGTTGTTGTTCATTAAGCTGTAATTTGACTAAACTAGTAAGATGGCGGTAAATTAATGACTCAAATATTTTTGGTAATATGGACAAAATTGATATTGGTCTATAGTTTTTAACACTATTTTTGGGTCCATCCTTATAAATAGGGACTATTTTGGCAGTTCGCCAATAGTTTGGGAATTTACCAGTGCGCAGTGATTCGTTGAATATAAATGTTAGGGGAAAATATAGTTGGTTAGCACATCTAGTCAAAAACAATGCTGGCAGACCATCTGGACCAGGTCCTTTGTTTATATTTAATCTTTTTAGTTTATTAAGGACGTCATTTCTATGTAAAACCACAGTGTTAAGAGTGAGTGAGCTACTATCAGAAATATGAACCGAAGGCAAGTTGGTAATCTGTGAGTGTGTATACTTAGTATAAATAGAGGAAAAATGTTTTGCAAATAAATTACTAGCATCATTAACTTCAGTTGCATTTTCATCATCCAAATGCATATCAGACGGTATGCTACTTTTACAATTGCGTTTATGTTTGATAAATGCCCAAAAATGCTTTGGATTTTTTGCAATACTCTTTTCGAGACTATTGCAATAGTTGCTAAAACATTTCTGCATCAACTGTCCCGTCCTGTTTTTTAATAAATCATGGACAATTTTATCCATAGGATTGCCATATTTTTTAAAACGTGTCCTAGCTCGATGCTTTTCTTTCAGGCTCCTTATCAAACCTCTAGAATACCAAACTGGGTACCTGTTACTTTTGGGCTTAGTTAATGGCACGGATTTATCTATTGCAAACTGTAAAATCCCATAAAACCGCGATACCATCTCATCAACATTGGTACATGATGAGAAAGAATCCGCCCAGTCAATTTGTTCTAACTCACTCTCAATTGTGGCATAGTCAGCTTTGTAGAAATTATATCGAGGCAGCTGACTTGAATTTAGATAACTTTCTGAATTAATATTTAGCAATACTTCAAAAGGAGGATGGTAATTGTCTATTGGGGTTAAAGTGTCGTCTGTTGCCGTGACAGATATGCTTAAGTAAGATGAAAGAACTAAATCAAGAATTTTAAATTGATGGTTTCTTATAAGATTATATTGTTTCAAATCATTTAGAGCCATGAATTCGGACATGAGGTGATACATTGGACAAACAGAATCCTGTAAAGTAGCAGACTTATTAATATAAACCAAATGGTGTACTAAATGCGGTTTTTTGCTTATCACCTTCTTCTACTTGTAATTGATGGTACCCAGATGCTAAATCAAGAGTGGAAGAGTACATACTCTTCTCTAACTTGTCAAAAAGATCATTAATGTTTGGTAAAGGGTATTTATCGTCCACTGTAATCTCATTAAGACGCCTATAATCAACTACCATTCTCCATTTTTGTTGTCCTGACGCGTCTTTCTTTTTAGGGACGAGATGAACAGGTGCACTCCAAGGAGAGTTTGATTCTCGGATTACACCATCTTTTAATAATTTATCTACCTGATTCTTTATTTCCTGAGTTTGAGACGGGGGTAATCTATACGCTTTAACATTAATTGGGTCCTCATTAATTGATCTAATCATATGCTTGACGTCATTCGTAAAAGATAATGGAATATCTTCGCAATAAAATATATCTTTGTACTCTTCACAAATATTCCCAATCATCTGTCTTTCTTCTTCATTCATATGTTCAAGCCGTAATTTATTCAAATTATTTTTTAGTTTTTCATCTAATTTGTCAATATCATTCACATGATTCATACTATTTACCGATATGGAATTGATGTTAAAAGGTTCGACTACAAAGGGACGTTAACACGTCCCTTAGTAGTCGTAACCTACTAGATTTAATTGCTCGTCTTTACAATTTTGAATAACAGTTGTTGCATAACCATTTATACAGGTGACTAAAGCACTGGGCATTCGAATCCCATCCGTGAACTGTTTAAATTCCAAAATTGCTTCGCCTTTTAATACGTTAACTGGGAGTTTAACCCTTATTTCGCTACGTGCTGGTAGTAAAAATGTTTCCCTAATAGGTGGTGAGTATATAATGGGTATACAAGTTTTGTTTGTAAATAGCATTTGATTTTTCATATCTATATTTGCTTCTAACTGTTTAAGCAAATTACTACCTATCAAACCGTCATACCTACTATCTACGTTATAAACAAAGAACTTATGTCTTTCCGAACAATTAAATATTTTCGGTAAAGGTGCGATTACTATTTCGTTAAGTTAACTTGAGGCGTGAGTACTTATGACTTCAAATGATTCGTACTTTTTAAATTCTTGAAAATATTTACTAACTAATTGGGGTGTCCGAGTTTATAAATTTTATTGTATTAAAATTATTTAGTTTAACTATAGATCGCTAGATGGCGTTGTACTTTTTCTGAATCGCGCTATGGTTTGACTTACTCGGATATGATATAGTATTTTGATTTTTTTTGTATGGTGGTAGAAATACCAGGGTATGTAATACTAATAATAGTATAACAATAAAGGTGTTACAGTGATAATCTGTGCCTATTATTGCATCATCACCCTAGACCTAGATCTGTCTAGTTCATGGGGACTAATGAAACAGCGAGTACTACCCGTATCGATCATAAATACTGCATTTAGTTCCGGTATTCGAATATGCGGTAATGATCGTAACGTCGTACAATTTAAAACTATTTTTTCGGCATTAGAGAGGCCTCTAGAAAAATTGTTTCTACCATTTCGCTATCGTTCGAAGTGCCAGGCGTTGGCTCATTAATAAATTCGCTATTGTTATGAACATTATATGCGTTATTGTCAGTGTAATTGATACGCCTCGAACTGGCAGTCCGCATTGTTACATCCGTATTCGAACCTGAACCCGTATACTGCGACTTCTGCGTTATGGGCGCTGCGCGTGGCGTAAAATGCTGATTCGGAACTTGTTGTGACCTAGTTTGTTGTTGCCACTGATTACTTACACCGAATGAATTATTACCAAATCTTCTAGGGTTCCTCATTTGTGATGAACTACCATTATAAATGGAATTATTCGTTGAATTTGTTGATACGTTATGCGGAACCGGTGAATTAAATGACCTTTGAGGATTGTTTGGTCTCTGGAAAGATTGATTATAATTTCCCATAGAATTGGAAAATGAGTTCCTGAAGGGTGGTTTGTTTCTATTTTTGAGATCATAAACCGTTTGGAAGTTTTGTTCTTCCAGTACTGTTTTCAATGCTTCTTCCAGAGTATTAACATTCCTCAAACGTACTAACCTAACCAAATATGCAGGCAAATTGTATAGGAAAACCGATAGTGATTTGTGTGTATAAATTTGTTGCTTAGCTTTGCGTAAATTGATATCGTCTATGGTTTCGTTAATTTTCGCAATCAATATACTACGTAAATGTTGTACTCGATGACAAAAATCTAAATAACTTTCGTTCTGATTCATTTTTAAAGATTCTAATTCTAATAATAAATAATCTTCCGTACGCGGATCCCCAAAATGCGTTGCTAATAACTCTTTAAGAACATTCCAGGAATCAATTTGATCCCGTTCCCCAACTAAATTCGCGGCTTCCCGAGCTAATCTACTAGTTATTACATGGAACAAATATTCGTTCTGTACTGTTTAATATATATATTGCAGAAATTCAGCGGGGTGCAGAATTTCAATTTCACATTTTTTAAAGAATAGAGGTAATTGTCGGTAATCACCTTCAAATACTGGAATGATTTTAACCATGCCTACGGGTACGTGATTAATACCGTCCATTTTACCTTTCTTTTAATTACACAAACACAAGAAAATACACAATAATATAAAAGAAATATGTCACACACAATACAAGAAAAATGCACAAAAATAAAGAGATTCAATTAGTTCAAATTCGAAAATTTTATCGTAATGTTATTATGGCAATGTTTGAGCCTTAATAACACAGACACATATATTAAAATACAAAAGGATTATAGAGGAAAACAGAAAGGATAGTGAAAAGTTTTACTCACAGGCCTGTAGTTACTCCCATGTCCTTCTGCAGGTTCAATTTTTATTCTGTATTCGTCTATCGCCTAGTCTGCGACACTCAATAGTTTGTTCGGAAATGACTCTGTTAAACCGTTAAGACGGACGTCTAACTGAACTAAGATAGTTTTATATTAGAATCAATTGACTACAGAGATTCTACCGGCTGCGCCAATTAAGTGGTTGAACACAGACTTTAGTTTAAAAAAAACATTATTAGAGCGACAGAGTTATTAGTACAAAATAATAATTAAGAATTAACGACATTTGCTTAAATCTATTGGTTTATATAATATAATTATTGCTTATTATAGTATATTGGTAAAGTGTTAGTTGTTAGTGCTGACAAAGCTTATATTAGTAGGGGTGTCAACCTTAACTCGCGCGCGGACCGCCTTTATGTGCGCAGCGAAGGATAGACGATCATCGAGGGTCACACCGAGATATTTGGCTTGCCTCTCCCAAGGGATCGGCTCGCCGAATAGTGTGACTGGATTGGGGATGGGGGGACGTCTTTTTCGGACTTGATGAACACACGAGTGTTTGGGTCGGAACCCAAATTGCTCGTCTGGGAGGAGTTTATTAGCATCGGCAAATGCTTTGAGACGGATATAGATGATTCTCTCATAAATCTTGCCCAATACGTTGAGCAGACTTATTAGACGATAGCTGGAGGGCTCGGACTTGGGTTTGCCGGGCTTATGGATCCCAATTACATGGGCTTCTTTCCACTGGTGTGGGAAAATATTATTTGAGAGGGCGGCATTGAAGATGGCCGTTAGTAACATGATAAGGGAGGCCTATCGACTACTGGGGTTGACTAGGGAAGCCCCCAAGGCCAACTGATCCAGTCCCGTCCGGGTTAGCGTTTTCCTGAGGGGAACCCGCGAGCGCCCGGGTCACGCTCGAACCAGCTTAGTAAGCACCGTTAGGTATCCACTGGTTCACCACAAGTAAATGTCTGTGGTTTTGCGAGCGCGATGTCAATAGAACAAATATTCGTTTGACGACTCTAAACTGACAAGTTCCGAGTCGACAAACTGATAAGGTCGATTCGGCGAAAGGCCAGGTAGTAAATACCACAGGGCTTCCGCGAATCGGGTCGGGCGGCGTACGGAACACAATAGAGAGCGTACTAGGTGCGTCTGTACTGTGCGGTGGCTCGGAGCCGATTATATCCTCTTTTTTTTTTTTGGGCTGGAACAGAAAGGTGGTGGGTCTAGGGGACCTTCTTCCACCGTTACGCGGACTAGCTTATATCCTCTTTGATAATCTAGTTTTTATACTTTTCGCCAACTTGATACTATTTTCAAGCTCAAAGATCAACTCGCTCATCGCTAATCGTCGGCGGTAGGGCAAGTACCCTCGCAGACATTAGGTGCAATCTTCTGGTTTTAGATTATGGTGCAGCAAAACCTGTTTATACCTACCGAATTTAACCGAAAATATAGAGGTGGAGGTGACAATGTCCATTATAATTTATATAATTATATTTGTTGTGCCAACCATGCAAACGGGGCGCGGCGCCGGAGCGGCGCGCGTGATAGACTGTTTTGCTTACAATTCATTTACTTCAATTCGCTCACTCAGTCAGTCTGCATTCGACACTAGAGAGAAACAGTGCGGGACACAGAAATAATTCAACAACTTTCAGTAAATTTTCATCACATGTGATTGTCTAGTGCCATTTTGTTTTGTTTTCCACTATATTGTGCGTTCTAACGATAAAAAAAAAATGTGCGTGTGAGTCAATCTCTCAGTGACAACTTTATTCCGGGATTGCAGTTTTTGGAATCGGGATATTTTTTAAATAACTAAGGTAGGTACATAAGGAACCATTATTTCTTGTGAAATGGTAGATAGGTAAGTTAAGTCGGTAGTACCTATCTGCCATTAAACCGGGATATATTTGATATTGATAATACTAGGAGAAATGCAAACAAACACGATCCTTTGTTGCTGTGAGCGAAAGACAATTTGGCTCACTCAGTGAAAAAAGTGTTATTTTGAATATTTAGAACCCTGCAGCGCTGCGAATTATCATTTCTAACGTCAAAGAAATCTATAGACTCCGTAGATGACTGGACTTTATCTACGATAGACTCCAACAATTTTAATTTCATAAGCAATATTTTGTTTCCAAAAAGTAGGTAACCTTATTTTTTTATGCTATTATTAGATATTATTATTTAAAAAAACTATTGTTATAAGGAATTAATTATAAACGAATTTCGCACCTTTGTTGAACAAATAGTATACTGAGAGTGACTGAGCTCCATCCATTGGATATTATAATAAAAATATCATTGGCTAAACTATAATTTAATGGAGTTTTTAATTTAAGGCGACGATATACCCAAAATGATGATTCTAAATTTAGTTTTTCTCAGTATTTAAAGAATTCGAGAGATTTGTACTTGTTTGTAGAAGATTTATACCTGGGAACTATTTTGTTAATAAAAAAAAAAACATTAATAACGTCAGGTAAAAATCGAGAATATGTGCCTTTTTAAAAGCTTTTATTTACTTAAATTAAAATTGAAAATATTAACAAACATTCTAAGATCTAATACAAAGGGAACTATTTTGTTACTTTTCCATTTCTGTTTTTTTTTAAATAAAATTTAAACTTGTTTTTTACTACGAAATAGCCTTTTTTCCTTCTCTCTTTCACCCGTTAGGTTAGTGCGGGAAAGGGTTATTCGCGTATATCGTCACCTTAATATTTGGTTCGGGGTAAACAATCTTCACAATGTATCCAACCAATCCAAATGTGTCTACGAGCTAGAGCACAGAATAAAAAATAGTTATGACCTGTCATTCCACGAAGACGACGCGTCCTCTCCGTGTTTGCCTAATTGCTAAAAGCTAAGCTAAAGCTCAACAATTTCTTGAAATACGGATAGGTACCTAGCTGATATTATTGTGTTTTATTTATTTGTCTTCTACCTATGTCGGCTATGTCATAATAAAATTAATAAAGGGCACCGGTATTGGCTGTCATGTGGGGGGATTTGTGTAAATAATCTCAACTATGCCGATGATATGGTGCTGCTCAGCCCGTCAATCAAAGGTCTTAGGAAATTGCTTTCAATCTGTGAGCATTATGTGAATGCGCATGGACTGAAGTATAATGTTATGAAAACCGAAGCGATGGTATTTAGGTCGGGGAGAGGTCCGGAGAATGTGCCTGAGGTTAAATGGGATGGCGCGGTGTTTCGGGTTGTGCAGCGGTTCAGATATCTGGGCCATATAGATGACCAAGATAACGAGAAAGACGGGCACTCTCAGTTTGATGCAACTTGCTTGCGCGAAGATTTGGCAAGTCTAGTGATGAGATGAAGTTGACACTGTTCAATGCTTACTGCCAGGTGTTTCTACACTTGTCAACTTTGAGTGAATTTTACGCGAAAGTAATACAGCACCCTGAGAGTACAATACAATGGAGCGGTGCGAATTCTCATGCGTCTACCGCGTTACTGCAGCGCATCTGGCATCTAGCATGTTTGCCGAGGTGGGAGTGCCTGACTTTTTTGCTGTGATGAGGACACGCATAGCTTCTATTTGGGAGAGATTGCTATGCTGTGGTAACAGCATACTGCAAACAGTGAGTGCAGGCTTGGACAGCTCGATATACATATCGACGCTTGAAAGGCAATAATGAGTAAGCGACATGTTGGCAACTTTACACTAGAGCATTTAAAAGTTTTTTTTTGGAAAAAAAAACATCAAAAATCGCCTATTAGTCATTGCTACTCGTTTCCAACGAATTTTAAATGCAGCTTAAAAGCATTGTAAACTGGCATTTAAAGATTATGGATTTTCTCAATACTTTAAGAAATAGTGTCGGTTAGTAAAATTTTAATCAAAATCACAAACAGGTAAAAAACTTACCGACAACAAAATTTTATTATAAAACATGTAAAATTAACTAAGCCCCTGTATTAAATAATTGTGTTTGAAGCAAAATGGTGCATCCAGAAGTAACAGATGGTTGACACATAGGTAAAATGATCGAAATAAAAATCAAAAAACTTTTCTGCCAAGCAATTTCAACCATAGTACAAATTAAATAAGGTAAGTGTAGGACTTTTTTGACCAAGTAACAAAGAATTTAGGTTTCCTACAATCAAATCTCTCGCAAAGTGGATAGTAGAAAGAACATGAGCTGTCGTTGTAAATAACTAAGGCATTTTATTTTTATACATTAGTATTTATTAGAAATTTCAAAATCAGTAATATTACTAATTTACGTTTTTTAGTCAATTGCATTTAGGTAAAAAGTACTAAATGACAATGAATAAATAATTAAGGTGTGTTTACGAGAGAAAAAATATATATATCAGGTAAAATTTCTTAAGCAATGTTTATACCCTAGGTACCGCAAGGCAGAAAATACTTTATTTTTAAACGCATTATTTCGAGTCTAGGCAAAAATTACTAAGGGTAAACTGTAAAAATCTAATACATACTAAGTGAAAGTTATTCATAAATCGGTAAAATTATAGTCGCTTGGACGCCGAAAACTGTGAAAATGTGTTTTTTTTAAGTTACCAAGCGTCAACAAAGTTTGTCCTAGCGGCATGAGAGTAGGATTAATCGACGCAGTTTTTTTTTCTGATTTCAATGGTATTATAACTCAATATCGCCCAAAATATCGCTTGGTAATTATTGCCTTTCAAGCGTCGATATAGATATTGACTATCTGTGCACCAGCTCGGGAACCGAAAGTGACTGACGTTAGATCTCTTTAGATCTATTACTCATTTTATTTTATATATATTTTTTTATACTTTTGTACCTTTTTGTATTCCAATATGACTTTTTCGGCTGAAATAAAGAAATTATTATTATAAAAATTATATTCTGAGGAATGCATTCTTTTGAACTTGACAGCTTTTAAAACCAAATACCTAAATCGGGAAAGTAAATCTATCTATCTGTCTATAATAAATATAAATTTGGTAAGGAAATAGGTACATTGGACCATGACGAACGACATATTATGGCTACATAAAAAAAAACTACCTTATGGGGGTAAAATAGGGTAAAATGGTTTTGTATGGAAAAATCGGAGTACCAGGGTTTACTTGAGATTTGTATTTCTATGCAAAACAATTATATAATGAAAATAAATAATTTATTAAGTAGGTAGGTACATTAAGTTCTTTTGAATCGATCGTTTTGTAAGACAGAAAGAACATGCGCCGTTTTATTCCGAAAAATAACATAATTCAACGACAAAAGTAGGTATCTATATTATGTAATAGGTGAGGGCACCATGCCATAAGCTACCGTGCTTTTCAAGATTGATTGTATGTGCCATTGCGCCTCAATGGTAAGAAGTAACAACAAACAAACTCACTTTTAAAATTAGTTAAAATAAGGATTCTACTAGGCACTATACCTACCTATACATTGAGGTGAGGTAGCTGGAGAGTAGCACGCGTTTAATATTCTTCTAAATCAAATATCCTATAACTTTTTGATAGTAACGTTAATTTGATTTTAATCTAATTGTTTTAGTTTAATATTTTCCCGTAATGCCTAATATTGCGTAACCTAACAAACAATCTCACACAGAGTAAAATTTGTTAGACAAGTAGGTCTACCTACCAGTCGAAATAGGTAGATATATAATTGCGCATAAAAATGTGCATTTTGCATGCAGACTTTGTTATACATATATTATTATGTACCTACGTACCTATAACGTCGTTAGGTGGATCGCAAACGCACACCAGGTACCACGCCGCTTGCCACATACCTACCTCGTAATTATTACATACTGAGAAAAAAGCATATTCGTTATCTTTAGGTATGTTAATACCACAAAGTATAATGATGCCCCATTTAATAATATGTCGGGTGAAGGCTAAAGACAGCACAGCTAAATTAGTAGGTAGGAATGTATGACATCTTGCCTGCCGCAAACTCTCGGCACACAGCTCAGTTTACGATCAGCTTTAGTAATGACGTAGTTGTCTGACATTGACCTTGATTGGATGGAGGTTAATGACACGAAACGAATAGTTGAGTTCATGACGCAAAACATAAATGCAATATTTGATATACAATTCTTGTCTTTTGATCTACTTATTGGTGTTTATAAATAGGTAGCTACCTTAAGCTATTATCCACCGCTATTGGGACCCCACCACCCCTCATATTTAACTTGTTGCTATTAAGACGATCTCGTCGATAAACATTAAAATTAGTAAAAAAGTACTCAGCATCGTCAAAGTCTGGAGTTAGCCATGTCTCTGTCAAACAAATTAAATTAAAACTGGATTGCAAAACATTTGTTAAGAATGAATGAGACTTAGTCCTTAACCGATACGATAAGTTACGAACAGCGAGTAGCGTAGCGACCGTCAATTACGAACTCATTGACGAGACTCGAATATTTATTTATTTAATAAATAAATATTCTGGGATATTATTCCTTACACACGGCCATCTGACCCCAAACTAAGCTGAGCTTGTGCTATGGAAGCCAAATAACTGATATACTACATATACTACTTTTCTTTTGTAACATACATATATGTATAGATAATTACACCCAGACTCAGGACAAAGAGACATGTTCATGCACACTAATGTTTGTCCTGAGTGGGAATCGAACCCACAACCTAGATAGGTTATCTTACCAACATTGCATGCAGTAACATGCATAACCGTCTTCGGGTTTGTAATTGGGTTTTACCTGGATGGCGGATTTTGGAAAATATAGCAAAATATGTTAAGTTTTAACATAACGAGTGGTTCGAATTAGGCACAAGTAAATAATAATGAAAATTTTATTACTTTACATTTTAAACTTAACAGTTTGCCTCGCCGCCATAGCATGGGCATTCATAAGCCAGTATAGTACCTGCTAAATACCTGGTAGCAGGTACCAGCCGGGCCGGCTAGCTGTTTTTATTGGTATTTTATGATTTTCGGAATTTCACAAACAGTATTATATTACAGTGTATTCCAGTAAGTACGTACCTATTATGTCTTTAGGTTTAACAATCATCTGGCAAAAAAGGGATTATAGAGAAAGTACCCACTATAATCATGGACCTACAAAAAAGGCGGACGCCACCTCATAAAACAATTACTGAAGCACCCACAGTAAGCCAGCTCGCCATTCACACCACACTAAGCCGGCCGCCCGCCATTACTTACGCTCCGAACCAAACACACACACACAGTTACGTCGCCACCATTTTGGTGCTTCAATAGTTTCTTAGCGGCCATCTGTCCGCCTTTTTTTCTAGATCCATGACTATAATATACATGACATGATGCAAACTCTTCGTTGTTCATTCCGCTACTAAAATCTAACGCTACTGACCCGGCGACCCGCAGGCTGATTACCTATCATGCAAAAGCCAAGCGATAGCAAAAATTGCGCAATAATTGCTGTTGTATTGCAAATTCGTATTATGTATCGGCGATAATAAAGCCATAGCAAACTAGCGACAGTGCTGCCGCGATGGGACAATCGGTAAACTAAAATGTGCATTCTTTTGTATAGGCTTACGAGGTTTTGGTATTACGAATCGTTTTTTACAGCAACGCGATAGCAAAAAGCAAGCATTTAAAACTGTCAAATTGCGACAACCTTTTCATTGATTGTTTTAGTCTATCGCAAATTGCTCTTCGATTGCTACGTACATTTTAATGAAATTACTTTTTTTTATAATTGTCCTTGTATTGGGTACTGTATTATGAATAATAATGTTAATTTCTAAAATTACTAGGAGATGATTCAGATAAGATAGATTTTATTCTAGTTTATTGAAGACTTAAGTGAAGTACCTAATTGTTTAATTGTGATATTATAACAATGAATCTGTGTACTGTACATTATATGGCTATAAGGAACCCTAATCTTGTCTATAATAAACACAAAATAATTTGCAACATTTATTTTATTCAAGTCAAGTGTTTGTGGTAGTTGTGTTTTTTATTTTGACATCCCGCATATATATATATAGTACTCATCAGCGCAATGACATTGCGCTGATGAGTACTATATTCTCATTTTGAGCATGTATGTTCTCATTTTGGACGCACATTACATCAACCAATGCAGGCAATGTCTCTGTCAGCACGCAAGATGACTGAGCCATTATAATAGCAGCCTCGGCTAGCTTTTGGCCCTTTTAGACTCCAAATGGATCACCCATTCAGGTTCGATTCGGGGTCTCTAGGCACCTGAAAGAAAAAATATTTAGTTGATAACAATTTTTTGCATTTATTACAGTAGTTTTGTTAAAGTCTCTAAATTAATGTTTACTTACTAGTCTGAGGCGAGGTCTATTGAGAGCTGGTCAACTCACAGCACTCCTAACTTCTGAAAAATATACTTTAGTTATAAACATGCACCTTAAGAGGTTTTCAAAAAAAAACAGCAGTTTTATAATTATTTTCACAATATTAAACTAGAAATTTACTTACAGTGAAGTGTAAGAGCAACCTTTACATATTTAATAATAAATAACTTATTTGATTAATAAATAACTTACAAATACAGGAACTCTGTGCTGGACATCTCTAAATACAGCTTATTCCCCGAAGATAGCCAAGACTTTCTTGTCAATCTCTGAAACATCGTCTTGGCTGCTTGGACCACCACCAGTACCCGAAACATCCTGCCTCCGCTTAGCTAGCCTTGCCTTTGTTTTATGTTTCAGGTCAGCCAATACTATAACAATAAAAGTATACATATTTTAATTGATTGAATAAGTACATAATAATCAAAATTATTGAATCAAATAAAAAATCAGAACTTTACAATAAAACTAAAGGTACATATGGATACGGGAAGAAGCTCACTCTTTTCCATCTATCGCCAGATTTGCCTAAACCACTTAAACATATTGGAAGGAACGTCACGCTATTTTTTGAGGAATTTGAATCACATTTAAAAGTATTTTAAAGTAAAAAGTTTGTTTACACAACACACATCTGTTTGACATAAGACATTATAACTATTTCCAGTTATTGCTACTAAATCGCTATTGGCGCTAGTGTCGTCGCGATAAGTGCATTCCAACGATCAGCAATCGATTAGCAAACGATCTCATACATAATTCGAATATTATTGACGTATAGCAATCAATCGCGCGATAGCTGCGCGATATTTGCTTATTGCTAAGTTTAACGTAATCAGCCTGCCGCTCAATCTCAGAGAGCGTCGGGAACTGTGTAACTGAAAACTTTGCGTAGCCTGTGAAGCTCCACAATACTCCACATCCTAAAGAAGGTCAATGCGGGGAAAGATACACAAACATCAAACACACTTTCGCATTTATAATAGAAGCAGGATGATACATAACTGTGTAAATTATAGCTCAATCATTTCTGATATTGTTAATCTTGTTGAATGTTAAAATAATTATTATTTGTTACAGGATACAGCTTGAAGATTTTGAGAGAATCAAGACAAGAATATTTAATCATGGAATCTGGTAAGTAAATAAAAATGTTCGATCGTAAGTGCTCTAATTTTGTATGCCAGTTACCTATGTGTGCGTAACAGTAAAATGGAGAAATTGTAGATTTGAGTTTGAGTTACAAAATTTCGATATTTCCGATTATTCTGCTGTTCCTTTGGGATTTTCCTTATTAGTTGTTTAGGAATAAAATTAACTTTTAATAAAAAGGAAAACCGGGTTTGCACTAAAAAGTATAAAATAACGATGTTAAAACTCGTTTTGAAGTCGAAAACCGACTTTTTGTTTAAAGTTAATTTTATTTTTCCATTTTTAGTTTCTTGTGTATTGAATACCTATTTATCAAGATTTGTCACGTGTCGACAATATTGAATAATATTTATTTATTAATTTTTTGTGTTCATAAGTGTTCAGTATCGTAAAATTAAGACTCCCGACGCAATCACCCAAATAATTAGAAAGAATAAAAACCAGCGGTCTATACGGTACATACAACTCAGAGGTCTTTATTAATTGGCGTTACTATGTATGTATGGGGACACCCTTTAATTTTCAACTTTTTTTATTTTTTTGAATTTTTCCTTTATTGTAGTATGGGGAACCCTCTGAATTTATTGTTTTTTTTCTATTCTTGTGTGAAAATCTTAATGCGGTTCACAGAATACATCTACTTACCAAGTTTCAACACTATAGCTCTTATAGTTTCGGAAAAAAGTGGCTGTGACATACGGACGGACAGACAGACAGACAGACAGACTGACGAATCTATAAGGGTTCCGTTTTTAGCCATTTGGCTACGGAACCCTAAAAATGAAATGGCTGTTGTCCACGATTGATATCATAGTTCAAATCCGTTAGTGTGGAAATAACTCGCGACTGTATGTATTTTTCGATTTATATAGGTGTTGACTTGGCAAGCGTACTATATCCTTGATGATAAAATAATTTAAGTATGTATTATTTTGTTTCAGACAATATTCACGATCAGATGGCGCAGTATGACTTCAAAGCGCCATTAGAGGTCACAATGATATTTGATGAAAACGAAGAAGGTGCATTGCCGGAGCTTTCTAGCATGAAACTGGAAAACATTAACGATGTTGAAGAAGGAAATGATAATAGCAGTATTTCAGAATCAATAGATGCCAATGAAATAATGCATGCAACAAATATTAAATTAACACAGATATCGACAGCTACAGTACAAGAAAATTCAAAAAAGATGGTGGTCAATGACTGTTCAAAAGAAAATAGAATTATAAACGCTGATGAAAGTATAACTGAAAATATAAATAATTCATTGAAAAGAAAAACAGACAACGAATGCACTGACGAGCTGGATACAAATACAAAAAAACTTAAAAACAACAACAAAGAAAATCCTAATAACTGGAGCAATAAATCAAATAACACAGAATCAAAAACAAATAACAACGAAGATGATATGTCAATATTAGATAGGAATAATAACAATAAACATTTAAATGATTTAGACAGTACTACTTTAATTCAAATAAATGCAAAAATCTTAATAGAGCTATTAAAAACGGTATCAGAACATTTATTAATTATTATAAAGCAACATTTTAGTTTTTTACAATTTCAGAATGACAAAAGTATTGATCTTTATAAACTAGACAGCATGAAAAACTGTTACTTACGTCTAAAATACCATTACTTTGACCTTACATATTGTACAGTCTCAACCATTTTGCTACCACAAGAGACAAATGCTGGTTTCATTAGAAGGTTTTTAAATCATACTCTTCAACTGAGCAAAGATAAAGATATTAAATGTACATACAAGATTTTAGAAACACTTTTTATTGAAATGTTAAATTGGGCAAAAGTGAAAAAAAAACACTTGACCACTTTTTCTTCGAATGTCTCTAATCAGAACATAATGTTAAAACAACAATTACTTATACCTCCAAAAAAAATGTCTTTTTCCAATTCAGACGATTTAAACAAAGGTAAACAGATCCAAAACACATGTATTTTTACATCAGGACCTCCTGGTAGACAAGTCCAGATAAGCGTTGAACCGTCGTTTGTTCATAAAAAAAATAGCCATGGAACACCTGTGATCCAAGAAAATATACAATTGAGTCATAAACCATCGTCAATTCATCAAAATAAACAACAAATAATAAATGACAAATCATCGTTGGCTCACCAAATTTCACAACCATTAACAATAGAACCATCATCGATTTATGATAATAGCCAACCAAGTATGGCTGAACCTTCGTTAACTCACCAAAATACTCACGAAATAAGTGCTGAACCGTCTATAATTCACCAAAATAAACAACAAAACATGTTTGAACCGTCAGCGTCAATTCAGCAAAATAGACAGCATGTGAATCCTGAACCATCTTCGATTCAGAAATTAATTGTCGAACCAATGCCGTTGCAACAAAACGGTCATCTAATCAATGTTGAATCATCTATAACTAACCAAAATTCTCAACAAATAAATGCTGAACTGTCATTAATTCACCAAAATAGGCAACAAAACAATTTTAAACTAACAAACTCATCAACTCAGCAAAATATACCTTACGTGAGTCCTGTACAACCGTCGATTCACCAATTAAATCAACAGCAATTCAGTAATATACCATCATGGTTTCAGCAAAACAGGCAACCAATAAATGTTGAACCATCGCTAACTCACCTGAATAGTGAACAAATAGGTTCTGAACCATCATTA
Source organism: Tetheella fluctuosa (assembly GCA_951216915.1). Lineage (NCBI taxonomy): Eukaryota > Metazoa > Arthropoda > Insecta > Lepidoptera > Drepanidae > Tetheella > Tetheella fluctuosa. Next base: position 5,414,571 of record OX578227.1, on the reverse strand, counting down.
ATTCACAAAAAAAACCAGCGAAAACGAAATAAATCATCAGCATCATCGTTTGAACCATTGCCGTTATACCAAACAACACCACAAAATACTGTTGAACAATCGTTGTTTCATCAAAACAGACAACCACACCCCAGTCTACAAAGTCCTGGCACTATCGTGCAGGGTTATCAAAATAACATTCAAAACGACATGCATTCTCCTAATCATTGTGTGAATCATATGAATTGTAACTTTAGTCATTACAACCCTCAATCATATGCCAATTATCCGACAAATGGAAGATTTATGCAGGAACAGCATCCTGCAGTATTTCAGAATAGATACCCTCCATCAAATGTGGTTCCTAATTACGGAACACCACCAAGAGCTGGACCACCTCCGTCAAATTATTACGATGCCGTATTTAGGTATCATCAACCACGATACCAAATGCGACATCTATCGCAGGGATATTATAATCATGAACTAGTTATTCAAGATCCTGATGTGCTACCTCCAAATATAGATACTACGAGATCTTCAGTATCTAAGGACAGTGGTATTATGAGCCCACTGTGTTCTGAAACAAGCACAGATCAATTGGTAGGTGACTACTTTTTCAGTTTTTAAAATCATAGAATTTTAATGCATACCTACTACATAGTATGTTGTATCCTGATCAATACAAAATTAACTATGAATTTCGTGAGGTTACTCGATATTGAAAAATAAACTTTACAAAAAAAAACTATTTTGCGATGTAAAATCACAAAAAACAAATTGTATGTGCACTGTACCCTGGATTGCGCTGCACTTGGAGTCCCGGCTTATCAGTTTCCACGCCGCCCGCATTAGCGGTCAGTCACCCTAAGTACGAAATGGTTAGCTGAACATAACCAAATTAACAACATAATATCTATACCCTTTAACTATCCATCAAACATATTATGGAAAAATATAGTGTTAGTAAATGTGTGTACAAAAACCTACATATTATGTTAAATAAGTGCATGGGTATTATGTAAATGTATATCAGTTCAGCTACATAATATGTTGCTGACCATACAATACGCATGAATCATGGTAAACTGACAGACTGAGTGATATATCAAAGCACACACAGCCCAAACTGCTGGACCTAGAAACTTAAAATTATGCACATGTATACCTTATACAGTGTAGGCATCCACTAAGGAAGGATTTTTGGAAATTCAACCTCTAAGAGGATAAAATAGGGGTACACGGATGAAACCGCGGGGCGGAAGGCTAGTGATTTAATACTTTGAAAATAATTGCATATCTTTAAACGGATACTTTTTTATTTTTTATATAATTTTCAACTACATCTTACATTTCTTAGATTTCTTACATTTTTTAACTACCTATGTATTTGGATAAGTCTAAATATTAAACAAAATTATTAAAAAAATCTGACGATAAATCTGTCGCAGTAAAATAGAAACAGCCGGGATAAAGTAAGTCCCTAGTTATATTGCTATCTAGCAGAAGATACCATTAGCGTTCATTCTATTTCCCTAGTGATAGTTTTCCGAGGTAATAAAATTTAAATTTAAGTGAACCTTTTTTTACATTTCACTATTTGAATCTACTGGAATAAAGAATTAGCAAATTTTTACATTTGAAATTATGATTTTTTTAATTGTTGGTTAATATATAGAACATTTTTAAAATAACAACTATGGTTTGAAGTTTGAAATTGGAATAAGGTGCCCCGACCGCCAATGATACTTTTACGTTCGAAATCTGTTAATAGAATGTAGTGAAATCGTTGAAATGTTTACTTAGGCTTGGAAAAAAAGTGAAGTACGTTTTTTAATTCCAGAGTTTACCGCTCGTAGAAGATCTACACCCCAATGCAAACGTGACTCCTATGATAACACACGTGACATCATTAAATCCAAATGCCTCTCATATAATCGAGGGTAACTGTATTGTATGTCAAAAATCTACAAATTCAAAATGCTTAGGATGTTACAAATGCTATTACTGCAGTCATAAATGCCAGGTAACTTTTATTCAGATTCAAATTTCTATACTTACATGTAATCTGGCAATTATTCCCTAAATATAAGACATCAAAAAACTATAAGCTGTTATCGATAGTACCATAACGTATTTTCTATATCGACAAGTTATTGATGTCACTAACTTCTCTTCTCTAATCTCTAAATAGTATTTATAAAAAGCCACAAGGCGATTTGAAGTGATAATAAATATTTTTCTTTTATTCCAGACGAAAGATTGGAAATCTCATATAAACATTTGCAGGCAGAGCAGCTAGTGGTGTTAAATCTTTGTAATTATGGGTCCATTGTGACTCAATTGGTGAATTGTGCCATGTTACACGTACTTACTTACATATAAAATAGTTATTTTTACAACGAATTAAATATCTAATGTTTATTACTTACAGTTTAATTATTCAATGTTTTTATTTCAAACCTGTTTCTTTTTCTCTGCTTAGACATCTGTAAAAACTCATAAAGTTGGTACATACCTACTTCACAACCATCGGGGCTTTCTCACCGTCCTCTCCTCTCAGTCAGGTTTAATTGATGGTCATTATATCCGAGAGGAACTCCTCCATGGCAACGATGAACTCCTCTTGAACTGTGTTAAGCGACCCTGTATTACAGGCCCTGTAATATAAAGTCCGACTTTAAGGGTGGCGTGTTTCAATCATTGTTATACATATCTTACTTAAATTAAGTATGATTAAGTATACACATACACCAAATTCTGCAACAATATAACTACCGTTAGAATTTCATACCAAGAACATACATTCCATTAGTTATTTTTTAATATACAGGCACGGGATATATCATAATAATAAAAGTGTCAATGTAGGTACCCACCTACCTATCTGTAGGTGTATTAAAATGTGCATGCATCGTTACAATAAATCAGTATTGCTTGGTTTAAAATATGTTCAAACACAGTGTTGTGATACGTTCTTTTATTATACAGTTAGTATTTCAACTTGTTAATAACAATAGTAGGAATTTTCTTTTATTTCGGTTGGTTTGCAATTATTTTTTTATTTTACTGTGTGTTTTACTAATTTTAATGGCTCTATTTATTGCATGTCTTTTTATATGATTTATCTCTGAGTGTGTTTTGTTTTTTTATTTGTTTTTAAGTAAGTTATATTTTACTTTTGTGCATGAGGTTTGCACTATTTATTATTTTGTCTTCACTGGTTATGCATATAATATACAGGCGGTGACGGTCCGAGTTAATCTACAATTCTGCATATTAACGGGATGTAGGCTACATTTTAACCAATTAATTATATCTTACCTTTTCTTACCATTCATACCATCTACTCCTCATTTTTTTTCTAACTGTCCACTATGTCTTCGGAAGATAAAATTCTGTTGTTGCAAGAAGAAATCAAGGAATTGAAATTGGCTAAGATTATGGGTATATCGGTTAAACTGCCAACATTTTGGCCTGATAAGCCATTGATTTGGTTTAAACAAGCAGAGGCTCAGTTTGAAGTTGCTGGTATAACCCGGGACAGTACAAAGTACAGTCACATTATGTCTGTGCTAGACACTCGCAGAAGAGATTGCAGACATCATCGAGAACCCGCCACCTGATGATAAATATCTGTTCCTCAAGACAGAACTTTTTAAGTGACTCTCATCTTCTCGTGAACAGAGCTCTTGCTGAACTATTGCTGGTTCCTCCGCCCCCTCTGACGACATCATCAGGGAGCTTTGGATGAGGCGTGTACCCAGCAACGTACAGGCGATTTTAGCAGCACAAGCAGACCTCCCTCTTGATAAAGTTGCTGTCATTGCTGATAGGATTCTCGAGGTATTAGCTCATATACCGGTGGTCCATGCTGCGGGTACCTCCTCATCATCTACACCCTCTCACCTAGAAAAGCTCTCTCAGCAGGTGGAGAAACTGACATGGATGGTCGACGCCCTGCCCTCACCGCTGGTTCCTCAAGGTCGCGCTCTAGTAATCATGCGTCGCGTTCTTCCTCAGCATCCGGCATTTGTTGGTACCACCGCAGGTACAAATCCAAGGCCAGTAAGTGTGTCAGCCCGTGCTCTTGGAAGGATCAAAAAATATGCGAACAGCGGTCAGTAGAGGCGGCAAGTGCAGCAACTGATCAACCAGCTCCTAGCCGCCGATTATTCGTCATGGACAAACTTCGTTTTTTAATTGACACTGGCAGTGACCTCTGCTGCGTTCCTAAGCACATGGTCATAGGTTGCCCCTCCACTTCGAACTACTGTCAAGGCCATTTCCGTCGAGGGAGACTCACCTTTCTCCAAACTCTTCTTGGACTTTCCAGACTTAACACGCCCACCTGGTCTTCCTAGGCAAATAAAACATACCACAGTTCATCACATCATGACTATCGATGGTCCATCGATTTCCGATTTTCCTCAAAGTCTTGCCGCAGCTCAAAAAGAGGTGGAACAGCTACACCATCGAAGAGTCCGTGGGCATCACCACTCCATCCCAGACCGGTATCCAGTTCAGCACATCGCTGTTTTGTCTCAGAACCTGTCAGCGTCAACCATCTTCAGCACCATAAACCTGGTAAAGGCTTACCAGCAGACACACGATACCGACAGTACACGAAGCTGATAACTGCAAGACCGCTATCACCACACCGTTCAGCCTATTCGAGTTCCCCTTCATGACTTTCGGCCTCCGCGATGCCGGTCAAACATGTCAATGAACCGCTGAAATTTCCACGGTTCATTGTCGAGGTCGTACGGGGACTCAACTTCACATATACATACGTGGATGCTATCCTTGTTTTCTCACCGGATGCGGAAACATACGCAGAACACCTGCGTACTTTGTTCCAGCGACTTGCTACTTACGGTGTCGAAGTGTGAAGAGGTCACATTCCTGGGATATAGAATATGGAAGGACGGAACACAACCCCCTCCAGACAAGATTGAAGCCCTGCGAAGTTTTCCCTTGCCGAAAACCATGCAAGGCCTTCGTCGGTTTCTAGGGATGGTCAACTATTAAGGCCGTTTCCTTCCAAAAGCTGCCGAACTACAAGCTCCGCTCATCATCGTGCTTGCTGCCTCAAAGCTCAAAGGTGCTAAGCCAGTCCCGTGCACACCTGAGCTGGAGCTAGCTTTCGAAAAGTGCAAAACTAGTCTTTCGAATGCCACTCTCATCTCCCGCCCGGTTGGTGATGCTTCTCTGGGCTTATTCACAGACGGCGTTTGGACTGCCTCCTGTTCAACTGAACCAATTATCTTTTATTTCCCAATTCACGACCAATGTCGTCTACATCAAGGGAGAAGATAATGTGGTCGCGGACACCATGTGTCCAATTGAGGCTCTCTCGAAGTGAGTTATTCGGCACTGGCTGAAGAGTAGTCTACCAGCGATGAGCTCTGTGATGCCGACGGAAGCTCTCTCAAACTAGAAAAGCTTCCCATTCCTAGTACCGACTTATTTATCATTTGCGATACGTCCACTGGCAAATCTAGACCTTATTTAACCCCATCCTTTCGACGTCCATACTTCAACAAACTACATAATCTCAGTCAGCACGAGCATCCTTGCGATTGATCGTTTTGTGTGGCCTTTCATGAGAAAGGACTGTCACAAATGGTCTCGTGAATGTCTTGCGTACCAACGCAGTAAGGGGACTCGGTACATTTCAACACCTGTAGGCGATTTCAAGTCACCTAACAATTGTTTTAGCCATGTCCATATTGACATCGTTGATCCCCTACCTTCCAGCAAAGGCTACCAGTACTGCCTTACTGCTATAGACCGGTATACCCGGTGGCCGGAAGTGTAGCCAATCATGAGCATTACTGCGGAAGAAGTTGCCGAGACATTTACCAACGGTTGGATATCGCGATTTGGAGTACCAGGGTTGGCAGTTTGAGTCTGCCCTCTTTAAGGCACTTCTCCAACATTGCTCTATCACACGCACCCGTACCACTAGCTACCATCCATGCGCCAACGGTATGGTCAAAAGACTTCATCGACAACTGAAGACCCCACTTACTTGTCATGGTGGTACTTGGAGTGTTGCTCTACCTCTAGTGTTGTTAAGCATGCGAGCTGCCCTTAAAGAGGACCTCCGGAATTCTTCTGCCGAACTGGTTTATGGGGAGCCACTTCGGTTACCAGGAGAATTTTTATCACCGTCTGCACCTGACACTGTAGAGGATGTTGCTGGTTTCACTTCGCAGTTAAGGAAGCGGATGTCTCTGTTAACACCAACTCCTGCCTCGCGACACGGTACTCGACGTACTTTCGTGTCAAAAGACTTGCATATAGCATCTGACGTCTTTCTCCGCGATGACGCGGTTAAAGCTTCGTTAAAGCCGCCATATAACGGTCCATACAAAGTCGTCGCCAGAAACGACAAAACCATCACTATCACGATTGGTCAGAAGGATGTCGAGGTCAGCCTAGATCGAGTGAAACCAGCATTCATCGAGCACGACCATAATCAACAGCCAGTTTCATCTCCGATCGGTATTTCAACGCCGATCCCTAACATAACTCCTACCACTCCACCTTCTTCCAGGTCAACCGATCCTACTCCTACTAATGACCCCGCTCCAATCACGCCACGTTCTGGGCGGCACATTCGTTTCAAGAGGATTTCTTCCCTGGGTTTCTTGACAACGTAGGGGGGTGCTGTGGCGGCCCAGTATTTCATGTCTGGCAACAGTAGTCAGAACTCTGGCTGATCTGGCTGAACCAACTGGGTAGTAGTAGAAGAAAAAAAATGTTTATACAAATTTGTTTATTTTTTAAACTTTCAATCATCGACTACTACCCAGTCACGGATGTAAAAAAAAGACGGATGCCTTCTTTCATAGAAACGGTGTGAAGCCACGCAACTCCTACACTTTCGTGTGCATACACGAGATAACACTCATACAGATACACCAAGTCGGACAATCCGCCGCCATTACGCTCCGAGCCCCAGCTCTTGTTATGCGCAAGTAAAGTTGTGAAATATGCCGTCTTGTGTGGTGCGGTGGTGTAAAAACTTCACGGAAAAATACAATAAGTCCCAAGGAATAACCTACCATGCGTAAGTAATATTTTAAGTTAGAGATTCGTGATTATTTTTCATAATACGGTTTTGTTTACTTTTGTATGAGATCGGGATGTCAAAGACAGCAGTGTCACCAGTTTACGTAAATAATTAAGTGTAAATAATTTACAGGTCATGTGAATAATGTAACGTAATGTAAATACTTATTCTGGATGTAATGTGATTAATTTAATGAAAATAATAAATTATTTTGGCAGTGTACTAATGTTGTTAATAATGTAAACTTAATATAAATGTAATGTCAATAATTTAGTGTAAATAATACAAACGTAATGCAAATAAAGTGGATGTAATGTCATTCATATAATGTAAATAATACATTATTTTGGCAGTGTACTTGTGTTTTTTCATTTCAATTATTTTGTCGTAGAAAGGAATAATAATAACTAACTTCAATGAATTTTAAATCATTTATCTTTTTGCGATTAGAAAATACCAAAAAATATTACTAATTAATATTAAGCTCGCCATTGCACAAGTTTGTTTGTGCAAAATTTAATAAAAATGATAATAATAATACGCCCCAGAACGGTAGTCATAACCACAGTCCCTCAATCGACATGTCACCTTCTTAATAAAAGCCTTAATTCACCCAGTAGTATTATAAAAGTGAAACCGTCACTAGATAGGTAAGTTTCATCTTATGTTTTAATAACATGATTTATTCTTATTGATCTGAAAAAGTGGGCAAAGTGATACTCATCTGGCAACACCTATGCATACGCACGCTATGCACACATCAATAGACGGCGGCCATTTCTATGATTCACTCGCAATGAGAGGTGGATCCATCCGTCTTTTTTTTACATCCGTGTACCCAGTTGGTTCAGTTACCTGTTTTTATTGTGTTGAGAGTAATAAACAAACTAATCTACTACACAAAAATAGCAAAAACATTATAAATTATAGGCACAAAATCCGAAAAAAAGGACAATTATACAAAAAATCTTCATTTTATTTAAAAATAATCAATATCTCAATATGGGTTAGGTGGGGTGTTTCATAGTCAAATCAGCGAGGAATTATGAAAACTAAAACCTCTTAAAGGATCTAGGTCGACTTAATCTGTAACCCTGAATATAAATCAGACTTGGTTTTGGCCTTTATATTTTAAGATAATAATTTTATCTGGAAACCTATAGATAGAGGATATAGTTAAATTATTAATGGATCCGTGGTCGCTTACTCTGTGGCTGTTAGATTTGAATTAGGTTCGTCGCTGTGTTATTTAAATATAAATCGTAATTTACAATATAATCAATGAAATAATAATCACTATAGTAAAAATAATGCATGAATAGATGATAGAAAATCCTCTGATAGGAACGACATTTTAACATTTACATGTTACTGTGGCTGTGGAATGGAATGTGCATCGAATGAATAACAAGAAATTAAAAGTAATAAAATAAAAGACATCGTACCGTAGCTGCGTAGATAGAGAAGTCACTCTCTATCTACGCATGCATCGTACATAAAGTTTTTGGTACTTTGCCGAAGTCTGTACCTAATGGCAGCCATGCCATAGACAATATGTCTTATAACCAATAATAAATTATCGGTGTATTGAATAAACTTGTTACTGTGTAAATAATCTAACTGTTATGTTAAATAATCTCTTTATTTAAAGACAAAACCCTTTTTTATGATCTAACACTTAAATAATCAACAAATTAATTAATTAAATTAATAAATAACAATTTATTCTGGCAATCCAAAATCCATCTTGAGATGAAACCTGCTTGAACGCCGTTCGTTGCTAAGCTGGTTGCTAAGCAACTGACCCAGCTGACTCAGTGTCGCCAAGTCTATGAAACAAGAAATGGCTTTAACACTTTCAAAAAGGTACCATAAAAAGTAGACAAAAATTGGTTTAAAAAACAAACAAAATTCTATAACTTTGAAACGTTTTATAGTCATCTAAGATTAATTCAACAGACTACTTATTTGACGTTTTGATGGCTCTGGTTCTTTAGGAACAAGGAAAGAATTCTTCTCTATCTTTTACTCTGAATGAAGAATTCAGTGTATCTAAGCTCATCTTATTTCTACGCTTTGTCTTTCACACTCTTCATCACATTAATTCTACTTCCTGCTAAATATCCAAATCCTTCCTTACTAACATTTTAAATGCGAAAGTTTGGAAGGATGGATGTTACTCAATCTCGATAGAATGGGTGAACGGATCTGGATGAAATTTGGCACAGAGTTAGATTATTATATTATATAGTGTGGAAGAGCACATAGGCTACTTTTAATCCCGGGAAAACATAGGAATCCTAGGGACCGCGAGTGAAACCGTGGGGTGGAAGCTAGTATTGTACATGTAAAAGTCTGTGTGTGTGCATGTGTTTGTATGTTTGTTACTTCTTCACGTTCAAATGGCTGGACCAATTTTGATGAAATTCGGTATGAAGGTAACTGACAGCCTGTATTAACACATAGGATACTATTTATCCTGGGAAAACATTAGATTCCTCGGGAACGCGAGTGAAACCGAGGGGCGGATGCTAGTACTAAATAATCTTTCCACCTCAGCATTTGAGTTAGGTTAGGTTAGACTCAAATCGACTCAACTCACTCAAATCATGATATTGATTTACCGATTGCATTTTTATAATTTTTAACTTGAATCCAAAATAAGTACAAAAAGAAGTGTTCCATTTGTTCAAGTTTATTGTGCAGGTGGGAATCACCACAAGATTTCAGTAATAGGTATGAAAACAAGTGTTATGAAATGGAAGTATAAAATATTACGTATTGTTATTTTGCTGTAATTTTATTTTACCTTGTCTAATATAGTAATTAATAGTTGCTAATATTGTGACAAAAATATTTAGCCAATAATATTTTACATTTTTGGCAAAATCAATCTTAATACTGCCAGACATAGCCAAAAAATGCCTATCTTGGCAACATTGAGCTGACTGTCAACTGTCAATTAAGACATGACATGTTCCGTGCTGCCATTACTAATAATGTTCATATGATGCCATTTAAAAGAAGTGAAGTGAATATACTCTGTGGTGCTATGTTATAAAACGTAGTGATTATAATATACTCTTTGATGTTATTCTGTACTAAAACTCGACGGTGAATTCACGCAGCGACTATTCTCTGTCTTACTCAGGTAATTAGGAGTGCACGAGTGAGACAGAGAATAGTCTGTTAAGACAAGCCGGCCAGAGGAAATAATAGTCCTTTCCTTACTTGGAGAAAAGAAAGTTTATTAACTTCCTACATTAAATCACAGTAGGTAGGTATTATGTAAATTGCTACTTGCACTACTTAAACCGAACATTAAATTATTAGTTATTTATAGTTATAATTATTATTGTGTTGACATTATCGTCGAGAGAAAATCTAATACAGACTCTCAACCTGACAGCACGAATTGCGGGAAAACTAACCGCAATTTATCGTCGCTGCCAACCATTACATAATAATACTGGCGCGTTCGGAAACACGAACGCCACACCACCCCCCTACGCAGAAACGAAGCTACGGATCAAAAGGAATTTTAAAACGCACTTGCCTACCGGAGCGAGTTGTCACAGGAGGCTTCTGTGACCCGGAACATGGACGGGGCAGTGGAATTAGCCGTGATGTAGGTAAGTGAATTGGCGACCCCCCTGCCGTTGGAACTATAGGAGTAGGAACGGTTACTGGTGGTTTGACGCAAGGCACGGCCGTGGTCTTCGCTGGAGGTGAGGCGCATCCTGGCTCGTCAAACGCGACAAACGCTGGTTTTGTTCTATCGACGCTCACCTCGACTCTCCTGCCTGAAACGTTCAAGACAATTGTTTTGGAGGTGCGACTGAGTACCTTATAGGGTCCGGTGAACGGTGGCTGGAGAGAACGTCGAACAGAATCGTCGCGAAGGAAGACGTGGGAGGCAGTAGCAAGATCTCTGAAAACGAATGACTTAGGACGTGAGTGCCGTGACGGTGGAGTGGGCCGAATGGCCACCATCGTGCGGTGGAGCCGTGCCACAAAGTCATCGCTGACACTCTGTGTGAAAGCGCTGGATGCCAGAAGTTCACCCGGCAAGCGTAGCGGCTCTCCATATACCAAATCTGCTACAGAACACTTCAGATCTTCTTTGAATGCTGACCTGATACCGAGAAGGACTAGTGGTAGAGCCCTGTTCCACGACTCCTGATGGCACATCAACGCAGCCTTTAGGTGACGGTGGAAACGCTCCACCATACCATTTGCTTGTGGGTGGTAGGCCGTAGTTCGCACCCGTTTTGTGGCGCCAAGGTCTAAAAGTTTATTAAATAGTACAGATTCAAACTGGCGGCCTTGATCAGTAGTGACCGTAATGGGCATGCCAAAGCGCGCAACCCAACCGCGAACGAAACAGTCGGCCACCTCTTCAGCAGTAATAGTTACCATAGGCCATACCTCTGGCCACCTTGTAAAACGGTCTATTGCCGTTAAGCAATAAAATTTACCGTCTGAAGCGGGCAGGGGCCCGATAATGTCCAGATGGATATGCCTGAACCTTCCAGAAGGAGTAGGAAAATCAGTAAGCGGGGCTGAGACATGGCGCGTAACTTTGCTCCTCTGGCAAGCGAGACAGGCGCGTGCCCACGCGCGACTGTCCTTTGCGACACCAGGCCACACGAAACGATCGGTGACAAGGCGTGCGGAGGCTCGCGCTCCGGGATGGCTCAGGTTGTGGAGCCGCTCAAATGCTGGACGACGATGAGAAGGTGGGAGGTAAGGTCTGGGTCTTCCGGTTGATACGTCGCAAAGTACTGTGACCTTTGTTCCAGGAATGAGAGTCGGAACCAATTTCAAAGAGGAACTGACACTGAGTGAGCGCAGTTCGTCGTCTGAGTTTTGAGACCTAACTAATCCACTGTACTCGTCATCGGAAAAGGTGATCATCTCGATCCGTGACATAGTGTCAGCGACGACATTGGATTCACCACTGACATGTCTAATCTCGGTTGTAAATTGTGAAATATAACTCAGCTGACTAAGTTGAGTTGGCGGCAGTTTCTCGCGCTTTTGTGAGAAGGCATGTAACAGTGGTTTGTGATCTGTGTAAATAACACTATGTTGCGCTTCCAATATGTGACGGAAATGTTGAACTGCGGCGTAGACTGCCAGTAGCTCACGGTAGTAGGCCGGCCAAGTGCCCTGCTTCTCAGATAGCTTTTTGCTGAAAAATGCTAGGGGTTGCCAGCCTAAACTGGTCTTTTGTTGGAGACAGGCCCCTACCTGTGTGCTTGAAGCATCTGTGTAAAGTCTCAACTCAGCGTCTGAGATAGGGTGCGAAAGTTGAGTGGCGCGAGACAGACTGTCCCGGCACCTGTGAAAAGCCTGCTCTAGGCCTGGAGACCAAGGCATTGGCTTGGCACCCTTGAGTTTTGTGGCCGTTAAAAAATCTATAAGGGGAGCCTGATCCTCGGCAGTATTAGGAAGAAATTGCCGGTAGTAATTAATCATTCCTAGGAACCTTCTCAGGCCTTGCGCAGTTTTAGGGAGAGGAAATTCTTGGAGGGCAGTGATTTTGTCCTCTGGAGGACGAATTCCTTCTTTAGAGACTGTATATCCAAGGAATCGAACCTCGGATGCCCCTAAAACACACTTGGCAGGGTTGACTACTACGCCGTAGTTAGACAACCGCTGGAGGACGGTGCGCAGGTGTTCAGAGTGGAGGGTAGGATTGGGAGAAAAAATTAATATGTCATCTACATAAGGAAAACAAAATTCTAACCCTCTCAGAATCTCGTCTATAAATCGCTGGAACGTCTGTCCAGCATTTCTTAGCCCAAAGGTCATAAAGGGAAATTCATAGAGTCCGAATGGCGTAATGATGGCAGTTTTGCACACGTCGTTTGTCTGCACGGGAATCTGCTGGTAAGCCTTTACCAGGTCTAAGGTGCTGAAGATGGAGGCACCGGCCAAGTTGTGACCAAAATCTCCTATATGTCGTACTGGATACCGATCCGGTATCGTACGAGCATTCAGAGCTCTATAATCCCCACACGGGCGCCAAGTCGCATCCTTTTTGGGCGCGAGATGGAGTGGTGAAGACCAAGAGCTCTGAGACGGACGCGCAGTACCTGATTGTACCATAGCGGTAAACTCCTTCTGGGCCGCGCGGAGCTTTTCCGGCGCGAGGCGGCGTGGTCGACAGCTGATTGGAGGGCCTTCAGTGGTGTTAATGTAGTGCACCGTGTTGTGTTTAATTTGCCTGTCTATCCCAGGTGGACGGATGACATCTGGAAATGTAGACAGGATATCATCATATGGTGAACCAACAGATGTAATTACACGGATACTTGGCTGACTGGTAGTCGAAAGATGGGCGCAAGCAACCAGCCCGGTGGTGCCGTCAACGAGGCGCTTGGTCGTGCAGTCGGGCAATAAATGATAGTAAGCTAGGAAATCTGCACCAATAATAGGGACGTCCACGTCTGCCACCACGAAACTCCACTGCAAATCGCGCCGAAGTCCAAGATTCAGTGTCAGTTGTATGTTACCATAGGTGTTAATTAGGCTACCATTGGCAGCGTTAAGTTGGTAAGTAGTACATGTACGTCGGTTTCTGCAGTAACGTTTCGGGTAACAACAAATATCGGACCCAGTATCGATAAGGAATTGACATTTTGTCTCTTTATCAATAACAAAAAGACGACGACTTACCAGAGCGCAATCAGCTGTCGCCGCTACTGATTGCTCGGGTAGTTTTCCGGATGAGATGTGCTACGCCATTCACACGGAGCGATGCACTTCAGAGCCTTGTGTGCGAAACGGGTGTGGTACCAGCATAGCCCACTTTGCCGGGTACGCGAGCGTGAACGGGAGCGTGCGCGATTTCTGCTGTGACCTGCACTGGGAGAAGCAGATAAACTTGCTACCTGACTAGTTAGGTAAGCAACGTCTTGCTGTAGCTGTCGCAGCAGTTCACTAGATCCGTCTTCGACGGTGTGAGCGTTGTTCACGGAGCGGACATGGGGGGCGCTGGTGGCCGTTATATCGTGCAGTTTGTCTGCGAGGTTGCCAAGCTCTTCCAGGCTAGCATTAGGCTGAGTGACCAGAATGGACTGTGTCTGCCGAGGCAGTCGGCCAGCCCAAATAGTTTGGAGTAAGCGCTCAGGTACACCACCTGCTGCTAGCGTCTTCAGATGACGCAGGAACGACGAAGGTTTTCTATCCCCTATCTCTTCATTTTCTAATAATCGGCGCACCTTCTCTTCATAGGACTCGGAAAATCTGTTGATAAGGGCCGCTTTTAATTTAGTGTATGGCTCTGTCTCAGGTGGTTGTAGTAATATTTCCTCTACTTCTCCAGCACTTGAAGCATCCAATTGAGCAACTGCATAATGAAATTTTGTTTGTTCACGAGTTATTTTATTAATATGGAACTGGGCTTCAAGGCTGACGAACCAAAGGGCAGGACGGTCGGGCCAAAATGGAGACACACGTATTGACACTCTATTAACTGCCAGTCCCTGCTCTTCGGGTACCTCAGATATTTTGTTGTCCGTCATCATGCAAATTCAACAAAAAATATATATTATAATAATGAAATCTTAATATAATAGCAATTGTAAAAGAAACATAGAAAAAAAAAAATAATAATCAAGATATTTATAGATGTTAATCCAATAAAAATAAGATATATATATTAGACGTAGGAGTTGTGGTGTTAAAGTCCTTGTTTCCGAAACGCATACCCTTTTATTACAATATAATGAGCGCTATCAGCTAATTTAATTTATAATATAAAGTAGTACAAAACTGAAACAAAGTATTAAAAACACACACAAGAAATAAAAAATTACATTCGCACAATCACCATAAATGTCTTATCCAATTAACATGAAAAGGAAAGAAAAAAAAAATCACATATAGACATAAATCCAAGTGGTTAATATTTAAACACTGTATATGTAGCATAAATTGTAAATATGCTAAAAAGAAGTTAACTTTGGATTAATATGTATAATTGACAAAATTAATCTAATATTATCAATTAAAAATAATAAAGATAGCAATTTAAAAGCTTTGATAACACCATACACCAGTATTTTAAAATAATGTTATTAAAATGTTATTGTTCCAATAGTCCCAAAAGCTCAGTCTTGATTAGCAATAAAAAAAAAATGTACCTGTTGGTCCGATAGGTGGCGTTACTCACTCACCTCGACTTGCTCATCTGAGCATACTCTATGGTCGAGCGAGTGAATTTCATGTTCACTGTGTAGGCAAGTATTACGCGTCGATTGCCGCCAATTTCATGCTCATGACGGGCGATCGTTGCCTCCCGTGAACTCACTTACTCGCCTTTTAATATCGGTTTAAAGCGGATGAGTGGTAGGTATTTGGGATTGGAATGGATGCATGCACTTTTATCACTATAGGGTATAGATACGGCATAAGCACTAAATATATGTGGCGATGCTAGCCAATCGGGTGATCTGCTTGCGCGCGCCTTGCTGGTCGGTGTGTAGGTACTCGAAGCTATCCAAATATGCTGCATAACTTAATGTTGCTTGTGTGTAGTGCAGTCGGTTAATACCACCAACCGACGCTGTAAATATTCCATCGAGCTCCTGAGGAAGTTGGCTTGCCTGACTCACTGCTGCATGGAGCGGGCGTATGCAAAATTGAAAGTATATCGCCTCCGTGAGTGCGTGTATAGTCGGTCACCAATGTTAAGACAAGCCGGCCAGAGGAAATAATAGTCCTTTCCTTACTTGGAGAAAAGAAAGTTTATTAACTTCCTACATTAAATCACAGTAGGTAGGTATTATGTAAATTGCTACTTGCACTACTTAAACCGAACATTAAATTATTAGTTATTTATAGTTATAATTATTATTGTGTTGACATTATCGTCGAGAGAAAATCTAATACAGACTCTCAACCTGACAGCACGAATTGCGGGAAAACTAACCGCAATTTATCGTCGCTGCCAACCATTACATAATAATACTGGCGCGTTCGGAAACACGAACGCCACAAGTCGATGCGTGAATTCACCGTCGAGTTTTAGTACAGAATAACATAGCAGACCTCATTTATGTTTTTTTTTCCATCGTGAGAAAATAATTGCGGCCGTAGTTTGGCGCTAATAATTACAATTATTTCCATTCTCATTCTAAATAAAGTGCAATAGACTCAAAACGAATCTATATTCTCCTGTTCATGTTTTTATTCGATAGATAATAGATAATTTAAAATGTCCTGTATTAGTCGGCTTATCTACGCCTGAAAATGTTATATGTCACTTTATGTCCACATAATAACTGCAACTTGTACTGTGATAAACCAAATATATTCGTAGTTACAATGTGGTATGCCGCTTTGGTAAGATTTATACGAAGGAGATTAGTACTTGGTATTATTTTTGCATCATCTCTCACTTATTGTATTGTCAGTTTTTTAAGAGAGGTAAGTGTTATTGTGTCTAAATAATTACTTGTATAAAATTCAACGTAGGTTCGTCTGTTATTGTAGTACCTAAGTTAAAATATGTAAGTAAGGTTGGTGCCTCACCTTCGCGATGTTGATTGACTGAATAGGTCCACATTTTACTTTGAAACCTGTTGCATGTGAATGCTTCCAATGAAAATAAAAAATAATTTTATTCAAAAAAGCCTTCACACCCACCTCGGAATGCTTCTGACTATAATGCACAGTTCGGTTTTGCATAAATGACATCTCCTGGTCCAAAATGTTCGGAGCGGTGTTAAATCACCGATACACCAGCCTTTGAAGTTGACTACACCAGGTATATACTCCAGGTGTATACACCTGGAGTAACCAGGTGGTGAATATTTAATCATGCTTGAAACATATTTTAAAGAAGAATTTAAGAATTAAAAAAAACATAAATGTAGTGTAAGATCAGGAAAGCAGGGGAATCTCATACAGGCAAGAGTCAATAATTATTACGGAGAACGAACCTGCAAGTTTGTAGTACCACGATTATGATTATACAATAAGTATCGCATTTTAAGAGATGGAAAAATTTAATCTAAGTTTAGCTTGAAACGTAAGAAAAAAGAATTACTTCTGTCAAATGTACTTTGAGGGATAGGTATACTTTAATAATATGTAGTAGGTTATAAGGTATTTGTTTAATCATAGGAAAGCAATTAATATAATTTTCAATGAAAATGTGGGTGTATGATCATGTTATTGCAATATTTATTGGGCAATAACGTGCTCGTACACCTACTACTCTCCTAGGATAAAACTTTTATTGTAAAAATCTGTAATGAGTGTTTCGCCTACAAACTGCATTAGCAGTTTAGCGATGTTATAGTATGTATTTGGTGATGGGTATTATGGGTATAAAAAAAAAAAACAGTTATACACCGGCCTGTGAGAGTTGCACTAGGATGTATAATGACATATACATGTGGCACTTAACATGTTAAACTTAGTTTATAGGTTTAACAGTAAAGTTAGACAGTCATTAATTTAAGACTCATCATCATCATCATCTCAGCCGTAAGACGTCCACTGCTGGACATAGGCCTCCCCTAATGATCTCCTGATGATTTAAGACTCTACTGACCTTAATATTTTCTTAACCCTTTGGCTCACAAATGGGATGTGCATTATTGTGCATCCCTAAACTGCAAATAAAATAAAAATCCAGGATTGACAAGTCAAGTTTTTAAGCAGTTCTTCGTAATCCACAGCTGGACATAAAGCTCTCACAAAGCAGGTCTCTATCGGGGACTTGGCCCACTCTAGGCAATCTAAATGAATTTTATTATGTTTTCACTTTTAAGGGGAGCAGTAGAAATATGATATATCAGGATATTTCAATAGAACATAAACCCTTTGTATGGCGGACACTTCAGGAGCACAATGATACAAATGATAATATAGCTTGTAGAAACTCTGTCCAAGGAAAGATGTTGCTTGTGGACGATAGAGGTAATTTTTTATTTAATAAACATGAGACAATTAAGTAATTTATTATTAACCAATAAAAAAAAACACCTCTAAGGCTACTCTCTGACTAAAAAAAGGAAGGTTCTCTATTCGACCCATATGTATGTATGTTTGTATGTCCGTGATTTTCTTAAAAACAACTGAACCAATTTGGATGGGGTTTTTTTATAAGTACTTATGTTTATTTTTATTGTGTATAATATGTATGTATGTATCTTATCTGATTAGCTACATTAATTATTCCGGGATATAAGTCATAGTGACAAATAAACATTTAGTTTGGTCTAGTCTAGTGTATTGATCAAAATCATTAATTTGTTTGAGTTTTGGTACGAAAATCATTTTAGGAAGTCAATTTGAGTAGGTAGGTAGAGAATCTCTTAAAATAAAATCTATTACTGTGACTCTTCACTTCACAATACATTTATAATCAGTGATTGCAGTATGTACATTGATTTTACGTAATTGTATCATGATGTGATAATATGGACATCCTTTTTTCTGGAAATATCCATTTATGGGATTGATTTAAATATTATTAAAGCAGTGATTTAATTAATAACTACATACCTACTACTAAAGGCAGGGATAGTATAACATTAACGTAGCCAAATGGCAAAAAACGGAACCCTTATAGATTCGTCATGTCTGTCTGTCTGTCTGTCTGTCTGTCTGTCTGTCTGTCTGTCTGTCTGTCTGTCTGTCTGTCTGTCTGTCTGTCTGTCTGTCTGTCTGTCTGTCTGTCTGTCTGTCTGTCTGTCTGTCTGTCTGTCTGTCTGTCTGTCTGTCTGTCTGTCTGTCTGTCTGTCTGTCTGTCTGTCTGTCTGTCTGTCTGTCTGTCTGTCTGTCTGTCTGTCTGTCTGTCTGTCTGTCTGTCTGTCTGTCTGTCTGTCTGTCTGTCTGTCTGTCTGTCTGTCTGTCTGTCTGTCTGTCTGTCTGTCTGTCTGTCTGTCTGTCTGTCTGTCTGTATGTCTGTCTGTCTGTCTGTCTGTCTGTCTGTCTGTCTGTCTCTCGGTCCGTCTGTCCGTCCGTCCGTCCGTATGTCACAGCCACTTTTTCCGAAACTATAAGAGCTATACTGTTGAAACTTGGTAAGTAGATGTATTCTGTGAACCGCATTAAGATTTTCACACAAAAATAAAAAAACAAACAATAAATTTAGGGGGTTCCCCATACTTAGAACTGAAACTCTTTTTTTTTTCATCCAACCCATATGTGTTGGGTGTCTATGGATAGGTCTTTAAAAATGATATTGAGGTTTCTAACATCAATTTTTTCTAAACTGAATAGTTTGCGCGAGAGACACATCCAAAGTGTTAAAATGTGTGTCCCCCCCCCTGTAACTTCTAAAATAAGAAAATGATAAAACTAAAAAAAATATATGATGTACATTACCATACAAACTTCCACCGAAAATTGGTTTGAACGAGATCTAATTAGTAGAATTTTTTAATACGTCATAAAGCGTAAACCGCAATTTACCTTTCATTCAATCAACTCAAATATAAAAAAAAAATGGCAAAAAGCAAGGTCTTACAGCACAAATAAAAAAATTCTAAAAAATTAAAAAAGTTGAAAATTAAAGGGTGTCCCCATACATACATAGTTACGCCAATTAATAAAGACCTCTGAGTTGTATCGGTGCTCATACAATTTAGAGGTCTAGCTTAATTGGCACCAACCTCAAATAATGTAAATAAATAAAATTGTGCATTTCCCTTGATGGACGAAGTTTGAACGGAACCCTCGGTGCGCGAGTTCGACTCGCACTTGGCCGGTTTTTTATTTATTTATCTGTCTAACAATATAAATGAATATTAGTTTTTTGTTTGATCACTGTTCATAATACACATTACCAATGGCCTTAAAACACATTTATTTCAGGTTATGTTTGTCAACGAATGGATGCGATGAAGAATGGCTGCTGTGACCTAGAGAGAGATTTCACGGAGAGGTACAGCTGTGAGACATGTGATGTTAACAATTGCTGTATAATATACGAATATTGTGTTTCATGTTGTTTGGATCCTGGCAAGGTATGTATATACACAATTTGCATTTGCTGTATTTGACAAATAACTTCCATGTGTGGAGGGCATATTTGCCTATTTGGCAAATATAGCAAAAAAACTATGTATGTATGGGGACACCCTTTAATTTTCAACTTTTTTAATTTTTTAGAATTTTTCCTTTATTTGTGCTGTAAAACCTTGCTTTTTGCCATTTTTTTTTATATTTGAGTTGATTGAATGAAAGGTAAATTGCGGTTTACGATTTATGACGTATTAAATAAAAACTACTTTCTAGATCTCGTTCAAACCAATTTTCGGTGGAAGTTTGCATGGTAATGTACATCATATATTTTTTTTAGTTTTATCATTCTCTTATTTTAGAAGTTACAGGGGGGGGGACCAACATTTTACCACTTTGGAAGTGTCTCTCGCGCAAACTATTCAGTTTAGAAAAAAATTATATTAGAAACCTCAATATCATTTTTGAAGACCTATCCATAGATACCCCACACTTATGGATTTGACGAAAAAAAAAAATTTTAGTTTCAGTTCTAAACCCCCAAAATATTTGTTTTTTTTCTATTTTTGTGTAAAAGTCTTGATGCGGTTCACAGAATACATCTTCTTACCAAGTTTCGACAGTATAGCTCTTATAGTTTCGGAAAAAAGTGACTGTGACATACGGACGGACAGACAGACAGACATGACGAATCTATAAGGGTTCCGATTTTTGCCATTTGGCTACCGAACCCTAAAAACACGCCTTACCGCACGCCTTTCGGTTTTTCAAGGCACATCAAAGAAGACTATTTGTCTTCAACGGCCAAAACGCACATACTATACCGGCCACACATCATCATGGTCGGCTAAACACAAGCGCGGGAACTGTCAACCAATACAGACGGGAAGAGTAATTCGATTCGCTCTGTGTATTTGGATCCACGGCACGGGTAATATCGCCTATTTGATCAGACATCTAATATTTTGCCAAATACTGTCAACATGCAATAAAACATTACAAATGCCCATGTATGGTACCATTACAAAAGATGGTTTAAAGTAAGGCTTAGGCATGGGCGTTATTGGCTATTTGCGCTAGCGGTTAGCTAGCATAGATCTAAATAGATGCCGCAAGTGTATGTACCGAGCGTGTCAAAAGGCAGTGCATTGCACTTCACCGGTACATACGCTTCACCGCTGTCGGTGCCGGACGTCATTCGAAATTTAGAATAATGCCTAGTTGTGCAGTATTGAGCTGTAAAAACTCCACAAGAAAAGTTAACTGAGATAAAAAAAAACGCTTCTTTTCATCAGTAAGTAATTTTGTTATTAAATTGTGTGTCATTTATTTTTAAATCAATTGTTTCATGTTTGTTGCGGTTCTTCCAACGAAAACTACGCAACTGAGTGTGTACCGCATGTTCTTAATACATTGCCGCTTTTAGTTACAAAGTTGAAAGACCTGTTTATTAAAACACGCAATGAAAATTAAACAATCGATACTTTCACTTATCGCTCAGCTTCGTTGTATGGTCATTATTCTCATTTTTCTGTCAAATAAAGCTAATTGTGTTGTACACGTTCTCGATTTTAATCGATTATGAGAATAGGAATGATAATGATAATATTCGCCTTGGGATATTTTGTGACAAGTAAATATTTCTTTTTAATAATGATGTTTCTGTCTGATTTTGTTCAGAATATAATAATTAAAATTACAGGCTTTCCTTTTTGTAGATAAAATTTCTTCTCGGGTTTTTTATTCGTTTCAGACATAACTTATCTACAACAAAGTATAACAAGTGCTAATTAGATGGGTACCAAAAAGATCAGATAATTAATTAATTTAGAATCTGAAAATAGCTGCCACTACGATGAGGGTAAAAAAGCAAGTTTTAAATTAAGATTTATCATTCCTCTGTCAATGAACTCGAATAATAATCGATCACATAATTGACTTATAAAATTCGACACTTTTACAAATATAACAAAATTTACATACATAACTACATAAACTCACGCCACAATTTACTTATTACGAATATACAAAAGTCTATGTCTGTGATAAAAGTAAACTTACTTGAATAGCAGCGAACTTAAATAATAGCCAAGCAAACGGGAGGCGCACGCGACTTCTCAAGGTAGGCGCGTAGGGCGCGGGGGAGGGAGTCGAATCGTGTACGAATCGATTGCGCTCGGTCAGGAATTCCCATCACTAAATCGCTCTTGTGACGTCATAGTAGGTAGAAAAAAGTGACACGCTTGGTTTTCATACAAAACGAGGCACATGCGTCATCTATTTAGATCTATGTCTGTGATACATACCTATATTGATATACGTTTCCCAATGTCGGTAGGTCCTAAACTAGGCGCTAGCCACCAACCCAGCCGATTCGGCTAGCGCTCCATTGCAACATCAAGTTATTCTAGTAAACTTTCTAAATTAAATTCGACCTTATTTTCTACAAAGAAAGTATTTTTGAAACTCGATTAAGATAGAATATAGTATAAGTGAACGGTGACTGCGCTAGGCCAAAAATGTAAACTTTAAATAATTTTGGACTCATAACTATGTTGGACCTCCAAAGTAAAGTAAGTGCTTCATTTTTTTCCAGAGAGACATGCTCGAGTTGGTACTATCAAAACTTTCAACTGAAAAGAATGTTTTATTCCGATCCCTAAGTGACGACTACGAACTGTGTTTAACTAAATGTAGGACTAGTTCCCACAGTGTACTACATGAGAACTCTTACAGGGATCCCGCGCATAAACATTGTTTTGTTGACGACCTACTCAGAACTGGGACACCTGACTAGCGAATGATGAAGCTTAGAATAAGTTAGTAAAGTTTTAGATTGATTTGTGGTTTATTTGAATAGAGGTGAATAATAATTTGATAGTTAAAATATTTATTAAACTTTTAGATATTAATTTGAAATTATTATTATTAGTTTATATACATTAAATTATCATTTTTAATAACGTATATTTGAAAATATATATTTGACCAATTTCGAGCGTGCCTGTTTGTACACTGAAAATATTAGTGATTAGAAGCATTAATGTTTCTGTTGAAAAGTCACAAGACAGCGAAATCACAAATATCTAGATAAACCTAAGAACAAATCAAAGGTAATTAGTTAAGTGGTTAAGATTCGCTAGAGAAAAAATTAATAATATAGGTACCTATGTTATAGTAAAAGACCATTTAATTATAGAATCTATTTGGAGGTTTGAAGAAAGGTGTAAATTGACCCTAGGATTGACTAGTCTTTCCGGCGTGAGATCATAATATCTTCGACTATAACATAATGTCGAAATTAAGCTATAACTGTTATTATTCCAGTACTGATTGTTAATTATTATTATTAGTGAAATATTATCGATCGAAGAATCGCTTGTGGTGAATTGGTGACCATAATAATAACTAGATACCTGGTGGTTATGAACTTTAATCACACTGTGTCAAAGACTTGATAAATAAATCTGGTTGTTTATATTCAAATTATTATATACATCATCATCATCATCTCAGCCGCAAGACGTCCACTGCTGGACATATTATGCCACTCCTAAGGATCTCCAATACCGGTCTTGGGCGGCCTGCATCCAGCGTATAAATTATAATACTCAACTATATTAATTTTAATTCAATGATGTATTTACTTTCTTGCCGCTCCTATTGTAATCTCATTTTATTTTATTTTATTTGTGTCTGTTTGTTACGATTTCATTGCTATATATTATTATATATAAGTACGTATACAGTAATTCTGTAGACTTGGCGAAAATGTCATTTTAATGAAAACGTTACAACACTAATGACATATATGCGAATAACCCTGTCCCGCACTATATTGTCTACTCTAGTATAATATATATTTTTTATAAATATCTTTCAATAAATAATATAGAGAAAATCTTAATTTTGAATCATCATTTTTCGTATATCGTCGCTTTAAAGCCCCTTAAAAATCCGTTCAGTAGTCTCGGAGATTTCAGTGTTTAAAACTTTAAACAATAGTACATCACCCCCAATTGGTTTATTCAATTTTTAGACACGCTGCCTGGTTCTACAGTTTTATTATATTACTAGCTGTTCCTCGCGGTTTCACCCACATTCCGGGAATAAAAAAAGATTTTTTCAAATCTGACTGGTAGTTCCAAACAAAAACTCTTCAGCTTTATTATATTAGTACAGATTTATATACTCAACTAGCTTCCGCCCCGCGGTTTCACCCGCGGTCCCGAGGGCTTTTTATGTTTTCCCGGGATAAAAAGTAGCCATGTGCTATTCCAAACTAATCTATCTCTGTGCCAAATTTCATCCAAATCCGTTCACCCATTCTGCCGTGATTGAGTTACAAACATCCATCCAAATTTTCGCATTTATAATATTAGTAGGATAGGATGGATGGTCGTAGCACACAGTGAAAGACTGATCGTAGCGTCAAGATTTGTATAGAAGGCTTTAAATGTGTATGTTAATGTAAAAAAAAATGTGATAATGATTTGATACTGACTCTGATAGCAAATTCATATTACATTAAGTATTTACTAGCTACACTGCCTTTTAAAATATTGTTAAGATTACACAAACGCCTTGGTATGCAAAATGCATGCAAACAGCGCTTTTAATACTATATAAAGTTAGTACCTAAATTTATAGATATTGATCGTTCGTATATACCATGTATATACCTTGTTTGTAACAATTAAAAACTATTAACTTGTTTTATATACTATGTTCATTGTTACCTACTATATTGTTAGTATATGTATAGATAAGTACCTATCAATTCAAAATGTATCGAGGCTATTCTTTACATTAAAGACATTTTTATACAAAATCATTGCATTTTTCTGTTTTTAATCATAAAAATTTCTAAACGTTCATACGAACCCTCCTAGCCTAGAGCTTAAACAAGGTGTGGCTTGATTAGCCGTTCTTAACCGATCGACAAAGTTTATCAACGTCCTGTCAGGACTATTTTATGCCCTAAGCAATCTACGCCTGTGGGCCGCTATCCACTAGTAAACTATTATCGGTCTGTCTTAATTTTTTTTACTTAGGATCATTTTGCTTGAAAAAGCCTTGACTTTCATGTGCTAGCAAATATTTTTCGGTGGTGTTTATGGTGCCCCGCGAGACGTGACCCCTGGACTGCCTGTCAAGTCGGTACCTGGATGAATGACCGCCTAGTGGTATTTCAACTGGGGGTTTCCGTGCTTCGGAAGGCACGTAAAGCAGTTTGTCCCGGTTATCACTTAATTGTGATAGGTAGTCGTTAAGCTAGCGATCTATTATAGCGTAATATAATGTAGGTACTTTGAACGTACATACGTATGCCGATAATTAGTGTACCTGCCATTTGTGAGACCCCCTCCCCGCTGGTGTAACGTCACATTAAAAAAAAAGATTAATAAAATAAAAATCAATTATAAGAAAGTACCTATACGTTTCTCTGTAATGATTTTTTTAAATGATTATTTAATACTGTTTATTATTACCATTTAGAAGATAGGATACGATACGACATATTAGAATATTTATTTTAAAATAGTAATAAATCAATTTGACCTCTCCAACTTTAAAATAAGCTGCACAACATATTTGTGGGATACGACATATTAGAATGTGAATATCGATATTTGAAAATCCGATCTGGTATTTTTAATGACGATTCTTTGTAAAAAATAGACAAAAATTAGGTTCCCTCTTGAATCTGTCGGTATTTAGGAGCCCCCGGCCTAACGGGGCCCTGGGCACGTGTCCCGTGTGCCCTTATGGTAAGCACGAAACTGTCTACATCAGTCCACTGTTGAACATAGGTCTCTCCCAAAATATGCCACTGAGCCCTGAATTTTATATCTTTTTTTTTTATACTACTAGATCGCAAACAAGCTTCCGGCTCACCTGATGGTAAGCGGTTACCGTAGCCTATAGTATAGACGCTCATAACACCACCGGCAAAGAAAATACAATATTATATTTGCCCTGTCAGGGGTATCACTCATGCTTTGCCAACCTTGAGACATGAAGTTGTTAAGTCTCCTGTGCCTGTAATTTCACCGGCTCCCATACCCTCCTAACCGAAACACAGTAATACAAGTGCACTACTATTTCACGGCGGAATTAGATATGGTTGTAGTACTTCCCCGGGCGAACTCTGCACTAAGAGTTCTACTACCTTCTAAAAATAATTTAATTAAAACAGCAGCTATAAAACTCATTAAAAATATTTTATTGACATTTGAAGTCACAAAGCTTATGACTCCTCCCACACAATGTCACATTTCGTAGACCCCCCTTCGAATGACCGTCATTCCGCGTGATCAAAATAATTTGGAAAATGATTTTGGTGACTCAGCGGGTTAACTTGTGACGTAATTTATGGGTGCCCCCTTATCGTGTTTGCTATCATAAAATAAATGGGCGTTTTCAATGTAAATTATAGTAACTGAAATATTTAAACTACTATAAAAATTTATGACATTGATCAATATGTACCTACACATTGTACAGAATTCGTACAATACTTTTCAACAGGAAATTGTTGTTAATATCATAAGCCTATATAGGTATCTATCTACTTTGTCATTATGGAGCGGAGTAGGAATTCTAAGTGGTGCCGCTAGAGAGTACGCTTCCTAGCGGGGCGCCACAATCAATGAAGACTATCTCGTTGTCTACTGTACACAAAATTATCGGCATACGTACGTACATTATGTACGTTCAAAGTACAATATATTACGCTATGTATGATAGAACGCTAGCGATTGAGGTGGCGTCGCTGGAGAGTACCACGCATTCAGAGCCCTCCTAGGTGGTTTTAAAACTCCAACAGCAGGTTAACCACTAGTGTACCTCCACTAATCTGCAGTGGACATGCGTGGTGGAGTATTTCCCCATTCCCTTTCACCCTCATTCGTGAAAGGAGGCCTGTGCCCAGTAGTACTGAGCTAACATCGTCTTATCGCTGAATATAATTGGGAGTCCAAAACTAAGCAGAGCTTGCACTTACTATTATGGAAACCTGATATACTACTGCCAATAAAAAAGAGCATAGGTATCTATTAATGATATATAAAGTACAGTAAGTAGGTAAGTATTACGTCTTATAAAATCATAAAAATAATATGTTTTATAGTAATAATTGCAAATAAGTAAACCCAATAATGATGAAGGTAAGTATTAGATGGTTAATTGTTTGCTGTACCTAGGTATTATACTTACTTATTTAAAACAAAGGTTTTTCGTACCATTTCTTTTCCTTTTTGGACATTTGGACAAACAAACGGATAAAGTAAGTAATTAGTGACTCAACTCAAAATTAAGTACCTACCTAAGTAAATAAGTTCTAAGGGCTACCGCTTATGACTAAATAACAGCAAAAATCCCATACATATTGTTCGGCCCAATATGGCTTTTGCATTGTACAAAGAATCCCTGATGACGATGGCCCTCTACATTACATACAACACCTACTTTAACTCAATAATATAGGGATAACCCTATATTGTTGACTTAGGTAGGTACCTACTTACGTGCTTAGACATCGATATTGTGGAATTTCCTTGTATAAGTAAACAAGAACTAAGTACGTATTTAAACAATTCCTAATTTCGGGAATGAATATATAAAGGAAATTGGGCATGCAACCCCCTACCCTCTCGATCCGACACCAACTGTCCCTCACTATAAGTACCTACTGTGTGAGGAGAGCCAACGAGCTTGGCTGTTTTCAATCGACAAATAAGACTGAGACTTAAGATGTGGTCGAGATGTCCAAGTTCCATGCTAGCACGCACAACTGGTATTATCCTATATTGTATACACCACATGACATAACATAACAAATAAATAAAAATACAGGTCAAACACATTCTTATCCTTACTTCGCCGCAGACGGGTAAAAATGGATTGGGCAATTTCTATGAAAAAAATAATGCACTGGCCGATTATTTGTGTATTACCTACTAAGAAAGGTTTTTCAAAATTCAGCCCCTGGGTGTAAAGTTATGTTTTCATAGCCGAACCGATTTTGACCAATTTTGACAAAATAGAGGAGGTGGCATCATAGCTGTCAAACGGATGGAACGATTTTTTTAAATATTTAAATGATGTGTTTAACCGTCATCTGTGCCATTTAAACAAGAAGTGAAGTGAAGTTTTTAACCGACTTCTTAATAATTGTGGTTGTAAGCTATTTTTGATAACGACTGATCAGCCGTTACCGAGATATTGACGTTTAACCCTTTAACCGCCAGGTTTTGGTACTCTTAACTTACCTCTAGCTAGCGGAAAATAGTTTCGCAGTGTTGTGATTGTGAGTGCTTAGAACCTATGCCAGAAAGCTAGTATTACAGATAGATGACAGATGTACGTAAATGCTGGTTTATTTTAATATACCAGATTATGTGTGCTACAATAATATTGATAAATACTTATTACCTTATCTTTATTCGTATATCTATACTATCGCTTTCACACCACACCCCTTGTGCCTCCTTTTCGCAGAACGGTACTTGGGACTAATTCGCCAATAGGCTTTACAACAGAGTCAGTTCAAATGCGGACGTACATACTCACTGGTTGGATATCGCAGGTGCATCGATATTGCTTTAAAATGAAATTAAATTCTCTTAGAAAAGATCTCTGAGAAAAACGTTTTTTTGTTATTAAATTATGTCCATAACTCACACAAATTTTGTATAACCTAATCACACACCTTTTATATTGTCTTTTTTATTGCATGTTATGCTTTCTTTTAATTTGTTGATACATAATAGATATTAACGTTTTCTAATATGTTGTAATTGGTGTATGTAATATGTGTAACTAGTTAGTATGCTTAATAAATAAATAAATAAATAAATACTAGGGAGTATTCGTAAAATCACAAAGGATTTAGTAACAGCACCTTGTTGTGAATTACTTTCATACATTTCAATAATACATCGGCTTTTAATGAGGTTCTGATGATCCACCTAGCACCAGACACAGTACTTTCTTTATTTTCACTATGGTGTGGTGCTATTCTCAAGCTTAAATAAATTGGCATAAAGTACTTGTGGCACACAGTAACGTATTACTTTCTCTTTATTTCTCAATGGACATCCTATCAGAGTCCACACGCCGCCGCACACGTCATTTATTTTCTTGTATCAACTGCTGCGGTTAATTTATTCACGTAGCTGTAGACGTCAGCTGAAAATTTTAAACGTTATAAGGAAACTATCTTTCTTTTACGTGATCTCATCGTTCGCGTTAGTAAATACCATATATAATATACTAAATAAGTATTATACCGACAAATTCTTTAATATTGTTTAAAAAAAATTTAGTGCGGCATTTCTACGTAGCAAATTAATTAGTATTATCAATGGTAATCGTACGTTATATTGCCTTAAGCTCTGATAAATAAAAACGTCGTACTGTTCAGGTAATTTATCGTCTAGTATGCAATGGTAGGTACGCGGTAGAATCTGACGACGACCTTATATTAGACATACTGCGGCCTTAGCTCTTGTGCAGTCGGTGTATAGCGTTGTGCTTGAACTGTTGTGCTTGTGAATTGTGATTTGTTAGTGACATAATGGTTCGGTGAGCTCTCAACCAATACTTATTAACTTCATGCGTTTAAGAAATCGCTATCATAACATTACTGTTGTGCTGTGAATCGTTTTCGCTGATTCGTGATTTTTCCAATGAATATGGCTTATTTATTTGCAAGACATTTTGTTGTGGCCTTTATTTATTTAGTTGATTTGAAATTAACTTGCTGAAGGCATGGTGCCTTATTTGAGAACCCATATTATACTTACCAAATATTTAATCTTCATTATTAAAACACAGGTGGCAATTATTAAGCATATTTTATTTATTTACGCACCTTATTAACAGACGTGGAACCTTAAATTGCTTTCTGAGGTGATTTGCCGCTCACTCATTAAAAAAAAAAAACAAGTACCTACTGCTGATTAGTGCTGAATGCTGATACATACCTGAGTATCTAGGAGTTTGAATTGACACAAAAACCTGTTTTTTTTTGTGACTGAACGTCTTTCGAAATCAGAAAAAGGAGGTTCTCAGTTCGATGGGTATTTTTTAGAGATATAATATTACTCCATTGTTACTCTAAATTTCCGTCAAATTTGAACCTTTTAATTTTTTTGTTAGAAAGAGTAGTTACCTACCTACTTACTTATATAACTAATTTATACTTTTCAGTGGAAACGGTTTTATTTTTTCTTCGAAGATAAACTATGTAATGTTTCTTAATTTTTTAATATTGAAAACTCCGAACTACTCCTTAACTATTTTGAACTACTTTGTTCCAAGTTAAAAGATTATTTCCTTTTCTTTGTACCGGGAACACGGGTGAAACCACTTTTTTTGTTGAAGTTGTCCCCGCCCCAATAGCAAAACATCGGATGTTTTTATACATAGAACGCGGGTGAAACCGCGGGGAACAGCTAGTTATAAATAAATATTATTCTTACAATTTTTATAAGTAGGCTTACATACTTTAGTATTTATACATTATTCAAAACTGCACAGCCGTACCTAAAACCATATCGAATTACCTATGCTATCGGATAAAATTGCTAGTTTTCTATTGTATTATTCGAGATCGCTATTTCATCATATTCCAATTATCTGAAGATTTTTTTAGTATGATCTATGTTTAAAAGTATGCTGATTCAGTCAGTAACGTGTGTTTTCCTTACGAGTAGGTAGATAGGATAGGTTTTCATAGTAAGGCTGATAATCATTAAAAATAATAATTGGATATCCATTCATGCAACTAATATTATTATCTTCGTATTAATCGATTGATTTTAAAATTCGGAATACTTTCGTGGTTATGTTTAACTTTTGTCTGTACCGGAAATAATCTAATTGCATAAGAAAAATGATGCGTAACGTCAATGATGTTATATTAATTAATAAATAAGTAGTTATTTAGGCCCAATAAGGCATTACGGCCTAGAAGTTAACAACACTGATTTCATACTCAATATGTAATAATGTAAAAAATAAATGTGGCCCGAAATTAAACTAATAGCAATACTAAGACTAGAGTCCAATGACTCTAGTCTTAGTTTTAAATAGTTTAGTAAATAAATAAATTACGCTACAATTAGCGTAATTTATTTAATGGGACGCTATACAGCGCACTTTCTATATTTTTATCATAGACAAATCAACAGCACAAAATGTTAACCACGTTCATGATAATCCTAGTCGCATTGTAAGTATCCTGTTAGCTCGTCTTATGTACTCATTTACCTAGTTTATTTTTTATTTATATATTTACAACCGGTCCCCCGCGTTCCTGAGAAAAAAAAGTAATCTGTGTCCATACCATAGGCTATCTGTGTACCAAATTTCACCGCGTTCGGTTCAGCGGTTTAGACGTGAAAGGGCAAAAAACAAACAAACTAACAAATAAACAAACTCATATTCGCATTTATAATATTAGTTACGATTTATTTGAAAAGGGAAGAACTGAAATCATCCAAATTGTCAAATTTGTTTCTTAAACAAATGAAATATACTACATAAGTGTGACAAAAGAATTACCTAGCCTTGTAGATAACACGGAATTGACCAATTCGTCATTGTTATCATTATAAATTACTTATAGGTATTTGAGATAAATCGCGTATTGTTCCTTAAATATTTTTTATAAGCCTTAATATTGCATTTATCTCCAATAACTTTTTGCTTCTGTGCCGATAGGTAAATCGCCTATTCACATTGTAAGTAAGTACTTAATAGACACAAATTCTATTAAACATTCCCTTCACTCCCACCTTTAATAAAGACCCGATTACTCAACACCTAATTCTTACGGAGGTCGTAGGTTACGTTTCATTCCTGCGAGTTGGACTTGTATCGTAACAATCGGTCTCTGCCTCAGGTGCTACGGGTCATGATCCCATCCTAGTTCTTTTGTTCTGAACTCAAATACCTAAATAAACTTAGCGTATGGAGAATGGAGTCAGTAACAGAGTAGTGTAATATTATATTATTTCCTCTATGAGTGTAATGACCCATTACAACATTACCATAAAACCTATGTGTGTGTGTGTGTTTATCTGTGAAAAACTCCGTCAGTCCATTCAATTTGAAAAATATTTTACATTTTCATTGTTAATATTATCACACCATTATCATTTTAGTCTTGAGGGATGTTTTCAAATAAATATCACCTAAATACCGGTTTCATCAAAACACTGGTTTTACAACAACTTAGCAACTTTACCATAGAATTTTTACATGAATACTTAAGTAGGTATCTACCTACTTTTGTTACCTTTTACTTACTTAAATCGTTGACTGATTCTGAATTGAGTCGATGGAATTGATTTATTATAGTACTTAGTTACCTACTCAGTAATTAATGTTCTATTTAATATGTAATACTGTCAAATGATAGTGTTATACCTAAGTCATTGTATTTAAATTAGCGGTAGGCCTTGGCATTTCTTGCCAAATAAATAATAGGACCCACAATTTTTGACTTTATTGTACTTATTATTTATAGAACAGCTATCATTGTCTTGATTGATGATTATCATTAAGGATAAGTTGGTATTTGTTATTAATGGTTAATGTAAAGAAATTTACAACACAACAACTATTTACTATCTATACTAATATTATAAAGAGGAAAGATTTGTATGTAAGTATGTTTGTAACGAATTGGCTCAAAAAGTACTGGACCGATTTTTAAAATTCTTTCACCGTTAGAAAGCTACATCTTCACCGAGTAACATAGGCTATATTTTATCCCGAGAACGCGGGTGAAACCGCGCGGAAAAGCTAGTCATTGTATAAAATATAAACTATAATATATAGAAAACATCCTCAAAGCCCTAGCTGTTGTCGATAGGCAAGGTTCCCAACAGGCTGGCAGCGTTCCCTTTTTGAATGACCAATATGCGTTGGCGGAAAAAGCTCCCAGCCCGTCTCGGTCTCCCGAAGCCTTTGTACGTGCGACTAATTTACTGAGTACCTCCCTAAAGAATACAAAGTAATATAGAGTGAAACTCTCGTCCAGTAGATCTAATAGGTTTTTAGCTGCTTAATATTACCAAAAAACATGTTTAGATAAATCATATAGTATTTTTGTCAGACCTGTTAACAAAAACCAGTTGGCGATCCCAAATCTTTTCTAACGCTTTGTTTTGCATGTTAGCATTTACATTGAATATTTCTCTTTTTCATACTGGTATAGGAGCGTATCATAAGTTAGTTCATCTTGATTCGTTACACATTCTCGCGCGCTAACTTACCGTTTAGCTACTATTTTTGTAAACATAATGCAACAAGTCGATTCGTACCGAGGTAATAAACATCGGCCTTATACCCGATTTTAGCTTTATGGTCTAAGCGATTACCAAATGAATGTGTAGGTAGGTAAATCAGCGATCAAATCAGGCGTTAGGGCGACTGACAGTTACAAACAAGCACAGAGAGGACATTGAGTAGGTATAATATCATAATTTTGCATGGTATATAGATCTAGTCTGTTACACTCACCTTACACTATACATTTTCACATTTCAAAACATGACTAAATATTTATAAATTCAAAACAAATTTGCGTAATCATTAAGTGGGAGAAGTTATTCAAAGCAAAAACAATAAGACAATAGATACAGAATTTTAAAAAGCGCGATTATTATTTACTAAGTCACATTTCGATTAACTATGTAGTTAGTCATAGATCCACTAAAATTCACTGACCTTGTGCCGATATTTTGTAGTACCAATTAGGTTATGTTACGTCATAGTTACCTACCTCTAATGTTCAATGGATCGTGGATAAAAAAGGCAGG
This sequence comes from Tetheella fluctuosa, assembly GCA_951216915.1. Lineage (NCBI taxonomy): Eukaryota > Metazoa > Arthropoda > Insecta > Lepidoptera > Drepanidae > Tetheella > Tetheella fluctuosa. The sequence continues at coordinate 5,380,689 of OX578227.1, read as the reverse complement.
CGCATAATTTAGGACAAAAATTGCTTCACCGTCCAATACACCAAGCCTAAAATAATTTGATCAAATCTATTTGTATGGAGGAGAAGAATGGCATGTTACCTTCACCGAAAGCTCAAGCTCATTGTAGTATTCGAACCACGACTTTCGCATCCGATGTCACTACCACTGAGCTATCATAGTCTCAAAATTATATTATAATCCTACTTCCTACTAATATTATAAATGTGAAAGTTTGGATGTATGTATGTTTGTTTCTCCATCACGTAAGAACGGCTGAACGGATCTGGATGAAATTTTCTCAACTTTGATCATAAATTAGATCAACACCTTTTAATTAAAACCTGCAGCGGTCATTTAGTATTCTAAGTAGTGTCATAGTCCATTGAAATGTTAAATTTTTTAGGCCTTACCTTGCGTTTTTTAGAGGACGCAATTTTATTTTTTTGATGTGTAGGGGGGTCAGTGTAAAGCTAAAACCAAGTTTGTGGGGTCGCCACCCTTGTCCCACGGCCGCCATCTTGAAAATAGGGGTTGAAATGGTATTTACGATATATCTCTTAAACTATTTATTTTATAAAAAAAAATTGTCAGCATTTTTTGTTGCAAATTAAATTCTCTACAACTTTGCTCCAGTAACTTTTTGTCGTAGAACTATAAATAAAAAAGTTATAAGCGAAAATCTTCAGAAATTTGAGAAAAAAAAATATATTTTTCGATGTAACTTTTTTTTTATCATTTTACGAAAAAATGATATCTGACCATTTTTGTACATCGTTCTTTGAGGAACAACTTTTATTCGCATCATTTTTTCATTAAGTCAATAGCTAAGGATTTACAGCGCTCCGAAGCGAGTACTATTTTTCAGCACTCTTAACTATACCTATATTATACGTGTGTACCTATAATATGCCATCAGTTATTGTTTGTTTTTTTTTTCTTTGTTTTTACTTTATTATTATAACTTTTTTAATTACAAATTTTGCAATATTATTAATAATTAATTATTGACTCTTTTTCACTCCATAACAGGATTTAACAATTATTGATTTTTAAAATAATTTTAAATCTGATGGCCGTTACCGAGAATACTATTCAGGTAGAAAAGACCCAAGTGACCATGAGGGAATAAAAGAACAGCTGCCTGCTATTGTTATTATTATTCCAAACCTCTGTTATTGTAAGAATAGCTCATAACATTGTGTTGAATTTGTCGCCTAACAAATTTCTGAAGATTTTCGCTTATAACTTTTTTATTTATAGTTCTACGACAAAAAGTTACTGGAGCAAAGTTGTAGAGAATTTAATTTGCAACAAAAAATGTTGACAATTTTTTTTTATAAAATAAATAGTTTAAGAGATATATCGTAAATACCATTTCAACCCCTATTTTCAAGATGGCGGCCGTGGGACAAGGGTGGCGACCCCACAAACTTGGTTTTAACTTTACACAGACCCCCCCTACACATCAAAAAAATAAAATTGCGTCCTCTAAAAAACGCAACCCAAAATGTAACTTTTCAATGGACTATAAAAGTACCTAGAACGGGTGGATATTTTGAGGTGGCATAATTTCAAACCATGCTCGATCAAGATGTAAAAAATATTTTTTTTCGCGATTTCTAAGTTGGTCCCATAGTAAAAGTTGTTCAACATGATAGACCCAACATAGCTTTCGAAAATACAGCGATCTCAAAATACCTATCCACCCGGTATATTCTGTTCTGTGTGTACAAGTAGGTATTACTGCGGGTGAATATTTCGAGTTGGCATACTTTATATTTAAACTTTTCATACAAAAGTTCTAGCTTGCTCGATCAGAATGAATGAAAAAATATATGCTATGTTTTTAAAAAACTACTTAATTGTGGTATGCATGTATACGCATTCGGGTCAGATTCTGACCTTAAACCATAAACCATAAACATCACTTTATCTGTGCTGTGAAACGACAATGACAACGTATGTAGGCGCCAAGCCAGGACATGAACTGTAATTAAACGATAAGTTAGTAGTAGTTAAGTAGTTACCTGCCTTCCTTGTCACGTGCATGATAGCTCAAGTATTTCTAAATCTTTACTAGCTCCTGCGATTACCTACAATGTCGTCAAATTATTTCATTCAAGGTCTACACGGTTCGACAGCATCCAAATTTTTTTTTAGGTATATTAACCTTCTTGTCTAGGTAGCTTTTATCTACCTATTTTCATGTAGGTACATACTGAAAAGCCATAAAATAATTGATTTAAAATGTCTTTATATGACGCAGATGACAGATTCACCAATTACAATCAAAATTTGAAGCGAATAGATTTTATTGAGATATTTTTTACTATAAAAAATCACATGTCTTAAATAGTTAAATAATATAATGCGACTAGTCGAAACGACGAGTGTACGTTTTAAAATAGCATAATATTTGAAAAGGTTTTGGAACAAGCATCGGTGGTGCTTGGTGGTCAGCGTGTTAACTGCGGCGGTGGTCGCAGCCGCGCTTGTGGCCGTGCTGGTGGTGCAGCCGTGGTCTGGCTCCGACCACCCGCGCTTCCCGCGTGCTACAGTCGCCGCCAATGGCTACGAGTGTGCTTCGATTGGACGGTATTTCTTTTTATTATTATTTATGTCTTGCTATAACTGCATCTTGCATAATATAATTATGCATAAAGAATCTGCACTATTCTAATTGGCGATCGGACAAATAAATTCACATCCGAACTTCGACATTTGTAATTTATTTGTAATACTTTATATCCACATTCAATTCCATGGTTCTATGACCAGTAGTTTAGGCTCTGCGAACCACTATCAATCAATCAAACAGTCAGACTGAAATCGCATTGCTTGCTATTTTATACAGGGTGACTTTTTAGTCACTGGCAATACTTGCAGAGGTGGAAGTACTCATCAATATGAACAACTTTTACCATGGGACCAACTCTTAGATCGCATAAAATAAAATGGTTGGTTCATACATTTTGGTCGAGTAGGTACCTATTGAACTTTTGTATGGAACAGCTGATAATTTTTTCGTGATTTCACACTTAGTCTAATAATAAAAGTTGTTAATATTGATGAGTACTTCCACCTCTGCAAGTATTGCCAGTGACTAAAAAGTCACCCAGTATAATGTTCATATTGAGATTCTTCAAAATTCTTCAACTATCTTGACGTTTTATATTTAATGACGCTTTAGAACCGATTGTCTGTGGCTTGATATAGATCTGCTACATCTATGTACTTTTCTAATCAATTAAATACATACATACCAGGTACCTTCTACTTACCTGAGTTACCTTCTCTAAATGTGTCTCCATATTGTCATGGGGAGATGAGGTTGTTGTTGAGATGCATGCCTATCAATCTAATGGTAAAAAATGAGGTTACAATTTTATTACTTGCATAATAATTTTACTTGAAGTTACTGTATAACAATTACATACCCTTTTGTATGATTACCTACCTAATCTGTAGGTATCTAAATCCATTGTAAATCTTTTAACCCTCACCAAACTAAACAGCGCGGCAGCGTGTGCGATATGTAATTAAAATAATCTTTCGTAAATGACACCAGTTCTTTAAATATTTCTGTACTTGTACTTCATTATCCAGCAACGCGTCTTGATCTGATTCTGACTCCAGAACTACGAAAATAAATGAATTAGGTACCAAAAATCTAAAACATACAATCACATTTTCAGAGAGATCCTGCAAAAAAATGGTTCAGCGGTGGACGCGGCGATAGCTATGCTATTCTGTGAAGGAGTGTCATGTGCGCAATGTATGGGTCTCGGCGGCGGCTTTCTGGCCACCGTTTACGACGCGGGCACTGGTCGCATTCGGGTGATGAACGCGCGAGAGAGAGCGCCGGCCGCCACGCGGGAGGACATGTACACCAACGCGTCGTCCACCGTCGGAGGTCTAGCCATCGCCGTGCCAGGGGAGCTGCGAGGGTACGGCGCACTCTACACGGAGTACGGACGCCTGCCCTGGAAGGAACTAGTGCGTCCCACCGCAGACCTGTGCCGGCGTGGCCACTACGTCAACTCGTACATGGCCCGCGTGCTCCGGACATACAGCGATATCATCAAAGCCGAGCCTTCAATGAGGTAAGATATATAAACTGCTGCTCGCTGTAGAATGATGCTTCGTAAGAATCTGTGACTGACTTTACACCTAAGTATCTGTGACTGACTTTACACCTAAGTACGCCGCTTCCGACAGACATACAGACTTACCAACATATTATATTTTTTCTATGAACCCGTGATGTGGGTAGAGAGTTGTTTGCAAATAAAATGAAGTCGGTTAAAAAGCGATTTAGCTTTAGTTTCCTTTTTAGAATAGGCCACCTGTGTTTGACCACAATCTAAGTAAGTAATAATAAGCCGAAGGTGATATGCACGAAAGGCCTAGGAAATCACTGACTCTCACAAAGCTCTCAAGTGCTAGGTAAGTTGAGCGTGATGTGAGCTCTTGAAGCGGCATGAAAGTGTAGCCCAAAGTTATACTCCCATCTAGGTAGGTAGCTACTGCCAAAATGTACCTGTCTAGTTCTATAATGTTTTCCAGTACATGTTCCAATATTCTTAAATAAAATCTAAAACCTTCTTTAACTAAATAAGATCTAGAACCTCCGATAGGTACTTAAGTATTATATTCTTCTGGAACGTTCGAAATTATTCTCGAAAAGTCGAAACTTCTGCAGTTTACTAAAGTAGACTTCGCGGGTATCGGAAAGTTCTATTAACGGCCCAGTGTATTTTCTAGATCTTTCCCTTCAGTATTTTCAAAAATTGTGTAAGTAGTGTAGGCATAACTATTAAGTCCTACTTCATCCTAATTTGTAAGTTTGTATATTTAGTAGACTTCGCGGGTATCGGAAAGTTCTATTAACGGCCCAGTGTATTTTCTAGATCTTTCCCTTCAGTATTTTCAAAAATTGTGTAAGTAGTGTAGGCATAACTATTAAGTCCTGCTTCATCCTAATTTGTAAGTTTGTATATTTAGATGTCTGGATGTTTGTTACCACTGAACTCCGTAACGGCTGAACGGATTTGAAAGAAATTTGGCACACAGATAGAGATAGAGATCCAGGGGAAAACATAAGATTCTTCGGGAATGCGGGTGAGACCGTGGGGCGGAAGCTAGTTTAACATATTAAAGTAGCGGCACGCTATGATGGCCGTTTTGACAGCCCATATCCGTACCTACACGTGCCAAAAAAAGAAGAGCACAGTCAGACAGTATACCCTCATGTCAAAACGGCCATCATAACGTGCCGCTAGCTTAGTGAATTTAAATGTCTAATTTCAAACAACTCAGTAGGTATGCCGCGATAATAAAGACAATAAAGATAATTACGTTAAGCTGCTAGATAATTTAGGTACTTATGCTGGCAATTATGACATAATACTAAAGTAATTAAAGCTATTTATTCAGACTTCTGCCACATATTATGGCTGCCACCAAAATAGCACATTAGACAACACAGTCAAGAAACATACAATTATTCACCAACAGGGAGGTATACGTGAACGCGGCGACTGGCGAGGTATGGAACGAAGGCGATTTAATTCCCTTGCTGACTTTGGCCAAAACGCTGGACATTATCGCAGAGGAAGGTCCCGAGGCGATACACAACGGCACCCTAACAGCGCGGCTCGTACAAGACATCCAGGCGTTTGGTGGTATCATAACAGAAGACGATCTCAAGAATTTCAGGTGAGAAATAAATTCCTTACTTACTGTATATGTAGCAAATCGTACAGAAACTAACTATTTTAGGTGGCGACGTGACACCGATACTAACGACTATCGACTGAATTAGCAATTAGTAGCACGTACATACGTACTGTTCCACGTTATTAGTTGCCTTTTTATTTAGTATGCCTAATTGAGTCCTGTAAGTAGTTTTTATCAGACTATAAAAAAGGAGGAAGTTCACATTCAAAGTGTTTTTTAGAAAGTAGGATTATACGGTAGAAAGAAAAATAGAAAGAATAACTATTTATTGACTCACAAAGTCGCAACACATGTGAATGTACATCATCCAAGGGCTCCCTAGTTAAAATGGGGGTACCCCAGGGTTCGATACTAAAGCCATTCCTGTTTCTAGTTTATATTAATGATTTACCATCTGTTGTAAATGGTCTCTCAGATATCGTCCTGTTTGCTGACGATACTTCATTAATTTTCAAAGTAGATAGACTTATTAAAGTAAATGATACTTTAGAAACTTATTAAAGTAAATGATACTTTGTCACTAGTATCCAAATGGTTTGCTGTTAACAATTTGGTACTAAACTCGAAGAAGACTAAATGTTTAAGATTCTCTCTTCCAAATGTAGCGCAAGTAGACAGCCAGATAATAATTGATGACAGCAGTTTGGAATCAGTAGATAAAACTGTAGTTTTGGGTATCATATTAGATAATAAATTACAATGGGGCCCTCATATAGAATCTTTGACTGGTAAATTATGTTCTGCTTCTAGATTACCTAATTTTAAAAAGACATTTCTTGGAAGTAGTGTTCGCCTTTATAATAAAATACCTCTCTCAGTTACCAAGATGACTGATTTTAAATTCAAATCATACATAAAGAAAGTTTTAAAAGAAAAAGCCATCAAAGCAAGGTAGCTCATTACATTGAAGATAAAGATGTCTGGAAGTAGCTCTTGTGCAGAGTGCGCACAAGTGCATCTTATTCATACTTTACGAAAGCCAGTATTTAGTATCTCTACCCATAATTATTAGTTTTGAACCTGTTCAGGTTATTATTTTTATTTATTTTTCTTGTATTTTTTTTCTCATAAATTTGTTGTTTATACTTATTATAATTTGCTTTAGAAATAGTTAAACATTTAATAGAAAAAAATGACAACATTGTCAGACTGTCCAAAAAATATATAAAAAATGTAACCTTGCTGAGTTTTTTGTCGGTTCTTCTCAGTTGAAGGCGAATTCTGAATCGATGGTAACTTTAGTAGCATCCACGTTCATAAGTGCCCTTCTAGGGCCTAAACTGAATATATGGCTTTGACTTGAATGTCTAGACACTAATAGGTACATAAATACTACTAAACTAATTAGTGTGTGTTGCGCGGTATTAAAAGGTCCCTACCTCAGCATAAATTTACACTATACAAACGAAGCAGTGCAACGCTAGCAGACGACACGAACATGAATAATAATAAGTAATAAATGTGTAAGTAAAATAGTATCTACATAATTATATTATTGATTATTTATATAAATAAAAATGTATATAATATGTACTTACAAATAAAAACTCGTATTTTTTTGAGATAGAATAATTTGATATGAAAAGTAAATAAATAATATTGATTAATACATAATAATAAATAGTTATAAATATAATAATAGATTCAAATAAGTGTTAGAGTTATACTGAAATGCCTTTCCTAAAAAACCTTAATAAAAAGAAAATGTACTTTGTGACACCTTATTTATCTGTGCACATGTCACGCCATAGATAAATGTGGAAAACTATCTAAATTCTACGGTAGATACTTATATAGGTACTTAAAAAACAAAAGAACATTTATTATTTTCATTTTTGTCCGTCTGTCTGTCTGTTTGCTTGTTCCGGCTAATCTCCAAAACAGCTGGACCGATTTTGACGAGACTTTCTCTGGCAGATAGCTGATGTTATAAGGAGTTACTTAAAACTTTTATTGGTTATAGGCAATTTATGTGCATGAAAATGTCTGTTTGTCCGGAGTCTGGGTCAGCTTAGTTTGGATGTAGGCCGTGTGGCCGTGTATAAAGAATGCCCAAGGAATGCCCTATTATTATTATTTATTATTATCCTTCATTGGACAGTAACGATAAAAAAAATCTAACTAACTTCAAAATAAATACGCATACACAAAAAAATATTGAATATATGTAGGTATAATATGATATGATGATGTTCATGTTAGTGTGATACTCTTATAATTTGCTAATTTCAGACTATTATTTTTAATTATTTAGCTAAACCTTCAGGATTGAAAGTGCTCACTAATACAAACAACTTTTATAATGGGAAATATTAAATAGTAATAGTTTAGAAAAACTAATCCTATATACGGTTTATTTATAAAACGCAATTTATCTTAAATACTGATTAAATAGTCAAATAAATAACGTCACATTGTTTGACAATGATAGTAATGTGATCGATAAACAGTGACAATTTAAAGTGTTAAAAAAAGCGTAAGTAAGAGTCACAGTCGTCACAATGTAATAGACCCGTTTTGACATCCAATATGCATCGTCTATGTGACGAAAAGAGACAAAATATACAGGGTGGCGACGACCTAATCACAATAAATCATTCTGTGTATTCTATACCTTATACTAATAACATATGCTTGAAAAATCAATCAACCTGTATCTGCGTAAAGTACTAGACGGTTAATGACCTTTGTCGCGCGGTGCACGGCGCGGTGACCGCCTTGATTTTGCGGCGGCGTCCTTTGACAATGTGCGGCACGTGCTGTGCGCCCGTGCATAAACATTGTTTTATTTGATGTCAATTTTTACGCTATTTATTTTGTTAGAAAAATGTTTTTTTTTTATTATTGGAATTTCTATTTTTACTATAATAATACTATTATAGCAACAAGTGGATACTACTGTGTGAGTTATTGTGATTAGGTCGACGCCACCCTGTATAGCGAGACCAAAAGAGATATCCTCTTGCCAAAACGGGGCCAATTGGATTGTGATGACATTAGGATTGTGATGGCCTGGGAGGAGTCACGTGATACCATCGGTGTCTTTTGTGACTTATCCAAGGCATTTGATTGTGTACACCATGAATTACTGATCAGGAAATTACACCACTATGGTATTAGAGACATTGCACTCAGTCTTTTGAATTCATACTTGAGTGATAGAATTCAAAGGGTTGATGTAAATGGTAAAGTTTCCTCTGGGTCTTCGGTAACGATGGGCGTCCCACAAGGTTCTATCCTGGGACCTTTTCTTTTTCTGATTTACATCAACAACTTGCCTTACCTTGTAGAAAAAAAAAATGAGATAGTATTGTTTGCTGATGACACTTCACTTCTTTACAATGTGAATAGACATGATTTTAATTCTTCTGACGACGTAAACAATGCTCTTTCAGTAGTCGTTGATTGGTTTACTATTAATAATTTATTGCTCAATGAGAAAAAAACCAAATGTATCAGATTCAGTCAACCCAATGTAAGACATTTGAACACAGACATTGTTATTAAAGGCGAAAAACTGGATCTTGTTGAAACAACCGTATTTTTAGGTATCACTTTAGATGATAAGCTACAATGGAGCCCACATATTTGTAATTTAGTGAATAGACTTAGTTCTGCAGCTTATGCAGTGAGGAAAATTCGTTCTCTCACTGACGAATCTACGGCAAGATTAGTTTATTTCAGTTATTTTCACAGCTTGATGTCTTACGGCATCCTCCTTTGGGGCAGTGGTGCCGACATCAATAGAATTTTTATTCTGCAGAAGAGGGCTATTCGCGCAATTTATAAATTATGTCCTAGAGATTCTCTTAAAGATAAATTCAAATCCATAAATATTATGACTGTGTCGTCACAGTACATTTATGAAAATTTTATTTATGTTCGGAAAAATATACAAAATTTTCCTAAGAACAGCGATACTCATAGCTTGAACACTAGAAATAAGCACAAACTCGCTGTACCTGTAACTCGGCTCAGCAAAGTGAGGGACTCATTCAAGGGGCAATGTATACGTTTCTATAACAAAGTACCCAAAGAAATTCAAGAACTATCTGTGTATAGATTTAAAAAATTAGTTAAACAAAAGTTATGTAAGAAAGGGTACTATAAAGTTTCTGATTTTATAGAAGACAAGAATGCATTTAAATGAAATGTTCGCTACACAAACTATTTCATTAAAATTTTATAAACTTTGTTATTAGTAATTAAATTTTTACATAAATAAAAAAGAACAAAGATCTATAAAAAATGTCCCTTGCTGAGTTTCTTGCCGGAGTCTTCTCAGTCCAAGTGTATTCCGAACCGGTGGTAGAATCATTTGTAACGTTCATAAGTGCCTTATTAGGGCCTAAACTGAATAAATGATTTTTGAATTTTGAATTTTAGTTGCTGTTTATTATTAATGCAGGGTAGAGTGGCAAGAACCCATCGCAGTGCCGCTGACAGAAGAGCATACGCTATATTCAGTGCCGCTGCCCGGCTCCGGTTCGGTGCTGGCGTTCATCCTGAATATGCTGGCCGGTTGGGTGGGCGACGGCTCGGACGCGCCGACGCAGTCCAACCTCTACTGGCACCGTGTCGTAGAAACCTTCAAGTTCGCGTACGCAAAGCGAACCGGCCTCGGCGACCCTTCACGCTTTAACTTGACTTATAATATTCGTGATGTAAGTAAATACTTTATTGAAATATGAAGTGCGTGTAAATTTCTTTAGATTATAAGTTATTAATATTGATATAATATGCCACGAGTTGATGATTAGATGATTTTAATCGCTATAAGCAGTAGATAATATTGTTTTAGTCTTAGATCGGTAACAGATATTTTTTTGTATTTATAAGCCTGATTTGACCACGATGTCTCTATGGTAAGTGATGACATGGCCGATAAGTACATAAAGGAACTGGCTCTCAATTGAAACTACCAGAACACAACAGTAGATGTTTGGCGGCACATTTTTAATTCGAGGATGGTAGCCAGTCAGGCGGGCTCTACCTACAAACCTACTCTACAACCGTACTATGTTTTCACTGAATGCTCTAGCTCATTGTACGGTGGGTTTGAACCCATGACCTTCGTCACGGCGTTAAACGTCACTACTAAAAGAGAGAGAAATAGTGCGCCAGGCTAAACTCCCTTTAGACGTTTGTAGCTCTTTATTGAGCTTATTTTAACAAGTACTTTTTATATACATTTCAGTTGGAGCGCAATCTCTCAAATGTGGAGTGGGCAGAAGCATTCAGACCGTTGGTGAACGACTCCCGTACTTACTCTGACTGGGAACACTACGGAGCTTCGTTTGAGGGTGCAGACGATCACGGCACTGCTCACTTGCTTGTTATCGCCCCTGACGGCAGTGCTGTATCCGCCACCAGCACTATAAATTACATGTAAATATGTTTGCTTCAATTCAAGTTGGAACTTACACACTATACTGAATATGTATATTGTATTCCCGTAACAGGTACTTACTTACCTATTGATGTAATATAGACTGACGCTGCTTGTCCTATCACTCCTATCTTTGATTGGTCCCCTTTTACAACACCCTCAAAAGAAGATCAATATTTATTTTCCTCTAACGATTTTACAGTTGGGGTTCCCAGAGACGCTCTGTAAGTCTTGGCTTCATGTTGAACAATGAAATGGATGACTTTGCCATTCCTCACTTGCAGTCCGCTTACGGTCTGCCACCGTCACCGGCTAACTTCTTAGCTCCTGGTCTTCAGCCACTTAGCTCAATGGTGCCTAGTATAGTGCTGGCGAAGAATGGTAGGGTTGATTTGGTGCTTGGTGGTGCAGGAGGGACCAAGATCACGACACAGGTTGCACTGGTAAGCTTGAATAATTTATGACGTAAGATTTTGTTTTAATGATGGATGTTTTAAATCAATGTCTTTTAAATCCCATCTTTCTTTTCATATACAATCATTCAAATTTTTGATTGCTCGATTTTCATATATTTTTAACCGATATTTAATCTTTGATCTTTACTTAAATTATAAAACAAATATTATACGAGCCCTTTTATTTCATAAGTCGCACGTTGCACTTGAAAATGTTTATCTTTTTATTATTTGCTTCCCAAAATCGGAATTCCTATACAAGTTGGATATGACGGTCGATTATCAAACACTATCGTTACATAAGTGCATTATAGCACCATAACACAGTCGAAAACTCTTTTAGAACAAAATAAAACATAGCCCTCCTTTTGGCGCAGTCGGGTAAAAAAACGGAACGTAAACAAAATACAACACCATTTATAGTTACATCGTTACTGACCTGTAAGAGGCGCGACCTTTGACGTGGCGCGCGCGGGCGATACGCTTTCTTCGGGTATGTTCCGATATACCTACACTGGGAGCACTGTAAGGTGTGACGTCATTTAGTCTACTGAGAAGCCGTTCCTTTATAGTTAGCTATACTGGGTACTGTTTAAAACGGAACGCAGTCCAGTATACTGTGTGTCATCCACGTATGTAAACTGTCATTCTGGGCGCCGTTGATCACGTGATCATAGCACTAAGAGCACCTTACCTCGAAAACGCCAGTGCTCACAGTACAAAAATGGCGACGATTTATGACGTCATATATTTCCCTAGGATACTGCGGCAGTATACTGTCATCTATAACGGAACGAATTTCTCCCCAGTAAGAGTACTGAACAGTGCTCGCAGTGTATAACGGAACATACCCTTCGTCTCACATAACGTGTTAGGCAAAGAAATGGAGGCAGCGCGTTTGCTCGAGTCATTATCCGACTTACTTTAGCCTAGTATATTTGTTAGGCATCTTACGTGATGAATAAAGTGGATGGCTAAACTACTGGATGGATTTCAATGAATTTTTGTATACGGTTTAAAAACAACGTGATAAAAGTTCTTGTTTCATTTAATGATCGACCGTTTTCTCCACCTTGTATGTTACAGTTTGTATGTTATACTATTATTGTAAATACTTAGTGTAGATTATCAGCAAAATCATTTCTTTTAGATAACAAGGCACACACTGTTAGAGGGTAATGACCTTACGGATGTGGTGCATCGACCACGTCTACATCATCAGCTGATACCAATGGAGGTGCAACACGAAGAGGATTTCAATCCGGTATTTAACATTTATTTAAATTTAAATTATTTAATTTATATAGACTTCAATCTATGGCCAGATAAGCAATAATATCTAGCTGTTAGTTTAAATTTAGTAAAGTTTTTGTATAGATTTATCAGAAGAATAGCTTGAAATGAAATAGCAATTGAAACCATTATCTATGACTTTAGACAGTCTCCAGGTTATGTATGTGAAATTTCCCCAGATTAGGTTTAAAATTTCCCCAAAAAGATACCTTTTTCCTCATATAAATTTTGAAATAAGTAATTATTTTGACATTACAAACATACACTTAAATTTTATTTATTTGTATTGATATGACATCCACTAAAAATAAAACAGCTTTCATCTAGTTACTTTATTCAAAATAACATACATTCATCTACATTAATTACCTAATACTTCCTATAATTCTTGGACGTCATCATTATTCACACTATTATTCGGGACTTTGTACATTTCTTTGTTGGCTTAAATTTAACGCAGCTACCATTCTGCATGTTGTACTGGAGCCGAATAATGTGATCAGCTGTTGTTGTTAATATTTTGTTTCTTAATTTATTTTATAACAATACTCATTATAGAGAAGCTCTCTCAATGCTGGTCTGCATGTTTGTTGTCGAAAGATTGATGTTGGCAGCATTGCGTTGTTTTACACACGCGATATCAATTACGACACAGAGAATAAATCTTAGATTTCCATTTTTTTTTTATTCACAGTATTTGTTCTCCCCTAACTTTCGCCAAATAAATTTTGTTCCCCAAAATTTCCCCCACAGTTTTCATTTCCCCAAAACTACTCCAAAATTTTTATTTTTCCCCAATATGGGGAAAAAAACCCCAATCTGGAGACACTGATTAGATGAGGTTATTAGGTTTTTAATTGATTACGACCCGCATTGGGTAGACGCAATTTTTTAAGATAAATAATATTGACTTAGTTTTTTATTTTAATCATTTTCAATCTGTATTTTCCCTCCATAGCGTAGATTCAAACTAAACGGAAAATGTCCGCGTATACTCGAGCACTTTCCACGCTTTTATATAATAATCGTCTGTATCTAAACTTCCAGTGTAGAAAGTAATAGCCCAATATCCAAATGGAAAGTCTGACGCGATGAGTATGCCACTCATTGGTTTCTTATTTTGTCATTGAATCAAATCTGATGGAAGAAATACTCGAGATAAGTTTTCCGTTACGTTTGAATTGATCTTCTAACGGCTTCTATTATCTATATATATATCTGATTATTTCTAGCTTGCCATATATTGTCCCTTTATTTAGAAACGGACAATATAACCATGTATACATACATCAAAATGACGTCTCTGAGTACCTACGTACCTTCTTCAGTAACCATGTGTTAACATAAAGAAACATTCATTTAGCTTCAAAATAATTAACATGACTGTAGAGACGTGCGAGTACTTCTTTTATTACTTAAACCTACATAATGAATGTTCGTATCATCACGAACAATCATGAGTTGGTAAATAAATACAAAGTCATTCGTATTATACAATGAATTGAAAACTACGAACGTGACAATGACACGGTCAATTTACGTAGATATATAACTTAATAATAAACATTAAACTTATTTTAAAACCATTAACATTTATATCGAAATACTTAGATTTAGGCAAGTTCTTCTCGGATGTTTTATTCCTTTATTCGCTGAGTACCTAAAACGCAGTCTGTCAATTTCGCGTTATGCCTAGATTTAACAAGAGATCGGCATATTGATATTTAGACCCATAATAATACTTTTTTACACAAAATAATAAAGAACAAAAACTCATTGCTTCATTATTCTTATAAACCTAAAGGCCTATATAAACCTAGCTTCCATTGTAATTTGTAAATTCCAATCTCCAGTTTAAAGTAGCCAGTAACTATGCAAATGAGAATGACAAATGAGTTTGTATTGAACATTCGACTCTCGCGAATTAATTTAAATGAATGTCGACATTGTCTTATCGCTAAATTCCCATTATATATACTATTCCCATGGGTTTATTGTGACATAGTCGTATCGCTAAATGGACAATATGAGAAGTAGACCTATTGCGACATAGACAAAAACGTACTTATTCCCAACGCTTATTTAAAATGACATTTTGGCATAACGCGAAATTGGCAGACTGCGTTTTAGGTACTCAGCGACTAAAGGCTTAAGTTTTATGTAAGACAATTTTAAGTGGTAGGTAATCCATCAACACAAAAAGAAAGATGTAGGTAAATAACCAAATCTTATGGCTGCTTTTCTACCAGAAATGTGCTATGCAGCAAATGTTTGATATTGACCAATTATATTCATTGGTCCACATAGCATAGCACTAGTGTGGAAACTACAAAGCTATGTTTTTAATATGGATGGATGCAGGCTATGGTTGGTCGCGACTGGTGTAGCTACGTGCTAGCTACATAGCTTAGCATTCAGTGGTAACGGTCACATAGTTTCGTAGCTTAGCTTTCACATCCTCGCATCATAGCTGCATAGCACATCTCTGGTGAAAAAGCAGCCTGTGGGTTGTTACGAGACGGCTAGTCGTGTGTATGTTGTTATGTGTCTTTTTAATTAAATTATTGTGCTCTTCTCGTCAGGCCATCTTGAAATCTCTTCGTGAAAGAGGGCACGCGACAACTGAACTGGGTCCGACAGCTGGCTTCGCGGCGATAGTTGCAGCAAGCCGAGACTCTAACGGTTATCTTGTACCCCAGACGGATCGTCGAAGAGTTGGCAGTATCGATGGTTTCTAGTAAAGTTGCGAAATTAAAATTTTTGACTTTCAGCTACAAAATCGAACGTAGGTACTTGAAAATGACAAAAATAAGAATAGTTAAATAATTAATTAATAGAATTCCTTATAGCGCTGTCATATCATATTTTGCCCCTACTTAATGTAGGAAATAACCAACGATTTGTTACCATTGCGCTATACTAAATAAAATAATTAGATGGTATGTAATTGTAGTTTTTAAAGCGAATTCATATTTTCACATAGCAGCAGATTTCCAAATCAGCTAGTAAACATAATATAGAATTGGATAAAGCAATATTTTTGGTACAAACTACACTCCTTTCATAGAGCGACAACGCATACCTACTTTATGCAGTCAGGCTGCGGCAGCCAACATTTTGACACGAGATTCTTGGCTGCCTAGTGCGCGACAAAGAGGATATAATCACTACGTTCTAGCTAGCGATTGATTTCCGTAAGCATTCCTCGCAACGTACCTAAGATTTTCCCTCGCTCATGAACGCTTAGAAATCGCCAACATATGGTGCAATTGCATTTGTTTGCTTATTCTTTGGGCTTGTGTTTGACCACAATCCCACCATGGCAAATGAAGATGTGGTAAAAGGTGTTAAGTCTACTTACATTTCAAAAATACTTCAGGGGTAAAGTTACGACGACGTGATGTGAATGTCGTACCTAAGTTGTAGTAAGTAACACTTACCTACCTAGGTACTACATTCTTTCGTAAAAATGGCGTTACCCAGCCAGACTGCTGAGTGCGTTGTGTGTATTACCTATTTTTTTTACAGCTATTAATAAATATATAGATATATATAAATAACATAGGTACATTTACAAATCAATTGTGATATTATGTTGTACATCAGACTTGTTTCTTATTTTATTAGGGTATATTGATTTGTTCTGGTTGTTTAAGTATTGTTTTTAAATAGACTTTTGTTTTTAAGTTACTGTGATGTTTGGTTTACTTATTGTTAATTTAGCAATAAAAGTTCTGAACGGTAGATTATTTTTTTAATTTACTTACATACACTTACCCACCTCATACCGATATTCACCAACATTAAACTAGGATTGTTATTGTCCAAATACTGGCTTTTGATATTACAGTGCTTTACGTTAAGATTTGAAATAAAACAATAAGAGACTCGTGCTCAGTGCCGTATAACTAGCCTTTTATGCGCCCGATGCGAGCTTCTCTATCTGCGCATAACTAATGATCCAAAACTTGGTCCAGGTTTGGTAAATTCTGCGCTCCTCTAGCTAGGGTTTAAGCCTGGGCACCGCTGGCACCGCCCTAGTTACGGCACTGCTCGTGCTACTTCGCTGATAACATTTGTGCACTGTCTGGTAACTAATAGCGGATGAATTATGTTTCATGGTAAATTGGTGCTTAATTGGCTAAAATAATACCGCGCCCATCCAAATAAATATAAAAGAAGAAATAGTTGTCAGGAAAGTGGTAATACTGTTTTTATTCAATTTAGCAGATCACCGTGACCGATTGTACAGATCTACATTACACTAGACTGTTATAGGTAAAGTACATTAGGTAACGTACTGATGGTTGGCATTGGCACAGAAAATAGATGAACTGTCCACTTAACACTGGCGGGCCGTAGACGGAGACGGCTTGCAAGCAAACTATACCCAACACGACGACGACATAGATCTATCTATGCAGCTGAGGTAAGTGTGACCTGACGATTATTCTTCCATTTTTAGTTTCTTGTGTATTGAATACTTACTTGTCAAGATTTGTCACGTGTCGATAATATTGAATAATATTTATTTATTATTTTTTTGTGTTCATAAGTGTTCAGTAGCATAAAATTAAGATTCCCGACGCACTCACCCAAATAATTAGAAAGAATAAAAACCAGCGGTCTATACGGTACTTTAAGAATTATCCCCTAACTCCTAACTAACAAGGAGTTGTACCTTCCATCATCAGCTAACCTGGCTAACTCAAAGGAACATAAGTAGCGGTCTATACGAGCCTATAATATTTAAAGAATTATTCACTAACGCCTAATAGTTAAGGAGTTATATTTTCCTTCATCAGCTCAGCAGCATGAGATGATGAGTACCAGACGCAAATACTTGAATAATTTTAAGAAAATATATAAAACATTATGCGTCCCTATAAAATTTGAGAACCTCCTCCTTTTTTGAAGTCGTAAATTAGGCGAAGGTATATGCCCTGCCACCTGTGCGAAGCTGGAGTGGGTTGCTAGTAAATAATAATAGAGAGTCAATTCCTTTGTGACTTAAATGAGAGTACCTACCTACCGGCACGCAAGTAAAGCCAAGCCAGCCTATAGCAGATGTCGTGGATTGGTTTTTTGACAATTATTTTAGACTAGATAAGATGTCCCCCGTGGTTTCATCCGCGTGCCCGAGAAAAAAAGCAGCCTATGTTCCTCTCCATACCAAAGTCACATTCGCATAATAGGTATTTAGTAAGTAGTTAGGATTCGGATGTTCTTCCTGGAGTACACGTACATAATAGAGTATACTGTCATCAAATACCACGGGAGAATGAGTAAGGGCACTACCTACGATGTCTATATCGCCTGAAAGCTTTGTCTGATAATCCCAAATTAAAGTTGACAAGAATACGTTCGCATCGTAAAGGTCCCACAAAGACTTAGCTTGTCATTTTTAAAGTTAGTTAATTGTATAATTATTATTACAAATGTCCGTTATTTATTGATAAGTGGAGACTCTATCAGTGGAGACTTCTTAATGAATTCCCTGTTGTCTATTTAAGATATATATATTTTTTTTGTATAGTCGATAGTCTTCCTAAAACTGAATAAATAAATAAGGAACCAACATATTATTCACAAACTACTAAGGGATACTACGTATATTATTACAAGCTGTACGTACATGTGGCTTAATGGATTATACTGTCGATGTTTTATCTTTCAACGTAGACAACCCTATTGCGGCGATTGTCATTAGGGATGGACTTACTTTTAATAAAAAAAAAAATTATGACATAAATATTCGAATAATAATCTAACAACAATTAACAATTCTATTGAAACAACTAAATTGTGCATTATGTGCAAGGTGGCCAGTAAAATTTGTTTTATCTTGTTTTATAAGCGACTGTAGTAATGAGGCTATATATCCCGCGGAAATGTGGTGGTAGAGGTTTTTTAAATGCTAAAACATAACCGCGAGGTGTATAACCTCAGGGAGTACTTTCTCCACGCTGTCGGGGGTATGCATGCGGTTGTTGTCGCAGTGGACAATGGACTGACGCCTCTATCTTTAGCTAGAGAATACTGGCGCATGCCTGTTGTGCTCACTATAACAGATGATCGCAGGAAGGTATGGCAGGGCAAAGAACTCCATGGAAGGTACTATCGGGCCCTTAATGGACCCGATGTGGATCTAAAAGCTTCCGTGGCCTGGCTACAATTCGGTGACCTTTTTGGGGAAACCGAAGGTTTTGTCTGTGCAATTATGGACGAGGTTATGATGACGAAAAACTACCGGAGATTTATTCTGCGGGATGGCACTATTGACGACTGTCGGGCATGTCATCGCCCTGGTGAATCCCTCAGACATATCATCTCTGGTTGTTCGCGTTTCTCAAACGGTGAGTATTTGCACAGGCACAACCAAGTGGCCAGGATAATCCACCAGCAACTTGCCCTGAAATATCGCTTGGTGACGTCTGAGGTACCGTACTACAGGTATGTGCCAGAACCGGTTCTTGAAGATGGCCATATCACACTATACTGGGATCGATCTATCATCACTGACAGGACTATTGTCGCCAATAAACCTAACATTGTGTTGATAGATCGCCAAGAGCGCCGTGCAATGATTGTCGACATTGCTGTCCCTCATGACGAGAACCTCGTGAAGTCGGAGAAAGATAATGAAAGCAAATATCTTGATCTGGCACACGAGGTTGTCGACATGTGGGATATTGACTCGGCAACCATTGTACCGATAATCGTTTCAGCCCATGGCCTTATAGCCAAGAGCCTCGACAAACACCTCAAGAGGCTCGCGTTAGACGGCTGGATCAAGGGCCAAATTCAGAAGGCAGTGCTCCTGGAGACGGCACGCATAGTGAGGAAGTTCCTCTCTCTGGAGCCTTGACCACCGGTAACTAGGACCCTGTTCCCGATACCGATGGGTTACTGTTTTTTATATTTTAAAAAGTATTTTTTTATAGCTTATATTTAAAAATGTAATTTATAGGAGAGTATTTTAATAAATGATATAATAATAATATATATAGTCCATGTATATAACAGATGCTGGACGGGCCTAGCTGATTCCTCGCAACGCATCGGTCTTTAGATGAACCTGGATAAAACTAAGGTAATGTTCAACGAACATGTCGTCCAGGGACCGATTGCCGTCAGTGGAGTTCCTCTTGAAGTTGTTCGAGAGTATGTTTACCTAGGGAAGATGCTCCAACTAGGCAAAAACAACTTTGGGAGGGAAGCCAATAGAAGAATTCAGCTGGGCTGGACAGCATTTGGGAAACTTCGTCGGGTCTTCTCGTCACCGATACCCCAGTGTCTAAAGACGAAAGACTTTCAGTGCGTCCTACCTGTCATGACATGCTGGACACTCACGGTACGACTAGTTCACAAAATGAAAGTCGCTCAGCGAACTATGGAAAGCGCTATGCTCGGTATTACTCTGAGGGATCGAATCCGGAACGACTTTATTCGCCAGAGAACTAAAGTTATTGACATAGCTCAACAGATTAGTAAGCTGAAGTGGCAGTGGGCTGGTCATATTTTCCGCAGAACCGATAACCGTTGGGGTAGACGAGTTCTAGAGTGGAGACAAATGAGATGAGGAGATGGATTAAAATAAATCAATTAAAAAAAACTATTTTTATTACAAGCTTAATATCATATCAAAGAAATACTATACA
The DNA here is from genome assembly GCA_951216915.1 of Tetheella fluctuosa. Lineage (NCBI taxonomy): Eukaryota > Metazoa > Arthropoda > Insecta > Lepidoptera > Drepanidae > Tetheella > Tetheella fluctuosa. Next base: position 5,360,152 of record OX578227.1, on the reverse strand, counting down.
TGATTAGGCTGTATGGGCTAGAACCCTTTGCCTTGCCGAATCGAGGGAAAACGGAAAACACAAAAAAAATATATATATCTGTCTGTCAATGTCAATGTCAAAGTCAAAGATAGATTTCGCGCGAATCAAATCAACACAACACTCACTCATACTGGTCCCACCCCATTTAAAAAAAATAAGTGAACAAACATACAAACGAATTATTGTGGATTTATGTGTATTGATAAAAAATCACAATTATTTGTAGTTTTCAATTTGGTTGTGTAGTTTATTGTGAAAATGGCTTATAATCTTTCAGAAGGATCCTTAGAGGTATTCCTGTTTTCTTATTACTTACTAGAATAAATCATTAGGCAATAGTATATCGTACAATTATTTTCCCCTTTCTTGTATGACTACTAATGATCTGCATAGGCAGAGCTAACCCAACCCCTACTAATCCCAATTAAAAAATAAACCTACACCTTTACCTACACCCATACTCATACCCATATAAGTTCTCACGACTGATAGTCACGAAGTTTTGTACTTATTTAATTTGTTTAGGTCATCATGAATGGTGGTAATTATGATATGCCTGTCATGCAAGTATTAGGCAGCAAGAAAATCCAGGGTACAGGTGCCAATGAAAGGTTCAGGCTACTTGTGTCTGATGGGAAACATTCGCATAGCTTTGCCATGCTTGCTACACAACTGAATGACAAACTAATCACAGGAGAACTGTCTGACTATTCTGTCATTAAGATTGATCGCTTTGTCACATCATTGTTGAAGAGTCCAGGAAAGAGTGAGAAGTTAGTACTTTAGTTTCTGAGCCATTATGTTCTTCAGTTGCTTAGACTTCACTGTCAATGTATTAAATAACAAATGTCTTTCAGACGTGTCATGATAATATTAGATTTGACCATCATAGCACCGGGCACCCAAGTGGGGAAGAAGCTGGGTAACCCACAGACTTGGACAGAGGAGTTGGCAGCCCCAGCACCTCAACAGACCATGCAGCCAGTCTCTAGACCCAATCCCCCATTAGTTCAATTGCCTACACCATCAAAGCAGCCTGACCTGAACTCCAGTTCTTTCTCATCAAACAAGACTACTCCTATTTCTAACCTAAGCCCATATCAGAATAAGTAAGTACTTTCTTTGACCTTTCTTTTCCATTGTTTCTTTTGTTATTATGTTGTTCTATCATATTGTATACACAAAAATGTAATGTGTAGAATTTATAGTGGTGATAGCTCAGTGTTTGACATCAAATATATGGCGAGGGTTGTTGGTTTGAATATTTACATATTCCATGTAAATAAAATGTAAATAAAATTAATAATAATAATTAATCATTTTATTTGTGGTTAACATGTGTGCCAAAAGACTATATAAACTTTTCAGATGGGTAATCAAAGCGTGTGTTATGTCAAAATCACCAATACGAACATGGAGTAATGCAAAAGGCGAGGGGAAACTGTTCAGTATGGATTTGTGTGATGAAAGTGGTGAGATCAGAGCCACTGCTTTCAGGAATGAGTGTGAGAAGTTCTATGATATGATACAGGTAAGAATCATTCAAATCAATATAAGTTCAATCATGTCTGTATTTTATCATTCTCATAATTTATCAATAGAATCCCATCCGGGAAAGCATAGTTAGGAGTGCCCCATATCCTTTTGGACCAGGCGCGGATCGAAAGGCGAAAAATCTGGTTTCTGTTAACTGTAAGACCAAATTTTCACTCTTACTATCTAAACATAGTACCATTTCAAAGGTAGAATTTCTTTGGTAAAATAATTAACCATGCAAGTACTAAAATCAGAAATATCTAACAAAAAGATATTAAAAATCTTTATTAATGCTAGCATATTATTTATTTATGAAATTTGATTTTTTCATATTTTTCATTTTATACACACATATAATATGTATAGTATTATATAGATTTATAATATATATACCGTTACGAAAGAAAAAGGGCGCCATATAAATATATATCCTGCCCTGTTTTGGACCAATAACATATTAATAAACTGGATGTGTGTGGGTGATGAATGAATCTGAAAGAAGAAGTAAGTGAGCCGAGGGAGAGCCTATTTTCCAACAGCGGATTGCAAATAATGATGACTATTTGCTGCATGTCTTTTACTATGTTCCAGAAGTATACAATAATGAAATTGTTTAATTTTAGGTGGATAAAGTATACTACATAAGTCGGTGTCAACTAAAAACAGCAAACAAACAATACACAAGCATGAAGAATGATTATGAGATGACATTGACATCTGATACTGTTATTGCAGAATGTACAGATGATTTAACAAATGTGCCTTCTATTAAATATGATTTTACACCCATCAATGAAATTATCAACAAAAATACAGATACATTACTTGGTAAGAATGTTATAAAATTATATAATATTAGAAAGACTGTGTAGGAAGTAGGACCAAGCTAAGTAGATATGTTAGCCATTTCCATCCCATTTTTGTTTTTTCTAGATGTAATTGGAGTGTGCAAATCTGCTGCCGATTTCCAAGAGCTAACTGCCAAAAGTAGTGGAAGGTTGCTCAAAAAACGAGATATCACACTTGTTGATTCTTCAGGTGGTGCGGTTAGTATTTTGAAAGATAATTTTATAATTTTGCCATCAACTGATAGAAGTAGTTTGACTGATTTTAATTCTTTTATTTACAGGTAATTTTAACTCTTTGGGGTGGTGAAGCAGAAAACTTCAATGGAAGTACTAATCCAGTTGTATCAGCTAAGGTAAGTAATTAATTTGTGGTTCGTAAAGTATAGTGCTTAATTACTAAAGATTGTGTTCCCAATACCATGATAGTAATCTTGCCACAAATAAAAGCCGATCAAGTGCGTGTTGGATCACGCGCACGATAAGGTTCCGGAGTCAGTATGATGTGGTACAAAGACTGAATATAAATTAGGAATGTTTAATCATAACGATAAGTACACCATCTGTTACTTTTACTGTCATTGTATATTATACTGAAGTACAGAGACTGAAGCCTTCTATCGACTATTGCGCGTAACTAGTTAAAGCCTACATACTGGTGATACTTTTCCTTTTAAATACATAATATGCTGCTGTGAATTTATTTACACTCAACTCTAACAAAAATTACCTACTTATTTAAAACTTGATATTTCTTAAACCAATCTTTGTATCAAAAATGTTTTTGAGACAACCCTCCATATTTTAAACGATACCCCACTTGATGAGGTAACGATAAAAAACAAATTACCCCCACTTTACCAGTTACACTCAAATAAGGTTTTATGCATAATTTTGCTTGATATCACTGTTAGTCTTCAAGTAAAATGACCATGACCCATGACAGACTGACGGACATGACGAAACTATAAGGGTTGTTTGACTTCGGAACCTTAAAAACGTTACAAAAAGCAGTTTCTGTTTGTTGTCAATGAAAAGTATATTGCTTTTTACTCAGGGAGCACGCCTAACAGAATTCAATGGCAGTAAATCGCTTTCCTGTTTGGCGAGCACGATGATGCGACTGAACCCAGATCTACCTGAGGCGCATAAACTGAGGGGCTGGTACGACAATGGTGGCGCTGACATGGAAATAGTCAACATCTCTGCTAAGTAAGAACAAGATAATGCTGTCGAGTAATTATAATTGTTCGTTTACAGATTCATTCATCATATGTGGATTCTTGATATTAATATCATAATAATCCAAACAGTGCATTAATCAGTTTAATATTGTTTGATTTTAATTGTAAACTAGCTTTCGCCCCGCGGTCTCATCCGCGTTCCCGTAGGGATTTCCCAGTTTTTCTTTCTGTAAGAACCTACTACAAAGTATTAGAATACTTAAAAAAAAGATGAATGAAATCTGTAAAGTCATTCTCAAGTTATGGCGTGACCAAGGGAAATAGGTATTCATTTTTGTTTCATACAAACCGTGTCCTGACAATTACAAACACAACAAAAAAAAAACAATTTGGTGCAGTCGTTCGAAAGTTATGCGCGTACATAAATTTCGGATTCATTTTTATTTATACAGATAGATATATTACAATAGATGAAGTGTTGAGATCTCTCTCACTATCATTTTCTAGTTTTAGTTAAGGTCTGTCTCCATATTGCTGTTTCTCCTGCCCAAATATTAGCTTAAAACAACTGGTACTGTCCACAATTAAATGTTTTCACGATATTCCAGATCGGGCGTCTACGCAGGTGGAAGCAACGAATGGATAACATTCGCCGAAGCGGAGAGCCGACAACTCGGTGCGGGCGAAAAAGGAGATTATTACAGCCTCCTTGGAGTCGTCACATATACCTTCGCCGACAACGCCGTGTACAAGGCGTGCCCACAGGAACAATGCAATAAAAAACTTGTCGATCAAGAAAATGGTTTGTTCAGATGCGAGAAATGTAACAGAGAATATCCCAATTTCAAATACAGGATTTTGTTGGGGGTAAGTCTCTACCTATATACATTGTCATATACCAGCATTGTATACTTTTTGTATTTGGCACAGTTCATTGTTTCTTATCATCGTTTGAAGCATTTTTTTAATACTTTTTATGCATGATTTATCAAATCTCATTTTTCAATTAAGCTCCAGTGACCTATGTAACGTTTGTACTTGTGTGTGTTAAGGCAACGGTATCGGACCCGACGGGCGACCAGCGCATCACTGCATTCAACGAGGCCGCCGAGGCGATGCTGGCCAACAATGCCGCTGATATTGGCCGTATGTTCGACTACGACAAGAACGCCTACATGCAGGCCTTCGAACAACTCAAGTTCAGCACGTTCGTCTTCAAATTCCGCACCAAAATGGAAAATTACAAAGTACGTTACATACATGTTCTAACTACGCGTCACACATACACAATCTGGATTTTTAACATTCACCTTTAAAACTACCACTGTGTGTCAGTAATATTCGACCGAAGCTATCTAAAGAAGCTATATTACTTACATACTATCATGAGTTCCAGTCCTTTCTGCTAATATGATTAATATATATTATTATATAGAATATACCTATATATATTAATATTATAAAGATGAATAGTTTGATTGTTTGGTTGAACGCGCTAATCTCAGAAAGTTACTGGTTCGAAATGAAAAAATATTTTAGTGTTTGATGGCCCATTTATCGAGGAAGGCTATAGGCTACTTTTATCCCGGAAAAACATAAGATCCCTCGGGAACGCAAGTGAAACCGCGGGGCGGAAGCTAGTAAATATATCGACCCTTCGAGTATGAAATGTCGTAAAAGCCAATTTGGCCAAAATGAGTTTTAACTACCTCAGTATTCAGTTTCGCGAGCTCTATCAATCTGCATATTTAAAATGTTCAAATTCGCAAAAAAATGTCTTTTACGACGTGCTCTTATTCACGTTCAAAACCCAGTTTTTTTTATTATTTTATGTCGTAATTTGGGGAGCAAAGTTTTAAAATTAATGTTGTAAAAGTCATTTTTTTCTTGACATGGCTTATGCTACATAATGTGTTAGAATCATAACAGAATATTTTTAAGACATTTTAGTCGTAAGATACACATTTTTTTTCAAATTGGCCTTTACGACAAATTTTCAATTAAAGATTTATAAAAGACCGAGGCTTTTAAATGGTGGAAATAACATTTGTAAACTTTTTATTTGGCATTTAATTGCGTACAAGACACTATTTTTTAAATTATGACTTTTTACTGTATTAATTAACATCCAAAAAATAGAAATTGGGACGAAATGTTCATGCAAAATTCATCTCACGTTCGAGATACGTCAAAAAATGACAGATCTCAAAGGGATTTGACAGAATTGGGGTCTAGTTCGTTTCGCGAACTTTTTGCGACTTTTTTATTTGTATTCAAATGCGTAGTATTCTATGTACTAGTGTATTACAGTTGATTTACTAGTAATTTTTTTATTTTTTTAAACTTTGTATAAGCTTGTGTTTGACCACAATCTCACTATGTTAAGTGATGATGTTGCTGAAGGTGGTAAGCACACAAAGCCTAGAAGGAACTGGCTCTCAAGTGCAGCTGCCGAAACACACCAAAACAATTCTGTTTTTAGTGAAGGTTGATTGGCAGAGAATGTCTTAAGGCATTAAGTCCACCTTTTGTATACTTTTATTTATAATCTTGTGCAATAAAGTTTTAATAAATAAATATATATTGAAGAAGCAATGCAACAGCCTATGAATGATTACTGCGATTCCAAGCGTACTTGTGTTTTTATAATTTTTACTGCTACGTGTAAGTTTCTGTAATTAGTTTCGTTATTGTTACTGAAGACACATTGTAATTTTAGCTGTTGGTTCTCCGAAAAGAAATATATAATAAATTCATACTCAATAATACCTCTAAAAGACTAATTACTTAGATATACATAATTAACGATTGAGCGTTTTTCAAACTGTTATTGTCTTCTTGCTTAATGACTAACATCCAACACCTTTTTTAGGGTTCCGTAGCCAAATGGCAAAAAACGGAACCCTTATAGATTCGTCATATCTGTCTGTCTGTCTGTCTATCCGTCTGTCTATCCGTCTGTCTGTCTGTCTGTCTGTCTATCCGTCTGTCTGTCCGTCCGTATGTCACAGCCACTTTTTTCCGAAACTATAAGAGCTATACTGTTGAAACTTGGTAAGTAGATGTATTCTGTGAACCGCATTAAGATTTTCACACAAAAATAGAAAAAAACAATAAATTTAGGGGGTTCCCCATACTTAGAACTGAAACTCAATTTTTTTTTTCATCCAACCCATAATTGTAGGGTGTCTATGGATAGGTCTTTAAAATGATATTGAGGTTTCTAACATCATTTTTTTCTAAACTGAATAGTTTGCGCGAGAGATACATCCAAAGTGGTAAAATGTGTGTCCCCCCCCTGTAACTTCTAAAATAAGAGAATGATAAAACTAAAAAAATATATGATCTACATTACCATGCAAACTTCCACCGAAAATTGGTTTGAACGAGATCTAATTAGTAGTTTTTTTTTAATACGTCATAAATCGTAAACCGCAATTTACCTTTCATTCAATCAACTCGAATATAAAAAAAAATTGACAAAAAGCAAGGTCTTACAGCACAAATAAAGGGAAAATTCTAAAAAAAATAAAAAGTTGAAAATTAAAAGGTGTCCCCATACATACATAGTTACTCCAATTAATAAAGACCTCTGAGTTGTATCGGCGCTCATACAATTTAGAGGTCTAGTTTAATTGGCACCAACCTCAAATAAGGTAAATAAATAAAATTGTGCATTTCCCTTGATGGACGAACAATGGACGAAGTTTGTACGGAACCCTCAGTGCGCGAGTCCGACTCGCACTTGGCCGGTTTTATTTTAAATAGCGACCGGTATATTTTAAAGTAATACAGAGAATCATAAAAGCTTTCGAGTCAAGTTCTGCATATCCTATGCATGGTTTAATTAAAGTCTATGTTTGCTGATTTTTATTTGATATTCTATTATTTTGTTATAAAAAGGTAATATTGAATAAATAATGAAATACTTAAATAACATATTTTTTTCTGAAATGTTTACTGCACTTAATTACACTTTTTTTTTATTACATTTGTCTTAATACAAAATTACCAACGATAAAACCATTGTAGTTACCTTTTACAACAAAGTTTACTGATGCAAAGCTTGAAAAAAATGTCGTCGAAGCCAGTTGCATTATTTTTTTTTTGTAGTAAAAGCCATGCTATCTCTGGTTCTATTTAAACTACGTTATTTTGGTTTTCTCTAATGAACAACACAAAAACCTAAGAATAATGAGCTTTAGTGGTTCATTATAATTTTTATTTCAAAAGATAATGCAGAAAATAAATGTTATCATTTTTGTTTTTGCTTCTCCTGAAAAATGAGGTTTTGGCTTTTACTACATTTCATACCCGAAGTGTCGATACATGTATGGTAAATTTTTGAATCGTAGTTTACTTTATAAATATGTTTCCGTCTCTTTCATTCCCTGAAATGCAGGTGAAACTAGCTAGTTTTTACAATACTTATTTTTGACATGAATAAAATTTTAAATATTTTCCAGGATGAAGCTCGCCTAAAGACTACAATAATGAACGCTCAACCAGTTGATTACAAAGATGCTAACTCTAGACTTATAAAGAGCATAAAAGCTGCAACTGGCGTTGAAGTTTGATTTCATTCCATTATTATTATTATTTCGATCCAACAAATGTGAAATATTCGTATATATCGTTATTTTAATGTTATCATGTCCATTGTAATTCAGTTCTGTTTTGATGTTCTGTTCATAATGTTATTAAAACATGTAATCGAACAATTTAAATTATGAAACTTTATTTCACTTATAATAAATACTTATTTTTTAAACATGAATTGTCATTTCTAAGCTTGAACTGAAATCTTGAGCTGTGGATACTGCCAGTACGGTGACGACATAAACCAAGTTATTGAAACGTGTGGTCTCTTATATTACTAGCATAGCAATATTGATGTACTGTTTGAATTAAAAAATGCTGTACCTTTAGGTCGTCGTGTGCGCGTTCACACCAACAAACAATTGTTCGACATGTTTTAAACACGTTTCTCTTTAACTAGTATGCAACAAGTATTAGATGTAAATAGATACCTAAGTCAGATCTTGTTGCAGACTTGTTAACACAACATGTATAAGACGTGGCCGCTACCGCTGATGTATATTTTGCTGACAACTTGAAGGAAGCACTTACCGTTGGCAATCAGTAAGGTAGGGCTTGCTCGTGTCACCTATCCAGGCATACTTAACATTTGAGAATTTGTGATTCTAAAACACGTGCTACTCTTTCCCTGACTTCAAATCAGGACCTGATTATTAATTACACAGCTCCACTACATTGTTATTTCATAATTTTATAGTGCAAACTGCAAACCCGCTTTGAAGTCGGTTGAATTTTTTGTTAAAATTTACTTTTATTTCTCAATTTTTAGTGCATTCAATACCTCTCAAGATGACCGAGGATATGCATAACATAATAATCGTCGACATTATTGACTAAGATATTTCTATCGCGATATTCGTCAAAGAGGATATAATCACGATATTCATTCTCTTTTTCGTTGATGAATTCCGTCATATCTTTGTCTTCTATCTTGTCCATGGTTATGATCTGCATAATAAATCGAAATAGTTTAATGAAACCATCCAAACCGTTTCCGTGAAATCAAATTAATTTCGTATCGGATGGCCTGGCAATCTTATTAATTTTTAGTCCTCGCTGCGGATTTGGCCATTATGATTTTCTTACATGCGCACTAGAATAACTCGTATCAATAAGCCAGGCCGATACACCTATTAGACCTTGATGAAATCTTGACTATCCTTCCCAAGTTGAAGTAAATATAAGCAGATAAAAAAATGTAGTCACAATCCGATTACCAATGCGTGGACAAACCTACATATCTAGGTACATACACCTATAAAATGTTGTATTTTTGTTTGGAAGCCCTAAAAGATTATCATATGTGAATTAATGTTACATACATACGTGTCAAATTCATAACCCCCTTTTTTTAAGTCGGTTAAAAAGTAAAAAGTACAGACAGACTTCTGATTTTATTATGTTAGGTATGTGTTAAATAAAAATTCAATTATAATTTCTAATTACTTTATTCAATCTCAATTGATATGACTCATAAATTGGCTAATAAAAATGGAAATATCTTTACTTTATGTACTTGGACAACTATTTAAAAAAAAGAACATTCACATAAAAAAGCGTCAAAATACAGTTTATGTTAATTTTGTTGAAAAATTATACTTGTAGAGCCCATTAATTTCTGAATTTCACAAAAAATAAAGCACTTAATGCCAATTGACTAGTATATTCACTCCCGGTGCCCAAGTACAGTCTGAGGTGCGTACAATTAATATGTAAGTAGCTAACGTCACTCGATAATAATAAAGGGTTAGCAAATCTATGTAATGTACACTTATAACAATAGGTAAATACAATGATTTAAAGTTACCAGTTGTTATATCGATTAAATTAAATATGACTTTCATATTATGATAATGTTACATGGCAGTGTAAGGAAATATTAATTCTGTTTATATTATAAAAATATTATAATTAAAATTAAAGAGTCTTAAAGGCCTTTTCAACTCATACAATAATTTGGTGTGTAAGGCACTTGTCCCACCGCCAACGATGAGCGAGAAGCGAGTAGAGCTAGAATCTAGAAACGAGTTGGCGAGCAGCGAGAAGCGAGTGTGTAGTTCCGATAGTTTTGTCGCTGGGCTATAAGCGAGTGTGCGCTAATCCTGCGCAATACTGCACGTGTTTCCGTCCCGACGAGTTCTGACCGCCAAGCGAGCATCGCTGAGCAAGTATCGTTGAGCGAGTATTATTATCTTTGATATCTCTTGTCGCTCAGCGACAAACTAGTGGAGCGAGTCCGCGCTGACAGTGTAAACAGTTGGCGATCAACTATTAATATATGCATCTCTTTTGTTTACTCGGAATGTATAGCTATTGTACGTTTCTTGAGCGAGAAAATAGCCGATAGTTAGTCGCTTCCTCGCCGGCGGTGGAACAACTGCCTAAGATTCACATTTAAACAATATTAGTTATAAAAAAAGACATAACCTTACTGTTGACAAACATCATAAGTAGAGCTAGTGAACAGTTTTCACATAAACATGTGTAGTACTAGCACTTTTATAAGTTACATCGACAATATTCGTTAGCGCAGAAAGCGTTTATAAACACTTTAATGTTTAAAAGTTTAAATTTCAAATGCAACAAAAGATTGTGCTATCTCGTTAATTACATTTGTGCACTGTTTGGCAAAAAAAAAGATGACATCTGCACAGGTGCATCCTTGATATCTTATAAAAGTGATAGTATTGTATGTATGTATCAAAATTATTTTTTGTCAAAAAAGTTAGGAATTATTCTAATTTAAAGTCAGATTGGAGAAAATATGCTCTCTCTCTCTCTCCAGCAATTCGCTTGTGATTTCAGCCCAATTACTCAAACTTTATTCGAGAAGAAGCCTTAATACTATGGTGTCAGATTATTGAGTTTAAATCAAATTTTGCTTGCTAATGGAAAACTTGTAATTCAAAATAAATAATGAGATTAAAGCCATATCCAAGAGATTACAAATACATTTATGCGAATTGCATATTCTATATCTAATAAACTCAATCCATCGGACAGATACAAACAGAATGCTAATCATAATGGCCACTCTCACAGATTGCCGAGAAGTTCCTGATAGCTTATATGGTCTATTTTAGATCTTTCGAGATCGTGCCATTCTCAGATAACTATCAGAGAGACTATACGGAACTTATCGGCAACCTGTGGGACTGGCCCTCAATTATTTTAAATTACCTTTACAATGTTCTCACATTCTCTTATTTTTATTGTAACATTAAGATTATATTTTACTTTTGTAGTAACACTAAATATATTGATAAAACTGTTACAATTAATTTTAGATAAATATTAGGAAAATATAAAGTTTACTTTAAAATAAGATTCCATTCCAAAATTGATTAATTTATTAGATTCGAGCATATAAAAACAACATGGTAAGAGATTCTAGATATCACTGTTAAGTTAAAAAATTAATCTCGACACGAATTAACCGGTAATCGGTATAACACGAATAGTTACGCTAGACAATAATGTATATAAACATTAATAAAATAGATTTTACACAGGTAATAGCAAGTATACCATACTAAAAGGGTAACTTTACTCAAAACATACATTTTAATTCCATTAAATATCTCATTACTCATAGCCCGATAATCTCATTTCAATCGCAAAGAGCGGTTACATATTATCACACGGTCGAGCGAATCGCATTCCACAAGTCCACGAGTCGCGAAAACGTCGAGTCCACTTAATAGTTAACACTTCTACACTAATTGTGCACTAACACTAAAAATACGTAAGTCCGTATTACAATAAACGCAGGTTAGTATTGATACAGATATATTTGAGCGAGCGGTAGCAGTCCGAGTGGGTCGCCTGCCCGAGCCGGCGCTGGCGCCTGCCGTCTAGTCTACCGACTGCCGCGTGCCGCTTGCCGACTTCCGCCTGCCGATTGCCGCCTGCCGACTGCCGCCTGCCGACTGCCGCCCGTCCGCGTCGCCCGGTCGCACGCACACACGCCCACCGCGCACGCACACACACACACATACATCAACACGCACGCAACCAACCACACACACACGCCACGGATAATGGAAAAGCAAACTACGGAAACGATTCAAAACAATATTTACACTGACAACTAAGAACGAACGAATAAATAAAAGTAACGCTCTTTGGAACGGATTACATTCGAGGTATGCCAGTACGGACAAGGATCTGAATGTGTTCCACTCATCGCCTAGGCGAACTGTGCTCCGAAAATAAAAACAGATGCCGAAACGTGTGTGAGTACTAAACAAATAAGATAATATGGCCTAGACGAGGACAAGACGCTATCACTCAAGTGATTGTGAAAATAAATTTGTTAAATAAAATTAGGAAAAAATTATAAAAATAGCCAATATAGAAAAATAATTTGCATCTTCGATTGTAAAAAAATAATACAAATAAACTTAATTCTACATGAACAAAATCATAGCACTTATATTGAGAATACAAATAGCTTTAATCTACACGATTGTATGTATAATACTGTATACAATAATATTGATTTTCCGAATAATTCGCTTTTTTCCTATAATTATAATAAATTTGAACAGCCAAGTACAATGAGATTTTCAATAACAAAAAACGATACGACGCTAGTCGTTTAACACTATCCGTGTAATAAATTCCCCCTGTACAGAGTTCTATATAGCATCGATGGATCGAACTTGTCAAGCCCATTATTACAAATTTATGGACTATCAAAGTCATTTGCGCAATGATCTCAAGCAGACGAATGGAGTTTTGCACTACAGTTGGAAATTATTTAGTCTTGTCGATCGGAACACGGTATTTTGGTCTCAAACTATGAGATCGTTTCCCCTGTTACTCTTTCGATAATTTTGAAGTGTTTTACTATTAATAATATTTTTCGAGGCAATTTTACGTATCACCGCGCCCAGGTTCGTTGGACGACCACATTTGATTTGAAACTTCTCAAAAGGGTAAAGGGTTACATAGAGTGCGCTAGACACTAGTGACTATAGCGCGTTCCGTTCGTCAAAGCTAGTGTGGCGTGTGGGGCGAGGGCGGGGCGAGAGCGGGGCGAGGTGCGTCACACCCAGCGGGCCCGGGGCGTGCGGGGCGTGCGGGGCGAGCGGGGCGAGTGGGGCGAGGGCGGCGCGGGGCCGGCGGTGGCGCGGCGGCTAGCGAGCGGCTCACGGCACCAGGTCGGGCAGGCGCCCGCGGCCCTAGGGACGCCCACCGCTCTCCGCACTCACCACCTGGAATTCATGACCGTTCATAAAATTAAAATGGTCATCTAATCGTGAAGCTACATAATGAAGATAAGAAGGCGATACTGACTTTTCGCTCTTTGTAGTAGAGCTCCTCGCTCTCCTTGTCGCAGAGCAGCAGCACGACGGCGCCGAACAGGAAGATGGCCGCGCCCCAACCCACGCCGTACGCCCACCCGAACTCCCACACCGATCTGTTGCCTGACATCACGTGACGATACTTTATTATTTGATAATCTATATTATAACACTAAAGTTAAATGGATTCTAAAAGATTGCCATTGTTATGTAGACATTGATAGGTTCTTTCAAAAAGTTCGATTTATCGGAGCATGCTTATATAGAAGGTAGTCAACATGATATATGAATAGCGTTGCAATTCCTTAAAATAGTTCCACGTTGCGTTGCGCAGAATTAGGACAAAATACAAGTTTGTATACAGACCCTTTCTCTTTTTCCATAGAGATTTATTTTAGTAGCCCCACTCACCGAGAAGTTTTATAGCAATAATAGCAATTCTGGAAATTTTCAATAACTAATCCATAAGTTTCATAATGAATTATTAAAGGCCAGTTACTCAGGTTGCCGATAAGCTCTGGATAGATTACCGTACCGGTATCTGATATTAGTCTCTTTTTTCGAAATGAACAGAATGACCTGTCAATATTACAGTATGTAATAAGGGGCAGCCTTCCTTAGACTAGTGGGGTGAATTCAGTATATCATATTAAGATGACCGGTACATGAAATAATTTCCGGAACGTTATGGGAATCCAATAAACCTGATTTATTTGAATACCTCATACGCAATGCATCTGTACCATGGCAAAAATGCACGTAGCGAACGGCAGCGCAGCGAGCCGTTCGGCCGTCCTCCCCGCGTAGTTCGTTAGAGTATTTCAACTTCCATTGCTGTTTTGTTGATTTTAGCTGTTTTATTTACATATAAATGGGTTGTTGTTTACAAAGAATTTAACTTTACATTGAAATAAAGGAATAGTAACTGAAAAAACGATAAAAAATATGAAAATTTTCCGGAGAAAATTTTCGGTGGAATATGATTCAAAATAAGGAGCTGAATGCACCCTGTCAGTTTGTGGAGGACCATCCCTTACACCTGTATCTACTACCATATAAGGTATCAGGAACTTATCGGCAACCTGTGACAATGGCCCTTAGTATCTTACCCAAATTTAGCTCGGCGGCGAAGCACACTGGGTAAATCACTAGTGCTATTAAAATGCACATAACTGAAAAAAAAAACAAGATGTCAAAATTTTAATTTAAAATAAAATGATTTTTAGCTAACATTTTTAGGGAACATAGGGTCGGTTTAGCTAGAACGGAAAACTGCACGCGCATGCTCGAGCTTTTTCCACGTTTAAGTAATATCTATGCAATTGCCCTTTTATGTGGGACAATCAACCCTATTTTTAAATAAATATACGTAATCAAAATATTTACCTAAACTATTCACACATTCTTCCCATTTTAAGGGCAGTTTGTATATGTCCCTCCTGTTACTTTTGGGAATCGTAGAAATCATTAAAGATGTTCTCAACTGCCGCTTCGAAGCCGGAATCGAAGATTTTACCATGCAAAAAATTATCCAAACTCCGAAAATAGTGTGAAGGCAAGGTTGGTAAGTATGGTGGAAAATAAAGTGCTTGAATTCATTGAGTCTCATTTCATATGAGCTTCAATTCATATTATACTTTTTTCAGAGTTTGATAACTTTTTGCAACGTAAAAACATCAATTCCGAAGCTGCAGTAAAGAACGCCTTTAAAAAACTTAAGCGATTCCCGTTCAGTAGACTTTTACAGGGTTTAATCATATTACATACAGGTCTTACTCATATAAGACTAATAATAATCGACTTCCTACCTGTTCAAATATGTAGAGTTATAAATACTATGCAAAAGATGCCAATAGGGTATTTGACTGTATTTAAAATAAATTATCCAACACTAACCAATGTATAAAACATCTAAAAAAAGGGGAAACCACGATTATTTTATTAAATTTAGCCTTATTACGATTTTTAATGACCAATCTAACCATAAAGAGTATGCTATATAATTATGACGTCACATGCTTGCATTTCATACAAAACTCCATATAAACCTATCGTTTTGACATTTCATAAAAAGTTGCCGATTTGAATGTCAGTCAAATACCCTATTAAAGTGCGGCGTACTCCTCCCATAAAGTGTAATAATCGTTTGTTAAACTCACGCGTCCATTCGATCAAGTGGACGGCCAGCTAAGTCCCCTATGCAATTCGACTGATAAGTTGGGTATACTATAAAGGTCGTCAGGGTACTGTGGTGTGGTACCATGTGGTAGACGGTAGACATGAGACACCACGTTAGACTCAGTATATTGCTTACGGGCGAGCGCCATGGCGAGCACGGCGAACCGGTAGTAGCGGAACTTGGTGCGGTGGTCGGCGGCGCGCAGCCCCAGCCCCGTCAGCAGCGCGCCGCACACGTCCGCGGCCAGCGTCGCCACGCACAGCGTCGCCGCCGCCCTATACGATACAATACTATACTATACCATACTATACTATACCATACCATACCATACCATACCATACCATACCATACTATACTATACCATACTATACATCTATACTAATATTATAAAGCTGAAAAGTTTGTTTGTTTGTTTAGTTGAACGCGCTAATCTCAGGAACTACTGGTTCGAATTGAAAAATTCTTTTAGTGTTGGAACATAAGATCCCTCGGGTAGGCGGGTGAAACCGCGGGGCGGAAGCAAGCTACAAAATATAGCTTGGCGTGTTGATCACCCATTCTTTTATTAATACTTTTTCCTCCTTATTCGGATTTGTTTGACAATATTGAGTACCTATATTGCATTATTAAATTTAATTTAATAAGTATTTGTGAGCCGCAGGTAATAGGCTTCTACAATGTGTAGTCATTGGATTGTGTCAAACTAGAGATAAATAAAGTCGGCCGGTTATAAAAATTGTAACAGCGTTAGCGCATGCAGCAGGCATTCACGGTAGGTATACCAACATAAACGTTATAATTTCAAGAACTTTAAGTTTGGAATATCTTGGATATTTTGGTATAACCTTGGATTAAATCGTCATTACAAAACAGATACCATTATATACCAATAAGCAAAGACAAAATAGTTATGTACCATTTACTCTTCTATTTGTGAATCGTTTTTTTTCTGTTTAGTACCTATTGACGAGTAGTAGCGTTATCAATAAAAATAAAAAGGAGCCACAGCAAATCGTGGCCGGGTTTAGCTAGTAGTTATAAAATAGCTCATAGACAAATTTTCTATTTTTGTATCTGTATCAGATTTTCGTTGTTCATTTAACTAGGAACCAACTGTATCTCAGTTAGGAATCCACGGCCCTGAGTCCTGATGTGTTGAGTGTGTAAAGCGGTAGGGAATTCGAGGTATCAAATGTATGCAATTTATCGGATTTTAGTTCAAAGGTGACGGTTAACGCACAGGTCCACACCGTACATCTCAACACAGCAATTTAGCAACTAACGATAACTCTTATTTATCTTAACTACGCTAGCAATGTAAAAGCAAGTCTATAACGTCTGACTTTGTGTGCAAACCACCTATATCATTAGATTCTAATACCCGAATACATATCTCACTTGATATAAGGCGCTGGTCTGGCAGCATAACAGCCGGGCTGTGCTGTGATGTCGAAGGGTAGAGGCGTCGGGGCTTCAGGGTCGATACAATGCATAAACAGCCCTTGCCGCCAGCCGGCCGCCATCAGCCAGTCCGCGGATGCTAGACCCAGGACCATGAGAATCACAACCAGCAGGCCACAGATCAGGGCGATCACCTGCAATTTAATAAATACAGAAGTTAATATGGTAGAAGGCACATATTTCTATCGGAATCTTTAGAAACGACGATTAGTTAAATTATAAAATAAATTAATAATTTCTTGCTAGATAATGTATCTAGTTTCCATACGGTGTGAAAAAATTCCACGCACAGCGGTTTGGGCTGTGCGTTGATATATCACCCAGTCAATAAGTTTACCATTTATACTAATAAAGAAGTTTGTTTTATATATACCGATAACATCAAATCAAAAATATTCCAAACTTCTCACTCATTCTGGTTACCATCAGCTATGTTATTCTGTACTCAAACTCGACAGTGAAAACACGAAGTGACTATTATCTGTCTCACTCGTGAACTCCTGATTACCGAGTTTCGCGAGCAAGACAGACAATAGTCACTTCGAGAATTCACTGTCGAGTTTTAGTACAGAATAGCATAACTGACCAGACAGTTGAAACAATACAGGTATTGCATCGAAAAACAATAGTGTAGATACTCTAATCTGACTGAGTACAATGCTGTTCAATAGAAAAGTTCGAATTCGACCAAAAAGTAGAAGGAAGGAAGGAATTTTAGTTTTTTTTCTAAACCATAAAGATTCAAACTCTTCTTAAAACAACCTGAAAGGGCAACGGAGTGTTCATGAACTTAAACCGAAGGGCGAAACCTAGTGATATTATATTATAAGAATAAACAATAAGTACTGCATTTATGATTAATTGAAATGATTATATCACAGTAAATTATCGCTTTATCCCTTTAATAATAATAATCTAATAAAAAATATAGGCAATAAACAGAAATAGTTACATTACTACTAGGTACTTATATCTTACAGAAAAATTTGCAGATTCTATCATTACGCGTTCATTATATTTATCATTCAAACAATATTTATCATTCAACGCTTCAATAAGTACAGTATTTTATCAACAAACGCTCCCACAGTATTTGGATCACATAATTCATATCTAACGGTGTAAATAAAGCTCGACACTGATCAAGCTTAGGTATGGCGTAAATGAGACGCATCGGAGAGCCAGAAAGCAAAACACGGATAAAGGCGCGCGTCAAGACACCTTTTATTCGAGGGAAAGAAATGCGGGAATGTGAGAGGAGGGTGTCTAGAGGCGAGGCGGCGCGGTAGGGCGCGAGGTGTGGTCATCGATCGCAATCCCCGACGGCGCACGGGGCCGCGGGGACTGCCATCAGCTGTTAGCGACGGCGTCGATCCGCCTCTCGGACTCCCGAGCCCTCTTCACATGATACTCCTTAAAGCCAGCCCCCCATCGCGCCTCGCCTTCACGTCTCGACACTTTTAAAACTGTTTAGCACCCCTGAAAAACTTTATGGTACAGTCAGCAACATAAGTAGCTGAACAGTCCCAAATTATAAAACACCTGTACACTATAACTATCCATAATGCCACAGAGGAAGTAAGATAATGCCTCGGTCTGTCTCTCCGCTTACTTCTTATAAACGACGCAACGTATTTTGATACGGTTTCCACTAATAGAAAGAGCGATAAACGAGGAAGGTTTGTGTATACAGGTGACTTTTTAGTCACCGCAATACTTGCAGGGGTGGAAGTACTCATCAATATGATCAACTTTTATTATGAGACTAACTATGAAATCACGAAAAAAATATCAGCTGTTCCATACAAAAGTTTAATACCTACTCGACTAAAATGTATGAAGCAACTGTTTTATTTTACGCGATATCAGAGTTGGTACCATACTAAATGTTATTCATATTGATGAGTATTTCCATCCCTGCAAGTATTGCCAGTGAATAAAAATCATTCTGTATAAATTGCACCCGTGCGAAGCCTAACGGGTCGCTAGTAAATAGGATAAACAATATTGCAGGATTAACAATATTGTAGACAATGTAGATTTAGATACCTATGTTTAACACTGTTACTAAAATATTTGTTTCTAAGTCGGCTAGTTACTAGTACAACAAATTACATGTCTTTTGAAATTCATTCGAAGCCAAATCCAATAATAATACCATTCATAAACGAAAAAAACCTTTCAAATAAAAGGGTCGGCTGTTCCCTCACTCTCATTACCTAATCAATTGTCCAAGGCAAGCGGAAGCATCTGTCGTCAAGAGGGATTTGATTCATTCAATAAATTATAAAGCAGCAAATGGAGTTCACGTGCGAGCTTTCCGGTCAATTAGGATGGAAAGGGGTGTCTTACCAAACTAAATATTTAGATTTATGTTACAAGCCATTAATTATTCCAGATCAAATTCTTTATTTTTTTAATCGCATGGTGAAAAATACTAATCCCGTATTGTGAGTAATAAATAATAGATACAGTTGAATAAGAAACTACACGAGTCGCTCAAACCATAATAATAAATAATAGGAGACGAGAATCGGGAGAATCCAATTTCCGTTTTCATACAATGCTACAGCATTGTTCTGTTTATGTTTTACATACTATGACTGGTCTAATTGCTCTAAATAAGAACACACAATTTCCAACTATACGGTTCAATTTACGAATGAACAGACTTGCGAGTAAAAATTTATTGGATTGTTGCCAAGTGGTTTAAAGTGTGTTGTTAATCAAGCATATTGTAAGTCATAATAAAATGATATCACGTACACAGTACACGTGGCCCACATTGCACTGCGAAAACTCCGCCGCCATTGCCAGCTACACGCGGAAAAATATCACGGGATGCGTAATTAGCGAGAGCGATCGAGTAACTCGTCATTATCATATTTTGATAATTGCCTACTCTAGTTGTTAATTAATTTATAATGGTAATTTAATTTTACTTAAGTTATCTACCTACATTTATATACCCGATGTTTGCAGAGTTTTGTGATAATAAAATCGGTTAAAAAAACTGAATCCAAATTCTGTTTACGTTTTTTGAAAAACTAAAACTACGAACCTAGATACGCTTCTCCTGCGATCGTATTGGCGGATAAAAACACATCCCACGCTACGCATTTCTAGTGGAAACGCAGCCTTAGTGTTATCAATGGGGTCACCAAATGGCGGACCGCCGACCTAACCTCTATTGTGCAGACCAAACTTTGACAAACAAAAATGTACACATGGTTATTTTATTTAATCCGCGCACATATGAGTACCTAACATTACAGTAGGATTTGTAGGAAAGGATCTAAGCTTGGTCGGTGAGTTATCATCTACCAACAGGATCTTTTATATTTTTTAAACGGACCCGTAATTAACCTAATTGGTGACCCCTGCTGCTAGAGGATCCAAATGAAACGTCTGCAGAACGTCAGCAATAATAAAACCATGTTGTAGAATTTCAGACAATTTCTGGATCCCTGGCAAATTCTTAATCCCTGGAGTTGATAAGTTCTTTTAAGTAGCACATTGATGGAAACTAATTTTTATTCATAAGTGTTGGTTGTGGTAATATTGGATATCATTCATTCACCACTTCCTTTGTTTACTATTGAGCTATAAAAAATAGGCATCTTCATTTGTACAACCAGTTAAATTCCAGCGATGAAGACTAATAGCCAAGTAATTACCTGAAGCTTAATAATATACCTGTGCGATCTGATTGGCAGGCATCTCGTCTTGTTCGGTGGCAAACTGAGGCGGCGGTGGTAGTACTGGCGGCGGGAGGGCGCGCGGGTGTGAGCGGAGCCCGCCCGGGCCTGCGCCCGCGCGCCCCTGCATGCGCTTGCTACCTGCCCGCCACCACAACACGCCAACACCACACACTACCCAAGCTTACTGCTTAACACATCTCACTTCAAGCACTAGCTGAACACACGCCGCTATTTTTTTTCTTTTATGTAGGCAAGGCTTAGCCTACCTTGTAGCTTAACTTGTACAAATGACCTAGTACTTAATTTATGCTAAATCAAACAATCTGGAAATAGACATGAAAATATTTAACGTGAAAGCCGACGAGTATGGGTAAAACCAAAACGTAAAAACGATAGTTTCGCCAGCAAAGGCGCAAACTGCTAGTTACATTATATTGCTGTAGAAACTTATTTTATGTGGTTTTAAAACTGGATTAAATCCATCAAAATTGCAGAAAAGCGATTGACTCGGCTCACATTTAACACTTAATGCTGCAAATCATTAGCTGAGATATCCGGACATTTTAGACCAAACAGACGTTTGTTTGTATACTTTTGAAACGATATTTTTGTTGCCGAACCGACAGTAACGTATACTCACTTCGTACTATAAATATGTATGAGCATTTGTGTCAATAATTTTCAATACACTTGCTCGTAAAGTGACCCTTATTACATCGCTTTTAGGGCCATAAACCGAGCTATAACACATGCGTGCGTAATAATATTACCGCACACGTGCGTAATAGAATTATCCCTACAAAGTTTAATAGTACCTTACTACAAGTTATGTCCACTATATGCGAGTATTTTCAATTTAACCGGGTACAGTACAGTTTACCGAGTACAGTTTTTTTTTAATAACAACAAAGAGATTCTATGTCGCTGAAAATCCATATATATTTTTGGAATAAATAAATCTGTACGTCTTTAATTAAGTCAAACAAACATTTATTTAATCAAATTATTCATAATTTACAATAATTTGTTATAAAATATTATCATTTTTTTATAACTATAATTTTGAAGTAGGCTATGAACTGAATGATAATAATGAACATACGTTCATTGACAATCCATTTGGCGCGTGAAAAAAAAACATGCGCGCCATTTCCCTCCCATAATTTTGATATTTTGTTTTTATCGTATTTGTCGCTGTGTAGTAAAAATTATGTTTGTTTTTTCCTCGCAAAGGTATTGATAAACGTCGTATGAAACTCATGAGCTCTGCTCATTACACACTCGGCTAAATTACGCCCTCGCCTACGGCTCGGGCTGCAACTCACAGCATCGTGCGTAATGAGCAACTTAGCTCACTTGTATCATAATATACTATTACATTCGTGCTATAAAATATACCTAAGTAAACACTAGGAGCTAGCTATGCTCAGCATTGGATGTAACGACGGTGTCGAAGGATAAGTATAAAATATTTCGCGTTATATAAAGGTAAAATTATATCAAAATAAGGCAAACAAACAATAAATGCACATATCGTTACTGGACCAGTACATCCCACAGTCCTCATCAGATAATTAAATTGTCCCTCCCTAAGTTCCTGTGATAGCGAAGCCAACAAAACCCAGTGAATAGATAGAACATAATTTGTCACTGTCAATTGAGTTGCGACACAATACAGAAATATCGCCCTAGTCTATGTCGCGCGCGGTTAAGTAAACTACTGATTGAAAGGTGATTGATTGTGTCGATGAAATGATGTGGAAAGGTATCAAAAGGTATGATGTGGAAGGCTGTGAAGTCCGTGACGGGGCTCCGTACTATTTAAATGAGTCACCATGAACAGGTGAACTACAGAGAGACCTAACATTTTAACTAATGTTTTGTTGATCTTTATGACAATTATTAGGGATAACGCACACGACAGACAGGGATTAGATCGTCACGATATCATATCAATGACAGAAAAGGCACATGTCTGCGTTTTAGGGGAAATAGCGACACCAAATGAGGGTGCATGCCTAAAAACGGTACAAATTATATTACAATTATGTAACTGTACTTAATGACGAAAATAGTTTGATACCAAATATTATACAAACTGTTAACGTAAACCATGGTATGAATGCATTTCATAGTAATAGGTATTGCATAAGACGGAGTTAGACTGCAGGTAAAATAAACACCAAGCCATTAACAGTAGCCATGAAAAATATAACGATTATCATAATAATATATGAATAGGAGTAATGTGATAGTAGGTGTATGGAGAGTCGAGAGTAAGAGGAACCTGCAACCACGTTTGGAAAAGAAGACTACAAGTACAATGTACCATTACAGTTTGTTTAGATAGGATTGTTTGTATGTAGCTGTCCGAATTGTTTGTTTTTGTGGATAAATCCGGAGCAGACACATCAATAATGTAAAGATCACACATCGATATGAGCCGGCAAACGTAGAAGTCATCATGTGTGAGAACAATACATCGTGTTCTCATCACATGCCCCATTGAACTTAAAAATACTTTGCCAATCAAGAGAAATCCGGATGCGAACGGCTGGTTACTGTTATGGATGAAAGTGAACGGGCTGTTAGGTTTTATACTTTGACTCATAACAATCGATACTTTGAAACATAATACGCTTTTTCGTATATTACATTGTACTGAGAGATATATGATATCTCTTGATGTTTCTATACTACATTATGCTTTTGAATACTGATCATTAAAATTGTTTTCAGTATGTGTGACTGTTATACCCATAGGTACAATGCTATTTCGATAAATAAAATAAATAATAATATAATATAATTAAATAAAGAAATAAAGAACCAATTATTTATGTTTTGGTAATACCTGAGTCCTGAACACACTACGATTAACAACTCTACGACGATTATAGCAATAACCACTCATGGTAACCCACAACTAGGTACACTATCTCGGTCTACGATCAGAACAAGACATGTTCCATCTGATGATAATTATTATATACGATTAAATTAATGATAGATACTGAATTTATTTTATACTTAAATTTACATATAAATTAAATTATAAATTGTAAGAAAAGAAGCAACATAAAAATTCCTGATCACCTAAATCGACACAATTTTGTTTATGTCGATTTGGCGGCTTAGCCTGGCTCTTACTAGAATTACAAGTATTTATCAACTAAGTACATAGATTGCTGTAAATATTAAATCAATCATAGATGAAATAAACGAAGTTTAATAGAGTTTAAGGCTTTAATGACGATAGTGTTAAAAATATTATTTTACGATGACGACGTAACTCTTGATAGTTAAATAACACGCTGAATATTTTTTCATCCTACATTTAATTTTCTTTTCGGGGATTTGCGCATTGGGTCGCGCCGGTGCTGTACCTCTACAATATAACCGCCTCTCACAAGGATCTCAAGTAGGTAAATGAACCAGTTGTTATGCTCAATTACTACACATACATTTAAGGACGCAATTGAATTTGTAATATTGACAACTATGTAAGGATACGTTCGCAGGGTGGATGTGAAACTTGGGCGGCGGGACTGGGCGATACGGCGCCTGACGCGGGACTGCCGCCCGCCCGCCTTACCGCGGGCACCCTCTTACCCCTCGCGTTCACCGCCCTCCGTGCGCCAACAAAACACAGATTATGGAGACACATTTATTAGCCAAAAATACTACTTTATCTTCGATCGATCTACAACACAAACACGAACATGCTTAGCATTCTAAAGTCTCCAATTTTAGATATTTTATTTACAATATTATTATATCGTCACTCTAATTATGACTTGACATAAAACAACTTAGCAATAAGTAACGATTAAGGTCCAAATAACACTTCGTATACTTCACACCTGAGTGATCTGTAGACGAGGCGGGTGCGGCTGGCGTCTCGGCGGTCGACGCGGCCGCTGCCTGCACCATCCACCTATAGCGCGAAATCGTCGCGAGCACGCCGCTCGGGACGGTAATTTAAACCATCTCTGCTGTTCCCCAGCACCGAATGTGGCAGTCATTCTATCGCCAGGTTTAGGAATATTGTAAACTATTTTTGGACTTTCCACCGTCTCTGATCCTGGAGTGATACGATATTTCGCTCCCGATATAGCTTTTTTGAATCCATCGAAGGCTCTCTTTGCTGGATTTTCTCCTTCTTTGATATCGAAAGTAGTTTCTCTCGGAACGGCTGTGAGTCGGCCGGTTGGGGGCAGACTTGGTGACGCGTCTCGATCACGTCTTACCAGTAGTCTCAACCTGGAGAGTATTGTAGGAGGAGGTTCGGTGTTGATTCCGACGGAACACACCCGAGGTCCATTATAATCGCGTTCGGGTTCTGGTGCGATGTAAGTTTGCGGGGGTAGCGTCGCTGCACGTCTCGGTAACTGTTCATCTTGTAAGTAAGCGACGTGTAGCGTACTGATGCTGAGCGGCTGCTGCGGGAGAGGCCAGAGCTCTCTGGTAGGCGGCACGGGCGAGGGGCGCTCCCCGAGCATGCGGCGGGCAAACTCCCCGGGCTGCCACAGGTAGCTTGCAGTCAAATTCCCGTGTGTTTGCATCACGAAATGGATCTCCACTAACTGCACGCGAACTACCGTCGCTAATCCTATACTAGGCTTCGCGCACTTGTCCGAGTTCACGTAGATATGTTAAGGATAGGCATTTTAAATTGGATCAAAGATAGTGAAACGTACTAATATTATAAATGCGAAAGTGATTTTGTTTGTTTGTTTGTTTGTTACCTCTTGACGCCTCATTGGATGGTATTTGGCAATTGGCACGCAGGTAGCCTACGGAATGGGTCAGTTATTTATAACTGTAAGTTGTTTAGGTCCCAATGAACTTTGTTTATCGTAGAGTTGTGTTAAATATAAACTATAAGGAATAGCGAAAAAACGACATGGTATCTCTAGTATACATTTTGAAAATATGAATCCATTTATTAAAATTCTAATTTTTTCTTTAGTTTGCCTATCATTACTTTCCAGAAATTGTTCCTAATTAGTAACACTATCGGATAATGTAATAATACAGTAGGTATATGTTTTTTTATTATCAAAATCAACAGGTTCGATTGCTGGCTAGGAATATTTTTTTTTAATACAATGATGCAGTTTTAGTTTTCATCAAAATCGAGCTCGACACTCCTTTGTATATTTTTCGCTATTCCTTATAGTTCAGGATTTTGCCATCCACGCCCACTTGAAAAATACACCTGTATAAGCCAAAATAACAAGAGCCAAATCAACAAAAATATATTATTTTCTCCATCGAGATGAGATTATAATATTCTTGAACTTAGTTTTGTAATATATTAATAATATATTATATAAATGAAGGCGATGATAGCTCAGTGGTAGTGACGTCGGACGCCGCGGCGAAGGTCGTGGGTTCGAATCCTACAATGAGCTTGAGCTTTCGGTCAAGGAAAACATCGTGAGGAAACCATAGCACGGTGGTAGGGTACTTTGTAGTATACCCGCCTGGCTGGCTACCACCCTCAAGTTGAAAATCTGTCACCAAACACCTATTGGTGTGTTCCGGCGGCTGCACTTGAGAGCCAGATCCTTCTAGGCTTTGTGTGCTTACCACCTTCGGCCACATCATCACCTACCATAGTGAGATTGTGGTCAAACACAAGCCTATACAAAGTAAAAAGTAATAAAAAGTATTCATCTGTATTTTTAAAGAAATTACATAATAGGGTATTTACATAATAGCCTATATTCAAAATAAATTATCCAACACTAACCAATGTATGAAACATCTAAAAAAAAGGGGAAACTAAGATTATTTTATTAAATTTAGCCTTATTATGATTTTTAATGACCAATCTCAAACCATAAGGAGTATGCTATACAATTATGACGTCACATGCTTGTATTTCATACAAAACTCCATATAAACCTATCGTTTTGACATTTCATAAAAAGTTGCTGATTTGAATGTCAGTCAAATACCCTATTGTGTTTCATATAACAATCAAATATTACCTATATGGGAAGGTTTCATGACAAATCCAAAAATATGGATAATATTCTCAATGTAGGAGCTATATGTTTGGCATAGAAACTTTTATTGTAGTAGGTACTTATACCATTTAACAAGTTTTAATCCAAAACAGTGTGTTAAAAATTCATGATTACTTTTACATGATGATTGTTATAAATAAAATAGATGATATTCTATACACTTATGACCATAAATATATACAGTTACTGGTTATTTGTCACAAACCCATTAGGAATTGTAAGATTTTCGAACCAATACTATGATTTAGCCATTATTTCTAAGTTTCAATTGTTATTACACAAGAAAATCGCATATTTTTAATTTATATTTATGCTTGTCACTGTACACATGCTTACATTAACAATCTGAAGCCTAACTATAAAGATCAAAAAGAAATAAAGAGAGAACACTTACCTTAAGTGGTCTTGTTATAGTGACAGTTTCTATCATGGTTGTCGACGCCATTGTTGACAAAATTAAATTTCCTGAAAAAGGAATTTCAAATTAACATATTTTCAAACATGAATGAATAGATATCAGGCATTGGTCATCCATTCAAAAAAGTGAAAAAAAATGTTGGACAAACTCAATGCTTCTCAATTAATTAAATAAGGCTCAATCAATTCATCACAAAAAAAAACCATCAAGTAACCTGCCAAATCCTTTATTAGAAAGAGATAAAGTTTGTTTGTTTGGATGTAGGACGTAATCTCCCAAAATACTTGTCCAATGTGAAAAAATCTTTTTCCATTAGATACCCCATTTACTAAGGAAGGTTATAGGCTAATTTTTATCCCAGGAATGCAGGTGAAACTGCAGGAAACAATAGGAAAATTCAAAACATCCATTCCAGATTTAATTGAAGAAAATTATTCATGCTTTCATACTTATAATCTTAAACAGATTAGCCAGATATTTGTTTATGATGATTAGTAGATGAGTAATTAAATAATTTGGGTGAGATTCATGTGTGATTTCCATCAGAGAGTAGAATTAGAATGAAAAACCCAGTCAAGTGCAAGTTGTACTTGCACACCTAGGGTTCCTTATCTTCCAATGGACATATAATAATATACTTAACCCTTATTATGTGACATGGTTTAAAGCAAGGCTATTAGGTTTTAAATATATTTGTCACTTTCTAACATTAGATAGACATGAGATTTTACTTTTTATCCTGGGCTTAAGAAACAACCCCTCGGGAATGCAGGTGAAACCACAGGGTTGAAGCTAGTGTTTTTATAAATCGCAAAGGGTATAATAGGTTTCTCAGACAAACCCATAAAACAAGAAAGTAGCCACATGAATCATAGTGACCTTCAGCAATTATTATGTTAGTCTTAGGCCATGAACACTGGCATCATTCAATCAGCACTAAATAAATTATATAAGTGTTTTGATTAAAATGTATGACAATTTCAAGATAACTGTTGTCTAAGCAATGCTTGCCTTAGTCTAAGATTCTGGCCTTCACTCCATATCATAATAAATAATATAATCCAAGTTTGTTTGTTTGTTTGTTTGTTTATTTTTTATTAACTAAGTAAGGTACACTAAAGATGAAACACAAAATGATGTCAACACACCGTTGACTTTAGGTATGTAGATTTATCTTACCAAGTGTTCTATAACAAGATATAGAACACTATTTATTATCAATAAACAAAATATCAGGAAATAATAATTGTTATAATTTTACACATATACAAGTAACTACTCTAGATTCTACAGAAGTACAACCATAAACATAAATAAATATAACAACAAATATCAAAACATTTACTTGAGTTTTTATATTGTTTGTTTCGTTTGAAGTTTCGAAGGTCTAACAAAACAGAAATTATTTAGTTTACCTTTATTTCGAAATACACGCGTATTCTTGAAAATATAACGACAATTACTAATTTACTTCTAATCAATTACTTCACAAAATATCAACATATTTTCTTTCATTTGTTGTAAATAATAAATAGGTAGGTACCACTATGCCACTACTTTTCATTAATTAAAGAGTATATAACCACTATGCTTTTCATTCAATCAAGCAAGCAAGCAAAGAGAGGGAAGGCGACCATAGATTACTATTATTGAATACGACTAGCGGGCGGTGGGCGTTGCGACGAGGAACCGTTTTCAAAGACCGTTTTGTGTTCCGCGACGATGGAACCGTTTCACGTCCTGCCTGGGTCAAAACAGTCTTCTTCGTTGCACAAACCAGTCTTCGAAATATGAAAATGAAAATATTTTTTATTCAAATAGGCCTTCACAAGCACATATGAATAGTCTGACTCTAACGCACGGTTCGGAAGGTAACCAACCGTCTCATGATCTTAAGATAAAATATTATAGTACCTTCGCCGTATGTGACGCCCTTTACTCTTTTCAAACCAACTCAGAATTTACATAAAATTATTTATTTAGTCTTACTGACAATATTTGTGTGTATATGACGATTAGGAAAAAATACATGTACTAAGTATCGAAATAGGGTATTCTACTCTATATGAGAAAAAATCTAAAAATATACTATTTAGATAGCTTAGGCTATAAGCAGTCGGAAAATGTTAGTTTTAGTTCATAAAATAACTTAATTAATTTTAAAGTTTTCAGTTTTTTTATCTGTTTCTAAACAAGCGAAACAGTAGCCGCCATTATAATGACGTCATACGGTGCTGTATGTAAACTAAAAAGTGTCAACTGAAGTATTATTATTATTATATTTACACTAGTATTCATGCATTCAGGAACAGCACACTAATAAAAAGGATAATAGCTTATTTTTAATTTATAAAATTTTATAAGTCCAATTGAGACCAATATCAACGCAATTATTTACTTACAAGAGACCAAATAACGTCATGACCATAGAGTAACATGGCGTCCAGCGTTTTCATCAAACTACGCGTGAAAATTGAAAATGTAAAATTGAAATGCATTTTTATGGCACTTATCGATTGAACAAATTTTTTGTGATTTTTTTGGTGGTTTATTAGCACCTTAGGAACGAATTGAGACACTTTTCAAAAATGGGTGTAATACCCTATTATGAGTAATTCAGAAAATAAATGGATTGCAAACTTAAGCAGACCAGCCCCCAAAAGCAGCACCTTTTCACAAGTATGACGCATGTGGCAGCCATTGCCCTCCTCGCACATATTATAGGGAAGTGAGCGACCCGTCACACGACGCCGCCGCAAGCGTATATAGTCGTGAATATCGTTCGCCGTTTGTTGCGTCGCGTTCGTCGTCATTTTATGTATGGTTGTCGTTCTTGTCGATTCATGTCCGTTCGTTCACTAAACAGTGCAGTTCTCTAATAATCCAATGAAAAGTGATCTTTTTTTCAACGAAATAAACAACTACTTACTAAAACTAATCAAAAAAGATATTATTAGTTCCATTTTATACGGAATTCATACGGTTAATGGTCCTACGGATTTTGTATGGATTTTTTTAATGAAAATACAGATACAAGCCTCCCGCATATGGCAGCACTGGATCCAGTGTAAAATATCGCTAGATTTTGGAAATTTGAATTGAAAAAAAACCACCACATTTTTCACTTCTTATTAGTAAGCTTAGTATGAAATACATAAAACAAGTATGTAGGTTCAGTAATTAAAATGAAGTGACAGTAATTAAAAAAACTTTACTCAAATTCAAATTTTTCAAACAAGTTTTGAATCATATCCTTATCATCGACGGACGCCGCACCGACATTGAAAGTGCTATTGGTTGTGGTTGATCTACGTCAATTTATCTCAATTTCGACATTAAGTGCAGTCTGTATGGGATTCCCCGAAAATAGCCTAATAATAAGTCCGGAAAAAAAGTAGGGGATTGGGTGGAACACAAATAAGCGCTGCCAGAAAGGCGATGATAGCTCAGTGGTAGTGACGTCGGACGCCGCGGCGAAGGTCGTAGGTTCGAATCCTACAATGAGCTTGAGCTTTTGGTGAAGGAAAACATCGTGAGGAAACCATGGCACGGTGGTAGGGTACTTTATAGTACCCACCTGGCTGGCTACCACCCTCAAGTTGAAAATATGTCGCCAAACACCTATTGGTGTGTTCCGGCAGCTCCACTTGAGAGCCAGATCCTTGATTTGTGTGCTTACCACCTTCGGCCACATCATCACCTACCATAGTGAGATTGTGGTCAAACACAAGCCTATACAAAGTAAAAAAAAAAAAGATTCCATATCGAAAAGTCGCTAAAAATCACAAAAAAATATAAAATCGCAAAATTATGCTAAAATTTCGCTAAGAGCTCTGAAAAATCACCCAGATCAGTGACAAAATCGCCAAGGTGGCAACACTGGAGACCACCCACACATAGGGAGGGAGCCTAAACACGGAAAAGTATCGATACCTTTTGGTATCGATTACTTCTTGTCAATACCGATACTTTTAGTTCAATACTTTTCATGTATTAGTAGTATTAGTACTTTTTACCAAGTATCGTATCGTTATTTATTTATTTATTGCACAATGTACACAGCAATAAATAAGTTTCAAATAATATGCTACTTATAGCATTATGCAATTTTGGAGTCATCACAAGACAGCAGTATATAAGCAGCATAATAAGAATATGATGCTTCCTGTTGAAAAGGATGAAATAAGCCTTAATTTTGCAATACCTGTCGCTCCCTTGTCTACCAACCCCTTTGTAAAGAGTATCACTAATGTTGTCTATG
Source organism: Tetheella fluctuosa (assembly GCA_951216915.1). Classification (NCBI taxonomy): domain Eukaryota; kingdom Metazoa; phylum Arthropoda; class Insecta; order Lepidoptera; family Drepanidae; genus Tetheella; species Tetheella fluctuosa. The sequence continues at coordinate 5,328,600 of OX578227.1, read as the reverse complement.
TTTTAAGAACGTTCTTAAAACATAGACGTTTATTTTATTTAAAAAGTTAATTTTAATAACCTGAAGACACAAGAAAGAGTATGTCGACGTTTTTAGAGATTCCGTTCTGTTATTAGGTACTAAACTTTTATTATATATTTTAATAAAGAAAATGTTCTAAATTAATTGTATTATTACTATCTTTTAAACCTTTAGAGCAATGGCATGGCATAAAAGTCGTGTTTCTCAATTATTCAAATTGGCCAATGAATATCTTACAATTCCGGCGACGTGTGTTCCTTCGATACGTTTGTTTTTGAAGTCAGGATTAATAATGTCGTAAACCAGGAACAGGCTGTCACCGAAACATTGAGTTAAATTGCACGTCAAAAGTGATTGTACAGAGGAAGAATGGGAGGTGTAATTTAAATTATGAGTACTTCTTCCTTTTTATAATCACATTAAATAAAAATGACAATGTAAATTTTAATTACAAAGTAAGTAGGTACCTATTTTGTAATTAAAACGAATCAGAATATAAAAAAAACTTTGATTAATTTCGAAATGTTTTATTCTGTCTTTAAATAGGAAAAATATGAAGATACAAGATACTTTTATGAGTACGATAGTTTTGTACGGTTCAGCAACATAAGTAGCTGAACAGATATAAATTTACAAAACATGTGTACTTATACTTAAACTATCCATGATGTATACATTTATAATATGTAGGGTTTTGAAGACATACATTTTTAAAACACCACTTTACTTTATTTTTCCATATTATGGATACTTATGGTGTACAAGTTTTTTGTAAATTTGTATCCTTAGATGTCTACTCATGTTTTCTCGGAATTAGAGTTGTGTAGCTCGCGAGCTAGAGATATAAAAGATATATATATTTACCGAAGATATAATCTCTCTTTATATCTTTTGATTTTGAATTATATCTTTAAAGATATGGTTTCAATTTGAGTGACTGAACTAAAGGTGATTGACACATAGTTGACGGGTAAAGTATCTCTCTCGCTCTTCTAGCCCAGATAGAGATAGATATTGCACACGACGTAAAAAAAGAAAGAGACTAGCTGATATTAAATTTTTAACTTGTAAATTGACTACGTATAGTGTACAATATTATTCATTGTAAATAGCTGCTGATTTTTAAATACGACAACCTAGAATAAATTACATTTTTTGAAAATATTACTCAAGGTTTCTAGGTTGACAGTCCTAGGCCTGTTAAGCACGAAGGAAAATCAAATATAGTACATACACACTGTAAATATCAATAATTTGTAATGTATTAATATGTCTTGGTCGCTGTGATGTGTGGAATTTGACATACGACAAGGTCTGTGTGGTAGCGTTGTAAAAACTTATCGCTAGTTTTCGCTCAGTCGTCAAACGAACCTGTATCGTAAACGATCTGTATATCACTAGTGATATACAGATATAGAAGAGTGATATATATCTTTGGGCTTTTCAATTCAGTGATACATTTTGCGTATCTCTACTCGCAATACCGATTTGACTTTTAATTCGATACAGTAGTGTCCTTAACCACACTGGCCACAGGTATAACACAAACAAATCACAGATGAATAAGGTATGCAGTGCTGTCAGCTACGATCAGTGCTGCCAAATGTTGAAATTAATTTGAGTTGAACTACAGAAATACGGATAACATATTGAACTTTTTAAGTCAGCATGCAACTAGCGCCATTCTGGAGGTTTTTTGAACTGCTATTTACAGTTTACAGCAGGTTAATTTTTCAACTTCCACATAAGGGGACGTCCATTAATTACGTGAGGCGTTTAAGAGGGGAGGGGGTCGAGCCGAATCTCACCCAATCTTACGTGGGGGAGAGGGGGGGGGGTCGATTAGAATCTCACGTAATTCTTTTTCCGCAAGAAACAGTTTAAAATTGTGAGAAAACTGGGTTAATTTAAGCAAAACATGAATGTCTACTAATTATGGCTAAATCCTACACAGTAATATTTATCGTGGTTATGCGAATGCCGTAAAGTAGTAGCCACTCGATTGTTTAGCCACCACCGGCCTACCAAACAAGCTACTCGACTTACTACGCGGCGTATCTACTTTTCAATTATCACAAGAGCTGCAGAGCACCAGCATACAGTCCACAGTGCACTAGCTGCACCAGCGCACAAAGTGCGACCCTCAATGATTGTACACGTCGAGCTAACATCGGTTTAGAGTGGTTAAAGCAGAGCGAGGTTGAAGCAGCAGATGATTCTACTAAAAACGTGGACTGAATTAGAATGCAAAAAAAATGTCTGTCTGTTGTATTGGAGTCCCCTTAAATATTTATTTTATTGTTTTTTAGGGTTCCGTACCCAAAGGGTAAAACGGGACCCTATTACTAAGGCTCCGCTGTCCGTCCGTCCGTCTGTCACCAGGCTGTATCTCATGAACCGTGATAGTTAGACAATTGAAATTTACAGATGTTTTTCTGTTGCTGCTATAACAACAAATACTAAAAACCGGCCAAGTGCGAGTTGGACTCGCGCACGAAGGGTTCCATACCATTATCTATAAAAACTGCAAAAAAATCGTTTTAGAAAAGTGTAATACGCATACGTAAGCGCTTCTTTATCTACAGTCCTTCCGTGTTGATTTGAAACTAGCTTCCGCCCCGCGGTTTCACCCGCATTCCCCAAGGATCTTGTTTTCCCGGAATAAAAAGTAGCTTATGTCCTTCTCCATACCATAGGCTATCTGCATACCAAGTTTCATCGCAATCGGTTCAGCGGATTAAGCGTGAAAAGGTAACAAACAAACAAACTCATTATCGCATTTATAATATTAGTTAGGATTAGGATTAACCTACTTACTTTTATTTGACAAAAAGACCAGATTGTTAACAATTTCATATGGATTCTGTATTATAAATGTCATACAGATTTTTTTTGCGATTCAATGCTGGCAACACTCTAAGCGGCCGCAGTCACCAGTGTTGCCAACTTTGTGGATTTACCACTAAGACCGTGGTGGTTTCGACCCCCCGTTTAATGGTGAAATTTCGACGTCAGTGGTTGGTGATTTTTCTAGTGGTTTAGTAGAACTCAGTTTCAATTATTGAAAATAGCATAATCCCCCTTATTTAGATCCATCCTGTTCCCATTCCGATCGGAAAGGACAATTTTATTTCATTAAAAGGTTGATGCTGTGTTAGTCACAGAATTCTATTGCCACGATCGTGTACCGATTGACTACCTCATTCCACCTAAAATGAGAAAATAGGAACCATCCTATTCAGTTGACTACTCAATCGGTTTGTCTACCCGATCAGAACCGCAACTGAGCAGGTCTGAATAAGGGGGACTAAGCCACATACACGTATCGAAATATAATATTTATTTTTCATTAAATTTTCACTGATCCGTCAGAATAACGTGACATCAAATGAACCATCTCGCTCGATACAGTATACTCAGGGATCCCCCGTAGAATATTGCTTAGTAATAGGCAGCATTATACGTCAATGCTCGATTAGAATATCAATGCTAGAAATCGAGCTTTGATATACAATGCTGCCAACGTAACGCCAGAGGTAGTATGGGATAACGTCATGAGATATATAACAATACATCGAGTATTTACTTACAATATCGATATATATCGTCCATCCCTAACCCAGTCAGCATCAGTCAGCATAGCCGCAGCCCGCACGTCGCGTAGCGCGGTATTGTCTGTCTATCTTCTCAATTTTCATCTCACTTTTTGCTTAGCTAAATTGCTAATGCTTTGCTTTTACTTGGGCCACTCACCCAACGTAAGAGAAGGCATCACAAAGCCGTAAACATTCACAGGTGCGAAAGAAAATAGGACTGACCGCTGCTGTCGCACGATGGCAGGCATTAAATCTTTAGTAGTTAGGGGTATAAGAAGTTTCGGTCCTGACGATAGTGATGAACAACGCATAGCATTCGATAAGCCTTTAACTTTGATCTTGGGTCAAAATGGATGTGGTAAGACCACTATCATTGAGTGTTTACGATATGCTATCACGGGGCAAATGCCGCCGGGTAGTCGCAACGAGTGCTTCGTTCATGATGCTAAAGTAAATAGATCAACTGAAGTACTAGCCCAAGTGACTCTAAAGGTAAGAAGCCACTTTATAAATTAGGTATTGTACATAGGCCCACATGTTTGTAACCAATTCTACTTTCGAGGACTATTTTGAATGCAATACAAACAAAAACCTAAAAACCTTCCTAAACATTCCAGCCAAATTTGAAAAGGCTTATCCTTTTTTTACCGAATTTGGCTGGACATTCTGCCATGTGTCTATTCCCTATTATTCCCTATTTCGTAATTTCAGATTGTCAATGCTAAAGACAAACAACTGGAGGTATCAAGGTCAATGAGAGTTACTGCAATGCAGAAGAAAAAAACTAAATTTCAGACACTAGACTCCTTCTTGTCTATAATTGATGAAACTGGCAAAACTAAGGATGTTTCATCCCGTTGTGCTGATCTGGATTTTGTTATGCATGAGGAACTTGGTAATGTATACTTATAAATGCTACAAATGAGAATTAAGTTAATATTTGCAAATTTTAAGAGATTCAAATTAAATAAAAGATCAAAAGACAAAATGTGTCAGTTCATTACTCAAAGATATTAAAGATAAAGATATTTATTGATATTTTTTTATTTATTTATCGCACAAAACACATCACAACCACGAAAAAAAATAGGTTAAAACAAAAAATGTACTGTAACTTGATTGCGACATAAACACATGTACGAGCAACTAAGCAAAACATCGAAAATATCGAGCAGACCAAAATTATAAAAAAGAAAAGAATAATAATTACAATTAAAGCAAATATGAGAAATCTATATATCTATATCTCAGATTTGCCCAATTTGCATACCATAAATTATAACTATCTAATACGGCACTCTGAACACTAGAGTGACTCACAATAGTATCATTATTGAAATAGGATGGCCTTAACAATTTTAATAAAGTGCCTCAGCTTTGGAACAAATATATCGAGTTCAATATTATTACCAGCTAAGTCATTGTATTGACGAGCCATTCTAGTTAGTGGATTATAGAATGAAATATTATTCTTGTATATCTGTAGAGCGAAAAGATTAGCTTTATTGGAGTTACGTACCCTGAATTTAATGTTAAATGATATCACAGCTAACAACCTTGGGGAATCAATTAGTGAATGAATTATTTTGTAGAGATACAGCAAATCAAAATAATAACGCCTTATTTCCAATGATTGGACCCTAAACTTGGTTAATCTGGTTGATATTTGATTTAAATGTTTTTAGGTGTTTCAAAAGCTATCCTCAACTCTGTGATATTTTGTCACCAAGAAGATTCTAGTTGGCCTCTTGATGAGGGCAAGAAGGTGAAGGAACGCTTTGATGAAATATTTGATGCGGACAAATACAGCGACTGTTTTGACCGCCTCAAGAAAATAAGGAAAGAATACTCTCAAAATATTAAGCTGTTAGGTAAGACTGGATTACTATAATAATAATAATAATCACATGGTTTTCATTAGTGTTATTTTGCCAAGAATTGTAATTACTTTGCATATAAAATATAATGTTTTATTTTCATTCACTCTGATATCTGTTTTGATTATAAAATGTTTTTGTATAACTATTTATATTCACATAGTACTATGTAAACCATATTTTATATATTCAGATCAAGAAGTAGCTCACTTAACAGAGAAGAAACAAGATCTAGATAAGAAGAAGCTAGATGTTGTTAACACGGAAACCAGAATCTCAGAAGCTGAATTAAAAGTAGCTGAACTGGGCCAAGAACTTAAACCGGTTACTGAAAAGTTAAATGCTATTAAAACATTGGAAAATAATCTTGTTACTTATGAGTCAAAAAGAGAAAAAATTAAAGTCAGGTACTTAGATTTATTTTATGTTGTTAACCCATTAGTGCATAAAGTTTATTTACGCCTTTTTCATTATGATAACTATAATATACTATCATTTAGAGTGCCTTTGATGATGTAATGACAGAAAATATTTTTTTTATATGATAGCTCAGATCTTGTAGCCCATCCGATAAATCGGATGCTATGCATGGCGGACACATTTGATATTAAAAATAAGTTCAAATAAAAATACGAGTTTTGTGACAAAATGTATTATAAAAATCAAAAAAGAAAATAAACATTTTAATCTATGACATATGCCATGTGGCATTTCGGGTGAAGGCCTACATCACATTTCTGACATTGAAATTTACTTTTTCCTCCACATTGGTTTGCACACCGCCTTATTGGGACAAGCCAATGATCTCTGCCATCGTATATATACACTTTTGCTTTTTTCTCGTGAGACCAGCGAGTTGCGGTTGTCATTTCAAAATTCCTTCTTGAATTATTTTACATCTTTGATCGTACAGTTCTCGGTGCGATTAGCTCGTAAAGTTCCTGTAGCATAATATCCGAGCTCCTTCAGGTGTCTCATCAGGCTCAAAGTAAAATAATTGTCAAAAAACAATTTTACGCCATTATTAGGTGGAAGTTTACTCAATGTAATAAGGCTAAGAACTACGTCACCACCTAGTTCAAACTCTTTTTTTCCTGTGTATAAGCTAAACGCTATCATGTATCCAGTACTTCTACACATTGCCCAGTTTTTGAATCCAAACTTAATCGGCTTTCCTCGTATAAACTGTTTAGCGTAGTGTTTTCCGTAATACGGGATCATACTTTCATCAATACTATAGCATTCGTCCAATCCATAATGCTGTTGAAAAGATTCGCCGAGGTATTCAAGAAGAGGACGTAATTTGTACAGTCTATCAGATGAAACACCGAGCTCACTGTTGTCGTTCAAATGCACATGTTGAAGAATCAATTCAAACCGATTGCATCTAATATTATCTTGTAGAATTTTAGGGACATCATTATGTTTACAAAAATACAATCTTTTATTTGGTAACTTGACATACCCTGATAACAGCATCGCTCCTAATATAACATAGATTTCGTCTTCAGTTACCATCAGAGGTTTATTTCTCTGCAAAGCATAAAGATTTGTTTGGTTGACAAGATGTTTGTGAAAAAATAGTTTGAAGTATTCCTAAGGATCTTTACACCTTTTACGTACAAGTGGGTTCCTCTTTTTTCCACCGCGTAGTTTTTTTCTTTTTAGCTGGGGGAGCAGAATTTGACGGCTTGTTACGAGAAAAAAAAGTAGAAAGGGGTTCGTCGTCTTCACTATCGCTACTTGATGACAAAATATTCAAAAAAGGTTGTCTATTTGAACCGAGGCCTGTAGATGTTGATGGAGTAGAAGCATCGCCATTGCCTCGTAAACGTCGGAATTCGCAGCCAGTTTGAAGTAATGTTCGAACTAAGTGATTCAGGTTTGCGCCATTCTCCTCATCAGACTTGTCACTATCTTCATCAGTGACTTGATTCGAATCCTCGATTGGGGGTTCAACATAAATTATAATTCTGAATAATTGTCATTATCCTCGCACTCCAAAGCAGACAAAATTTCATGCACGTGCAAGCTGTAACAATTCAACAAACACCACATGCAGTTCCCGCAGTGCATAGCGATAAATCGGACAGTACAAAAATCACAAGCGTGAATTTTATTATATATAAATAGTCTAATAGTTTAGCAATAAAAATATCATATTTTTATATATAATCGCAACCATAATATTATAATACAAAAAATAAACTCTTACCTTCGCCGCGAAAAACGTTTACCGCATGCCGCCATTTTGGAAACTGACAGCTGACGAACAATTGGGTTCATTCTTATATTAATAGCAGTGTAGCCATTTGAGTAAATATGTTTAACTACTACCCGAAAATGATAAACTTAGAAAAAATAAATGAATAACTACAAAAAAAAATTTATTAAGTTCGATTTATCGGACGTTATGCTCTAATGGGTGTTTGTTTGGGTTAATTATTTGTGTGCATGAATGACCTTAGTAGAAGAGTGTAGAATTTAATTGTTTTAGACTGGAACATTGTCGCACTCAGGAACAAGAATTGAAAAAAGCCATCAAAACTGTTTTTGAAGGACCTATTACAGAGTTGCAAGTAAAAATAAGTGAGTATTTACTTAATAAAAAAAAATATTATTTAGAAATTCTTACATTTTCAATAAGCCAAATTTTCAGAAAGATGAAAATTATTTATACAGCATAGTTTTCAGAAACAATGTCCCATAGTTTCAAACCTAACACATTTTATGCAGATATTTGTAGAAAATTTAAGGGGGCAAATTGATGTTGTAATTGGATAAACTTGGTACCTCACAGTGGCCCTCTGCTTCTACTTAAATCTTACCATACCAATGGATCCCAAGCAAGTGTTCAGAGGGTATAAGATAAGAGTATCTGATATATCCCATTCAATCGTCGAAACCAAAATAACCTGACAGATATACATATTACTAACATAAAAATATATTCACTTTAACTTTTTAAATCCAATAATTTCAGGCAACTATGGAACAACAACAAAAGCTAAGCAAAAGGAGCTTGAAGAGTCTTATAAGAAAAACTTTTCATTTAACAAGGAAGAAGAGAAAATAGCAAATGAAAAGACATCAAATGAAATAAAGTACAACAAACTGATAATGTTGGAGAGTCAGAATCAGGAGAAAATTGATAAGAGGAACAAAATGATTGTCGAGACCGCTAAACTTGCAGGTAATTTTAACTATCATCTCATGGTTAAAACTTCATCAGCAACCCATAGTTAAATCTAAGTTTTTCAAATAAATTTACCCATTCATCATATCCCGAAGTATGCAGTGTAGTAAAGTTATGATTTCTTTTAGAAATCGACAATGTCACAGAAATAGAAACAAATGAAGATGCAGAGAAAGCAATAGTTGTAGTCAACGAGAAAATTAAGAGTCTGAAAAGGGATCTCAGTGAACAGAAGTCACTAGCTGATACTGAGGAGAAAAAAATGCAGTTATTAGTTGATGAAAGCAGGGATGCATTGGTAAGTAGTTAATAAGTAGCACTATTTGTGCACTTGCTGGAAACCAGTCTAAGTAAGCATTTTGAATTCTGAATAGTTATGACATCCTAACCCTGAATGTGCACCTTAAAAAATGACATAAATTTTTGATGTTTACACTTAATAACCCAAACATTTTACAGTCTCGCCATAAACAAAAAATAAATGGCAAAGAATCTGAAATACAAAAAAACAAGAAAGAAGCATTAAAATTGGAAAGAGAAATATCCTCTGCAAATGAATCTAAGCTTAGATTGGAAGTATTGGAACAGAAATTAAGTGCTGCTGAAGAGTAAGTAAGAGAGTAAGGTCTGGTTCACTTTGTTCACAAACTGAAATCTGCATAATAAATCTGCTGTAACTATTAAATATTTTATAATATTCCTATTTAATAGAATTTGCATATTACAGGGAGTACCAAGCAGCAGTAAGTGAGTTGAATACAGAAGAGTCTCAGCAAGAGATCAATGATGATGAAAAAGTTATGGAGAAACATGAACAGGAGCTTGAGGAGCTCACAGAAAAGGTACATTTTATTAATATGTGAAAATTTGCTAAAAAATAATCACCACATGCCAATTTTCAAAATGTGATTAGAGTTACAAAGTAAACTCTATAAGAGTCTACAAAGACCATTTCATGTCCACAGACGAGTAGATCTCCTATTTAATTCTGTCTTTCTACACAGATAACAAAGTTGCAAAAACAAAGCGCCAAAATAAAGGAACGCGACTTGATCGATGAGTCGTTAAAACAAAAGGACAAACAATTCGCAGTTCTGAAAAACAAGCACAAGTCTGCCATGTTGGAGCTAATTGGCAATGTGCCGGAGAAGGACTTCGCCATCACAGTGAATAAATACGAATGTAATATACGCAGCGAAGTTGACGCTCTGAAAAAGAAAATGAAGGAAAAGCAAATTGAGGTAACTTTTAAACTTTAATTTGTCAAATGTATCTCATAATAAATGTGTTCTCTCAAAATATTGTGTGAAAAAACAAGGACATTTTCGTGTGTTGACACACAGAAACGCACTATTTACAAACAATCAAGTAATTGAATGTTGATGTGATTCTAATCGAGTAACATCCATAAAAAAATCGTGAGTGTCGTGGAACACTCAGTTGGAACGAAGAAGCGCGCACCTATGACTGGGCACAGCTAGTAGCATACGCGCTATGGATAACCGTACACTAAAGAAAAGGTCGTGACTTCGGGACTTTCGAACTTCGTTCCAAAATCTATAGTAATATAATGATAATATTTTCAATAGATTACAACTCTAGAAGCAGATAGGAAACATGTACGTGAGATGCTGAACGAGAAACGAAGTGAGCTAACAAAGGCAGAAGACAAGATGTATAAAGCTTGTGGCACGCAGCCATATGACGTCACATTGACTAAAACCAACACAAATGTTGACAAACTACAGGTAATTATTAAAATTAACTCCAAATTAAAATCACATTAATGATAAATTTTATCAATACATTCTTCTTTTTTTTTTCATTTCATTTCAGGATGAACAAAATATACTACAATCCTCTATGTTCATTATTGCCAAATACAAAGGGCAACTCAAAGACAATAACTGCTGTCCCCTGTGTAACCGAGGATTTGAAAATGAGACAGAGGTATATAAATATAATTAGCACTAACACAGAGCTTTTCTGAAACTAACATTCTAGAAAAGCTGTTACTTTTAAATTCACTTTCTCTTATATATATTTTTAGGTTACAGACTTGATATCTCAACTAACAACACAAGTTATGAATGTCCCTTCCAAACTTGAGAAAGTAACAGAAGAGTTGCAAAGAGCATCAGCAAAGAAAGACGAACTGCTTAGCATGAAGTCTTTGAACGAAAAAATAACTGTGTTGAAAGATAAAGATATACCACAACTTGAGAAACGTATGAGCGATGTGGACACGGTAAGAAAGTTCTATACTTAACCTACAGGAGATTATTCAAAATTTAATATTATTTAACATTTTCATTTTATTATATTTAGCAAATCGCAACTCTAACTCAAATATCTGAAGAGCTCTCTATGTCTCTCATGGAACCAGAACAGAAAATGCAGACTGCCAAACAAATACAAGGGGACATGCCACTACTTGATCGGTATTTGCAAGAAATTAAAACTGTGTCCAAAAAGGTATGTTTAGCTATTAAATATTATTTCCTTAGTTTTTTTATTTTACTAGCTTTTCCGCGCGGTTTCACCCGCGTTTCAAGGATAAAATATAGCTCATGTTACTCAGGGATAATGTAGCTTTCTAATGGTGAAAGAATTTATGAAATCAGTCCAGTAGTTTTTGAGTTTATTTGTTACATACAAAAATCTTTCCTCTTTATAATATTAGTATAGATTAAAAATATTTTATACACTACAAATCAATTGAACCAAATAAAGTTATTATACCTCACTAAAAACAATTAATTCATAATATTGGTATTTTTTTTTACATAGTTGGAAACAATCCAAGCACAGTGTACTGATCTAGAATCTGACATGACTCTGGACGACGCGACCGCCAAACAAACAGATCTGCGGCAGAAGATCTCCACTCTACGTACACGCATAAAGGCCGCGCAGAAGAAACTCAACGCATATAACAAGAAACTCCATACAATGGGAGAAAAGAAAAACAAAATCAAGGAGGAACTTCTCAATATACAGAAAAAGGTAAATCTCTAAAAATATTCTGTGAATTAACTAGAATTCCAAGGATAATCTTATCATTAAACTTTTTTTATTTATGTAATTGATAGTTGCTGCTGGTTAATACGACTTTTGCAGGTTCACCGAACGAGAGGACGCTCATCTAGTGAGAGGGCAACTAACTAGCTTATGGGTACATTGAGGGAGGTTGAAACCTCTGCTTGGGCAGTTGCTGGGGAGTAAAGGACGCGCGCCACGGCTATTAGAAACCGCCAATTATACTCCAGTTCCAACACTCAATCCCTACCGAAACCGCCCTAGACCCTTAAACACCATCACGGTCGCTCCAGCCCCGACGGAGCCGTAAAACCTCCCCTCTCCCGCCCATTGGCTTAAACTTAATTTAATATTCCAGGTACAAGAAATTGTCAACCTCCAAGAAACATTGAAACAGCTGGAAGCAGATAGGGAGAAATATGCATTAGAATTAAACGAATTGAAAGAATCAACTGCACCTCTCGAAGCAGAGGTCAAGGCAAAGGAGCAGGACAAAAATGAGGTGGTCAAAAAGAATAGGTAATATTTTCTTTGTTATGTCTTGTTTTACCGCTGCGCTGTGTACCAGAATATGGTTTTAGAACAAATATATAATTCGCTACACACGGCGACGTTGAACATAGAGTATGATTTAAATATTTATTTTGTAGGGGTCTTATTGAAACTAAAAATAATTACATATCAAAAGTTGTAAGTGCATTCGAAAAAGTTAAATCTATCGACACTGAGATCAAACAACATAAGGAGAAGAACATACCACGTGAAAAAGAAAAGATAACGGAAGCCAATGATAAACTAATGGAGAAACAAAAGCAAATAATGACCGATAGACAAGCACTCACCAAGAGGATTGATACACTGAAGGATGAGATTGCCAAACAAGAGGTAAACTATCTTTATATAATTATATATACTTTTACTAATATACATACAACTAACAACGCAAGTGTGTTTATTTATTATTCTCTCACGCCAAACTAAGAACCCAAACGGTTTGAGAGGGAAATTAAATGTTAAGGGAAACATGGGAAATTAAATGTTATTTTTCGACAACTCGAAACAAGTATATTTTTTTTTACCTTATTTTAGATTTACAAACGTGATTTAGAAGATAATTTGAAACTTTGCAAAGCGCTAACAGAGATCACAAACTGTGAAAAAGAAGATACTGAGATAAATGAGAAATTGAGTGGAGTCAACAGGGAGATGTTAACAGAGAAGGAGCCCTTGATTAGTAAACAAACAAAGCTGTTTAGAGAGAAGGCGCAAACTGAGGGAATGCTAAGTGAACTCAAAGTAAGTTAACTCATGAATGAGAAAGATAACTCTTTAGTGTATACCAAGAAATACTTAAACTTAATGTTGTAAAATGGGTGGTCTGATCGAAGCTTTGTCTGTTTATATTTTTTAGTGTTTATATGGGGTATTTTACTCTTCAATAAGAGCCGCGCTAATCTCTGGAACTACTGGTTCGAATTGAAAAATTATTTTTGTGTTTGATAGCCCATTAATCGAGGAAGGCTATAGCTTAATTTTTATCCAGGGAAAACATAAGATTCCTCGGGAACGCGGGTGAAACCGCAGGGCGGAAGTTAGTACAAAATATAATTTATTATAATATATTTATATTTTTAGGAAAGACTGAAACAAAATAGATTAGAATTGAAGAAGTCCCAGAACAAGGACATAGAGAAGAAGTTTCGCGAGAAATTCTATGAACTTCATGTTACAAAAGGCATTGATAAAGACATAAAAGACTATTCTGTGGCTTTAGAGAAGTGTCTCATGGAGTTCCACAGGGAAAAGATGGAGAATATCAATCTTATCATAAGGTACACACCATCTATTTCTGCATTACATTTCTCAAAATATTGTATGGTTCATTTCTTAAAAAAAATGTTTTTTAACAAAAAAAAAACCGACTTCAAACAAAAAACCCTATAAGCACTAAAAAGTGAAAAATAATACTAAATCGAATAAATCAAATCTTGAATAATTAACCTATTAACCTAACCTACCCTAAATCTATAACTTAATTTATCAATTTTTGGAGTCGGTGCCAAGCCATCTCTATTATATACGTGTATAGTATTTCTGGTGTAATTGTCAATGACGTTAACGAATATACATTTAATGTATAGTCATGGTTCACGGTATCTTTGACAAACAAATTTTTGCATAAAATTGCATGTACTTTATCAATATTGCTAAACCGCATGCAACAGGAAGTACCTCTCAATGGAGCTTTGACACCTTTAGCGCCACGTGCATGAACCTGGTGAATTTTCAAATCCGTCCGCAGTCAGCGAAAGGGAAGCAAATGTTTCAGAATCTCAAATTCTTTCGCTAAATTCAAAACGAGTTCTAATATCGTTATATTATAGTGCAACTTAGTGTACCCACTTTGAAGTCGGTTTTGCATTTTGATTACAAATCAAGATTTGTCAGTGACCGAGGATATGCATATGAATAATAAATTGTCGACAATATTGAATAAGATATTTCAATCGCGATATTCGTGCTCCTTTTCGATGAGGATTTCCGTCATATCTTCGAAGTCTATGATCAGATCATAATAAAAATTATATGGGACCATTTCGGGAGTATACCCTTTCGATCAAAAAAAGAATTTTGAAAATCCCTTTATATATGACGGAGCTATGCCCGAACACACATAAAAAAATATATAAACATCCGAATTGAGAACCTCCTCCTTTTTTTGAAGTCGATTAAAAATATAAAACAGTGTAATTTTATGTGTATACTAAATTAGGAACGGTCTTTTGTTATAAGTATTCCTCAAAAAGATAACATTATTTCGCCGTATGGTTAATGATATAATCCGAAATTGAAAGTATTAATCTATACTATTATTATAAAGCTGAAGAGTTTGTTTTGTTGAACGCACTAATCTCAGGAACTACTGGTTCGAATTGAAAAATTATTTTAGTGTTGGATAGCCCATTTATCGAGGAAGGCTATTTTATATATAGGCTATTTTTATCCCGGGAAAACATAAGATCCCCCGAGAACGCAGGTGAAACCGCGGGGCGAAATCTAGTTTAAAATAATTAGTGATACAATTATTTATCTTTTTAAAATTTGTGCGTATACTGCTGCAGCGCTGCATTGTGAATACCTGCGCGGTCATAGGTTCGCCTTACGGCGACGAAATCTTTTTCTTGTATTTCTTTACTGGCTTTTTCGCGCGGTTTCACCCGCGTTCCCGGGATAAAATATAGCCCATGTTACTCAGGGATAATGTAGCATTCTAATGGTGAAAGAATTTTTGAAATTGGTCCAGTAGTTTTTGACTTTATTCGTTACAAACATACAAATCTTTCCTCTTTATAATATTAGTATAGAAGTATAGATGAATACTTATTATTAGACCAGTGGAGGCTGCTTGCTGGCTCTGAAAACTGACAATGCACAATTTACTAGCTTATTGAGTATTATGAGTTATGACTTAAAGTTAATGCTCACAGTGACAGCAGGAAACGTCAGTGAGAGGACATGCATCGATTACGTCACGCTATCGAGTATAAGTTTGAACTACTTAACCATAGAGATTAAGATAATTGTACTTGTAACTTGCTTTGTGCGGTATGTAATCAGGGTCCTATTAGATATTTTGTGATTGTGTTTTCAAGTTACACAGCCGCCCATGATTATGACCTATACGTTAATTCCTCAAAAGCAGCATACTCAGTATTTCCAATGTATCATTTTCAGAGAACTTTGGAGGAAGATATATAGAGGTAATGATATTGACTACATAGAAATAAAGACTGAAGGAAGCATGTCGGTGGATTCGGAACGTCGCAAATATGATTACAGGTAAGATATTAGTGATATTTGAAATTGATTGCCACTTCCTTACTTTGCTGAAATTAAGTTATTATTGTTTTATTTTTCCAGAGTAGTACAATGCAAAAATGGTGTCGAAATTGATATGCGAGGCAGATGTAGTGCAGGGCAAAAAGTATTAGCTTGCCTCATCATAAGATTGGCTTTAGCTGAAACATTTAGCTCAAGGTAAAAGATCTTTTGAATATATCAAATACTTATAATCATTTGTTATTAATAAATAATTTATTATATAATTTAATATTTCAGATTTGGTATCTTGGCATTAGATGAGCCAACCACAAATTTGGATCAAGAGAATATTAGAAGTCTTTGTTCAGCTCTGGGTGAAATTGTTCAGGAAAGAATGACACAGAAGAACTTTATGTTCATCATCATCACTCATGATAGAGAATTCATCGAGTCACTCGGAAATATTGATAAAGTTTCGCACTTTTATGAGGTATCAAGAAATGACGATGGCAAATCAAGAGTCAAAAGAATTAGATTCTCTTAAATGTAGGTACATCATGAAATTCGTGAAGATTGTAGCCATTCCTTCCTTAAGAGTAGTTCATTGGTTATAAAAGGCTGTGCCTTAAACTGCATTAATTGATTAGATATAATCATTACATTTTATAACAAGTTTATGAATAAAAAACTTTTTTATTATATTCATTTCTATAGTTTTATTTGTATAATATTCTGGATATCATCACATGGTTAATTAATAGCTAGTCCTGTTATACTACTCAAAGGTTCACATATTGCATTCTGATCTATTTGTAAAATTTTGCTCTCTTGGAGAACCGTCAGTGTAACCCCTAGCAGCTCTGCCACATGAGTGGATGGGAATGATTGAGACAGGCACTTTGTCATGTAGGGAACCAAATCTTCCATAAAAGCCACACAAAATGATACAAAATTCTGTCTTTCTACATCTGAAAACCCTTGTTGCTCTCTGTGATAAAAAAATATCAGAACTTGAACAGCCTTCTTGAAAGATTCCCTGAAGGTATTGTAAACTTCTTTTACAATGTTCAATGGAGCAGTAACTCTTAGAGAATTTAATACTGTCAACATACCATTGCAATATTCAGCTAAAGGATAATAGTCCAATAAGTTTTCTGGTGGACCCATTTCAATATTTTCATTCACTGGTCTAGTGACATTTTTTATACTAGGTACTTTGTATGACCGCATTTGGAAATCAAATTGATTGTCAGCCTTCTCAAGTCCATTATGGAACTGCATAATTATATTGTTTCGAAATAAAGGCGTCAAAACGCATCTCATGTCTGCACCGACCCTCCCAAAAGACAAGCAGAGATACATGCACTGATTTAAAAGAGATTCAAAACTTGATTCATCCTCTCTTGGCAGGTCTTGATTTAAAATGTGAGCCAGTATTTCTACCTGTAATATAATAGAATATTTTGTTTGTTTTTATCACTCAATTTAATTATTTTTTAAATGTATGTAACGAAAGTGTGACCTGAAAAAACGCGGCACATTAAAAAAAATATACATGTGGTATTACTAACTATTAGGAAAAACAAAATAAACGAGCCGAAGCTGGAGCCGAAGGCTTAATAAGTTGACTCGCGATTCCTGGTTTTTTTTTTTGTAGGTAGTTTTGGGTCGCGCGTTCCATTCGCGAGCCAACCGATTAAGACATTCAGTTCAAGATTGGCTAAACTTTATAATATAAATGATTAAGTGCGTCGCCACGTCCATCGCAAGAAACCTTCGGCTTCGGCCCAAAATGAGGCAAAATATCAAAGCAAAAGTCAAAGATTTCGCCGAAGGGGGCTTTTTGGCCAAGGTGGCCGAAGCTTCGGTCGGAAACTATAATCCCCCTTATTCAGACCTGCTCGGTTGCGGTCCCGATCGGGTAGACAAACCGATTGAGTAGTCTACTGAATAGGATGGCTCCTATTTTCTCATTTCAGAGTTCAGACTTCCATTTGGAATGAGACAGTCAAACTCAAACTAAAACTCGTCCTTTCCGATCGGAATGGCAACCGAATAAGGGGGAAAGTAGTCAGTTATCTTCCTACCTTCAGTTTCATCCAACATGATAATGCACTGGTTCCATTCAACTCATCATCCTTGACTTTAGATTCTTGTGCATCCGAAAGGAATATGGACTTGTGTTGTGTTAGAACATTGAAGAGATGGATTCTATGGAGCTCCACTATCCTTCTTAGGAGTCTTTCAGATGCTGTCATATGAAAATAGAAAATACTATATACATATTTATCTATAATATAAAAATGAATCGCAAAATGGCCAATTTTTTTTTTAAATGTTCGTTATTGTCAGGAGGTTTGTATGAAAAAAAAATTACACCGGGAACGTGGGTGAAACCGCGGGGAACAGCTAGTAATACAATAAAATCTTAAGTTCAGATATTCTGCATACACACATTCAGTATTTTTAGCATCTTCTAAAGCCTTTTCAAACCATGCATTCCTTGCTTTAAGGAAATGTAAATGTAGTCCATCAGTTGATGCAATGTTAGTTTTGCTCCCAGGTATGTATTGTACGCTGGTTTCATCTTCATCAGTTGATTGATACACAGTGTTTGCTCTTCGTAAATAACCTAATATCTAAAAATATAATCAAACAGTTACATACTGTAATATCATATGTATTGATTTGTTTATGTATGTAAAAGAAAAGATTTTCAAAAACTATTTTAAACCATACAATCTCTTATACATTTTTGAGTTAAATAGGGAACAATTATTATTTTTAATTAATTTATTGACAAAATTTTAAATATGAATTGAAACAATTACAAAAAAAAGTGACGAAATGAGAAGCTCATCCTGTTTTTGAAGTTGGTTAAAATATAAATATTTCAAATACTTGTATCAAGTTATACAATTCGCACAAATTCGTGTACAATAGAAAGAGACAGACAGACAGAGAGAGAGAGCAAGAGAGAGGGAGAGAAAGTAGCATGGAGGGGGCGGTAGAAATCATCACATAACGCTTTTTCTTTACATGATCATTTCTACCAGTCAACTCCTACTGCAAGCCAAGTAAAATCACAGTAACAACATAATCTCAATGCTTTGTATACTGTTATCATTATTTTACTCATGAAATATTCCAAGCCTATTTAGTGTAACTTGTTTTGTACTTACTTGCAAACATTGTGGCAATGGCAAATCATATCTTAGTTGATTGAACAGATGATACAATGTTTCAAACCATAGTGTCATAATCTCTGATGTAGTGTTCTGAAAACATATAATTAAGTATATAAGAGACCATAAAGTATACTCACATTTTTTATAACCATCAGGGTGTACCAAACTTATTTACCTGAACAATAGGTATATCAGAATACCTCTTGGATAGATTACGGACAAATGTAAATATGTCCAGTGCACTCTCATAGTCCTCAGCATTGAGTGCTTCTCTCATCAGTGATGGTAGTTCTAGTAGCTCTAACAACTTGTCACTTTGACTACGAATAGTGCTGTATCGGCTGAAATTAATTCATAACCATTTAAAAAGAGTTACTATGTTAAATCTACTAAAGAAAAATGCTAAGATAATTATAACATAAATACCTCTTCTCCTTAACAATATTTCCAGCCATTTGGGAAAATTTCTCACATTCTTGGAGAAACGCTGGTGTAGTATCTAAGAATGTAGTTAAAGATTCCTTTGATTTTCCTAAATCCTTGATGATGGTTCGAGATATTTCAGCGGTCTCCACAAATGTTTTGTAGTTTGTGAACGCTAACTCTTGAGTCTGTTCAGTCAGTTGTTTCATCTCATCAGTAAGCCGCTCTGGCTCCTTACGAATAGTTTCCCAATTTTGCGATCCTAGCTTTTTTATATAATCAGTGATATCATTGAAGTATTCAGCGTTTTCTATAAAATAGTTTTAGGTCAGAGAGTATTTTTATGATAAAATTTTAGTACCTAAACACCTAGTAACTATTTACTAATCTGTGCCAAAACGTCTTATCCCTTCGTCGTATCGAAGCGCTCGTGGCGTAGTCTTCGTTCTTAACCAATCGGCAAAGTTAAGCAACGTCCAGTCTGGCCGGGACCTGGATAGGTGACCGGCTAGTGGTATTTCATCTTGAGCGTTTCCGCGCTTCGGAAGGCATGTAAAGCCGTTGGTCCAACAGTAGGTTGACCACTAGCTAGCCTACCTCCACCAATCTACCAACGCGTGGTGGAGTATTTACCCATTCCCCTTTCACCCTTATTCGTGAAAGGAGGCCTGTTCTCAGCAGTGGACAGATATAAGCTGTAATTATTATTTTAAACGTCTTATCTATCACCTGTGAACTAATTCTTTGACATACCTGTGTTCGAATCAGGAAACAAGAGCTGACATAATTCCTTAAGTTCTTGAGCCATATTTATTAGAGTCACTAGATTTTAGTTAAAATACTATTTTCTAAAAACCTTTTATCTATGTTGTAAATAAACTTTTATTGATAACCGTGTTGATAACAAACATCATATCATAACGCCACTAGTGATAGTGATTATATTCTTTTCTCTTTGACGCCACACTCGCTGCAAACCACAGACTAATAAAAAAGGTGCATTTTGCGGTTTACCACAGACTTGACAAACTAATCACAAGTCAGAGCAATAAGCAATGAATATAAAAATAAAATCGGCGTTATTCAGAGGTCTCGTGAGGTGTCCCGAGTCTCGACACAGAGTAGAATAGAAAAAACCGATTAAGTAGTCTACTGAATAGGGTGGCTCCTATGTTCTCATTTCAGACTTCCATTTGGAATGAGGCGGTCGATCGGTACACGACGCAACAAATTAATTGTGTGACTAACACAGCATCAGCCTAAAAACGAAATAAAACCGTCCTTTCCGATCGGAATGGCAACCGATTAGGTCTGAATAAGGGGGCTAGCCAAGAATCTCTAACGAGAAAGTAGGAATGGAGTAGAGATACTTTAAAGTATGCATGACTGATAAAAGATAACAGGCGGGCGCGGCAATACCAACGGCAATTTACTCAAATTGTCCGGTGTAGAGAAGTTGGCGCTAACTCTCAAATTGGCAACAGTGTTGCCACATTAGCACTTTTCGGGCTAGATCTAGCACTTTTTAGTGTAGTTGAACTTGATAGATTATTAATTACTGGGTAAATGTGTCTGTAACCAAATGAGGTGTGTTTTTTGTGAAGATGGAAAGATTTCTGTTAAAATTTACTAGCTTTCTAAGCAAATAATTACAATGTTTTTAAAATGGTTAATAACTTGGTAAATAACGAATAATATGTATAAATTATTTTGTAGAAGTGATTAAAAAAAGTGTGTGTGTGTGCAAGTCACACATGGTAGAAGTGAAACTTCTGAAAAGTCCCTGATTAAAATTCTGACGGAAGTAACGCTTACTAAAAAACATTGGTTGCCATGGCAACCAATGTTTTTTGCTAGCTAACTTCATACGATGGCGCGTAACGGAAGAATGTGACGCGTAACGAAAAAATGTTACACTAAATTTTTTTCCAACCCCGATAAAGAAGTTTCACTTCAATAAGGCTTTTTACAAATATATTAGCAAAAATCACTATTCAAAGAGAATTCGTTTCCATTTTAGCAGAACACGTGGCGAGTGACGTCAATTGTTTACTCGCCACTATAAAAGCGCTGCCACTCGGGTTGCTTATTTAGCGGTTGAGAGCCCTCAGCGCTCGCCGCAAAGTCCGCGTAAGGGTGGAAGAAGGTCCCCTGGACCCACCACCTTCTGTTCCTGCCGAAAAAAAAAAAAAAAAAAAAAAGTTGCTTATTCATTGTCTTCAACTGTCAGTCCGAACGGACCTCTGGAGTAAAGGAGAAATAACCAGCTAAGTAAATATTATAATTTATTTGTCATGTTTAGTCAACTATTTTCGTTATAAAGTAATTATTGTTTATTATTTATTTATGATAAAATTAACAATTAATATATAAGTAAGTCAATTAATTTGATTATGTGTGATATTTATTGTTTTATGATATTTTAAAGTAAAAAAGAGAAAGTACTTACCTTGAGAAATTTTATTTTAATAATAAATTTGTTTGATTTTAAGATTTGTTTGATTTTAGTATTATCGTATATTTTATAGGTAGAGATTTTTTGTTAATATATTTGTAAAAAGCCTTATTAATCACATCTACAAAATAATTTATACATATTATTCGTTTTATTTACATATTTACAATTAAAGTAAAAAATACAAACTATGATATATAGAAAACATCTTCAAAGCCCTCGCTGCTGTCATTTCAATCATTTTAAAAACATTGTAATTATTTGATTACCCAGTAATTAGGAGTTTTTTTTTTTAATAATCTATCAAACTAGTTTTTTGTTGATTCAGTTTAGATTAAAATTGTATTGTATATGCTTGGAAAGGCATAATTTGAAGTCCGTTTTATTATTTTAAGAACACCTTGTAATACCCAAACTTATACAAATAAAATATTTCTTTTTAGCCTGGAAAGAGAAGGGATGTTAAAGCGAACATTTATATTTGTAAAATGTCGAAAATTGTCGTCGTCGATGAACACTGTTTTGACTTCAGTTTTGGTAGATAAGATGTGTGAACCTTTTAAAAGTTTTTTTAAAGATGGACCTGCGATATATGCAACTGTGAGCTCAGAATACTGAGTATCCGCCGTAATAGTACCTGTTTATTTTTTAGCCATTTCTAGCACCTCTTTTGATGGCAAAATTTACTGTATCTAGCCCTTTCTAGTTTTTTCAAAAACCAAGGTGGCAACACTGATTGACAAGTCAAATTAATTTCGATACGATTAAAGGTACATACATCAATACTTTAGCCTAACATCTTTAGAATACTGTACACGCTACTCACCATCCCAATCCGTATCTAGGTGATCTTGGTGCTGTCCTGTACAAAGAGGATATAATCACTGGTCCTGTTAGCAAGTGATCATTATACTCTTTGCCTGTTAGTATGAAATATCTAAGTCTGATTTAGCGATGGGTATAATAAAAAATAAATGTTATATAGCGACTATAGAATATACTTTTACCCCCTTATTACGTGGGTGGTTTAGAAAATCCCAGATTTTAAATATATCCGTCACTTTCTAACGTTATTATACAAAGATGTCATACTCTGATTGCTCTGAGTAAACTCTCGTTAAAATTTTCATTCATGAAAAATGTCGAGCCCGCCACAATCCGCTTTTTTTTGGTAGAATGAATTTCTTTTTCGTAGCTCAACCATTACTTTTTCAATTTCGACATCTGGCAACACTACTTGGGCTGCCTGCCTAGTTGGTTGTGTTGTGAGTGAATATGAAGAATTTTAAAATCGATTAAATACAGACTCGACGCATTACCATTTTGCGCTATATAAAGATTGTCAAAAATTTACGACGGAATATTATGTTATAATGGGACGGACATGCATTTCTATTTGAATTGCATGCCTATTCGATGCATCGAATTATAAAACTCCGATACAATTCTGTTACGATCTAGGGGTTCGGGGTAAGTAAATTAACCGATTTTATCCAAAAACACACGCTGTTTATTAAGAAGGAACTTCTCGAAAAATCAAGATACAAGTACACGTAAACAGGCCCAGTAATCCACACCACAATCAAAGTTTATTAAATGCACTCTGATCACTAATCACGAGTATATCGCACTGTTATATTACTTAAAGTTCACTTATGGATCTCACTGTAGCCAAAAGCCGCCGACAGCGGCGGTGGCTTGGTGTGTACTCTCTTCTTAGTCGGACGCTCGGACGTTGTAAGCACATCGCAGCGTTCTGCATGATCGTGGGGTGCGTCGCGGGCCACGAGGACGAGCGAGTGAATCCCTCTCAAGATCACCTCGACGGGGTCGGTGCCGGTGCGGAGTGCTTTCAGCACTTCTCCAAAGACCACAAGTGTGGTCTCGACAACCGATGTGCGGCCCTCGTGCGCCTGTCCCGTTTTGAATTTTGGCAATGGTACGGACCGTTTTACCGTCCCCCTTCCCCCACGGGCGCGGGGCGGGCCGGCGTGTGCGGTCCGGGGTGCATTCTTGAGTGCCGGCTTTCTTGAAAGCGGTGGGGCGGTCGCTGCCGGCTTCACCGCGGTTTTCTTACGACGCCTGCCGTGTCATCGTTTTTTCTTACCCCCCGGGGGCGGGTGTTGAGAGGCTTCGGTCGTTTGCATGTTGGAGGCAGCCGGGTCCGCCACTTGTGGCGGTAGTGTCTTCTTTGGGACCCGTGATAAGGCGACCGTGCGTTGGACGTCCTCTGCGACCCTGGATGAGGCGCACATTTTCGGGTTGGTACCCGAGATTGCGGAGTTCCTCCTCAATCTCACCGGGCGGCGTCTCGATCGCCCTTTCCCAAAGGCACTCTGGCTGCGGCGTTTCCGCATGGCGGACAGGGAGTGGTAGGTGGGATAGTCGTCCTGCTCTGTCGGTAAGGTGGAGTGTGACTCGATTAGAGATGCGCAAAATTTATCAAATATATCACTCTTCTATATCTGTATATCACTAGTGATATAAAGGTTCGTTTGACGACTGAGCGAAAACTAGCGATATGTTTTTACAACGCTACCACACAGACCTCGTTGTATGTCAATTTCCACAGCGACCAAGACTCATTAATACATTACAAATTATCCTTCATGCTTAACAGGCTTTGGACTGTCAATCTAGAAACCTTGAGTAATATTTAAAAAATAACATTTTATTCTAGGTTGGCGTATTTAAAAATCAGCAGCTATTTACAATGATTAATATTGTACTCTATAGTCAATTTACAAGTAAAAAATGTAATAATCGCTAGTCTCGTTCTTTTTTACGTCGTGTGCAATATCTATCTCTATCTGAGCTAGAAGAGTGAGAGAGATACTTTGCCCGTCAACTACGTGTCAATCACCTATAGTTCAGTCACTCAAATTGAAACCATATTGAAACCAATTTGAAGATATAAAGATATAATTCGAAATCAAAAGATATAAAGAGAGATTATATCTACGGGAGCGTAGTTCCGCTACTCTCTAAAAGATGGCGTGTTAATAATTGGTTCCTCTATTGGACAACAGATGGCGCTACTAATAATCGAGTCGTAACAATACAATGAATCAGTTCGATGCATCATCTTTCCTATACATCGATGGTTTTCAATGTATCGATTTACAACGTCACCATCCCTAGACGATCTACGAACGAACGATGGATGGAGAAAAGAAATGGAAGATAGCCATTTGTCTGATAACCAATTATGTACTAGGATTTTTTTACAAAAACACCAGGTTTTGTTCATCGAAAATACTCGCTTTGTAATTATTTTACAATACACTGGTTAGTACTTACATTTTTTTGTAACATCTTTGGTTATATTATTGTTTTCATCCGTGATTACCTATTGATAACTTCTATGATTGCGTCATATTTATTAGCGTAGCTTCAGTGAACTCGTTATTATTCGTAAATCTCGAAAAAACAACCATTTTTTATGATACAAGTGGTAAATAAGATTTGTTTTTGGAAATAAACTCAGTGCATAACCTTTTCGTTTGACAGGGATAACCTAAGCGTTTTTATATCTTGACACCATTTTTGGTCCATCTTTCCGCCTCTATTATTTTACCATCGTTGAAAGCATTGAATTTTTGGATTTCCTGGGTGATCTAATGTATATATTTAATTTAGTTATGCTATCAGGTGAACTTAGATGATTAGGTTATGTTGATGTTATGGTTGAAGAATGTATAGATCTCTGACAGGATCTATTATAGCAATGTCGTACCCTACTACTGAACCTGATTTTGGCTATGTGCCACCCATCGTCTTGCTGAATCTATGTTCTAAATATTTCATCATAATAGCTCATAAAATTAAAATTCTTAACTATATGTATACTTTGGTCAAATAATTAAATTTAAGGCGGCCAACTTTATAATAAGTCAATGCGGGACTCCCACCCCAATCCACAACAAGACTAATGATTTGTTGGAATTTGTTGGTGTACTGAAATTAGAAACAAACAACACTACTACTGAATTAACATTTATTTTTAAAGTCATATTTTTCACATGAGTGGCATTTTTTACTAGTTCTGGGTTTTGGTTCAGAATATCCAAAAAGTTTTAATAGCTGCCCATATTAAATTTTACAAATAGCATTGCACGTAAAACATTGTCCGCAGAATGTGGGACGGTTGGCTGCCGGTAGTCAAATAAGTATAGAAATAAAAATCTGGGATGAGCTAATAAAAAATTAACCCTGTAGATAAGGAAGAATAATGGGATAGCTGACAATGGATGCAGTTGGAGAGGAGTTCAACCTCCACTGGGAGGAAGAAGTTGTTGTGAAGGTAACCTTTCCAAGTAATTAGTCTATAACTAATGTAATCTTCTATGGTATAAAACTGTATCTGGCTATCTTAACTGATTTCTAGTAGCCTGATCAATGTTGATTTCTTGATACAAGCATACCTGTCACTGCATATAATGACAAAGACTGTAATAATTTTGATCATAGATTAACTTTGACTGGGCTTTCAGAAACTGGTAAGTTTATCTATTCTATTTTTCGTGGTTATTTAAGTGATTCATAAAAAAACATGGAATGATATTGATGAAAATTCACTTTCAGCATAGTCCAAGAAGAGCATCTGAAGAAGAAATATGTGGACTTGATCATGTGCAGACTGAAACCTACTCTAATATGGTAATTTATTAATTGATCAAGAATTAATTCATTTGTTTTATACATGCATAATTTTAATCAAAAACATAAATTGTGATTGCTAGAATTCATTTTTTTTTATCATGTAGTTTGTGGACAATCATCCCATTTGTGAGCTAAGGGGTTAATTAAAATAATTAATATCAAGCATAATTTAAATTAATTGAATACAGACATCAGAAGAGACCATACCACATACAGATCAAATGGCAGCTGAGAACCTCATGTTCTTGGCACAAGATGTGGTCAGCTACACAGAGACAGCAGAACTGGCTGATGACCCAAATGTAGAGTGTGTTACCGAGGAAGTCATCACCGATGATTGGGTCATAACAGGTGGTCAAGAATGGTATGGATATTTTATATAAACTTGAGAAAAGCAATATGTTACTTGTGTGTACATACTTCATAAAGTACAGACTGTCCAAAAAAAGAATATATAAAAAATGTGACCTTGCTGAGTTGCTTGTCGGTTCTTCTCAGTTGGAGGCAACTTCCGAATCGGTGGTAACTTCAGTAGCTTCGACGTTCATAAGTGCCCTTCTAGAGCCTAAACTGAATAAATGACTTTGAAGAGTTTCATAAAATATTAAAAACTAAAAATACTCTGGACAGACAAATCAAGCCACTTTAATAATAAATAATACATCAATAAAAATATGATTCCGATTTTCATGCTGTTTTCACCAATGAATAGAGTGGTTCTCGAGGAAGGTTTAAGTATATAATTTGAAAAAACTTTTCATTGTATACATTGGCTAAAATATGTATAATAATTGTGGAAGGTGTCGGAAAAAATCATGTCGACTGGGAGCTTTTTATTATACTGGGAGCGTTATACCTGTATGCTTATAAAAAATGTAGGCGTATATGTTCTGCTACCCGCGCTGCGAAGCCGCGGTGGGTCGCTAGTAGTCCCATATAAGTGTGATAAGATTCACTGCTGTATAGAGATATGAATATTGCATGGAATTCTAAAGGATTGACTGCTTATTACCTCCTATCTTAAACCATATAAATGATAATTCTTTGTAAATAAAATCAATAAATATGTTTTTTTTGTATTTTAGTGTTGAAGTCCCATTAGATCATTTAACACATCCAGTCTTAGTTGTAAAAGAAGAAAATGACATAGATGTGCCTTTACCAACGGATCAAGTAAGTATTTATTAATTTCATATTATGTTTGTTATTCCTAAGTAGAATAAAATAAACAAAAACCCCATTGATCTTATACAGATTAACTAACAAGTACCTAACACAACAATGTGTTATTTTAATATTTCTCCTGGTCAATTTTTGAGTTCAATTTTTTTTAAGACGGATTGAACTTATTTTTTAGGCTAGACTGCAGCATCATTTTACAACATATACATTATTTTGCCAGGATGAGTATACAGCGATGCGACCATGGCCGTGCGATTTCTGTTCGCGGCGCTTCCGCAAGAAGGCTGCGCTAATTAACCACATGGTGGCGCATCAGAATGACCGCCCACACGCGTGTAACCTGTGTGGCGTGCGGTACGTGCGCAAGTGTGATCTCATGAACCACTTGAAAGTGCACGCATTTGTACCAGATAATCAAGATACAGTCGATTTTGGTATGGAAAGATTAGATTTACAATTTAAATATTGTGGACGCGCAGTATTAACTGCGCGTCCACCTGATAGGCATCGAAGCGTACGAAACGTAAGGATTTCATGGTTTGCAATAAATTTATAACACCAAGAAATGTAGAATGAAATTAGGCAGTTGAGAAATAAAAAATATTATTCGCCTTTGGTGCGATTTGACGGTAAAGCGTAAATATTACTTAATAAAATAAGTGTGATTGTATGTTTGCACTTGTATAAACAGTCTTACTATCAATTTGTATCTTAAAATACTAGATTTAAGTCATTCAATTTGTTATACAAAACACACTTAGTATTCAATTCATTGATTCTCGACGGCAGAAAGTAAGTAAGTAGTATTCTTTTTTGTCGTAATTTATGCGACAGCCAAAGTCATAACGTAATTTTGCGATTTTAACCATTTCATAAACACAAATGGAAAACACTACAATTAATCTATAAAACGAATAAATTGGACACACACATAGATAGATCATGCCCAGGAATAACATATAAAGTACTTTATATCCCGGGTAAACATAATATCCCTCGGGTACATGGGGTAGAAGCTATTATCGTTATTTAAAGGTTTGTGCTTTTTAAAGTTCTGTTCACGGTTTATCGTAATGTGTTTACCACACTAGTGCGGCCCGTGACGTAGAATTCAATGGCGGGGCAAACCCAATTTATTATATCACTAGCGACCTGGCCCGGCTTCGCAAAGGTTCATTTTATATACACAAACCTTCCTCCAGCACTAATATTATAGTGAAAACCGTATCAAAATCCGTTGCGTAGTTTAGAAGAAGTAATCGGAGAAACAGACACGCAGATAGCGACATTGTTTTATAATTTATACTATTTAGAGAAGAGTATCAAGTACCACGTGTCTCCCAAATTTACATTGGATCGTATTAGTCTAAATTTTAAATTTAAACTACTTTGCCGAGTAAGCCAGCTGATTCGACTATCCTAAAAATGATAGTTGAATCGGAATATCCTAACGATGCGAAATTCATAACTAGTGGACGCGCCCAATCGATAATTTGTAACGATGCTCCGTACGCTTGGGTGCCGATCAAGTGGACGGGACCTTGAATAAATTATCTCATAATTCCTCTTGTTTATATTTCAGAAGAAATGTTAGACAGCAACCAATTATTAAAACCAAAGAAGAAAAGAGGAAGGCGGAAAAAGAATCCAGAGCCGGTGGAGGTAACTATTATTATTTTCATCAACTTCCAAAATATAAGTGTTTCTCATTTTAATGCACATGGATTATTCTACGGTCGTCATTTTGATTTTATATAAAGAAAATCTATTAAACATTACACGGCTTAGACGCTTTGTGATTGGAATGTTTGTATTTTTACTTATAAATAATCGTGTTTTCTAAATAAATTATAACTGGCCAGTGTCACATACATAAAAACTTTTTTTCTCAAAACTTTCTGCGTGGCCTGGTACATAGATGCATAGCTAGATGCAATTTATCCATGTGCAGTGTTTCAATCAGTAAAATGGTCATCTGAATAATTTGCTAGAAGTTTTTAATTAATCGTCCATTAATTACAATAAACCTAAAATGATCAACTTATACGTACTGCCATACTGTGAGACGTCATTTAGAATGGCCGATTAAAGTATCTCCATCTTTATTGACTGAATAGCTATAGATCATAATGATAAGTTGTTCAACAGAACGGCATGTGGGAGAACATGACGTCAGCGCGGACGCAGCAGTGGTCGCGGCGCGCGCGCTCCCCGGCCGCGAGCCCGCCGCCGGCCGCCAGGTCGCCGCCCTCGCCGCCCTCCCCGCCCTCGCCGCCCTCGCCGCCCTCGCCGCCCTCGCCGCCGCCGCCCCCCGCTGACCCCTCGCGCCCCTTCGTGTGCCGCCACTGCGGGGTCGGCTTCGCCAGGGAGAAGGCGCTGCAATCGCATTCTCGCGTCAGTCTAGCTTCAACCTACTACATAATATAAGCCTTATTTCATTTACTTTTGTTAGACTTTCTTACTTATTACTGGTATGTGTGTAATAAATACTAATTTTGAGTCAACTTGGACGCCTAACAGAGCATCAAAAGGGGGACCGCACCCAATATTTGTAAGGCATGAAAACTCATGCAGCTGCGAATAATAGTTGTGTTGATATTTGATATGCAGGTCCACGGCGGCGACTCTCCTATGGAGTGCGCTGAATGCGGCGAGCTGTGCTGGTCGCGCGAAGCACTCGCCAGCCACGCCGCCCAGCGTCACCCGCATCTACCGCATCTCACATCAAGAGAAGCACACGCTGAGGCCGCTTATAATAACGACTCTGACTCCGGTGAGATAATATACTGTATTTAATTATACATCAATTAAGATGGATAGTAGTAGAGCTATCTTGTTTAGTCGACGAGTTCCTATGGCCACCTTCGAGCTCCATCGTCAGACCCTGAACCCCACCTGGGGCTATATACTACTTCTCATGACAAATCTAATGAGCCCAAACACTACGAGCTTATCATGCTTAGTTGAGGAGTTCCAATGTCCACTAAAAGCTACATCATCAGACCCTCGACACCAGCTAGGGCTATACTTGTCAAAACAAATCCAGGGAGTCCAAACATAACGGGGCTGTGTGTAGTTGAGGATTTTTTATGACCACATTCCGGCTGCATCACCAAAACCAACTCCATGGTACTATATTTTAAGATGATGATAGCTCAGTGGTAGTGATGTCGAGTGCCTTGACGAAGGTTGTGGGTCCTAATCCTACAATGAGCTTGAGCTTTCGGTGAAAGAAAAGATCGAAAAAATAACACTTTGGTGTGGAAGGTACGATGGATACCACACTCAACAGGTGTGTACCGGCAGGTGCACTTAAGAGCCAGTTTCTTTTAGCCTTTGTGTGGCTACCACCTTCGGCCAGATCATCACTTGTAGTGAGATTATGGTCAAACTCAGGCCTATCATCATTTCTGCCGCAAGACGTCCACTGCTAGACATAGGTCTCCCCTAAGGATACACAGGCCTATAAAAAAAAAAAAATTGCATTGTTCCTAAACTTACATAGGTATGTCAAATTTAAGCTCAGTTAGACTATGAATAGGGTATTACACTCATTTTTGAAAAGTGTTTCAATTCGTTCCTAAGGTGCTAATTAGCCACCAAAAAAAAAACAAAAATTTTATTCAATCGATATGTGCCATAAAATGCATTAAAATTTTACATTTTCAAATTCCGCGAGTAGTTTGATGAAAACGCTGGACGTCATGTAACTCTACGGTCATGACGTTATTTGGTCTCTTGTAAGTAAATAAATACGCTGATATTGGTCTCAATTGGACTTATAAAATATCTTTTTTATTAGTGTGCTGTTCCTGAATACTAGTGTAAAAATAATAATAATAGTACTTCAGGTGTCACCGTATGACGTCATTATAATGGCGGCTATTGTTTCGCTTGTTTAGAAACAGATTAAAAATACTGAAAACTTTGAAATGAATTTTAAAATTAATTAAGTTATTTTATGAACTAAAACTAACATTTTCCGACTGCTTATTGCCTAAGCCATGTAAATTGTACATTTTTAGATTTTTTCTCATATAGAGTAAAATACCCTATTGGATGCCAGCAAGTGCTTAAAAATGGATTACAATTATTTTACTGGAAATACAGACAGACATACGAACGAAGCAAGTTAAGAAAAAGGTTGTCAATATTCACACTTCAGAATATTGTGACAGGGGACGATATGGAGTTTCGTCTGTCGCCGGTGTCCGCGGCGACGGCGACGGCGGCGGGCGGCGAGCGCGGCGCGTTCGACGCGATGCGCGGCCCGGAGCTGTTCTGTCAGGACTGCGGCGTCGCCTTCCAGCGGGCCGACCTGCTCAGGAGGCACGTCGCGGCCGCACACAGGTATGACGCTCTAACTTTAAATTTCCAGCTTTCCTTTCTGTGATGGACGTCACACGTGATGAAGTGTTTGTTTGCACTTGCAGCTACAAGCGTCACGACAGCACGAGCAGCGCGTGGGGTGAGCACACGTGCGAGGTGTGCGGCGAGAGCTGCCCCGACGCGCTGCAGCTGCTCGCGCACGCCGAGCGACACGCGGACCGACCGCGCCCCCTCGCCAACAACACCAGGTACACTACACTACACTACACTACACTACAGCACAGCGCCTCCTACCTCAGTTACGTACTACTTGTACTCACTTACTATACCACAATTTACCTATTTATATCGCAAAGCTAACCTATGAATCACTCTCCTGCGAACCAATGTCATCATCACCGCCCCAAATACACAACTGCACGTAGCCACCCACTCAAGTATCTATTCGCTTTTGTATGTGTTTAATGATTTCTCATAATTTATCGATAAGACGCTGTCTCTATGGTTACCTGACATATTGTTTCAGATTAAAGCGAATGGGTAGAGGTAGAAATAATACGTCTTCGTCGAGTAGTTCACGACAGTTCCCGTGCAGAGAGTGTGGTAAGTTAAAAAAAATGCACTCTGGGAGTGCCGACAGAAGTGAAAACTTATTTTGGCGCGTTAGACATTTTTTAGATGGGTACTAGGGTTATTGGGCTATTAGGTTATGAATAGCATTTTATTTATGAATTGATTGAGATTGAGCTCTTGTATCATCATCAATATCATTAAAATTTGGCGCCAAAACTACTGACAGCGACTAGCGACATTACTGGCCGCAATTATTTTAATGGGAAAAAAAAGAGAAACTAAACGTCAAACTGCGTCTCGGTAACGGTGTCGCGAGTCCAGAGGTTTTACCTCATCTAAAAATATGCGTACCGCGCTAAAAGAACTTCTCACTTCAATAAAATCCGGACATATGCGAGTTGGACAGGCACGAAGGGTTCCGTACAATAATATATAAAAAAACTAAAACTGTTCATTTTTATTTATCCTGTAAAATAAGTATATTAGTCTGAATTATTTTTATGAGTTTGAGCTCAAATCAGAGATAAGGCGGTCGGTAATTTGTAATTTTTTTAAGTAAAAAATCTTCAATTTTGTTTTCACTTGTAGTAACCCAATTTCAAACTTCGACTCCTCATTTTCAATAACTATAAAATTATTTTCATATTTCAATTTTTTACCAGACGCTGGCGCTGGCAGGCAAGTTTTTAAACGATGCCATATTTCAAATCGATAGCATTTTTAGTTGCTGAAAAAAACAACCGTGATATTCAGACAGACGTGCTGTAATAAGTCTACATAACGGCGCGTACAGACGAGAGCGAATGCGGCCATAGCGCGGTGAACTCTACGAACTCTACTTACTATTAAAGTTTTTTCCTAGTAAATAAACTTCATAAAGTCCCCAGTTTTAATTTTGGTACGGAACCCTAAAAATGGCAAATCAATATCTTTTTACGTCATCGTTTTAATACTTTGTATATTATAACAGGTAAAGTGTTTGGGTCGCGGAGTTCGCAACAGATTCATATCCGGATCCACACGGGTGAGCGGCCGTACGCGTGCCGGTTCTGTTGGAAAGCGTTCGCAGATGGCGGCACGCTAAGGAAACATGAGAGGATACATACAGGTCCGTATTCAGATTAGAAATTTTATTGAGTTCTAGACTTTATAATGGTCGGTAACACATTGGCCGGCCATCCCCCTCGTACGTGTAAATGATGTTTGTTTGTGTGCGTGGCAGGTGAGAAGCCGTACGCGTGCGCGGTGTGCCCGCGCGCCTTCAACCAGCGCGTGGTGCTGCGCGAGCACGTGCGCTCGCACCACTCCGCGCCCGACCGCCGCGCCGCCGGTACCTATACTATACATATACATGTACACATAGCTCACTGATGGACCTGACTGACTACCCTCAAGTCTAAAATCTATAGTCGAGCACCTATCGCGTACTGGTGTCTTCCGGTCCTACACGTGAACTTGAGAGCCAGTTGCCTTCTAGGCTTTGTAAAGCTATTGCTACCGGCCATCGGTGACGGTACCCACTTTCTATTATGTGGACCGCCAGCATGATTGTCATGACATTAATAATATCCCAAATAAAAAACATATAACATTAAATAATAATATCATTTGAATGACAGGTGGCCCTGCATACTGCTGCGTGGTGTGCGGTCGGACGCTACATTCTAGTGCGGAATTAGTGCAACATTTAATACAGCATTGCGACGCCAACACTGCGCTCAAGAGACAACCACAGGTATGATACAACAAACTGATTTCATTCGTAATATTTAATGAATAAAACAATAAATAAATAAATATTCTGGGACATTATTCCTCACACACGGCCATCTGACCCCAAACTAAGCAGAGCTTGTATTATAGAAGCCAGATAACTGATAGTCAAAGTCAAAGCCATTTATTCAGTTTAGGCCCTAGGAGGGCACTTATGAACGTCGAAACTACTGAAGTTACCACCGATTCGGAAGTCTCCTTCAACTGAGAAGAACCGGCAAGAAACTCAGCAAGGTTACATTTTTTATATATTTTGTCTTTTTTTTTTGGACAATCTGAAAATGTTGGCTTTTTTCCATTAAATGTTTAACAATTTTTAAAGAAATATAATACACATAGACACAAAAAATGAAAAATAAATAAAAAATAACCTGAACAAGTTCAAATTTTAACAAAAAAAACTCTAATACTAAGTACTGACTTTTGTATAAGTATGAACAAGGTGCACTTGTGCAGAGTGCAGCTATTTCCAGACATCTTTATCTTCAATGTAATGAGCTACTTTGTAATAGGCTTTTTCTTTCAAAACATTCTTTATGTGAGATTTGAATTTGAAATCAGTCATCTTGGTAACTGAGAGAGGTAATTTATTATAAAAGCGTACATTACTTCCAAGAAATGACTTTTTAACTTTGGCTAATCTAAACTACTATACTACATATACTACTTTTCTTTTGTAAATACATACATACATATATAGATAATTACACCCAGACATAGGACAAACAGACATATTCACGCACACAAATGTTTGTCCTGAGTGGGAATCGAACCCACGACCTGCGGCGTGATAGATAGGGTATCTTACCAACCACGCCAACTGGCCCGTCACGCCAGGTCACGTCTCGCCACGTTTATCTCGCTCTCGCTCATTCGTAACAGTTCGTTCAATTTCTGCGCTTGCTAGAAACCTTCGGATTCGGCCAAATCTATTAAAAACTAGCTGTCCCACGCGGTTTCACCTGTGTTCCCATGTAAAAAAGTAGCCTATACCCTTCCTCAATAAACTGTCTATCTAACCCAAAAATATCGGTCTTGATTTCATACAAAAATCCCATACATTCAGTTTTTCCCGAATTTTATAATTTTCCAGGCATCTTTTCCAATTTTTCTCTTCATAAGAACCTTCCTCAGACTTCATCAAACACAACAAAAAAGAAATCAGCCGTTCTCGAGTTTTGCGCTTAGTAACACATTTAGTGATTCATTTTTAGGGTTCCTAGCCAAATGGCAAAAAACGGAACCCTTATAGATTCGTCATGTCTGTCTGTCCGTCCGTATGTCACAGCCACTTTTTTCCGAAACTATAAGAACTATACTGTTGAAACTTTGTAAGTAGATGTATTCTGTGAACCGCATTAAGATTTTGACACAAAAATAGAAAAAAAACAATAAATTTTGGGGGTTCCCCATACTTAGACCTGAAACTCAACAATTTTTTTTTCATCTAACCCATAAGTGTGGGTTATCTATGGATAGGTCTTCAAAAATGATATTGAGGTTTCTAAAATATTTTTTTTCTAAACTGATTAGTTTGCGCGAGAGACACTTCCAAAGTGGTAAAATGTGTCCCCTCCCCCCTGTAACTTCTAAAATAAGAGAATGATAAAACTAAAAAAAATATATGATGTACATTACCATGCAAACTTCCACCGAAAATTGGTTTGAACGAGATCTAGTAAGTAGTTTTTTTTTAATACGTCATAAATCGTAAACCGCAATTTACCTTTCATTCAATCAACTCAAATATAAAAAAAATATTGGCAAAAAGGAAGGTCTTACAAATAAAGGGAAAATTCAAAAAAATAAAAAAAAAGTTGAAAATTAAAGGGTGTCCCCATACATACATAGTTTGTGCCAATTAATAAAGACCTCTGAGTTGTATGGGCGCTCATACAATTTAGAGGTCTAGCTAAATTGGCACCTACCTCAAATAAGGTAAATAAATAAAATTGTGCATTTCCCGTGATGGACGAGCGATGGACGAAGTTTGTACGGAACCCTCAATGCGCGAGTCCGACTCGCACTTGGCCGGTTTTTATTTATATATAGATAGATTGTTATGAAGGAAGATATCTTTATCTTTTCATAATACGGATTTTCTATTTTGTAGACTATCTACCTACTACATAAGTTTCTCGTACTTATTTCATCATCATCATCATCTCAGCCGCCGTCCACTGCTGGACATAGGCCTCCCCTAATGATCTCCAATAGGACCGGTCTTGGGCGGCCTGCATCCAGCGTTTTCCAACGACCTTTACAAGGTCATCTGTCCACCTTGTAAGCGGACGTCCTACGCTGCGCTTGCCGGTCCGTGGTCTCCACTCCAGAACTCTTATTTAATTTTTATTTATTCAAACAGGCGGGTCCTCGGAAATACAAACGGCGACGGAAGCTGAAATCAGAGGTGTCCACTCCTCCGCAACGCGAGTGGAGTTCCCCGCCGCCCTCTCCTCCCGCCCGCTCCCCGTCTCCCTCTCCCTCTCCTTCTCCCTCTCCCTCCCGGTCTCCGGCGCGCTCCCCGTCCCGCTCTCCCCCGGCGCGGTCCCCGCCGCGTCGCCGCCGCCGCCGCGCCGACCCGCCCGCTAGACCCAAGATGATACACACCGAGAATCCCAAACCTAGGACTAAACAGGTACAGTTCAGTTACACGCTTCCTACCTTCGTATTTATTCCTAGGGTGGTAACTATGGGTATGTTCCGATATACACCAGGAGCACTGCTCAGTGCTCTTACTGGGGAGAAATACGTTCCGTTATGGACTAACAGTATACTGCCGCATTATCCTAGGGAAACATAATGACGTCATAATCGCCGCCATTTTTGTACTGTGAGCACTGGCGTTTTTGAGGTGCTCTCAGTGCTTTGATTACGTGATCAACAGCCTCCAGAATGACAGTAGGATATATACATGGATGACAGACAGTATAATGGACTGCGTTCCGTTTTAAACCGTACCATAAAGGAACGGCTATTATAAAGGAACGGCTTCTCAATATACTAAATTGACGTCACACCTTACAGTGCTAGCAGTGTATATCGGAACATACCCTATGACTTTCTGCTTTAAATCCACATATTAGATATTCAAAATGCTTCAAAATGAAAGTGAGATGCGCTACAACGGTATTATCAATGGTTTTAAAGAACCCAATTCTGTATTTATATGGCTTATGGTAAACTGCCCAGATGAAAAACTCATATACAGTTGTTGATTGGTCAAATCTGAAAGTATAGGAAATAGCAAAAAAAGCTCAAATTTTCGAAAAAAATGATACACTAATTAAGCCATCTCATAGTGTCGCTTATTTATAAGGATCCAATTCCGGTTAGTAATGTTTAATGGCAAACTAAAGGAAAGGTCTCATTAGAACTGGAACTAAGAACTGTGTCTTGCGTAATTCGTGGACATGGTCTTTAGACGAAGCTTTTCACTACGACCCCTAATATCTCAATGTTTGTGTGATTTCAGAATAAAGTGAAAGTACGATTGCAGGTGCGCACCCGCCGACCGCCACGTCACCCCGCGGACGACCTGCGCGCCATCCAGCCGCGGTCCCCGTCGCCGGCCCACAGCCCGCCCGCCGGCCCCGCCCCTGCCGCCGGCCCCGCCCCTGCCGCCGACCACGGCGGCCCCTTCAAGTGCGAGATGTGCGCGCTTGAGTTCCCGCGTCGAGACGCGCTGCTGCTCCACGTGCCCGTGCACATCTGACGCAGAAGCAAGCGCGACATCAATCCCGCGCCACCTACCAGGCTCTAATCTACCCCACCCCCGCGTCTTAAACGTCGTAGAAATCACAGCTCGTATGCTAGGAGAATTTGTGCGACGTCTATGACCTACTTTAAGATTTTTGTGATTATTGCGGTCTAACCCCGAGTTTCGAGCTCGAAGCTACCTTCTACCGATTCACAACGTATCGAAAGATGTATTTCCGATGAAATTGCTCGCGGCGTTCCCTGTGGACTTGCTTCGCTTCAGCGAACTTATAACGTGAGATGGCGCTCGGTGGTGGGTTTCATTCCAAAATCTCGGTGTTAACGTGAATGCTATAAATAAAATTCCACCAAAAACATAATCTTGTAGAGGTGGTCAAT
This sequence comes from Tetheella fluctuosa, assembly GCA_951216915.1. Classification (NCBI taxonomy): domain Eukaryota; kingdom Metazoa; phylum Arthropoda; class Insecta; order Lepidoptera; family Drepanidae; genus Tetheella; species Tetheella fluctuosa. The sequence continues at coordinate 5,290,366 of OX578227.1, read as the reverse complement.
TTCGGTCCAAACGACGTGCAGGGTTGTTAACGTCGCTCGCCGATAAAAGAGTTGAGATTTGAACGAGTGACAAGTTCCTTCTATAGCAGCTCCTTAAAACATAGCATAGGAAGCTTGAAGAACATTGTACATTACAATGTACTTTAATTGATCTGAAAGAAAATATGTTTGGTCGGTTTTCAAATTTATGTTCTTGGTGGGATAATTTTTTTCCTTTAATTTATCTAAAAGAACACCACGACCTTCAATGTTAAAATTACTTTCGTATTTATCATTGTTCGGTGTGGACAAAGTTATTGGATCGATTAGTTTCAAGAACTAAGTATCAAACTAACCGCACCAATAACTTTGTCGACACCGAACATCGATAATTTTTAATTTTCAGATTGTTTCCTTTGTTGGATGCCTTTGCATTTTACATGCACTTTTATGCCAAATTTCAAGTTACTAAATCCCGTAGATTTGGTCTAGGTTTGTGATGAGTGAGTCAGGATGGCAGTCGAGCGATAAAAATGGCACTTTTAAGACCTTAAAACTAGTTAATTAAAACTCAAGAACGTTATGAAAGGTTTGATCATGGAAATTGGAGGCGCTCAAGGGTGCCTTATTAGACATGCAAAATTGAAAGTGTGTAGGTCTAATAGTTGTCGAGTTATAGGGGAGGGGGTGGGGTCGAAAGTATCTCGAAATAGTTCGTGTAAATATACACATTCGTGCAACGCCTTTTTTTACCCGACTGTTTCAGATCTTGGCAGACACTGCCGTATGCCTAGATAATTCAAGTTAACTTTCGATTCGGTTTTTAAACAAATGAAATCATAAAGTTAATCATTGTCTCATAATATTAAATTGAATATTATGAATATTGTGTAATGTTCGGAATATGGTTGAATGGATGTAACTTTGCAATTATGAATCATAATTTTAGGTCAATGTTATATTACTACAATTTTTGTACTATATGAAAAAGTTATCCATTACATACAATACTTGATAAATGAATGGTTTTGTACAGTGACATTGAATGTATGTCTGGACTCTACTCTTGTTTGTTCATATGATAGAAACCTTTATTTTTAAATCTGATGATAGAAATAGTAAATCAAATAACTGTTAAAATATAATATTTGATTTGTACAATAATGTACCTACATTGTACATGTTTTTTTTTAAATAATTATATCTGAGGCTAGTTTGATAAGCTGAAACATTGTATAATGAAATGTACCATTTCTTTTCGTTCTGGGACATGTTTTATTACTTTCCGACGTATTTGAAATACTTTGACTTTTACTTTTTCTCTCGACTTTATTATCTATATTTTCATTAAAAGTACCTAATTGTACTTTACTATTGACTGATTTATCGGTTAGTTGTATGTAAATCTATTATAACGCTAGTGTAAAGCTTTGTACATAAGTATGTTTGTAATTAATATTTGTGTCACTTTTCGGGCCTGTTACAGAACCTCCATGTTGCTTTTCAGGGATCTAAATATGGCAATTTGACAGTTATACTATAATGTGAAACTGCTATATTTATGTAATGGGGAGGAAAAGCGCAAATTTATCTCGCCAACTGGTGCATGTGTGTGTTTTTTTGGTACCTTAGTGAACTAATGTAAACTGTCAGAACACTTTCAACTTCAGGGTGGTAGCCAGGTGGGTACTACCACCGTGCTATGGTGTCCTCACCATGTTTTCCTTCACCGAAATCTCATTGTAGATTCGAACCCACAACCTTAGTCACGATCTTTAACGTCACTACCACAGAGCTATCATCGCCTTAAGAGATTTGTTTCGAGTTTGCCTCCCCATTATAGACACTTTGTTTACTTTTTTTTGTACAAAATACTGTTTTGGGGTTTTTTAAGGTTATCATTTTGTTGTTTAGTAAAAAAGACAAACAAGATTATTTGTGCCATGTGATGGTAGTGGTAACTTCCGCATACGAATCGCTTAACAGTTGTACATCATAGTAATAATAATATAAAAATGTAAATTTATAATATCGGTACATGATAGCTCCATTGCAATATTTGTTGAGGGCTTTCAATCACATCTGAAGTAGTATTCGAAATGTTTAATACATTCCCCAAAATACATCGTACTTCTCCACGGGCCTGTTTCACAATCTCCAGGTAATGTTAAACCAGATACGAAAGTTTGAAGTGGATCCTCTATTTTTATTTGGTTGTCAAGTTAACTGGCTATTTAGAAATAGGCCCTTAAAAATTTTATGTTCAATTTTTTACTGTTTCAAAATTTAATAAATTGTACATAGAGGTAAAATAAAAGTATTATGTTCTTTTTAATGTTACTTTAGCCTTTATTTTTATAACCGCGAAAATTATTTATTCAATACCATATGTGTAATAAATACTAATAGTGAAACAAATTGCGCAAGACAAAGCTATGTGAGAGTGCGGCATGAAGGAGAGTAGAGACCCTCTCTGCCTCTGGCCTAGCTCTCATGAGCTAGCGAGCTGGCTCTCAACTTTATGTAGCGATTTTGTAATGTCTCAAAATACCATTCCTTGGATTTGTAGTTCAATCAATCGTTTCAGAGTTATAAGCAATTGTCATGCATATGGTCCGATAATCATGCTCCTAGGTGCCCCTTGAATCTCCATAACTGAGGGCTGGAAAGAAATCCTCAATAGCATTTTTTTTTGTTTGTTCGTAAAATTAAGTAGTTAATTTGATCATAAGCAATATCAAATTAAAAAGTAACAATGAGATTGGGTGACCATGTTTTCCAACTCAATAACATTTATTGAGAGACTCAGTGAATAATGTATGTTGGTACATAATATGTTTGATCAATAATATGAAATCAATTATTATTATTTAACAATAGCTTTTGTCCGCGAAAGTCGGAAGAAGCACAAATATCACCATATAAAATATATTACATTTAATTTTATTTGATTGAATAATCATAAAAAAATAGCGACAGTGTTTTGGAGAAATATGTCTCGACTAAACATACATAAGAACCTGATTTGATGTGCCACTTTATGTACCTTCTCCGCTCCGTCGTGGGTAATAACATAATGAATGAGTAATGCACGATAGATGGTTTGATTCCTACGATGAGCTTGAGCTTTCTGTGAAGGAAAACATAGTGAGGTGAGGAAACCATAGGCACGGCCGCCTGGCTGGGCACCACCCACACTCAGGTTCAAAATCTGTAGCCAAGCATCTACCGATTTGCTCACTTGAGAGCTAGTTTACTTCTATGTAGGCTTTGTGTGTTTCTTGTTTGGATATGGGGGCTCTGTTAAATTGGCATAAGTTAGTAGTTTTACATACGGTCCATATCCTGAAGATCCTTGTCAGCATAATGGGACAACCTTATCCAATTATTGTATTGTCATCGGTCGCGGTCCTAGGAAAGTGTGCAAAGTTTCAGTTCAATCTGAAGGTTTGCAGTGGTCGAACATCACGTTCAAAAATTCCGTTACAAACTAAGAACAAACTAACAAACATACATACAGGTGGAGTGGAACTAATCACACTAATATCTAATATTATAAATGCGAGAGTTTGTGAGTGTGTGTGTTTGTATGTTTGTTACTTCTTCACCCTCAAACGGCTGGACCAATTTTGATGAAATTTGGTATGGCTGTAGGTAGCTAACACCCTGGATTACATAACATACCGTCAAACGAGGTGAATATATTAGAGTATGATAGTGAAGTGAATAAGGAAATTTTAAATATACATCTTTCAACTCAGCACACTTCACTCCGTTTCCGTTTACGACTGATAAATTCATATCATTCTCACTTCTTCGTCCTACCTTAGCGCGATTTTGGTGGGTTATAGAAATGTAATTTGTTTGTTGCTTACTGCTAGACGCTTTTTTAACTTGTCCCCCATATCACATAGACGGTTCTCCTTACCGTGGTGACTTCAGTAAATCTATCTTTAAATATTAATACCTGTAAATCTATCTATATATATATATATTATACGAGCAATCCTTGTATATATATAATCTGAATCTCGGAATCGTTGAATGAGCTATAAAATAAAGTAAAAACGTACTGTAATTTGTTAAATATCGATGCATCAAACAAATAATATCGATATTTTTTCGAAATCCCTAGGAGGTTAATAGTTTGTGGTAGAGATAGTAGTAGAGATGTGCCAACTCTGAAAAAACATGACTCGAGTTAACTCGAGTTGAAATTCAGGGAACTCAGAATTGAATTCAAGTTACACTACTCGAGTTAGGATGACAGTGTATGATTTGTTACTTTTTTACATATTTGTTCTTCCATCCTACTCTCTGTTAGGACAATTTTATTATCATTACGAAACTTCGTAGGTAGGATTGAAATAAAAAGGTTTTTATAATTTACATTATATAATTTTTACCTTTCTCATTAGAGTTATTACACATTTATTTTTGGTTTTAGTTTAGTTATAGTTGTGACCAGTGAATATAGTTTGATATGAATGATCGGAAAACTTCGTGTCATCGTCGGTGTCATTCGGTCGATGCAATGGACGGCGGGAGTATTAACAATCGGGTGGAATAAATAAGTCCATCATCGTGTCCACGTTCGGAATCGGCTCATTTTATTCACTTATTCCGGAGTTACGCATCACTAGCTTGATTCGTTCATCTAAGGGGGTCACACACGGCGAAGATACGATAATATTTTATCTTAAGATATATGAGACAGTGCTATACCAGCGAAAGAGAAAGAAAGTAGGTAGGTAGTTGCTTCTCTTTTCATAGTATAATGCTGTCAAAGTCAAAGCCATTTATTCAGTTTGGGCCCTAGGAGGGCACTTATGAAGGTCGAATTTACTGAAGCCACCACCGGTTCGGAAGTCAGCCTTTAACTGAGAAGAACCGGCAAGAAACTCAGCAAGGTTACATTTTTATTTTTTTTGGAATTATCTGACTATTGGCTATATTTTTTCAAAAACAGCAAAATGTCAAAATGTACAATACAATATGCAATTAAAACAAAACGAAAAATACCAATATAAAGCAAATAATAAAATATAACGCAAACAAGTTCTTATTAAATACCAGTGAATACGCCAATGGCTAAAACTAAATATGTATAATAAAGAAACATTATGCAAGGTGCACCTGTGCAGAGTGTAACTATTTCCAAACATCCCTATCTTCAACATAATGAGCTACCTTGTAATAAGCCTTTTCCTTCAAAACTTTCTTTATGTAAAATTTAAATTTAAAATCGGTCATCTTGGTTACCGAGTGAGGTATTTTATTATAAAAACGAACTCAATTACCAAGGAATGACTTGCTAACTTTGGCTAGCCTAAAATATGGAACAACTAATTTCTGTCTCATGATCTTAAGATAAAATATTATTGTATCTTCGCCGTGTGTGACCCCCTTTACCGCAAACGTAGTGGTTATATTCTCTTTGTTTACCGCCAGCCCAAACTCGAGTTAGGGAGAATTCATTCACTCAAGTTAACTCGAACTTAGCACAACTCGCTCGAGTTGACACAATACACATCTCTAGTTTGTGGTCATAAGTTTAGTTAGTAAATTTAGCACGGTTCCCAACTTAGGGATTTCGTCCCTAAATTTAGGGGCTAGAAGTTGAAAGGGACATTTTTAGGGACTGGAATATTTTAGGGATTTTTTTAGGGATTTCAATGGGGGGAAAGATTCTTTGGGGGTAAAATAGACAGTGGAAATGGAGGTTTTTTTTCATAACTCAATCATTTAACAAATAACACAATTTGCAGCACTACTCGTGTATTTGTATTCTCATTGATCACTATTTTTAATTCCCAGCACTACTTCGATTTAATCATTCATTGGTGTTCAATAGTTAAAGCTATGGAACAATTTTGCTATTGTGTTTCTCCTTCAAAATAAGTATAAACTGTTTTGGGGGTTTTTTTTTCAAAAAGCTAATTTTCGGGGGGATTTTGAAACAAAATGGGGGGAAATTCACATGGTCATCTGGCAGCACTGAGTTATGATGTGTCACAATTTCACAAAAAAATTAAGTAATGTAAGTAATGTAAAAACTGACGAAACAACAAATGAAACCTATTATTTTTGTTGAATTGTGTAGCGACGTGGTGTAATAATCTTTGACCGTCATCGTGTGAAATATAGCAATTTTATTGACAGTTTAATAACAAACGATTCATAGAAACTAAAGAAATTGTTTCTTATTTGGAAATTGAATTCGTATATTTAACAAAACGGCGGGACGAAACAGTATGCGACGAGCCAGAGACGGCTATCAGTACCAACCTGTTCCAAGAGTGGCAACAGAAGATGTACTGGAAAACGACAATGAGCGAATGGCAGAGCAACTAAGTGGGAAGATTGCTTCATTGAAAGACATATCCATAGAATTGGGAAACGAGGTGCGCTATCAAGATAAACTTTTACATGGATTAGATGATGATGTTGACAGAAGTTCAGGCTTTCTTGGCAAAACAATGGGCAGGGTCCTCAAATTAGGAAAAGGAAATCATAACTACTACATATTTTATTTATTTCTATTTGCCATATTCGTCTTCTTTTTGCTGTACATAGTGCTTAAGTTCAGGTGATTTTTGTTTATTATGTATAATATTTTGTTGTGTGCAGATGGTCTCTACCTTTTCATTCCCACATATTTTTATCACTATCAAAATTAATAATATAAATATTACTGTAAATAAAGGATCTTGCTGATTATGTTTTAATTTTTCACCACTCTACTTTTCCTAACTTTGTGTTTACTTGTTGGTAAGTATGACCAAGTACTTACCAATTGCATTATGTCATTTAAAAAGTTAACCCACCTATTTTCCTATAGTACTTTGCAGCACACCAGTTTGTTTACAAACTGAAAACATAAAACTATAAACATAAAGTAAAGGTCAAAAGTTGTGCATATGAAACTATAGCTATAGCAGCACTAAGGAGGAAAATTTGTTCTCACTGACAAATCTATGGCAAGATTTAACTATTTTCACGGCTTGATATCTTATGACATCTTCCTTAGGAATAGAGGTGCAGACATCCATAAAAAATATATCTGCAGAACAGGGATTTGAGCAATTTTAAAGTAATGTCCTAGAAATAAGCTCAGTGGAAGTTGGAAGCGACAGTGAAGGTCATGTTTGATTCCTACAATGAGCTTGAGCTTCCGATGAAGGAAAATATGAGGAAACCATAGGACAGTGGTGAGGTACTTTGTAGTACCCACCTGGCTGGTCAAAATATACAACTTTCCTAAGAACAGAACACTTCTATGAACCCTAGAAAAAAGCACACAACCATTTTGGCTCAGCAATGTTAGGAACTCTTTCAAGGGTCAGTCAATATTTCTATAGCAAAGTGCTCAAATTTCAAGAACTGTCTCTAGAGATTTAAAAGTTACAGCAGTTATGTAAGAAAGGGTAGGCACTATAAAGTTTATTATTTTGTATAAGAATAATCCATTTGAAAGAACTATTAGTTAGCTCAAAAGCTATTTTATATAATATATAACCTGCATAATTTGTCTCAAGTTTCCTAGATTCAAAAGATTGCTACAAATAATGCCTTGCTGAGATTATTGCGTCAGTCCAAGTGTAGCATTCATAAGTGCCTTATCAAAGCCTAAATTGAATAAATGGGTTTTTGAGTTGGAACTTATTTAATAATTGTAAAACTCCTTCAAGGTATCGCAGTAGTCATCACTCACAGCATCTTTGCTCACTGAAATGTATAGACGACATGGTGTTTTAAGGGACACTGAACAATTTTTTATTGTATCAATTAATAAAGCAACAACACCACATGCATTTTGAACATTCTTAGGGCAATAAACACTTAAATCATCAAGAATTAATGTTGATGGTATACTTTGCCATTCCAATATTGTAGAAATACTTTCAATCAGAGCATCCAAATTATGAACATACAAAAAACTTATCATTTTCATAAAGTGCTTATTCACTGAACTATAGTCTTGAGATAACTCAGGCAATTCACTTAACTCTTCACACATTATATAAAGTACTTTTCCATGTGCTGCAAATAATAATGCCTTTTCAAAAAGCCGTTTACGGTTAGTAATTGAATCCTCAAAGTAAAATACACAGTTGTTTGAGTTCATGGTAATTATTTAGCACAGGTCGTAGGAATAAAATTGTTCTATCAAGCAAAGAGTATAGTATATTATGTTCCTTGCATAGAATACAATGCTCCCAAATCCAATTCCCAATGACTCCTATACAAAAAAATGGGATTTGTAATAAATAGTATGATTCGTTCGTGCTGAATTTATGGCGTAGTGCCAAAATTAATAGGGACAGAATACAAACAATTAACCTAAACATATCGATATTAATATCGTTTTTTTTAGGGCTAAAATGATCTTTTTTTATTATGGTAAACTCGATTTTAGATCGCCATATATTTCGTCGTATTTTTTTTAATATTTGTTTGTAACAGTAATAACAGTTTTACTGCCGTACTCTGATGCCCGGTTACTATATTCAAGAAACGATTCGTTTTGCTTACGAACTTGCTACCTACGGATGGGAGGGATACGAATAACCGATAACGGATAGTAGGCTAATGTATGGCGATGTAGTGTATGTAGTGTTTCTATAAAAATATTGAAACGTCAACCGGCTGTCAAAGCTACTAGACAGACGTTCGTTACTTACTGTTTTATTTACTGCCCGATATCGGTCGGTTCGGTCCGTTGTATCCTAGTTTTAAGTGTTTACGTTAAAATTAATTGAAATGTCTCAATCAGATAGTGAAGTGATCTAGAAAGGTTGTCCGACTGGAATGACTCCGACTCTGATGAAGAACGTGGTATTAATCGTAGGATCTTTGATAAGTAAGTAATAATTATTTGTTTTGATATTTGGTCTATGTAAATACAGTTTGTTTAATCATACTTTTTTCTTTTTCAGCCTAATGTAGCCGCCATTTCAATACTGACTGAGCTAGATCCACATTTCCAAGTGAATAAAGTAAAATATGGGTTGTGTAATCATTATTTTAGTATACTATACTTATATACTACACAAGTCCTAAACTTCAGAATTATTATGTGTAAGCTTTATCTTAGTAACTGTAAAAAGTGTATAAAAGTGAGTATAGAAATATATTCAAAATCCAAAGTTTTAATTAGTAAACTCTTTTCTGAATTATAGGTTTTTATTTTATTTTACCATGACATAAACTACTAACATCAAACATACTATATAATTATGAAAATAAAAATAAGTAGGTAATGAAAAAACTAAAATCCCAACTGTAGTATGAAAAAAAGTTGATATTCCTAATTTGATATGTACACTGAAAAGAAAGAATCAATTAAATAAATTATTTTATAATTATTATAAAAACTTTTAAATAGTACTTAATTATTTATTGTATATATGTATTTGTATTTAGAAATGTTTATAAAAGAAATTGACAGTAAAGTATAAGTTTCGGTTGGATTGGTTTGGACGCCAGTTGCGTTTTGTTCACTTCAGTCAGCACAAAAATGGATGACATTTTAAATTGAAGGACATATATTTGTTTTTATTATTGTTATAAGATTATTCTTTCAGTAAATCCAGATAAAAAAATTGTGTGTAAAAAATATGTATATTTCTCTATTCAAATTAATCATAACGCTAAAAAAAGAACATTTTGCATTAATTTTTATTTGTATTCAAAATAAGTTTTGCAGTAACGAAACGCTGTGAATGCCGCGAGAGGGCTTCGGTTAGCAGGTAACCAACATCTGTTCGTCGCAGGTAGACGACGTAAAAATTTTTAGGAACGTCTATAACGGCTCGTCACTCGTTACTCAAAAACGGTCGGTTATCGAAGTACAATAACGATCCGTTATATAGTTACTATATTTAATTATTGATGTCTCTGAGTGCAGCCGTTAATCCTATAGTAAAAGTTGTTCATGTTGATGAGGAGTTACTTCCGCCCCTGCAAGTATTGACAACGACAAAAAAATCACCCAGTATGTATCTAATATATAAAATTCTCGTGTCAGTGTTTGTCTGCAAACTCCTCCGAAACGGCTCGACCGATTTTAGTATTTTTTTTGTGTGTATATTCGGTAGGTCTGAGAATAGGTCGTAAAGTATATTTCATACCGCTACGCGGGTGAAACCGCGGGGGACAGCTAGTACCCTTATAACTTTTGAATAAGACGGTCTACTCCGAAAAACGATAGGTACACACAATAGTCCAATGATCCAATCATTATTATGAATTAACCACCTCTGTATCCCCGATACAGGTGGGATCTGACCGCCCTAGGCTAACTATGTATGCACCCCCCAGCCTGTCCTGTCGTACTATTTTACAAGTATGTACAGAAGAGAGCTTACGTATCATCTTTAAATCAAACTGTCAGTAAGTAGGTAAACGAAAGACGAAACGAACCAAATACATTCGACTTTTACAATCTATTTATTTTATTCTAAAAATATACAAGAAATTAAAAAAAGTTGTTAAATCCTTGCGACAATTGCTCTATTACTTTGAGAATATTATATCAAACTACTTTTCCTTGCTGCTTGCTTTCCTTCCTGGCTTAGTGTGAGAGCGCACGCAGGAATTATATTTTAACGCACGTATTATCCCAAAATAACCAAATATTATTATGTAAGTAAGTCTCAGCTCAGCGCCGCGCCCGCCGCCCCCTTGTTCCTTGCGCCCAAGGCTAGAGCCTTATTAGCCTGTGGGTAAATCAGGCCCTGGGTGGAGTACATACAACAGTGCAGGGTCCATTCTCCACTCTGGGACGGAGAAATTGTTATTTTACTCGCTTGCAATTCAAAACAGTGTTCCTGTCAGGAATATTATACTAATACGAATGCCGGAAATCTATACTTCTGTACTAATATTATAAAGAGGAAAGATTTGTATGTAAGTATGTTTGTAACGAATTGGCTCAAAAAGTACTGGACCGATTTTAAAAATTCTTTCACCGTTAGAAAGCTACATCTTCACCGAGTAACATAGGTATATTTTATCCCGGGAACGCGGGTGAAATGCGCGGAAAAGCTAGTGAAATAATAAAACAATTAGGTATCGTAAATAAAGTTTATTTAAAATATATTACAAAATTATAATTAAATTACATAACTTACGTACCTAATACTAATTGTGTATTTCGATCAAGATAAATTGAAAACCACCGTTTATCTTTAGATATAATCTACGTAAATAATAAAAAACCTTATTTAGAAATAAAAGTGGTACGAGACAATCGATTGAATTTAATGAGATGGTATGTACATCGAAATTATCATTTAAGTGAATTGACATCATAATACATTCGTCAATAAGTTCTACACGGAACTGCAACGAACTAGCAAAGATAACCAAATGTCATGTCGAAGACAAATAGTCAGTCACGCCACAGTCACAGCATTTATACAATTTAGTACCACACCTTATGTGGTACTTCATGGTATCCTGGCCCGGATACCACATAAGTAAATTCTGAGTGGACAAAAATAACGCATATTTCAGAATTTATCGCTACCTTAGCAGGCTCCTCCTAGACACGACGGATAGTTCGAAAAACAAAAATGGTATTTTGGTGGCTTTAACAGAACGTAATCCCGGTAATGCCAACTCTATATCTCAGGAACTAGATCACCTGTCGAAAATCTGTTTACTTACATAATAGATCGTTTATTAGTTAAAATTAGTCGCCAAATTATTCAATTTTACAGCAAGATATTGAACAATAGATATTGATAGGTGTTCTAGTTCTGAGACACCTAAGAACCTCTGAAATAGGCGACAAATTTCGCAAATTTTTGATCACTTCGTGAAAAGCCACACTACTATGAGTCGACTTTTTGTTTCTAGTCATGGCAATGTCAAATAAACAATATTTTTATTGGGTCATTTAGTGGATTGCAGAGATATTATTATTATTATTTTTTTTATTAAGTTAAATTGTCAAACCAGTCTACCAAGAAACTAAGTTTAGAACAAGCTGCACCGTCACTTGCTGTATTCAAATAGGTAATTTAACGATTATTGTTAAATAGATGTGGCACAATATGCCCCTGTGCCTTGTCTTACGTAAATTTTGAAAAAATATGCAATAAACGCTACTCACACAGTCATTTTATGATAAAAGGCATTTCTCAACCTCACATATTATTATGCACAACTAGTTTATTCATACCACAAAATAAATGTAGTCATGAACCATTCAGTATTCTAAACATCTCTGCTTATGCATCGCCAAGTACAATATCATCAACCAAATTGTTACATCATTATGCAGTTATTCTTGACCTTTACTGGCTTCTGTAATTGATTCATATTGTTCCTTATCAAGCTCAGTCATAGTTAAGCTGCCATCCGGTAATAGGAGCACTACACGCCGCGTGCCACCTGAATCAAAAATATAACTTTAGTGTATAATACATATTATTTAAATAATAGTAACAACAAACATGAAGTTTTGTCGAAATAATGTGGTGGTAGGTCGGTTAATGGTCAATCAAGTGTTAAGTCATACCAGGCGAGGGTAGGTCCGCCTGCAGCAGCTGCGCGATGACCTGCGTGGTGTCCTCGCCGGGCTCGCCCTCCACCTGCACGGCCACCTGCTGCAGCGCCGGCGCCGCCTCGCCGCCCGGCATCAGTTGCGCTAGCTGCGACGGATCTATCGCGAGCACATCCTGGACACAAACCATACAATACAATATATTAGTCTAAACTCAAAACGCATTTACTTATTCAGGTTAGGTTAGGTTAGGCCCTAATAAGGTACTTATGTCCGTTACTTTTGATTCTACCGCCTGTTTGAAATACACTTCATCTGAAGACGCAAGAAACTCAGAAAAGGTTTTTTGTAAACTTTCTTTTTGAACCTTTTTATGTGAATCGAAGAAAAATAACAGGCACAGAGCTGTATTTTTTTTAGATATCCAATTTATTTTTTTACTGAAGGTATGTCACTATGGCCACTGTCATCGCAAAGACGAATAAGGCAAAAAAGACGTCTAATGCTTCAATACTGAAATGCTTGCAAAACTTGTAGAAGGAAAGGAGCGAGAAAATAAGCTAACTAACCTGCCCATCTTCCCTAGTCACATACATGACATCCCCTTCTCCATCAACTGAACCCTCCACACCTTCCATGGCTCCTTCTACTCCCTCGGCAGCTACTAAAAGTGTCTGCCCAGCTTCATTTTCACCAGCCACCTGTGAAAAACAAAAATATATAAATATAATTCATAGTATTAATGAAAACATCTGACTGATAACACCGTGGCTAACTAAGCCTAAATACCCTAAAGATCGCTTATTACTTACAAATCCAACATTATCCACAACAAAACTTGAGTTTTGCAACACTGTTAAAGTGATTACTGAAAGTAGCAATAGAAATAAAACTACGCTGCGTCTTAGTCGGTTGATTCATATTCACGTGCGCGTCTATTTGTATGCACTCACAAATAAATACCTCAATATTTTCATGTAATTGAAAAATATTATGTACAAACTTGATATAGCACGCCGTCTTCCCCACGAATCATGATTGGCGCGTCTCCATGTGCATGTAACAAGCTTACTTCTTCACTCTCGTCCACATCCACCCCTTCCTCCAGCAGTTGTTTCACTGCGCTTGCTTCTACTTTTACCTCCTGTAGTAAAAAAAAATTAAGTACATATTATTTTCAGCATGCACATAGGTCTCGGTATTGAGAATGATAAAAAACCGGCCAAGTGCGAGTCGGACTCGCGCACGAAGAGTTCCGTACCATTATCTATAAAAACTTTTTGCTGTTTTTATAGCGCGTTTATTGTATGGGAGCCCCCCTTATTTTATTTTGTTTTTAGTATTTGTTGTTATAGCGGCAACAGAAATACATAATTTGTGAAATTTTCAACTATCTAGCTATCGCGGTTCTTGAGATACAGCCTGGTGACAGACAAACGGACGGACAGACAGCGAAGTCTTAGTAATAGGGTCCCGATTTTACCCTTTGGGTATGGAACCCTAAAAATTTATGTGCGGTCGGGGGACCCCCGCCAAGAACTAACCGACGTTAAATATATTATATAATAAATATAGCAGCATTTTATTTTTTATTTTCGGCAAACAAGCATACGGCCCGCCAGATGGTAAGCGGTTACCGTAACCTATGAACCCTTGCACCACCCTTATCATTCGCGCGTTGCCGACCCTTCCCCCCTCCCCGATGAGCTCTGGCGCACTCACGCGCAGGAACACATCTATTTATAAGTTATTTGCGTTATATAGGCGTTAACTCCTACCGCAAGCTTCGTTTAGTCCAAAAAACATTCTTTCATAGAATTTAAAACGTAACAACTGTTTATATTGTCAAAATTTTGGAGGTAATTTCAGTTTACTTACGCCGTCTTCGTCGGTGAGAACTGGTAACGATGGTTGAGCCCCATCACCCTGCACGAGCATTCCAGTCGTACCGCCCGGTGACATCTCTACCTGGAATAAAAATATTTGTTATTTATTTAATTCACTACTTTGAGTTATCTGTAGCCGTGTCTGTAGCCTGTTCGCTTTATCACAATCTCAATTAACTCTATCGCGAATTTGTATTGAGTGGACAAAAAAATGACGTTTTCGACACTAAATATCATATTTATCAGTGGTTCAAAAGTTATAGAGGGTTTTTTGGTGGCCCTGTCTTTTACAATTATCATTTTATCATACTATGATACCCACCCTACAGATAAAAAATAATATTCTGATACTTACACTGACAGTCAATTATAATACCGAATAGCCCAGGCGCGAATCAGAATATATACATAAGCAAATATAGCTGTAAATATTAATTTACAACACACAATGGTGTAAAACTACTTATTTTTCATGAAATTAAAGATTTTTGTGCAGAATAAGCTACATAGCTCTAAATTCTGGGTGCAAACAGATATTCGCTAGGATACAGAGGTACCCAATACCAAAAAAATCCTCATTACTTTTGAGACAGGGACCTACATAACTTTGGCTAAATAAATTGTTACAATCGAGACACAGCACATGACTTGTTCTTTGATACGGGTATATGGTAGCGATGGGCGTTGAACGAACTAGTTACTTCGGCGGTTAACGTACAATGAGTCGATGACGGTCCAACGGCGATCAATGGACTAGTCGAATTCGTAGACGGCAAGACGCGTGAATTTACACTGCACAACGTTAATAGCGTCTGGAAACGCGACGACGACGCGTGAATCGGTTAATACTACTTAATACACAAGTACTTTTGTTAGTTGAAATAGCATAGTCGAACTAACAAATTTGAACTCTTTGATTGAACTTGAAGTTGATATTAATTTTATGGACCAAATGGACGTGTTATCGAAGTTCGAATGTAACGCGGCAACGAGAGACCGGTCTACCGACCATCTTGACTAGTCTAGCTACGTAGAGCCATCGACATCGTCGCGAGACCGACCGGTTAACCAGTCGTCGACTAGTTGACCGAAAATGGGCAGTCTATTTTAGTTTACGATAGTATATGTGTGTACGTGTGTGTTGGAGGGTTAGGTACCTTCATGAGCATAGTGCCGGGGGCGAGCGGCGGCGGCGTGTGCGCACGGTCGTGGTCGTGGTCGGGCTCGGGCGCGGGCGGCGGCGAAGGCGGCGGCGAGGGCGTCGGCGGCGGCGTGGGCTCGCCCTCCGCGCGCGCCAGGCGCCGCCCCGTCAGCGGACACAGCGACAGCTCGCGCTCGGGCGACGGCGACGGCAGGGGGCCCAGCGACGTCGGGAACGGGTCCGAGATGCCGTCCGACGTGTCCGATGATGCGTCCGACTGTCCAGTTCATATTATTATAATAGTTTTAGGAAAACTAAATCGGATTCCATCATAATAAAATTAGGGTAGCATCAATTTAGAATTAAAATTAAATAAATAAGAATATTTAATATGACAATTAAAACGGATCTTCCTAGTCTTCATTAAAAACTTGAAATTATTGCAGCATCGGCTCCTATGAAGTACTATGAACTATGCAAAATATTCACGAGCAGTTTAAAAATATGGCAAGCTTCCGACCTGCTCGAAATCAAAAGGTGGCGCCGGTTGGGGCTTCTCTCTTAGACGCACGATGTTCCCGCCGGCCGTCGACACTGAGTATCCGCCGCGGCCGCGCCCGCGAGCCGCCCCGCCGCGCCGCAGGAGACTGTCACCCTGGTTATTATCAATTATTATTTTACACCTTGAACACAACTAAATATCAATTAACAATAATATACATAATAATATATAACCATTGTGCACAACGTCTTTCAAATACGACCGGTCCTTCTGTGATGATCTATTTCTTAATGCAACACAGTCAAATATCATGCATAATAAAATATTATAATGTGATGCCAACCTGTGCAAGTTTTTTATTAAGTATAGTAACCGGTGATTTGACTTCGCTTTGACCGATTGGTCGTTGTATCGTGCGCTGGATTATCTTCTGTCCTGATGGAGTTATTATTGTCTTTTCTGTTACTTGCTGTGCACCGGGTCCGAAGGATTTTTTTATCTGTAATGTAATGATTAAGTTCATTTTACTGACAAAACAGTGATATCAAGGTCAATTGCAATATTGCAATGCAAAAAGATTAGTTTCATTCATGAATAAATCTTCATACCTGAGTTGGAATGGGTGTCCGTATGGGTGACGGTTTCTTGGTTTCCTCAACCTTTTTCTGAAACAAATATATTTTATTGCACATTAATATCGTAGGACAAAAGTGTAAAATGTATTTTTGCATTAAGGCGATTTTCTAATACCTGTTTAGCAGCTAATATCTGTTTCCGGATCACATCCTGATCAATATTCAGACCTGGACCCAATTTGCCAGGGGAGTCAATCTTCATAATTCCAGAGCTCTTTGACATTATATACACACCTAAAAACAATCGCAACAGTTTAATTTTAACTTCAGTAGGCCCAAAATATAGGTAGTATAGGAATTAAAGAATGTTTTTAGTGGGTTGGAACTGATAAATCACAACACAGACTCATATTCTTAGTTGTTTCGAGATTTCCTCGACTCAACACAATTTCAATCATACAAAACTGTATAAGGTGACAAAAATCTTCTACTTGAGGGATTGTTCACACAAGTAGATATTGTTTAAAGGAGTGAAATGCCAATGTGAGAGATATATCAGACAAAGAGAAGCGATGTTCAGTAAATGACTTCGAGTTTCTGAGGAAATTTAGAAAAACTCCTCAAGGAATTAATTTTATTATGTTTGAGTAAAGGAGTGTTTTGGAAAACAACTAAGAATAAAGGTGTAGTGACGATTAATCTACTCTTCTTCAAATTTACCGGTAGTAAGATTGGGCATATGTTTAGGATCAACTTTGATGACACCCTTGATGTTCGGCATGCCCTTCCCACCGAGGCCGAGAGATTTCACCAGCTCGGGGTCGAGAGTAGATTTTGGTGAAGACTGCCCATTCAGCACTTTCTTCTCCACTGGAATTATTTACTTTGTTTTACTAGTGAGTTACCGGTTCAAGTTAATTAAGTATTATGTTTAGGCATTCATTAAGGTACATACTCGAAAATATAAAACAAATCTTAGAACAAAATCTACTCTAAATAGGGCACACTGTTTCTTTAATGAAAATTGTAACTTACTTTTAGTTACTTCAGAGTCAGAGAAGTCTTCATCTTCACTAGAGACCTCCTTCTTTACTTTCTTAGCAGCGGGTTCACCATCTTCAGCCCCACACCATGCTTTCACTTGATCAAGGGCTCGAACCTTGCTGGTTCTTTGTAGACGGCTGTATGGAAAACATAAATTATATTAATTATGTTGAAACAATATGATGAATGTAACAAAAGTAGTGATTTAGTGATATAGTTTAACTTTTATCTCAATAATAAGTGGATAGCGCAGTGCGCTGCATTATTGCGTAATTATGTGTTACTTTGTTATTTATTTAATTGTATAATGTAGTTGGTTTGCTATTCCAAATAAATAAATAAAAGAAGTATGATTATGATTCTCACCCAGTTGGTGTCATAGCCGGACTTTCTGATTTCTTCACCACTTGTTTTACAATTTGAGGTACAGGTGTGCTTATTTGTTTTACCTGTGACAATTTAAATTTTATTAATATATTTTTTTTGTAGTACTGATCATGTAATAATAATTATCCTAAAATTATGAACTAGGCTGGGATATCTAGCCATTATAATTATCTTTTTTGTTACAATACTTGCCTGTACAGGATGTTGTTGTTGTTGCTGAGCTCTAAGCGCCTTCAGTTCTTTCTGGCGAGCGAGTTGTTTCTCAAATGCTTCCAAGAGGTGTTTACAAGTATCCATATTCTCAACTGGCTCCCATGTATTTTGTTCACTGCATATAAAATTAATACAATGGTATCATCTCATCTAAATAAGGTATCAATTGTGGGAGAAGAGTAAGTCAAAGTGGGAGTTAAGTAGTTGGAAAATATGTTCTATCTATACAGTATGTTAATTCTATTATGTCTGAGACTGTGTATTTAACTATCTCTAGCAGAGGATGCTATGGACAGTAACAAGTTCAGGTTTATCGTCTCATCCAAGTATTTACTCCTTTCTTATTTTATTTTGAGTCGCCTTTTCTTAGAACAGATTGATGTCTATGAAAACGATTTTTTTATGGAATTGATATACGAGAATGATAAATAGTGTCATAAATAAAAATTAGTTCTCAAGGAGTTATAGATAATTACGAGGCGTTATACTAACATGTTCTCAATTACAAATTAGTAGGGTGTAAGAAAAAAAATATAAATAGACTGACTGAGGATATCCCTCCCACTTGAGCAGGTACTCGTACTGCTTCCGCTTGGGGTTGAACCTCTTGGCGAGTATCTTCTCGACGACGTACTCGCCGGCGTGCGAGGAGCGCCGCGCGATGCGCTCCTCGGCCGGCACGCGCTCCTGCGCGTTGCGCACCGACTCCAGGCTCGGCTCCTGCGCGCCCGCGCCCTGTGCACCACACGACACGACACTAAAATACAGTACAATGCGAGGAGCGGCGCGCGATGCGCTCCTCGGCCGGCACGCGCTCCTGCGCGTTGCGCACCGACTCCAGCCTCGGCTCCTGCGCGCCCGCGCCCTGTGCACCACACGACACGACACGACACTACAATACAGTACAATGCGAGGAGCGGCGCGCGATGCGCTCCTCGGCCGGCACGCGCTCCTGCGCGTTGCGCACCGACTCCAGGCTCGGCTCCTGCGCGCCCGCGCCCTGTGCACCACACGACACGACACTACAATACAGTACAATGCGAGGAGCGGCGCGCGATGCGCTCCTCGGCCGGCACGCGCCCCTGCGCGTTGTGCACCGACTCCAGGCTCGGCTCCTGCGCGCCCGCGCCCTGTGCACCACACGACACGACACTACAATACAGTACAATGCGAGGAGCGGCGCGCGATGCGCTCCTCGGCCGGCACGCGCTCCTGCGCGTTGTGCACCGACTCCAGGCTCGGCTCCTGCGCGCCCGCGCCCTGTGCACCACACGACACGACACTACAATACAGTACAATGCGAGGAGCGGCGCGCGATGCGCTCCTCGGCCGGCACGCGCTCCTGCGCGTTGTGCACCGACTCCAGGCTCGGCTCCTGCGCGCCCGCGCCCTGTGCACCACACGACACGACACCCACACGACACGACACTACAATACAATACAGTACTGTGCGCGATACGACACTATACAATACCCGCTTTATATGTCATCGAGGCGCCCCTAAATGAACAGGCGGCTAGAGTCGCGACTTCGCATCGTCCACAACGATAATAATATACATGGTGGCGAATTAATCACCTACCTACACCATTACATTACTATACTCAAATCAATTTCAATTGGTGAAAGAATACATCGAGAGGATACCATAGCACAGAAGTAGGGTACTTTATAGTACCCACCTAGCTGGCTACCACCCTAAAGTTGAAAATCTATCGCCAAGCAACTAACGGTGTATTCAGGCATGCACTTGATCCAGTTCCTTTTAGACTATGTGTGCTTACCACCTTCTGTCATCACTTACCATAGTGATATTGTGGGCAAATACAAACCCCTACAAAAAAGACAGATGAAAGCCGCTATGTTACAATTTGTAGTACCTAACATTTAGCATGTTAAATCATTGAGACATTTTTTTTGCTCACAAGTATTGTTTAGCAGGTTAGTATAAGATGTATACATATATTACAAAAAAAATTACCTTAGGCTTTGGAATATTTGGAGTAAGTGGTACTTTGTTAATGACTGCCTTCAATCCAGGACTAGCTTTAACAATACCGTCGCTTTCCTCGCCTGAAGGTTGTGTTTCAGAAGAATCTTCCTGCAATGTTGTATTATCATTGAGTTCTTCTGGAGGAATGCCATCAACAATAAATTTGCAGGATGAAGGTAAATAATAATGAGTAAGTGAAAGGAAAATGAAAATATTAATATATCAACAAAACATACTGGTCTGGGTGTTTTCCTCGGCCTACCACGCTTTTTAATTTCTGGTTGGGATGGTGTCTGGACTGGAACTTGTTGGTCGTCAGTCTTCAGTTCCATCTGTTGAAATATAATTGTTAGTAATTCTCCTCCCAAACATTCTTTATAAACTTTATTCAGTCTTTTCACAACAGAATTGCACATACAAAAATATTGACCAGTTTCTTTCTTTTTTCTTGTCAAGTATAAATATAGTTTTGCACTAAATGTACTAATGGTACACTGTATTAAGGGTCTTTTAGATCAAGAGATGCTGGGGATGTTGATGTTGCACAGAAGAAGGATGACAGAAATATTGGTACTTACTACTTTAGCACGTGCAAATTTAGATAGAGCCTGAACATTAGCACCAGCTGTGATCCATGCAGTGCGCTGTGCCTCAGGCATGCGGCACCACTGTTGGTACAGCTTCCAACTATTGTCCGAGCTGATTGTGGAACCATCACGTACTGATGAGCACTTCCACAGCAGAAAAGCCCATACTTGTGCTTTACTTTCATTCTGTGTCAATGTATGAATGAATGAAAATGAAATGAAAATATTTTTTATTCAAATAGGCCTTCACAAGCACTTATGAATAGTCTGACTCATATGAAATAAAAATATGATAATTCAATTCATTAAGTAGATATTTACCCACATAAGACTAAATAATTCATCAAATAAATCTTTATGTCATACATATGATAAATACAGTTAATATCATAAAAGTTTATTATAACTTCAATGTATTTTAGACTTCCTAGAAATATTGAGTTTATTAAGTTCTACATAAATTACTTTAAAGATAAGAAAAGAACAAATATCATTCCTTATAAAACCCTTCATTAATGCATGTAAAATATTGAAGAATTTCAATTCAAAAATCAGTTGTATAGTAATACAATTGTATGTACTTACACTATCTCTCACAGGAGATTTTCCAGTGCAGTTACTTGCATCTTTATGCTCCTTGTATTCTTCAACAAAATGAAATGCAGAATGGCACTGGCCACATACCAAAACATCCAATGTTGCCATTTGTTCATGAGCATCTGAAAACAATAGATAATTACAGTACTTATTTAACCCATAAGCCACCCATTTATCCAACAAATATTATTGTGTCCATCTAGGCCACATTACATTTATCCATCAGAACACCTGTGATCCAAGGATTATTTGTCATTTCATTTTGTAATCTTCAATTCTATCCAATCATATGAAAAAGAATGGGGCATTGGAATTGGGGCAATAGATGCATTAACATAGAACCAAGCTTTCAAAAAGTTGAAAATAAAATGCAGGTTGTGGATGATTGAATCTAGATGGTATGGTGAAAACTATAGTGGTGTGGCATTTTGATTGTTTAGTGTACAATAATAAAATGTAGAAACCACACCATTTAATTTACATACCACACTGATAAATTACTACTACTTAGCTTAGCCACAGAAGCCAGAATTTTTTGACAGAATTTAATAATTGTCTGGGAGAAGGATCAATTTCACATTTAGCTATTATGTGTTATCATAATTTAATGATGTGGCATGGTAGTAGTTCACACAGCTTGGTAGATTAATGGCTCCCAAATGCAGGGGCTGGAAAACATCATGTTAAATTGTACTTGGCATGAATATGATGGTGGTATAATCTAGAGGCAGTACAAATTTCTTATCATGGTGCATGCTATAGTTATTCAATAGATAATTAGGGTAGGTACTATAAGTACTTACCTTTTAATGCTGTGGGGTTTTTGGTAAGGTCATCCGGATTTCCCGCGGGTGCTTCTTCTGATGGCGTCTCTCCCTCCTCTACAGATGTCATTGTGATAATTTATATCTTTAACAAAGAATAAGGTTCATAGAAGTCATCATAACATATTCTGGGGAAGGATATCGTTAGTTTCACAATACATTTATTCAATAACAATAATTCTGAACAATGCATAACTAAAATAACCTTACATTTACAAAATACACCGGCAGCTTCCCGCCATTTCATTCACTTGAAAAGTACGTAGACGTAGGTATAATCTAATCATTCAATTGTAAATGATATATATGGTTAAACTGTAAATATTCAAGTAATGTAAATAAGGCACAAACGAATAAGAAATAATACCAAATTTCTAGTCGTATATTTTTAATTAAAATATGACAAAAATCGACGCTCGCTCATTGGAGGGCGAGTGCGGGCGGGCTGGCTAGAATGTTACTTTACTTACATCGCTTCGCTTGTTACTAGAACAAATGAAGATGCTTCAGAAGATCATACCTATATATTTTTCCTATTGAGCACAAACAGAAATTTATCATGCATTCACAAAATGTCACTTACCAAAACAATGACTTTTTTCTAAAATTATGATTTATTGACACAACGCAAGTCGAACGGACCATTCACTTCAAGAATCAAATTCCCAATGAGGAAAAAAAAACGTTTTACCGACAAGTTTTTACTGCCCCCTAGCGAATGCCGACATTTTTCGTTCTCTATGCGTAAAGATACTGAATTAGCCAATTAAAACCGAGAACGGTCAAACGAAACGACTTCATACAACCAATAGAAAAATAGGAAACCCTGAACATGTCAAAACAAACTTGTAGTCAAAAAGTTGGCGTAGATTTTCACCGACAATTTGACTTTACCGATGTTTTACGTCGACATTCAATTAAAAAAAAAAAAATATGTTATCAATCATACTAAATATTTCATACTAATCATCATACTAATATTATAAAGCGGAAAGATTTTAAGAAAGAAAATGTCTTTATTTGTAGCATCCAAATTTGTATGATTTGTATTTTTTGTATGTTTATAACGAATAAACTCAAAAACTACTGGACCGATTTCAAAAATTCTTTCACCATTTGTATGCTACATTATCCCTGAGTAACATGGACTATATTTTATCCCGGGAACGCGGGTGAAACCACGCGGAAAAGCTAGTGTGCTAATATAAATGAAAAATCGGATTTCCACAGTGCGTGATTACAAGGACACTTTATTATCTTCTCGCGGATTTCACATACGTTATTACACCGTATTCCTCACGAAATAATATTCAAAATCAGATACATGGCCGTCTTTTGTTTAATGGCGCCTGCATTATTCGTGAAACCGCGCACTGTCCAAATAAAAGGGGAAGTCACAATACAAAAAATACTTCTATAAGTATCTATACAGATACGAGACAAAAATATCACATACATTCTTACATTAAAATGATAAAGTTGCATAAGTACACTTATCTATGTCACCGGAAAACAACAGTTTATAAATTTTCTAGAAAATTTATAAACTCGCGGATTTTATTTTCTAGGAAATTTATAAACTTACCTAACCTAGTATATATATATTCATAAGTATATTCATAAGTATATTCATAAGTATTAAGTGTATTTATATATGTATTACATATTGGATATAATATTTATAAATTTTGCAGTAGGTATATAATTTTGTTTACAGTTTATATTATTTATTTATTTACAGTTTTTTAACTCCTCTCCATCCAAAGGTTGCCTGGTAGAGATCGCTTTTAGTGATATGGCCGCCCATTGTAACACATTCACTGTAAGTTAAGTTACTCTTTGTATATCTACTGCTTTTATGTATGGTGTAATAATAAAGCTGAAGAGTTTGTTTGTTTGTTGGTTTGAACGCGCTAATCTCAGGAACTACGGGTTCAAATTGAAAAATTCTTTTAGTGTTGGATAGTCTATTTATTGAGGAAGGTTATATACAGATCCGCGGCGAGAACTAAAAATAATAAGATTACTGGGCCATCCGATACGAATTTTACGAGGACACGGAAGGTATAAGGACGAGGAGCCAGCGACAGCAAGAAATGGATCAAAGGCAGTTTGATGAAACTACGCCGGGTAGAAATCAGCCAACGGTAGAAACTGCCGTAAGTCCATCTAGAGTTCCTCCATTGATGACTGCGGCCCATGTTCCTGTGGGTGGTGACATTGCTGCGCTTATGGTGATGCTGCATGAGCAGGCCCGCCGATAGGAGGAACAGGCCCGCTAGCAGGAGGAGTAGGCCTATCGACAGGAAGAACAGACCCGCTTGCTGCAGGAGGACCAGGCCAACCTTAAGAAGGAATTAAAAATAACTTTCGGAAAACAGTTGAAGGAGGTGCAAGACCGAGTACATCAGCATGATGACCACATTTCTGAAGCTGAAAAGTTAGAATGCCGATGTAAAAAATACTTTGGGAGTCATTAAGTCTCGATCAAGTGATCACAGCACCGGTGCTAGCTGCACTTTCAGCTCGCGAATTCAAAGTGCCACCATTCGTCGGGAACTCTTCGTGGTCAGCCTATAAAATACAGTTTGTAGCCGTAGTTAAGACGAATGGATGGACGAACATGTATTTCGTGCTCAGTTAAAGGACCGGGCGCAACGCAGCATCGACAATCTCCAGCAGTGGGCTCTAGAAATTGAAAAGTTAGTTCACGAGGCATATCAATCTGTAACTGCGCTTATAGAGGGAAATTTGGTCCAAGCCTTTATAGATGGGATACGCGACTTGGAAGTAAGGGCTGCTGTACGGTATCGCTGAACCGTAACAGTCGTCCAGGTTTTAGTCCTAGATGGTACAGCTGCGGAGAGAAGGGTCACCTAAGTTCAGTTGCCCAAAGCAAACAACAAGAGTGGACCGATCAAACGACACAAGAGTAGTTAACACCACCGTCAAGCAGCAGCTTGGAAGATCTCATGAGAAGGCAGACGTATCGTCAAGAAGACCTTGCTTGAAAGATTGTAAGCATTATAATAAAAGGGACCATAGCCATGAATGAAAGAAAACGCTAAGGATTGCAATACAAGAAGATGCCAACAACAAACCGATACTCAAATGGTTTAAATCCGGTGCCTAGATCAGCCTAAATGGAGTGATGTTGCTGGTGTGGGCGCAATTAGAAAAAGTTATTGGGCACAATAGGAGAGTTTAGTGATTCACGATGGGAAAATGCTCGAGGAGACAACTGTGACCTGCAATTGGTTGTCCCTAAAGCCAAAGTCTCTGCCGTTTTACAACTCTACCATGACGGATGTTCCAGTTATCATATGGGTGTAAAACGGACGCTGTTGAAGATACGAGAGCGTTTCTACTGGATTAACTGTCGAGACGATGTGGAGGATTGGTGCCGCAAATGCACTAGCTATGCAGCAGTAAAGGGACCCTATACACGTAGCAGGACATTGATGGTGTATAATGTTGGAGCTCCATTGGAACGGATAGCGCTGGATATTATTTTTTTTTATTTTTTTTTTTTTATTTATTTTATTCTCATCTACATTGCATCTATATTGCATGGCCATCCCCTGAAAATGAAAGTGGAAACAAGTACGTCATGGTTGTCACGGATTACTTCAGTAAGTGGCCGGAAGAAGCTTCAATAGTCGCAGAATTAGTTCTAAGAACTAGTTTTCTGCCGTTTTTGAGTACCTCGTACTCCTTGTACTTGGAAATTCACAACGATCAAGGAAGGAATCTTGAGTCCAAAGTATTCAGGAGACTTATCCGATGATGGGGGCCCCTAAAACCAGAACCATATCTTACCACCCGCAGTCAGATGTAATGGTGGAAAGATTTAATCAGACATTATAAAGGTATCTGGCGAAAGTGGTGAAGAGTGTGCAAAAAGATACAGACAAGCACATTCAACCATTCCATCTGCGCTACCGAAGTGCAGTGCATGAGAGTACGACGGTAACACTTGCCTTCGCAAATTTTGGAAGAAAATTACGGTTGCCGACCTAAAACTGGAATTCCACCTGATGCTCCGCAGTGTGTTACGGATTATTCGACATTAGAAAAAAAAACTAACGACGTATAAGAGCACATTAGAGAATACGGTCAACAAATGTCTGACAAAATGAATATTCGTTATGCCCGTAAAGTTAACAACCCAGGATATGGCGAAGGATCATTTTTATGGTTACATAACCCGACAGGTGAAATTGGATGGATGACTAAAATCGGCGACATCACCTACTGTATACCAAAGGGTCCGCGTGGTACACATACAATTTTTCATGTTAGATTGATTGATTGAGGCGGATCTAATAATGCTCGAGATGGGCATGTTTTAGAAGGGGATAGTGTTATGGCGCGACTATCAGCACCATCTGTTGTTGAATAGAGGATTCAGGTATTCACACGCCATCTATTGCAAAGTGGCGGATCTATGTTCGCGATGCTTTTGTGGAATTGTAGATTCAACTCGAGTGTTTTCGGTGCATCTATAGTGTTGCGGATTCGGCAAAAATGCTCTCGATATCGATGCGGAGCGGTATAAAAATGCGACGAGCCGCGGGAACAAACTTTAGGCTACAGAGTGATTTAAAAGTGATATAACAGTGCGATATACTTGTGATTAGTGATCAGTTCTTTCAATAAACCTTGAGTGTGGACTATTGTGAAAATATTTTCGTGTACTTGTTGAATCTTGATTTTTCATGAAGTTCTTTGTGTGTCCTTTTTAATAAACACTGTTAATAATCGGATTAAAATCGGTTAATTTTAATTATGCAGAACTCGAGCTCGTAACATAATGCAAAGGAAGTATAAGTTATATGTTTTTTACTAGAGGATTCGTGGACTTCAACAAAGCATTCGCAAGAATGACTACATTTGGGGGGCACAAGAAGAAATTATGCGGCCCGCCCATAATGTGCGCTTAGCTTAACTGTGCAATAGGGTATTACACCCATTTTTGAAAAGTGTCTAAATTCGTTCCTAAGGTGCTAATAAGCCACCAAAAAAAACACAAAACTTTTATTTAATCGATAAGAGCCATAAAAATGCATTTAAATTTTACATTTTCATTTTTCGCGCGTAGTTTGATAAAAACGCTGGACGCCATGTTACTCTACGGTCATGACGGTATTTGGTCTCTTGTAAGTAAATAAATGCGCTGATATTGGTCTCAATTGGACTAATAAAATTTTATAAATTAAAAATGAGCTATTATCCTTTTTATTAGTCTGCTGTTCCTGAATGCATGAATACTAGTGTAAAATTAATAATAATAATACTTCAGATGATACTTTTTAGTTTACATACAGCACCGTATGACGTCATTATAATGGCGGCTACTGTTTCGCTTGTTTAGAAACAGATTAAAAAAACTGAAAACTTTGAAATGAATTTTAAAATTAATTAAGTTATTTTATGAACTAAAACTACTGCTTATTGCCTATGCTATGTAAATTGTACATTTTTAGATTTTTTCTCATATAGAGTAAAATACCCAATTGCTAAAATGGTTCTGATTAAATTAATACGTGTAGTGTTGTCATCCTGCGCTAGATGTCTTTACAATGAGCACAAGACCAAAGTTTTTCTTTGAAAACGTTTCAAATGACTAATTTAATCTCTTTGCTTACCCACAGCCACAAAATTTTACATTGGCAATACTAACCACGTAAGGATACAACCAAAGAGTACATAATCACTACGTTCTAGGTACAACACAACTCCAGCCAGGCTATCCGAATGATGAGAAGTAGTCGATTCCTACTCGGTATCGATGGAAGTTTATCGATACTTACACATATCAGTATTTTTATCTAAGAATGAAAAAAAAAAAAAAATAACAAAATAAAAATACATAAATCGATAGAAATATTATAAATTTGTGTGTATGCGTGCGTGCTTGTGTACTGGTGTGGTTGCGCGCGTGCGTGAGTGTTTGCGTGCGTACATGCTTGCGTGTTTGCGCGTATTTTCTGTGTATGTGTTTTTTTGTTATTGTTAAATGAACGACTGAATTCATTTATTAAATTTTAATTTTGCATACCATTGAGTAGTGAAGAGTGTGCACGAATATACTTTTATAATTTGATCTTGTATGTAGTACAATTCGATCATAATAAATTAACCTGTAGGCTCACCAAAACCATCTGTATACGGGGTACCCGGTAAATTTTTTATTGGTCACTGTGGTGTCTATGTTATCGTTTATGGTTTCTTAAGTCATGAATAGGGTATTACACCCATTTTGGAAAAGTGTCTCTATACGTTCCTAAGGTTCTAATATGCCACCAAAACATCACAAAATTTTTATTCAATCGATAAGTGCCATAAAAATGCATTTAAAATTTGCATTTTCAATTTTCGCGCGTAGTTTGATGAAAACGCTGGATGCCATGTTACTCTACGGTCATGACGTTATTTGGACTCTTGTAAGTTAATAAATGCGCTGATATTGGTCTCAATTGGACTCAAAGAAAATAAATAAATAATTATAATGTATAAGTTGATAAAAAAATGCTATGCAATAGCTTTACCGCGGTAGTTACCCGAGTGCCACACGTATTTTTATTAGTGTGTTGTTCCTGAATGCATGAATACTAGTGTAAAAATAATAATAATAATACTTCGGTTGACACTTGTTAGTTTACATACAGCGTCGTATGATGTCATTATAATGGCGGTTACTGTTTCGCTTGTTTAGAAACAGATTAAAAAAACTGAAAACTTTGAAATGAATTTTAAAATGAATTAATTTATTTTATGAACTAAAACTTAAATTTTCCGACTGCTTATTGCCTAAGCTATCTAAATTGTATATTTTTAGATTTTTTCTCATATAGAGTAAAATACCCTATTGAAGTCTTGTCATACATATAATCTGTCTGATTTTAAATAATAATATCCTGTATTTTATAGCATAATACAGTCAAGTTTTCCAATGACATCTTTTTTCGTCTAAATGTATCAGTCACAAAGTATTAAAATACCAAAAGTATCGAAAGACACATCATCATTCGCTGAGCCAGCACAACTCAGCACTGCCTGCACAACACTATGGACAAATGACTCTTTTCGCTTCGTCCGTGGACGCTTGCTCGCGCCGTATCTAATTTATTTTGCTCTATAGTTTTTCTAAATTTACCAAAAATAAATAAATAAGTAAGTATAGTGTTTATTGTGTTCATAAAAGTTTTATTCATGGATTGTAATTTAACGTTCATTTTGTATTTTAGGAAATGTCGGGTATAGCAAGTGCACGTTTAGCTGAAGAGAGAAAAGCTTGGCGCAAGGACCATCCCTTTGTAAGATTGGTTTTTTTTTATTTTAGATCATTGTTTTTTTAAAGGTACACATATTGCAATAATACTTGGCTTATTGTTTCAAGGGTTTCGTGGCTAGACCTATGAAGAACCCTGATGGCTCTCTGAATCTCATGACATGGGAGTGCGCGATTCCGGGAAAAAAGGGGGTTAGTACATACTAATAATAAAAAAATGTTTAGTGTAATAATAATAATAGCTATTATGTTGTGCAGTGTAGGCCAAAAAAATTTTCACATTTTTTTTTAAATTTACATCTTTATTATTTCTAATCAGTCTTCTTTAAAACAGTTGTGAAATTACTTACCATATTACAATCTTGCAGACTCCTTGGGAAGGGGGCCTTTACAAATTACGAATGATCTTCAAAGATGATTATCCATCAAGTCCACCTAAATGCAAATTTGAGCCACCACTGTTCCATCCCAATGTGTATCCATCAGGAACTGTTTGCTTATCACTCCTGGATGAAGAAAAAGACTGGCGTCCCGCCATTACAATTAAACAAATACTTCTTGGCATACAAGACCTACTTAATGAGCCCAATGTGAAAGATCCTGCACAAGCCGAGGCATACACGATTTATTGGTCAGTATGGGTATATAGTAAGATATTTAACTACTTAAGTATATCTGTGTCTGTTTATATTTGCATTATTTTTTTATCATTTGCAGTCAAAATCGCCTGGAGTATGACAAGAGAGTACGAGCACAGGCTCGTGCTATGGCTGCCACTGAATGAATACTACAATATCATCATTATCTACATGAAGTAACTTGCTAGCTGTAGTGATACTAAGTGTCTATGTCATAGGAGGCTAGCTTCATTCCTTATAAGTATTGTATTCCAATAGTTAGATAATCCAGTATGTTAAAGTAAAATAATGTGCTGCTATCTTGATGGAGTACCTACACACACACAGCTTTTGCCACATGTTGTGTGCAACCCAAGTAATTTGGGCGTAGTGACTTTCTGATACTCAGCTTAAATATAATATAATATTACAAGTGTGAATTGAATTAGTACAGAGGTCTGCACTGTTAGAGGACATCAAAACAATGCTGCAAACCAAATACAGGCAGTATTTGTTCACCCTAGTTCTCCCTAGACAACACTACCACCATTTAGAACTGTGCAAGTAATGTAACTGACAGTTTTTTTTTACAGGTTTCCTTAGACTACAGCACCACCATTTATGTTTAATTAATTCATAATTAATGTCGCCATAAAAATATCAGTGTAGTCTCCTATGACATAGTTATGCTATTGTATCATGGCTGGATCATAAATTATAAGCGTAAGGAATTATTCACAATTAAATTAATTACTTATTATAGTTAAACAAATAAATAACAGTGAATAATTCAATAATTTATTGAATTGATATAACAAAAAATTCAATAAATTCAATGAAAACTTCTGCTTTGTATACACATTTTAGAATTTCCTGTAACTAACTTGCTAGGATTATTTATTGTGAATTATCAGCATTTGTGAGACAGTATTTTGCAGAAAATAAAAGGACATAGTATATTATGTTAGTGTATACTATATTGTATGTATGATAATTAATAATCTCATGGATTGCAAAAAGAGTTATGGTGAGGATCTACACTATTGTTTTAAACTATTTTTGTATCTTTGTGTTAGTCTATCAAACAATAAATTTCTAAAACCTTTTTTATTTCTGATTTAGTAATAAAAAAAACTCAGACAAAATTTATTTGATTATGTACCTAGTATGCGTTCGGACCAATGATATTATACTCAAGATAATATGTTACGTTCATAATGTTCATATAGTAAGTAACCGACGTTAAAAATCGTTTAGAATAGTACAAAAGATAGGAGAAGCACGTAAGTAAAAGAGATAGCTATCATTTATTATCCATTGCGGCTCAAATGTTTTGTCGTGGCATAGAGGGTTATTCCACAAATCCCCATTGACTTTCCCCATTTAATGGGGATTTGTGAACTTTTTATCTACTAATCCCCATTACTTACTCATTGAGGTCAATAATGGGGATATGTGGACATTCAGTCCGGGCTATTCCACAAATCCCCATTGACTTTTCCCATCAATGGGGATTTGTGAACTTTTTATCCCCAAATCCCCATCAAGAACTAATTCGTCACATTCAAAATTAAATAAATGAAACAATAGTAGTAATCACAGCAGTCTTTATTACTTATACATAACAAATAACAATCTTGATTCCATGGAGTCACGTTGATTACTTTTATAAACAAATCAATCAAATTATTGGCTAAATTTATAGCCTGAGACATCATGTAAATATTATAAAATCACAGATTTTAGAATAACAAAAATCTAAGTCTAAGGACTCATGTTGATTATTTTTATAATTTTCAAACAAATTATTGGTCGCAAAATAATTTAGTAAAGTACTTGCAAAGTAAAAAATCACAGATTTTAGAATGATTACAATCTAACAGTTTGATACACATTGATTCTTTTTATAATGTAATCAATCAAATTATTGGCTAAATAGATAGCCAGAGACACGGTATTATATTTTAGAATGACTGATTGCTTAAAGTGTAAAAAACATACATTGCACAAATTTTAATACTATCTAAAAAAAATATAATGTTTGCAACTAATGTAAAGTACGAGTAGGTACATTGTATAAGTTTGTGTACCTACTTATTTTTGTTCAAGTATTTATATTTTTACAGAATAATATTTGCACAAAGTAACAACGCTCTGGTTATTTCAAAATCTGTGATTTTACAAAATAATTACTTAAGCATAATTATTTACGCGGTGTCTCTGCCTATCAATTTAGCCCATAACTTGTTTAATTATATGTAAAAAAAAATACCATCATATATATTTTCTATTCTATTTAATTTTGACCCTGATGGGGATTTGTGGATAAAAAGTTCACAAAACCCCATTCATGGGGAAAGTCAATGGGGATTTGTGGAATAACCCATTATAAATGTGAGGATGGATGGATGCCTGGATGTTTGTAACTCTCATGCAAAAACTACTGAACGGATTTGGATAAAATTTTCCACACAGAATATAAGTATTCTGGATTAAAATATTTAATACTTTTATCCTGGGAAAACATAAGGGTTTCTCAGGAACGCGGGTAAAACCGCGGAGCGGAAGTTGGTTTTTAATAACAATTACCTACATCCTTCAAAAATATTTTATTTATTTTCAGTCTTATTGAGCTTTTTTCTGTACTTCAGTGATTACTTTTATGAGCAGTAGTATATTTGTTAAATTTGATTATGGTTTTAATTAATTAAATTTACGCGATGATGATATGATGTCATTTGAGATCCACTCTTGAAGTCCACTACGTGTACTAGTAGCGAGCGCATGGGCAGCGCGGTGGCTATCGTCTATCGTAAACATTGACGTCGCCGTGTTTGCCATTATTTTATTTTGAAACATTAACCTATTACATGAAACAAATAGTAACTTAGTACTTATGTAAAAAAAAGTTAGAAAACTAAAGGGATAATTACAACTACTATCTACGACGTTCGCATCTGTTCTTATATCTATGTCCGCAATGCATGCGTCCTTATCGCCCTTGTATGACGAAAGAGTCTGTGTCAATAATTATTACTACTCAAAAATTTATTTGATTCTAAATTAGACAGTGCTATTCCTTCAAAGTTTTTTATACGATGGCCAGCTAAATACAAACAAATTTAGGGTTTAGGCCTTTAGGGTTTTTTATTATTTTCAAGATCTACCTATAACAGCTTCATCAAGTGTAGTAGTGCCCTGTAACTTGTGCAATGTGTCGGCCCAACTCTTTAAGAGTTGGGCCATCACGGCAGAGAGAAGGTAATCACTACGTTTTACGTCACGGTGTACCTTCATTCATAATTTTTCAATATTTCTGTTTCTGTACGGTTCTGTTTTATTCCGTTTCATCTAGCCGTCGTTTCCGCATTCGAAAAGCAGCCTTACTAGGTCTACCCATATTCGTAACTAAAAAGTGTTAAATAAAAACAATTTATAAATTAAAAAAAGTGTGTGTGTGTGCAAGTCACACATGGTAGAAGTGAAACTTCTGAAAAGTCCCTGATTAAAATTCTGACGGAAGTAACGCTTACTAAAAAACATTGGTTGCCATGGCAACCAATGTTTTTCGCTAGCTAACTTCATACCTTTATATTTTAAGATGTCATTAATTCAAAACTAAGAAGATAAATAAGATAAATGGCTAGGCTGTATGTGCTAGAACCCTTTGCCTTCCAAAATACGGGAAAACATAATAAAAGCAACATGGCGCGTAACCGAAAAACGTGACGATGGCAACCTATGTTTTTCGCTAGCTAACTTCATACCTTTATATTTTAAAATGTCAGACATTAATTCAAAGCTAAGAAGATAAATAAGATAAATGGCTAGGCTGTATGAGCTAGAACCCTTTGCCTTCCAAAATACGGGAAAACATAATAAAAGCAACATGGCGCGTAACCGAAAAACGTGACGATTTGCTACAAAAATTTCTCCCATACGTCGATAAAGAAGTTTCACTTAAAAAAAACCGACCTCAAAAACTGAAAAGCATAAAATAAATATTTTCGTTCTACATAATTTTGAAGTCCTTTACTTTTCGCTCTTACTAGCGACAGTTTGCAAGCATAATGGCGAATGATCGCGGCCAACTTGTTTTTATAAACGCAGTGAACGAGCGTTCAACTTCATTGGCAGAGGTGAACCCCTAGACATGTGAACTCCAGTTCTAGATACTCAAATATTTTTCCTAAATATACTAATTTCGTACGATATTTCATAATTATATCGGATAAAATACATCTATATTATATATCGACTTCAATGATTCGATAATATCGAATTGTTCGATATATCAAATAAATGTATCGATATTTTATCGAGCACTCCTAACACACAGAAAATCTACAAAGAGAATATAATGCTATATGTCAAGCAAGAGTGTGATCAAGTTCAAGTGTGATCAGTGATGGGAACACAAACCCTCGGCACAAACCAAAGAGGATAGGATATAATCACTACGTACGACCAAAGAGTCTAGTAACTATCCATAAAGACTACGACACAAACAAACTACTAAGGGATACTATGGGAAGCAGTGTTGCCAGAAGGTTACATTTTTGTAATACTAGATTTTTATTGCGAACAGTTTACAAACGCATCCAAATTGAACGCACCTAAAACTGGCACGTCTAAAAAGTATTTCAGTCCATATCACACTCAAAGATGGTTCTGAAAGGAACGCACCATGACAAAACGAAAAATTTAGCTTGAGCGTATGTGTGTGCACGTTTCCTACTTCGCAAGTTCGCACCGTTTTCGGTTTCGTAGCTACTTAGCTAGAAAAAGAAAATAAACAATGCTGATTATGATTTGTTTTGTTTCGTTGTGTTATTGTTTGTTATCGTACAACTGTGAGTAAAGTTCCGGTGATTACATTTTTTGTTTGGTAAGTTTAGCGTTAAAGTTTTTCAAATTATCATGATACGAGTGCCTATCTTAAATGTATTAATAATTACCAATTGTTAATGATACTATAATATGAGCGAGCATCTTTTAGGTGTTTGTATAACTTCACTTTGACCATACCGAAATCAATCAAAGTTCCGTAAAAGATTTAGGTTATTATTGTCAAGCCTCGAAGTGCCGTACTAGCATAGTACACTACTCATTTGAAACCCATCAGAAATCTCGGGCCGAAAACTTGCAAACGAAAAAGTGTCAGCTTTGTTGCTGACATCAATTTGTCTCCGACATCCGACCCCAAAAACTCGTAAATTAAAAAAAAAAACAATAATGTAACTTTTGGAGCAAAAATGTAACATTTCAGGAAACGAAACGTAACTTACGACTCAAGGGCCCTGGCAACACTGATGGGAAAGCCAACATGTAGTATCTCTACTTAGTCTGTGGCCAACATCATAGATTACTATTATATAGGCCAACATTTCGGGCATTTATTTACGTACGGGATGTAGTCGAGATCTAATTAGTAATTCATTTGTATTTCGGTGAAGATAAAAATCAACAACTTTATTGGTAAATGGTATTATCTTTGCAACAGAATTAATTGACAAATTATGGCAGACGACGATCTAGATACTAAAGAGTACCGGTGGGAGACAGGTTATGAGAAGACATGGTGAGTTCCTGTTCTCTTTTTAATAATATACTTTCCCAAGCGCCAAGTATTAATTTTAATTTTTTATTAATTATTAGGGAAGCTATCAAAGAAGATGAAGATGGGTTGGTGGAAGGGCTGGTGGCGGAATTCGCGCAAAAGGCGGCGCGGAAAGCTGCAGCACCACGGCGGGGACCTGTCCGCCTCGGCATGATGAGACATTTACTTGTGGCAGTCGATTGCTCTGAGGCCATGAACTCACAGGATCTGAAACCTTCACGGTTTTTGTGCACACTTAAGGTTTGTCCGAGTCATAGGTACATACAGTTTATATGGCTTGATGACAAATTTAAACTCCTCAAGATTTTAGAAAACCTCAATTTGACAGCCTATATCCATAAATAATTTATGTAACAAAATACACAAACATAATGAGACATTGAGGAGAGAAAAAGCCATATTTGGCAAGAGGGTATTTCTTGCCAAATATGGCTTTTGAAATTTTGAGGAATAGAATTTTCAAACTTTTGACCATTTTGATGGTTATTGTGTTCTCCATGCAAATCATAAAACTTCAAACACCAATCCAAATTTAAACATACTATAACCAACATGAGTAGGACCTCCCACTTACCTCCCACCAATATTGATTATCATAAATGTATGAACGTAGACATTAAGAATACTTATCTACTCATTAATTGCTTTTATGTTTCAGTTATTGGAAAAATTTGTAGAAGAATTCTTTGATCAGAATCCATTGAGTCAACTAGGAATAGTGTTAATGAAAAACAAAAGGGCAGAAAAAATTACTGAACTATCTGGCAATGTAAGAAAACATATTAAGGCAGTACAAGGGTATGTATGATATTAATATAATTTCATAACTACATAGTGCTTATAAGTAGTCCTGAAAAAAAAATAATCTAGGTTTAAAAATATTTGCACTAAAGATTCCAGAATTTATTTTATTTTTGCAAAGCTATATTATTCCAAAATATGTTTAATTTATAATTAACAGATTATCAAACATGGTACTGACTGGAGAGCCATCACTTCAAAACACATTGGAACTTGCCAATCGTATTCTCAAGCCTCTGCCTGGTCATGCATCTCGGGAACTGCTAGTATTGTTTGCATCACTCACTACTTGCGATCCAGGAGACATAACCACTTCTATACTTGTGAGTAGAATTGGACAATTGGTTTTTTGAGAGAAAACTCAATGTATAACACATTTTTAAACACCTAGCGAGCGATATACAGGATGTAAGGGACAGCCCTCCGCAAAGTAATGGGGTGAATTCAGTATATCATACAGAGACGAAATTATTTCCGGAATGTTAAGGGAATCCAATTAACCTGATTTGTTTGATTACCTCGTATGCAATGTGTTGGTACTGTGGCAAAACGCATGTAGCAAACGGCAGAACAGTGAGCCTTCGGCCACTCTCCCTGCGTCGTTTGTTAGAGTATTTCAATTCAACATCCATTGCAGATTTTTTGATTCTAGCTATTTTATTTACATAAATGCAGTGTTGTGTACAAAGAATTAAATTTTATATTGAAATAAAGGAATAAGTAATAACTGAAAAAAAGATGAAAAATATGAAAATAATTAAAATTAATTGGATTCGGTGGAATATGATTCAAAATAAAGAGCTGAATGCTGTCAGTGTGCGCAGGACCATCCCTTACACCTGTATTATATTCTGCTATTGACAATAACATATTATTATGTACATAAGACATCCTATTATTTATTTATTTATTTATTTTTTATTATATACAGATATACTATAGACAGTGTTTTATGTAGCAATTTTGTGTATCATGTAATAGCACTAATGTTGATTTTAAGGGCGTTGTCTGTGCGTTGTGTTGGCGCTGCGTCGACTGAGCGGTGACGCTCCGTCGTTCTACATATATATGTGAACGACATGCCACACGGGCGTTGCGGCTACGTTGCGTCGTCTCAACGGACGCGCAGCGCACAAGGATAAGAGGGAGGGGGAAGGGAGCTGCGTTGAAACAACTGAGCGGCAGCGCAGTATTTAATAGCATATCGAAACTGTGACGTCGGGGATAGCTGCGTTGACGCACCGCCGCCGCGCCGACGCAGCTCTCGTGTGGCATTGACTGCGTTGAAATCATTGCGTTGCGACGACGTAGCCG
This sequence comes from Tetheella fluctuosa, assembly GCA_951216915.1. NCBI lineage: Eukaryota > Metazoa > Arthropoda > Insecta > Lepidoptera > Drepanidae > Tetheella > Tetheella fluctuosa. The sequence goes on along the minus strand of OX578227.1, from coordinate 5,252,478 downwards.
CGTGGCATCTGCCTAACGTTTGATAGCAACAGATTAATATAAATATCTGTTGCATTTAATTGAAATTAATATTGAAATATTGCTATTTTGTTTTATTTGAAAACAGTAACATGTTTGTTCTCATTGCCCTAAAGCAATTTCAGTACATGAATTTTTCACAATTTCCATTTATCACATTATTAGAGAATATAGTGTTACTAGTCTAATTACCAAGAAGTTGCTTTGCAACAATGTTTCTGACAGTCTAAAAAGAATTTACTCTACAGCAGAACTTTAACAGGCAGCAGCTTAATCCACTATATGGCATGTAGTCATTATTGTCATCACTATTTGTATTTTTTTTTAACTATTAACACTTAAAAATTACTTGTATAAGTACTATTGGATTCTGACCACAATGTATCACAATCTACCTAAAGGTTATAAACATGTAGTTATTTTTATATCCTACTAGCTGTCCCAACAGACGTTGTCCTGTCCAACTCATACACAAAATTTCATCCAAATCGGTCCAGCCGTTTATCCTATGTCTCAAGTTGGACCAGACTGCTCACGGTGTGCCAATTTAATTTAAAATCGGTTAAGTAGTTTAGGAATCCATCGCGGACAAACATCGTGACAGGAGATTTATATATATTATTAAGATAAGATTTATAATCACTAGAGCAATAATTTCACCACAATAAAATAGATATACGGTTCACAAAATCAAGTTGTGAGTGAATGCTTGAATATTAGATATCAATAAATGTATATTTCTTTATTGTAGGCACTAAAGACTGAAGGAATTAGATGTTCCGTTATTGGCCTGGCAGCTGAAGTGAGGATTTGCAAAAAGTTATGTCAAGACACTGGTGGCGATTATGGGGTATGTCAAAGAATCTTACTACTATTTAACATTTTGAACGCCCAGTCAAAAAACGCATCACCGTGCTCGGTACGCCAAGCTAGAAACTCTGCGAAAATACCTACCAAAAGAATAGAGATTACAAAACAATATCGATAACCAACTATATCTTCTTTTTTGACACACGGTAGTCCGATCATCGTTTTCAAATATCAACCAATAGAATTGCACGTAATTCACGTCTCGTCAGTTCTGTTGCAATTCTATCGGTTCATGTTTGAAAACGTTGATTGCTATCGTGTATCGGTTTTCATAGGCCGCAGCCCCGTAACAGTGAGACTGAACACAGTCGACTAGATGTGATGATGTGATGCTAATCGAGGTGTGTGCGTAGGTGGTGCTGGACGACGTGCACTACCGGTCGCTGCTGCTGGCCAGCACGGCCCCGCCGGCGCGCGCGCGCTCGCTGGACGCGGGGCTGGTCAAGATGGGGTTCCCGCACGCCGCGCCGCCGCACGCGCTGGACCCCGCCTCCGCCGGCGCCGACCCGCCCATCACTGTCTGCATGTGGTATGTATAGTATACTAGCACGGCCCCGCCGACGCGCTCGCGCTCGCTGGACGCGGGGCTGGTCAAGATGGGGTTCCCGCACGCCGCGCCGCCGCACGCGCTGGACCCCGCCTCCGCCGGCGCCGACCCGCCCATCACTGTCTGCATGTGGTATGTATAGTATACTAGCACGGCCCCGCCGACGCGCTCGCGCTCGCTGGACGCGGGGCTGGTCAAGATGGGGTTCCCGCACGCCGCGCCGCCGCACGCGCTGGACCCCGCCTCCGCCGGCGCCGACCCGCCCATCACTGTCTGCATGTGGTATGTATAGTATACTAGCACGGCCCCGCCGACGCGCTCGCGCTCGCTGGACGCGGGGCTGGTCAAGATGGGGTTCCCGCACGCCGCGCCGCCGCACGCGCTGGACCCCGCCTCCGCCGGCGCCGACCCGCCCATCACTGTCTGCATGTGGTATGTATAGTATACTAGCACGGCCCCGCCGACGCGCTCGCGCTCGCTGGACGCGGGGCTGGTCAAGATGGGGTTCCCGCACGCCGCGCCGCCGCACGCGCTGGACCCCGCCTCCGCCGGCGCCGACCCGCCCATCACTGTCTGCATGTGGTATGTATAGTATACTAGCACGGCCCCGCCGACGCGCTCGCGCTCGCTGGACGCGGGGCTGGTCAAGATGGGGTTCCCGCACGCCGCGCCGCCGCACGCGCTGGACCCCGCCTCCGCCGGCGCCGACCCGCCCATCACTGTCTGCATGTGGTATGTATAGTATACTAGCACGGCCCCGCCGACGCGCTCGCGCTCGCTGGACGCGGGGCTGGTCAAGATGGGGTTCCCGCACGCCGCGCCGCCGCACGCGCTGGACCCCGCCTCCGCCGGCGCCGACCCGCCCATCACTGTCTGCATGTGGTATGTATAGTATACTAGCACGGCCCCGCCGACGCGCTCGCGCTCGCTGGACGCGGGGCTGGTCAAGATGGGGTTCCCGCACGCCGCGCCGCCGCACGCGCTGGACCCCGCCTCCGCCGGCGCCGACCCGCCCATCACTGTCTGCATGTGGTATGTATAGTATACTAGCACGGCCCCGCCGACGCGCTCGCGCTCGCTGGACGCGGGGCTGGTCAAGATGGGGTTCCCGCACGCCGCGCCGCCGCACGCGCTGGACCCCGCCTCCGCCGGCGCCGACCCGCCCATCACTGTCTGCATGTGGTATGTATAGTATACTAGCACGGCCCCGCCGACGCGCTCGCGCTCGCTGGACGCGGGGCTGGTCAAGATGGGGTTCCCGCACGCCGCGCCGCCGCACGCGCTGGACCCCGCCTCCGCCGGCGCCGACCCGCCCATCACTGTCTGCATGTGGTATGTATAGTATACTAGCACGGCCCCGCCGACGCGCTCGCGCTCGCTGGACGCGGGGCTGGTCAAGATGGGGTTCCCGCACGCCGCGCCGCCGCACGCGCTGGACCCCGCCTCCGCCGGCGCCGACCCGCCCATCACTGTCTGCATGTGGTATGTATAGTATACTAGCACGGCCCCGCCGACGCGCTCGCGCTCGCTGGACGCGGGGCTGGTCAAGATGGGGTTCCCGCACGCCGCGCCGCCGCACGCGCTGGACCCCGCCTCCGCCGGCGCCGACCCGCCCATCACTGTCTGCATGTGGTATGTATAGTATACTAGCACGGCCCCGCCGACGCGCTCGCGCTCGCTGGACGCGGGGCTGGTCAAGATGGGGTTCCCGCACGCCGCGCCGCCGCACGCGCTGGACCCCGCCTCCGCCGGCGCCGACCCGCCCATCACTGTCTGCATGTGGTATGTATAGTATGGGTGCGCCTTCTGCAGTAGGTATGTGCTGAGTAAACCTAATCTGATCAGGTCATACAGACAATCTTTAAGGCGATGATAGTTCTGTGGTAGTGCGAAGGTCGTGAGCTCGAATCCTACAATGAGCTTGAGCTTTTGGTGATGGAAAACATCTGGGACATTCCTCACATACGAAATAATATATGTAATCATAATAATACTATTAGTACTAATAGTCTGGTTTGTTCAGGTCGGGCGTTGGTTTCACAAACTTTATGTTATTATTTAAACAAGTAACCATACTAGATAACGATCTCGGACTAATCGAGTGTTATTTTCACATGGTAGGGTTCAATCATATCTAGTATTACCACGGCAACATTCTGTGGGAGAAGATTGTAATTATTGGTTTTGAGATCGACCATGACAGTTGGGTGCAAGAATCCTATGTGAGTAAGTTAGCTATGCTAAGCCGCACATGTGTATGTATGTATGTTGGTTGTGTTGTAGTTGTACTTGTAGTTGTACTTGTAGTCACCTGGAGGAGGGCTCGGGCGTGGGCGGCGAGGGCCACCTGTGCCCGCAGTGCCGCACCAAGTACTGCTCGCTGCCGGCGCAGTGCCGCACCTGCGGGCTCACGCTCGCCTCCGCGCCGCACCTCGCCAGGTACCGCATCCATACTTTATATTATACTAGCTGTTCTCCAAGGATTCACCCGAATTCTCGAGTTAAAAAGCCTATAACCTTTCTCAAGAATTGGGCTAGCAAATGCAAAAATATTTTTTTATATCAGACTGGTAGTTCCAGAGATTAGCGCCTTTAAACAAACAAAAAATTTCTACTCCTTTAGTATATTAGTATAGATTACTACTAGCTTCCTACTTCCCGGGATTAAAAATGTCGTACTTCTCTTTGCCAAAATTCAACAAAATTAAATTTCAAAAAAATACAAATCGGTTTGACAATGAAAACATAACTTCTCCCTTAGGGGTTTAATTTTGGTAAATCATTTTTCCGATGTACGTACACCCCTTACCCATATTCTGTATGTAGTGACACCAACTTTCTAGATAAAATTAAATATTATAACAGTGCAATATTTCACCCACTCCATCAGATTAGGATGACAATTTCACAACAATTTCGTGTTTCAATTCCATTCCGCAAAAAAGATACCTACAAACTATTTCCCCCTTTTAACCCCCTAGGGAAAATAATTTCTTAGCATGGATATTTATAAAGTACCTACTATCTGAATTCCTTGCATGTCTACTTTAAAACTTAAAACATTGACGGCTGATCATTACTTTTTGTATTACAAATTTTATTCTACAGTAAAGAATCAGTGATATTAATATTAACTTTATTTTACAGATCATATCACCATTTGTTTCCTGTGGAGCCTTATGAGGAGTTGACTAATGAAGGCCAAGCTCAGTATTGCTTTGCCTGTTTGAGGTCGTTCACGGATCTTGACAAACAGGTAAATTTATTATAAACTTGCCATTAGTGTTCCATGGTGCTGCCAGTAGTAGTCAAAAAGTTCACATTTAATTTTATACTTATTTAATTTTGCGAAATAAGTTTTCAATAATATGTGAGGTTTTATGTTTTAAGATAATTTAACTCGGAATTTTTGGATATCAATCTCGAAAGGGGTGAAACTGCAGGGCGGAAACCTAGTAAATAAATTAAGAGGGGTATTTAGAACGCAGAATGAGCAAAAGGCACTAGGAGACTTTACAATAAAAACGATTTTGATTTTGAGAGTGTTATTACCAGTAAAAATTAAGGAAAGTTAAAGTTATTAAGCGTTTCTCAGTAGGTAGGTATATTAGTATTAGAAGTAAGTAACTAAGGCAGATTCTGTCACGTCAGATATACCGGTGTCCCCGATGCCACGAGCACTACTGCTGGGAGTGCGAGGGCGCGGTGAGCGGGACGCTGCACGTGTGCCCCGGCTGCTCCTCGCGGCCGCACCTCTACCAGCGGCTGCCGGACACGACTTGACGTCGACCATCTATCATCACCACTATTCAAATTCATGTTGAATGTTATCGATGATATACATAGTGTATCTGTCGCAGATGGATTGTCGAATCCGTTGTTTTACAAAACTGAACGATGATTAGCGTTTTTATATATATATATTTTATAATTACTGAACTTTAAAATGCAGCGGGGTCACGATTAGACGTTATGTAAAACAGCGTGAAATGAAACGTGTATTCAGAAGCGACATGGATACTTAAGGTTAGAAGTATTTGTTTGTAACAGTAATAATTTACCAACTCATTTATTATTTCATCATCAGGTCTCTACACCAAAACGCTCTTTGTGACTGTGCCATTCTGCGTTACGTCTAAACGTCGGTAGCAGTTTTGTAAAACGTAACACAATGACAATCCAGCTGAACGTCGTTCAGTTGTTTTACATAATGGTGCTGGTATGTAAAACAACTAGCGGTTTTGTATAACAGCGGATTTGACGATCCATCTGTCTGCGACATACCAAGTCCAGCAGCGTGTCGTATTATCGTATTTATAATCTTTAAAGTAGTTTTTTTATGTTTATGTGTACATATTATGAAATAATTTTATACGTTAAGACTTTGAAATGAATTGATTTTGTGTCGGCTTTGCGAATAAAACAATACAATATATTTAATTTATTTATTGATATCACAATTTGGAACTTTCTACGTGAGTATAGAAAATAACTGACCATATCTAACTCGTATTCTAGTCTGCGAATTATCTAGTTTAATTATTATGTACAATACAATACGGTCATTTATACAAAATCACAGATAAAAATCTCTCATTTCTATATTCACTAAACTACAGTAGTATTGGCTGCGAACTAAGTCCCTGGTTATTTATTTATAAATATTTTACCCATTAATTGGACCTTGTCATAAATTAGGGTTACTTTTAGTCACCATAGTTCAATTTAAAAACATAAATTAATTGGTTATATGGTTATTTTATAAAAATAGTTATCTACATTGTAAATGCAACGTTGTTATGTTTTTAGTTAAATACGAATTAACAATGAAACATGTACATAGGTACATACATTTTATACTTATAACATGTTTATCACATTTTGCACTTATAAAGAGGTATGTATGGACATACATGAAATGTACAATGTTTATAGTAGGTACAATACATTTTTTCTACAAATCGTAGTAAGTTAAGTATCACATCGTACAGATTCTTAAGTAGGAATCAACAACTTATACTAACTATAAGGCGATTCGCACACTGCGCCGCATCACGCAGCGTAGTGCGGGAGTGCGTGTTCTACGTTGCTTCGTTTGTATAGAAAAAACACTCGCGTAGGTGTGTCGAGACGCAACATGCAGCGTGGTGCGTGGCAATGTGATAATCGCCTAAGGTTAGCTCGCACGGTGGCGCAAATAATAGATCAAGAGACATCACTATACTAGGAAATGAGAAATAATTACCTCCCTTCTCTTTTCTTAGTCGAGTAGTTTAGTGCTATTACTAGTGAAAGAGATGAAAAGAGAAGGGAGGTAATTGTTCCTCATTTCCTAGTATAGTGATATCGCATTGATCTCATTCTCAAGATAAAATATTATAGTATCTGCATCGCTTGTTGTCGACCTATAATGTTACTACACTTTTTGACTATCCGCCATCATTTTTTTGCGCGTTTGCCATAATATATTCGATTTCTGGTAATACTGTTCAATTTGAAGAAGGGATTTACCTTTGGTTTCGGGGAGTAAGAGGAAGAGTACAATAGTGGCGAGAGTGGCGGAGGCACCGAATAGGCCATATACGCCCGCCATGCCGATTTTATTTTTCATTACTGGGTATAGTTTAGTGAAACCAAAGAGGACGGCGTTGAAGAGGCAGAATATGTAGCCGCCGCAGAGGCCGCGTACTTTAGTGGGGAGTAGTTCGCCTATCATGAGGCCGGGGAGTAGGAAGAAGCCCAGGGTGTTGAAGGCGACGTAACCGAGAATTAGGACACCAGGTGTAATGCCGTCTGTGTAGCCCTGCGACAATAGGAACGCCAGTACTAGTGTACAGATTGCTGTCCCGGCACCTGACACTATCACGAGAGCACGACGCGTTATTCTCAGCAATAATATGCAAGCAAGCACTGTGACTACCAGTCTGACTAACGCAGTTGCATTCGCTGCCATCTGAAACATAAAGTACATATTGTTATATTACACCTAAATTATGATCGTTACTAATAATTCTATATTCAATACCTAAGCCCTCTAAGCCCAAGAAGTAATAACGCAACCTAATAATGGATATTTATTTATTTCAACTCTTTTGCAACTTCTGTCATGACCTTAAAATATTTTAGTTTCACTATACTATCATTTGTACAAACATAGTCTAGTCACCTTTATCTATCAAGATTTTGTATTTTGTGGTCCATTGTTAATCAATAATTTACCTTGGCTTCGATTCGATAAGTTCATGGTTAGAAAATCGACTTACAGTTGGCTTGATAGACCCTCCTGAGTCTTTAACAATGTCAACTGCGTAGAATATGACCACGTAGCTACCGGAAAGTATCTGCAGCATGTTGAATGCATTGATGAGAAGTAGTGGCTTGAGGACTGGTGGCCGTGTCACCGTCGTCAGGAACCTGATGTTCTCTTCACCACGTGCTTTCTCCTTCTCGCGGGCCGATATCAGCTCGTGGAGTTCACGCTGGGCCTTAGAATTGGAAAACGGAGATAATTAAGGCTCGTGTCATAATAAGTTGTTATAGTAGGTACTAACATATGTTTGGCTTTACAACGATTTGTTTTGTTTCATTTTTAGGGTTCCGTACCCAAAGGGTAAAAACGGGGCCCTATTACTAAGACTTCGCTGTCTGTCCGTCCGTCTGTCTGTCTCCAGGCTGTATCTCAAGAACCGCGATAGCTAGACAGTTGAAATTTTCACAAATTATGTATTTCTATTGCCGCTATAACAACAAATACTAAAAACAAAATAAAATAAATATTTAAGGGGGGCTCCCATACAACAAACGCGATTTTTTTGCCCTTTTATTTGTTTTGTGGTAGTTCCCGTTGACCTAGAATCACGGAATTTGGCAAAAAGCAAGGACTTACAGCACAAATAAAGGGAAAATTCCAAAAATAAAAAAGTTGAAAATTAAAGGGGGTCCCCATACATACATAGTTACGCTAATTAATAAAGACCTCTGAGTTGTATGGGCGCTGATACAATTTAGAAGTAGACCTCTAAATTGTATCAGAGCTAAAGCTAGAGCTTAATTGGCCCCAACCTCAAATAAGGTAAATAAATAAAATTGTGCATTTCCTGTGCGTGATGGACGATGGACTAAGTTTCTACGGAACCCTCGGTGCGCGAGTCCGACTCGCACTTGGCCGATTTTTTATTATTTGTGTCGTTGGGGTTAACAATAATGATTTTGTACTGTAGTGTACCTATATGGAATCTTTGCCTACTCAGCCAGCATTATAGTGACTTTCCTTCTTCATTAAAAATAATATAACGATTTGTGTGTTGCCTTGCATAACTTAGGATCCATCCGACCTGCATACATTTCAACCTACTAAGAAACAAACAAATAGGTCGATTTAATCTTATTTGAAGTGGGATATAAAATCCGGTTTACCAATGCATTAAGTTAAGGAGGTAAGTAGGTAAGTAATATCGTAGTTTTATGCTTGAGTATTATTGTTTTTGAATCATAAATTTATCTTTTATCGAAAGGTTGATCGATGAAATACCGTTCAAGCATTTACGGTTATTCTTCTGTGACCGATCATGAAACATATTGTTTTATAACGTTCATTAGATACCTACGCATACGACACGATGCACACTTATTGTGTGAATTTGTTAGTATCAACACATACGCGTTCCAAATGACACATCAATTGTCGTACGCCTTCTTCCTTGTTGAGCTCATTAAGAAATCATTTATCGGGAATGGAATCACATGAGCCAATGGTAGTTTTGACAAATTTACAACAATGATGCATTAGTTACTAATGTGATTTGAATAGGTAATTGTCAGGTGATCCAGACCAGACACTAGGACAAATGTTTTGTTCGGTGTGGTACAAAAGTTATAACGTACTTAAAGGAGCAGTGTCTGTCTATAGTAACGGGGTACTATACTTATTTGTTTTAAACATGTTACCTATGTAGTTTTTGTTGTGTTGATCCTACTAGGAAACATACATTAATTTAAAAAATATACTTATCTAATTATGGTAATTTGCCTTGAAAATTATTAAAAATAATTTCAATTTTTACAATTATTGATTAATACACCCTATACAGCAAATATTCAACATTTAGGTGAAACGTGAGCCGCCGTATAGTTGAACGTGTTGCTACAATAATACGCCTAAATCTAGCCGTATTTTTGTAAGCGGTTAGTCGTTTTGTATTGCGACGGATTCTACAATTTGACTGCGACAGAGTGCGTATAGGTAGGTTACGGTTATGTATGAATAAGTAATCGGCAATCCACGGTTTAATGTCCAGAAAATACTATTTTTACCTTTTGTAGGTAGGTAGGTACGTATGACAAAATTTAATCTAATTGTAACTCAATGACCCCCGTATCGTATCTAATGCCTGAAAGGATTTGGATGTTTGATACGGATTGTTCATAGATTTAGGATTTTATCCCGAAAAAACACATGACTTCTCACGAACGCGGGTAAACCCGGTTCCGTTTTTTGCCATTTGGCTACGGAACCCTAAAAATGGACGAAGTGAAACAGGGAAAATGTCCGTACTTCAATTAATTTATAAGTATTTATTTACTGTAATACGTAGGTAAGTACCCTACATCAGGAGTCCTAGGCCCTACCTGCTATTATTTGTTCTCTATTAAAATATACATCGTAGTCACATGGTTGTTTGCTTCTACTTTATTTTATACATTAGAATAGTATATATTTAATTTTTATTGAAATTGAAACATAAATTTAAATATTTATTCAAATTCGGTATTTATCCGTTTCCGCATGAACATTTAATACTAGGTATGTAATTACCATTGCTGACCGGATAGTTATGACTAGATACTTATACTCTAATATGAGTAATAGATAAAGGTACTATTGAGGCGATTAAATAGTCTATATAAGGACCTCAAAACTGAGATCTTATAGGTATGAATTTAAAAAAGTCCTAAGCATAAGTAGGTATTATTATATATAAGGTCCTAATAAATGAAGTACGGTCCTTTTGAGGGATGATAGTATAGGTCATAAGTATTCCGAAAGTGATAAAATAAAAATATTCGGTCGTAATTTTAATGAAAAAAAAAAAACTTGAAATTGTACTTCATCACTACTAAGCATTAATTAAAACCATAATCAGGTGTAAAATTTATTAAGTATTAAAAAATAAAAAAGCATTAAAAAATACATTACTTACTTTTATTTTATTTATTTTTTACTTTTATTTATGAAGTACAATTTCAGGTTTTGTTTTTTGAATATTTATCATCCCTCAAAAGGACCGTACTTCATTTATTAGGACCTTATATTTATTAATTCTTTCCATATTATCAGGTATAAACATATAAGTATCTATATCGTTTATCGTCAATAAATATAATCCTAATCCTAACTAATATTATAAAAGCGAAAGTGAGTTTGTTTGTTTATTTGTTTGCTTGTTTGTTACCTTTTCACGCTTAAACCGATGAACCGATCGCGATGAAATTTGGTATGCACATAGCCTATGGTATGGAGAAGAACATAGGCTACGTTTATCCCGGGAAAAAATAAGATCCCCGGGGAACGCGGGTGAAATCGCGGGGCGGAAGTTAGTCGTCAATAAATACTTACAATGTCTGGGTCACCACGCAGGCGCGCCATGGCCGCCATTGCGTCATGGAAGCGCCCCCGACGGGCCAGCCACGTGGGGCTTTCGGGCGAGAAGCACAACGCTATGAATGCCAAGGCCGGCAGCACAGTTGACAGATGAGCCACCGACCGCCAAGGCAACGCTCCACCGAGCGCGTATACGTATAGCACCCCTAAAGAATAGGCCACGAAAGGAGTTCCAATCAGCAAGCCCCTCAGTCTCGGCTCCGATATCTCGCCCAAGTACACCTGAGGTCAAATATTGCATAGATAAGTGCGATTAATTTCCATGACGATTAGATCGGTTTGTTTTTGTATTCTTTGAAACTGGCCTGGCTTACGACTTATGTTTACAATATTTCTGAATATTTTAAACAATAATTTCAACATAAATAATAAGTAGTCATAGTACAATTTACAAACCTGTGATGGAGCAGCCATTATGCCGACAGCAAAACCACATACGACTCTACCGAGCAGCATGAATGCGTGGTGTGTTGCTGTCCCTATTATGATCCAGCCCACGATCAGAGGCAGCGTGCAAGCCTGTAGCGTCCGTCGTCGTCCTATTGCCTCCATGACAGGCCCAGATAACATCGAGCCTAGGGGTGTTGCTGCTGAATGTATACTCGCTAGAACAATAAATTATATTAATATGAGTTCAATCCATGGCACCCCCAACGCTACGCCACTGCATGGCAATGTTGGCATACTAAGGAGCACAGAAGACAGAAGCTTGTGCATTTACAAAGTTTATAGAAAAAGCTAAGAAACAATAATAAATAGGTTAACCAGGAGGTAGGGACATTGTATGGTCGGATAAAAAGAAATACTTACTCGTAAAATGTTTGCAACATAAAATCGTATTTATGTGAAAACGTAAAGGTGCTGTACTAAGTAACAATCAAAGCTAATCGTTTCATCACGCTTGTAGTTTAGATAACTGGGAGAGGCATCCACTATGAACAAGCAATCCTTGAGTATTTTAAAATCATTAAACAAAAGATTGTAGTAGGTATGTACAATGTACAGCTTTGTATACTTTGTCATAATAGGTCATTGTTTAATTATATTTGTTTTTATTTTTAAATCAAAATATTATCGTATTTTAATGAATTGCTATCTATCAGATAGAAGGTTGTTGTCGTGTAATCGGATATCCTGATAAAATATAGGTTATCTTATCTAGTGGCAATGACATTGGTAAACCTGGTTTATAGCTAAAGTACCTAATTTAATCTATCATAATATTTACTTGGTGATTTATCAACTTATTATGTCATTCTTTCATTATCTGTCATCTGAGTCTACCTTTTCCAGCATATTTAAATATTCATATCTTTAATTTTATTTTGGTAGGAACTGGATCAAAGTTTTAATATTCACTCAAAAACAAGTTAGTAACGTCCATGGCCAGAAATAAGATAAACCGATACTAGTACCTAGCTCTAATTTTATTTAACGTTGTATGTGGAGCCTAGTGCGTGGCTGCGTGCCCCAGCCCCAGTGTTTTTTTTTTATTATAATATCATTGTAGCTTGCTCATGATGGTCAAAATCAAAATAGTCAAACTATTTTATTGCAAACTAGCTGTTCCCCGAGGTTTCACCCGCGTTCCCGGTATAAAAAATTGCCAATAACCAATAAAAGTAGCCTAAGATACTCCTTATAACATCAGCTATCTGCCAGTGAAAGTCCCATCAAAATCGGTCCAGCCGTTTTGGAGATTACAATTCTAAAAATTGATTCTTGTTACAAGTACTGTATATGTATACTTTCACTTCAGTTTTATTTATTTGTATATGAGTATAAATAAGGATTTGCAAGTTAACTAGGAGTAGGCACCTTTTTTTTTTTTTTTCGTGGGGAAATCCTCATAGGATACCCGACTGCCTCGGGGGGAGTAGTCGGGTTATGCCGGACTTGTACCGGCTAAAACCCCACGGTGGTCGCCATCTGCGCTGAAGAGGGGCTCGGGTTCTCGTACAGAACGCATACGCGAGCCTCTCCAAGCGCGGCGCTGGGATAGCCCGTCCCGGGGGAAGTGTGATACCTCCCCCCAGCACCCTCGCGGTGCTATCGCACGATGAGCCGTGACCACGACGACCCATCGTCCTCAAGGAGTAGGCACCTAATTCAACCAGCTGTTTGTTGTTTGTTCTTTAGTATCTATTAATAATATATATGTTTGTTATCATTATCAAAAGCAATCGATGAATTATCGGAATCAATGCAAATCAAAGTTATAGAAGGTCAGTTGTTTATACGAATGAGTAATGTGCCAATATACCCGACGATCAATCACAATTAATTGATAGGAAAATAAACTACTTATAATACACGCGGCTATAGATATATCTATAAATTATCCTGAAGTTATTTAGTCCTCACATTACGAAACTTATGAATTTAATCAATATCTTAGGCCGTAGCGGATACAGGGGTTCTAAGGGACTCAAGTCCCCCCCCCAAAACATATGGGTCCACCCCTGACAAATCTCAAATTAAGTTTAATATTATTCTACTACCGTACCCTCAGCTGGGTCAAGCCCCTCCCAAACCAAAACCTGGATCCGCCATTATTATTATATTTTTTTTATACTAAATTGTCGGCAAACAAGCATACGGCCCGCCTGAACATCAGGGGTATCACTCGCGCTGTCAAACCATCCCCCCTCCCCGATGAGCTCTGGCGACCTTACACACGCGCAGGAACACAACTATAAGTTATTTGGCTGCGGTATTCTGTAAGGTGGCGGTATCGCTATGCTCTACCTCTCTTAAAACATAATATGTACCTACTGGGAGGGAATCTACCTAAAGTCTTATAGCTCTATATTTATATGTAGCTACTATTAACTTATGTTACTTTATATTCAGTTTATTACGGATATCAATGGAAATATGCGGATAAATTGTTTCTGTTCGGATGCTTTTACGCAAACATAAATAAATATCCTCACTCACCGAGGATATTTATTTATGTTTGATTATGACTTCTTGATGTGTGTCATTCTGTTGCAACGTGATTTTATTTCCTGGATATGTCTAGTATATTAGTTAGAGCTTATTAAAATAGAATAAATTGTTGTCCATCAATTAAGAAATGTACCTAAGTACTGTCGTGTTACATTCTTCCGTGCCAGTAACCTTAGGGGCCGTCCATTAATCACGTGAGGCTCGAATGGGGGGGAGGGGGTTCGGCAAAAATCACAAAATATCACAAGGGGGGAGGGGGGTGTAGTAAGATATCACGTGTATTTATTTTTTCGTCAAACGCGCGATTTCTAAACCGAAAAGCGGCGTGTAGTGTGACTTATCTCGCCGTTGCCAGGCAACGAACGAAGTCCCCGCGCGCCGCGATTTTCTATAATAAAATTAGATTATACTTTATACCTGTATTTAAAGATAATATTCAAGATTAAAGAAAAAATTAAGATTCTTTGTAGGTACCTACTAAAAAATATACGTGATTTTGGGTGGGGAGGGGGTGGTTAGCCTTAAACCTCACCAAGGGTTAAAAATGCTAAAAAAAAAATTACGTGATTAATGGACGGCCCCTTACTAGGGGTAAAAAAACACTAACTTAATAGACATCATCAAGGGATCAGAAAAATGTACGATTAAAGTCCTTCAATTTAACCAGCCAATGAGCATACTATGACACAACTCAGTCTAACAATAAATTATTCCTAAATAAATAAATAAATCTTTATTATACAATAATACAAAACTTATTATATTTTTATCAGACTCATTTTATTATTAAAATTTAAAAAAAAATGCCTTTGCACAGTAATCAATTTAACCTACAGACATAGTGCTTTGTTTGCTAAGGTTACAAAGATGGTAACGATAGTGAAAATAGAGTAGTAAGGTTTCGAAATGTGTGTGACCGATATCATGAAGAGATGACTTTGAAAGGTGTTTAGCAAGGTTGAGATTTGAATACTTATATCTTACTAATATTATAAATGTAAATGTTTTGTGTTTGTGTGTGTGTGTTTGTTATCACTCAACTCTGTAAAGGCTGAACGGATTTGGAGGAAATTTGGTATACATATAGTAGTAGTAGTATACATATATGTTATAGATTAACACATAGGATACATTTTATTGTGGGATAAATCAAATCGGTTTCTCAAATATTCAGATCTTTGATTGGCGTTTCAGTATTTATTAATTTCGATGAACTGAAAAGGTTGAGATGTTCTTCGCTGTAAGATAAAAGTAATAGTATACCTATCCACGATCCCATTTCATCGTCTATCCTCATGGTGGTGTTCTCGTCTCGCAGCTGCGGTAACGCCACTGCAGAGAAGCCTATAGGATGTCCAGCACCCGCCGCCAGGATTAGAACAGCACATGTTATTAAGCACTGAAACAAACAATTAGAATCAGGTTAATCTTTTTATATATTATGTACCCGATACTTAGAATTTACCTACATAGCGTGTTTTTTGTAACAAATAAATACCCTGGGACATTCCTCACACACGGCCATCTTGTCTAAAATTAAGCAGAATTTCTACTACGGAAACTAGATAACTGCTTATACAACACATTTATTTTATTTATTGAATAAGGTACAATCACAGTAACAAAGTTAGATTAAAACTGGGTTCTGATACATGCGCCAATTACAGACGTACACAGCATTGCTAAAAGTGTCAGCAAAATAACATTTAAAAACTACAAAAAAGGTAAGCTAAAGCTCAAACAAAATGAAAAAAAAAGATACAAAGAACCATAACTAAAACTAAATAAACACAATACAAGGGATAGTGTGTCGAAAAATATGTCCAAGTTCTCAACCATTTTATTGAGTTCATTGTACCTAGCCCCGGATGATGACAAACCCAGATTAGTTCTTGCAAGGGGCAAACTAAAAGTATTAGTATTGCGATGTCTAGGTATATTGTAATGTAAGGTACAGTTAAATTAGTGGTATTAAGCAGCGATGAACAATTAATTTTACCTTTTAGGTATAAAATTATAAAGAAAGATCATATACCAAGTTTTGTACGACCACTACAAATTGTCAATATAAAAAAAAAATAGCCTTTGATCATAAGGACACCTGTGTGAAATGCCTCTCGATATAAAGGTTCGAGAAGACTGCGTGCCAATGAATTGAAGAGTAGGTATTATTTTAGTCTGAGCTAGTTCAAATCTAGCTAAAGCTAAAAAGCTAGTTTAGAGAGTTACGCTTTATGAACCGTAATATGATCTATCATTTGTGATAATTTTCTTACCACTGATCAATTGAAGTCAATGTGTGAATTAAAATTAAGTTTACTGTCAATGACAACGTCTAAGTCCCGTATTTCATTAAAATCTTGCAATTCTATACCGTTATGATAATCGGAATTTCTTTTTAGTGACCTTTATATGATATCTATCATTTAGAAATATTCAGTAGGATAATACCATTTGACTGCGTAACAAGCGAACTAAAAAAAAAGTAATTAAAAAAACAAAAGCACCCGCCTGCGGTACGAAAAAAAGTTGAAAATAAATTAATATTATGTACATACTTACACTGAAAAATATACAGTGGAACATAGAACCTCCTCCTTTTTTGAAGTCGGTTAAAAAAAAAGTAAGTATATAGGTTACCGTGGTATTAGTTTTGAATTTCGAACATACAAAAATATTGTAATTGAATGTTTAGTTGCAATGATTCTTTTCAAACCAGATGAATTTATATAAACTTCGATAGAACTAGGATTCATACTTGATACTACATCCCGTTAGAAACTATCATAAACAAACGATAAGGACAACTGCTTGTCTCTGATACACGAGATTATCACGTTGCGTAAGTACCTACATGTTAGCCCTACTGGTCTACGAAACAATCTTGAAATCAATCGAAGATAACTTTTTCTTTGAAAGGCATGTTAATTTGCCTTTGTGTGCGCCAACAACACGTGTTTGTTAAACAATGTCGCGTGTTTTCCTAATAAATTACAACAACCAATTAAGAATGCCAAACAAAAAGAAGTAAATTACTCGGCTTGGCATGACACTGTCCGTTGATGCCTTATTTGACGGACACACACACGAGCTCCTGTAGTGCCACAGCAATCTATTTAATTGAGATCAAATGGTGTTTGCTGTCTGCGACTAATTTCCGTCTTACTTCAGACAATTTGCCGTTTGTTAGCGACATACAAAGTGTCAAGTGAATGTTGTAAACAAACACTGTTATTTTTTTTTCTATTCAATATATATGAGATAATGTTGTTAGTAATAATAATTGATATGGATCCATCGATGTTTTTCTCAGAATGTATTAGTAATGACAGATTTGTTTCTCCCCTCCCATTCACCCCACCAGTTTTTGACCTCATGAACCCATTAACTACTGTGTGTTTAATTAATTCAAACTTTTTTATTATAAAGCTGTAACATGAGTAGCGATAGCGTAGTAGGTATAGCGTTTGCAAAATTATTTGGTTATGTCGTTGTTATTTTTTGATATCTTTGAAGTAGGTAGCAAAGTCTGGAAAACCACCAACAGAACCAAGCTCATATAGACCCATAAGTCTTCTACCAACAATATCGAAAGTATTGGAAAAAATAGTTCTACACTGACTTAAACCTATCCTCGATGAAGCAAAAATAATACCCGATCACCAATTTGGTTTTCGTGAGAATCATGGAACAGTGGAACAAATACATAGAGTGGTTCATAAAATCAGACAGTCCCTGGAAAAAAGGAATACTGCCAGGCAGTATTTTTGGACATCTAACAAGCGTTTGACAGAGTCTGGCATAAGGGATTACTGCTAAAACTAAAAACTCTATTACCTAACTCACTTTATATGCTATTAAAATTGTACTTACACCAACGAAAATTCCAAGTGAAATACGAGGATGAACTGTCAAAATTATGCGACATCACTGCCTCAGTTCCACAAGGATCAGTACTTGGTCCGGTACTTTACTCCATATATACGGCAGATCTGCCTGGTACTGAAGATGTAGTAACTGCCACATATGCTGATGATACTGCATGCCTTGCAAGTGATAAAGACCCAGATAAAGCTTCTGAGAAACTACAAGTGCAGTTTAACAAAATAGACTTATGGCTACAAAAGTGGCGAATAAAACCAAGCGTGACCAAATCGATACAGGTTACATTTACCCTACGAAAAGGTGAATGTGCTCCAGTCTATCTAGAACTATCTAGAAGGTAAACCACTACCAAGCAACAACTGCGTCAAATATTTGGGCTTACACCTCGATAAAAGGTTGACCTGGTCCAACCATATCAAAGCCAAGAAAAAAGAAGCAACAATGCAATTACACAGTCTGTCTTGGTTGATCGGACGGCAATTATCTCTCAGTAACAAACTACTCATCTATAAAGCTATAATAAAGCCGATCTGGACTTATGGAATAGAACTCTGGGGGTCTGCTAGTAACTCAAATATTGAAATTCTCCAACGCTTTCAAAATATTGCACTTAGGTCAATATCAGGAGCCCACTGGTATCTGAGAAACGCGGAAATACACAAATATCTAGAGATACCAACTATTAAGGAAGAAGTCAACAAAGCAAGCAAACAATATATACAGAGACTGGAAAAACACAGTAATGACCTTGCAAAAAATCTCCTGAATGGGCAAGAGAATATAACACGCCTAAAAAGGTGGCACATATTGAACCTGGACCTGAGAACCTGAAACAGTTTCTTTAAACAAGTCTGGATGATGTTCACTGGAAAAACACCATAACCACACCGTATCCAGACCACATCTGATTAAAGCTGGAAAAGCTGATTGCAGATTAATTGGAAAAAAAAAATCTTTCAAGTAGGTAGGAAAATACATAAATTATAGGTACATTATGCAAACGAGCGTTCTAATTGATTTTCAAACTATTGTTACATAGTTATTTGGTACCTATTATTTTCTATTTTACCTAATAACAAAGCATACACATATACCATTACCCGTCGGGCACGACTCAGATCGGATCCGTGATTTCGCCACACACGTCTCCGAGCATCAGTAACAGATTGTAATTCCATCATATACGGTCGTCTGTGAAAATGTCTCTATCAAAGCAAAAAGTAGCAATATTATGTGGCACATCTGTCGCTACGCACGCACGCATCGTTGGATGCTCGGATTTGCCTGCCCCGTGCCCCATCTGGTCGTTGTGAGCACGGGCAGCGGGCAGGCATGGCATCAGGCAGGCAAATCTGTGCCTATTTTCACCATACACCAGCAATTCTCTCTTCTCTCCGCCAGGCATGACAGTCAGGCAGATCTGTCGGGCAGATCCGTGCGTGTATGCTTAGCTTATGTCCCTACTGATATCTAACCAAAAAGATCATGTCAGCCATAATATATCAAATCAACACATTTACTTTCTAATAGGTACATACTTGTATTATGAAATTAAGTAAAAGGTCTGCTCTGTGTCGGTCTATCTATGTCGTACTGATGATTAAGTATTTATTTATTTTAAATAAATTTATTTTATTTTTTAGATAACTTTGATCCATTATTATACACAATTATAAAATACAAAAATTAAACAACTAGAGAGCTTTAGGCTTAGTAAATATGCTGAAGGAAGAATTTGATGATTAGGTACAACGGTGATGAACCAATCAGCCTGAAGCTCTACATACTCTACCATTTCATACTTGTTTATGATTATTTTGCAATTCAAACAGATCGATGTCGAGGCGACATTAACGTTTGCATTTCGTCCCATAAATTTGTTACTAATGGAAATGGTTATATTTTTTACGTAGGTATCTATCCTATTCCAAACCAATACATTTATTGACTTGACTCGCATTGCTGAAATCTGCAGTTTTGGGATGCGCGATTCGCGAGCCAAGGGGTATATTGTAATTCAAATGACAGAATTCAACCGACCATGGCCGATTTCTCATTACTTTCATTTCAGTACTTACTTGATTTAAAACACCTTTGTAGGATGAGTAGGTTTCTCCTTTGACATAGGGCGGGAGTGTGGCGGTGGAACTAATGCTGCGTAGGAACCCCTGCAACGCTTCATATTCAGCCTCTTTCTTCACTTGTTTGGCTGCAATCTGAGGCACTGGGTCATCTTTGAATATTGCTTCATGTGCACCGTCACTGTATAGAAATAGATACATTTATTTGACACAGTCAACCTTTACGAAGCTTCTAAATCCTTACTGTTTTTGAATTCGACTGCAAGGAATGGTTATTCATCTTAGTAGGTATATTTTATTTATTTCTACATCCCTAATCCCTAATTTTCAATATAATGCTGCTTTTCTGAACTATGTTTGAAATTACTATAGACTATTTATACGTGTATGTGCTGCGCTACAGAATAAAATTAAAAGTAGCCAAGATAAGATTAAGATGACTTGGAAAATAATAAACAGCGAAACTGGTAAGGTCAAATATGTAATTATGAGTTTCGACTCATGTTGTACGTGTTTATCCTGCAAGTGATTTAAGATGGCTGCCTCTTGTAAATAATGTAGTGGAAGATCTAATGTTTGGGTGGATCTATGGAGCTGCTTTGGATAACACTAGTGGTAGAGACTAGAGACATTCTAGTACATTATCTAGAACGTATTTATAGTATGGTATGTACCTATCAGGTATTAAATTATATTTCTGGGCTAGATTTTGGTGGATGGTGTTCTATTTGGTCATGCCTATGTTTATAGACCAAAATCTCACTATTGTAGGTGATGATGTGGCCGAAGGTGGTAAGCACACAAAGCCTAGAAGGATCTGACTCTCAAGTGCAGCTGCCGGAACACACCAATAGGTGTTTGGCGACAGATTTTCAACATGAGGGTGGTAGCCAGCCAGGCGGGTACTACAAAGTATCCTACCACCGTGCTATGGTTTCCTCACGATGTTTTCCTTCACCGAAAGCTCAAGCTCATTGTAGGATTCGAACCCACGACCTTCGCCGCGGCGTCCGACGTCACTACCACTAATCTATCATCGCCTTAAAAATTAAAAGTAGGTAAGATACCTACTACAAAACTATCGTGTTTATGTAACTATGTATGGTCCTACATTAACTAGGCCGGTTTTTTTCATAAGAACACATGCAATAGAATTAACACTATGTAAACAAATTGTATACATTTCGGTTACAGTTGAAACTAAGACAAGCAATAAGTAACTCGGTTTCGGTTTCGGCCTTAGGTCCATTTTATAGGTATACCGGCCGCGGAGGCGTGACGTTGACGTGACTGATGGGTATGAATCACGTATGAATGAATCTTTACAGTACCCAGATTACTATGAACGTAGGTATGTAACTCATAAATAAATTTCGCCGATGCCGTATTAAACTACCTAATAGGGTCAGTTTTTTTTTCTGAATAGAAATATTTTGTTAAATAATTAGCTAAATTATAAATTATTCATACTTAAGTAAAAAATAAAACTGAGAGTTGTCATGCAAAAATAAAACAGTCTACCAATTTGCAAGTGTCCGCGCACGGTAGGTATAAAATAAGGTACTTACCTATTTGAAAATATTTGATTATACATATACACTATAAGATCATACATAGGATACTGTCTCTTATCCTAAATATATTATTTGAAATTGCACAACCTTTAAAAAATTAACTAACACTATACTTACTACCTAATCTTCATTAGGGTTCCGTACTTGTCCGTCTATCCGTCTGTCCGTGTGTCACCACCGATTTTCTCAGGAACGGGTGGTGTGTAGCAAGTAGAAATTTATACCAGATATTGAGGTCAACAGTCTCTATTAGGTGTATAAAAATCAAGGTCCTGAGTTAACACGATAAAAAGATATGGGCAAATTTAGATTTTCGCGAAAACTTATATACCAAAATTTACCTTAATTTTCAACTTTTATATTTTTCCGAATTTTCCTTTTACTTGTGCTGTAAGTCCTTGCTTTTAACCAAAATCGACAACTCTAGGTCAACCGGAAGTACCCTGTAGGTTTTGGGTCGAAAACCTATATGGTAGTTCCCGTTGAGCTAGAATCACGAAATTTGGCAAAAAGCAAGGTCTTACAGCACAAATAAAAGAAAAACTTAACAAAAAAAGTTGAAAATTAAAGGGCGTCCCCATACATACATAGTTGACGCCAATTAAGATAGCCCTCTGAGTTGTATGGGCGCTCATAATAAAGTAAAGCTCAAATAAGGTAAATAAATAAAATTGTGCTATTGTGTGAAAAAAATAAAAGAAAATATCTATTGCAATATTATGCTCGTGTGCGTGAGAAACACCATTACAGTGAAGATCGTTACACTATACGATGTATGAGGACAACAGTTTTCCAACGACAAAGTTAAGTTTGTCCCTCAATCCATATCATATCGTTAAGGTTCCCGTGATGGACGAACTATTTACATACCTATAAGTTTATACGGAACCCTCGGTGCGCGAGTCCGACTCGCACTTGGCCGGTTTTTTTTATTCTAGTTTGTGTGTTGCCTAAAGAATTAGGTAAGTACTAACTACTAAGTATTCGTGTATTAAAATTGTATTGAACGTCCTTGAATTTAATAATTTAAAATTTGATAATAAGTAGATATAAAGTTGTTTGTGGCCAAAGCTATTTAATCACCATCAATTACTTTAATATTACAATAGACCGACCGAAGTCCGATGAGATGAGTAGGTAACGCAAAAAATATACAAGTCATACCTACTTTATGTCATCATACGAATAAACAGTAATAAATTTATCTATTAGAATAAATTAATTACTTATGTAGGTATATAATATAGAATTAATAGATAAACTGTCTGCGTGAGTATAAGAGTGTTCTTTGTGATGGGCTACATCATAAAATCTGGATCTCATCTTGTGTCCCATAAATTATTTATACCAATGGACTTTTAGGTCAGAGAGTAAGTAGCCTTAGGGTTATTTGATTTATTGATTTCAAACTAAAGCTAATTTTAGAATAAATAAAAAAAAATCAAAGTCGATAAATTGCACAATCGAAGTAGGTTATTTAAAATTACATCGCACGATAATATTTCAAGTACTACTACTAGCTTATGCCACGCGGTATCACCTGCGTTCCCGATAAACTATCTCTATGTATTTTTTTTTTGTTGCAGAAGTACAAACAACAAACACACTTTTGCATTTATATTATTTGCAAAAGTGTTTAAATAATAATAAAAAGGTACATATTATAGGTACGTTATATACTCACTAATGTAAATCACAGAGCAAGTATTTAATTATTCCATATACTCTCATGGACATAATGTTGAGCAACGAAAAAAAGGTTGATGAAGAAGATAAAAATAGCTAATAAGTATTTTTTTTTGTTTATGGCTTTGCGTCGGTAATTTAAGTACTTACTGGTAAAATATAAGATAATATTTAAGTACTGGCTATGTCAGAACATTTAATTTGAAAAAATAAGGGTTTTAATTATTTTTATTTCCGAGTTTCACACGAAATTTTGCTGACTTTTATTGTTTTTAACAAATTCCAGTCATCTTTTAAACTTGTTTTGTTAAAATAATAATATTGTCGTGTTACGTAAACATTATGCTATAATTTTAAGTAGATAATAATGCCGCATTTCATAGCTCAAAGCTGTACTGTAATATGGTTTCCTACTGTAATGGTTTTGCTTTAAGCCATATAATGAAAGGGTCAAATTATGGAGAAGACCCGGAAAAAGAAACGTTCAGTGTAACATTGTTGGAAGAGAGCCTTTTAGTGGAGGGTCAAAAATGGTACTTATGGGGTGACATATGCATAGGAGCACGCAGCGAGCTACACATTGTGGAAAACGGATCCCTATTGCTACCAACCTACCTACCTAAGTATTACCTAACGGAACAAATTGTCACGCCTTTTGCCCCATATATTGGATATAATATTCTTATAATACATTATTATGCTCGCAGTGGTGGTTTCGGAGTATATTGTTTAGGAATATCGAACGAAATCGGTTTTGGAGTAGCTAGCACCATAGACAAAATAATATAATTCTTTGCTTTGTGGCCAGCACGCTCACCAAACCTAAACCCTGTATTTTTGTATTTTATTTGTATTTTTGTATGTTTGTAACGAATACACTCAAAAACTAATGGACCGATTTCAAAAATCTTTCACCATTGGAATGCTACATTATCCCTGAGTGACATGGGCTACATTTTATCCCAGGAAAGTTTTAAATAAAATTAAAATGACAAGAACTCATTGCATTGATAGGAGAATAGAATCTACTCCAGACGGATACAAGCCTTTTTGACAGCAATATGAGGGAATTCAATGCTGAGTACCACACATTACAAAAATTCGCAGCCTTTCGAATATTATCCATTTTTGTCTGATAGGAAAAAAATGATACTCTCCCAAAAACCACGGTATTTACGATTACTGTCTCTAATTTATTTGTTTTGTTTCAAATGCTCAAAAAACTGTTTCTATGCTCATTTGTCTCCTTTTTTGCGTGAGTGTTATTGTAATGCGCGCCATGTAGTGAGAAGAATAGGTACGTCTGACGACAACACGATGCTTAGTGCATTTAAAGGTACACTTCCAAACATAATTCATTGGTTTTAGCCACTCTAAGCTAAGAAACAATGGAACTTTAAATAGATAGGTCCACTCACCTTTGTATTCTAATAATCCTGAAACTTCTTCGAAAATACACAGCGTAACCGAATAACAAGAACATTATTTACTTTGAACGTCTTGGTCCTACAGGAACATCGTCTGACTGGCGACAAGAAAACAACTATCCCTGCTATCACCTAACCCTTAACCTTTGCGTAGTAGTTAAGTACGTATATGCCTATAATGCATAATCTTATGTTGGTATAGGTGGGTACATATTATTATTATAAGAATTATCAATAACAAGGTTACAATCCTATCTAATTACATAATGGTACCGGGTACACATACATGCATGTATCGTTTTCGTTGCGTAATACTTAGAGAGCTAGTGACGCTTACCTATTAGTTTGATTGAATGACATGGCAAAAAACCGGCGAAGTGCGAGTTGGACTCGCGCACCGAGGGTTCCGTACAAAGTTCGTCCATCGTTCGTCCATCACGGGAAATGCATAATTTTATTTATTTACTGTATTTGAGGTTGGTGCCAATTAAACTAGACCTCTAAATTGTATGAGCGCCGATACAACTCAGAGGTCTTTATTAATTGGCGTAACTATGTATGTATGGGGACACCCTTTAATTTTCAACTTTTTTAATTTTTTGGAATTTTCCCTTTATTTGTGCTGGAAGACCTTGCTTTTTGCCATTTTTTTTTATAATTGAGTTGATTGAATGAAAGGTAAATTGCGGTTTACGATTTATGACGTAAAAAAACTACTTACTAAATGTCGTTCAAACCAATTTTCGGTGGAAGTTTTCATGGTAATGTACATCATATATTTTTTTTAGTTTTATCATTCTCTTATTTTAGAAGTTACAGGGGGGGGGGGGGGCACACATTTTACCACTTTGTCGTGAAGTGTCTCTCGCGCAAACTATTCAGTTTAGAAAAAAATGATAATAGAAATCTCTATATCATTTTTGAAGACCTATCCATAGATACCCCACACGTGATGAAAAAAAAATGTTGAGTTTCAGTTCTAAGTATGGGGAACCCCCAATATTTATTGTTTTTTTTCTATTTTTGTGTGAAAATCTTAATGCGGTTCACAGAATACATCTACTTACCAAGTTTCAACAGTATAGCTCTTATAGTTTCAGAAAAAAGTGGCTGTGACATACGGACGGACAGACAGACAGACAGACAGACAGACAGACAGACAGACAGACATGACGAATCTATAAGCTGCTATTATGAGTCTCAAATACACCATCGATTACTACAAAAGTCGTGACACAACAGTCTATGCGTGTTTCTTGGACCTGCTATGCGATTCTCTAACGTAACCATTCGTGGCTGTACCCAACGACGAGGTCGACGTCGAGCAAGCCTTGAATTCGACGTCGAGCTCAGCGCTGTTCAAATTCGTATTCACTAACGCATTTCAGCTCGACGTCGAACTGGAGGTTGTGTCGTTCGTCGCTGTTCTGTAAGGCGAGTTAGAGCTTGACAAAAACTTTTTGTCGGTAAAAACCGTTTTATTTTTACTAAGCCAATTCAATTAAAAATAATATGTTAATACATTTTATTAATACAAAAAATGGTTTAATAAATAACATACTTGCAGTTTTAGGGATAGAAAGAAAGTCTACATCAATTTCTTTAATTATTTTAGTTTGCGTGGCAGAATGTCATCAAACCCTCGCTTGCTTCGTACCTCAAAAAAAATCAAGGTCGCAATCGCGTCATCATGCATAACCCAAACACTTTGTTTACAAACCAAAGAGTAAAATAATAGACCTATGTTACAAACAAAAAACTTTGTTTCGCCCATCCACTTACTCTTTTGTATGAAATGAGATTTATAGTTTAAAGAAAGGAATAACAGTGGGTATCGTAAGTACATATTTTCTATGTAAACGCATGTTCTTGATAAAAGTTTTATTGTTGCTTAGTTGGGTCTTGTCACACGTATTAGTTTCAATAGAATAACAGAATTCTGATTTATTTTAGCAAGGAAGTCGCGATCAATGGTTCCTAGTCAATCCAGCTAGATACATATGTTTGGCTGGAACAAGTTTCTCGTCTCCGGACACGCACGTACCTCTCATGCAAAAGACCGTACTTGAGCAGCTTGGCAGGAAGTTGCCCATGTTCTAAATAGTGAGGGCAATGGCTGCATCAAAACTTGGTTGCAATGGGCTAAGGTCAGTTCACTTTTAATTGATTTTATATCTGAAATATTTCCCTATAGCACTAAACTCCATTTTGCTTGTTTTAGTAGTGGAAGAATAAAAAGTCAGCCTATAAAAAAAAGTTCAGTCGGCAAAACCTAGCTAGGCATCGTACTGGTGGTGGTGCAGTAAAAGAAATTAATTTGACTTCTATAAAAGAGAGATGGGTTGCATTAATCCATTTGAAGTATGTTTTACTTACAAGTATACCTAAATACTTGTGAAATGCTAATATTTTTCATTACTATTGTAGAACCCACCTGATGAGCCAGAACCGATACCACCAACTCCTCCGCCAATTACTAGCCATACTCCAGCTTTTTTGTTGGTAAGTGAGATATGTTACCTAATATTATAATTTATAAAGTTGAATCAGAGAATAGAGTGTTCATTGTAATCGTTTCTTTACAGACTATAAATGATGAGTAGCCTGCAGTGCCTGCAGTTCAGGCAATTCAGAAAGCATATAGCAGGTAGGTAAATAACAATAGGTAATGAAAACTTGCTTGTAACAGTAACAGTATCATTAGTTTAGTGTATATTCTATTAGTAATTAGTAATGATTTTATAAATGAACTCATACTTTTTGTTTTAGGGTTTTTCATTTCCAGCAGAGGCTGAGCCTGAGTCAAATGTGGTTCATGCAGGGTGGTTCATAAAAACTACTAAACAATAATTTATTTATTATTATTTAATAATAATTTGTACTACTATTAAATCTACTTACTTATCTCAATCATAAATTACAAAATATTGTACAGATAATACTTATATTAAAATGTATTTTTATTCATTCATAGAGACCTTTTTTTGAGAGCCTGCCTATCACTTGCATTTTGTGGAAACCTAATATATTTATTTATAATATTAGGGTGGTTTAATGCATCTACAACAGCATGAATAGCCCGTGAAGCAGAAGACTGTGACACATAGCAATCCACATTTTTGGCTACCAGCTTCTGGTATTGTCCGTTCGCCAGAAAAGATAGAGTACACAAAACCTGAAATAAATTAATATTTTTACTAAATAACATGATCTCAATATTTTTATATAATACGTAGGTATGACCCTTCAGTCAGTAAACTAGTTGGTAGGTTGGTAGGTGCCTACAAAATAATGGGCAATATGCATGCCATAAGAGAAAAATAAGAGCTTCTTACCTTCAGTCTGTTAGTTAATCCACTAGACCTTAAAGTCTAGGTAGATCTATGTCGAAATATCTTCTATTAAAATATTCAGCAAATCTTCAGAGAATCTGTAGTTAGAAATAAATTCGGAATTGCGAGAAATTGTTCGTAATTCACGAGCTTGATGACGCTTTCGTAAATTGTCTGATTTTTTTGGCTTCTTTTAATATATATATGATGCACAATACACGAGCAGCCATTGTATTACTACTATGATATTATTACAAAAAAAACAAATATTCACCTAGCTTCTATAATTTCATCAAAAACTGTTTATTTTGGACGGTTCGCCTACAAAATAGAAGCTTTTGATTTGACAACTAAAGTCGAGACTGTGGTCGAGGCTGTGGGCGAGGCGGTCGTCGAAGGCTAGGTTTTTTTTGCTTAGTGAATACCGATTTTCATAGAAGAACTGTCAAACTATTCAACCTTGAGTAGTTCCATCAAAATCCGTAAATCTTCGTGGCGCTAGTGCCGCGTAAGCCAAGTTAGTGAATACGAAATTGTAATTCGCCGCTGCCGCAGCGTCGAGCTGGAGGTCGTGTTGCTTAGAGAATTGCACTGCTGAGTCGGGCGTTTGATCTTGTGAATTATGAAATTCTTTGGACTAAACTACTCGGCTCGGGTTTATCAGACAATGTGGTAGACTTATTGAGATACTGGTATGGAGGACAAACTAACTGTGTTAAATGGGGTGACGCGACGTCTAGCAGTTATAGGTTAGAATGCGGTGTTCGCCAGGGCGGGCTCACTTCTCCGGATCTTTTCAACATGTACATCAATGGTTTGATTGAGGAGCTGAGGGGCACCGGTATTGGCTGTCATGTGGGGGGGATCTGTGTAAATAATCTCAGCTATGCCGATGATATGGTGCTGCTGAGCCCTTCAATCAAAGGTCTTAGGAAATTGCTTTCAGTCTGTGAGCATTATGCGAATGCGCATGGACTGAAGTACAATGTTATGAAAACCGAAGCGATGGTATTTAGATCGGGGAGAGGTCCGGAGAATGTGCCTGAGGTTAAATTGAACGGCGCGGTGGTTCGGGTTGTGCAGCGGTTCAGATATCTGGGCCATATACTTACATCTGACTTAAAAGATGACCAAGATATCGAGCGAGAAAGGCGGGCGCTCTCAGTTCGATGCAATATGCTTGCGCGAAGATTTGGCAGGTGTAGTGATGAGGTGAAGTTGACACTGTTCAATGCTTACTGCCAGTGTTTCTACACTTGTCAACTTTGGGTAAATTTTACGCGAAAATCATACAGCACCTTGAGAGTGCAATACAATGACGCGTTGCGAATTCTCTTGCGTCTACCGCGTTACTGCAGCGCATCTAGCATGTTTGCCGAGGTGGGAGTGCCTGACTTTTTTGCTGTGATGAGGGCACGCATAGCTTCTATTTGGGAGAGATTGCGTTGCTCTGGCAATAGCATACTGCAAACGGTGAGTGCTGGCTTGGACAGCTCGATATATAGATATTGGCTATCTGTGCACCAGCTCGAGAACCGAAAGTGACTGGACGTTAGATCATTTTAGATCTATTACTTATTTTATAGATATTTTTTTTTATATATACTTTTGTATTTGTATTTCAATATGACTTTTTTGGCTGAAATAAAGAAATTATTATTATTATTATTATAAGGGTTCCGTTTTTTGCCCTTTGGCTACGGAACCCTAAAAACACAAAAACAAAGCGGTAGCTTTTTATAGAGCAAATATTTTGGATTTGTTATGAGGCAAAACTGGAACGCTTAGTATTTAGCTAGCCGATTCTCGCGGTTTCGCTCGCATTTAAATTTTTATCTCTGACTTGTTTCACCAATAAGGTTTTATCCTTTTACAGCAAAAAAAACTGTGAGGTAATAATATTTAATAAAATATCTACCTACCTTGATTGATCATAAGGTGTAATAGCATGAAGCAATGATAATATTATGAGAATTAGATAATAATGAGATATTATGATGAAATAGCTGAGCAAGAAATACAATTAAAAAGCTGTTATTACCTATATCACTCAGAGATTGGACACATTTATAGCCTACAATGACAGCTAATTGTTAGGTACTTAGGCTGCACGGTGCATGCCTGTGTATACCGAATGACCCAGTGATAATTTTCCAATTTTATTCCCTCTAGTTTTCATCAAAATCGGTTCAGTTGTAACAAATACTTACCTATTTGAACTAACGGCATATACACTTCTTAATGTACTTAGTTCATAAGCTGAGACCAAAAAAACAATAACTCGTTTCACGAAATAATTTTATAGCAAAGATGCATAACTCAACTTTATTAAGCAGAGCCATAAAATTTTAATTGTTTTTTTTTATTATTTATTATTAAACGGAACCATTCGTGTCTTGGCCTGGTTTTTAGATAAAAGCAAAAAGAAATAACTAATTTACACGGATGTAAATAATTTAATACTTAATTTTATTGTTATTTTGTATTGTCTGGGTTTTATACATAATCTAAGTCTAACACGTTTTACTCACGACGGAACGGAGACAGTATAAGTACTTATACGGCTTACGTAAGATGATTCGTTCGAGGAGGAAGGAAAATGTTGCTTTTAATAAATATAGGCTATTTGGATGATACCAAGAATACTTACTATTACTTACTAAGCTGAAAATTTGCATAGGTAGTTATATATATCTACTAACTGTTCCCCGCGGATTCACCCGCGTTCCCGATATAAGAAAAAGGGAATAATAGGGATAAAAATAATCCTATTCTATCATATCTTTTAAGTTGGAACAAATCAACCATTTTGAAAAATAAACTACGTTAAGATCGGATAAGCAGTTTCGGTATTCATCGCGGACCAACATGGTGACACGGGAATTTTAGGATATATTAAGATGACGATAGCGATTTTCGGGAAGAGGTACTAAAAATATTTACAGTAGGTAGTAGCATAGGTATACGATGCCCTAAAAAAAATATGTACCGGCAATTCTATTTAATAACTTTGTTTGCGTCATAGATATGTATAACTAGGTAAAATTTTTGCTCGATATCACTAGAGTCTCCGATGAAATCATCATGATAGACCTCTGTCTACACCGGACATGACGAAACTATAAAGGTTCCTCGTTTGCCTACGGGACCCTACAAAGGTGGTACGCCAATAATGTGCGATGGCCAAAGAAGTTTTATATAACTACTAGCTGTCTCCCGCGGCTTCACCTGCGTTTCCAAGAAAAAAAGTAGCCTATAACCTTCCTCAATAAACTGGCTATCTAACGCAAAATTCTGAATCTTGAGCTCATACAAAAATCCCATACTTTCAGTTTTTCCCTAATTTTCCAATTTTTCTGGCAACTTTTTCAATTTTTCTCTTCATAAGAACCTTCTTCAGACTTCAACGAGTATTTAAAAAAATACTTATCGGAATTGGTCCACCCGTTCTCGAGTTTTGCGCTTAGCAACACATTTTGCCATTCATTTTTATTTATATAGATTAATAATTCATTAGCGATGACCTCTCTAGTTTTAGCACAGTTTAAACGTCACAGTTGCCAACATCAGAAAAACGTTACACTCCATTTAAAATGGATTGCATCGTTAGAGTTAGAGTTGAACGGGTAAATTTTTCATCCTGGTCGAAGCTTTTTTGGAGACAAATGAACTTCGTTGATAGTTGGAAAACAAGATGTATGGCCGGGTTGTATAAGAGCTTGGAAAATTTGAAATTGATTTTCATGAACGTTAGTGATCCACTCTGGCTACGACATTAGCGTGGGGGCGTCACTGCTAGTCGACATGACCGATATAGTTCTAGAATATACAGGGTGATTTTTTTAATGTGAAGTTTTTATTATAAGTATATTGTTCCATTTAAAATTGAGCACACAATACATCGCGTCGAATCCTTAAACTTTAGCTTAGACAACGTTTTTCTTGATAGATAATATGTTGAAATTGAATTCATCTTCTTCTTCTTTTAGATCATATGGCGACTGTAGCTATACCTAACACAATTCCGCCAATGTCACGTTAGTTAAAGATAAACGAATACGAAGGGGAATCTTTTACAAGAAATTTATGGTGTTTGGTGTTGATTGGTGAATTAAATTTGATTCTAAATCTATTTACGTTTTTCTTCTTCTTCGAGAAGTAAGTGCACTTGGTTTGATCTTCATTGGACAAAACACAACCCAATACAGGTCAATACACGATTACATGAAAATAAAATAAAAACGTTACTTACGTCACTTTGCAAGTTCCTGCCAAAAAGTCATCTATTTATTTCGTTGTGACTTCTAACTAATACAGAAATTAAGATAGAACGCTGTCATTATCAAACTGAAGCCAATTTTTTCATGAATGTATACCTAATGTCAAATCTATGCTCAGCAGCATGGTTTCACTAAATTTTTACTTGAATTTACTTAACAGGAGCACAGTTTTTTTTACTACATTGTATCATTGTCCGTGGAATGTCTTATCTATTTATTTGTCACTATCTTCTGCCCCGCGGTTACACCCGCGTTCCAGAGGGATGTTATGTTTTCCCGGGCCTACCCTATGTTAATTCAAGTTTCATCCAAATCCATTCAGCCGTTTATGCCTATGACACAATCACAATTAATCCAAACATACAAATTTATGTCAGTAGGATAGGTTGTGACCTATCTATTCATTTCACTAGACCTGTGACTAGACTGCATAAAGGGGATTGAGTAACTTTGTATGGACAGTGGCGTCATTTTTTTTTCAGCGGCCACCAATAATTTTCATGTTACTTTGTTGTGCTGTGTTAATTACACATATATGTTCAATTATTTTTGTCCTAAGTGATATCGAAGCTGAGATATTTGCAATTGAAGATTTTAAAAATATCGTAGAATCGAAATACTTCAATTACTGTCCTGCATAAAGAAATCTTAGTTATGTTTTTAGAAGGTTGATATTAGAGATTGGCTTTACTGTAGCGCTCGTGTCGTAGCTTGATTAGCCGTTCGTAACCGGTCGGCAAAGTTAAGCAACGTCCAATCTGGCTGGTACCTGGATGGGTGACCGACTAGTGGTATTTCATCTTGAGCGTTTCCGTGCTTCGGAAGGCACGTAAAGCCGTTGGTCCCGGTTATCACTTAATTGTGATAGTCGTTAAGCTAGTTGGAGACCTCCTAGGTGGCCTGACAACTCCAACAGTAAGTTGACCACTAGCCTACCTCCACCAATCCGCAGTGGGCACGCGTGGTGGAGTATTTGCCCATTCCCCTTTCACCCTTATTCGTGAAAGGAGGCCTGTGCTCAGCAGTGGGCAGATATAGGCTGTAATTATTTTATGTTATATTACTGTTTTACGACCGTCTGTCAATGTGACGTTAGTATTATGGGTCTTAGGAAATAATAAAAACACATTATTTTACTTTATTGCAGTTTATTACATGATACCTAAGTAAAAACACATTTTTTAACTCTCTTCGTCCATTTTATATTCAATGTCATGTCGAATAATCGTATCTAAAAATTGTGCCAGTGGAGTCAGATTATTTTGATATCTACCCCATCCCATGTACCATATAATGGGCATTACTTGCGAACAACAGACAATATACTGTAGCGTACAATACGCCAATGTGAACAAAACGGCCTTATAGTGTTAGTGAGTTCTCTTGTTTTATGAACATACAGGTATTAGATTTCACAAAACTTACCTGTACAACATTCGCAATTTCCACCAAATACGTCATTAAAGACGGATTGTTTTACACGAACTCGGTTGTCAAACTATAAATGATCTTCGACGAGTCCCGCCAATATGATTTAGACTTCGTCGGCAACATACTCAAAATACACTGTTAATTACATCCATCCAACTCTGTCGAACGCCATTTCCATTTCGAGGAATACTGCGACGGTGTGCTCTTTCTTGTTGATGGCTGTCGTCATGGCGTGGAGCATCCTCGACAGCTGCAATGTGGTGCTGTGTGCAGCGTGGAATCCGAACTGCTCGGGGCGAAGCGTGATGCACGGCGTTAGGCGTCGGGTCGGGAGCAGTGTTATCGGCCGGTAGCTTTCTGGCTTCAGTATGTTCTTCCTGGGTTTGGGCAGCATGATAACGCTGCCAGTTTTCCAGGGAATATACCCGAGCGCAGAATGCTGTTAAAGAGGCGTGTGAGTGCGGCCACCGTTCTATAGGGAAGGTGGCGCAGTGCCATGTTGGTGATGCCGTCTGCGCCTGGGGCCTTTCTTGACTTGGTTTTAGGAGTAGGAGGCTGTAGGAGTCGATCTCGGCCTTGACCCTGTCTTTCAGGGCGTTCAGTCTTCAAGTAACACACAACAGTAAGGGACGCGCTCTTATAGCCGAGTGGGTAGCAGGTGCGGGCTGTTAAACGAAACGTGTATTATGAATAGTTGATCGCGCGCAACTCACCGCGCGCCAGCCAGTGCGCGCCACACCATCGGCCCATAGATAACAGACATCGGGCTATGCATCTACGTCATTGTATTTGGTTTATTTTATTAAGAATTCTCAAAAAAATAGGTTAAGAACCTAAAACAGTGCAATAGAGTATAATGACATCTCCGATTTTAATGAGCAATACAAAACTAAATATCTCCGTTTCGATATGGTTTAGAGAAATGTACCCATAATAATTTTTGATCGCTTTATGCTGTTCTTTCATAATATCCAAGTTTCATTACTGGCCGCTCATCTTCAAAACGACGCCAAATTTACCCAAACCCCTTTATAATTTGCATTTTTATATGGGGTACCAAAATAGGTGGAGGGGAGGTAGACAATATAGAAATATATACAGTACTACTTCTTATTCTGTGATTATACTAAGGAATTATATGTACTTTAAATCACTGGTGAAAGGATTTGTTATATGTAAACCAATGTACCAAACCAAAGTACAAAACAAAGAAAAATATTAGAATTTTATATAACTTAGTTACCTACTTACTAAGACTATTTTGGTACCTACCTAAGCAAGTAAGTACCAACATAACATAATCATTAATATGTTGGAATACCAGTTATGTTAAATTGTTAATATTAGTATAATATAATCCGTATTACTATACCTACTGGTCTGCTTTTTTATTTGTCTGAGCTTATTTCACTGTAAAATGTGAATCAAGGCAAGATACCTCAAGGTACCTATTAGACCGGAGATCAGAACACGCACAAAAAATATAAGAGCAAACTACCTGAAGTGCTCCAATCATGTCTATTGTAAATGTTGTAGAATGGTCTTACAATATTATGAATGTATAAAAATACAGGTATGTACCCAAACACATTTGTTCTAGTAGGTTGGTAACCTATACCCAATGATATTATAATAAAAAAAATATCATTGTCTATAGGCTACGTTATTTATTCAAAATTGTTAGAGTGTACTCTATCGTTATACCGAACCACCATCATAAGATTTATAGCTGAAAACGATGTAGGTTATAATTCAATTATTATCAGAATTTTTAATGATTATTACTACTTTGGATTGAATATTCGTACAAAATGAGACTGTACTTTTGATAACTATTAATGCACGGGAATTTAGTGATGGTGATTTAAAAACACCGGCCAAGTGCGTGTTAGGAAACGCGCAGGATAGAGTTCCGAATCAGTAATAATATACTGATTCGGAACTATCATAGGTACTATGGTCACAGATTAGTAAATAGTTACTACCTATGGTGTGACACAGTCTAACACGTAAGACTGAATAAGAAGGAAAGTTTAATTGAAATGATAAGTGCACATCTCTGTTACTTATTCTGTCATTGTATATTTTAGTCCATCGACTATTACCTACTCGTAAACAAATAAAGCCATGTAGGCAGTATGTACCGGGGATACATTTCCATTAAAATTCATAATATTATATGCAACTACAGTGAGTTTATTTAGATTTTTAGACACGCAACTCTAAAAAAAATATTTCGGAAAACGAATCTTGTTTGAGACAACCCTCTATATTTTTAAAAGACCTAAACAAAACAAACGAAGCCAATGCTTATATTAGCTTGTTTTGTTTTAATAACTTGTTTCTTTTATCTACATAAGTTTTGTTAGATGAAAAAATATGAGTTGAATATTTATTATTTGGGTGAGCTAAAAAAATAAAATTCTTTACTATAAAATATGCCGTGAAAAGCTGAGGTTCACACTTACATACCGATGAGTGTTTTGCAGACTAATTTGGGCGCTTTGTGGATGCTAAATCAAAGTGCCTGCTACGTAACGTAATCCGTCCCTAGCATCCTGTGAGCTTTGATTTC
Organism: Tetheella fluctuosa; assembly: GCA_951216915.1. Classification (NCBI taxonomy): domain Eukaryota; kingdom Metazoa; phylum Arthropoda; class Insecta; order Lepidoptera; family Drepanidae; genus Tetheella; species Tetheella fluctuosa. The sequence continues at coordinate 5,216,159 of OX578227.1, read as the reverse complement.
CTTAAATGCCTCAGCGGCTATAATAGGTAGGTCAACTCACCATATTTTCTTATCCTTCATGATGATATTTTATTCTCCGTTGACATTAAATGTCACAAAGCTTAGCTTAATGTACTTATGTCGTATAAACTTTCACTCAAATAATTCATATAAAACTTGCAGCATCTTAAAAATCTTTGGTTAGTTAGACGCACGAAAACGCCGGATTGTTTCGCAATTTTTATCGCGAGTTGTGAATGAAAGCGATCGATAAAGAGAAACGCGTGACGCTACGGGCGCTGCTGGTACGACTGGAAGCGGTCGAAGCGCCGACCGACTGTGATCGGAGGAGGCACCACGAGCATGAGTGTTATGGAGTCTTAGCTCGTGGCGCGCACCGCCTCTGCTCGTCCGTCACCCGTCGCCCACTGACGTCAACGTCAATCAATGGATATCGCATCCATTGACGATACATAATAACTAGAGAATCGCATCGGTGACCTTCACTGTATGTCACAATCGCAACCACTAGTGTGCAGATAAACTCGCATATTTCCATGTCAATTGGCTAGCACACACGAATATGTCATGATACAGCACATAATTTGTTCGATAAGTAGGTAAATTAGATAACAATAGAAAACGTGATTTTGTACAATGAAGGTATACCTAAGTACTGTTTCCGATAATCTTGGAGAATGTAAGTACTTAAGTAGGTAGGTTAGGAACACCTACCTTTGTGATGAGTGTGGATTTGATACCTACATACAGTGCTGTGCATTTAAAAATTAAATAGAAGTGAGAATTGACAGTAGAACTTATTTAAGCTTATTGTTGGATTCGAACCAACGACCTGCGTCACGGGCATTCGACGTCACTACCACTGAGTTATCATCGCTTTTATAAAATTATTGTTATTCTATTTGAACAATTTATTTCTTAAATATATAGGAATCGAAGTACAACTAGAATTGTACATTCATGTAATAGTTTTTATTAGTCAGGTTACCGTTAGTAAAGATTGTAAGCATGATTGCATCACATGGCCCGCGTCATTCCAACTTCTCTAAAAATCTTAGATTTTTATTAGAAATCCTGCCATGATTCTACATGTCGGCCTAGGTATCCGATAGATTTTCTTATTTCATAAACACTGAAGCTAGCATGTTAGAGCTATGACTACACTAATAAACGGCCTCTTACTTACAACTAGGCAATACTCATTTAAATCCGTGTGGGTGGATTGTCTCAAATATCGATGTAGATAATGTTTCTTTTAAATAAATATACGTAGCCCTACATTATTTTTATCACTAAATTCATGAGGTGAAGGTCAGAGCCATATTATTACATTGATACTGATGATTAAAATACAACTTACGATGGCAGGTTCAAAGATTGAAGTAGGTTAGTGGAGGCACGTGGCGTGGAGGTATACGGAGATCTCAGCTGAGCAGAAGCAGTTTGAGCAACTATAAACTATAATAAATGAATAGCTTATTTCCTCAATAGTAAGATAAAGTACATTATCATTGAACTTGCATATATTTTTTTAATAACCGACTTCAAAAAAGGAGGAGGTTCTCAATTCGAATGTTTATATATTTTTTTTATGTATGTTCGGGCATAACTCCGTAATATATAGACGGATTATCAAAATTATTTTTTTGTTCGAAAGGATATAGTTTCGAAATGGTCTCATTTAAATTTTACTATGATCTGATCATGGACTTCGAAGATATGACGGAAATCCTCAACGAAAAGGAGCACGAATATCGCGATTGAAATATCTTATTCAATATTGTCGACAATTATTATTCATATGCTTAGTTCATATGCAAATCCCCGATTAGTGACAAATCTTGATAGGTATTCAATACACAAGAGACTAAAAATGGAAAAATATAATTATTTTTTAACTAAATGCAAAACTGACTTCAAAGTAGGTACCTACACTAATTTGCACTAAAAAGTATCAAATAACGATGTTAGAACTCGTTTTGAAGTCAGCGAAAGGGAAGCACATGAGCCAGAATCTCAAATTCTTTCGCAGAAATCTAACATTTATTTGATACTTTTTAGTGCAAATTAGTGTAATTTGAAGTCGATTTTGCTTTTTGTTTAAAGTTATTTTTTAAGATATCTTACCCAATGTTATCCCACTACCGTTTACTTTTCTTAACACGGAGGGTCACGCTCACTTAATTCTTACATATTTGTACCTACCTACTAACATGGTTGATGTAACTTACTAGGTTATTCTGTGGTAGTACCTAAGTAGGTCTATCTACAGTGTAAATTGTATTGTACCTAAAGTTAAGTGTCTTGAATTCCCAAAGAGAACCTAAAATACCTAATATACCTAACTATAGATACAGGGTTATTGGAAAAGCAGGACTGTATTACTAAGATCATAAACTAGACTTTTTACAAAACATAATACATTTACCAAAAACAAACTTACAAGATTTCGTTGTTCTGTCTAACACATTTCAATTCTATATTTTGTTTACCTACGAGCTACGCCTCCCGTCACAGTATAAAGATGTAACCTTTATTCTGTGCTCCCGTGCACTGTCACTCGTATTTTGCAACGCGTAGAGTTTGAAACATTTAGAGCGTTGAATTTAGATATTTTTATTTTTGTATGAAAGTATGATGAATTAAAATCTGATGAATTATTAAAAGTCATAGAACAAAAGTTGTTATTTATGACGTTAGTAATATCACAGCGTAATTACATACAGTGGTCTATCGCGTTTGAAGTCACGCGAAATGCCGCTTTGTATAGGCATTCGTAATTGCTCCATTGTGTCCCAAGCGAGTGTATGGTAGCTTGGGCTCTCTCACCTCGCACGATTGCTCTGTCTAGACGTGTCCGTTGGCCGACTGTAATAAAGAGTTACATAGACTGTGGTAATATAGTCCTGAGAGGTTGTTGATGTTTTTCCAATAACCCTGTATATATAAAACACAAAAAATTGTCTACTTAGGTACCTAGATTCTATGTCCGTTATAGACTTTGCAACTATCCAACCGATGTGCCCCAAACTGGTTTCATTAGAAAGGCAATAATGAGAATATGGTTTTAGACAGTTTATTTAGCGTAGTTGCACACGCCGGGTATCCACTAGTATATTATAGTGAACCTTTTCGGTGGCTGGTTACTATGTAGTACCAAACACTCAAATGATGGAAATCAGATCTCCAGTCGATGTGTGTCGACAGCTGTACTTGAGTGCTGTTGCTATCTGGGCTTTGTGTGCTCATTCCTAAGGCCGCATGATCACTTGCTATGAAATTTTGATCAAACACAAGTCTATTAGGTATATTAAAAATAAATAACTTGGATTTTTTCATTGAGGTCATCCACAAAACTCAAGTTACAAGGATATAGATAAGTATAACTTATCACTAAGGTCATCTAGGGGCGAAGATGCTGCAACCTGAGTAAAATGTTAAGTAATAAGTATATCCTTATAGACATCCTTAAAATTATGAGTAGATAGTAAAAATAAACAATCGCAGTATTTTTTGTTTTCAACCAGGAATGAAATCAATTTAATTCCAGTGCAATGTGTATACTTTATTGAACGCAAATCATGCAAGAACAATCAACCAACATACCTAATGAAATTACATACAGAAACTTATAATACACACGCTCGCTTTTTAACGCAGTTGTGTAGTTTAGTACCTACATACCTGCCTATAGATATACATCCCAATATTTTCTTTACAAGCTTTGAGCTTGATTCACTGCCATGAATGGTGGAATGGGCTAACATGACAATACTACGAAAACACAAAGCTCAGTTCTGAAAATGCCAACATACATATTTACACACCTTGAAAGATATAGCGATTAAATTTTCATTTCTTTTTTATTAATGATGTATTGTAAAAGGGATGTTCCATGTATTCAAGATACATATCAAACACTAACCAGCGCAGCGTATACAACATCTAAAAACAATAGATGGAACGAAAGTAGGTAGGTATATTATGCAAAAGTGGGTTTGTTTGTTACCCCTTGACGCCTCAACGGCACAACCAATCGTGATGAAATTTGGTACACAGGTAGGGCATAGAGAGTCCTTTTTTTATCTCGGGACGTATATTCTTAAAATATACATAATAACATAAACTTACCATGATTGTATTGAATTGAAGGCTCACAGATATTTTTATTATTTTTTAAACTTTGTTGCGCTCTCCTGTAAAATTGCATTAATATTAGAGAGAATTAGAAATTTTCAGACAGAAGTGAATTGTCGGGCTCATTCTTGTTTCAATAAAATTCAAAGTCAAAGTCATTTATTTAGTTTGGGCCCTAGGACTTATGAAGGTCGAATTTACTGAAGTTACTACCGGTTCGGATGTCAGCCTTCAACTGAGAAGAACCGGCAAGAAACTCAGCAAGATAACATGTTTTAATTATCTGACTTATTAGATGACCTAACAATATTGTTGCCTACATATTGGCCTTCTCCTTTAGGTAAAATCGTTTCAGTGTAAATTGTTAGCACGTGAGTAAGTAGGTAGGTACCTACTTACATAATATATCTAGTGAGTTATTAGTACCTATAATACACTTCTCATCAAAAAATAATGGTTTTGAGTTTTTTTTTACATGAAACAAAAAAAAAGTAATAATGCCAGATAATTGCGGATATTATAAGGTATCGTTTAACAAATATTAATGTTTCAAATTAAAATCAAATTCCTTTAACTATCGTGTTTTTTACAAAAAAAAAATTGTTAACTTTTTGAAACGAAGACATAAAACAAAAAAAATGTTTATAAAAAGTGTATCCAGTATCTCGTATTTCCTCCCCAGGCTCTAATGTCTGCTTCCATGCGGTACGTTTTCTAAAATTTTACAAATTCTTCTTAAAGGGAGAGAAAATACCAATTGAACTTTCTTGTACATTGTATTTTATAATGAAGTATAATTTATTATGTGTTCGTTCTTATTTACATCTAAGTCATGGAAATACGACAGTGCTTTTTGCACGTTTTTAGCGATATTCATATATGTTTTTATATTCATCTACAAGGCAACTAGTGATACTCTTTAGCTTGTCAGATGTTTTTTTTCGTGGCTACTACATCATGTTTTCTATTTAAACTTGTGGAATTCCCGTAACGCGATTGCCTGGTACCGACCCTTAAACAAATTTAATTTTAAATATTAATATTCGTAAACGATACCTTATAATATCCGCAATTATCTGGTATTATTACTTTCTTTTGTTCAATGTAAAAGACATAAAATTCATTTAAAACCAAAATTCAGAGGTGTTGTTGCAGTACCGTTTTGATTTCTGTGATGAGAAGTGTATTATTTGGGAAAGTACCTACTTACTATCATTTGTTCTGTTATGTGGGTCAGAAACCAAGGTTCCAGTTTTAGTCAATGCCGTCAGCAAAATCCAGTTGACATTACACCTTAATGCGTGTGTTTTCCTGTTGCCTTATAGTAGGTACCTATAGTACATAATGCTACCACATATTTAAATAAATATATTCAGAGTGAGACAGTAGATTTGCGCTTTAGGACCAATAGACCACAAAGTTCGCGTTGCGACGACCTACAAGAGTCCTGGGATTCTTCTGGTCCCAAATTCATTTTTTTTAATCTTAGGCGTGAAATATTTTAATGATGTGGGGTTTATAAAATATTTCATGATAATTAACATGTTGCAGTTAGTGTTGTGACGGAACCTCACCTCCGACTCTGTCTCCATAAGTGCGGAACTTCCGCCAGAAATCGTACCTCCGCTTCCGTGATTTTTTTGTGGAGTTATAACGGAGGTTTGTTTACGTTAGTTACGTGAATGCGTGGTGCGAGAAGCGACACTGAGCGACGCACGCGACGCCGCGCGGCAAAGTGAGTGGCCGCGCGGTTGTTGAGTCTGGCGCACAGCCTCAGCAGGCAAGCGGGTAGGAGTGGGTGTGTCAGTCACGTCGTAATACATAAGAATAATATTTTTATTTCAAAATATGTTAACAACTAAAAATTTTACTAAGAATAGGTTAACAAAAAATATACAAATACAAAATTACACATTCCTCTGAACTCCACACTAGGATTCCCTGTGTCGTGGAGTTCAGTCTCTTCCCAAGTATAAGTAAATTGTATCTATGAATGCTACATACAAATACAACTAAAGAAGAAATAATAATTAAAAAACAAACAAAATAATAATAATAAAGAAAAACATGTATCAATTTGTTGGTGAAATATAATTTTGATTATTTATTGTTTATTAAACATAGTAAACGTTGATAGTACTATGATGTACCTACCTACCTATTTTCAATAAAAACTTTTTGAATATGATAAGGTAGACTTTATTTCATTAAAAACATTACCCTCCTTGTGGGGCAGTCAGGTAATAAATGATTATTGATCTTTTTCCCTACCTTCGCTTCCGCTTCCCAAAAGCAGGTCAAGAGCTTGACCTCCGTTTCCGCCTCCACATCTGCTATAAGTCCTCTGCTACAACTCTAGTTGCATGCAATTTGGAAGATTTTTTAAACCATTATAGATAAGTAGGATCATTCTCGTATTCGTCGAAAAACAGATGAAAGGTTCATAGCTAGGTAGAGTTACATGACCCAATCACGGACAGCTAGTAAAACATAATATATCAATGCGTAAATCGTTTGTGCCGGAGAGGAGAAATATGTTTGTTATTTAATTAAATCGATTTAATAGTATTCGCGGAATTTGTTATTACGTAGGTATTTATTATATATTTTAATTTAACTATTCTTGTAGTGACTATAATTTTTTTATGAAAACTGTAGCCAGATGTTCCATTGTGTTACAACTATGTACCTAGATAGTAGGCCGATAATGTAAGGCATATGTAAGGTAAGTAGGTAGGTATTGTTAATTCATAGAAATAATCTAAATTTAAACAATGATGCTGCAACTGAAGGGATTAACGATGTTATTTCAATGAATCCTATTGTTTGTTTAGGTTCAGTAAAGTTTATCAGCTTTCAATATTGTGAAATATGAATCATCGGCACCTTGACTGTGACTGATGATATGTGAACTTGCTGCCTAATCCATAGGTAGTCAAAAACCTGGTTTTATTAGACAATTTATACCTATCTATTATCGATGTAATTTTTAGGCGATAATAGCTCAATGGAAGTGACGTCAAATGCCGTGACGAAGATCGTGGTTTCGAATCCTACAATTTGCTTGAGCTTTCGGTGAAGGTAAACATCGTGAGGAAACCATAGCACGGTGGTAGGGTACTTTTGTAGTAGGTACCTACCACAGCCATGCGAGACCCATACTCAAGTTGAAAATCTGACGCCAAGCACTACCGATGTTCCAGCAGCCAGTTCCTTCTAGGCTTTGTGTGCTTACCACCTTTGGCCACATCTTCACTTACCATGGTGAGAATGAAAAAATCTTACAAAAACCTAGTATCTAGATAAAAAATGACACACATATTTCAACAATAAAGTTTGTCTTATCGATACATTGTTCTTGTTTTTCAAATTATTTGGAAACGAAGTCGTTATTTGTATTGACCATTCTTGACGTGTGCCTACTACAACCTTACTGATGGTGTTTTAAAAACTATTGTAGCTTAAATTACCACCTGACTGATATTTTATGACCCAGATGCCGTCATCATAATTTTAGGTCGTACGGTTCTAAAATGTATGGCAGGTCTGGCCTATGAATATGAGTCGAGGACATGATAATTGGAAACGGCCAGATGACCCGTTACGTTTCCAAAAACACCTCCGTAAGATAAATAAATGCACCAGATGTGTGTCATACAGTCATATACATATAAGTTTGTGGCCCTATAAAGAGTGGACACAAACTCGTGCTAGGATTAAACAGGGATTAGACGCCGTGCCTGTAACTACAAACATTATAAGAATAAAAATACAAATACCAGTTTACGATGGCGTTTTGCTTCAAGTTATTGAGCGTTCTTTTATTGGTCGTGTTCATAGTCATCATTCATGCAAAACCTTTGGAGGATTCGAAGGCATTAGCGTCTTCGTCAAAGGATGGAGAGGAAATGATGGAAGTGGCGGAATCTCAGAATCCATTTCTTCCACGTTTTGCTATGAAGAAACTGAAAGAAAGAAGAGAGCAGGCTAGAGCACAGAGGAGAAACAGTCAAGGTGCTAGTCGTGTATTTCAGCCTCATCGTGTAAGGTGTCCGCAGAATCGGTATTATGTAAGTACTCCATATACTACAAAACTATTTTTTTAAACAATTGCCAACAATTTAACTTGACATAAGTACTTTGTAGTAATAGACATCTTCCAGCTATAGAGCTGGATGGCTGGATAGCCACAGAAGTATAATATAAATATAAATTCCAAAAAACACTATTGATCTGCTTTTACTAATTTATAACAAAATTACAGTAACTTGTGTATTCTAGATATTTTTAATTAGGTAAGTAGGCTCTGCAGGAATATCTAGTAGGTACACACACTTATTTCTAAGGCAGGGCTTTTCTAGAAACTACTTTCTAACTAAATAAGATCTAATTAGTTAAATAAATATGTCTCTTGCAACGGCTGACAACTTTCTTCGGCCCAGATATCCATCAATATAAAGATTTGGAAAGAACCACGAATCTCATTGTGATCTGTGTTGACAATAAGAGCGTATCTTCAAAACTACATTTACTTTTTGCAGAAAAAATGAAGACTAGAGTTATATTGTTGACATTGGGGCTTGTAGGTGCAATTGCATCGCCAGTTTCAAAACAAACAACTTCGACTGATAACATGAAATCACCTTCATCAGAGAGTAGCGTGTCAGAAACAAAACAAGAAGTAACATTAAACAATGTCGAATCAGAACTAAAGAACACGGTGACAAATGCAAACCGTGAAACTCTCACCAATTTCTACGACGATATCACGAAATACGGCGATTCCAATGTCGATATACTCATTGAAGAAAAGATTATGAATCCAGTGGTCGCTGCAGATCTACAATTCGATCGATCCAATGATGGTTCCCTATCAGTAATTGACAATGTATTCCAAGATGTAGCCGCAGTTAAACTAAATGATGAAATAATGGAAACAGCCGCTGGTTTCGCTCCACTCCCATTTTTGAAGACACGCAGACAGAAGCCGCAAAGACGTTTTGCCAACAGGAGATATTATAAAAACAAGCCTCGCAGAAATTACCATTTCTTCTACCCCTATTACTCATTTTATTACCCTAGCTCTCTAAGATTTTATAATTGATTGAACTTGCCCATCGCTGTAGGATAAGTTATTTATTATTTGAGTGAGTGTTTGAATTGGAAAAATATTAACTTTATAATAAAAAAGTTTATTAATTTTTTTAATTACATTTATTTCAAAAAAAATCTTTTCATCTATCAAGCATAAATGCCTTACTGATAATAATTATTTACTTTTAATTGTATTATTAGTGTATTTACAATTATTGTAAATTTATTTTGCTCGCTAGTACTGCCGACTGCGTCACTTACATAATATGTTAAATGTTGTACACTAAATTGTATTACATTCATGGCAGTTGTATTAAATGGTTTCATCGTGACCAACAAACAATACATAAGTATTCTACCGTCTTTTTATATTACAAACGTATGACACAACAATGTTATTGGATTACTAAAAATATACTTAAATCACAAAATACTTCCTAAATTACATTACCTACAATTATATCTGTGGTCATTAAAATACGTAATTCATACATGATTTAAACAACATCTACATTTAGAGAGAATAATAATGATTAATTTAACCTTCAAACTTTAATAAATATTGTATGAAACATAAATAATAATTACACAAGCAATTGGTACTAAACATAATTCTTAATTAATTAAAAACAATACATAGTCGTACGGATAACGCAATAGTTTTCACTTATTGCAGTTAATAAGGCCTGCTAACTTGTACATATATAGAGGCCGCTATAGAGTGGACATGGGTTTTCAGACTCTGTGTTGATAAATTTGTACTCATTTACCGGGTCCTACGAGTGCTTCGTCCATAAGCTCATCGTCAGTAATGCACGGGGAATTGGAATGGGGGGATGGAGCGACTAAAGGGGACGGTGCCGGGCTCTTAGCGAGCTGCAGGGCGAGTGCGGGCGACGCGGGGTACACGGGCCGCACGGCCACCATTCCTGATACCTTGCTACCAGATGATGATGAAAAATCAAGTAACATCTCTGCAGCTTCCTGTGGAGTAGTCGCGCCGCTACGCGCTACTGATCCACTTGCAGGTGGCTTCATACAAGAATCAGCCCCCTTTCTATCCTCAGAACTGCCTTTCGGAGCTGGAAATCCTTTAGCCATGTCAGTTTTGAAATCTATAGGCATCAAAGGAAATGGTCCTGGGTAGCTCTCTTTAGAGTCATCTTTACTCCTTTGTGGATTATCACTTTTAGCTATGCTGTCGGAAATAGCTTTTGAAAATTCTAAAGGCCGATCTGATTGGTCTACTTTTGCGGGTGGAATCGTTTTTGGACTCACACCACCCATATTGAGCAAAGGTTTTGGAACATTTAAAGGATATGCTGATTTTTGCATCGAATCTGCTGTTCTTGCGTTAGGATTATCGAAATGTGGAAAAGGGTATTTGTTTTGTTCTAATGTTCTCGCAAAATCGTTTACCATGGATCGGCTATCGTACTGCGACACTGGACTATTTTTATCAGGAGTATTCTGATTTTTTAGTTTTGGAATTTGAAATTTGCAATCTAGAGGTCTATTTATTAAACCTTCAACAATGAAATTGGCATCCTTAGCGGATGATTTATATCTATCACCATCAATTTCATCCCTTGATCCACTGGGGCTAGAATGACGTTCAGATTTCGAAGAAAAAATCGATTTTTCCGTGCTACCCATGAGCTTGGTTCTAACCTTTTCTCGTTCTCTATCTCTAATTATTTTCGCAAGATCTGCACTACTACTTTTGGGAGAACCTGAACTAGATTTAGAAGCAGACTTTGACAAGTTTATACCGGCGCTACTGGAGCTTGACTTTGAATAAGGCACTTTAGGCATAGCGTTACTAGATCCAGAAGAATCCGAAGGACTCATGTTAGCTTTTGGAGGAGTGGAACCGGGTGTGAGACTTCCAGATTTAGACGATTGCATCACTTGGGTTTTCTTAGAAGCGGGCCCGCTTATAACTCCAGGCTTCAATCCGGTGTGAGTTTTGGGCGAGCCCTGACTGGGTAGTGTGAGTTGCGGAGAGGATTGTTTATTTGAACTTGAGCTACTATAACTTAACTTGGAACTACTACTGGAGGATTCTTTAGTTCTGGTCTTATTTATTGTAATTTTCATTCCATCTGAACTAGGTTTAACCATGTACTCTTGGTTTTTGCTTTCACTAAGTTTACCACTGCCAGGTATATTATTTTTCGGTTCTGAAAATTTACTACTACTCGAGGAGCTACTGGATTTTGTACCTAGTTCAGATTCTGTTCCGCAATGCTGGGCAGATTTTAATTTATCTATTACAGCACTAAGGGAACCCTTCCTATTGCGAGCTTGGCTCGGCGCGTTTGATTTATTGACTTCTATATTAGGTGGGGATATTAGCGGTTCAGTCACAGGACTATCACAAGACACAGGAGTTATTTCTAATTGTTTTAATTTCATTGGGTTTTTTAATTTAGGACTACTTCTACCTGAACTGGAAAAAGATAAACTGGAATGTTTCTTTTCTTTGTCTCTCGACGACATCGAACCGGATCCGTAACTATCTTTAGAAATCTTTTTTGAAAGATCATATCCCGTCGTACCGGATTTACCTGATGGAGATCCACTTGTTGCAGATTTCAACGCAGACATACTTGGTTTTCCTGACCCTGAAGAACTATGCTTAGGTGAGGAGATGTTGTGGTTTTTTGGACTCGAATAACCCGTTAAATGCTTAGGACTGTTTTGAACCGGCGAGTGTCTCGGACTACTGTGATGACTAGACGTACCGGACGGCTTTCCCAAACCCTTGACTGTACTGGGGCTCGGCGATTTGGTAATGGATACCGATCTGCCGTGGGTAGGACTTGGACTAAATTTTCTTAAAAGAGAGTTTGGGGAAGTCGATCTTAAAGGGGAACCGTCTGTAGGTTTGATGCTAACGGATACAGGTTTAGTTAACGGATCTTGCTTGGGAGGAACTTTTTCAGGTGGGCCCATCGTGTCGTCTTTCCTTCGTTTCTTTTTCTTCTCTTTGCTTCGTTCTTCACCGGACTTGCTAGATTTCTTTTCGGACTTTATTCGATCATCAAGAGATTTCAGTTGTGATGTTGTTATAGGAGTTATTGTTATCGAACTCGGTAAAGCAGCTGGAGTGGCAGCGGTGATGGGTATTATTTCTATACCAGGACGTCGGTCCAGGCATAACATTGACGTCAGATTACTTGAAGAACCGGCGCCAGCTGGATTTGTTGAAGACCCTATTGGAGTGATGCTCACTGATGATGGCATGTAAGATTTACCTTCAGTTAGGTCCAAAAGTAGCGAGGAAGCGCTCCTACTGCTTCGGATTTCGTTGTCTTTGTTTTTAAGCTTTTGCCTTTTGTGATCAGACTTCTGAAAAGAATTCCTGTAAGGAAAAAGTGATATAAGTAATTGTCATTAATATATAATGTATATAAGGTAGAAACTAGTTATAGTCATGACATTTCCTTAATTGATTGCAGAAACTGGTTAGTATTGTATGTTTTGTGTATTAAATCCCAAATTGAAACCCACATATATCTATCGAAAAAAGTACCAAAGAATGCTAACCTGAGCATATCTTCTACATCTCCATCGTTCGAATTGTCCATATCTGAGGAGGCCCTATTGTCCTGCACTCCTATTGCGTCAGTCGCATCCATTCCAGACAGTTCCAGATCTGACGCGAACTCATTTTGCGAGACCGACGACTCGCGACCTTCTGTCTCATCATTTGTTGAATTGCTATTCACTGTATTATCGTCTTCGTTCACATAACCATCGGAATTGTCACTTTCACTATCGGAATCCATCATTTCACTTATTCCCGGCTTGCCTTTCTTCTGGCTAGCAGACCAAACATCGGAGTCAGATTTTCTCTTTTTTGATTTGCGTTCATCAGTCATTTGAGGTTTCGTCTCACCCACGCCTGAATCTTGGCACATCATCGATAGGTGATGCTGTTGTTCGGAGAGATATGCTCCTGTTTCAGAAAAAAAGTTATTAGTTACCAATACACAGCAACATGCACACGGCTCAATACAGGTCATGCATAGTAAGACACAATAAGGGGTCGAGGTGGATTATGGTCGGATTTTGTTGTCCATCCCAGAGAATATCTTAATAACCATCACATCTCCCGGGAGAAGTAATGACTTTTAACTTCATATCTAAGCCATCTATGTACCCAAGTAAACGAGAGAAGGGCGAGTCTTAGAGTCGATCCGCAGCTATGTACTATGTACACATTACATATGCATGTCTCACCGCCGTGGTGCGGGTGCGACACGCTGGACGGGTACAGCCGCGCGTGTAGATGCGGCTCGTGCTTGTTGCGGTCGCCGGCCGGGTCGAGCCGCAGCTATGTACTATGTACACATTACATATGCATGTCTCACCGCCGTGGTGCGGGTGCGACACGCTGGACGGGTACAGCCGCGCGTGTAGATGCGGCTCGTGCTTGTTGCGGTCGCCGGCCGGGTCGAGCCGCAGCTATGTACTATGTACACATTACATATGCATGTCTCACCGCCGTGGTGCGGGTGCGACACGCTGGACGGGTACAGCCGCGCGTGTAGATGCGGCTCGTGCTTGTTGCGGTCGCCGGCCGGGTCGAGCCGCAGCTATGTACTATGTACACATTACATATGCATGTCTCACCGCCGTGGTGCGGGTGCGACACGCTGGACGGGTACAGCCGCGCGTGTAGATGCGGCTCGTGCTTGTTGCGGTCGCCGGTCGGGTCGAGCCGCAGCTATGTACTATGTACACATTACATATGCATGTCTCACCGCCGTGGTGCGGGTGCGACACGCTGGACGGGTACAGCCGCGCGTGTAGATGCGGCTCGTGCTTGTTGCGGTCGCCGGCCGGGTCGAGCCGCAGCTATGTACTATGTACACATTACATATGCATGTCTCACCGCCGTGGTGCGGGTGCGACACGCTGGAAGGGTACAGCCGCGCGTGTAGATGCGGCTCGTGCTTGTTGCGGTCGCCGGCCGGGTCGAGCCGCAGCTATGTACTATGTACACATTACATATGCATGTCTCACCGCCGTGGTGCGGGTGCGACACGCTGGACGGGTACAGCCGCGCGTGTAGATGCGGCTCGTGCTTGTTGCGGTCGCCGGCCGGGTCGAGCCGCAGCTATGTACTATGTACACATTACATATGCATGTCTCACCGCCGTGGTGCGGGTGCGACACGCTGGACGGGTACAGCCGCGCGTGTAGATGCGGCTCGTGCTTGTTGCGGTCGCCGCCCGGGTCGAGCCGCAGCTATGTACTATGTACACATTACATATGCATGTCTCACCGCCGTGGTGCGGGTGCGACACGCTGGACGGGTACAGCCGCGCGTGTAGATGCGGCTCGTGCTTGTTGCGGTCGCCGGCCGGGTCGAGCCGCAGCTATGTACTATGTACACATTACATATGCATGTCTCACCGCCGTGGTGCGGGTGCGACACGCTGGACGGGTACAGCCGCGCGTGTAGATGCGGCTCGTGCTTGTTGCGGTCGCCGGCCGGGTCGAGCCGCAGCTATGTACTATGTACACATTACATATGCATGTCTCACCGCCGTGGTGCGGGTGCGACACGCTGGACGGGTACAGCCGCGCGTGTAGATGCGGCTCGTGCTTGTTGCGGTCGCCGGCCGGGTCGAGCCGCAGCTATGTACTATGTACACATTACATATGCATGTCTCACCGCCGTGGTGCGGGTGCGACACGCTGGACGGGTACAGCCGCGCGTGTAGATGCGGCTCGTGCTTGTTGCGGTCGCCGGCCGGGTCGAGCCGCAGCTATGTACTATGTACACATTACATATGCATGTCTCACCGCCGTGGTGCGGGTGCGACACGCTGGACGGGTACAGCCGCGCGTGTAGATGCGGCTCGTGCTTGTTGCGGTCGCCGGCCGGGTCGAGCCGCAGCTATGTACTATGTACACATTACATATGCATGTCTCACCGCCGTGGTGCGGGTGCGACACGCTGGACGGGTACAGCCGCGCGTGTAGATGCGGCTCGTGCTTGTTGCGGTCGCCGGCCGGGTCGAGCCGCAGCTATGTACTATGTACACATTACATATGCATGTCTCACCGCCGTGGTGCGGGTGCGACACGCTGGAAGGGTACAGCCGCGCGTGTAGATGCGGCTCGTGCTTGTTGCGGTCGCCGGCCGGGTCGAGCCGCAGCTATGTACTATGTACACATTACATATGCATGTCTCACCGCCGTGGTGCGGGTGCGACACGCTGGACGGGTACAGCCGCGCGTGTAGATGCGGCTCGTGCTTGTTGCGGTCGCCGGCCGGGTCGAGCCGCAGCTATGTACTATGTACACATTACATATGCATGTCTCACCGCCGTGGTGCGGGTGCGACACGCTGGACGGGTACAGCCGCGCGTGTAGATGCGGCTCGTGCTTGTTGCGGTCGCCGGCCGGGTCGAGCCGCAGCTATGTACTATGTACACATTACATATGCATGTCTCACCGCCGTGGTGCGGGTGCGACACGCTGGACGGGTACAGCCGCGCGTGTAGATGCGGCTCGTGCTTGTTGCGGTCGCCGGCCGGGTCGAGCCGCAGCTATGTACTATGTACACATTACATATGCATGTCTCACCGCCGTGGTGCGGGTGCGACACGCTGGACGGGTACAGCCGCGCGTGTAGATGCGGCTCGTGCTTGTTGCGGTCGCCGGCCGGGTCGAGCCGCAGCTATGTACTATGTACACATTACATATGCATGTCTCACCGCCGTGGTGCGGGTGCGACACGCTGGACGGGTACAGCCGCGCGTGTAGATGCGGCTCGTGCTTGTTGCGGTCGCCGGCCGGGTCGAGCCGCAGCTATGTACTATGTACACATTACATATGCATGTCTCACCGCCGTGGTGCGGGTGCGACACGCTGGACGGGTACAGCCGCGCGTGTAGATGCGGCTCGTGCTTGTTGCGGTCGCCGGCCGGGTCGAGCCGCAGCTATGTACTATGTACACATTACATATGCATGTCTCACCGCCATGGTGCGGGTGCGACACGCTGGACGGGTACAGCCGCGCGTGTAGATGCGGCTCGTGCTTGTTGCGGTCGCCGGCCGGGTCGAGCCGCAGCTATGTACTATGTACACATTACATATGCATGTCTCACCGCCGTGGTGCGGGTGCGACACGCTGGACGGGTACAGCCGCGCGTGTAGATGCGGCTCGTGCTTGTTGCGGTCGCCGGCCGGGTCGAGCCGCAGCTATGTACTATGTACACATTACATATGCATGTCTCACCGCCGTGGTGCGGGTGCGACACGCTGGACGGGTAAAGCCGCGCGTGTAGATGCGGCTCGTGCTTGTTGCGGTCGCCGCCCGGGTCGAGCCGCAGCTATGTACTATGTACACATTACATATGCATGTCTCACCGCCGTGGTGCGGGTGCGACACGCTGGACGGGTACAGCCGCGCGTGTAGATGCGGCTCGTGCTTGTTGCGGTCGCCGGCCGGGTCGAGCCGCAGCTATGTACTATGTACACATTACATATGCATGTCTCACCGCCGTGGTGCGGGTGCGACACGCTGGACGGGTAAAGCCGCGCGTGTAGATGCGGCTCGTGCTTGTTGCGGTCGCCGCCCGGGTCGAGCCCCCCCACGCCGCAGCTAAAATTTGGCTCCAATGCCGAGTAACCACCGTTCATTTGCTTAGCCGCCGCTTCGCGCTCCCATATCTTGACCAGCGACCTGTAAGTTGAAATGAATCATTTTATTTGTGACTGACATTTTATCCCCCTGTTCATAAAAGAGTTGAAGGTTTGAAAAGCAACTACAAGCTATTTTTGAAGTAAATATGTTTTACTATAGGACCAACTCAGATATCGAGAATACATTTATTTTTTTCATACAATTTGTTCGAGCAATATTGACCTTTAGTATCAAAAAATACCGGCCAAGTACGATTATCTATAAAAACGAAAAAAAAAACATGTCTGTTGTATGAGAGTCCCCTTTAAATATTTGTCTTGTTTTAATTAAATTAAGGCGATGATAGCTCAGTGGTAGCGACGCGGCGAAGGTCGTGGGTTCGAATCCTACAATGAGCTTGAGCTTTCGGTGAAGGAAAACATCGTGAGGAAACCATAGCACGGTGGTAGGGTACTTTGTAGTACCCGCCTGGCTGGCTACTACCCTCAAGTTGAAAATCTGTCACCTATTGGTGTGTTCCGGCAGCTGCACTTGCGAGCCAGATCCTTCTAGGCTTTGTGTGCTTACCACCTTCGGCCACATCATCACCTACCATACTGAGATTGTGGTCAAACACAAGCCTATGCAAAGTAAAACAAAAAAAAATTAAAGTGAATATACAACGTGTTACAAAATACCCCGTAAAAAATATAATTCATTATCAAAGCCAAAAGTCAACCCTAGTAAGCTGTCAAGGGAACCAGATTATTTTACAGAAAGGCCTACGTACCTATTTTACCTATTAATTGTCTACTTTAATAGTTTTTCTATTTTTCATTCATAAATGTTTGCTACCTCAATACAAGGATGTCATTATACTCAAGTACTGGCTTCAAAAAATGTCAAGTTGGAAAAAATATATGTTGTCAATTTTCGATTATTATTTTAGTGGTTCCGCGAATTGTAGGTACATTCTGCGTAGTTTACTCTTTAATTTTACTGAAATAGGGTTTGCACATCAGTGAAAATTTTTTTTTTTTTTATTGCGTTACTACGGTTCATTAATATTGTGAATGTACTCGTTATAAGGCCCCATTTAACCTCCTTTCGGCTTTACGGGTAGTTTTGTAACACCCTGTATAACTAAATATTCTGTGATTATTTAATTACTATTTAGTTATGTACATATTTCAACTGTTTAACTATCACGGTTCATGAGATACAGCCTGGTGACAGACGGACGGACGGACAGCGGAGTCTCAGTATTAGGGCCCCGTTTTATCCTTCGGGTACGGAACCCAAACTAAACTAGATAGAGCACCACCAAGCAAGTAGGTGTCACCTGAGCGTGATAGGTATGGAGTGCGTCTTCTGCAGCACCCTAGTGATGTAGTCGTCGATGTGGTCGCGGGGCGGCGCGTGCAGCGTGCACACGCGCGCGCGCGGCGCGGCCGGCTCGGCCAGCTCCAGCTCCACCGTGGCCATGCTCTCGTCGCCGGGCTGCTCCAGCGACACCGAGATGTGCTGCCACGACAGCGCGCTCACCTCGAACATCACCACGCTCTCCAGCTCCACCGCTGATTGATGACCATTCGGCTTACTTTATGACTTATGACGTGACAACCTTCAATTTAGCTCATAAAATACAATCATTCTTATCCAAAAGTAACTTTAGCTGTTAATTAAGTCTTCACAGCAAAAACTATTTTACTAATTGATGAAAATTGGCAGAACTTCGAACCCGAAAATGGACATAGTATACATTATTTTCATTGAAACGCGAGTATGATCGCACTACTAGATTTGGTGAAATATTTTCTAGATTTCTTTTTTTTACAATTCACAGGATTGTGTATGACTATAATCTAACCATGATAAGTGACGATGACTGAAGGTGGTAAGCACACAGAGCTAAGAAGGTAACTATTATTAGGTAGCTATTAAGTGCAATTGCCGAAACACACCTAAGATACATAGTGACAGTTTATCAAATTATGGATTTTTAAATTGTAACCAGTTAGGCGGATACTAAAAAATACCCTACCAACGTGCTGAGGTTTCCACACGATGTTTTCCTTTATGGAAACTCAAAAACAATGTAGTTGAACCCAATCAATACTACAGTGCTGTCGTAACATACCATGTTTGGCCTGTATCCTGACACAGCTAGCTAGCAGCGTGTTGAAGAGCGCCTGCTGCCGCAGACAGGCGAGTAGCTGCGGCACGTGGGAGGGATGCGTGAACGGAATGCTGGTCACTATGCACCCGTCCAGGGCTCGCGTCTCGCACATGAAGTAGCACTGCGTCTGCTCTGGAAGGTTCTGCGAAGTGTTCACACTTTTAGCCTCCTTTTATGTGTGTCGGCAAGTTGACAAGCAGGCATAAATTATATTATTTATTAATGACGTTAGGAACCAGATTTTGTTATCAATATTGTATTCGACAGATATATTATGTCAAAATGTTGATACAAATGTGCTGATAATCCAAGAATAGGACCACTGAGACTACACAGTTATTCCACCATATTGATTGGTTATAACCAGCATGGTGCAATAGTTTTGAAACCCAAAACCAGCATAAATAAATCTTATCTAAACTTAGCTCGAATTCCATAGACACTCTAAAGCGACTAACAACTAAAGGTCATATAGCATAAGTACTAAAATTCAAAATGATGAAATTTCTCTAGTAAGTAATATCTTACCACAAAAAGTCCTTTGCTGAGATTCAGTTCGATATTCTTGCCGGGAGCTAGCTTGTTATACGCCTGCTGAGCTACCAAGCCGAGCATTGGTTTTGCATTCGACCAGTCACCAGATACCTCCACCTAAATTCAAAAGGAAGAGCCTCAAAAATTGCCTTGCTGAGTTTGTCGCCGGAGGCTATTCCGAACCGGTGTGTAACGTTCATAACGATATTACTAGCTGTCCCCCGAGGTTTCACCCGCGTAGAGGTATGAAAAATAGATAGTAGCCGATTCTCAGACATACTGAATATGCATATAAAATTTCATAAAAATCGGTCAAGCTGTTTCGGAGGAGTATACATTAGGAGGAGTAACTAACATTGTTTCACAAGAATTTTATATATAAGATATAACCTTCATTGAATAATTAAGTTTTGAGTTTGAGATTAAACATAATGAAGGTAATCATACAATTATTATTTATTCAATCCTATATGATTTCCATTGCAATATGCAATATTATTATTATTTTGGTGATTGTTATTTCTTTGCTGTAACCATCCTGGTCACGGGACCAAACATTATTTAGTACAGCTTAAACAAAATATGTCGAGGTAATAAAACTGTAACAATCAATGATTAGTCAGCAGTGCCTACCTCAGTAGTAGCATGTATGAGCTTCGCCAGACCGGCGCACAGCGGCGTCGGCTGCGACAGCTTCAGAGTGTAGCAAGCTGGCAACATTGCACTGTTCTGTGGTACCAACTGAGCGTATACTGGACCATTACTGCTAAAATAATTTAAACAAAAACTATGTATCTACGTAATATGTGCTTTTAAGAAATTGCTTTTAGTTTTATTTTTATGGTAAATTGCGTAAACCTTAGTACGACGGAGGGCCGGCTATATTAAACTTTCAAATAGTTAGTCCAAAACTAGGTTTCAGTTGGCGTGAGTCCTGAGTAAGTTACCTTTAGTTATTGTTTTTGTAGAATATGACTAGTTGCTGACAAATTGTAGTGCAGTTTAGTATCAAAAAGTGAATAGGTACTTACCTTTTTCCTGACCTCTGTCCGCTAGAAATAATAGGTGAAAGCTGGAGTTTATTTGCTGTGGAACCTTCAAGAAGTACAGTTGCTGAGTGCCCCACAGGCGTATGTGATGGGGCAACTAGTGAAGCAAGACCACTGGATCCTGAGGGTTTGCCTAATGTCAGGAGCTCAGCTGTAAGTGGTTGAAGTCCCCTATCTTTGTCTAATAACTCGTATGGGGAAACGAAATACGTAAGCCGCATTGCGTGACCTGAAACAATGATTGTTATTTTGTATAAAGCAGCCATATTTATTTAAAGAGCAACAGCATATTTTATAGAAACATATTATTTTACCGCCTCTCCGTTTTTGTAAGAAGCCAATGGGGCTCTTGTGAACTTGCGCCCACGGGTCCTTTATGAAACTTTGGAGTTGTCTCATCATACATAAATCTTCTTCTAAACTTTGGAGTGCACTAAATGCTTTGCATTTTACCTGAAATTAACCACATTTTTTTTTCATGACTCAAATCATATAAAATATTCAAATTAGAGTTTCTTGATACTAAAAAGATCATAACTTTGTATTTTTTTAATTTTGTTTATTTGAGTAACATTAATGTTTTTCTTTTCATCGCCCAAACAAAGGTATGTAGTTATTAGTAAATAAATCTGATGCTGTAAAAATAGGTACAAACTTTTTTTTCAGCATTAAGTTGGTATACTGCAGTCAGCCCCTCCAACTGTGCTGTGAAGTCTGCAAAATCACCACGTGATATACATGATACTAGCTCCCCACAACTTTGCTGTTCTATCTGTAACAGAATTCAAATAAATAATATTAATAAAGTTTGTTTAAAATAGAGTACTTAGATTTAACAATAAATATTTTAAAAAACTGTGATTTTTTTGTTTATCCTTAATTCAGATCAGCTTGATATAGTTAGATATATGCAGGGTGTAAGTACTAGTACATAACAAACTGTAATAATTTCTGTATAACTGACAATACTAGATTTCATTATGAGCCAAGTCTAGCACCTAATCATAGAAATAAGTTAGTGTAAGGTACAATAAATTTATCAGAAACATATTTTCTAGTTACCTTTCCTTCATGATGAATTTTGACATCCTTCACTGAGCCTGAAGATTCTACAAGTATTTCAAGATAAAACATATCAGATGATATAAACAGATTCACTCCAGAGGTTCCCACAACAAATTTTAACCTGGAAAGAGTCAAATGTATTTTATTTTATGAATATCTCATTTATACTGTAGGTACCTAGTACAGTGGGTATAAGAATAAGCTCAGATTAGCATTTGTGTGAGTGCACACCAATAGTATGGTAGTGTGAAGTTTGACTTGAAGCATATTGCATCCCACTGTACAGTGTACACGGTGGTAACTTCAGGAGTTTCGACTAGGCATGGAAATGATTGCTACTTTTATTAGGGTTCCGTAGCCAAATGGCAAAAAACGGAACCCTTATGGAATCGTCATGTCTGTCTGTCCGTCTGTATGTCACAGCCACTTTTCTTAGAAACTATAAGAACTATACTGTTGAAACTTGGTAAGTAAATGTATTCTGTGAACCGCATTAAGATTTTCACACAAAGAAAAAAACAATAAATGTTGGGTGTTCCCCATACTTAGAACTGAAACTCAAAAATTATTTTTCATCAAACCGATACGTATGGAGTATCTATGGATAGGTCTTCAAAAATGATATTGAGGTTTCTAATATATTTTTTTTCCAAACTGAATAGCGACGCGACGCTTCCAAAGTGGTAAAATGTGAGTCCCCCCCCCCCTCTAACTTCTAAAATAAGAGAATGATAAAACTAAAAAATACTGGCCAAGTGCGAGTCGGACTCGCGCACGATGGTTTCCGTACCATCTATAATAATGGTTCACGGTTTTTGCATAAGGTTTATATTTATGAAATTAAATGTTTTTTTTTATATTTGAGTTGATTGAATGAAAGGTAAATTGCGGTTTACGATTTATGACGTATTAAAAAAAACTACTTACTAGATCTCGTTCAAACCAATTTTCGGTGGAAGTTTGCATGGTAATGTACATCATATATTTTTAGGGTTCCGTAGCCAAATGGCAAAAAACGGAACCTTTGAATTTATTTTTCACAGTGATTTCACATGTGAAAGTTCACAGCCTATTTTTTTTTTTCGCAACGCTCTAATCTCACACTTGCTTGCACTTGCACTTAAATGTTTTTGGTATAACTGTATTTTAAAGTTGGTGATGGTAGTTTTATATGAATATTTTAAATTTACATAATATACATTTTGCCACAGACTTGTCTGTGATTTTTTCAATAATGATCCCAAATAGATGCACTCATTTTTTATTTTTGTCAAAACGTAATTTTAAAGTTCAATCAAGTTTGTCAAGAAATAATATATAACTATTTGGAATACACTATACACACATTAACACTAATCTATATTTATTTACACTAAATAACTTAAAAACAAAATGAAAACTAAATCTTATCAAACACACGCACCTGGAGAATGTCAAGCGACAAGTGAAATTATTTCATTTCTTAATCTCATTCAGTTTGTAAACAAACAAATGATCTTGCAATCTGCTACAAATCATTGCAAAGAAGTTAAGGCGACGCCTTGAAGATTTTGGTTGCAAGGATACCGATTTTTCTCATGACTAAAGCGAATGAAATGAAATTTATTGTAAGAATTTATCATGTCTTTGACTTTATTTTGTCTATTGCAAAACACGATTGGTAAACTTTTATTACACAAAATAATTAATCAAAAAGACCTCTTTAAAATAAGAGATTCCAATTTTACTGACACTGAGGATCGATTTGAGTTTCCAAAATTTCTACATAGGTTTTATGATATATATTTGTAGTTTTTAAATTAAACAATAAAAACCATTTTGTCGCATACGCCCTTTGCGTTTACGCGGGTTTCTATGAGAGGTCGCTATAGTAGGGAGTGGGACGCAGCATGTTGAATCTCAGATTTTTAAGCTTAACGCTGCACCTTAATACTTTAAGTAACTAAGCTTGAAGTTTATTTTTAAAATACTCACCTTTGCTAATAGAGGTCAAAGTTTAAATTACGTTACACGTGCGACACTTTCGTATAGCGACGAATTTGATAATTATATTTTGCTCTTTCTATCATGACTGGATTTAGGCATTTCAATATTCATCCTTACTCATTCTCTCTTTCTGACGTCGTGAGTTGTCGATGTTATACGATGCTATCCGAATGATCTACAATGTGCGACATTGTGCGATGTAGGCAAGGTAGCAAAGTAGCAGCGTATGATTTAACAGACTATGTCAAGGCAGGTAGCAGGTGTGACGTATGAAAAGGCATTTCATGTGATTTTTCACATGATACTTATGAATCATGCCATGCCTAGTTTCAACGTTCATAAGTAGGGCCTAAACTGAATAAATGGCTTTAACTTAGATTTTGTACTGTTTATGGATATGGCCTGATACCACTTGCTCACCTTTAAGATCACTCACACTAATGGAAGACTGAGCTTACACCTCACGCACTGTGCATACTTACAAACAAATATTTTTTAAATTAGAACAAATATTATTGGAACATAAATTGAAAATGTATTTATTTATTTATTAATTAAATATTAATTTTCATAAGATGAAAGCAGGTTAAAGAAATGTCTATATTTACCCAAGCTGTCGGGACAAGCACTCCAGCCTTTCTATAAGGCTTTGCAGGGAGCTAATCTTGATGCAGTGCTGGAGACTGTCCAAGCACTTCTGAAGGATCATGCGGTCGGCACTGTCTACAGCCCAGCGTTTATCCTGGACAAAGCAAATGCAATTATTTACAATCTATTGGTTTTAAGGTAGGTTTACTTTTCAGGTAGCTATGAGAATTTCTAGTACTCTTTAGAAAAATCAACTTTTTTATGTAAACAGAATAATTTTATTCTTTGTACTACAATGTTTAAACTGGCCACATACCAGCAAAGTCATTCTAACGCCTTTAGCAGTTTCAGTCAAATTTTTATACTGTGAAGATTTTGATCTCAGCTTTTCCATTAAGATTTCTTTCTGCAGCTCTTTAGACTTGTCTATCAGACCAATTGCTGACGCCATGACTACACCGTTGCTCTCCGACATTTTTATACCAATTCTTTATCACCTGTATACCAATTTGATTATCGATAGCACAAGCAAGAACAATTACGGAACATCTGATTGTATATTTGTTGTCGTTTGAATTATCCTACATAAACTTCAAACACATATATTTGAGGAAGCTAAGATTCACTCAATGTATTTTCAAACTGCTTGTTTATTTATTATAAATTACTTCAAATATTAACTTGAAAAAAAAATATTTTAATCAAGCACATCAATTTTGATTTCTGTCATTTTTCACACAAACGATGCCATTTTTTTCTCTTGCTAGCTTATACACTATATGCTAGCTTGCACGCTTAGTGTTGCCAACCAAATAAGCCAGCGTTCCCCAAAAAGTACGGCAATCTTACCAAAAAGGTATGAAATTTAACAAAAGGTAATAAATTATTTACATAAAAATCTAAAATTGCATAAAAGCCTACATAGTTCGAATGTTCAACAATATTTTCCCCCACTTGTAGCTAGGGTTATGTGCTAAATAAAGCAGGTGTATTCTTCTTATTTTAAAATGCTGATAAAATAACTGTTAAGATCAATGCTTTAGCACTTGCGGCACTAGGCAACTCAATGAATATAGTATTTGAAATTAATTGTGAAAAGTTGTTATGAAGACAGAAGACATTTACTGAAAACAAAATATAGTAGTTCATTTTTTTTTTATAGATAAACAATTTATTTTCTATCTAATCGCATGCTATAAACAAAACTACAAACTGAATGCAGCAGATGGCAGCATGGTACACGGAACGTAGGGACTTCTTTGGTAAAACGAACTCTAGTTTTCAAATCACATACGCTGTCAAAGAGTTTTTGTTTTTGCAAGAGAAAGACACTTGAATCACACATATTCGAAGGAAAGGAGGTAGTTGTGTAAAAGTTCATTGTTGGACAAAAGGTAGAGTCCGCGCCACCACTGAAGTCCGATAGATCCACCTCTAGCGTAAAAGAAATAAGATCAATTTTTATTAATTCCATTGGACTTCAGTGGTGGCGCGGACTCTACGGTTAGAGCTCAGGTTCGTACGATTTTGGTACAGTCGGTTCATGAATAGTACGGAAAAGTTTTCGTAAAGGTTTGGTGAGTTAATTATTTCCCAAACGTCAACACTGCAGGTAACCAACGGAGTGTTGCAGGCTTTACAAAATGCATTGGTTTCGATTTATTTATTTATTTTATTCTACACTAGCTTCCGCCCCGCGGTTTCACCCGCGGTCCCGAGTTCTCCGGTCGCCACCAAACCTTACAGGATTACCCGCGGGGCTAATATGAAGATTGTCTGAAAATTTCATCGCGATCGGTTCAGCGGTTTCGGAGTCTATAAGGAACATACATATGAATGTACATACTTTCTCTTTTATATATATATAGATAGGTGGCATACAAGCTAACAGCCCACCTGATTGATGGAAAGCGGTTACCGTAGCCTATAGACGCTCATAACACCACGGACAAAGAAAATACAATATAATATATTGCCAACCTTGAGACATGAAGTTGTTATGTAAAGAATTACATAAAAATTAAAATTACAATTAAACCAGCTCCCATACCCTCAAAATACAAAATACGATATCCACGAAGAACAAGTTATGAATCTTGTTCCCACCTCGATCCCACTTATTTCTGGGGTATATTCTATCGTTCGTATCGCATTTATATATTTTATATTTAAATTAAATATCCTACTTAAGTAAAAACACCTGATGATATGTATAAAATATTTCTGATAGAATGATCGATTTAGAAAATAGCACTTTTGAACGGTATACTTTCTTATTATACCTACTATATAGGAAGTACCCAAATTATAACATGGCTTTACCACAGTCTATGTAACTTACAGTCGGCCAACGGAGACGTCTAGACAAAGCAATCGTGCGGGGCTTGCGGGGTGGGAGAGGGGCGGTAGCGAGCCCAGGCTGCAACTATCTTTTAATTAAAGGTACTAGTAAAAATCAATTGCCCTGCGTTAGTCTGCTAGCTCTAGCATAGGACTCGAAAATGGCTCGACCGATTTGAATTTTGTTTTGTTCGCATCAATACTGGGGTAGTTTAGAAAAAAAGAAAATTGAAGAACCCAAACTAAGGACCATGGACCAAAAAATCGAAATATATCGGTTTACTTTCAACAGATGGCGTAACTGCATTTATCTTTCATGTAAATAAAATACATTGAATTCATTTGAATTACTAACGAGTTTCATACGGAACTGAAACCGTACACGATACGGCCAATATTATCGATCTCACGTGGTCCTACAAAGTTGCCGCGAGCGGAAGTCATACTTTACATCCACGCCCATATCACTTAAGTCTAACGTCTAACATAATAGTGTCATAATATTAATCTCATGAATCATTAGTCATGATAATGAAATGATTTATTGCGCCAGAAATGTCGTACAATATAAGGTGTTAATAGGTTAATTATATAACAGGTAGGTACTCATATATACACTTCGCATGAATTGTAAATTTAAAAAATAAAGCTAATGAATGTAAATTAACTAACTTACAATAATATAATATGAATAAAAAAAAGTAATGTGCGGTCGGGGGACCCTCGCGCCCCGCCCCGCCAGAAACGAACTTCAATCTGTAGTAATATTATAATGCAAGTTTGTTTGGTTGAACGCGCTAATCTCAGGAACTACCTACTGGTTCGATATGAAAAATTCGTTTAGTGTTAGATAGCCCATTTATCAAAGAAGGCTTTTTATCCCGGGAAAACATAAGATCCCTCGGGAACGCGGGTGAAACCGCGGGGAGGAAGGTAGTATATAATAAATATTGCAATAGCAAGCAATTTTATATTACAAATAGCTTTTCCTTGCGGTTTCATCCACGATCCCGGGATGAAAAATAATCTATAACGTTTCTCAAGAATTGGCCTATCAAATGAAAAAGATTTTTGTTTTTTTCTTTTTATAGGCTTGTGTTTGACCACAATCTCACTATTTTAAGTGATGATGTGGCCGAAGGTGGTAGCACACAAAGCCCAGAAGGAACTGGCTCTCAAGTGCAACTGCCGGTACACATCATTAGGTGTTTGGCGACAGATATTCAACTTGAGGGTGGTAGCCAGCCAGGTGGGTACTACAAAGTACCCTACCACCGTGCTATGGTTTCCTCACGATGTTTCTTCACCGAAAGCTCAAGCTCATTGTAGAATTTGAACCCACGACCTTCGCCGCGGCATCCGACGTCAGCTCAGTGGTAGTGACCACTGAGCTATCATCACCTTAAAACAAACAAAAAACTCTTCTGCTTTATTTTTATTCTTGAACCTCCGAAGTGTTACATAAGTGATAAAGGTGGATACATAAGTGCGTGTGAATTGTAATTCACACACATGTATACCTATAAAGATTTTTCGTTACGGTTCCCATTTCTGCTAGTTAACTCCTACCGCAAGCTCCGTAAAGGAACTTCGTTCCAAAAAACGTCCAGAACCATCTATCGATAGTTTATTTATTTTATCCATTTAGGTACTTATTTGTTATAATCAGACGTTTGTATTTGACGGTAAACCACGGATGGCCCTGACAGCCAAGATACAAGATTTTGAACTCCTTTATAAACCTTCGCTACAGAATCCCACACGTGCGAGTCTTGACGCTTGTCTTTTGCTACCATCTCAAGTCACTATTATAAGGTTACGTAGTACCCAGCTAATGATTGTAAGTAGGGAGGTACCTACATGCCGTGATGGTTCAGTGGTAAACACCTACGTGTTATGTATGTAGCTATACATATAGTAGTAGTGGCTGCGACCACTACTCCAAATATAATTGTGTCCGCAATAAAGGTCAGTACGTATTCAAACAGCAAGCGTTTCACTTGTCACCGTTCCTATATAACACGACTCCGTTCCTATTGGCGACGAGGATGGGATTGTAGTAGGTAGGTACAATCCAAATCCAAGATTTCCCGTAATTACGGGCGTGGCAAAGCCGCTAGCGTTCTGGGCACACTACCAACTGGCAGCGATTTAGATCAGCTTTTCTTTTTGTAAATAGTTTTAAATTAAGATGTGTACTTTTTGTTCTTGTTTTTATTTCCCTTTTTAATTGTAAATATCTAGACACGTGTGTAAATATTATTTAGTAAGATTTGCGCCAAGGTAATAATAAATGTACCGTTTTACTACCAATATCCAAATAACTATAATAAATCTGTGATCTTATGCTTATAGTAATACGTGGTAATACATAAGCGGTTTTGAGCTGGTGCTGCAGGTAAGCTGGTCTTTTATAACTTCACAGCGAAATTTTCGACCTTAAAATTGTACTTAGGTATCATCTTTTTGCGTGTATTGTATTATACTATATCAAAGAAAATCTGTATATATCTGTATATATAAAAGGAAAAGGTGACTGACTGACTGATCTATCAACGCACAGCTCAAACCACTGGACGGATCGGGCTAAAATTTGGCATGCACATAGCTATTAGGACTTAGGCATCCGCTAAGAAAGGATTTTTGAAAATTCCACCCCTAAGCAGGTAAAATAGCGGTTCACGGGTGAAACCACGGGGCGGTAAGCTAGTTTTGTTATATATTGCTTGTAAGGGACCTAATTTTATTAGACATTTAGTCCCCTTTTATTTGAGAATGCGTGTAATACGGTCGTTTAATTCAATTCATGACGTCTATTTGGTGATCTTATTAGATTTATTTGAATATAGGTATCATTTTAAAAAATATTGGCCAAGATTGAGCTTAATTTGTATCGTAGGTAAACTATAAATGTCTACCAACATGATATCTTTTTAACCGAACCGAAAAAAGGAGGAGGTTTACAATTCGTCGGAATCTTTTTTTTTCATTTCAGTTATAAATATGTCCTTATATAGCAAACAACATAAAACATGACAGCTATTATAATAATTATACCACTAACATTGTCACTATAATTTATATTTATTATATGTATATCCCTAGACTTTACAACATTAGACGTTAAGCATGGAT
Source organism: Tetheella fluctuosa (assembly GCA_951216915.1). Taxonomy (NCBI): domain Eukaryota; kingdom Metazoa; phylum Arthropoda; class Insecta; order Lepidoptera; family Drepanidae; genus Tetheella; species Tetheella fluctuosa. Next base: position 5,186,404 of record OX578227.1, on the reverse strand, counting down.
AAGGAACTTGAGAAATATAATTGCTGAGTTTTAATGTTTGTAGTAGAATGGTTTAGGCATTATCTTCGACTGCGATACAAATGAAAAATTATTTACAGCCACCACATAAGTAAAACAATATACCTTGCCTATCGACAGCAGCGAGAGCTTTGAGCATATTTTCTATATATTATATGTAGTTTGTATTTTATACAATGATTGTGATCTTGAAAATCTGTCGCCAAACACCTATTGGTGTGTTCCGGCAGCTGCACTTGAGAGCCAGGTCCTTCTAGGCTTTGTGCTTACCACCTTCGGCCACATCATCACTTACCATAGTGAGATTGTGGTCAAACACTAGCCTATACAAAGTAAAAAAAATTATTGTAAATACTTGTTGCAAAAAAAATTAGAATAAAATTTAAACAATATTAAGTACAACCAAAAATTACTTAAACCAACAAAAAATAACAATAAACATTCACTAACACAAAAACACGCATTCACACAAACATTCACGCATACAACACTCTAGTTTTATAAGCTTTTGCTGGTTGCTGGTTTTGTAAGCTTTTGCTGGTTGCTGGTTTTGTAAGCTTTTGCTGGTTGCTGGTTTTGTAAGCTTGATTTCTATTTTCTTTTAAAATATTCGATGACATAACTGTTCAGGTGTCTCCCACGACCTAATGTGGGAGCTCCGCCAAAAAAAAAGAATATTTTTTGGGAATAAATATATTTTTATTTTTTCATTTTCAATTAATAATAGCTCTGTACCTGCTTATGTCTGTTGCAATAACCCCTGGCTTGTTATAGACATACCTTCTCTGATGTTTCTGCTATACAAAAAACCTATTGTCGAAATATTTACTTAAACGCCTCAAGATTAGGGAGCGCCTGAAATACTTGAAAAATCCCTAATTATCCCATGCAAACGAACTGTCAAATGTCGACTCAAGCACAACGGGGTCATTGTCAGTATTTGGCCATGTTATTCTTCTCGGATGTATCCACTGCGTCTCCGGGGAATAGTCAATTCGAGTTCGGGAAATAAGTACTTACGGTTCTTACTGCAAATAATAATGCATTAATTTTATTTTAGCATAAGTATATTAATTATTATATTATTATATATATATATATAAATGAATGTTTGTCTGTATGTCCATTATAGACTCCGAAACCGCTGAACCGATCGCGATGAAATTTTCAGACAATCTTCATATTAGCCCCGCGGGTGTTCCTGTAAGGTTTGGTGGCGATCGGAGCACTCGGGACCGCGGGTGAAACCGTGGGGCGGAAGCTAGTACTAAATTAAAATTACCTAATAATGCGTAGTAAATTCGTATTTTATGAATATGAATTTTATGATTTTTTTTGCAGAAGTAATAACCGTATTTCGATGCCTCGAAGACTTAAATTGTCACGCATGCTATTGTTCGATGAAGTGGAAACTCGTCATGATTGGTAATTTGTCTTGAGAAATTGGGAACATTGTTTGTGTAAGCATCTCACGTTTTTTGAACTTAAAGGGATCAGTCGCCTGGGATAAGTGAGACGTAAAGTCTAACAAATCAAATTAAAGACGAAAAAGGACGCTTCCCGCTCTTAAAAAAAACATAAAATACTTACGAACGAAAGTCACAAAATTCACCATATTTTTTTACTATTTTTAATAATATTACATTAGTTTTATATTTGAGTGTGACCCAATATCCCTATGATAATAAAATATCATTATAAATACTACTCTGTCAAGAAAGTACCGGGAAATGATCAATAATACACAAAATGTTAGTTATTCATCCAAAGTTATTTTATCGCCTTCAAAGTATGCTCCTTCAGAAACGATAAACTTACGCCAACGAATAATCCAATTATTTCAATATCAAATATTGTTTCAACTTGATGAGACATTAGCTGTATATTACTAGGTTTAAAGAAATTTCTCTTAAAGATAAAAATGGAACGTGGTATCGATAACAATTCAGTGGGTAGGTATGTATGTTCTGTCCGCACCTCTGCACCTGTCCTAGCATTGGTAACAAGTGGTCGAGTCCTTAACAGATCACAGAATAACCTGGATAAGCTAGAATTATATTATTATTCTTACTTATTTAGTAAAATAAATCCCTAGTAAGTTTTGTAATATTGAAATTGATTGAATTGATCGCGAAACGCAGCGAGCGAAAATAAACAAATATCATCACAAAAATGGTATGTAAAATACTACAGACTTACCTACTGAATCATTCCTTTTCAGATACCTAACTGTTTTTTGGACACCTTTGTTAGCTACAAAGTAAAGATAAAATATACTGACTGTTAGTGTGATCAGGGTTCATGATCCTTATTTAATTTATTATTTGAAAGATTATATTACACTGCATATTTCAGCATCAAAGAGTAGGTAACTGTTATCGATCCCCTTTTTTATTCGACATAAAGGCGAAAGTACACATAACTCTACGTAAATAGCTGTGTAGATTATTTTTCCTTATTACTCTTGTATTGGATTCTAAAAGATAGCGTTTTCGCGTAAGGGTCAATCAATCAGAACGAAAAACAGCGCATGCTAGAGCATTTTTCCACATTTAAGAAATTGTCATCCTATATAATATATACAACAAATATATAAAATACAAACTATGATATATAGAAAATATCCTCAAAGCCCTCGCTGCTGTCGATAGGCAAGGTTCCCAACAGGCTGGCAGCGTTCCCTTTTTGGATGGCCAAGCTTATGCGTTGGCGGAAAAAGCTCCCAGCCCGTCGGTTTCCCGAAGCCTCGATGAGCTTGGATGATAAAATCCGAGCAAATCGGCGAGCCTCGAACCCCCACGGACCCATGGTTTCCACTGCGAATGGCATGAACAAAAAATTAGAACCAAGACAAACGTATTTTTAAATTTGCATTTTTCAGCACCGGTCGCAGCCGCCCCAGCAACTTTACAAGTCGCCAGTAAGTGGGAAGGCGCAAGTGTATCAACACACGTGGCATCCCACACCAGCGACTTGCCAACACTCCACGGGATCAAAGTCAAACCATCCGGCTTCTTGCCATCGTCACGCGCAATTCTGACTGGTTCTAGTACAGAAGGCACGTTGGCAACAACAAGAGCCCTACGGATAATATCATTAAGAGCCGCGTGGCGTGAAAAACGGCCGGCGCTTAAAGAGCACGAAAGCCCATGGTGGCCGAGCTCGTTGACAAAGTCTCCGCAGCGGCATCCTATATTAAATACTTACTTACACACGTGACATAGGTACTCTTCACGTCAACTTAATTTGAATGTATTTATTTTTTTATTTAACAAGGGAAAATATTCAAAGGTATTTTCAAAAAATTTTAACCTTACAAATTGAAATCAATCCTTTCGGTTTCAGTTTAAAGTAGCGTTCAATTCTAGTGGAATTTATAGAATCCTTTCTAGCATAATATTTGTATGGTACTACATCTATGGGATTTAAATCCATGAACCATGCCGTGTTCATAACAAGGTAACAAGGCTGCCTGCAGCTGACGCGTTTAAAAATGCATTTTTTTTGCTTTGTGTCAACGTGCAGTGTATACGTCAGTGCAATACTCGTTACCGACTCCTGACATATTCTCTATTGAAAACTTAAATCTAAAACATTGTTTAGATAAACATCAAATATTTATTTATGCTTGCTTAGTAATTTGACAAAAAATGTTAGGTAGTTATTTTCGTGACTTAGCGGTGTTTTAGATAAATAACGTTTAATGATCTAACTAAGTATACGTATGTCACATACGCAAATATTATATATATAATTAATATAAATTATAACGATATCATCCGTCGGACTTTAACCAGCGTCAGTGTGGCCGCCACACTCGAGCCCCGTGGCCTCATGAACATCAGCGGAGTGCCTCAAGCGGCGCAAATATGCACATCTCGACAGTGGGTACATGTTTGAGCCGTTTGGGGTAGAAACTCTCGGCCCGTGGGGGCCAGGGGCACACAGTATATATAAGGACTTGGCGGAGCGGTTAAAGGAACACACGCGTGACCAAAACGCTGGCTTTTATTTCGGTCAACGGATAGCTATCCAACGTGGAAATGTAGCCAGCATTCTGGGCACGCTCCCATTTGGTGACGGTCTTCCTTTTTAGTTGTAAGGGGGCGTCCATAAATTACGTGAGGTGTTTAAGGGGTGGAGGGGGTCGAGTCAAATCTCATTTAATCTTACGTTGGAGAGAGGGGGGGTCTCGGCAAATATCACGCAATTTTTTTTCTGATTGAAACAAAGAAAAAAATACTATTTTGGTCCATTTAATCCAGATTGTACATGCTTAAGATTTAATCTTAAGCGTAATCGTAATACAATTAAAATCATTCACTAATTCGTTCAAAAGAAAATAATTTCATTCATACTTCGACGTTATACATCTACTGACTGTCAAACCACCATACTGAAAATCATATGAACATGTTGGTTCCCATAGTCTCTCTTGAGACCGCGCATGATTCTCCATGGACTGAATTAGAGTAGATATTCTTTTTTGAATCACAGTAGTTACGATTTAAGTATTCTATTGTTAAATTTTTATTACACTTATAATTTAAACTCTCAGCAATATTGATTACAAGTCTTAACTAGTCGTAAATAAAAGCACGAAGCATTTTTTTTTTCTTTTTACAATAACAATCCAACGCGTTTACGTAAGAAACCCACAAAATCTCACGTGAGATTGGGGGATGGGGGAGGAGGTTGAATAAAATCTCACGACATCTCACCAGGGGGAGGGGGAGGGACAGAAAATTTAAAAAAACACCTCACGTAATTTATGGACGCCCCCTAATTGTTTATATTTTTATAATGTGTAGGTAATTAGTTTTTTTTTATTACAACAACACTAAGTAGTATGTGTAATAAATAAGTCCTAACCATGAAATAACATGTGATGGAAACAATTGAAAAATAGTATTCATAAAACGCATTCAATGATACCTGATACATAATATATTTTTAACAATAGAATTCCTTAAAAATTTAAAATCTATAGAAGAAATTAATAAAATTTCCTAATAATACCTAATTATCGAAACTATTATAATATTGAACCTAGTTCGAGATGGTACGAAAATGTTGAAAATGTGGTCTTTGCTTCCATATCATTAGGTAATTTGAAAAATTTTATTCTTCGTGGATTTTTATTTTCTTATTAGTATCTATCTGTTGTCTGGTGACACTAACAATATATTTTATCTAGTATAGATACCTAGGAAAATCACAAACATTGTTAGGAAATTTAATTAAATTTTCTACAAAGACAGCGATTAAACTTCTTTAGAGCCCGGACTTCGAACGTAAAAGCAAAACTTTCGAGATTAATTCATAATTTTCTATTGAGTGTTCAATTAGTCCAGCAAGAATAGTGCCAGTACCAATGATCCACTATAAAAGGGGAAAAATTAAATCTATAAACTTGTTAAATCCCGTGTCACGATGTTGGTACGCGATGAACTCCGTTGAATCTCCGATGAATTTTATATGTATAGTGACTATTAAAATTAACACTTGTCGTACAAGTGCTCAATAAAGCACATTTTTGTTCAAAAATACTATTTACACGCAATTTGTGATAAATACAAAATACCTTAGACAGAAACTTCTATATGAATAATTATCTGGGAGGCTAAAAGCTCGAGAAATATTGCGAATTTGAAAAATGAATTGCATTAGCAATATTGCTTGAGCGGCTTTTTAAGATGGCCTGATGCATGCACAGTGGCGGTGATTTCGACCTCAAGATGCGGTACAGCTAAAGTACTAGGTACAAGCTATAACCCGGTACTGTAGTGACAATGCACTTGCTATGAATGCTCAATGTTGCACGCTGAATAGAGAAGCACTAAGCGCTTCTATATGTGTAACAGGGAGAAAACAATTGAATTATGTGCTATTGAATCGCTCCATCGAAGCGATGGCTTGAATTATCTCTATTACCTTACCCAAGTGCAGTCGAGCCCATTCGAACTCCATTAGTTACTAGCTGTCCCCCGCGGTTTCTCCCGCGTTCTCGAGAAAAAAGTAGCCAATGTCCTTCTCCATTCCATAAGCTATCTACGTACCAAATTTCGTCGCGATCAGTTCAGCGGTTTAGGCGTGAAAAGGTAACAAAAAAACAAACTAACAAACAAACAAATTCATATTCGCATTTATAATATTATATAGCTAGCAAACTATGGTTAGTATTAGGATAAGAATTAGGATGATTATGGTATCTATACAATCTTACTAATATTATAAATGCAAATGTTTGCGTGTGTGTTTTGGATGACTATGAATATGACGATGATTCAGCACAACAATAAAATTTGTTCTGGATTAACACACAGGTTAGGGAAAACGACAGATCCCTCGGGAACACGGGTGAAACCGTGGGGGCGGAAACTAGTACCTTATAAAAATTATATTTACAAAAATGTTTTCAACATACATATTTTTCATTTCTGCTGATGTTTCTGTACTCATTACAATGTCTATCAAAACTTTGAAGTAGGTAAGCAAATAATTCGGGATTAGTTCTTTGATGTTGACATATCAGATTTTTTTTTTGGAGACCGGTTGTGCTCTAGATACATACTTACTTCAGTTCATGTTTTACACACTTGGCGTATCGGAATACGCACAGTGACGTTTTTATGAACCCTTACCTAAATGAAACATCATAAATTCCAAAATATAACATTCCTATACAGGTTGATTTTCAAATGGTATGTTATCCCGAAAAGGTATTGTTGGGGACATCATTTTGAACAACTTTCACTATGGGACCAACTTGATCATAGCAACATTATTTTTCATCTCAGTACATTTCGGACCGAACGCTCAGCTGATTTGTATGGTGAAGTGAAAAATAAAGTTGCTCTGATCATGTCGGTCCCATAGGGACCTGTTCAAAATTATGTCCCCAACAATCCCTTTTCGGGATAACATACCATTTGAAAATCATCCTGTATATACCTATTACTGACTGATGTCGGTAACCAATAAAATAATCGAAACAACCTAAGTTTAGTATGATCAAAGTATAAGCATGTAAAATAAGCTTGGAATGCCATAAAGTAGAGTAATCTTAAGAGTATTCCCAGTTAGTTAGATACTTCAAAACAAGCAACATAAACTATACATAGCTATAATGTCACTTCGCCGAAATATCGTTCACTGAATTTTATTTGGCAGAAAACTGATGACCTTTCACATATTTTTTAAAATAACTAATAAGTTTACTGTTAAATTAGAAAAAAAAAACATAATAAAATGTTATTAAGGTTAGGTAAAATATTCAAATATCGTTTATTCGATAAAGCAATGATACGGAATTACGAACATTTAAAAACCGACGACAAATTGAAATTCTGAGAAACGCCACAAGATTTCGACCTTCTTCTTCTTGTCGGTGTAGCTTCCTCCATTCAAATCTTTCTCCCTGCCACTTCCTGTACCTCTTTATATAACACGACATCTACGTCTACTTTATATTATATAGCTTGGTCTTTTCTTTTTCGCTTTCTTTCAGTTCTTTCCTTCAACAAAACAAATCCAAAACAACAAAAAAAATATGATGAAACATTCTAGGCAAATGAAATTCAGTGATAAGGTTTTTGGCGAAATGATAGGTAAATATCGAGAGATCTCTAGAGATTCCAATTATACTTCAAAGTGACGGGTTAGATTTTATTTGTATATCTTCTTCTAAAACTTAGCCGTACTCGTACATCCGATGATGGATGAGATTGTTCAATGCGGTACATCGGATTAGACATGTTTTGTGAAAAATAAAATATTAAGTAATATTATGTTTCATTTACCAAGAGTTATTTACTTTTCAGTGCTAAAGGATGTACCTACAAGCAGAAAAAGTTAAATAAGTTCTTTCTATTCAATAAAATACATAAAATTAAAATTTTAAATTAATTAATGTTCGATAGCATAAGCCTATTGGGCAAGTTTCTAGCTTAAATTAAGTTTGTATTCGACATTTCGATTCAAACTTGAAGGCTCTACACGTATTGTTGAATAAGTTTAGTGAAGTCGTGAAGGAGGCAATTTGCGGACTGGATTTATGCGGGCCTAGATCCAATCAAAATGTTGGATTCATGATTGATAGCTTGAGATCAAACTCCTAAGTCTCTTGCAACAAGTTTGGACTCACGATGCATATTGAGTAGCCAACATAAAAGCCACCATATAATAAAAGCTATCTCAAAAGACCTCCTGGTGATATTCTAATATTATGTTGGCTTTGTCGGTTTTACAAAGTATGTATTAAGATATCATTTAAAATATTGTAAATAAAATTTATTAGTAAATTGTCTCGCGATTCATTCTTTTATAATTAATTATGTATTATGGTTTATAACATCTTCTAGTTAAAATAAAAACATGCACCCTCAATATGATGACGCCTATTAGTAAATTCGTCGATGAGACAGTTAAAATAGCCACGTAAATTAAATAGGTAGGTAACTAAATAAATAGCTTTACCTATATAATGTTTTTGGGTTGTATGATGTCTGCGATGTTGAAAATGATTGAGCTGTACAAAACTATTTGTGACAATAGGTACTGAATTCTACTGAAAAGCCGCTTCACTGGCCCCGGTGGGAAATATCACCACAGTATATATCACTGTCACATCTTGTAATAGGTACCTACGTAGGTAGGAACATAGTTTTACTTGGACGTCGAGGATACTGTCGAAACCATGGTAAGAACAGCTTTTTAGGCTACGCTTCCTATGCTTTGGGCGTTCATAAACCAACGAGGTTCCATTTTGGCCACTTTTGAAACCCTCCCTCATCTTTATACCTAACGAAGTTTTGTTTGAAACTCCCTAATCCCTCGAGTGGAACGTACTTTTTTCCAATTGTTACCAGAAAGAATTTTGAGCTGTTTACCTACTCTTACTAAAATATTGTTTACATTATCGGGTATGGAAATTTATAAACATATCCTATATAGGTACTGTCTTTAATTCTACTGTACCAAGTTAAATATCTGAAGAGTAACGTAGCTTAACTCTGACCCCCTGCTCTCAAGTAGCCCAGATTAGCTTTCGATTTAATCCGCCCTTTTACCAAACCACGTAGTTTACGAACGCTCCCAAAGTCACACGGGGCCCGCGTGCAAGGCCTGTTTGAAAAGAAAACTCGTATCTCAGTTCCTTATTATTTTAATAGGTATATTAAAATATAATAATATGAGCTGCTGTAATGGAAAAATCCGATTTTCTGATTATTTGATAACAAAAAAAATACATTGGAAATTATAGGTAGGTAGTAATAAAAACGACAAATATTTTGTTTGTGTAATTGTGAACATCTCCCATCTCACCACCATCCCGCTACACAGGCAAAATCATGATAAAATAAAATATTGTTATTGAGTTGGGTACTAACTATATTATTCCAGGCTACAAAAACCACGCGTTTCTTTGAACTTTTGTGTTATTTGATAACAGTGTTCTTTATTTACTTTATAATTTTGTGTTTGTTTATGTCGGTATCATATTAATCTAGGGTGCCTAATCAATTAATGATGTGTCTATTTGCAAAAACGAATGCCCAATTGTTTCAATCATTGTGTCTTCATAAAACAAAGTTATTTTATTACGCACATAGATAGATATCCTAGTATCGGGAAACAGATTATTCTGTTGACCACTACTTTATGCAAATTAATTCCATTTAAAAGCCCATTTCATATTGAATTCCATTCAAAGTGAATATGAATGACCTACCTACTACGATGAAATTTTAATAATGAAAATTGTCATCTACTTAGAGGAATGCAGACTTTACTCAATTTTTTCTAGTATGACATAGTAAAATGGTTACCTTACAATTAAGTTGTGTCGCACTTTCAGATGAGATAGCTTCTACTAGGTATTCTTCTAGATTATGCCTAAGTACCATAATTTCTATCAACAGTGACCTGACCCCACACAAGACTAGGTGTTTACGATTACCTATCAAACAAAATCCTACCGTAGGCTTACATAAAGATCAAAATGAACCTAAACGACTACGTGTTAAAACTAAACCTGAAAACAGTTTGTTCAGAATCACTAGTAGAATCGATTGCAATAGTTTTTCAACCATGTTATACATACATATATGATCCAACATAAGTAAAACCATGATTATGTAATTAAAATGTTTAGGATTAATACAGCATAACTAGCAACACCTTTGTGAGTATCAATATTAGTTAATGTATTTTTTTCGTTTTACACTATTTAAATGAAAATATTTTTGAGGTGTATAGATTTCAGTATAAAGTATAATATTGTATATAGAGCCAGGACATGGGGCCTGTTCCCTTCTAAGCTTTGTGTGGTTACCACTTACCATGGTAAGATTGTGGGAAAAATAGCACTATGAGGGTCAGTTTCACAGTTCCGAACCGGTGGTAACTTCAGTAAATTCGACCTTCATATGTGCCCTCCTAGTAAATGGCTTTGACTTTGAGGTTGCCGATAAGTTCCGGATAGCTTATCTTACCGATATCTAATATTGCAGTCTCTTTCTTTCGAAATGAACGGAATGAGACGATACATAAATAAATCTACTAAAATCTTATCGGCAAGCTGTCAAACTGGCTCTACATTATAAAATAATTGACGTGTTTACAAACATAAAATTTCCCAATATTAGAACAGAATAAGGCAAACTTAAGCGTCAATACTTTAGCATCCAATATTTAAGTTATATAGGTACTTATGCGAGTGATTTGATTTTTCGTTCAAAAAAATATCTTATAAGATTTTTCCGTCAAAAGAGACTCGATATTTAATCTACTTTAAAAGAAAGGTCTCGTCCTAGAGAAGTGTACTAAGTCGGAGCAAATAATAAAGGCTATCTGAGATTACTTATTTCTAATAGATTGGTACTTATAGGATGAGCAAAGAATATGGTATTGAGCTAGTCTCTAGAGAAAATATCGGTTGATATTATTATATTATACTAATGTAAGTAAAAGTAAATGCAGTAATAAAATGGGATTGCAACTAATGAAACAAATATTTTGAAGGTAAATCACGTATGTACTTTGTTACTAAAGACAGAGAAGCTATTTAATGGTGAAATAACTAACTCACATATCTAAATGTTTCTTGTTTTGAAATCAATAACCACATGTTTTTTGTTTATTTATTTTCTATGGTACTGTTAATATTCTTTGAAGTAACCAAAACAGTTTGAGATAAACTTTATAGGTATCTACAAATTGTAAAAAAAATGTGTCATTCCTTGTCAACTACAAAACTTACCTTATTACATGTTCATAAAATTCCTTTTGATATCTTATTTGGAATTCTTTATTAGTATAGACAAGATGCTTATTTTTAAATTATCTTGACCCAAATTGGAGCACATCGTATCGCAAAACACTGATCTCACGAGCTTAGGAAAGGAAGGGGGTTGAGTTATAGGTAACTCTACTCTCTGTAGATAATTTTCCTTTCACGTTGTTGTTTAGCTATTATTATGAAAGATGACTGAGTGGTTCTGAATTTTACGCCTGAAGTGACTCTACTGTAAATGAAATGGTCTTTCTTTGACAGCTATTAGATATAAGTAGGTATAGTAATAGCCTTGAGTAATAAATAAGTACTTTTATAATTCGATCAAGTAAAGCCATAAGTGCAAAACATATGATAGCGAGTAAATGCGACTTTTAATCGAACGTGGACGTCGTGTTGTACCACGACTGACTATTTGTCACAGTTTAGATTGTTTGCCGAGATAGTGGGCTACGCGAAGTTTAATTACTCCAAAATGCTACTCATCGCCTTTCCCATCAGTCGGCCTACAATCACATCGTACCACACCCACTATTTTATGAGTCTCTGAGGCCCCTGATTAAATTAATTGACTATTATGATTTTTAGTTAGAATTAAAGGTGAACAACCCGGTAAGCCATATTCGCTCTAATTTAATTAATATTTCGCTTTGTTGATATTAGAAGTACTTAATTGAACAAAATATTTTTTTCACCATTGATTGATTTTACTATTCCACTATAGTCAATAATATAATATAGTAGGTACTTAATTATAACTGAGATATTGATATTTCACGAGGCAAGTTAATGAAAGCTAGCAATTAACTATGTAGAATTGTGGTTTGTCATATTTTTCTGATACATATTATAAGTACTTCAGCTTACTTAATTAAAAGTCTCATTAAGCAACTAAGTTATAAAGGCGACGCCTTGAAGATTTTGGTTGCAAGGATACCGATTTTTCTCAACAATGACTAAAGCGAACGAAATGAAATTTATTGTAAGAATTTATCATGTATTTGACTTTATTTTTTCCATTGCATAACACGATTGGTTAACTTTTATAACACAAAATAATTAATCAAAAAGACCTCTTTAAAATGAGAATTTTACCGACATTGAGGATCGATTTGAGGTTCCAAAATTTCTACATATGGGTGAATTTCCCAAATGACTTTTTTTTTGTCCTCGGTAAAATTCGTATTTGAAAAAATGATTATTGTTTTGAATTGATTTTTTTAGTATTCAATAGGTGGTTATTGGGTTGTGGCAAAAATTTAATTTGATTAGGACTATATTTAAAGGTAGAAATAAATAAATAAACTCCTATTTTTTCATATCGGTGCTGTGCCCCTACTTTTTTTACAAAGCTTATACGCTAATAAATATAAGCAAATTAAGTTTACAACCTTTTCTATTTTATATGATATTAGTTTTATTATTAATAAATAGCATATTTTATTATATAACTAACGATTATTTTGCTGAGAGGCACAAACGTACTTGTCCTGCAAAATGTTCTCATATCGGTGACCAAAAGTAATTTAGACCTAACTTTACATAGACGCGTCCCCTCCTCAATTTTATTTCATGTTAAGTACATGCTTGTGCGCAGTCAGGGCAGATGGGTGTCAAATAGCTGCATATTCCCACCAATAACGTGAGTACGCCATTTCAGTTGCGGGACAGTTATTTTATAATATCGGTGGTTGCATTTTTCTAATGTAATTAGTAGTTATATTATGGTTGTTTGGTTCTTACAGAGGTAGTAAGTTAATTAGCTTAATTGCCAGTTATTAAATTTATCCTAGATTTTTTGTAATTTTCGAAAAAGTGTGTTATTTATCACGTCGGTGTTCATGCACATATCGGTGAAATCGGTGGTCTTTATTGCCACCGATGTGATAATTTTCACCGAATATAATATAATATCACCAATCGGTGACCTATTTCTCATATCGGTGTTTTAATTCATGATACTGCGCACAGTTTTATCACATCGGTGGATTGCTTTATCATATCGGTGAATTATTTTATAATGTCGGTGAGTCGTTTTGTCATATCGGTGGATCCTGTATCATTTTGTTTGCTCCTTTCAATTAACATATCGGTGGATAGGCATATCATTTCGGTGGATAAACTTATCATTTCGGTGGTCAGCCTTTTCAAATCGGTGTACAGAAAAAATAATCGGTGGTCGGTTTAACATTTCGGTGGCAACCAAAATTCAAACAATTTTTTCTGCTTAGTCTTAAATGATACGTTGATGATAATAAATTTGGGGATATTTAATATCCTAAAATATACCTAAAACCTAAAAAATATACAAAAAAGAGATAAATGAAAAAGTTAACCGATATGATAAATAAATCACCATTTGTTGAAATTCACCCTTACATTAATAGAAACTGATACTATAATTTGTACATAGGTTTTATGAAATATATTTGTAGTTTTAAATTAAACAATAAAAACCATTTTGTCGCATACGCCGTTTACGCGGGTTTTCTATGAGAGGTCGCTATAGTAGGGAGCGGGACGCAGCACGTTGAATTTCAGATTTTTAAGCTTAACGCGGCGTCGTCACCTTAAAACCGTAGCTCGTTGAAGTATAAAAGATCGTCATTATGGGAGACTATTTGCCACGTTAAATTGCGTCAAGCTGCCTACGGCTACTTATTACTGTTTTGTGCTCTCTCAACTGTCTTCAAAGCGAGATTAGCACCATTAGCCGAATTTCCCTTTGAACAAGTACATTTACATATTTATCCACTGGCCAAACTAACTTATAATATCCGCTGAATAATAGGAAGATTCAAAATATAAATAAAGATTCTCATTAAGAGCATTCATAGTTTTTATTGATAAAAATAATTATAGACATCTCAAATCACTTAACATAATAAGTAAAATAATTTAATTTACAGGTACACTTTTTTGTTTATCTAGTGGTTGTTTATAATTCGATATAACAATTAGATTATAATCTAAACCTCTCCCTCCTTAATGGCAATAATTTATTTTTATAATATCAGAGATTACACTTCACTTATTATTTCTTATATTCAAACAGATTATATGAGTTACTTCCCTAGCGTAGTTTCATGAAACGTAACTGTATACACAAGCTTGACGATGTGTTTATTAGCTTTGCAACATTTTATACCTAGGTATTATTTGTTATATATCTTTATTTATGCTATATTTAAACTTACAAAGATATTGACACGTGCAAAACTAGGAGGATGAAGTACAAAATGTAAACACTCTCATGCAATTTATCTGACGTCATTTTTGAGGGAGGTAATGGGCATAAAGTATTAATCAGGTTGTTTGTCTTGTCAGGTTTGTTTACAATGCTCGGGCGAGCGGAAAGTCCTGGGACCTCTTGGAGCCAATAGGGAAGTGAGATAGGTCGATCTCGTCCATGGGGAAGTCGGGTCGGTAGTACCTCTTCTTGTCGAAACTTGACCTGGAAAAACAATTAAGAATCGATTAGATCTAGATTAGATCTAGAGATCCAAAGGTTAGGTCATTATAGATTTTAGAATTTGTTAGCAAGTTCACTCAAAATACTTAATGCTGTTATATTGTAGACACAATTTGTAGCTATCTTAAAGTCGACGCGTAATGAATTCGGGTACCTACTAAAAAGTATTCGTTAGTTTGGATAACATGGCCGTCAAAACGATGAGCGCGGACTTTCGTATTTCGTTTTTCAGAATAAAATCCCATATTATTTTAGGTTGCCCTCGACGTGAATTTTAATTCCAGTATAATTAGATATGTAAAATAAGACCTTTGAAAAATAACGAAAAGAGCAAACATATTGAAATGTTTACTCTATGAAACACCGGCAGGAGGAGCAAGGTCGTAGACTTCTCCATTTTAAAAGATCTTTAGAAATTGAAGAAGCTGATATATATGACGAGTGCTCTGGAAACTTCGATAGCGCGATGTAAAATTGCTTTTTATGTAGTTGATAGGTGTCGCGACACAGGATCCGTGAGGATTACTTGAAGGGTTCCCTATTCTACTAAATGACAGCACGTCCAATGTAGGATTGTTATCATTTTTTTTTCACGAGACTTTTGATACAAGTTTTCTGATAAATCAAATCACTAGATAAAGTAATCCTATGATCCTATTGAGGTATAAGACTTATCCGTAAATGTCAAGTTTAATTATATTTTAGAGTAAACCTTGTTAGAACTTTGAAACCATAAATATTGTTCTTTGATGAACATCGAATAAATAAAGCAAGACTTGATAATAAGGAAAAGTGAAATGCTATTTGACTCGAAAATATGATTTCGACGTGAAACACGTCTTACAGCGGGGTCTCAATGTCAAGGTAGTTGGGTCCGTACAGATGGAAGCGTTTGGTGGCGTAGGGGAACGGCATCGAGGAGCGGTCGATCTCATCGAAGTTGCGCTTTTTCACGAACGTGTCCAGGCCCGATCTGCGGATGACAAATATACACTAATGAAAGAGGCATTAGAAAATAAGTAGAGTATGGCTCAGTGCAAGCAGTTTCAAGTCATATCATTGTAGGTGTTATAGTAGATTATGCACCGGGGGGATAAAGCAGTGTTTTACGTCACGGGTGGCATATTGTACCCTCAGCGTAACGAGGGACTCTAAGAGCTAAAGTTTAAACTTATAGTTATGAGACTCCTGAGTGATACGAGGGGTTCAAACCACCTAAGACGAAGACATACTTTATGCTCGAGGTGAATACCTACTCTACTTTTCATACCTACTGTGAGACAATAAAAACCCAGGGTTTCATAAAATACCACACACATGCTGCTTGTTCGTTTATTAAAATTAAGTTGATGCTAAGTGTTGGAAATAAACTAAAAGGACGGATTCAGCAGAGCCTTGAATCCTTTTGTTGTTCTCCATTGATTAAAATCGTTGAAGGCTTTTTCGTATTTATCTTTCGATGGTTCCGGTTATAGAACGTTTATATAGTAGATTATATTTAATATTCCCTAAAGTTATTTAATAAACTTCGCGAGTCACTCGTTCGTTGACTTTCTTGTGTCAACGTGAAAATGATAAAATACGGAACTGTTAAAATATGTAAAACCAAACATCGTTCTTTGTTTCACATTCTTTACAATCGCACTTTTTTTCTTTTATTTTGAGTTTTGCCTATGGTCGATTTTCGAATAAACTCTTTTTAAAATGCCCGTATCTATTATAAGAGTTTTCATACGAATTTTAACGTTCCAAATTCAAATCACCTTATATCCCTTGGGGCTTTCATACAACTTACTTGCTTTACGTTGAGGTTGCGTGATATGTAATATTACACCCATTTTTGAAAAGTGTCTCAATTCGTTCCTAAGATGCTAATAAACCACATAAAAAACCCAAAATTTTTATTCTATCGATAAATGCCATAAAAATGCATTAAAATTTACATTTTCAATTATCGCGCGTAATTTGGACTTGTAAGTAAATAATATAATAAGTAAATTTTGAAATTAACTAAGTTATATTATAAACTTAAACTAACATTTTCCGACTGCTTATTTGCCTATGCCTAAGCTGTCTAAATTGTATATTCTTAGATTTTTTCTCATCTAGAGTAAAATACCCTATTGGACATTGTCGAGCAGGTGGTATGAAAAACTATTTGTCATTACTCACAACATTGCCTAAGTTTATTCTAAAATCGGACTGGCTTGCTGACTTTTATTGTATGCTGCCTATTTATTTATTAAACGACTTCAAAAAAGGAGGAGGTACTATGTTCCACTGTATATATATTGTATGTTCACCGATTTCTCCGCCAACTGTTGACCGATTTCATTTTTTTTTCTTCTGTTCGGTAGGGTATACTTCCAATTTAGTCCCATTGTCACCAAGTCAGGATCTGATGATGGGATCCCAGGGAAATCGAGAGCAACCCTCAAATTTTATATGGACCTATAATGTGTTTTATATATTTTCTAAAACTATTAAAGTATTTGCTGCTGAGCTGATGATGGAAAATATAACTCCTTAACTATTAGGAGTTAGTGATTAAATCTTTAAATATTATAGGTTCGCATAGACTGCTACTTATGTTCCTTTGAGTTAGTCTAGTGAGCTGATGATGGGAGGAACAACTCCTGGTTAGTTAGTCGTTAGGGGATAATTCTTACAGTACTGTATATAGACTGCTAGTTTTTATTCTTTCTAATTATTTGGGTGATTGCGTCGGGAGTCTTAATTTTATGCCACTGAACACTTATAAACACAAAAAAAAACATAAATAAATATTATTCAATATTGTCGAAACGTGACAAGTCTAGATAAGTAGGTATTCAATACACAAGAAACTCGTTTTGAAGTCAGCGAAAGGAAAGCACATGTTCCAGAATCTGAAATTCTTTCGCTGAATTCAAAACGAGTTCTAACATCGTTATTTTTTACTTTTTAGTGCAAACCCATTTTGAAGTCGGTTTTTCTTTTTATTAAAAGTTAATTTTTATTTCTAAAAACTCTTGGGTTTTTATTGGGCTACATTTTTTAAACTTGGGTTTTTATTGTTTTTTTTTTCAATTCTTGAATCTCGATTACAAAATTGACATTTGTGTGGTATCTTATGTAGCCTAGGGTTGTTATTGTCTCGCAGTAGGTATGAAAAGTAGAGTATTTATTCACCTCGAGGATAAAGCCTGTCTTCGTCTTGGGCGGCTTGAACCCCTCGCTTCACTCAGGACTCTTCGCTTCGCTCGTGAGTTAAATTTTAGTTTTCTAGAGTCCCTCGTTACGCTCAGGGTGCAATATGCCACCAGTGACGTAAGACACTGTTTTATCCCCTAGGTGCATTATCTACTATTAATTTTAATAAATTTTATGTATAGCTAAAATCAATCAGGAACTATTTGATCACACGTAATTATTGTTAAAAATAAACAAATCTTGTTACGCCCATCAGTTTTAAAGTATATCAATTAATACCTATGAGGACATACCTGTCGATTTCGTCAAAATTGCGCTTAGGGAGTCCATCTCCGTAATATCCGCTGTACTCCGCTGGCAGGGGCCACAACTCTCGCTTGCCACTGTATGGACTGTAGAACAAACTCGTATTTCATATTCATTCACTTACCTACTTTTATAGACAGTCAGTTTTAGCTATGCCTAGGCAAAAGGCTTTTTGGTAGTTTAACTATCGTATTTTAACTATTAGTTGCCATAACTACCAAACAAATAATACGCCCTAAGTGATAGTTTTAAATATTCTTAAGAGTAACATTATTCTTTTCAAGAAAGAATTGTTAAAATGGAAGATTCCGATTAAATAGTCTCGGGTATATAATAAAACGTATATATCTATACTGCATTGGTTTACAATACTCAATGGAGTAAGTAAATGGCTTTAAAATTGTGGCGCGGAAAAAAAATTACAATAATTACAAAGCTTTTAGTACAATTTTATGCTAAAGGATGTTCGAGACGATTCGAATCTAATCCTAGTCATAAATATTTGAATAGTAATGGTAATTTGTATTCATAAGTCATCTAAGTAATATGACATACGATTTTGGCTGTTAATATTTGACTCAATATTGAACATGATTTACTTCAACCAATTAATTATTTTCGTAATTTCAAAAGAAGTAGGTAATTGTATTTTATCCAGTATTAATATTAGTTTTCATTCCTTGTTACTTTGTCACTTTATAAAGAAACATCAAACGCCCACTATTATTTTATACACAGCGCAATGCATCGCCACGGGGTACCAGCCATTTTTATGAGTAGCCATACCCCCTAGAGGAAAATAGCTCATTGAATGTTGATTTAGAAGATACCTAAGTAGTTCTTATCCCTCCTTCGTAGGACGATGGATGATCTATAAAAATATAATCACGACACGATATTTTTCCTTATTACATTGAATAAGTAAGATACTTACCTGGCATAATCATATCTCCTTGTCATAAAATATGGTACAAATCCAGAGTGTCGGATCTCTCGAACTTCGCGGACCAGGTTACCGCCGCCTAGAGGGTCCAGGTTTCGAGTCTTGTGACCTAATTATATTATCAAATAACATTATTTAGAAGAAATTATTACATACAATATATAATTTTATATATCAGCTACATCTTACCTCTTTTTATGATAAGGTTAAAGCGATGCCATTCATTAATTTGAAAAATTGCTTGTAGCACCTACTAACATCATATTTCCTATTCATACAAATACATTATTGATATTCATGCAGGCAGGACAAATAAAAGACAGGCTCCAAGGTTGCTAGGTATTTATTTTAAAACATTAACACCGATTGACGAATAACGGTAAATTCAATAAATAAAATTTCTTTATAGGTATCACATTTTATACGTTGTACGATTTGTGGAAATATTGACAGGGATAGAATGACTAGTACAATATTGTTTGATTATTTAAACAAGATTACCGCCTCCTAGAGAATCGAGTTGTCGCACGAAGTTGCCTCCGCCGAGGGAATCCAAGTTTCGGACAAAATTACCGCCGCCCAAAGAGTCCAGATTCCTCTTGACAAGGTTCGGCCCACCGAGTTGGTCGAGATTTTTCTTCACTAGGTTGGGGCCACCGATTGAGTCGAGGTTCCTCACAAAATTTCCTCCACCAATAGAGTCCAAGTTACGTACCAAGTTTCCACCCCCAAGAGAGTCGATGAATCTGGAATATCTCCTTTCTCCTTCAGTGTCTCTCCCTAAGAGCGATGAGCCACCGAGTCCGTTCAGATCTCTACCTAGAAGCGAGGATCCTCCGAGGCCATTAACGTTTCTGCCTAGTATAGAGGACCCACCGATTCCGTTCAGGTTTCGCCCCAATAAGGAGCTTCCTCCCAGCCCGCCGAGGTTTCTTCCAAGGATGGAGGATCCACCGATTCCATTAAGATTTCTGCCTAATAAAGAGCTACCTCCAAGGCCACCTAGATTTCTGCCTAATATAGAAGTTCCTCCGAGGCCACCGAGACCATTTGGGCTACGTTCTTCAAACTTGTTTTCGTATAGTGCGAGGAATCGCAAGAGATCTTCCAAGTCTTCCCTTTGTTTAAAGTCTGTAACAATGTCGACTGCCATTAAAACTAGCACAGTTCATTAATTTGTTTAAGAATATAAATTATACTTAGTGCATTTATAGGAAAATAGTACTCACCATCAATGAGGAACGGATGAACAGTGCTTTGTGAGTTACCGATGTGCAAACACGTAATAAGTGATCAGTGCGTATTCCCATCACCATAAAGATGGTGTTATTGTGGATAATAATATAGAATCAATGAGCTACTTATGTACAAAGTAAGTGCAAGTTTAAATGTAGGTATGCTTAAGTGAATTAAAACGGGTTAATTATTTAAAAGATACCATGTGCAAAGGGTTGAGAGATGTTGAACCAGTTCAATGTGGTATTCATACGCGGAGTACTTTGTGCCGGAAATGGTGATTGTGTAAGGATTTATTTATAGTACACTTTTGGTACAATTAACATTGGATTAAAATTAAATTATTTTTAATAAGTAGGTATATTTTCACAATTCTATTATGTACTATGTATTAGTAACGGTAAACTTATCCTCGACAGGATACATGAAATATTTTAATCCAATTTCAATCGTTGAGTTTTCTCATTTAGGTCAGGTTTGATCTGAGATTAAGTGCTAGGTGGTTAGTGTGTTACCGCATTATGTGTGCGATGAATATTATATTGAATAAGTACATAATTGTGCATGGGAGTATATTGATAACCTTACCATTAACGTCGTAGCGTTCCCCTGTGGCGTGATCGCTTGAGCTTACATCTTGTTCCTGGTACAGAACAAGCATTGAATTAATTATCTACCTAAATCTGTATACATAGGTACCTAAGTTACCTTCCCACATATTTAACAAAGCTGAATGTTTTATGTTTCTTGTTAACTATTCGACTTGCGAAACAATCTGTACAGTATGACTAGGAATAATCCACAAAAAATAGGGGCATTAAACATCAAAGTAAAATTATTGGTTATTGTGCTTTCAAAAGTTACTCTGGTCAATTAATTAAGAACAAAAGACTGATTTTACGGACGCGATAAAAAATAAAAGAGAGCGAAAGTTTATCGTCCCTATCCCTATAGAGAAGGTACTAAAGTAAAAATTGGTTTTGTTTATAATGAAAACTACTGTAAATTTTAATTTATGTAAGACTGAAAAGATGTACGTTATATTTGGTTATTTGAGTCGCGTAGAGCTGACAAAGCACCTAGAGCCTTTGAAATGTGTCGAAACTCACTTGGAATTTGTTATTTGTCAAGGCATTTATTTTGATAAGCGCAATGATTAGTGTCTGATTGGAAGCTTAAAATTGTTATTATATTTTCCTCTCAACGCCGCAACTCACAAAATAAATTGAGGCAAATAATTGTAAGTTAATTAATATTCTGTTTTGCCTTTGTAATTTCAAGCAACAACACGTTTAAAGCGTT
Organism: Tetheella fluctuosa; assembly: GCA_951216915.1. Taxonomy (NCBI): domain Eukaryota; kingdom Metazoa; phylum Arthropoda; class Insecta; order Lepidoptera; family Drepanidae; genus Tetheella; species Tetheella fluctuosa. The sequence goes on along the minus strand of OX578227.1, from coordinate 5,164,639 downwards.
CTTCGACGTCACATCAAATAAAGCAATAGAAATGAATAAAGTCGTTCAATTTGTTTATATTGGTCATCGTTTTTCTCCCCATCTGTATTGTTCATTGAACTGATGGTGGAAGATGCAATAACTGACTATTTGAAAAGAAAGAAACAAACCTAGTTTCAGAGCACTAGTAAACGTGATCTAAATACGTTTTGAAATATACGATCTGTGTTAAAAATATATGTTACACCAATTGAATAAAAAATCTCATCCGAATTCTAATGTTAATGAAGGGAAAATGGAAATGTTAATGTTAAGTTTTTAACAATTCCGATACTAGAAAAATATTTGGATAAAGTCCATACTTTATCCAAATATTTTTCTTTATTATCTTCTTTAGAATCTTTATTACTGTTTCAGGTCTATACCTGAAACAGTAATAAAGATTCCTTGTTTTTGTTATTACGAGTTTGTAAAAATTACTTATTTAATGAATATCATGCTCTCAATTCTACATTTCAATGTAGTTTTTGAGTTAGCTGAATACTAGAAAAATGTAGTTCAAAATGAAACATCGCTGGTGAATACGCGATATACACATTATTGCGCATGGTTCCAACATACATACCTGGTGAGGATCAGCATTGCAGCATACAAGCAGTGCGGCGACGGCTACTGCCAGCGCTCCCCCGGCTCCTCGCATCATTGCACCTGAATTATCATTTTTGTTAAAACAAAAACCTAAAATCTTCCGTAAATAAAAATACTTTTAAAATAAAAAGGTTTACTATAAATTATTAAGATATATATGGAAAAGTAATTGAAATGTTGAATTGTTTGTTCTAAATTTGTCTAAAATATTAAGGTACATCAATGAATTCCAATCTCGTCCCACGAAGGGACAAATAACCGTAGGTAAGTATGAAATTATTTTGTAACTTTTGCCGGTAATTACCTAAGTATATTGATAGATTCCCTATATAAATAATGGATTAACCACGAATTCCTATAAGAATGTGTTCAAATAATTAATATAAAATATTTACAGAATAAAGGAATAAGGTTATTAAAATAAATATCATAGATAAAAACGGAAACTACCGAGACATATTGCGCCAAGCAAACTTTACATCTTACGATACTCCTAGTTGATGGCATCAAACGTAATAATCTTATACGGCATTGATATATATGTATATATATGTGTGTGTGTGTGCGGATCGTATACGTGGCAATAAATAACTCTGACATAATATTTAATCAAGTATTTCCAAAAAACTAAACTAGTACAAAGTTAAAGTGAGGTATCGATAAATACTGTGTAATAGTATTTAAATATTAGATTAAAAAGACATCAACGCGGTGCGATGTCTACGAAACTAACAACTTTTTATTTTAGACGGTTTTATTGTTACCTAATCATTGAAGGTATTAGTTTCCTTGTGGAAATTAAAGCATCAATATATGTTTGCCTACCTTCAAAGATAATCTAACTTTTTGTCACTTTCTAACATACGAAGTGATATCGAAGTTTAATTGTTTTTTTTACGAGCCGATAGCTAGATAGTAGCAGTACACTTTGCAGTCAATTTATTTATTCAGGAATTTAAAAACTTTTAAGTGAAATTTCTTTACTTGGTAAAACATTTAAAAAGTGTTATAGGTAGGTATATATAAAACACGGAAACCGAGTTTAAATCGTAGCAATTGCTACGATTTGATCGGTTTTTGTAAACGTTCATAATATAATCAACATACGAGTTCCTTTTTGATTCAGTCTATCGACGTAGGTACTGTATCTGTTCTGAAACGGTTACACGTGCAAGTAATCACGACCGATTGGGTTAGTTAGAGCCATTTTTAATCTAAATATAGAAAGAAAATTAATTCAGCCACGAGTCGCATTCTGTTACCGATTATCGGATACTATTTGTAATTTATTTTTAGAGAAATTATTATCTTTGGGCAAGTCTGTATTGGACCACTATTTATCATATATTCTTATTTCACTTCATGTTAGCAATTAGGTACTTCTAGCCAATAATTTACCTATTCAATGTTTATACGTTATAGGAGAATTTAGAAATCTAGTAGTTTAGGTATTCTATATCTATATCTAGTAATTTTCTTAACTTTACCACCAAACGATGCCGGGAGGTTTCATGTTAGCATGCAACGTTATAACAATGACGAATCTGAATTTAACAATGTACGAGAAAATAGTAAACACATTTTCTTTCCAACAAGTTCGGAAAATCGTACATACGTTAGTTTATAATAATGTAAAACTTTAAATTACTTAACAATTTCCGTAATGTACAAGTATATAAAACCTACAACGGAGAGAAACGCGTGATTGACATCAAAACAGGAAATTGTAGATCGAGAATGTAGGACGATAACTATTTAGAGAAAACGTCATGAGAATAGAGGACACGTGTACGTACTCGTATATATATCTTTTTACTCTAAAGTAACAAATACCAGCATCAATTAAGAATAATTTTAAAAGTAATCAAGTGTCGATCGTCAAGATTAACGTTATATGGAAAAATATTATGAATAAAATGTTTTTTAAAATAAAATAAACTTATAAAATGTTAACCAACAAAGTAAAAACTTTCTGGTATTCAAGCAGGAAAATCCTATAAAAGTACAACATAAAATATATATATATATTATATAAAATGACTAACCGTATATCAGTTGTGGAAGGTGGAAGCGGTTGTCGGTGCCGGTGGTTGTGTGGCGTTGTGGCGCTGAAAGCTCGCTACGGGCTTTTATATCCGACGGCCGAGGCTGCTGGCTCACGGCGGCGGGCGCTGCGCTGGGCGGGCGTCGCGACCGCCCGCGCCCTGCTCGTTAGAGCTCCTATGCAACCAGTACACCAAATAATCGGTGATTGCACATTGCGATGCATTTATTATACATTTCAATCATCTATTTTATCATTTCAGTAATTTACCTCTTGGAATTATGTTCAAATTTTATTTTTTACCAACTTCTTTTCCATTTTATATATGACTGGCTTCGGCAATACGGTTTTACTCGCGCTCCCGGGATTAGAAGTATCCTGTTTACTATTGTAGGACTCAAAATATCTGACACTTTCATCTGAAATCTGTTCAACCGTTATGGAGTTGAGTGGTAACAAACATACACACATAAGTAGGATAGGATCAGATATTAAGTATAATATAAGCAATTAGAATACAATATTTTATTATATTCAGATTATATCCTGCGTGTTACTAATATTAGTAATGATATTTAGTGTACATTGATATATATATGTTATTCGCAGGATCAATAAGTTGCGTTCATAAAAAGATAAAAGTAAAAGAAAAAACTTGTAAATTTTCCACGAAATAATGTCCAATAACATCAACTACATGAAATTGAAATTCATTTCTACGTCAATATGTAGTTTTTACATATAGCTCTTTGATTCACAGGTTTATCAGACGATAAATATTTATTTAATATTACGATTCTCGCAAGTGCATGAATATTTGACGATATTTGGTTAGTAATAACTACTCGGGTTTTTTTTTTCTTTGATAGGTCTACCGATAAATGTATTAAGGTTTATTTATTTATTTTGTAGATATAGATTAATATAATATGAATCATCAATTGAAACCGTCGTTTTCTTGTGTCTAGATTATCTATACTTGTAAAATAAAGCTGAGTTTTTTGTTTGAACGCGTTAATCTCCAGAACTATCAGTCGGATTCGAAAAAATATTTTTGCGTTCGATAGCCAGCCGGCTAATTTTTATCCCGGAAACGTGTGTGAAACCGGGGGGAGCAGCTAGTAGTTATTATATGAATTAAGCTTAAGTCATCCTCATATTTCCAAAACAATTGTGAGTTATTATTAATTCACAATGAGTACCCTTTTTTTAATTTTCTACATTAAATTATTTAGTTAGATATGTTTTCATCAAATGTAAGGAATAAATAGCTGATAAGTATTAAAAAGACGCTGCCAGCCTGCTGGGAACCTTGCCCATCGATAGTGGTGGCAATCTCAAGGAAATCTTTTGTAGTTCTTTTGTATCTATTGTATTTTTTATATAAATGGATATTAGAAAATTTTAGATACGGACTATTCGTATAGTTTAACTTTTTCCTATTATGTGAAAATCTATGTATTACTAGTGCACAACTTTAAAGTCTACCTAACATCACATAGAATACCCTAAATCTAATTTAATGTGTTAAGCTGTGCGCTCGTAGGCATTAGCTACGCTTGCTACGAATTCATATAATCACAAATGAACGTGAAAATTCGGATTTACAAACTTGTAGACTATCCATTTCATTGGATTAAAAAAATAGCACGATGAGCATGGTTGGTTCGTCTATAGCAATCTATCGATTGACATATTTTGTCTTGTTTCAATGCTAAAGAACTGTCTATGACACCTCAACATTCTTTCATGCAATATTATTGATGAGTCTGTCCTACATACTTCAACATTAAATTAATCTTCAATAGGTTTTTTATTTGAATTGCCAATAGTGCCAGTGTCGTGTATATATATATGGATATCACATTATTTCTACCTAAATACACGTAGGTAGGTACTGTGCTGCCAATAAAATGTTATGTCTGTACTTCAGACACTTAATTTAATAAACCGACAAAATCATTCAATAATGGTAATGCATTGAACAATTTATTACAGACAGAAAATGTTTTTTGGGAATGTATTTTTACCTAATAAAATGATGTCCTCCTAGAATGGATCATCACTTCCTTCTTGCTTAATCTCTGCTTTTAGAATAAATATTAGTGATATTATAACGAAGAGGTTTTCATTATAGTTGTTCGCTTGTTTTCTCACCGGAATTCGAACTTGTCACCATCGTTTCTTATAACCAATAGCGTTGTTCTAATTATTAGGTATAAGTAATCATCTCCGTTGAGAAAAATAAATAAAATTTTGTGTTTCATGTACTTAAATTAAATTCTCATCTTTTTTTACTTTGAATAGGCTCCTGTTTGACCACAATCTCAGCATGGTTATGCGGCCGAAGGTGTTAAGCACATAAAGGCATTTGAACTTGAGAGTCAATTACCTTCTAGACTTTGTGTGCTTACCACCTTCGGTCACATTATCATTTACCATGGTGAGATTATTTATGGTCAAACACAAGCCTATACAATGTAAAAAACGGTATATTTCGAGTTTGCCCTACGACTACTGGTTTCTTTCATACGCTTCCCTATGTTGAATTACAAGCTGTGGTTCTCAATTCAAACAGAAACATCCACATAAGTAAAGCAACAGTAAATATAATAACTGATTCCCTATCAAGACTATGAGCCTTGATAAGAATATTAAATCAACAGTAATATCGATGAGGAATTGGAAATATCTTACATCCAATTGTACTGCAGCTAAGCAAATCTAATAGGTTAACATTTCAAGAGTATCTATATAAATTATAGGCGGATATTACAATGTCAGATATCTTCCTACCGTCGATCAATAACACTATTAAATGTTCCGATGGATACATTGAGCCCCGTCTTCAGGTGAGGGTCTTACAAATTCATTGGAATTAGATTATAAAAGAAAAAACTTCAAACGGGTCCAAATTCAATTTAGTCTTGAAAGTGAAAACATTTTCTTTCGAGTTTATGCGAGAGGTAGGTGAAACGTACTTTTATATAAAGGAAATATATAATTATTAGTTACAGATCCTTTCATTATGAGTAGCTACATATACAATATCTATATCTCTAGGTATAATAAAACAGTACAATCTGGTGTATCTGTACATTGAAGAAAATTAATAATAACCCTCCTTTTTTGGCTTCCCCGCAGTCGGGTAAAAAATAGTAATGGCGTAACTAATGAAGAGTAATATGAAGGACATAAACCAGCATTTTTTTTAGAATTCTGTTGTGTCTGTCTGTTTGTTTGTTTGTTAACCCACATCTCCGAAACACTGAATGGATTTTCATGTAGTTATCATAGGTAGACAGAGATTAATTTGGAGCAGACAATAGACTTAAATTTGTTTCATTAAAATCGGATGTTGCGAAAAAGAGTTTACTTTTATACTGTTAGAAAGTTATCTATAAGGGAAGAAGCCGCGGGCAAAAGGCTAGTTAATAAATAAAACAAGTGGTATTGAAGACGGTTATATTTTATTGTAATCGAAACGCTGCCTGTTGTGAGACTGGTCATTATTTCCAACAAAAGTAGTTTTAAATTAATTATATAACCAGCAGGTGACATGGTGACAATAAACACAGGTCAGAGAGAATGCTGTAAAGTAGTGTAAGTACCTAGTTATACGATGCAATACTTATTGATTTAGGTAGATTTGCTATGAATTGAGCCCACAAAAGTATTTGGTAAGATAATAATAAACTTACTTTATAACAAGGTATAGGGACATTCTATCTGGGACATCCTTACACACGATCATCTGACCCTGAAAATATGTTGTATTTAAAAAAGCACTTAGATGTTCAATGCTGAATATATTGGATGGATTTTCACAACTACAAAGTTAAAATAAGATGTTAAGATCCATTAATATGGATTCGTTATCTAATGCGTTAACGAAGACAATTAATAATAATGTGATTTTCCAAATCATAATAAAACCCTCTATACTACAGTATTTCATTCATTTTTTAAAAAGGTCTCAATTCGTTCCTGAGGTCTAATAAGCCACCATAAAAAAACACAAAAATTTTATTCAACCGATAAGTGCCATAAAAATGCATTTAAATTTTACATTTTCAATTTTCGCGCGTAGTTTGATGAAAACGCTGGACGCCATGTTACTTCTACGGTCATGACGTTATTTGGTCTCTTGTAAGTAAATAAATGCGCTGATATTGGTCTCAATTAGACTTATAAAATTTTATAAATTTAAAATGAGCTATTATCCTTTTTATTAGTGTGCTGTTCCTGAATGCATGAATACTAGTGTAAAAATAATAATAATAATACTTCAGTTGACACTTTTTAGTTTACATACAGCACCGTATGACGTCATTATAATGGCGGCTACTGTTTCGCTTGTTACAAAAACAAAAAGTGAAAACTTTGAAATGAATTTGAAAATTAATTCAGTTATTTTATGAACTAAAACTAACATTTTCCGACTGCTTATTGCCTAAGCTATCTAAATTGTACATTTTTTCTGACATAGAGTAAAATACCCTATTATGCTTTCCTCCATGGTGTGTGACATGTCTTGTTTAATTTCAGTCTTTTCTAAATAACTCTAAAAATTTATTCTGTAATGCATATAACTTGATTTATCTAATGAGTAATAAGTACAAACAATTATATTCCTTACTTATTATTTTATACTTACCGTGAAACTTTTGTTATTATTATATTTGATAAGTTGAGATGAAGTTAATGTCTGCCTACACAACATCATGTAAGTAGCTAAATACCCTGAGGGGTACTTAGAAAGAGAATATTCATCGCACGGAACATAAGTATCCTTTGAACCGTAACGTAGTATATATAACCTTAATTTATGAAACCAGCCGTTCCAGAGGTATAGTGTCAAGTTGTATCGTAGATAATTAAATTATCTACACGCACCCAATTACCTATTCAATAGTTGGTGGTTATGCTAGCAGATAAGCAGAGTAGAAGGTAATTTTGAGATAGTAAAGAACTCATACAAAAATCTACTTACGACTAATTTAAAAGTTGATATTTCAAAAACGAATCTTATTTCAAGGAATTTTAGGTATATTTTTAAGATCCATATGAAAAAATATCTTATCCACTTTCCACTTTAGACACTGCTGATTTTTTTTAAAAGCTGATCTGACTACAATCTCACTATGGTTAGTGATGATGTGACCGAAGATGGTAAGCACACAAAGGCTAAAAGGAACTGGCTCTCAAGTGCAGCAGCCGGAATACCCGGTAGGTGTTTGGTGACAGTTTTCAACTTGAGGGTGTTAGCCAGCCAGGCAGGTACTACAGAGTACCTTGCCAACAAGCTATTGTTTCCTGACCATGTTTTCCATCACCGAAAGCTCAAGCTCATTATAGAATTCGAACCTACGATCTTTGTCACGGCACTCGACGGCACTACCACTGAGCTATCATCGCCTCAATCTCGTATATTTTACGGTTACGTTAACATTTGTTTCTAGAAACGGTTCCCTAATCTGTCACGTAGAATATTAAGTAGTTAGGTACTTAGTTAGTAATATTCATATTTCGTCGGTCACTCTCGGTTATTTTGTGAACATTTGCAAGTCTTTGAGTGTCCGCACGTATGCTGAGCACGAATTTCTCATCTTTATTAACGTCAGGGGTATTTTTTATTTAATATTTACATCACGGTATGTCCACGCTCTTAATTGTTGCTGTGGCGTCTGACGAGCGCCCACTGTTTAATGTAGGTTCTAATGGAGATGTATAATATTTACCACTTATTTTACTTTTACTATGTGACTATAGTAATAAAATTGGTCATAGAATTCAATTATATGCCAAATTAAACACTTTATACAAATGAAAACATTACTATAGGGCATTCCGCCAAGAACACTAACTATCCGTAATCTAGTATTTATTATTTAATCTGTAAAAGTTATAGCTCATATAGCTAGTATTATAATGTGCGTCCTTAATAAGACATCCGCTATTAATATTTTAAGTTGATATACAGAATGATTTTCGCAGAAATGTTAAGTCCGCGGGTTACAGCTACTTTCTTGCAAAGTTATGAGCTAGAGTTGTGTCACTAAAAGTAGCTAACTAAATGAAATTATTTTGCTGATCTCAGTGTTTAACATATAACTTCTTGAAAATTAAATTGACTACCCTAGAAGTGAGAAAATGGAAAGCCCGCAAACGTTTCATAAAAATAAAATATTTTTGTTAATAGTGTATACCTTCTTAGCACCGTGTTCTTCCTTTTCGTGGTGCAGTAGGTGCAAAAGAAAGCACACAAGTATAATATTTTAAATAAACCCATCTACAAATGTAACATTCATTATACTTTCTAACCGTCATCTACGCAACACACAAACGTAAACATAAAATATCGAAAACTCGGAGTAAATTTACAAACAAAGAGCCTTATTGAATTGGGAAACCCGTAATTAGTAGAAATAAATCATCTGATTATTCAATTATCTAAAAAGAATGGGCTAGGTAGGTACAATTATGGCGCCGAACGTCGCAACCTGACTCCGTTCATAAATTTATCAGATGTATCAATATTTATATTTTAGAAGCAGATAATATTATGAGCAACATACGAAATATCGTTAAAAGTTGCTAGCCCTATTGATAGAAGGCTTTTTATTATATTTTGATCAGTTAACACAGTTTCAGTTTACCACACAGCTGGGATGCAATAATAATAATGGATTTTTAAAAAATTATATTTTAAGAAATTAATTTACGAGCTATACCTATTAAGAAATAAATGGAATAATAATAAAGCCTTTTATTCGGACATGTATAGGAGTTTAATGGCATATTTGGCTTTTGCTTAATTTTTGTAAATCCATTTGCCAGTTGGCAAAGGCTTTCTCCAACTTTCTCGATTCGTGTCTCTCTTTGGCCACTCTACTCCTTGTTGTTCCAGCGATCTGTCTGATATCATTCATCCCACCTTTTCCATGGTCTATCTTTCTTTCTTTGGCCTTCTCTTGGCTATCACTGGCTATTTTGCTACATTAATCTTCCGCTTGAAAGACCGTGGAGCACAATAAATGACCTAAACTATATAAAAATCAATAAAATTATAGGAGGTCAATGATATATCACAGTGTGTCCATGACGATTCGGCGTTGTGGATGCGTTTAAAGGCAATTCCATTATCTAGAGTGCTCTCCATAGTTAATAACCGCACTTGACTTGAAGTGCGCGGACGATACAAATCTCACCATTCGTACTGCGATATGCTACTGAATGATGTCACACGATGTATTGCGTCAATAGATAGCTCCAGAGTACCTAGCTGCTATACCCACCTACACGAAGAGGGAAAGTTTTAGCAACCTGTTGCTCATTACCTAAGTAAATACTTACCAACTGTGTACCCAACATGGCTAACATAATCATATCGAATTCTGATTAAATAACTGTGTAGGGTTGCAAAAGTTTCTTTACTTATTTATTGAATAACTATAGTAAGGGACAGGTCTAGTGAAAATAAATTCAATTAATTGATGTACTTGGTGCGGTCGTTACCTACCATAGAAAATAAAGATTTTGTAAGTCCCAGTAATATTAAAAATGCTTTAGAAAAAGAAAATGGACGGTGGCTTATCGTTAGGATCACTAGACACATTTATGCTAATTGCTAAATGGATTTAACGCATGTCAATTCCATTAAAATCATCAAGATTGATGGCAACTTGAAAACTCGAATAAGAATCTTATTTGTCTTCGTTATTTGTCGACAGGACATTCCTATTTATTTTTTTATCATGACCCTGCAATATTTATCTAATTTTATTGATAGTGGATACCAACAGAGTAAATATTACGAGTCATATCAGTAAAACTTTCAATTCCAATGTGCTATGCAATCAAACTCAGATTCAATACACTTTGGCCAATGTATATCTTTTCGGATCCCTATTCTGTTCGTTTCGTTTTCAACCTATAGGGTATTCACAACTATTTCAACGAACGTAGATGTTACATGAATTTCCACGACGAAGAGATAAGCTTCAGAATAAGGAGATCACACAATTAACCAAGTTCCGAAGACATACGTTGGTATGTACTTTGTGTCGTCATTAGGTTTCAATCAGAGTTGGATTTCCTTTTAATTTGTTATCTTTACTTTTTAATTAACTTTACTTTTTGCTTTTTGTAAAAGCTAATAAGCTTTTACTTTACTAGATACTGAATTATAATTATGCAACGCATTTACTTTTTACTGAAAAATATTGAATTCTTGAAAAATAGTAAGTGAAGTGTGAAAAGGCGCAACATGAAAAGAAATTAATAAATATTTTAATGTAAAAAAAACTGATGAATGCGACAGGCGGCTGATCACAACCAGATAAGTTTTTTAGTTAGCCACAATATGTACTACAGGAGGATATCTATATACGTATATCAAAATCAATGTTTTAAATGATTGTCTATTTGTAACTTACGCGCTCTTATACCATTTAACCGATTGCGATGAAACTTTGTTGTAAAAATAAAAGAAAGCCAAGAGGCATTGCAACATACGTCGGGGATCACTTTGTATCTAGGTAGGTATAGGTGTATTACAAATGTTTAAAAGTTTTAAGATTAATTTAAATATAATAGACTGACTTAAAAATAAATCACTGTAAGGTTTAACCAATCTTCACTGATATACCTACCTATATAGACATTTAAACCCCTAGTGTCTTTTGTAAATTTAAAGATAGATGTGACCCACATTTTACCATGGTGTTCTACTTTTCGTCTCATGTATTGAACGTATATAGTTTTATTGAATACATACCGCATCACAGACAGCGAAAGCTTAGGGAATAACTGCCAAGACAAAAAGCATCTACAAAGTGCGAGATATACATATACTCGCTACCAATCAATGCTTATTTTGTTCTTAAATATAATTTAAAATTCTGCTCTCAAAAGTTTCAGTAATCATAATAAACTCTGAAGCTCAAGAAGATCTAATTTAAACTTTTCATAACTGAAAAAAAGTATTCTAGAAAGTGCTTGCTTTACGCTCAAGCACTTTTTTCATCGTTTCTTAAGTAAGCTTGTTTATTTGATAATTCTGTAAAGTTTATTCTTTGGTAGGTTAGCGCCTGACGTAGCTTACTTAATGAGGCACAGCATTCGGTGAAGGAAAACATAGTCAGGGAACGTGGCATGGTGATCAATTATGCAGTTGAAACGTAGGAAATTCTACAATCGATGATATTTATACTAACTTAAATGGGCTTCTGCTACTCAGAATTTCTATATCCAGTGGCTAAACCAAATCAGTTTTAAATGAAAATACGTAATCTGCATTAAAATTGTTTCCGCTCTCAAGGGCGCTTTTTCCCGATGTCTAAACTTACAGATAACAGAGGGCTAGATTTGTTGGAAATTGGAAAAGTTGATTAATGAATCCCCATTGTGGGTGTCAGAACATCGGGCAAGTGATTGCGGGTGACAGCCCTGAGGCAGGGGTGCACCAGAACTGAAAAATCCAACACTTAATATTGAGTAATGATAAGCGTAGATTGGCTAAATTTTAAAAAATGTGACGTTTTTACGGACAGGTTGAGTCGATTAATTCATTCAAACATCCCTAAAAATGAGTATTCGTTTTGCGTAATATCAATAAATTCATTTTTAAGTATGTTTGCATCCAATCAAATCATTTTAAACAGATATATTTTTACTTGGGATAAAAAAATACACACTATTAATGTAAACAATTACTTTTTACTTTACAATGCCAACAAGAGTGGGCCAAAAGATTTTGCGGGCTTGAAACAAGAGTATAAATAAAACTACAAATGTTATTTTTAATTACAAGAGTACCTACTTACCTACCAACGACATAACGAAGCTTTCAAACTATGAAGAATATATCAAATTTTATCTAGGAAATACTGTCTATCCAAATCATGGTTATTTTTATTACTAACAAAGTTACTTAATAGTAGTTCAAAATTGTTACTCATTCGATATTTTTTTACGTAGGTACCTATTAATTTCTCTAAAAACTACGTATTTATTGAATGTGATACAGCCATATCGCACAGAAACTAATTTATAGATATACAATATGTAAAAAAAACCCTGTCCGATCCGAAAGGGGCATATAGGTATCCTAATGACATTGCAAAAAAACATAAGGAAATTAGATTATTCATTAAAATAAATATGTTATTGTAATTTATAATGTACCCGAATTACCCCAATTTACCTGAAATCTGGCAAATTTTGAAGTGTAAGCAACACCGTCGTCGGTGGCGGTATGTTTAATCGTGTGGCAAACATAGCGTCGTGTCATGTTAAAAGCACCGCCGCACCGGCACGTGTAAAGCGACAATACTTACCTTGCATAGGGTTCATCAAAATTCCGTTTTTCCTTACTTGTCTCATTTGGTAAACAAACAGAAAAGTAGTGGGTATGAATATCACAACCTTAAGTTAGGTATGAACGTCTTGATTATTGGAAGAAACACATATGATATGAATTACACCAAAAACTGCCGCCAAAACTATTCAAAATAATTTGCATAAAATCAAAATATCAAATTATCAGAATACATTCCAACAGATTAAAAATTACATATCACACTTTGACATTTCTAAATGCTAGTTGCTCGTTTTATTTCTTTATAAGGAAAATATGGTTTTCAGAAATAATTTATTTGATATCGTGACTTTTTATGCTCAAAGTATCGTGATAATGAAGGATATTCTGGCAGCTTACTTTAAAAATATAAACACTATTTATTCCCAGGGTTAAAAAAAGTATTGTCAAATAAGACAATAATTGTCAATAAAGAAAAACGAACTTTTAATATTTCAGCTATGTTATTCTGTACTTAAACTCGTGAAACTCGGTAATCAGGACTTCACGAGTGAGACAGAGAATAGTCACCTCGAGAATTCACCGTAGACTTTAAGTACAGAATAACATAGCAGTTTCGCGTAAAAATTCCTTCCGTCGTTCTGTTTTTGTGATTGTGTTCCGCGAAATGTCGTACTCAAATCAAGAGTATTTTAATATGTTAATGTGTTTAGGTAGGAGTGACTGCAATTATGCAGCGGCTCGTAGAGATTACGAGATGCGTAATGTAATGTAATGTTTGCGGATTGTAACTGCTTTTGACCAAATTAAGTTGGACATTAATGTGCTACAAAGCGTCCGTGACAACCTTGTGCGACTGTGCCAGACCTGTATTACTGTTGGTGGTAGGAATATGGAACAGTATCTTCGTCAGAACCATAGCATTAGCGTCCTAATTGAATAATCCGACACGATCAAAACTCGGACGACACATTAAAAGCTCTTTTCAGAGCTGCATGAAATTAATTGTTTCCAACGACTGAAATCAAACAATTAACTAATAAGCGGAGCCTGGGGTCAACGGGGGCCATGACCTCATGCATTGCTACCCGATAAACGACGCGCGCCGCCCCGCGCCGCTTTGTATAATAGTGTTGCCATGTATGTAAAAAAATAATATCACATTTTAATTCAATTTTAATCGGGGTATTTTTTTTTACTTATTATCTGAAAAGGATTACATAAATAGAACTTAATCTCGATACCTAATAACACCTTCATGGATCGGACAGGGTTTTTATTACATATTGTATGTAACAACACACAATGTTTATTTTGGTTATGTTTTATTACACTATATTAATTACTCGTGTAGGTAGGTAGGTAGGTCCTCTCCATCCAAAGGTTGCCTGGTCGAGATCACTTTTAGTGATAAGGCCGCCCATTGTAACACACTCACAGTAAGTTAAGTTTAACTACTCCGATCATTTGTGGTGTAACAATAAAGTGTTATCTATCTATAATGTAGTAATTGGATTTTGGTGATAGTAATTCGAGTAAAAGCAATAACTACGTCATCAAACTTCTCTTACATTAGACGTCAGCCACCTGCGGCTCCTTGGGCAAGGATATCTTGAACTGTAGCAGAACAATCAGGTAAATAGCTATCATACTTATTGCCTGTAAACAAGATACACAACGATGTTAAAGTTTAAAAAGCAGAAATTTGGGAATCAATTGGACAGCAATTAGTGGTAAACATCTAAAGACTAAAACATAATTTAGTTTATAAGTTAACTTTCTCGGTCATAAAGTGCCCGCAATACACCGTTCATACATAATGTAGGTGGATAATTTATTACCTATTGTTTAAATGAAATGAAATGAAATGTATTTATTTGCCTGAGACATGGTTGATGGGATCATACAAAAATGTTATTATGTTTCACATGTTTCGTCAGATTCTGACATGCAAAAATTATTATTTTTTATTAATAATACCTTATAATTAAAATTTACCTACAAACTAAACAATTCATTATGCTATATTATTACAATGAAATAGTGAACATGTCGTTTAAAATAATCATGAAGAAAAACCACATAATTTTTCCATAATAAAGAATCATTTAAAACAAATTGATAGCGTCAGGGCACGTTGTATAATAAAATTATTATGAATAATTATAAATAAATCTATATTCGATCCTATTTTAAAAAGTCACGTATATTATAAAAACATTTATCCATTAACCAACTGTAAAGTTTTGATTTGAATTTATTAACAGGAAGTTCTCTTATATTCTGTGGTATTTTGTTAAATACTTTAATGCACATTACGTTGCAATTATTTTGGTATAAGGCAGATTTTGTTAAAGGCAGTATAAGCCTAGTTGGATCCCTATTCTTTACTCTAGATGTAGCAATATCATCAAATTTATTGAATAACTGGCACTGCTCTTTAACAAATGTTCCAAACTGAAAAATATACATGCCTGCCAAGGTAAGTAAGTTTAATCTCCTAAAAAGGGGTCTGCACGATTCCAGTTGGCTAGCTCCACATAATGCTCTCACACATTTCTTCTGAACAATAAAAGCTCTATTAATGTTTGTAGAATTTCCCCAAACTAGAAGTCCATATCTCAGCACGGAAGCAACAAAACCATGGTACGCAGTGAGAGCAGTACTCTGTGACGATGTTCGTCTCAGTTTTTTTAGTGCGTAAACGAATTTATTTAATTTTCCGCATATATGGTCAACATGCGACTTCCAGTTGCAATGTTCATCCAGTATTATTCCTAAAAACTTAATTTGATTGACTCTTTCAATTTTTTGATCTCTGTACATTATTTGATAATCATAATCACCTTGTTTAGATTTGCAGTTACCAAAACTTATATATTTGGTTTTCCCAACATTGGCACAAAGACAATTTGATTCCAGCCAGTTTGATATGGACTCTACAGCTGAGTTCAGTGATACTTCATAATTTATCTCATCTTTTTGCTTTGTAACAATAAGTGATACATCTATATTTGATATTAATATATTTTTATATGAAGTAATTAGGTAGTTTTGATTTATGATGTTAAAATGCCTCCGAGTTGTGTACGCCTATCGATACTACTAACCGATGTTTTTTTGTTATCTATTCATATCTGCTTCCGTAGCAACTGCGCTACGAGTGGCTACGAGACCTACGAGTCTACGAATTCAACATTTTCGACACAAATCAACCAATCTGATTAATAAAATAAGTCATCATTTATGTCTTTCGATTTTTATAACCAGTTATGCAGGTAATGATTAGGTACTTAGGTATTTACTGACCGATGTGAGCAGTTCCCTATTGACATGCGCGTATCCCTTCAAGCTCACCACGGCAGGGTTCATCTCGATCGCTTGTATGAAGTGGTCGATCTGTAAACAAATGTAAATAAAACGTGATTGAAATCAAACCGATCGGTATTTATTTAAACAAAATACATTGATGCATGTTTTGATTGATATTGCTGTTAAATATTTATTTGTTTATATATATATTTGCTATTTATATATGTATAGGGCTGTGATTGACCACAATGTCACGACGGTAAGTAATGTTGTGGCCAGAGGTGGTAAGCACACAAAGCTTTGAAGGGAACTGCCTCTCAAGTGCAGCCGGACACCGATAAGTGCTTGGCGACATATTTTCAACATGTAGATGTACTACTACTACTACTACTACTACTACTACTACTATTACCGCGCTGTATGGTTTCCTCACGATGCTTTCCTTCACCGAAACCTGAAACTCATTGTGAGATTTGAACCTACGAACTGTAATTATTAAGTTTTTCATACATACCTATAAGTATTTATATTTTAAATATAAGTAGGTACTTATTATTGATGGTTGGTAAACATTCAAATAATGTAAATTCTGATTATTTTTTATTGATTCGTCTTTTATTCAAAGTCAAAGCCCTTTATTCAGTTTAGGCCGTAGGAGAGCACTTATCGACGGAATATACATATAAACCTCTATGAATGTGACAAGAATACAAAACTAAAGTTTTCTAGGTATTCTAGGTAAATACTTATAAGTACGGTCAGCACCATAAGTAGCCGCATAGTTAGTGTTATGTAAACTTGGATGTGTTCAGCTACTTATGTTTCTGACGCACCTCTCTCTCTAAATACCTCTTTCTGTGTAGGTCTATCAACCGCCAGAACATCAATCGATAACAGCGTATCTTGTACGCCAGCGGCAACCTATGAAAGTTATGAGGGGGTTTTAATACTAATGCGGTTACTTTCCTTGTTCATTGATTAAAGTACCACATCTATTCTATGTATATGTATATAAAACAGTTGGGTTAGTTACACCATTTATAACTCAAGAACGGCTGGACCGATTTTTATGATCTTGGATTTGTCTCCGCCCCGAATAGCAGGATAATTACAAAGAAAATAAATATACCGAAAACGAGGGTGAAACCGCTAGTATTATTTAAATACTGTAAATGTATTTTTTGCTACCTTTGAGGTGTAAGAAAATCTGCTCGAGAAAAACCAAAATTGACTCAGACGACTCAGTGGATTTTACATAAAATAATAATTGTATAATATCAAAATCTTACTTTAAGTGTGGATTTGTGCGAGCAGTCAGCAAAAATGAAGAGTAGAGTGGAGCAGTAAGCAGCGTCAACAAACAGTCCCACCTCCTTGAAACTGAACCCAAACCCGTGGTCCACGATCTCGGAGAGCGCGCCGTAAACCGCGATTGTAATATTAGTGAACCTGGTTTTTTTAACCAATATTTTTTATACCTAAATATAGCACTTAAACAGTAAACAATCATTGTTTGTAAAGAAAACTCTGCTCTTGGCCAATAAAAAATAGCTGATCATTGTATTAACCAGCTGAAATGTGAAATATTCTCTTTAATGCGTTCAGTATACGTAAGTGATTACGAATTATTATGGAAATGAATATTACTATTACACTTAGCCATTTCTTTCAGACAATTTTGGGTAACAGAATACAAAACAATATGGTAGTTAGATGTAACACATAATACATAAATAAATGAATACTAAATCTTAATTACCAATACATATTTCATTAAAACAATAAACTCATATATACATATGTATTTATACCTACTGTAATACTAACTTAATATTATAAAAGCTTACATGAAAAGGCAATAAGTAGAGTATGTCCGGGCATAAGCGTTGCCAAGGGCTTGCAGCAACTCGGACAGGTTCAGCCACAGGTAACGATAACGTGATATCAGTTTTGCTGAACAATCTATTTCTACATCCTGGAATCATGAGAAGAAATTTCCATACTATAATCTGTATATATATATAACTAGCCAGACCCTGTGGTTTCACCCGAGTTCCCGAGAAAAAATGTAGCCCATGTCCTTTTCCATACCATAGACTATCTGCGTACTAAATTTCATCGCGATCAGTTAAGCGGTTTAGGCGTGAAAAGGTAACAAACAAACTCACATTCGCATTTGTAATATTAGTTAGGATTAGGATGGTAAACTGACTGACTGGGTGATATATCACGCACAACCCAAGCTGGACCTAGAGACTGAAATTTTGTACATAGATACCTTATACAGTGTAGGCATCCACTAAGGAAGGATTTTTGGAAATTCAACCCCTAAGGGGATAAAATAGGGTTACGCGGCTGAAACCGCGGGACAGAAGGCTAGTAATATTATAAAAGTCTGTTACTCTATCTTTTTGTTTCAGATTTTACTACATAGTAAGTAAGTAAGTATATCGGGTCTATTGACGCTCAAATACGAATGTCCTATTTTGACTTACCAATCCACTGCAAAAAAATTAAATAGTACTTTCTGTTAGTTCTGTTTTATGGACTAAACTACCGAAGCTAATTTGCTATTTTACATCAAAATAGGTGGTCAGACTAGCTTGACCACCTATGCGCAGGAATACAACTATAAGTTATTTGGCTGCGGTATTCTGTAAGGTGGAGGTACTTCCCCAGTCGAGCTGCTCTCTGAGCGACATATCGCTATGCTCTACCACTCCTATAATTTGTTTGTATACGTTACCCTGCGAAAGCATTCAGACAGACTTTGCGATGCGATCTTGATAGCTTTACAATTGATGTACCAAAGGGCGCAATTCATGTTAATCATTGTTATAATATGGTAATACGCTGTGGTATGTCTCAGTAGGAAGCCGTCGAGTAAAGCGCATAGACTGAGCAGGAAACATACAGCCAAGAGTAAGCAGCCAACGCTGATGATAACAATTGAGGATCTCAAGTTTGGAAATTGAAGGTTCTCACCGGTAACGCGGTAGTATCTCACCTATAAAATAATAGACAATCAGAATGCGGATCAAATTAAACACGCTCTTGTACGCATAATTTTTTTTTTTTTATATTTTTTACTTTGTATAGGCTTGTGTTTTGACCACAATCTCACTATGGTAAGTGATGATGTGGTCGAAGGTGGTAAGCACACAAAGCCTAGACGGAACTAGTTCTCGAGTGCAGCTGCCGGAACACACCAATAGGTGTTTAGCGACAGATTTTCCACTTGATGGTGGTAGCCAGGCAGGCGGATACCAAAGTATCTTACCACCGTGCTATGGTTTCCTCACGATGTTTTCCTTCACCGAAAGCTCAAGCTCATTGTAGGATTTGAAACCACAACCTTTGCCATTTCCACTGAGCTATCATCGCCTTAAAATTTCGCGGACAAATAAAAAACTTACTTGAAATTTTCCCCAATTGGTTTTATAAATAGCGACCTGATGAGCGACTCCCCATCCCACGAAAGGTATCCAGAAGTGAGGGACGAGGAATACGACGAAAAGAATAGCATAAATGTAGTCGTCGAACTTTCTTATAGAGCGCAATATCAAAATGCGTTCGTACCCCACAAATAGCACCACGACGGTCGCTGCTATGTAGAAACATATAGCATATGCCGTTGCTCTGGACTTCCAGCTGAATGTAATTGTACCTGAATGATATTTACACCCATATAAATAATTTTAGGAAACATTCTTAGTCAAATACTTATGGGATTTGTGTTTTCATTATTGGAGGAGTTTTGTAGCATAATATAACGTACCTTTGCATTAAAGTACTCAAGGTAAAATAGATGTTGAAACTAGAGTGCTACCAACATCAATCAGAGGTAGGTAAGGTATTATAAATACTGTCAAACTTTGACGGGAAGGTAAGATATCCTATAAATCACGCTTCAGGTCGTGGATTCAAGCCGGGGCCTATGTCCCCGGCGGCATGTTCAGAGGGCGGCCAAATTTACACTTTACAGAAAAATGGACAACTCATCATTTACTTAACTTTGTAATTCGATATGTAAAAAGAACTGGCGATGTGTGAAATAAAAGAAAGTTTCATTGATTTCATAGAAGTTGCTGGAAAGATAGGAGAGGACACTTGTCAACAGATTTTATAAAAATTGGCAGTTGATGATTTAGACATTGGACAATGTTGTGGCCAATCTTATGATAATGGGTCTTAATAACTCGCTTCCAGCTTGACGTCGACTTCTGGGACACCCTGTATATCTGTAAATAAATAGACTTAACACATAAAGAACAGCGATGGATGCATTATTTCCGGAAGGCCTATGTCCAAATGTCAATCAATAAGTGGACATCTGATAGCTGAAATTATAAAGATGATAAAGGTAAAAATAAATATAAGTGGGCGGGGGCGGCATTTTTAAGTTTTTGCCCCGCCTAAAAAAAATTGAAGATCCGGGGTTGGCAAGCGGCCCAAAACCGTTTGTTGTGGAAATCAACGGGGAAGGCCTACGTTCAGCAGTGGACATCCTCGGGCTAAATATGATGAGCCACTCATAATTAAGTAACAAAAAATCTATGGACGTTGAAATAGCTTACCTGGCCTTGACCTGGTAATAGGCATAACACCGAGTGCTCTGAACAGCACCAGAAGCAGCTTGTGATCCCGATAGAACTGGTCGTGAGTCTCACAAGTATCACCATCTTGCGACGAGAGCATGTCACGTTGTTCCTCTTCCTATTCCGAAACAGGAGCTTAGAGAGTTAACAGTTAGGTAGGTATATATTTATCTACATAGGTACCTTCGTTAAGTAAGGGTAGGTAACAAGTACCATCTCATTGTATTGGAAATCTTACAAAATAGTTCTAATGAGTAATGAACAATACAGGAACTATCAATTTTTCAACAAATCATTCGATTATATTACAGGTATATCATAGGTGCATTTGCTACCTATAGGTTGAGATGGTATGTCTAGGTAGATACTTACGTAGTCTCTTTGAGTTTTTTCATTGAAAACTCTGCCTTGTTGCAAAATATGTTTCATATCATTATGTAAAAGCGTATTATTCAATCCTTCATCAAAAAGATGGTCTGGGATCATCATTTTGATAAAAACTAAATAATGATCTTGCAGTTTGAACAGTCTTCGGCGAAATAAAACTAATTAATGGGGCCTCAAAATATACCGGGCACCTTGACATTATCGAATTGTAAACAACAAGAGTCAATTTCATTAAATTTTAAAGCTAACGACGACGTCGCTTTTTGCATATCAATAACGTTGGTCAAACTCAAGCCTTCCTAACGAGTATTAAATTGCTACGTTCCTATTCAAATATGTACAGCCTTTACCCTGTTAGTGCTACATGTAAGTATAGTAAAGTAGGTACGTAAATAGATATTACAGACTACGGTATTGAATATACCTACCAAAGAATACACTACGCTGTGGCTGTGTAAAAGCACTAATTTATAAGTATATTTTGTCTTAATAACCAACTTGTTTTACATATAATCCTACTTTAATATTATAAATACGAAAATGAGTTTGTTTGTTACCTTTTCACGCCTAAACCGCTCAACCGATTGCGATGAAATTTGGTACGCAGGTAGCCTATGGTATGGAGAAGAACCGGGAAAACATGAGATCCCTGGGGAACGCGGGTGAAACCGCGGGGCGAAAGCTATTAATAAAATATTTTCGATTCAATAAACAAGTTTAATAATACCAGCAACATATAATACAAAAATATCACAGTCATTTATTTTCACATTATACGTAGAGATTACCAACACTAACAACATAAAATTATACAAATTAATAATGGACGTACTGTGGTAAGTAATATTACATTTCGTTTTATGAAATGAAGGTAGACTATGATTTAAGTTTTGCGAGTTGCGCCATTAGATCTTTATCGGCTTCTGTTGTAGACTCGCCGATTTTGTTTCTTGCCACTGAAGGGGCTTTTGACATCTAAAAACATAAAACACCATATCATCATCAATCTAATTTAAATAATTTAATAACTCTTCGATCATTTGTTAAGGTAACCAATAAACTAACAATATGTTAGCTTAACTGTTGTTAAACTTTACAAACGTTTGTTAGCGAGTTGTCTATTACGATCTATTGACGAAACTACAACCTTTTTTATAATCAAAAAATCATCTATTAAATTGTACCTAACTAATGGATCAATCAAACAACTTGCCCTATTTGTATTATAGTAGATGACCTCGCTGGGCCAACCCCTAATAGCCAGGGGATTCAGATTATAAGTTCATGACCTAATGTGGATTGGCGGCATTCCTGGTTTTTTCAGGATGTTAAACCAGCTTACCCTTTGTTATAGGAGCCGGTGCCGGTTCTAGTATGAGTGAGTTACGGAAGATGAACTTAAGATTCAGTTTCCTTCTAGGCTTTGTATGCTTACCACATTATCAGATGGTTCATCAGATCAAAGGTTATCCGCCCACACTGGGTCAAAATTTCCACTCTTTTGTACCCTGCCATTCCAAACTGTTCTAAGCCACCTTCTACTTTCCCGCATTACCGACCAAGTAGGTACCACTTTTCTGCTTGTTCTGACTTTGGAAGTTCTGTCGTATTGCGATACTACGTATACCCATAACTTTGCAGTGTGAATGATCTCAGGCGAACTGCGCGTCTCGCAGTGTACAGCTGACTACCTACCTACCCAGTGTCTAGCCATATTTATAAAATGTATGTTTTAAAATTAATTGTACTAATAATTATTATTTTAGTTCCTTGGTCTAAATCAAGTTTTTGGAGTTCTAATTAACCATAATATGTACCTGTAATATTTTTTATAAATACTTATAATGTATGGGCAACAAACCAACAAAAATCGACCACGCGTTATTATTCAGTCATAGATATGTGTTTGTTTCAGAAGAAATGATTTGCAAAAATAGACAGCTAGGAATCTAAAAAAAACCGGCCAAGTGCGAGTCGGACTCGCGCACCGAGGGTTCCGTACAAACTTCGTCCATTGTTCGTCCATCAAGGGAAATGCACAATTTTATTTATTTACCTTATTTGAGGTTGGTGCCAATTAAGCTCTATATTGTATGAGCGCCGATACAACTCAGAGGTCTTTATTAATTGGCGTAACTATGTATATATGGGGACACCCTTTAATTTTCAACTTTTTTAGAATTTTTCCTTTATTTGTGCTGTAAGACCTTGCTTTTTGCCATTTTTTTTTTTATATTTGAGTTGATTGAATGAAAAAATTGCGGTTTACGATTAATGGCGTATTAAAAAAAAACTACTAATTAGATCTCGTTCAAACCAATTTTCGGTGGAAGTTTGCATGGTAATGTACATCATATATTTTTTTTAGTTTTATCATTCTCTTATTTTAGAAGTTACAGGGGGGGGACAAACACTTTGGATGTGTCTCTGGCGCAAACTATTCAGTTTAGAAAAAAATTATGTTAGAAACCTCAATATCATTTTTAAAGACCTATCCATAGATACCCCACACTTATGGGTTGGATGAAAAAAAAAATGTTGAGTTTCAGTTCTAAGTCTAAATTTATTGTTTTTTTTCTATTTTTGTGTGAAAATCTTAATGCGGTTCACAGAATACATCTACTTACCAAGTTTCAACAGTATAGCTCTTATAGTTTCGGAAAAAAGTGGCTGTGACATACGGACGGACAGACAGACAGACATGACGAATCTATAAGGGTTCAGTTTTTTGCCATTTGGCTACAGAACCTTAAAAAGGGTAAACTTGACATTGCCCGCCCATATATAGTCATAACGCTTACTTAAGTAATATTTACCTTTCCAGTGATTTCAATACCAATTTCGTCAAGCACCTGTGTAACAATTCCTTCAGTCTCTTCTTCATCTCCAGATTCATCCATGATATCATCCAGAGTATCTGAAACTGAAATTAAAATGCTCTTAGTTTTATTCTAAGAAAACAAAGACTAGATCCACTGTTTTCTTATTGTATTTTTGGATTAAACATAATCAAATCAAAAACAAACATTTACTACATAATATTATACTCTTCTAACATTTATAACACTACTATTTTTTTTTTGAGAATTACTTTTAATTTTGATTTTAACACTGGTGTCACTAATAAATGGTTATTTTTACGAAGATCGACTATTTGTGGATTAAAAGGTACAGTTGACAAAGTTCAAGCATAACCTCCATAAGGCTACTTTTTGTGTGCAGCGACCAGCAAGTACCCGGTTGGACAATACAAGTGAACAATGCGCTTATCATAAAGCTAGTCAAAACAAATGAAATTACACAATATGGGCTAAGGGCTTTTGTCTTGACAATAGACAGGGTGAGCTATGATGAGTGCTTGCAAGCGAAAAGGTAAAAAAATTGATCATGCTTAAATTTGTTGACTGTACCTACTTATATTATAGATAGCTTCTTAATGCGCATACAGATCAAGCATACAAGTATGATTGAAGGCTTTAGGAACGAAAGAGAAAGAACTAGTGAGACCATGAGTGTGAAGAGTGCAACCAAACCCTTTGTCAACTTGTATATTATGCTTTATCTGTAAACTTCAATTGATAGTAAAATAACATACTCATTTCATCTGTCATATCCATCTTGGCATTAGCATTTCTGAATGCCTCCATATCTTTTGCAATTTGGTGTGGGTTCATCACCTTGTTGATGTTGCCCATTGTTTTGGCCGTAGTGCCCATAGCCCCTGCTATAGCTATGTTAGCCCCCATGGCTTTGTTGTGAACTTGGACACTCGATATCTGATGAAAATAATTATTATATTAGTTTTAAATCAACATAGTCCACCTGCTGCTCAGTATAAGCATTCTCTATCTTGCATCACCTATCTCTGTCCTGTGTAGATAAGGAGGTGATTAGATCTTATTTTTAGTTGCAAGAATACATTTAGGTGCATGGGTGGTGACAATATCAACGCTAGTCAGCCAGCTTAAAGAGTATTTAAAAATGCTACCGCCATAAACCATGCATTTTGACAGAGGTTCTAGATATTTTAAGTAGCTAAATGTAATTTAAAAAATAATTAAACAACATTAATTGACTTTACAACTACCTTACTATTAGCTGCATATATCCTATTCTTTTGCTTCCGCAGCTGAACTAGTTGTTTGGCTAATATTTTGCAGCCTTCATTGTTTCCTTCGCTAGCCATTTTCTTTATTTCCATCTCCTGTAATTCATTAATACACCATTTTTAGAGGTTACTTACTGCATTGATACTTCCTTACTCGTACTTATATCATTCTGTATGCAAGTAGGTAATACTAAATAATATTGCTTGCATGCATGTTGTTCTTTGATTGGGAATTTACCTACTGTTATGAGTCATTGACCATGTACAGTCAGCGTCAAAAGTAGATTGGCATTTTGGTACCCTTTCATAATAATCTATTGACATTTTCTTGACAGTTTGTATGAAAATTATGAATTGTGTAATGTGACACGGTACCAAAGTGCTAATCTACTTTTGACGCTGACTGTACCTAATAAGAATTAAAATAGCAATATCTTACAATTTTCTTCTCTTCCCTCTCCAGAGCACCCTTATCTCTTTCTAGATCTCTTGTGGCTTTGCGAAGTTCACGGTCATTTTGTCTTTGTTGTTCTGAAAACCCATTATATTATATTATTGTTTAGTTAGATTATGATACAGAAAACTTCACGAAGTTTTAGGACCTTTCTATCTTACCCTTGACAGTAGGTTCCTTTTTGAAGAAATTCATATTATTAAAACACTGATTTTTTGTATAACTATAATAAATTTTATTATTATTTCCAAAATATTTAATTAAATAATAATTCTCTCGAGTTCTTTCTTTCTCACTCTCAAACTTATAGGTAAGACCTCAGATTAAAGGTAAGACACACAGACTTAGTAGAGATGCTACGCATCGTACGTAAGACAGTAGTGATACCATTCATGAATGATTCATTACCATACCATCAAGTTTGACAGGGTTGCTGTATTCGATGCTTCAGATTTCCGTATTTATAAAGAAAAATCATGAAATTGCTGTAATGCTTATTTTTATTAATAAAAAATTACAGGCAGTAGCTATATTACCTACCTCCTACCTACAACAACCTACCTACTCAATAATATCATCGCCATAGAGATTTCTATTAGACTCAAGTACTTCGCAAAAGGTTATACGTTTAACACAAAAAGCACAAAATGAATATTACATAAAAACAGCTAAAAATAAGTGTAAAGCTACATGGAAAGTCATACATAACTTCAAAAATAAAATAACACACGATATAGAGCAAATAAATAAAAATAAAATAATTATTACAAATCCTGGTGAAATAGCAAATTGTTTTAATAATCATTTTATCAATCAAAGCGTAAAAAAATCTAAAAATAATGTTATTAATACTAAAATAAGCAGCAGTAATTCTATATTTATGAAACCCTGTGATGAATATGAATTGTTTAAAATAATGAATAATTTAAATAATACAAACAGTGTGGGTCATGACGGCATAAGCACAAAAATCTTAAAATACTGTTCTATAGCACTAGCACGTCCACTTACTCATGTTATAAATTTAATGTTAAAAGAAGGTGTTTTTCCAGAAAGTTTAAAAATAACAGTTGTTAAACCGATTTACAAAAAGGGCAATAAAGCAGATATGGATAACTACAGACCAATTGCTTTGTTGTCGATCTTTTCAAAAATATTTGAACGTGTAATATATACTAGGCTATACGACTTTTTTGAAAAATATGATATTCTGGTAAATGAACAAAATGGATTTAGAACAAATAAATCCACTAACTTGGCTATCTATGATCTTTTAAACCATGTAATGGGTTGTTTCAATAAAAAACAAAAAATAGCAGCAATATTTATGGATATGACAAAAGCTTTTGATCACGTTGAACATTACCGGCTTTTGTCAAAACTTGATAGATGTGGTGTGCGGGGATCAGCATTAAGACTCCTTGAATCTTACTTGAAAGATAGAACACAGTACTGTGAAGTTACAACATTCTCCCCAAATATTAAATCTTATGAGACATACAAATCTGACATTAAGATTATTAAATATGGTGTACCTCAGGGAAGCATACTGGGCCCTTTATTATTCTTAGTATACATCAATGACCTTCCTCAAAATATTTCCCATCCAACTGTGCTTTTTGCTGATGACTGTACCATTTTAGTAAAATGTAATAATTATAAAACTTTTAATACTGACATTATTAATACTCTAAATGAGGCTAAGACTTGGCTAGCGGATAATAACTTATTAATAAATTTAAATAAAACCAAGATTATGCAATTTCATCAACCACTAGCAAAAGTACCTGAATTAAATATAAAACTTGACGATCAACAAATTGAAATAGTAGATGACATAAAATTTTTAGGTATTCATATGGACAAACATTGTAATTGGAAAGTAAATATAGAAAAACTTTGCTCTAGAATCAATAGCTTCATATTCCCTTTAAAAAAACTAGCTAGTATTGCAAATAAAGATACAGCCATTACAGCCTATTATGGATATGCTCACTCTTTAATAAAATATGGTATAATGTTTTGGGGTAATTCATCAAACTGGATAAGAGTATTCAAAATACAGAAAAGGTGTATACGAGCCATTGTAGGTCTAAAACCGTGGGAAAGCTGCAGACCATATTTTAAGAAACTGGGAATATTGCCCGTCCCATGTATTTATATACTAGAATGCCTCACTTTTGCAAAAAAGCATTCTAACAGATTTAAAAAGTTTTCATCAAAAATGAATCTCCGTAGGGCAAAAAATAAACTAGTGCTGCCAGCACCGACTTGCACTCTAGTAAGAAATAGTTCGTACTACATGATAGGACATATTTTTAATAAACTTCCGGAACACATTAGAGGCCTATGCTATGATAGATTCAAGCACAAAATAAAAAATATTTTAGGTGACAAAAATTATTATGACATTAGGGACTATTTTAATGATAATTTAATTAATTAATGAATTTGATATGGTGATTATTGTATTTTCGTAATATTCTATTGTGTAATTAATTTGTAAGCTTGTTATAGGCATAAAATAGCGGGACTACCATATACATTGTAAGATCATTGTAACCTATTTTAACAAATATATAAATTTGATTTGATTTGATTCGCTGTCAACTTCCTGTCCTTGTTATAAGCTTTTATTTGTTTCATTTGCGCATACATATCATGAGATCTGATCTGATGGCTTGCTTTAACAAAAGAGTCCCATTTACAGTTGCAGTAGCTAGTTTGTTTCTCAACTTCATTTTTACAATGTTTACCTCGCTAAATATTCTTTCACAGTCAGCATTACTGTGATCTAAGGAAAAATTGGGTTGCCGTATATTACTATACGGTAACGAAAAAACTGCCGTAGGTATGCCGTATCATCTGAAATGATGTGCTTGAATTACCGAATATTACGGCAATTGCCGTATCAATGGCAACGTTATTACCTGGTAAGATGATGAATGAATTTGACCGAATTAATGAATATCTGGCTGACAGCGTTGCCAGACTGTGCTGCCTAAACATGAACTTTATCCCTTGATTCTCCCTTTATATTGATTTTGTCCTACTTTTTAAATACTAATAAGTTAAGATTTTAGTCACCTTATATATATATATATATATAATAATTCAGCTTTAATTCCTCCTCTTATCAAAACTAACAAAATTTTCTTGTAAAAGAATCCCCTTCGTTTATCTTTAACTAACGTGACATTGGCGGAATTGTGCTATTGGCTTCAGTCGCCATTCTATCAAGAAGAAGAAGAAGAAGAAGAACTTTATCCTAAAATTACCGTACTATAATGTAATTTATTTTTGGTTCATTATGTTGTGACTTTTGTCTCACTGACTGCTGACCATAATCAGTGTTGCCATATATACAGATTCATCTGTATCGATACAGATTTTCGGCGTCCGATACACATGACAGATTTTTGGAATTAAGCTTAGTTTGTGATAAAATAGAATAATAGAATAGAAGAAATGGAGTTGAGCATGATTCATGGAAAAAGTCAACATTATCAGACTGTCCAAAAATGAAAAAAAGAAAGATTGTTGTTGTTATCGATAACGGCGTACAGTCAGGTACTACACAAAGTAATCAATTATTAGTTTTTTTCACTGTTTTGTTAGCTATTATTTTATAAATTTCACTTTTTTGTGTAAAATGTACAAACTATTTATATTCAATTATTAAATAGTAAAAACATTTCAATATGATGTAATAGACCAAGACGCGACGTGGCGCGCACTTTTTAAGATAGCGATACAATATAGAACTTTATTTACTACACAAAAAGGAATACATTTACGGGGCGTATTCGAATTCACTCACTGAAATGTATTCCTTTTTGTGTAGTAAATAAAGTTACAGTTTTATATTCTTGATATCCTATCGTGCGAGACGAAAAACTAGCCGACAAAGAAAAACAACAGAGTTGTCTAATCCTGAACTGGTCGTGAAAACCGCCCCTAAAGCTACTCTTTGACCGAGGATTAATTAAATAAATATCATCTGAAATACTTTTTAATGGTTTAGACCACTGATACCTTTTGACATAATAAGTATTTTATCGAGTGACATAGGATTATTTTTTTCTTTTATCGAACTGAGTTGACAGAGACAATTCTTTCTTTTTTCTTCCTTATTTCTACACTACCCCTCACGAAGGATTGAAGTGGCTACAATAATGCAATGCTATTGTACTTAAGATATGTTACGTTCATAGTAACCGACGTTTAAAATTCAGTCGCACTACACGTGACTACACCGCGTTTAGCTCGTCGCCCTAGTGATTTTATCCTCTTTGGCCCTGCCTGACGCGGACTAAAGACAAAACGTTCCAATGGGGGCTATCGTTTTTGTGGTCACCAGTTTGTTATTACGGGCATGAAAACCATGTTTACATTTAAATTATATTTAATACCTTTAACCGTACCGTAAACATATCGAGCATGCCTCAGTCTTACGTAGTTCGTACGTTTTGTTCGAAAAAAAAGTAAGTAAAAGTTTTCGAAAGAAAAAACTGTGTCAAAGCACTGCCATTAATTGACCTGTAACTCATATTTGCCATAATTAAGAAAGAAAGATTTTTATGCCGTTTTTATAGATAATGGTACGGAACCCTTCGTGCGCGAGTCCGACTCGTACTTGGCCGGTTTATTTATTATAATATCATTGAGTTTTACATCTCGGCTTATCACTAACTTATTTTCGTTTGGCATTCAGTACCCCGAGTGTAAACAATTGACGTTAGAAAACGCTTGCTATCACGTTAGCGTTTACGATATTTTTCTATAGGAATCGGCACAGCGCCTCTCGCGGAATACT
Organism: Tetheella fluctuosa; assembly: GCA_951216915.1. Taxonomy (NCBI): domain Eukaryota; kingdom Metazoa; phylum Arthropoda; class Insecta; order Lepidoptera; family Drepanidae; genus Tetheella; species Tetheella fluctuosa. Next base: position 5,133,972 of record OX578227.1, on the reverse strand, counting down.
CATGGAACTAATTTCTTCCATACAAATTTTTAGTAAACGCAAACGTGATAGTAAGCGTTTATTTACGCAAATTCTTTACACTCAGGGTACAGATTATATCCTACACTTTATACGTTTCCAAATCCGTATCCTATATATAATTAATAGCCTTTTTGGCTTTCCAAGACAAACTTTCCGTTATTCTTTTTCGGTACAAAAGTTGTAGAGATGAAAATAACATGGTAATGGTTAACGGGCGGTTTACTTCCAACATATTTTTCGTATGGAGTTATGTTATTAATGACTCTGGAAGGTAATCTATTTGCAATATAATTTGCAGTGCCCAATATTTTTCTGGTAATTTACCTTCAAGCTATAATAGGCATCTATCTGACTTTTTCTAATAGGGTTCTATTTTTTCTGCCCGCCTTTTTGCTGTGGTGTGTACGGGCAACTAAGCCTTTAATATATTAGGTACGTGTTCTTTCCGTACGTTCTCCGTTATCAGATTGAATAAATTTTATTTTGGTTTCCTGACGACGTATTCTTTCAACGAAAGTTCAAGCTCATACTTAATAGTAGGATTTGAACCCACGATCTTCATGGCGGTATTCGACGACACTACCACTGGACTACCATCGCCTTTAAAAACTAATGAACATCAATTTAATCGCCTACTCAGCTATATATAAATAGTTAGTTAATTAAATAAAATAAAAATGTAGCAATTTTACTCATTTCATCATTCATTCAGACACTGTTCACCGTGCACACGTCTCACAGGATTGATATAATGGAGTCAAACGATGATGAAGAAATAATATTTTATTTTTATTACCGGCACAGAAGGATTTAGAGAAAAAGTGTACCCCACCAAAACCATTATACAAATAAGCTCGTATATATTAACGGATAGTAGATAGGGATATGTGTCGCACTATTTTAAATATAAAAACCTTTTTGTTTTTTTTTCAGCATATAAGACAATATTTAGCTTCATGAGGATTCCAATGGTTAATGGGTCACAGCGGTCGGCAATCGGTCTCATTAATTAGCTTAGGACTTTTAAATTAAACAACTATGTTATTATGAAATCATTATATTTTCGAGAGAAAAACTGGAAGCCAGCTTAACGTCACTTCATTTTATTCAGAAACTCACTATGTATACATATATAATAGACATAGGTAGATACTTATATATTTTTAGGTAATTATAAAACTATACAAATTAAATTACACTCGCCGTTTTTACTTTAACAGAGATGGGTATTTATTTAAGAGTATAATCAACAGCAGAACTCTACTCCGTAGTTTAAAAACGATGCGGCTTTTGTCTCATTACTATTTATTTTACCCCAATAAAAACATACCTACTTTAGTCCTTACTTGTAAACTGTCATATAAATTAATATCTAGACATTGAACGTGCATTGAGAAGACAATAAATTTAATTCATGCGTTTATTAATTAAATAAAATGTATAAATAAAACATTCACTAACAAAACACGGACGAGACCAACATAGATCCAATAAATAGTAACTACAAGTACAGTTGGGTACAAAACATGAAAAAAAGAAAGAAAAGAAATGGAAGAATGTTTGTGTAAGAATTGACTTGAATTCGGACGGAATACCTATACATCATTGGAGAAGCGAAACACAACAAATAAGTAGAGCAAAGTTATTATTATTCTTATTACAAAGGTTAAGACTAATCAACCGACTACCTACGAACACTGAGGTGGCCTACGAGCCAATATGATAGTAATGAATCAGGCCTTAAGTAAATTATATTTAAATTATTATGATATTACTGAGAATGCAGTAGGCACAGAGATTCACCACGACCATTTTGGCTTGAAAGGCTCAAACGCCCACTTGTCCGGCAGACCTTCGTGGGTTCTATTCTCGAAGTTGCTGTCTGACCATTGGAAAGGTTTGATTAGATATTTGTTAAGTAGCTCTAGGGTTTCCTGTTCTAATTCTTCTTGCTGTTGCTTCACTAGGTCTCGGATCTCAAGCCCGTTGATGTGGGGCTTGTCATCAAACTGGTCAGTGTATATCGAAGCTACGTTTCCTTTGTTCATAGGTATGCTCTTATTAGATGGTTGAATTTCAGTGAATGGTGGCCCAGACACCGCAACGAATTCCAACGATATTTTATTTGATGTTCCTGTTAAAATGAGAATTTATGCTTTGATTAAACATATTTATTGTAGATATAGTTTAGCAAGTTGTTACATTTCGTTTCCTCTTCTGGACATAAGTTTCTCTCAGAGTGTATTACTTCTTCTGGTTCTAATAAACTAATACGCTGATCTATGTTGGTAACTTTCGTTCTTTTTCGGATACCCTGCTGCGGAATTTATGCTTCAAAGAGACCTCAAAAAAAAAAGACTTGTGTCTGAGAGTTTACGCTTATAAGTGTAGACTGTCCAGTCAGTTATTTTCTCGAAGTTGATCCTGAATGGACATTTTGTCAATTTTAATTTTCCGAAGTAAATCACAATACATACAACTCACCAGTAACAATTTTTGTATCGATGACTCCATAAGCTTCTACGTGTTGGTTGACAATATCACCGCGTACTCCAACAACTGCCCAATACCCTCGTTCACCCAACAAGCAGTCAACCTCATTGGAACACCCCTTGGTCTCGTTGGTAGCTCGGTTCATTGCTGTCACGTTATTCTGTCTCATCAGCGCAATGATGGTATCTAACGACGTAGCATTTTTGTAACCACGTTTAAATATAACTGCTCGTGGTGAATCCGATTCAGAAAATACTTTTCCATGCATCTCTTCCATTTGGAAAACATTTGTAGCTTCAGCTATATCCTGAAACAGAAATTTAAGTTATTTTTAGAGTTCTTGAAATCATACCGCAAAACTTAGGTATAATCTCTCTTTATAGTTGGTCGATATTTGAGTTTAAAAGACTCTAGACTAGAATAACCAGGTAAAACATTCGTTTGGTATCCTACTAGTAAATAAACAGATAATATTAATTCATTAATGGAAAAACAAACTCTATGTAGAAGTTACCTACCAACATACTTAGCTTGTTATTTTAGGTCGAGGTATGCTTTATCGAAGGTACCTACATACTAGGTAAAGATAACATAAATTCTTACTTTGAAAAACGGCAGTCCATAAAGAGCCCAGTACCCTTGTTCTAAAACGGTATCAGAAAGATCCACCGAGTGCGTACGTCCGGGAACTTGTTCTATCAGTTCGACCAAGCCCGCATTACTGTGTTTACCCCTGTACATCACTGTATGTTTTAAGTGTCTGTAAAAAAGAAATATTCATAAACAATCGTGCGAAAAGAGTGTCGGCATATTACAAAATAATTATTTTACTGATTGCCGAAAAGACAAAAGTCACTCAACGGGCTATTATGGAAGAAACATAGCTTACAAAGACAGTAGGCAAGCTAAGGAGGCAATGGGCAGGTAACATCACTCGAAGAGCTAATATCTGATGGATGGGGAAGAATTTTTTAAAGTTGCGACCGTACCAAGAAATATTTTATTTAATTCCCAAGATGGATATTTTGGACTTAATGCTCTATGAACGACAATGTGATGGAGTATCTTTGTAGGTACTAACTATATAAGTACCTATTTTAGTGCCCTTCTTCTTTGTACTTAGTAATTTTCCACGCGCCAAAATGACACAATAACAAACGCCTAGTCCATTTTGTATGGTGCTACGCTATTTGTAGCGCACCGCTTCGAGTGAAAATCAGAAAAACAACAAACTATGTCACGAACAAGATTTTTTTATCAGTAGGTATACGACAAGTTAGTTTTATAATAACTTAATGTTTGTATCTTGTATCCAACGAACAGGCTAATTAGGCTAATCCATATGTTTTCTATTTATATTATATTATTATAGGTATTCCCGGCGTGCAATGCCTCTTTTTTGTTAGAAACCAACGCGGAAAAAACGGCTAGGTATTAACATCGTCTTAAAAACTTACTTGTCTAAGGTGCTCTTTATAACAATTTCATTTTTTGTTTTGTTTTTTACGTTAACGTTTGACTTTAGATTCTGTAGATGATCGAGTTTGGTAAAGTCCACGATGAGCCACTGCTTGCATCCCGTGCCAGAGTTGTTGCTTGCGAGGATATGACCCCACGAGCTGATGTTCGTGGCTAAGTGGTTTGCTGCTGTGATACGGGGTCCTACTGGCACCTGGAATCAATTTTATACATACATATTTATCATAAATTAATAGGCGACGATATATTTTAGCTCATGACATAATAACTCATGTTAGAGTTCCTGGATTGATGTGCTATTTGTTATTACAGACACGACCTAAGATTTGGGATCATGTTTTCTCAATCTCGTCGTGAAATTTAGTTCGTTGTTCCGTAGCCGCACGGTAAACTCGCTCTCTCTGTTAGTAGTCAGTACTTTATATTCAATGTCATATTAGGTATACTCACTTGCTCGGTGATATTGACCTCCTTCCACAATTTGCTATTGTAATTCCTTAATGCTGTTCCGGTGATGGCCATTTTATGATTGTCTCCTTTGACTATATAAAATTCGTCTTGACTGGTGACGGAGCCAGGGTATCCAGAGAAATCGACCGACAAACCACGGACCAATGAGGAATCGTTCGATGTTACATGGTAATTCAGCTTATATCTCTTCAGGATGCGTGTCATTGATGAATAACTGCAAAAGAAAAAAAAATAGCCACGTATTAATTGGTAGTCTGTAAGATAGATATATTGTATTATGAACCAACAAATAACAGCACATTCATAGGTATATAATATAATGCCTATTAAGGCATTACGTGATAAAATTATCACGTAATATCACGTAGTATTCGCATACATAGATAAATGTATGGGGGGACTCTCTTCATAATTATTAATTAACTAGCTTTCGCCCAGCGGTTTCACCCGTGTTCCCTAGGGATCTTATGTTTTCCCGGGATAAAAAGTAGTCTGTGTTCTTCTCCATACCATAGGCTATATGCATACCAAATTTCATAGCGATCGGTTCAGCGGTTTAAGGGTGAAAAGGTGACAAACAAACAAACTCACTTTCGCATTTTAAATAGTTAGGATTAGGATAAATTAAAAGTTTGATTCATGTAGGAATCAACGACATGCATGTCGCAAGTTTCCACTTATAAGTATAATTCATTAACTCTAGATTACATAATGATTTGGCAGGAGCTTTGATCAATTGAGTATGTACCTATGTAACCTATGAATAATGTCCCTCACGTATAGTACTAGAAAACTTTTGAATACCGATTAAAGGATGACATGATAAGTTAATATATTCAGAATACCGTAACATAATTTAATAATATATATATTTTTATAATTTGATCCAGTAATTAATCGATTAGCTTTCAATTATATAGTTAAGTACCTGTAAGTTTTTTCTCGGTATCAGAGTTGGTCCTATTAGTAAAAGTAGCATGACGATCCCACCTTCAGTTTAGACAAGAAGCTATTTGGAAATATCCACCCAATTTAAAAGATATATTACCTGCCAGCTGCATTTTGAGCGAGGTACAACTTCTTGGTGATAGTTCCATTTTCAGATGTTTCATTAATTATTCTTAAGAAAGTACTGGACAAACTGGGCAGGTTGTTCAAGGAAGGGTCCTCCAAGGAGATGTTAAGTTTGTGCTGGAGCTCAGTGACTTCAGCCATGGAGTTCAGCCAGAATAAATCTGAGATGTCGGTCTCATATACCTTCGTGCTACGTTCTACCCCATGTTTCCAACCAGTGAAAATACCGTTAATTTGTCTGTAATATAAAGAAACCTGGAACAGAAATACACGTAGATAATTTTTTAAAGAAGTTATATTCTGTTGTTAGATTTGACAGTTGAATTCTTCAACTGGGGAAAAAAATACACAATCTTGATTACACTTTGATTGTGGTTCTTTCACTGTATTCTGTACACCTTCTGTGCTTATTTTCTGCTGTAAATTATGCTTACCTGATGCCAGAAAGGATCAATACTGCTGCGCTCATCCGCATGAGTCTTCCAAACTTTTACCGACTGGTCTAGAGCGTCTCTGAATTTATTGCATTGCTTTTGTAATGGCTGGTCCTCACACTTGGCTCTGATGGTGTTCTCCAAGTGTGCGTGAATGAGGGACCAAGTTAGGGCTCCTTCTACGATCCCGGCGGCGTATGCTTGGACCTCGTCTGAATATGAACCATCAGTCTCTACTTCTAAGATAGACCAGCTGTAATAGGGTATTTTACTCTATATGAGAAAAAATCTAAAAATGTACAATTTAGATAGCTTAGGCAATAAGCAGTCGGAAAATGTTAGTTTTAGTTCATAAAATAACTTAATTAATTTTAAAATTCATTTCAAAGTTTTCAGTTTTTTTAATCTGTTTCTAAACAAGCGAAACAGTAGCCACTATTATAATGACGTCATACGGTGCTGTATGTAAATTAAAAAGTGTCAACTGAAGTATTATTATTATTATTTTTACAGTAGTATTCATGCATTCAGGAACAGCACACTAATAAAAAGGATAATAGCTCATTTTTAATTTATAAAATTTTATAACTCCAATTGAGACCAATATCAGCGCATTTATTTACTTACAAGAGACCAAAGATCGATTTTCATTCATTCCACAGGACTTCTTTAGTGAAAAGAGCTCTACCTGCCTTAAATTATCACAAAAAAAAAAAAAATTACCCAGTAGTATGGATATCCATTCTGAAATATGCTCGGGCTGCCCCTTTCGGTATATCGGCCAGTTCATTGCTCTGACCCCAGTATTCGATACGGTATCCGGTTTTCTCTGAATAAAATACTGTTGCTGTATAATTCCCGTCTTCTTGAATTCTAAAAAAAAATACATAATAATAAAATACGAGTTCTATGGATATGTACTGAGAGGAGATTCTGATAACAGTTGTCTACTATAGAATATTATTATCGTGTTTTTACATTGTATCTCTGTCTATGATTCATAACCCCAAACATTACCGACAATGTGCGGCAACCAAACAATAGGTATTTCCTATAAGGCTTAAAATTAAAATAAATAATACACCTACAATATAATTATACAACAAACGTTTAAGTGATCAATTTGAATATAAATATTTGGGATACTAACCTTTCAATCTGTCCAACAAAAAGAGCCAAAATCGCAAGAATGCCAAGTATGCCGAGGATGTAAGAGCTTATCTTCGTCTGGAGCCAGGAGGCACCGACTACTTTTAAAATCTTACTCATTATCACGCTTTTTCAAAACGGATATAAATAATATATATATATATCTTGAACTATAAAATGAAAAATATATTGAGGAACTTAATAATAATGAAGTGACAGCGCGTGTAGATAATTTTTTCTAGCGGGAGATTGACCATCAAATATGGTGTGATGTATCCAGGTGTTCACGGTACTGATGTTGTTCCGACAGCTGTGCTCGGCTCCCTCATTGGGTACGGGTTGTGTGCGTTTTATAGCTATAGTGTGACTGCACCGCTTATTCGCTTATTATTTTAAACCCTGAAACAAATGAATTATCAATTTATTTTGGATCACGAAATTCTTATTATATTATTAAGTATGTATTATAAGTCCAGTTGAAAACTTGTTAAATTTTTTATTCGCGCTTTCAGTGTTAGTCATATAGTAAAAGTTTATTTTCAACCCTGAATGTTTAGCGAAACAGTTAAAACTAACCCTGTATTGGAACTTCGTATTAAAAAAGTGGTAAAAAACCTATAAATCAAAATGAAACTAAGCAAGATATTCTCATATTCTAGAGGTAAGTATTAAAATCCAAATGTGATGAGAACAACCGCTATAACCAAACGTTTTTCATGTCACATACCATTCGACGTTTTCGTTTCAGTTTTAAACAGATCTTACGAATTTTTAACATCGCTATTACTAGTCTGCTCTTGATTTTGTACACAAACATTGGGTTGGCAAATGACACTTAATCTAGATTTGGAACAGTTTATGAAAATTTGTGAGCAATGACAAAGACTATGTATATTCTTAGAAAATAAATAAGATGATAACTGAATATGCTCTGGTGGACTCTATGCCTCGTTAATGAATGCAATAATGTTGTCATCGTGTCATTTAAGTTGTCATTCCGTTGAGACGCCGTAAATAAAATGGAAGATTTTCTAAATAGTGATAACATTTATGTATCGTTGACGCAAAGTAGATATACAAGTCCACCACAATTTTATTACGCACTCGGTAGGAACAAATTATAATGGAAAAGTACCGGTCAGTTTCACTCCTACAGGAATTTTGTAAATGATCTTTTTCTTTCAATAACACAGTTTATTAATCACATAAATGTTACTAGTCACAGTATTCTTGATTTGGATCGTCACAAATTGTTAGCACGTTACTGCACTGGCTCCAGATGTTTTGTTCAATGGTTCCCGAAGTTTCAACTGGTATTCGAGAATACGGTACCTAGTCAGGTATATCTATCACGTTATCATAATATCAATAAAAGATACTCTAATGATAGGATTGCGCTCTCCGTTATCTATAACAGTAGGTATGTAATTACCCTAACTGAATTATATATCAACATATAACAATATTTTTCATTTAGATAAACACGTGACACGTTGTATTTTTGTTCAGATCTGTAAGTTATATTATTTCTCATAATTTTGCCTCCTTGACCTAGTAATTAAGAGTCGCGGAAACGGTAATCTGCTTACAATGGTACCTACTTGTAGCAGAATATGAAAATGCGGATATCTCGAAATGTCCTCATATTGATGTCGGTCAGTAACAAGGTGAAGGTTTCGTTCGATTATTTTTGTTCACCGGTTAAGATAATTGAAGCATTGGCCTTTTGCTATAACCCCACTTTTTTAAATAAAAGTTGTAAAAAATATCTTCATATATTTTCTGTGTTTTCGAAAGATAATGTAATCTTCTACCATATAGAGTTTCGTCGTTAGGTACCTACTATTACATACCTCTTCTATGACATAGTGAGGTTTAGATATATTTGATACAGTCAGAAGTCTTAATCGGTGAAAAGTACTTTAGACTGAAACTATCTCAGTCAAAACTCTTTCCTGGCATATAAAAAAAACAACCTATAACCTATATTTTGTGAAAATAAGTAGATATTTGATCACGTAGGTTAGTGGTTATTATTGTCCCAGAATATTATACAAAAGTTCAATACCTACTCGACCAAAATGTATGAAGCAACCATATTATTTTACGCGATATCAGAGTTAGCCCTATAATAAAAGTTGTTCACATTAATGAGTACATCCACCCCTGCAAGTATTGCCAGTGATAACAAAATCACCCTGTATATTATTTGTTTACATCAAATGGGCTTAGGTACGTACTCGTACGTACTAAGGTACGACCCATAGAGGACGATGATGATTGAGTTTGAGCATGCTTGTCCAGAAAAAGCCTAATCATTACTATAGCCTTGGAGTTCCCCGCATTGTACCTAGTACCTACCTACTTAAGTAGGAGTCGGGAAACACAGATACCGGAACTTGCCAGGAGCAACTTACGCCGAATCTAATTATTCATTCATTATAATATTATTCATCTATACTAGTCTATACTAGTATTATAAAGCTGAAGAGTTTGTTTGTTTGTTTGAACGCGCTAATCTCAAGAAGTACTGGTTCGATTTGAAAAATTCTTTCAGTGTTGGATTGGAGAGCCCATTTATCGAGGAAGGCTATAGGAAAAATTTTATCCCGGGAAAACACAAGACCCCTCGGGAACGCGGGTGAAACCGCGGGGCGGAACCTAGTGTAAGTATTAAACAATTTATAATAGGTATCTAGAACATTTCTTCCGCATTGTCGCCACTGCCGATGGGCAAGTTTGTCAAATTAATTACTAATTAGGTACGTTATATTAACGCGTGAGTGATACCACTGGCAGGGAAAATATAATATTGTATTTTCTTTGCCTGTGGTGTTATGAGCTCTATAGGATACGGTAACCGCTTACTATCAGGTGGGCCGTAAGCTTGTTTGCTACCTATGTAGTATAAAATATATATATATATCAATTTCATTTGGTTTTTGAGAACATTTTTATCGAGATATTATAATAAAGTTATTAGTTTTTATCTTCTTACAGATAGGAATTTAGACAAACGGTGAAAATTTAATCACCTATGATCTCGTGTCACGTTAAGGTAGGTATCTACTTTTTATCAAAATTCATATTCAAACATAGGCTTTATAATAATCGAGGCAAATACATGCACATAAAACACGCAAATAAGTACCTAAAATATATTGCCCACAGAATTATTATTATTTATAGATTGGTAGATAGAAGACAGATACATATAGGTATTTATTTTATTGTTCTACCGAATACAGCAAAGCCAAAGAAAATAGGAGTTGAACTGAATAAACAAAGGAAAATTATTTGTTAATTCTAAGCACTTTACCTTATCAATATGACACCAATAGACCTATACAATTACAGTCGATCACATATTGTATCTTAATTTCACTTTGATCAAAATATAGAAAGAAAAGGAAAATCCCGTAAAGAAGCGCAACTTGTCAGACAAAAGAATTCTCACAAAGTTTGAGTAACGCTCAACGCCATCTCAACACGTATTCACGCGGGTGAACTAGACCAAGCTTTGGATACAGTTTTATAAGTGCAATACAACAATGGACCGAACCTGAAATCATACACTACCTACCACCTTACACGTGGAGCTCCCTAGACAATTAACTATTTAGGGCTGTCCTCGTTAACTTTACTATTAGTTTACAAGGTTTTCAAGCTCTTTTCCAGTATTATTACTCCAAATATTCAAACGACATTTAGACACATAATTTTGAATATAGATAATAAATCAAATTTAGTCTCAGTTTCCGATGGAATAGACCATTCCGTAAATATAAAACTTTCCAGAGTTTTTATTTTAAGAATGTGTAAGTGGTAACCCTATACTTAAAAATAGACGATCTATAAATTATTTAGGTATAACGCATCAAGTTCATGCGTACTATCTAATAAATTATAATTTTCGACGTTTATAAGCCTATGCATAGTAAAAAAAGGTGTAAAGTTGATTTATTATGTTTAAAAATATTTTAAATGCTTGACGCATGTGAACTTTTCATTATGAGGGTTTCATCGTACAACAGAATTATGAAAAAAAGTAACGAGATAATCAAAACTAAGAATAATTTCATTAAATAATCTAAAAACAACAATACCTTTGCGGTCTAAGTACGGTAGCCTAGGTACTTACCTAAAATGAGTATATGTTTTTATTGATTTTACAATCTCAATCTCAACGGAATAATTTATATTTACATTGACTGTTATATGTTTTTTTACGCTGTGCTACTAGACTGGTGCATCATGTATCTATTATATAGTGCTGTAAATACAATTAGGTATTACCCTTAGGTACTTATCTCACTTCAACAATTTTAAAGCTATCACAAAAAGATCAAGATATAATAGAACTTAGGTTTATTAGAACGTCTCTACATACTCATAGTATAATTATTCCACGTCTGTCTGTCTATAGCTAGCTCGTCGTAAACCACGCAACGGATTTCGATGCAGTTTTCACCATCAGTTTTACATACCTACAAGATTGTACGGAACCCTCGGTGTACAAGCCTGAGTCGCACTAGGCCGGCTTTTATTTTCTTAATTATACTCGTGCCAAGCCAGGGTTGGTTCGCTATATATAATAAATGTAGAGCTCGCTCTTACAGGACTCTCCTCTGCTATAAATCTAACTTTGTTTTAAAAAGGGTATATTATTGCAGAGTTCATTGCAGACTAAGTATTCAGCAAAAGAACCTTCCGAAAAGTAGTTAGATTCTACCAATTTATAAGTGACTATGACGCTAGAAGGAAGGATGTCGGTAAAAAAGGAGGAGATTTTACCTATATTCTTTAATTAAACTTAATTTATTTTTTATTTTAAGCACACAACTCAGGACCGAGAGATAGGCCTAGGTACTGGCACCTACGATCTAGGATAGCGGACCTCAAGTAATAGGAGAATTTGAATATGATCAATTGCAGAAATAATCCAAAGGAAAAATCGCGATAGGTACTTATTTATCAATATTATATCACAGATGTCAGAAATGTGTGTACTTCTGATTCTGCTCTGACAATGAACAATCGAGTGAGCGGATTTCTGCTGAAGTTTTTATTAAACAGTCATTGTAGTACATATTGGCATTCGATATTGTTTTTAATTGAACATTATGTAAGTACGATATACTCGCAAGATGTGTCATATACAACCCTTAAACACATCAAATGTGGAATATACATATAATTTCAAACCGAAAATCTCTGGTAGGTAAATATGTACCTATTATAAATATGAACCAAAGATTGTAAAACTATAACATACGTTCATCTTCACCGGTCTAAAATATCAAACTGGTTTTGATAAGATTTTGCTAGAAACAAATGCCTGTTGAAGATAGCAGCGTAATGATAAATAGTGTAAACTTAAACCCTGGAGAAGAACATAGGATTTGAAAATAAAAAATGTCTAATTTCTCAACCCCAGAAAAGCTCTATGTACCTACTTGACCTATTTATTTTGAAAACATTTACTACATATAATGAATAAAATAAATAAAAATTGATTATGGAACACAATTATGAGCTTTTACGGAGCACGAAAACCTTTCATAATGCCGAAAGATTTACGAGCAACAATAATCTTGAAGTGGATTTCACAAAGAGCATTAAATAGCAGATTTATTGCTGCTAAAGAGATCCTGGATATGAGGACCTTGGGATTACCGCCAAGTGTTGCATGCAGCATCAAAGAGATCTGGATCTCTTATTTTGTTTTAAACGAATACTCGTCGGATTTTACTTAATTCATTAAGGAAGGTTCTTGAAGGTACTTAAATATTATCCTAGAACTCAAAACATAAGCAAACTAGGTTATGAAAATTAAAGAGCTCAACTGTCGTTGAGCTCAATTTTAAACGTTAATTAGACATATCTAACTAAACTAACAAGTATGGTAATAAAAGTTTGTAAAAACATAAGCAGGACAAATGCTTTGGGCGAAATTAAAGATGTTTGATTTGAATTGTAAGGGGATTAATTATGGGGGGAATTAATTATTTTTAGGAAATTTAATAAGAGATTTCTCTTACCTACCCGGTTCAAAGTGATGAGGTGCAACCAAATAAACCTTTTCTTTTTTACAATAGTTTAATTTAAAGTATATTCGATATTAAATAAAAAAAATAAAAAAAATTTTAGTAGCATTCATTTTTGTAACTGGTTATAGGGTTTAGTTTCGGTTTATAGCTCACGACATATTTCACCCTTCATCTCATCCTATTGAAGTTTATTTTCCAATTTTTGCCTATTACAGATCTAAACTTAAAAATCGTTTAACATTAAATCAGCGCCCAGTCGAAGGTTGGATAAACAACACCAACTAAATTGCTTGTTTTTAGAAACAAAATATGCATTATAATTGGTGCACGCGTACTCATGACAAGACAGGAGCATTCGGTCGGTGCTTCCGTACTTTGCCCTTACCGTGCAATATGATGCCTTCAACACGACTGGGGCTAGCGCCATAGCAACTAGATCAATTGCAATTGTACCCGACACACTTCCTATTACAGTAAAGTTGTTAGATAACATGACATGACGTGTCCATTCGAGATATGTACTCAACTTTTTATAGGTATCTTTATGTATATACTAGCTGTCCCCGCGGTTTTTCCCGCGTAGCGATTACGACCGATTCTCAGACCTAACGAATATACATATAAAATTTCATAAGAATCGGTCAAGCCGTTTCGGAGGAGTTTGCAGACAAACACTGTGACAAGACAATTTTATATATCTATATACTAATACTAGCGGGCCCGACAGACGTTGTCCTGTCCAAACTCGATTACGACGACATCTACCGGGTCCAATTCTATTTTCAAACCATCCAGGGACCTACTCATATATACACACATAATTTAATCCAAATCAGTCCAGCCGCTTAAGAGGAGTTAGGTGACCAACACACGTACAGAAGAATTTTATATAAAGTTAGTTTGTTTGAACGCGCTAATCTCAGGAACTACGGGTTCGATTTGAAAAATTCTTTCGGAGTTGGATAGCCCATTTACCGAAGAAGGCTATAAGCTACTTTTTATCCCGGGAAAACACAAGATCCCGTGGGAACGCGGGTGAAACCGCGTGGAAAAGCTAGTTAGAAAACTGTTCCCCGCGGTTTCAGCCGCGTTCCCGGTATAAAATAAGGAAATAATCAGGATAAAAACTATCTTATCTTTAGAAATACCTATAGTAATTTTAGTGATTGCAATGATGACAAAGAATCAAATACCTTTCTTTATATTTTTTTATTATGTATAGGCTTGTGTTTGACTACAAACTCACCATGATAATGTGGCCAAAGGTGGTAAGCACACAAAGCCTCAAAGGAACTGGCACTCAAGTGCAGTATCCGGAACACACCACTAAATAAATAAATGCCTTGACATGCTTCAAAGTAATTTCGATTTCGATAAAAAGTAATTACTTAGGTACAAAGAGCCCGTTTGAAGGTTTCACTATAAGAAGTATGCATAAATACTACAAATATTCAATTTTAATATATAGAGCATCTATATGATATGAGGAAGTTTCAGTACCTAAGCGTTAATAAGTTATTGCAAAATGATTGCTATTCCATCACTTACCCGAGAATCGTGAGAGGATAGAACTGATTTTAAACGTAATACGACGCTACCGGTCAAGGAATCAGGCAACTGAAATGACGACACAGCTTTCCTTAGCGGCAAATAAAATTGCTAGCTCTCGGTAACTGTAAAGATGGTACAGAAATAAGACTAACATCTTATCGTACGCGAGTTATTCTGGTAGCACTGAGTGAATTTATGTTATTTAATTATAAATATTAGAACCGAATTTGCAAAAGTACGTCCGCCGAATACGTAAACGTATCGAAAGTAAAGCAATACTGTCTGGAGCCAAAGCACATACATATAGGAATTCGATTTTACGAATTTTATGATGATGCTCTAGTGGTAAAACATATTTTATGCTCACACGTGCCTCTATATGTGGATGTAAGTACTAAAAATTACGAGCCATTTTTCATATACATATGTCATAAGTTTCGGGAATAAGCCCTTCCTGAAATTTATCATCGATAAATCTTTTTTTTTCCGTTTCCATTCCAGATAAAACTTTTTCTCATCAGATATTTCAGGCTAAAACTACTTACTACTGTGTATAATGCAACAAATATAGTTACGGCTTTCAATGGTGTATCCTAGATGTTACCTTCCTCATATCTTTTGTCTAACTCTTCTAGTGGACAATTTGTTAATTTTAGTCATCAATTTTCTCTATTCAAAAAATATTCTGTGTGTTCCTATACCAAATATTCCAAATTCAAACTTCCAAAAAACATAATAAAAAATGATTTTTATTTTATAGTTTGAGCAAGTGACTTAGGTAGGTACCTATTTAAAAAAAAAACAACATAGTGATAGTTTATCATTAGTCACGTTCCACTACAGCAACTTAGGATTTAATTAAGTAACCAAATTATTGTTTGTAGTGTTTAAATGTAATAATGAGATAAAGGGGATTTTAATGTTTTGACGTCAGTAGGTACATTATTAGGTATGTATCAACAAAAAAATACCTTTGCTGACATTTAAAATTTTCTAAAATCAACAAAAAAAATCTATGACGACATTTCAAATCATCGAAAACCCAAACTATATTTGTCCTACATAAACATTGCTATTTCAGTAGTGTATAACAATTTATTTGCTGACTGTACTTACTGTGTGTGTTTTCAATAACATGCTTAAAATATTCTTTTACGTCACGCAAATGGTTTTGCGAGTGATCGTGAGTAATGGAAAGGATCAGTGAATTGATACTTCGCGATTATTCGTTTTCATCCTTGACTTCGCAAAACTTTGTATTTGTTTGTAAAAATACTTTATACGTCTACCTACATCAAAGTTATATTAGCTTTATGTTTATGATTTAAGGTTCAAAGTGGTAGTGGCAAAATATTTTGTTTTATAAATTATCATTAGAATTTCGAATACAATACAAACTATGTATAACAATGTTTATTAGCATTGAGCCTAGGTTACGAAAATAAGCACTAACTATATTTTTTAGCAACATATCGTCCTCTAAACAAGTTCCTTTTAACAAAACCAAGTTTTATTAAATGTATGCATACCGACATTCCTTTGTAGAAAAGAGCATAAACGACAAAAACGCCGCCCATTAATATTTTAAATGTCCCTGGACCTACGCCCTGGACTTTGAACTTTTATACCGAAAAAGATCTGATAAGCTTTAAAACATTTTTAAATTTGTGTAGATAAAACTTTGGCAAATATATAGGTATAAATTAGGTAATATAAAATGACGAAACCTTAATAGAGGAGCTAGGGGCTCATTGTAACAATTTTTAGGAAAACTATTTTACTATCTATTTACGGTTTTAGCATTAAACGAGCGTCTGTCGATAGCCTAACCCATAACTTAACAAACATCATTGGTACCTATAACATGCCTTCATAGTTAGATAATCTATATTTTATGGCGCAAATCCAATTATTGTCATATTAGTTCCTCTTGACAACTTGGTAAGTATCTCTATTATTAATGTATGTTTTTTTATAATTAAGTATTTGTAGAAAAAGTACGGGTATTTTATTTTTAGTAAGTACGTACTTCACTCTCCATTTGCATAATATGGAAACTTATAATGTATATGTTGGTATATATAGTTTTTCTGCTTGTAACAGTTATCAAATAACAAAATAAATAATTAATATAATCATATATCCTGGGCCATTTCCTCATACACTTCAAATAATTAAATTTAATTATTTTTATCAGCGAAAGGTTTAAATAAATTCTATCGATAAATATTATCGATGATATAATTCATCCACCAATAGATCAAAGAATATTTAAATAAATGCTATTTAACTTGATTCGACCCTACGGAACATTTTATTAAAGCCGGAAATTCCCATCTGGTAAAAAATACCTGTTTGTGTAGCGGCCCCACTCGACTAGGTACTATGGCCCAGCAACCATCTGTCGCCATACCACAGGTAACCCAAGGAGGGTTGTACTCACTTATACAGGGTGATTTTATAGTCGTTGGCTATACTTGCAAGGGTTGGAAGTACTCATCAATATGAACAACTTTTACTAAGGGACTAACTGTGAAATCACGAAAAAAATATCAGCTGTTCCATACAAAAGATACTACTCGACCTAAATGTATGAAGCAAAGAACTGTTTAATTTTACGCGATATCTGAGTTGGTCCCATGGTAAAAGTTGTTCATAGTGATGAGTACTTCCATCCCTGCAACTAATGTCAACGACGACAAAAAAATCATCCTGTAGGTATGTTAACATTAGACTTCTTTAACTCGGGATGTTTTGTGACAACAATGTTAGGCATCAACATTTTCGTTCAGACGGGAAATGTCCAATCCTGTGGTCCAATCGCAAAAATACTCAGAATTTTTGTAAGTACCTAAGTACATACCCACCCACATGCTTTTTTATTTACTAAATAGGTCGATCGATTGGAAACAAATATTTAATCTGTTTAGTGTTGTGCTCTTGCATTAAAACAATTAATGGGATTTCATTCCATTCCATCAGAGGAGGTCAATGAACGGACACACACTTGAAAGGAATCCAGTGACGGGTCCCTCCTCTACGTCATAGTTCATTTCCTTTCAGTGAATCTATGTCAATTTAATAATTGACATCCACGTGATATCATTAAAATGAGTTAATATTTCATGACATTCTTGATTCAATTTATTTAATAATATTCGTCGTTTTTAAGCAAAATGTTAGTAGGTACTTACTTAGTTATTTTTTTGGGCGGCTTTATCTCTAAAAGCGATCTCTACCTGACATGTTTTGGATGGGGAGGATTTGTACTAAACGGTAAAAGTCGGGGGTGCACGCCATTTAAGTACAAATGAAAAACATATTTTGTTAATAGATATCTACCATTTTTTATAGACTAGAAGGTATTTGTGATCACGAGTCAGACCGCATTCCTTCTTATCGATTTCTTATCTTAACATTAATTTGATATTTAGATAACCGGATGTAAATTAATTAATGACACAAGGATTTATTAAGTAGGTAGGCTACGTTCAACTTATGAATATATTTAGCGTCGTACCGAGTACGGTCATATGTATAGATAGTAATCTATACATATATGACATATATAAACTACTATTATATATTTACATTTCACTAAGATAGGTATAATAATAGCAATATTATGATTAAAATTATTCAACCTTGATTCAAGAAGCATTGACAATAATTTTATAATAAGAAGTGTTATATTTATTTAAATAAGTGTATTTTATAATTATATATCTTAAAATCTATAAAACGTACCTAATAATTATATTTTACATGATAAATATTTATTTTATTGCTGAGATTCCTCAATTAGTTGTAAAAAAAAATACGTAAGTATCTACGGTCAAAACACTACACTAAAACGCCGAGACGAAACTCATTGATATAATAACCAAAGAAGTCCCGTGGATTTAATTAAAATCGATCTTATTTCTTCTAGGATAGAGGTGGCCTTTCGATACATATTTGGTGGTGTGGATTTTAGATGATGATCTCAAGATGATAGTAGGTAACTACTTTTTAGTTCGCATCGCATGACGTTTTTTTAAGATTGTAATTTTTAATAAGTGCAATTAATTTCAATTTTGTCTGCCTGAACAGATAAGTTGGTGGCAGTGTAAATACAAAAGAGAACTGTAATTTAAAGACATTGAATACTTACAGCGTCAGTGGTGTGACCACAAACACAAAATGTCGGCGTACTCAACCCATCGGGATAGACACTGTTAGTGACGGCGGGAGACGGTCGACCACTGATCTAGACCGCTACGGATCTGTAACAAACAAAACAATATAAATATATGTAAATGCGCAAATAAGAAACTAAATTACGCCCTTTGTCGTATGTCACGTTCACTATTTTAGCTCACGAGCTGAATGTCGCTGCAATACTTTACTGGATGACGACGACGATTCTTACTCCACGAGATACTTGCACGTGATTTTATATTATAGTGCTATTGAAGAGTGCGTCATTTTTGTTGTTGGTGGAAATGCAAGATATAGGATCCTGTCCGAAATGTTAAGTTACCTGCATATATCAGAAAATAAACAACACTTCCATACAAAAGATTATATTACCATCATTATGGTGATATTTTTTCTAAGCGTTAAAAAATTATATAATACACCATACAATGAATACTAATAGGTACATATGGTTTCTACCTATAGCTTTTAAATGGATACAGCTTGCTGGTGTCATAAGACAGGCGTTAGACGTGCGATGTGCAGGCGACGGCCACTCGACACTTAAGTACGTATTTAGTAATAGCATAGATGATTACATGCCGACTGTAAACAAACAATACGTCTGCGATACAAGACAGATGAGATGAACGATTAGCGGCGCGGGCGCACCAAGGTGGTCCTATTAAAACTGTGTAGGTATATGTAAATAGACCTTTGTTGGAACAGTTTTATAAAAGAAGAACAATATGACATCACCAAACTGGACAAGAATGAGAATCGTGTTATCAATATAATTATGATCAATCGAGATCACCAGTAGGATTGTTTAGCAGCGCTTGTACGAATTCTTGGTTCTAACAAGTTGGTGTTGCTTAGTAGAATATGTAACAATTGCTGCAAACATGAATCACATTCGTCACATTGGGTTTAATAGGAAATAGATTATAAGTAATGCAATGACTCAATGATGAATAGATAAGGGCACCCATTTTAAATTCGTGCTAGCTGCGTGTTCTTTTAATAAAATACTAAGATTCTCAAACAAAAACCTAAAAAAAATGCATTTGTTCAATGTTTTTTTAATGGGCTCTATTTCGCAAACGCCTTTACGGAAGAAGATGTTATTTGAAATATAAAAAAGTAAAAAGTTACGACTATGTAACAAAATGAATACATATTTTGTTGCACCTGCATAGCAAAATTTCACATAGGTACCTACTACATTTTAAAGCAAAATAGGACAGTAATATTACAACATAGAGCCACAAAATTGAGTTGGTTTTACTATCACGCAACTGGCCGGTATTTTCTATACTATATGAAGCGCAACTAAAGCAAAAAAATACTAACTATTATGCTGAAAGTTATTTTAATTATATTTTTTATCTAAATAAATATACCTAATTTAAATAAAAAAGCCATTAATTTCTTTCCTTACATTAATAATCAAATAAATATTCTGGGATATTATTCCTCACACAAATCATTACACTATTATTTTTAAATTAGTATTATCTGATATTGTTAAAATCTTAAATTCATTCGATATTAAACTTAAATCTAGCAACCCAAAAAATCGCGAAGACTTTACTTATACTAAAGGACCATTCTCTTTAACGACGCATTCAAAAAATAAGGTCTTGACATAAATCTAATGCCTGAACCATGCTTGAACCAAATTCTAAAAGACTTATGTATTCCCATGAACAGTTATATGGACCTTACATTTAAAAATAAACCTTACTGCATTTGAACAAGATTGTATTTAAATATCTGTCTGTGTATCTATAAGACTACGGCTGCGGCTGCTCTAAGAGTAAAATTTCGATTCTACAAAAAATCCGTCGCCATACTCTCCATTATTAATTCGCTTTCGTTACGGTTTTTGTAAGCAGACAATACGTCATTCAGTTTCCTTTGCCATGAATTTGTCAGCAGGTGTAAAATGAGCTTTTTTTTTTGTGTATTTTTAGACATTGACGTCGTCTGGCAAACCTAGTCTATTGGAATATCCCATGATAGGCCCGAGTGTGTGAATCGTGTGTTCTTAGATATAAATATATCCGTTATCTTAGTTTGTGATAGTGATAAGATATTTTTGTCGCAATCGCGAATGATAACACCAGCGCCGAACTTTGCGTCACTCGTCCGACTCGTGACATGGCTTGGAATCGGTTCTATTCGCAGATATCGCCTAGTACCTACCTAAACATATGTTTATTTACAACAAATATTTAGAATCAATGTATAAAATATAAACTATGATATATAGAAAACATCCTCAAAGCCCTCGCTGCTGTCGATAGGCGAGGTTATGTTAATCAATAAAATCAATATAAGATGCCTGAACCCTGTGGTTTGTTTGATCTGTATTTTCCTTGATATATCATAACTTCATTAATTCTTGAGCTTGATGTATTTTTTTTCGATTATATATAGATGACTTTAATAATTTAAGACTTAAAAAAACAAAAAAAAAAAAAATATACAATTCAAGACCAACTTACTAAACTAAAAGTAAGAAACTTAAATAAAATAGTCTAAATTAAAAAAGTCGCTATCAGAAGGCAGCGTACCCAGAATGCTGGCGGCATTGCCACGTTGGATGGCAATGCTGATTCTCTGACCAAGATATAAGCCAGCATTCTGGTCACAAGTTGCTTCGACCAGGCGTTTGGATATTTCGCGAAAAAGATGGTGAGCTCTCGACCCCCACGGACCCAGAGTTTTAACCCCAAACGGCTCAAATATATAGCTTGTATCTATGTTACTATATTTACGCCGCTTGAGGTTCTCTGCCGATAACGCAGCGCCGCCAGCCTTATTTATTGTTTCTGGAAGATGAGACGGTGCCAAAGTATCGACACACGTGGCATCCCATACCAAAGGCCGTCCCAACTTCCAAGGGATAAGTGTCATTCCGTCGGGTCTCTTACCATCGTCACGAAACAGGCCATTCGGTTCTAAAATTGCTGTTACGTTGGCGCTGGTAAGGGCCCGGCGGATGATATCGTTGAGACTAGCGTGTCTGGCAAATCTGCCAACGCTTTTGACACATGATAGTCCGTCCGTCAGTTATTAATTACATTTAAACATGACTAGCCTTCCGCCCCGCGGTTTCATCCACGTACCCAAATTTTACCCCCTTAGTAATTGAATTTCCAAAAATTCTTCTTTATTTGATGCCTATATACACTGTATAACTTATAAGGTATCTATGAGCAAAATTCCAAGTCTAGATCCAGTGGTTTGGGCTGCGCGTTGATATATCAACAGTCATACCATTTTATATATACAGATGTATGTATCATTATGTAATGATTATACGACTACCCAAGAAGAGGTTAATCCTAGAGACAATGAAAACTGTTCTGCAGAGAGAAAGTAGAGTTAAATGTTCTATTGGCCTATTTGTAGATAAATTTTAGAGGTTACTCTACATAAGGTTGGAGATTTAGTGGATGTAAAACGTAAAGGGCAAGAATGAAAATCTCAAAGGCTAGCAAAATAATACACTAGCGTAGTAGAATATAACTATAAAGTTAATACAAAATGAAAAAGTCAATCAGAACTTATCACAATGAAACTAGAAACACGTGCCTGCCTCGTTGCTTGGCTAGAGTCACATATTGGACTTGTTATCAACTGCGCACGAGCGTGGCCAATCGATTTCTATTGGATCTTAACATTTTCCTTTTATATGCTAATTATTCCGTCATTAGAACATGTCTCACAATTTACATACATCTGTAAGGTATAGTAGAATAAACCGATAAACAATAGGTATCTATATTAAAACTGATTTATTTGCCAAAATATTATAGAGACACGTATCATGATTATGTAACACCTTGGCGACATACGTAAGTATACAATGTATACTTATTATGTCATATAAGGGAGTATTATTAACGAATAATTCGATACATTCCTTTAAGGGCGTGATAGTAGAGACTGTAAGCTACGAAATTAACCATATATTGCATGATAAAAATGTTGACTGTTAGACTGAGATATTTGGAAATTTAGTATTTTCTCAAAAAAACCCGAATCTAAAAGATTACAATATTCCTTGTATATAGGAATATAGCAATATTTTATTTGGGTATAAGTTTATATTAAGACGACAGTTAAAGCTAGTAGATGTAAATAAATAAATAAATGTGTCTGCGGTTCTTCTGTTAGAGTTCGTAAATATTCGTGGCAAGAAAAAAATATTTTGTACTGTGTAAGAAGATACCTAGTCACATAAGATAGGTGCCCCATATTTTGAAAATAGTAGATATGTAAACCATGAATCAACATTCAGAAATAACAAAGCTCCAGATAATATTTATATACTTACTTAATTATCGGGAGAAGAATATGTAATGTAAACAAAAATCTTATGTCTGTTGGTTTGTTCTGAAGTCAATTAAGTGTATTTCCAAAAGCTGTGCATATAATATTTATATACAGTAACCATGTCCACAAAAGTTTAACAGAAGTTATAGACAATTAAGTATCATGTAAGCAATGTTTACAAAATAATTGATATTATCCATTGTAACTTGCCTGCAGCACATTACGGAGGCATCGCGGCGTCGTCGCCAGTTGTCATAACTCATCCATCAATCTTTAAACAAGGCTATCAAACAAGAAGTGTTGGATATAAGAATAGTGCTGAATGATAGTATATACTGATAATGGAAATACAGGTACCATAAATCAATCTAATTAAATATATACTTTCCCATAACTAAGGAGCTGTGAATTTCTGTGCAGTTGAGCCTTATTTTAAAATTCCTGATCATGAAGGAAGTTAGCTATATATTTACAATACAAATGAGATGATTCTGCAGTCATAATACCTATCTAAACGTATTTGGTATAATAGAACAATAAGCGGATGGATGGGCTCTATAGACAGGATCAACATTATTCAATATTCATATTGATAATCATTCTAGCAAACGTCTCTAGACGTATTATTAACTTATTATGGAAGTTTTTAATTGAATGTTCATGTATTTTTGTAATGCTAATTTTATAATTATAATATATATATACATAATTTGATTATAATATTCCAATATTGGTAGTCATCATCAAAAATTTGGTTCTATGAATATCACACACATCCGTTAGGTACATAGCAACCAAACTGTGCCTTACGTACGTATTAAGGTTTATGAGCTAAATTATAGACTTGTGATAATTTTAACTGCGGATAACGCAATTAGCAATGTTCCATTATTGAATCAATTAACAATTCAAGGCAGTCACATATATAAATAATTTCCAGTAAAATGAGGACTAATGTAGATACCTAAGTACTAGCTATTATTAGCAGAGATTATTCCTTTAATAGGGATTTTTGTGCACGCTTTATCAATGGGTGCTACTATACCGAGAGTTAAAATGTGGGCTAAATATAACAACCACGTGTTGGTCGAGGGCCTGGGGGGCATTGTTCGGAGCGGTTCAGTCACAAACCAGTAAGTTTGGGGTCATACACGATACGTCTAGACACGATACTGTCAAAGTATTACATTTTTACTCCATGGATTTAAAAATTGATAATAGGAATATTCTTGATCTAAGTTGATAAATGTGTACAAATCTAGAAATTAAGAGTCTCAAAGGCCATATTTATTTCTTAAGTCATACCATCAGTAGAGAGAAAGTTGTTGAAAGGAAATCATAAGCCTTGTTACATGCACGTTATTTTACATTTTTTGCCACAATTTTCTAGAAAATCCGTGCTATCGTGAATCAAATAAGTATAATAAATCTCGTGAAATTGTGCAATATGTTCTGAATGATTAATGTGGACATTGTGAAAAATACAAGGTTTTACTTACGTTTTCATCGATTTCCCTCTCGAAGTTCAGAAGTTAGCCTTTGATGTGGGTAACACAAAAGGGACTACATTTGAATAGGCACTGTTAAGGGCTTTCGTGCGAACTACAATGAGCCCTGTAACAAAACGACCGCTCTTGATTACATCGAATTGACGAGTGACGATGACGACGACGAGTGGATGGATTGTCTCGCCTCGCCCGCTGCGCTGGCGGCAATCGGTCGGTTCGGTATGCGATCAGTCGCAAGCGCTGCCTGCCCGACTGGTCGCAATCGTAGTCGCTATACTAGACTATCACATGAATTTAATGATAATTTTAAAAACATGGTATTCCAGCTACATTACAGTCAGCGTTTGATATACGTAACCACATTTAATATTTCTAATATTACATTGAAGCACAATAAGGTAAATTTATTTTGACAGACAGGTAGCGCCACCTAGTTTATTGTGATGGAATGAGTATGGGTGGTAAGTAGTGGTGACGGCATCGGTGGTATTTTCAGTAGCGCTACAATTGTATTTCCAGAATTGGATAGTAATATAGCCCTGCTGCTTTAATATTTTTCTAATAGTACTCTAGAGGTCGCTAGCGATGAATTCAGTAAACAAAACGAAACAATAGTGGCGTACAAGACACAACGTGTAGGTATTGGCAGAAATACGTGTATCATTGAGAATAATAATGATTAAAAAGTAGGTATTTGCAATAAAATGGAATCGTTATGGATACTGACGTTACAACTAAAACATATTCTGAGTAGGAATAGTAGGTAGGTCGGACCTGCTAATTGTTATTGTAATGATCTTGATAGATTTTGAACATAAATAGCACCTCATAGAAACAATCTGTTAATAGAACAAGTCTTAATAGCTTGATGACCCTGATAATACTCGTTTACACTTACTCTACCTAGTCAAATAATCATGTTCTAAAAATATCTTTCTACATCTGACAAAAATGTTATGCATGATGACTCCAATACGCCATGAGTGAACTGATTTATAAAATTGTTTGGCACTTCTGCCGTAATTCTTCCTTAATTACCGTCGACTTGTGTTTGTGCGTTTATACTAGTAACACGTAGGCACCTACCTACTCACATTGTATATAATAATATGGAACAGAAATACTTGGCATTGTAATACTGTTATAATATGTAGGTAGGTAGGTACATAAGTAAACAAACACTATCTATAATATTATCGTGCAATTATCACGTGAGCACCTACTGCTTGTGTAGGTAATTAGGCACATAGCCATTATGTTATAGCCCCAGTATTGATTATTAATTATGAATTATGATTATTAAATAAGCATGTAAATAAAATATTAATGTGCTTTACTTAACGTAGGTACTACCCGTAGTATTTAAAGTTGTTTTTTCTTTAAATCACATCTTTTTTCATCTATGCAAAATGTGATAAAGTCCGTACAATTTTATTGCTATTCGCCAATCGATCGCCACGTACATACCGCTCTACCTACAATCAAATGACGATTTTTATTACAACAGCTGCGTAATTCCTATGACGTAGTCGAATACTATATCGGTATGTTATCGAATGACTTACAAATAAGAGCATAAGTAATCCTTGTCGTAGACGAAACTTCCGCAATCTGCATATAGGTACGGTAGGCATAGGCATATAGTGCCAAGTTCGTAGACCTTCGGGTGTAAGCCGCGTAAATCGCGGCTGCGGCTGTGTCGAGTGTTTCCCGACCGTGACCTGCCCCACAGCCTGTGATGGCTCATCGTCACAGCAGTGCAGGTCGACGAACTCCACTCTACCTATTACCTACTACTTACGTGGTTACTCGATTGCCAGATGCCTTCCTGCAGTTTGTATAGTCATTTTCACAACAATCGCTGTTGCAATATTGAATTTGAACATATTGAACGTACGGTACCTATATTCGTGGTATATTTAGTTTTCGATTAATTCGAGTCACTATCCATCCGTCTATAGACTTACAGTGAAACCAATACACCAACAAGATTATAAGCTGAAAACAATGTAACTAAAGAATTATAAATTTCAGTAAAAAATGTTCTCTTAAGAGATTAGAATTGTGACAGATCGAAATAAGAATGTTTAATTAAAGCCAGACTGTATTGCAATGGTAATTATTACCTAACTACTTACCTACTATCAAAATTGTATCCAATACGATTTTCATAATTTACTTGCCCATAGTTAGGGGTTAACGAAATCGGAATCACCATAATCAATCAGTGCAAAAGCATTCAGGAATACAATATTTGGTTCAACTGCGATTTTTAAAGTGTTCGTGTTCTTCGTCTCAAACAGTCAAACTGTTATTTTGTAAGAATACATTTTAGTTTGTTTCTGATTTTATCCTAAACTTTCTTCAGTTGCTAAATAATACAAAGAGATAATTTATTATATTTCGTGTATAGGTATTTATATTATAACTGTTCGAGAAAATTAATGATTCATGTTTACCAATAAAAATAATATCAATGTAGGTAGATTGTGTGTAGGCAAGTCATTGATTCGGCTTACGCATGCCACAGTTCTAATTTCAGAGAAGTTATTTTGAGTATATTTTGAGCATCATGAAATTGGTCCAATTTACTCTGTATTGTGTAAGTAGGTACAAATGCTTTTATTATTCAGCATGTCGGAAATTTACCTTTTAGTAGCCAAGAAAATCTCCATAAATTGTATTAACCTAAATAATATTTATTATTTTAATAGGGTAAAAGGGAAGTAAGTATCTTTATAATGTTTGGTTTTTAATTAATTCTTATGAAAATAATAGCTCGAGTATATAAAAGATCATTTTATCGAAGAGCAGTGACTGGAGTGACCTGAAAAATAGAAAAAAATATGATTTATTATTGATTGAGCATAAGTATTTATCCTTAACGTGGTACGTACGGTGGTCGCATATCATATGTATAAAATAAACAATGCAGATATTATGTTAATTCCTTTGTTCCTCAGTTAACACAAATACGAACGCATGAATGCCATTAAACTTAGACTTTTCTTATGCATTCCATTATTTTTTTATTAATATTGAATATTTAAAGGTGCTGGTGAAACTTTAAAAAGTAAAGAAGTGTATAAATGCTTCACCTGAATCGTAGTTTCCTGGACAGTATTTAATTGTATGAGCTCTATCACCCGTAGCACCGCAACGAGGACAGTGCAGTCCTCGCAGTACCGGACAACGCACCCGGCCTCGGCCATCCTTCAGCAAGTGACTCGAGTACCAAGACAGAGCCTCTCCATTGTTCTTACAAAACGCACAACCCTGCAAAAAAAAAATACTGTTCTTGAATCTACGAAAATACCCGGCGAGAGAAATTAAGGATCTAGGACACACACTACACACACTGATATTTCAATATTTGTTAACTTGTTTTTTAAGTAAGTCCTTACAGAATGATACACAGCAGAAAAAATATTTTTAAGCTATAGCTTAATTGTATAGCTTTTATCGCGGGCTTTGAGCGCGGCGACCGAATCAAGAAATTCCGTAACGAAAATAAAACCTAAGACGAGCTGCTCCGAAATCTGACGAATACGTAAGCAGCTGTTTGTGAGAAAGTATATAGGTGTATAGGTATCTATTAATAACAAAGAAAAAAATTGAATTAATATCAAAGAACAAAAAAAAATAATTATAATTGCACAAGTTCATAAAAAATGCTATGCAATAGCTTTACCGCGGCAGTCCCCGAGTGCCACACGTATTTTTTATTTGTAATAAATGTTAAATCTTACGGAAAATAAATTAAATAAAAATATTATCTCAGACGAGACGCTCAAGGGACAGTGTCAACAAAGAAGCTTTACATATTACAATATTAATAATAATATTAGATTTCCATACATTTTACATTTATTAGATTTCAAAATAAGTACTTAATGGCTTTGTAAGCTAAGTGTGTGGTCAGTGCGTGGTAATTCTTAAATGTACTTAGGTATAATACTGCGCTGCAAGTTCAGAGAGAAAATGATACAATTGCAATTTGCAATCCGTCGATCGACCTATCCGTATTGAATACATAGATATTGAAACATACCGGGCCTGGTATTTTGCTGATGTTATGTTAGACAACTGCGTTTTAGTAGGTACCATTGCATTTAAGGTATTTGTAATTTCGGTTAGGTACCTATGTAAATATTATAGAGTATGAATGTATGTCTATGTGCGTATATTATGTTGGTGTGCGTCTCGCGTCTGTCGGTGCAATATTGATCGCTGCATGCATCGGTCGGTGTCTGTAACAGACGCAGGACGCAACCAACCTATTGTAGATATATGATTTAGTATACAGTATGTTTCACTCCCCATTGTAAATTTATGGCAAATATCCAGATGAAGAAATTAACAAATATAGTTTAAGTCTAGACCGGAGTAGTTATTGACTCCACCATTTCTAGATTGAGGTCAATTGATGGGCGAAGTAAGCAATCAAGACATAAATCTGAGTCTTCATTTTTTATCTGTATTTATGGTGAAAATTTGATGTCTGTCTGTCTGTCATAATAAGCAAAATGTACAAAAACTAATCCGACTCATCTGAAATAATTCAGACTGATAGATTGTCCAAGGTACTAATATTATAAATGCGGAAGATTATTTTTGTGAATTAAAAGAAATATACATAGGTATTACCAATATTAAAATTTTGGTTTGTCAATAGATAGATAGTCTACACTTTGTAGACTTTTGTCTCTGAATAAGACACTTGACCACAATCTCCATAATAAGTAACTAAGTGTTAAATATGAACGAAGGTGGTACAAAGCACGTTAGCTAAAGCCATCCACATGGAAGGGAACTATCTCTACAATGCAGCTGCCGTAGCACACTGGTTGGTCAAACCAACGACAGAACTTTAACAAATGAATTTCTACAAATAAAAAAGCAGATTTTTACTTACGGGACTTTTCTGAATGCTATGTCTCTGACCGCGTAAAGTATCAGCATACTTCAACAAAAAGTCGTATTGTTCTGGAGTCAAAGACAACAATGCCGCTTCCTGTGCCGACACCAAATCCTTAAAACTGCCATTCGATGATCCTGTAATAAGTTCAAATACAAATCTGTATATATAAAAGGAAAGGTGACTGACTGACTGACTGAAAATTTGGCATATAGATAGCTATTATGATGTAGGCATCCAGAAAGGATTTTTTAAAATTCCACCCCTAAGGAGGTAAAATAGGATCTCGCTAAAGCTAGTTATAAAATGGGAGATCACTTTATATTTTCTCGTACACGTGTCCCGAAGATTGAATTGAGAAAGTATTGGTGGTACTTATAAATCGAACCGAACGAAAGTTTTGCCTCACAGATAGCAGCCATCTAATAACCCTGTGTTTGAGTTTACCCGAATTTAATTAGCAATTACTTTGTGAACTTAAAACGGTAAAGGAAAATAATCAAAGTAGCCACTTAATAATATTCAAGGTTGCTTGAATTCATCCAATTTGGAAGCCACGTCCAAAACCACCCAGAAGGATGGACTGTTTTTACAATTAATTAATAATTGCCATGTATTATCTAATTACCGAGCTATTTTGTAATTTTTTAAGGTAAACTATCGGTTTAATACAATAAGTTTTATACAATGCTAAAATATCGTAAAGTACCTAAATATAACAAAGACATAGGTACCTACTTGTATTTTTATCAATTGTCGCTTGATTATCTTCGCTTCGGTCGATATATGGAGCTTTATTTTTTGTATCCGTTGTGTCCACGGTGACTTGCGCTTCCAAAACAGCTGGATCCAATTTGACAGCTTGTAAAGCATCTGCGATTTACATTGAATTTAATTATATATTTAATGAGCATTTCAAAGTGTTTTTTCGCTTATGTAGCAGGTTTAGTAATTATCACACTCCATCAATACACATACATAGCTCATGGAAATAGTACACTTTTACATAGTGACAATAATTATCTCCGCAGTTTGGCAGTTTATCGGCAAGTTATATGTTCTCATTTTACAATTTTAGTGTGCATGTTAAAGCTAAACAAATTCTAGGAAATAATTACATACAGCATACTAAAGGAAAATGTTAAATTTTAATATTGGATTCATATTTTCAAATATTCATACTAATATCTTTGATGAATTATTTACCCATCTCTTGTTCGAAATGATGCTCATTTCTTTTCCACACATACCCGCATTCAGCCGCATGTTCTAATTTCATTTTTATAACAATGGCCTTAATTTTGAGCAGGTTTAAGAGGTAGGTAACGTAAGAAAGTAATAAAATAGTATTTCATTAAAAATTAGCTCTTTCCTTTAGTTTGCACTTTGCCGGATATCATTACTTCCCAGAAATGTATCATTATTAAGATTATTAGCATCACTATCGGATGGTGTAGTAATATAGTGTGTGTATTTTTTTTCAAAATCAAAGGGTAGGAATATTAATTTTTCAAAAAAAATCAGTGATGCAGTTTTAGTTTTTATCAAAATCGAGCTCAGGACTCCTTTGAGTATTTTTCGCTATTCTTTAGTTTCGGATTGGCCATCCACGCCCATTTGAAAAATTCATCCATTAACTATTCTCTATACATATAATTATAAATTGTATTTTATACTTTTATTGTAATACTTGTTGTAAATAAATTAATAAATGCAGCGATGCACTTAAATTTGTGTTCGTTATGTCTATTTATTCTACAACTAAATAATTTTGGCAAACAATCGCCCCATTCTAACACTCTAAGGCTGAAGCCTGAAGGCATCTATTATCTAAATTTCGTGATCGGTGATGAATCAGTCAGTCGATGATATTGTACCTCTCTTTATTATCATTGTAGTATGGATACAATGGATAAATTTGACAAAAAATACTTCAATATAGGTAACATAAAATAGCAAGATACTTAATCAATTTTCTATGGCATAAAAAGGTTCTATATCAAAAAGTAGACACCTAATAAAGAACAAACCTTGTAAAGTTTAGCTACACGTGGATGAGAGTTTAATCAATAACCCGTGGTCGGAACGTTTCGGGAATAGGAGGTATTCAGGACAGAGATCCATCTATTATCTACACTTTATCCAAGCCAAACATTTTGGCACAGGTATGAATCAAATCAAATTACGAATTATATGAAATGTTGGTGAGGTAGGTACGTTTATATTGCTGTCAAGGGACTTCAAAGACAATGAGCAATTTTTTTTTTAAACAATTCTGAATAATATTTTTTCCTATTTTTTCAATAAATTCCAATCACAGCATTGTCAAAGACTTCATGAATTTACATGTACGTAGAAAAAATAAACATAAAATTAATTCTTGAGTGACTATTAGTAGTTACTATTCTTTGGCTTGGGTGTCACTTATTTTGTAGGGTTCCGTTCACCGATAAAAAAACACTCCTGTGTCCGCCTTCCTACTGGCATAAACGTTTTTCTCGAAAACTATATATAATAAGTAAAACGTAGAAACTTGAAAGAACAATATTAAATCTCGCGGACTATAGTTGTCCTTTACATCATGTCATTTAGATATAATGCTTTAGGACCTACCAGAAGTTTATTATTTTAACCATAATGGAAGTCTACTTTTGCTGTTTTAGTACAGAACCTTAATTGTGCGAGCCTGACTCGATCTTTACCGATTTTTATTTACTCTTTGTTTGGCTACAATCAAGCGATGATGTGATTCAAGGTGGTGGCATGTGAAGTGGTAGTGGATTATTGATAACGTTTCCAACTTACCAGACCTGTTCACATCTTTTGTATTACGAAGAAACACAGCCAAAGTTGAATTGAAATTACTCTGAAAAAAAAACACAGAAAAATCAATCTTTGGAAACTAACACAATGGAAAATTATTGAATAATATATTATTTTGTAATGACAGGTACCTCAAGTATCCACGTAAGTAGCGGTAGGTACCGACTAACTAACAATTTATTATTAATTCGTAAAATACGCGTGTTTTTTACATACAGAATCCAATTATAGAAATGTCACAAACAAGTTATTTAAATATGTCCTTCACTTACGTTGATTAAGGAAGTCGACGATTGTTGTAACATTTCGCCAGTGACGTGGGAACTCACACCAGTAGTTAATGCCGCCGTTACGTCCATTATAGGTAGTTACCTACTAATTAGTGATAAACTACTAATTATTATTAGATATTGCAATTTAAAATAAACGATTATTTTATTCCTAATACACTCGTTGATAATATGCTCGTAATAAAAGTGGCAAGCATAAAAAGAACTACCTGCATGTTTTTCAATCAGTTGAAAAGTTGTTAAGTCTACCTTCTATGACAATATTATTATTATGATGTTTTCAATTACAAAAATCTGCCTGATAGAAAAAAAATAACGAAGAACGCCGCTGGTACCTTACCTACACACCGCTTTAGTTGCAAAAAAACTGGTCACGTGCTGGACGAGGACTCCGTAGCTATCTTCGACTACCAATCAACCAATGCTTTGAATCAGGGCTTATTTCACGGCCCGCAAAATTAACATCATCGGCATCTTTTTTTTACTAATAACCTCTCATAGTTGCCCTTCACACCATCGTACCTTCATATTATATAACGTATGGTTTTAAACATGTTTACAGATAGCCAAAATCTCCTATGGGATAATAGGGATCTGGGTGTCTATAAGGTTCATCAAGTACCTAGCAAGTAGGTAGCAAGCAACAATGGAGGAATTTAGGGAAATTCAACCTTTGCGACTTTTGCGAGACACCGCGGAATAGCCGGTTAATGATATGACTTTTCGCCTAGATTCTTACTATATATTTAACATTCTAAATAATTTCGAAACGTGGTCTGGTTTTGAGAATTGTTTTATTGGCATTATTTCGACATTGATATACAGCTAAAGCCGGTTATGAATAAATAACATTATTATTAGAAAGTCACAACTATAGAACTCAGGTTAATTAACACATTGAGACCGACGACGGCACCTCATTCGTAGGTATTTGGTATCCTACGGGGCAAAACTTCAAGTGGCCACCGGTGGTACATCACCGCCCCATAAACCAAAAGTCGCAGATGCAGACCTTGTTACGTCCGTTTTACAACAACCGAATCTGCGGCTATAGCTAAAAAAACCGAAACGCGTACTTAAATACATTTTGCTCTGCATATGACAAACCAATGTGTTTGGATTGTTTCAATACGGTTCATAGAAAATAATTTTAATTTTTTACATCACATTTTTCATCGATGATGGCATTTATTATACAGGGTGATTTTGTTATCTATGGCAATACTTGCAGGGGTGGAAGTACTCATCAATGTGAACAACTTTTATTATAGCGATAACTCTGATATCGCGTAAAATAATACGGTTGCTTCATACATTTTGGTCGAGTAGGTATTGAACTTTTGTATGGAACAGCTGATAATTTTTTCATGATTTCACAGTTAGTCCCATAATAAAAGTTGTTAATTTTGATGAGTACTTCCACCCTTGCAAGTATTGCCAGTGACTAAAAAATCAACCAGTATATTTTTTTTTTCAATTTTGATTTAATTTTCTAATGAATACATATCTCAACGTGATTCGCCAACGCATAAGCTTGGCCATCCAAAAAGGGAACGCTGCCAGCCTATTAGGAACATTGCCTATCGACAGCAGCGATGCCCTTGAGGATGTTTTCTTTATAATATTATAATAGTTTGTATTTTATATATTGATTGTAAATACTTGTTGTAAATAATAAAATATATTTTATTCATCATAAATAATTTGCATTTCGTACAATTTATGTCGTGCCTAGAATTTTTCTACACTTATGTTTTTTTTTACTTCTCCAAATAATATGAAAATTTGACGATTTTACTAGGCTGGAATGGTAAGTACAACACTTTCTCTCAAAGTAGCGCGAATTTCTTAGTACATTCTAGTGTGACGTGGCTACCGGTGGTACACCCCGCCATGTCAGCAAATACTCCGTGCTCCACCGGTGGTACACGCCAGGCTGAACGTGTTAAATCGCATCGTAACGACAGATTCAGCATACGTTCTCATGATTTGTTGAGTTATAAACGGCAACGTCTTTGAAAGTTGTATGACATTGTTTTCCTTTATAAAATTTTAAATAATTTAATTGATTCTCCTACGCTTCTCTCTAAAATACCCTTTGTGGCTCGAGCTCGTCTTCCAGTGCGCTCCTCACGTTCACCTTCACTCTTTGTTTCACCGAAATTACGTAAAAACTATACTCGAAATTCTTCTTTTATTTTCCGTTCCACTAACATATACAACCAAGAATTTACCAAGTTAGATCTTTTTAACTTATCAATCAATACAATTAAGCAAAA
Source organism: Tetheella fluctuosa (assembly GCA_951216915.1). Lineage (NCBI taxonomy): Eukaryota > Metazoa > Arthropoda > Insecta > Lepidoptera > Drepanidae > Tetheella > Tetheella fluctuosa. Next base: position 5,098,906 of record OX578227.1, on the reverse strand, counting down.
ATTAATGTGTGAATTAGGATTTTTTTGTTCTGAATAGCTGTCGTTATTCATTTTCTTTTCTTTTTATTATTATTATATTTTGTTATTCAATTTAGAATTTTTCCTAGCATGTAACTCAGTTTGTTATCATTTTATAACTATTTGTTGGCACTATAGGTCTGTATCTAAGATAAGGGTTTGTATTCAATACTTATTGTTTCATGTATATTGACTGTTTGTTTTTGCCAAAATATATTTAAAAAAAAAAGTTGTTCAACAAAATTAATTGGAATGTGGATCCTACATTCACCCAGGAGAAGACATTGGGTGAAAATGCTACAATATGCAAATTTAATTTTTTATAATAAACAATTCGATTGTTCCTAATTAATTATTTGTAAATTTTCGCTCGGATTATTGATGGATATTTAATTTTGCATAAACATTTATATACCTACTTATATATTTTTTAATCTGCTTGTCCTTAATCCTATCCTACTTCTAATATATAAAATTCTCGTGTCACAATGTTAGTTACCATACTCCTCTGAAACGGCTCGACCGATTTTAATGAAATTTTCTGTGCATATCGGGTAGGTCTGAGAATCGGTCAACATCTATTTTTTAAACCACTACGAATGCGAAAATGCGAAAGTTTGGATGGATGCATGTTTGTTACTCAATCATGCCAGAACGGCTGAACGGATCTGGATGAAATTTGGCACAGAGATAGATTATAGTCTGGAATAGCACATAGACTTCTTTTTATCCCGGGAAAACGTAAGATCCCACGGGAACGCGGGTGAAATAATATTATATATGCGAATGTGAGTTTGTTTGTTACCTTTTAACGCCTAAACTGCAGAACCGATTGTGATGAAATTTGGTACGCAGATAGCCTATGGTATGCAGAAGGACATGGGCTACTTTTTTTTCTCAGGAACGCGGGTGAAACCGCGGGGGACAGCTAGTATATTATATGATATGCTACGAGTATCTGTTGATTTTTTTTATTTTAGCAACATAGTGAAGGTCCCCCGACGAACCTGTATATAGATAGACCATTTGCATTGAAATGAAACTGTTTTTATAAAAATAAAACCACTTGAGTGCCAGTTCCTTCCTAGACCTTGTAGCCTTTTTCAACCTTTGCATACAACATGACCAAAAATGACTTATTCAAAAGTTTTATAGATTTACTAACGAATCACGCAACTCGACGTTTTTGTCTATTTTTGTTTTACGATGAGACGGGCGAAGTCGCACCATAAGGGTTTGGTATGGAACCGTATTAAGGCAACTCTAAGCTATAGTACTGAATAAAAGGAGTACAGTCACGAGCATAAATATTATGCACTTAGCAATATTCAAAAGGTATTTTCTCTTGAAGTATTAATTGAAATTTTAGGGCCTTACGTAGTATTTTCGAACCAATACTATTATGATATACATATTTCAATGTTGCCATTCTTGAGAAAATTCGAATTTTACTAAGTGTATTTATGATCGTGACTGTACTAGTCGAAGCCAAGGTCAAGTCAGCAAGTACCCTAATGACGAATCACAAAAGTTGCATGACATGGCATTTCTGGAGCGATTTAAGATATTGGCAGAAAATGTCCTTTTAAGTATTTATTCTAAAGAAATATTGAATATTGTAACTGTAGCAAATAAGGGAAAACAAAATCTTCAATTATAGCCTGTTAAGAATAATTTTCCAAGTAGATCTCTGAAATCTAAAAATGTGTAGGTACCTATAGCTTACCTATTCAATTAATTTACTAAGGTAATTTACAAATGTTAATTACAAAATACTTAGGTACTATGTATATCCTATAAATATAGTTTTCCTGGGACATTCCTCACACACGGCCTTACTATACATGGCACTACACATGGCACTGTCTTATATTATAATTAAATGGGGGGGCTGCTACGCATTTGTATGGAGTTCGAGAACATCACCACTGGGCAGTCAACCTTACACTGCCGTCACACCTTACCGCCAACTATACGTATCCAGACATTATAAACAATCAACCATGATTTTTATTCTTACTACTGTCTGAGCACTACACCGTTCAATACATCCTAGGTCACCCCGACCAATATCATGAATTAGCTGCTACCTGAAGCTAATACCGATGACGTTATGTTTGACCTTTATTATTTGCAAATGCCAAGTCAACTAGTTTAACGAATTAATATCAATTTTGTCGCATTTAAAAATCAAATTCAAGTTGAACGGCTATTGTATATAGATACGTATTATAAAGTATTATTTAGGATAATAGGTCAGTGGTTGTGACGTCGATTGACGTGACGAAGATCTAGGCTTCGAATTCTGAAATAAGCTTGAGTTTTCGGTCAAGGAAAACAACGTAAGGAAACGATAGCACGGTCCAATGTACCTGCCTAACTGGCTACCACTTTCAATATGAAAATCTGCCATCAAGCACAAACCGGTAAATATATGCAAGCAATCAGGGGATTAAATAAAAACGTGGGATACACGCAACAGTTTTATTTAATCGTACTACTGAAAGGATTTACTGTCTATCATCTAACTAACTAACTATTTCTCAGTCGGAGCTATCGTTTTGTGATATACCTACCGTAATAAATTCCTTTTTATTGTTATAATATATTATGGCTGATATCTTTGAACTACTTTAAAGACGTAATGTTCTACGCAAGTAGTATGGAACTAGCATAACATATCGGTTTCTACGTCCATCAACCTATGCGCAACGTTGAACTGTTTACTGATTAGACGGTTATGATTCTTACCATATCCTATAATATAATTTTAAATTTACACAATTTATTCTATCGACATATTCAATTTACTTTCATAACAAAGTCGCAACGACGAGAATGATATTTCGATTAAAAGGGAAACCTTTTTTTTAGTTATATCTCTTCGACTGACCTGGAGAAAGCACATATTTACCAAACGCCTAGCGCTGGGACAACAATTACGCAAAATGTACTGGCTCATGCACAAAAAATCCCAACTTTCAGTTGAAAATAAGCCAAAATTATACAAAACCATAATACGACCCGCTTGGACTTACGGAATACAACTGTGGGGCACCTCCGCAAACTCCAACATAGAAATCCTGCAAAGGTTCCAATCCAAAATGCTACGACTGATAATGGATGCACCATAGTATGTCACAAATGACAGACTACACTATGACCTTAATATAAAACCCGTGAGGCAAGAAATAAGAGACCAAATGAAAACATACGAAAAAAGAATACGTTCTCACCCAAACAAACTAGCTCACATGCTCATGGAACAACAGATCCCAAAAGCACGAAGACTTAAAAGAAGAGTACCTCAAGACCTACTTTGAAGCAACATTAAATGAGGACTAGTCGTTGGATGAGTACCTCGCAAGACTATAAGATCAAATGCTCACCTATTGCTGAATGTCTCCATAGACAGATTGCAGTACAAATTATTAAAAAAAAAAAAACTCTTCGAGCAAATTGTCTTGTATTATTAAAACCATGGTTTATCCGTGCTAAGTAAACAGTAGGTATTTCTTTTTTTTTTTCGGTCTATGTCTAAACATCGACTGTTTATTATTAGTCAAACCTGAATCTATTCGAAATAGAAAATATGTTACACAATGGTCCTACTAATGTTATGAATTTGAAAGTTGTTTTGTTGATTTTTTAATGGATGTATGTTTGGTAGTTACTTAATAATATACGTAATGGCTGAACTTTATTAGACTCCTCTGTAGCGTAGGAGACACCACGGCAAACATATTACATTCCTTATTGTTATTAGTATCATCTCAACTGTGGTAACTATAAATAAAATAAGTCCTTATTATTAGGTATTATTGTTCGTTTAATTAAAGGTTTCATCTCGGTTTTTAAGTAAACCGGTATAATGATAGTCACGGAACTAAGCCAAGAGCGTAAAATTAATTGTTCATTTTTACATGTTCAACTTAGAAAACTCTAAAAATAACAGTTTTTTATTATATAACTCGATTTCTACTAACTACTCGCTTAGAACTGTAAACGTTCTGGAATTCTTATTTTTTATATTTAAGTAAGTAGTTTTGGAATGGGTCCCAGTAGGAGTTCGTTACACACACATTCATATCATTGAAACCTCACTATCAGATACCGGATTTTAGAATCTGTAATTAGGTATAGGTAATAGGTACCTATGTAAAAACAACTGAAATGCCATGGCTCTACGCGTAGGTACATACGTATGGTAGTATATTTACGTTATTTGTAGTTTGTTATCGCAAATCACGCGAATTTCTTGCTCATTTCTTTACGTTATCGTGTATAACGCGTTAAACGCGTAACGTGGGCAGAGAATGCGTCACCAATAACGTGCATTTCCATATACTTACGTAAGTACCTATATACGAAACGTTTAGAGAGCAACGCGGTTTTCACTTCGGCGTCTTTCCATTACATACAAGGCCAGTACCCAATGTAACTAATCGCGTATAATTCGTGGATTTTACAAGATGGCATATTTTCGAAACCTATCATATGTTAGGTTGATAGAAATAGAAACATACTGTTCATATTCGAGAACTACTTTTAATAGTTTTTTTCGCATTATCAGAGTTGATCCCATAAAGTTACATAGGTTTTGAAAATGTAACTTCTAGAAATACACCCGGTATGGTTTAGAATACAAGTTTCGCATGGGTGTCTTCCAAACATAAAACTTCAAACCAGTAGTACGATATATTATACCTATGCGTAATATTATATTATCCAATATATCCTGCACCAGTATGACATGTGGGCTGATTGTGAAAACTAATGTTACTCGCAATAACTTTTAGGTGCAGTGCCGAAGAGAAAACGAAGACGAGCGCAGTGAGGAGTATTTGCTTTGCTTACTTTGACTGTGCGCAAGGCGAGCGAGCGTAGCGTAGCGAGTGGATAGCAATATTTTTTTTGTCAAAAGTAATTAAATAAAAAATATCCTCATATCTCAGCACAGGTAACTCGGAAAACTAAACTTCTGAAAAAAAAAAACTTGAGATTATTGTATAAAACTGAAAAGTACAATACGCTTCCATAGTATACTTAAAAGTGCTTACGCATGAAAGAAAATGGTCTACAACTTGCTAATTTTATCAAGAAGCTGACATTGTATTATCTATTAATTCCTTATCAAGTAACGTTGGCATTATAAGTGGCATATTATTGAATAGAAAGCGCGAGAATAGTGTAGGTACCTATATATTGAAATAGTAGTTATGGGCCGAGCGTAGACAATTATTTTTTTTTAAATAAATTTGAACGATCGAACGATGTTATATCAAAATCAAAGATAACTTACTTATTAGTTCTGCAATTTTGTTACGTACAGTCAAATACTCGTTTATACATATATATGATCGATGAGCTTGGATGATAAAATATACAGGGTGATTTTGTTATTACTGGCAATACTTGCAAGGGTGTTAGCCCTATAATAAAAGTTGTTCACATTGATGAGTACTTCCACCCCTGCAAGTATTGCCAGTGATAACAAAATCAACCTGTATATTTTATCATCCAAGCTCATCGAGGCTATGGGAGACCGACGACGGGCTGGGAGCTTTTTCCGCCAAACCAAGCTTGGCCATTCAAAAAGGGAACGCTGCCAGCCTGTTGGGAACCTTGCCTATCGACAGCAGCGAGGGCTTTGAGGATGTTTTCTATATATTATAGTTTTAGTTTATATTTTATACAATGATTGTAAATACCTCTAGACCACTTATATAATACATTTGTTTTCAGTATACTAATTATAATAAATCATAATTTCGTAAATAATTTTAATCAAATCATAAGGGCGCGCGCTAACACACTGAGACTCCATGGCGACGTCGTCGCTGGCCGCACGCTAGCCATGGCTACCTCTGTAGGCCTACCTACAGGTAGCCAATTGAGGTTGCCAAATATAGCCAGTGGTTTGGTTACTGACTCTCAGTCATTCAAGCATTGGATTTCGTTGGGAATGGATCCTACGTGCATAGAAGAGCACGCCATATTATATTATCTGCGTCGTACCTAAAAGGAAATAAAACAGTAACCTAAAAATCGTTTGCAAAGGACGCGGGCGTTCGTCCTGGCCACAGATAACTATATATTAGTCGGAGACTAGCGACCAGTTGGCCACTGACTGAGTGAGGGAGGCGTAACTTAGTTGTAAGTATACAAAATACTGGAGACTTGACCAGGGCCGCGCCGCCCCTATGTGCGAAGTGTGCGGCGCACACAGTCGCCAAGACAATAGGGGCGCCGCCATCGAAATTATTTTTGTTACACTTACACAACTAAATATTCTTTGTAGTGGAGTATCGATAAGTAGGTATAATTGGTACAATGCCTTGTAAATAACAGAACATATATTGCGCTTATTGTAAAAGTCTCCCAAGATAATATGCACGTTTGTGGTTTAATTTTACGCTTGGGGTTTTAGCTCACATTAGTTACGAGCTCAGCGATCCGCCGCGCGCCGTGAGTTTGTTTGAATGAGTTTATGAACGCAACCTGATGCTATGCGTGCGACGCTAGCGGGTGGGGTCACAGGGATTCCCCGACTTTAAGGAACGAGAGAACCAAAAAAATAATAAAAAAAAACAAATAATAAAAAAAAAAAGTTGAAACATGAAGATTCGTGAAAAAAAGAGGCGTTTCATAGGTTTCGCACACAGGCGCTGTGCGGGGTCGGCGCGGGCCTGGACTCGACGCGTCGCCAGGTCGCCAGAGTATCCAGTGTCCACGTAGGGGCCGGTCGGTCGTGGCTACGCATCCAAACTGGCGACGTCGCCAGACCGTAGCCAAGTGAGTTTACTGTCATACATTTCAATACAAATTGTTTGGATACGTAGCCGGCGACGACGACGACGTCGCCTTGGCGTTCCAGTGTATTAGCGCTATAAATACGAAATTAAGTTTGTTACCTCTTGATGTCCAATCGTGATGAAATTTGGCACGCAGGTAGCCCATGGCATGGATAGAAACATAGACACCGGGTAAAACCGCGAGGGACAGCCAGTAATAAATAATTTGGTTCATCCATTTCATTTATTTGTATTTAGGTATGGAATAAACTTAGTTAGGTAACTATTGATAGAATATTTTTTTATTTGCTACCAAAGAAAATTACTTATATAGATTAAATCAGGTACCTTTTGTATTTTGAATTGAAATGAACAGTCACTAGTTTTTGCTCATGTACAGGGTCCATTTTGTGAAGTTAAATATACCTATACCACAGCGTAAAAAGAGTTACTTATATAGACTGTGCCTATACCATGGTTGCGCAGTAGCACTTAGGTAGATACCTACCTACTCCATTTTTTTTGGCTTTAAAAATTAAGCAAAGTGAAGAAGTGTGATGTTTGAAATGGGCTAATGGCGTCCCTCTTTCAGAAGTTATAATAATAGTTAATTGTCAACACACATATATAAATCTGCGATAATGTTCCACAGAAAATGGAATTTCAGTTAGAATCAATATTATATAACTGCTAGTGTTGTTTGGGTAGTCGAGAAAATTGTTAAACAACTTTCTAAATTTTTTGAACCAATTCATTATGGTTCATAAAATTTAGGTTGTCAGCTTTAGATTTTTACGTGTATAAGTGTCGTACTGCTAAGAAACTGCTCCAGAATCCAACGAACGATGAAAATAAACTAGTTTACTAGGCATAAAGAATTCTAAACATGTTAAGTTACCTAGAAACTTAACATCTGTCTAGGTATCTATTTAAGATTTAGTGAAAAGGTGCCATCGTCAACATATTCAACCTAGATACGTCCAACTGCCTCCAGCTACTTCTAGCTAGGTTGTCAGTTCACCTAGGTGAGAAAAAGCAAGTCCTCGTCTCGGTAGGTACTTTATCAACACTTGAGAGCCTTCGAAAGGTTCTTAGAGCAAGTTGCCATAGTATACTGTACAAAACTGTAGTTGCTGCCGAGTGAGAGCTTTAATTAATATTAAGCGCAAAATAGCTGTGCTGTTATAATAACGTTAGAGATATTGATTACTGAATCAAAGTTTATCTCGACACTAGTCTACTTTTAATTCAAATAAAATTTAACACGGAATGCTCATTGTTAACCGACAAAGAAACCAGTTTAGCTTGTAAAAAATATGTGGTTAATCTTATATAAACTTATTCCTAATTAGCATACAAATTAGATATTAACTGTTTTATATATAAACATACTGTGCGGATTTGTTTGTTATTTTATTTTTAATTCAAAATTTATGTTAGGTACCTAATGGTTTTTTTAAACATAGTCGGAACATGACACAACAATGCATTGAGCTTGAAGTTATACCAATAATAAGAAAAAACGTCTTAGAAACTTCGCCCCTGATTTGCATGACTTACCTGTGTTGGGTGATTATTTTTGCTACGAGCTAAGAACAAGCTATAAAAAAAACCGGCCAAGTGCGAGTCGGACTCGCGCACCGAGGGTTCCGTACAAACTTCGTCCATCGTTCGTCCATCACGGGAAATGCACAATTTTATTTATTTACCTTATTTGAGGTAGTGCCAATTAAGCTAGACCTCTAAATTGTATGAGCGCCCATACAACTCAGAGGTCTTTATTAATTGGCGTAACTATGTATGTATGTTGAAAATTAAAGGGTGTCCCTTTAATTTTCCACATATTGATAGATTAGCTCCATGCATTATTAGCTGTATGGGGTTTCTTTCTTCTGTCACTAATGGCAACATAACATCTACTACAAGCGTATCACTTTTGGCTACGAGCTACGAACATGCTACGCATTGGAAAAAACTTGTTTAATGTACTAGCTTCCGCCCCGCGGCTTTACTCGCGCTCCCGAGGGGTCTTATGTTTTCCCGGGATAAAAAGTATAACCTATAGCCCATAGGCTTATAGCCTTCCTCGGTAAATGGGCTATCCAACACAGAAAGAATTTTTCAAATCGAACCAGTAGTTCCTGAGATTAGTGCGTTCAAACAAACAAACAAACAAACAAACAAACAAACTCTTCAGTTTTTATAATATTATAAGTATAAATTAATAGTATCCGATCCTACTATATTACTCGTATATCGCCAGAGACTTGTTTCCAACGCATAAGCTTGGCCATCCAAAAAGGGAACGCTGCCAGCCTGTTGGGAACCTTGCCTATCGACAGCAGCGAGGGCTTTGAGGATGTTTTCTATATATCATAGTTTGTATTTTTTACTTTAATTGTAAATATGCTATAAAGAATATTTTGTAATTAATTAATAAATAAGTACCGATTTATTTGTATTTTGAATCCAATATATCTTAATATATATAAATCTCCTGTCACGATGTTTGTCCGCGATGGATTCCTAAACTACTTAACCGATTTTAAATTAAATTAGCACACCGTGAGCAGTCTGGTCCAACTTGAGACATAGGATAAACGGCTGGACCGATTTGGATGAAATTTTGTGTATGAGTTGGACAGGACAACGTCTGTTGGGACAGCTAGTAGAAATATAAGTTTTAAATCTATATACTTACATATTTTATTTTATTGAGAAACAAACAGTCTTTAATAAATAATATGGTTTTTAACCCGGGAAAATACAAGATCCCTCAGGAACGCGGGTGAAACCGCGAGGAATAGCTAGTAATATATAAAAATACACTATAAATAGTCGACATCAGACACCAGTAGCTGTGCCAGTAGTAATGATACTTATCAAAAGAAACAAATATGTATTTTTATATGATGTCTAACTGGGGCGTAGGCACGTGTAACCATTTCTTTTATACTAAACTTTTCCTATCACTAAATCAATACAAAAGAAACATAAAATAAAATAGTTAGATGATAATTCACTTTATTACAAAGTGAATTTAATTCTTACTTTTTTCTGTAAGTAAGTACCTATTTGTTGATTGATTAATTTACTGATCTATGAGAAAAAAAGGAAACACACTTTGGTGTAAGTATCGTACGCTACGATACCCTAAAAAATGCTACTATACAATTTTTGATTTCAATAATTTCGTTTTAATAATATTCGTTAATTAAACAAATAAAGGATGCTTCTTATCGCACGTTCGGGATGGGGACCAGAAAGTATAGACGACTAGTTTTTTTTTAAAGATAGTAACGGTTGTGGACTTAGAACAACTACAGTATTGTCGATAAAATACTTGTACTTAACATTGTTGTTGGCTACGTTGTAGAAATCTATCTATACGTCTATACTTAATATTATAAAGCTGAAGAGATTGTTTGTTTGGTTGAACGCACTAATCTCAGGAACTACTGGTTCGAATTGAAAAATTATTTAAGTGTTGGATAGCCCATTTTATTGAAGAAGGCTAGAGGCTACTTTTTATCAAGATCCCTCGGGAACGCGGGTGAAACCGCGGGGCGAAAGCTAGTTAATCATAATATTATTTCCACAACGAAGCTCTTTTTGCAACGAATTCGAAACAAAATTACTTATATTATTTTTTTCGATTCACGTAAAAGGTTGAAGGTTGTTGATTAAATTTGAATTTATTGTAATAATGTTAATATTCTCTGCTGGTAGTTTGGTGCGCAGGTATACGTAGGCTGTACACTTTTAAAAATTCATAAACTTAATACTTTTGAATAATAATTATCCAAACTACCTTTAATTTATTACTGGTAGGTAGGTAGTAGGTAATCGTAATTTTTGAGATTTCGCTTTTATACTTTACTTGCCATGATCCTACTAGTCCTACAAATGTGAAAGTTTGTGAGCATGGATGTCTGGATGTATGTTTGTTACTCTTTCACGCAAAAACTACTGAACGGATTTGGATTAAATTTGGCACAGACATAGATTATAGTCTGGAATAGCACATAGGATACTTTTTATCCCGGGAAAACATAAGATCCCTCGGGAACGCGGGTGAAACCACGGGGCGGAAGCTATTTATTATAATTTTACCAGTGGTATCTTTGTAGATATTATGTACGTACATCTTATGTATGTTTGATGTTCTATCTATGATTTGTTGTTACAGGAGTCAACGGTACTCACTTACCTACTATATTTTCGATTCTGTTCAACTAAATATTATGTACCTAAATTACTCATGATATAGAGTATGTCTACTCGACTGGGGTGCTTTTTGTTATTATTTCACTATAGATATTGTGGGTGCAATAGAATCCTTTAATATAATTGATGATGGCATATCCAACTTACTTCGACGTACCTAATGTAAGTCAACTATATCATCCTACATGTCTCATGTATGAATATGTTCTTACATATTGTAATAAAATTGAGTATTAACTTACCTACCTATTTTACTATGGCGCTACGGTATGAATATATTAATTTATAATATGGCGACGATTGTCGGACCGTTCTGTGTCCACCCACAATATACAATATACATGAAAATACATTCTGGTGCATTCTGTCTAATATATTGAATTTTATTTAAACGAACGATGAAACGATAATTATGATTTATAAAATGTAGTTATAGATTCACATGTGTAGGTATGTATAATCACCATTGATTCAGCATAATTTATTTTCGTTCCGCTTTGCTTAAATTTTACATAGATTATCTCTGTTTCTGACCATTTCAATTATACCTACTTACTTACTATAAAGGAACATAAAATATTTGCTTTTTGCGTAACATCAAATAGTTCTTCTTGTAATAAGTAATTGAATATTCATTTACGAACATAAAATAATGACAAGAATATCAAACGCAATAAAATAACTGAATATACAGTAATAGTAATTTAAATTGAAATAAAGTAATTGTAATTGAAAAAACGATAAAGAATATGTAAGTTTTCCGGAGAAAATTTCCGGTGGAATACTAAATATGACTCAAAATATGGAGCTGAATAAACCCTGTCAGTTTGCGGAGGACCGTCCCTTACACCCTGTACTATATTCCTATATTCGCGAAAATTCGAATGATCAAATCATCCTACGACATGTATACTTCAGCTTATTGTATACCTATTAAAAATATACGTAATATTTTTACCCAAAAATATTTTTCTGAATAAATTTGATTTAGTTGCGTCACGACTTCCAAACAGATTTTTAATTGTAAATCAAACTTAATTAATGTACAAGGTATTCACAACGATCATACATGTACCTATATAATTACCTGTCGTTTCGCTACCATGGATTGTCAGTGTTGATGTGTTCACTTTTTATATAATTTTATCAAATCTATACTTTTATAAACCTGTAGAACCAGCGTTTCCGTATGATTTTTTAACCAAAAATGGAGTGTGGGTTGTGTAGGGAAGGAACAGTATGAATGAAACGAATGAATGAAATATTCTTTATTGTATTCACCAGAGATTTGAATCACTATCTAGATGTGCCCGCATGAGCTTGCAAAAACGGTCAACGTTTTATGACTGCGCGCAACGTGCACCGTTCAGAGCTCACTCTTCCCAACGATGATGATGACAGGGGAAGTATGGACATATAATATAAAGAAAGAGAATACAATCTAGGCGGCCTTATCGCAACCTTTGGGTAACAGGAAATAAATAAAATCGTGGCAGGTGGAGCGATAAATCTATACTAATATTATAAAGCTGAAGAGTTTGTTTGTTTTGTTGGTTGCACGCGCTAATCTCAGAAACTACGGGTTCGATTAGAAAAATTCTTTCAGAGTTGGATAGCCCATTTATCGAGGAAGGCTATATATTCTATTTTTTGTCCCGGGAAAACATAAGATCCTCGGGAACGCCAGTGAAACCGCGGGGTGGAAGCTAGTATATAATAAATATAATGCCAATGTGTTGCCGACCAATGTATGCCTAGAAGGCAATTGGCTCTCAAGTGCAACTGCCGGAATACACCAATAGGTGTAATGCGATAGATTTTCAACTTGAGGGTGGTAGCCATCCAGACGGGTTCTACAAAGTACCCTACCACCGTGCTACAGTTTCCAAATGATGTTTTGCTATACCGTAATCTCAAGCTCATTGTAGGATTTGAACCCACGACCTTCGCCGCGGTTATCCGACGACGACGTCACAACCACTGAGCTACTATCGCCTTCAAAATCCATGAAAAATACGAAACTGACTGGTGGTAACAAACATTCGCATTTTAAAATATTATAGGTTAGATACTAGAATATACCTTAGTTACCTATTCCGTGTAGAATATTGTGTGTTAGAGTTAAATTTGTCCATTTCATTTTATTTAGGCCCATTTTGGCTGAAGCCGAAGGTTTCGCCGAAGGTGGCTTTTTTGGCCGAAGTACCCGAAGCCGAAACATCGCTCGGACACTATTCAGAATGAACAACGTAGCATAGGGTTCGACCCGGCATGATGGCGGGTATAAATTCTTGTCTTTTCTATTGATCTCCATATTAATGTGCAAGTTTAGTTCAGTTTGATAGCTGGTCAGACATTGTTATAACGTCTAGGTATGTGATATTTGAACTGTCCGACACGGCCCGGACGTGTATTTAAAAAAGCTATCATATTTCAGTCAAAAGACAGACTAATAGTACAAATTATGGAAAAAACGCAGTCCTTACACGTATTGTTAATATTTACGATAAATATTTCTCCAGTGTTGATCCATTCGTCTTTAAAAATAAAACTACATTCAAATACCATATCATACACAATATCTGTACTACTGATGGCGATGACAATGAATAATTTACATTCATAAACACGTACCTATACCCAATCACATACCCTCACAAACATGCGTGGAAAGGTCGATGTAAAATTTAGCTGTAGGTAGGTAATGAAATTAATGACGGTTAGCCGCAGAGTGCACTTTGTATCAACCTAGCCCCTAGCAACGGTGCCTATTACACCACCCACACACTGCAAACGCTCTCAACAACATTGTAACGTACATACATACAATGGTTACATAAACTTTAGTAGGTACGTAACAAACCTATATCTAAACACTATCATCCCGCCGCCCGGAGGTTTCAGCCGCGGTCCCCTATTTTATTTATGTAGGTGTTGAAATTTGAAAATCCCTTCTGCCATGGCCTATTTTTGTATGACAACTAGTGTTTTATTTTCCCCGCCGCAATTAACAAAACAATTGAAATGTAATCCTTGACTGAGCAACAAGACAATTTAATATTTTATTCATGTCTTAAACTTTTACCCTACTTATATTAACTCTGTTCGGACTGAGTATACTGTCTTATTACAAATATTGATTGTTGCCCAGTCAAAAATTGATATTTTAATGTTTTGTTGAAAACCAAACGTCAAAATTTTGGTTGGTCGCCAAAAAAAAAGACGTCTATTTATCTAAGAAGCATTGTCTTTTCAAATTTCTAGGTCCACCGGTTTAGGATGTACGTTGTCTGTCAGTAGTAAGTGAGTCAATCACGGTACTGTTTATCTTTCATTCTTTCTTTCTTTCTTTCTTATACATTATAATTATACTTTATAAGTTTATCTTGGTTATTCTGTACTCAATACTAATAATAATATAAAGTAATTGATGTCATTTTACTCTTCATGCAACGTACTTTCAATGTCAGTTCAAATATATCACCTAATCACATTTAACCATTTGCAGGAATAGGTACTAATGGCCATTTTCACTAAATATCTTAGAAACGCTATGTTTGGTACAAATTTATTTATCATTAAAAAATACTGTTATATGTAAATACATTCATTTTTTAGGGTTTTGAAGTCAAACAAGGAATCCTTATAGTTTCGTCATGTCCGTTTGTCTGTCATGGTCATTATACTCGGAGACTTCCATTGATATCAAGCTAAAGTTTTGCATAGTTATAGTAGGTACTACATATTTATGACACAAACAAAGTTATAAAATCGTAAAACAATATTATTAAGTAGCTTTTATCGCGGGCTTCGGGGTTTGGTTTGAGCGCGGCGACCGAATCAAGAAATTTTTTCGTAACGTAAAAACCTAACAACTCCCACACACGTGTTCGCTTAACGTGTATGTATGTGTGTGTATGCTGTTTGTGAGAAGGTATATTGGTGTATAGGTATCTATTAATATCAAAGAAAAAAAAACTGCCTCAATAAAAAATAAATAAATAATTATAATTGCATAAGTTGATAAAAAATGCTATGCAATAGCTTTACCGCGGCAGTCCCCGAGTGCCACACGTATTTTTTTTTACAGTAACGTACCTACGTGTAAAGTTGGGGTGGATTTTTTGTTCGTGTACCAACTCTAATGTGGTATTGTTAAAAAGGTCTTTTATTCAAAAAAAATCAAATTCAAATTCAAAAATCATTTATTCAGTTTAGGCCATAATAAGGCACTTATGAACGTTACAAATGATTCTACCACCCCGGTTCGGAATACACTTGGACTGAGAAGACTCCGGCAAGAAACTCAGCAAGGGACATTTTTTATAGATCTTTGTTCTTTTTTATTTATGTAAAAATTTAATTACTAATAACAAAGTTTATAAAATTTTAATGCATTCTTGTCTTCTATAAAATCAGAAACTTTATAGTACGCTTTCTTACATAACTTTTGTTTAACTATTTTTTTAAATCTATACACAGATAGTTCTTGAATTTCTTTGGGTACTTTGTTATAGAAACGTATACATTGCCCCTTGAATGAGTCCCTCACTTTGCTGAGCCGAGTTACAGGTACAGCGAGTTTGTGCTTATTTCTAGTGTTCAAGCTATGAGTATCGCTGTTCTTAGGAAAATTTTGTATATTTTTCCGAACATAAATTAAATTTTCATAAATGTACTGTGACGAGACAGTCATAATATTTATGGATTTGAATTTATCTTTAAGAGAATCTCTAGGACATAATTTATAAATTGCGCGAATAGCCCGAATAATATAAAGTTTCATTTACGAAATATCAAGTTGAGTTACATCAACATTCATAAGAGTTTGTGTTGGAATATTTGATTACGAAATATTTTCATTTCATTTAGTTTTCAATGTAGATACCGATGTATTCAAGAGGCTTTTACTAAAAACTAAATTAATGTTTGTTTGTCCACTCAACGGTTAGTAATATATAATTATAACCTCTAGCTAGATTATCATTGTATATATTCCATTTGTTTGTAATGTGTATGTATGATAAATATAATAGGTTGGTAGGTTTATAGAATATCTATAGGTACTTTTTAGATACATATGCGCGCGGTCATTCGACTGCATGGACTGCAACGTGACCACAAGTCAACAATATTATTTTGATAAACTATTATTTACGTACACTAATTGAAACCTAAGAGTACCAAAGACTATACATACTGCATTTTTTTTGTGGTGGAGAAAGATTAGGTCTTCGGTACCAACAAGTCTTAATAATTCTGTCATAAATCGTAATACTATCCACAGGTACAACGTGTAGTAGGTACCTATATCTATCAGTAGGAAACTTCAATGTTTATCCCTGTTTTTATACATTTCATCGGCAAGTACCTATAACCTTCTCGGAGATTTGAGGGGTACCTAATTAATTTTTTTTTAGTTATAAACTGTGATCAATGAGATTCGAATAACAGAAATAAGGAAAATTTCCTAATAACCCTAATCTAACCTAATATATTGTAGGTAAATGGTGTAACAAACGGATTTAGTACCTATAGCTTCTACACCTATGCAAATAGTACTTACTAGCACATATAAAATATTGTTAGCTATTATGTTGCATCGGTGCACACTGCACTCGCGCCGCGCCGGCACGTCCCGCACCCACACTAAATAAATACTTACATTGTCGTCACTATTTATAAATGTGCTGCAATTTCACTGCAATGGGAATGGAAAGCACTATGTATACAGTACAATGTAAATTATATTCAACGTAAACTGGTATAATGCAACACATTCCAAAGGGTGAGTTGAAAATCTGTCGCCAATCACATGCCCGGGTATACTTGAGAGCCAGTTGCCATCTAGGCTTTGTAAAGGTGTGTCTTCACTTTCACCAGATAGACCTCTACTTACCTGCTTCAAATAATGTAAGCTGCAAGGCATATTGCTGTATAGTCTCGCTCTCATCCCAATAGTGCAAAATTGACAGTTCAAGACTGTCAATTCGCTTGCACATGCAAAGCGATGACAACCATGTATTTACTTTCTAAAAACATCATGATGAAATCTATAGACTGGTTTTAGGTAAAGCTTATATAACAGGTTGTCTGACTCGGACAATTCTTGTTGGTCTAGACGAGCTTTACAGAGTCACCAGGCGAGAGATGGCGACGAGTAAGGCGCTCTTACTACCTGTGCGGGGGCAAATAGCTCAAGGGCACCTCAAGGGAGGTTCTAACTTCGACTTGGGCTGTTGCTGGAGACCGCTTATCGCAAGATTGCGCGCTAGGGATTAACCAGATGTGTGAAAGAGGGGATGTCTACAACAGCCCCGCCGGTGTCTGTGAGGACGTACTAGGATCTGACTGGCTGGGAGCCAGGGTGACTGTGAGGGGTCATCAGGTTCTAAGAGGATTCGTGTCTAGGGTGGGGTCGGTAGGGATTAAGTCCAGGAATTTAGGAATACCTAATTGACGGCGATGATGAGGGGCATTGTCCCGTCGTTTCTTTGAAGTACTGAGCTAATAATTATAATGATTGTATAATACAATCATTGTGAAGGTCAACATTAGGCATCAACCAAGGGGCTCCGACGGCTATGCACTTGATTTTATAAGACCGAAAGGATACGGATTGGGTATAGAGAAAAATTCCAAGCTATTAACCCGTGTACCTATATTCTAGCATCTGCATATAGGAGCCACTCACCATCGGTACTGTTCAGACTCAAGGATTAATTAACCTATGAAATCGTCACTGACCTACAGTCTGTGCTACAGTTAAGTTTGTGTTCAAGCAAACGCGGCCTGCGTTTGCTTGAAGCTGTCTTCTAGCTGTCGTTTATCTTATGTAAAATTAACCCAGATGCTTGGTCGATTTGAGCAAAATTGCGAAAAGTCAGAACAAGGTCAGAGCGTAACCCGGGCGACGGGCACTGGGCGACCCGGCGGGAAACGGGAACACGTGCCAAGGGCTCGCCGCCGCCGCCGCCGCCGCGCACCGGGTGGCGCTGTACAGTAGATCAGGTGGTTGGCGCATACCCTGAGAACTCACCTCACTTCACACGAAATGAGTTCGACATTGTATTCGTACCTTGATGACACTACATCTGCTAAAAATTACATGAAAGTAAGTAGACAGGTAGGTACCATACCTTATTATAATCTACTGGGCGGGGTGAGGGTTACCAGACGTCAGGATTTATCAGGACAAATCATTATTTTTTTATTTGTAATAACAACAATAAAACTGAATAATCCTAATCAGTAAAATCTTTGCGATTCCTTATAATTTAAGTAGTCACCAACTTAATAATTAACTTAAAATGCACATAATATACGATTCAATGAAAAGTTTTTAAATTACAAATCGATTCAAATAATTTAATAAATAATACTTGATTTGAGCCGCAAAAAATTGAGGAAAATTTTATCAGACTTTTTGTTAGGACTTTTCAGTGGGTAACCCTTGAAGCAAGAAATATGTAAATTAAGTAAATAAGTAAGTACCTATTTAATCGTAAATAAGTACGTATGTGTAATTTGTATTTACCAGCAATGATTAAGCAAACCAATTAAAGCTTTTAGGCAAGACGGGGTGGTGGGTAAGACGGCGTAGTGGCTGTATATGGCGACACGACTAACCAACCAGAATCCTGTTAGTGCATGACGATGCGCCGCCATGATGGTCATCATTTCGCACAGTGACCGGCTAGACAAAAGGTGTCGTTAATTATTTATTTGCAAAAAACTGTTTTTGTCATATCCCTTGACATTTTTGTGTTTTATTTGGTTTGTGTTTGTTGCCTTAATATCACTAGCACAAATACAGTGTTAATTTTATTCCTATGGACCAGCAATCACGCCAACAGGTAAGGACTTCTTTGGTTTCAAATACGGAATCGTTATTTTATAAAAAATTGTCGAATTTCATTAGGCACGCGGGGGCAAGATGGGGTTTTGGGTACAAAAAATTAAAAAGATTTTGTCAAGAAAATTAAAGTGAATAAAAAGATAAAAGTAATCAAAGCTACTCGTAAATCGACATCGTCATAAAATACGGCATTTACGTGTAAATTTTTCCAGTAGCAATAGGTTGACAACTGTTTGCTTATTGTAAAATTCTCAAAATATGAATCATTCCTATCGCCCTATCTTACCCTACCTAGGGGGCAAGATGGGGAGATGGCACCTTTTGCAATTTATATTTTTTTTAAATTTAATTATCATACTTGAGTTCCTAATAAGTGTTGATTATGAAAGACTGATTACCAAAGATAAATATAAAAATAAAAAAAACGTTGAAAATGATAGCATTTTCAGTTTTATTGGACTTTAAACGTTAAGTACCCCGTCATACCCCCCTCGCCCTAGTAGATAGTTGTACCATTTAAATTCCATTAAAGTGTAAACAATCACAGACTATAGTCGAGTTCTGCTAACTCTGTCTATGCAGTAGTCATCAGTAGTAGCGGTGCCAACTGCTAGGCGCCCTGCGCCCGTTGCTAAGCAACCGCGGAGTTCGCAACATCTCCCACCCACCCAAGCTGCAGCCATCATGTTTACCACCCACGCATACAATTATCAACCTTTTGTGTTAAAACTTACGGATACAAATTGCAATATATATATAATTTGTATTATCGATAACTTTATTGCTCATAATTATAGTCGGTTGGTCTTTGTTTTTCTTTTTGTCAAGTATTTGAAAACCTAGTTTTTTGCATTAATTTTTAGGGTTCCGTAGCCAAATGGCAAAAAACGGAACCCTTATAGATTCGTCATGTCTGTCTGTCTGTCTGTCTGTCTGTCCGTCCATATGTCACAGCCACTTTTTTTCGAAACTATAAGAGCTATACTGTTGAAACTTGGTAAATAGATGTATTCTGTGAACCGCATTAAGATTTTCACACAAAAATAGAAAAAAAAAAATTTGGGGGTTCCCCATACTTAGAACTGAAACTCAATTTTTTTTTTCATCCAACCCGTGGGGGGTGTCTATGGATAGGTCTTTAAAAATGATATTGAGGTTTCGCGAGAGACACATCCAAAGTGGTAAAATGTGTGTCCCCCCCCCCCTGTAACTTCTAAAATAAGAGAATGATAAAACTAAAAAAAATATGTGATGTACATTACCATGCAAACTTCTACCGAAAATTGGTTTGAACGAGATCTAATTAGTAGTTTTTTTTAATACGTCATTAATCGTAAACCGCAATTTTTTCATTCAATCAACTCAAATATAAAAAAAAATTGGCAAAAAGCAAGGTCTTACAGCACAAATAAAGGAAAAATTCTAAAAAATTTAAAAAGTTGAAAATTAAAGGGTGTCCCCATACATACATAGTTACGCCAATTAATAAAGACCTCTGAGTTGTATGGGCGCTCATACAATTTAGAGGTCTAGCTAAATTGGCACCAACCTCAAATAAGGTAAATAAATAAAATAGTACATTTCCCGTGATGGACGAACGATGGACGAAGTTTGTACGGAACCCTCAGTGCGCGAGTCCGACTCGCACTAGGCCGGTTTTTAGTCACTATCGCAATATCAGAGTTAGTCCCATAATAAAAGTTGTTCATATTTACGAGTACTTCCACCTAATTTGCAGGGGTGGCAATACTTGCAGCAAGTATTACTCAAAAGTAGTACTAGTGACTAAAAAATCACCCTACATAAGATTAATTCGCTCTTAAGCTCTTGTAAATTTTACTCACGTAAGTAACTTACGTAGGTAATTAATTAGCTTACGATAAATTAGTAAATGTAAACACTCTTTGTAAGACGCTTATCGTAATAGTGCAGTGCAGTGCGATGCAGCCGTAAGTTACTTACATAAATTTTACGAAAGCAACTTACTGGTGTAAGGGCGGCGATAGTGTAGTAATCAAAAGCATGGTAAGGCTCGAAGCCTTTTCAATGGGTTAACCATTTGACAGTGATCAAGGGCGGATCCAGGATTTTTTTCTGGGAGGGGCACAAGAAGCAGGCGGGCAAAAATAATCAACAATAACTGTTAAAAATAAAAACTTTTAGTATTTATATAAAAGTTTATTTAAGAAAAATTACAGTTTTCTTTTATGTTTTCTGTTAAAGATGTCCAGCAGTTCATTAGCGTTCATTTTTGTCACAATGTCTTGATGGACATATCCAGAATACTGAGAGAAGACTCTTCTGTCATCCTGCTGCGAAGATATGACTTTAATCTGCGTAAGGTTGAAAAAGATCGCTCGGCAGTGAGGCACAAGAAACGTGCACACTGCACAGCATTTGTAACCTGCGTAAATAGTTATGTAAATGGCGTATAGATAATAATATAGCGGTTGATTTGATAGAAATTTCATACGCCCAACGATTTTATTTTTTGTCTGATCAATGCCCTTAATTGATACCTAGGACCTACCGAATTATTTTTTAGCTTTAGTACATTGTCTACCTACATCATTTTAATCTTTATTTTCAATAAAACCGTTTAACTTAAAAAAATATTTTACTATTTTTTTTTATTTTCAAGTTTTTTACATACTTCTCATTCTTTTTAATTCATTCAGTGCCTTATTATTACAAGGTTTTTTTCCTGACAATTTGTTACAATCTAACTCCATAATACCCATTTTGTGGGCGGCCATATTTAATTTTAATTTGTTTTCATGGTGTAATCTATTCTACTAGCCAAGACCTTTTACCCATATTGAAGGGGTTGTGAAAAGAAAAATGTACCTGTCATTTTGTAATTTGTTTTCATGGTGTAATCTATTCTACTAGCCAAGACCTTTTACCCATATTGAAGGGGTTGTGAAAAGAAAAATGTACCTGTCATTTTGTTGGCGGCCATATTGGATTTTAATTTTTTTTCATAGTGTAGGGTGAGTGGGGGGAAGATCGAACGGTTTTTTCATGAGATGAGCAGTGTTGTATTTGATGTCTTGTAGTACAGAACATATTAGCTTATTCTAAATTTAGATTTATAGTGAGTAAAGAACAAAGACTATATTTTTGTATGATATTGATAACATCCTGATAAATCTGTTCCAAAGCAGTTGTTTTTTATAAAATATTTTTATCACGAAAAAAACACGGGGGAAGACGAAAGGGTGATGGGGTAAGTTCGAAATAGTTTCTAAAATCGTTCAAAAGAATATTAGACGTTGTTGATGGTCACTAGTCTATAGTTTGAAGTGTGAAAACTCAGAGCTGCCTGTTTTGTCAAAACACCTCTAGATAACAAAAATATAACGTTTTTATAAAATATATATTTCAATCTTACCCCACCGCGGGAAGATTGAAGTAGAGGTTCTCAAACTGTACCTGATAAGATATTGTAATGAAACAATGCTTGCTTGTTGAACACTGATTTATTAATCCCGTATATGTAGGTAGTGAAGATATATAAATATTTCAAAGTACCTTATAAATTATTATAACATCTTTTCCCTTCAATGAACAAAATAGCTTGTTTAAGTCATTATTTTACAAACCTCCACCCTTATAAATAAAATTAAAAATCTAAGCTGGAATGCTAATTCACTTCAACTAAACAATAACCATTTTTACATGTGCCAAACAAGTTAAATACAACCCTTAACTAATTACTATTTAATAACGTAATGTACTACAACTCTGCTGTTACATGTTGGTATTTAATACTAATATAATAATATGGTTTTAATATATCTAACTAATTCTAATACATTACTAAACTAAATTAACATGTTTATATGTATATGTACGTACATACAATACGAGTACATAATATCTATATAATTATTTTTATTTATTCGTATCTATTTCTGCAAAGAGCCTAGCCTTCCGTCTAGTAATAGGGCCCTGTACATACATTGATGAACTAACAGTATGCTTAGATTCGCAAGATGCCATAGTATTATTATCAGCTTTTGTTTCGAACTTCTGCTGCTGAACCGGTTTTATAATACTCGGTAGGCTCGCTGTGTTATGATCCGATTGTGAAACTTTCGGTTTAAATTGTACAATATGGCGTCGATTACGTCGATACTTACGACCGATTGCTTGTAGTACATTATTAGCATATATCGCCAATACCGGTGCACTAGATATTTTTTGTTTAAGACATCTAATTGCTTCTGAATGTTGTCTATCCCATGTCCATTCTATGCCTTTTTTCAATAAACCCCTAATAACAGCGACAGATTCCGAATAATTGGGAATGAACTTTGATAGGTAATTTAGATTTATACGACATCCAAGGGCTCCCTAGTCAAAATGGGGGTACCCCAGGGTTCGATACTAGGGCCTTTTCTGTTTCTAGTTTATATTAATGATTTACCCTCTGTTGTAATTGGTCTCTCAGATATCGTCCTGTTTGCTGACGATACTTCATTAATTTTCAAAGTAGATAGAAAAGACAAAGAACTTATTAAAGTGAATGATACTTTGTCACTAGTCTCCAAATGGTTTGCTGTTAACAATCTTTTACTAAATTCTAAGAAAACTAAATGTTTAAGATTCTCTCTTCCAAATGTAGCGCAAGTAGACAGCCAGATATTAATAGATGGCAGCAGTTTGGAATTAGTCGATAAAACTGTATTTCTGGGCATCACATTAGATAATAAACTACAATGGGGTCCTCATGTAGAATCTTTGACTGGTAAATTAAGTTCTGCTGCATTTGCTGTTAGAAAAATCAGACAGTTGACGAATGTCGAGACGGCCAAATTAGTTTATTTTGCATATTTTCATAGTTTTTTATCGTATGGCGTTTTACTGTGGGGAGCTGCAGCAGATATAGAATCTATATTTATATTACAAAAAAGAGCAATTCGTGCCATTTATAATATGGGTCCTCGTGAATCGTTAAGGGAATTATTTAAAGATATAAACGTTATGACTTTACCTTCACTATACATATATGAAAATATAATGTTCATACGTAAAAATATAGAATTGTTTAAATCAAAAATGGAGGTACATAATATCAATACAAGACAAAAAGATAAATTAGTTGTTCCGTATTTTAGATTAGCCAAAGTTAAAAAGTCATTTCTTGGAAGTAGTGTACGCTTTTATAATAAATTACCTCTCTCAGTTACCAAGATGACTGATTTCAAATTCAAATCTCACATTAAGAAAGTTTTGAAAGAAAAAGCCTATTACAAGGTAGCTCATTACATTGAAGATAAAGATGTCTGGAAATAGCTGCACTCTGCACAAGTGCACCTTGTTCATACTTATAAAGAAGCCAGTACTTAGTATTTTAGAGATACTATATTTTTTTTTTTATAAATTTGAACTTGTTCAGGTTATTATTTTTTATTTATTTTTCTTGTTGTTTTTTTTTCATCTTTTGTGTTTATGTGTATTATATTTCTTTAAAAATTGTTAAAAATTTAATGGAAAAAAAGCCAACATTGTCAGATTGTCCAAAAAAAAAAAACAAAATATATAAAAAATGTAACCTTGCTGAGTTTCTTGCCGGTTCTTCTCAGTTGAAGGCGACTTCCGAATCGGTGGTAACTTCAGTAGTTTCGACGTTCATAAGTGCCCTCTTAGGGCCTAAACTGAATAAATGGCTTTGACTTTGACTTTGACTTTGACTACCATGCCTAAGAATCTTTCTAAAGATTTCCTATCACAGGGATCACGCATATCTATTATTGCCTTAACTTTATCATTATCAGGTCTCATTCCACGTTCATCAAATACATGACCCAAATATACTATTTCCTTAAGCCCAAACCTGCACTTTTGATCATTAAACTTAATACCTATTTCTCTTGCCCTTTGTAACAACCGCTCTAATCTCATATCGTGCTCTATTTTTGAAGAACCCCAGACTATAATATCATCTGCAAAAGAATCTGTACCATCAAGATCTTCTAGATATTGCCTTATTTTTGCATGAAACATTTCCGGCGCGCAATTAATACCATACGGTAATCGAAGGAATTGATATCTACCGAATGGTGGCCGAAAGTGCAAAGATCAGCACTTGCCTCATCTAATTTGAGCATCCAAAATCCACACCTTGCATCTAACACGCTAAAGTAACTCGCGCCTCGAAGTCGCGCTGCTAACTCAGTCACAGTGGGTAACGAAAAATGAGCTCGACGTACTGCACGGTTCAAGATTCGCGGATCTAAACATACCCGTATATCTCCATTTTTCTTTGCTGCTATTACTATCGGGTTAACCCACTCTGTTGGATGATTTACTTTTCTTACCACCCCTAACTTTTCCATTCTTTTAATTTCCTCACTCAACTTGTCACGCATTCCTAACGGAACCCTTCGTGCAGGACATATTACTGGTTGCACAGACTGATCCACAATTATTTTATGAATGCCTGGCAGCTCACCTAAGCCGGAGAATAAATCCGAGTAATTACCTATGTCTAAAGAATATACTCTTTGAATAAGTCCTAGTTCAGTACAACCCTTTAACCCTAAAATGTTCTGACAATCCATGTTTACAATAACAAATTTTATACAATAATTTTTATTTTTAAAATTTATTGTCAGGTAACACTTTCCGATAATTGGTAAAGTATTACCCGTATGTGAATGTGCTTTCTTATTAAAAGGAGTAAGACATTTTGAACTTATCCCTAAACTACAAAATACGCGTTTCGATAAAACGTTTAACATGGATCCTGAATCTAATTTCAAACAGACATTTTTACCATTAAAATATATATATATAGTATATATAGTATATATAGTTTATAAAAGATAAACTCAAACCATTCTTTTGACATATTTTGGTCATGCATATCATCCTGAATCATATTCACGAATAAGATATCACTATTTGAATCATGAGAGGAATCTGACATACTCACATTATGCACTCGTTTACCCGGTTCCTGCTTCTTAGAGCACACACGTGCATAATGACCGTGACCTTTACAAACATAACATTGCACATTAATCGCTGGGCATCGCTGCCCATTATCACAATAATCGCTACCACAGCGCGAACACTGTTCACTCGATGCTCGCCTACGAAATGCTGCCGCCGCCGCCGGCGCCCGCCAGTTGCCCCGTTGACGTCCTCCCTGACGTCTTATAAATCTTTCACCACGTCCAGCTCCCCGTCTGGTCACTCCATCCACCTGTAAACTTTGTGCCACCTCCTCAAGTTGTCGACCCTCTTCTTTTGACATCTCCGCTGCTTCACATATTTGAACTGCCTTGTCCAATGTCAAACTCTCTGTTCGTAGCATGCGATCTCGCACTATATTATCAGAGATTCCACAAACAACTCTATCACGAATTAGTCCTTCCGTGAGATTGTCGAATTCACAATATTGACTCAATAATCTTAGTGTTGTAACATATTGACTTATAGTTTCTCCTGAGTGTTGATTCCTTGTGAAAAACTTGAAACGCAACATTGTAACATTCGGTTTTGCTCCAAAATGAATGTCAAATTTCTTCTTTAAACATTCGAGGTTATCAGCACTTTCTTCTTTGGTGAATGTAAATGTTGAAAAAATCTCATAACCTTCTGTTCCAATGAGGTTCACCAACAAGCTCGCTTGAACATCCGCCGGTTCTTTACTGACCCCCGAGGCCTTTAAAAATACTGTGAACTGTTTCCACCACTTCTGCCACGCGTGCACTCGCGCGGTTGGGCTTCCTTCGATTTGTAGTTCCGGTGGCGGACGAGCGTGTTCCATTTTTCACACAAATGTACTTTTTATTCGTAGTTATTAAATTCAATTAAACACTGTTCTGTTTCCGTTTTAACCATTTACTTTAAGTCACACCGCTGCCACCATGTAATGAAACAATGCTTGCTAGTTGAACACTGATTTATTAATCCCGTATATGTAGGTAGTGAAGATATATTAATATTTCAAAGTACCTTATAAATTATTATAACAATATAAGACAAAAAAAAATTAGGAACATATGATATTGTTGTACATAAGTACCTACATACAGTAAGTACAAGAATATCGTTATATAGTAGGTATGACTTTTGGAAACGGGATTAGATCGAACATTTTATATGTTCCTCTTACCCCGTCAAATATTGATGGGTAATGACGGAAAATTGTAATAAATTCTAAAATACGAAAAATAACCGTATTTAGATGTAATAACACAATTAAGAATCAAAAATAATTTGTAGATATTCCAATAAAACACTCGTACTTACCTCGTAAGTAAAGTTACAGAACACGGGGTAAGATTAACCCACTCGATTTTCATGCGTAAAAATCACTGCGCAGACATTTGCATTTTTATCACAACCACTCACTCAAGGCGGCAAAGGCTGACTGAGGTGTGCCACGTTACAAAATGAGGGTCTTAACAATGTTGCCATCACTGCAAAAAGTATACCTAATCTATTGTTATTGACGACTTTTTGTGATAAAATATGTAATCCGCCATTTTGTAGCGGCGGCCATCTTGAATTTACAATAATACCATATCGTCACCAGAACTAAAGGTGCGTAAGGTGCATTGGGGTAATTACGATAGGATTTTTGAGTTGAGAATTAGGATTGATGAGTTGAGTATGTATACTGTATTTCGGTTAAAAAATTAATGTATTTTTATATTTGTTGCCTATTTTTTCTTCTCCCTTCGATTTTATTTAAAAAGACATTTTAATTATTATCTCGCATTTTAGGGAATTGGGGGAAATACGCAATAAGCCTGGGTAAATCCGAAGTAGTTTAAAATTTGATCTTTTTACACATGGATCGATGGTTTAAGTTTATTTTTCAATGGTAATTACCCCTTTCTCATAATATTGTTAATTTTGTTAATAGTTTCACTAAAACAGTTACTTAAACTTCGGATTTACCCAGGTAAGAGGCAATGGTTCCCAACATTTCAGATTAAGAAAAAAATACGATAGGTACGCAAAAGAATTAAGTTAGTAAAAACGCATTTAATTAAGTAGGTAGGTATATATTTTTCTTTTTGTTTATACAAAAGAACTTAAGCATAATAACAAGATCACAATACAGTGGTCACCACTGAGTGGTGGTTTTTGAACATGCTGGTGGATAGTCGTCAACTGAACGTTATAAGTTTGGGCTGCTCTATATTGGGTGAGCTCTCCACTTTTAACTATTTCAACGGCTGTAGCCAGATCTTGTGACGTTTAACTTTTTAACTTTTTTCTAACGTACGTTCGAGGCCTAGTGACCCTGAATTTTTTTTTTTTTAAATATTATTACATGATATTGGACATAGGCCTCCCCTAATGATCTCTAATAGGTGCGTACTTGGGCGGCCTGCATCCAGCAGTGGACGTCTTGAGGCTGAGATGATGATGATGATGACATGATATTAAATACGAGCTTCTGCGCCTATGTGATCTCAAAATGAAATGTTGAACCCCCATTTATCTCCCCCAAATCTAATCTCATATAAATCGATACAGCAGCGGTTTAAAGAAAAAACAACACAGATAGACAGATATAATTTATTTACCATTCGTACCCATTACCTACAATTGAATTCGGAAAAGCAAAATGGGGCCTTCATATCGAAGTATTATTTTACGTGATTTTATCGCACATAGTTTGAGAACCACTGCCCATTACATGAAAATTACAAGTGGCGTTATTACGAAAATATTTATAGCGGAATAAACCCAATGGGGTATTTCCGAAAATAGCTAAAAATCACATTACGAGTTCGTGTTCTCCTCAATCATTATTAAAAAACAATAATACTAACAAACATTTATTTAAATAACTTACCGGGTTTCCGAGAAAAGAGTGTTGGGGTTATTGCGATTCACCCAAAAAGGCGCGAAAATCACTAGTCTCTCGCGACGGGACGTTGCACACACTGTCACACACTAATATAATAGTAGCAGCGACAAACTACGACCGGTCGGAGGGTCAAGGTCGATAACAATGGCGTCTACTAAAGCAATATTGCCAGTGTGAAAATATTACGGCGTTTGGTAGTTATTCGAAACTTACGGAATAAACCCAAATTTGGAATTACCCCAATGCACCTTACCAAATTTCAGATCAATCCGTCAACAGGAAGAGGGTCAAATTTCAATCACTAGATTTGACCCAAATAAACAGGGCAAGCTAAATAAAACCGTTTAAAAATATAACAGCTTCACTATAAAGCTGCGACTACTTAGTTTAGTAGACTATTCGCGATACCTATAGGTATCGCGAATATAATATATAATAGGTATTCAAAGCAAAGCAAGGCTGCCGCGTCGCGTCGCGCCGCGTCAGGTCGACGACCGCTCAATGTCACCTTTAGCACTAATGACAAGATAAACCACGCTGCGCTGCGCTCCCCTCGCGCCTCGTCCCTTCACTCCGTCCCCTCGCCGATGCACAATGCACACCAACGACTACACAGCATACACACCCACCCACCGTAACATCATCTTATATGTGGCATGGCACTCACTGCTGTAGTAAAGCTGGCTTTTCACTATGGTGGGATATAATTGGTATATATTATTATATCTCGAAATATAAATTAAGTATATACCTATCCCGCGTTTGGCCTTCACAATGTGAGATATATCTTTTGACCAGTTTCTGTTCGTCATTGGATCACGCACAAGATCACAACAATTATCACAATGGATTCGAACTGAGAGGCAAGGGGGGACAGGAGAAAAACTTTGAAAATATCGCTCGGTCGGTCAAAAAAATAATTAGAGCTTGAGATGTAATAATAATATAATGACATTATATCCCGTAGTGAAAAGCCAGTTTAATAGTAGGACGAACAATATATGTAGGACTAGGTTTGTACGGACGGACCGACCTGCGTCATGTTTATCTAGAATACTCTATGCAACCATACGTTCGTTACGTAGGTACATATTTAGGTATGAAAAATGAATAAGCGCAACTTTATTTATAGAGCTTCTCGTGTTTAGGCACCTACATAATAAAAAAAAATGTGATTACCACTATGCAGACGACGTCTTACCTAGGTTAGGTAAGTATCTAACCATAGCAAAATAAATAGTAGGTAGATATGAGAAAGGTTCGATAATGATAATCAAAAAAATCCCGATAGTAAAGTGTCCCGCGATGATGCCCAAGATTTTTTAGAATTATAAAAACAACCACATTGAGTTTATATTGACTTTAAGTATGTAGGTATCTATTAATCTAATAGACAAATTTATTTAGGAACTGACTAGCATTCCGCCCGCGACTCGCTAGCGAAAACTTTATAAAATATCTATAATATTTTATAATCCGCTATTATTTGCAATGTACCTTTCTAACAGTAATTATGTAATATAAGTATAAATTAAATTCCAAAATCTTTAAATGTCTCTCAACAATGTCTAAAACGAACGAAATGAAATTTATTGTAAGAATTCATCAAGTATTTGACTTTATTTTGTCCATTGCATAAAACGATTGGTTAACTTTTATAACACAAAATAATATATCAAAAAGACCTCTTCAAAATAAGAGATTCCAATTTTACCGGCATTGAGGATCGATTTGAGGTTCCAAAATTTCTACATACATATATATTAATTTATTAATTGCAACAGATACTATAATTTGTACATTGGTTTTATGAAATATATTTGTAGTTTTTAAATTAAACAATAAAAACCATTTTGTCGCATACGCCCTTTCAGTTTACGCGGCTTTTCTATGAGAGGTCCCATTTTTATTAAAATTCAGTTCTGACGATGGAATTCTGAGGAATTGAGGGAACTCCTCAAATATTATAGGCATATACATATCGATTTTGGTATTTTCGGTAACAAATCAAGCATTTGCATTCAGAAAGTATCATTTGGTGATGTGAAACTGATTTAGAAGACGACCACCGGAACCTCTCAATGATCCTACCTATTTCTGGGTATAACTTCTTTGTTTACGAACCGATTTTAATACATTCTTTGGATTTAGAATAGCGTCAAAATAGTTCCATTTAAATTTCATTGGTATTGGACAGTGGACTCCAAAGATATACCAGATAGGAATTGTGTACTGATTGAGGTTTAGTTAGGTTTATGACAATTCCATTACGAGGAGGTACCTAACTATGATCAAGGACGTGTTGGACTGGACTGGACTTGGACTAGGAATGCATACAACGGAACTCCCGAACGTGTAAATTCAGTACCAATGGATATTATCTCATGGCAAAATTTAAAGGCGAACATTATAAAGAGTATCATTTAGAATCAATTGTTAACGTTCATAAGTGCCTTACTAGGGCCTAAACTGAATAAATGATTTTGAGTTTGATTTCTGGCAATGCTCTTTGACAAAAGAGTCTATGTGGCCTATTCAATAATTTATTGAATTCTAAATTAGACAGTGCTATTCCTTCAAAGCTTTTTACACGACTGACAGCGAAATACATACACATTTAGGGTTTAGGCCTTTAGGTTTTTTTTATTTCCAAGATCTATAACAGCTTCATCAAGTGTAGTGCCTTGTAACTTGTGCACCGTGAAGGCCCAACTCTTACGGAATATCATTCATATTTTTTAAATATTTCTGTTTCTGTACGGTTCTGTTTTATTCCGTTTCATCTAGCCGTCGTTTCCGCATTCGAAAAGCTGCCTTACTAGGTCTACCCATATTCGTAACTTAAAAGTCTTAAATAAAAATAACTTATTAGAGGAAAGTGACCAAATATGGAATACCATTTTGTTTTTTATGCATAATTTGCACAAATGTTATAAATAAAAAACTTTTTGTACTAATTATTAAAAATCATATATTTGTCCTTAAGTTTGTAACAATTTTAGGTTATATTGATAAGTTCGAGATAACAATATTTTCAAAAACTAAATAATGATAAAGGTGCCTATATATGGAATAGGTACCCCAAATATGGAATACTACAATCACTATCAAAAATTAACCTTAACTTATAAGATATTATTTGAAAACTTTGGTGTAACATAGATAGGAACACAAATTATTAACAAAATTTCAAATCCAGGTATCAAACTCTGGCCCGGCGCAATCAGTATGTACCCAGAGCCCACACATGAGGCACTTGATCCATAATCCATATTTGGATTTTCCAAAGATTTCAAACTGTCAATAAAAAAATTATGATTATGAAAGTAATACCATCTAATATACCGCGAAAACATACAAAAGAACATCTAAACTGTCTCTAAAAGCTATAAAAATAATACTGTGTGCACTTTCTGTACGAAAAATACGTATTTTTTACATACCCTAGAAAGTTCTGCGGAAGCGGTAAAACAAAATACTGTCACAACGACGAAAGGGCTCGTTCGACTGACATGCTACCACTTGTACGTGTGAAATGGAGTAGAAAGAGACAGAATATCGCTGATTGATGCTTGTGTGAGTTTGCATTTGAGAGAAATGGGGGTATTCCATATTAGGGATACTATTCCATATTTGGTCACTTTCATCTACTTAAATTAAAAAAATAATCGACTTCAAAAATTTAAAAGCATAAAATAAATATTTTCATTCTACATCATTTTAAAGTCGGTGCCAAGTAAAACATTAAAATTACTAAGGATAACACAAAACAACAACAACAAAAAATTACAACGAAAAGATATTAAAACCAATCTTTCACACTAACTGGAAATATTATCAAAAATAAATTAACCTAATGACAACAAAATTATGACAACTTAACTAAATTTAGTAAGTATGTGTTTATAACTACTTAACTATAAAGAAAACTCGCTGAAACAAAAACAAATCAAGAAAGTAACCTGAAGACTAAGTATTTTTTATGTTTTACTTGGCACCGACTTCAAAATGATGTAGAAAGAAAATATTTATTTTATGCCTTTCAGTTTTTGAAGTCGGTTATTTTTTTATATTATTAATGATAGATACTATTACATTATACGAATATAATTCATACAATATTTAAAGCATTCTGTTTGTGTTCGTATCATCTGTACGTATAATTCATTACTCGACGACTTTCTAGTATACTACAAAAATAATCATCTTGCCGAAATTAAATTCAAAATTTACATTCTTAGTTTTAGAAAAAATTAAACCGAGTTCAAATCGGGTTAGCATAAAAGTTATGAAATAACGATGAAGTGGAACTGTAATCAGATTGTGTATTTAATAATTAGGTAGGTAGGTTAGGTACCTACTGTTTTGAATTCAGGGAAAGAGACAAATAGTAGCACATGTTCCAGTATCTCAAATTCTAAATGAGTTCGATTTAATTTTTTGTTAAAATTATATTATTTAGTAATTAAACTTTGTAATGCCAGATGTTGTTCAATAATGATTATTCCAGTCATCATAATTTGATTTGCATCGCACGTATTTTTGACTTTATAACTTAGGTATTTTTCAAAACTGCCTTAGAATGTTTCAAAACAAAAACACTTACAAAATGATATGGAAAATATGAGATAAGTGTTCAAAAGCGGTTATTCCACAAATCCCCATTGACTTTCCCCATCAATGGGGATTTGTGAACTTTTTATACACACATCCCCATTACTTGCAGATTGAGGTCAATAATGGGGATTTGTGGACATTCTGTCCGGGTTATTCCACAGATCCCCCTTGGTTTGGCTTACCCCATCAATAGGGATTTGTGAACTTTTTATCCACTAGTACAGTAACATTATAAAGATCTAAGTACCTAGATTACCTACCTACCAAAATGGTTTACTTACCTTTTTGGACATTTCTATTGAACAGGGGTAGGTAGGTACATAATATAAGTAAATAAATGTACCTACCTATACCTACTGCGCGTAAGTATATAATATAATTAGAAAATATAAATTTAAGTAGGTATGTACCTACATACATATCTAGCTAGATAATTCATATTTTAGGAAATAACTTACAAAGACAATTTGATATCTAGCATGGGTAGGTAGGTAGGTAGGTACCTACCTAGTACTACTCGTACATCTTATTCGGTGTCTCTATCTTTACACTCAGTAGGTAGGTATATACATAAGTTAACTATTGTGTAAATTTTTATGTTTGCAAGCCAAACAAACTTCGTAGGTAACTAACTACCTAGCTAGTAACCTTCAAGTGGCTTCAAGTTACAGAATTACTTCAATACAATGGCTACAATCTATAGGTACGTACCTATACCGATAGTTAAGTTAAGTACATAGGTACGCATACATACAATACAATAAAGTTTGTGTTCGAGACGGAATTTCGTTTTGGGAGGGCACCTTCAAACGATGCCGTTGACCGTGGTCAGGGACAAGCGGGCCATGACCGACCGTGTGCTGCCGCCCGCGCCGCCCCACCCGCCGCGCGCCGTCGTTTGTTCGCACCGCGCGGCGCTGAATCACATTCCACGCCTGCCCCAAATCGCCTGACGATGTAATTGATTACTACCGATTACAAAAATATGTAGGTATAAGTCTGTATTCATAGTGCTTTTTCCGATCGAAAGTCAGTTACTTATTAACCGACTTCAAAAAAAGGAGGAGGTTCTTAATTCGACTGTATGTTTTGTTTTTTTTGTATGTTTGTTACGCGATTACTCCGTCAATTATGAATTGATTTTGATGATTCTTTTTTCGTATGGTAGGTCATAATTGAGAGGTGGTCCCATATAAATTTTATTATGATCTGATTATGGATTTTGAAGTTATGACGGAATTCCTCAACGAAAAGGAGCACGAATATCGCGATTGAAATATCTTAGTCAATATTATCGACAATTATTATTGATAGGCATATCCTCGATCAGAGACAAATCTTGATAGGTAGGTATTCAATACACATAAGAAACTAAAAATGGAAAAATAAAATTAACATTTAAGTAACAAAAAAGGAAAACCAACTTCAATCTCAAATTCTTTTGCTGACTTCAAATATCTAATATCGTTATTTTAAACCTTTTACTGCAAGCCCATTTGGAAATTGGTTTTACATTTTTGTTAAATGTTAATTTATGACTAGCAGTTTCGAACCAGTAGTTTCTGAGATTAGCGCGTTCAACCAAACAAACAAACTCTTCAGCGTAATATATGTAAAGATATAAAAGTATAGACTACTATTGTATACTTAGATCAGTACCTTACCTAACTACCTAATAGCATGGACCTAGAAAAGAAGGCGGACGCCTCCTTCTGGGGCCAGTCGATGGCCAAACGTAAGCCCATAACATAAAAAAACGTCCTCCACTCCTTTAAAAAAAATCATAAATTCCCATAAAATTTTTGCATCCCTTAGAGAATGAATTTCTAAAAAAAAAGCCGACAGGTAGGTAAGTGTTTCATTATTTGTGTTGAAAAATGTTAACACCAAGTTTTTAATGAATCTCACCAAAAAAGAAAAGGAAACCCTTTCTTGTGAATGACCATGTTATTTATGGAAAATATGTACAAAATTTCATGTTAGTAAGATTAGTACCTAGTGGTTTAGGCTGTGTGTTGATAGATCAATCAGTCAGTCAAGACAAGTCTCTTTATTAGTGTCGACGCTCGTAGCTGTCTTCGAAAACACGAACTCGTTCGTGATTGGTCGTCACTCCCCACTACACAATTCAAATCGATCTAGCGAACAAAACGGACATTGTATTACGGCAAACATTGATTGATATAATTTGATATACGAATTCATTAAACTACTATTTTTCATCCACTGAAATGTTCATCATTTATGCAAGCAACATAATACATAGATTAAATGAGTAACCCGTTATCATCACAGACTCCAATCAAATGAGTCTCTCGCCAATTTGTCGCTAAAATATTAGCATAGGTCCCAAGTTTAAAGAGCTATAAGGGTTCTTAGGTGGCCCTACCACAACGGCGGGCCCCTTCTTGGCGGGACCACCTCAATATCTCAAGAACAGCGCCGACCCTGGGGTAGAGCAATAGGAGAGCGGTCGCTCTAGGCGCCAGTTGGCAAGGGGCGCCAAAATGCCAAATGCGATAAGTAATTTCGAGCGAAAAACTAAATTTAGATTTTTGCAATAAAAGTTGAAACTAAAACACAATTTATGTGATGTGAAAGCGTCAACCAAAACACAATTTCGCTCTACCCTGTTCAAGGGCGCCAGCGCTGCTCAAGAACGTAGAGCCACTTTAGAATTTAAAAAGATGCTCTGACATAACATATATTTACTTAGTAGAGATTGAGCGGATTTTATATGTCCAGTCCTAATTTCTAGAAATATATGTTTAAAAAGTTATTTATGAATAAAAATGTGGCTCCTAGATGTGGAAATGTTACTGATGAATATTTATGAAAAGGAAGTATTATTTAGTAGTAGTATGTTTTAATATCAAAAAACAGGTATCATTGCATTCATAAATTATGGTCACCACGAATCTTGATGATAGAAAACTAAATTCAAATTACCTTCGATTCGGCCTATAGAGTATATGGCTAGCCGATCATTTAAATGCCTGCACATCGATAAGGCCAGGAAGAGGATCCAGAGTAGAATGGTCACCAAAGGAACGACTGATGAAAAGCCCATTAATTTCGTTCGTACCAACAAAAGGAAAAATATGAAAAACTATCCATAAAAACCATTTTATTTTCCACATCGATAGATTATTACATTTTTATACATGATGTTCGTCGATCTTAAAGTACACATTAGAACAGATAGCTTCAAGTCAAAACACTGTTAAATAGACAGTAACAACAATCACTTACATTCTCAATCACTAGTGCATGCTGTGCAATGCACTATGTAGTCACCTATCTACATAATTAAACAGATGTAAAAAGACTTCTATGATTAGATAACACTTTCATGTAAAAAAAAATCGTTCTCAATAAGTACCTACATTTTCATTTGTTTTGCCCCTATTTTCTTTAAATATTTGTAAATCTGTGTATGTATAAGTATTATTATAAACGATCATCATAACTAATGAAAAACGATGTAAAGAAATATAAATAAATACATATAATCGTTAAACATCGAGTTATATAAGAAGTCCTTCAAGTTTTCGGTTATCTTTTTACATCTTGTTAAGACGATAGTACTTAAATATAATAATTGTATCGTGACCTGAGGTCACATCGGTCCCTTTACCTGGTCAACAACATACAACATGATTGAGTCGATCCATTCGATCACAACCTTCGATAATAATCACTTATGAATTCCAAAAGATTATAGTTATATTTACCCTGCTAAAAGCACAATCAACTTGTTTCCTATTGAAAGTTGAAACAAGTATTGTCATTTTTTTATTATTATAACGGGCATAATACGGACACACGACTATTTACAAATAGTTTAAAGTCGCAAACATACATTTTATCCTACCCTGGCTGGCACGGTCAGATACCATACATTCTTCAAAGCCATGTTACATCACAAAATAACTTTTTTAATTCATAATATTTAACATTACATATGTCCATCATTAATTATTTTATGTACACTAATTTTGGTTGTATTTTGTTAGACTGCACTCGCATTTGTAGCTTATCAAAGATTCATAGAACCATTTTTAAATACTAATAAAATTATTCATGATTACTTGATGATATACGTACCGGTAGGATACAGATGGGCAATTATTAATTCAGAATCAGTTAAATAATCAAACCACATAGACCCTATAATGAACGGTATTGTTTTACCTCCAGTAAAACATAGCATCTGTACAAACATGGATGTAAAAGCCATAGTTTTACAACATCAGTCATTTTATATGGCTCGTGGAGTAAGTACTACCTATGGATATTATTTCTACTTCAATATATTGGAAGGACTAACGGCCTTACTTTACTTTAAAGTACATCGAATAGAAAATTTTGAATTTTAAACAACAAATAGCTAATGTCGACGACATAGTAGGTATTTAATAGTAGAATGATACAATGTATCAATTACACTCGAGATATTTAGGTGCACGATCGTGTAGCGAGGAAGGTGCTTAGCTCGAGGGAGTAATTGATCACTTACACCCAAGTTGAACACTCTTCTATTCTTCACTAATGCGAGGAAATGAAAAAAAAAATGAATTTGATTTTCATTTCAGACCACTTCAAAATCCACCACATAAAATCGTCATAATACTCGTAAGTTTTCCTTAACTCTCTCTTGAAACTGAGCTTTTTTATACGACAGTCTTTTCTTCTAGATTTACCGATTCAAGCGTCAAATCCGAATCAGCATCACTTGTACTTATAATTTTTGTAATATTATTATTATTATTTATCTTGTATCTTTGCTATTAGATCGTCACGGCCCGTGGACCGGTTCTTTTGGAAGGCTACGGATCCAACACGTAGAGACCCCTTTAAGATACGTTGTGTTGGGATATGTACACTTAGCTAGCGGATACTATCTCTGCCTGCACTCTTGAAGATATATACAGGCAATGACAGCAACCGCTAAGTGCAAGGACTAATGCAGAAAAGAAGGGAACAATACTGGGAGTATGGGGGGAACTTGCTGGACTGGTCGCTGGGTTATTGATTGAGATAACGGGACGCCTTATTATTATTGTTTGCAGCAACGTTTTCAACAAGCGACGCCAATTTTTTTCTTTACTTACATTCCTAGGGCTGTAAATCGAATTTACATCGTGCATTTCGAGTTAAATATTACCGACATCGAGAGCATTAGTGAAGAATTTATATTTAGAGATATTTCCTATTACCTATACATAGAGTACAAAGATCATACATGAAAAGGAAATCTCATACAAAATACGTTAGGTTAGATGTTTTTTATCTTGCAGAATGAACGAGCCTAGCGCAGACTTAGTGACAGTAATTAAATTGCACGTATGGAGGATTTCGCCAAGCAACCTAAGCAGTTGCGATTTGATCACCTAATTGTCATATTTGATATGAACTATATGTAATTCAAATAACAGATGGGTGTAGATATTTGTAACCGATCGCAGCCTAAACCTTGCTAAATAGAATCGACGTATTTGTGCATGAATTTCATGGAAATTGAAGATTAGTTTTCTCTTTGGTTTCTATTTATTTTATGTAAATTTGACTAAGTAATTTCATTATTATTCATCTTACTTGTTTCTGCAAAAAGTGGTGGGATAACAAAAAAGATAAATTTATTTAAAATCCCAAATTACCTACATTACTTAAGGCTCCAGTCTCCCTAAAATCAGTGTTCTTGCGGAATCAGAAAAGCAATAAATTAAATATATTTTACGTTATTTTAAAGTGTGAGATTTGAAGTTTCACATACATATTTTATTTTTTAATTTGACGCCACTTTTATTAGCTTTTTTATTAGCATTCCATTTATATATACTTTCAACCCCGAAAGTTAAGCTAAGTAATTAAAAATAACCATGTATATTAGTTAATTACATATTGTTTTAATTGGCAAATAGGAATAGCATTTGGCACATTTACTATAGAAAACAAAAACCTATAAAGTACACACTATGTCAATATGACTACAATTTAGGCACTCATCAAATATTTTTTAGTTATTTCGTGTCCAATAAATAATAAAATTTTCATACGAGGTATTTGCTGTGAGTTTAAAATTGGAAACAGATTTTGTATATACATCAGAAGAATAGCTCATCCGTGGTTTATCCTGCTATTGAAAAACCCGCCGAATAGCGTAGCAAATAGTATCCAAAGGACAACCCTTAACAAAAGAGCAGCGTACTCTTTGTGTCAACCCTATATGACGATTATAATTTACTAAGCGTTTGAAGCCCCTTAGGATCAAATCAAACCAAACCGAAAACCACACGCGCATAAATTAAAGCATTTTTCCTTACATCATCCATCCATCGCTTCATTGATCTTCCTCTTCTCACATGTTCATCTCCTTTCATATTCTTCTCTGTTTAGTTACATGGCTTTCATCACATAATCATGATAACATGTCCATTTTGTTCCCTTTCATCTGGTTTGTTACCAGTAGGCGTACTTTTAGTCATTATCTAATGCACACTATCCACTCTTGTCGTCGTTTTTCAACTGTCCGCCTACCGAACATTTTCCATCATATTGATATCATACTGCATTACGATACGGACTTATTAGATAATAGCTTCATACTTTTCACTTCAGGAGCAACCATAGATTACAATTTGACCTGTCACCATTTCACCCATCCAGTTGATTCTATGCTTTATATCGCGGTCGATGTCAACATCACTCTGAATCAGGACTAAACTGAGGTACCGGAAGTAGGACAGACGGAACAGACGCAGTAGTGACGCTTCAGCAATGACCGCATACGTGTGCAGACGAAATCGCCCGATATTCCAGCCAAAATCTATAATTATGCATGATTGAATAATTTCAGGGGGGTTTAGATCATTATCTGCCTGTCCTGTTCCCAATGTTATGGAGTAGGGTAATATGTAAAAGAAACTGAGTACTTTTGATACATAAGGGACACATGGTACACACTTTGTTACGGCGAATCTAATAACTGTATTTTTAGTTTTGCTGGCAGCACTGGTTGTCTATTACTTATCATATGACTTATGACGTCTTCTTCTTCTCGTCATACTTTCTCTATCTCTTCATCTCTCATCTCATCTCATTCTCTATCTATCAAATACGTGACGTTTGCCAATAGCAGCATTTCTTTTTCTTCTTCCTATTATTCAGTATGACAACCAAATTCTTTTTATTAGGACTTACGTAGAATATTAGGACTTATTTTATGCCACGTTATATCACTTTCACTTATTAAGTCAAATCCATAAAAGTCAGTTAGGGTTAAGTAAAATGGTAACAGTTCTAGTGTTGACAAGTTTTGAGACAACGATACACGCATTCATTTCATTTCACTTCACACTAGTTCACTTAGATTGATCTTCATTAGATAAAGCGCCACCAAAATTCCACCATTCCACAACACCAGAGCGTTCCTTGTGTTTACGTGGGAATCGAACTTATTTTTGGTGATATGTTTCATCATTTTTGTTTCAGTATTTATAATTAGCACTATTTCTCCAAGTACCAAAAAATATTACGAATAATAATAAATATATCCTGGGATCCTCACACACGGCTATCTGATTCCAAACTCAGGGCTATGGAAACCAGGTAACTGATATACTAATCAAGTCATAATTAATCAAAAATGTATCGGCTAAATTATTAGATCACTAGATGATGACCCCAGGTGAAGTTCGTACCACGTGAGGTCGATAATATTAGCCGCATCGTGTACCGTTTAAAATTTAGATTTTTTTCTATTTTTCGGCTGTTCTTTTGGGTTATTGTTATTTTTAGGGTTCCGTAACTCAAAAGGGAAAAAAGGAACCCTTATAGGATCACTTCGTTGTCCGTCTGTTTGTCTCTCAAGACCTTTTTCTCAGGAATGCGTGGAAGTATCAAGTTGAAATGAATATTTCAAATTCTGCAATCGATTAGCTGAGAAAAAATCAAGCTTCTAAGTAAACGCAATCAAAAGACATGGCTGTTTATGCCGCATATTTTGAGACTCTCAACTACTCGCAAGGGAATCAAAACCTATAGGGTACTTCCCGTTGACCTAGAATCATTAAACATTTTCTTGCCAAATTTTAATGATCGTCGGTCGGCAATGTCTCATAGCACAAGTAAAGAAATAAATCCGAAAACTGTAATTTTGTTGTTAATTTTTGTTTAGTGATTATAAACTTATTTTCATTGGTAAACTGACCGCGGCCTATGTCGATGTATGGGGACAACAGTTTTCCAACGATAAAGTTAAGTTTCTCCCTCAATTCATATCTTATCGTTAAGATGTCCGTAATCGACGAACTATTTTACATATCTATAAGTTTGCACGGAACTCTCGGTGCGCGACTCTGACTCGCACTTGGCCGGTTTTTTTTCCTAATCCGCCCCAGTATTGAGGCAAACAAAACGGAGAATACTAGATCCAACAAAACTATGAGAACAACATATTATTACGGGAGACACGATTCCCCAGATCAAATCTGACATTGATGTGATTCATATCTTCCTTATCTGTGACACATGGTACCAATTACCTGTATTTTATGCTTCTTCCATTTATACCTTCTATCCATTATAGGCATTCACTCCTTCTCACCTTATATCATCCTACACACAATTAATCCATTATATCTTTCTTTTCATCACTCTTTTAGTCACATGAAATTCAACTATTCTCATTACAAGGATTTGTGGTATACTGTAAATAAGAATAATCAATCAAAATAAATGCTTCTTTCATCTATCCTAACCAATCAGAACTAGAGATTTCCAATTTAAGCAATATCGCCTACAAAACATTTAACACCCAACAAAATGCATGCACAATAATTTGCCTCACAGGCAAAACTCAACTTTTTACATTTCTGTACAATTTTACTATATGTAGGTATATCTGGCTATCACATATCATCCATCATACATAATAGTAAACAAATCATTATTATCCATTAGGCCAAGTTCAGAATAGGAGATCAAATTATGTTTATAATTGAATTTTTTCTATAATTAATTGAATGATGCTGAACTTTATCATCATATCAACAGTTTCATTTAATTAAATATACATGTCATCCAAGACACTGAGGAACCAGCTCTAAGGAACACAAATTTTAATAATATCAATAGGTTCCTACTTACTTACTCTTTTACCATAAACAATGTCATTTGCACTCAATGATTTCAACATGCATTATGTCTTTTCAAAAGTTCACTATTATCATCACTTTCAGTTTTTTTTCGTTTTCGAGAGTCAAAAACTATTCCTGTTTCCTGGACAACACGTTCACTATTTTTTATTGCAAATATTATGTTTTCCTTTGTAGGTGGCACTAACTTGAGTTCGTCTGAATTATCATTGGGAGAGGTCTCTACAAGATGCATTACAATGCGTTCCAGTTTTTTAGGATGCTCTACAGGCACTTCATCAATAGTGCTTACCTTACCACTCTGAAGCTTAGCAGTATCTACTTTATCTGTATCTACTATAACTGAATATTTGCGTTTCATCTCTTCCATCATTTTTCGTCCATAATCTTCCCCTATTACACTGTTAATACATACAAAACTTTGAACTTTCTTTGAGTCTCTATCAATTTCAAGAAAGCCCCGTGTTCTCATGTATATAAAATGTCCTGACCGAGTCATTAGTCTATAATATGATTCACCAAATTCTTTATTCTCATCATACATTTGACGTAACACACATATAACCCAACGCACATCTTCCTTATGCATAAACACAAATGCTGAAGTACCTGTTACTTCTTCAGTCATGTAGCCTACTGCTAGGGATATGCTTTGATCACACTGCACTATGTGGCCATCTATCAAGTGCCTAGTCCAATACTCTGAGTAGGCAGTGGGTGGCAAGATTCTAGGTGGCAAATTACTAGAAAGCACATGAATCATCCCTATAAAAACAAAATCATTGCCACTAGAAGAGAATGTACGATTGTGTCTTACTCTTTGTCTTCTTATTATCTGTTCATCTTGTACTCCATTAGCTGTTGCTTTGTCAGAACGCCTGAGCATTCCATCAACTCGGCAACGCTCATAGCGAGCTGGGTCAGATCGAGCTCCTGCTCTCATTACACGTAGATGGAAATTATGATGTTGCTCAAACAGTCTATTTTCACAACCTGTTTGTAACTCAGGTGGATAGATATGATGGCGAAGAATATCTTTGTCTTCAATGTGAACATAATTATAAAAATCTTGCCCTAGAAGATCCACATGACAATATCCTAATTTCTCTTGTACATTTGGTGATATAATAAAGATTCTGCCTCTACAGGTAACGGCGAACATAATACCGCCAATAAGATCAAAAAATTTCAAAAAGGCTGATGACCAAGTTTCAATATGATGGCATTTGATAGTATTACCAAAAACATGTTCATTACGTAGTTTGTTAGCAGCAAGCCTTAAGACGCTTGTCTTATCCACTTTCCGCTGTGAGTGTACAATATCTGACAATAGGGTCATCATCTGACTGATTTGAGAATTATACTGACTCCGTCGCTGTTTCTCGGCAATGATTCGTGATTCGCGGTCGCTAGCTTTAGCTGACGGCATTTCCGGTGAGTGAGAATCAGAAGAGGAGTCGCCACAGCTGGTAGATTGAATATCAAATCCGATATTCGGTGGTGGCACGCCCACAGCCATGCTAAAATCCACCGGTTGCCCGGTAAGTCCTATTTGACTGGACATTCTTCAATCGGAGAGTATCCTTCTTCTAGGTGTATTCAGATACGGTTAATTGTTTTGCTCGGAAAAGTCATTGCGACAGCTGATTCAAATCTTTACAATGAAGGCACGTCCTTGTTTGTTATCAAAATTACAATACAATAACCTTAAAAATGATAACACTATCAAAATGTATCATTGCGAACCATTTAAAATATTGGACAGAGCCAAGCCTTCTTTGGTCACTATTATTATTTTGTAATCACATCACAACAAAAACCTTTTTATTTCCGAATTTTCTGCGTTCTTATCAAGTGACTACGACTTTACGTACGACGACTAGTGGCGAACGAGCGAGTTAGGTAGTACATATAAATTAATGCACTACACTGCAGTGTTACCAACGAACTAAACATAACTACCATAGACGTCAGGGCTGCCAGTTTTTTCTTAATATTATATCACCGACACGATCATCGTGCTCTTAAAATTATACAAAATAATTTGTAGTTCTTACTCTCATTTTAAACAAAAATTTACCCACTCGTGATTTTGCTGAGAAAAACTTCGTTGTATTAAAATTTCCTGTATGATTTTTGTGCGTAAT
Organism: Tetheella fluctuosa; assembly: GCA_951216915.1. Classification (NCBI taxonomy): domain Eukaryota; kingdom Metazoa; phylum Arthropoda; class Insecta; order Lepidoptera; family Drepanidae; genus Tetheella; species Tetheella fluctuosa. The sequence continues at coordinate 5,054,243 of OX578227.1, read as the reverse complement.
ATCGCAATATTTTAATCTATCATCTATCTATACTGATATTAAAATAAAGCAGTTTTTTGTTTGTTTGTGTCTGTTTGGCGCTAATCTCCAGAGATTATAATTTATACTAGCTGTCCCCCGCGGTTTCACCTGCGTTCTCAAAATAAAAAATACGTGTGGCACTCGGGGACTGCCGCGGTAAAAATATTGCCAAGCATTTTTTATCAACTTATGCAATTATAATTATTTAGATAAATATTTATTTTTTTTATTTAGGCAGTTTTTTTTCTTTTTTTTCAGTTTTTTTTTCACCTTTTTTTTCTTTCTTTTCTTTGTATGTATATTTTTAGTTTTTTTCTCATATAGAGTAAAATACCCTTCGAGCAGGCGAAATTAATATCACATTCGATATTTATCATAAAACATGGCGGATATCTATAAAAAATGAGTTTTGTTATTCTCAAAATATCACACTCGATATTTATCTATCGTTAGCGAGCGATATGCATCGAGTAAATATTGAAATACTAGATATTTTTGTGATATTTTCTTTCGTTATGAGACTCGATAATTTTATCGAAAACGATATTATTATCGAAAGCGCGAGAATAAAAAAAAAAGATTGACTGACTACTTATTAGAGCATAAGGCCGGGAATATACCTACGTCAGATTTTTTCATCCGATAGTCGGATCCGACTATCAGAAGCCGGCGAGCGAACATTCATACAATTCGTTCCAACTATTGAATCGGAGGTGTATTGTATGTTCAAACAAAGTAATGGCTCCAACGCCTTCCGATAGTCTGATCAGACTATCGGAACCGACTATAAGATGAAAAAATCTGACGTGTATTCCCAGCCTAAAGCCTAAAGCCAACGACTGACATTCCTAAAGTTCGTTTAAACCTAAACCTCTATCTTTAGAAATAAGATCAATTTTAATTAATTTCACGGGACTTCTTTGGTGGAACGGAACGAACCAATAAAATGTAATGTACTTTCTCTCTCGAAGCATGCTTTTAAGCTCGAAGCGATTATATTCAAGATGGATTTAATATTTTATAGTCTGCACCTAATGGCAGTCAAGACAATAAATTAAATTAGATAAAGTATCGGTGTATTGATTTAACATGTTATTGTGTAGAAAATCTACATACCTGTTATGTTAAATATTATCTTTATTTACAGACAAACCCCTTTTTTATGATCTAACACTTAAATATCTAACAAATTAATTAATTATTAATAAATAAATAACAATATTTATTCTGGCAATCCAAAATCCATCTTGAGATGAAACGGTTTCCTGCTCAGATTAAAAAGGTAGTTTTTTAATCTGAGGTTTCCTGCCATGACGCCGTTCGTTGCTAAGCTGGTTGCTAAGCTGAATTGACCCAGCTGACTCAGTGCTGCCAAGTCCATGAAACAAGAAATGGCTTAACACTTCCAAGGTGCTAGAATGTTAAAAAAATCGCACCATAAAAGTGGCTAAAAGTGGCCAAAAATTTGTTTAAAAAGCAAACACAAGTCCATAACTTTGAAACATTTTATTTTGTTATGTAAGGTTAATTCAACAGAATACTTATTCGTCGTTGATGGTTCTGGTTCTTCAGGAACAAGGAATGAATATTTTTCTTGCTGCTTTTTTTTCTGCTCTATCATTTACTCTGAATGAAGAATTCAGTGTATCTGTTACAGTCAAAACTCATAACCGGTCAAAACCACTTTTGACTAGTCAAAACCCTTTCCTGATACATAAAAAAAACCTATAACCTATAAGAGTTTTGACTGAGATAGTTAGTTTAGTTAGAATAGTTTGACTTATATGTTATACGTTTTTTTATGTACCAGGAAAAGGTTTTGACTGAGATAGTTTCAGTCAAAACATATTTATTCGGTTGGCTCACGAATGGGACGCGCGTCCCAAAACTACCTACAAAAAAAATAAAATTCCAAGAATCACGAGTCAAGTTAATATCTAAGCTCATCTTATTTCTACGCTTTGTCTTTAGCACACTCTTCATCACACTAATATTTGTATGTTTGTTACTTCTTCACGCTCAAACGGCTGGTTCAATTTTGATGAAATTTGGTATAGAAGTGCCTGACACTTAACACATAAGCTACTTTTTTATCCCGGGAAAACATAAGATCCCTCAGGAAAGCGGGTGAAACCAAGGGGTGGAAGCTAGTGCTAATTTTTTTTTTCTCCTCATCATTTGAGTTAGGTAGAGATAAAGCCGTCAAAACCAAATCACTCAAATCCTGAAATACTGATCTATCGATTGCATAATAATGTCCCAGAATATTTATTTATTATTTTATTTTATGAAATTTGAACCCAAATTTGTACAATATAGAGAGATATTCCATTTGTACAAGTGTATTGTGCAGGCGAATCCCACAGACAATGTTCGTTCAGAAATAGGTACTATATAGATGAGTGAAAAAATATTTTATATTTTTGGTTAAATCAATCATAAATGCTGCCAGATATAGCCAAAAATGGGTATCTTGGCGACACTGAGTTGACTGTCAACTGTCAAAGAAGACAAGTGACATGACGTATTCGGTGCTGCCAGTACTAATAATGGTTTTATAAAACCTTTTTTTAAATTCCTATGATATGTATAAATCTCAAAGTGTATATATAAATGAAAAATATTCGCGGTGTGCGTGCGGTCCGGTCGGTACACAAACTAAAAAGAGATGCTATGCTATACTATAAAATAAAAGAGTAGGTAGAATAATACGGTATGCTATGCATGGCATGGTCGGTAGTTTGGGCCAATTATCAAAGTAATATTGGGTGGAATTGAACTTACCTACCAAACTTTTGTGATTAAAATTTATTATCTTTTCAAAAATTGCATACATTTAAAATACATTACCACATTACCAGTGCTTTTTAGATGTAGCCATCAACGTGTATGGGAATAATTTTTCTAATATCAAATTGAAATTTTTTGAAGCTCAGAAAACAATAAAACAAACCGGTTTGTGATTAGTAACTTACTAACATAACATTTTTTTTATTTGAGGAGGAAAACCAAGTGTTTATCATTGCAGTGCTGTGTGAGGAGTATTCAAAATGAGATCATTTATTTTATTGAATTTATTATTTCTAAATTTTATCACTGCTGACGACGGTAAGTGATTTTTATCCTATTAAATGACTTATTCTGCATTTCAATTATATTCTAGCTTCTGCCCGCGGTGCAATTTTTAAATTATGATCATTTGGAAGACTGGGTAGCCATGGACCAAAGAATATAAATACTCTCTACCAAGAGCCATGGACACTTAAAAGTCGTTGTAGTCAAAGTTGTTGTCAAAGTTGCACCAAAAATTTTGAAAACTAAAAATCGAGAATTATTACCATGCAAGTAATATTATTTTAAAATTAGCAGCATGTGCTTGGTTTCTAAGATTTTAAATTAATGCAGTAACCCATTCTCTGGGGCTACCCACCGTCTGAGGCTACTTAAATTTATATTTTAAATTCCAATACTTACAATTTTATTAGTGAATTTGCAATACTAAAGTAGTATCTACTTTACCTACAGGGCAATTCCATTGTAGTTTACCTACCATAGGTAAAGAGTAAATATGATTTCAGCATAAATATTGTCATTTTATGGAATACAATATTATCATCCTTTATATATATTTAAACATAAAATCATAGATTACCTTTTGTTTTTCTGTTTTTGTGAGGAGTTGTGAGTAATAACTGATAGTACTTTTAATGTTTATTACTCAGCTTTTACAATTAAATACAATAACCAGTAATCAAAGATATGACAATTATTATAATTGTTTGAAGATGATTATGGTTTTTTTTGTAATTAGACCATAATTAAGTAATCCATGTGGGTGAAACCAGGGCCAAAAAGTAGGTAAGAATATAAATTATGTATTTTCAGTTGGTGATGATTGCACACCCAATGATAATGAGACAGATGGTGTTTGTACAATGATCAACGACTGCGAGCCAGCAGTCAGGTAATAAAATAATTTATCATTTTGCTAAAAGTTGAATCAATGGGAAAACTACTAGAACATTTTTCCAAGTTAACAAACCTCAAACACACAATTCGACTCCATGGACTATAGTATAGCCCGATTGCTTAACTGAGATGCACCACATAGCTACCTCAGGTACGGTCTTAGTTAAGCGGTCAGACTATAGCAGAATAGCGCAATAATACATGCTGTTTTTCTTTTTATAAATTAAAGATATTAATTTCCATCCATTTAAGTTTACAGAGTAGGTCTTAAATAACCAGATACCTACAACTTCCCTTATTGTACAGGTTTTTGAAAATTAGTCCAGGAAAATTAGTCAAATGAGGGCAAGAATGAGAGATAGTCAGCTATAAACTTGTACAAACCTTTATTCTGACACTCTAAAATTTGTCTCAAAACTGATATTCTGAGGTGTGTTTAACTATTTAGTTAAAGTATCATTCGAGGTCAACCTGTAGTCCCGATTTAAAACACGCCGTATAAAGTTTATAAATTAATGATAAATATGTATATGTATAATTCTAAATAATTTGCATTTTTTATTAGGGTTCCGTACCCAAAGGGTAAAAACGGAACCCTGTTACTAAGACTTTGCTGTCTGTCCGTCCGTCTGTCTATCACCAGGCTGTATCTCAAGAACCGCGATAGCTAGGCAGTTGAAATTTTCACAAATTATGTATTTCTGTTGCCGCTATAACTACAAATTCTGAAAACAAAATAAAATAAATATTTAAGGGGGCTCCCATACAAAAAACGCGATTTTTTTGCCGTTTTTATAGATAATGATACGGAACCCTTCGTGCGTGAGTCCGACACGCACTTGACCGGTTTTTATTTTATTAACTATTACTTTATAATTAATAAATATAGTACCTATATATATTTAACGTTGAAACAAAAGTTGTAGAGGAAACGAGATTTGCAATAAATGTGTAAAAAAATGTTTTTTTGACCTTTGACCTTGGAATATCTGTAGTCGCGGACACCCTACGATAGGTAGGTTTTGAGACAAGTTTTAGAGTGTCAGAATAAATATATGCTTTAGTAAGCAATAGGATCATTTTTAGATATGGTTCGCACGATATATAGTCTGAAACTATTATGGAGTTAAAAGTCGCCGCGCAACATCTACATTATAAACAAATCATTCATAGTTCCGTAGGCGACCCGTTTCTAATCCCTTGACGTGTAGAACCACAGGGCAAAGTTAATAAATACTTTGTAACTTCTTTAATATTGAACATAACACAATACCAAAACCACTCCTTATTTTATGGAAACCTAAGTTGATCCTATTATGTCTATAATTTTATTTCAGGGCACTTAAAAACCAAAAATTTCACGAATTTGAAAGATGTGGTTTTAGAGGATTCCAAGAAATTGTATGCTGTCCGATAACTACAGATAAGTTTGGTATGTAATTTCTATTCTATTTATACGATCTGCTTAGTTAAATTACAGCTCAATAAATACAATATAATCTGGTGTATTTTGCTGTTCTAGGTGAAACTCCAAATACAAATTCTATTGGATCACAAAGAATTGCTGATAGAGGTTAGTACCTAAAGATTTGAAACACATAATCATATAGTTATTAACAATGTTCTGGGACATTATTATTGCCCCAGAATATTACATAATCATAATATTGTTATTATTACTCAGTTGGAGGGTTCTATTCCCATCAAGACCAACATTTGTGTGCATGAAAACCTGTCTGTTTATTACACAGCCAGCACAGATGTAGAGTAGGCTAGATACCGCTTGTTCATCTCTTTACGTACCTACATAATAATAATTATAATAAGCCTGTAGAACCAGCGTGTCTTATCTTATTTAACCAGAAATGGTGTGGTGATGTAGGAAGAGTAACAGAAAGCAAAGAGAAATCTGTCTATCTGTTTGAACACGCTAATCTCCGGTAACCACTGCACGGATTTTTATAGAGTTTCCACAGGTTAATGTGGCTTACCTTGGCGCTTAGAATAGGCTGTATGTCATCCAAATGGGGGTGAAAGGAAGAAAAGATATAGATATTTTATAAAGTATGCGCGAGCGAAGCCGCAACAGCAGCGACCAGCGAAAAGCTAGTCTATAAAAAACTCTTTGGATTCTATTACTCTTCATACACACTACATCAGTACACATTACATCAGTAGTTAGGGATAATGTTGATCAGTGGACAGAGTTCAGTAACGTCCAAGTCTGATGAACGCAGGCCTCAACCATGGTTTGCCGTAACTAAAAAATCTAACCAAGAACTTTAATATATTTTTCTAGAATGTGAAAAAATCATGCAAGCAAGCATTCCAGCCCTGGACTTGCATATTTTTGGCGGCGAATCGGCTTCACTTGGAGAATTCCCTCACATGGTAATCCCTCACAATTTTGCATGTATAATAATGGAGTATAGAAGTATTTTGCTCCGCGAGTCAGGTTCATTCAATATACATAAGGTCCTATATTAAAAAAAAAACATTATTTTCATTGTATTGTATATTCTATAATGTTGTTAAATTAAACATAACATATCTAATACGAAACTTAAAAATAAATTCCTGAAAACTATATACACGAGACGCCACGATTCACGACTGATTAAATTCGCACAAATAATACCAAACTCCGTGGACAACTTGGCGGTAATGTTAGACGGAATAAAACAGGAGTAGTGCGGATAGGGCTCGCCGAGGTTTCCTAAAGCAATATAGTTCATCTTTTGAAACCATTTTGAATCACAATATCTAGTTGTTTATAACTATTTGTTTATGTTTTGTTTGCTGTCATCTGCGAACTAGAGCACCTGGATACCTATATAGCTTAGGCTTAGTCACTCGGGTTAGAGGCGTGCGTTTGACTTGGTGCCCACGGCTACCTTCTACCAAGGATTGTGAAGATATTTTTGCAGAGTCAGCAATGCGCGTATTGCAAGCATCAATTGGCTACGGTAACCACTTACCATCAGACGGGGCCGTATACTTGTTTGTCACCTTAGTGGTAAAAACAAAAACAAAAATTTTTGTTTGTTTAAAACTGTGTGTTAGACTAGCGTCATATAAAATAAGTGGAACGTGTTAGGTTTTCCTCAAGTAATGAGCAACGTAATATAGGGAAAATACGTGTTGATATTTCATGAAGATTTGCATCTTTATATTATGTAGGTACCTGGGCGATCGAGCAAACGGCGTTTGTTTTTGCTTTTAAAATTATATTGTATATTATATTGTGGGTTCGATTCCTACTCAGGACAGACATTTGTGTGCATGAACATGTCTGTTTGTTTTGTCTGGGTGTAATTATCTATATACTTAAGTATGTATTTACAAAAGAAAAGTAGTTAGGTATGTTGTATATCAGTTATCTGCTTAGTTTGGGGTCAGATGGCCGTGTGTGAGGAATGTCCCAGAATATTTATTTTATTTGCGTAATACATATAAATATTTATAAATTATTTGTAGAGAAACTAAACAGGGTTTATTTTTTAGAACCTCAGATAAAATTTGTAAACAATAGAACAATTTAGGCATTTTATCAAAACAGCCGCCAGTCGGTACGCAGTTCAAGAAATCCTTCAAAAATGCTATTAATTCTTATCGAGAACAGACAGTTACGAACCGTTGTCACAAAACAAGTTTAATATGCCAAAATAGCTCGCTTTCAAACAGCTATCCGGTGTTCCTAAAATTTTGGTTTTACTTGTGAGTGTGTGTGTAGGTATATACAATACAAGCTTTTCCCCGCGGTTTTACCCGCGGTCCCGGTATAAATAGTGTCCTGGATTTATCTCCTTGATCCAAGATCCATACTGCTACGCTCAAATTCACCAAAACCAGCTCTGCCATGAAAATATAAATTCTCCCTTAGGTTGAATTTTGGTAAATCTTTTTTTTGGGAGGGTAAATATGGGGGTGTATATTTACCCTTATTTATATCGTATGTATTTACACAAAGATTTACACTAACTTTCTAGATTAAAAGCAATATAATGCTATTGAAATATTTTTCCATGCAAACATTAACTCATTCCACCTACGCGGCCACGTAGTACCCCTATTTTGTTAAAACCTTAAAATGCAAAATTCATTATCTGCTCCGAGCAATATTTACGCCAAGTTTCGTATTCCAATTTGCACAAAAAAGTTATATACAAACAGTATTTCCCCCTACACTTTCTTTATAAGGAACTTGCTGGCAAATTTCAAGTTTGTAACTTTTATGTGTGAGAGAGACAGATGCGATATCGTGATTAATGAGAGAGAAATACCACTGACTCAGAGAGGTTTTTCTTGTTTATATAGATGCCACATAATAAATAGAAATATCAACGTGTCTACAAACACCTTTATCCGCATTCTTCTACCATACGAAACATCTTTAAAGATAAACCAAAAAGTATACTTTAAATAAAAGAAAATCTGGTAATCGTTAATTTTATCTACAATTCGATTAAATAATATTTAAGGTTAATTTATTTTAAAAAATACAATTTATTAAAAAAATAAACCGTAGATAGTAGGTAGGTGATTTCAAAGTTCTACTCAATAAAATGTGACACATTTCAGACATTATTTATCTGTATTACAATAAACATTGTTTATTTATAGTGACATTACATCAAAGTAACTTATTACAATCCTCGTAAATAGTAGTACAAAACCAATCACTATTTTATTTGTTTTCCTTGTACCACTCATGTATTAAATTAAAATCTTATCTACATTTAAACAATTTTAAAACGTTTGTCTTGCATAATTACATAACTTATTTATCTACTGCCAGTTTCTAAAAGGTCAAATGGTAGGTTTCTTTAATTAATATTTATTCCGTACCCCAAGATTTTTTCTTTGAAGTTTACATGCCTACAAGTCAAAGTCACAGTCAAAGCCATTTATTCAGTTTAGGCTCTAGGAGGGCACTTACGAACGTCGAAACTACTGAAGTTACCACCGATTCAATCTGACTACTGTAATTTATTATCTAATGTGATGCCCAAAAATACAGTTTTATCGACTAATTCCAAACTGCTGCCATCTATTAATATCTGGCTGTCTACTTGCGCTACATTTGAAAAAGAGATCTTAAACATTTAGTTTTCTTAGAATTTAGTTACAGATTGTTAACAGCTAACCATTTGGAGACTAGTGACATAGTAACATTTACTTTAATAAGTTCTTTGTCTTTTCTATCTACTTTGAAAATTAAAGAAGTATCGTCAGCAAACAGGACGATATCTGAGAGACTAATTACAACAGAGGGTAAATCATTAATATAAGCTAGAAACAGAAATGGCCCTAGTATTGAACCCTGGGGCACCACCATTTTGACTATTACCCTTGGATGTTGTACCACTAATTCCGAATTTAAAAAAGTCGGATAATAAAATAAAACAAGACCATGAGCAGTTCCAAGTTTGTACGGAACCCTCGGTGCGCGAGTCCGACTCGCACTTGGCCGGTCAAATATACATTTTATCATCGAACAGGTTTCTAGGAAATGTGAGGAGCTACGTTATACTAACAAGAGTCATTTTATAATAAGTATAGTAATCCTTTTATATACCTAGGTACACTATGTTATTGTAGTTTATAATATATGAATGAGTAAATCCACCGCAGCATTGCAGGCTAATTTTTAATTTTAAAAATTTGCTAGGTTGATAAATACCTACTTGTCAATATGGAGAACATAATTATAGTTAAACGCCATGAAATAATCTAGTGTTCCTAATGACATTTGGTCTTTCTATGATAAAGGCGACTAGGTACCTATTGAACTTTTCTATGGTCTGATTGCTATTGGTTGCTGGGACCATTTTGTATATTTTTATACGTGAGGCACTCAGAAAGTTTTAAGAAACTTTAAAAAAAGGTTTTATGAGTTAAGTTTCTTTTAATTTAATCTTTTCAAAGAACTCTTCACCAGTATCTATACAAAGTTTCATGCGTCTAAACCAATTTTCGAAACACTTTATCCAATCCGCCGCGAGACACTTTTTCTATGGCCTTCTCGAACGCTGTTAGCGCATGCGGCACCCAGCCTGAAACTATCCTCCTCACGCGAAGATACTCATGTAGAATTTCGTGAACGCTTCCCGATCCAATTTGCAGGATGTGCTGAAGCTCTTCATACGTAATTCGCCTATTCTCTTGAATTAATTTTTTCACTGCTAGCACGTTTCCTTCCGTAACAGATGTCAAAGGGCGACCACTTCGTTTTTCATCCCTCAAAGTTAGTCGACCGCGATGAATTTCGTTATACCAGTGGTATACGGTTGCTTTAGAAGGGCCTTCATCAATAAATGACATTTGAAGTCTATCCTACGATTCGTCCGGTTTAAGACGACATTTGAAATCATAAAAAATCATCGCGCGAAAGTGTTCCTGACGCAAATCTATTTTTCAATGAGACACGATAGTTCAAATTAGCTCTTAAAAAAAGTGGAGGGATATTTTGTAATTGGAATGTTTGTATTTTTACTTATAAATAATCGTGTTTTCTAAATAAATTATAACTGGCCAGTGTCACATACATTAAAACTTTTTTTCTCAAAACTTTCTGAGTGCCCTGGTACGTGTGTTACCATTCAACCGATTGCGATGAAAAATAAATAAAAGCATTGCAACGCACGCCAGGTGCAGGGTGTAGCGAGTAATGTATATACCTACATAGTTTTTTGTTATTTCGGTTTAAAGGTACATATAAAATACTATTGGCCATTAGCGGTACCTATATGTATTTATTGCGTTTGTTTAAAGTGATTTTTTCAACACTAAACGAGGGATAAGGCAACATATAAAATGACGCATATCTAATATAATTTCAGGTAGCGCTAGGATTCGACCGCGGGGAAGGTTATGTGTTCGAATGCGGCGGCTCGTTGGTGTCTAATAGATACGTAATTACTGCTGCACATTGCGTCGACACACTTGACCGGTAATATATCTTATAAATATCTTTTTACTAATCTATCTAACACTAATCCATTTTTCTACCCGACGTTTCTGTCTATGTGACCAAGTGACGTATATAGGATACGTCACTTGGTATATAGGCTAGTTTGATATTGATATTTCTCACCGATAATAGTCTGACTTGAAATCATAGCTGAATTATTCGTAATTGCCGAAATAACTCTCAACGATTTATTAAATGTTGATGGTCTTATATTAATGTCGGTTAAAAATAAAGGCCGCGAGCGAAAATTCAATCCAAGGTTCCTATCAAAATATTGACCCCAGGGGTCAAGCACGTGCCCTTGGTCCGACACTCTAGGTTCACCACTGGTGAACATCCACCAGAGGCACTGTCCCTGAAATGGTGATGATTATTCTCGCCAATAACACTCACATTTTTACGAACATCTATAGTCATTGCAGAAAGGTTTTTATGTCGTGTTTGGCAAACCGAGTCTGGTATGTAGTCACCTCCGCCTATGGATATTTGCAATACCACTGAATTCTCCTGTGCTAATGTTGTGTTGCCAACCTTGAAGAGCCTTTTTTGAAGAACTTTGAAAACCGTAATGATATATCAAATGCAATGTGTATTTTGAAGGATAGCACCGAGTATAGCTCGTACAGGAGTCGTGGATCTCGGCGGCAACACTTGGAACGAGCGCACCGACGTCAGGATTGCCCAAATCATAAAGCACCCTAACTACACCAGGCGAGAGAAATATCACGACTTGACCTTGCTAAGGTAATAATCTATTCATATTTATTTATTACTAGCTGTTCCCCGCGGTATCACCCGCGGTTCGCTCCCGGGTTCAGACTAAAAACTTAACAATCGTGGGAATATTATAATACTTAATATTTTTTTAAAGTGTAAGTTAAGACTGTTAAGTGTTATGTCACTTATCTATATAAGGTCCTAATAAATGAAGTACGGTCATTTTGAGGGATGATAGTATAGGTCATAAGTTTTCCGAAAATGATAAAAAAAAATATTCAGTCGTAACTTCAATGAAAAAAAAAACCTGAAATTGTACATGTCATCCCTCAAAAGGACCGTACTTCATTTATTAGGACCTTATTATATACAGGTTGATTTTTTTTTCACTGGCAATACTTGCAGGGGTGGAAGTGCACATCAATGTGAACAACTTTTATTATGGGGCTAAGTCTGATATCACATAAAATAAAACGGTTGCTTCATACATTTTGGTCGAGTAGGTATTGAACTTTTGTATGGAACAGCTGATAATTTTTTCATGATTTCACAGTTAGTCCCACAAAAAATGTTGTTCATTTTGATGAGTACTTCCACCCCTGCAAGTATTGCCAGTGACTAAAAAATCACCCAGTATAAAAGAGAAAGTATGTATGTTCCTTATAGACTCCGAAATCGCTGAACCAATCGCGATGAAATTTTCAGAAAAGCTTCATATTAGCCCCGCGGGTAATCCTGTAAGGTTTGGTGGCGATCGGAGCACTCGGGACTCGGTACTGTGGGTGAAACCGCGGAGCGGAAGCTAGTTCTGCATATAAAATCAAACATGGTAAAAATGTTTTTCTATAATTTTACGGAAATAATCTTTTTAAGATTTCAAGTTCTTGAAATACCTATGCATAAATGAACTCAAAAAGGATGTACATATATCAAACTTGAATTAAATTATGCAAATATAACTAGTATCCATTTTTTCCTAGACGTAAAGTCGTACAGATACTTGATATATCAAGTAGTATAGTCAGTCACGTACAATAATATATCAGATTTTTTTTTGCGTTTTTAAATTTTTCATATTTTTTACTATACTTTATATATAAATAGTAATAAAGTAGGTATAGATATGTAAATGTATATGACTAGATTACATGAGATTTGGTTGATTTATTTTATACATATAGTAAGTGTATAATGTCTAATCAATTATTATTTATTTATTAATTTTAGGTTGGAGAAAGATGTAGTGTTTACAAGTAATTTGAATGCTATATGCTTGGACACAAGTACAGCGGATCCCGTTTTACCACTCACTATCACTGGTTGGGGAAAGACTAGTAACACAAGTATGTCATACTTTCTTCATTATTTGACATGAATAAATTTGCCAAGTCAAATTAAATCCTATAATTGACGTTTCAAGTTTTGTTTGGAATTTGTTTATCAGGATGTTGATAGGTACGGAGTTCGAATAGCAACTGGTAGCAAAAAAGCTATACAGGGTGTAGGGGACAGCCCTCCGCAGACTAATGGGGTGAACTCGGTATATCATACTAAGATGACCGGTGAAATTGTTTCAGGAACTATTATAGGAATCCAATAAATCTGATTTGTTTGATTACCTCAGACGCAATGTAGGGTGGTGCCATTAGATTTTTGAGATTTTTTTTTAACAGGCAACGTCCAACGACCGGTGCCATATAAGTAAGTACATAATAGAAAAAAAAATGAAACACAAGACCTTTGGAAATTGTGAAACAGGGGTGGTATTTAGGGGTCGAAAGTGTATTTTCGCATTTTTCGGGGAAATATGACCTAGCGTAAAATTTTCTGCACAAAAGTTGTAGATTATAAAAAAATAAAAAATCTTTTATAAATTGTATTTTTCAACATAACCTCAAATTTTAAGAGAAAATTGCGGAAAACCGATATTTTCGTTTTTTTTTTTTTCGTTCTTTACGATTAAAAAAATGAAAATTACCGGTGGAATATAATTACAAAATAAAGTCGGTGAATTAGGAGCTGAATGCCTGTCAGTTTGCGGAGGGCTGTCCCTTACACCTGTATAGGGTTGCCAGGCGTCCGGATAAAGCCGGACACAGTCAGGCTTTTTGGGTGCGTGTCCGGCCAAATAAGACGGTGTCTGGCCTACCCGGCTTTTGTTAGGCTTTTCAAATTTGACCATTTTGCAATTATTGAAATTAATATTGTTATGAATATTCCTAACTAATATTATAAATTCAAATGTGAGTTTGTTTGTTTACCTTTTCACGCCTAAACCATGAGAATTTAAGATTGTATGGCAAATGATAAAAAAACCTTGTTTTACGTTCAAAATAATTGTCGTGTTATACTAAGACTAAAAAATTAAAGGTGTCCGGCCCAAATGTCCGGCTAAACTGGCTGGTCTGTCCGTCTTTTCGGTTTTAAGATTTAAATGAAATTTGGTACATAGATAGTCTAGAGCCTGAGAAAGGACATAGGCTACTTTTTATCCCGGGAAAACATAAGATCCCACGGGAACGCGGATGAAACCGCAGGGCGGAAAGCTAGTTATTCATAGATTTACTCAGGGCATCGTGCTTAAAACCAAATGGCTAGTCGTTTCACCAAACAATTGAAAATCTAAATCTGCGTATAAAATGGATTCATACAGAAAGCCGCTCTCAGTACATTTGGTTTAGTTTTAATAATAATAATAACTGTTTTGTTATATTTTTAAATGTATTTTTTATAACTTATTTTTAAAAATGTAATTTTGGATTGCAATGATCCGGCCCGGATCTCCATAAATTCTGCCAGATCCGGATATATTTTCCATGTTGTAATTGTTGGAATTATATTGATTTCCATTTCACCTAGGATTGTTTTTTGCACTTAGTTTTTTTGTTAATTGAAGTTGAATTCATTCACTACACTACACAGTGTAAGCAAATATTGGTAAATGATGTTTTATAATAATAATGATCGATGGTATGGTTCGACAGAGAACACAAAAAGCAACATGTTGTTGAAGACGAACGTGACGGTGGTGGGCCGGGAGACGTGCACCGAGTCGTACACCAACTGGCGCAAGTTGCCGCAAGGCATCTCGCAGGACCAGATCTGCGCCGGCGACCCGGACGGCATCAATGACACTTGCCAAGTGGGTGACACTAAATATAGCGGGCCGCATCGCGACGTCCGCGTCCATACGATAGAGAGAGAGAGATAATAATACTTCTAGCCTTTTTCTATCTATGGCCGTTGCGGTTGCGATGCGGCCCGCCCATAATGTGCGCTTAGTTTTACTACACATACATAAGTCACCCTGATTTTGTAGAACGAAGAAAATTTTGAGTATTTTCACCACTGCTGGACTGAATTATTTTCAACAGATCTTATTCGTATGATAAACACTAAACTGTTGCTCTGCAAATGTCGTAGTGCAGTCGACGTTTATAGCCAACTAGCGACCCGCCCCGGCTTCGCACGGGTAGAAGAGCATAATATATTATGCCTACATTTTTTGTATCAGCTTGTTGCGTGGCAACAGGCGGGCAGTGCAGCGCGGGCGGAGGTGGCTGCATCAAGCGAGCGAGACCCGTCATCGTGTCGTATTGGTGACCGATTGAATTTATTTTCTCGCGCGTCATTTTTAATTTACGATAGCTCCTAAGATATTCATTTAAATTATCTAATATATAAAATTCTCGTGTCGCGGTGTTTGTAGTTAAACTCCTCCGGAACGGCTTGACCGATTCTCATGAAATTTTGTGTGCATATCGGGTAGGTCTGAGAATCGAACAACATCTATTTTTCATCCCCCTAAATGTTAAGGGTAGTCCACCCCTAAATTGTATTTTTTAGATATGTTTTTTATTTTTATTTTTTTATGATACAGCATTAAAAAATACATACAACCCTAAATTTTCAACCCTCTACGATCAACCCCTATTTTATTTATTTATCTTATTTGAGGTTGGGCCAATTAAGCTATACCTCTAAATTGTATGAGCGCCCATACAACTCACAGGCCTATCTTAATTGGAGTGAACTATGTATGTATCCCCATACATACATAGTTCACACCCTTTAATTTTAAACTTTTTTTATTTTTTGGAATTGTTCTTTTATTTGTGCTGTAAGACCTTGCTTTTCGCCAAATTTCGTAATTCTAGGTCAACGGAACTACCATTTTTCCAATACAAACCACTCTGTCCCCAGCTGTCAAACATTAGACGTCAATCAAAACAAAACAAAGGCGCGTTAGACAGAACGAAAACTATCGGGGCACCTATTAACATTAAAAAATCAATGTTACTTTGTTTTAGAGAAATAGGGTAGAACAAGGTCTGCCGGGACAGCTAGTATGGTATAAAAAAGTAAAATAATGTAAAGCCTCTAACTTATTTAAAATGATAAGGATTAATACCGTATTTGTGTAAATAGCTTTCCAATTACCGCTTTATAATAGGGTATTACACCCATTTTTGAAAAGTGTCTCAGTTCGTTCCTAAGGTGCTAATAAGTCACCAAAAAAAACACAAAAATTTTATTCAATCGATACATAAGTGTCATAAAAATACATTTAAATTTTACATTTTCAATTTTCGCGCGAAGTTTGATGAAAAAGCTGGACGCCATGTTACTCTACGATCATGACGTTATTTGGTCTCTTGTCAGTAAATAAATGCGCTGATATTGGTCTCAATTATAATCGGTGATAGAATCGGTGGTAACTTCAGTAGTTTCGACGTTCATAAGTGCCCTCCTAGGGCCTAAACTGAATAAATGGCGCTGACTTTGACTTTGTCTAATAAAATGTTATAAATTAAAAATGAGCTATTATCCTTTTTATTAGTGTGCTGTTCCTGAATGCATGGATACTAGTGTAAAAATAATAATAATAATACTTCAGTTGACACTTTTTAGTTTACATACAGCACCGTATGACGTCATTATAATGGCGGCTACTGTTTCGCTTGTTTAGAAACAGTTACAAAAACTGAAAACTTTGAAATGAATTTTAAAATTAAGTTATTTTATGAACTAAAACTAACATTTTCCCACTGCTTATTGCCTAAGCTATCTAAATTGTACATTTTTAGATTTTTTCTCATATAGAGTAAAATACCCTATTGCCCATTTTTTTAAGTATTAAAATGGATATGGTATGTTATCCTTAAGAGATAGACATATGCCATCGCGGACTTTTCTGTAGACCTATACAAGATTCCACCATATATCATCTTGTTATATCTCAAAGGGTTTAGGCAGCGTTTTCGTTGAAAGCTCCCAGACGGCTTATTTTTTTCCGACGCCTCCGATATACGATCACACTAGTTAATCAAAACATTTTAAAATTATCAAATAACTTATTACACCAAATTCCAAAAATCATTTTTTTCAAAAAACTAAATGCAAAAATAATCTAAATTAAACACAACAGCCTTCATAATATTGTCTACAACCTCATCTGACTGACCTGTAGGCACTGCACGAGTGGCAACATCGCTGCCTTAAAAATGGCGCGCGGCATCTATCCCTGTTTGCTTATAATAATAAGAATGCTATCGTTATGGTTATTTGGTCTAAATTCAATCAGCAATACAATACAATATTTATATTTCTTAGTAGCGAGCCACACATTGTATTTGGTTGTTTTACGCATGTAGGTAAAATGTTTTGATTTGAATGACCTAATGAACTTGCGTGGTGAAAACGTATTCGCATCATATTGTGTTAAAATTGTTAAAGTAAAAAAAAAATCCTGCGGCTAAACCTTCGATTATAATTTGATATTTTTTGGTATACGTAACGTACTGCTAACGCGATACACAGTATGTGGTTTCAATTAAATGTCGTATCCTCGCCATTCTATAAAGCTAAAATTTTTATTGATGGTTATTTCCATGATCCAAGAAAACAAGGTCTCGCATTCCGGGAGTGGCTTTTGCCTACGTCACTATCCAGTTGCCATTTTATTACAACAAAAAAGTAATCGAGGAAATATTTTTTTTCGTCATTCTGTTAAAAAAATATAATAACATTTTTTTACTGTCATTTTGTTTGTCATAAAAACGAAACAATTCATGAATTAGCGTAATTTTGATGAAAAAGTCTCATGGATTAATAGGATTTGCACAGGTCAGACTGGAAGTTTTTTTTTAAACCACGTTGTCGGCAAACAAGCATACGGCCCGCCTGATGGTAAGCGATTACCGTAGCCTATGAACGCTTGCAACACCAGAACACCACAACTATAAGTTATTTGGCTGCGGTATTCTGAAAGGTGGAGGTACTTCCCCAGTCAAGCTGCTCTTTGAGCGACATATCGCTATGCTCTGCCTCTCTTAAACTTACTTTCTTACTCTCTCTCTCTTTTGGTGTGTTGTTCCTGAATGCATAGTGTAAAAATAATAATACTTAAGCTGACACTTTTTAGTTTACTTCCAGCACCGTATGACGTCATGTAATGGCGGCTACTGTTTCGCTTGTTTAGAAACAAATTTAAAAAACTTAAAACTTTGAATTGAATTTTAAAATTAATTAAGTTATATTATGAAACTAACATTTTCCGATTTATTGCCTAAGCCATCTAAATTGTATATTTTTAGTTTTTTTCTCATATAGAGTATATAAATACCCTATTGTACAGGGTGACTCCGGTGGTCCGCTGCAGGCGACGCGGACGGCGCGCGTGGGCCCATCGCAGTCGTCGCGCGACGCGCAGTACGTGCTGGTGGGCGTGACGTCATTCGGACGCGGCTGCGGCTCGCCCGTGCCCGGCGTCTACACGCGCCTCAGCCGCTACCTCGACTGGATCGAGTCCGTCGTCTGGCCTAACTAATGTACTAAAACGACGATAGGCGCCTTATTCTAAATTAACCCAAGTTACTTTACTAAAAAAACACACACATAGTCGAATTGAGAACCTCCTCCTTTTTTGAAGTCAGTTAAAAAGAGTGCAAGATTGACACTTAGTCGGCTAAACTGTTTTTAGTGTCGACGTTGAGATTATTTCTCGCTAACGTTTTAGTTAATCGTCTGTGCAGTCGCACTGAAGCCTATAAAAGTCTTTCTGAAACTTGGACAAAACTGTTGAATATCTACTTAGAAGTCGATTGTGTGATGGAACCTTGGCACGTGACGACTGATAATATATACGAAACGGAGGCAAAA
Source organism: Tetheella fluctuosa (assembly GCA_951216915.1). NCBI lineage: Eukaryota > Metazoa > Arthropoda > Insecta > Lepidoptera > Drepanidae > Tetheella > Tetheella fluctuosa. The sequence goes on along the minus strand of OX578227.1, from coordinate 5,035,402 downwards.
GTTACGGTAAACGGTAGCCATTTGTGCCATCGTATGGCGTAGCTCATTCGATTAACTCGCTCGGCTTGTGATTTTTCATGACGCAAACGCTAATCTATTATTTATTTTAATTTCAAAGCCCTTTTTGATCGGATACAAAGATTATAATGTTTTTTATTTGAAAATAATTTTATTGTATTTTGTAGCTCACTTTGATTAGTAATGTATGGTAAGTTATAATGCTTAGATATTAGGAACTTAATTGTGTTCAGCGACTTCTATTGCTGACTGTACCTACAGGAAATTGTGTCCTACCGTCTCGTAGTACTGTCCCCCTAAAACTTCTGCACACGAATGTACTGTAAAGGCAGCCCATTTTGTGTGGTGATGTCCACATCTGCCGATACCATTTTGTATGGCTGGACTAGGCTAGGCTATTATCGTGGCGCGCCACTTGACTCGAGTAAAAATCAAAGTTAAGTAATTAATTAATTATTCCAAAACATAACACAAGCAATGTTTTATCGAAGTACAATATGTACGTTACACGTCAAAAATTAATAAAAATACGTTGATAAATAGCAGAGATTTATTTTTGGAAATGGTAGCTTAGGATATCACTTAACTGTTCTTTTACACGACTGCGCGACATCAAAGACAGGGTTATGTTTTCACGCATATATCGTTGTAAGTATGTGGGACTATTTATGTAGGCTGTTTTCTTTTAATAAAATCAAAATAGCGATAGAAAAAAAGACCGCGTACTATAATTATCATGTGGAGTATCACCGAAATGTCTTTTTAAATCATCATGATGTTTTCATTACCATTTTACAACTATAAATTGAGTTTAAGAATTACACCACCTGAAAGTTGTGTAAGGTCTACATTGTAGACCTTAGACGAGTAGAGCTAGTGATAGTAGATCAAATTAATTTGTAAAATTCGTCTAATCAAATAGGTATTATAAAATACAGTCGGAGGCGTCGCCGACATATCGAAACAAGTTGAACATGAATCTGCCGATGTCTTAATAAAATTGTATTTGTAACATATTATATTTTTTCTCTGCTACTCGTTAATTTGGCTGGTGCCATCAATGCGATTTTGTAACATAAAATTTGATGAATGACATTTGCATAAGACTTGATTTGTTGGTTCGTTTTTAGTTCCTAATTTTATTTATGAATAATTACATCAAACTGGAAATCAGCACGATGGAATCAAGTTACTACCAATTATATATTTATTATATATTTCTTTGGGGCAACATGTAGTACAGAGTCGACACAGTCTGTAACTTTTGGGAATGTCGGTCGTTCTGTCTCACCCGGTATACCTACCTGCGCTAATAAATAAATGTTCTACTATTATGTAGTCAAAACTTGCTCGGCATTTAAGTGCTAGTCATATTGAAATAATGCATGACAATAATAATTAATGCTCTCTATGTAATCTAATAATAAACAATGTAAAACATTGAAACATATATTGTTTTATTTTAGATTAATTTGGCCCCGTGGTTTCAGCCGCACATTCTAGTGTAAAGAAATATTGATTAATGAAAGAATTCTATGTATTAATTTAACTGCCAGAATATCTCTTCTAACATCCGTGAGGACATAACAGGCAGAGCCACCATCACGGATATTATTTGTCCAAAATTAAAGAATTTGGAATCCTTAATAGTGTAAGGAAAGTCATATATTTGTCACCGGAAAATATCAAGAACAGCAAATTTATAAATTTACTATCACGATGTCTTTTCGGGTCCAAAACACACTGTGAAGTCCTGTCCAGACAAGTCTACCCTACCCGCCGTGCCGCACCGATCGGGCGTTTTCACATTAGACGATAACGACACCGATATTGTCCGACGATATCGTCAGCTCGGACGACAACGATATCGGTATGTGACGATATAACCAACAGCTTGTATTTCGGTTAGTCGCATTGCGCCAGCAAAAGTAACCGCGCGATTCCAAAAGTGTAATTGTATATTCGAGGTAATAATGGCAGCAGTGAACAAGTTACATTTGCTTTATCTTTTATATTTACGGCGAAAAACACGATATCGGCACGACATTCTGTCGGCGACGATAACTTTGAGTACAACGACACAGTGTGAAAGCATTTAGTAGTGATTGTATCAAACTACCAGTCCGACGATATCGTGCAGTTATCGAGTAGTTATCGTTATCGTCTAATGTGAAAACACCCATCCGCTATCCTCCGTACGGCACTGCAGCCTGTTCGACTCCGTTCTGTCCGGCTCGGGGCTCGGGGCCGCATGTTCATATATTTTATTTGAAAGTCCATTCTGCTCCACTTACACTTTTTCAGGTCCGCGTCAGTGGAAACGCACCCTTATTCTACTACTAGGATGCAAGCGAGAGGGCACTGGGCGTGATTAGCGCTGCCATTTTTTTTAATGAAGCCTCTAACAATATCGCTAAAATTTTAAGCCCCCAAAAAAAATCCCATCCCACTAATTTAGTAAGAGTGGTAATAGTACCCTAAGTTGAGAACTCTACACGAATCACAAACTACTAAGGGATGACACGAATGAACCGCGTGGCCGTGAGCGTCCTGTACAGCGGACAGCGGCGCTGGATGTATGGTGCGTAAGCTACGTCCAGCAACGCGTCCTTGAGCCGCTGGATGGTGAATAAGGCGCTTAAGGCCGGGAATGTACGTCAGATTTTTTCATCGTAGATGTTAAGGCGTTGGAGCCATTACTTTGTTTGAACATGCAATACACGTCCGATCCGCCGATCCGAGTCGGATCGAAGTGTATTCAATACACTGTATTGAATGTTCGCCGGTTCAGTCAGCCCGGTAGACTATCGGATTAAAATATCTGACGTATATTCCCGGCCTAAACCACAGAAATATATCGAGATAGAAGAGTTCACCAATTTGTATGGAGACTGAGCGTGTAACATTTTGCGTAGGTACTTTGACGTCATGAGCGTAATTTAGAGATGGGAAACATAAGCCGCGCGAAAACAATTCAAAAGCATCGATTCACAAATCGATTTTTCGATTCGATTTCATCATTTGACATCATCACTACATCAATAGTCGGATAAGCTGTACTGATTACTCGTCGGTACTTTGATGGGCCAGTAAAGGTATCTTCGTGGAAATGTATGGAACAAATCCGGCTGTATTTTGTAGGAAACCAATTTTTACGCCCAGTTACTTCAATCCATTTATTTTTAATATGTGGATCTTTCGGAAAACTGAAATAAAATTGCAATAGAGAAGTAACCATAACCTGTTTGTTAATAATATTCGCTTTACACTGCGTACATTATATAGCTGCATAATAATATAAAAACCTAATTATCATTTCCTCTGTTTTCAAAACCGATTTTAATCGAGTAAGAAAATCGCAATGTACAGCATTGTGGTACAGCACTATTCTTAGACAGAAAAAATGAGAAATCGACCTCGAACGCGACTCGACAGTTTGAATAGCTTATTTTTACATCGCTGGTTTTGAACGCACGCAAAGTCTGGCTCGTCAAATTAAAGCCGCAATGGAAAACTAGCGTTGGCACACAATCACCCGCTACTGTTTTGATGAAAAAAGTAAAATAAATCGTTTATTAATTAATAACAGAGAAGGACAAACAGTACTCACCGAAAAAAGGAAATACCTCGATTTACAGCTCCAACTTTATTGGAGTCGCTTGAACAATTGATTATTGCGCAACAAACCATTTTGTGTTTAAAACCTGACGTCGCACGTAAACCGCGGTCGGGAGCAAAAAGTATAGTAACTATCCATAAAGTCGGGAGCAGACTGAAGTGCGCTGCGAGCAATGATGAGAAATTCTCATCGTTTCGCCACGCGACTCTTTCCTTCCATCTCGATATATTTCTGTTACATACCTAAACCGACGGTGACAAGCAAGAGTAGGTAAAATTCTATGAGTAGGTACTTCCAAAGAGGATTAAGGCTGGGAATACACGTCAGATTTCGTTTCCGAACACGTCCGATTTTTGCGTCAGACTTTTTCTATACCAGTCAGTGCTGCCAGATCAGGGGGATTCCCTTCAAATTCGGGGGTTTTTTCGACTCTGGGAGGAGATTTGGGGGGACTTTTGGGGGTAAAATAAACGATGGAAAGTTTTTTTTTATTAACTTGATCATTGAATTTATATTTTTTTTAATTACCGTACATAGGTGGCGAACAAGCTTACGGCCCACCTGATAGTAAACGGTTTTAACCAATTTGTTTAGGGGTTTATTTTTCAAAAACATTTTTTTTTTACTTTGTATAGTGAGGCTGAAGGTGGTAAGCACACCTAGAAGGAACTGGCTCTCAAGTGCAACTGCCGGAACACACCAACAGGTGCTTGGTGACAGATTTTCAGCTTGAGGGTGGTAGCCAGGCAGGCGGGTACTAAAAAGTACCCTACCACCATGCTATGGTTTCCTCACGATGTTTCCCTTCACTGAAAGCTCAAGCTCATTGTAGGATTCGAACCCACGACCTTCGCCGCGGTGTCCGACGTCACTACCACTGAGCTATCATCGCCTTAACCTAATTTTCAGGGAGCCAAATCTTTTTTTTGTCTGTCGTGATACACTTCATTGCCTGTGTCCCTTAGGCAAATAATATTATATATTATTATAAGTATACCATTCATAAAAATATATTCCTGTAAATAACATTTTTAAATATACTTAGGTTATAAAAAAATACATTTAAAAAGATTTTAGATACTTCAACTGAGTATTCCGTTATATTTAGTCAGCTCTGCACTCTATCTTGTCTATGGTCAATATTTCGCAGTGTTTCCACTTAAGATTTTAGTTTTTCCCTATCTTAATTCCTTGATTTAGCGAGCATAACCTTTATATTTAAAATTCCCGTGTCACGATGTTGCTCCGCCATGGACTTAACGTATTTTTTCAAAATGTATATTTGTTCCAACTTAAAAAAAAGGTTTATCCTTAAAAAAATGTAATATAGTTTAAATAGGCATCATGCAATAGTGTGTGTGTGTATGTGTGCGTGTGTATGTATGTCAAATTTTCCGTATCACTGTAGGAATGTGTTAAAAGCCACTTATTTATTGTTCTGCAAATTAGGCTGGCAGGACTTTTATATCACACTGATTGCATACTTTGTTATACGTGTTTGGGAGAGAGTAAGTTAGGCATCTTCTGGCCAAATGGGATTCAGTTCGAGGAAGGGGAACTCTAAAGACACACCTACCCATGATTTCGTCATAGTCTGGTATGCTCCTAAGACTTTTGTGTACGTTTATGGTAGCGCTTAAAATAAACAATTGCTTAACACGAAGGATTCCAAAGTCCGCATAGAGGCTATCAGTGGAGTACCGGAAGGGCTTTCTTAAGATTACTTTATTTAGTGCACACTGGCACAGATTAGTAAATAGTTACTACGCGCTGGGCTCTTTCCAAGTAGATAAAGTAACTCAACGATTATCTCTACGATGTGGCCGAAGGTGATATCAGTGGTATCACACAAAGCCTAGAAGGAATGGGCTCTCAAGTGCAGCTGCCAGAACACACAGGTGGTGCATGGTGACAGATTTTCATCTTGAGAGTAGCCAGCCAAGCGGGTTATAAATTCACGATGTTTTCCTTCACCGATAGCTCAAGCTCATTGTAGGATTCGTACTAAAAATACTCTTATTTAGTCTTGTGTCATTCGCGAAAGAACTTGTTCGGAAGAGCGCTCCCATAGATGAACGACGCGAACGAGTTCCCAGATCCTTCGCTCTTTCGTTCGTTTGATAAGACCGAATAGTGAGCGAGAGTGAGCGTAAGCGCACCTTTATTATAATAATAATAGTATCTCATTCAAGAGAAGAAAGATTTTTTATGTTATTACAATTATTAAGTAACAAATTACAAGTGTGCTACTTATTTTTTCATTAATTATAGCGGTAATATAATTTGTGCCATGTGAACCTTAATCTGTATCCGAGTACTAGGTACTTAGTAGAAGATTTAAATAAATAAAAACAAAAAATAATTTCAGTATTAAAATACCACGAGTAGAATATACCTAAGTAAGTAAAGTAAAAAATAACAGTTAAATTATTTAACAAACATAATATCACGTGCGAACGATCTGCTTTTCTCTGGTTCGAGACGGGAGCTGACGAACTAAAAGAACGAACTACTTCACTGAGGAGCTGTGAACTACATAAACTGATCGCTCGGTCACGCACAGCAAACGATCTGTCTTTCTGGAATCGTTGGAATCGAGATGGGTGCTAACAGACGAAAAGACCGAACTCCTTCGCTAAGGAGCCACAAACGAGACTGATCGCTCCCAGTCACGAACGATTATGTGCAAGCCTACTCTAATTTATACAACCAGAAGGTGAATTACTTTGACAGCTTTTTGCTGGACTTATCACAGCATTGCACTGTTGCAGTCTAAAATTGAGCAATTATTTGATAAAGCAAGCTGTTAAAGGTTTTGTTTAAAAAAAATACAATAATAGATCGTGATTGTTCCGTCCGCGATGCAGAAAGTAAAACAAACAACTCTAGTAGACATGAGCGTTTTTGGTTTTGAATGCAAACTGATATTTATCCGTTTTCAGATTTCAAAATTTATTTATAAATCCATTTTTAGATATCCTATTTCAGTAGCGCCTAGCCTCGCCAATTCGCTCGCGTACTTTGATTTCGTGTTATTACCTAACGATAAACACAATGTACCTAATCTAAGAATAAGATAAGATTTGCGTGATTTTCCTTAATTACATTAGTCTAGGCTTAATTTTTTTTATTAGCAGTAAAGTTTGTTTGCGATTACGCGTAAAACTTTTCCGGTGCATTTAAACATCGGCATATTTACAATGATTTATTTATATACATATATATATATTATGCGCACTTGTCACCAAGTCGCATCCAGTCTTGAGAAAATACTAAGTAAATTCCAAATGTATGGACTGCCGCTCAGAGTGCCACCAACATTCAGAATCATAAGTAATGCAGCCAAAATTACAACACGAAGTGTTCAAGTAAATTAAAAAGGAACAGAATTTGTATAAAGTGATTTTTGGATATTTTTATTATTCGTCGTCTCTCATTCTTTGACCAAAGAGAATAAAATCATTGCATCTAAACGAAAATATTAGGTATAAACATTTGAAATGAATAAATTGAAATAATTTATATACCAAATTGATATGTTACTCATGGTTACTGTTCACTTAATTTTATGTTACTTAGTTTTTATGAATCGTATTATTTCTATGTATCGTATTGTGTAGGTATATCTTTATTGAATTAGTTTATTTTTAAAATATTTGTAAGCTTTCTATCTTATATATGTGGTGTTTACCTATTACGTGATTGTTACATTAGTATAAGTATTTTTGTGTATGCTTTGTGTATCGTATTTTATGTAAACAATTGTTGGTAAACCTAATAAATAAATTTCATTTATATTATTTCTAGTAAACACTAAACCATGAACCAAAATACATTAACGCATAATCTCGCGAATATAGTATTTAAGTACTTAATATCAAGGATGATATTGATCGCATATTTATTTTTTTATTTTATTAGATTTCCGTAATCGACAAACCGCTATGTTACGTTTGGTTAAAAGAGAGAAAGTGAATTTCTACACATCAGTCAGTTTGCGTTTGACTTGAAGACATACACAATTCGTTTGGTGTAATCCAGTCATTTTATTAGTCGATTTGGATTCGTTTGGTGCTATAGATCGTTAGCGTTTGGTTCGGCTAGGTTGATTTTTGAAATCAGATTCTCTAGTTCGAAAAATCGATACGTATCGATTTGTGTTTGAAATCATTAGCGTTTGGTTCGGCTTCTAGTTTGATGATACGTATCGATTTATGTTTGAAATTGAATGTTTTCCTAAACTTCCTTTTTAAATAAAATATCCCTTAGCTTTAAAAAAAAAAAAAATCCCTAAAACGAGGAAAAATCTGTAAAAGTGGAAACACTGATGAGCCAGCCCACTCCGCGCCGCTCCGGCCGACTGGGGATTTTTGCTCCATCAAGCATAGATTTCTGAGTTGCCAATTTTTTTTGTATAGTAAATTTTAGCTATTTTTTGAGAAATATATATTAAAAGCAAAATAATATAATTAGCGTAATGTTGTTAGCAAAAAAATTTACGTTTACTACTTAATCGACCCGCGTGTCCTTTGTCAACATTATTACTGAGCACTCTTGTCAAATGTGACTTTATAAATCTCGATGGATCTTATTGCATATTTCAAAAATACAAATATACTTTATTGTTGATACTACAAATAAAAAAATAAAAATATGTTTTTTTTATCTCTTCATTTTTAATTAGTTGATGCTATTTTTGTTTAAAATCTTTCAATTAACGATAAACGTTGTTATTTGTACTGTAGCAATGTATTTTTGCACTATCTATATTTTTTATCTGAATTAATTTTAGCATTTTCTAGGCTGAGCTCAGCAGTCAGCATTTTTCAAGATTTTGATATGGCAGCACTGCTTCGTAAAAAAAATATGCAGGGAAAGAGATATTTAAGCTACATACACACACGTATAATAATCACTATGTAGTGGTTATATACTCTTTGAGCCATAAAGGAAGTCAGAAGTGACTTGTTTGTTTGTTCATTCTCAGTATCGGTGTTCTAGTTCTAGTAGGTAGTAGCACATGCTCTGTCATTGTTCCGAGCATTATATAGTTAGTAGGTAATTGCCAAAGAGAATAAAATCACTACGTTTTAGTAATTGCTTCAAATAGGTATTTTGTGAAAGCCTTTTGTTTGACGCAGCTGTTTGTCTCAAAATTTAAATACCTAAGTAATTTATAAATGTAAGTTGAGTGAGTTGGTAGTGTTGGTACCATGGTACTAAAAACTGCACTTCTATAGATATCATTTAAAAATAAGTTCATAGGTACATTCTTTATTCCTTATTTAAAGCTTGTGAATACATTATCACGTAGGTAGTGTGCGAATTTTAGGTAAGTACCTATGTATACATGTATTTATTATTAATTATGTCTCTTTCTGCCGACCGAGAATGAGGAAGGGTCCGAATGGGGTTTTATTTAGTCAAAGAAAGCGCGGCTAAATGTTTTAATTAAATATCATACACATCCGTAGACCAGGTACCATGTAGGTACCTACAAAATGTATGTTGTGGTATGTACCTTACCTACCTACCAAATGTGGAGAAAATTAATACTCCGCTAACCGCCCCTAAGACTACTCTCTGATCCCGCTTTTGGGATTATAATAGGTTTAGATGATAGATTTAGGATTATAGGTATCCCCCGCGGTTTTACCCGCGTTCCCAAGAAAAAAGTTATGTGCGGTCGGGGGACCCCCGCCAGGAACGAACGAAGGTCAAAAACAAAATCACTTGATGTAATATAATATCACAGAGCGTAGAAGATACATAGACTGTCATAATATTATGTATAGGTATGTTAGTTGTGGACCAAGTGATAAAGACTTAGCTATAATAATAATATATATTAATTAAATTATGGCTTGGCTGGCTTGGAATATTACGATATTTTTTCAATACAATCTTTGAGTGACCGCACACGCTTCTGTGACATCACCAAACTATACATAATATATATATATATACTAGCTTTCCGCCCCGCGGTTTCATCCGCGTTCCCGTGGGATCTTATGTTTTCCCGTATATGAGAGGGCAATAAAAAATAACCACGAAGTGTATGGCGATCGCTCGCTGCGCTTCCGACTGACCCGACTTTAAGTCAGACTTACCCAGTGGAATGCATATCGACTTCCTGTACCTATTATGGTACCACATAATAAGTAGATACTTATCTGTGTAAAATTTTAGCACATACAAATACCTACCTACTCAATTAAATATTTTCTTCCATTTAGATCATTCGCTCGTTCACGGAAAATTTCAAGATAAAATGAATGAAGAGAACCCACAATCCGGTAAATCAATAATATCTTACATTTGGAACTAAGTATTGGCATCGATATTTTATCTATAGGCCCTATAATGATATATATATATAAAATAAAATAAGCCGGTGGTATGATGGGATATAATTGTGATTGTATTGCAGGGCCGTCGTCGTTCCGAAAGCCTAGCGGTAGGGGTAGAGGTGTCCAGAATTGGGATGGTAAGCAACGAGATCCTCCCTGGAGGTGGCTGGGTGGCTCAAACGATCGCGATCACAGTCATAGTCGCGTTCGAGATCGCAGTCAACACCGATCACAGGCTCCAGATCATCTCAGACATGAACTGATTCCACAAGTTATACAAGGTAGGTACCTAACTATTTAAAAAACCCTTACTAAACAATGCAACGACGTTACTACAACATTATATCTAAATGATGTTACGTCTTCATCATTTTTTTTTTCAGAATCTTACGGCTGGGTTCAATATCCTAGAAGTCAATCAGATAAAGGTTCAAATACTCCAAACCCGAAAGAAAATCGGGGTCGCCGTGATAATATCGGAAGAACGTACGGAGTTTCGAAAGACGCGAGCAGAATGTGGAATAATAATAAATCATTCATGGGATTTAAAACCTTGGAAGACATAGCCCATTCAGAAAGCAAAGAAATACTCATAAAACTTAACACAAGAAGGAATGCATTTTTTAATTTTTTAGATATGCCGATAGAAAGAGGCGACGTATTTGTACTGATCATAGAAATAATGGCTAAAGTTTGTCAATCTACATTTAACGAACTAAAATTAAAAATGATTTTAGATATATGCAAATCAAAATTTATAACGCATTTTCGAAATTACTTAATGGACTTGCCTTACGTTCAATTAAAAACAACAAACTCTTTATATTGGAATAATGCAACTGAATTTTGGAAGAATTTTGTTATCTTTTGTGAGTGCGTTGTAAATATATCTCCATCTACGGCATTACAGAGATGTAGATCTTTGATTGATGGAACGTCTAAATCATGTCTTGAAGGCTTGAGTGAAAGACATGCATTTATATTACCAGAAGAGCTCACGTCGATGATGGCAGAGTTACGAGAGAAATTAACAATATTTGAAAATAGAGATGAGGTAAGAGTAGAGACGGTTTATTTATTTATTAAGATTTGCTAGCAACAGTACATTACAAGCTAGAATAGATAATAACCCTTTTTAGGTCAATCGCAGTCGGGCTAAAATTCAAAACTTTTATCTCTGAACGTCCTTTAGAGCCTTTGTTTCTTGCGGACCGAATCGATTCCTTCAAATTTGGACATAACAAAATTTTAGAGGTTTTTCGGTCCGCGGTCCGAATGACGAGCGGACCGAAACGACTAAAGCCCCACTAAATGTACAATTATATTAAAGCAAACACAACATGTCTATATATTACCTACATACCTAACCTACCACTTATTACTATTTCCTACATGCTAACTAAAAGCTAGGAACTATATTATTACTTAAAATTTAGAAATAAGAAAATGAGAAAATACAGATTACAAAATTTGGACAATATTTTTCCGAAAATATTTCAAAGAAGTGTTAAATATATCTATGTCTATGGAACCACTGCACTAATTTATATATGTAGTTTGCATAGTCGCGGAGCAGGCGAGTTTGCACCAAGAACAGTTCTACGAAACGGAAGAGCAAAGTCTTGATTCGGTTTCGAGGACCTATGAGGCACCTATAGCTTGAAATTGCTTAGAATTCGGGGACACTCAATGTAATTTCTCAGTAATTTGAAGGCAAATATTAAGTCTCGAATTTCCCTACTTTTAGCCAGCGTTATCATATTAAAGTGCTTCAATCTCTCATCATAATTTTTTAACTTTTTTGCTGCGTTAAAATAGAATATGCAAAGTGCCATTGAAATCGCTTTTGCACGCGTTCTAACCATAGTGACCAGCATGTGAGGTCGCCAAACCACGCTACAGTTTGTTTAGTGTTCATTTAATTTTGCTTAATTTTTGTAACCGACCAACGATAGGTAATTGATTAAATTTATTATTGACATACCAGAGAAGGCAAGACTCACTAAGTAGTATTATTTCTTACTACTGAGTAGATATAGTAGCACACTACTACTGTCGTATTTCGCCGTGCATCGTGGGTGACCTCGGCGTGATGTACACCAATATGAGCCGTATATAATGCGCTTCAAATAGCCTTATCCGTCACTTCTGCACCGCTCAGCTACATCAGTTACCAACTCGTAAGTTTGTATGTATGTAAAAGAACCTAATGTTCTTTACGTATTTTACAGATTGGGCAACCCTTAACGAAACGCAATAAAACAGCACACAACACTTACTTTGAACCGGAAAATTTTCGATATTTGAGTATCGTACCCAACCCAGAAGATATGATGGATCAAAGGCCGTTCTTGCGTCCAAACATTGTAGACGGAGCATATCATGATGTAGAACATTATTTGGACGTTCAGTTCCGTTTATTAAGAGAGGACTGTTTTGGACCTCTTCGGGAAGGAATAAGTATGTCCAGTCTAGTCGATTTTTTTAAACTTAATTGTGGGCTAAATTATTTGTTTCCATCCGCAGATCAATATATAGCAGATCAGCATAAGAGGAGATATGATAACATACGGTTAGTTTTATTTCTTCACTAGCTTTTCGATAAAATAAAGCCTATACATTGGCACAAGCTAATTTACGTGTGAAAACCACATGGAAATCCGTTCAGTAGTTTCGAAGATTCACATCTTCAAACAGGCACACAGACAATACCTGACCAGATCGCATTACCTATTTCCGTTGTTACAGCATATTCCGCAATGTGAAATTCGTCGAGCCATACATTTCAAATACTAAGGCCGGCACTGTCATTCAAATCGATGTTAACGCTAATAAAGTAATGAAGAGAATCAATTGGGCACACAGCAAGAGATTCATATTTGGTTCACTTGTGCTCTTTACTAAAGACAATTGCAAATCTTTCGTCGTTGCTACAATTTTGGACCGGGACGCAAATTATTTAGCGGAGGGAAAGGTACCGAACTTGGCCAATTTATTTGTTTTCTATGTTATTGGTTTATTGTATAATATTTTCAATGAACAGATTCACACCATCACATCCTAAACGCGTTCGCATTATTATGCCTAGGTATTAATGCTTTTTTACTTACCAGATCGTCAAGATTGCAGGTGTGGCAACTACTCATCACATCAATACCTAGTGTTAGTGAGCAGTACCTAAATCAGATCTTATTGTCCTGATCAACAGGAGACTCTTGTGCTCGTAGGTGGGGGAATTGCTTACCAAAACTGTTCACTAGAGCACAAAAAAAAAGAGAAAAAAAAAACTAGCGACCATAGAATTCTATATGTAACGACCCGCCTCAGCTTTCCACGATATGCACGTGACAGCAAAACTACGAAACTGAACGTCACATTATTTTTATTGGGATTTTCATACAAAAATACCATCCAAATTTTCGAATTTTCCGGTGGATTTCATACAATTTTCCAACAATAAAATATGAGCCAAATCGTTCATACGTGCGGCAATTGATTTTTATTTATACATATACATATATAGATTTATCATTTACAGATACCTGTTTCGATTATTAATATGGAGTTCGATAATGAAATCTATAACAAAAATGAATCATATGTAATGATAGAAAGTGAAGTTTATTTTGAACCATATCAACATGTACTGAAAGCTATGCAGGACCCGATGTTTCCAGAACACCTAGCTATGCAAAAGTATATAGTTAAAGTGGACGTAAGTACCTATAAATGCAAAATAACGAACTATTGCATCACCAATCTGTACCAGACCAGTATTATTTTAATCCATCATTGACAAAGAATAGTATTTTTTTATAACATAATTAGGTACCTACTACTTACGTAAAGAGGTGAACTCACTCGTACCAACAAATTAAGAAAATTATAATTTTATTAGTAGTACCTAATTTTAATATTTTCATTGGTTTGACCCCAAAATTTTGGGCGAATCGTATATTTCTAAACGTCTGAAACATTTTCAGGTACCTTACTATTATTTTTAAAGTAAATGTAGTATTTATTCCTAAAAAACAGATTGATCTGATTCGCCTCGTTTCGAAGATTGGCATGTTCAAACAGATAGACTGACAAGAAAAAAATATTTTTTAATAAAAATAATTAATGTAGACACGCAGGTTCTACAGATTTATTATGTATGTGTATAGATTACTAATTCACTTCGACGTTTGTAACATGAGCACCAGGTACTACACTACTAACACAATTTCTTCTCCCGTCTCATTGATGTTATATTATCTGTTATTTGTTAATATGCTGTAACAACGGAAATAGGTAATGCGATCTGGTCAGGTATTGTCTGTATGCCTGTTTGAAGATGTGAATCTTCGAAACTCCTGAACGGATTTTCATGTGGTTTTCACACAATTTCGAAAAAACAAAGCCTATTCATTCGAAGCGCCAAGTTAAACCTAATTAAACTGTAAGAAACCACGAAAATTCGTTCAATAGTTTCGGAGATTAGCGTGTTCAAACAGATAGACAAAAATCAAAATGGTTTCTTTGCAATTTGACTCTTCCTACATCGACACACTCCATTTCAACTAAAAAAAATAATGTAGATACACGCGGGTTCTAGACAACTTTCGAACAGTAGGTATAAAAGTAAATTCCAAAAATCAACGATTACTTTTTTTTGCAACATCCGATTTCATTTAAATAAAGCCTATATTCTGCTCCTTTATTAATTGATCTCAGTCTACCTGTGAAATCTACATGAAAATCCGTTCAGTAGTTCCGGAGATGTGCGTGCATTAACAAATAATCAGACAGACAGACAGAAAATAATTCTAAAAATCTGGTGTACAGCTAGAATATACATAATATTATCTAATATATAAAATTCTCGTGTCGCGGTGTTTGTAGTTAAACTCCTCCGAAACGGCTTGACCGATTCTCATGAAATTTTGTGTGCGTGCGGGTAGGTCTGAAAATCGAACAACATCTATTTTTCATCCCCCTAAATGTTAAGGGTAGTCCACCCCTAAATTTTATTTTTTAGATATTTATTTTTGTTTTAATTTTTTTTATGATACAGCATTAAAAAATACATACAACCCTAAATTTTCAACCCTCTACGATCAACCCCTATTTTTTATTTGTTAATTTGATTATTAATTTTATTTTGTCTTGACTTAGAATAAAAATATTATATTAAAACCTCTACGATCAACCCCTAATTTTCCATTGCGATTTTTTTTTTATAGCCGGTCTCCTGTCTTACTCATTATACAATTTTTTTAGTGTTCATCATCATCATCATCTCAGCCGCAAGACGTCCACTGCTGGACATAGGCCTCCCCTAATGATCTCCAATAGGACCGGTCTTGGGCGGCCTGCATCCAGCGTTTTCCAACGACCTTTACAAGGTCATCTGTCCACCTTGTAAGCGGACGTCCTACGCTGCGCTTGCCGGTCCGTGGTCTCCACTCCAGAACTCTTCGGCCCCATCGGCCATCCGTTCTGTGCACTACGTGGCCTGCCCATTGCCACTTCAACTTGCCAATCCGCTGGGCTATGTCGGTGACCCTAGTTCGTCTACGGATCTCCTCATTCCTGATTTTGAATATGTTGCTGACCGCAAATCTCCAGAACGGCTGAACCGATTTGGCTGATTTCTTTTTTGTTGTGTTTGATGAAGTCTGAGAAAGGTTTATATGGAGAGAAAAAAGTAAATAATACGAGAAAAGTAGTAAAAACACCAGCTGTCAAACAGACGTCAATTAAAACAAAACAATGGCGCGATAGACAGAACGAAACCTGTCGGGGTAGCTATTAACATAAAAAAATCAATGTTACTTTGTTTTAGAGAAATAGGGCAGAACAAGGTCTGCCGGGACAGCTAGTAACCTATATAAAATTATATAGGTTATATTATATATATGGTTATAATATGTTGTTTGATAGATATTTCATGCCCGCGCGGCGCGTCAACCTAAACAAGCACTATGGCTGCTTGTTCTTCGCATTAGTCATATTTAATTAAAATAAAATTTTCCTTGATGATTTAAGCCGGTTCCTACCCATCCTGAATACTTAAATGAAAATCCTGAATACATTTACGAAAATGAAAATGAAAGACAAACTACTTTCAATGAAAGTATTGAATATATGATCTCAGACGAAATTGATGTAAATTCCAAAGAAGATAGCAGTCCAGACGGAAATATTAATGTATATCTTGGAAAAAAGAAATTCAAAGTATTACAGATTGAAACCTGGCCCTCCAATGAAGAACTTGGCCTAAACAAAAGTCAATTTGAGGCTTACCGTTTAGCATTGACTCACGAATTTGCAGTTATTCAGGGCCCACCAGGAACTGGGAAAACATACCTTGGGGTGAAAATTGCAAGAACTTTATTGCAAAATCTAATATATATGGATGGGTCCCTTATACTTGTCATTTGTTATACTAATCATGCGTCAGACCAATTTCTTGAGGCTATAATGAAAATTACAAGTTCTATTGTGCGTATTGGTGGTCAGTCTCGCAATAAAGCTATGGAAGAAATTAATCTATCCAAACTGAGAACTATAGGGATGAGCGGTCCAGCTCACAAGCTTTTTATGACTGAGAAATATAATTTAAGAGTGGCAATTGCTGACTTCAAAACTTCTCTTTCACATTTGGATGCATTAAACAATGGTATCCTTAGTTATCGTTCTCTTAGAGAAGAGGTTGCCGAAATTCAAATGCTTGGATGGTATTATGAACGTAGATCTCGCGACCCATTGAGAGATTGGCTTTTTGAACATTGTTGTATGCATGCGGTGGATTTCCAAGAATGCTTATTAGAAGCCAATAATTGGGATATTTCTAAAGAATCCAATGAATATGCTGATAAAAGAAAACGGTTCATGGTAGAGGAAGAGGAAGAAAGCAGAGATGAAACTGAAAATGTAGTAAAAACCTCATTTCTGCTAAACGAAGCTAAGATGAACCTTCATAATTTAATAGCAAGATATAATGAAACTGCCAATAATGAAAACAATAATTTGCGATATGAAATACAAGACCTAGCTGCACGGATAAAGATGTTTAATGTGAGTAACAATAATAAGCAGTAAGATACCTCTCTTATTATAATGTCGTATGAGTTTTAGTGTCGATAGCAATCGAATATAGTATAATTCACTCTGGAGTTTGGATCATTATCACCAAATGTCATAGTCTAAGATCGATATGTAGCGTCTTCGCGGAAAGACTGGTATTTCCTAGGTTAAACAAACTAGTTCCGGCAAGCAAACCACGAAATAAATTTTCAATTTCGACCATTGACTGATGTAAATTTAGTCGGACCTAGAAGAACCTAGCATTTTAGTCAAACGTCTAAAGTAAAATAATCTGTTTCGGGCTTTGTCTAGTCTATCCTAGAAGCGTCTAAGGAAAATTTGTCTAACGCCGGCAGATAGACAGATCGACAGATCTTCACTTTTTAATGGCTTTTCTATACCTAAGTCTAACAAACTAACACATGCTTATTCCTAATTTAGGCCTGATTGGTCAAACCCCGATTTGATCGTTATTGAATTTCGGCGATTGACTGTCCAAGTTGGTTTTTCCTAGGATAATACATAAATTGGTTAGTCAAAGGTCGAAACACGCTGTTGGTTTGTACTTTGACTAAGACTTCTTGTCAGACCTGGGGTTTGACTAGCCAAACCTTGGAATGCCGAAGTTTCGATTTTTGATATGTTTAATGTAGGTAAGTAATCTCATTATATAGTGGCAAAAACGGACTATTTATATGGACTGCAATATACTCAACCCGATACCACCCCGCCTCAAAAACGATTTCCAACCCACCTGAATAAATAAATTAATTTAATTCACTTCAACAGGATATGAAATCTCAACGAGGGCGACAAGTAAGAATACATATACACGAGAGAACAAATTTTTCAAGTATTCCTTCTGAAGATCGTTGGGCTTTATATTATATGTGGATATCAGAAAATATCAATCAAATAAAGATAAAGATAGGTGACATGCAGGTAATTGAATGTCTCGCACATAATATGTACATTTCCTTTAAACTAATTTGGCTAATTTGTATGTTACAAATATTTGCACTTATTTTATATAGGTTATAAAAGGTTTATTAATTTCCAGGTGACTGTAAATTCAGCGAAAGCAGCTTACGAAGAATCGAGAGCCCTGATGGATATACAATTATTGAAACATACTAAGGTCGTGGGAATGACGACCAGCGGAGCAGCCAGAATGAGAAAACTTCTTACAGAATTAGCACCTCCCATTGGTATGTATATAACATATACTATATTTTTGTCTTTTAATTAGAGTTTCTGCTACTATCACAAAATAACCAAACCTATATCACATAATCATCACTTAACTTAATCTTGACCTCATTTTAGGTTGTGTATAATAAAATGCATGTTGTAAGGACATTATAGTATTAGCAATATTTTTAGATATTCACTGTAGGCAATTTTAACAAATTACTACATAATAAAGTACATAAGCAAAGTTGTTTGAGGAATTAAATTCTGTGATCAAATAATAAAACAATCACAGATTAGCCATGTTTTGCCCCACAGAACACGCCTCAAATACCTTAACTGTTAAGGTATAACATATTTTTATGTTATACTATATAACATACTAGCTGACCCGGCGAACTTTGTACCGCCATGCGCCATATCGTACGTCTCCAAATACAGATATCTTACAATGAAGTTCATGAGCGTTCAATATTTTGACGCCTTACCGAAAGAAACTTGAATGAATGAAATGTCAATCCATACTGTCAATATTTTTGAAGATACACTGGCTGAACTGAACTCTGTCAGAGTTTTGTCAATATATTGAAGACGTCTCACAGTCTTCTGTCTCATTCGCACACTTACTTTTCGGAGATTTTAAATATTTGCTATTTTTTTTATTTTTTTTCATACAAATCTTCTCCTGACAATAACGAACACATAAAAGATTTATCCAATTTGGTTCAGTCGTTCGGAAGTTATGGGCGTACAAACATTTCGGCGATCCATTTTTATATGTATACATGGCTACTGGTAATTCGTTACATTCCTATAAGGGCGTGATAGTAGAGTCTGTAAACTACGAAATGAACCCTATATTGCATTATATATAATTAATGTTGACCGTTACTGAGAAAT
Source organism: Tetheella fluctuosa (assembly GCA_951216915.1). Taxonomy (NCBI): domain Eukaryota; kingdom Metazoa; phylum Arthropoda; class Insecta; order Lepidoptera; family Drepanidae; genus Tetheella; species Tetheella fluctuosa. The sequence goes on along the minus strand of OX578227.1, from coordinate 5,016,253 downwards.
TTTGAAATTTAGTATATTTTCTCAAAAAATCCCGGACACATTTTGTGCAAAAATAATTATAAATGTTATTTTAATAAATTGTGACTAAGAGTTATTCTTCACAAGTAGAGTATCTAGCTAGATAGGTGAGGAAGTTTTGATAGATTTTGTACAATAAGTCAATAAATAAAATAAACACACCACAATTCACCCACCCAGATTTTGTACAATACTTGCTCCATATTTTTAAAAAATTGGGATTAGAAAAAAATGAATCTGACGAATTGAGAACCTCCTCCTTTTTGTGAAGTCGGTTAAAAATCCTAATCCTAACTAATATTATAAATGCGAAAGTGAGTTTGTTTTTACCTTTTCACGCGTCAACCGCTGAACCGATCGCGATGAAATTTGGTATGCAGATAGCCTATGGTACGAACATAGGCTACTTTTTATCCCGGGAAAACATAAGATCCCTGGGGAACGCGGTATTATATAACCATTAAAATATTTTGTCTGCCTGTTTGTTCCGGCTAATCTCTGGCTGGACCGATTTTGACGGGACTTTCATTGGTAGTTAACTGATGTTATAAAGAGTTATTAGGCTAGTTATGAGTACTTAAGGCTTTTATTGGTTACTAAATTCCGCCCCGCGGTTTCACCCGCGTTGTAGCCTATGTTCCTCTCCATACCATAGGCTATCTGCATTTCATCGAGATCAGTTCAGCGGCTTAAGCGTGAAAAGGTAACAAACAAACAAACTCACTTTCGCATTTATAATATTAGTTAGGATAGGCTAATTTTTATACCGGGAACGCGGGTGAAACCTCGGAGAAAAGCTAGTTAATAATAAATATCCTGGAATATTTTTAACTGACCAATTGATCCCAAACTAAGTGGAGCTGTAGTACGTAGTCCCTGTAGTGCGAAAATCAGATAATTAAAATATATTTTGGTAAAAACAACTTATTATATTTTATTGCTTATTTGTTTATTCTTTTTACCATAGTTATCGTGGAGGAAGCAGCGGAAGTGCTTGAACAACATATAGTCACGTCGCTAACGAAAGATTGCAAGCATCTTATTCTCATAGGTAAGTATAACTTGTTAAATAAAAACCGGCCAAGTGCGAGTCGGACTCGCGCACCGAGGGTTCCGTACAAACTTCGTCCATCGTTCGTCCATCACGGGAAATGCACAATTTTATTTATTTACCTTATTTGAGGTTGGTGCCAATTAAGCTAGACCTCTAAATTGTATGAGCGCCCATACAACTCAGAGGTCTTTATTAATTGGCGTAACTATGTGTGTATGGGGACACCTTTAATTTTCAACTTTTTTTTATTTTTTAGAATTTTTCCTTTATTTGAGTTGATTGAATGAAAGGTAAATTGCGGTTTACGATTTATGACGTATTAAAAAAAACTACTTATCTAGTAAGTAGTTTTTTTTCAAACGTTCAAACCAATTTTCGGTGGAAGTTTGCATGGTAATGTACATCATATATTTTTTTTTGTTTTATCATTTTCTTATTTTAGAAGTTACAGGGGGGGGACACACATTTTACCAATCTCTCGCGCAAACTATTCAGCTTAGAAAAAAATGATACTAGAAACCTCAATATCATTTCTGAAAACCTATCCATAGATACCCCACACTTATGGGTTTGATGAAAAAAAATGAGGCACCCCCAAAATTTATTGTTGAAATTTATTGAAAAGTGGCTGTGACATACGGACGGACAGGCAGACAGACAGACATGACGAATCTATAAGGGTTTCGTTTTTTGCCATTTGGCTACGGAACCCTAAAAATATATGATCGGCTACAAAATCAAATGATAGGTCAGTGGTAGTGTCGTCGAATACCGCGATGAAGGTCGTGGGTTTGAATCCTACAATGAACTTGAGGTTTCAGTGAAGGAAAACAGCAAAGAAACAATTGTGATCAAACACAGGCCTATTCTTAATTAAAATAAAATACAACTAACGAAGAAATCGCACGAAAATATTGTTAAATCTAAATTCGTAATTATATGGTTGATTTTCTTAGTTGGAAAAAAAGACATAAGGTTTCCCTATTTAATGTTTAGAATTTGATTGATTCCGCATGTTTAATTAATATTATTATAAATAATAAATATAAACTAAAAATCATAGCGCTTATTTAAAAAATCACCACACATTTTTTTTTAAATCCACGACACGTGAAAATAACAATAAGGAACGTTGTCACATTTGTGGCGGTGACTCGGTCGACGATAGCTGGCTAGCAAGTAGACATTGGACCGATACCATACGTACGTCAAAATAAGTTCCTGCTGCCAATTTCTATGTTGCGTAATCCTTAATGTTTACGTCACGAGCGTGACGTCAGTAGGTAAACTTAGCGAATGTCAAATTGTGTTCGTGCTGCGCCGACTTTTAGGTCCGTTAACGTTTGACACCCTTCGATATTCAAATTACCATACTTTGAGTTAACGCACTCGACAAGATGACGTTACACTTGCGATAGATATTAGTCACGCGTTTTTTGTTTTTTTTTGTCGGGATTAAAAGTGGTGGTCTCTCGACCGCTCCACACTTACGCGGACAGAACCGTCGCGCGCTTGTAAATTGCACATTATTGTACCTAATTAAGAGTCTTGTTATAATAATTTTGTATCTAATCTTATCAAGGGATTATCAAAAAAACTTCAGTTTGACAGATTGCTCATTACCTATCACTAAATTCACGAAAATGCGAATCTTTGCTAAATTCAGGTGATCATCAGCAACTGCGGCCGTCAGCGTCTCACATGAAGCTAGCGAAGCATTATAACATGGAGGTGTCTCTGTTCGAGCGCATGATCAAGAACGGCATCCACAGCCGGCGGCTCGGCGTCCAGCACCGAATGCGCCCTGAAATAGCTGCGCTTATATCACCCCACATTTATACGGCACTCGAAAACCATCCAGACGTAGAGCATTTCCCTGATGTACTCGGAGTTACCAAGAATTTATTTTTCTTCTCTCATGACTACAAGGAACAGGTGAATTGGCTGTATTTATTTTTAAATAAATAACTTCTATGGTAAACACATGTCCGCACTTACTTATTGAAATATATATTTTCAGGAAATCGATGATAATTCAAGCCGCTCCAATCACAAAGAAGCTGATATGACCCTGTGCATGGCGAGTTATCTAATGCAACAAGGGTATACATCTGATGATATAACGATCCTTGCCGCGTATTCGGGCCAAATGTTCTACATGAGAAAGGTATCTTAGGCTTTTGATATATTTTTTAAAGATTTAACATTGTATTAAAATACTTACTATAGTCAAATTACATTGCAGGAACGTAAGAATTACGTACATTTGACAAACGTGAAAATCACCGTGGTAGATAATTACCAAGGCGAAGAGTCAAAAATAATATTACTATCACTTGTCAGAAACAACGATCACAACACTATAGGATTTTTGGGGACTGAAAACAGGGTATGCGTAGCCCTGTCTCGAGCTAGGGAAGGTGAGTCTATCGTTGCAGAAATGCTGAAATTAAGCTGAGCACTAACCTTTATGAAATAGTAATACCACTAGGTAAGTACGTAGGTAATAATGGTGGTCCAAGATTGTGGCCTATGCCCATTATGGTAGGTGATTATTTCACATGATTGTCGCACCCGCTTTAAAAATAGGTTCTTCCATAGTGCTTTTAACTTTCGTTTTACACACTTCGAGATCTTGAATGTTTTAAATAACAATATATTTTTCGACAGGTTTTTATTTATTTGGAAACATAGAAATCTTAAAAAACAATTCAGAGTTATGGATGAAAATTGCAACGACATTAGAAAGTAATGATTCATTAGGAAAGAGTATACAATTGAAGTGTCAAAATCATCCGGAACAAATTACAATCGTAAGTCCAAAAAAAATCGTCTTATTCACAAAAAAAATGATGTTCATCAAAGATGGAATCGGTCTATGGAATATCTTTCAATATCCCACAGACCGAAGAACCTGACCGGAGTACAATCCGACCTCTCATCCCACAGTCATTGTTGCTCCTTTTATGTGTGGCGGTATATTAGTTCTTTTGCTTCCATCACTGATAGATTGCAGAGTGCCCTTACACGGTAAAAAACGATTTCTTGAAATAAAGGCAAATGCTTTAAACCAAGTAAATATTGTTTCATATATATCCGAAAGCATGGATCCTCTTAAATGCAGAATTCCGTGTTCTTGGAAATATTACCTTGTGTTAAACTAATATTCGTTTAATCCAAGGGGATATGAACTATTTATTTTAAAAAAGTATCATTTTAATTTATGAAATCAAGTTTTCTTCACTGAAGCTTTCATAATTATCTTGGAATTAATTGATAGACTTTACTTAGTTTAAGATAACCGTTTATCTTAGGTTGAATTATTGCGTTTATTTCTGTCAAGATATATTCTATTTTATTTCAAAACAGACAAGTTCCTGATTGAAATTTTATGATTTGTTAATTAGAATTGAGTTTTCTTCGATACAGAATAGTAGATGCTTAGTTCAAGAGAATTACGTATTACGAAGAAAAAACAAGTACTTTGAACCAAATGGCCAGAACTTGATTCAAAATATAAAATACTTTAAATAAAAATTATAAAAATATTGATTCAACGCATGGTATTTATTGATGAGAAAAATACTGTTTCTTATATCCAAAGCTATAATTTTATCAATTTAAAGCCCTTGTCGTTTTAAATTAATAGATGAATAACTTTCGGTAAAAAAAATATTAACTTGATTGAAAATATTACTCTTTAGCCAAAAAATATAATCGTTTTGTGCTAATTGATGGTATTTTGGATCAAAGTAATAATTAATTTGATTTAATGTATCGATTACTTCGTTTAATACTACAATTGTTCGATTCAATAGTTTGGCTTGTTTGAATGGAAACCAGGATTGTCTACATGGAAAGGTTCGATTCGTTTCAATAAAAACTACGACATTTTCAATTTGAGATCCATTATTTACTGAATATAAACTATTATTATTGAATATGAACTACTATCACATTATTTATTTTATTAATTACAACTTATATAACAATGCTCTGAAATGGTATGCACTCGTTTAGGCATAGCACTAAAACAATAATTTAAATTCAGTAACTCGCAGGTATCTGTCTCTTTATCTATAAAAGATTTGAAATGTTCACAGAACTAAATTGTATTAAAAAAAGTACAATAAAAATAAAATTGAGATGTATCCTCCTTTGCTAACAATTTTATAGTTGAAGGTACTCACTTGTTAACAATAAAAGTAAAGAAATGTCTGATAATTATGTCAGTTATGCGATTTCTGCGTGTACTATCTAAACATCCATTACTATTATAGAATTGAAGAATGCTTTTTCCACATGTAGATGTCTCTAGGAGAGTTTTTAGGTCAAAGTCTTGGAATTGCGGTGAAATTAAGACATCAGACAAGTTTATGGTTAAACCAGACAAATCATTTAATTCCCCCCCAAGAAATGCACTTTCTTTTGAATCACTTGTAGTCTCCGTTGTAGCCTGAAAATAAAATAAAATAAATTTCTCATCACCTACCAGTTACCTACATGGTATTGGTAACTCAATAGGTATATTTGTATTTCTTTTTATTTCCTATATGTACATATTTGTAGGTAAGTGTACTTAGTGATAAATTTTATTTCATTTAGAATAGGTTAAGTACTTCACAAGTTTTGTATAAATGTAAACTTCAGCTTTATAATAATAATTACATAATAATATACTATAAAGTAGTTATATATTATATTGTGTACAGTATATTGTGTACATATTATATTGAGCTACCATGTAGGTACTTGCTAGACAGACTAGTAAAGTAACACAATAATAAGCTGTTAATGTAATAAATAATACCTAAATACAGAAGTACATAAAGTAGGTACCTGAGCATCATTATATACGGCTATCTTATGTCTTAACGTGATTCTAATTCCTGGCACTGGGCAGACCTCTTATAAGTATTCGTCATTGAGATGAGGTAAATGTTTGATATAGCACAAACGCCACAAAACGCATCCTTAGCCTAAAAAAAATACTTAGGTACCTACTTACCAACCTTACAAATAAAACATTTTCAATCATATCACGCATAAGCGGCATTAACAGATTTAAATAAAACTTGGCCTAAAGATCTTTATCTTGGAATAGCGTAAAGGACACATTTTATTACGATGAAACATAAGATCCCTCGGGAACGCGGTTGCGGAAGCTTTTTTTTTTTTAGTAGAGTTAAGTAGAGGCACCCGTCATCACATGGCGTTATCCCATACATATACGTATATATTCACATAAGCTAAGACTACTACATGTTGAATTATACTAAGATTAGTTAAATTAATTTTATACAATTGAAAAACACTTTTTACAAACAGTTGGTGCTAGTTGTAACTATTAGAGGACACACATAATACATATAAAATAATATAACCTAGATGGATTAGAGAAAAGGAATGATAACAATGGAATAATTGCTGAAAACAGTGAGCAAGACACAATTATTAATGGTTGATAATTAAACAGTACTACGTTTTATTGAAGTTTTTAAGATTAGTTGACTATTTTATTAATGTGAGTTAGAAAGGTCTCCATAGTGGATTCTTAAGTGATCACCTGATTAATATCATAAGGGTCAGTTTTTTTTTTTTTTTTTAAATTAGCTGCCAAGGTGAGGTTCAGCCCAGTGTGGCCGGATCTTGAATTCCCAATTACATATAAGATAATAAAAGCCCCTTTTACCCTTAAATCCCCATTCGACAGTGTAATAGATGCTAATATAAGCCCCCTTAACCCCTTATATCACTTACCTACAACGGAATTAATAAAAACCCCCTAAGCTTGAACACTAACTTGAACAGAATAAAAGCCCCCTAAACCCCTTATACCCCTTACCTACAATGAAATTAATAAAAGCCCCCTAAACCCCCGATATGCATTAACTCAATAAGAAAAAAAAGCCCCTTAAACCCCTTACCTACGGCGAAACCAATAAAAGCCCCTTAAACCCCTTACCTACAATGAAATTAATAAAAGCCCCCTAAGCCCCCGATATGCATTAACTCAATAAGAATAAAAGCCCCTTAAACTCCTTAAACCCCTTACCTACGGCGAAACCAATAAAAGCCCCTTAAACCCCTTACCTACAATGAAATTAATAAAAGCCCCCCAAACCCCCGACATGCATCAACTCAACAAGAATAAAAGCCCCTTAAACCCCTTACCTACGGCGAAACCAATAAAAGCCCCTTAAACCCCTTACCTACAATGAAATTAATAAAAGCTTCCTAAGCTCCCGATATGCATTAACTCAATAAGAATAAAAGCCCCTCAAACCCCTTAAACCCCTTACCTACGGCGAAACCAATAAAAGCCCCTTAAACCCCTTACCTACAATGAAATTAATAAAAGCCCCCTAAACCCCCGATATGCATTAACTCAATAAGAATAAAAGCCCCTTAAACCCCTTACCTACAATGAAATTAATAAAAGCCCCCTAAGCCCCCGATATGCATTAATTCAATAAGAATAAAAGCCCCTCAAACCCCTTAAACCCCGGAAGCTAGTTTGCCATTAATGATTCCCGCTTGTGTAGTAGGTACTGTAGGCTACTCTCTGACCAAACCAACATATTGTGTTATTAGGCTATTTCATTCAAGGAAGGCAAGCATTAATCCCGATCACGTGCAAATTTTAATTGGAATGAAAGTAGGCTAAGTAGGTACTTACTTCGAAATTTTTCTATTACAGTTTCTGGAATTTCCCATATTCTTAGTAGTTCTTCCATGATTTTTTATCTTATATTCTTCAATAATTATCATGCACTAATTTGTGATAAACACGCTCAACTCCGCAATTCAACTGCCGGCGCCGCCGATGTCTTTGAAACATGTAAGAGAAAAATAGAGATGCGTGCGATACATGTACGAATACGATAAATCGATTCGATAGTGATAAATCACAAAAAATGTTATAACTAAAAGCAATTCTTGTATATGTATAAATTTATTTCGAGTATCTCGGAAATGGTTCTAACGATTTGGATCAAATTTTGTATTTAGATAGTTTTGCTTTATGGTTATTTTATCTGTATAGGTGTCATTCCTGAAAAAAAAACGCGATTTTATATAACCATGTACCAATACCATGTGATCTCTTCACATAATAGTATCGTTCTGAATTGTCAAAACAAGTGTTTATCGCCCCTCATAAATTATAATGCCCCTCTTATTATCCACGCGCAGGATAATAATAATTTGACATGTTCTATTTAGGTAGAACACACGAATGACCTACGCCATGTCTTGACTGTTGTATGCATGAAACAAATTATATGATTCTAGATCTAGAAGTTCAGAATTCAGTTAATAATAATTATAATAAATTTTATATAATACTAGCGGGCCCGACAGACGTTGTCCTGTCCAAACTCGATTACGACGCCTTCTACCGGGTCCAATTGTATTTTCAAACCATCCAGGGACCCACTCATATACACACACAAAAATTCATCCAAATCGATCCAGCCATTTCTGAGAAGTTAGGTGACAAACACACGTACAGAAGAATTTTGATATATAATAAATATAAACCAAAAACAACAACAAAGTAACATTTAAAAAAAAATATTTCAATTATGTCGTAGGGTAATTGAAAAAAAAATCTTTGCGAAAATCCTGGGACGATTGTAAAGGACCGTTTGATAGGAATATAAGACAGTTTTGTTAAGGACGATTATACAAAAATCTGTGAGGTCAATTACGACATACAATTATCAAATTCAATAATTTCATGTAAACTGAACTATCGACTCGATAAGAAAATTAAGTAGACACTAAGTCACATCCCTATTAAAAGTATTGCTTTCAGCTTTATGATTGGTCAATATTTTTTAACGTATTTTAAACTAAATACGTTAAATTTTGAATTTCAAAATAAATCGTATTTAAAGTTAAGAATATGGTTCTCTTATTTTGAGATAAAATTATGTTTTTCCAAGATTGAGCGGTTTTGATAGATAAATAAGATTATTTTTGTCTCCGTTTAAGATAACGGTTATTTTAAACTAAAATACGTAAAATTTTTAATTTCAAGTTAAACCGTATATAAAGTTAAGAAAATGGTTCTCTTTTTCAAGATTGAGCGGTTTTGATAGATAAATAAGATTATTTTTGTTTCCGTTTAAGATATTGAGAATATTGACAATACTTGTTAACTTATACCTACCTACCTACTTATTATCATTCGGCATTGCCTGGTCAATTTGCGCATTTAGCCAGTGATATGCAGGTACTATGGTTGGTAATATGGGCTGACTATGATTTGAATGAAATAATTTGTAATAAGAACCTATTTCAATTTGTTGGCCAGACTAGAAGATTATTAAAAGGAAGCATTTCTTTTTCAAACCATCAAAATGGTATTTAAAGTCAAGGTTGTACTTAGTATAAAATACTGACGTATTATATTTAAACACTAATTATATTACGACAAGAAACTATACGAGAAATTATATTGAAACAAAGCATAAAACCTTTAACTCTAATCGAGATCGGACTAAAAATTTTCAATCAAAATAGTTTTTTTTTAACATAAGCTAATATTTACTTGACTTAAATTGTGGAAAATTTAAATAAAGACATTATTTTTGTCATTCTAAGTTCTTGAAACAAATTTCCGAATGTGTTGAGTTAAAATAATAATTTGTCTTAGATAGAAATTCTGTTATTTGTTTGAATTGAAAATATCATGATTTCTTTAAATAAGAGTATTGTTTTGTGACAAAAACATTTCGAAAGACTTTGGTTGACTCTGATCAAGAAAACGAGATAGTTTTATTCAAGGTGATATTGTTAATTGAAAGACATAAATTCTTCCGTGTAAACAACATATTTAAGACTATAGAAATTCTTGTTTGAAATAAATCTTCATATCTTTTTTTTCCGTGTACTTGTTTCTTAGTAGGTACTTTCCTTGGCGAGTCTAACAGCCATATAGTGCTCCTTGCACTGGAACCATGGGCATGTATGTGTTACGCTGTACTTGACCGAAAGTTTTAGCAGTTTCATGGTATACGATATGCCGCATACCGCGATTACCCGTGATAAATCCATTCAGTCATTGACGTGATTAAGTATCAAAAATATACACATAAACTTTCGCAATTATAATTTAATTTTAGAAGAATAATGAATAAACAGGATCTGTACTATCTTTTTCATTTGTCATTAGAGGTACCTGATAGTAAATACATAATTTACAGTCAAATTTATTTATTTGCTTGCGTTCAAGTCGAATACATAAACAAAGAGTAGGTAACTAAACTGTCAAAATTCAATTGCAGATATCCAATCCAGAGGATTTCGAAAAAGTGCCAGAAGGAGGTTGCGTTTTGAAATGCAATTTTGATTTCAAATGTGGCCACCAGTGTCCACGTCTGTGTCACGGATATGATCGGGAACATGTCACTAACTACACGAAATGTAGAGTGAAATGTGAAAGGTATAATTTTTATTGTGTACCTATCATAAAATATCTACATGATATACCTACTCAAAGAACACAAGTACGTTTTACCTGATACGATATCAGTATCGGATACCCGATTCACATGTTATTATACAAAAATAATCAACCTTTATAGCCCACGGGGGTCCAATGACTATACTTTTTCATTTTCAGGGTATGTGACAATGGTCATAGTTGCCCTCTTAAGTGTTCAGAGGAATGTCGGCCATGTAAGAAGCTGATAACGAAGACACTGCCGTGTGGCCACGACATGGATGTTTACTGTCACCTCGAACCAGACGATCCCTCAATCAAGTGCCTCACCATTGTCACTGATACTCTCCCAAACTGTGGACATGAGGTCAGTTTATTTTATAAAGTACATACTAGCTTCCGCCCCGCGGTTTCGTAGGGATCTACAATTTTCGAACATTTTCTTTCATACAAACCTTGTCTCATAGAAATATAAAAACATAGAATTAGTATGCCCCTTCATTAGTATGGTAACCAGCGTACCCAACTAACACATCTACAGGATAATCCTTATTTCATAACACAAGCAAAGCCTCTCTATGATTGGTGGATTTTAATTTTGTCATAATAGCCAAAAGATCAGTCGTCGCGTATTTAAAAAAGAACATATTTCTGTTACGATAGAGTTGATTATTGTCTATTTGTTTTAAGTATATACTACCTTTTTCATTGAATGCTCACATGACATAGTTTGACGAGCTAGTTCCGCTACTCGACGCTAGGTGTCACGATAATAAATGCACTCAATTATATGACGTATTTCTATACTCATATATTGACATTTGCTTAATGAAATAATTCGATTTTTCCTTCTCTAGGGATGTAACACTGTCCTGTTTACTTATCGATAATTTATTACTCGCTTATATTCTCAATACCGTAGACAAGTCGTTAAATATATAAAAAAATCAATCTGTCTGTAGTTAAGTGTTGAACAAAATTTTTATTTTAATAAAATACGCTTTATAAGAGAATTTTCTTCTTTATCGTGATAAGATTGTTATAATTTACGTGTTTTCTATAATGTCAAATAAAAAATTAGAGTTGTATTTTGTATGAGGTATTATGATGAGGTAACATAAAGTTTGAAGGAGATAATGTCTTAAACTACTTATTCGATTTTGCAAATTCAAAGCTACACTACAGATTAAATAAGTTATTACTACAGTTACGGGTACACTATATTCTCGAGTGGCATTGGCTATGTTCGATAAAGATACTAGCTGCTTCGGCCCGCATCTACGTTTGCGTTATCTTTGGCACCAGTAATTGTTCATTAAATTGCGTTAATCCGTAATGGTTGAACGCATTTTGATGAATTTTGGTATATAGATTGATTAAAAGTCGGAGTAGCACATAGGCCATACTTTTTATTACGTATCTCACGTGGTGCGTACGAAGCCACGGGCAAGAGCTACTTGTTCATAAAGCACTTCAAAGGTTTAGCATCACCTACTTTTGATGTTGTCTATGCTATGTGAAGATAAAAAAATCGGCTAAACTTAAACTAAAAGATAGAAATCATTTGTAGGTACAATTAATTAAAGTAAACGACAGTTTAATGAAAAGAGAATTATGTAATTCAAATTTAAAAGAATATAAACGTCTACATTTTCGTGATCAATGCCAAAAAAATTAGATTATTGGACTTGAAATAGAACGTACTTGTCTTTTTATTTGTTTTATATTTATTTTTAATAAATAGTGTATTCACACATTTATGTATCGTTCGGTTATTGCTTTTATCAAATCGGTTATATGATTTGATGTGGGAAATTCTCCAATTTGATAATAATTTATACATTCCAGTGAAGATTTTTTAAAATAACTGTTTTAATAATTTAATTGGCGTTAACTAGCCTTTATTAAGTAAGGCCGTATTAGTCTTATGTTAAATAATATCAATCATACATATTATTAAGTACCTAGTAATCACAAATGTAAGTTTAAAAAATATCGATAGCTCGTTATCGATAACTTCAATCCCTAATTGAGTAGCTAACCGTGCATTTGCATGCTTGGAATCTTCGAGAATATTTGTTTTTGCTTGAAAGCAACTAGACCTTAAGTCTTATAGAATAAAGTCAAATTTCGTTTGATTTATTTTATTATTTATTTTATTTTATTTATTTAGCACATGGAGGACTTACAGCTAATAAAAACAAACCAAAAGAAGAAACCATAGTCACCAGAGGGCCAATTACAAATCCTCACGTATAGATTTATAATATTGTTATTTATGGTGTGAGCACATGTGAGCACATAACAAAAAACGCCTTATGTGAAAATACAATTTAAAAAAAATAAAAAACTTAGTTCGCATAATATAATACGAATGAAAGAATAGTGAAATTAATATAAGTAATAACCTACCGCTACTTGAAAAAATTTAGGCTTAAGCACCTTCTGGCCGAATTCACACTAGTTGAGAATGGATCTAGATCATGTTCCTTGCATATATCATTGAAATGTCTGCTTTATTGAATTTATTGCATTCAATTAGTATTTTCAAATTTTAATCAAAATAAAATAAAATTGGAGTTACCGATGATAAAATATACCACCGTTGGATACATTTATGGTACGGCTATCATTTTTACACTCCAAAATTGCACAATAGGGCATTTTTATATATTTTTTTTACACTTTTACACAGTGAGAGACTAAAGGATACTGATGTGCGCAATTGTGGGCGGCGCTTGACATTTGCGGAGCTACGCAAACGAGGGGCTACGCGGGCCACGCCCACTAGCTATTTCTATGTTTTATTATTTCTGTGCCTTGTCCTGACAATTACAAACACAACATAAAAACCGGTCAAGTGAGAGTCGGACTCGCGCACCGAGGGTTCCGTACAAACTTGTAGGTATGTAAATTTGAAGAGTAGGCGCGTACGATAGAGGTAGTAGCTATATAGATAATGAAACACGAACGTTCGGTGCGAATGCAGGTTTATTACTCTCGGATGTCAACGGGCGACAAGTGCAACAACGGGGCGCGCGGCGTGTGGGGAGCGCCTGCGCGGTTGCCATCCAGTTACATAGGTATAGATAGGTAGCTAGTCGCTATACACATCATTCCTCCACACTTAATTAAGAAACCTGTTAACAAAGTAAACAAGTGATAAATAATTACAGTTTCGGTACTTAAGGAACCTATATTAATAATAATAATAATCAGGATTATCAACTTTCTTTTTAATTCTTTTTGGCCGATTCGGCGTAGTTCTATTTGAGATTGATTCTGAAATAAGTTCATGCGCTGGTGCGCTTTGTACAAATTCTTGGCTACTTTGTTCACCCTCATCATCGAACACCTTACTCTGCCCATTGTCCTCCCGAGAATCCGCTTCGGTTGAACCCTCAGTTGCAACTCTCTCACTAACACCCCTCTCCGCTTGATCGAAGGCGCGGACCTGGTCATCATGGTCAAGAAGAACATGATGTTCTTTTTGAATTGTGGTACTTAAGCTTTCGCGGTACGCAGGTGCTCCATGATCAGTGTTGGTTACAATTTCTTTGTTATTATTTTTATTAGCCAAATCACCTTTATATTTAATTAATTGGTCTATGTGTCGTATACATGTAACGCTAGAATCATAGATAAATACTTGATACATTCTTGTGCCTATTTTTTTCTGGATTGAACCTAACATCCAAGATTCTTTCCGAGCACTGTACCACCGGGCCCAGACAACGTCACCAACCTGTAGACGCGTGCAATCTAATTTGCTATGCTCTAAGCTGTCCGGCTTGTGACAGATATTTGTAGTATTATTTTTACCTACCGGTGAAATTAAATCGAGGCGCGACCTTAAGTTTCTACCAAACATTAATTTAGCTGGTGACTCACCAGTCGTACAGTGCACGGTGTTTCTGTAATCAAACAAATATCCTATTAATTTTTCATGGATAATATTTTGAGATACATTTTCTTTTAATATACATTTTAGCATTCTTTTACAAGTACGTACAGAATTTTCTGCTTGTCCGTTACTAATTGGGTGGTAAATGGGAGAAGTCATATACTTAATGCCGTTGCTGGAACAAAATGTATTAAATTCAGCTGAATTAATTTTCACGTCGTTATCGGAAACCAATACATTAGGTATACCGAATATAGAAAATAGATTTTTGAGTTTAGCTATTAGAGCTTGTGTAGTAACGCCGTTTTGCATGTGGATGCATTCAACCCATTTACTGTGAGCGTCAATCACAACAAGATACACCCGTTGCTCGATAGATAGATAGTCGATGTGGATGCGATTCCACGGGCCGGCGGGGCGCGGCCATGGCGCGGGAACCGCTCGGGGAGGCGCGCTTTGCATCCCGGCGCACGTTTCGCAAGACCCTATCCATCGCTCTATGTTATTGTCAATGCCAGGCCACCACATTCTTTCGCGAGCATTACACTTCATTTTAACTATTCCCAAATGTGTTTTGTGCAATTCGCTTAACATGCGTTCTCTTAATGACTTTGGAATAACTACTTTATGCCCTCGCAATAAAATACCATTTTCATATTGCAAATCAGCCTTACACTGGAAAAATGGACGGATTATTTTACAATTTATTTTGCGTGGCCAACCGAATTTCATGTATTTGATGACTGTTTGCAGGGATTTATCGCTATCGGTGGCTCGCTTTACATCTTTAAATAAAACAGCCGGTAAATTTGACTCTAGAAACTTTAAAGAACAATAGGTGTCATATTCCCTATCACTGTCTGATACTGTATGTGCTAGGGGTGCCCGCGAAAAATAATCAGCGACAATGTTATTATCGCTAGACGTATATTGTACCTCATAATTATAGGCAGACAATATTATAGCATACCTTTGTAATCTTAACGCGGTAGTGACAGAAATACCGTTTTTATTGTTAAAAATAGAAACTAACGGCCTATGATCCGTCTTTAAAATAAAAGGATTATCTCTGCCATACAAGTATTGGTGAAAATGCTTTACCCCAAAAATTATGGCAGTCGCTTCCTTTTGTATCTGGCTATAATTTCGTTCACTCGCCGCCAAGGATCTTGAAGCAAAAGCCAGTGGCTTTTCACAGCCGTTACTATCACGTTGCGAGAGTACCGCGCCTAGCCCTGTGGGCCCCGCGTCTACCGCTAGTACAAGCTGCGCGAAGGGATCAAAATGCGCGAGCACGCGCTTGGATACAAGTTCGTCGCGAACACGCTGCACGGCGCGCCGTTGCCGGTCCGTCCACTCCCACTGTGCACCAGCTCGTAGTAGCTCATGGAGCGGACTCATAATGGCAGACGCGTTAGGTATAAAATTCCGGTAATAGTTAACGACGCCGAGGAATCGTTTTACCTCCGTAACGGTTTTAGGTTCTGGAGCGTTTAAAATAGCTTGAACTTTTTTTGGACTAGCGCGCAGACCATCCTTGTCGATTACGTAGCCTAGGTATGTTACATTTTCCTTGAAAAACTCGCATTTTTCTTTTTGTAAACGGAGACCCGCGTTATTTAACCGCCTCAAGACTTCTTTTAATCTTGATAAATGATTTTTTTTATCTACTGCCGTTATACAAATATCGTCGAGCCAACAGCTAACCCCTTCTATGCCAGATAACAAGGTTTCCATAGCTTTTTGGAAAATTGCCGGCGCGTTAGCGAGACCGTAAACGAGCCGCGTATATTTAAAAAGCCCTTTTGATGTATTTATAGTCGTCAGATCCTGCGACGAGTCAGTTAATAAAAATTGGTTATACGCATTCTTTAAATCGAGCTTAGTATAACACTCTCCTCCCCCTAACTTCGCAAAAACCTCTTCTATTCGAGGTAGGGGATATTTATCTATGATTAAGTCTTTGTTCAAGGTAACAGAGAAATCGCCAGCAATCCTTAACTTGCCGTTTTCTTTTAAAACCGGGACTATAGGAGTTGCATAGCTAGAATGACTAATGGGAACTAAAATACCTAAACTTACTAGTCTATCTAGTTCTTTTTCCACCTTATCTTTAAGTGCAAATGGAACGGTGCGAGGCTTAAAAAATTTTGGTGCAGAATTTTCCTTTAATTGTAAGTGTACTTTAAACTTATTGAAGGTACCTAACTCATCCCGCCAGAGATCCGGATATTGTTCCAACAACGCATGAACTTCACTATCGTCACTTATATTATTTAGCTTTGTAGTGAGCACTAGACCAAAGGCGGACATAAAATCTCGGCCTAACAAGGGAGGCCCTCCACCTTTAATCACAAATATTTTTAATTTTTTATTTGAGTCATTAAAAAAAACTTCTACCCAAAAATAACCTAAAGGCGAAATTTTATGTCCGTTATATAAACACATTTTTAGGGTACTCTTCCTTAGTTGGTAATTTGAAAAGCATTTATTATACAACGTATCCGAGATTATTGAAGCTCCTGACCCTGAATCTAGCTCCATAGTTATACACTTTTTTCCCAAGGTCAAGTTTAATTTTATAGGATCTGTAGTCACATACCTTATATTAAAATTATTGCATTCTTTGCAGCTTGCCTCGTCAGTGTCCGCGTCACTGCCGGTTTCATCAATTTTATAATTACGGGAACACTTATTGGACCCATCACACACCTTTTTTAGGTGACCTTTTTCGCCGCACTTTTGACATCGATAGTTCCTAAACCGACACTTATTTTTATTGTGATTAAACAAACCACACACTGTGCAACGGGAACCTTCGTCGTTGGCTCGTTGATCACGCCACGCCGGCGCCGTCATCGTTGTTTGCGGTCTCACGGGGGTCGCGCGGCCCCGGCCGGCCGCGACCGCGCCGCGCGCTCTCGAACCGCCACCGCCGCCGGCGCCGTCGCCGCCCCCGCGCGCGCCGCAGCCGCCTTGCTCGCTGCTGTAGCCACCTCCATGTCGGCGTGAGCATCCACTCTGCACACGATAAATCGCTTCCTCTTTGATGGAAGCCTGTTCGTTTGTCATCATCGCTTGTCCTGATCGGGCACATTCAGCTTGTTCCGCCAATTGTAAGGCCTGACTCAAGCTAAGCTTTGAGGCGTCTTGCTCAAAAAGCTTGTCACGTTCTGGCCCTGGACCAAGCCCTAGTACGAAACGATCCGTCAGGTTGGTTTCCAAGGCTGCTCCAAATTCGCAGTGACTTGCTAAGCCTCTCAAACGTGCAGCCCAATCTCCCAATTTTTCTTCTTTACCCCGTAAAGCGCCATGAAATTTTGCCTTATCCGCAAATGAACATCGTTTAGGCTTGAAATGACCTTCAAGTGCGTCCAGTAATTCACTAAATTTCAATTTTTCTATTTCGTTAGGAAACACTAAATTACGCAAAAGGCGATAGGCATCGTCCGTTAAATGCGTTATCAGTATGGCACTTTTATTTTCTTCTTTGACGTCGTTTAATTTAATGAATTGAACTAGCCGATTTTTATAAATTGACCACTCACTAGTTTTTTGGTCGAACGTTTGAAGTGTTCCTAGATGTGGCATTTTTCTGTGGGTAAATAAATCACCGTCGCCAGTGAAGAGTAGGCGCGTACGATAGAGGTAGTAGCTATATAGATAATGAAACACGAACGTTCGGTGCGAATGCAGGTTTATTACTCTCGGATGTCAACGGGCGACAAGTGCAACAACGGGGCGCGCGGCGTGTGGGGAGCGCCTGCGCGGTTGCCATCCAGTTACATAGGTATAGATAGGTAGCTAGTCGCTATACACATCAAAATTTCAAAGAAAAAAATGGATTTATTATTCCTTTGTTTTCCAATTAACAATGTAGTGGAACTATAATCTGATTGTGTAATTAATAATAAGGTACTGATTTAAAGTCAGTCAAAGAAGTTTAGATTCTGGAACACGTGCTACTCTTTCCCTGACTTAAAAATAGGATTTACCTAACAGGACATAGAATACTTTTTTCTCGGGAACGCGGGTGAAACGGCGGGGGACAGATAGTTGATGATAATTTAAATTTCAGGCAAAGAAGGCGTGTTCCGTAGATGTAGCAAACGTGATTTGTTTAGAGCGTTGTGAATATCGTTTGGAGAAATGCGGACACGTCTGTCTCCGCAAATGTCACGTCACTGATGATCCCGAACATGAACGAGTAAGTACTAGCGACTTCTTCAATTATACGTTTGTGTTATCTTGAAAACAGTAACGTTTTTCCAAATATATGAATAAATATACTTCTGATACTGATCTTTAGAATATGGGTCAGATTATGATGTTCATGTATCAGTACGGTTAATTCAAATATTTATAAAATATCCTTTGATATTACTAATCATTAATGTGTAGGTAGCCACCCTATATCAAGAATTTTAGCTCATACAAATGAAATAAAATAATCATGATTGATATTATCTAAGTGGTAGTATGCAACTTTAATACACAATTACTTAAAGGGTAACACTAACAACTAAAAAGGAAGACCATCACCAAATGGGAGCGTGCCCAGAATGCTGGCTGCATTTCCACGTTGGATAGCTAAGCTTATCCGTTGACCGAAATAAAAGCCAGCGTTCTGGTCACGCGTGTGTTCCTTTAACCGCTCCGCCAAGTCCTTATATATACTGTGTGCCCCTGGCCCCCACGGGCCGAGAGTTTCTACCCCAAACGGCTCAAACAAGTACCCTCTGTCGAGATGTGCATACTTGCGCCGCTTGAGGCACTCCGCTGATGTTGCTGCGGAGCCGGCTCTCTCTGATGTGCCTTGAAGATGAGACGGCGCCAAGGTATCAACGCAGGTGGCATCCCAAACCAAGGGTCGTCCCAACTTCCAGGGCATGAGAGTGGTAGTGAGTTCAAATCCTACATAATAGCCAGAGCATTGAAAACGTCTTGAGGAAACCATAGCACATTGGTAGGGTACTTTGTAATACCCAATTACCCAATATATTAATTCTAACTACATAGTTTTTATTGAAAGTTAAGTTCGACTCGTTTATTATTATTATGCATGGTTTATTTAAAACAATATTGTTTCAAAATCATGTATTGCATTCACCAATTACCTTTTCCTCAGTACCTGTGTAATAAAGCATGTGCCAGAGCCAAAAATGGTTGCAACGAAGAGATAATTGGTGACCGGGGCGATCATCAGTGCATGAAGAAATGCTTCGAGTCTTGTGACAATTGCGATGTAAAAGTAAGATATCAAATAATCCTAACCCTACCTAACTAATATTATAAATGATAAACTACTGAACCGATCGCGATTAAATTTTGTATGCAGATAGCCTATGCCATAGGCTTATCTGCAGCCTACATAGGCTACTTTTAATCCCGGGAAAACATAAGAGATTTTGTTTGTGTTTGTTTAAAGACGCGATTCTCGTGCGAGGCTGTGCTCAGTCATAGGTGTGCGCTTCTTCGTTCCAACCGAGTCTTCCACGGCACTCAGATATTTTTTTTCTATAGGCCTGTGTTTGACTACAATCTCACTATGATAAGTGATCATATGGCCGAAGGTGGTAAGCACACAAAGTCTAGTAGGACCTGACCAGTAAAGATGTTGGCACACCGGTGCGGTAGACGTTTGGCGACAGATTTTCAACAGACCAGTTCCACTTACCTATAAAAGTGCTCCATGATGGGCTTGGGAATCTATCAATAAAATTAATCTATAAAAATAACTTCATAAAGCAATTATAATCTAGACTCTTTTGGAAAATTTCGTAAGATACTGTTTGAATGTTTTAGTCTAGGAAGCGGATAATTACCGAAAATGTCATTTATTTCTGTGTTTAGTCTTTATCATTAAAATTAACTATTTTTTTTGTTTTTTATGTTTAATTTCAAGCTTAAGTGATTTTTAGGGTTCCGTAGCCAAATGGCAAAAAACGGAACCCTTATAGATTCGTCATGTCTGTCTGTCTGTCTGTCACAGCCACTTTTTTCCGAAACTATAAGAGCTATACTGTTGAAACTTGGTAAGTAGGTGTATTGTGTAAACCGCATTAAGATTTTCACACAAAAATAGAAAAAAACAATAAATTTTGGGGGTTCCCCATACTTAGAACTGAAACTCAAATTTTTAGTATGGGGAACCCCCATACTTAGAACTGAAATTAAAAAAAAAATCATCAAACCCATAAGTGTGGGGTATCTATGGATAGGTCTTCAAAAATGATATTGAGGTTTCTAATTTTTTTCTAAACTGAATAGTTTGCGCGACAGACTCTTCCAAAGTGGTAAAATGTAACTTCTAAAGTTAGAGAATGATAAAACTAAAAAAAATATATGATGTACATTTCCATAAAAACTTCCACCGAAAATTGGTTTGAACGAGATCTAGTAAATAGTTTTTTTTTAATACATCATAAATCGTAAACCACAATTTACCATTCATTCAATCAACTCAAATATAAAAAATGGCAAAAAGCAAGGTCTTACAGCACAAATAAAAGTAAAATTCTAAAAAATAAAAAAAGTTGAAAATTAAAGGGTGTCGATACATACATAGTTACGCCAATTAATAAAGACCTCTGAGTTGTATGGGCGCTCATACAATTTAGAGGTCTAGCTTAATGGCACCTACCTCAAATAAGGTAAATAAATAAAAATGTGCATTTCCCGTGATGGATGAACGATGGACGAAGTTTGTACAGAACCCTCGGTGCGCGAGTCCGACTCGCACTTGGCCGGTTTTTGATTATTTATACTGTAATTTTATTTTTATTTATCATATTATTTTTTTGTGCATGTGGTGTTTACCTTAAATTGTTGTACATTCACAAATGAAATGTTAGTTCTAAGTTAGCCTAAGTAATAATGTAACAACAACTGGTAGACCTTGAAATAAAATAAAATAAATAATTGTTGAAAGAGAAAACGCTGGAAACCTTGCCTATCGGCAGTGGCGGTGGCTTCGAGTAAATTTTGCTATATATTATGTTTTTTTGTTGAAAATACTTTTTGTAAATACATTGTTGAATGAATGAATCTTATAAATTATTTAGGTTGCGAAGAGAAGGACAAACTGCAAACATATAGAACGTGGTATCTGCAGTCAAGACATCAACATCGTGCCTTGTCGCAAAAAGTGCTCTCGCACCATGGACTGTGGCCACTTCTGCAAGAAACTTTGTTTCGAAACGTGTGGCGATTGTAGAATAATAGTAAATTCAAGTTCACCATTTCCATTTCTATCTGCAATACCAAACTGTATACATATCATTATTAATTTGTTTGTATTACCTACTTCAGGTAAAGAAGGTAATAGCAGAATGTAATCATGAGATTAAACTAATGTGCAAAATGGAACCGACTAGAGAACTGTGCTTGGCGAAGTGTGAACGGATGCTGTCATGTGGTCACCCTTGCAAGCAGCTTTGCGGAAAGCCCTGCGATGACACACAATGTAGTGAAATGACAAAACAGAAATTGAAATCAGCTTGCGGCCACCTTATCACGATTCCCTGCAATGTTTTCCGGTCCACACCAAGTGCGTACCTATTAATTAATAAATCCTCACACTATAGTACGAGTAACATGATGATACTAAGTCAATTTGGCAGAAGAATATGTAAGTTTTCCTATATTTCCTTTGATGTTAATGGTTTTTCATTTGCGGAATTACTCATATAAACCTCCGTTGCTTATTATCACAAACTACCAAGAGAACTAATATTATAAGCTTATTATCTACAGGGTCATGTGAAGTATCCTGCTAGTTAACTATTATGTCTCACGACACCTTCTTTTAAGCATTATGAACCAGCTAAAAATTGTTGAATAATTAAAACCCAAAAAAAATATTCCTTAGGTTTAGGTTTACTACGCATGCTATTCCGTTCAGAGAAGTTATTTATAATGATGAGTAACGTTCTTGTAACCCTTGAAATATGCCACTTTCAGTTACACCTGTAAAAAAATGTGTCTATCTATATATCGAAACCTAACTAACCTACTCACAACTGTTATCGCAAATGTTAACACGATGAACTTACATTATCATTATTAACTTAAATTTCTGATTTCATATAGGTACATAATGTTTATAAATGTTTACAGACATAGAGCCGTCAGAACTGTTGAAGTACTGCGACGAGCCGTGTGGCCTGGTGCTAGCTTGCGATCACGTCTGCAGCGGGACGTGTTCCAAGTGCAACCGGGGGAGACTACACGTTCCTTGCACACAGACTTGCAATCAACAAAACATCTGCGGTCACCAGTGAGTTATTGTATTACTACTCAAGTATTTAGGTAAAACTATTTTTTGTAAATCTAACCCCACTGGAGCTGGGATGAGCTATGAGGTAAGTTGTAAGATGTAAGAAGTATGTGTGTCTGTTACCATTATATCTCTAATGCAGTTTTAGCGTGTGTGTGGTATGACTTCAGAGTAGGTTCTTAGATAATATTTATTGATACAGCTCCCTCCTGGAATATACTTTAAAATGTGTATAGATACAGATACACAGATTTTTCGAGACATACACATGAAACGAACTACTTACACACATCAACAACCTACTTAATTCAAAGCTAAGTATAAAATAATATCTTTAAATGAGAAACAGTTTGGTAGACCTGAATGATTTTTAAGATGTCCTAAAATGTTGGATATTTTCCCGTAAGTATACTAACCTAACAGATTCAATATATATTTTTTTAACATTTACGAGATGCTTTCTAAAAATCGAAAATATAACTTCGTTAGAAGCAGAAGCTGCATCTTCAGCAGTGTCTTGTTCAGTCAAAAGTCACAACACCCCAGTCAATATAATTTAGTACGGTATTAATGAATGAGTAATCTAATCAGCCTTATTAAAACCAAATTGTGTCTGAAGTTTACAAAACGATTAGATTTGAGATTTTTTCCAAACTTTACTAGGACGTAATAAGGTGGATGATGGTCACCTGGTGGAACAAGCACGACTGGTGCAAGTATCGCTTTACAGTCAACTACAGTAAACAAATCAAGAAGTCGACCGTCCCTATTTTACACGCTTTTATTAGCTTTACCTGTAACTAACTAAACTTTGTAATAAAGTCTTGAAGGTCTTTGACCCACTTTCCGGTTTCCGTTTGACCTGCAATTTTACATACACGTTTAGTTTGGATGACAATGCATGTTTAGCTTAGTGACGTCATTCTAAATGCAATATGGCGGACTAGTTATTTTTTATGCACCCTCCAGAAAAGGGTATCAAATGAAATTGTTAGAAAATGGTTTGATGAGAAGAGATAAATAAAATTACGTTACGCTAAATTCAATTTGGAGGACGCCCCAATATGGCCCTAAAAGCGATGTAATAAGGGTCACTTTACGAGCAAGTGTATTGATAATTTATTTATGTGATAGCTACTAAGAAGGGACATACCGGCTATAATTAAGTTATTATGATTGCAAAATATATGTCAAATAATCAAAGTAAGACGCAAAGATTTACGATTTTTAGGGTTCCGTACCCAAAGGGTAAAAACGGGACCCTATTACTAAGACTTCACTGTCTGTCCGTCCGTCCTTCTGGCGTCCGTCTGTCTGTCACCAGGCTGTATCTCAAGAACCGCGATAGCTAGACAGTTGAAATTTTCACAAATTATGTATTTCTGTTGCCGCTATAACAACAAATAAAAAAAACAAAAATTAAGGGGGCTCCAATACAACAAACGCGATTTTTTTGCCGTTTTTATAGATAATAGTACGGAACCCTTCGTGCGCGAGTCCGACTCACACTTGGCGTGACAGGGGGGCGTGGGTAGGCACACAGGTGCTGCGGTACTGGACGGCAGCTAGCTCGCGTCGCACCGCTACCAGCACGCCGGCCGCCCCCGTCCTGCCACAGCTGCCCTCACGGTCCCGATCACATCGATAAACTTCTAAAATCTATAATCTCATTATCAGATAGGTACTTAGGTCTGTGTAGGCATGTTTCCAAAGTCAAACTCATTTATTCAGTTTAAACCCTAATAAGGCACTTATGTACGTTACAATTGATTCTACCATCGGTTCGGAATACACTTGGACTGAGAAGACTCCGGCAAGATGATTATAATATGTCATAATTATGTAGCATATATTCTTAAATAGTGTATGTTTAAGGCGACGATAACTCAGTGGTAGTGACGTCGGACACCGCGGCGAAGGTCGTAGATTCGAATCCTACAATGAGCTTTAGCTTTCGGTGAAGGAAAACATCGTGAGGAAACCATAGCACGGTATTTTGTAGTACCCGCCTGGCTGGCTACCACCCGCAAGTTGAAAATCTGTCGCCCAATGGCCATATGCCCAATGACCCTTATTCAGACCAGCTCGGTTGCGGTCCCGATTCGGTAGACGAACCGATTGAGTAGTCTACTGAATAGGATGGCTCCTATTTTCTCATTTCAGACTTCCATATGGAATGAGGCATTCGATCGGTACATGATTGCGGCTAATGAATTTTGCGACTAACACAGTATCAGCCTAAATTTAACGAAATAAAATCGTCCTTTCCGATCGGAATGCCAACCGAATGAGTCTGAATAAGGGGAGGGCCTATTTTTGGTGTGTTCTTCCGAGTGTGTTCTTCAAGTAAGGTGTGAAGAGATTTTTGCAGGGTTGGCAACGCGCGTTTGATGCCCCTGGTGTTGCAAGTGTCAATAGGCTACGGTAACCGCTTACCATTAAGCGAGCCGTATGCTTGTTTGCCGCCTTAGTGGTATAAAAAGAAGGTCATTTCATCAGACAGAGTAGAGTATTTTAAAAGTTTGAGTGAACACGCGACTATCTTTCTAGGGTAAATCATTAATAAATTATTATATTGATTTTGCTTTATGTTAAAAGTTAATTTTATTTTTCCATTTTTAGTTTCTTGTGTATTGAATGCCTATCAAGATTTGTCACTTATCGAGGATATGCATATCCTAACTTCCTACTATAATTTTATAAATGTGAAAGTTTGGATGAATGGATGGATGGATGTTTGTCACTCGATCACGCCACGCCAGAACGGGTGAACGGATTTGGATGAAATTTGGCACAGAGATAGATTATAGTCTGGAATAGCACATAGGCTACTTTTTATCCCGGGAAAACATAACAACCCTAGGAACCGCGGATGAAACCACAGGGCGGAAGCTATACGTCCTACTAATATTATAAATGTGAAAGTTTGGATGGATGGATGTTTGTTATTCTTTCACGCAAAAACTACTGAACGGATTTGGATGAAATTTGCCAGACAGATAGATTGTAGTCTGGAATAGCACATAGGCTACTTTTTACATTATTGAATAATTTTTTGTGTTCATTTGTGTTTAGTAGCATAAAATTAAAACTCCCGACGCAATCACCGAAATAATTTGAATGAATAAAAATAAAAGGCTGTACGGTACTTTAAGAATTATCTCCTAACTCCTAACTAACAAGTAGTTGTACCTTCCATCATCAGCTCACCTGCATAACTCAAGGGAACATAACCCTATAATATTTAAAGAATTATCCACTAACTCCTAATTGTTAAGGTGTTATATTTTCCATCATCAGCTCAGCAACATGAGTACCAGATGCAAATACTTGAATAGTTTTAGAAAATATATAAAACACATTATGCGTCCCTATAAAATTTAAGGGTTGCCCTCGATTTTTCTGAGATCCCATCATCAGATCCTGACTTGGTGCCAATGGAACCACCTGGGAAGTATATCCTTTTATAAACAGAAAAAATCTCGAATCGGTCCAGGCGTCTTCGAGTAATCGGGGAACATACATAAAAAAAAAACCGACGAATTGAGAATCTTCTCCTTTTCTTGAAGTCAGTTAAAAAGGTATTTCTTTTTTCGAATAGGTAATCACTAAAATTCCAACTCCTTGCTTTATCCACAACGAAGTTACAAGGGGGTGAAAAGTGCCGTGCTCCGAGGAAAGAATGGTACGGCTGTGCTACTCGACTTGGCGCGGACTCCCGTGCTCCCCTGATAGCCATTATTGTTGCAAATCAAAAGACTTGTTTTAAACTGAAACTTATCAATAGGTGTGAAGAGCCCTGCAACCAAGTGTGTCCGCCCTGCAGGAAACAGTGCGAAGTGAAGTGCCAACACTCGAGATGTCGAAAAGTATGTGGAGCCCCATGCGTGCCCTGCAAGGTATACTATTATGCAACTGTTTGTTTCTTTCAAAGTAAAAAATGTCTGCACTTTCACCTAACTTTATTTGCATCATAGATACTTATAAATTCAGCTTAGTGTAACTAGTAGTCTCCGAGTAAAATTACCATGACGGACAGACGGACATGACGAAACTATAAAAGGGTTTGTCAACGTTTGTTTGACTACGGAATATTGCTAATTCGGGCTTTTGGCGTCGTCGGACAATACTGCGTCAACATCAGTAATCAATCGTAAAACCGCATTTTTGCGGCGTTTGGGGTAGAAACTCTGGGGCCGTGGAGTCCGGGTGCCCTTCAAATGTTTAAGGAGGTCTCACGTCGCCTTTTTAAGGCCTCTTTTGACAACGTCTATCTAGTCTGTATCTATCTGAATTCTAGAACAACGAATCAGCATTCAACAGGGCAACGCCGCCAGCCGTCTTGGCACGTTTATGCTTCGTTTATGCAAGGTAGTAATCTGGGGCAGCGTTTTAGGACCCGTACTTAATTATTTGTTCGTCAATTTTGTAGATGTTACTTACATTATTAATATATACTAGTTTTTAGTTGCTCGGTATATAGTAAATCATATTTTATTTTCATTGCTAAATAAAAATAACTTATCCAGGAGAAATGCTCGCGTGCATGCGTGCACGGCGCGTGCCGGCGGCTCTGCTCGGAGCCGTGCGAGCGCGCCGCGTGCGCCGAGCGCTGCCCGCGGCCCCTGCCGTGCGGCCACCCCTGTCGCGGCCTCTGCGGCGAGCCCTGCCCCGCAGTCTGCAACCTGTGCCGCCCGGAACACTTCCCCACGGACTTCCTTGGCGATCGATACGAGGACGACGACGTGTATGTATCAACCAACATACATATCACATAACTACAATGAATACGTTTGTGAATGTGACTTTAAAGTTGAGTCATATAGGATAAGGGTAGATAGATGATGACAACTTATAGGCCAGAAATATAAAGGGAAGGAATTTTACGCATTAATATTTCAGGAATATTTGCTGTGCGATAATAATTTGAGCTCAACCCATCCTATAACATTTTAAAGTCGCATTTGAAAATACTAATGGCAGCCAGCCACATTCGCCTACAGTGAAAATATTTGAAATACGACACGGTACCACAACGGTACGTATTTCAAATATACTAGGTCTAAGTTTTAATAACCTACTCTATGTTTATGCTATAATTTTTCTCCGCCAAAAAGTATAAATACTATAAATAAATTACTACATATACCTGTGAAGATTTTGTGTGATTTGGCCATATTGTATCAAGTAAGTCGGAAAAATTCCTGCCCTCTGAGAGCTATCTTGACGTGCGCTGCTTCAGTTCTATATAAAAGTCCGCGACAGTATTATACCTTTTATGTGAAATAGCCATTAAGTATAGCCAAAATAATCATACAGGGTGATTTTGTTATCACTGGCAATACTTGCAGGGGTGAAAGTACTCATCAATGTGAACAACTTTTATTATAGGGCTAACTCTGATATCGCGTAAAATAATATGGTTGCTTCATACATTTTGGTCGAGTAGGTATTGAACTTTTGTATGGAACAGCTGATAATTTTTTCATGATTTCACAGTTAGTCCCATAATAAAATTTGTTCATTTTAATGAGTACTTCCACCCTTGCAAGTATTGCCAGTGATAACAAAATCACCCAGTATAAGTATGTAGAAATGTCTTGATTTTGCCTTTTGTATTATTTATGGTGGTACATAAATGAAAACTCTTCTTTTCTCTTATATGTAGAACCTCCACATCATATAAAACGAAACATTACTTACTGTATCTCTGTAGGTACAGACAGACGCTGGTAGGTAGACGCGTTAAAAAGCTACTTATTGTCATAATGTCTTTTTTTCAGATTTATCCAGTTACAAGACTGCAACCACGTGCTAGAACTAGAAAATATGAATAACCTGATGACAGGCGATAGAGAAACTTCTGTCGCAAACCGATCATCAACACCAACAGATACAAGGACCTCGTCAATGAAACATACAAAAACGAAATCAATCCGATCAAAAAGAAAGTCTATGGAACTCGGCAACAGATAGCGCAGCGAATAATTGAGTTTGTGGCACAGCTTAAGCAGTTTCGAACCGACCAACGTATCGTCCTACAAAGTGAGTACTCTGATATTGTTATCCATCCAAGATTTTGTTTAAAATGAAGTGTTGGTAGGTACGGTTAGTAACATATAAGCAAACACCTGTACACTATTGTCACTATTGTATAGCAAAAACCAAGAATACAGGAGAGTACTATATTCTCTCAGACCTACTTGTTTGCCATTCTCATTGCAATTCTGTGTAAGATGCAGTCTTCATTTACCTCTATCGTGTACCGATCGACCGCCTCATTCCGAAATGAAGCATTTACATAACGGTGCTGTTTTGTAAAACAGCGGATTCGGCAATCCATCTGTGACAGATATATCGATCATTAACCAATACCTATATTTTATTCCAGGTAACAAGGACTTCTATAAAAAATATCTAGAACTGCTTGTAATCGCCAAATATAATAAAGTTTCACTAGTGGACTTAGAAATGCGATTTATCTACATGAATATACTAAATATGATTGCAGAATCTTGTACGAAATACTATCAAAATAAATTGACCGAACTCAAAGATGAATTACAATCACAAATAAATATGATAGGCAGCATCCTGATAGTAAAAAAAACACCCATGGCTTTGATGAAAATAAGTCAACAACAACAAAAAGACGTTAGCAACGAGATCAAACGCTTGAATTCAATCGTTCAATTTTCCCAAATCCTCAGTCACCCTCAATACGTATCCTCCAAGAATACGCCAAATGTATTAAAGGCTGCAAACGCCGCTCGACTAGCAGTCTTTAGTATATCTGTATTCGAAGAAGACAGGGCTGTCGAAGCACTGAAGCAGCTTCAAGATACGGTGAAAGTAAGCGGGGTTGTTAGTAAACAAGATCGGCAAATGATCGTGCAGGCAATAGGATTGAAAGCTGGACATTGGTTTAAATGTCCCAAGGGTCACTTTTATTGCATCGCGGACTGCGGTGGCGCAATGGTAACAAGCAAATGTAATGAATGCGGAGCACAAATTGGTGGGACAAGTCACACGCTACTTTCGAGCAACTCTCACGCGCCTGAGATGGATGGCTCTCAATTTCCCGCGTGGTCAGAACAATACAACAACATGGCCAATTTCCGTTTTAATTAGGCATTCTATCAAGAAAAGTATGTGCGGTAATATAAAATTAATGGATGTGGCCAGTATCCTAGATAGAGCGGATAAATTCAATTACTATTTTTAATAACTATGTATACAGAGTTATATGTTCTAATTCAACAGCAGTATTTTAAAGGGGTTAAATTACCTACTCATCGACATGAACAACATTTACAATGAGCGCAACCCTGAAATTGCGGAACAAAAAATTGGTTGATCTGTTGTAAATTCACAAAGACATAATTTGTAGCAATTCGCTTTGCCTACAAATATGCTCATATAACTTCTTGCCCTAAATTTAAAATTAAAGATTGCTTAAGATTGTTATTTTTTTCGCCATAATTAAACGCTAGTGAATAAATAACCCTGAAGTAATTTATTTAAGAATCATTTAAAAGCACCGTTACCTGAGTTTGTTTGGTTGAAAATTAGATTCCAGACAAACATTAAAATGTCTGTTTTTCCTGAATCTAGGTATTATCAAAGTCAAAGTCAAAGCCATTTATTCAGTTTAGGCCCTAAGAGGGCACTTATGAACGTCGAAACTACTGAAGTTACCACCGATTCGGAAGTCACTGAGAAGAACCGGCAAGAAACTCAGCAAGGTTACATTTTTTATATATTTTGTTTTTTTTTTGGACAATCTGACAATGTTGGCTTTTTTTCCATTAAATTTTTAACAATTTTTAAAGAAATATAATACACATAAACACAAAAGATGAAAAAAAAAACAACAAGAAAAATAAATAAAAAATAATAACCTGAACAAGGTCAAATTTTAACAAAAAAAAAATAGTATCTCTAAAATACTAAGTACTGGCTTTTGTATAAGTATGAACAAGGTGCACTTGTGCAGAGTGCAGCTATTTCCAGACATCTTTATCTTCAATGTAATGAGCTACCTTGTAATAGGCTTTTTCTTTCAAAACTTTCTTAATTAATGTGAGATTTGAATTTGAAATCAGTCATCTTGGTAACTGAGAGAGGTAATTTATTATAAAAGCGTACACTACTTCCAAGAAATGACTTTTTAACTTTGGCTAATCTAAAATACGGAACAACTAATTTATCTTTTTGTCTTGTATTGATATTATGTACCTCCATTTTTGATTTAAAGAATTCTATATTTTTACGTATGAACATTATATTTTCATAAATGTATAGTGAAGGTAAAGTGATAACGTTTATATCTTTAAATAATTCCTTTAACGATTCACGAAGACCCATATTATAAATGGCACGAATTGCTCTTTTTTGTAATATAAATATAGATTCTATATCTGCTACAGCTCCCCACAGTAAAACGCCATAAGATAAAAAAAACTATGAAAATATGCAAAATAAACTAATTTGGCCGTCTCGACATTCGTCAACTGTCTGATTTTTCTAACAGCAAATGCAGCAGAACTTAATTTACCAGTCAAAGATTCTACATGAGGACCCCATTGTAGTTTATTATCTAATGTGATGCCCAGAAATACAGTTTTATCGACTAATTCCAAACTGCTGCCATCTATTACTATCTGGCTCTCTACTTGCGCTACATTTGGAAGAGAGAAACTTAAACATTTAGTTTTCTTAGAATTTAGTAAAAGATTGTTAACAGCAAACCATTTCGAGACTAGTGACAAAGTATCATTCACTTTAATAAGTTCTTTGTCTTATCTATCATGAAAATTAATGAAGTATCGTCAGCAAACAGGACGATATCTGAGAGACCAATTACAGTAAATCATTAATATAAACTAGAAACAGAAAAGGCCCTAGTATCGAACCCTGGGGTACCCCCATTTTAACTAGGGAGCCCTTGGATGTCGTACCACTAATTCCTACTTTTTGTTGGCGATTACTTAAATAAGACAAAACAAGATCATGAGCAATTCCACGAATACCATAATAGTTAAGCTTCAGGAGCAAAGTACTGTGGTCAACGCAGTCAAAGGCCTTGGATAGATCACAAAAAATGCCAATGGCATCCTGCGAATTTTCCCAGGCTTCATAGATGTTTTTCAATAATTTTACTGCCGCATCTGATGTGGATCTCCCCTTCGTGAAACCGAACTGATGACTATATGTAATATCTCATGTTTATTGAAATGACCTAAGCAACATTTTTTCAAAGTTTTGCTAAGTGCTGGGAGTACGGATACTGTTCTATAATCAGAAGGATTATCTTTACAGCCAGATTTAAAAATTGGGACTATTTTACTTTACTTCATTAGATCAGGAAAAGTACCAGTATCTATATAATTATGTATTTAAAAAGTAATCGCATATTTAGTGTATCCGTTAACTTGTTTCCAAAGCTCTGCTTAGTTTAGGATGAGATGGGCGTGTGTCCCAGGATATTTATTTATTCACATACAAACCACCAAGTCAAATCATAAAATAAAAATTTGGTATGTAGATAGCCCATGGTACGGAGAACAACATAGGCTACTTTTTATCCCGGGAAAACATTAAGATCCCTCGGGAACGCGGGTGAAACCACGGGGCGAAAGCTAGTCAAAAATAAATGAACCTAAAGACAATAATATTATGACAACTTAACTAAATTTAGTATGTGTTTATAGATACTACTTAATTATAAAGAAAACTCGCTCAAACAAAACAAATCAAGAAAGTAGCCTGATGTAGAAAGGAAATATTTATTGTATGCTTTTCAGTTTTTGAAGTCGGTTTTTTTTATTTATAAATATAACCTCAGTAATAAGTCAAAGTCAAAGCCATTTATCCAGTTTAGGCCCTAGAAGGTCACTTATGAATGGCAAAGCTACTATAGTTACCCTTACCACCGGTTCGGCCTTCAACTGAGAAGAAGCGGCAAGAATCTCAGCAAGGTTATATTTTTTGTATTTTGGACAGTAGTCTGACAATGTTAGCTTTTTTCCATTAAATGTTTAACTAATTTTAAAGCAATGTAATATAAAGCGTATAACACAAAAAATAACAAGATAAATAATAAATCATTACTTGAACAACTTCAAATTTTTACGTACAATTATGAGTAGAGATACTAAGTAGGTAGGTATACTGGCTTTCGTACAAGTATGAACAAGATGTAGTTGTGCAGAGTGCAGCTACTTCCAGACATAATTCATAATAAACTTCAATAATTCATAATGGCCCAACGAAGGAAATCACAGTAATGATTACCTAGATGTTATAGTACCTACGGATAAATTACTTACATTACATACCTACTTTATGAACCCTTTTATCAGCTCAGAGTGCGAGTCCGATACGCTGTTGGCTGATTATTTGGTGTCTTTATTTTCCCTAATGTGAGTTATTTTTATTTATTAAAAAAAAAAGCCATTTGCCAAAAAAAAAAGCACAAAAAGGAAATTATTCCTTTATTTAAAAAAAAACAATATGAATCAGCTCTTTTCGACAAGCAACGAAATAACGCCAACCATAGAATTATTACCTACGCGTCAGCAAAATTCCTACAAATAGAGGATCATAAAAAGCAAATCCACAAACCCTCCTTTCAAGTAAGTAATATTTTATTACAAAAACGATTGTAATTAAAAGTACATACCTTTAAGTATTTTTTATCACTATCTACATGATTGACTTATTTATTGATGACGAGACTTAAACTGACGTCATAGGTAGAACGTAGTGTATTACATTCTCTTTGATAGTAAGTAAATCCCCTACAATTAATCACAGAGTTACCAGTCGTAAAAATATAACGTAAACCTAATGACAATACTACACTGACGTAATTTATCAAAGAGTATGAAGAATACAGACAATACATTCAGGTGAGGTATTACTCGCGGAACTTAGGGCTTTAATTCAATGAACGTAATTTATGAAGTTAGTTTCCGATTAAACGCGTATTTTTTTGTAAAAACTAGTTATTACAAGAAAAACATAGGCTGTAACAAAGGACAACTAAAATTAAGTTTTTAAGCGATTACAGATTAGTTTTTAAGTAACTATAAGTATGTGTGTATAGTATATATGAATTTGTATAAATTTCTTTATAGGGTTCCGTTGCCAAAATGGAAAAAAATTAACCCGTATAATTACGTTATGTCCGTATGTCACAGCCATTTTAATCAGAGACTATTAGCACTATATACCTACCTACATGAAATTTTAATAATAGGTCCTTTTTATAAACTCTTATATTAAATTAAACAATAATGTAATTTATGTTTTAAAAAAATGTGGTGGCATTCCATATATTATGTAACTGAGATTGAAATAGAAAACCTAAACTGAATAAATGGCTTTGACTTTTTTTTTGATATTGGACACAAACGTGTTGGGTATCTTTAGATAGGTTTTAAAAAAATATATTATGAAAGTTTTTTTTTTAAATCAGAGTTGTAAAAATGTGTGTGTGTGTTATCTATGTACTAACATATATTATTGTATATTATATCCTTAATCTTAAAATAATTCATGTGGAATAATGTGATAAATGTATACTGTTGTTTAACTTACTAAAGGAAATGAAACCGTTATCGTCATCAATACATAGTATAAACAAAGTCGCTTCCCGCTGTCTGTCCCTATGTATGCTTAGATCTTTAAAACTACGGAACGGATTTTGATGAGGTTTTTTTAATAGATAGAGTGAGAGGAAGGTTTTAGTATATAATTTGTCAAGTTTTTGTATACATTGGCTAAAATATAAAGATATTTGTTGGAGGTGTCGGAAAATAAGCCGTCTGGGAGCGTTCAACGAAAACGCTGCCTAAACCCTTTGAGATATAATAAAATGATATATCGTGGAATTATGTATCTTATATAGGTCTACAGAAAAGTCCGGGATGGCATATGTCTATCTCTTAAGAATAATACACTATATCCATTTTAATACTTAAACATGGGCAATTATAAAGCGGTAATTGGAAAGCTATTTACACAAATACGGTATTAATCCTTATCATTTTAAATAAGTTAGAGGCTCTAAGCATTTCATGCACATTATTTTACTCTTTTAGTACTTGTTAGAGCATGTCATCCTTTTATTCCTTCCACATTTCCTACTTCATTACCTGGGCTCAATATAAAGCGCCATCTCTGGGCGCTGGCCGCAAACATGAACCGAACGCGTCAATCAAAATAAAAAAGTAATAAAATGACAGTCAACTGAACTCGTTCGCGCCAACGCCATCAATAAAGCGCGTTGGTAATGAATATACCTTAAAAAGTGCTGGAAAATAGTGTTATCTTGTGTTCTCATTCTATATCTTCACTCCTTACCCCGGGGTACCTGTTCCATATGTGATAACGGTCAAATACTCTGCCGCGAGTGTGCAAGGAACTGTGCGTTGCGGATACCTACCGCCGGAGCCCGAGGTAAGACACCCATCTATCTTCTATTCTCCTTACCCCACATGCTGGGCAAAATTCTTAATCCATTACAATCATATTTATCTAAAGTGTTAGACCTCCACCGAAGTTTCCTTGGAGAATACCTAACAGTACTATTACTTATTCTGTGCTATTTTACACCATATAATTTAAATGAATATCTTAGGAGCTATCGTAAATTAAAATTACGCACGAGAAAATATATTCAAGCGGTCTCGCACCAACGCGAGACGACGACGGGCCTCGCTAGCTTGATGCAACCACCACCGCCCGCGCTTCACTACCCGCCTGTTGCCACGCAACAAGCTGATGCAAAAAATGAAGGCATAATATATTATGCTTTTCTACCCGTGCGAAGCCGGGGTGGGTCGCTAGTTTATAATAAACGTGACATGACTCATACTTACATTTAAAACATAACATACGAATAGGACTAGATAGAACTATACGAATCTATCTATAGGTATACACCTATAGATACTTATATAAGAAATGTTTGACACTAATGTTCTAAATTCTATTTCACAAAAACTATAATCATCCTTTTGAGTACATGTGCAGCAAATGATTATTTTACCAGCTGGGATATTATAGGTATCATTCCATGTATATATCTCCTTCAATTGAGTATTATATCTGTTATAAAACTTAGTCAAAGTCAAAGTCAAAGTCAAAGTCAAAGCCATTTATTCAGTTTAGGCCCTAGGAGGGCACTTATGAAGGTCGAATTTACTGAAGCTACCACCGATTCGGAAATCAGCCTTCAACTGAGAAGAACCGGCAAGAAACTCAGCAAGGTTACATTTTTTATATATATTTTTCTTTTTTTTTATAATCTGACTATTGGCTATATTTTTTCAATAACAGCAAAATGTACAATACAATATACAATTAAATCAAAAAGAAAAATACCAATACCAAGTAAATAATAAAATGTAAAGAGTGTAGTGATTATATACTCTTTGATCTGTTAGTGGAATTTTGTGACGTCACCGTAAGTCTCTTAACTATTTTGTCTATGGTACGAATGGTTACGTCCCGGCAGTGTTTCCACGTAAGATTTTGGGTTTACCCTAGTTTCTTTAAGAATTAACCCTAAAATTCCCTAAAAATACTTCATATTTCCTCGATTGAATAAATTATGCTCCCTAGCAATCCTAACTAATATTATAAATGCGAAAATGAGTTTGTTTGTTTGTTACCTTTTCACGCCTAAACCGCTGAGCCGATTGCGATTAAATTTGGCACTTAGGTAGCTTATGGTATGGAAAAGAATAAAGGCTACTTTTTATCCCGGGAAAACACAAGATCCCTTGGGAACGCGGGTGAAACCGCGGGGCGGAAGCTAGTAAATTATAATTTTACGTATTCATTAACATTAAATACTTTAATTTACACAATCAGAAGCCGAAGCATTTGGCAGCATTACGTTGCTTTTAACAATGCACTGTTGGGATCTGAAATTGAACAATTATTGCAATTTCCTTATTTTTTTATGAATGTGACTGAGTCCCTATGTCATCCTCAACAACAGCAAAATTAATATGGTTAGCTAAAATAAGACGGATAACTTTCATTACAAGTTTGAGGCAATCCGCATTAATAAATTGGTGATACCATAAAGTAGGTACACATTGGGTATGGAATCACCTTTAATAAATCGTTGGTGCTATAGAGTACATTAGGTGGTGCCTACTATAAACAAGAGGACTACCTCTTTATGTTCTATTTCACCTAAAATTCCCTAAATACCTGTTAAAATAAAATATCCCTAAGTCACACATAATATCGGTCATCTTTCCCTACAATAGGGAGAAATCCCTGAAAGTGGCAACACTGCCGAGCCGAGCGCCCAACGACCGCCCGCGCTTCGCTGTCTCTCGTGTCGGGGATTTTTGTTCATCATAACATCTACCTATCCAGCGAGGGCGTGCGTAATTCAGTCAGTCAATTTTATTTCATCATTGTAAGTAGTTCAGTTTTAAAATTGCAGTGATCGGTCGGTGCTCTTTGTAATTTCTTCAGATAACTAGATATTTTGTGAAAGCTTTATGTTTGACGCAGCCGTTCGGGAAAGTAGTTAGTAGATATTAGAAGTATCTGCCTACTACATAGTAATGTAAGTATTGAAGCTGTAATCTGTAATAATCTATAAGTAAAAGTAGTTTTTTTATCTATTGTCGTACAACGATACAAATATATTTTCCTATTCCTAAGGTATTATTTAAATCCTAGAGTGGATCCTGTGATTAATTAGGTACCTAGAGCATTTTTTTAGATTACCTACTTATTTTAATCTAACAACCAAAGAGAATATAATACGTTTGCGTTCAATACTAGTACACTTGGGAGGGGCTGCCGAGCAGGATGTAAAAAAAAAGATTTTTACATCCGTGGGGCCGAAATGGATTTTAATTTACACTTTTGCTACTGAAAATAAACCTACCTAGAGCTTTTCTATGCTGCTATATTTTGAAAGCAGGAACAGGACAGCAATGGCCGAAGGATTCTCTTGGGATTTACACTACCTATGTTAGTGATAGCTAGGTGCAGTATTGCAAAACTAGAATTCTAAAAATACGGTGTCGTAGTCGTAGAAAAATAGGTACAGTAAATTTAACATAAAAATGCAGTATATTTTACAGCTTAATTAATAAGTTTTTCGCCTTTTTAGTTATTGATATGACTTGATATTATGAATAGATAAAAATCGAATAAGTATTGATTTAAAAAAAAAAATTTTTTTGTTCCTTTTTGCATATTCTACACCCTGAAGTTGAAACGCATTACGCAATGCGAACCAAGATGGCCGCAGGGATGTGAAAAAATAATCGATTATCATATTAATCGTTTTTTTTTATAGTAATAATCGATACTTAATTAATCGATTATATAGTTCACACATTTTTTTAATCGATTTTAGTAAACAGCTCCATCTGTGCGACGAATGAAAAGATACGAAGTA
The DNA here is from genome assembly GCA_951216915.1 of Tetheella fluctuosa. Classification (NCBI taxonomy): domain Eukaryota; kingdom Metazoa; phylum Arthropoda; class Insecta; order Lepidoptera; family Drepanidae; genus Tetheella; species Tetheella fluctuosa. The sequence continues at coordinate 4,978,103 of OX578227.1, read as the reverse complement.
AGTTCACTAAAATAAAGAAGTCGATAAAAAGTCGGCGCCATTTGTGCTATGTATGTATGTAAAATAGTTTCGCATCTTTTTAAGGGTTTTCTTCTAGCGATATTTTACACTGGATCTAGTGACAAGATGATTTTTGAAGTGGCAACCCTGCACAGATGTGACATTGAGTGAAAAATCGATTATTAATTAATCGATTTTTTTCACTCTATGTCACAACCCTAGATGGCCGTTTGACAGTACTATCACAGTCTATGTAAGGCTGGGAATACACGTCAGATTTTTTCAACCGATAGTCGGATCTGACTATTCTTCAGAGTATTCCCAGCCTTACTCTTTCTTACAATCGGCCAACGGACACGTCAAGATAGAGCAATCGCGCGGGGCTTGCGGGATGAGAGAGGGGCGGTAGCGAGCCCAAGCTGCCATACACTCGCTTGGGACACAATGGAGCAATTACGAATGCCTATACTAAGCGGCATTTCGCGTGACTTCAAACGCGATAGACCACTGTATGTAATTACGCTGTGGTACTATTCTTATTTATTATTTAGCTCGCATAGTACCTCTATAATACGGGGAATAGGTACCCTACCCATCTTGTGTTGGTCAGTCACGTTTATAAAATTTTAGACAGTCTTCTTAGCATTCATTTTTTATGAAAATTTAAATGTTTATAATAAAATACAGTGACTTGCACAAAATACACTGTATTTTAATTGAATACGTTGAATCTGCTGTAATTAATTACACTGCAGTGCTGCAACGCTGGGTAACAGGTGAATATGTGTAGTATATAATATAATGTCTATACATTTTGTTCAATATAATTTAAGCTAGAAATAAGAAACAGATTAAAAAAAATGAAAACTTTGAAATGAATTTTAAAACTAATAGCTAGAAATATACTATTAATAATAATAATAATAAAAATAAATAAAATAAATAAATATTCTGGGACATTCCTCACACACGGCCACCTGACCCCAAACTAAGCAGAGCTTGTGCTATGGAAGCCAGATAACTGATATACTATATATACTACTTTTCTTTTGTAAATACATACATATATAGATAATTACACCCAGACACAGGACAAACAGACATGTTCATGCACACAAATGTTTGTCCTGAGTGGGAATCGAACCCACGACCTGCGGCGTGATAGATAGGGTATCTTACCAACCACGCCAACCGGCTCGTCAACTAATAACCAATTACCTAAGAACTAATTACCTACACATTATAAAAATATAATAATTTTTTTGTCTATACATATATTGTGTATGTATGTATACATGTATATATATTTTTAGCGATGTGCGATTGTTGCAAAAAAAACATACGAATGAATTGACATTAGACATTATAATGGACAACAAGCTGAAAGTCATTTCGCTTCACAGTTCACCTTTAAAGTTCATTTGTACTTGTATTGTAAAATAATGTTATTTATGTTTTCTTCTATTATAGTTCACCCGTTCTTTCACGGCCAATTTTGCTACGAGATAAAATGAATGATCAGAACCCACAACCTGGTAAGATATCAATAACATTTTTTACCCACGACGGAACGGAGACGGTATAATATGCGTTTGGGGTGAGAGGTTGTTTGTTTGTGCAAAAAACTAATGTTCCCATTTATCATAAACGGCTTGACCGATTTAGATACGGTTTTCTGTAAAACGTTTGTGATTAATCGACGATGGTTCTTAGATAGGTGTTATGGTGTTAACTCGCCAGGGGGCGCTGTAATCAATATTTTTCTTCTCGATTTTTCATCATGTAATCCATAAACGGTATAGTTGTCAGTCTCGATATTCACGTTAAATTCGGTAAATTATATTTATATCACAAACCACTAATTATAGGTACTAGTGTACCAATTTATATTAAGACGTGAAAAGGTTAAAAAATGAATAAGCATGACTTATTGTTTTAATTTGATAGACTTGTGTTTGACCACAATCTCACCATGGTAAGTTTAAGCACACAAATTCTATAAGGGAATAGCTCTCAAGCGCAGATTCTGGAACTCACTGATACCCTATTATGTCTCAAAGGCAATTGTAAAATTCGCCTGTTTATAAACGGCATAAAGCATCCGCCGCATCGCAGTCCAGCGTATAATACGCCAAGACGTGTTGTTGTATTAATAAGCTCATTATATGCTGCCATTGTCGAATAGCTGTAAACCAAAACAAAAATCATGGCACGGTATTATATTATTAGCAGCCTTAAAAATATAGAGATTACTTTGGTTAGTATCTATTGTTTTCTTTATTTTTAACCCAACTTTCGGAATCTTTTTCTTTTTATGTATGTTCCCCGATTACTCGAAGACGCCTGGACCGATTCGAGAAATTATTTTTTTGTTTCAAAGGGTATACTTTCCAGGTGGTCCCATTGGCACCAAGCTAGGATCTAATGATGGAATCCCAGAAAAAATCGAGGGTAACCCTCAAATTTTATAGGCACGCATAGTGTGTTTTATATATTTTCGACTGGGAAAATTTCAAGAAAATAAAGTCCGCCTCGTAAAAGTATGTTTTGCAACGGAAGACACTGCGAAATATTTACTTCGAAACAAAAACAAGGCCTGCGTGTTCAACCATATCAAAATATACTCTGACCAGACACCTTGCCAACGTGAGGCGTTGCAAAATCTCAGTAAAGAACTTGAGCAGCGCATTTCAAATGGTGAAGTAAATCTACGAATAGGGTATGTAAAAGGAGTCCCCAAAATCATGGATACACATCCAAAAAAATCCACTGACTTCGCTGACTTCATCGGGCGGTCGTATATTGTACCAAATAGCCCAGACCTACTCACAAATAAAAACAAACAAAAAATCTCTAACATGCTTTTACGCCAACGTTCGAAGCATAGTCAAACCAGGCAAATTCGACGAATTAAAATGCATAATTGACTCCTTCCATACTACTATTCATATCATTGCTCTAACTGAGACATGGATTAAGGACGAAGAGGAAGCCAAACGGTTTCAACTAACAGGCTACTCGCACTATTTCAACTACAGGCAAAATACTACAGGAGGAGGTGTTTCAATCTACGTCCACGACAGCTTAAAACATAATTTTATTGAAGATTGCTGCATAAATGAAAACCATTTTGTCTGGGTTCACCTAGAAAAATTTTCATTAGACATTGGTGCAGTTTACAAACCGGAGCGAACCAACTCAAATTCCTTTTTAGAAGAATACTCTCTACAATTGCAAAAGCGAAAACGAATTATAGTGTTAGGAGACTTCAATTATGATGTACTACATGCAAAACAACCGACTAAAGACTACAAGCAAATGCTGGAAGAAAACGATCTCCAAATATTAAATAAAATTAACCAAAAGTACAGCACTAGAGAAACGCCAACAACCAACACAATTTTAGACCATGTCTGTTCAAATCTAAAACAATGAATTTCACTTCGTGATCATAGACTCAGCTATGGCCGATCATAAACAGATAATCCTAGAGGTTAAAATACCAGCCCAGCATAAAAACATCAATAGAGTACAAAGCTGTGGATTATAAGAAACTGTATAAAACCGTAGAGGAGTCAGTAAATAACCAGAACTATACCTATGAACATTTTGAAAAAAAGTTAATGTCATGTTTAGAAAAAAGTAGATCTAACAAAACGAAAATTTTAAACCCCCCGAACCAGGAATGGATTACGAAAGATATCATGCAATAGACAAAAGAAATAAATTATGGCAAGAGTACAAACACAATGATACAAACGAAAAACTAAAGCAGGAACTACACAACGAAAGAAGAATGGTGTCGAATCATATACAAACAACCAAAAAGAATTACTACCACAAAACCTTTAAAAACTGCATGGATAAACCGCTTAAAATGTGGAAACTGATCAAGAGTCTCTCTAATAATAAGATTATGTGTACTACTCCCCCCGCTAAACTAGAAATAGATTCAAGAGCTATTACGGATACCAGAGAAATCTGCGAAGAATTCAATGCCTACTTTTCTACAATTGGATCAATTTTAGCAAGCAAAATTCCTACAACACACATACAATCTTGTAATTTTGTCCACAATGATAAAATAGCACATCTAACACCCGTCACTGAAAATGAAATTAATTTAATAATCAACAACCTAAAAACAAACACTAGCGCTGGACTGGAAGGAATAACAGTAAAAACCATAAAATGTATCAAACCACTAATCGTTAACGAACTTACACAATGTATTAATAGATGTCTAGAAGTTGGTATTTTCCCTAATAGCTTAAAAACAGCAAAAGTAACCCCAATATATAAGTCAGGAAGCAAATCGGAACCAGGAAATTACCGACCAATTTCTGTTCTTCCTATCATATCAAAAATTTATGAAAAAGTTCTCTATGCGCGCCTTGACAAATTTTTATCATCAAAAAAATTCATATCGCTAAAGCAGTATGGGTTTCGACCAAAGTCAAGTATTCTCTCAGCGACTATAGATCTTGTTACACACATAAAAATTAAAATCGACCAAAAACAAATTGTGCTAGGCGTATTTATCGATCTCAGAAAAGCTTTCGACACAGTCAGTCACGACATATTGTTAGAAAAACTACGCAATGTAGGCATAGTTGACAAAGCACATGATATTTTCAGAAGCTATCTAGAGAATCGTCAACAAGTTGTCAAAATTGACCACCATCAAAGCAGTCCTAAACCCATTACATGTGGCGTCCCTCAAGGATCGATCTTGGGACCACTTTTGTTCCTCGTGTATATCAACAGCATACAAGATATAGGGCTGAAAGGGGACTTGACCTTGTATGCTGAAGATACCAGCCTTTTTTATCACGCAAATTCAATCCAAGAAGTAATTAGTAATGTCGAAGCAGATTTGGAGCTCCTTAACAAGTGGTTTCATTCGAATCTCTTGACTATAAATATTGCGAAAACAAATTATGCAGAGAAATTGTTAATTATTATTAACAATTTCTCTGCCAAAAACAAAAAAATACCCGATTTTACTCAACCATCAATAAACGGACAAGTAATTAATAGAAAAAAACATGAAAAATATCTCGGCTTAACTCTTGATGCTAATCTAACGTGGAAGCCACACATAGAAAAGGCCAAATCAAAACTAACGTCCCTCACTGGGGCGTTAAGAAATATTTCACGCTGCTTTCCACGTAAAATAAAATGTTTAATATATAACTCGCTAGTTAAACCTCACATTGATTACTTGATCGAGGTTTGGGGGACGGCTGCCAAAACCAACCTAAATAAACTCCAAATAGCACAAAATAAACGAATTAAAGCTTTATTTAACTATAACTTTTTAACATCCACTGATAAAATTTATAATGAAACTAGAATCATGAACGTCACCCAAACATATGTTTACTAAACTTGCTTGCTTATCCGCAAAATTCTCAATAAAAGCATGTGTATGTACACATATCAGCTTCTCTAAAAAACATAATTTTCAAAGAATAAAACTACGAAACGCAGACAATTTAGCACTACGTACCCCGAGAACTAATTATGGAAGTAAAAGTTTTGTTTTTGAGGGTGCTCAACTATACCATAAACTTCCAAAAGACATCAAAGAATGTAAGTCAATGTTTAGCTTTAAAAAATATTTAAAATTCCACATAAAAAACAACCTGAAAACGAATTAACAAATTGTAACATAAAAAGTTATTCATATACAAACGTTAAATATATATATATACACTAGCTGTTCCCCGCTGTTTCACCCGCGTATCGTATCTTTTTTCGGGAAAAATATATACTTTGTTCATGGGGGATGGTGTAGCTTTCTAATGGTAAAAGAATCTTTCAAATCGGTCCAGTAGAACAAACAACTAAACAAACAATTAAATCTTTCCTCTTTATAATATTAGTATAGATAAATATGTACTTACACAGATGTAAATTCAATAAACTAACTTGTAATGCAATACGTACAGACACCAAACTTCATACATTTACTGTTGGTTTCTCACCCCTAAAACTATGCCATGGCTATTAAGTACATTATGCGAGTAACTTATTTTTATTTTTATGTAATAAATATTAATTATAGATAATAATCATTTTTGGGATACAAAGTGTAACCTTACATCACCAACAATGGAAATAATATATAAATAATTATAAATTAAGTCTTAATTATAAAGAAAGTTCAATGCCGCATCCATTGCTACACGGAGTGTGCGTACATCAATGTCGCACTGATACTTGCATGCCGAATGTTTGCCTACCTGCTTTTATTTTTATTCTGTACTGTTTGTAAACTGAGCTGATAATGGAAAAAATACTCGTTAACTATTAGGAGTTAGTGGATAATTCTTTAAATATTATACTCTTATATAGACCGCTACTGCTACTTATGTTCCTTTGAGTTATTCTGGTGATCTGACGTCCATCGTCCCCTAACTCCTAACTAACAAAGATTTGTCACGTATTTGTTATGACGTAATTGTAATATTATTAAATTATTTAAGCCTGATGTTTACAATACACTGGAAAAAATACATCCAAATTACCTATTGTTAATGATATGAAAATCCTCGGTCAGTGTTAAATCTTCAGAGGTATTGAACACAGATAAGAAACTCAGAATTGAAAAATATTTTAACTAATCAAGAACTTGACTGGCTATGCGTCAAAATTGAGATACATAGTATCTATATGTATATGCATCGCCGAATCAAATGCATTTACAATCGGCCAAATCATTTAAGATTATTATCTGACTTGTAGCTTGTCTGACTTGCCCATTTGTAAGCGAACTGCAGGCTGGCTTATTGGGTGTTTTACATTAAGTTTGGAACGCGTGATGTGATTTGTGTATTTGTGGTTGTATTGCAGGGCCATCGTTCCGAGGACCTAGGGGTAGAAGCAGAGGTAGAGGTGTCCAGGATGGGGATGACAGGCAACGAGAACCTCCCTGGAGGAGACTGGGTGGCGCAAACGGTCGCGATCACAGTCGTGATCGCGGTCGCGGACACCGATCGCAGCCTCCAGGACATATTCGTTTTCGAAATGAACAGATTCCACAAGCTATACAAGGTACCTATCTATTAAAAAATCTTGGTAAACAACGCAACGTACCTAGGTAGTCTAATATTATAAATGAGTTAACGTCATCATTTTTTTTGTTTCAGATCCTTACCAGCAGGGTCATGACCAGTGGCGTGGAAATCTAAGAGGACAATCAGATCAAGGCTCAAATAATCCCAACCCGAGAGAAAATTGGGAACGCCGCCGTAATAATACCGAAAGAAGAGACAGAGTTTCGAAAGACACTAACGGACATTGGAATAATAATAAATCCTTAATGGGATTTAAAACTTTAGAAGACATAGCTCATTCAGAAAGCAAAGAAATACTTTTAAAACTGAATGAAAAAAGAAATGCTTTTTTTAAGTTTTTAGACATGCCGATAGAAAGAGGCGACGTATTTGTACTGATCATAGAAATAATGGCTAAAGTTTGCCAATCTACATTTAACGAACTAAAATTAAAAATGATTTTAGATATTTGCAAATCAAATTTTATAACACATTTGCGAAATTACTTAATGGACTTGCCTTACGTTCAATTAAAAACAACAAACTCTTTATATTGGAATAATGCAACTGAATTTTGGAAGAATTTTGTTATCTTTTGTGAGTGCATTGTAAATATATCTCCATCTACGGCATTACTGCGATGTAGATCTTTGATCGATGGAACGTCTAAATCATGTCTTGAAGGCTTGAGTGAAAGACATGCATTTGTATTACCAGAAGAGGTCACGTCGATGATGGCTGACTTACGAGAAAAATTAACAATATTTGAAAACAGAAACGAGGTATGAGTAGAGTTGGTTTTGAGCAATGTTCACAAAATTTATCTATTGTGATATTTTAACTTTTGTAACTGACAGAAATAATTGATCAAACTATTGACAAGCTTGACCATAGGTGTCAAGTTATATTGGATACTACATGATCCAAGGTACTAATAGCTAAACAAAACTTGGTAAGTACTTATTACGACATGTTCGTGTTTTACAGATAGTGCACCCTTTAACCAAGAGCAACAAAATAGCAGACAACACGTTCTTTGAGCCACCGGAGAGTTTTCGCCAGTTGAGTATCGTGCCCAACCCGGAAGATATGATGGATCAAAGGCCGTTCTTGCGTCCAAACATTGTAGACGGAGCATATCATGATGTAGAACATTATTTGGACGTTCAGTTCCGTTTATTAAGAGAGGACTGTTTTGGACCTCTTCGGGAAGGAATAAGTAAGTCTAATTCAGTGTTCATTTCGTTTTTAATGAAATTTTGGGTATAAATATTTTTTTTCTTCCGTAGATCAATATATAGCAGACCCACATAAGAAGAGATTTGATAATATACGGTAAGTTTTATTTATTTTCTTGGAACTTATAATAATGGAGTAGGAGGTATCAAAATTTGTGTTCGACCGAATGTCGATTTCTGGCCGAAACCGAAGGCTAACAAATTCAGTTCAAGATTGGTTAAAATTTGTAATATAAATGTTTTTAAAACTTTTTAATTAAAATGTTTTGATTGACGATGGCGCTGGCAAGTCCACAAACACAGTGTGCCCCCCCGCTCGTCGCAACGTTTATCGCGCTTTCGCTCATTCCTAACAGTTCGTTCAATTTCGGCGCTTGCTAGAAACCTTCGGATTCCGCCAAACTTTGGATTTAGAAGACAATCATAGTAACGGTACCTCTAAATCCATAAGCTTCTATAATCAATAATATTACCTACTTTCATTGTTTACAGCATATTCCGCAATGTGAAATTCGTCGAGCCATACATTTCAAAAACCAAGACCGGCACTGTTATACAAATCGATGTTAACGCTAATAAAGTAATGAAGAGAATCAATTGGGCACACAGCAAGAGATTCATATTTGGTTCACTTGTGCTCTTTACTAAAGACAATTGCAAAAATTTTGTTGTTGCCACAATTTTGGACCGGGACGCAAATTATTTGGCGGAGGGAAAAGTATGTACACTACCCAACAACTTCTCTGACTCGCTGACCTAAATAAAAGTACTACTTACATTTACATTTGAATCGCGAAAAATATCCTAGAATTCATTGAGCAGAGTTGAACGTGTTGTATCTTAGTCCTTTTCTAGAAGTATTATTAGTTTTGAGCCCTTATAAGAAGTTATTACGTATGATGAATGGTTTTAGTATACAAAAGCAGTCTTAAATTATAGGTATAATTACCTTCATAACTAGTTGTTTTAACTTGTTTTATTAATTCACATTTGACCACGTCATAGGTGAATAGTCATAGTGGCTAAAGGTGGTAAGTAGGTATAGTAAAGGGGAACTGGCTCTCATTTCCCTCCTATCGTAACAATTTAGTCATTTAAAAATAAAATTCTATTAGGTAGGTGGGTAACCTAAAAGTTACATATGTGTTTTTTTCATTTTACAGATACCTGTTTCGATTGTTAATATGGAGTTTGATGATGAAATCTATAACAAAAATGAATCATATGTAATGATAGAAAGTGAAGTTTATTTTGAACCATATCAACATGTACTGAAAGCTATGCAGGACCCGATGTTTCCAGAACACCTAGCTATGCAAAAGTATATAGTCAATGTGGACGTAAGTACCTATTAAACTCACACAAATACTAATTAACAATCACCAATCTCTTACCTCACCCCTATTATTTTTGAAAAGATACAGCGTTTCCTTTTCAGAGTTCCGTAATCCATACCCAAACTGAAAAATTTAAGATAAGTAGGTATAGTATTTAATCACATTCTGTACCTTACCTAGCGATAGTTCACACTAGATGTTTTATATCTCTAATAGGTACTAACCACTCATAACTTAGGTATGTATTGAACAACCCCCAACTCCGTTGTTGCTAGACGTCCATTGAAAACGTAATCCTGTATGTAAAGTAGTAGATTATCTAGTTATGCCGATTCCAAAAGCATTTTAGAGATTCTAGGTTTCTAAGGCTTATTTTGCTATTTTCCGTTCTTAAAATTATAAGATTGTGTTTATTTTCACAATTAGGTATAGGTACTTGACTTGAAACCATTTGACCTCTAGGCTCTAAGTGATGTCATGCAGTAAGCTGAACAGGTTAATTCCTGTGCCTTTCAATAAAATAATTTGATTGTAATGTAATAGGTAGTACCCTCGGTAGTATCAGTGTCTTTTGGTATCGTAGTTTGGTATAGTTACTATACTCTTTGATCAGTGTGGTCAACTCTCATTGGTCACGGCCAACGTGACAATGATTCATGCTATCTATCATACATATTATAAATCTTGAAAATAGTTGTTTAACATAAATTATAAAATAATATAAAAAAATATTATAAAATAATAGATAAATAAAATAAAAATATTAAAACATACCTGAGAAAAACTTTACCGGTAAGTACGGAATTGTCTACACGGGAGGTTTTTTATTTCCGTCCTAATCATTCCTATAACTATAATCATACCTAGATGTAAGTCTTGTTCTTCATCTGCTGGATATACCAATTATAAAATTATATTTAATAATTTCAGCCGGTTCCAAATCATCCTGCATACTTAAATGAAAACTCTGAATACATTTATGAAGATGAGAAAAAAAGACAAGCTATTTTCAATGAAAATATTGAATTAAGGATCAATAATGAAATAGATGTTAATTCAGACGATGACATCAATTCAGATGAAAATATTAATTTAAATTCTGGAAAAAAGAAGTATAAAGTATTACAGTTTGAAACCTGGCCCTCCAATGAAGAGCTTGGCCTAAATGAAAGTCAATTTGAGGCTTATCGATTAGCATTAACTCACGAATTTGCAGTTATTCAGGGTCCGCCAGGAACTGGAAAAACATATCTGGGGGTGAAAGTAGCAAAAACCTTATTGCAAAATCTAAAATACATGGACGGGTGTCTTATGCTTGTCATTTGTTATACTAATCATGCGTTAGACCAATTTTTGGAAGCTATCATGAAAATAACAAGTTCTATTGTACGTATTGGTGGTCAGTCTCGCAATAAAGCTTTGGAGGATATTAATTTATCCAAACTGAGAAATACTGGGATGAGCGGTCCAGCTCATAAGCTATTTATGACGGAAAAATATAATTTAAGAACTGCAATAGCCGAGTTCAGAACTTCCCTTTCATATTTGGATGCATTAAACAATGGTATCATCAGTTATCGTTATATTAAAGATGAAGTTCCAGAAGTTGAACTACTTGCATTGTATTATAATAAATCTCATGACCCATTGATAGGTTGGCTCTTTGAACATCGTTATATGTATGCGGTGGATATCCAACAATGCTTATTAGAAGATAATGATTTAGGTATTTCTAAAGAATCCAATGAGTATGATGATAAAAGAAAACAGTTCATGGTAGAGGAAGACGAAGAAAACAGAGATGAAACTGAAAATGTAGTAAAAACCTCATTTCTGTTAAACGATGCTAAGATGTACCTACATAATCTAATAGCAAGATATAATGAAACTGCAAATCATGAAAACTTTAATTTATTGCAATATGAAATACAAGACCTAGCTGCTCGGATAAAAATGTTTAACGTAAGTAACAAATTAGCGGCGAGACACACGAGGCGCCTCGCCTCCACGCATGGGACTCATATCATAATAAATGTCGTATGAATTTTAAGATTATTAAGTCGATAAGAATTGGTTAAAATATAAATACTAAATTTGAACTTTAATCAATATTACCAAATTCTATATATATTTTAAGTAGCCTACACTCATTTAATAGAAGAGGGGAACCAGAGAAACAAACACGTAGCCGTGTCTCGGGGCAAAACTATTTTAAAGGACTGTAAATTCCCTAAATTGTCATCACAATAACGCTTATAAATATAAATTTATTTGTAAATCACAAGAAACTGTAATCTATAATGGTTTATTATTTTTGAAAGTTTTAACTGAATTAACAGGATATGAAATCTCAGCGAGGGCGACAAGTAAGAATACATATACACGAGAGAACAAATTTTTCAAGAATTCCTACTGAAGATCGTTGGGCTTTATATTTTATGTGGATAATAGAAAAGACCAATCAAATAAAAACAAACATTAATAACATGCAGGTAATTAAATGAGTTGCACTTGCATTTCTTGAAATAGTTTAAGTTCTCATGTCATTTTTCAAATCGCTGCATATTATAAAACAAAGTCCTCCCGCCGCGTCTGTCTGAACGCGATAAACTGAACGGATTTTCATACGGTTACCAATGGTTAGAGTGATTCTTGAGGAAGATTTAGGTATATAATTAATTTGATTCAGGTTTTGTTTAAATTGACTGAAATATGACTATGATTGTTGAAAATGACAGAAAAAATCATGCTGACTGGGAGTAGTAAAAAAAAATGTAGGCGTATATCTATGCTCTGCTACACGTGCGAAGCCGGGGCGGCGGTATAATTTCACTTTATTTGCAGGCGACTGTAGACTCCGCGAACGCAGCATACGAAGAATCGAGAGCGATGATGGATATGCGATTATTAAGCAACACTAAAGTCGTGGGTATGACTACCAGCGGAGCAGCCAGAATGAGAAATCTTCTTATAGCATTAGAACCTCCCATTGGTATGTGCAAAGAGTGATATAATATACATACGAAAACAGGAGATTTGGAAACCAACGGGCTTGGCAAAATAGTTTTAGCGATAGCATGCCAACTTACTATATCTATTACCTTCTTCAATAATAAGTTGATTTGTGCACATATATCACGTTTCCCTGACAGTTCGACAATCCCACGTAATGCTAATTTATAAGAGTGTAATAAACTTAAATTTTGAATATGAAGAATGTTATTAGGTATGCCAAATCGGTTGAAAGTTTGCTACAGTAAAGCTTGTATGTATATAAATACACAAGTTTTTGTTGTAGTCAAAAATACCTATTAGTTTTGATTTTACAGGCATTTAAACTTACGATAAATATCGAGTCCCGCTAACAGTCACGTGACCGCATGTGACGTCAATTCACAACGCTCCGCTTAGTAGCAAGTCGCCAGCGGTGATAGTAGGTAGGTCAGTGGCTAAGAAGCTTGCGCAGTATTTTGTTTTGTTTTCATCCGCGCATTACTTATATTCTATTAATGAATACCTCTTCATAGCTTTTATCCATTTCGTTCGCAGACGTCCTTTGGAACGATAAAAAAACATTTTTTTAGGCGCATTGGTGGTTGTATTTGTACATTTAGGCACATAGGATAAATTTGCCACATAGGTAAATAAACTGTCTTTCCAACCTTTGATGACATGATATCGACTAGCTAGGATATCACATATTGGTTAAAAGTGATATCTTGATCAATATGGATATAATCAACTAGTTGATGAATAAAATATTTTTTACCATAGTTATTGTCGAAGAAGCAGCAGAAGTGCTTGAACAACATATCGTCACGTCGCTAACGAAAGAATGCAAGCATCTTATTCTCATAGGTAAGCATGAAATATAGTTGAAAAAGTGATAATTTTTTGATCAGATTCCAGCCTTGACGATCTTACAAGATCAAAATATTCTGATATCGATTCATATCGGCTCGCGTATTCAAAAATATTGAAAAAACACTGGTATAAACCAACTAAGCGAACTCTGTCGAAACGATCGCTAGATAAAGTTTGGATTATTCTTATAGTGGGCTTTACAATCGCTATATAAACCTCGGATATGCTATTCCTCTGATAAGTCCATACAAAAACTTTTCTAATTTCAAATTAACAGCCAGATACCTACCGTTTAACTGGCCATTGAAAAATCAGTCCTAAATCAAATTAGTAGGCGAGACATTGAAATCTTACTTATTTTTTTAAAGTCAATAGGTTGTCAAGCAGTAGACTGTTCACCTAATGGTAAGTGGTCACCGCCGCCTATAGACATTTGCATTACTTACCCCAATTCATTTAATATAACCTTGCATATCATATAGGTATCTTAATGCTATCTGTATATGGCAAAAATAGGTGATCATCAGCAACTGCGGCCGTCAGCGTCTCACATGAAGCTAGCGAAGCATTATAACATGGAGGTGTCTCTGTTCGAGCGCATGATCACGAACGGCATCCACAGCCGGCGGCTCGGCGTCCAGCACCGAATGCGCCCTGAAATAGCTGCGCTTATATCACCCCACATTTATACGGCACTCGAAAACCATCCAGACGTAGAGCATTTCCCTGATGTACTCGGAGTTACCAAAAATTTATTTTTCTTCTCTCATGACTACAAGGAACAGGTGACTTGGCTGTATTTATTTTAAAATAAATAACTTCTATGGTAATTCACACATGTCCGCACTTACTTATTAAAATAATATTTTCAGGAAATCGATGATAATTCAAGCAGATCCAATCACAATGAAGCTGATATGACCCTGTGCATGGCGAATTATCTAATGCAACAAGGATATACATCTGATGATATAACCATCCTTGCCGCGTATTCGGGCCAAATGTTCTACATGAGAAAAGTACTTACAGTTTTTTAAAAAGCTTTACTTAAGTATAAAGATTTAAAGTGTTATTATATTTATAATTTATAAATAATTGTATTATTAATACTAAAATATACATTGCAGGAACGTATGAATTACGTACATTTGACAAACGTGAAAATCACCGTGGTAGATAATTACCAAGGCGAAGAGTCAAAAATAATATTGCTGTCGCTTGTCAGAAATAATAATCACAACAAGATAGGATTTTTGGGGACTGAAAACAGGGTATGCGTAGCCCTGTCTCGAGCAAGGGAAGGTGAGTATCAGTTGCAAAAACGATTTCAACTTTAAAAACTCGATATTAAACGCAAACCTTCAATTAAATCATACCATAATCATGATATTGAGGGTCCAACTCTTTGGCATGGGCATTATCGTAGGTGATTATCATGATAGTTTAGTTGTAGGTTTGTCAAACTCAAAAAACCTCTAAGTTTTTGTTTCACCCGCGTTCCCGAGGAATCTTATATTTTCCCGGGATAAAAAGTAGCCTATGTGCTATTCCAGACTATTCTATCCCTGTGCCAAATTTCATCCAGATCCGTTCAGATTGAGTAACACACATCCATCCATTCAAACTTTCGCATTTATAATGTTAGTAGTAAGTAGGATTAGTAAGATTTGCAGCTGGTAAACTGACCGCGACCTATGTCCATGTATGGGGACAATAGTTTTCCAACGGCAAAGTTAAGTTTGTCCCTCAATCCAGTTTATCTTTTCGTTATATGGACGGACTATTTACTTACGTTCAATTTTTTCACAGACACCTCGGTGCGCACTTGTGCACTTGGCAGATTTCATTTATAACATTAGTAGGTGACTTAATTAATTATATGCCAAAGGTGCAGACCTGCCTTCCACGAGCCCAGTGCCAATAGCACAGCCAGTAACCTCTGCTTTATCCCAAACCAAAATGTTGGTTTATGTTGGTTGGTCAAAACTCATTGTAGTAAATAATTTAATGTAAACATCAATAAAATAATTTGTCTTTTATTTTCCTTGTAGGTGTAGTGAGTATAAAGCACTATGTAGGTATCACTCTGAAAAAAGTGCGATTCCTAACTCGTGTCTCGTGCGTGTGTAACCCCCGTTGGTAAAAGGTCACTTTCTTCCCTCGGTGAATAATATACTTTTCTTTTACAGGTTTTTATTTATTTGGAAACATGGATATCTTGAAAAATAACTCGGGGCTATGGAAGAAAATTGCAACAACACTAGAATGTAGTGATTCAATAGGTACAAGTATACAGCTGAAGTGTCAAAATCATCCGGAACAAATTTCAGTCGTAAGTGTAATATTCATAAAAAAAAACTGAAAGACCAACGACAAACGGCTGCGTTTGTGCAACGACAAATGGCATGAAAATTCAATAGTTTGCGAAATATTCGCTTGTAAAGCTGTAAAAATTGTATCCCCTCTTTAACTTTTCAATTATTGAGAGGAAAATTCTAAAATCAAAATTTGGTTTGAACAAGATAATGTTGTGTAGGTTTTGAGTTATGTTATCATATTATCTTTGAAAAACCTGATATGAAATACAAACTTAATATTAAATACAAACTTTTTGCTGGCGATAAAATTAATTTTGTAACTATGCCTAACTTGCTACTTTGTATACATGCTATGGAACCATGAATATGGTAGCATCTCTGTCTAAGCATGGAGTATTTTTTCGCTTTAATTGTAATTGTATTTTTTTCACAAGTTTTTAACAATAATCATAAAAAGTGTGCATGTTCTTTAGTCAACTTAGTTATATTTAGGTATTTGTCTGGAAAGCCTATAATCTTACTTTACAATTTTATGTATAAATTTGAAAGTTTGTGTGTATATTTGTTACCACTCTACTCCGTAACGGCTGGACTGATTTGGATGAAATTTGGCATGTTTGCTAATTGGAATGTTTTGTGGATTAACACGTAGGATACTTTTTACCCCGAGAAAACACCTGATCCCTCGAGAGCGCGGGTGAAACCGTGGGGCGGAAGCTAGTCAGGTTAATAAAGGGTAACATTCATTTGCAGATTTCCAATCCAGAAGATTTCGAAAGAGTGCCAGAAGGAGGTTGCGTTTTGAAATGCAATTTTGATTTCAAATGTGGCCACCAGTGTCCTCTTCTTTGTCACGGATATGATCGGGATCATATTACTAACTACACAAAATGTACAGTGAAATGTGAAAGGTATGTATAATCTTTGTTTTTCTTGTGCATCACGAAGCACAAATTCAAACATTAGGTAGGCTAGATAGATACCTAACTCCTTGTTGTAGGCAAAAAGTAGATAACTGTGAAGTATAGCTGGCACACTACAAACTCTATATCTATGTCTATGTGCGTGGTTGCTAGGATATAATGATTGTTTATATATTGAAGTCTTTCCTATTAAAAAAATATTCTATACTAATAAAACCCAATATTATTTAACAATAACCAAAGACAAGAAATACTTAAACTTAATTCTTACCTACCATGCCAATTACTGTAATTATTCATTTTCAGGATATTATGTGACCTTGGTCATGGTTGCCCTCTTAAGTGTTCAGAGGAATGTGGGCCATGTAAGAAGCTGATAACGAAGACACTGCCGTGTGGCCACGACATGGATGTTTACTGTCACCTCGAACCAGACGATCCGTCAATCAAGTGCCTCACCATTGTCACTGTTACTCTCCCAAACTGTGGACATGAGGTCAGTTTATTTTTCATAGTTTAATTTAACTAAACCATTGTACATAGATAGCGGTTCATAGTAAGCACCTATCTTCCAAATTTAATTTATATAACTGTGAATTTATCAACTGGGCATGGATGGCCAAACCTTATAGGGAATAGCGAAAAAGAAGTCTCGGAGCCAATTTTGATAAAACAAATATATCCTTGCCAAGAAGTCTTGGCAATGTAGTGTCAGGTGATGTTCATCTATCATTGGAAAAACTAAGAGTAGGTATAGGTACTTTTATCATGTTTAATAACTCTGGTATCCAATATATTTCAGGAAAAGAAGGCGTGTTTCACTGATGTGAATAAAGTTTATTGTTCAACGCCTTGCAACTATCGTTTGGAGAAATGTGGTCACGTTTGTCTCCGCAAATGCCACGTCACTAATGATCCCGAACATGAACGAGTGAGTGCTATAAAATGTATATTTTTTTACTCAAATCATTATACTACCAATCGCGCGCTCCAATGGCTCCCTACCCCTCTCATCCAATGTCAAGATCCCTCATAATTCGTTCGATTAAAATCCTATAGGTAGGTACCTACTAGCATAAGAAGAATTCCCCTTAATTTATTATTCTTAGTTTATTATATGTACCTCAACCTATCTATCACAAGAGTATAACAAGTAATTGAAATCGCTACTGCTGTCTTAAAATACACACTTTCACACATTACTTGTCTGAATTATTTATGGCCTGACAAATTTCCTACTTTTTTCCTCAGTACCTGTGTAACAAAGCATGTGCCAGAGCCAAGAAAGGTTGCAATGAAGAGATAATTGGCGACCGCGGCGATCATCAATGTCTCAAGAAATGCCATGAGACTTGTGACAACTGCGATGTAAAAGTAAGTTAATACTTATACCGAGTGGAAAGATGAGTCAGTAAGGGCAGCTACATTAATCCTTTAATTTTATTAACAACTGCATTTACAGTTTTTGGAAAACAGACGCCGAGAAAATGGGCTATTTTCACGATTGCTTTTTAGGGTTCCGTAGCCAATGGCAAAAAACGGAACCCTTATAGATTCGTCATGTCTGTCTGTCTGTCTGTCCGTATATCACAGCCACTTTTTTCCGAAACTATAAGAACTATACTGTTGAAACTTGGTAAGTAGGTGTATTCTGTAAACCGCATTAAGAATTTCACACAAAAATCCGAGAAAATGGGCTATTTTCAAAAAACGGAACCCTTACAGATTCGTCATGTCTGTCTCTCTGTCTGTCCGTCCGTCTGTCTGTCCGTCCGTATGTCAGCCACTTTTTTCCGAAACTCTAAGAGCTATACTGTTGAAACTTGGTAAGTAGATTTATTCTGTAAACCGCATTAAGATTTTCACACAAAAATAGAAAAAAAACAATAAATTTAGGGGGGAACCCCTAAGTTTATTGTTTTTGTTTCAGTTCTAAGCATACTTAGAACTGAAACTCAAAATTTTTTTTTTCATCCAACCCATAAGTGTCTATGGATAGGTCTTTAAAAATGATATTGAGGTTTCTAACATAATTTTTTTCTAAACTGAATAGTTTGCGCGAGAGACACATCCAAAGTGGTAAAATGTATGTGCCCCCCCCCCCCTGTAACTTCTAAAATAAGAGAATGATAAAACTAAAAAAAAATATGATGTACATTACCATGCAAACTTCCACCGAAAATTGGTTTGAACGAGATCTAATTAGTCGTTTTTTTTAATACGTCATAAATCGTAAACCGCGATTTACCTTTCATTCAATCAACTCAAATATAAAAAAAAAATTGGCAAAAAGCAAGGTCTTACAGCACAAATAAAGCACAGCTAAAATATTTAAAAAGTTGAAAATTAAAGGGTGTCCCCATACATACATAGTTACGCCAATTAATAAAGACCGAGTTGTATCGGCGCTCATACAATTTAGAGGTTAGTAAATTCTCATACGTAGAAATAATTTTAATTCAGACAGGAAGCAGGCACATGGTTTTGTATTAAAATTAATGTTCTTTTACTGTTGATATAATTGACTTCTAATATTATCTCCAACAAACGTTGTAAAAGTTGCCTGTAAAGTGTTTTCTAATTTTTGGCAGTACGTTAAAATACTAATACATAATAGTTTGTTAGTTAAATCAGGTCGCGCAGAGATATCACTACTCCATATTCGTAATCGGCAACCCCGAAAACCATGGAAACGATATATAGTTTTTTTTTAATAATTCGCGTCCGCCATCTTGAATCTCGAAATTTGTTATATATTCGTAATCGGCACCCCCGAAAACCAAGGAAATGATACCCATATTGATTTTATTTAAAAATTCACGTCCGCCATCTTGAATCTCGAAATATGTTATATATTTGTAATCGGCACCCCCGAAAACCATGGAAACGATACCCATATAGGTTTTATTTAAAAAATCGCCATTATATAAATAAGTACAACTCAAACGAAACACTTTATAACAATCAAAATAAAAAGCGTCAACCCGTGCTGACGTGTCCCAAGCGAGTGTATAGCAGCTTGGGGTCGCTACCGCCCCTCTCTCACCCCGCAAGCCCCGCACGATTGCTCTGTCTAGACGTGTCCGTTAGGCGACTGTAAGAAGATACATAGACTGTGGTAATACGCTGACTACAAGGAAGGAATACACGTCTCAATACTAACTACTATCACTCACTATCACCTACCTACTATCACTCACTATCACCACAGATCACTGCAATCCAAAATTCGTTCTCACGCGCGACGAGTTCCGACTTCCGAGGCGATGACATGCGCTAACGCATAGTCTTCACACTTTGGCAATCAATTCGGCACAATTTTTTTTTTTTTTCTTCCTGCCACCCGGTCGGCTGGCGACAGGGGGGGTTGCGCTGGCGGCGGCGGGTGGCGGCAAGGGAGAGGGCGGACAAATAGGCATCTCCGTGTCCCGTAGCGCGGGGAGGCGGTCACATCACAGGTGGCGGCGGCGGGCCGCTTTGTTTACTATTGCAAGAATTGCTCGGGTTGGAAATGCCTACGATGCGATGTGCGACGACTAAAATGTTTTGAGACTTTGGAGAGTTTAAGAATAATTATTGTTTTATTTTATGTTTTTTTTGTTTTTGTTTTCGTGTTAATTTGTACAAATAGTCGCAGTAATGTTTCACGCTTCATTTTATTTTAATATAGAACCGTTTTCCCCCCGAAGGGAGGAAAACGGATATTTAGGTTTCAGCCGTAGCTTGAACCACTTGAGATTACGCTTTCCAAATTCGTCACTCACACACTCAAACTTGATGTTCTTACGCTGTATGTGTGCAATGTTGCTGTCCTTTTCTACGTGCGGCACGACGGCGTGAGGCGCGCTAGCGCCGCGCTCCTCAGTACCGTTGAAGGAGCCGGCAAGGACCCTGAATCGGCTCGAACACCTAAATAGAACCGTTTTCCCCCCGAAGGGAGGAAAACGGATATTTAGGTTTCAGCCGTAGCTTGAACCACTTGAGATGTGTTTTTATTCTGCCGGCGGTGCTGCTAATGCGTACTGTGATAAATACGATATTGTATATATATATATTATAATAAAACAAATTAGTTAGCAAAGAAGAAAAGAAAAGTAGAACTTTAATAGTCATTAAAGAATTCAATCGGAAACAAGAATACAATTTAGAAAATAAATATATGTTTAATTCTATTACTAACAGCATTTATAAGGAGCAAATCATTTATTATTATCATTTTATACCGGTGAAAAGTCATCACTTAGCGGTCTTAGATTATTATTAGAATTATTTATGTTGTAGGCGGGAACTTCCCTAAAGTAATGATTAAAAAAAGTATTTTTAGATCTCCAGTTTCCTTTTTTTACACTAGAATCTGTTTTAGAGCCAAAATCTGGCCAAAGTATTATCTCATCTCCTTTGTCATAGATAGACCCTTTCTTTATGCTCAATAAGGTTAGGTCGTGTACTCTTCTTCCTGAAGCTAATAGGAGAAGGACACAGGTATGTCTAAAAATTTGAAAAAGGTTGCTTTCATTTAAATCATACATCCTGAGAAAATGTACCAAATCGTTTATTTTCCAAGGTATAGATCTTCGTACTGGTGGGGTTTTTGAGAAAATTGCCTTTAGTACATGCTTCACCAAATGGTGTGAGCTTAGTTCTTCTGAGCGTTGTGGGTTTGCTAAGGTAGTTATCACAGACTTGTGCAATGCTATGGTCCGTGGGGCTAAACTAACGGTATTGTAAAGATAACAAAGATACTTGGCCAATTCTGAAGGACTAGGATCATCTATAGAAACAGTGTTGGCACTGGCCCATACTTGCCATCGGGACCATGCTGGTTTATAGGTCTTTAAAGTGGACTTTCTCCACGATGTTTCCAGAAGACTTATATCCGTGGCTGACCAGTCGTTTAGGAACTTGCTCCAGCCTATACCTTCCAAACCAGCAAATTTAAGTCGTCCACGTTCTGATTTGTTCGAAGATCGGTCAAGTTCGACTTCAGATCTGGTATTGAAATTGGTGGGCATATAGCCATTTTCTTTAAATCCGTGATCCAGAAGGCCTTGTCCCAATCGGGGGTCACCACTAGGTATACACCTTCTGATTTGTTCAGATGCTGAATCACGCGAGGTATCAACGATGGTGGAGGAAAGATCCATCCCAGTTTGAATTGCCACGTCATGCTGAAAGCATCCGTAAACAACATACATATATTGGGACTACGGCCGATCTCGCAGATGCAAACAGATCGACTTCTGGGGTACCCAGATTCTGAAAAATCCGTGACACTATCTTTTGATTGAGATGCCACTCGGGCAGGCCCTTTACTCGGGATAGGGAGTCTGCGGTTCCGTTGTAAATTCCGGGTATATAACGGGCAATTAGATGACAATTCTGCCGTTGACAGAGTTCCAATATTTTTACTGATGTTTCCAGCAGTTTTAAGGATTTTGTGCCTCCTTGTTTCATAATATAGGCCACTGTTGTCCGATTGTCTGTCTGAAGCATCACTGTTTTGTGTTTTATTAGTGGACGAGCTCGTGGAAGAACTTCTAATAGCGTGTAAAGTTCTTTTTGATTGCTGTGCCATCTTTTCTGTGCTTCTGTCCAAGAGCCCCACAGTTTTCGACCGTTTACAACAGCACCCCAACCCTTGTCGGCCGCATCGGTGGTTATGAAGACTGTGGGCTCCGGTATGTGTATAGGCGAGTCTCTGCGGATATTTGCTGTCCACCATGTCAATTCTTCTAGAGCGCGAGGAGATATTGCTAAACACTGGCGTGGTTTTGCCATTGGTAAGTGGTTTGATTCTATCTGAAGGTAACGGCTGTGGAGGCGGCCTAGCGGTATGACGAACGATGCGAAGTTTAGTTTCCCCAGGATAACTTTCGCGTCGTGCCAACTCCAGCGGTTCTTTCTTATTAGCCTTTCCAGATGATTTCTCAGGTGGTCTATTTTGCTTTCGGATAATGTTTTCCGGTTCGTTTTGGTGTCCCAAGTCACACCGAGGTACTCTAATTTGGTAGTAGCGGTCAATGAGGACTTTTCTCGATTTATTAGCCAGCCTAAGTTCTGTAAGAATTTGACTACGTAATTTGTCTGTTTTTCGAGGACCCTGGGGTTGTCGTGGATGAGAAGAAAATCGTCTAGATAGACGAATATTCTTATGCCCCGATTTCTTAACTTGTGGGCTATCCAGTTGGTGATTTTGGCAAATGCCGCTGGTGCGCTTGCCAATCCGAAAGGTAGGCATGTCATCTGATAAACCTTTTTTTTGAAAACTGAGGCTTAGGAACCGACGATGGCTGGGAGTCACGGGCAAGTGGAAATAGGCCTGTGAGATGTCCAGTTTCATCATATAACTGTTTATGTTTAAAAGATTTGGAATCTTTAGGTGGTTTACTAGTCGAAATTTTGGTGTTAAGACGTAACGATTCAGTCCTTTTAAGTTGAATATCGGTCGAAAGGAACCGTCCGTTTTTTTGCGCAGGAAAATTTCTGATAGAAACCCACTTTGATAACAACTTTCTTCGATTGCGTTTGATTTTATCAGTTTTTGAATCGCTTTTGTCATTACGGACGATTCCTTTGTTCTGAAATGAAAGATGTTCTTTGGTGAGAAATTTCTGATTGGTGGTTTTGAAATGAACGGAATTTTGTATCCCTGGATAAACTCCTGAATTAGTTCTGGAGCTGTTACCCACTGTGGGGAATAATCCCGTAGTTGCCCGGCCTTGAAGGAGTCAATTCCGCTTGCCACCCCCCCCTTTCTTTCGAAAAATATTATCCTGTGGCTTTTGGTGAGGTTTGGCGCTTATAGTTTGGAAACGGAAAGAACTTCTTGACGTCATTGCTGGAGCATTCTTTTACTGCCTTACCTAGGGCCTCATCGGAATATAGATGTGTATCCGATGGGGGAATCGAATGCAATATGTCATTAAGGGCTTTATTTTGCACTTTATATGAACTTCGCCTTTGTTCCAATACTTCTGCTCGTCGACCACTAACTTATTGCGACAGTGCGTCTGATTTCTTTTTAAATTTTGAATCTGCATGTAAAAAATCACTTCCAATTTTATTTCTCATTTCAAGAGGAAGGTGATCTAATAAATCTTGAAAGGCTTTCCTCTGTTGTAAGAGTCCATGTGTAACGGCACCTAGAGTCATGTCAAACTTTTCTAGGATAACAGTAGATTTCCAAGACGGAGAAATGCCAGCTAAAAGGATATTTACTTTAAGGGCACAAAATGCTGGTGAAGCTTGGAACTGCTTCTGGATCTCCGAATATCTGACTTCACGCCATCGTTCTTGATCAAAGCGCTGGCAGTCAGTGCCCTGTTTCAAGAAATATGGATCTGTCTTCGCTATCTTAGGTTCAGCTGCTGTTGTAGCCGGTGTGAAGTCAAATGCTTGACTCCCTTCTGATTGCATTCCTGCCAGTTCCCTCTGAGCTTCCGCTATTTTTGCTTGTAGTTCGGATTCCCTCTCTGAAAAAGAACCAGTCGATGCAATGCTAGTTGTTTTGGGTTCAGGTTGGGTCGAGACTTCTTCCTCGTCAGACAACGTACTGTCTGGGATTGAGTCAAAAGATGCATTTAGATCAGTGTGGCTGGTATTTTTTTGTATAGAGTTTGCCAGAATTTTTTCAATATTATCGTTTTGTTTATTTTGGGTATCTAATAAGGACTTAAACATTTCCATCTGTTGGTTCATGACTGTGATAAATAAGTGTTCATTGCTCCCCTGTCCTAAAGATTGGGTTGTCCTCTTTACTGGGGAACTTTCTATTTCAGTAACCATATCATGGGATCTTTTCTTGCCTCGCTGTATCGGCGTATGAGTATGGCGACTTTGGCTGATATCATCATTACTTGACCGTATGTGCACTGAACCGTTAGACTCGCATGAATCTTTATCTTGGGAATCGATAGATCGGGCGTGCCAAGAACTAGCATGTTTGTGTGAATCTCTTTCTTTCGACGTTGATTTGCGAGTAGTATTTAATAGCAGCAACCGCTGCCATAAATTTATCTAAGCACGGTTCATGTATTTTCGTCATAATTTTGGAAGGCGAGTACAAAAGGGCCCTACCAAGAGGCCATGAAATTAATTTTCTTCGTACTTGTCTGTATGCTCTCTCGGATATGGAAGACGTGTTTGGGACAAAAGCCTTTGTGAGGTCTTCAAATCTAAGTTTGGATTCCGTAGACGATGAGATTTCGCCGCCAAACAATTCCTCTTGTGAGTAGTTATATATTTCCCAGGATCTCCAATCCTCAGGAAAATTTATGCTTATGGCACTTATAACTGCTTCCCATGCAGAGTCGTCACCGTCCGGTGGGGGTTGTGAGGCAATTTCACCCAAAGATATGATCTCGCCCGGCATGTTCTGAAATGAGATAGTTGTTTTAGTATGACAGCGTTCGGACGACGTCGTCTCAAACATGGGGTGACATATCCAGGCAACATTATCCCGCCCCTGGGGCGACATATAGACGACGCCGTGCCAAACGTGAGGCGACATATTCGGACGACGTCGTCCCAAACCTCACTCACAACACCATGAACACTACTTGATGGAGTGTCTCGTCGCTGGGCCCAGGGCGCCGAGCGGAAGTTTTGGTGTATTTCAACTATATTGAGGAGACTACTTACTGCGAATATTTTGTAGATTTCTTTACTTTTAGGAGACGTGTGTCTTCGTTGAGTGATTAAAGCGTACTGAGGAGCGCGGCGCTAGCGCGCCACACGCCGTCGTGCCGCACGTAGAAAAGGACAGCAAAAACCAACATTGCACACATACAGCGTAAGAAGATCAAGTTTGAGTGTGTGAGTGACGAATTTGGAAAGCGTAATCTCAAGTGGTTCAAGCGTAGGCTCGAACACCTAAATTATTGCTTTTGATTTAAATAATTTTAGTCCCAATGCATTATATTATATAACATGAGTAGAGTCTTAGTTTAAACGGATGCCAACGACTTCAATTTCACCCTGTTTAAGGCTATCAGCCGAAATCGTGGAGCAAGTGAGTGTCCTTTTTTTCGAGGTTTTTACTTGAAATTTGTTTTACATACACTCTTTTCATTGGTTGTCAAATAAAACCTTAAAAATGCTTAAAAATCACACACGGGACCCCCCTTGAACTTTTTATTTTTATTTTGTAACGAGATATGCTAAGGCGGTGATTAATTGATGACTGATAGGTTTCCTTACTAAATGTTTTAAATAAGTTATTTACGTATTCTAAGACATCTTGTAGGTACCTACTCAAACTTCAGTTGGTCGATTATTTTGATCTTAAGGAATACGATCGATTAAAGTCAAAGAAAGAAATCGTGAAAACAGCCCTTTTTCATGGCAATCGTCACTTAAATAAATATTTAAAAATTATTTAGGTTGCAAAGAAAAGGACAAACTGCAAACATATAGAACGTGGTATCTGCAGTCAAGACATCAACAGCGTGCCTTGTCGCAAAAAATGCTCTCGCACCATGGAATGTGGCCACTTCTGCAAGAAACTTTGTTTCGAAAAGTGTGACGATTGTCGAACAATGGTAAAGTCAAGATCATTTGCTCTATTAATATCTGTATGCTATACTGAACTGTAACCTACCTTTTTGTTTGTATTACTTCAGGTTAAGAAGGTAATACCGAGCTGCAATCATGAGATTAAACTAATGTGCAAAACGGAGCCGACTAGAGAACTGTGCTCGGCGAAGTGTCAACGGATGCTGTCATGTGGTCACCCTTGCAAGCAGCTTTGCGGAAAGTCCTGCGACGACACACAATGTACTGTACTGACGACACAGAAATTCAAATCTGCTTGCGGCCATCTTGTCGCTATTCCGTGCAAAGTTTTCCGCTCCACACCAAGTACGTATATACCTAGATTCTTATATAATCCAAGGTTCTTGTCTATTATATCTAATGTATTTTAGCCTAACACGATGGTAACTCCTTCACGATATCTATCTACTAATACCTATATAAAGCGTACTCATCATAACTAACAATGTTTATGAGGCTCTGCTATTGGAACAGCAAATTAAAACAATCCCAGAATAATATAATGTCTCAGATTTTTTATTTTTTTTAACTTTTGATACAAAAATAAAATCTTTCGAAAATAACACAAAAATATCGAGCCTATAATATTAAAGACTCTAGCTAGCTAGTCGGACTCGTGCAGGGAAGGGTGTTGTCTGTTATGTTTATCGGCGCAATTAATAAGACTCCTCGCTTGTATAAGACTTACATAGTCATGTCATGTCCTTCTTGTACCAACTTCTTTAACAAATAAAAAAAAGCAGGAGGTTTTATGTTCAGTGCGTACCTATGCTTTTTTTTAAGATTAAACATATCAATTATTTCTCGTAAACGGCTTGCTTGACTACTATTTTATATTCAACTAGCTTTTCGCCAGTAGCTTCGCTCGCGCAGGCTTTATAAAATATCTATTTTTTTCCTTCCATTCACCCGATTTCGATGAAATAAAGCCTATTCCAAAGCCTGTGGAAACTCCTTGAAAATCCGTTGTTAGTTGCTATGTAACTTTCTAACAGTATAAAAGTAAATTCCAAAAATCTTTAAATTAACCTTTTTTGCAATATCTAATAATTGAAACAAATCCTATAAGCTGCTTCAAATTAATGTCTGTCTTCCTGTGAAAACTACATGAAAATCTGTTCAGTAGTTCCGGAAACATTATGCGTTTACAAACAGACAGACAGACAGAAAATAATTCTAAAAATCGCTGATTTATGTTCTGTTACTCTTCTTTAGTTAACCACTTTCTATTTTTAACCGACTTCAAAAAAAGGGAGGTCCTCTATTCGAGACATTCTCATTTGTATTTTACAGACATTGGGCCGTCAGAACTCTTGAAGTACTGCAACGAGCCGTGTGGCCTGGTGCTAGCTTGCGATCACATCTGCAGCGGGACGTGTTCCAAGTGCAACCAGGGGAGAATACATGTGCCTTGCACACAGACTTGCAATCAACAAAACATCTGTGGTCACCAGTGAGTTATTTTATACTATTTATATAGGTACTCCTACCTAGATAAAGCCTATATCGCTCTCCTAGGGGCGGTCGGGTAGGTATCCTATGGGTATTTCCCCACGGAAAAAAAAAGATGTTAGATACCCTGACCGCTACACAATAGGTAGTGGGTTATTCGATTCCCATCCAAACATTTATGAACATGTCCATGTCTGTTTGTTCTGAGTCTGGGGATATGTATATTGTAAGTCCGGAATAATGGGCCGTAGTTTTTTGGTCGTAGTAAAAATTATTATTGTTTTTAAAATTATTATAATTTTTAATGAAACTTTGAACATTTAACTTTGAGATAATCAACCAAAACAACTAATATTCTGAAGAGATCATACTTAAAATTATATTTAAAAAAAAACACGTTGGGCCATCTCTCCCAGGGTATACGGGTGTGATGGCCATAGGTCTACGGGAAAGATGGCCAGTACCTAATTGCATTGATTTAATATGAGAAGCCAGCTTTTTTTCCATTTTCTTCTCCAAACCAAGAAGATAGTCCCATAGAACCTTGCTTACTATTGTTATTTTACAAATCTTCTTTCCGGTGTTGTCCTCGGGATTTCAAAAGTCATAGCACCAGCTCAAATGTACGATCCATCATATTTTATAGCATTAAAAACTGTCTTCAGTCATTCTTCAGTCCAGTTTCCTCGCAAAGCAAGTGCCTTTGGTACTTATTAGGCATCTGAAATTGGTGTAAAAAATGGTGTATGGCCATTAACACCGACAATGTGTGACCATCTCTCCTAATCTACAGGGTGAGATAGCCAAAGCAAAAAAAAGTAATATGTAGGCAAAGCATTCGAACTTCTGGAGTTATTACAAAACTAAACTCATGAACTTATCAATTAATGCTTAATACCTCATGATTAAAAAAAAAAGACATGTGCACAGTAGACTACGTAAACCCTTTATAAAATTTGAGCAGTAGGCAAAACAATTTAGAAAGATTTTACTTACTTTTTGACATTATTTCACCGGTGTTTTGCTTTACACTCGTTCCCACGCACGTCTCGGAGGGAACTAAAGCGAAAAATGGGTCCTTCTAGTGAGAAACTTTTGAAATATTTTTACCCCGGACTTACCCTATAAGTATAAGTAAGTACAACATTAGTATCTATATTATATATAATATCAGTTATCTAGTTTCCATAGTACAAACTCTGCTTAGTTTGAGATCTGATGGCCGAGTGTGAAGAATATTCCAAAATATGTTATATGTACCTACCTATTATTCGCTACCCACCTCAACTTTCATAGACGATATATCGACTTGTTAGGGTTCCGTAGCCAAATGGCAAAAAACGGAACCCTTATAGATTCGTCATGTCTGTCTGTCTGTCCGTCCGTATATCACAGCCACATTTTTCCGAAACTATAAGAACTATCCTGTTGAAACTTGGTAAGTAGGTGTATTCTGTGAACCGGATTAAGATTTTCACACAAAAATAGAAAAAAAAAACAAAAAATTTTGGGGGTTCCCCATACTTAGAACTGAAACTCATTTTTTTTTCATCAAACCCATAAGTGTGGGGTATCTATGGATAGGTCTTCAAAAATGATATTGATGTTTCTAATATATTTTTTTTCTAAATTGAATAGTGTGCGCGAGAGACACTTCCAAAGTGGTAAAATGTGTGTCCCCCCCCCTGTAACTTCTAAATTAAGAGAATGATAAATCTAAAAAAAATATATGATGTACATTACCATGCAAACTTCCACCGAAAATTGGTTTGAACGAGATCTAGTAAGTAGTTTTTAGGGTTCCGTAGCCAAATGGCAAAACACGGAACCCTTATAGATTCCTCATGTCTGTCTGTCTGTCTGTCTGTCCGTCCGTCCGTCCGTCCGTATGTCACAGCCACTTTTTTCCGAAACTATAAACTGAATAGTTTGCGCGAGAGACACATCCAAAGTGGTAAAATGTGTGCCCCCCCCCCCTGTAACTTCTAAAATAAGAGAATGATAAAACTAAAAAAATATATGATGTACATTACCATGCAAACTTCCACCGAAAATTGGTTTGAACGAGATCTAGTTAGTAGTTTTTTTTAATACGTCATAAATCGTAAACCGCATTTTACCTTTCATTCAATCAACTCAAATATAAAAATAAAAATTGGCAAAAAGCAAGGTCTTACAGCACAAATAAAGGAAAAATTCTAAAAAATTAAAAAAGTTGAAAATTAAAGGGTGTCCCCATACATACATAGTTACGCCAATAAATACCTCTGAGTTGTATCGGCGCTCATACAATTTAGAGGTCTAGCTTAATTGGCTCCAACCTCAAATAAGGTAAATAAATAAAATTGTGCATTTCCCGTGATCGACGAACGATGGACGAAGTTTGTACGGAACCCTCGGTGTGCGAGTCCGACTCGCACTTGGCCGGTTTTTTTTATTGTTCTGTGGACATACCTATATCTACTCCCTCGCTTTATTATTATTCGAAGCTCTCAATGATAAAATCAAATTAAGAAAGAAAATGGACTCACGACAGAGGGACGCAGTTAAGGCGCTGACAACAGCTAAATGGCCTTGAGAAATTGAAATTTTAGCCACGCCCCTCTACATCCCCAATATATATAGCACGTATAGCACAGCATAGCGCCACACACGAAGACGCGGTAAAACGGTGCACTTTTTCGGCCATCATCCAAACAATAAACAAGTACAAATATATCTATGAAACTAACACAACTAGATGGCGCTATTATTGATAGTATAAATATGTAATTACAAGTAGCTATAAAGAAATAGTAATAACCGAGTTCTCAATATATTTTAACCTAGTTTTGTAACTTTTCTATTTTATTTCCATCTTTCACACCATTATTTACAATAGTATGTACCTACTAATTTTAATGAAACCGCTTCTCTTATCATTTTATATTCGCGTCGCCCGTGTGGATGTATAAATGTTTTTTAATAAGAAATATGAATGAAGAAAATAATGTACAAAATTCAAAATATATAGCTAGTTTTCATTTTTAGAAAACGTCGTTTTACCGTGTTTTCAATCAATGAGAAACTGCTACAATTTCATTAGAATACGAAAGTAAATTTCGCCGCTATCAATAAGTAAATAATAGCTCAGGTGGGAGATCGTGCAATCCTTGAACTAGATGTCCACGGATCGAGTCCTGTTGGCGACTTATGTTTGATTACTTTGTTCGATATGATTCATACTACTTTTGTAACTTTTTCATCTTTCACACCATTATTTACAATAGTACCACAGCGTAACAAGTCATACAGTGGTTTATCGCGTTTGAAGTCACGCGAAATGCCGCTTTTGTGTAGACATTCGTCATTATTCGTAGTATGTGTATGTAGAACTAATACCTAACATATTTTTTATTGTTTATGACCTTTTAATAATATAATAGGATACCAAAATAAAAAAATGAGAGAGAGAAATACTGAGATACTTATTCTTTTAAAAACTACAAATGCGAAACTGAAAAGTATTTTCAACATTTGGATTTACTAATTTTCAGATTGCGATTGTTGAATTTGACGATGTAGTCAATTCTCATACGTAGAAATAATTTTAATAAAAATTCAGACGGGAAGCAGGACCATGGTCTTGTATTAAAATTAATGTTCTTTAGCTGTTGATATAATTGACTTCTAATATTATTTCCAACAAACGTTGTAAAAGTTGTCTGTAAAGTGTCTTCTAATTTTTGGCAGTACGTTAAAATACTAATACATAATAGTTTGCTAGTAGTTAAATTAGGTCGCGCAGAGATATCACTACTCCATATTCGTAATCGGCACCCCTGAAAACCATGAAAACGATATCCATATTGATTTTATTTAAAAATTCACGTCCGCCATCTTGAATCTCGAAATATGTTATATATTCGTAATTGGCACCCCCGAAAACCATGGAAACGATACCCATATACATAGATGTTATTTAATAATTCGCGTCCGCCATCTTGAATCACGAAATATGTTATATATTCGTAATCAACACCCCCGAAAACCATGGAAACGATACCCATGTACATAGATGTTATTTAATAATTCGCGTCCACCATCTTGAATCACGAAATATGTTATATATTCGTAATCAACACCCCCGAAAACCATGGAAACGATACCCATGTACATAGATGATATTTAATAATTCGCGTCCACCATCTTGAATCACGAAATATGTTATATATTCGTAATCAGCACCCCCGAAAACCATGGAAACGATACCCTTATACATAGATGTTATTTAATAATTCGCGTCCGCCATCTTGAATCACGAAATATGTTATATATTCGTAATCGGCACCCCCGAAAACCATAGAAACGATTCCCATATAGATTTTATTTAATGATTCGCGTCCGCCATCTTGAATCTCGAAATATGTTATATATTCGTAATCGGCACCTCCGAAAACCATGGAAACGATACCCATATTGATTTTTTTTTTAATTCGCGTCCACCATCTTGGATCTCGAAATATGTTATATATTCGTAATAAGCACCCCCGAAAACCATGGAAACGATACCCATATAGATTTTACTTAATAATTCGCCTCATAATTGTTCAAAATTCAAAATATATAGCTAGGTTTCATTTTGTCGTTTTACCGTGTTTTCAATCAATGAGAAACTGCTACATTTTCATTAGAATACGAAAGTAAATTTCGCCACTATCTGTAAGTAATTAATAGCTCAGGCGGGAGATCGTGCGTTCCTTAAACCAGATGTCCGCGGTTCGAACCCAGATGATGTCTCCAATTTCATTTATTAATTTCCTCTTTTTCAAGTTCCTTCTTTTGTTTACCAAAATAAAAAGTATTATATACCAGCACAACTCAATCATCCAGGTACTTTACATTCATTATAAAACATGGTGTCATCACATGGATTTGAACACACACATCCTAGTAGTTATAGGTTCTTGACCTATAACCAGGACCGCTGAGCTAACAATGACATGACTTATGCGATGAAAATAAGAATCTTTCTCGGTCAGTGATGCGGCACGACAAATTTTATTCCCAATGCATGAAAGATTATAAAATTAATCAGTTATTATGCCCTTTTTGTGGTAAGTAAATCTTTAGTTTGAATACTTTTTTATGCGAAATAATACGACGAGATCATATTGTAAAAGTTATGTGATGCAATTCATTTTCCCTCCAAATATTGTCATTTAATTTGATAAAAAGTTATAATGTGAATAGGCTGAATACATTCATAAATTACACTGCAATCTAGCGGCAGTGATATGACGCTTTGACAAACACAAGTATTTGTTTACTTTTATCATTGTCAATCACTGTGAAATAAATTGCTTACTACCTTACTTTATTCATCAGGCATTGCACATTTTTTTTAAAAGATATTTTACCCATTTATGGATGATAATGTTGAAACCGCGCGCTCGGAAAAAAACTGGTATAGGTCCGTCTAGCAACGCGGATCGCCGCGGAATGCGAGTGAGGGCAAAGCAAAATACGCAAGTAACGTGACAGAAGAGTGTGGCATTATGTTGACTCCTCCCCCTAACTGCTCCGAATTAATAACGTAAGCGACATTTATAAAAATAATTAATTATGTACAAATAAATTCCTTATTCCAAAAACTAACGAAATAAATCATTTTCTAATTATTCGAACAATATTAATGTAAAATATCACATCGAAAAATACATTCATGTATAGGATAAATTTGGGAATTCCTTGATTTTCAGAGTTGTGTTTGGCAATTTTTTTTATCGAGGCAATGAAATGAAATCGTGTTTTGAGATTAATAAATTTGTCATTTATATCCTTGAGTATCGTGTATTTAAATTTCAATACCGTACATTTAGTAGGATTAATATAGGTTGGGTTGCAATAGAGAGACTTTAGCTGTTGTCAGCGCCTTAAGTAATCCGGTAAACACCGTCGCGACGCCCCACTCGGCTTCGGCCCATAGAGCAGCCCAAGCCGTCCCAAAACTAAATTAGGTACTTGTACAGATTTATGGTAAGTTCCTTACATTGATTTAAATTTATTAACAATTAAGCGCTTATCAATAGGTGTGAAGAGCCCTGCAACCAAGTGTGTCCGCCCTGCAGGAAACAGTGCGAAGTGCAGTGCCAACACTCGAGATGTCGAAAAGTATGTGGAGCCCCATGCGTGCCCTGCAAGGTATACTATTATGCAGCTGTTTGTAACTGTCTATTAATATATAAAATGAGAAGTCCAATTCACTGACTGACTCATCACCGCAGTCATAAAGGTCTAAAGTCTATCATTAAACTTTGTTTTAATAAATAGTTTTGTGTACCAAGTAGTCACTTTGAAGTAGAGTTGCCACGAATAGTGCCGAATACCGGATACCGAATATTCGGCAACGCTATCGGCCGAAGCGCCGAATATTCGGCACAAAATACCTGCTTGTCGAGCGCGTAAACAATAATAAGACATGTCGCGACCTGTCTCCCTAGTGCGCAGGCGGATATTTGACTGTTTGTTTCAATTGCGAGTAAATCACGTCACGGTACGCTTTGTCAGATCATTATAAATAAAACATTACTATTTTGTGGATAAGTTCGTTCGTTGGTTCTTTTTCAATTCTTTGTTCGTTATAAAAATGACACCAGTCAATAAAAAATCGCCCATATGGGAATATTATGAGATTTGTTGTGAAAATAATAAACTGGCCGAGTGTTTGTTGTGTAGCAGCAAGATCTCAAGAGGCGGAGAAGGAAAGAAAGCAAGTAAAACCTTAAGTTAATTTCACAGCTCGTTCACACGGGATACGTCATTAACGATTCGTCAAAAAACACGATACGTCATGACGGTTGGCCGTTCACATTGCGTACGGAATCGTTATTTTTCACGATTCGTCACCGTGTGATTACTTATTAAAGTATTGTAATTTGGTAATGAATACAAATCTTGATTAATATGATGCGTCTTTTTCTTTCATGATTTGGTATTCGGTATTCGGCCGAATAATACGTACTATTCGGCCGAATAGTATGTATTATTCGGCCGAATACCGAATACCAAAAAAGTGGCCGAATAGGCCGAATACCGAATAGTAGCCGAATATTCGTGGCATCTCTACTTTGAAGTCACCCCGATCCGGGCCATCTCGGTACTCGGGCGATACACCTCTTCAAGATTGATGAATACGTTTTTTTATTTTTGTTTTATTTATTACGTCACAGGCTAAGGCCTTTGTCACTCAAGGTGGCGGTCGAAAATTAAACCTAGTCGGCAACTGCCGTTGCCTAACGAAACGTACTACCATCTCATCACCATAGCCGGGCACCGTTAATCAAATAGTTAACTTCGTTAATCGTTAATCCGCTACAAAAAAAGATAGCTTCGTTATACGTTAAAGCGTTACATTTCGGAAGAATTAACGCAAGTTAACGTTAATCGTTAATCCGTTAATATGTGTAAAATTACATCTTTATATCGTTGCGTTAGTGAACTTATAAAACCTGTTGGTTTAGGTTCTGGAAGTTAACAGGTTAGGAACAAAGCAAAATACTTGTATAATTCAAATTTAACCGTCGGGCAAAAGGTGCATATTCATGTTAGGATTCAGGCTTGATACATGAACTTTTATTTTGGTGTCTTTCGGCAAGCATCGCCTGCATCGCTTACACGCAAAAAGTATTTGCTGGCCCGATACATTCCACATACTCAGTCAAATGTGGCCATGGATTCTCATCAGGACCGCTGGAATCCGATCCGATTCCATGTCTTCCAACATCCATGACATGGTTTTATTTTAATTACTACACAGTACACTGCACAGTACACTTTTTCTATCGAACTAAATTACACTGCACTCTTCTTTATCAACACGCAAATTATCACTGACAGTAATTTATAATAACAACAAACAAACAAACAAAACACTCGTCACTCTAAGCACCGGCGCTAAGTAATTAAATGATCAAACGAAACAAATCTCTTCGCAGTTTTCTTTCTCACTCGCACGCGCCGGCAAAATATATCTAGTTTTGTTTTTGTTTCACTCGCTGCCAAGCGCCGCCCGACTGCCGTGCGGTAACTATTAGGCACTGGATTAACAGACCATATTAACGGAAGTTAATGTTTCCGTTAACATTTTTAAAAGTTAATCCGTTAATCAAAATGTCAACTTCGTTAATTAACGATTAACGAGTTAATGCCCAGCTATCCTTTCCTCTTCTTCACTCCTTTTTCGGATAGGGCGCCGTAACCCGAAACAATAATCATGGCGCCATCGTATGGCGTCTCCCAGACTGTATTCAAAATGTATATCTGTTTCGTAAACTGGCTGTTGTTTGAAGCGGACAGCTGCAAAGAATCTGCCTGCGACAGATGTACCCTCATTGATAAATAACTTATCCAGGAGAAATGCTCGCGTGCATGCGTGCACGGCGCGTGCCGGCGGCTCTGCTCGGAGCCGTGCGAGCGCGCCGCGTGCGCCGAGCGCTGCCCGCGGCCCCTGCCGTGCGGCCACCCCTGTCGCGGCCTCTGCGGCGAGCCCTGCCCCGCAGTCTGCAACCTGTGCCGCCCGGAACACTTCCCCACGGACTTCCTTGGCGATCGATACGAGGACGACGACGTGTATGTATCGACCACCGACCATGGATGATACATGTGTGATGGTACCAATAGAATGGCAACGTCCAGTTTCACAGATAGTGATCAGATGGTCTACTCTGAAAAAGATACCCGAAAATCCGATCATCAAATTATTTATTGGTGTAAATCCTCATTATTTAAAATACAATGAACCTATTACGGCCGGACTCAGATCAGAACGAAATAGTTTTTTTTTTTTTGTATAGGCTTGTGTTTGGCCGAAGGTGGTAAACACACAAAGCCTAGAAGAAACTGGCTCTCAAGTGCAACTGCCACTTGAGAGCCAGATCCTTGGAAACTGGAACATACCTCACGATATTTTCCCGAAAGATCAAGTTCATTGTAGGATTCGAACCCACGACCTTCGCCGCGGCGTCCGACGTCATTACCATGAACTATCATGGCCTTGAAATTAGTTGTTTCCAAAAAATTAAGATATTATTTATGTTTATTTATAC
Source organism: Tetheella fluctuosa (assembly GCA_951216915.1). NCBI lineage: Eukaryota > Metazoa > Arthropoda > Insecta > Lepidoptera > Drepanidae > Tetheella > Tetheella fluctuosa. Next base: position 4,941,272 of record OX578227.1, on the reverse strand, counting down.
CAATCGTTACAAACTTTTATTTACCTCCACTTAGTAACAATAGAATAGCTTAGAATAGCAATATTAAATTGTGTTAAAATTGTACCCACAAGTTAAGCGAACGTTTAAAAAACCGAACTTATTTCAGTTTTATCTCCGACCTTAATACATTCGTTGACATCAACAGTTTTTTTTTTCAGCTTTATCCAGTTACAAGACTGCAACCACGTGCTAGAACTAGAAAATATGAATAACCTGATGACAGGCGATAGAGAAACTGTAAGCATCCGGCAATGCCCCTTCTGTCGCAAACCGATCATCAACACCAACAGATACAAGGACCTCGTCAATGAAACATTCAAAAACGAAATCAATCCGATCAAAGAGAAAGTCTATGGAACTCGGAAACAGATTGCGCAACGAATAATTGAATTTGAGACACAACTTAAAGCGATTCGAAGAAACCACGTTATTATGATAGGAGGTGAGCTGTTTAAGGCTATTGTTGATATTGTTTTTCATTATTATCATCACATGCAGGCCAAAGTTATCCACTGAGGAACATAGGCCTCCACCATTGATCCACATCCAGATCCACAATGAACTGTTTTGGGCCGCTTGCATCCAGCGGCTCCCAGCGACTCTGAACAAACAGGTCGTTGGTCCACCTGGTGCTTTTAAGGAATGTATGTATAGGTTATAAGTATTCAATAAATAATATAAGAAATTATTTACTCGTACTGAACTTAACATCACTAAGTACCTACAATGGATTAATTGAAAGTATTAATCCATTAATTTCATAACTTTAACATTAAACGAGCAATTCTTATTCTATGTAGGTTCGAGTATCTCGGAAAATGCTCTAACGATTTGGATCAAACTTAAAACATAAAAAGCAAAACCTATTTAGGCAAGGTTTTGTTTTTTAAGTTTATCTATATAGGCGTCTTTCCTGAAAATAACTAGATTTGAACAAAAAAAAAATATTATGCTAACTATGTCATATAGCCCCATCTCGAAAATTTTTTGAGGTAAGTACTTGCATTGTTGCTGCCTACTGGTGCGAGAACAACAAGATTTCACAAATAAAAACGTAGGTATGAACGATAGAACATGGTTACACACTTTGAGATGTTGAATTCGAAGAGGTTTTGTCTACACCATCTCACCACTCTTTCTATGACTTTCTGTAACCACGTCACTGTTTCATTCGTTCTGGTAACACGTAATGGTTGAAGACTTTTATCTTCAGACTCTGATGTATTCTGGATGTGAAGATATACTATAGCTTCCCGAATGCTACTCAGCCGATTGAATGACTTGGGACCTTGAACCTACCTAGTTGGATTTTTTTTCTAGGATTTGTCCTGGGCAAACATACTCGTCTACCACTTGGAGGACAGTGTTCCCAAAAACCAACCACAATTTTAGGAAATGATTGTAATGTCCACAAAGTAGACGTCATTGTTGTCTTGTCCATATTCATCTTAAGGCTGACCTGTCGGAAAACTGCGAGATCGTTGAGCATGGTGTTCAAAGGTTCCAAACGATTCCGTCATTATAACTGAGTAAGTGTGGTCATGACCCTTACGACTCCCCCTCCCCTAGTGGACCGTGGCTTATTTTAGGTACCTATATCATAAATGCCATTAAACTTATCCATTACTTATTTCAGAAAACGAGAACTTCTGTCAAAAATATCAAGAACTGGTCGCAATCACTAAATATAATAAAATTTCTTTATTGGAGTTGGAAATGCGATTTATCTACATGAATATTCTAGATATGATTGCAGAATCCTGTAAGAAATACTATCAAGATAAATTGACCGAACTCAAAGATGAATTACAATCACAAATCAATATGATAGGCAGCATCCTGATAATAAAAAAAACACCCATGGCTTTGATGAAAATAAGTCAACAACAACAAAAAGACGTTAGCAACGAAATCAAACGCTTGAATTCAATCGTTCAATTTTCCCAAATCCTCAGTCACCCTCAATACGTATCCTCCAAGAATACACCAAATGTATTAAGGGCTGCAAACGCCGCTCGACTAGCAGTCTTTAGTATATCTGTATTCGAAGAAGACAGGGCTGTTGAAGCACTGAAGCAGCTTCAAGATACGGTGAAAGTAAGCGGGGTTGTTAGTAAACAAGATCGGCAAATGATCGTGCAGGCAATAGGATTGAAAGCTGGACATTGGTTTAAATGTCCCAATGGTCACTTTTATTGCATCGCGGACTGCGGTGGCGCAATGGTAACAAGCAAATGTAATGAATGCGGAGCACAAATTGGTGGGACAAGTCACACGCTACTTTCGAGCAACTCTCACGCGCCTGAGATGGATGGCTCTCAATTTCCCGCGTGGTCAGAACAATACAACAACATGGCCAATTTCCGTTTTTGATTAAAATTACCACACGCTGCGAGTAATCTAAGCAACTATCTATCATTATAAACAACACTTGTATTTAGGAGTAAGTATATACCTACCCGTGGTTTAGCAATCAAGAAAAGATAGGTGTGTGTGGTTATAAAAAAATTAGGAAAGGGCCAGAGGGTCTACTCCGAAAAACGATACCTACACGATATCCGATCATGTATCGTTTTTCGGAGAACACCCTCAGCATGTATTTTGTATCTCAAAGGTAAGGTAGCTATATAGTTTATGAGGTTAAATCAAAATTATTGTCGAAAATTTAATTGATAATATATGTATATGTATCTTTATAAAATTATGGGCAGGATTACTAACTCATCTGAACGCATACGGCCTCACGCAGTTAGCTGCGGAGGTCATCAATGCCCCGCGATACATTGACCCATCGTTTCTTCACCTGGGGGTTAACCCCTAGGGGAGTCGTGTTTAAGAATATTGGGGGTATCCAAAACATAAGATCCGTGAGCAAAACATTCTTTTATTAAAGTATTTCTTTCATTAATGATCAAGTGTCATCAACTTATACAGGTGGCGACGATCTAATCACAATAAATCATTCTGTGTATTCTATACCCTCTTTAAACTTATGCATAAAAAAATCAATCAAAAGACCAATATTTAGACTGCAGACAGCTTTTTAGGATTCTTACTTTTCAATCATGTACCTGTATCTGCGTAAAGTACTAATAAAATAAAATAAAATAAAGGACCTTTGTCGGGCGGCGGCGCACGGCGCGGTGACCGCTTTGATTTTGCGGCGGCGGCGTCCTTTGACCATGTGCGGCACGTGCCGTGCGCCGGTGCATAAAGGTGTTTTATTTGAGGTCAATTTTTACGCTATTTATTTTGTTCGAAAAATGTTTTTTTTTTAATTTATTGGAAATATTTTTTTACTATGTAATATTATTACAGCAACTAGTGTATATGCTACTGTGTGAGTTATTGTGATTAGGTCGTCGCCACCCTCTATATAGTAAAGACAATTTTATGAATTACTATTTTTTTTACAAATTTAGGTAAGTACGTAGAAAATCATTGCAAACACACGAATGTATCAAAATTATTATCGACTGATAGAAGTAATAATAGAATATTTGATTAAAGGTTTATTGAATTTAATAATATTATATGTAGGTAGGTTAGGTATGTATGGGCTATGAGTTTTGAGGAAATGCTGGGGAATGGGACAGTCGACCGGGGATGAAAACTTAATCTGTAACTGTTGGGTTTTCAAAATAACAATAAATGAACTTATGTAATATTCATGTTATATAGTAATTGTTAACTATCTTTCTGTCACACTTAAGGCCGGGAATATACGTCAGATTTTTTCATCACATAGTCTAATCCGCCTATCGGAAGGCGTTGGAGCCATTACTTTGTTTGAACATTCAATACACGTCCGATCCGATAGTCGGATCGGAGTTCGAGTGTATTGAATAGTTCGCCGAATCAGATTATCAAATCCGACAAAAAAAATTACATTATATTCCCGGTCTAAAGGAACATGCATAAATATAGGTAGATATTTGGATTTTGAGGTTTCCAGACATCACCATCACTAATTATAAATATCTGTAAGTACCTAATCTGTTTCAAATAAGTAAATAAAATATTATGCTAAGAATGGTTTATTTTCATACAAAAACTGCAATGTTCTGTTTAGGTTCTGTTATTTGTCTAAGAGAATAAGTACCTACGTATATATCGGGTAATAGACACCAATAAAAGCAAAGGAAATCCAACAAAGTCTGTCCTGCACTTAATGTCCAAATTGAGTCATAAACCCCATCATTTTTATTAGTGGTTGAAGTGGATTGAAAGTTCTGAAAATGGAGTGCTGCCATTGGCACCGCAACGCCTACCAAGCGAGTCATTGCGGTTTTAAAGATTTACCTTTTGAACGCCACCGACGGCTATAGCCGACAAGAAAACGTCATTTTTAAAATACAAAATAAATAGGTATACCAAATTAAATTTTCTGAGTTTCTTTTTCCTATAATTTAAAACTACATTATTGATATATTATAAAATAGCACGAAGATATATCAATTAGTTACATTTTACTAGAAAAAACAATCATCAAAAAATGCCGACCGAAATCCATAAGTAACCTCTCTCCTCAGTCTACGATAAGTAAGTACATTTGCTTCCCCACGCCACAGTCAATATACTTTTATTTCGGGCTTTGAGCGCGGCGACTGAATCAAGAAATTCCGTAACGAAAGAACCTAACACCCGGTAGACTCGATTGAAACCTTACCTGAATAATAAAACATTAATAAAAAAAAACGAGTCGACAACATAATATATCCGCAAAATTCGGATTGTCGAGTATTTTGTTAAATTCTAATGGTGCAAATGGCAGTCGCCATATTGGCCGAGCACGGTACCGGGTACCCTCCTGAGTACCGCCAAATTTTTAATGAACGCATCCCTGTCATAGTGTTACCAACCTTTACCAAAAAAATCCCCAAGTTTTTTCTGAATTTCCCTAAAAATCCCTAAATAGATTTTAAATTATAGACATCGTATCGAAGTCACAACACAACACAAATCACATAAACTAACAAGAATCTCTTGCTTGACTTGTCGTCAACAACAAAAATGAATGAAGGTGTGAGTGAATGAGGTGAGGTGAGTGAGTGACATAAATGAATGAATGCGGCAATGCGCCACGCAGTTCACTCTTTTCATATCGTGCCTTCCTTTCTACGCACAAAACTGAAAAACACAAGCTTTGTTTTCGATTTTGCAAGTTTTGTTTGAAATCCCTAAAAAATCCCCAAAATATTTCAGTCCCTAAAAATGTCCCGTTTAACACTTCTAGCCCCTAAATTTAGGGACAAAATCCCTAAGTTGGGAACCGTGCCCTGTCAGTCAGTATCAGTTTTTTCTTTTGTTTTCCCTATTTCTGGACGGCAAAGGGTTCTAGCCCATACAGCCTAATCATGAGATGACACAGTGTTCTCAGTGTGTAAATGAGTCTTTATTGACAGCCTATTATTTTTGTTTCCCGTTGTTAAGCTATTGCATAGCTTTTCTCGCGGGCTTAGTAGTATAAAGAAAAATAAAAACTTGAGAGGTGTCAAGGGACACCCGGATGGAACGAAGTTCCTTTCCAATAATTATTAATAATTTTTTTCTTTTTTAAGTTTAATCAGTTTTTCATTACTTTTATTTTTTTCTTTGATATTAATAGATACCTATACACATATATATACCTTCTCACAAACAGCATACACACACATACATACACGTTAAGCGTTCGCGTATGTATGTATGTAAAAAAGAATTTGTGGTTTGGAGTGGAAGGGGCGCCGATGCTTTTACGCTCTGGCGTTCAAAAGGTTTAAAGGGGGTCACATACGGCGAAGATACTATAATATTTTATCTTAAGATCATGAGACAGCATTATACTATGAAAAGAGAAGCAACGACCTACCTCTTACCTACCTACTTTCCTTCTCTTTCGCTGGTATAGCACTGTCTCATACATCTTAAGATAAAATATTATCGTATCTTCGCCGTGTGAGACCCCCTTAAATGAGTATGCTGGGGGCTTACTATCAACTCTTATTGCAATTCAAATGACGACCTAAACTGAGTTGTATCGCTATTTCGTACCATGACATCGTTATAGCGATCCAACTGTCATCATTTTCGTCAATGGTTCGCATTTGGTTCGTTTAGTGATTTCGTTAATTCATTTTTCGTACCATGACGGCAAATATCAACCTAATCTGGACCGCTAAACTGTCAAAGTAAGCAGACCAAATAAAGTTACTAATATCTTTCCTAAACTGAATTGTTTTCTAGATAAGTTGCAAAAAAGTGATAAATTACGAAATTAAATGAATATGATTTATAGTTTTTCTTTTAGATGAGACAAATTCATATTTTTTGAATTCATACTAAATTAATTAAACTCACTCGCTGATATTCCAAACCGCCTTTACATATTCGGATACTTTGCTGCAATTTTATCGATATAGAAATCTAAACAGTAAATTTTGAAATATTTATTTAATGTTATTCCAAGTTTAATAAGAATAACTATAAAAAATACGTTTAGAATATTAACCTTTATATTATAATCAATCAACAATACCACTTTTAAAAAAATATCACAAAACATAAGTATGTACACTTGTGCATGTATCCGATCGTATATTTGGACAAGGGTTACGTTCTTAGCTCGTGTTAGATTTTTTATTTTTTACGACAAGTCAACATTCTTATTTGTTTTAAAATCAATAATATTAAGTCCTCTTGATCATCGATGGCTAAGTTAATAAAATAAAGTATAATTTAAAAGTGTGAGACGTAATTAAATCACTTGTTTTTTGGTAAAAATGTCATAAAAAAAACCGTAACTTACCGCAAAATCTCATAATTAGGTTTCAAAACGTATCGCATACGGTTCGAGTAAAAGAGACGGACTTATATGATGTCTGTGTAGCGTCATCACTTTCTAGCAAAACGCGGATCAGAGACAATGTCGTTCATTCATTCCTCCGTAGGCGAACCATATGCGATTTTTTTGAAGACGTTTCATGGTACGAATTTTAGCGGTTCTGCTTAGGAACCTAGATTGATTTGCGTCGGAAATGAATCGTTTAGTAAAAGTTGATAGTAGGTCTCTGGTTGGCGTGGTTGCTAAGATACCCTATCTATCACGCCACAGGTTGCGGGTTCGATTCCCACTCAGGACAAATATTTGTGTGCATGAACATGTCTGGTTGTAATTATCTATATATGTATGTACTATATATATGTTTACAAAAGAAAAGTAGTATTTATTATGTAGTATATCAGTTATCTGGCACAGTATAAAGATGTAACCAGTACGAAAACTACCTACAAACGGACGAAACGGCACACTCACACAAACATGCGCATCGACAGGGGTCCTAAGCGGTTTTCGCGGTGCTGTCAGTAGTCAGTGAGTGCCGCGTCAAAACGAGTGGTCACTTCACGTACAAGTTTATTTCCGCGATCTTTTTAAAAATGCCACGAGCGTATTGCGTAGTATACGGCTGTTTGAACTCTGCTTCAACAAAACCGGAGTCATCGTTTTTTAAGATCATAATAAATTCATAAAACATAACACAAAATACAAATCTAAGATGGCGGCTTCAATAGATTATCGTCTTTTTCGAGATGGGTGTCATTTTCATTGTATTCCAGGATGTTAAAGCCGATAGTACTGTCAAAATGTAAATCCAAGATGGCGGCTGTAAGAAATCATCAACTTTTTCGTCATGAATGTCGTTTTTATGGTTTTCGAGGGTGTTGATGCCGATAGTGCTTTTGCAGTCAATAATTTGTAATTTATGAAGAATAAAGGTATTTTTTATGTAATGGTTTTTTAAATACTAGGTATCACACGCGTTTTTGGGGTTGGTACGCGCCTAGCGCGCGCCCAACTGCGGCTCGCCTACACTACCGCCAAAACATGTAAATGGTTATGCCACAATGATAGGTTAGTGACCTACCAAAAAAAAATGAAGATCTTCAAGCTGTGTGTCAATATTAAACTGTTTTCCGTATTTTAAACTATAGAGATTAACCGACACTATGAGATACCTATTTAAATTTTATTTGTAAACTGGAACCTGGACGGACTATCTCCAAATAAAGCAGAAGTCGAAGTCCTATTACATACACACAACATTGACATACTATTAGTGTCTGAAACTCACTTTAATAGCAACTGTAGCATTAGAATACAGAACTATGAGATCTACGCCACGAATCACCCAGATGGCACTGCACATGCGGGATCAGCGGTTATCGTGAGATCTTGCATAAAACACCACGAACTCCCACAGTTTAAAAATGCGCATATACAGGCAGCCACTATCGCAATAGAAGATCAAAATGGAGAATTTAATGCATCAGCTATATACTGCCCTCCGAAACATAAAATAACGGAGGAGCAATATGACGAGCTATTCAAAACACTGGGCCTGCGTTTCATAGCTGGAGGAGATTGGAACGCCAAGCACGTACATTGGGCCTCTAGATTAACTAATACCAGAGGTAGAGAGCTTAGGAAAAGCATAGATAAGAATAATCTGACAACAATCTCAACGGCAGAGCCTACTAATTGGCCTACTGACCCAAACCGATTACCAGACGTCATAGATTTCTTTATCGTAAAAGGTTTGTCTAGATTTTTCTACCACGTACAAACATGCTTGGATGCCGACTCCAATCATGTCCCGGTAATACTGACAGTTGGTACTACAGTTCTCAATATTGAGAAGAATCCAAAATTGTACAATAAACGCACAGACTGGAACACTTTTCGTGAACTCGTACATGATAGACTTAATCTCAAAATAGCCTTGAAAACTGATTCTGATATTGACGACGCTACTAAAACAATAACAACAATGATTCAAGAATGTTGTTGGATGTCTACACCGGAAGCTACCGAACGCCCAACACAACGTAAAGTTTATTCGGAAACCATACGGGTAAAAATAATGGATAAAAGAAGACTTCGAAGAGTATGGCATACCAGTAGACATCCAAGTGACAAAAAAGCGCTCAATAAAGCAGTCCGAGAGCTGAAAACCCTAATAACTGAAGCTAATGATGTCGCCCTAGAGACCTATTTGGAAGGCCTCTCAGCTACTAAAGCTACTAATTACTCACTATGGAGAGCATGCAAAAATTTACACCATTACACCACACCGTTACACCACAAGCCACCGATTCGGACACAGGACGGCCACTGGGCTAAATCTGGAAAAAGTAAGGCTGAGGCCCTTGCAAACCATCTCAGCAACGTCTTCAAGCCAAACAATGCCAGGCCGAATGCAGACGAATCTTATATAGACTTTTCCCTAAATCAGGACTTCCAACTCGACTTACCTCTAAAAATAGTGACACCTAAAGAGATTTGTAGAAATATCAAATTCATGGATAACAACAAGGCACCAGGGTTTGATCTTATCGACACAAAGGTCCTTGAAGAGTTGCCGCGTAAAGCAATAGTCTATCTCACCATCTTATTTAACGCCATACTGAGAGTGGGATACTATCCAGATCTGTGGAAGATCTCCGAAATCATAATGATACACAAACCTGGTAAGCCCCCCCCCCCACGAAGTTACCTCATACAGACCGATCAGCTTACTATCGACTGTGTCTAAGCTGTTTGAGAAATCCCTTCTACAAAGACTCACCAATGTTCTTAAAGAAAAGTCAATCGACCTTGACCACCAATTTGGATTCCGGAAAGAGCATGCCACCACAGAACAAGTTCATAGAGTGTGCAGAACAATTAGAAGATCGTTTGAAAAAAGAGAATACAGTTCATCGGCCTTCCTTGATATACAACAAGCCTTCGACAGAGTTTGGCATAAGGGATTATATAAAATAAAATCGTTATTACCACATACGTTTTATGGAGTGTTAAAATCATATATATCTAATAGGATATTCCAAGTTGGAGAAAATGACTGCATGTCAGGATTTCATGAAACCTCTGCAGGAGTGCCACAAGGCTCTGTGATGGGACCTGTTTTGTACACATTATACACATCCGACTTGCCACAAAACTCGGAGGTTACAGTTGCGACCTTCGCCGATGACACCGCCATGCTTGCTACGAGCAAATGCCCAGTTCAAGCGTCCCGGATATTACAAAACAGCCTGAATGAAATGGAAGAATGGCTGGGCAAATGGAGAATTGCGGCCAGCGTGTCCAAATCAGTGCATATAACCTTTGCCCTTCGCAAGGGAAACTGTGCACCAGTCACTTTAAACGGCACTCAACTTCCACATCACGACACCGTGAAGTACTTGGGTATGCATTTAGACCGCAGACTTACCTGGAAGAAACATGTACAAACAAAACGAGACGAAATGAACCTGAAATACAAGGGACTCTACTGGCTGCTGGGTAGAAACTCGAAATTATCTACTGACAACAAGATTCTCATTTATAAAACAATCCTAAAACCAATTTGGACATATGGCATACAACTGTGGGGCTCTGCCAGTGACTCCAATGTGATGATCGTACAAAGAGTGCAAAACTACATCCTTAAACAAATATCAAATGCACCATGGTTTATCAGAACAACAGAGGTCCATGATATTCTTCAAATGCCAATGGTTTAAGATGAGATAACTGTTCATGGCGCCAACTACAAATCCCGACGGCAAAAGCACCCGAACCAACTTGCGGGTCAGCTTACCATCCCTGAAAGCATACATCGGCTAGAAAAGCGGCGGGATATTTTTGACCAGAACAGTCAGTAAGAACACTGACTAATTAAAAGAATGGACTGGCTCCACTGGGAGTAGCGTCCTACCTGTTAATAAGCGTACATCGTATCTGCTTATAGTCTTCATGACTGATCGCAAGATGAAAAAAAGGAATAAAAAAAAATAATTGTAAACTAGCTATTTCATTTCGATTAATTGATCACGACAGAACATAGAATGTTTTAATAAAAAAACAATACTATAAAACATTAAAAGTGTCAACCCTATTGCTTCAATGGAGTGTAGGTAATTATTTTATCAACTGGGCTTAGTTTCCATACTGGTTACATCTTTATACTGTGTATCTGGCTTCCATAGTAAGTACAAGCTCTGCGTAGTTTGGGTTCAGATGGCCGTGTGTGGGAAATAATGTCCCAGAATATCTATTTTGCGTTTTTGTCAACAGCGTCTGTCGATGATAAAGATTTTTTTTTTCTACTGTTTCTTCATTTTAATTATTGTAGGTAGGTATTTGTTTTTAGTATTTAGTAAGTTTAGTACTTTGTTAATATGTAAGTAAACATTATATTTATTTTTTATTTTAATTTTAAAAGCTTAAGTAATTTAAAAACGAAAAATCTGGTGGTTTTTTTTTTCAATCCACCAAAATATAGCGTATTTTACCTAGATCTAGTGACAAGATAATTTTTGAGGTGGCAACCCTGACTTTTGCTTGATCTGTCATCTGTCTGACTAAACCATTTTATCTAAAATACCTATAGATGTAGCCATGGCGTGGCCGCACATGAAACAACAATAGTTATTTCTGGTGTTGCCGTGATGGCAAATTTTCCCTTTCAAAGGTAAAAAATATATTGAATAAATGTATGATAACGATTTACGAATAAGCCCTATTGTTAAACCTATTTTAGTCAAAATATCTTTTGTCTCTTTTCATCACGATGGCATTTTTATATATTTTTGACACAACGTCTAGTTTGTCGTGGACTAAAAAAAAAAAAATAGTATAGAAAAATATTTATTCAGCTCAATACTTGCAAAAAAATAATGATCTTAAATCTATAACTTAACCTTAAACTAATTCTAAAGAGCTGAAAAGGCCTCCCACTCGCATAATATCACAGTAATACGGTGTGCATATTGCTATGACGCTGGTTTTCAGTGGGGACAGAGGACTAATAGCATATACTACTTATATATTATTTATATACTTGGAAAAAATTACTCAAATAGGACGTTTTGGAGTCCTCGCAATGCGATAAATAATGTACTTTGGGATTAGAGCGTTAGTAACTTATCTACCTACCTCTTTTTTATTGTCTTATATTATTGTCATTGTTGGTAAACAAGTAATAATTACGAGTGGGTGATTGATACATCTGTAACAACAAAAATTAATTACACATTCACATTACATAAACAAGTAAAACAAGTTCAACAAAATTCACTTAAATCATCTCTAAATTTGGCGATGGTGAGCAGGTAGCAATAGTTGTGATTCATTGTTTATATTTTATTTTTAGTTTTTATTTTATTGAGTACACCTCATTCGTAACAACAATGTTTATCACAACTCTGTGTTTAACAACCAGTGGCGCTGTCTACCCCATTTGGGATAAAGACGTGAATGTATGTATGTATGTAATAAAAAAAAACAACCAAAAGAAGATGGGATGAGAATCATACGTAAATTCATTATTACTTATATGTATATATATTTTTAGGCACTGAATGTCCATTTCGTCCAGTAGATTCCAGCCTTTCTTTATTGTTTCACTATTAGACGGAAACCTAAAATGTAAAATAAAATTTATTAGCATGCTACACTAGCTATATTTATTGGGTAATAAACAAAATAAGCTACAGCGTTGTAAAGAAAGGTACCAAACGAAGTTAAGTCATAGGTAAGTATGACGAAAAAAAATATTTTGTCCTTGTTATTTACATGGGGCTACCAATTAGCGATCTCGCTCTATCAATCAAGGTCATTTTATGGCTAAATCTATAGGTATTTTATCTAAGGACCAAACTAACAGAACCTTAGATAAAATACCTAAACAGAACAGTCAACGAAGTACCTACCTACTCTACCTACCACGGTTCCCAACTTATTTATTTATTAATTTGCATTCCATAAGGTAACCTTAGGTGGAGAACTAAGTTAAGTTAGGGATTTTGTCCGTAAATTTAGGGGCTAGAAGTGTTAAAAGGGACATTTTTAGGGACTGGAATATTTTGGGGACTTTTTTAGGGATTTCCAACAAAAGTTACAAAATCGAAAAAAAAGCATGTTTTCAGTTTTGTGCGTAGAAAGGAACGCACGATATGAAACGAGTGAACTGCGCGGCGCATTGCCGCATTCATTCATGTCACTCACTCACCTCACCTCATTCACTCACACCTTCATTCATTTTTGTCGTTGATGACAAGTCAAGCAAGAGATTTTTGTTAGTTTATGTGTTGTGTTGTGACCTCGATACGATGTCTATAATTCAAAATTCTATCTAAGGGATTTTTAGGGAAATTCAGAAAAACTTGGGGATTTTTTTTGGTAAAGGTTGGTAACACTGCTACCTACCTACCTACCTACGTTACGTTAGTTACGTAGGAACGTAGACTGAGGACAGTCTACGCGTAGGAACGAACCAACACACAGTGTTGCCGTTTTGGCATTTTTAATGCTAAATTTGGCATATTTTCACCATAATTAGCATGTTAAATTTAAATTTAGCATATTGCATTATTTTAGCATTTTTTGTTTGCCAAGCAATCTAGCGGTTTAAAATCGTAATTTTATAATAACAACCAAACAAATATGTTATTTTGGACTATCATCTATGGCAGCACTTTATGGGAAAATCCCGAGCATCGTTCAGAGATAACACCTTGTACGTTCGAGCGATAGTCCGGTGTAATTCGATTTAACGGTATTCGGTTTAGTCCATTGTTTATGTTTAAGTTCAGTTCATTTTGTCATTCGTATAATATTCCTGATACGTCATCAGGCTGAAACTCATTAAGGGTATAAAAAAACATGCAGTGACTGATGAAAGTGTCTCGTCAACGTCATCAAGACGAACCTGTTGATGACCTTCAGATATTCTTCGAAATAGAAGACTAGGCTTTTGTTTTTTGATAAATAAATACTTTACCTTCAGGTATTCTTCGAAATAGAAGACTTAGATTTTGTTTTTTGATTAATAAAAACTTTAAATTAAATTGGCATTTTATTTAGCACTTTCAAAATTATATTTAGCATTTTTTAACATTTTTCTGGCGAAAAGTTGCCATTTTTCTAATTTATAAAACGGCAACACTACAAAGACACCAAAGAGAATATAATACACTACGTTTAGAGACGGAACTTCATATACCAAAAACTTAGTTTATTTCATTATTCATACCAATATGACGACACAAACAATTACTACCAATATCACAAAGTAAATCTTAATAGGGATGTGAAGTTAAATAGTGATGTTACCGTTTAATGTAATTGTCTATATCGATAAATCTTTTACCATCGATAAATAGCATCCTAACAATTTTATTTTTTTATTCATAGCTAACAGTTTAAGCACAATTTTAACAAAGTCGGATATCGACTTGTTTAGAGAAATTAATCAAACTTAGTTAAAAATTGTGCCATTAATGAAACAAAAAATTGCATATTTTATTTTATTTTTAATGAAGTATATACTAAATAATAAAGGTTTATATAAAAAGTTATTTTACTAAAACAATGTATAGACACTGTTGGTGTATTTTGTTTAAATAAATAAATTGACACATATTTATACATTTCTGTCAATGTTAAACAATGTGACGTTATTTAGGTGACCATGTAATCATTATTTTTAGTTATATAGCGTTTTATAAGGCCTTAAATTATTCATAATAGCTGGAAAATTAAATTAGCAAAATACATGGCTATTCCCTCTCTTATTCTATACGTTATGTTTAATGACTTACTAAAAGAAAAGTTAAGTTACATACAACTGTTCTGTTATTCAGCCATTTTATGTTTCAATTGTTGTGTGTGACACATTTTGATAGGTATATTCTAAGATTTTTATACACACTAGGTAGGTACAATGTCATCACTTTTCTTATTCTGATCACACACTATTAACACAAATGAGAGAAGTCTCTTAAATGATTATACAGCAATTGTAGTAGATAATACCCACCAAAAAAAAAATACAACTGACGTTTGGGCGGCGTCGCCGATAAGAGTTAAGATCTAAAAGGGTGCCAACTTCCATAGTAGTTCCTTAATACGTAGCTATAGGAATGTACAACTTTCTTCAACTGTGTTCAAAGATATTTTTTATGTTCTTAGATATTTAATTTATAACTTTGCAAGTAAATATAACTTTGCTACCTTTTTTATTTTATACTAGAAACAGATTTGTTGGATATAACTTGCCATGTTATAAATTCAATATCAAAGAACTTAACAAATTTAAAGAATATATGATTTTGTTAGTATATGTGCTCACTTTAATACTAATGTGAGTACATACAGACTATAAACAACCTTATAGATATTTAATTTATAACTTTGCAAGTACTATAAATAGAAGTTTGCTAGATTTTTTTTTATTTTACACTACAAACAGTTTTTGAACTGATTTTTTAAAATCAGTTGGATAAGTTTAACTTGTTATGGGGCGTCCATAAATTACGTGAGGTGTTTTTTTTAATTTTCTGTCCCTCCCCCTCCCCCTGGTGAGATGTCGTGAGATTTTATTCAACCCCCTCCCCCATCCCCCAATCTCACGTGAGATTTTGTGGGTTTCTTACGTAAACGCGTTGGATTGTTATTGTAAAAAGAAAAAAAAAATGCTTCGTGCTTTTATTTACGACTAGTTAAGACTTGTAATCAATATTGCTGAGAGTTTAAATTATAAGTGTAATAAAAATTTAACAATAGAATACTTAAATCGTAACTACTGTGATTCAAAAAAGAATATCTACTCTAATTCAGTCCATGGAGAATCATGCGCGGTCTCAAGAGAGACTATGGGAACCAACATGTTCATATGATTTTCAGTATGGTGGTTTGACAGTCAGTAGATGTATAACGTCTAAGTATGAATGAAATTATTTTCTTTTGAACGAATTAGTGAATGATTTTAATTGTATTACGATTACGCTTAAGATTAAATCTTAAGCATGTACAATCTGGATTAAATGGACCAAAATAGTATTTTTTTCTTTGTTTCAATCAGAAAAAAAATTGCGTGATATTTGCCGAGACCCCCCCTCTCTCCAACGTAAGATTAAATGAGATTTGACTCGACCCCCTCCACCCCTTAAACACCTCACGTAATTTATGGACGCCCCCTTATAAGTTCAATACAAAGAACTTAACAAATTTTAATAAATATCATTTAGACAAACAACCTTATAGATATGTATTAATTTATAACATTGCAAGTACTATGAATATAATGTTGCTACCTTTTTAGGGTTCCGTAGCCAAATGGCAAAAAACGGAACCCTTATAGATTCGTCATGTCTGTCTGTCTGTCTGTCCGTCCGTATGTCACAGCCATTTTTTTCCGAAACTATATGAGCTATACTGTTGAAACTTGGTAAGTAGATGTATTCTGTGAACCGCATTAAGATTTTCACACAAAAATAGAAAAAAAACAATAAATTTTGGGGGTTCCCCATACTTAGAACTGAAACTCATTTTTTTTTTTTCATCAATCCCATAAGTGTGGGGTATCTATGGATAGGTCTTCAAAAATGATATTGAGGTTTCTAATATAATTTTTTCTAAACTGAATAGTTTGCGCGAGAGACTTCCAAAGTGGTAAAATGTGTCCCCCCCCCCTGTAACTTCTAAAATAAGAGAATGATAAAACTAAAAAAATATATGATATACATTACCATGCAAACTTCCACCAAAAATTGGTTTGAACGAGATCTAGTAAGTAGTTTTTTTTAATACGTCATAAATCGTAAACCGCAATTTACCTTTCATTCAATCAACTCAAATATTTAAAAAAATGGCAAAAAGCAAGGTCTTACAGCACAAATAAAGGGAAAATTCTAAAAAATAAAAAAAGTTGATAATTAAAGGGTGTCCCCATACATACATAGTAACGCCAATTAATAAAGATCTCTGAGTTGTATGGGCGCTCATACAATTTAGAGGTCTAGCTTAATTGGCACCTGCCTCAAATAAGGTAAATAAATAAAATTGTGCATTTCCCGTGATGGTTGAACGATGGACGACGTTAGTACGGAACCCTCGGTGCGCGAGTCCGACTCGCACTTGACCGGTTTTTTATTTTATACTACAAACAGATTTGTTGGATATAACTTGCCATGTTATAAATTCGATAACAAAGACCTTAACAAATTTTAATAAATATGATTTTATTAGTCTAAATTTGCTCACTCTAATGCTAATGTGAGTACATATAATATACTATAAACAACCTTATTATTATAACTGGTGGCATATTTATGTAGGTTGATATATACACATATACAATAATTTATTTTCATTTACATATTTACAATTAAAGTAAAAATACAAACTATGATATATAGAAAACATCCTCAAAGCCCTCGCTGCTGTCGATAGGCAAGGTTCCCAACAGGCTGGCAGCGTTCCCTTTTTGGATGGCCAAGCTTATGCGTTGGCGGAAAAAGCTCCCAGCCCGTCGGTCTCCCGAAGCCTCGATGAGCTTGGATGATAAAATCCGAGCAAATCGGCGAGCCTCGAACCCCCATGGACCCATGGTTTCAACTGCGAATGGCATGAACGAAAAATTAGAACCAAGACAAGCGTATTTTTTAAATTTGGATTTTTCAGCATCGCTCGCAGCCGCCCCAGCGACTTTACAAGTCGCCAGTAAGTGGGAAGGCGCAAGTGTATCTACACACGTGGCATCCCACACCAGCGGCTTGCCAACACACGTATTGTATTGTAAAATAACATTGGAATTTTAACATTTTGATTTTTTATGTAAGTACCAAAAATATTTTCCTTAAAATGATTCGTTTTCTAATATACATTTAAATCATAAATATGGCAAGAATGCAAAACCAAACCTATATATCGTAGAATAATTGCGAAATCAACCGTTTTACTAATCTCGCTCGCTCATTGTACTGATAGAAAGGTACATACAACATACATAGCATTGAATCTTTGAACTATAGAAAATAAATTGATGTATTAAATCTATTCTTCCCAGGGAAGTCACATAGGTATCTTTTTTAACACATTCTGTAATGTTTTTACACTTGGTAATGGCATCATATATTGCAGGTATCTGTAAGCCTTGGGGGATCTTTTAAAAATAGCCAGAGCAGATATTTTATTCAATGTACTCCATCTTTTTCCCTGTGGCTTTCTGGATTTATTGGTAACAGCACTTTGTACAAATTCTTTGAGGATTGGGGACTCAATGCTCTCCACTTCACACTCTTTTTTAGAGAAGGTAAGGTGCATCTGGTCTTTTGTAATTGGAGAAATAACTTCTTTTTCCTAGGAGTCATATCTGAAAAAAAAATCACAAATTTGCATTATTTTTGAAAGACCTATCCAACGATACCCCACACCATGGGGTAAACGAGAAAAAAAAGTCGTTTCCACTTTAAGTGTACCCTAAAAAAATATTTTCACGATTTTATTTTACCCATGCCCAATTACAGCTTTCTAGTACTAGTCTCTGGGCTAAGCTGAAGACAGACAGACGGATATGGCGAAACTGTAAGGATTCCTTGTTAACTACGGAACCCTAAAAAAAGTAGTATATTATGTAGTAAATCAGTTATCTGGTCTCCATAGTACAAGAAGTGTGAAGAATTAACAAAATAAAAACTAGTAAAGTATTTTTTTTTTAATAATTAATTATGACATACCATCTTGTGCATCTTTCGTTTTTAGAGAAGGTAAGGTGCATCTGGTCTTTTGTAGTCGGCATAACTTCTTTTTCCTCGGAGTCATGACTGAAAAAATTGTATTTTTTTAAAGAATAAAAAATAGAGAAAATTACTACAACAAAATTATAGAAGCAACCTTAATTAAAGGTGAAAACCATACTTGAACATTAACCGGTTGGCTCGCAAATGAGACACGCGTCCCAAAACTACCTACTAAAATATAGAATTCCAGGAACTGCGATTCAAGTTATTAAGCAAGTATTAAATTAAAACGGCTTTCATATTATTTGGTATTTAATGATTATTACGCATGTAGGTATTACTCTCAAAGTGACTTGAAGGCAAATATTTTGTGAAAAATATGTCACACTTGTTTTCGATGTGTCACATGTCAAAATGCTGACAAACATGCAGGTGGGTCACCTGATGGTAAACGACTATGGTCGCGATTATTTATGACTTACTATCTTGTGTATCCCTCACTGAGGTAGCTGAGAAATCTTGTTAACTGGTTGATGGCATAGGTTCCACATCTTGTAAATGACTCAATGTTGATGATGTTAAATTTTGTTGACTTGTAGATGGCATTGGTATGTTGTAGAGTAAATCCCTCTGATCTCCCTGAAGATAAGGAGGTAACTTGTTGACTCGCGGAGGACATGGAAATAACATCTGACACTGAAACTTAAACAAATAAACACACATTTATAATATAGAACTTAACTTAGTATAGAGATGGAGATCTTAAAATGTATATTTATTTTTATAAAGTACACAATGGCACTTTTGCAATGCAATGATGATAAAAAGTACCTACTTATTATTTTTAAAAAAGGTGTTCGATATTTATGATGCTGGAACTTTTGGTGAATGGAAATTGTGAGAAAATATAGCATACTACTTTGTAGTATTTGAAATCCAGTTGCCTTCTTAGCATTGTGTGCTCGATTCCTTAGAGCATACCATCTATTACTATAAATTTATCAATCGAAAAAACATATTTATTTAACTAAACTTCAGAAATACATATTTTCAAGATTATTACAAGTTATGGCATAAAAATCAAATTATAAATGAGCAATTGAACCACACCTTTATTGCTTTTCCATATATGTTGAGGAAACTCTTTTAATTGTTCATCTGTGAGATGTGTAGCAAGCAAGTTTAATTTTGGAATGGATTTCCTTTTTAGTCTATTTCTTTTATTATTAAAACATTTTTTATCAAAATGAGCTCCACATATATGCCTGGTTTCATGGAGTTTTTCTATAGGAAGATGAACCAGTTCTTCATTGCCTACAGCACGAAGCCATTGTCTGCACCTGAAATTACAAAAAATCTATAATAAAGCAGGACCCATCTACTATTGTTTCTTGATTTTACAATAATTTAAGACATATTTAGTGTCTTTCTTAGAGGGAACGGAGAGTCCACAATCATAAAACATAAAACAATACTGACTGCAAACATTATAATTACATTAATACATTGTTGTGGGGTGGTGCTTTCTTCGCATCATTTAAATTTAATGTAATAAGTAAGTAGGTATATTACTTTTATAATCTTCTTTCTTTTTTACTTTTATAAGAGTTACAAATTATTTGAGCCAACTGGGCTGTCCCACAGACAAACCAGAAATACTGGTTTTGTGGGCTTATTTTATATTTGTATTGTTTTGAATAATTAAATAAATAAATGTAAAAGATGTAGCGATTTCAACTCAACAGGTCAGTTTCATAGTTTCAATTTGTGGGTCAGAGACCTTATGGTTTAGTTGGTTATTATGATATAGCTTGATTCCTATGAGTAAGTAGATAGGTACTTACCGATCTTCATCCAAAGGAAAGAACAAAGATTGCGCACTTTACTTTCTTTTATTTGGCAAATTTCACACTTTCTATGACTTTTACTAGCTATATTGAGAAGTCACTACACACAAAATAAGTCAATAGGGTAAATCTTAGTGAAAATCACAAAATAGTCTTGAGCTTTTTGAAAAGGACACGGAGGAAATACATCAACTCGACGCGAAAAATACAAAAAACACAGTCTTGATCTTCTTGAAAAGGACACGGAGGAAGTAAATCAATTCGACGTGTAAAATAGAAAGAACATAACCAGTTAATTTAAAATGTAAAACGACGAAACCGTTCGCTTAATTTTTTTTGACATTTTTGAGGGAAATGCAAACGTCATATTTTTTTTATGTTGTCCAGACGAGGGCTGCCATATCAAACAAACAAATTCTTCTATTATTTATAATAAATCTCACTAACTTATCAATTTGCTTTGAATATTACGAGTAGGCCTCGTGGATGTCTTGCGGCTGAGATGATGATGATGATTGACGAATAAAACTTTATAATATTTAGGATAGTTTTCTTAATGTCTTTGAGATCATTATGTTTGCACCTTTAATTTGAGTAAAATTGGATACTACCGTTTATTTTCAGCGTTGGAAAATATGGCAGGCTTTTTTTATTGTTGTTTAGTTGGTAGCATATCGGGTAGATATTTCATACATTTTTGACAATATATGGAAGTTTTTACCATAGATAATACACTATATATACGAGAGTTTTTACAGACACCAAGTGATTACCTTCTCTCTGACAGACACATTTGGAATTTTAGATAACTAGGAATAAATAGAGTACGTAGCCAAGCTTCCACAAAAATATAACATTACGAAAACAATGCAGAACGACGACATCGATGATGTAAAACCGGATTCTGGACCAGTTGAAAATGCATGGGCTATGAAGATACCAAAATTCAAACCGGAAGATAACCCACATGGTCTTCTTGAAGAAAGCAAATTTGCAACACTATTTCCAAAATATAGGGAACAATACTTAAAGGAATGTTGGCCACTGGTTCAAAAAGTTCTAAAAGAACATTTTATTGTTGCTGAATTGGACCTCATTGAAGGTAGTATAACCGTAAAAACAAGTAGAAAAACCTGGGATCCCTATATAATAATTAAAGCTAGAGATCTTATGAAACTATTGTCAAGAAGTGTTCCATTTGAACAAGCAGTGAGGGTTTTAGAGGATGAGATAGGATGTGACATTATAAAGATAAATTCATTTGTTCGCAAAAAAGAAACATTTTTAAAAAGACGCCAACGATTGATCGGCCCTAATGGGGTTACCCTCAAGTCTATTGAACTACTGACTGAGTGCTATGTGCTTGTGCAAGGTAATACCGTGTCTGCTGTGGGTCCTTACAAAGGTTTAGTACAAGTCAGACGAATTATTGAAGATACAATGAAAAATATACACCCCATGTACAATATAAAAAGTTTAATGATTAAGCGTGAACTAATGAAAGACTCAAGACTTAAGGATGAAAGTTGGGACAGATTTCTCCCTAAATTTAAGAGTAGAAATGTACCAAGAAAACAACCAAAGAAGAAAACTAAGAAGCCTTACACACCATTTCCACCACCACAACAAGAAAGCAAGATTGACAGAGAATTGGCAACTGGAGAATATTTCCTTAAAGATGAACAAAAGAGAGCTAAATGGAATCATGAAAAAGAAGAGAAACAAGCCCAAGCTAAAAAGGCTCGTGAGGAAATGAGACAAAAAGATTACATACCTCCAGTGGAGGAGAATATTATATCAACATCATCAGTAAATGCAACTGTAGATATAGATATTAAACAGTTAAAAGCAAAGATGAAAAAGTTGTCTAAGCAACATCGAGCATGAATAAATTAATATCAAGAAAAAATACCAACTTAGTTGTATAAATATTTTATAAATTTAATTCATACATTTTATTGCTTTATTTTAATCAATTTTAGTTCAGGAACTGCTGTATTTTTTGTAATATGTTTTTTTCCATTCATAAAAGGCTGCAATTTTTTTGGAATTAATATCTTCCCTTTAGGATCTTGATGGGTTTCAAGTAATGCAATTAACATTCTTGGCACTGCACAAGCAGTGCCATTTAATGTATGGACATATTGTTGAATGTTGTCATTTAAGTATTTTATGTTGAGGCGTCTAGATTGGTAGTCTGTGCAATTGCTACAACTTGATATTTCACCATATGTATTACGACCAGGCATCCATGCTTCAATATCATATTTTCTGTAAGAAATTATTCGAAAATTAGTAACTCAATTTTTTTGCATTCAGTAGACAAACATTAAAAAAACCCATCTAGGTTTTGTCATCTAATTTAGATATGACATGATTACTAAAAAAATGAAATAAATACATACTCTCAAGATATTGGGCAAAGGCCAAAGTACGTGTCATAATAACAAAACTTTACTATCTAAAAAACCATTGTCAGGTTTCATAAACATTGATATTATTACCTGTAAGCAGGTGCACCTAATTCATGAGGTGGCATGTCTAAGACTCTCATATGAAACTCTAAAGAGGAAAACAATTCTTCTTGTGTAGTTCTCAAGTACTCCAGCATACCCTCTGATTGCTCTGGTGTAGTAACAGCAAACATTTCTACTTTAGTAAACTGGTGTACTCTGAAATAGCAGGATTATTCCTAAAGATTATGGTTTATCTGATTGATTCACTGGAAAGGAATGTACCATTTGAGATAGTGAAAGACCATTACCTATATGCCTGAAACACAAATCTATTCAGCCATTTCAATGTGATAGATACCCCATTTCAATAATTGCATTATTATTATTACATTAGAGGATTGGGAAGAACAGTTAACACATTGCCACTTTATATATGCCTGTAGGCATATTTGCACTAGTTCCCAGCTTGTCGTCAAGTGTCCCTGTCATTTTGACGTAATTAGTTTGACGGTAGAAGATATGACTAACATGGTTTTCAAAGCTACATCTTTTGAACTCACAAGTGGCCACACGTTTCTGAGAAATGTGTAAGGCACTACTACTCTAGTAATTGTAAGCTCACTGGTTTACCCTATCTATCACGCTGCAGGTTGTGGGTTTGATTCCCAATCAGGACAAACATTTGTGTGCATGAACATGTCTGTTTGTCCTGAGTCTGAGTGTAATTATCTACATATATATGTATGTATTTACAAAAGAAAAGTAGTATTGTAGTAGGTATATCAGTTATCTGGCTTCCATAGTACAAGCTCTGCTTAGTTTGGGGTCAGATGGCCATGTGTGAGGAATAATGTCCCAAAATATTTATTATTATTTATTATGATGACAATTTTCATTAAATAACTACCTATATATACCTCTCTCTTCAATTACACTAGAGGTTTCAGCACGGTAACACCTGCTCACAGCTGCATATTTTTTTGGTAAATCTTGTTCAGTATGAACTGAGTTCCTCAAAAATCCTGCTAGTGACATTTCTGCTGTACCAGATAAACATCGATCAGGACCATGGTGCACTGGATCTAATGAATAAATCTAAAAACAAAATTGTTATGCATCTTATGAGAAATAATAACATAATTAATCAAAAAAAATATGCCCAGTATGGTGTCAATAATGACTATAGATGTGGTGACCACATATAACAAAGAGGTCTTCAATTTATAATTAATTTGTTTAGCATACAAGAACTTGCAAAGAATGCACAAAGGACTACCAACAGATTTTTTTTAACAGTTGGTGAAAGTAACACTGGCTACATTAAGTTGTACTTATGCTAAGAATCTGTGTTGATTAATTACCTGAGTTCGATCACTATTTATAGTCATACCACAACATTCTAAGACATTGCTTGGTATAATATCAGGTACAGATACCAATTGAAAATCATTTCCTATTAAAGACGCTGTTGTATATTTAATTATCGCTTCTTCCAATTCTGCCAGCTCTCCCAAAAAATAGTAACTCTTATGGCCACATGTATTACCTAATTTATCTGTTCTTGCTAAATTTAATAATCTTGTGATTTCACTGAACTCCAATGGAGTATGTCCCTCGAAATTTCTTTTCTCATTGATTTCTCGTACCAGGCATGGGTCAATTTTGTCTACTACGGAAGGATGAGTTTTATTTGGTAAACTATTTAGTTCTCTATAAAGGTTAGCTTTTATGGTCTGGTAGCAACAATCTAATGTTGATGTTTCCTTTAAAGTTTTATACGTTTCTAATACATGGTCTATATCACCTATACCTTTACGTATTGTTATATTATTTTTAATTTCTGAAGAATTCTTCCTATTGCAATAATATTCCATGTCAATATCAGGATACAAAGAAGCACACGAACTAAAGAACTTTAACTTGTATTTCCTGTTCAGGCAATTTCTTATTAAATTGAATGCCATGACGAAATGAAAAATAATACTTTCTATATTTTTTCCATGGGGTTTTGATTAACCTCTTTGATTTAGGGGTGCTCGATATCTATCGATATGTGATAAAATATCGATACATTTATTTCATATATCGAATCAGTTCGATATTATCGAATCATTGAATTCGATATATAATATCGATATATTTTATCCGATATATGAAATTGTTGAGAGGTATTTTTAACCGTGGAAAAAAAATAAACGTTTTATTTTCAATTGACATGTAATAGTAGTGACACATCTCATTTCTTTTTTATTTGACAAGACACAATCATAAACCATAATATTCAACCTTTAACATCCTCCCTTTTTGCGCAGTCTATATAAAAATTAAATATCAAACACAGTGTAAGCCTATTCGGTCCAATATCAATACTATAGACGGCCTACCAAGAGGCTTTGTTAGAAAATCTGCACTTTGTAGTTGTGTCCCTACGTGCTGGACCTGTAGTTTTCCATCTGCAACTAATTCCCTGACATAGAAGTGTCTGATTGCAATGTGTTTTGTTCTTCGATGCAGTTCTGGATTTTGAGCTAATTTCACAGCGGCGTCGTTGTCTACTTGCAGTATTGGAACTTGCTTCAGAACAGAAATTTCATTAAATAGCCTTTGCAGCCAGACTATTTCACGTGCCGTTTCGCTTGCTGCGACTATTTCAGCTTCGGTCGTGGAAATAGCCACTGACGACTGCTTCCGACTTGCCCAGGCGATTGCTCCGCCAGCATATATGCAAAGGATGCCACTAGTTGAGCGACCATCCATGACATCTCCTGCATGATCAGAATCACTGAAACTTTCCAGTATCCCCGTCTTATAATCCCTTTTGTACGTTATTCCATAGTTTGACGTACCTTGTAGGTAGCGCATTATACGCTTCACCTTTAGTACATCTTCTTTGGAAGGATTTTCTAAGGTTCTGGATACAACACCAACGGCGTAGGCAATATCTGGCCGCGTGCCTACCATGAGGTAAGCAAGAGCACCTACAGCTTGTCTATAGGGGTATGACTTCTCGTCTATTACCTCTCTCTCTGACTGTCCTTGCTCAGAATCTCTAATTATAGGTGTAGTCACTGTTTTACAGCTGCTCATACCAAACCTAGCTAAAACTTTCTCAGTGTAGTGCTTTTGCGTTATGCTTATAGAGCCATCGTCTTTGTGATGTATTTGCAAACCCAGATAATAATCTGCAGGCTTTACGGTTATCTTAAACCTTCGTTTAAGTTCTGCCATAAACTTATCAGCATCCTTCTGTTTTGTTGCAGCTACCAATCCATCATCGACATATAGTGCCAAAATGATTTTATTCTGCAATCGTTTTCGGATAAATAAGCAAGGATCCGTTTGACTTTGTTGAAAACCTATATTCTTCAAGTAATCAACAATGCACTTATTCCAACACCTTGGTGCTTGCTTAAGTCCATATAGACTTCGCTTCAACTTGCAGACTCGGTTAGTCCCGTCATTAATGCCTTCTGGCTGCTTCATGTATATCTCCTCTTCAATAGAGCCATTTAGAAAAGCAGTTGTGACATCAAACTGAGTGAGTGCCAAACCTTCATTTGCCGCAACGCTTATGACTGATCTGATTGTCGTCATTTTTGCAACAGGGCTAAACGTTTCGTCAAAGTCCACTCCGGGTTGTTGCGAAAACCCTCGAGCAACAAGCCTTGCTTTATATTTTTCAATTGTACCATCAGCGTTTGTTTTGATTTTATAGATCCACTTGCATGATATAGCTTTACGACCCTTGGGTAGATCGACCAGAGACCAGGTTTTATTCTCTTCTAAAGATTTGATTTCACTTTTCATTGCTTTCAGCCAATGTTCCTTGTCTTGACTCTGTAGTACTTCAGTGTATTTAGTAGGTTCATCGATTTCAGTCCTATCATCTACTGATATCATAACGTAGTCACCAAGTCTTGCAGGTGGTCTTAGCTTTGATCTGTCTCGAAGAGTTATTCGTCCTTCATTCTCTATTTCTCTATCAGGTAAAATCTCATCGTTTATCGCTTCCAAACGTTCTGGCAATGTTTGATCGTTATCCTCATCAACAGCTTCATCAAGCTCATCTTGAGTTTCTAAAGCTATTTCTGGTATTCTGTTATATGTTTCTGTATCAGGAGTATCTTCAAACGTTTCAGGAGGTATACACTCTTCAAATGTACCTGTACTTTTGCTTCTTTCCTCCCTAACATCATGAATCGTTCGAATATTCTCCTCCCATGCAACAACATTCGTTGGTAACCGAAGACTTATTTCTATCTCAGAGTTTCTCTCAACAGGTTTTGAACCAGTATTTAGTTCGGTATTAGTCCTGCTGATTTCTGACTCTCGAAATACTACATCTCTTGAACTTACCAGTGAATTTTCATTTTTGTCCATTTTCAGAAGACGATACCCATCATCATTATCATAGCCAATCAAAATACATTTTTCTGCTTTCTTGTCCATTTTCGTACGCTTTTGCTTGGGTACATGGGCGTAACAAGGACTTCCAATGATTCTCAAATGGCTTATCTTTGGTTTTTTGTTAAACCATAATTCGAATGGTGATTTGCCATCTACAGGAGTTGGTCCCGTTCGATTGAGCACATACGCTGCTGTATTTATAAGTTCTGCCCAACAGGCAGTAGGCAACTCTTCATGCGCGTACATCATGGCTCGGGCGGCTTCGACAAGCGTTCTATTCTCTCGTTCACTACAGCCATTTTGTTGTGGCGTATATGGCATAATCAATCTGTGCTTGATGCCATACCTTTGTAGTATTGATCGAGTTTTCTCGTTATCGAACTCTCCGCCGTTGTCGCTTAGTAGTTCTTTCACAACATGACCAGCTACCTTGCTTTCTTCTAACATTATATGAAGCTTTGTATGGACTTCAGACTTCTGTTTCATAAAGTATGCATAGCGGTATTTGCTGAAATCGTCTTTGAATAGAACGAAATAGCGATATCCTTTGTAGGAAAATGGGAATGGTCCACACACATCTGAGTGTATAATTTCTCCTAGAAATTTTGCTCTATCTCTTGTTCCAAAAGGTCGCCTCTTCATTTTTCCAAAGCTACAACCTTCACAACATTCACGTGTGTCATTCGGTACCTTAATCCTGAGTTCCTTTTCTATTACCTTCTTTACATGGGTTTTGCTTTGGTGTGCTAATCTCTCATGATAAATCTGTAACAAACTATCTTGACTTGTCAGTGCATTGACTTCAATGACAATCGGTGGCATCACATTCTTCACATTAAGTTTAAATAGCCCTCCTCTTTTTGTTCGTTTGCCTGTTACTCTGACAATGCCTTTTGATTTCAATCTACAGAACTCTGGTTCGGATTCGAAAAAGCTTTCTGGTAATCTATCCTGCGCTGCTAAAAGTGAAAATAGATTTTTCTGTAGTGACGGCACACACCATACATCGCATAATGTTACGGTTCCTTTATGATCTCCAACCGTGGCTTCCAGCTTTATGTCACCTTTACCAGTGGCATCTACTTTCTCACCATTTGCTGTCGTTACTGTATGCTGCTTATCAAAACTTTCAAATGTTTGGAATAAATCTCTTCTGAATGTGACGTGACTTGTGGCTCCACTGTCGAGATACCAATTATCTTTGTCAGGGTATAAGCACCTATCAACGTTCATTAGGACTGTACTATTCACATTATTTGTGTTATTTGAATTTGGCTTGGGAGGTCGCCCATCACTCAACCACTTCGAGCATTTTCTCACTTTGTGTCCTTCTTGACCACAGTAATTGCACTTTATACTCTTATTGTAAGTCTTATTTAACTTTTTCTGAGGGGCTTTTATTGTGAAAGCTTGGTTACTCACGTTTGTAGACGTAGAAGCCTGTGTATCGACATTTCGTTCAAAGGCACAGAGTTGTGAAGTTAGTCTCTCTATAGTCCTTTCTTTTTTAGTCATAAGTAGCCAACTAGATTTAAATGTAAGGTATTCCTCTGGTAAGGTGTCTAAAATCTTACAGATCAGAACTACCTCTGGTAACTCATGGTTTCCTTCAAGCTTCGTAATTTCTTTGTTCAGTTTGAACCATATGTTCTTCAGCTTTGAAAGGTGTATAGCCATATTGTCATCCACTTGCTTCTTATACTCAAAGAACTTTAGGCAATTGTCATAGACTAAATCGTCACCATCTCCGTCAAACAACCTCTTAAGCTCATCCCACACTTCTTTGGAAGACTCGAAACGCATTATCCTTTGTACAATTTCGTCTTTCATATTGCTTGTGAGAATTATAAGAATCATGCTATCTAGTTCTTGAAACTTTTCTAAAACAATTTCTTCAACTTTTTCAGCATTTAATGGTTTTTCATATCTACCTTCTAACAGATCTAGGGCTTTTGGAATTCCCTTCAGTAGCATAGATATTTTATATTTCCATATCAACCAGTTGGTGCCATCTAGGTTTCCAATGTTTAGTCTCGTAATATCTGGTTTGGTTGCCATATTTACTACTTATAAACACTGTTACCCTAAACGCTCTGCTACCATGTTGAGAGGTATTTTTAACCGTGGAAAAAAAATAAACGTTTTATTTTCAATTGACATGTAATAGTAGTGACACATCTCATTTCTTTTTTATTTGACAAGACACAATCATAAACCATAATATTCAACCTTTAACAGAAATATCGTACGAAATTAGTATATTTGGGAAAAATCGTCATTAATTAGTTTACTTATTTATTTGATCTAAACTTTAACTTCAACTACACCTATCGTTAATTTTAAATAAGATCTATTTTGATTATTGTATTATCTACGGTGGATTGGTAGAAATAAGATGCCTGCCGGTGCGTGCGATCTTTGGTAAAGGAAGTTGTCTGTGTTTACTTCGTTAAAAAAACTCACAAATAAAATTCAACTTCAAAAAGTGATAATAAATCTTATATAATACATGAAGTAATCAGTAAAAGTGAAATTCAATCGCTGTGTCAAAGTTTACCGTAAGTATTCCTTCCTAAAATACGATATATCGAAAATGTCGATGTTTTTGACTGATATATCGTTAAACATCGATACAATATTTCGATATATTATATCGGAAAAAATATCGATATTTTTTGTACATGAACAGCACTACTTTGATTGCAATTTGCATTTGCAATAGAGTTGGGTTGGATAGCTCGCGAGCCAAAGAAAGAGAATATAATACACTACGTACGCGAGCTAGAGATATAAAAGATATATATCTTTACCGAAGATATTATAATCTCTCTTTATATCTTTAAAGATAGGATAGTTGAAGTATCTCTCTCACTCTTCTAGCTCAGATAGAGATAGACATTTCCCACGACGCAAAAAAGAATGAGACAAGCGATTATTAGCGATACGAAGCACTGCGCCCTTGCGCTGGCCATAAAAATTCAAAATTGTTTATATTTTTTCAAACCGTTTAGTTTTAGTTAGTTACTTTACGAATGATGTCTACGACTGAGTAATAGTAATTTTGTTTTCTTTTTTTATCATAGTTATAGTTCTTCAAGTTACGTTTAGTGTATGGGATTGAAATATATTTTGTACACAGTAAATACATACGTGTGTGAATAAACTTGTAAACCAATAAATAAGTGTTAATTAGTACTAATCAATAATTTGTAATGTGTTCGCGTCTTGGTCACTGTGGTGTGTGGAAATTCAGATACGACGATGTCTGTGTGGTAGCGTTGTAAAAACACATCGCTAGTTTTTGCTCTGTCTTCAAACGAATCTTTAAATCACTAGTGATATACAGATATAAAAGAGTGATATAAGTATATCATTGGGCTGAAAAGATATATATATCTCAGTGATACGTTTTGCGAATCTCTAATCTGCAACGCAATAATCAATATTAGGGAGTCACACACGGCGAAGATACGTTAATATTTTATCTTTAGATATATGAGACAGTGCTATACCAGCGAAAGAGAAGGAAAATAGGTAGGTAAGAGGTAGGTCGTTGCTTCTCTTTTCATAGTATAATGCTGTCTCATGATCTTAAGATAAAATATGATAGTATCTTCACCCGTGTGTGACCCCCTTAAAATAAATTAACAAACAACGTTAAGGCTGGGAATACACGTCAGATTTTTTCATCCGATTTTCTGATCCGACTATTGGAAGGCATTGGAATCATTACTTTATACTTATTATTATTATACCATTTATTTAAATATATTCCTATAAATAACATTTTTAAATATACTTAAGTTATAAAAAATATATTATTATATTATATTTATTATATTAATATGCCGTTCAATGTTTACGACATTGCCCTTTTTGCCCATTGTCCGAACCAAAACGATACGTCCGTTCAGTGTCATCGCTAGAATCCACTGGCAAGTCGGAGGCTGAATCGGATGTCTTTTTTGTCTCTATCCAGAAGTATGCAGTGCGCGCCTTCAGACAATCGGACTGGCAATAAAATCGAAAACGCCTCGCGCCCGCTTCCGACTCGGACGAGCGATCCGACTATCGGATCGGACGTGTATTGTATGTTCAAACAAAGTAATGGTTCCAACGCCTTCCGATAGTCGGATCAGACAATCTGATGAAAAAATCCGACGTGTATTCCCAGCCTAAAATAAATAAATGCCCAGTGCTGCCAGTAGACAAATTAATAAATGACCGAAAGCATGAAAGCTGTGTTAAAAACAATAATTAAGGTTTCCTTGGTCCGAGGTTTAAAGGGCGAAGGTTTATACACGGCGAAGATACTATAATATTTTATCTTATAATGTCGGCTACTGTTTCGCTTGTTTAGAAACAAATTAAAAAAACTGAAAACTTTGAATGAATCTTAAAATTAATTAAGTTATTTTATGAACTAAAACTAACATTTTCCGACTGCTTATTGCCTAAGCTATGTAAATTGTACATTTTTAGATTTGTTTTCATATAGAGTAAAATACCCTATTATATAGCATACTCTTTATGGTTAGGTTAGTTTAATAAAATTATCGTGGTTCTCCCTTTTTAGATGTTTTATACATTGGTTAGTGTTGGATAATTTATTTTGAATACAGGCAAATACTCTATTTGGAGAGCTTATTTAAATGTTGGCAACACTGAAAACTGAATTTGGCTTGGCGCCTTTTTAACTTTTGACATTTGTTTTGCTATGTTGAACTAACTGTATCTTGCAGAATATTATACCTATTTTATCAATAAACTGTAAGTCTGAAAGGGATATGCAACATATTTATAATTTGAGATTCATTAATGGAATTATAACAATATGCCAGTTAAAAATCGTAAGGCCAGCCCCGGAGGCAATAACAATATGTGCGACATGGAAGACAAAAAAATAAATAACAGCTATGGTTCCACTGAAAATGTGTCGATTTCACCTCAAAGGTTTTTAATTTATTAATTACGCTTTAAGCTTCTAAATTAATTTTAAAATAACAGATTTTGTATTTACATTTTATTTTATTTTAGGCCCGCACGTAAAACTCCACATAATAGTAACCAACTAAGGATATCTAATATGTTCCCAACCAAGCGAAATAGAGATCCTAATCATGACAATGATAAAGAGTCGGTGAGTTTGCTACCACAAGTTTCAGTCTCATAACGTGATATGTAAACATTGTTTACCACAATTTGTCTGAAGTGATAAATATTCACAGGCTACATTTGTTTTTGATGCTATGCACTAAAATGTTTCTTGTGAGTGGATTCAGAATGTACTGTCATCTACATAAATAGCCAAACAGATCACACTTAACAAAACACCTGTATACATTACAACTATCCATATAAGTTGCCCATTGGTCATTGGCTCATTTTTATCCCGTGATGGTGGGTGAAACCATGGGGGAACAACTAGTGTATGAGTAAATCTTTAATTAATTGTTATGAATGAATATTTATCAAAACCTTTTTGGCTACTGGTTCTGATATACAGTCTTGTCTCCTATATCTTCCATTAAAATTACATTGAAATATTTTTCGATCATAGTATATTTAAAACTAAACTAAAAAAACTATCTTACCGCCCCACGGTTTCACCCGCGAACCCCAATTTTACCCCCTTAGGTGTGGAGTTTTCATAAATCCTTTCTCAGTGGATACCTACATCATATTAGCTATCTGAATGCCAAATTTTTACCCAATCCGTCCAGTGGTTTGAGCTGTGCGTTGATAGATCAGTCAGTCAGTCACCTTTTCTTTTTATATATACAGATAAATCTGTGTATGCATTTAAAGAAATATGTACATTCTCCCCAAACAATGACTTATTGTAAATTATAGTAAGTAGTTATGACAACTTATAGGTCTAATCACACCATCATAATCGTCATCTATGTGGTTTAATAAACCAGGAACCTCAAGTTAATAGAAATGTTTAATTTTAAATTGATTTATTTCTGTTTCCTTATACAGAAAAAACTTAAATTTGATGATGGAAACGTAAGTATTGAAGCCAATATTTGTGATAATGTAATACCAATTGAAATAGAGGATGTTGATCAAATCAAAATTGACAAAAATATAAACAAATCTGGTGAAAATCTAAAGTTAAATGAGGCAGATTATGACTTGGTAAATAAGGAAAACCAAAATGTGGAAACAGGAAATGAAATTAATATCAGCAAAAAGATGACTGAACCAATTGATGAAGGACAAAATATTGTCCTACAGAACAATAATAATGTTGGTGAAAAAGAAAGCAATTCCAATATAAATAATAAAGTACCTGATATAGAAAAGTGTGACATTTGTGGGCAATTTTTGAACAATTCTGATATAATATACTATCAAGGGCACCCACAGAATGCTGTGGAAGAATATATAGCATTAACTAATGAAAAATTGGTTTTGACATCTGGTAAATTTAGTCTCATTTTACTTATTTATAACTATCTAAACCCTGGCAATGCTGGCATACATGCTCTTTTTATTTATCAGCAAACATACCTTGCGCATTCACAACTAACCAAAGTTCCATTGCCATCTGATGGTATTGGACCACATATGTTACAAACAAACATACAGACAAAACAGATTGAATTTTATTATAAAAAACACAACTATCACCAGGTAGTAACTTCAATAGCTTCAATGCTCTAAACCTTATAGCTTTGACTTACTATAATAATATAATAAAAATATTCTAGGTTTTGTTCTGTGAATTAACTCATATTCTTGGGTTGTAATCAGTCTTGTTGCTGATGTGGATATTATCAGCCATGGCATTTGATTGCACTGCCATTGAGCAATCATTAAGTTTATTTTCATATTTGGACTATTTTTTAGGTGATGAAGGAGATATCATGGAAAGACCACAAACAAACATAACTGGTTTTTCTATTTTTGATCATCACGGACACCTTTGTCCAATTGATGGTGGCCTCATTGAAAATGATGTCCGAATTTACATGTCTGGTTATTTGAAATCAATTTGCTCAGATTCATTTGATATTGATGAAGAGTCTGTGCCAGTGAAAGATGTAGGTCCAATAATTGAATGGTAAGAATCTTATTATAATATAAAAGCTATTTATATTATGTCACTACTGACTAACCCATTTTCTTTTTCATCCTATTAGAATTAGAACCATATTGCTATTTTCAAAAGTTGTCTTAATGTGCGCTATTTTAGTAATAATTATAATAAATTATATATTTTTCAAGGTTCATACACGGGTTTGATGGTGGAGACAGAAATTGCATTACATTGTCAACTGAATTTGGGGAATATAATTTGTTAAAACCTAGCGATGAATATACTCCTCTAATGGACAGTCTGTATGAAAAGATTTGGCTAAGTAAAATTGTTGTAGAATATTTAGAGGAGTATCACTATCTCCAGCCTTCATATGAAGATCTACTCACAGTTATACGAGATTCCACTATTCCTGAACTAAATGATAAGAAAATGTCAGAAGAGATGCTTCATAAACATGCACAGTTTGTATGTGACCAAGTTGTTAGTCTAGAAGTAAATGACGATGATGAGCCGTTGATCACCTTACCGTGTATGAGGGAGCTAATAAAACTGATGGGAATCAAATTTGGTACAAGAAAAGTTAGAGCCAAAATTGGTTATAAAAAAGTTGATAAAAAGGCGTGGACAAAAGCTACTACTACACCATTGGTTAGGAAAACATTTGAAAGTTTTTTTATGAATCAATTAGATAAAACTAACCATGAACTCGTATTGCGTAGGAAAAGGTGCGGTGTGTGCGAAGCTTGCCAACTGCCTGATTGTGGAGAATGTAATGCATGTAGAGCAATGGCCAAATTTGGTGGACATGGCCGTACAAAAAAAGCTTGTGTTCGAAGACTTTGCCCCAATATGGCTGTAGAACAGGCTGAGGACTCAGAACCAGAAGATGAAGAAGAATATCAACAAATGGCAGAGAAAAAACATCATGATAAGATAGAAGATACAGTGCCAGTTAAGCTTACTGGATCATGCAATAGAAACATTACATGGATAGGAGAGCCCACTAAAGCAGATAATTCAAAAGTATATTATGAAAAAGTAGTAATTGAAGGGTCAGAATTGTGTGTTGGAGATTTTGTGATGGTAGAGACTTCACAACCAAACATTCCAGCACTGGTTGCGCGAGTTGTCTACATGTGGAAAGAAACTATCAACCCTAAGTTCGGGTATTTCCATGGAGAAGTGTTCATCAGATCTTCAGATACGGTCTTGGGAGAAGTAGGAAACCCAAGGCAGATCTTTTTAGGAGATAGGTGTTGCCATGGTGCTCCATTATCTTCAATTTTAAGAAAAGCTTCAGTGGAATGTAAACATATTTCAGACGATTGGTTTAATCTCGGTGGTAAAGAAGTAAACGGCGAAATTACAGAAGATGACGGTAAAACATACTTTTACGATAAGTATTACGAGAGATTCACTGCACGATTTGAAGAACTACCAGAAGATCCGGCCTGTCCTAATGCACTGAGGAAACATAGATTCTGTCCATCTTGTGAACGTAAAACAAAGAGGGATGCAAAGAATATTCCAAAAGTATCAGGTAAATTGATGGAAAAGTCTAGTATAGTAACAGAAGCAAATAGAACTGAATGGTCTTTAGTGAGGTGGCAAGACTATGATTATAAGAAAGGTTGTGGGGTCTTTCTGAAACCAGGAACATTGAGACTTAAGAATAGTTATAACAAAACAAACAATAATCCCAAGGTTAAATTAGATAAGGTAGATGAAAATATTTACACTGAATACTATAGAAAAAGTGATAGCAATATGCGTGGCTCGAATATCGACACCGGCGAACCCTTTTGCGTCGGATATATAGCTGCAGTGACAGCTATAGGCGATGGTCCACTTATTGTGCCCCAAGATATTTACCTCAAAATTAACGTGTTATATAGACCTGAAAACACGACTAGTAGATTTCCACAGCATGAAGATGTCAATGTAGTTTATTGGAGTGATGAAATAAGAGAGGTTTCATTCTCTACAGTAGTAGGACCGTGTCATCTGATCTACGAACAAAATGTACCACAACAATATACACTGCAGGAGTGGCTGGAGAAAGATCCCAGCAGGTTCTATTTCAGAATGGCATTTGATAAATCTACAGGTCAGTTTGTGGATGTGCCTCAGCACGTAACGAGTGTCGGTCGCTCTGACAAAGGGAAGGATAAAGGTAAAGGCAAAGGAAAGTCAAGTAAACCCGTAGATACCAGTAATAACAAGGGCGAAGAGGTGAAAATGAGACCTTTGAGGACATTAGATGTATTCGCCGGCTGCGGTGGGCTCTCGGAAGGTCTGCACCGCGCCGGTGTCGCTGAATGCAAATGGGCCGTAGAGAACTTGGAAGCCGCCGCTCACGCGTACTCGCTCAATAATAGAAATAGTATAGTGTTCAAGGAGGACTGCAACGCGCTCCTGAAGGACGCCATGAGCGGCGCCACGCACAGCGGCGGCGGGCTGCGGCTGCCCGTGCGGGGCGAGGTGGAGCTGCTGTGCGGCGGCCCGCCCTGCCAGGGCTTCTCCGGAATGAACCGGTTCAACTGTCGGGAGTATTCCAATTTCAAAAACTCCTTGGTGGCGTCGTATTTATCGTACTGCGATTATTACCGACCGAAATACTTCATTTTCGAAAATGTTAGAAACTTTGTCGCGTTCAAAAAAGGCATGGTTTTGAAGCTGACGCTTCGAGCGCTATTGGATATGGGCTACCAGTGCACGTTTGGGATACTGCAGGCCGGTAACTACGGCGTGCCGCAGACGAGGCGGCGGCTCATCATCCTGGCGGCGGCGCCCGGCTACAAGCTGCCTCTCTACCCGGAACCTACGCACGTGTTCAGTAGGCGGGCGTGCTCTTTGACTACTACTATTGACGGTAAAAGGTTCGCGACGAATATACACTGGGACGAATCCGCCCCCAGGCGTACCTGTACCATACGAGATGCTATGAGTGATCTACCGCACATAAGTAACGGTGCTAATAAAATTGAAATTGATTATGGGTCTATGGCCGAAAGTCATTTCCAGCGTTTGATAAGGAGTAAGGACGAAAATGCAAAATTACGTGATCACATTTGTAAAAACATGGCACCGCTGATACAAGCTAGGATCTCAAGGATACCGACGACGCCCGGTTCTGACTGGCGAGACCTGCCTAATATCTCTGTTACCCTATCAGATGGAACTAAATGCAAGGTAAATAAATTTAGTATAGCTCAATCTGTACCATTTCGACAGTAGGTCGCGTCTCTTATAGACGTGAAAGACATTACTAACTTCATAACCCCCACATCGCACAGCAGAAACCGTCTCAGAAATGAAATGCCTATAATAATATAATCTCTATACCTACTTTTGAAATGCCAGTTCTCTTCTAGATGCGTGTGCTTACCACCTTCGGCCTATGGCCAAAGTAATAGAAAGTTATGATTCTCTTACCATATAGACATTGTGGTCAAATACGAGTACTCAAAAATAATTACATTATATCAAATATCCTTCTTAAATAGTTACTTACTAGTTGACCCCTGCGGTCACCTGTGATCTCGGGATAAAAATAAACCTTCCTCAATAAACTGGCTATCTAACGTAAAAATGACAGTATCTTGAGCACATATAAAAATCCTATAGAAAAAGACACTTCCCGTTTTTCCCCCGAACTTTCCAATTTCCTGGGCAATCTTTCTAATATTTCTTTCCCTAAAAACATTACGAACATTTAAAACAAAAGTTTGCCAAACCGGTCCAGCCAGCCGTTCTCAAATGATGCGCTTACCAACGAACAGCATTTAATTTTTATTTATATACACAAGTTGGATATGACGGTCGATCATTCAATTCAAACTCTATCGTTACAAGTGCACTATAGCACTTTAAAACACAGTCGAAAACGATTTTAGAACAAAATAAAAATATTTAAATTTTCAAAGAAGTAAATACCTTCCAAACGTAAAAAAAAATACGTATGGCACTCGGGGACTGCCGCGGTAAAGCAATAGCATAGCAATTTTTTTTTTATGCAGTATTTTTTTTTTCCTTTTCTTTTATTGGAACGAAGTTCTTTATCGCGCGTTGCGAAAGGGGGCTAGACGGAAATTAAGACCATAAGTTGGCACGACTATCAACTTGTGCAATTATAATATATATATACAGTGGTGGTCATATAATTAAGAACGCTTACTTAAAGGAATGATTTTTTCAAACTACCAAGTATAACTAATTGCATGTATTTTTTTATATTTATCGCGGTATCCCAAACCTTTTCCATACTAACGGTACATTCGTTGATACACATGATTGGCCAAAAATTAAATAGATAAGCTTTATACATTAGATCTGAACCTAGTATTCCTAATTACTAGCTGGTCACATAATTAAGAACGCTGAATAATTTATTTTTTTATTCAAATTTAAATAGAAAACACTCTTTGGCTCTGTGGGTTTCGTATAATTTTGGCGCCATTTAGTGCTGTAAGTCTTAAAAGTGATTGCTTCATACGAAAACAATGGGGAAAAATAAAAGTTGTGATCAATCTACAAGGGAAGCAATAATAAAACTTCGCGAGAAGAATTGGTCGTATAAAAAGATAGCCGACCGATCTGCAATGCTCAAATACGATGGTTTTCCACGGTGTGAAGCATTTTGCCACGTATCAAACTACTTCAAATGTTCCGCGTGTACCTAAACAGACAAAGTCATCTTGTCGAGATGATCGAAATATCGTTCGTTTGGCAAAACAATATCCTTATAAAGGGTCTAATGAACTGAGAAAAGAATATTTTGGTGAAAACAACCCTTCAGCAACCTCGGCACGCACTATTCGAAGGCGTTTGATAGAAGAAAAGTTGCACGGGAGGATAGCAAGGAAGGTGCCCATGTGCCATAGACAAGCCCGGCTTGCATTTGCAAGAAGGTATGAAAACTGGACAGTTAGACAGTGGAAAAATATACTTTTTTCTGACGAGACAAAAATAAACTGGGTATGTTCTGATGAAAAACGATATGTACGACGCCCTCCGAATAAAGCATTCGACCCTAAGTAAATACACAAAAGTGACTTTAAAGCACGGTGGGAGAAATGTGAAAATTTGGGGATACTTTTCTGGACATGGAGTTGGACCTGTTAAGTTGATAGAAGGAAACATGGATCAATTCCAATACAAAAATATACTGGAAGAAACAATGTTACCTTATGCTGAAGACGTGCTTCCGGTTATTTGGACATTCCAGCACGACAATGATCCAAGGCAACTGCACCGTTAAGGAATTTCTCACATCGCAATCAGTTTCTGTCTTAGATTGGCCAGCTAACAGCCCAGATCTAAACCCAATAGAGCATCTTTGGTGCGAAGTGAAGAAAAAGGTTTCAAATCGACAGTGTGGCAATTTAAGAGAGCTTTACGACGTTTTCTTAGAAGAATGGAAATCTATTTCTCTTGCAAAATGACAAAAATTGATAGAGTCAATGCCTCGCCGGTGTAAAGCAGTAATTAAAAGCCGTGGACATGCTACTAACTATTAATTTCAGTTTAAAATGAATTAAATTGCTTTTTTCTTCACGCACTTTACATTAATGTGATTTATTTACTCTAAGTTTCATATAAAACAACTCTCGAGCAGTTCAATAAATCGTTCTTAATTATTTGTCCAGCTTCATCACTATTTGAATTTGTTACTATAGAAAATAAATACGATTTGTAAAAAAAATATTTAGTGATTTTATTCTATATTCGTAATCCTGTTTGCTCTATTCATATGGCTATTCTATAACATAGCTAGTTACTTCTAAGAAGGAACACAAAACTACACATGACATGATATAGGTAAAAAATATCTGGAACTTCAAATCGTTCTTAATTATATGACCACAACTGTATATATATATATTTTTGTTCTTTTAAGCTATTGTATAGCTTTTATCGCGGGCTTCGGGGTTTGAGACCGAATCAAGAAATTTTGATTTAAAAAAAAACCGTAACGAAAAAACCTAACACCTCCCACGCTGTATTGTTTGCTGTATGCTGTTTGTGAGAAGGTATATAGGTGTATTGGTTATCAAAGAAAGAAAAGAAAAAAATATATATACAGGGTGATTTTGTTATCACTGGCAATACTTGCAGGGGTGGAAGTACTCATCAATGTGAACAACTTTTATTATAGGGCTAACTCTGATATCGCGTAAAATAATACGGTTGCTTCATACATTTTGGTCGAGTAGGTATTGAACTTTTGTATGGAACAGCTGATAATTTTTTCATGATTTCACTTTTAGTCCCATTATAAAAGTTGTTCATTTTGATGAGTACTTCCACCCTTGCAAGTATTGCCAGTGATAACAAAATCACCCAGTATATATAATTGCATATGAACAATCATTCAAACAAAAGTCCCGAAGCGGACTAAACTAAGATCAGATCGAGCCGATCGAGGGTATGATATCAAAAAATCGATTGACTTTTCCACAAGTATTTATAAATACAAAAAACGATAATTGTAACATATCCTGTTAATGTGATAAAACGCCGGAGTCTTAACAGCGCGATGTAGGAAACGCATACAAAATTGACCAGCGCCATATAGTGTATTTATAATTAACTACTTTTCTTTGAAGAACGGTTTAACACATAAGTTGATAAAAAATGCTATGCAATAGCTTTACCGCGGCAGTCCCCGAGTGCCACACGTATTTTTTTTTTTATTTTTTTTGTTTTTTTTTTTTTTTCTTTGATATTAATAGATACCTATATACCTTCTCACAAACAGCATACACACACATAACGCTTAACGTGTATGTATGTGTGTGTGGAGGTGTTAGGTTTTTTTGTTACGGTTTTTTTTTTTAATCAAAATTTCTTGATTCGGTCTCAAACCCCGAAGCCCGCGATAAAAGCTATACAATAGCTTAAAAATACTACACAATTTATAGTTACATCGTCACTGATCTGTAAGAAGCGCGGCGCGGGCGATACGCTTTCTTCGTCTCATGTAACGTGTTAGACAGAAATGGAGGAAGCGCATTTTCTCGGATCATTATCGGACCTACTCTAACCTAGTGAATTTGTTGTTGTAATTGATTACTGTGGCTAAACTACTCAATGGATTTCAATTATTTTTTGTATACGATTTAAAAACAACGTGATAAAGCTCTGGTTTCATTTAATGATCGACCATTTTCTCCACCTTGTATAAAAAAATAACTCGCTGACTGACATACCAACGTACAGCCCGAACTCCTGGGGCTAGGACCGTAAAAAATTGACAATGTATAGTGAGCACTATCAGGTGGGCCGTAAGCTTGTTTGCCACCTATGTAGTATAATTAAACTAAGCATTTTTGAAAATTCAAACCCAAAGGGCAAAGAGGGTAAAATGGGGGTTCGAGGGTGAATCCGCGGGTCGGAAGGCTAGTATAATCTTAATAATAATAATATTTATTTATTGTGACAACTGAGGACCACTTGTTAGTATTACAAAAGAAAAACTATGTTAGTGACAACTTAAAATTAGAAATGTAGGGTAATGTAGCATTTATCCGTTATTACGCACTAACACGTCTATGGCGTGCTTTAACATAGGCGTATCAAATTTACTCGCCAGTGTCTTCAGGATACCATTGGGACTACAGCGCATCCTTTTGAGTTGGGAAGCGTGCTTTTTACGAATGATCGCATAAAAGTCATCGGTTCTGGCCTGCGCGAACATAGTCGAGGCACTACAATATCTTGGTAGTCCCAATAGAATCCTGAAGCCATTATTATACTGAACTCTCAGGGCACCGAGTGCCTTCTGCGTATAGTTGGTCCACAGGCCACTCGTGTAGAAGGTTTGGCAGTATGCTTTAAAAAGGGTAACTTTTGCCTCTTCACTACAACGAGTGAACCTATGGGCCAACATATTACATCTAGCAGCCAATGCCCTGCGTTCACGTTCTATGTCAGTCTGATCCTTAAGGTCCTCGGTAACATAATGCCCCAGGTATTTGAATTGTGTCACTCTTTTGAGTGGTATACCATTTAAAGAGAGAAGGGGATCGTAGTCAATCTTCTTTCCGGGGGCCTTAAAGATCAGATATTCACTTTTCTGTACATTGTACACGAGCCCGTGACTAGCCGCGTACTCTTCGCAAATACATAGTAATTCTCTCTTCTCTATTAATCTTAATATATATAAATCTCCTGTCACGATGTTTGTCCGCGATGAATTCCTAAACTACTTAACCGATTTTAAATTAAATTGGCACACCGTGAGCAGTCTGGTCCAACTTGAGAGACAGGATAAACGGCTGGACCGATTTGGATGAAATTTTGTGTATGAGTTGGACAGGACAACGTCTGTCGGGACAGCTAGTATAATATATAATATACGGATCAGCAGAACTGCGAAACTGAGAGTGAGATACCATATTACAATGTAGGTGCTTCAGTACCGCTACGTGGACCGAGTGCGCGGGCGCGGCGCGGTGTGCGCGTGCGCGGGCGGCGGCGCGTGCGGCGCGCAGGACAAGCAGGACCACACGCTCATACCCTGGTGTCTGCCGCACACCGCCAACAGGCACAACAACTGGGCCGGACTCTATGGTACGGTCACTTGACATAATCACCACTTTTTGAGATTCATATATACCTATTGATCATGCTGTCGTATTTTTTGAAAATAATTTATTCTAAAAAATAAACTATGACATGCTTACGAAAGACCATTCCATAAAGGGACCTGCCCCATCTAGATTGATTATACGAACTCAGAAAAACAACAAGTAAAATGAGTACGACGTGACTACATTTTTTTTTCAAGGGTTATATCATAAATACGTAACTTTGGAAAGAAGAAACACTTTTATACACTTGTTTTCGATAAAAACAGGTTTTGCCTTTAGGGAACGTTCCCCGGTAGCAGACTGTCGCTTAGTCTTTGGTGTATAATGGTGGATGTGGACCCACGTGATCAGAGAGTGGCCTCAACTTTAATTTCGATTTTATGATTTGACTGAGGTCACAGGGTTTTGGAGTGTCGCTCTCCACCCCCTAAAGTAAACCTGTTTAGACACGTTGCAAATTTGCACTACCAAGCGCTGCGCGAAACTGGCAGCCTGTACGGCAGCGACTGCGAAGGCGAAGGTTTATTTGGATAGATAATAGGTAATGAAGATGACATGTCCATATCGTTATCGTAATCGTAATCCCTACGCAGGTCGGGTGTCGTGGGACGGGTACTTCAGCACCACGGTGACGGACCCGGAGCCGATGGGCAAGCAGGGCCGCGTGCTGCACCCGGCGCAGCCGCGCCTCGTGTCCGTGCGCGAGTGCGCGCGCTCGCAGGCCTTCCCCGACACCTACCTCTTCGCCGGCTCCATCCAGGACAAACATCGACAGGTCATTATCATTTCTATCAATCGATGTACCGGTGGCTATATATTACTCTTTTTTTTTCTATTTTTAGAAAACCGACAGTGTACCATTCTTTTAATGTCAAACGGTTGATGACGAAGATGATTGACGATGAAGCGAGTAAAGCAAAGAAATAAAATGCCTTTCCAGGGACTTATGAATTATCAGACTGAGGCGATTCGCACACTGCACCGCATCACGCAGCGTAGAGCGAGAGTGCGTGTTTCTAACGTTGCTTGTCTCCGTTTGTATAGAAATACGTAGTCGACACGCAACATGCAGCGTGGTGCGTGGCAGTGTGATAATCGCCTAACATACGTTGAAGGATGTTGCTTCTACTGGGCGGCGGAACATGATGAAAAAGTACCAAAATATCAATAGCTCAAGACAAGCTCAACAATTCATTCCTCGAAAGCTATGATGATCTTATTACGGGTTCAATGCCCTGCGGCATATTTTTTCTTTAGAATGTTGTGGGTTGTGTTTGAACTACTATGTTGCTTTTCTAATGGACATTTTGATTTTGTGTTACAGGTAGGTAATGCTGTTCCGCCACCTCTGGGCGCAGCGTTGGGAAGGGAGATCAAGAAAGCACTAGTGGCCAGTACAAGTATCTCGACTTGATACAAACCTCACTGGAAGACTGCGCTTTGCATACGAGTGATTAGACGCTAAAGAGAGGGGTAGGCGTCACGACTGGTTTATACTATCGATGGACAGTCATAAAGCGTAGCTCGTGTTTCTAGTGTACTTATAAGTTACTAATACAAGATGGCTAGAGAAGCGACGTATAAAGGTAAAATTAAGTGTAAAAATATTCAAATCGGTCGAGCCATTTCGAGTTTTTGCGAGACAACGCACGGCTCAATTGCCGTGATTTATAAATATATTTATAGATTCATAAAAATGTGACTCGGATACCCTTCAGTAGAAGCCACCTAAATTTTACCTTGAGATGTCACTTCCCAGCCACTCTGTATAAGGTGCCTTAGTAGTATGTGCTCTATGTACACTAAGACTGGGTACCGGACTAGTTGTAAGAATAATATGTAAAAAGTATTTTTATAAATCATTTGATATTGCAGTTTGTTGCAAAAAAAAATCATAGTTTACAGGAATTGACAACATTTCATAATTCATAAGACCCTAAAATAAATAGTGCTCTATTTTTCTGTTCTCAGTTAGATTCACGTAAAAAGAAAGCGTGTTT
Organism: Tetheella fluctuosa; assembly: GCA_951216915.1. Lineage (NCBI taxonomy): Eukaryota > Metazoa > Arthropoda > Insecta > Lepidoptera > Drepanidae > Tetheella > Tetheella fluctuosa. Next base: position 4,896,350 of record OX578227.1, on the reverse strand, counting down.
TTAGATTGAATAGTATTAAATACAAAAAAGGGGGATTTTACAATGGTACTTTAGACCTATAAAATTGATTACTGGTTCTAAAAATGGAGAGGATGTTGTCAAAAGAAATTAACATCAAGCTAGATTTATCATGTATGTACAATAACATTATCTAATAAGTGACGAGGCGTTTGATTGTGAAGGATTTTTATTTTGGTAATTGTGTTTTTTTTTATTAGCTGGACATAATATACATTATATTAAAATATACCCTTAGATAAATTTAAAAATTGGCTATTATTTTCCCTATCCTGTCAGAATTCTAGCTATTGAGCAGCCTGCCAGGTCGGGCCCACCTTAGCAGGGCCACCAAAATATCCACATAACTTTTGAACCAGGGAGCGACTAACTTAATGGTCATCACTGGCGTAGCGTGGATTTTTGCCGCACTGTGCAAATCTAAAGCGGAGTTTCCACTAAAATCAAAGCAGAGCTAAAAAGTAACCAATACAATTGCTCATAATTTCTAGCGACGCGGTGTCGCGTAATTTTTATGCAAATTCTATTGGTTTACTCCTTATTGCCTTACTTGTCTTACATTTATACATAGTTCATATTACAATCCATTTTTGTACCTTTAATCTATAATAAAGAAGCTTGTTTATGAATAAAATGAAATAGAAAGAGAACTTTATTTCATCAAAATATCCTTAGTTTTCCTTTTGACATTTTTAACCAAAAGACTAAGTTCAGTATCTTCTTTAGACTTCTTGGGCACTGTAGTTTCAGCTGGAGTGTCTGCCGGCCGCCTTTTTAATTTCTCTTGTATGAGCTTCTCCATGTTCTTTGTTTTCTTAAAATTTGGATCCGATGGATCAATATTAAAAAGATGTGAATTATACAATGCAGCAAATCTTGTATCATTTACGTTAATTTCAAAATCTGGTAAAGCTTGTTTCTGTTCAATCATTTTCTCTTTTAGTTTCTTTTTCCTCCGTGTTTTCTTATTAACTTCAGCTTCTTGAATCTTTTTTAAGCTGAAATGTGTTTTCCCATCTTCGTCATCTAATAATAACTCTAATTCAGCTTTCCTCTTTTCATCTTCCTTATCACATTCTATTGTAACCTGATTGGTTTTATTTGTTGATTTAACCTTTTTGAACTCAGGCTTATTGAATTCTTCAGCGAAGTATGGGTCATTCATATCAATATCTGAAGGTATGTCAGACAGATTTTCTTCTGAATTAGATATCCCATCTTTGTCTTCTTCAGCTTTCTGTTTCTTTAGCAATTCCCTTTGCTTCTTCTTTTCCTTTCTTTTCTTCAATAATTTCTCAAATGGGGTCAGATCATCATTCTCTGGAAAGAGTTAGAATTAATTTGCTACAATTATCAAAAATAACAGTATAGGGACATTACTTAAAAAATATTCATTAGCCCCTTAATAATTATTATTGTTTTTAAGGGAAAACAAATGAATATGATCAGATTATGTACCTTTATTCATTTTCTTTTTCACCAATTCCTCAGCTTTATCCTTGATTCCTAAGCCCCACGTAATCTCCATTTCCATGTCTTTATTTTTCTTTTTTTCATCCTTTTTCTCGATATCTTCAAGCAACATCTTGTACTTTTGTATTGGATCCTCAGTTTCATTCTCGGCTTGTGAGTCTGGACCTTCATCGTCTGAGAGTTCACCTGTTAAGAAAATAAACATTCCATATTTGATAATCCTCAAGATCTGTTTTTAAATTCGAAACCATTTTGCAACTCTTCGAGATTAAAAATCTCAATATTTTATTTTCTCTTTCAATCTCCTTCATTTATCCTTTAACACCCTGATACTGAGTGACAAACAAATCTAGTACCATTTAAATAAGAAGTGAAAACAATATAGTTACCGTCACCGTCGCTACTCGACGCTAAATATTCTTTCAGGTCGAGATCGTCTATTTTTCCATCAAGTGCACTTCGAATTGTTTCAGTGCGGTTGGGGTTAGTGGCATCCCACGTCAGCTCTACCTTTGCCTGTTGCAAGGCAGTGGTCGTGAAGAGGCGCGGTTTGTACTTTGTCAAGTCAGGCAATTTATCGCACACTTCCCGAGGCTCCTGTAACGCAAAACTAAATTGAAAATAGTTTATAATAAGTGTTAGTCAGAGCAGCTCAAATCTGCAGTCTGAATCAAATTATTATTATTTTGCGTTTCAGACTTGAAAGCTCTGAATGAGACTGTCAATCGATACACGATCGTTGTTTACTAAGACACCAACTAACAGAGCATTAATTAATTGAATTGGTATAAATATGTATTCCATAGACAATGTATACCTGGTCGAAGTCAACATCGTCAGGTATAAATCGCATGTCAAGTCTCGTGGCACTACTCTCGTACTCCATCCCATCGCACTCACTGTAGATCTTGTCGGCAGTAGCAACTGTATCACACTCTACAACCGCATAGAAATACTTCAGTCTATTCAACTGATAGCGACGTAGCTTTTCCATATGATATGTCGAACCTGAAAAATGATGTGATTATATTTAAGTTCAAAAATGTCCACTGCCGACCTAGATCATGTATATCTACAATTTTTATGAGAAGTTTCTACTTCAATATAGTTATTGTGTACACAACTTATTATGTCACTGTTTAAATTGTAACTCCCTCCGACGGAGGGCCTCAGTTAACAAACCAACTGCTGAGACATGAACACATGGTTAAACAACTTTGGACAACACGAGTTTGTGCGAGAAATAATCTGTGTGTGAGCTGTTTCTCTTAGTAGGTATCTATTTCTAATATTTACTTCTTTCTTTCTTTGTTCAAAAATCTAAGTTCTTTTTATTAAGTGTCTAAGTTTATATAGCTGCTGTAGCAAGTTTTGTTGTTACTATTTTACTAAATGTGAGGACATGTAATTGGCCTACTACTGCTATAACGTTTCTATTTTTAGTTAATTGTGCTGTATGTCTTCCTGATAAATAAATAAAAAAAATAAACACAAAGTTCTATTAGAACATTTTTTGTATCATACATGGACTTCGAAAAAAAGGCGGACGCCACCTCATAAAACAATTACTGACGCACCCACAGTAAGCCTGCATACACGTCCGGCACGCACACATTCACACCACACTAAGCCGGCCGCCCGCCATTACGCTCCGAACCACACACACACACAGTTACGTCGCCACCATTTTGGTGCTTCAATAGTTTCTTAGCGGCCATCTGTCCGCCTTTTTTTCTAGATCTATGGTATTATACTCGTACTCATAGTGGCTGTAACACAGTTATAGAGTCCGATGGAATTAATGAAAATGGTTCTTATTTCTTCTACAATAGAGGTGGACCTATCGGACTTCAGTGGTGGCGCGGACTCTATGTAGTATTTTATCCTACTATATGTTCTGTGGTTATTCAGTCTCAAAGAAAAATCATATACATTATGTGTATTAGACTAGGACCAACTTTAGCAATTTGCCCAAGTTTAGCATTTTGGTCCCATCCTCCAATAGCTACATGCAATACATACATCATTGGATAAGTAATTTTGAGCTGAGCAAAACTTACTATTGCGCCAAGTTTTAAATCTTAGTGCGTTCAGAGTTATGCTTTGGCACTTTGCTCACTTTTGCTTAACTTGGCAGTTTAAACAATAGTCAAATAATGCTTTAAGTGCAGGTATTCCGTAATTAGTCGTTAGTTGGTAGTACGTGTGACTACGCCCCATCTCTCATTTATATTATTATTCATCGATTCTTTGGACTCCGTTAACAGTTTTTAGGGTTCCGTAGTCAACAAGGAACCTTTCTAGTTTCGCCATGTCCGTCTGTCTATCTGTCTGTCCGCAGCTTAGCCCAGAGATTCTTAGTACTAGAAAGCTGTAATTTGTCATGGATACCTATACATATTAATCACGCCGACAAAATGGTAAAATAAAATATTGATATAAATCAATAACTTTAGATACGTCATTTCCTCCCGGATAAAAATTCGTAAGCTGATTGTTAATATGATCCTGTAAGTAATAAAAATAATCAGCTAGCAGTATGCCGAGGGAAAACTCATCAGCTGGTGCCTTTAAATAGGCGATAGATGCTCCCGTCTGGCTCCTGCGTTATACCTTTCAGAGCATCAGCTGACAATCTTTCAACTGACATTTTTATTTATTCACAATATCGTATAAACTATCATCTGATAAATTTTCAATTGAGAAGAAATCACTGAACTTTTTTTTTTTCATGTTCGAGTGACCAGCTGACGTATAATCCACCACTTTATAGTCAGCTGACGTTTTTTTTTTCTTCAAGATATTGGGTTAGCTATAATTTGATAAATTTTCAATCGGGAAGAATTTTTTTTTTTTTTTTTACGTACTTGAGAGGCTGCCGCTGCTCAACCCACCGACGGAGCCGCAGCTGACGTCCACGAGGCTTCATGTTACAACTAAGTATGTCAATCATTTTACGAGTTATCGCCCGAGAGGAACTTTGGTCATGAAAACCTGTTGCTGGCTCGGGGACTAAAATGTATGTATATGGAAAAGTAAAAATTTCGTTCAAATTACATTGAAAATGATTAGGGTTTTACTTAATAACGTGTTGTAACAAAAAGCCCTCTTCTTATTTGTCTACATTATTGTGATGGGCAACTACGGAACCCTACTTTGCGCGTGGTCCGAAACGCACTTGGCCGGTTTCTACTTGACCCCGGCTATCTTGGACATTCCCCCTTATTTAGACTTGCTCGGTTGCGATCCCGATCGAGAGAACAAACCGATTCAGTTTAACAAACCGACTAACACAGCATCAGCCTAAAAACGTAATAAAATCGTCCTTTCCGATCGGAATGGCAACCGAATGGGTCTGAATAAGGGATTATTAGAAATAAGGATTATTGCAGTGCTTTTCGATTGGATTATTATTACTTATTAGTTTTACCGAACTGTATCATGCATGTGTCGTAGACGATTCTACCGCGCAAGATACCAGCGACATCTTTTGACTAATGAACTCCCAAGAATGCGACTAGTTACATATATTCAAATAAATGCGATGTTCCTTGGGACTCTGATGATAGCGGTAGATAATATAGTATTCATTCAAAAAGTGCACTGTATTAGGGAAAAACATTATTTTTGGCTATTGTTAAACTAACATGTTTAATAAATAATAAACTCATTGGACTAAGATTTGGAACTTGGCGCCATAGTAACTTGTTCAACTCAAAAATACCTATCCAACGATTTATTACACGTAGCTACTGGAGGGTGAGAGCAGAGTTCACACAAATCCTGGCATCGTCCTTTAGACATTTTCAAACTGAAGAAGCTGAAAAGTCCTGATTCACTGACTAACTCATCAACACCCAGCCGAAACCCTTGGAGTAATATTTTTTAAATTTGTACAGAGACCTCTAGGTAAAATAGAGGAAGATGGTAGTACTACATACATTTAAATGCTACAATAATACAAACCTTCTTCATTGCCTCCATCATCTGACAAGTCATCTACTTTTTGCTCAGTCAATTCTAATGGGCCTCGTATTTCTTCTTCATTCATTCTCTTCAAGCCATACTCTGATGGATAAATCTATAATAGAGCTGTTTCATTAAATTTATATTTCTAATCATTGAATAGTTTTATTTATGAATAAATAAATTGTTGTCCTATTGGAGAACAAATACCTTCTAATCATCTCTCTCAGAATTCAGTTAAATAAAATTCTTATTTCAGACTAGAATAAGAGCATAATACTGTTTTTAATGCATATTTGAATTGTCTTTAAAATGGACATAAATATCCTGGGAAATTCTTCAAACACAGCCACCTAATGTAAAACTAAGCAGAGCTTGTACTATATACACCAGATAACTGATAAACTACACGATAAACAGACATTTTCATGCACACAAATGTTTGTGCTAGATGGGAATTGGACCCACAACCAACCCAATACCCTAACTGCTACGCCAAAGGTTGACACCTTTGGCGTAGCATTAGGGTATCTAACCTCCACACCAACTAGCACATCAATTCTGGCATACCCTAGTTAGGCTTAGTTCAATGGTATTATGTAAGTATGAATAAATTGAATTGTACCGTGACTCTGTGTATGAATCCTCCAGCAGGCATGAAAGAGTTCAATAGTACCATGAGATCAGCTGCTTTTATGTTGTCCCAATCCATGTTGCACACTGCTATTCTACACAGAGAAGTATATTAAATTATAGTGAGCTAATTTTAAAGAACTTATACCATTTGCTGGGATGGAGAGGCATTAATTTTATTTGCAGGTTTGCTTGATTTTATGATTGCAGGAATGTGGGTATAGCCCAGTTAGTAATAATAAATAATAAGCTTAATAGCAGAATACAGTTTCACCAGCATTCCAGAGGATTGTCTGGAATAAAAGTACCATTAACCATGTCATATGTATTGTATGTGTATGCCAAATTCCATGATGATAAGTTAATCAAATTTTGATAATGATTCAACCTAGCTAATTTGTCATCATGACACATTAACCATGAAAGCTTTTATTGAAAGTTATTTGATTTATAACCATACCTTTTGGTAGACTCATCAGTAGTTCCGGCATCTGCATCAAGCTCTCCCCACTCATGCTCCAAGTCACTATCTTCCTCAAGTTCACTACTATCCTCATCTGATGAACTGTCTGTCTGAAGCACACCTGTGATTCATCATCAAAATATTACTTCATTATCACTGTAAACTTCCAAACAATTTTAATGTAGTGTGATTATATCACTTTTGTTGCATTCAAATTCTCATTGAAACTACTTGAAATCAAATAAGTTTTTTAATACAAGCTTTTTTGGTGACTGTACTTTTTGTTGACTGTACTTGCATTGTCTTCTAATATACTAATGTATACCAAATATCAAGTCAATCCAACCATTGGAAGTGCGTGAAATTCGACATGCAAGATTCCACCCTAACAAACTTAGTTACATAGGTACATTGCAAGTTAAATAAAAGCTTGTAAAAACATGGCAGTTTTGTGATTACATATCTCCATTTTGATAGCTGTGCAACAAAAATGCCATTGCAAAAGAAATCACATTTGGTAGAAAGACATCTCTGGCTCTCGATGTCAAATCCCTTGACTCACAAATGGGATGCGCATCACAAAACAATATCACACATATATCCTAACCTAACTAATATTATAAATACGAAAGTGAGTTTGTTTGTTACCTTTTCACGCTTAAACCGCTGAACCTATCGCAATGAAATTTGGTATGCAGATAGCCTATGGTTTGGAAAAAGACATAAGTTACTTTTTATTCCGGGAAAATATAAGATCCCTCGGGAACGCGGGTGATGCCGTGGGGCAGAAGCTAGTAAATTATAATATTAGTAGTATGTGAAAGTTTGGATGGATGGATGGCTAATGTTTGTTACTCTTTCACCTACATTTACATTTTCTATCGAGGTAGCTAACACCCTTGATTAACCTGGGAAAACATAAGATCCCTTGGGAACGCTGGTGAAAACACGGGGCGGAAGGTAGTATAAAATGAATTTCAGGATTCACAAGTTATTAAGTTTTAGACGTTAATATTTATTAATTTGTCCGACACCGCTGTCACCATGAAGTAAACACCTTGATAGCTTCATAAAGACTGCTTTATTCACGTATAAATCGAAAGTTACCCCCCATCACAATAATAAATCTACCTTACACTACATATAGAATTATTTTTGTAGTAATATTGACAAGCCTATCTTTATTTAAAATGTCATTATTAAAACAATACCTTCTCCTCTAGCATAGTCAACATCCAAGTCCAACAATTTTTGCTTTGTTTTGTAATCGAGCTTTCCTCTCTCAAGTTTATCATTCTCAAATTTTGGTAACTCTTCGTTAACTTGGTCGTCGTCACTCTGTGGCCATTTCACAAATCTACCTGGAGTAGGCTCCTCCACATTAGCATCCTCGTCAGAGCTTTCGTCAGTATCCTCCAAATCGTAATACTTCCTCAAGTTCTCCGTGGAAGTTTCATTAATGGGACGTCCACGCTTATCCACAGTATACTTTACTTTGAACTTGTCATCTTTAAACATAGACTGGAACCTTTTGTCGATCTTAACTTTCCTTTCATGTTTGGGAATTTGTCTGTAACGCGGGTCGTTCAGGTATTTTGCAAATCGGCTGTCTTTTAATATACCACCCATTTTTTTTATTATACACAGGGGCAATCAGGACTTTATTATTTCTAGTAATTTAACGAACAGAACATATAAAACTTCAAAATAATGATCCTAATTTGAACCAAAGTAACCAAACTAATTCTAACCTAAAAATAAAATGTGTATTTGATTGAGTTGGTTAGGTATAGACAGTGATGGCGATAGACGTGGGCAAAAAAAAACGATATATCAAAATATCGATATTTTATCAGAAAATAATAGATTTTTTATCAGAAAATAATCGATATATATCGGCGATTTTATTTTTTTCGATATTTATTTTCGGATATCAAAACCGATATCCGAATATAAATATCAGAAATAAAAATATATCTATAGACTATAACCTGTGATTTCAGTTTTGTGCATAGAAAGGAACGCACGATATGAAACGAGTGAACTGCGCGGCGCATTTATCCGTTACTACATCGCAAGTTAAGCTCAGTTTAAAAATTATTTTGGATAAATTCCATCGATGTTCTGTATAAGGCCACAAAAATGACGTCGAAACGGAATGGCATCAACTGCAAAATAAAACATGGACACATGTGTCAAGTTCACCAGCTACATTCTATTCAGAATTATATTAATATAACGATTGCTATGCTGGCAAACGATTTGAAAATATTTCAAAATTTGCTTTAGCATTATTGACGGTGCCTGCCTTTTCTATACATGGGACAATAAAAAGTGACATGAAGAGGACATGATCAAGAACGTATGTATGATTTAAAAAATAAGACGTCAAACAAAAACGAATAACAGGATGATGATCCGGTTCTGGAAATAATTAACAACTTTGCATGATTGTATTTATTCAATAAAATATTTTACTAATTTAATATGTAACGTTTTATTTTGAGCTCTACGAAATAATTTAGGTACTAAATAAGTATAACATTCTATTTACATATAAAATTCTATTTAGGGATTTTTAGGGAAATTTAGAAAAACACTTAAGGATTTTTTTTGGTAATGGTTGGTAACACTGTGTACGTAGTACTATAGATAGAAAATAGTAATATCTATATCAGACGAATACTGAAGTCTATGAGGGTTAATGTTAAGTCAATATAATATGTAAGATTTATGAATAAATAAAATAATAAATAAGCCAGATGCAGATGTGTTTTCATTTTTTATCATCTAATTTTTGGCAGAGCCTAATATATAGGTAACCCCTCCTTAAAAAATATCGAAATATCGATATTTTTTAAAATAAATTTATACATCGATACATTTGAAATATATCGATACGGTGTATATCGATATATTTTATGCATTTGCGAACCATTTTACTCGAAACCAGTGTGACCAAACTTAGTAGTTTTCTACTTTTTCGGTAAAATTTGAGGAACTTGCAACAGCTGCTAGTAGGGAAAAAATCTCAGTATATTTTGGTAGAATTTACCATTTTTTATATTGGCAGTATTTTTTCGAAACAAGATGGCAACCCTCTCCTGAAATCTATTCTTAGGGGAATTCCTCATTCATGCGTTTCTTTATGTGAATCGGTCGAACTTTCTAAATACACGTACAAAAAGAACAAACACTCAAAGCCTAGCTGGGGCTTCCCCCGTAAGTAAATAATTGTTAAATTTAATTTCTTTCTTGACAAATTTCTTTCTGTTGTTCATTAATTATCTGAGCGTCACCCGTTGTGGTTGCTGCGTCATGAAACTCAAATATATTCAATGGTATCGCGTGGAGTGGGAGCAAGATCCCTTATTCAAGCAATGGCTAACTAAATTAAAAAATAATGAAGCGAATCTGTGTACCAATGTAAATGAAGATTCCTAAATTTCCTAGAAGTGATTATGACCGACGAATCCGAGTCATTACGACGTCGTGATTGTGATGAATCTCTAATTTTATTTTGTTTGTTTTGTGTAATTCTGCTGAACCTTAATTGTCAATAATATTAAACCTAAGTGATTGTGACCAAATTCCTGATGTTTAAAGGGCGTCACACACGGCGAAGATGCTATAATATTTTATCTTAAGGTCATGCGATAGCATTATACTATGGAAAGAGAAGCAACGACCTACCTAACCTACCTTCACTTTCCTTCTCTTTCACTGGTATAGCACTGTCTCATATATCTTAAGATAAAATATTATATAGTATCTTTACCGTGTGTGACGTCCCTAATTGTTGATAACCCAGATAATTTTATAGTAGACCTTTAGTAGAATCCAGCTTATTTTGAGTAGATTTTGGTATTTTTTCACCCAATGACCTATGTTATATTAGATTTGTCAATTCAAATCTGGTCACACTGTTCGAAACAATCTTTGAACTCGCTTATTCGAATGGCGTTTCCTCTAAACCGATTTAATCCGTTTTATGCAATCGTTCGCAAGCGAACTCGACTCGTGCGTCCAACTCGGCGGCTTGACTCGCGCGTCGCGCGTCTAACTCACTCAGTCGTCGCCGTCGGCGCGGCGGCTCGACTTGAATAGGTGACTGGTAGAAAGAAACAAACAACTATATAGATACATACCTATTAAATATTTAGGTATCAGTACCTATATAGAGTGCGTGCCACCACTGAAGTCCGATGTAATTCATGAAAATGGATCTTATTCCTTCTGTGATAGAGGTGAACCTATCGGACTACAGTAGTGGCGCGGACTCTAGGCCGCAAATTATTTTCATGGAGGAAAAAAAATGTCCTAAAAGACAGTTATTAGTACTGGCAGCACCAAACACGCAAATGAATGGACGTAGTTATGCAAAATGGATCCATCTCATCCATCCAACCTACAAAAACCGTCATATATGGTATTTATACATCAACTTTCATCATCATCGTCATCTCAGCCGTAAGACGTCCACTGCTGGACATAGGCCGCTCCTAAGGATCTCCAATAGGACAAGAACTTTAGTTAGTATATACAAAAAATATCCAAGCCGCTAAGAAACTTTTTCTAATGAAAATCACTGGCGTTGAGGATACCAACATTACCAACAGAATATTAAGTACTATCTTTATATCGTATTAATCATCCACATGAAACTTATTTAAAACAATACTATGCAGGAAGTGGATGACAATACCCAATATACGAATATAGATAAAGCCATTCTGCATTACGTCTAAACGTGGGAAGCAGTTTTGTAAAACGTAGCGCAACGACAATCCAGTTGAACGTCTCGTGCAGTTGTTTTACATAACGGTGCTGTTTTGTAAAACAACTAGCGATTTTGTAAAACAGCGGATTTGACAATCCAGCAGCGATATAACAATTAGAAAAGAAAACCAACTGATGATCTTGAAGTGATCTTGAGTGTTGCCAACTTAGTGGATTTACCACTACATCTGGTGGTTTCGACACCCGTTTTAGTGGTGAAATATCGACTTTAGTAGCTGGTGGATTTTTCTAGTGGTTTAGTTTCAATTACTGAAAATGGAATACTAAGCCACACTTACACGACATATCGTGTAATATAATATTTGTACTTTATTTAATTTTCAGGAGTATTTACTTTTTTTTACTTTGCAATTATGCAACACTGATCCGTCAGAATAACATGACATCAAACGTCCCGCTCGCTACGCGGGGATTCCCCGTAAAATATTTTTAGTAATAGTTCACAATTACGAAGAGTAATTTGAAATAGCAGTAGTTATTGAATAATGTTAATGTTCTAGATGTTTTATTAATTGTATGTTGTTTTATTGATTGTTAATATTTTATTACGTAGTAATAAAGGAACTACCTTATTGTTTTCTTTCACAAAATCTAAAAAGTTTAGTGGAAAATTTTCGATTATGAGAGTAGGGCCGTTTTTTTCAGTGGTTTACTGGTGCTAAAACCCCTGAAAAGAACGAAAAACTCTAAAAGATTCAACTTGCTAGTTTAACTGTTAGCAGCCAATGAATGTGAAATTTAAAAAAATCACGACGTAATAAATGAGTCATTGATATGAATCATTTTTTTACAACACTATTTTTTTTTTCATCATAACTGGTAACACAGCAAATGTCATTTTACTCAGTGATTTACTACTCCGTATTTTTAATAAATTTTATATAAAAACAAGATGTCCTTAGATACCGTGCCGAAAGATTTAAGAGGCCAGCGAGCTTGTTTAGTATGTTCGCTTATAAAAGTAAGATGCTTACATTATCTTGTAACCTAAAAACATATAATTTATACTTAAATTTTGGGACATTATTCCTCACACACGGCCATCTGACCCCAACCAAACTAAGCAGAGCTTCTACTATGGAAGCCAGATAACTGATATAATTACTATAGATAATTACACCCAGACTCAGGACTAACTAAATAAATAAATATATGTTCATGCACACAAATGTTTGTCCCGAGTGGGATATACTTTATACTACATGACTTTACTATTTTCAGACATTTGACCAATTTGAGTATGATGGATGTGACAATTGTGATGAATTTCTTCGTATGAAAAATAACAAGGACAATGTATATGACTGTACTAGTAATAACTTTGATGGGTAAATATTATTATTTATAGATCTTCAGCCATTATTAACCAGCCAATGACCTAGTCATTTTGCAGAGTGGTGGAGCAAATTAACCTTTAGTGATATTTTAATTCTGGTTCTGTTCTCAATTTCCTTCACTTCTCTTGATTTAATGCTGCTAAGTACTCAATATTGTTCTTTGTGATTTTATTTTTCTACTATTTAATTGATTGCATCAATTTCTATCAGCTATGAGATGTATTTTATTGTAGCTTATGCCACACACCACTTATGTATGATATGTATATATTCAAAATGTTCTAGATCAATACATCGGTTCCTTAATTACTAATGTCCATTATTTATTGATAGGGAACCAAACCAACATAAGTATGGTTTTAACTAGTTTTAAAATCAAAATTAAAACTTAACTCTCAATTCCTGGAATGATTTTGTAGATAGTTTGGGATGCGCATCCCATTCGTGAGCCAAAGGTGTACTATAATCCATTGCCACATGCCTCATGTGCAACTCATATAATGACGTCCCATAGGTGCTTAAAATTGACATAATAAATTTAAATGTGAGAAAAATCAAATTTGATGCATTTTCTAAATTGCATGTAAATTCCATGGCATACATCCAATTCGTACTTGATGAAGGGGCAGGGTGAGCGCGCCATATCATCACTCTTCTTATGTACATTCTGTGGTAGAAGATTATTTATCAGTCACATTATGGGATTTACACAATGAAACTAGTAAAGACATTGTATTAAATAAAGATGGTCAAAAAAGGTTGGCCAAAAAAGATAACCATCAAAGCTTAAATCCCTATTATTTGTGTAGAAATCAATTGGGTACATGGTAATGGTTGTGTAATGAGTGTTAACATACAATAGTGATAGTTACCTGATAATTTAAAACAGTTATTAAAAAATTAGGTACACAGTACCCTGAGTGTAAAGAATTCACGTAATTAAACGCTTACTATCACGTTTGCGTTTACTAAAAATTTGTATGGAAGAAATTAGTTCCATGAGTATTCCGCGAGACGCGCTGTGCCGATTCCTATAGAAAAATGTCGTAAACGCTAACGTGATAGTAAGCGTTTTCTAACGTCAATTGTTTACACTCGGGGTACAGTTCTCACAAACTAAACTAAAGTAGCATTTTTGAAGTGAAACTTTTTATGCGACTTCCAACAAGGTTGCGTTAAACGTTTAACACTACCATGGAGGGGGTATGAAAGCACTGTTTTTAATAATTAAAATATTTACAATATATTTACTCTGGACTCGCGACACCGTTACGAGACGCACCTGTAATTTCTATTTTAGATTGTATTAATTTTAATGATAATGATACAAGAGCTCAATCACAACCTCTCAAAAAAAAAATTTATATAGTTTTCACTTCTGTCGGCACTCCCGGAGTGCATTTTTTTTTATACTTTTGATTTATCTCTAATTGTATTTCATTACTTTTCCCACGAATCCTCGTACACTTTTAGCATATATATCTTTTAGTCGTAAGTATAAGTACCTACAGTTTTACTTTTTATCAAAATTGACCCCAAGACTCCTTTGAGCATTTATCACTATTCACATTTATTGAATTTGGCCACCCATGCCTAGTCGAATAATAATTCACCTATATATACCACCAGATACCATAGGAATGGAGGGAGGGACTCATAAGATATGCTACTTACATATTTAAATCTATATTAATACCTATGAACGAATTAGGAATTAATTTGATTTTGATACTGAAGAATACCCTTGTTATTTTTACAGAATGATTGCTGTGATGAGCCCTGAAGATAGTTGGGTCTGTAAATGGCAACGTATAAGTAAGTTTTTAGGTGGATGAACGCAATGATGAAATGATGAATAGGAAGGAACTAGCTTCCACCTCGCGGTTACACCCGCGTTCCGGTGGGATCATGTTTTCCCGGGATAAAAATAAGCAGCTTATGTGTTAATCCAGGGCATCAGCTACCTCCATACCAAATTTTATCATTCATCAAACCGCGGGGCGGAAGCTAGTTAATACACATAATACTCCATTGCCATAGGTCCACCTTATACGCGAATCACAAAATTACGTCCCATCGGTGCTAAAAGTTGACAATAGGTAAAAACACCAGAAAAAAGGACCATCATCCACCTTAAACATCATCTCTTACCCTATGGTATGATTGTGGTCAAACAAACGTCTAATATATAGAAAAAAAGACAATCTGGTGTGATCCGTCATGACAGGTTCACTACGGATTTCTTCTTCTTCTTCTTGATAGAATGGCGACTGAAACCAATAGCACAATTCCGCCAATGTCACGTTAGTTAAAGATAAACGAAGGGGATTCTTTTACAAGAAAATTGTGTTAATGTTGATAGGTGTATTAGAGCTGAATTATTATATATATATATCTAAATATGCAATGATATACGGATAAGGTGACTAAAATCTTAACTTAATAGTATTTAAAAAGTAGGACAAAATCAATATAGAGGGAGAATCAATATATGTTAGTAAACATTTAAAATTAATTGGACGGGGAATTTCTTTAAATTGTAGGTCTGTATAATTTGTCGCCCTGACAGTACGGGCCCCGTCCTAGCAGGGCCACCAGTATCTCAAGAACTAGATAGAACACCTAGTGCAGATCTGCTTCCACAATTTGTCACAAATTTATCGAAATTAATGGCCAAACATCAGAATTTATAATTCTTTGGTTTTGAAGATATAACACATTCTATTTTTTACATAGGTGGCCCCTTTTAAGACGACCCGTCCTATCTGCCAAATCTGTCATATGGCGACAAAATAGCGAGACTCAAAATTCAAATCCATAATGGTGGCCCTGCTAGGATGGATCACAACAATCAGGTTTATTGACCCTGTACTGTTTGTTCAACAGATCGATTTTGCAAAGGAGTTTATGCCATATCAGTATCGGGCCGATTGCCAGCAGGTGTAATCAGAGAAATGAAAAGCCGAGGATTTGTGTATCGACCCCGTGACACAAGCCAGCGATGAAATTATTGATTATCTTAGTTTAAGTTCTTAATAAATCCTAATTTAATTAAATGTTATAATTTTATTAAAACCAAATAATATTGCCATATGTTTCAAAACTATTTAATTTATACTATCTAAAAACAAAATAACATTTAATATAGGATATTGTACTTGATTATTATAGATAGTGGAAATTAACTATAATAAATGCAATAAAATTGTAGGTAGTCTTCAATGATTGCATGAAGTAATTGACTTAAAACAAAGTGTATCGACGCTTGAAAGGCAATAATTACCAAGCGACATTTTGGGCGAAATTGAGTTATATATATCATAAATCAGAAAAAAAAACTGCGTCGATTAATCCTACTCACATGCCGCTAGGACAAACTTGTTATCGCTTGGTAACTTAAAAAAAACACATTTACACAGTTGTCGGCGTCCAAGCGACTATAATTTTACCGATTTATGAATAACTTTCACTTAGTATGTATTCGATTTTTACAGTTTACCCTTAGTAATTTTTGCCTAGACTAAATAATGCGTTTAAAAATAAAGTATTTTCTGCCTTGCGATACCTAGGGTATAAGCATTGCATAAGAAATTTTACCTGATATTTTTTTTTTCTCTCGTAATTTAAGACTTTTTAACACACCTTAATTATGTACCTATTCATTGTCATTTAGTACTTTTTACCTAAATGCAATTGACTAAAAAACGTAAATTAGTAACATTTACTGATCTTGAAATGTCTAATAAATACTATGTATAAAAATAAAATGCCTTAGTTATTTACAACGACAGCTCATGATCTTTATACTATCCACTTTGCGAGAGATTTGATTGTACTATAACCTAAATTCTTTGTTACTTGTTCAAAAAGTCCTACACTTACCTTATTTAATTTGTACTACGGTTGAAATTGCCTGGCAGAAAAGTTTTTGATTTTTATTTCGATCATTTTACCTATGTGTCAAACATCTGTTACTTCTGCATTCATCATTTTGCTTCAAACACAAATATAAAATACTGGGGCTTAGTTAATTTTACATGTTTTATAATAAAATTTTGTTGTTGGTAAGTAATTTTTACCTGTTTGTGATTTTGATTAAAATTTTACTAACCGAGACTATTTCTTAAAGTATTGAGAAAATCCATAATCTTTAAATGCCAGTATACAAAGCTTTTAAGCTGCATTTAAATTCGTTGGAATCGAGTAGCAATGACTAATAGGCGATTTTTGATGATATTTTTCCCAAAAAAAAAATTACTTTAAAATGCTCTAGTGTAAAGTAGCCAACATGTCGCTTACTCATTATTGCCTTTCAAGCGTCGATATATAAAATAAGTAACACTCCGTCCCACGACAGTTCACGCATAAACGTGAGTCCTGTTGGAATTTATATTTTTCTTTATAAATTGTTTATGTCCAGCTACATTACTGATATTGATATTTAATCTCACTGTATCGCTTTCTAACAAAAACAAGAAAAAGCTACCAAAAAAGTCCTGTCTAATTAGTTTGGACTTTTACGTAAATTTAATCGTCATCAAAAATTGGTCTCGACTATTTAGCTCTATGTGACAAATTTGATACATAAAAAAAAAATATTTTGTAAACAATAGAATCAGCAACAACATGCATTATCCCCTTGGGTCGCAAATGGAATGCGTGTCCCAAAACTACAAATAAACAAAATATAATTCCAGGAATCGTGAGTCACGTTGTTAAATTAATTAGTGTAGCAATTCATGTCTTTGAGTGAAATTTTAGTCTTAATAATTAAGTCTTAGTAATTAAGACATGGAGTACCATGGTTCTTCATTTTTTCATGCTCATTATTGTACAGAGTATATCCCTTAAAAAATATTCTAACATGAAGTTAGGTTGAATATCACACTGTAGTGTGAAATGTCAACTACTGGTGTCTGTTGGTGGCGGTTTGAACTCATGATCAGTACCCAGAATGTCTTTATCTATTTCTTTAAAATCTATATTTTGCTGCTTCATAGCATTCTGAAACAAAAACTTTTATAAGATTTATGGTTAAAATATTAGTGTAGTACCTATTGAAAATGATAGAAACTACTGTTTAACAACATCAATCAATATTATTAGCCCACTAATGAGAGTTGTAGTTTGGTTTAGTCTCTAACAGAATTTAACATAGTACCTGAAATTGAATATAAGATATTCTCAGACAGATTTTGATCATTATTTAAACCACCATGTCAGGATGTACAAAAAAACAGTTTTGTTCTTTTGCCATAGTCTGGTTTCTGAATTTCCAGTTTTTATATAAGTACTTATTATTCAATATAATTGGAATCTTTGAATTAAAAAAAACATTACTTTGATACAAAACTCTATACATTTGGTTATTTTTTTGCTATGAGTACATATTAACAACAAACATAACCTCCTATATGGTTTGCTATAGTCATGTATTAAAATCGTAAACAAAGAGGGCCTAGTCTAACTGGCGGAATTGTGTGAAATAAACACATCTGATGCCATTTAAACAAGAAGTGAAGTGACATATTTGGGTAAAAAAAGTTAGAGAAATTGGAATTATATTACAATTTTAATTGATCCTTGGAACCATAAAGAATTGGTTAAAATATTTTTAGAACCTCAGAATAAACATGACCTTTTATATAAGTAAGTAAATAATTATGTACAAAGGTAAAAGCAATAAAAACATAACTTAAATTAACTGGAATTTTAAAATTATGCTAGACTAGCTTTCCACCCTGCATTTTTACCTGCTAACCTTAATTACCCCCTTAGGGTTGGAATTTTCAAAATTCCTTTCTTAGCACATGCCTACGTCATAATAGCTATCTGTATGTATCCAAATTTTAGCCCAATCGGTCCAGTGGTTTGAGCTGTGCGTTGATAGATCAGTCAAGTCGGTCAGTCACATTTTCCTTTTAAATGTCTTTTTTTTATACAACACTAGCTTCTGCCCAGCGGTTTCACCCATGGTTTTGAGTGCACCAATTGCTACCAAACCTTACAGGATTACCCGCGGGGCTAATATGAAGATAGTCTGAAAATTTCATTGAAATTGGTCTAGCCGTGTCGGAGTCTATAAGGAACATACATAATACATACATACTTTCTCTTTTATATATATTACAACATAGTCGGCAAACAAGCATACGGCCCGCCTGAAGGTAAGCATAATATTCGTCATGTTTTGGTAATGTAATCTAAACAGAAGATTTTAAGCCTGTTCCACTGGAAATTTCGGGTGCCAATTTAATTGTGCCCAATCTCAGACAATAAGATTTAGGGCCACTAGCTAAGACTCTCTGACCTTGACCCCAAATGGCCTCTACTCAGTACAATTTGATTGCCAAGTAAATTACCGATCAAATTGTTTCGTCTAGAACAGACTTTAGACTTCATAATTATTATTATTTTAAGTCAACGTATGGATCAACTTGCCAGATTTACTATCTTGACTTGACCTTAATAAAGAAACGAATCTTTCGATACCTTAACGCATTCCTGATAAACTTTGAAGATTCCGGCACAAACTGAATCGTCATGATCGCCTTTGAGAAATCTCTCTGAGAACCAGCTATTGAAACAATCATCATATTTTTTCTTAAGCTCTGTACACTCTTCTCCTATACTGTTCATATTTTTGAATATACTCTCAAGTAACTATTATTATAAATAAGCTGCGAAATGTGCTAAAAGTATGGTTTATTTACAGAATTCGATCAAAATAATGTAAATATCAATATCAATCATTCATATCTTTCAAGCACAGACTACTACAGATGCTAACGCATCTTTCAAGTTTCAATCAGTGTTGCCATGCCACCGCCACGAACCAAGTCATGCTCGGTGCAATTCGCCGAAACAATCAGTTTCACGTAACGCCAAGTAGCCTAAAATCACCCAATCTTTTTTACGAAGTACGATGTCTAAAATATCTCAAATAAGTCAGGTAGGCAATCATGAAAAAAAATATGCGTACAAAAATAGGGATGTAATGGAGGCCTTTATAGCGGAGGCGGAGGTACCTACTGAGCTTGACCTCAACGGGAGTGGAGGTTAACGGAGGTGGAGGTGGGAAAATAAAGAACAAAAAAATATAAAGAAACATTTATTGAACAAAAACTAACTAGTGGTAATCAAAATTTAGGCGAGGCAAATTAAATTAACAAACAACCGTTTTATATTTTAATTTCTATTTCTATATAAAGTAAAAGCCTTTAAGCTTAGACCAACACGGAAACACGGAGCATCCGTTTTGCTCTAAGCCTTTAAGCTATTGTCAGTTATAGAATAAAAAAGTTTACATACCCTTTAAATAATAATCGACGACAAGATGAAAATGTCGGTTATTGATTTCTTAATATTTTAACTCGTTTATAGTATTTTACTTTTGACACTCTTGCGTCACCTTCTATTCTTCTAAAACTTTTTCTACTAACACAATGTCAAATTATTTCGTTGCTGTGTGTGTAAGGACATGTCTCAAAGTGGGCTTAGAATAATTTTATTTTTGAACTAAAATTATTTTCAAAAAACTACTAAAAACTATTGTATAGGTTTTTTAAAATCATAATTACACTTCTTCATGTCATTTAAAATGATATTAGATGGATTTAAAATAAAATAATAATAAAACTCAATGATTAGGATGTATAGCATAGATTCCGTTGTTCTAGATACTCAATGGTAACAGTGATAACATATTGTGCGTTCTTATTCATATTCCGTGAAATTGTTTTTCTTTTTAGCAAGCTTAAGGTAGTCATGCTCACTTTGAGGCCTTTGCTTGCGGCGGTGTCGTGTGGCGGGTCGCTCACTTCCCTACAATATGTGCGAGGAGGGCGATGGCTGCCACATGCGTCATACTTGTGAACAGGTGCTGCTTGTGGGGGCTGGTCTGCTTAAATTTGCTATCCATTTATTAACTATATCACTCATCATTTTGTTTCTTTTCTTTTTTGTTATAACACACATATATTGTCAGTAAGACTAGATAAATAATTTAATGTAATAAATCTGAGTTGGTTTTGAAAAGAGTAATTGCTGAGTTTCTTGCCGGCTCTTCTCAGTAAAAGCAACCTTCCGAACCGAGCGTTAGAGTCAGACTATTCATAAGTGCTTGTGAAGGCCTATTTGAATAAAAAATATTTTCATTTTTTTTTCAAAGGTTGCCTCAATAGATTTGATGAAAATATTACCTATCTGTCAGTAAGGTTGTCGCTAATGTCACTTGATAATATCAGTCAATAATAGGGTTTTATTATGGGACCAACTGTGAAATCACGAAAAAAATATCTTTTTATATACCTACTCGACCAAAATGTATGAAGTAACCATTTTATTTTATGCGATATCAGAGTTGGTCCCATAATAGAAGTTGTTCATATTGATAAGTACTTCCACCCCTGCAAGTATTGCCAGTGACTACAAATTCACCCTGTAAAGTAAAATACCCTATTGTCATGACGAATATGGTGTTGAAATTTCGAAAATCTGTATAAATACGGATTAATCTGTATATATGGCAACACATCACATGACATCCAATAGAACAGTGTTGCTAAAATTAATAATTACATTGGGTTGCAATTTTTTTTTTTGCACAATGTACACAGCAAGAATTTTAAATAATAACATTGGAAGAGTCCTTTAAAAGAACATTAAGAAAAATATACAAAGGCTTCATGATTTATGTAGGTACTTTCATAAAAATATAATCTCTTCTCGGTTCATAGCAGTTTCGAATAAAAGCCCAGCGTCCATACAAAAATGGTACATGTCCTTTACGTACTTTCCCGGTTCATACATTTTTGTTTTTATTTCCTTGATAGCCATAACTCCATAGCCTTTCTATGAGCGCAAAGTCCCGATCTATAGGCATCATCAAGTGTCTAGGGATTGGATAATATAACTGCATACATAGAAACAGGTAAATCTCTGCAGGTAGATAAATATAAATCTGTTTTCTATTTTGACTAGAGAAATTATCATAAAAACAAAATACGTGTGGCACTCGGGGACTGCCGCGGTAAAGCTATTGCATAGCATTTTTTATCAACTTAAGCAATTATAGTTATTTTTTATTTATGCAGTCATATTTTTTTTTCTTTGATATTAATAGATACCTATATATACTTTCTCACAAACAGCTGCTTACGTATTCGTCCGATTTCGGAGCAGCTCGCCTTAGGTTTTATTTTCGTTTCGGAATTTCTTGATTCGGTCGCCGCGCTCAAAGCCTGCGATAAAATCTATACAATAGCTTAATAAATGAAAAATAAAATAGATTCTGGAACACGTGCTTCCCTTTCGCCTTCTTCAAAATAATTCTAACATCATTATTTTATACTTTTTAGTGAAAACCCTTTTTGAAGTCGGTTTTACTTTTTGAATTAATTTCATTTTTCCATTTTTAGTTCTTTATGCGTATTGAATACCTATCAAGATTTGTCACTGATCGAGGATATGCATATCAATAATAAGTGTCGACGATATTGAATAAGATATTTCAATCGCGATATTCGTGCTCCTTTTCGTTTGAGGAATTCCGTCATATCTTCAAAGTCCATGATCAGGTTACAAAAAAGTTATATAGGACCACCTCGAGAGTATACCCTTGCAAACAAAAAAATATTTTTAAAATCGGTTCGCAATTGACGGAGAAATCGATGAACATACATTAAAAATATATATATATATACAGTCGAACATAGAACCTCCTCCTTTTTTGAAGTTAGTTAAAAAAATCTAAAAGGGTCTTATCTGCAGTTTTCCTTTACCGAAAGCTCAAGCTCATTATAGGAATCGAACCCACGCCCTTCGCCACCGCATTCGATGTCACTACCAACAACTGAACTATCATCGCCAAGTCGATAGATAGTTAGTGCTCTTAATAATAGGTTGGGGAAAAAGTTTCTTCGCATTTTTTAAGAAAATTCAAAACATTTTTTAATATAGTTTATTTACATTTAACTAAAGTATGTAGGTACCATTTTGTTCGATAACTTTTTGCCATCTTGTAGGTAGGGACATGATCCCATTGCTATAGAAATGTTGGGATCAAAATACCGCGACAAGTGGTTTTGGCAGTCCTCTCGTGATGTTAACCTGACACTGCCTAAAGAATTCTGAAGAGACCGAAACAGGTGGAAATCTGAAGGTGCAAAGTCAGGACTATACGGCGGATGCATTAATACCTCCCAGCCAAACTCTCTTAATTTTTGTTGAGTGTCTAAAGATGTGTGATATCTAGCGTTATCATGATGAAAAATTAATCAACAGAAGGGGTGTGGCCTTCTGTTGATTAATTCCGGCCGCTTTCTCTCAACTTCTTGCTTTAATCTCATCAGTTGTTCGCAGTAGAGTTCAGAATCGATAGTCCTGCCTGGTGGTAACAGCTAATAATGAATAATGCCCTTCCAATCCCACCAGACACACAGCATCACCTTGTTGCGAGTTAACCCGGGTTTCGCCACAGTCTGTAAAGCCTGACCGGCCTTTGACCACGACCTTTTTCGCACGTTCTTGTCGTACGTGATCCACTTTTCATCACCAGTTATCAGCTTCTTCAAAAATGGTTCGGTTTCATTACGTCGTAATAGAATCGCGGTTCATTAGGTTTCTTTCAGTGAGCTCGTGAGGTACCCAAATATAGAGCTTTTTTGTGTACCCAGTTTTTTCAAATGCGCCAAAACTGTTTTGTGGTCAATTCCCAGTTCTTCAGCTACGTCGTAACTACTGATATGCCGATCTTGCTCCACTTTTTAGCCACAAAATGGCATCCAGTTTATCCGTAATATGGCGACCAGAGCGACGTGCATCTTTGACATCAAAATTTCCGGATTGAAAACGCTTAAACCAAATTTGTGCTACTCTCACAGACACTGCACTAGGTCCATAAACATCGCAATTTTTTTTCGCGGCTTGCGATGCATTTTTACCTTTTTTGTAGTAAAATTTTAAAATGTATCGAATTTCTTCATTAGATTCTCTCATCTTGACGGTACGAAAAACAATTGAAAATCACACATTTTCCTAATTTGAATTTGGAATTATGTTCTTTAAAATTTAAACTTTCAATGATACCAAAACAAGCCAGATACAAGTTCATACATACTATAATGCGAAAAGACTTTTTCCCCAACCTAATTTATATGGATTTCGCTCATGTAAGTCAAATTGGAATGTTCATTTTCCTTTATTTTCGGGAAGTTGTCGTATCACTTGCAACATTACTCAGCGGATGCTACATCGCAGTCACGCAACATTGGACTTTTTTGGCGGGAACTTGCGAAGTAACGTTGCATTTTCATTTTATTTTCATGAAATCAGTGAATTTTGAGTTTTATTTAATGACATCGGTCGCATTTTGTCCAATGAAGTTCAATACAAGTGCACGAGTGAAGTGAAATCGTGACTTTTCAGGTTGTCTCAAATAGTCCACGAAAAGTTTCAGTAAAACCACAGAATACCTAATAGTGGTAGAAGAAGAATACTATATACATGATTAGGCTATATGGGCTAGAACCCTAGGGGAATTATTGTATTTTGTATTAAGTATACAAAAACAAAAATCACGCACACATTGGTTGTTGACATTTTCTTTCATTTATATGAGTGTCAAAAGTCTAATCGTCGAATCATTAATTCAGATACTCTTAGTACCAGAAAGCTGTAATTTGCTATCTTTGAGCATAAAACCAACTTTGCTATGGATATACATTAATCACGTCGGTTTATTTTACCATTTTGTCAAATGGTAAAATAAAATCTTGAAAAAATATTTTTTTAGGGTATCTACCTCCTCTACACGTAAAGTGTAGTAAAAGTAAGCTTTAAAGTGCAAATTTTTGTTAGAGTCAGTGTCCCTGCCAGCTAAATGGTTGTTTTTGGATAAGTGAAAAAATTACGGTAAGTAGTAGTATATATAATGAAGTTAAAAGGAAAACTATCACAGCTGTAGGCTTTACAAGTTTACGAGTAATACCTAGTCGACCTTAATAAACTTAACTTATAAAAGTAATAATTTCGTACATTATTAGGGTTTTAAAACACATGAAACAACAATAAGCCCTCTTCCTAGTCCACATTATTGTGATGGGCTACGGAACCCTACATTGCAAGTGGCCCGACATGCACTTGGCCGGTTTTTTCTTGAGTGTGCCGGGACACTAAAAAGTCTAAAATAAAATAAATAATCAAGAAAATCAAAAACCCCACTGCAAAAAAGATAATTTAAAAGAAGGCACAAAAAAGACTGAAACAAGATTGAGAATAGAAAACCAAATTAAAATAAACTATAAATAAAGTAAACTTTGTTAAAAAAACTTAAAAAGTATATACCGGTTGATATTTTAAATCTTTTATATGTAGGTAAGTATATGTATTTGTATCAACGTTCTCGATGAATGTTGCAATATAGGGGTTTACGAGGGCGAATAATCGATCTAGCTAGGACTCATCTCTGGTAAAATTCGTTCTCTATTTTCACCCGAGCATAGTGCGGTCGCTCAGGTACTTCAATAGGTATTATAACATAGTATTAGGTAGGTGCACTTAGCATTGTTAAATAATCTAAGAGAATAGATAGAAGGGCGGTTACTAAGATGACTATATGCAAGTGACTTTGATATTGATTTACAAGGTTCAACTAAAATGTTGTTTGAAAATTGTAACCACAGTCGGCCCTTTCTTTATCACAGGTCACGCAAAATCATTCATTGTACTTAAATACTGTGCGTGGATATAACATGACAACATGACACGACACCATCCACCCATTTATTATTATTACTATCACTCCTACTTGTTGTTGATAATAAGTTATTGTGTCGGTGAGGGTTATCTATACTATATGTTCTTGTGAGTGGCAAAAAAATTAGTCAATAATTATTTCATACATTTTCTTGGCATATTCAAACAAAATACTGGTATCCCGAGGACTACACTCATAATGTTAAGGTGTAAGAAAATTACCTTTCTGTATTTGAAATGTCAAATGGCCATCGTATCTTTTTGCGTACCGCCGATTACCGCCATTCCCCCTTATTCGGACCTAATCCGTTGCGGTCCCGATAGGGTAGACAAACCGATTAAGTAGTCTACTGAACAGGGCTCCTATTTTCTCATTTCAGAATTCCATTTGGAATGAGGCAGTCGATTGGTCAAGATCGCGGCAAATGAATTCTGCGTCTATAAACACAGCATCGGCGAAAATACCAAAATCGCTATGTATATGTCTATAATATTTGAGGAGTTCCCTCAATTCTTCAGGATTCCATCGTTAGAACTGAATTTTGATAAAAATGGGACCAATCTGGAGGTATACTACCCTTTCAAATATAAAAAGATTTTTCAAATCAGTTCATAAATGACGGAGTAATGAAACTGAACATCCATTAAAAAAAATAATAATAATACAACCGAATTGAGAACGTCCTCCTTTTTTCTTAAAGTCGGTTAACAAAGTCCCCCGCCGCGTCTGTCTGTCTGATCGCGATAAACTTAAAAACTATGGAACGGATTTTCACCAATGGACGGAGTGATTCATTCACGAAGATTTAGGTACTTATACTAATAATTCATTAAAGTTTTGTGTAAATTGGCTGAAATATGACGATGATTGTTGAAGATATCGGAAAAAATCATGCAAACTATGGGAGCAGAAAAAAAGTAGGCTTATATTGAGCGCGAATGTAACAAGGACGATTGTTATTCAAATATTTTTGTAGTTCTTACCCCTTAAGCTAGCTCGTAGGTTTTGATCAGCGCACAAATCTAGAAATGAAGGTGTGAGGGAGGAGGGCGCCACTTGCTTTACTTGCAAAGCAAAGCAACCGGGGTGGGTCGCTCGCTAGTAACATAATAAATCAATTTAACAACGAATCCAAAACAGAAAATAGAAATGCAAACAAAATACTAAATATACGCCATTTGTCTGTCTGTCACAGGGCTTTGTATTTTTAGGTAGCTATAGCTAGTTAAATCTTTCTCTGAATGCATGTTACCATGGCCTCTGTCATGGCAAATAAGACGGTTATGGCAAATTGACGATGCACGCAAGCGACGCAAGTCATTTATTGCTTCAATTTGACTGTATGCAACAGACAAAACTCATTTGTCTGTTTCAGTTAATACTCGTATGGTCGGTTTTTTAGGGTTCCGTACCCAAAGGGTAAAAACGGGACCCTATTACTAAGACTTCGCTGTCTGTCCGTCCGTTCGTCCGTCCGTCTATCTGTCACCAGGCTGTATCTCAAGAACCGTGATAGGCTAGACAGTTGAAATTTTCACAGATGATGTATTTCTGCTGCCGCTATAACAACAAATACTAGAAACAAAATAAAATAAATATTTAAGGGGGGGTTCCCATACAACAAACGCGATTTTTTTGCCCTTTTATTTATATATGGTAGTTCCCGTTGACCTAGAATTACGAAATTTGGCAAAAAGCTAGGTCTTACAGCACAAATAAAGGAAATATTCGAAAAACTAAAAAATGTTGAAAATTAAAGGGTGTCCCTATACATACATAGTTACGCCAATTAATAAAGACCTCTGAGTTGTATGGGCGCTCATACAATTTAGAGGTCTAGCTTAATTGGCAACAAACAATCAGATTAGAGTTCCTCTAAGTACATCTTTATTTCATAATTTTTAGTGCAACATTACCCTTCTGTGGGTCGCGCAGCCGTGTAAAAGAAGAGAGGCGCGCATGCGTAGAAGTACCACCGGTAAGGCTTTGCACCACGATTCTAGGTGACACAGACAGAGCCGCTTTCAGTTGGCGATGCATGCGCTTAACCGAACCATTGGCGCACAGGTAGTAACTCGTGGTATGAACGCGCTTGGCCGAACAGAGCTGCATAAGAATGTTGGCAAGTACTGAGCTTGAGGGCCTCAAGCTCTGTTGTTGTCCCTTTGGATTTTGATTGTGCCACACAAATTGTTCCTATACTAATTTTGCGAGATTTCGTGCGCTTGGGTGACTATGTGTGGATCTATATTTATATAATTATTTTAAATTTATAAAAATTTTGCATGCCAGTTACTGGTGAAAGGTGAGAACATACTCATGTAATTAAAATAAGACCTTAATGTATACCACAGTTTCGAGCAAAATAAACTATTCTATTCTATTCTTATCGAACACCGCGCGATGGAATTTTGGAGTGACGAACGGTCGGAATTTTCCGGTAGATGTGTCGCAATATAGTACGATATCTGTCCCAGGAATGTTAAATTTGTCCAGTGTGAGGGATGAGTCACTCATCATGTTGCTTAGTTCTTCGTTTCCCACCTGATTTTCGGCGAGTGTAATAAAGTTATCTTCGAGGCTTATGATCTCGATGCGAGATAAAGTGTCGGCGACAACTTTGTCCATCCCACTAATATGGACGGTGCCAGTCGTGAATTGTGAGACAAACGACAAGTGGCGTCAACTGGTTTAGTTGAGCTGGAGTTAACTTTTCAAGACGTTGTGAAATGAGAACGTATAAACCAGGGGTTTGTGGTCAGACCCATCCTTTAACCTACCTACTATATCTACCCTTTCCTACAGCAGGGTGACTGGACAATTAATCTAGCGGGTAACTGTCTACTTGCTATCCAGGTAAGTTCCGGAGTTGCAAGGTTACTTAGGGTAAGTAATGAGTTCCATAGGCGAAAAGCTTCAACAACAAAAGAATTGCTAGGTAGTATAAGCGCTGGTAGTGTACATGTGTATATATATATATATTACTACTTATGCTATTGGATATTATGCTTAAAAACAAATAAATTTAAATGACGCAATAGATTTCACAATAACAATTTGTAAAATACATCTGAGCATCCGACGTCACGTTCGTTCGGGGCCTTTGGTCTATGAATGAGATAAGAAATCGTAGCGTATAGCCAGCGTACTATTAATTTAGTATTTTGTGTGATATCTACGTATTTACAATAAATCGGATCACGTTATCTAATGATGATGAATGTTTGTTGTAGCGTAATATAAATGAAGCGACATAGCATCCTATGTAGTAGGTATACTTACATACGATTTGATATCGATAATATTCAAGTATGTACCTTCTACTTACGTTTTATTTTTGACAAAAAGGACAGTGGCCATCCTACTCCTCAATACATAAATACTTTGTGAAGGTTAAGCTGGCGTCCCACAATGCGTAATTATTCAGCCGGGCATGCTAAGCATGAGCGATGAGCCGATGATTATCTTGGCGATATTCAGAACTATGACACCGAACCTTACGTTGAATGGACGAATCGGGTAATTAACAAATCCTACTATAGGTACTATCCTACTTATAATCCTAATCCTAACCATCCAAACTACCTAACTATATCCTATCCTAACTTTTAATATTATAAATGCGAAAGTGAGTTTGTTTGTTTGTTTGTTTGTTACCTTTTCATTAAATTGAACCGATCGTTTACTCGAATTACTGCAACCAAAATCACGCTAAGGGAGAACACGCCCCGATACATGGCGATCGTTCATTTTTTCGTACCATTTTCTGTTCTATTTCGTTATTGAATCTTGTGATTATTTAAAGTTCCCATTTGTGTAGGTACTCAAGTGCCATAATAATAATTGTTACGACTGCATTCTCTAATAAACATTCATTATTAACTGGAGAAAACTGGACGCTTATCAGTTCAATTCATCGTAATGCGTAGTTGTGGTGGTTTACAATTATGAGACTTTTGATGTGATTGATTAGCGCAGCCGCATCTAGCGCACGTGCGTGAGTTCACGAAGCCACATAGTTGCCCTTGCCTTGCTTGCTACCGCGCCGCCACCGCGCCCACGCCACCCCATCCCGCCGCGCATGGCGTCGCGTTGTGCGGCGTCACTAGGGCTGCCACTTATTACCTACCTACCATGTATGAAAGGTATTTTTAGGGTTCCGTAGCCAAATGGCAAAAATCGGAACCCTTATAGATTCGTCATGTCTGTCTGTCTGTCCGTCCGTATGTCACAGTCACTTTTTTCCGAAACTATAAGAGCTATACTGTCGAAACTTGGTAAGTAGATGTATTCTGTGAACCGCATCAAGATTTTTACACAAAAATAGAAAAAAAACAATAAATTTTGGGGGTTCCCCATACTTAGAACTGAAACTCAAAATTTTTTTTTTCATCCAACCCATAAGTGTCTATGGATAGGTCTTTAAAAATAATATTCAGGTTTCTAACATCATTTTTTTCTAAACTGAATAGTTTGCGCGAGAGACACATCCAAAGTGGTAAAATATGTGTCCCCCCCTGTAACTTCTAAAATAAGAAAATGATAAAACTAAAAAAAATATATGATGTACATTACCATGACAACTTCCACCGAAAATTGGTTTGAACGAGATCTAATTAGCAGTTTTTTTTTAATACGTCATAAATCGTAAACCGCAATTTACCTTTCAATCAATCAATTCAAATATAAAAAAAAAATATTGGCAAAAAGCAAGGTCTTACAAATAAAGGAAAAATTCTAAAAAATTAAAAAAGTTGAAAATTAAAGGTGTCCCCATACATGTATACATAGTTACGCCAATTAATAAAGACCTCTGAGTTGTATCGGCGCTCATACAATTTAGAGGTCTAGCTTAATTGGCACCAACCTCAAATAAGGTAAATAAATAAAATTGTGTATTTCCCTTGATGGACGAACAATGGACGAAATTTGTACGGAACCCTCATATGAATGCGCGAGTCCGACTCGCACTTGGCCGGTTTTTTTATTTATTTATTCAGTTTTAGGAAGACTATCAACTATACAAAGCAAAAATATATCTTAAATAGACAACAAAGAAGTCAAAGTCAAAGTCAAACACAGTCTCCACTGATAGATTTTCATTCATTCCTTAAAAATAAAATAATATTACTAACGTGAGCTAAACTAAAATTTCTGTTTTTTACTTTTACAGGTAGGTTGGTTGGTATACCTTGAACTCGATTAAAAAATAATCCTTTTTTTATCTTTAAAAATAGATGACCGCATACTAAGCATTTACATACGCGAAGGTACCAATATTTTGACAATTTATTGTAGACTATTATTATTATTACTGGAGGAGACCTATACTCAGAAAAGGGGCCTTAACTTGTAACGTGTCCTATATGTAAAATACCGCCCCGCGGTTTCACCCGCAAACCCCTATTATACTCCCTTAGGGGTGGAATCTTCTAAAATCCTTTCTTAGCGGAAGCCTACATCTTAAATCTTAATAAATATCTGTATGACAAATTTAAGCCCAATCCGTCCAGTGGTTTGAGCTGTGCTTTGATAGATCAGTCAGTCACGTTTTCCTTTTATATATACAGATATTTTATTTGGATGGATGGATGGATGGATGGATGGATGGATGGATGGATGGATGGATGGATGGATGGATGGATGGATGGATGGATGGATGGATGGATGGATGGATGGATGGATGGATGGATGGATGGATGGATGGATGGATGGATGGATGGATGGATGGATGGATGGATGGATGGATGGATGGATGGATGGATGGATGGATGGATGGATGGATGGATGGATGGATGGATGGATGGATGGATGGATGGATACTGAACGGATTTGGATGATACTTGGCGCAGAGATAGATTATAGTCTGGAATAGCACATAGGCTACTTTTTATACCGGGAAAACATAATATCCCACGGTGAAACCGCGGGGCGGAAGCTAGTATATTATATATATGTTGAATTATATATATACTAGCTGTTCCCCGCGGTTTCATCCGCGTTCCCGGTATTTTTCCGTCAAATATTTTCCATACAAACCTTCTCCTGACAATAACGAACACATAAAAGAAAGATTTATCCAATTTGGTGGAGTCGTTTGGAAGTTATGCGCTTACCAACACATTTTGCGATTCATTTTTATATTATAGATATAGATTTTGTACTAGACCTTTATAAGAGCCTTAGAGTGGTTCATTCTAGGTGCCTTGTTCCAGGAATCGATGGATGTTTACATAATACTGGTTGATTTACATAATATATCTCTGTTTTTGTGCGATGCGAGGATGCGAGTTCACACACATAATGTTAGCAGGTAAGTAAAAGTTCACTAGGTACTACGTCTCGCACATCTGTTTTTGGTCCTCTTCTTAGTCAGGTTGGATAAACAACAGTTCATATCGCTTTGCGTTGGATGATGCAACTAATCATGAGTGCGACGACGCGCGACGTCAGGATAAGGGCAACGGTCTGACGTAGGTACATATTGCATACATTGAATGAATGAAATATTTTCTATTGTATTCACCATATACTTACAGGAGAAGTATGGACATATAAAATAAAGAAAGAAACATTTTATCAATGTAGATAGGTACATCGCACATGAAGGAAGGCCAGGAAAAGGGGCATAGGTAAGCACCTATGCCTTTTTTCCTGGCCGGCTTACCTAGAATTAGATACTCGCTGTTTACGAGAGTGTTCAAGTTTTGGATCGTTTTGGAAGCCCAACATGTGAGGATATACATACACTGACCATAAACCCCTGGTTCATACGTTCTTACAACGTCTTGAAAACTTACTTACATACAGTACAGCTCAACTAAACCAGTTGTCATCTCACAATTCATGACTGCTATCGTCCACATTATCCCCATAATTCCTAGTAGTTAAGGAGTTATATTTTCCGTCATCAGCTCAGCAGCATGAGATGATGAGTACCAGACGCAAATACTTGAATAGTTTTAGAAAATATATAAAACACATTAAGCGTCCCTATAAAATTTGAGGGTTGCTCTCGATGTCCCTAGGATCCTGACTTGGTGACAATGTGACCAAATTAGAAGTATACCCTACTGAACAGAAGAAAAAATAAATAAATCGGTCAACAGTTGGCGGAGAAATCGGGGAACATACAAAAAAAATAGTAGTTATATGTAGTTATAGTTTATAGTTTCAGATCATTTACTTGTTTCTTAGTTTTCAGTGTACCTATATTCAATCAATTTTCAATTTTTTTTCCTACCGCAGTTGGGATTCTTAGTTTTTTTAATTACTTATTTTTATTTCTTCTTATAACCACCTGTAGGTATGTAATGTGTAAGCAATGTAATCCGTCATTGTAATCCGTCATTGTATACAATTACCAGGAAATGTTATATAATTCCTACAGTAGACCCTAGGAGGGCACTTATTAAGGTCGAATTTACTGAAGTTATCACCGGTTCGGAAGTCAGCCTTCAATAATAGATATACTACATATAAAATGCAAACGATATACAGGATGTAAGGGACAACCCTCCACAAACTGACAGGGTACATTCTGCTTCTTATTTTCAATGATATTCCACCAGAAACTTTCTCCGGAAAATTTTCATTTTTTTTTATCGTTTTTTTTTTCGCATCTAACAAATCAGGTTTATTGGATTCCCATAATATTCCTGAAATAATTTCATGTACCTACTGGTCGTTTATTTCCTAGGTATTCTCTAGACTTAGTATTTTTTATGTTTTACTTGGCACCGACTTCAAAATGTTGTAGAAAATATTTATTTTTGCTAGTTAACGTGTAACACACGTTACAACAATTTGCTTTTGAAGTCGGTTTTTGTTTATTCTTAATTATTTTACACTTTTATGTTACCTACGAATAGACCTAGTGAGGCAGCATTATATTTTCTTCGATCGGTTGGCGTTGTGTTAACCATTTTAACAGATTTCCAAGGAAAATGGCACGATATTTTCTTGGCTCCGAATTTACATTTATAAATGCGTATCGATTCGTGGAATCGCGTCGTACCTAAACCTTTTATGAATTGATGACTTATGTAGATATATTACTATTAACTCTTTAAAGAAAAATATACCTACTTATAGATATTCAGGGACATCTTCGTAGCTATCTTTAGTAATTACGAATTTAAGATTCAAAAAACACAAATTAGGTAGATATCAGCTTGTTGTAACGAGCATTTACAACAATAACAATGTTATTGATTAACCGCGTGCGCATCGTCGTCGGTTATCGCTATCACCTATAGGCTCGCCCCTAGCTCATTCATCTCATTGAATATGTGATAAATTTTCTCATATCATGTAGTAGTGGCGTATCTGGATTTTTTAAATGTGTCAAAGATGCGAAGTGGGCGGCCACTTGGGCCTCTCTAGTCAGCCTACTTATAGACGCTCGCTCATCCGCCACTGCCACTCTGACTCGCTCCGCCATCCATTGCGCGCACGAAACGCTCTTAATTGCAACTAATCTCAGTAGTCGTGCGTGTTAGTACCGTCACCGGGATCATGAAGCGAGGGATCGTATTATTGCTTGTTGTGTGTGGGCTCGCAGATGCCATGGTTTCTAGAGATAGGGTGAGTCATTTTTTACATCTAAATCGCCCTCAGCATGTTTTATTGTTGATCATCACAACTTTGAAATATAGTACTGACTACGAAATATAAACATTAATATAATTTAGTATATTTTTTTACAACAAAAGAAAAGTAGCTGCTATTTTATTATTTCCAGCTCTCCTATTACCTATTTATTTCATGATCTGAATAAGAACATTCGTTTCGGAAGATGGTTAAAGGTGCTGATAGCTCAGTTTTAGCAGAATGTAGGATGTACTAACACTTACTACCCTGCCATTGCCCCACAAAAGTCATGGGTTCTAATCCTACAATGAGCTTTTGGTGAAGGAAAACATAGTAACAGAACCAAGTATCTGTACAAAATTGAATTATATATAGGTACTTAATACTTTCTTATTTCAATCAGTTTTCATAATAAGTAATTAAGTTAATAATAATCCGCCCCAGTATTTAGTTCACCCGTGAATACGAAACAGTGATACGGACAGATAAGCAGATATATTCGCTTGATGTAATGATATAAAAAGGTCCGGTTCTAAATTATTTAAGTTTCACTTCCGTTTACCTACTTATTTATGTTAAGTTAGTTATTTATGTTCTGATTTTTCCTAAGCTAACTACGAACACAAGCGCTTTTTTTGCATCTTGTAATTAAAACTTCACTTGACGTTTCATAAACTTAACTTGTAACAAAAAGTCAAACCAAGTACAAAATGGGTTTCCACTAAAGAGTTCAAATAACGATATTAGAACTCGTTTTGAAGTCAGGGAAAGGGACGTGTTCCAGAATCTCAAATCTGGGGGCATGGAAGAGCCCACACCAAGTCGAGCAAAAAAAGTTTCTTTTTACTTTTTGTGTAAAGTTAATTTTAATTTTCCATTTTGAAGTGAAAACTTCTTTAGCCGCATTGAGCGTTTTTGGAGGGGAAAAACTTATAGGTTCGCGTCACCGACATTCGCGTCACCGACATGCTCATGCTAATAGTATTTGAAGTGAAACCTTCTTTAGCCGCGTTGAGCGTTTTTGGAGGGGAAAAACTTATAGGTTCGCGTCACCGACATGCTCATGCTAATAGTTTTCACTTCTATCGGAAGTCCCCATGACTGCCTGTTTTTAGTTTCTTATATGTATAAACTCAAACTCAAAATTATTTATTCAGTTTAGGCCCTAGTAAGGCACTTATGAACGTTACAATTGATTCTACCACCGATTATTATTATTGAAATTGAATACCTATCAAGATTTGTCTCCGATCAATGGTCATGTCATGCCATGCCACCAACGCACGTCATTGGGCGTTTGCGGCAGAGAACGCCGCGTACGTTACACATTTTTCATTTTGGTCCTTTGGGACTTTAAAGTAAGTTAGGAATGGGGACCAAAATGCTTCACTTCAAGTAGCTTCACGTAGTGACCTGCCGAGGGGCACCCGACAGAAGGGTAGCGTAACATAACAGCGTTAGCGTTTAACACAGACTTTAAACATTTGATTTTGACGTAGGTATACTATGCGATGCTGCGTTCGTTACACATTTTATGATTTGGGTAGGTACCTTTCCCAAATAAGCTTCGCCTCAATAAATAACAAAATACATACATACATTTACACTTGGACTACAATTCTCAGCCTTATATCTATGTTATTGATAAGATCGAGTCATACTCAATATCAAAATTAATATTGAACATCGCCTACCTATGTTTGCTCGATAAATAGCCTATTTACTGGTTATAATTTTCCCGTTTAGCATGTAGTGTGTTGGGGGGAGGCACTCAAATCTAACAAAAAAATCACAAATTTACAGGGTTTTTGGAAAAACATCAACAACCTTGAGAGGTCCTGAGGGACTATATTACTAACATCATAAAGAAGAACTTTTGTTCTATGACTTTTAATAATTCATCAGACTTTCATACAAAAATAAAAATATTTAAATTCAACGCTCTAAATGTTTCGAACTCTACGCGTTGCAAAATACGAGTGACAGTGCACGGGAAGCGTAGGTAAGGTACCTACAACAAAATATAGAATTGAAATGTGTTAGATAGAAAAACGAAATCTTGAATGTTTGTTTTAGGTAAATGTATTGTGTTTTGTAAAAAGTCATAGAACAAAAGTTGTTGTTTATGATGCTAGTAATACAGTCCTGCAAGGTTGTTAATGTTTTACCAATAACCCTGAGGTATTCGGCAAAATCACTATTCGTGGCATCTCTAATTTGTATACAAGAAGTACCTGCCACTGTATCTACATTGACAGTTTCAAGTTTGTTTCTTCTTTGATTAAATTATAAATTTTCACTGTGTTCCTTTAATTTATGATACTTTATTTCTAGAAGGAATTAAGCCTTATAATTAACCCTATCAACCGGTACCTAATTATAAAAATACAGAATGCGTTTTCCCACATTTGGTCGGTTCGATCCGGGATGAGGCATGCAACATTTAAAAAATCTTTGAATGCATAAGTACCTACTTACTTTTTTAATAATAAAATAATGTCTCCATGAAGCAAATTATCCTATCAACAATATTTAAATCTTTCGCACCATGTCCCATAGCCGTGAGAAACCGAAACCCTGTATATGTGCCGGGCGGATAGACAGACAGATGGACACGAAAGTGATTCTATAGGGGTTCTGTTTTTTCGTCGGATGTACGGAATCCTAATACCTACGGTAATCCTACGGTTTCGTACCACACAGGGTTCCTAGCATGTACCTATCTACATTTGTCGACAGCAAAAATACGTTTGTATTTGTTAAAGACGCTGTGGAAAACAAAGTTATTTCTGCGGTCGCTGAACTCAAAATAGCGTGTTATCGAAAATATCCCATATCTCCAAAACTACACAACATATTTCATTCCAAACAATTTTCGTAGAACACTCTTTCGTAATTCATAATTTAATTAAGTACATGTCTAGCGATTCATAAAAGCACCTATAAACCTGCTAATTTCATATTTGAGTATAGTGTTTATAGAATGGAAGTGACATACGGACAGACGGAGGACAGGATGAAATTATAAGGGCTCCGATTATTGTTTCCATTTAGCTTCTGAACCCTAAAAACAACATTTTACTTACTTTTCTTCCAAATAACATGTATCAATACTCCAGCATAACATAATGCACATTGACGCACGTAGTTTTATTACTATTCGATAACTTAACTGCCCTTTGAGACAATGTTATCACTCGTCTTGTTAAAAAAAACTGGGTTGTGAATGATGTGACAGATGATTTAATTTTAGAGAATCATATTATCCTCGTTGTATATTCTATAATTTTATATAGGTATATGTTTTTTTTATATTAAATGGGCTTTGGTTTGATCACTGATAAGCCAATAATATAGGACGATGACGAAACCCTAGAATGGAGCAGTTTGCTCAGAAGAAACCTATTCACTCTGATAATAATACACGACGAGTGGCGACACGTGGCGAGGGATGTAAAAATCCGCCAATAGGATCTCTACATTAGATCTATGTATAACGTGCTAACCTATGAAAACAAAGTGATCCTATTGGTAGATAAAAACACATCCCTCCCGATGCAGTATCTCTAGTGGAAACGCAGCCTAACTAAAAGAAACAAAAGAGGTAAATATAGTGGAGGTAACATTATAATAAAAGTACTTATATAAAAGATATCAGAATTGGGTGGAGGACATTAGGATCACGTAGACAGCTTCAGATACATTCACACACGTATGTATATATCAATACCCTTAGGATGAAAACGACGTAATAACCCAAAAAAAAAACTTTTTGGTAAATAGCAAAACAAGTCGAAAAATGTTGACACCCGCGCAATCTTTGACATATTATTTCGTGATTATTTACGTCAGTAACAGGGTGAATTTCAACAAATGGTGTTTTTTTTATCATATCGGTGAACTTTTTCATTTATCTCTTTTTTGTATATTTTTTAGGTTTTATTTAATCTTTAGGATATTAAATATTCCCAAATTTATTATCATCAACGTATCATTTAAGACTAAGGAGAAAATTTTGTTTGAATTTTGGTTGCCACCGATATGATAAACCGACCACCGATTATTTTTTGTGTGCACCGATTTCAAAAGGCTCACCACCGAAATGATAAGTTTATCCACCGAAATGATATGCCTAGCCACCGATATGTTAATCGAAAGAAGGAAACGAAATGACACAGGATCCACCGATATGACAAAACGACTCACCAATATGATAAAATAATCCACCGATATGATAAAGTAATCCACCGATGTGATAAAACTGTGCGCTCTATCATGAATTAAAACACCGA
The DNA here is from genome assembly GCA_951216915.1 of Tetheella fluctuosa. Taxonomy (NCBI): domain Eukaryota; kingdom Metazoa; phylum Arthropoda; class Insecta; order Lepidoptera; family Drepanidae; genus Tetheella; species Tetheella fluctuosa. Next base: position 4,858,019 of record OX578227.1, on the reverse strand, counting down.
TATGAGAAATAAGTCACCGATTGGTGACTTTGAAAATTATCACATCGGTGGGAATTAAGACCACCGATTTTATCTATGAGACATATGAGAACACCGACGTGATAAATAACACACTTTTCGAAAATTACAAAAATAGTAACAAAGATACAAGCTATATATTTGAGCCGTTTGGGGTTGAAACTCTGGGTCCGTGGGGGTCGAGAGCTCACCATCTTTTTCGCGAAATATCCAAACGCCTGGTCGAAGCAACTTGTGACCAGAATGCTGGCTTATATCTTGGTCAGAGAATCAGCATTGCCATCCAACGTGGCAATGCCGCCAGCATTCTGGGTACGCTGCCTTCTGATAGCGACTTTTTTAATTTAGACTATTTTATTTAAGTTTCTTACTTTTAGTTTAGTAAGTTGGTCTTGAATTGTATATATTTTTTTTTTGTTTTTTTAAGTCTTAAATTATTAAAGTCATCTATATATAATGATATGTATAAATAAAAAAAAATTAAAAATAATTACAAAAAATGCATCTAGGATAAATTCAATAACAGTCAATGAAGCTAATTCACTTACTACCTCTGTAAGAACCAAACAACCATAATATAGCTACTCATTACACTAGAAAAATGCAACCACCGATATTATAAAATAATTGTCCGGGAGCAACTGAAATGGCTTACTCACGTTATGGACGGGAATATGCAGCGATTTGACACCCATCCGTCCTGACTGCGCACTAGCACGCTACGTAACATGAAATAAAATTGAGGACGGGACACTGTCGGACTTGTCTATGTAAAGTTAGGTCTAAATTACTTTTGGTCACCGATATGAGAACATTTTGCAGGACAAGTACGTTTGTGCCTCTCAGCAAAAATAATCGTTAGTTATGTAATAAAATATGCTATTTATTAATGATAAAATTAATCTATACTATACTAATACTAATATACTAATAATATTATAAAGAGGAAATATTTGTATGTAAGTAAGTATGTTTGTAACGAATTGGCTCAAAAAGTACTGGACCGATTTTAAAAATTCTTTCACCGTTAGAAAGCTAGAGTAACATAGGCTATATTTTATCCCGGGAACGTGGGTGAAACCGGTAATTTACTTATATTTATTAGCTTTTTAGTTTCTAAAAAAATTAGGGGGACAGCACCGATATGAAAAAAATTGGAGTTTATGTATTTATTTCTACCTTTAAATATGGTCCTACTCAAATGATATTTTTGCCACAACCCAATAAATACCTATAGAATGCTAAAAATAAAATTCAATACAATATTCTTTTGTTTCAAATACGAATTTCACCGAAGACAAAAAAAAATGTTTGGGAAATTCACCCAACAGCTATGTTAGTGCTACAAATGACAAAAAAACTAACTATTATTGTCCCTTAAAAAAACGTAATCATTAAAGGGAATAATATAGTTTTTTTTTTCTTTTATCAGTCAATTTGGACTTAGAAAAATATATAAATATGACGGTTTACGAGATCCGTCTTTTTCAGCCGAAAAATATTTCTTAAATGTGGAATTATAAGTGACTTTAATATTAAACTGCCACAAACCGGTATAATTCAGTTACATTACCTTACATTAAATCGGTAGAAATCAATCGCAAAGCTAAATTGGTCGCTTCCATACTAAAAATCGAAAAATAACTTTATTAATTGTTTTGGAATGAAAACGACCTAATAACACTACCCGGCTGACTGCGTGACGCCCTGCACTTAGCGACGTGAACCCAACCTGTGAACCCAACATTAATTGCGTCGTTTCGCCCCCGATGGAGAACCGCAATTCGCTATATAAGAAAGAGACCGATATAACAGTTTTGTCCTGTTCCTAATATGTCTATGTTTGAATATGACTATTATTTGTTACGTGGAGAATTATGATATATTTGAAATGTATAGACACGCCAAATCTACAGTTTTATTATATGTAGGTATAGATATATCTATGACGCAAACAAACTTATTATATAACAAAATATTTTTTAGGATCCCTAGACTGCATGTAAAGTTTGAATTTTTTTTGTCCGCGTACCTCTTCTAATGGGTTATTGGTATCTTACCAACCACGCCAACTGGCCCATGAATTTTTCGCCATGGACGAGAAATAGATATCCACTAGTGACTAGTCGCAAAATATTCAAAGGTTATTTCTGTTTACAGCGAGCGGTGAACACTGAAGAGGAAGGGACCAAAACCATTACAATATGTCTGAGGCAGACACCGTGCGCATGGTCCTCCTACAACACTAAAACCAAAGCTCTTGATTATAAAATCAGTAATTCATAGTAAGTAACAATACATCCCCTCTATGTATCCCTTTGAACAATCAGAAATAAAAAATAACTATTACGGGGTTTTTGCAACGAAATTCCTTTACACAGCTTGTGGTAGGAATTAACTGGCAGAAAAGGGAACGTAACCAAAAAGCGTGTGAATTGTAATTCCCCCGACCGCACATTGCTTTTTATTACATTACAATCTTATACAGGATGAATTTTTTGTCGCTGGCAATACTTGCAGGAGTGGAAGTACATGAAAAAATCAGCTGTTCCATACTAAAGTTCAATACCTACTCGACCAAAATGTATGAAGCAACTGTTTTATTTTACGCAATATCAGAGTTGGTTCCATAGTGAATGTTGTTCATATTGATGAGTACTTCCACCCCGGCAAGTATTTCCAGTGAAAAAAAATCATTCAGTATATAAAATGAATCCCTATTTCCCTTGGTCACGCACGCCATAACTTGAGAACGATTTTACCGATTCCATTGATATTTTATTTAAGTTTTCTAATACTTTGTAGAATGTTCTTATTATCACAGGATCTTACGGAAACAAAATTGCTCAGATTTTTTTTCAGAAAACTTAATAATCGCGGGCGAAACCGCGGGGCGGAAGCTAGGAGTATGAAATTTGGCACAGTTAAAGTTTATATGGAGAAGGAGTTCAGAATGCAAATATTTTTTAATTATATTCATGAGAAATAAATTAAATTAATAAAGAAAACATTATACACACTGCCATGCTTTTGATACACACACATATATATATATATATACAGGATGATTTTGTTATCACTGGCAATACTTGCAGGGGTGGAAGTATTCATCAATGTGAACAACTTTTATTATAGGGCTAACTCTGATATCGCGTAAAATAATACAGTTGCTTCATACATTTTGGTCGAGTAGGTATTGAACTTTTGTATGGAACAGCTGATAATTTTTTCATGATTTCACAGTTAGTCCCATTATAAAAGTTGTTCATATTGATGAGTACTTCCACCGTAGCAAGTATTGCCAGTGATAACAAAATCACCCTGTATATATAGGTACATGCAGTATATTATTGTACAGGTACATACATACATAGTGGTCAAACTTATGATGTGAATGAACGATTGTTTTTTTTTTATTTATTAAAAGGCTTTAGTTACAAGACTATCAGCCTAACCAAAAACAGAATGAACGATTGACAAACAATTATTATTACTGCCAGTACATTTTTTCTGTTGGTAAATTAACTGTGTACATAATAGAATATGTTGTATACACACCAGATAAGGCTGGTAAATAAGCCAGATAAGCTCAGTAGTTGGCCAAACGTAGGCCCAATAAACATAAAAAAATCACAAAGCAGAGAAATAAAATTTATTCCGTGCTCGCAATGATGATACCGAGGATCCGAATACGCTCTAAGATGGTGAGGGCCGTATCTTTGAACTTTGTTGTTAGTCACTACGAAAAGGTTATTTTCACGCAGAATCCGCAGTTATAAATATATCTTTCTGTTGTTTGTTTGCTATTAGACATTATTACCAATTACAATACAATGTTACTCATTTGAAACCCTTCTGAACTTAGAGTAAATTTTATGCATAGTAGTATATTCTATTAGTGACCACATTACCCTTAGGTAACTCATTCGTTATAATTAATTTGTTTAGGAAATAATTCTGCAAAAGAGACTTAATATTTTTTGTTTTTATACCACATTGTCGGCAAACAAGTATACGGCCCGCCTGATGGTAAGCGGTTACCGTAGCCTATGAACGCTTGCAATAGTTGCAATACCAGAGCCAGAGGTATCACTCGCGCGTTGCCGACCCTTTCTCCCTCCCCGATGAGCTCTGGCGACCTTAGGCCCCCCGCGCACTAGCGCCTAGTGCCTAGTGCGCGGGGGGCCTTACTCACGCGCAGGAGCACAACTATAAATTATTTGGCTGCGGTATTCTGTAAGGAGGTACTTCCCCAGTCGAGCTGGTTTTTGAGCGACATATCGCTATGCTCTCAAAAAAATATCTCTTTTGTAGTATCATTTTCTAAAATACGCGGTAGGAGGGATTAGGTGGTGCGCTAGACCAAAGACATTTAGTTATAGTGATCGAAGGAGGTCTCGACTTATCCGAGGTTCCTAATTATTATTATTATTACTTTTAGTTGCAGTTGTGGACCTGGTACAGAGTGTGTAAAAGGCGAAGAAGAGTCGTCTATAAACGCATTCACTCATTGGTGCCAACCACGGAATGGAAGCTAGCATGCGACGCGTACTGCCCCGCCCCGCAGCGCCCGCCGCCGTAGAGCAGGCGCACCCACCATACCATTATAAACACATAATCTAGCGATAACAACGAATATATATTTACACGTCTCAACCAACTTTCCTGTCTTGAAGTAAAATCCAGGTCATAAAAATATACGTCACATTCTAACGTCATATAACAAAAAGAGACAGCTTTATCTTAAAACCTGGCTTTTACAAGATGCAAAAACCATTTCATGTAATGAGACCGAATCGGTCGTCGTCCTGTACCCCGAGTGTAAACAATTGATGTTAGAAAACGCTTACTATCACGTTAGCGTTTACGACATTTTTCTATAGGAATCGGCACAGCGCCTCTCACGGAATACTCATGGAACTAATTTCTTCCATACAAATTTTTAGTAAACGCAAACGTCATATTAAGCGTTTATTTAAGTAAATTCTTTACACTCAGGGTACTGTACCCTGTATCACGTTAGCGTTGACGACACTTTTCTATAGGAATCGGCACAGCGCCTCTCGCGGAATACTCATGGAACTAATTTCTACCATACAAATTTTTAGTAAACGCAAACGTGATAGTAAGCGTTTATTTACGTAAATTCTTTACACTCAGGGTACTTAACATCGTTTTGACCGACTTAAAAATCTGTTAGGTACTTGTAACATTTTTCCTAACTGCCTAAACTTCACTTCAAGTAGGTTGATAAATTAATTTTTTGCCTTCTTTTATATTTTTTTTATCTACCTACCTACCTAGTATGAGGATGGTTTAATAGTAATATTTGGCAAACGTATACATATATGTATACTTTCAACCCAATAGAAAAAGTTAAAGAAAAGTGAAAGTTAAGGTAGGCAATTAAAACTAACCTTGTATAGCAAAAGTAAGTAAAAGTACTTACTTAGTTTAGGTTCCTAAATGTTGCCTAATTAGTCTATAATTCTATATTATAATCAACTTGACATCATCATCTTATGAGAGATGATTAAGGACGTAATTTTTAAAGTTCCTATTTTTATAATTTTTTCTATTTATGATTCACTAGCGACCCGCCTCGGCTTTGCCCGGGTTGTGATCAATTTAGTTAAGTCGTTTAGGTTTATAATAATAGTAAGTAATTAATACTTATTTTGTTTACACTGTAAAGGACAAATTTTGATTTATATTTTGTTTAATGTTTAATAAAATATCCGCAAATGTTAGGTACCTACATTTGTGATATTTTGGACTCGAATTTTTTTAATGGATATTTTAAATAAGTAATTTTCATGAAGTCGGCAAAAAAGCAGTCACCAGAGAAGCATATTCGCGTGTGATGCATGTTATCGATATGTGAAAATAATGTATGACAATATTGTTGCCCTTGAATAATTCTACCAAAAAGTCCGTGATTAGCATTCGAGTCTATTTTCTAAAGGTGACACAAAGTAGGTACCAAAATATTATGTCTCAAAATATTATCAAAAATAATGAGTTCTTTACGTACATAGTTATCTTGCCTAACATGGTATTAATCCAGTTAAACATGTTATTATTTAAACTATACAATAAATGAAGATCAAAATTGTCTTTTCTCAACCTTCCTAGCCTATCTATAAGTGATAACCGTATCAAAATCCTATACCTACACACCAGGACGAACGACGGAAAATCGCGGCCTTTAATTTATAATAATGCAAATGTATGGATAATACTAAAGATTAATAATATTTTGTAGTGTTTTTGTACAATAAATCGATAAGAACAAAATATTTTGTTTTATTTCCTGATTTATATTTATTACTGTCTCGACTAGTACTCCACTCAAAAAAAGAAAGGGATTGATCAGATAAGCACTTTTCTGTTTATTATACGCCAACTCGTGACTAGCTGCATACTCTTTCGCAAGTATACTAAGTAACTCCCTGATCGAGCCAGCTGTTGGACCCAGCAGCATCATGTCGTTTTCGTACAGGTTTGGGAAAAGGCTTCAGAATAACATACTTACCTACGTTAAATGTAGACAAAACCAAATAATATTTGTTTTGACATAAGGAGTGTCAATATAAAGGAGTCAATGCCTGTCAAGAAATCATATCGCTGAGTGTCAATCTGGAGAACACTGCGCATGTCACTCACTTGAATGAATGTATTCTATAAAATATCTTGGAGTTACATTAGATTAAGTTGACTCGCGATTCCTAGAATAGTTATATATTTCTTACAACAAATATTTACAATCAATGTATAAAATACAAACTATGATATATAGAAAACATCCTCAAAGACCTCGCTGTTGTCGATAGGCAAGGTTCCCAACAGGCTGGCAGCGTTCCCTTTTTGGATGGCCAAGCTTATGCGTTGGCGGAAAAAGCTCCCAGCCCGTCGGTCTCCCGAAGCCTCGATGAGCTTGGATGATAAAATCCAAGCAAATCGGCGAGCCTCGAACCCCCACGGACCCATGGTTTCCTAGAATTATATTTTTGAAGTGAAAACTTTAGTCGCGTTGAGCGTTTTTGGAGGGGAAAAAGTTATAGGTTCGCGTCACCGACATGCTCATGCTAATAGTATTTGAAGTGAAAACTTCTTTAGCCGCGTTGAGCGTTTTTGGAGGGGAAAAACTTATAGGTTCGCGTCACCGACATGCTCATGCTAATAGTTTTCACTTCTATCGGCAGTCCCCATGACTGCCTGTTTTTTTGTAGGTAGTTTTGGGACGCGCGTCCCATTCACGAGCCAACCGAATAAGAAACTAGATCTTTAATCATTATAAGTAGGTACGATAGGTCCGCCATGAACTCGTCGTCGGTATACGACGCGTCTTTTCAATATACATATATAGGGCGCTTTTCCATTAGCCGGCATGACCGTGCACCGGCACCGGCACCGGCGCCGGGGCTTCGTTTTTCCACTGCGCCGGTGTCCTTCTACCAGCCCCGCGTCCTCCTACCCACCCCGCGCACTCACACACGCACACGGCTACAATTCATATTCAATACACATGCGCTTTTGCCGGGACGGCACCGAGTGGGAAGCTTGCTACCCCGGCGACGGCGACGGCGCCGGCAGGACTCAACGCCGGGCCGGCGCCGGCGCCGGTAAGTGAAAAAGCGAGCCATACATTTTCATACATTTTTGCCATCGGCGCCGGTGCCGGGCCGGCTAATGGAATATCGCACATACAAGGCCAAAACACAGCCATAGGAAACTGGTCGCGTAGGTATATATTGTAATCATGGACCTACCTAGAAAAAAGGAATGTAATGTTATTTTTAAATCTGTGATTACAATGTATATGTCACCGTAAAATTGTAAATACCGTTAGATTATTAATCTATCTCGCTCGCGAGATTTTAAACTGTCGAAAGATTGTGAACCGTAACATACTGCTTACAATTTAACGCATTATTTTTCGGTAGATTATAATCTATCGAAGTGAAACTGTTAAATCCCAATCTGTCGCACGATTGGTCGGTCTTACAGTAGGTCGTTCTGTGTCCATATTGTTAGGAATCAAACACAGGTATCAGTCAAATAAAATGTATGCACTTCAAGAATTGTGACATCAAGCTTGTATTTATTATTAAACGACGAAAAAAAGGAGGAGGTTCTCAATTCGTCGGAATCATTTTTTTAAATGTATGTTCCCCGATTATTCGAAGACTCCTGAACCGATATGGAAAAATCTTTTTTTAAAGGTATAGATACTTCCCAAGTGGTCCCATTGGCACCAAATCAAGATCTGATGATGGGATCCCAGAAAAATCGTTTACTCGATGAAATTAAATGATCATTATTTATTGGTTACTATCAAAACGTCTATAAAACAATGGTACTTGGGTCATATAAAAACGTTATGTAAACGTGTACTCAATCAAGTTATAGGATCGTTGATATCTTTTGGTGTCTGACAAAATGTCTAGTATCTACCATTTGTTTATCTTGCATAAACACTGTTCACTATTTGCACGCCGTAAATTAGTCAAATAACTGAATTTGTAGGTACTATTTTCAGCCGTATAATATTTTTTTTGTAACCAATATCGGCCATAAAATATTTCTTTTAAAGTTTTACGATCATATTTGTATAAGTTCCTGCATTTATACGACATTAATACGATTTAAATGTCAATTATACAACATTAACATAACTGTTAAAAAACACATACATATACGCACACATCAATGCTCCGCTGATTGAAATCTGATAAGAATTATTTAAGAGCACCCTCATTTAACACTTTCTAATTCACATTCATAAAGAAAAAACAACAGCATACATTTCCTGACGTAACAAGGAAATAAATATCAAATTAGCATATCTCCGGATAAAACTATATCTAGTAATTATTTCAAATACTACAACTATGTGCAAATTTATTTTTATTCGTAGGGGGTAGTTAGAAATTTGTATCACCCAACGCCAGTAAAACGAGTTACATTTTGTAGTTATGTTTGTATTTTTCATAGTTCATATAAGTTGTGAGTCGTTGGACTAGAATATTCTTTTCATTGTAACTATCGAAGCGGCGACAGTCGCTCACATTAATCTGCAAGTATTATTTTTTATCGGTTAAAATAAAATTGTAATAATGGACTCCTTACCATATCATTTTAGCATGGACGATCAGAAACCGATTTTTACAGATACTACAGCAACAAAGACAACGGTATGTACAAATTATGTACCTAACGATTAAAATTACGACGCCATTATTTTAATAATTTGGCTTGCGATTATTTGAATAATATTTTTTTAATACCTATCTAGTTTTGGGAGGTTGGGAACGTTTACAACAAAAAGTGATTGTAACCAGTGGCGGATTTACCAGCAGGCTGAGTAGGCTCCAGCCTAAGGCGGCAGATTTAAGGGGGCGGCAAATTTGGCCCAATTTTTTTTTGTCTTACAGAAATTACGGTTCAACCAAACGTTATGTTTCACACTTTCACCACTAAAAGAATATTTTTGTAGATACAAAATAATTTGCGTAGTCGTATTTTATTTGCGGCGCGGGGACGAATGACACTTTTATTGCTAAAGCGGGTGGAAAACTATCTACGTCAAGAAAATAAAGAAAGCTGTAGCTCTTTTGTGCATAGAGTCTGAACTAATGAACAAGATTTCGTACGACGATAATATAATACAGCGGCAAAATTTCATTAGCCTACTGGCGGCAAATGTGTAAATCCGCCACTGATTGTAACCGAGACTATAGTCAGTAATCTATACTAATAAAGAAACTTGTATTTCTATAAAAGGCTGTTGAGTTAGTTAAGTCGGTTTCTTTTTGAAGTAATGTGTTAATCTAACGATGTCATCAATAACGAAGTCATGAAATCTATGATAGCCACTAAGCTAAAATTCGAACCACGATGTGACGAAGGTTGCGTGTTCATATTCTTCAATAAGCAGTTGTGTTGCTTGATGGAAAGCACGGTGGTAGGGTAGGTACTTTGTAATACCCGCCTACCAGGTTAGCCACTACATTCAATTGCAAAATTTGTCATCAAGCGCATCGGTGTATTCCGGCAGCTGCAGAGCCAGTATTCCTTTAATATATCTATATACACTATATACACTTTCACATTTCCAGAGTCCATCCATACCTATAGGTACACACTTAGATATACTTATTCGAAAGCGATTTTCTCGTGAAATAACGATTTCTACTTTTGAGATTACACCTAATATGTCTGTACAGACTCATCAAGCATACATTTTTATGAAACTGCAATGGTTTATGTGAAAAACAAAACTTTTATGTCTACAGGATTCTTTTACAGCAACGGACAGCAGAAGCATGACGGTTCTACAGGAGAGCGCGTTCTCGCCCATGGCTCCACCCTTCCAAGGTCGTGTTGGAAATGATTTACTCACAATGATATCCCAGCAGGAGCCGAGGACTGGTGACACAGGTACTTCGACTAAAATTCAATATACTAGCTTCCGCCCCGCGGTTTCACCCGCATTCCCGAGGGATCTAATGTTTTCTCGGGATAAAAGTAGACCAGACTATAATCTATCTCTGTGCCAAATTTCATCCGGATCCGTTCAGCCGTTCTGGCGTGATTGAGTACCAAACATCCATCCATCCATCCAAACTTCCACATTTATAATAGGTATTAGTAGGATAGTAGGAAGTAGGATAGTAGGAAGTAGGATAGTAGGAAGTAGGATTAGTAGGATATAAGTAGGATCTATATTTAGTGTCTATAAGGAGATTTAAGTACACTGTATCGTCAAGTCCATTAAAATTTTCTGAAACTAATACCTATTAGTAATATCTACTTACATTATTTTGCATCTTATCATAAACATCCCATTTACTTTTAAACGGGGATTATAAACAAAGTAAGGTGGAACTCTACATACCTACATATTTTGTACCCGGGCGGCTGGCTACCTCCCTCGAGTAAAGTCGAGTAAAATCTTTCACCGAGCACCTAATGGTGTTGTCCCGGCAACTTGAGAACCAATTCTTTTCTAGGCTTCGTGTGACTTAAAATACCATGGCAGGCTTGTGGTCAAACAGTAAGCCAATCCAAAGTAAAAAAAAAAAACTTTCAGAAGAGATTTTTCTCAATCTTAAACTAAACAGATTTTGGAAATCAGATAACTGATACACTATTTTGTTAATACATACATCGATAGTTAATTTCGCTATGATGATATATTACATATCTACTAGTTTTTCGCCCGCGGCTTCACTTTTCTTCCATTGACCCGATTTCGATGAAAAAAAGCCTATTCGTAGCGCCAAGCATTCACCTGTGAAAGCTCCATGAAAATTATTTATTATTTGCTATGTACCTTTCTAACAGTACCTATAAAAGTAAATTCCAAAAATCATGACTAACGTTTTTGGCAACATCCGAATTTTTTCGTCAAAGCCTTTATTCTGGCCCAAATTAATCTCTACCTACCTATGAAAACTACATGAAAATCCTTTCGGTAGTTCCGGACATATGCGTGAACAAACAAACAAACAGACAGATATACAGAAAATAATTCTAACAATAGCTGGCTTTATATTCTGTTCTTTAGTTACCCCCTTTCTATTTTTATTACTTTTCTTCAATGTACAGACACACGGGATTCTACGGTTTTATTATATTATATGTACGTATAAATATGTTTGTAAAGACTCTCCTCACAAACATTTGTTTCTTTAGCGCCCCAAGCTACTGAACTAGATGACGGTATGGGGAACTTTCGAATGAACGGCTCCGCTATGATATTCGATGACTTGGATCAAAACTCGCATAGCTATTATGGTGGTAAGTAAAGTATCGGATCTTTTAGTTTTCTTTATCTAGTGTGTTCGTATATCTACTTATATCCGCAGCATAATTCGTCCAATCTATATGTTTGAGGCTGTGAAGGAGGTTATGCGTTTTTACATTAACTTTAGAAGAGGCACAAGTTTGCTGCAGTAAATAATATTTTTTAAATAAAAAAATAAATAACAAGAAGAATCATAATAACTGACTGCTAGGTACATACTTAGAATGGACGACCACCTGTTTGTAGCATTGCTTGCTCCTGTTTATAGGCAGCAGCTCCCGTCCTGAGTCAGTGCTATCATCCAATATCTGGGGAGACAATTCTAGCGTGTCAGGAAATAAAAATCCTGAAATGACAGATACATTCGACTTTCTTATTAAATGTAAGTTATTTTTAAAATTGTATGTCTGTAGTTTTTGAGTAGCAACATAAAGGAATGTTTATAGTAATTTAAACAATAACACAGCGTTATCATTATCGCTGGTAATAAAAGAGCCTACTGTTGTATATTTTTTCTAAGGTCTCTTATTGGTCCATAATTTCTCCATGCCATGGAGTCCATGGTAAGATATAATGTTGCCGAAGGTGCCAGGCCAGGTTATCATCTTACGAGGAGCCAGCCAGGCGGGTACTTCTATCGTGCTACCATAGCAAAAACAGCGTTAGTAAACTATTTCTAATCCTAACGAGATTTTCTTTCGATGAAAGCTCAAACTCATTCGATTAAGTATACCTAAGTTGGAAAGTATAGTTATTTTATAAAAAAAAAATATGATCTGTGTTTAGGTTTAGCGTCTGCAAACAACTTTGTGTCAACGCTGACTCGCGAGCAACTGTCTGTGCTGCGCTCCATCCGTCCCAGTCTACTTTATGATTTTCTACTGGAGGTGGCCAAGGTGCGCAGTCAAAAACGCATATGCCGTGCTTTACCAAATGTAAGTCGTAATACATCTTATTCATTTTGTTAATTTGCCGCATAACAAGATAATTGGGACTAGTGCTGGAATGGAAACAGTTTACTAATTTTGACTTAGTCATGACTGGTCAAGTTGTCTCCAGCAGTTGACCATTCTCACCATTTTTACAAATTTTGAGGCGTTGCTCGATTTATCTGTATGGGGATCGGCCTCTGCTTCTCCGCCACAACGTTTCCCACAATTTTGTCGTCGCGTTATTAAAATGGCAAATTTGTGCGTTTACCCTCAAACCTCTATTAAACCGTAATTGTTTCATATATTACAAAATATAGGAGTGTGCGTTTTGCAAGAACAACGGCGAGAATGAAGAGTGCTACACATCGCACGCGCTGAAGGACTGGCGCGGGCGCGTCCTGTGTCCGGTGCTGCGCGCATTCCGCTGCCCACGATGCGGCGCCACCGGCGACCGCGCTCACACTATCAAATATTGCCCAGAAAATGAAGCAGGTAGGTATATCTTATTTACCTACCTAATTTAAAACTCAAGTATAGTCTTCAAGATTTTAATCCTTGATTGATTAAAGTCCTTCATAAAAAAAAACTGTCGAATTTTTGTTTTTCTGCAGCTAGTAAGTAAGTAGGTACAATTCTTTTTACTTATTTATTTATTAAACATATCTATTATAAAAAAATGCTGGAATGTAATTATAATCCAAAATATTTGTACTTAAATTTTTAACTTAAGAGTTAAAATCTATTAGTTTAAGGTACAAAGGTTTAAATAGCCAAATTCAAACAAAATTACAAAAACATAATTTACCAGAGTAGATAATCAAGCATAGAATGATTTTGATGTAACAAAACAAAACATTTGAATCGTAAATATAATGAAATTAAGAAAATAAAAAGTAAGTAAAAGTAGGTAAGTAAGATATGTAGCGGTTGGCTTTCCTATAATAAAATAAATAAATATTGCAGATTTTGACGATAATTATTATCGTCCATCATAAATTTTAGATCAAATTGTTATTGTATTTATCACCTTCGCTTTAATCATTATTTACCACCATCCGCCGCCACGGTTCAAAAGCATGTTTATTTACAGTAAGAAGTTAAAGTTTCAGATCGTGCCGGGCTATCATCGCGAAGGCGCGTGACTCCGACATCTCTGCTGCTGGGCCATTCGAGAGCTCCCCTCGGCACGCCCGCATCCTCCCCTGCCCCATCGACCGCTGGACTTCCACAATCCTCCTTCTGGTCCACCCCACATCTCTCTGGTCACTTTAACATCAACTAAACCCAATACAGCTTTAGGCTGACAAAGCGGTCTGTTTATTAACGACTGGAATGCTTCCTATTCTTTCTCATATTTTCAGTTCTCATACAATTTTTTTCTTATAAAATCATTGTATAGTATAGGTACTAATGCTCACTACTCATAATGTCAATACATGTAATATTAGGTATTTCACATTATTTTATTAGTCATATAAATTTAAATCTTTCAAAGCTATAGGTAGTTTTTCATACTATATATGTAGGTAGTTTCTCATAACCTCAATACTCACTATTTTGCTGTAAGTATTATATAATTAAACAAGTTGGAATAAACATTATAATATGACACAAAGCTGTTTGTGTCCATTTTCCTCTATTATTATTATGCCATAAATGTCACGCTAATAAAAAAAAAATCTATGAGTAGTGGATTACGAGAAGAGAGTGAGCATTTTTGAAAAACAGGAATAACCTATCCAAAATACTTTGTTTCTTTGTCAGCCATCTACTGATGTAGATCATGTCTTTTACAGTATATTCATATACCTACTTAAAGCCTTCATTCGGGTTCGTAGCTTCATTTTTGTTTCCTTAGAACATCGAGCATGATCGATGCGAACCCAGCATTAATAAATAATAGATTGTTGAAAGTTATATTTTAATTTAAAACTATTTTTTACGGTTCCAAAACTTCTTATATGAAGCAGTAAAGAATTGTGTCTAATAGATGTCGGTCCTTTTTTCAATTAAAAGTATGCGGGCCATACTTATTTGTAAATTATTAGGACGTGCGATTAAATTAAAAAATAACTTTTCCATATGTACGTTAATTTTCTTCGATCAATTTTTCATTGGGTTATCAAATGTATTGTTTTACTAAAATATTGAACTCCATATATAAGGTTTTAATTATTTATCATAATAACATCTTTGTGAACAATACAATTACAAATCGAAATTAAATGAATTTATTGTGATACTGATAATTCGTCGAATTCAATTTGTCAATAATAAATTATCAAGAATAAATTCACCACATGTTTCTAGCAATTTTAACTTTGTCAAATACTTCTAATAATGCTATTTGTAATAGAAAATTGATTTAGCTTAGTACTTATGTACCCGTGAAAAAATGGTTTCTCCTTTATACTCTCACTTTTTGTTTATTACTTGCATATTTTTAAATACATTTCTGAATATAATGTTGCATTTATTTTATTTACCATTCCATATTTATTGTGAGAAAGAAGGATTAAATTATAAAAATGAACGAAAATACGAAGTTATTTTCAATATTTTATTCAAGTAAAACTATTTATATGGATAATACATCAACAATATAACAAGAGTATTCACCTAAATCTCGCAATAGATATTCAAAAATTATCCGATCATGATCCCAACAATAACATTTGGAATAACTACATATTTCAAATGTGCCTCAATTATATGGCACGCGTATAGGTACTGAAATTTAATCAGAATTTTAATATTTATTTGCAAAACAGGTGTTTAACGTTAACGTTTAGCAAGTAGGCACCAAGAAGGTAAATTGTACAGGCACGAGCAGTAAGTAGCTATAATACAGTTTTGACGGAAATAGGATTCCACCGCTTGAAATAGAACGGTTGTCTGCAAACTGCCGTTACCGACTGATGGTGAGCTTGTCCTGGATGTGGACCTTATGAGACTTTTATCCCGGGAACGCGAATCAAACCGCGGTCGAAAACAATGGAAAAATTATTGAAATGTTTAAGGGCGTCACACACGGCGAAGATACTGTAATATTTTATCTTAAGATCAATGAGACAGCATTATACTATGAAAAGAGAAGCAACTATCTACCTTCACTTTCCTTCTCTTTCACTGGTATAGCACTGTCTCGTATATCTTAAGGTGACGCCACGTTAAGCTTAAAAATCTGAAATTCAACGT
The DNA here is from genome assembly GCA_951216915.1 of Tetheella fluctuosa. Taxonomy (NCBI): domain Eukaryota; kingdom Metazoa; phylum Arthropoda; class Insecta; order Lepidoptera; family Drepanidae; genus Tetheella; species Tetheella fluctuosa. The sequence goes on along the minus strand of OX578227.1, from coordinate 4,842,059 downwards.
GCTGCGTCCCGCTCCCTACTATAGCGACCTCTCATAGAAAACCCGCGTAAACGGAAAGGGCGTATGCGACAAAATGGTTTTTATTGTTTAATTTAAAAACTACAAATATATTTCATAAAACCTAAGTACAATTTATAGTATCAGTTTCAATGAATATATGTAGAAATTTTGGAACCTCAAATCGATCCTCAAGGCCGGTAAAATTGGAATCTCTTATTTTAAAGAGGTCTTTTTGATTAATAATTTTGTGTTATAAAAGTTAACCAATCGTGTTATGCAACGTACAAAATAAAGTCAAAGACATGATAAATTCTTACAATAAATTTCAGTTCGTTCGCTTCAGTCATTGTTGAGAAAAATCGGAATCCTTGCAACCAAAATCTTCAAGGCGTCGCCTTAAGATAAAATATTAACTTCTCTTCGCCGTGTGTGACGCCAAGTTTATATAAAAATTCGGTAAAGTATTAGTAAAGTTACTAATGCTTGCACCTGTACAATTCTTTTGAAGACATTTCCAGTATTAGGTACCTCCTCCACATCTAATAACAGATAGAATTAGATGCGGAGGAACAAAATTTGTATACAGTCCTCTGTATCACAATCATCCTAATTACATTGGAACAATTGATACGGTTTTAAGATACCTTTAGTTATAAACATCTTGCATCTTTGTAAATAAGTCCCTTTTTAAACGCTGTGAACTTTATTAGGTAATTGTTCTAATGAGGGTGGGACAGAACGACCGACCTTCCCGAAAATGACAGATAATCACATTTTGCAATGTTTTATTTTTTATTTTATTTTTTTGTGAGAAACCTTTTATTTGGTATTTTCTTTATTAGGTACTTTTATTTATTTGGGTTGTAGACATGGTTTTTCGTTCGTATTTAGGCATAACAATCTACACCTCTGGTTTCCCGATGTACAAAGGTTTAGGACCGACATTGTATGTAACTTGAAACAATCTGTAATTTTCGGGAATGTCGGTCGTTCTGTCCCACCCAGTATATTAAAGATATGGTTTATTATGATATTGATTATTTTATTTTTATAGGATTAAACGTTCAAAATACTGAAATATCATAGTTTGAAACATTTAAAAATACAATATTATAATAGGCGAATATAAATGTTAACTAACAAGCATCCAACATCATACGTAGCACTTAAACTAATTTGGTAAATTCATCGAAATATTGTTACGAGTCTTTTGTAGAATCTATTTTTTTTAAGGCGATGATAGCTTATTCGATGTTGCGTCGAATACCGTGATGAAAGGAGTGTCTTCAAATCCTACAATGAGCTTGAGTTTTCGGTGAAGGAAAACATCGTGAGGAAACCATAGCACGGTGGTAAGGTACTTTGTAGTACTCACCCGACTCGGCCTCGGCTGACTACTTCTGCACCTGAGACCCAGTTCCTTCTAGCTAGGCTGTGTTTGTTTACCACCTTCGGCCACATCATCACTTAGTGAGACTATGGTCAAACACAGCCTTTTTTTATTTAAGACAAATCAAGAAGTGACGCAAAAAGTACTCTAACATATTTGACCTATTTTCTACGATAAATCATAGAGATTTTTAGTAGCAAAGCGAACTACTATCCAGTTGGATTTGAATTTTAAGAAATATCCCAAATATAACATTTTAAGAGTGTTTACTAAACATAATCAAATTAAATAACAGTTATTCCCTAAATACAGCAGACATTCGTATGATAAAAATTATATTACAAAAATATTGTAATGTTTTGATAAGCTTAGTGAGATTCATAATTTATGAGCCAAACAAAAAGTGGAATAAAAAAATAAATTTCATAAACCGATTTAAATGCAAAGTATATTGGAATGAAACGAATTCAAAACTATACACTGGAATGTTGTTTAAATGAGGGCCAGCAAATCTAGCGTACAGTACCATATACCAATACCTATACACAAATCTTTGGTATACTAAAACAAAATACAACACGATATAATGAGCAAGTTACACTACACACGGGTATTCATTGATTACATCCGTACTGTCGGTTGTAAGGCATGTAACCACAGCATATCTTATATAAAACAATATTATCCAATAATATCCCTTACTAGCGCAGAAACAATGGAGAATAAAACTCTCACAAATAAGCAATGTTATTTTTTTATCCAATAATAAAGACTGTATCACAATCATGAAATTGATAATCTTATTGTTACCAGTGAAGTTATGCATTAAATAACTTAAGTGCGCCAATCGAAACCTTAAAAAGCATCGAAGTATTTAAAAATCGAGCTTATTGTGATGTTCAATTATCTTTTACAAAAACCATAACAAAAGTGATTTTTTATACTATAAAGTTAGTAATGTGGAAGAAATTTGAGAATCATTGTTTAAATAGTAAAATAGGGACTAACTACATTTGAATCATAAAATAATCATTGATAAAATAACGGAAATCTTTTTAAAAATTAAATATAGACTCCAACATAGTGATTGTATACGTTAGTTTTATTAAATGTAGAAATAGTAAAGATAATTAAAGATTAGAAGGAACACATAGGACATATTTGATGCCCATTGTAACCCTTATATCTGGGGAATGTAGTAAATCCCTGTAGTATAAAATGAAATAATGAGAATTTGGCAGCAAGAGTTCATTTCAGTCAAACAAATTAGAAAGTCTCGTAGAAAAAAAACATTGAGATCACTTGATATAAATTTGGCAAAAATAAAAATACCTTTAGGCATAATACAAATCTGAGCTCAGTAACTCGTTTAGCTATAACTCAAGCGACCACATATCAGAAGCATCTGTTGTTTCTGTATTAATTACATTTACTGCCATATAATAAGCATTACATTCCAACACGTAGGTATATGTTTATAGTCAGACATAAATGACTAAATCAAATAAAAACTAGCAAATATTGCGAGTAACAAACGAGCCCTATTTGATATTACATGATACATTATAACAGTTAGAATCCGTACACAGTCACATGGATAACCAACTATATGCATCGAGCAGAACTCACCGCACATAAGTTACCGCCTCTGTGCAAGCGAGAGTGCAATACTTTTGTAAGCGAACGACAGAGATAAACAATTTGAACTCCACTTATGGTTATATTAGATTTTGGTGAAGCTACGTAATCTTGAAGACGTACGAAAAGATCCGTTGTTACCAGTGAATTTGTATACATCCTACATCTTGTCTCGCTTACAGGTCTGTTACTGCAAGGTTCTTAAACTTAGGATATTGTCTTCGCTTTTATAGAGACGTACTATTAATCTAAACCTGATACTTTTAATAGCTGGCAAGCTAACAAGGAAACAATACATTAATGTTCAATTTATTTATCTACTAAATATCCAATTTCAACCAACTTTGACGATGTCAACGCACAGCCACAAATAGTGTTACCAATTACAAGGTAAAATTAGGATAATATATATATTAATATCGGATAAACACTGCAAAGCTTTTTGATATTAATAATATTTGTAGACTACTTAATATGCTTAATCAATAAGTCAACCAAAATTATTAACAATGTCTATTTTCGTTGAGATCTCGGTCTAATGTCATTGCCTGTTAATGGGAAATTTGATGATAAGTATTAATTAATAGGTTGAGACATATTATTTGATTTTTGAGTCATGAACGCGCATCTAACTTATCAGTGGGCTCGTGGATCTAATTAGCAAGACAGATGAGATGTAACAATCATTAAGTACCTTACTTTCTTCCATTACATGAAAACATATTTTTATATGTTAAATATTTGAGTTATACAGGTTGGGCCATGAATTAGTTAACATTTTAAATATATTTTCCCGCGCAAAGCCAACAGGATGGGGCGCGGGGAGAGGGCTAGCGGCTAGTTCGTTCCTTGGAAATTTTGTTGCAATGGATAGGTTCACGGGACCGCAGCTCGCCTTTTGCGTAAAATAATTTTATTTGAACAATAATTCGCTCATTCTTGTGAGGCGCTTGTTTCGCTTTGAGTACGATTTGTATGACTTAAATCAGTGTCCGAGTACAGTTTTATTAAAGAAATCGGCGAAGAAATTCGAAGACATGGGATCGACACTAAATGTGAAATAACCTAGCGGCTCACGGACTTCACGGAGTGAAAAAAACGTGCACAGAGTTTCAGCTTCACTTCGACGCTGTACAGTCACTGTTAATTCTACTGAGTATGTCAGAATGCTACGTGGGTTTTTGTCACCACAACTACAGGAATTAGCTGGCTACAATCGAATACGTGGTTCTAGCAAGACGGAGCTACTTGCAACACCTCTAACGAGTCCCTACCGGTCGTTAAAGAGATGGTCCCGGAAAAACTGATTTCTCGGAGAGGCGACATCCCGTGGCTACCCCAGGAGACCAGGATATCGCCAGCAGATTTATTTTTATAATGGTATCTCATGCATCAAGTACCCATATGCAACCATAAACCAAAAACACTGCTTGAATTAAAAGCTAAGATTAAAAAAGAGATCTCAGCAATCTCGCAGTCTTTTTTGTCAAAGAGTGCTCGAAAATTACGTGCTTCTTTAGAAGAGTGCCGCATCCACGACAGTAGTCATTTAGATGATATTATTTTTAAAAAGTAATTCCTGTCTTTTTGCTATAATAAGATTAAATATTTTTTTAAATAAGTAATATAGCTTTTTTCTATATTTTTTTAAAATGTTAACTAATTCATGGCCCATCCTGTACATTATATTAAACCTGAAACTAGTTTGATTAGAGTCGCTAGGAGGATGGATTGGTATGGTTTTTATTTTTTTCCAAAAGTATCTTATTAATATTAAAAGTTGGGCACAGTATTACGCCGCGCGTCGGTTGAACAGTGCGCGCTAACCATGATTTTACGGAGACACTGCTCAACTTTACTAGCGTATAAAATAGCGAGTAATTTTTTTTAAAATCTGACTTCAAATTAAAACCTTTTTGAGGCTTTTGGCTATTCTAAAAATAATGTTGTATATTAGTTTTAAAACGTTAAATAGCGAAGTCGTATCGGAATCTAACAAATGCGCAGCTCATGCCCAAAAACTGTATCGAGAAAGATGCACACTTATAAAAAAACAAAACGTATGTAGCGTAGCACGACAATTGTATAGGACTAATAAGTACCGCGTAGTGAAGTGAGGGTTTAAGGGAGGTGATCAGTCGATGCGTGTCGTCGTTACCACAGCCAACGTCGCCGCGCGGCGCATACCGTACGTCATTCGCTTGCTTGTTCACCTGCAAATATTTGTATTTAAAAAAAAAAATAACATACAAAAGATCAACCTTGTTCAATCAAAATGTATGAAATGTTTGAATTTTTTTTCACGATTTCAGGGTTGGACCCATAGTAAAAGTTGTTCATATTGATGAGTACTTCCACCCCCTAAAGCACGTGTTTTAAAAATAACCCTGTATAATGTACCTTCGTTGTTGTTGTCGTTGTTGTAGTTGTTGTTGTTGTTGGTGCGCACGAGTCGCTCGGGGTGCGAGTGCGCCAGCTGCGTGTAGTCGCGGAACACCTCGTTGTAGGTGTCGTCGTTGGACGACATCTCGCTCTCGCGCATCTCCTCGTTCAGCTTCGTTAGCCGCAACCTAACATTATTGTCTTACGTTTAATATTTCCGATTATATTTAAAATTAATTTAAACTAACATAATAGATTCGCATAAATTAAACGAGATCGACATAATATTCCCAGAATTTGATTCTTGATTCTTAATTTGAAGCGACATTTTTTTCAAAATCATCTCGGCTAGGTTTTTTTTTTAAATCTTGGTATGTATACAGATTTAGTTTTTAGCAAAGTCGGTCCAGACTCCTTAGAGCATTTTCGCCATTCCATATACACTCGTATTCCATGTACTTTCAGATGTAGCCATCCATGGCAAATTAAAAATTCACTCCATATATTGATAGACAATTGAAATTAGGTAATTTGTTTTCTGTTTTAAATATGGTGTTCCGAATGATGATAAAAAAAAAATTTCAAATCGTCGCGTGACCAGAACCATGAAAAAGACGTAGAACAATGTTCTGTTTGTTGAATTGTGTGATCATCTCCTTGATTGCCTATATATGATACCTTGTACACAATTTATTACTCTACTCACAATGTGACAATATCAGCGTTTGCGTTGTTGACGGCAATGTCAAGCGGAGTCTGCCCTTCGTTGTCCACTATCGATTGGTCCGCGCGGTACTTTAGTAAAAGGCACACCTGCGGGAAAAAAGTACCTAATGATTTCTATGTAAAAACATTATTACATTATGTTGTATTTTTATACAACTTAAAAATAATAAAAAAACGATGGATATATTATCTAGTCACTTAAACTCCGTGGATAATTTTGTTTATAATTAGCCTGCAACCCATACTAATAGTATTAGTTACTAATAGTAATAGTAGTAGTTTTTTTTTTTTTTTTTTTTTTATTTATTCTAAATCCTAAAATATTACAAACAGTTTATTATTATATACCTGTTACGTTCCTAAATGCAGTTTTTCAAACGAATTGTAGTGTGTACTTTTTATTGACACATTAGGAAGAAACTAGTACCTAAAACACAGGCTCGGCCTAGTTTAGATACTAGAAATCAAAATAGACTATTGTGTACACTTACTTATGTTACTTTATTTAAGGAACTTAAATAATTTGTTTTAAAAAATGTTCGCGGCTTTAGTGGTCGAACTCAACTACACGTAGTTGAGTTTGTTATTTATTATTGACCGCAAACATTTTATTCTACCCTCTAAATTTATGTGTAAGTTCTTATTTGTGTCTATATTATTATGTATTATGGTTTGGTTATCAATAAACATTATTATTATTATTATTATAATGTATCTTTCTGACATCACGGCGCGAGGACCGGTCTTTTTTAAAGGCGTGCGTGGGGATACAGATCCAACACGTAGAGGCCCCTTTAAGATATGTTAATGTGTTGGGATGTGTACACCTAGCGATACTATCTCTGTCTGCACTATTGAAGAGATACAGGTAAAGACAGCACCCGCTAAGTGCAAGGACTATTACAGAAAACAGGGAACTATACTGGGTCTATGGGGGGGAACTTGCTGGACTGGTTGTTGGACTATTGATTGAGACAACGGAACGCCTGCCAAATCAAATGTCTCAATCTTTGATGATGTTCGTTATACATATATATTTGATAATTCTGGCAGACGGTGACTCGCCACCAACTGAATGGGCCCCCAAAAAAAGTCACCAAAACCAAGGTGACAGAGGGAGCAACATTGGTGTCAGCAGCTAAGGGTGTAGAGAGGTGTGCACCGGTTTATTATTATTATTATTAAATGCGAAAGTAACTCTCTCTCCTTTTTACGCCTAAACCGCTGAACCGATCGCGATGAAATTTGGAATAAAATATAAAATAAAATAATAAATATTCTGGGACATTATTCCTCACACACGGCCATCTGACCCCCAAACTAAGCAGAGCTTGTACTATGGAAGCCAGATAACTGATATACTACATTTATACTACATTTCTTTTGTAAATACATACATACATATATAGATAATAACACCCAGACTCAGGACAAACAGACATGTTCATGCACACAAATGTTTGTCTTGAGTGGGAATCGAACCCACGACCTGCGGCGTGATAGATAGGGTATCAAATGCAGAATGCAGATAGCCTATGTTATGGATAGGGACATTTAGGGACATATGGATATGTACTTTTTTACTCGGGCTAGTATCTAATAAATAACTACTTTTACAGATAGTGGCAATTCAAAATAATAGCGTCTCTAATATGTAGTTTAGCGTTTCTTTTCTTTTAGACTTTATAATTTTAGCTCTGTTCACTTCCATACAAAAATGGCAAGATGACATTATGTTTGGTGATTGATGTACGTCACAGCCAGCTAATATATATGCTAATAGATTATGAGTCAAATAACTTGAATATTTTTTGTCATGAAATTGTTTGCAAATATTATACTGGGTGACTTTTTCGTCACTGGCACTACTTGCAGGGCTGGAAGTAATCATCAATATGAACAACTTTTATTATTAGACTAAGCGTGAAATCACGAAAAAATTATCAGCTGTTCCATACAAAAGTTCAATACCTACTCGACCAAAATGTATGAAGCAACCATTTTATTTTACGCGATCTCAGAGTTGGTCCAATAATAAAAGTTGTTCATATTTATGAGTACTTCCACCCCTGCAAGTATTGCCAGTGACTAAAAAGTCATCCTGTATGTCAGTCATAAATTATATCGGCGATAAAATATTTACCTGAGCTGTGTGTCCGGCGTCAGTGGCTAAGTGTAACGGAGTTTTGCCATCCTTGTCTTGAGTGTTCAATTTACTGCCGTTTAAAAGAAGGAATGAACATGCCATTACAGACCCCTGGAAATTAGAGTCACAGGTTAATTAAGGCGATGCCAGTGAAGAGGTCGGTTGGAATCCTACAATGAGCTTGAATTTTCGGTCAATGAAAACATCGGGAGGAGTACAGTCGTAGTCCGGTGATAGAGTAAGTACTCTATGGTATAAGCTTAAATTTTTTTTTTTGGAAGACCACAGCAAAAGACCTCAGCATGTCGTACACAACGGAAATTTCAAAAAGATGTGTAAATATGTGTGTGACCCTGCATATATGTGTATAGTACGTACACTAAGCACGGCGTGATGCAGGGGAGTGCGATGGTCGGCGTCGGTGTGGTCGGCGCGGTCGGCGCTGTCGGTGCGGTCGGTGCGGTCGGTGCGGTCGGCGCGGGCGGCCAGCGCGGCGCGCATCACGGGCACGTTGTGCGCCCGCGCCGCGCGACACAGCACCGCGCCCGCCGACAGACAACTCATCTCCTCCGCACCTTTTACCGACACCAACACCGAAATCAGACAACAATATTACAAACAGTACAGTACAATATCCTCCCTTTGGAGACGACTGCACCCGCACTGTGACCGGCTGCTGAGGGGGCACTGATCAGTTATAGGCTGGCTCAATAATTACCACCTTCGTAATATGCCTTCGAGGCTACCCTGTGGGAAGCCAAAATGGTACTAGCCTTGACGTGACTGCTTACTCATATATATACGGTACCCGATCAGCTTCACAAAATTTTATAGGGCATGAAGCGACGGATTGTTCCATACATTTAATCATATACTATCCATATAGAAGGTGGAGAAAACGGTCGATCATTAATTGAAACCAGAGCTTTTGTACTGTAGTTTACTCATCACATAGATGCCTAATAAATTCACTAGGCTAAAGTAGGTTGATAATGACCCGAGCGAACGTGCTGCCTCCATTTCTCTGTCTAACACGTTTTGTGAGACGATGAAACCGTATTGCCCGCGGCGCGCCGCGTCCAAGGTCGTGCCTCTTACAGGTCAGTGACGATGTTACTTTAAATGGTGTTGTATTTTGTTTACGTTCCGAAGGTATTTACTTTCTTTGAAAAGTATATTTTTTTATTTTGTTCTAAAATCGTTTTCGACTGTGTTAAAGTACTTTAAAGCACTTGTATCGATAGTGTTTAAATTTAATGATCGACCGTCTTATCCACCTTGTAAATGACATCTTGACAATGGTTTTCTAAATTTACATATTTCTTGATATAGTTTTTTTTTCATTTGTAGATACTCAAGTTAGTCATGGTCGGTTTAGGACCTTTGCTTGCGGCGGCGTCGTTGTGGTCGGTCGCTCACTTCATTCACTTTCACTTCTCTACAATATGGCGAGGGGGGTGATGGTTGTTGCCATACTTCAGAACAGATGCTGCTTGTTAAGGCTAGTCTCCTTGCGTTTATTATTTACTTATTAACCGAGTTACTAATATTCAATTTTATTTATTTCTTAACACGTAAATATATTGTTGGTGAGACTAGATAGATAGTTTTATGTAATAAATGTAAGGTCGCTTTGAAAAGAGTAATTTCCGAGTGTATTACCAACTCGTCTCAGCAAAAGCAACCTTACGAACTGTGCGATAGAGACTATTCATAAGTGCTTTCATTTATAGGTAGGTACAACCATCACAGCATAAGGCTCTCTGAAGTTGTAGTATCGAAATGATTACCTACACACTTTAAATCGCCACGACAAGTTTTCGAATGGAAAGGTGAAAAAAATGATTTTTTGACTAAAACTTAAAAAAATTGACGTGACATTCTTATATTACAATGAACTAGCTTCCACCCTGCGGTTTCACCCACGGTCCCGAGTGCTCCGATCGCCACCAAACCTTACAGGATTACCCGCGGGGCTAATATAAAGATTGTCTGAAAATTTTATCGTGATCGGTTCAGCGGTTTCGGAGTCTATAAGGAACATGCATACATACATACATACTTTCTCTTTTACACAGGGTGGCGACGACCTAATCACAATAAATCATTCTGTGTATTCTATACCCTAATCTAGAAACATATGCAAAAAAAAAACAATCAAAAAACCAATATTTTAGACTGCAGACAGCTTTTTAGGATTCTTACTTTGCATTCAACCTGTATCTGCGTAAAGACATCAGCTGAGAAGTACTAGACGGTTAATGACCTTTGTCGGGCGGCGCGCGGCGCCCCGCCCCCGCACCCAGCCTCTCGCAGCCGACGTCGCCGCGCCGGGTGAGTGAACTTTATCATAAAGGCTGTTTTATTTGAGGTCAATTTTTACGATATTTATTTTGTTCGAAAAATGTATTTTTTTTTTAATTGGAATTTCTTGTTTTCTATTTTAATACTTTTATAGCAACTAGTGGATGCTACTGGGTGAGTTATTGTGATTAGGTTGTCGCCATCCTGTATATATAGATTATACTAAACCTTATTACATTACAATAAACCTTATATATAAACTATAAGATTAATTTCAGCTTACCGAGTTCGTCAGCGTCCTCTCCCTCAGTGGAATCATGGTCCGAAGGCAGGCTGAGGTCAACGGCTCGTTCGCTGGCCAGCTCAGTGCCGATCAGTAGCACGGGGCTGCCTGAAGCAGACTTGCTAGAGCTGTCCGATACTGTCATATGGCAATGTCGTCATGTTAGATTAATTTTGAACTGACTTTCAGCAAACGATTTTACCGTCGCGAGGGAACCAATTTCCTAAAGTAAAATTATCGTATAATAAAGCCTTTTTCTGAATTATTTCAGAATCCAAGTGTGTTTTTGTAAATAATAGTTTATTTTTCTATATGCATATTATTCAAGAACATTTACGTTTTTATACATAGATAACATACAAATATAACTGTCCGGAAGGCATGTATTTAAGACGCAATTTTTTATCCACGGAACGTTAGTTGAACTACGGGGCAGAAACTTGTAGTAATCACACTAATATTATTAATGCGAAAGTAACTGTGTCTGTCTGTCTATTACCTTTTCACGCCAAAACCGCTGTAATGATGAAATTTGGTACGCAGATAGCCTATGGTTTATGGAGAGGGACATAGGCTACTTTTTTTTCTCGAGGACGCGGTTTAAACTGCGGGGGACTGCTAGTCTATACATCTATACATATATATAAAAATGGATCGCCGAAATGTTTGTACGCGCATAACTTCTTAACGACTGCATCAAATTGGATAAATCTTTCTTTTATGTGTCCGTTATTGCCAGGTTTGTATGAAAAAAAAATACACCAGGAACGTGGGTAAAACCGCGGGGAACAGCTAGTAAATTATAAATGCGAATCTCAGTTTGTTTATTTCTTACATCTTATGGCATGGAGAGAAATATAGGCTACTTTGAATCCTGAGAACGCGGGTACAATTTTGGGTGACATAAATAAATAATCTTATAGAAATTACATATTTACCACTCGTATTACTATTGTTGTCACTTTTTTCATCGACGATAGTTTCAGGCACAGCCGGCGTTGCTCGCACTCTGTAAGAAATTGCATGTTTCTATTCTGGAATTCTCCAAATATACTTCCTTCAGGTACTTCATTGATTGAATCCACTACCTTCGCCACGAAACTCGAAGTCAGTAGTGACTAGCTAAGGAGTAGTCCTTAGGTATCAAATTCAAAACCCCAAGGGACAGTCAACAGATGGCGCTAAAGGAGTGCATTTGAAGCATTATTCATGCATTTGAAAAGATATCTCAGTTTAAATAGAAAGAGACAAAGATATGGGGGAGTGAAAGAGTATGATTACCTGCGCCGCGCCCGCCGGACAGACCAGCGACGTCCGCCCCTGAGCGGCGAGCCGGCGAGCGCGAGGCCGCCGCCCCCCACCCCTCCTGCTCCCCCCGCCCCTCCCGCACCCCCAACGCCCCCCACCAGGTCCCTCACGAACGACAACGACACGTACTTCGCCCGGATCCACGCCTCGCGTACGCATCTGCGGACGAACGTAACATATATACAGGGTGAACCAAATGAATGCCACCTGGAGAAAATGTACCGCAAATATCTTAGATAGGAAATTTTACTTCAAAGAAACTTTATTTTATTTTGATGTAAAGAATAACTGCAGTTTAGTACTTTTTTGTTTAGTAGCTATTGACGAGCTTTAGTGTTATCAATAAAAAAAAATGGAAAAGTCACAGTGAATCGTGGCCGGGTTTAGCTAGTTTATTTAAATAGGTTAAATAGTTCAGCCGTGAAACAGATAGACAGACAGACACAGGACGAAATACTATAGCAGTTTTGCATTTATAATGTCAGATGTTAGATGCTTACGTTTCGCAGTCAGGCGTAGCTCTTGTGATACTAGTGCCTTCAGTGTTGGCTTCATAGATTAAATTCACTATTTTGTTGCCCAATTCTGCCATCACCTGCAATAAACAGTAAAGTTGCAGAGGTTGTCAAAAAAATTAGAACATTATACTGTCAGAATCTTTTCAATTAAACAAACATGATACAAATTATTTGAATTCTTATACAAGGTGGAGAAAACGGTCGGTCATTATCGGGTCAGTATCGCCCGCGCCGCGTCCAAGGTTACACCTAGTATGCCTGGGCCGCACACATCGCGATAACATTCGGGCGATAAACTTCGTCCTCGGTCTACGGCGAATCTTCGCGGCCACATAATGCGCGTTGTAAAGTTTATCGCGATGTACAAACGCAAAAAAAAAAACAAAATGGAAGCCGCGGTTGCTCTGTATTTTATGGCAGCAAATAATTATTTTTTACATTTATGCCATCTAAAAAACAAAGAAGGAAAAAAAATGTGAATAAAAAAAAATTAAAAGCAAGAAAAAGGAGGAAGTGGATAACTGTTCACGCTATATTATGCACTGTAGTTTCACTTAACACGTCCGCTATGCACGTTGATGGGTGTGGGCCGACTGAAGTGTGGCCGCGCAAGCGAAGCTCATCGCGATAAAACCCTTTAATGTGCGAGAGTTTACCGACAGCGGAGCGATGTGCCTGAAGCTTCCCCCGAAGTGCCGAAGTTTTAGCGAATATTTGGCTACGTACATCGCGATAACCCGAATATTCGCTTTATCGCGATGAGTGCGGCCCAGACATTATAGGCAGTGACGATGTAACTATAAATGATCTTGTATTTTGTTTACATCCCGAAATTTACTTTCTTTGAAAATTTAGATTTCATTATTTAGTTCTAAATTCGTTTACGACTATGTTATAGTGCTTTAATGCACTTGGAACGATAGTGTTTAAATTTAATGATCGACCGTCGTATCCACCTTGTATAGTTATATCAAATAAGCACAAAAAATACCTTAATAATATCGGGTTCCCAGTCATCCAATGTGAGTGACCTCACTTTACTGACATGCACCCCTAGAGATCGGTGTATTCCGGAACATTCTATAAATAAATAAAAAATCTTCATTCTACGAACCGGCATAAAAATATTGGCTACGAATGATCATCATTTCTATACAAAGATACGTCAATTGTATCTTGTTTCGGTTTAAAGAATTTATTCTCAATACGAAATACAATTTCACTTACTTGAGAACAACAGGTTAACTTAAACAATAATTATAATTCGTCGTTTCTTTAATACTCATCCAATGCATTCATGTTTGAGGAGACTTATTATTCGCAATTACAAATTGAGCTAATTGACTTTTGAATACATTAAATGAGTGTACATTTTTAATGTGCGAGGGTATTTTATTATAAAGTAGTGCCCCTTCAAACGTCAGCATTCTTTTTCCATAATTAGTTCTAATCTTTGGTAAAACTAAGAAACTAGCGCGACGAGAACTACGTTGGGTAATTTGTTTAATTTTGGTAAATGTTAAACTGGTTTGAACACTTTTGTCTAAAACTTTTCGAATAAATATGCAGGTATTATTGGTATACAATTGCTTTAAATGCATAATTTTGGTTTCATGATAAATTTGGCTCGTTGGTGTAAAGCGTGGATAATTGAAAATCATCTTTACTAGTTTATTTTGCATAATTTGTAGCTCATTCAGTTTGGTTTTAGCGGTACTACCCCAGATTTCAATTAAATATAGCAAATGCGGTTTAAGTAACGCATTATATATATTGTATCGCAACTTGTTGGGAATGCACTTAACTATGGTACGAAGCGATCCGAGTAGTGATGATAGTTTTGTTTTTATATGGTTTAAATGAACATTCCATGATAAAGAACTGTCTATTCTTAAGCCTAGGTATTTTTCAGATGTTTTTTGTTTTAGAGGTAAGTTGTTTATTAGTAATGGCGAATGTGGGGGTAAAATTTTATTTTTTGCTTTAAATATTATGTAACACGTTTTGGAAACATTTATTGTCAATAAGTTATGCTGAAACCACGAGAACAAAGTGTTTAAATCAGATTGAGCTTGGGAGATTATAGAATTAATAGAAGATCCGAAGTAAAACAAACAGGTGTCGTCCGCATAAAGAGTTAGATGGCCGTGCAATTTAAGTTCTTTTATATTATTAATATAAATTAAAAAGAGCAAGGGTCCTAATATGGATCCTTGAGGAACTCCACAAGTGATTGCCAATTGCCAACTTTGATGTGTTTTGTCTAGCTTTACTACTTGCGACCTGTTTTCTAAGTATGACTGTAAGATTTTTAACGTGCTGCCAGTAATATTTAACAATTTTAGTTTTTTGATTAGTATTTTATGGGAAACGGTGTCAAAAGCCTTTTTTAGGTCAATAAAAATGCCAAGGACTATGTTTTTGCCATCTATATTATGTTTTATTTTTGTAACAAGATCGACAGTTGCTGAGAGTGTGCTACTTTTTGATCTAAATCCGTATTGTCTATCAGATAGAAAGTTGATAGAGGTAAGGTGTTTCTCTAGTCTGGTGTACAAAATTCTTTCTAAAATCTTCGATAGAACGGGCAGCACCGAGATCGGTCTATAGTTTCTGGGTCTAAGGTTTTACCTGATTTGTGGATAGGTGTAACTTTCGCTATTTTTAAGGAATCGGGAAAATTTCCAGTAAACAGGAATTTGTTAAAGCATTTACTTAGAGAGCCTGCTATTACATTTTGTATGCTTTAGTGCTTATGCCATCTAATCCAGTACTACTTGTTTGATCCGCGATTCGAAGATCTAGAATCAGGATCTAATTTATTTTTTATCTTTCTATAAATTTCTTATATATAAAACAAAGCCGTGTTAATTAGACCATTTATAACTCCAGAACGGCTGGACCAATTTTTATGATCTTTGATTAGTTGGATTTGTTTCGAATAGCAGAATATCTGAAAAAATATCACGGGAACGCGGGTGAAACCGCGGGCTACAGCTAGTAAAATATACAATTGAAATCAGCAAATATCCCAAAAGAAGTTAATCTTTACGTAATGTAATAATTCAAATATAATAAAAATAAAAATTGTCGCGGGTAATAAATAGACGAACCTATACAAAGTGTTATCCCAAGGTTTATACTAGCCCAGCGAGGATTAGGGCTGCCACAATCGCAGCAATAATTGTTGCCAGGTATACTTAGAAGTTGCTCCCATATTCTGGAACAAAAATAATTGACAGATTATCAGTCTGAAGTATAGTAATTTTGACAACATTATCTGAATTTAATTTAAAATTAATCAACTAAGCTTCTAAATTTTTTTTGCAATACTCTAAAAGTATCAATTTTACTTTATAGTATTTACCTTATTTTCTTCATGCCAACATTAGCGACGTTAAGTCGATTGTCAGAAGGCCTACTATCGTCTGGCACGAGCACTAGCTGTGTCTCAGGATTCTCGCGACTCTGACCTTGTTGTATTGCAGATCTGATGCCGTTTTGCAGCGCAGTGATCCAAGTATTCAACATTTCTTCCGAATCTGCTTGTAGCATATGACTCCTTTAAAATAAAACCAACCCTTTATAATAATAGTTTAGTACAGTCGCAGTTCAATTTGGATATGATATAATTAAATGCCAAAATTTTCAGAACTTGGTCACTAGTTTTCATAATTTTTTTCAAGTAGTTTAAAAAGTCTAGCATGGAGGTTATATAATACCGTGATTGCCACTTTACTGATAATAATAATAATATTTTTGCCCAAGAAAAACCATTTTGATAGAGTTTAGGGCCTTCTTTATAGTATAAAATACATGTATCAGAATATACCGCTCTTCAATAGCCATAATGGCCCTTATTCAGAGCTGCTCGGTTGCGGTCTCGATTCCGAATGAACCGAACCGATCGGATAGTGTACCGAATCGAAAACATTCGGAATGAGGAAATCGGTTAGTACAGGACCGCGTTTACAAAGGCTGCAACTAACCTCCATATCCGCATCTTTAATCGAATGATACGTTGTTTTTTTCCTAAAAATCACAGAATTTAATGCTCTTTAACGCAAATTTATTTAGTAACTGAGACGTTTAAGCTTTCGATTATCTTACCGAATGACTCAGTTGAGAGCCCGATCGGAAACGTCAAAAAATATGACATTCGGTAGATCTGAATAGCAATTTCTTGGACCGATCGGTACATTTCCCGAATGACGGCAACCAAGTAGTTCTGAATAAGGGGGAATGTAAGTTTACAACAAGTTGAGGGTTTGATACCCAACCAGGACAAAAATTTGTGTGCATGAATATGTTTGTTTATCCCGAGTCTTGTGTATAAATATATATTATTATTATATCATATAAATATAGAGCCCCTTATAAACGACAAATCGTAGCATGCAAATTTAGTTTTAATCAAAAGAACCTCGAGGCTATTATCGAGTATTTTTCGCTTTTAGTTATAGTTTTGGATGAAGCCATTAACCGTACCTACTTAAAAGTATCATCCTTTATATGTAGTATATTAGTTATCTGGTTACGTTAGTTAGTACAAGTTATGCTTAGTTTGGGAAAAGACGGGTGAAGAAGTATGGGTGATTTTCTAGTCACTGGCAATTCTTGCAGGGGTGGAAGTACTCATCAAAATGAACAACTTTTATTATGGGACAAACTGTGAAATCATGAAAAAATTATCAGCTGTTCAATACAAAAGTTCAATACCTACTCGGCCAAAATGTATGAAGCAACCGTTTTATTTTACGCGATATCAGAGTTAGCCGCATATTAAACGTTGTTCACATCGATGGGTACTTCCACCCCTGCAAGTATTGCCAGTGATAAAAAAAATCATCCTGTATAGTGCTGATATTACTGAACTCACTTAGAAGGCGACAATACTTCAAAACAAAATCGCCTTTCGCCATCGTGGACTAGCTTCACGGTGCAAAGCCTCAAGTCATCTTCCATTACTGTAACATGTAGTTCTCCGGTTCTTTTTCTAGAAAAAAAAAACAAAAATATATTTTATTGTATAAATGTGAGAGTAAAGGTGATCGCACATTTGTCAGCATAGTACGCCCCGCACGCACCGCTTTTAGATTTCGTCGTATGATATCATATAAATGTTCGCACATTTCACCCGCACCGTACGCGCCGTATTTCATAAAATACATATTCTAAATGCAGCGCGTGCGGCGCGTACGATTATGACAAATGTGCGATCACCTTTACTGTCTGTTAGTTCAATTTTTAAGGCTAAAGCACCGTTTCTGACGAAAATTTTCAAAGTGATTTTGAACCCAGTGATGGTCATAGGATTCTTTCTAACCCGTGAATTTATGCATTATTTTAATGAAGTTACTAATTTAAGTTGTTTATTTAATGCGTTGCGTTTAATATTCACCATAGTTGTCTAACATGGGATAAATTGTTCAAACAATTTCACAGACATAGATCTAAATAGATGCCGCAAGTGTATGTACCGAGCGTGTCAAAAGGCAGTGCAATGCACTGCTTTTAATGCCGTTTTATTCAGTCCGCGCTTCACCGCTGTCAGTGCCGGACGTCATACGAAATTTAGAAAAATGCCTAGTTGTGCAGTATTGAGCTGTAAAAACTCCACAAGAAAAGTTAACCGAGATAAAAAAAAACGCTTCTTTTCATCAGTAAGTAATTTAGTTATTAAATTTTAAATCAATTGTTTCATGTTTGTTGCGGTTCTTCCAGCGAAAACTACGCAACTGAGTGTGTACCGCATGTTCTTAATACATTGCCGCTTTTAGTTACAAAGTTGAAAGACCTGTTTATTAAAACACGCAATGAAAATTAAACAATCGATACTTTCACTTATCGCTCAGCTTCGTTGTATGGTCATTATTCTCATTTTTCTGTCAAATAAAGCAAATTGTGTTGTACACGTTCTCGATTCTAATCGATTATGAGAATAGGAATGATAATGATAATATTCGCCTTGGGATATTTTGTTGTCATATTTCTTTTTAATAATGATGTTTCTGTTTAATGATTTTGTTCAGAATATAATAATTAAAATTACAGGCTTTCCTTTTTGTAGATAAAATTTCTTCTCGGGTTTTTTATTCGTTTCAAACATAACTTATCTACAACAAAGTATAACAAGTGCTAATTAGGTGGGTACCAAAAAGATCAGATAATTAATTAATTTAGGAACTGAAAATAGCTGCCACTACGATGAGAGTAAAAAAGCAAGTTTTAAATAAAGATTTATCATTCCTCTGTCAATGAGTTCGAATAATAATCGATCACATAATTGACTTATAAAATTCGACACTTTTACAAATATAACAAAATTTACATACATAACTACATAAACTCACGCCACATTTTACTTATTACGAATATACAAAAGTTTATGTCTGTGATAAAAGTAAACTTACTTGAACAGCAGCGAACTTAAATAATAGCCAAGCAAACGGGAGGCGCACGCGACTTCTCAAGGTAGGCGCGTACGGCGCGGGGGAGGGGAGTCGAATCGTGTTCAAATCTTCCCATCACTAAATCGCTCTTGTGACGTCATAGTAGGTAGAAAAAAGTGACACGCTTGGTTTTCATACAAAACGAGACACATGCGTCATCTATTTAGATTGTCTGTGGACAATTTCGATCCCTATTTTATTTAACATTTTGTTTTATTTGCACATTTTTGCATAATAACGGTTATATTAAAAAGTAGCTAATGCTAACAGAACCGGTCTTGATTTCACACATTCAGGTCAAAACTTGGAAAGTGAACACGTCCTACAAATATAGATAAATCATTTATAGCAAAATAACACAATAAGGGGTACCTATAAACAAATAAATAATACAAATGGCGCCAACTGGCCGTGACGATACGAATTCCACCGACCCAGTTAAAAAACCTTCGTAATCGTACACGAAAAACGCAATATTTATAAACGCTTACCTATACACGAGTCGATTATCGTAGAGATAGAACCATCTTCTGTTCCATGTCTTGAATGCATTCGAGGTCCTTTTGAAGAGGTACCCTTGCATTCTGGGTATGTTTGTGAGACATGGTGTGCTAAGGCGGCCTTCTTTACAATCACCCTCGCTATCGACAGACTTGCAACTCGGCAACACGGTATCTTTACTATTCACTATTATGTGACGATTCTCCATCTCCTTGTCGAGTAGTTTGGTATCGTTACGCATTGTTGAAACCTGAAAATGTGCATCATTAACGTAGAATCGTTGTGGCTGTTTCTAATGAACATAAATTGTAATACTTTTTATGTTTAATTAGTCTTAAAGTGTCGCTATTAGTTAGACAACATTGAAATTACATAATACATGTTAATCATACACGAGAATATATTATTTCGTATTCACTTGTAATTGGTACGTTAAATTATCACTATATTGATAAAGTTAGTACCTCTTCTGCGGTAGTTTTGAGGAACGGCTCCAGATCTTCAGATAAATCAGCACCTTGATGGTAGTAAGTGCAGCACGCTTGGAGATACGACAGGAACTGAAAAAGAAACGGAAGAATTAAAAAATAAACACAAATGTATATTTCTCGTTCGCGTATTTAAAGTACCTATCAACTTTCTAATTCTTTCATGTGGAATAAACAGTTAACGTTTTGGAAGACTGTGGCCAACTTTAGTCGCATAATGTATTTTTTCAATAAATTGTTAGCTGATTGAAATTGACTAAATTGACAATATAAATCAATATTAATAATGAATACTTTTATATTCTACAATATTAAAAAATGACTGTGTTGAGCAGTGGACATGATGATGAATATTAATTATACAACACTATTTTTACTGTAATAATAGGTACTTTAACGTGCATTACAAAACCAATTGTACAAGGTTTCCATGACTGCGCGTGCGCAATAAATACCCATAGCCCAATATTCTAATTAAAAGAAACTACTTCAATATTATGAGTAGATGCAGAATAATATTGTAATTATGACATAGGTATTTCCTGTACGTGCGCGGTCACAATAGTACCATAATTATCTCATTAAATAAATACCGCGCCACAAATATTTCCACAAGATATATAATTAAGTTTATCTCAGAGCTTCATTAGGTATATAAATAGTTACACAGGTAGAATGAAAAAATTAATATTTATTCTACAAAAAAATCTTACGTACGGTATTAATTCGAAGACGTAATAAGCATTGAGTCAGCTTAACGTAATAAGAACGAATGACTCAGAAAGTAAAATTGTATTTTTTGAAACAAGATAAAAAAGCTAAAACGGGAAACCTCTTGTAAATGTATATTGACTCTATTATCAATGATTTTAGGTGATAATTGAAGAAAGCTGTGTAATATAGTAAAGACAGAAATATGCATTTTTAATACCTGGATTTAATAGAAAGACTGCCAATTCACAACACAGAGTGTTAACGCTTCCCGATTCGTCACAGAATCGATAAAACCTGTTCTTTTCCAACAAAAAATCACTTGTATTCCTTTTAGCAACGCAAAACATAACTGTCGCCTAAAGAAGCTATCGATAGATTAGTTTTAAAGTTAGTCATAGAGACAACCTTGTGAGCAGTTCGTGTTGGCGTGTTGCAAAACACTGTTGAAAATCAATGACATCGTCAATAAGCGGTGCTAATGAGTCTTTGAAGATACGATATCGGTTATCAAGGAAGTATACCTACCTATATAATAAATAAAAATGATTCTGAAATATAATAAATACTTAAACGTAGGCGATTTCATATCTTTGTATGAAATGAGATAGTGTAGATAGATAATTTTAATATTTTAGTAAATATTAGTTAACTTTTGACAATGGTTACTTATGAAGACCGTACTGTATGGTAATCTGTAATACAGGTCTTCCTAGTACAGACACCAGTCTCTCACAAAGGAATGTTACCTCAAAACTGTAATATTGTAATTGTCTATTTGTTGGATATCTACCTTTGTGACAGAGAAATAAAGACATTTATTATTATTACGAACTGACATTGATTGAGGGCCTATAGTCGAACTACTATTTTACGATGGCTAATCCCCATTTTGAATTTTAACATTTTTTTCTTGGGTTTTAATTAATAGCAGCGCGCCTATGGGACGTTATTTAGTGTTTCGCATGGGGCGTACGGTAATAGATTGTTGTACGTATTAATTACACTTTTAAAACCAGTTAAAATCCGTTAAAAAGTTTCCTATCAGTAAATAATGGACATTTATAACTAAAGTTGTTAAGTCTACTCCATAATCTATAAAAAAATCCATAAACATAGAGATCAGTACGTAACTAAATAACCATGATATGGACAATAAAGGATGTAAACAAAACGAGTGAATCACGTTTTTTTTCTAATTAATATGCATGATAAACAACATACAAGTCAGGCGCTACGTTAGGCGTTCCCACGTAAGTACCTACGGCTTAGTTAGATTGTGAATTTATGAACAATAGTATATGTAGTAACAACACTCCTAAGTTGACGTTACGTCACCTTGGGACTTGGGATCCCATTAGTTAATGCAACAATATTTATTATACTATTATTATTATATTACGACTACCTGTCCCCCGCGGTTTCATCCGCGTAGCGGTATAAAAAAAAATAGCCTACGAAAAATTTCATAAGAATCGGTCGAGCCGTTTCGGAGGAGTTTGCAGACAAACACTGTGACACGAGAATTTTATATATTAGACATAATTATTTTAATCCTTGATGTATCGTTGTATAGCTGTTCTTGCGGTATCTAACATGTAATCAGTAGGTTCACTAATTCTGTGTAGGAAAAATTACGACCTTCGGCCATCTTCTCTACTAGAAAGGCAAAGTACCTATACCAAATCCTCATGCCATATGCCGAGTAAATATTTATAAGAACAACAAATATACTGATCATAAGACAAACAAGCTACAATAAATTCAAGAATAATTTAACAGTGTCGATAATGTTATCCAATTATGTATTCGCAACTCGCAACGCAATAATATATGAAAATTAAATCTTTAGTTAGACGTATTGTTTGGTATATAAATCGAGAAAAATATCTTACGGTAATATAGAAATATTTCCAATAATTTTAAATGCCCGAAATTAAATTTGGTGTTCTTTCTCTTTCTTACAAACAACTAAACGAAGATATCAAGCTATAATTAAAATTTATTTGGCATATAGCATAAAATATGAAAAAATATAACTTTTTATGTACACCATAATGCATAAGTACCTACTTGGTAAGAATTCACATTCCCACATTCAGGTTTCGTTTGATTTTTCTTATGTACGTCGATAGGTCATTATTTTCCCTTTCCCTCTATTATAGCTAACTACCATGTACTTTTATGCCGAAAATATATTTTTTATAACAGATTTTATTTAAACGAGTATAGCAATATGGCGAGTGAGACTAACAAGGACATATAAATGGCAAATGCAGATTGCCATTTAACGACAGAGCATAAACTGTCAGCTCAAACGTATCGTAGTTATCAGAATTGAGCTTTGGGGACAGGTGCTATGAATAGCCGCGTCTACCGTAACGTTGTTTTAACCTATTTAATTGAGGTAGTGGGAAGGTTATTTTCTTCTCAAAGTTGACATTCAAAAGTTTCAAATTATTTTCATCAAAGAGCGTGATATCATTACGTAGACAGCTAGATAAAAGAAAATTGTATACTGTATTCGGCGATAATAGTTCAGTACGAAGCCTAGCGAAAGTTGGGTTCGAATCCTTTTACTGAGCTTGAGGAAACCATACTGCGGTAGGGTACTTTGTTTGTGGTACCCGACTGGCTGGCCCTGTTTGAAAATTTGTCGACAAGCACTTACCGGTGTGTTTTGGCAGCTTCACTTGAGAGCCAGTTCTCTTCTAGGCTTTGCGTGCTTACTATCTTCGGCCATATCATCACTTACCATAGTGAGATTGTAGTCAAACAAAACCCCTGACCATATAAAAAAAAATACAGCGGTATTTATGGTTTAGTCAGCAATTACCTACAAGACACTGGCATCCAAAGTAGAGTTGACTTTATAAACTACACCGCCTTGTTATTATGGTTCCAAACCTTATATGAAATAACTATATATATAATTTTATTATTAGCCTATTGCATACCAAGATGTGTTTTAGATAAATTCTGCTATAATAACTTCTGCGTTCTATTTACAGAGCGTAAAAGCTGTAGGTACTTGTAAACGTGTAATTTGTATACGCTCTGTAGAAATGATAACTATTATACGCATAATATATCAAATGTATGGACAGTCTATGGAGCGAACTAGTCGGTGCCTATCACCGCTACGCTACGAGACCTTCCGTGCCTCAGAGAGTACGTTATGCCGACGGTTCTGCTTTCACCAGTATTCTAATAGTAAATATGTACTAGGTTTCACTCACCCGCGTTCCCTGGATAAAATATCTATGTGTCAATGCAGAACAAGCTTTAAGCCAAATTTCATGCAAATCCGTTCATCCGTTTTGGAGCTGAGTGGTAACAAACATACACGCATACACACACACACACAAACATTCACTTTTATAATATTAGTAGGAAAATAGGATTTACGTTAAAAAACGCTACGATCGCGTTTAATTATCAAAAATGTTGTTTGCGAAAAAAAAATGTTTACGGTTCCTGATGGTTGCTGATGCGACGACGAATATAGTATCTAACTACAAACGTGCAAGACTGAAAATGGCTATGCTTAGATAGTATCATAATAACATACATTCTAGCAGGCGGAGGTTTAACTTACTGTAGCGAGTATTTCGTGACGCTTCCTCGCCTGCAGCATAGTGATCTTCTGCACGTGGTCCAAGGCGGTATGACGGAAACATGAGCGCGTCGCCAGCAGGAGGTTCACAACCTCCTCGACGTCGATTAACTTGTGACGCGACACCTAAAGGGTAAATATAGTTTAGTCATCGTACACTCAATTATTTTCCATGAGAAATACATGAAGTGAGTAAATTGTAGATAGATTTTATTTAGATGTCGTTTTTAAAGCAGACATATCAATCAAAATTATTTAAGTCTAAAAGTGTCTTAAATTGCGATTTCTTTACAACATCACGTGATTTTAATTGTTTTTCTTTATGAGGACCACAATCGTCTATTGTGGACAAATTAAATTGTGCTCTAATAGTCATGTCTATGGTCGACTAAAAATAATTTCTAATTTCAAAAATTAGTACGTGGCGCTGAAGGCACACCTATTTAACTTAAGGGATCACTATTAAACATTCCATAAATATAACATTTACCTGGGAATTCCTACTTAAAGCTATGTCCAGATCATTCGAGATTTTGTCAAAATGATGTTTGCTCTCTTTAACACCTTTGATGTCCCTGTAACAAAATTCTATAGTCGTAAATATGATAGATTACTTATGCGTCTGTCCAGGATGTATGATGTATAGAACAATGCTCTTATCACTGTATGCGTCACATTATTTAAAGTTGAGTTGAGTTTTATATCTACGTTTGTGAAAAATATGAATGATATTTCCTTCCTACGAATTTTCCTTAAAGTTATTTAAGAACAGTTTACTACCGTACTAATAGAATCTTACAGGGTACGGCTAGTGATAATATATTATATTTTTCTCTATACGATATTTTTTGTCTACCTTACTACAACATCCAAAATAGACGTGACATGATCTAATTATTTCTATTGATAAGCTAGAACAATTTTATTGTGATTCGAAAAAAAAACTAAAATGTGTACACACTGAAATCCCGAAATAATTTTAAGACGCCAGTAAACGAGCGCTCGTTAAACATGAATTGTTGTTCTGACTCAGATCGACGAACTATCGAGTAAATACTGTACTTTACGGCTTGCAAAGTTAATGAAGGCTAAATATAATGTAGCCTTCAAACAACTGATCTTGGGCTATGCATTAATATGTTTTAAGTAGGTATATCAAGTAGTTGTTATACTTCTCCCTGGACCTTAAGTCGGTAATATTTGTTAATATTATATTTTTTAATAATCTATGACGATGAAGCCAAAGGTGGTAAGCGCGCTTAGCCTATAGAGTTCATCATCTCCAGACTGGGCACGAATAATAGTAGATTGTATCATAAGGTAGCAAAATAATATTTTTACGGCGAGGGCGCTTTTTTGAATCCAGAGCAAAGTGAGGGATTCTTTAGTAGAATCCTGAACGTAGCGAGGGATTCAAAGTACGTCGCCCGAGCCAAAAATATATTTTGCGCTCGTTTATTTATTCATTCATAAAAGCATATTTATTTTCAACAAATATTTACAATCAATGTACAAAATACAAACTATGATATATAGAAAACATCCTCAAAGCCCTCGCTGCAGTCGATAGGCAAAATTATAATTTCGCGCCATTTTCAATATGTGGATAACGTTGTGAGCTACACATTAATTAATATTAAGTGTAGGTAATACTTGTTTGTAAGCAAAATGTGTAACTGTTTGTTTTCCCAAATAAAAATAAATAAATAAATAAATATTGCCCATATTTTTTTCTTACGTTTTCACGATAACTTCTCTTCGAAAATTGCATAACATATTGTTACCCTGTATAACAATATAGGTAGGTATATATACATTGCAGCTGTAAGCGATATTTGTTAATGATAATAGTGAATAAGCGAATTAATTATCAAGACTGACCGTCTTCATTACTAAACGTTCCAAATGTCGTGACGTGATCGACGTGACAAAGTCACGGTGATTTTTCACTGTTATTTTTTTATAACTGGAACAACAGTCACTGTGATTCAATAATAACGACTTTGCCCATGTCTATTATTCAGCCGGTGGCGCGACTATGGCCTATGGGCCGTCGTACCAGCCAGTCTTTATTCAAACAATATTTGCGTTCGATTTCTTTGGCGCTGAACACTAAGATGTTCCAAATTCAAAAAGTGCGCGGCAAAGATAATTGCGACGCACTTATCACTATAAAGAGGATTAAAAACTCACGCTAAAAGTTTCTTATAGAAAACACCACCTTTGGGTGCACTTAAAGGCGAACCAAGTCGTCCTTTTCGAATAGATGGAATGAAAAGGCCTTTCCTAATCTCAATACGGACATTGCGCTGCCCGTCCCGTAAACATTCGAATCGGCACACAACATTTGTAGATAGGATACCTACTTTGATACGACAAATGGATATTTTACGTATTTCTCACACGTTAGTTAACGCTATTAACAATACTTTATTTCAACACTAGCATCCGCCCCGCGGTTTCACCCGCGTTCCCGAGGGATCTGGTGTTTTTCCGGGATAAAAAGTAGCCTATAGCATTCCTCGATAAATGGGCTTTCCAACACTGAAATAATTTTTCAAATCGAACCAATAGTTCCTGAGACTAGCGCATTCAAACCAACTCTTCAGTTTTATTATTATAATTATCAAACTAAGACAACACAAAACTAGTATCATAGTTGTTTCATAAATAAACCTTCATGTGACATGACGTGCAAGCCTATACTTATCGTTCATTACTTTATTTTACGTGCACGAAGGCGTGTAATTGTTTCCCACATGATACCGTATACAGTAGAGCCCATGTTTATGATATATACTGAAGTAACATAAGCCAATTACACCTATAGTTGGGTATTCGTATTTTATTAAATCAATAAAACAAAGTCATAGCCAAAATCTTATTAAGACACAATGACGTGTTCATGGGTTCACTAAATAGTTAGTTATTTTAATAAAAACTAGCTATTCGCCCGCGAGCGAACGCTCGCGGCTTCGCTCGCGTAATCTTTATAAATATATTTTCTTCCTTTCAACCGATTTTTTTTTATACCACATTGTCGGCAAACAAGCATACTGTATACAAGATTTCGATGAAATATGAGCCTATTCGAAGCGCCAAGCCAAATCGCATTAACCTGTCGAAACTCTGTGAAAATCCGTTGTGGTTTCCAAGATTAGAGTGTTCAAACAAAGAGACAGACAGAAAAGAAAAATAATCTGAGCAGAAACGCCGGTTCTACAGATTTATTATAGTATATATATATAAGATTGAGAGGCCACTAAGTGAACTGACAACTTGGTGTAGTACTTAAATTACAATCAGTTTGAAAATTTTCATTATAGAAATATAAGCAATAGCCATAGCCATGTATTGGTACAATATTCCCATCAATCTCTTTGAGTAAAGAAAACATTATTTTGTTTTACTTACACTTTTATAAAAGCAGTGAGATTCTTTAGTACAGTTCTAGATGCCTGATCCAAGAGTATTGAGTGGAACTTGTTCATCTCCTGCATAGAATGTATCATCCGGTTCAGAGTGGCCATAACAGCGGGATCTTCTGAGAAACTGCCCGTCAAATCCCATAAAGCATTTGTGAATGTACTGTTGGGCAAAAAATACATCTTCTAATAAATTGTCTTCAAGCAAATATTTCAAACTAGATAATACTAGTGCACATAGAAGTTAGAAGTTAATTCCTAAATCCATTCTTAGTCCACTCTTACATCACATGCAACCTTCCAAACTGTGCTTTAGTCTGACAATTCATAATTGCCTAAAAGGAACAAATACCAAAGGGAACCTTTATGGCATAACTGTCTGACCCATTTCTTTTCAATTGTGGCACACAATAAAACTGCTATACTATATGGGTAGAGGACAAACAAAAAAAAACTGCAATAAGTGTCACATTGTCGACATATTTGGAAATAATCTAAATGGAAACTATAATTTGAGTACAATTTGACACATATAAACACGTATTCATTCATTTTTAATTATTGTTTATTTTTAAGTATTGCTATTATTTTTCTCTGATGCTCTTCACCTCCTAATATGACAATGTGACACTTTAAGACACTATATTTGCAGATTTTATTTGTTTGTTTATAGTTTGGTTTCATACTTAGTTCACTACAAGTTTGTAAAAAAAAGTTGGCAGGTGGCTATGGCAGCTTCCATGTTCAAACCCATTTAAATAATGACTGTGAGAAAATTATCATTCTTTTATAAAAATATTAAAATAAGGAAGTACCTACATAGATAAACTGATAATTTGACTTTTCACTGAACAAATACAGGTTATCACTTTTATCTAAGCCAAAGTCCATTGTAATTAATGATTATTTTATGAATAACCTACTAACTATAATAAATAATCAAACAAAGGCACCATGATATGTATTGATGACTGTATTTATTCTAATGAAGCCATAAAATAATGAATGGAATAATTTAACTAATTTTGTTAAACAATATAAGTCAAAAAATATAATTCTAGAAATACAAAATATACTAACATAAAAAGAAGAAACAAAAATATATAAGTAACTAGCTTTTCGCCCACGGCTTCGTTCGCACAGACTTTGTAAAATATCTGTAACTTTTTCTAGATTGAAAATATAAACACAAAGCAATAATTATCGCTGACAATTTGCTTTAATTGAAGCACATCCAAAATGAAATGACAGCAATGAATGACAATATGCTTGTACTGTCAACACTGAAAAAAGTTTCAATTTGACAGCACAATCCCCATCTGAAAAAAGTTTCTATTTGACAGCAAAATCCCCATTAACAAAATGATCCGCCATTTATTATTACAAAAAATGTGATAAATGAAGAACCGCTCGACCGATTTTGTGCAACCTTCACATAAACCATCTACTAAATAGTCCAAACAATGCCTAAAAATTTGGTTTGGATAGGTGGACCCGTTCTTGAGTTATAAAATTACAACGAAAAGTGGCATTGATTTTTATATGTATAGATTAGGGGTGAAAAAGATGCCCCAGATACCCCTTGTGTAAATGTACCAATGAGGCTAACATTTGGGCTAGATTTTGAAACAAATAATAGTAACTACACAAATTAGTTAACTATATTGTTTTGTAACAGGATATAGACATGTTTGGTTGACAATCTAAATTTAATAAGTTCTTGCCATAATCTATCTAAGATTCAGTGTAGTACTGTACAAGAAATGAATTTCTCTATTTTAATTTGTACAATATAAAAATAAGTACATACTATAATCATAATGTCAAGAAAGATAGATATTTTTAATAAAATAATAGGTATAAACCTAGCAAACATTCAGCAATGACAAAATACGAGAAAATTTTGTCAATATCTTCAATAAGGCCAAATATAAAAAGAAATGAGCACAATACATTAGACTACTTACCCTCTATGACTCATATAAGTCTTTCCTGAATCAATCATAACTGAGCAGGCTTTGAGAACTTTATCAAGCTTCTGCTCCAGCCCATCGATACTGGCTTCCTCAGTTTCCAGCTGCTCCCTACAATAACACAATAGGATCACAGACAACAATTAACACGCACAACACGTACAAAATTTCACTTTCTATAAACGTTCATTGATTTCAATGAAGTTTCAGTTCGCGTTACCTAAACTTAGGGGAATCTCTAAGGCATTCATCGAAATCTATTAAGGGCTTCATGTTTGTATTTTGAATGAGATATTACTTATATTTTATAACATTTTTAGCCTTCCCAAAAGAGGACAAAACCACAAAAATCTGAAATCCTCGATTGACGTTGAACCCTAACTGACAGACAGAACAAACAGCAGTAAAGTGAAGTGACAGATAGACAGAGCAGTGTTGTCAGATGATTCTCTCGGGTTCATCCCAAATCTACCCTGAAATTCCCCGAAAATTCAGGTTTTGAAGAAAAAAAAGCCCCCCACGAAAAGCAAAATATTTATTTATTAATAGAAAAATTTAAACGTATTCAGCAATAGCTTCCATCACTGGATCAGCATCTTCACACACGTCGTCTGCAGTTCCGTACATTTTATGTTAAATATCTTTAACATATTTACGTATCTTTATATATCTTTGAGATAATATACCTACATACGTGAAATCGTGTAAATTGTTGATCCAAATGGTATCTTATTCAGAGCTACAAATACACAAAAACTTTTGTAAGACATGATTTCATTTAAGATTTAAGTACCTGGACGACCGAGCTTTGCTCGGTTTATTTTTTAAACGACGTTTTCCAGTAATAAAACCTAGCTAGATCGATTTATCACCCCCGAAACTCCCTGCATACTAAATTTCATGAAAATCGTTAAAGCCGTTTCCGAAATTCAGATTATACATACCTATATATACAGGGTTACTTGTTACTCGCCGGCAATGCTTTAGGGGGTGGAAGTACTCATTAAAATAAACAACTTTTACTATAGGACCAACCCTGAAATCGTGAAAAAAAAATCTAACTTTTCATACACTTTGATTGAGCAAGGTTGACCTTTTGTATGAAAAGATGTTTTTTTTTTTTCGAGATTTCATAGTTGGTCCCATAATAAAAGTTGTTCACATTGATGAGTACTTCCACCCACTAAAGCATTGCCGGCGAATAACAAATAACCCTGTATATATATATACAAGAATTACTCCTTTATACTGAGTTGCGAGCCTTTAATATTGGGTCGATTTCCCATTCCTTTCTATAATAATATAAATAATGCGCTTTCGTTCGTGTTGTGTGCTTTCGAAGATTTGATAAGTAACAGTTTGATTGCGTTCAGTTACTATTTTTTATCACCATTTTTTTTGAATTCCTCCAATTTTAAATATCCCCTCCAAGCCCACTATGTTCCCTCCGAATATACCCTCAAAAATAATGTCCCCCCCAGAAGCATAAAAAACCCTCAAATTTAGGGGGATCCCCCTCAATCTGGCATCACTGAGACAGACCACAAGCAAATGCACGAACAAACAAGCAGGGGTGCGTTCAGTCACAAATTATAAAGAAAATGTTCCGATAAACACTGCGAGCACTGTTAGGTGTGACGTCATTTAGTATACTGAGTAGCCGTTCCTTTATAGTTAGCTATACTGGGTACTGTTTAAAACGGAACGTAGTCCAGTATACTGTGTCATCCACGTATATGTAAACTGTCATTCTGGACGCCGATGATCACGTGATCATAGCACTGAGAGAACCTTACCTCGAAAACGCCAGTGCTCATAGTACTAAAATGGCGACGATTTATGACGTCATATATTTCCCTAGGATACTGCGGCAGTATACTGTCATCTATAACGGAACGAATTTCTCCCCAATAAGAGTACTGAGCAGTGCTCGCAGTGTATAACGGAACATACCCAAATACAGGCAAACAAACTGCAAAGGCACAAATCCTTAGATAAAATACCTTTCATCTATGCACAAATCTGAGCAAAAATATTTTTTTCTTGTGTTTTCTCTTATTTTGGGATGGCAAAGGGTTCTAGCCTATACAGCTTCATTATGGTCTTCTCATAGTTTTAAATTAATATTCGGGTTTATTCGGTTGGACATGTTCGGTTGTGGTCACGGTCCAGTCAGGCATCCAATCCAACCGAGCAGGTCTGTGATTAGTGTTACTGTGGTCGGATCCGACTATCGGAAGCCGTTGAACAGTCAATACAATTCCGTCCGACTATTGAATCAGACGTGTATTGTATGTTCAAATAAAGTAATGGCTCCAACGCCTTCCGATAGTCTGATCAGATTATCGGATGAAAAAATCTGATGTGTATTCCCAGCCTAAGGGGGATTGTTCAATATTTAAATATGATGAGGCTGTATCAGGTAGAACCCTTTGCCTACCCTAGAAAAGGAAAACAACAAAAGACAAAAATAACCTTCAATTTCAATCAATTTGTATACACAAATTAAAATTTATAAATTAATATGTCTTTTGTATTCACACTATAATCTCATCTAAATCTATTAATCTACTTCTATAAACAAATAAATCAAACAAACAAAACAACTTGTGCCATTTTAATTTTAGCTAACTATAAATTATTTCATTTACAATGATTCCAGCAACAGAGAAACATCTGAACAACGATCACATATTAACCGTGTTATTATGTGCTATTGCAATACCACTCTCCATGTCTATGTGGATTATAAATATAATATATTCAAAATTTATTGCAAGACATGAAGGTTTTGATGGTAACATGCTATTTCACATATATATTTTGGTCTAGGTATTATAATTCTTCCTTTATTCTTTGTAGGTAAAAAAATAAAGAAGTATAATTAAATTATGATGGTCATATATTATCATATGATGTTGCAGTAAGTAAAAAGCCTATACTCAGCTTATATTTTTCTGATTTCAGAACCTGTAGTTATATCTCCAGACCGATGGCTGGCATCATGTTTTATTCCACTAGTGATTGCTGTATATGGATACAGAAAGAAGAGTGTGAATCTGAGTGGGGCCCTGCTTGGATTTGTAGTAGCTTTCATACTGACACTCAGCAGCTATTGCTTCTTAGCATGTCTCTTTACATTTTTTATAACATCTTCAAAAGCAACTAAACTTCGTCCACATTTGAAACGAAAAATTGAGGAGGATTTTAAAGAAGGTATCTACTAGTGTCTTATCACTTAGGTACATAATAAATATATTCACTTAGTAGTATAATGGCAATTTTTAACCAATACCATAAGTCTAAAACTTTTTCTAATGTATGGTGCTGAAACTGATGTACTTAAATATTATTGAGAAACAACACCTAGCACCATCCAGGGTGGCAAACCAATGCTGACTTTTTGAATTAAATTAAAAAATTATATGAGAGGTTGTCATGCATTTGGAAAATCCTAAGCATTGTGTCTCATTTTATCTAACACTATATAGGTGTGCTTATTTCTATGTGTCAGATATAAGTAGTTGTACTAAATATAATTTTATTATTATCAGGTGGACAAAGGAATTGGATTCAAGTGCTTTGCAATTCAGGGATGGCTACCCAATTGGCAATATTGTATTTATTAGATGTTGGTGCATCTGAAAGGGCAATTGACTTTGTTAAGGATTACAGAGCTTCTTGGTTATCCATGGGAGTTCTTGGTAAGATAAAAATTGGGCTTACATTTCATATTATGTAACCTCAGTACCTATTGACCATTAAATTAAATAAATTTGAACTACTTAATGAAAATTGATTACTTACTTTAATATAATTTCAGGTGTGTTTTCATGTTGTAATGGAGATACATGGGCCTCAGAATTGGGCACAGTTTTTTCCAAGTCTGACCCATTTCTAGTTACGTCTTGGCAGAGAGTGCCAAAAGGAACTAATGGAGGAATTACTATTATTGGCACATTATTCAGTACAATTGGAGGATTTGTTATTGGACTATCTCAGTATTTAGTACTCTTGTACTTTACTGATAAAATTGCATGGACTTATGCCCCTCCTCAATGGCCAATAATTTTGTTTGGTGCACTAGCAGGATTCCTTGGCAGTCTCATTGATTCATTATTGGGAGCAACATTGCAATACTCTGGTAATTTACTTATTTATGATCACTATAGATATACTATGGATACTACTTTACAAATACATATTTAATGGTTTGAAATAAGTAAATAAATGGATATTGTTTATATATACATTGTGCATGTATCCCCATAGAGAAGTAGTACCAGACAATAAAAGAGCTCCACAACTAATCAATTTATATACACTAATACTCCATACAAATGCTCCACATACGAAACAGTGGGCAAATTGTATCTATATTGATTCATTTAATGTTTAGTGTGAGCTTGATTTAGCAACTCACAGTGCATAATCGTTGGAGGGCAAACAGCTCCAAATGGTACTCAATGTATATAAGTGAGAAAAATAGTTTAATCCTTTAATAATCTAAATACTACATTACCTTCAATGTTAAATTACTTTTGTATAGTGCGGTGTCTTCAAAGTTATTGGTGCAATTATTTTTAAGCACTAAGTGTCTAATAAACCGCACCAATAACTTTGAAGACATAGTACAATATGCACATATACTTGGTTGTTTGCAGGTTTGGATAAAGATGGTAAAATAGTATCACATTCAAAACTAACAGTGAAACATATCAGTGGTAAAAATGTTTTGGACAATCACAGTGTGAACCTCATATCAACTGTAATCATGGGCCTTCTTACGCCTACTCTTTGCAAATATTTATGGCCTATTAGTTAATAGCATTCTAAAAGTATGGTTATGAATTTTTCAATAAATTGGTAAGTAAGATATTAAAAATATATACAAGGCTACATGCTCCAGTACAGTGTAGATTTTACTCAAGATAATTTTACTTTTATTTGTCGTTATTTTCCAGATAATATTTTTAACTTATTTCTATTTTAGGAACTATATAGAAACTATAGATGGCGCTCTACTGACATGATATCAACAGTGACTTATGAAAAAACTGATGACAACTATTGAACACGATTTGGCAGCAATGGATTATATATTGGTCCAAAAATGTTATAGTAATTTATAAAACTTATTAGTATAACTATAAACCTAGCTAGTGGGCTCTCCAGGCTAAGAACTAGTGTTTTATCTAACTGGGACAGTCTTCCTTATTCAGACCCATTTGGTTACCATTCCGATCGGAAAGGACGATTTTATTTCGTTAAATTTAGGCTGATGCTGATTAGTCGCAGACTTCATTTGCCGCGACCGACCATTCTATTCAGTAGACTACTCACTCGGTTATCTACCCGATCGGGACCACAACCAAGCAGGTCTGAATAAGGGGGAGTATGGAAATAAACAAAACAAAAGGTGTCACAGAAAAGCCTTGTGTGTAGTAAAAAAAAGTCTGGGGGCACGGAAGTGCCCCCGCCTAGTCGAGCAAAAAAGGCACTGCCGTACCATCCTTTTCTCCTAGCCATTCGGGCCATTTTCGACCCCCTGTAACTTCGTTGTGAATAAAATTAGAAGCCTAAACTTTTAGTGACCAAGAGGGCATTACATAGCTAGATATATTTCCAAATTACATTAAATTTGAACTAGTAGTTTAAGAAAGATTGCAAGTCAAAGTTCCTTAATTTTGTCACTGACTGACTCACCGATCATCAAAATTTCTAAGGTACTTCTAGCAGACACTAGCTCCAAATCTTGAACACAGTTATTGTTTAGCCTATAAAGCAAGGAAAACCTCTGTCAATCCGAATTTTTAGTCCCGTTTTCTAGATATAGGTACAATCTTAATAACCCCGTTTTCCATTCTAGATATACAATCTGAATAATAAGTATAACTTAATAATCTGGTTTCCTATACCTATATATTAGTAATAACCCAGATAAGATTTGTGGCGACGCGAACGCACTCGTTCATGATGCTTGACTTATGTTCGCAAGGGGCCGCGCGGCGCGCGCGATGTTTCGCTGCGAGTGGGGGCCGCGTGGGGCGCGGGAGGAATCGAAGGTGATGTTTCGCAGTAAGCGGCAGCCGCGCTCATTAACGCGAGAGACTAGATCTCGCTAGAGTAAAAGTGTTCTTTGGACCAGATGCTGTTCGGGTGTGCCCCGAACTATAAGTTTGCGGTTTTCGTCTAAAATTTCGTTTGTTTGTTATTATTGGTTTAACTGATTTCTTCTTCTCCCTCCTCCTCAATTTATTTGGGGCAGCCCTCTTAGTACTTCATACGCCACAACGCACGGTTGTGGGTTGTCTCTGTCATGTCCTTCGCTAATGTTCGTAGCCAGGTTATTGGTGGTCGTCCACGGCCAGGTTATTGGTTTAACTAATTTGTTTACTGATATTGTTTGTTAGATATTTGGATTTTGTTTGGATAATTTTAGAGTTTATATAATATTTATAAATTTACAAAAAAGAAATGAGATCCTATCAAAAACCTGCTACGTCAAAAGTCCTGCTACGCAGGGCTTCTGCCGTAAAAGTTGTGAAATCGAACGTAAACCAAGTCGGTTAATTTAGTGCCCACCTAATGGCACCTAACTATGGGAGCAGCTATACAATCACTTTGTCATGATATGATACCTTGTTAGTTAGCTAACAACATTTTATTATAGTAAACATAATATTATATATTTTTGCATGTGCATTTTTTAACATGTTATGTTTATGATAGATAGGATTTCATTTTAAAGATCTTTATCGAGAAGAACAAAAATTTAATTTAAAAAAAATACGTGTGGCACTCGGGCACTGCCGCGGTAAAGCTATTGCATAGAATTTTTTATCAACTTATGCAATTCTAATTATTTATTTATTTTTTATTTAGGCAGTTTTTTTTTCTTTTGTTGATATTAATTCAAGTTTTTTCTTTGATATTAATAGATACCTATACACCTATATACTTTCTCACAAACAGCATCCTCTTTACGTTTTTCCCATATTATCCCATTAAAAAAAAACAGTAACTGGAGAGTGGGGACTGTGTCAAAAAAAGAGAATAATTTACTTTATTATCAAATTTATTTGTGAAAGTATTGTTAATGCCTTTGTGTTATTATGTACATGCTCCATTGTTTATCCTGAGACTGATAAATTATTATTTTTGACATAGTAATTTAATAATACCTGACCAGTGCATTACTATGGTAACCAATTCAGGAAGTACTTACTTATACTTGAAACATAGTACCTACTGACCGTTCATCATAACTTGTCCCCTCGTCTAAAAGTTGGTAGCCCTGTTATTCCATTATATTATTGTTGTCACATTATATTGTCAATCAATAGTGCCAACATAAAGGTTAGGGGACAAGTTATGACGAACGGACTGTACCTATTTTATATTTACCATTGTTATATTTTTATAATTAAATAATAATAAAAAAAAACATTATATTTTTGCTATTTTGTGGGTTTGATTCAGTTAATTCAACTTTATAACCATTTGAATCGAGGTGGTTCAGTGTGGCAAGGTACAAAATAATAAATATATTCTGGGACATTATCCCTCACACACGGCCACCAGGACCCCAAACTAAGCAGAGCTTGTTCTATGGAAGCCAGATAACTGATATACTACATACATACTACTTTTCTTTTGTAAATATATACTTATAATCATAGCTGGGCATTAACTCGTTAATCGTTAATTAACGAAGTTAACATTTTGATTAACGGATTAACTTTTAAAAATGTTAAAACTTCCGTTAATCGTTAATCCAATGCCTAATAGTTACCACACGGCAGTCGGGCGGCGCGTGGCAGCGAGTGAAACAAAACTAGATATTTTTTTCCAGCGCGTGCGAGTGAGAAAGAAAACTGCGAAGAGATTTGTTTCGTTACTTTCGTTTGATCTTTTCATTGGTGCTTAGAGTGACGAGTGTTTTGTTTGTTTGTTGTTATTATAAATTACTGTCAGTGATCATTTGCTTGTTGATAATTGATAAAGAAGAGTGTAGTGTAATTTAGTTAGATAGAAAAAGTGTACTGTGTAGTAATTAAAATAAAACCATATCATGGATGTTGGAAGACATGGAATTGGATCGGATTCCAGCGGTCCTGATGAGAATCCATGGCCACATTTGACTGAGTATGTGGAATTTGAATTATACAAGTATTTTGTTTTGTTCCTAACCTGTTAACTTCCAGAACCTAAACCAACAGGTTTTATAAGTTCACTAACGCAACCTATATAAAGATGCAATTTTACACATATTAACGGATTAACGATTAACGTTAACTTGCGTTAATTCTTCCGAAATGTAACGCTAAAGCGTTTAACGAAGATAAGTTTTTTGTAGCGGATTAACGAAGCTAACTATTTGATTAACGGTGCCCGGCTATGCTTATAATAGATAATTACACCTAGACTCAAGACAAACAGACATGTTCATGCACACAAATGTCTGTCCTGAGTGGGAATCGAACCCACTACCTGCGGCGCGATAGATAGTCTCTTTGTTAAAAAAATATCATGTCGTATATTAATTCAATGATTGTAGCCAATTGCAACAAGGCTTGTCGTGCCGTGGTGGTCTTTGGAACTCGCAAAGCCAAATGATGAAAGAAGAGAGTCGTTGGCGCAGCCCAAGGAAGGATGAAAAGAGGATGCTAAACATGTATTTTGGAAAATATATTATTAGCATAAGTATGACTGTATGAATAAAAGATGATGGAAGAAAAGTATAAGTATGTGAAGAAAGGAGATGCATGCACAGATTAGAAAGGAGTGTAGGGAGTGGAAAAGATAATATGAAAGAACGATGGAGGAATAGAGATTCATGAACAAATGGGGAAAAAAAGGGGGGGATTGTAAAAGAATAGATAAGATGAATGAAATGATGGATGAAACGAGAAGCACGAATGGGGACAAATTAAGGGGGGGATCTAGACCAAAATAAGCAAAAACAAAGAAGCAGACACGGTCTCTGATTATGTCAGAGGTAGTTCGCGGGCCGGGCAAATAAGTGATTGTAGCCTGGCAAGTGGCAGCGCGATTGTGAAATGCTCTCGTAGGTGTATGTAGTTGAAATCAAAGGTCTAATATAATAATAATTTATTTTGAATACAGGCAAATACCCTATTGCTCCATTGTGTCCCAAGCGAGTGTATATGGGCTCGCTACCGCCCTTCTTTCACCCTGCAAGCCCCGCACGATTGCTCTGTCTACACGTGTCCGTTGGCCGACTATAAGAGTTACATAGACTGGTAGAATGATCAAAAGAACCGAAACTGTTCATTATATTCAAGATCCAATCACGTTAATATTTTATGTATAATCCTATTCACGCACGGGTAATTTCATATCGATTCGGATTTTATACGAAAGTGCCCTTGGTTCGTTCGACTACATACTGTAATGAGCTATTGACCATACCAAGCGCGTTGACAGGCCAAAGCGGCATTAGTTGTGTCAACTGTGGATGGGCCGTGCTTAGTAGATCCCTTGTGCTCTAGTGACAAAGAGAAGAGACTCGTCCATCAGCATGGAAGTAATAAGTAGGTACTACTACGTACAACGTACATAATAATTACTCACATACTTGTCCCCTAGCCTTTATGTTGGCACTATCAGGGCTACCAACTTTTAAACGAGGGGACATGTTATGATGAGCTACTTCCATGCTCATCAGTCAACCGTCAATTAATGGGGGCTATCCCATGTGAATTTTCCGCTACAGGCGCTAGTGTAGAGTGAGGTCTTCTGAATGTCAAACTTCACTGTTTCTGGGTGGGCTACGCGGATTTATTACTAGTTAGAATAATGTTGTGAATATTTTGCAATACCTGAGATTAATTATGGCAATTATGAGCTACGGGTCAATTAATGGCAGTGCTTTGAGACAGTATTTTCTTTCGGAAACTTTTGACTCCTTTTTTTTCGAAGAAAACGGAACTACGTATTAACTGAGGCATGCTCGATATTTTTACGGTACGGTTTAAGGTATTAAATATTATTTAAATGTAAACATGGTTTTCATGCCCGTAATAACAATTTTTTATAGGACCTTACTCGACAGTGGCGCTAACTGGTGAGCACAAAAACGGTAGCCCCCATTGGTTTCTCTATCTATGGATTATATACTCTTAGCTGTCAACTGAAGGAAGACTAGTGACATGACGTGTTCGGTGTTGCTAGTACTAATAATGGTTTTACATGACTTTTTTTTTTTCCATCGTGTAATAATTGCGGCCTATTCTATTTGGACGGTGACCTTCACTATTTCAAATGTCAAACTAACTCTAATAAAGACTATGGGTACGTTCCGTTATACACAGCGAGCACTGTTCAGTGCTCCTACTGGGCCGCTGGGGAGAAATTCGTTCCGTTATAGATGACAGTATACTGCCGCAGTATCCTAGGGAAATATATGACGTCATAAATCGTCGCCATTTTAGTACTGTGAGCACTGGCGTTTTCGAGGTAAGGTGCTCTCAGTGCTATGATCACGTGATCAACGGCGCCCAGAATGACAGTTTTGAGTTTACATATACGTGGATGACACACAGTATACTAGACTGCGTTCCGTTTTAAACAGTACCCAGTATAGCTAACTATAAAGGAACGACTTCTCAGTACACTAAATGACGTCACACCTTACATACAGTGCTCGCTGTGTATATCGGAACATACCTATGTAAGATGTAAGTGTGTGTTTCTTTGTTTAGTGTTTTTCAAAAAATAATGGTAACTTACCGTGTTTACTTAGAATAGCCAATAGGTCCCTGTGTATGACTCATACAAGAACGCTTGATTTAATTATTATCTTTTGTAGTCTGCTCTACGTTTCTAATAAAGTTTAGATTTGTGTGGACATCGCGTATAGTACCTATTAATCATTCCCAGCTCCAGTGAAGTACGTTGACCGTAATGGTGTTATTATTTTGAATATCAACAATGTCATCAACATTAGAGGAGAGCCCTATAATCAATTCGGACATAGAAAACGACGAGACTGGTAGTCTTCGTAATCTTGTGGAGCCTGAGTTTGGTAAGATCCAATATGTTTAGTTGTTATGTCTGTATCCGTACAAATTAACTCCTAAAAACCTTCCTCCCTTAATATTTGTAGACTCTTCCTGTTAATAATAAGTAGTTTTTCTTGTCAATGATAAATACTTACCTGAATTTATTATTTTACATACAAAAAAATAAATTATGTTTGATTGATAGTGGAAGAAACAACAGGATGGATCAAAAGTCGTACAGTACTTGGCATCATGGGGTTCCTGGGTTTTGCCAGTGTGTATGCCATGCGCGTGAACCTATCTGTGGCTATCGTGGCAATGGTCAACACAACTACTCCATCCAATGACTCAGCACTAGATGTTTGCCCAGCAAGCTTACCGGACAATAGTTCTGCACCAGTTGTGGTATGTTATTGATAAAAGAATTTAATATATTTTATTCTATTTACATTAATAAAATTAAGTATATTTGATTTCCTAATTAAATTTAGAGATGTATAAAATTATTATTAAATGAGTATAGACCTTCGATCAGAGAGTATACTTGTATTATTATATTAGTATCTACCAAACTTATGCTCAACAAATGAGGCTAATACAAACTTATTGAAATAACCATACATTTTCAGAGACCTGGTGATTTTAATTGGACTGTCGAACAA
Source organism: Tetheella fluctuosa (assembly GCA_951216915.1). Lineage (NCBI taxonomy): Eukaryota > Metazoa > Arthropoda > Insecta > Lepidoptera > Drepanidae > Tetheella > Tetheella fluctuosa. The sequence continues at coordinate 4,800,509 of OX578227.1, read as the reverse complement.
CAAAGTATCATACTAGGTTCATTTTTCTATGGATATGTATTAACACAGGTATCATACATTATTTAATTAGAAATTCATTATAAACTTTGAATATTTTGTAATTTTAATGTTTTTATGTAGGTTCCAGGTGGACGAATAGCAGAATTATGTGGTGGAAAACTTGTGTATGGCATAGGAGTGTTATTCACAGCGATCTTCACCTTACTTAGTCCAATAGCAGCATACACCGACTATTCATTTTTCATTGCTGTCCGAGCTCTCGCTGGGTTGGCTGAAGGTGTCACATACCCAGCAATGCATGCAATGTTGGCCAGGTGGATTCCACCTTTGGAGAGATCTAAGTTTGCTGCTTATGTTTATGCTGGTAAGTTAGGAAGTAGATATTTTTCTTATTGGACTATGTATGTAGGATGTTATTATGAATTAATCTCCTTGTTCTGGTCTATTATGGTTTGTTTGCCATTCATAACAATAAATAAAATAATTATTGCAGGTTCTAATATTGGTACCGTAGTAACATTGCCAATATCAGGTTGGTTATGTACCCTGGAGTTTGCCGGAGGCTGGCCATTATGTTTCTATATATTTGGAGGCCTTGGTGTTGTATGGTTTATTGGATGGATGTTTTTGGTCTACAGTACACCACAGAAACATCCCAGAATTTGTCCTAAAGAGTTAGAATATATAACATGGGCTATTGGCACTCCTGTAAGTATGTAATATATCAATAAATAATATTTCAGTGTTATTTTTTAATATTAATCTTATAGTTTTTGGTGCATATTTATGAACTACCATTACTCTTTTTGTGTTGAAAAGATGTCTTTATTTATGTACAAATAGTATATCTAATTCGGAGAAGAATTTCACGTTGTGAGGAAAATTTCATTCTACCAAGCTTTATACTAACCTATTACAAACCAATGATCATCTTGGTGACCTTTGATAGCAAATATATATTAATTATAACATTAATAAATAAGGATGTGAATACCATGTTGAAGGATGACTAATCATTAGACATTCAATACTAGTCTTTATGTCGAACTACATAAGGTCTATTTTTTCATGTGAAAAACAAATGTATATTTTGAACTGTAGGTTACTGTGCCGTACAAGTCTAACTTGCATTCAGTACTAGTTGATACTATGTTTTAAATGAAATAAAATACAGATACAAAATTATTTCATTCAATTGATATTATCTATGTATAATTTATGTGTAACTAACTTTCGCACCGCGGTTTCACCCGCGTTCCCGAGGGATCTTATGTTTTCCTGAGGTAAAAAGTAGCCTATGTCTTAATTCAGAGTGTCAGCTACCTCCATACCAAATTTCATCAAAATTGGTCCAGCCATTTGAGTATGAAGAAGCAATAAACATACAAACACACACAAATATGATGGTACTAAATTTATTTAACACATCCAAAGTTACAAAAATTACCTCTTTATATATTTATGTAGATTATATAAGTCATTTGTTACAATTACATGAATTTCTATATTTGCTATTGTGAAAAATGGCCGCTGTACCTTAATTTACAAGTGAGATAAAAATCTACAAAATTATATAAAGAGTAAAACTAACTAAAAGTAGAATTTTAATAAATTTGCTGTTGAAAGGTGATCTCAGTACCGATTACATGTGTTGAAAAACATTGTATCAGCTTGCAAATACCTATTATCTGCTATGTAGGACATTGCTTGGTGAGTCACAGCTGTTCTGCCCAATGCATTGGTTTTATTTCATGAATTTTAAATACTACATTTGTGGTTAATGCATTAGAGCTCAGTTTACTCTATTTTATTTTGTATGACTGGTTGGTTATAATATAGAAATACCCATATATCATAGAATACTTTTTAGTGGGAGGTAACTTGTAGATTTCATTACTACATAAAATACTAATTAAAATCTTGAGTGGTCACAATCAATCTTATATTATCGTTGTTTCGATGAATAATAATGAATCAAAATATGCTTTCAGTATGTTTCGTTATTATCCTCAAAACGACGCAATTGCTATTAATACCTATGTATGCTCCTTAATGTAAATCCTTCATGAACTCCTTCATAAATTCTAAAGCTATCTTCTAAAGGTTATATTTATTTTATACAGGATGATGATAAACCTTCTATGTCCATCCCGTGGCTGAAGTTTTTGACGTGCGTGCCGCTTTGGGCGATCCTCATCGCGCAGTGTGGACAGGGGTGGTTGTTCTACACACAGTTTACAGAATTACCCTCTTATATGAACAATATACTTCATTTCGACATTGTTTCGGTAAGTTTGTTTTGAAGTATGATGTGAGGCTCTAAAATGCTTACCACATTTCGATCGCTTACCACAGTGTGATTATGGCCAAAGATAAGACTTTTGTAAAATAGCAATCTAATGTACTTACGCAATTTAAGTATATTAGTTACTGTATATATTACTAGCTGTTCCCCGCGGTTCCCGCATTCCCGGGATAAAAAATTGCCTATAACCTTCCTAAAGAATTGGATTATCAAATGCAAAAAGAATATTACAAATGCGACTGATAGTTCCAGAGATAGCGCCTTTAACCAAACAAACAAATAAAAAACGCTCCTTTATTATATTACTTTAGATATGCATAAGTTTAATGTTTATCTCTGTAACAGGTTCTTACAAATATATCAAAACTAAAATTATCGATAGTAAGTTCGTCCAACATTTCTAAAACAAAACAATAATTCAGAAATCTTATCTCATATCTCATAAATTATCAGCAGTTCCATACAAAAGTTGAATACCTACTCGACCAAAATGTATGAAGCAACCGTTTTATTTGATGCGATATCTGAGTTGGTGCCATAATAAAAGTTGTTCATATTGATGTGTACTTCCACCCCTGCAAGTATTGCCAGTGACTAAAAAATCATCCTGTATATTGTAATTATTGTAGAATGCGAGACTGAACGCGCTTCCTTATCTGACGGGGTGGATCGGTGGTATTCTGTTGTGTATATTTGCCGACTGGCTACTAGCTAAAGGATGGATAACTAGATTGAACAGTATGAAATTATGGAACACTGTCGGTAAGTTAATATTACTAATGTATTACAAACTTATTTATTTCCTCATACAGTAACTGTGGTTCTAATCTTTTTAAACGGTTTTATTTTGTAAGTTTTCGACACTCGACTATTTAGACTGAAATTAGCTCGTGGACTTAGTCTGTGTCGCTGAAAGCAACCCAATACAGTTTATAGTGGAAATCTATATGGGAAAGATCTGTGTTCACCTGTAACCAACTCTGGACTGAATATTATGAAATTGTATTACATGTTTTGTATGATTTTAGCGGCATTTGGTCCTGCGTTTGGTTTGCTCGGTATCGCGTGGGCCGGCTGCGACCGCATCGCTGTCATGTTATTACTAAGCACCACTTCGGCATTCGGTGGCGCTTCATATGCTGGTAACATTAATATCTAATAATAATAATTACATGACTAAAAGGAGAAATTATAAGTTAATGGAATTTCCAAAATGTAGCAATTGTTCCTATTGTTTTGTCCACCATAGGCGTTATTCCAAAGCAGTTGCACCAGTCTATAGAGAGCTTACAACTCCGTCGCAATATATTCATCACACTACAAAAAGCAGCTATTTTAAACACCTGTAGAATAGTACGTAAATTTGTTCAAACACAGTTACATTCCATCAACACGATAGTTCCACGGCTCACTTGGCTTAGGCCCGTGACTATCATTATACCGGTTTATTTAAAAACCAAGATGGAGTAGTAACCTTCGAACGAACAATAATTATTATGTTCCAATGATCACGTAAATAACGTCAAATTGCCAAGGAATTACAGGAAGTGGTGGATTAATACCTGATTATTAGAATATTATAAGTTATTTACATTAAGGTGACGCCGCGTTATGCTTAAAAATCTGAAATTCAACGTGCTGCGTCCCGCTCCCTACTATAGCGACCTCTCATAGAAACCCCGCGTAAACGGAAAGGGCGTATGCGACAAAATGGTTTTTATTGTTTAATTTAAAAACTACAAATATATTTCATAAAACCTATGTAAAAATTATAGTATCTGTGTCAATGAATATATTTGTTTTGGAACCTCAAACCGATCCTCAATGTCGGTAAAATTGGAATCTCTTATTTTAAAGAGGTATTTTTGATTATTTTTTTTGTGTTATAAAAGTTAACCAATCGTGTTATGCAATGGACAAAATAAATTCATACAATAAATTTCATTTCGTTCGCTTTAGTCATTGTTGAGAAAAATCGGTATCCTTGCAACCAAAATCTTCAAGGCGTCGCCTTAACTCCTGCGTCTGTGCATATTTATTAATCAAACTAATGCATTAGAATCGTGACATTAACTCTTATAATGCTTCATGTATCAAAACACTTAATTGTGTTTATAGAATTTACTTGGGATAAAATATAGGAGAGCATAAAAATAGGTATACGTAGGTATTAATACCTTAATTTAACATTTTGTATGTTTCAGGTAACCAAATGAATCACATAGATTTATCACCTCAGTTTGCCGGAACTATGTACGGATTAACGAATGCTGCTAGTAACATCTGTGGCTTCATGGCGCCGTACGTCGTGGGCCTCATTATTAGCCCTAAACAGGTAATTAGATCAATGAACTTCTTTAACAGCTTTTAAGGCGATAATAGCTCAGTGGTAGTGCCGACCGACGCTGCGGCGAAGGTCGTGGGTTTGAATTCTACAATGAGCTTGAACTTTCGGTGAAAAAAACTATAGCTTGGTGGTAGGGTACTTTGTTTGTAGTACCCGCCTGGCTGGCTACACCCTCAAGTTGAAAATCTGTCGTCAAACACCTATTGGTGTATTCTGGCAGCTGCACATGAGACCCAGTTCCTTCTAGGCTTTGCGTGCTTACCATCTTCGACCAACTTCGATTGTGGTCAAACACAGTCTATTCAAAGTTTTTTTTTTTCAAAATGTGTTATTTGTTTCAACTTAAAAGATAAGATAGTATTCATTCCGATTATTTACTTATTAGACCGGGAACGCGGGTGAAACAGCGGGAAACAGCTATAACTTATGTAACAAATTCCTTACAGCAAACGTTGGGCCAGTGGCGTGAAGTGTTCTACCTTGCGGCAGCTATTGATCTCGGCGCCAATCTCTTCTACTTATTCTTCGCGAGTACAGAGGAGCAGGTAATTTTATTATACTATAGGTTGTCACAGATAATACAGGAGGATTTTTAGTCGTTGTAAGTACTCATCAATATAAACAACTACTATAAGACTAACTGTGAAATCACGAAAAAAATATCAGCTGTTCCATACAAAAGTTCAATACCTACTCCACCAAAATGTTTTATTTTACGTGCTATCTGAGTTGGTCCCATAGTAAAAGTTGTTCATATTGATCAGTACTTCCACTCCTGCAAGTATTTCCAGCGTCTAAAAAATCACCCTGTATTATATTTTATCTTAGGATAATGGTACAGCACTATACTAGGAAACGAGAAGCAACTACCTACCTTCACTTTCACTATTATAGCAGTGTTTCTCGATATTAAAATATAATCTGCGACGTGTGTATTGTGTTTAAGGGATTCTCTATGTCAGGGGTCATCAATTAGGTTTATTAGGGGTCCGTTTAAAAAAATATAAAATACTTTTTATAAGTATAGATTATTGCGGTCCGGTTGGTAGATGATGACTGGCGACCAAGCTTAGATACTTTCCTACAAATTTTACTATGTATATGTTACTAATATTATCAAATTATTGTATGTTTGGATGTGCGCGTACTAAATAAAATAACTATGTGTACATTTTTGTTTGTCAAAGTTTGGTCCGCACAAATTGTCCGGACCGCGGTCCGCCATTTGGTGACCCCTGCTATATGTATTATATGTATTACGTTTCTCACGCCATCTATAAAGAAGGAAGGATACATTTTGATTTAGAAGAATGTATTAAAATATCCATCAATGGCAGAGTAGAAAAGATATCTCAAGTAATTTATCTAATTTTTTCTAAATTCTGACGTAAAACTAATGTAATCAACCCTAATATTCTAACACAAATCAGTTTAGCTGTAAAAACGACCCAAATTCGAAGTCTACGTTCTGTCCCTACCATTGACTATATGTAATTTGATGATGATTTTCAGGATTGGTCGCGTCCAGACAGCGGTGACATGACCGCGTCGGCGCCGGTCGAAAGCATATTGTACCCGGAATCATAGGACTCGCTTCCCGCCCAACATACCACCGGCGAAACAATGCTCTAGTTAATGTACTTTATACGTTGTACAGCCTTAAATAAATCTGCACTTTTTACCATGGTGAGATTGTGGACCTATGGATAGTGAAAAGAAAAGAATGGGCAAATATGGTCTCACTCAAGACTGAGGCTAAGCCCGGGTCTTTGAAACTTTGGTATAATATTTGTGAGTAGAAATATTATGTTAGGTTAATTTTCATGTTACTGTAAAATCACCCTTATTTCAATTAAGTATAAGTCGACTATAGTTTAATTAATGTTTCATCGGCAAAGTCTACTAAATATACTGATCTTTATCCTGATCTTAAAAATTGCTCAAAGTGTGGTCGACCCTTATTTATAAAAAATATAAATAATATTATGAATTCTCATTCTGGTTAATGATGTTTCGTCTACATAAGTACGAGACGGAAGACAGGAAACAATTCGCTTGCTTAAAACTTAAAATTTGTTTCTAAACGAGCGAATTTTCATAAGCTAAGATAATAAACTATAATTGGCCGTCATTATAGCGTCAGTAGATAGTCCGGTGCGGATGCACGCGGCTTAGTAAAGCTTGACCTTTAGTATACCTACTTGGAGTTTTAATAAAAATGGTGCTTTCATAACAATAATTTACGCAGTCACAGCCAATGATCATACGGCCAAAGATGCTTTTGGTATTATAATATAATAAATATAGTTAATTTTATGTACTAATTCTTTCAAATAATTGAATAGTTTATTATAAAATATGACTGATTATTCTGAAAAAGAGAGCTGTGCTTTTCAATCATATTTTAATTTGTTTTCCTATATTTTTCTCCGTAAAATACTATCTGATCGACAGCGCTATTTAATTTACTATTAAATCAAATATATAAAATATACACTTTCTTATTTCTAAACATATGTTTTCATATAATTATAGTCCAATTTAATTCTTATTTGTATTATTCTTTAATTTAATTCTTATTTTTACTATAAAAATATAAGTAAACTTAAGCAGGTACTTATACATTTTAATATTAACATAAGAAAAGCATGCAATAATTAATTCAAAAACTAAATTAACTATTTCGCGAAGAGTATATATTCTTGTGTAGTTCATCTGGTTAGCTTATATTACTTCTAGGCATTGTGTGTTTACCACCTTCGGCCACATCATCACTTACCATAGTGAGATTGTGGTCAAACACAAGCCTATAAAACAAAGTAAAAAAATATATCTTAATATATAAAATTCTTCTGTACGTGTGTTTGTCACCTAACTCCTCCTAAAAGGCTGGCCTGATTTGGATGAAATTTTGTGTGTATATATGAGTGGGTCCCTGGATGGTTTGAAAATACAATTGGACCCGGCAGATGGCGTTATAATGGAGTTTGGACAGGACAACGTCTGTCTTGCCTGCTAGTATATATATATTTTACTATTTGCTCTAAAAAATGTTGAGTACCTATTTAATGTATTATTGGATTTCTTACATTCTAACCAGAGTAGATAAACCTGATGCGATGTTAGAATAATTCTCATTGACTCAAAATGAACAATAGCACAATCTTATCAAATTTGTATTTTCTTTTTAACATTACTTAAGTTTGTGTGATATTTTGCTCTGCTAGTACAAAATAACTAATCATAGCTATGTTATACCTCAACTAATCGATAAGTAGCTAAAATGCTCTTAGAAAGTTTTCAGAGCAGTATCAAGTGACATTCCCCAGTTAGACTATTTGTATAGTTAGATGTTTCATCTTTACTTTACCTAATTTCAATATAATAGAAGTACTTCACATCACCTATAGGTAGTTAACAAAAATATTGTGTGTAATTTATTTTCAAAACAACGTTTAAAAATCCTCGGTTCAGTTCAATTTTGCCTGTTATTATAACATTTTGCGTTTTCGAGTCAAAAATCGTTGACTCGTCGGCATCCGACTAACCATATGGCAAGAAGGGCCTCGAGGCGCGAGTGAAATGTGAGAGAATTGTGCAAAAAAATCTGTCAGTTAAGTTATAGCAAAAGAAATATATCCTCTGTATAAATCAGGTGCCTGCGTGCAAAACATGCGGTGTCATGCGGCGCCACACGAGTTCATTCAAATCAATAATAGATTTTGTAAAGCCAACAATCGAGACCGCATATTTATACGCATGTATGGCATATTAAAACTATGTATATTTCCAACTTGCGTTTTATATAGTGAAATATCGGTATATGTTAACTGTAGGGACTGCTAGTTCTTATCACTTCACAATAGTGGTCTCAAACATTCCCAAATAAAAAAATGTTTACTCAATTTAATTTTTAAGTTTAGTGAGTTCAATATAAGCAGTATTCATTCGTATGTGATGGCTTGTTTTCATAAATATGTTTATTGCAATGTTATGTCTATTTTTAATTAATTTATGCGAATATCGTGTGTATATTCAGTCGACACATTTATATTTTATTTTGGTATTTAATTCATTTTTAAATTGCTAGTTTCGCAGTAAATTACTGTGTGAATACGGTCTGTCAAATTATTTAATGTTTAATTTGTTTAGTTATCTGTGTTTAGAATCTCTTCATATTACCTTCCCAAATAAAATAAAAACCCAGTAATTAAAATATTTTTAATAATAATTTACAATTCATTCATTTAGTGAAAAGAGATTGGGTAATTAAGATTCCATAGAAAAATTAATATGCTGTGATCGTTATTTACTATTAATTATAACGTAAATTGTATAATGATATAACAAATGTAAATAGGTAAATGAATTATTTTTGTAGCAATAGCAAATAAAGTTTCCACTTAAATATTATATTGTATATTATTTGATCCTTGTTTTTGATCGCTGGCAGAGGGAACATAATACCTTTCTGCTTATTGTTAATTTGGGATGAAATTCCAAGTTATAAAATGGCCAGCCTGTGAAAATAACGTTAGTTTTTTGTGGGTCCTAATTGCATTCGCATCGACCGCGAGAAAATAATAACTTGCGGGCAAAGAAAGGGAGCGGGCGAAATTGAGCGCCAATCTTTACACTATCAGCGACGCGTTCGCTCGTCGCCCAGCCACGTAATTACTGCGTGTGAACGACCGCACGTCAATACTAATATTTGTTTTCGCCCCGAAGTGTAGTTTTTTGTCCGGGATGAGAACGCGTTTATCATATAACGAGGTGTGGTTCACATATCATTAAGACAGTAGTCGATTTTTTAAGTTATTGTAGAATGGGCAGGTACGACATTCTCGCATGCGCTCCAGATTACGCCTCGATTTGAAATTAGAATTTCAATGCTGATAATCATGCATCTTATTTATTTCTGTCAATATGAAAAAATATTCATGCGTTAGTTTTCGTCGGACATTTTCAGATGAATTCTAATTCTCGTTTATTCCGTAGGGACATTAAATTTTTAAGTGCCGAAAACATAAATGGCAATAAAAAGTTTAAAACAGCCGGATACCTACATTTAAACCTTTCTCCGACGTCGTAAAGTTTGCAAGTAAAGAAAAGAGTTTCACAACAATGAGGCAGTTATTGGCAAACCCTTGCAATTAACAGTTAACAAAGTGTTATGGCCGAGTGAAACGCGTGTTTGCTAAACATTTTGGTTGCTATTGTCTCTTTGTCGAATGAGCCTCTACTCAACCCGTCAATAATATTTCACGAGCGAAGGACCCGTAGGTGCCGAAAGCAAAGATGCGCGATAAAATTAAAAAAAAAAAACTACGAGCCGCCAAAGACACGTAACGCAAAACTGCAACAAAGCTCAACTGTCGATGTCTTTATGACTTTGGGACTGTTTAACAAATAATAAACCTTCGTATTGTTAACTATCTATAGTTGCGTATCGGGTCCCTTTGGTTGCATTTGGTTGGAGATAATATCTACAATCGTATTTAAGGTCAGACGTTAGTTGACACGAGTTAGGCGAAATTCATGGAATGTAGGTAGGTAGGTACCTAAGTTGTAGATTTTATTACATTAGCTGCGTCCCACATCTTCTGAAATGAAGATGTCACTGAAGGTGGTAGGTACCTAGCACAGAATGCTTAAAAGTGCTCTCAAGTGCGGCTGCCAAAACACTTCGTGAAGGAACTCTATCTTGTTTTTACCGCTATGCTATAATTTCCTCACGGACAACGTCACAATTATTATACCTCAGTAAATATCTAAGTCCGAGCTCAAGGGTAAGCTGAAAAACAGCGCAGCGTGCATTGCAAATGTGCACGCTGCTATAGCTGAGCTTACTCTTTGTGCCATAATAACATTTTTATTTATTTATTTCTTTGTATGCAAATGTATCTAACTTAAAGACATAATTGTACTCTTGTGGCAATAAATTAATTTTCTTTCTTTCTTTTTTTCATTTGCATACTTGCAAACTTGCAATGGGTTATATTAGTGTAAACTTCTTACCTGCTTATTCGATAATGAAGTCATATTAGTCTTAGTTATATAGCGCAGGCTGTGGAGGTAGGTAAGTAGGTACATCGTTTTAAGATTAACATCTGGCTGACAAGGACTACCTCAGAGTCTAGCTTGTAGTACAGTTAATGGAGCCAAAAGTTTGGAAAATTTGTGCGCCTCGGCATTTCAAAATTAAGGTTACATTTTCCACTCCCGAATTGACTGAATTCGTTACGCAGTTAAATTATGCGGAGATGAAATAAAAATGTCTTCAGAAAAGTAATTAAAATAGCGGTTCTAAAAATCCCTTTTGGTTTCGGTAGCAATAAATGTTGCGTTGTCATCAACAAAAAGGGGTTTGTTTTGGAGCCCTTCGGACAAACTTCCTAGAACCGCAGAACTGTGAACAAATAAACCGACGCAGTACCTATATGTATAGTGCCAACCGAAGCTAATCGCGTGTCGTTACAAATAATAGCCGGGGAACGAAAGGCGACGCTCGTTATGATCTGGTACTCCGCTTTGTTCAGCTTTGGACTTGAAATGCTGTTCAGATAAAAGACTGACTAATTATTATGCGGGTAACGTAAGTACCTATTGGTCACGTAAAATTTGACTTGCAAAAGTTAAAAATATAATCCTAATTTTAACTCACGTGTAATTTGTGGATAGCTATTATGTAATGTGTTGTGTTTCTTATCAGTACCTAACTATTCATGTAAATGTATCAGTAGACATGGAACTAACCCTACTGATATAGGTATAGATAAGTATTAAGAGACACATCTTTTGAATACTTTGATAATGATAACTGGGCCATCCGTACTTATTGGTGGACTGCTAACAGTGGTGCTCTAGTGCTGTTGTAGTTTCAAAATCAAAATGTGATTTTTAACGAACGAGGAAAGTGTTTAGGTGGATGGCGCTAAATCGACAACAGCAGGTCTACTTCCAAAGTTTATCACCTTATTATGCTTAAAAAAATGTAGCGTATTGTCCAAGCTAAATTAAGTCACTTTAATTCTAGGAACTCTTGTATGTAAACTCAAAAACTGCTTTAAAAGCAAAACTGTTGTTATAATAACGGTATACGAATGTCCAATAAAATACAGTGTTATCTCAGTAAAAACTAACAAATATGAGCAAACAAATAGTACCTATTTTTTTTATTGGGTCCGACCAAAGCTGTGCTCCATTTTGGGCTCATAAAAATTACTTAAAATAGAGCAAACCTTTTGTGTAGCTGAGGTTTTTAACGACAGTAACGGAGACCAAGAGCAATATAGAACAATCAAATTTATAAAAAAAACGTTTGCCCGTTAATTGTAACAGTTTATGATTATTAAAAAATTAACAGTTATGTTAAACATATACTTTGTTGAAGTATTTTTTAGAAATGTTTTATAGTTTATTGTTAATGTTTGAACAATAGTACAGAAGTCGTCTAACGAAATGCTTTAATTTATTTTCATTAAATAAATAAAAAATGTATGAAGTGTACCTATATTAATTTTAGATAATTTGCTTATTTATGCGCTGTCACGCGTCTTATACACTCTCAGTCTTAGGTTACATTGCATTTATACCACGAAATATATAGTTAAATTCCACGATTATTAGTTTGTTGTTACTACATTCTCAGCTTCGCAGCTACGTCGCGTCGTCGCGGCATATCAGTGCTACGGAATTTAGACAATAGGATCATTTGAATAAGATCTCAAACGTGTAGGACAATGTAGGCGGGTGGGCTGTTAGCCTTTGCATATGCTAAATAGAGGCTGAGAGTAAGGCGCGGTGCGGGCGGCGGCGGCGGTCGCAGCTTTGATCTGTCGCGGGCGGTAGGTAGACGCCAACAAATTTATGCTCAGTGTCAATACATTAGTTAGAGAAAAGCGGGCGTCGCGAGTGATGTCAGCGTCAGCAAGTATTTGAATAATAAGTGCGTTTGTCCACTGCACCAGTAGATATGTGTTCGTATGTGTTGTAATGAAAGTTTATCGCTTTCTTTTTATATGTATTACCTACATGATAGCGAAAATATTATTTTCACTACAAAAATGATTTTAAAATCCTTGTCCATTTCCTATCCCATTTTCATCCATTTTTTAGGGTTCCGTAGCCAAATGGCAAAAACGGAACCCTTATAGATTCGTCATGTCTGTCTGTCTGTCTGTCTGTCTGTCCGTCCGTATGTCACAGCCACTTTTTTCCGAAACTATAAGAGCTATGCTGTTGAAACTTGGTAAGTAGATGTATTCTGTGAACCGCATTAAGATTTTCACACAAAAATAGAAAAAAAAACAATAAATTTAGGGGGTTCCCCATACTTAGAACTGAAACTCAAATTTTTTTTTTCGTCAAACCCATAAGTGTGGGGTATCTATGGATAGGTCTTCAAAAATGATATTGAGGTTTCTAACATTATTTTTTTCTAAACTGAATAGTTTGCCCGAGAGACACTTCCAAAGTGGTAAAATGTTGCCCCACCCCCCTGTAACTTCTAAAATAAGAGAATGATAAAATTAAAAAAAATATATGATGTACATTACTATGCAAACTTCCACCGAAAATTGGTTTGAACGAGATCTAGTAAGTAGTTTTTTTTAATACGTCATAAATTGTAAACCGCAATTTACCTTTCATTCAATCAACTCAAATATAAAAAAAAATGGCGAAAAGCAAGGTCTTAAAGCACAAATAAAGGAAAAATTCTAAAAAATAAAAAAAGTTGAAAATTAAAGTGTGTCCCCATACATACATAGTTACTCCAATTAATAAAGACCTCTGAGTTGTATGGGCGCTCATACAATTTAGAGGACTAGCTTAATTGGCACCAACCTCAAATACAGTAAATAAATAAAATTATGCATTTCCCGTGATGGACGAACGATGGACGAAGTTTGTACGGAACCCTCGGTGCGCGAGTCCGACTCGCACTTGGCCGGTTTTTTTGTCATAATATTGCTTCCGTCCGGCCAATGAGTCACTCTGGAAGGCATTATGACTCACCTTAGGATGCTGTATAATTATTGCCTTCAAGAATTTTCATGTTTAGTCTTAGTAGGTTCTTAACTTCCTCAGAAAACATTCTATACATTGTAAAATAACTGAGGTTTTTGAGATTATCAATAACAGACAATCGCAGCGGGGGACATTTCTTAAGTAATTATACCAATCAATAAATGTATATACATCTGTGATAACGATAACGTGTCGTACATACGTGGTGCCGCACGCCCGCGGTCGTCACTCACGGTCGTGGACACGCGCAGGTAGTATATGCGGAGGCACGCGATAGGCCGCTGCCATGCCACTGCGTGCAGCGGTCGCGTGCCCATGCAGCCAGCCAGCTCTGCGTGTTCCACAACCGAGTCCACCCGACTCACTCGGGTTACTCGCGCCAGTCGCGCGTCGACCTCGGCACGAGTCACATGTACCGCATACCACACGCTATTACTAAATACGATTGTCGGCAAGCGATAATGCAGTGATTTGACTGAAGTTTAAGTTTAGTGTTATTAACAATTATGGTGACTGGAAACCCTCAGCAGCCTAACACTGTGGTGGTTGTGAACAGCAACATGAGTCCGCCAGTACAGGAGAAGAAGTCAGGAGATAATAGAAGGGTAGGTGTCTTTATAATTAATTAGATAAAAATATTTTGTCGTAGCCAGCAGGATGATGTAATTTATTTTACCAGGTATAATACATCGATGTAGGTAAATATTAAAATAATTTCGCACTCGTGCAAGCAGATATTATATAATTTGATCAACAACAACTCGTAGCAGGATATTTAACTGTCGTCGATGCTACGAAATAGCTACGACGACGCGACGGCAGGTGCTACGATATTTTTGAACCCTCTAATTATCCACCGCTATTAAAAGACTTCAACGCGTTGTAATTTGTCATTGAAAACGCACTATTAATTTCTACATTAAATGTTTTTCATAATATAAATTTTTATTTTTTTATTACGACATATAATTATTGCAAGTAATTAAAGAATCGACATTTATACTGGGTGATTTTGTTATCACTGGCAATACTTGCAAGGGTGGAAGTACTCATCAAAATGAACAACTTTTATTATGGGACTAACTGTGAAATCATGAAAAAATTATCAGCTGTTCCATACAAAAGTTCAATACCTACTCGACCAAAATGTATGAAGCAACCATATTATTTTACGCGATATCAGAGTTAGCCCTATAATAAAAGTTGTTCACATTGATGAGTACTTCCACCCCTGCAAGTATTGCCAGTGATAACAAAATCACCCTGTATATTCCAAATAAAAAAAAATCCTTTTACCTAAGTATTTGAAGTTGAAATTATTAACTTAAATAAGTAAAGTGCAGCATAAATGCATGTCGTGCAGAAGGAGTTAATTTCACGACAAATAGTTATAACCATAGGAAGGTTCAACACATTCGGTTTTAGCAAGGAGTTGCAAATAAGACAAATCGACAAATCACGCTTTGTCGTGATCATGTGATGAGACCCTACTGCTTGTGCACACTTTCTATGGAGTATTATTACTGGTAACTTTTCCTTAAGAATGTAACTAATTACAAAGTTGATGTCTTTGAAATTATCTAATTATTTGGTAATTATGATTCAAGGAGTGATTGGTAAACCTAACATCCATAAAATAGTTTATAATTTGGGTATTGTTATATTTCGAAGACCGTGTTTTTTATTATTTATAATTGATAGGCCTGTGTTTAGCCACGCTCTCACTATGGTAATGTTGTGATGTGGTCGAAGGTGGTAGGCACACAAAGTCTAGAAAGGTACTTACGATGACTGACATATTTTAGTATCCTAAGGGCTAAAAAAACAAGAGTGATCAATGATCATCTAGAAAAATGATATGCTATTAAAGCTGACACATAATTTTCACGCCTCGAATCAGAGTCGTCCATCATCAATCATCGCTTGCGCATCAGTACCTACCTACAGTGCCCATGGATTAATAATATATTTTAGAAATGCCAAGCTATACTTGTCTCAATCTATTACAAACTTTTATAGTCTTTACTATAATTTTGTTTATTTTTTCTTTCATGGATATATCATTAACAACTTAGCCATGTACTTATATTATCTTTTTAATAATATTTAGATTTTTATATCAGAACCTATAGGTACCTATGTATGTTGCTTTTTTTTTACACACGTATCCTGTGAGTATAGAATTTTAGTAAGACTGTAAAAGGATAGCATATGTCAATAAATACAACACTACCTAATAAATTCCAATAAGTATCAAGTTTTTACATGCAAAAACCGTTCCCACACATAATCCATACAGAGTCGGAGAGCAGTTTATTGTCAGAATTATTATTGTTAAGCCTACGTAGCAACTTAACACCAAATAATAGTAGGCATCTACAATCGCATAAAGCCGCCACCCACATTGTTCCCTCTTATCTTGCTGACGTATCCAACTAAGCACCTACTCACTAGGTAGCATAACATGCATTGGCATATAGGGTTGTCTACTCATCAATTTAATCATGACTAATTCGATATTTTTTTCTTAATTTTACCTTTATTAGATGTCTCATGGTGTATCAGTATAGCTTTAATTAATGATTAGGATTTTTGTATGCAGAATTCATTTCTCAACTAAAGTTTTAATTATCTCAATATATGTAAATTTGACAATAAATATATAGGCAACCAACCATTGGGTCAATTTCATTGCATATGTTTATTAATTTCTACTCATAGCATGAGTTGCAGTACCTGGAATTATATATTTTTTATATTTGGTTCTTTTGGGATGCATGTCCTATTCGCGAGCCAAGGGATATTGACTGTATTATCATACATAAGTATATGTATGATTAATACACGTCACAATCAACAGTGTAATTAGCGCTTTTCCAGTTTCCTTTTGTTGTCATAATTATTATGTAGTAGTCAACCCTAATGCTTACACCACACCAGACGCAGACGGTAGAGAGTGTGGTGTGAGTCAAGCGGCGACGGGCGCGGTGGAGCGGGCGTGGGCAGCCCATCGCTTCGCACGGCGCGTGGGCGCCCGCCACCCGTGGGCTAATTATCGTGGGAACGCGCCTCCACCTCTCTCCACTGCCCATTGCCCACGTCCACGCCTTGCCGACGCCACTGTTTACGCTTGACGCTTCCTACTCCATATTAGGAAGTGCGTAACAACGCTGCACCTAAATAGGCGATTATAAATTGCCTTCGGAGTATTATTGCTACCTTGTATTTTATATCGTAAGGATATGTAAATGAAGCAACAGCTTAATCAAAATACGAGAGTTAAAATGCCCAAAATCATATCTGCAAACTTCACAATATGTATAAGAAGGAATCTAAGCTCATAGTAACCAACGCACAAACATAACCATAGAGCTAATTACCAACGCGGCGCGTCTTAGCGGGCGATAAATAAAAACATGCGTGTGACGGTGTAACTGGAGGAAGCTATTAGAAGCAGGCAATTCATCATCGAATGATAAACATCAGTCGGTGCCGTGAGATAAGCTACTCGCGTCCGCGTTCGCGCCCGCACCGCCCCCGTTGCCTCCGTCGCGTGTGACTGTCGTCGGTGCGGCTCGGCGCGGCGGCGAGGCGAGGCGTGCGTCGGTACTCGGCCGGCACCCACGCCGACCGCCCGCGCCCGCGCCCGCGCTCGCTTACATTGAACAAACTGTGACGCGCTAGATAAGCCCTTATAATGTTATCGTTTATTGACGTTTGAGCGAGACTTCGAATTGACTTTCTAATGTAGATATTTTTTAGATAAGAGTAGTTAGTAAACTATTAGAATTATTATGGTTTCGTTCAAAATCCAAGGGAACTTTGGAAGTTCCGTTTAATTTTTATTCTTGTACGTGTATTCTCAGGAAAATTCTATGCTTACATGTCGGAAAACTCTGATGTCATTGCGGAAAAACAGAGCTAAACTTTGATAAAGTTCTGTTACGGGGATAGAAATGAATAGACCAATCAAATATTCATTCTATTATTTCATGAATATGACTACCGTATCTACACACTCTAATTCAATTGTAAGCGTAGTGCGCGCGTGCCGGAAGTTCGGCGTCCGCTCCCACGCTTTGGCACGCGACGTCGACCCACACGCGCCAACCAACATCCAATAAGAGCCAACATTGGCGACTCACCCACCACTGTTACTCATGCCAAGTTACGCAGTAATGTTTAGTTTTCTACAGCCAAGTGCTTCCATACCAACATACCGGCCACCTGACCTATTACATTCCGTTACGGATATTTTGAGCATGATGCGAATCCCATTTGATTGCAAACTCATTATAATATCTAGTTAGCCGTGCATGCAGTACTTACTACTTTTGAATAACTATGATTACTGAAATTGGCCACACAAACAGTAAGATAGAAAATGTATGAATCGTAGGTACGATAAAATTATATCTAAGCTCTATCATTATTAATCGATTACGTGATATCGATAATGACACAAATTACGTTATTTGTGTTTGCACATAGATCTCCGATATAATATCTTGAAAGTAAACAATTAAGTAGTTCACTACGTGACTCTAACTCAAACCGTACTGTATATCATGCGCAATATTTTTTACTTCGTTATCGTATATATGACTAGTTGACAAACACTAATAGAGGCATCATCAATAAAAAAACTGGATTTCCTACTGATATTATAATTTACGTAAAATTTTAGTTTGAGTGGATTCACTGGCTCTTATCGGCATATCTTAATGGCTGACCACGACGAAATTTGGAACATAAATATAATATAGGTACCATAGGTAATATAGTACCTGGAATGAAACACATAATTATTTCCATACCGGAAAAACTTTAAGTCTCTCAGGAACGCGGGTAAAATTTAGGTCAGAACTTGTAATTAAATAATGCAAACATAATTGCTATCTAGTAATTGGTTATTAACCAATTACTGTCCATAAAGGGATATTCCTTATTACACTGAAATATTACATCTCCGCTATTGCACTGAAATATTATATGTATACGGATAAATATTATATGTGAGGTACCAACACAATGTCACTGGGCGTGTGCCAATGAGTGAAGTGGATTTTACATATTTCTGTCTGCAAGATACTAAATACAAGCATTCTAATGAGTACGCTACATACTGTTACCACTCATCATGACAAGGCTATGGTCGAATCACATTAGCTAATTGTTAAATCCTAAATAAACTTCTTATTTCAAGCAGAATCTAATTAAAATGCTATTAAAGAAATATACCATAATACCCTATTTTTTTATCTATCAATTATTAAACTCCAACAAACCAGAAGGAATACACACCAAGTCCCAGAGTCAAGTAGTATGAATCTGATAGCTTTAAAAGTATATTTGTAGAGGCAATGAAATTTCATGCGTCAGTGAGTTCAGTTCAATGTTCATAGAGTATACGCATGTGTCGCTCTGCCGATGCGTCGACGCCTCGACGACGCCCCCGACATGACACGGAGACGCCCGCCCGGCGCCGGCGACTTGCGACTAAATCTATTCCACATGACTTGCCAAACGTTACGTAAAATCGTCAGGATGATCGCCACTGTCTGGGCCTGTCTATGCGCAAAAAATTATAGACAATTTATTATTACCAATTCGGCATTTCGTTCGACGCTAATTCAGTAGGCATTGTATAATTGATTCGTGCTCTGATATTCGCGAATATGATAGGATTGATCACTTTATTGTATTTATCATTCATTATATTTATCATTTGGTTTCAATTATGAAAGTTTCTTGAGGACGTAAATTATTGACTATTTCAACTAGACCTTGAATTGAGTAGTGTATCGTATAGCAAAACAATACTTACATAGTAACAGTCACATAATTTAAATTCTCCAGCATTAAGTATACCTTACGAGACGAATGAAATATTAGGAACAACACGTTAGTGATTCAGCATAGTAATGCGTTGGATACACGTGTCAATGTAAAGTCGATCACCTAGAACGTGTTGCGGGTACAATATTTATTTATTTATTAAAGGGGGACAAAAAACAGCTACAACATAAACAGTTACAATCTAAACATTGTTAGTAAAGTATAATAATGTAGCAGCCTACTGCATTATCCACAGATTAACAAAGAAAAACTAGATTAAAAGTTACTACTAGAGGCATATAAAGAATTTAGAAGATAACAATAGTAATAGTATAAAGTGAGTAAAGAATAATAATAATTTGACAAGAAAACAAGCACATAAAGAAGCAAAATTGGTGAGAATACAAATTGCCAAACAAAATGAAGTAAAAAAATAAATATATTTAACAAAACAAAAGAAATTAACAAAAGAAAAAAAGATAAGATAAATTGAAAAATTGAAAACATCAACAATCAGATATATTGCGTAACTGATTGAGTGCATCTTTTTTAAAATTCCATTTGGAGCATGCAAAAATATCAACGTTCATAAACGTAGAATTGTATGAGTCAACCATCCGGCGCATAGGGCAGCGTAAACCAGTATTGGTTCGACAGGTATTTACTGCAAAATATTACCGCAGATATGATCGTATCATAGTGACGTGTGACGCTCCGACCCGACACGTGCCGGGTGCCAACAATCCACACACACTCCACTCATGTCTATCGAGTTGTATTTTATTTTATTATTATCTTTTTGTAAAACAAACAGCAATTACAGAATAGATTTATAGAACAAAACAATAATTCATAAAAGCCTTAAATAGTTATCACTAGTAGAACAATATAGTAGTTTGCCTATTAAATAAGTGTAGCTACTATGTGTATTAGGAACTACGCATTAGTGCAAATGATTCTTCATGATTCTCGAAAGAAATGGCGCGGCGGTAATCTGCTGCAAGACTCTACCACTCTACAATTAAATGTATGTGCACGTTATACAGAGGATAGTTATTTCAGAAGTTGCAAAACTGAATGCTAAATTCATAGTTTGTATTTCCTTGAGACTATTTATTATTGATACAACTCTTAAAGGATTAACATAAAATTCTACTCCATGGAATTGTATGGAAGTAAGGAAGACTACCGGAATGAGAGACAGTGAGAATTTCCCTTCGCTTTTAGAGTCCAAACACATTAACAATAGATAGGTAGGTACTAATAGGTAGGTAATGTATGACGTTCTCGTCAACCTACACATATGTTTATAGATATAGTAGACGATGCGGCATATCAGCCAGACTCATGTGAAATGTTTGTCGAAAGCTAAATTTAAATAGCGTCGCAGTTATCACTGTTGTGCTAACAGGGAGTCATGAGGCGGCGCGACGATCGGTGGCGCCGAACATTGGCAATAATCAGCTGGTCACGTGTTGGCGGCACGCGTGATGCAGCGTCACGTCGCAGGTCGCGCGGTGTCGCGCTCGCGCCTGCGCCACCAAGCACGACGGAACGACCTTGACCTTGAGTGGAGCCGCACGCGTCGCCGTCATCATCACCGTGTAACACGAGATTAATGGCTCTTTTTGTCACGCGCCTTACTTGGTTCCGACCGACGATTTATGATAGCAATGCTGTTTATGTGCACATGCTAAAAGAGTAGACTTCAAAAAGTGCGTTATGTAGATTACCCACTTACCTATCTGCCTATGTCGCTGTAAAAATCTTATAAAACTATGCAGTAATGCTTAGAGCATGCTCTAAACAGTAATGTTACCTATCATATTATTTTAACATAGTTTTTAGAGCCAACTTATTTCTCACATTCACATATTTAAGCCTTTATTACTAAATTATCATCATAGAAAGTGATGATAGTGTAGCTACGGACTGGCTTGGTCTCGTTGACCTTCACCTTGTATGTAACATTTAGTTCCTGATACGTGTAAATAGATGCAAATTGAATTGCAGACGCGCTACAAGGATGTCTGATCGTTTTAATACCTATTCATTATTGTCACTGCTCTGAAAAAAGAGCACTAAATTGTTGGATGATACTTTAACAATTCTTTTTTTGCGTTGTTACAGAGCAATAAGCCAATAATGGAAAAGCGGCGACGAGCGCGTATCAACAATTGCTTAAACGAACTCAAGGCTCTTATTCTTGACGCTATGAAAAAAGATGTAAGTATCTCTGTTCTGTATTGAACTGTCGAATGAATGATAGTAAAACTATTTATCAAAATAGGTTTTTATTCTAAAACAATAAAATAATAAAACCATTTCAATTATTACAGCCCGCTCGTCACTCCAAATTAGAGAAGGCAGATATCCTGGAAATGACCGTAAAACACCTAGAAGGACTTCGATCCGAGGGTGCAGGGTCTCCCGACCGGTTCAGAGCTGGCTACAGGCATTGTGTGTCAGAAGTTTCGAAATTCCAAGGCCTAGACCCTGGGTTGAGAAGGAGGCTCGTGAGGCATCTTGAAGGATGTGTTAACACCCCGGGACAGAGGCCTGCTGGGGCTCCAACACCTCCTTCTGATGCTGAAGATGTCACAACAGCGTCGCAACATTCTACTATTTTTATATCCGGTTAGTATTTCGTTAAATTGGTTGCCCGATTTGATTTGATTGACTCCACTGATGTAAATAAACACTACAAACTAGCATTTAAAAAAGTTACTCGTTATCTACTAGTATATAACGTATGAAAGAGTAGCGTGGCAAAATACACAATTAACCATGCATAATTTTCACAGCTGGTTCAGGCTCCGGAGTGCGCTTAGTCCCAACAAGACTGTCTAATGGGGACATTGCCCTCGTGTTACCAGCTGGCGTGAACGCCAGCACACTTGGAGCGGTACCCACGTTGGTTCCTCTCTCACCGCGAGACGCTTCATCATCTTCTACAACCTCCGAGCCGCGGTGCTTCTCCCCCGTAAGCTCCGGCTGGGGCAGCCCTCCCCCCGCCACCGACGACTCCGCCCCCCTCGCCCTCGTCACGAGAAAGCAGCCGCCCGAGGACAAGCCTTGGCGACCGTGGTGACACTCCTCCCATTCCATACGTTGGATTCTGTGATATATTTTTATAGTTGTACATAAAATGCTGTCAATTAAAGGCGGTGTACAAAAAGTTCCTAGCATAGAAGTATGCCTTTTGTATATGGCGTCAGAAAATAATTGTTAACCTGGAGTTACTTGTATGGTCAGTACGTATATTTTGAGTGATACATATAACATTATTTTGAATGAGAAAGTCGAATTAGTTATTGTTTAATTTAGTTAGGGAGTAGAATTAAATTTGTATATTTGTGGATGACATCTGAGGCAGTATTTCATGTATGTTACAAATAAGTCGTGCAATTCTGACTATTGTTTCATAACATAAATAATAATATTAGAACTAAGTGCCATTTAATTTCACTTTTTAGCCATTCGCATTATAACTAGTGCAAATAATAATGTTTATATTGTATAAATAACAGAGCTATATTATCGATTTTAGTAATCGACCCCGTATAATAAATAGAATGAATTATCTGTGCCTTATACAGCAAAATCGTATAGTCTTCCATTGTACAGTAATAAATAAAAGAAGTAAATAGTTATTTAACTTATATATAAATAAATATAGCATAAGCAAAGCATTAATTTACATTATCAAATGTCATTCAAATATGCTCAATAAATAAATACATTATATTATGTTACCTATATCGACCAGTTGCCACTAATTTGTCTTCCTTTGCCAGTTACCGTGTGTGGGAGAATATGGTATGTGTTATTTGTAGGATGGATTAGCCATAGACTATATAGATCAAAAATTATGTTACACGATTTTAGCATTATTATTTATACAGCGTTAAGTATTGTATTCATCGATTTACTACTGTACACCGGATTGAACAAGTTACATGTATAAGTTTCAACCCACATTTATTTTGATGTAAGCAATTACCTACAGTAATTTACTTTCGCATGTAAATTATTAATATAAATAAAGTGATATTATTTAAGGAAGATTAGATAAAAGTAAGAAAATGTACCTAAAAGAATTATGCCATTATTTTAGAAATAAAACTCTAAACAAATACGCTATGAATTATTAATTATACCCTATGTTACGTGAAATAAAATTTATCATAAATTACTTGTTGAAGTTGTGGTCCAATATTGGATGTGGATGTGACGCAAACGCAAATAATGAAAATTACCCACATTATTTCATATTTCAATCGACTTATATGTAGGTGTCGATTCTATTTATATTTTTACAGATTCAGAGACTATTAAGAGACCAAAATATACGATTTTCATTAAAAAAAAAGAGCTACATCTCTACATCAAAATATCGCGTTTAATCATATTAAACATCTTGCAGCAATTAGACGCCATTCTCTATCGGTATACTTTTTAATCATTCAAAAATATATCTGCCCTTAAAGTCCTCAATGAAAATGAAAAAAAAAAAATTACAAAGTTCGCTGTGAAAGTATGGAAAAGAAAAGAAAAAACAAACAAATTATAATACATGTTAGCACATATAACCTGAAATAAACTTATCTACTGTTTCGAAATCAGCGAAATAAATCCTGTGGTACCTCTACACATTTGCATATTATAATAGATAGGAGATAAGGTTTTTATAAAGATTAACTTTTTCCTGAAAAAACGCTATTTTATATTAAAAAAAAACCCCGGTCGCCCAGGTATCGTTTACCTATCGCAACATATTTGTAATTTTTACAATAAAATCTGTTATTGTACAGTCTATTCATGAAGACAAAACGTTTCGGGTCAACTAATTATACTATAATGCTATAGTAGGTACTTATATGGCTCGCCGGGCGGTCGGACTAATTGCTCAATACGTGTTTGATGATATAACAGTATATCTGCATTGCCTCTACTCTACGTTAATGAGAGGGTATTGCTAGATAATTCTAGCACCGACATCGGTGGCTAAAAATTTATCAATATTTTGCGTCGCTTAATTGTTACGAACGGTTGGTACCCAAATCATTTTAATCCCTCCTGTTATCATGGTATTTTTCTGGCCGTATGAGCTAAAATAATTTTATTTTAATACAAACAAAAATGGAAACGTATCCACCAGGGCTGCGTTCAGTAACTACGCCGTGTATACATACATATAATCACTACTAAAATGTAGTGATTATATGTATACACTTTGCTGAACGCTGTGATAAATCGCCGGGCGATCACACGGCGTGAACGCAGCCCTGGGCTTGGGCTACTAGACGGCAAACGTCCGGTTTATATTGACATTTCAGGATTTTTAGGCGTTGGTCAGGATAACGGAGGTTTCAAAAAACCTCTAACTTATTCATTAATCAACCGTTTTCATTAATAAATGAATTACTGAAGAAGTTAGTATTTTATTTTCGTTGTAGGAACAACAATACAATTAAATAATACGTAATCAACAGAAATACATGAAACTCGCGCTCGTGTCAAAAAAATCAGTATGTTTTTAAAGAAATCAGGCTTTTTGTCAGGACTTTTCAGTTATTACACCTAGTACCTAACCTTAATAGTACGTATAGATGAGAATAACCATTATGTTTAAACAAACCACCATTATGTTTGATAGGTATACCAAAACATGAAATATAATTAAAGACAATCAAGAGGTGCAATAAAATTAAAGGGAATGTTAAAATTCATACACTTAGTATATTTTTGAAAAAAATATGTTTACATTACATACACGACTACCTTATCTGATTATTTATTCGTTAAGTTCATTAAAATTCATGAGGTGATGTGTGTGTATATGTAATGTTCATAATATCGGTCTCTAACGACAAAATGTAATTGAAACGTGATTTTTTATTAATTTCACAAACATCTGCCGAGCCACCCAAGACGTTGCTGTAAGCACCGCGGACGCAGTATTTGCTTCTGCTTAATTTTGATGCCCATGTAATTTCATTCCAATACAAAGTCGATATCGAAGACATAAATTCGATTAATTGAACCGTCACATCAATTACTCTTTTAACGTGATTAAGAATTAAGTAGTAGCTGCTTTAATATCAGCAGATCGGGGGCGGTGTTTTTGCGGAATCGAGTTTTTGAATGCGATAGAGAGCACTTCTTTATTACCTATCATTCAAACTGAGAACGAGTACGCATCAAGTTGCATATAAATTGGAGTTGTCAAGTGGATTGTCGGCGTCTCGTCGGGCGACCGCGGCTGGCTGAGTGACGGCTCCTCGTTACCGAAAGGTCGTTGCTTGCCCGTTGTCATTCCTCTTTTATTTTTTAGCCTCTTTGTAGTCGTATCAGTGCGTCGGAGGCCAATTAATCAGTGTTATGACGCGTGACAAGACCTAATGAGTACGGAGGATGACGTGCACATGCAAATTTCTACATTATCCGTAGTTAACTACATTTTCTGCAATGTAAACCGATACCATGCATTTTTATTATGTCACATCTTAGTATGGGCAAGAACTTTAAACAATGGATAAATTCTAAGATATGTCGTAGGTATTGAGTTTCTCGGTGGCCAGCCTAAGTTAGCGGTGGTCCAGATATTTGCTTTTTGTATAGGACCTCCTCAAATAGCTCATGATGGAAACGGAGGCAAACTAGGTGGTCGAACTGGTCGGTGGTGGGGATCGAAGCACAACGAATTCTGATAAAACTTTAGTGTGTGCCCACGTGGATTTAACAATTTTGGTATTTGTTGTTTGAATGGCCACGTCTTTTCCTAGAATCGCGAGAACACTCCCTATTTAATTTATTATTTCTAAGAAAACAATTCACTGAAATAATTAGCAATACTTTCTTTATATCCCTAATTATTTCATTTGAAAAAGATATGTTGGTTATGTACAATCTAATGAAGCTATCTACTTTTTAACAGGCAGACATTCTTTTAAATCATACAGTATTAGACGAGCAGGGTGGGCCTCGATTGGGAGCTTTTAATAATGGCAATTTGAACCAATCCAAATTGACGACCTCCGGTTCAAAACTTGTAATTTCAGTAATATCGGCTAAAACAAACTCAGGTATGGGAACAAAGAAAAGAGGTTTCATTCGTATATGCTTAACCTATAAATATGAGAAAAATTGATACGAATACTCACTGACTTTGCAAGCTGATGTGGTATATATATATATATTTTTTTTAGTAACAACAAACACATAAGTCAAAATTAAGATTTAGCTTATGTTGTTATTTCAAATGTACGACAAGCAGATTTTGTGCCAGTCAACAAATTAAAGTGTGCCGGTGGTCTGCCGCTAGGGATGTTTACATGGTGATCACGTGTCGAGTTAGACAAAAAAAAACGCGAAAGAACATGGACGCCTCACCACCCACGGCGGCACTGGCTAAACCGCACGTGCGGTCACTCCGAATTGACAGCCGCAACCCACGTTTTAGACCTTTTAATTTTTATTTTCTTACTCTAACTTACGAAATATTTTTTGTGCCGCTTACTATCAGGTGAGCCGTAAGCTTGTTTGTCACCTATGTAGTATATAAAAGAAATATATAACAAAATAATGTTTGTCTAAATAAAGTTAGTGACGTGATCCTAATCAAATACCTCGTACCTATCATGACAGCGCAGCGTTACTTCTTTGACTGAGTTTAACTCCTAGATAACTGTTTATCTATTTAAAAAGACGATGTAGATTTAATCTCTATTTTACAAAGCGTAGGCAGTAAGTTTTCAGTTCAATTCATTCCGAACATGCTTTCAATATGTCCGATCTCGATACGAAGAAAGAATCGATTCTTTAGAGCGAACATTAATCGTTCCAATTACGGCGGAGCTCGCTGCTGTCGCTCGGCTGGTAGCTATCCCTTCAAATTAATTGAATTGATTAATCAATTGAATTTAGCGCAATTTAGTTTTTGTTCGGATCGCGCCGTGCGACAAGCTATTAAGGAGCGTAGAATATCTTCGAGATTACTCAGGATGAGATGCACTAGTTTAATCAGGGCTTCAGAGCGACGATTTTTATTGCACGACTATTCTATTGAATTTTATCTCGCTTGTAAGTAAATGATAAACGTTTACTGGGTGAGGAATATCGATCGTCACAAGATTCCATTGAATTGCAAATGAGTACCCGTTCATGCTGGTTATACAGCAGTGCGAGTTGTTTGCCGTGTCACGTCATGTGCAGAAGTTTATGACTCAATTACAGATTTGCATGCAAATAAATAAGTTTTCTTTGGTAGGTGTAAGTAAGAGTTAGCATGCACGGGACATACTTATTGATCAGTTAGTTTGTTAACGGTGAGCTTGCAGGCGTTTCGTTAAGAGGTTACTGCGAGTACCGTGGCCATAACTTAGGCCCAACGCCTCCGTACAGAATGGCGGCGACATTTCGATGCTTAATTACCACCGTTGTTAATGCGCGAGTAAAATAAAACGGCCTGACTGGAATTTTATCGAGCTGCCGATGCCATGGAGTTTCGACGAGAACGTTCGTCGACGCAGGCGCTCTCAAACCTTGCAAAAACTTTTTACATTTTTTTGGACACGGCAAGATAAGTAACTAATTGTTTCTTCGAAACCCTTGTTTTTTGCTACTATAACATTCACGAAAACTGCAGTGTTTAGATCTGGCGGCAGCAAGCTATGTTGATTTCTTACATAAAATTAAATAAAGGGTGTTTGTTAGCTAGGATTCATGATCTTGAGTAAGTAATTTAAGATTTATACGAGGAAAGTATGTATTGTAAGTACCAGTACCTAATATTGTATGATATTGTACTTTGTAACATATAATTAATTGTAACATTCAATATATAAATAGGTGTAAAACAAAAGTATATGAGTGCCGTAAATATAACGATGTGCTAAAATTTATATTATGCATTATATCAAGGTCGTCGACTGGATTTCCACTGATTCTACCCAGTGTTTAATGGTCAACTTTATTATGTCATAAAATCTATAAATAAAAGTAATTAAGTATTGGAATTTATTTACATTGAGATCACGGTAATTAAAACACTTATTTACATTGTTGATTTTTATGGAGGCGTCATTTCTTTTAAAAGTAAGAGTTCCGACTTTAGGTTACGCTATTAATATTCTATATTCTTTATAGTAGGTAAGGTACTACTATAATTCAAAATTATTTACCATGGTATCTACTGCTGAACGGAGACATGTACATATAAGTCTTTTTAACATGTGATAGGTTTATTTGTAGCGTGGGTTGGGTTTCGTTTACCTTTTTTGTAGGCTCCATAAGTAGTACTATAGTAGTATCTCTATAAATATCATCATTACGAGTACGATACTTAACGTTGCATGTTTTTCCTATGGAGATGCTTTTGTTTGAACTTTACCTCATCATGATAAATGATGTGACCGAAGGTGATATACAAGTAAGGACTATGAGGGAAAAGCTAACCAGAAAAGGTTTATGACGGGTCGGTTGGCGTAGTAAGATACCCTATCTATCACGCTGCAGGTCGTGGGTTCGTTTCCCACTTAGTACAAACATTTGTGTGCATTAACATGTCTGTTTGTTCTGAGTCTGGGTGTAATTATCTATATATGTATGTATGTCTTTACAAAAGAAAAGTAGTACATGTATGTAGTATATCAGATATCTGGCATCCATAGTATAAGCTCTGCTTAGTTTGGGGTCAGATGGCCGTGTGTGAGGAATAATGTCCCAGAAATATATTTATTTATTTATATGTAGATTGTCCTTGCTCATCACATGTAGGTATAGTTATGACCTTAAGCATTTTTGCGTGCGGTACGAAGCGTGTGCGGGTTCGACGGCGCGGGAGGACGGGCTCGTCACGAAACTCACGAGCCGGGTGGGGAGCGGCCTGTACGATTCAAATAATTATAAATGTAGGTACTTAGGTACTTACAGCGTGAACAACCTTGCACGTATGAAAGCAGTAGGTACCTACACAAAAAAAATATATTGAATTTTCATAATAAGTGGTTGTTCAGATGAGATGCAATCATCTGTAGGTTTAAGTGTTTCAGATACAACAATGATTTGCTAAATAAGTATGTTCACTTCTTTTTACACCGTAAGATTATAATTATGTTGTGTGATGAAATAAATTTTGTATTTTGAGGAAGCGGTAGTTATGTTTATAATTTTGTTTGAAGAAAAACAATTCCATGATTTTCTCATATTTTTATAATACATCATTCAATACACATAAATGGTTGTTTTTTAATAATATTACCTAATTATCAATTAGGTACTTATGTACTTGAAGCCCTTGAAGATTGCTAGGTTTTGATTTTTGTTCTTTTTAGGGTTCCGTACCTCAAAAGGTAAAAAAAGGAACCCTTATATGATCACTCTCTTGTCCGTCTGTCCATGTGTTACCACCGATTTTCTCAGGAACGGGTGGACCTAGCAAGTTGAAACATATAGCAGATGCTGAAGTCGATAGTCTCTATTAGGTTTATAAAAATCAAGGTCCTGAGTCATCACGATAAAAAGATATGGTCAAATTTAGATTTTCGCGAAAATTGTAAGTACCAAAAACCTTAATTTTCGGAATTTTCCCTTTACTTGTGACTTGATAAGACCTTGCTTTTAACCAAAATTGACAATTCTAGGTCAACCGGAAGTACCCTATAGGTTTTGGCTCGAAAACCTATATGGTAGTTGCCGTTGACCTAGAATAACGAAATTTGGTAAAAAGCAAATTATGTAAAGTAGTTGAGTACCTCATTTAATTCTTCTTGTCCTGCTAAAATAATAACTACGATTTATAATTTTCATCAATAATGGCTTAAATTATGTACACAGCACACCACAAAACGTATTAACTAAGTAAATATTCATTTATAAACAATATAATTTAATTCATATTTTAGTTAAATAGTTAGATACCGTTTGTTTTCATTCAACCCGCCATGATAAACCTCTTTTGATTATGAACGAAATTCCGTGCAATGGTACTGATTGAGGGAGGAATAAAACCATTTATTCATACTAGTGTGGTAGCTTTGAGGCAAACTATTTCAGTAGGTAAGTAGTAAATAAGTGGAGGTCGCGGTTGCGGCCGACGTAGCGCGTAGGTGCTATTTAGCCCTCAAGGTGGTGCGGGCCACTTCGTGACTTACCGCGCCGCGCGCGCAGGTAATAAGAAATAAACGCCTACACGCGGCCGCATTAAAAATGTTAAAATAAATAAAATGCACACGTCTCGGCTTATCTCCACGGTCGCATAGCCGAGGACGGTAGAGGGCGGTCGTGCACTGCAATTTTGTCAATTATTCTATATGGATTACCTTTTTTTACATTTAATAATGAAAATCTCTAATCATAAAAATAACTGTCCGTGAAAAATGTATCGATGTGGGAATAATTTTTATGTCTCTGTAATATTTTATGGTATCCTGGAGATTTTCCGTCACTATAAGTGACATTATGAAAAATAAATTGGGACGGACATTTCATGTCGTTTCGAGATGACATCTATCTACAGGATGTATTTCTTCACTAATAAGGAATAATATAGTGAAGCATTTTTGAATATCACTATACTATGTAGACGATTTTATTAAAATTGAATGGTCTAGTTTCCAGTGTGCGTGGTGCATAAGTGGCGTGTGCCCGCGGCAGGTGCTGCGCCCCCGCACGGACCGGTCCGCGCACAATACTGCACTGCACATCTCTGCACTTACGACGATGCACGACGCGACGCTCGAGCGTGCACTCGCAAAGCTTTCGCTATTGTCTTATATCGAGTAAGTAGCAGAAATAATCCTACTTTTAGAATGTTTTATTTATACCTGCGGGCACATGTCTGGCATAAATAAAAATTTTTGCTGTCCGGTTTCACACAATTATGTACTAGATAATTTTTTCGGGGTATAAAAAGTCTTCGGACTTATAGACGTAGATAAGTTGAAACAATAGTTGAGGCGCAAAAAGCAACAGCAAATAAATAATATTGTGGCTTTATTTTAATCTCTCGTTGTTATGGGTTATTACACGTGGAGGTATCCGGCCAGCGATGGGGACATTTGTGAACTGTTGATGATAGCATTTTGTTTTGAAACAAAACGATAAATCTCTTAATTCTATGGAGTGGTCAAAGTGCTTTTTGTTGTTGAGTTTTAAGCAGTACTTATCGTTACGAGGTTTGCATATAGTCAGGTACAACTGAAGGTGGGAAGAAGTTAATTCAGGAATTTCCTATTTACAGAAGACTTGAAAAATAATCTGAAAAGTATAAGCGTTACCTACTGTAATATACTGTAAAAACTAACTAACCATATTTGGTGTATACAGTAGGACTTAGGTACCTATATACTTTTATAGCAGTATAGATTATGATAGATATTTATTTGACCAGTCATGGTATATTCTGAACTGCACTTTTGAATCCATTTTTTTTATAAGAATGCAAGTAGCTGTCTTTCATCGCTGTCTCGCAAATCAGTTCACGGTTGGGGAGCGCAAGTAATGCGGGTTGAACTCAGTGACTTGCAAAATGTGAAGAGCTTTTTAAATTGCTACGTAAGGGTATGGTCGAAAGTACCCCCCTCACCTCACACATTATTTTATGGAATTGCAGTATTATTATTGAAATAATTCTTCGAAAAAATATGTTAGAAAAGTGTACAAAGTATTATACCTACTAAAGGGCAGTTAATTTTTCAGTAAATTTAGGTCGGTGATAGATCATTAGTTAAACGTAACTTTGAAACACAATCTACCCAGACTGAATAGGTGCGCACAGTAGGTAATACTTGTTCTTGTTAAATCCCTGAAGTATTTAGCGATAATGGGTGTCGCCACATTAGCAAGCCTTGTCAGCTGCCTAATAATTGCAGATGGTTAAATTAAACGTCGTCGCGGCGATTATTAGTGTCACGATAAAAACTCTCATTAAAAATAAAAAGTGACATAAAGTGTGGGCCTAAGACGCCGCCGACGAAGAGGTTCGCTTAAATCCACAAAGCCGGTTCCAGTTCCAGTAACGTCGTCCTTTCTACCGGCTCCGTTTCTTTCGTTCGCAAAACTGTCTTATTTACGTTAATTAAGTGAAGTATAAGTTCGTGACTAGTACTGTGGGAGCTGTTTCGGGATCGATGAGAATCGTGACGAACTACGAATGTTTCTCTCACTGCACTTCTTTATCATAAAGTTGAATTTTATTCATACAATGCCTCAGTATATAACCTGTAAATAAAATGTATTTATTTGTTACTTTAGCTGTTACGATAAAAAAATAACAACAAGATTGCTGTAAAAAAGTTTCAAGTTGTGTGAATAACTATTCGTTGCTCACGTGACGGTATTTAAAATCAGGTGTTTTGCTTTCGATTACATTATAATTTGTCTCCTTCGTGAGCTATCTGGATCATCAGTAATCGCGTATTTTCGTAATGGGGACGCAATATTACAGACAGTCAAGGCTATGTGACTTATGGGGCCAAAGAATATTTTATTACAGTTAATACACGCCTGAAGCATAAACGAATTATAGTAACAGGTCCGAGAAATTATGTACTTGTTTGTACTTTATCGGCATCGAATTACCTGAGGGTGGATGCAGATAGAAATAAGTTTCCTTTTTGAAGTGATGCACCCAGTAGTTCATATTATACTCGCCATTTAGAGTTGCCAATTTATTCAGGTAATAATTTTTGTAATAAAGAATGCACCTTAATTGCATTGCATGGCTTTGGTTAAAAAAATATTAAGTTTACATCATTAATTTGTTATTAGTTGTACTTTGGATAATAGAGTTTGGCATTAGCAGCGGTAAGTATTTTCTTATTAATAGTAGCTATAGGAATAAATACCTACCTACCTACCACCATCTTTATTCTGGCACCCGAAGTTTATCTAGAAGAGCTCGATTTAGAAAGTGTAATCGACCACTACTTAAAAAAATATTGTTGTCTTTTACGTATGTTTATATTGTACCTACTTTCATACCATAAATGATTACTTCCTTTAGCTTTTTAAAATGATGGGCAATGTTTTTTGTGTTTTATATTACCTTATAGTATTTATTTGTTTTTATATTGGATTTTGTGTGATAGTTTGTCACTCGCTGATAAAATCCCCAAATTATTCCTTATAAGCATTCTAATTTTAGTTTACAGTAATGTAAACATATTAACACAGATAGGTATATTATACATCTTTATTGCTTATTTCAGCAATCAAAAAAAGAAACACTATACTTAAGTACCAACTACATACCTAATATTCTTCATATGAATTTCACTTTCCCGAACACTGGGCGTGCAGGCCGACGGATGAGTATTACACCTTGCATTAAGCCGTATATATTTATGGCGATGAGGCTTTTATTCACCCGAAGATAATAAGGAAACGTGTGAGAAAGCATCGTAATTGCACTAAGGCGGGGCTGTATGCTGTGTGGCATTTCACATTGCAGCGTTATTGGCAAAGAGAGAATGAATGGTATTGTTCACTGTTCATAAAGAAAGCTAATCTTACACAATTATTTTAATAATATATACTATATATAATATACTATATATAATATATACTTAATATATACTCGTATATATGGTGTGCAACCACAACAGGTATGGGGTAATGGGGTTTACATGTTATTATACAGGAGCAAGATAACTAATAAAGTAGGTAGTTTATACTGGAGAACCAACGTCGATATCGAAGCTTCAAGCAGCGTTCAAAGATGTTCAATAAATATACTTGTTTATATAATTTTAAAATGTATGTATCATGTTGAAATAAAAATAAATACTACTTAGACATAATTAACACCATGACTTATTTGACGTAGCGTTAAAAGACAACGGACGCTTAGTCGTAAGCGTGACTGAGTCTGCGATTTGTCTGTCCGTCTGTCTCACATGATATCAGTCACGGCTGTCCGACTCCGCCGGATATGCGCAACTTCTTATACCTAAAGTAAATTAACTAAATCAACTGTACGTGTAATAAGTAATGATAATGTTTTCGCAGCTCAACAAAATAAAGCGTAGTCACTGAGTATAACGAGCATTCGATGTCGTCATTATGAAAATGAAGATAATTCTCTCAAATGTGCATGCATGCAATCACAGGGATCCACTCCATAATAATTTTGCGGTGTAATGAGTGGGTGCAAAGTTAGTAATTCTCCTGAACATCTATTCGGCTTGCCGCGTCCGTGCCGTGGGTCGGGCGCGGGGCGGCGGTCGGTGCGGGCGCAGCTACTGGTATTAACGTCGCATCATCACGATCCCAGATTTAATTCTATGGAGCGGATGCTGCAAATTCAAATTGGAGCCTATGAAAAGATCTTGGCATTTTTATATGTAGTTTTCTATTTAGATTGCGATTTACAAATTGAAATTCACAATTGGTTCACCTATAACGAAAAAAATCAGAGTAACATCTTTTTTGCGGTTACAATCGACTTTTGAATATGTTATAAGTTTGTAACGGTGATTTCAGGACGCTCAGAATTGATTTTCTTTCATTAAAATGTCTGATGTCTTGCGCTCTTTTTTCTTACTTTAGACTTTACCCATTGTATAATAAGTAGTAAGTAGGTAGTAATAACCTAAAAGAACAAAAATACAATACAACTTTTTACATCGGCATTTAGACTGTGTGTAGCCAAACAGCTGAAGTGTGCTACTGTTTTTTAACCGACTTTAAAAAAAAGGAGAAGGTTCTCAATTCGGTTGTATTTTTTTTTACTAGAATGTTTTTTTATTATTCAGTGTGCGGCGTGACTGAAGAGTCCTCGGCATGATACCTACACACACATGCGGTAATCTTTGTGCCTACTATGTCCATTTTATTACAGAGAGCTTTACAGACGGGCTGGGTATAATATAAGGATTAAGTAACATCGGAGGTGATTGCATCGAGAGGTGGCAGGATCTAATTCTCGGTGGGTTCAGCTCGTCACGACTCATAAGCGGTGCGCGTGTGGCGAGCCCGGTGCAGGCGGTAGGTGAGCTGCGCACGACTGCGCATAAATTACAAATGACGCCCGTCGCCTCTCGGCAAAGATGAATACGTACCTGTCTGCGCCCGCGCGCCGAGATTTTAATGTGAACCAAACGAAATATTAAGTTTGAAACGATGTCAAACTTTAAGTTTTAAAAACATACAATCACAAACGTTCATGATCCATATTTGTTAATTATCTCACAGTGAGAAACATCGGTCATTAATGTTTACCAAAGATTATGAAATGGTTCTGTACGTATTAATTTGACACCCATATCTCGATAATATAAAATTCTTGTTATTATAGTCAACAAAAAGAAATCTTTTGATTTGTATGTAATAATCACGTATCTATCTTATTTCATTCTCGTATTTCAAGTCACAAAGTGTATAATTTATTAACTTTCAAGTTCATGTAAAAAATAATGGTTTATTGAATTAACCGTAGGTAATATATTATCCAGTGATATCGTCGGAAGGTACATACATCTAACACTAGTATCCCACGAGCGAGGGCGGGGAAGGCGCGCGACCGCGTCGACCTCGCGACTCAATGCTGCCTGCTCGTCTCTGCACACCCGCTGGGGACTGTGGACCAAGTGGAGCTAATATTTAACTAATTTTAGTTTAGTATCTGTTAACTGACGGCTGACGGGCCGGTTGGCGTGGTTGGTAAGATACCCTGTCTAAGATACGCCGCAGGTCGTGGGTTCAATTCCCACTCAGGACAAACATTTGTGTGCATGTACATGTCTGTTTGTCCTGAGTCTGGGTGTAATTATCTATATATGTATATATTTACAAAAGAAAAGTAGTATATGTAGTATATCAGTTATCTAGCTTCCATAGTACAAGCTCTGCTTAGTTTGGGATGAGATGGCCGTGTGTGAGGAACAATGTACCAGCAGAATAGTTATTTATTATTAACTATACACTGATGTGTATAGTTAATAATAAATAATTAATAAATAATAATTATTTATTAATTAATTAATAGCAGTCGAAATACGATTGGGAAGATAGAAAAAATAAACATACCTACGCGTCGAAGATAGAACTTCGTTCTTTTTTGATGCCTGATAAAACATCTTGGCTAAGAAGCTGTTAGATGCAATGCAAATGTTGGTATAATAATATACTACCTACTCATAACCTGACTGAAATGATTGAGTATAGGTATAGGGTTTCAGTCTCCTGGAACGAACGTTTTCAGAATCTAAACAGCTGATGATGTACTGAGATGAACTAGCTTCGGCAATGAAGAGGCCTCTGAAGTAGCTTTCCATAAGTATTACACGATACAAATCAAAGTACTAACAATAAATATAAACTATATACCGTCAACATCATGTCAGTCGGTGTACAATTTCAGCAGCGTGTGTACGCGCGCCAGTCGCGCGCTGGGCGCGGGCGGCGCGTGCCTGGGAACCGGCGGCGCGCGCGCGTTCTCACGGCCTCGCTGACCTGCACCAGCCTCACCCCCTCCCACCCCCTGCTGCCCCCCGTGCACCGAGTCGTGCCACACCGAAACTGCCTTTCCTTACGCCTTTCTCATCTCAGTGTGTGTGTCTAGTAGAGCCTCCGGTTTCTAACGATAGGTATGTATAGATGTTGGATGTATCGGCGTTTTGATCACAAAAGCTAGGTTGTTAAGAACTCTAAAAAATCAACGTAATAAGGAATAATACTGTAAAGCGTTTTCCAGAAGTTTCAGAGTTTCAGAGTTTAGAATAGCCAAAATATATCAGAAATGATACTAAAAATTAGAACTGTTCAGGATATATGTTCAGGAAAGAAAGAAAGAAATATTTATTTGGACAGACGTTAATAAGTATGGATATAAAATAAAATATGATTTCACAAAACAACATTTGTGTCGAAATTAGGTGATCGCTCAGCATAAAATTACGGCGACAAGCACCGCAACGCTGGTTTTCAGCGACACCTACTTATTGGTGACCATCAGATCTTCAAAACAATGTAATGCATTGTCCTCCGTGTCATTTTCAATAGCATTTATACATTATTAGCTTTAGCCCCATGGTCTCACCCGCATTGCAAGTAGATTGCACAAGCATGTAGAAAATACATACCTGCACACATATAAGAAAAAAATACTCTCAAGCATATAATATTGCTATAATGATAAACGAATCTGAACATCGAGAGAGATAATAACGTTTCTCATAATCAACCACTATCAAGTGTACAAGGTCCTGGACATGTTCCTTTGAAGTAACTCGGGTATGGGTTATTTTTTAAAAGCGAAACGATTGTAGACATCTTTTGCAGTCCAAAAAGAATGTTGCCAAGTTTCCCACGAGAGCCTTAGGGTGTGTATTACCGGGATAATAGTTACATGATTTTACAAGGCACTCGTCGAGAGGTTTTTGTGATTCATATTTGTTACCGGCAAACTTTGAGTAGGTACAATATGAAGTTATAGAACTATGCCTTATTCTATTGATAGATTCTCATTAAGTATATAATGTTGAGGCAAATATTTTTCATAACGTGGTTTTTCGTCAACAAATTACTTCATACAATTTTATAGGTTGTAGAAAAATTGATTACTTTAGCTTATCATCCGTAGAGTCACTATTGCCCGGTTGTTATAATGATTATTTAAATAGATCCACATTGTTAGACAGTGATGTAAACAACGAGTTATTATCTAATAGTAAGAAACCTCTTTAGATCTAAATAATTAACAGATACGTGTTTTACTAAGATTAAAATTCCAAGCTTATTCAAATAAGCTGTTAGAAGAGCAGCGCGGCAGCAAACAAATATTAAATATCTCTAGTGATAATTAAACAAATCTTTAGGCGCTTCAAAGAATGCCGATTTTTATGTTTAATTTCATAACTATCGGGGGCATCGTAACAAACATTAATCTTAGTGAAGGCACTTTAGGTGCGCGCGCGCAAGACGTGATTGTGTGCATCATTGTGCATCTTATTCAGGCGGTGCGGTTCCAAGGCTCAGGCCGGCACGTACGGGCGACACACTCCAGATGCAATCTGTTTGCTTTATGAGCCTTCGAGTCGGCGCGCTTTATGCGCTTATACTGGTACTTTGATTATGTAATAAAACACCTACGTGCTTCATCTGGTGGAACTAGGCATTGTAGTTATTAAATTGATTTAATTGAAAACATTATTTCAATTAATACAATACTCCTTCCTTGATGATGAATCTCGGAACAAAATGAATTTCAGATAGTATAACGATGTTTTAAACGTTTTCTGTAATTTATTTTCTTTATGTTCTGAATTACACATATAACTATCTTCCTATGCAATATTTAGCGGTTATGTTATGATTCTAGATAAATACAAACCGGCCAAGTGCGAGTCGGACTCGCGCACCGAGGGTTCCGTACCAACTTCGCCCATCGTTCGTCCATCACGGGAAATGCACAATTTTATTTATTTACCTTACTTGAGGTTGTTACCAATTAAGCTAGACCTCTAAATTGTATGAGCGCCCATACAACTTAGAGGTCTTTATTAATTGGCGTAACTATGTATGTATGGGGACACCCTTTAATTTTCAACTTTTTTTATTTTTTAGAATTTTTCCTTTATTTGTGCTGTAAGACCTTGCTTTGTGCCATTTTTTTTATATTTGAGTTGATTGAATGAATGGTAAATTGCGGTTTACGATTTATGACGTATTAAAAAAAAAATACTTACTAGATCTCGTTCAAACCAATTTTCGGTGGAAGTTTGCATGGTAATGTACATCATATATTTTTTTTAGTTTTATCATTTTCTTATTTTAGAAGTTACAGGGGGGGACACATTTTACCACTTTGGAAGTGTCTCTCGCGCAAACTATTCAGCTTAGAAAAAAATGATATTAGAAACCTCAATATCATTTTTGAAGACCTATCTATAAATACCCCACACTTATGGGTTTGATGAAAAAACAATTTTTGAGTTTCAGTTCTAAGTATGGAGAACCCCCAAAAATTATTGTTTTTTTTCTATTTTTGTGTGAAAATCTTAATGCGGTTCACAGAATACATCTACTTACCAAGTTTCAACAGTATAGTCTTTATAGTTTCGGAAAAAAGTGGCTGTGACATACGGACGGACAGACAGACAGACTTGACGAATCTATAAGGGTTCCGTTTTTTGCCTATTGGCTACGGAACCCTAAAAACGTAATTTGAATGTGTAATTTATTTTCACGTTTCGTTATTTGGTATACATAAAGGTAGGTAGTTAGTATACAACAAGAATAAGAAATAACAAAATAATTTAGAGGATTTTATAATTCTATAAGATATAGAGGTAATAATTATAATAAACGATACTGAGTTTGAAATTTAACATATGCGCACTTAGGTATCTGTCATCAGTTCAACTTAAATGAACAATATATTTTTTCTATGTATGGGCATGTGTTTGATCACCCTCTCACCATGGCTAGTGACAATGCGACTGAAGGTGGGAAGCACACAAAACCGAAAGGAACTGGCTCTCAAGTGCAGCTGCCGGAATACACTGAACTCTACCACCATGTTGTCTATACTAATATCACAGTCTATGTAACTCTTACAGTCGGCCAACGGGCACGTCTAAACAGAGCAATCATGCGGGGCTTGCAGGGTGAGAGAGGGGTGGTAGAGAGTACCATACACTCGCCTGGGACACAATGCAGCAATGACGAATGCCTATACAAAGCGGCATTTCGCGTGACTTCAAACGCGATAGACCACTGTATGTTTATTACGCTGTGCTAATTTAATAAAGCTATAGAGTTTTTCGCCTGTTTGAAAGCGCTAATCTCTGGAACTACCTGTCGGATTTGAAAAAAAACTTTTTGCATTTGATAGCCTAATTCTTGAGGAAGATTATATACTTTTTATTCCGGGAATTCGGGTGAAACCGAGGGGGCAGCTAGTGTGTTATAACACGGTGTTATATAAGCTCATAGTAGAATTCGAATGTCAAACCTTCGTCACGGTATTCGACGTCACTACAGCTACTGAGCTATCATCGCCAATATGATTTGCTTAGACACAAACAGATATGTAAAGTGACATTTAAAGTTAAAGTAAGATTTACATAAACAATGTTTGTGACACGGCGTAAGATGTATAAGAACAATGATATGGCATAAACAAACGGCCAGTAGTCCAGACACGTACCGAGTGTCTTCATCTGCATCCTACGTAACGACCACATCTCGCTGTAATTTACTTTACTTTACATAAAGCTACATAAATAACTAAAAAATCATCGGTGCAATACGTCTATGGATCTTGGAACTGAAATATAGGAATAATTCTTGTTTAGTCTATTACCTCCTGACGCATATAGTCACGTGCCTGACTCGTGCGTCTCAGACGCAAATAAAATCACGACACTGATCTCAAATTAGACGGCAGAGGCAAAAACGCTCTACCTGCGCCTCGCATCATTTTGGGACCTTATTATAAAGGACACC
This sequence comes from Tetheella fluctuosa, assembly GCA_951216915.1. Taxonomy (NCBI): domain Eukaryota; kingdom Metazoa; phylum Arthropoda; class Insecta; order Lepidoptera; family Drepanidae; genus Tetheella; species Tetheella fluctuosa. The sequence continues at coordinate 4,759,536 of OX578227.1, read as the reverse complement.
GCTCTGTCCGCATCTAACTATAATTATGAAGCATCGACCGCACCAGAGTGAGATAAACTATACGGACTATTTAAGATGAAAAGGAAGGCTCAATCCCTTCTTAGCTAAGGGTTATGTCAAAGGCAGTCGGTAGCCGAAACGAGTTATTTAAATTCGGCGATCGACTGAAGACCGCTACGCCTACGTTCGCTTCGGGCGAGATGCTGAATAAGGCGTAATGTTTTCAAAAATATTTCTCAAGTGATGATGATGAAGGCGAATTGAAATTAAAGTGCCAGCGAGGACCACGGGAATGCTTTATGCGACGTTGTGATAATGTATGTGGCGAGACATGCGTGTGACCAATAAAGTAATCATCGGCGCGGCGTGGACCAACCAATTACAGAGCTGCCGACTCATTCGTTGGCATCGAAAATTAAAAATTAATTGATGCCATACAACCCGCTGTAACTCATGGCACCAGGCGGGCGTGGGCTCGCGAGCTGCTTGCCACCCGTAGCCGCTTCGTAGCAGTTATGCAAAATAGATAGTAATTTAATTTGCGCTTTTAAATATATTAACAGCATGTTTTGAACTGAATTGGACTATCGATAATTGCAATCGACGTTCACATAAAGTCGGACACAACATAAAGAGATGCAATAGTATGCGGATCTGTTATTGCGCTTATTTACTCAGCATACGGACAATTGTTGTTTGTTTGCGACTAAGGATTCCCATATAATGACAATTTAAGTGGCTGTAGTCGTGCATCTGCTATAAATGGTTATGCAAATGTAAGATTTCAAACGAGCTATTTTCACGACAATGATTGACTTTTAAATGGATATAAACACCCGTCGCGACGACGACTCGCGACTTATCGGCGTATCTGACATCGACCGATACATTCGGCAGCGGGCTTGGCGCGGTGCGGTGGACTGAAGCCGCCGTGTCACGTACGCTCCAGACTTGTTCTCAATTACTCATATAGCCAACATAAAAACGTGCGACACGTCGGTTTTTTACCGAAAAAGGATCGTCGCGTTCCATTTCCAAAATGAGTAGCCCTGGTTAAGGCAATTTGTTTTGGATTGTGTGGCGCGGATGAATGGGTCCGACGGGCGGTGGCATGTGAAGGAGACCGCTCTACGCATACTGATGAGGCTCGTCTCTGGCCCTTTAGTTTCTAAGACAGGAGGTCCCAATTATTTCTCTCTTCTCACAACTTTTATGATGCTCCTTATTCTTTTTAGGGTCTCGTACTCAGAGGGTCTGAACGTATATTATATGCATTTCCTAGGTCCCAAAACAAAGAAATATTACCTATTAAAAATTTATATTAAATTCTGATGAAGGGATTTTTAAGTTACATATTTAACTAGCTTCTGACCCGCAGTTTCACACGCGTTCCCGAGGGATCTTATGTTTTACCGGGATACAAAGTATATATCCTATAACCTTTCTCGATAAATGGGCTATCCAACACTAAAATAATTTCTCAATTCGAACCATTAGTTCCTGAGATTAGCGCGTTCAACCAAACAAACAAACAAACTCTTCAGCTTTATAATATTAGTATAGATAAGTCAATTTTTTCTGTTACTTTAGTTCAAAGTTAGCAATAAATTAATGAACAATATACCTAACTTAAAAAGTTTACGTTTTGTTGAAAGAAGAGTATTATGGTGATCATAGAGTGAATTGAAAATGCGTGCAATTTAGTCTCATTGACGGTTGATATTATCTATACTAATAAAGAAGTTTAATATAAACGGATCTACGTGAGAAATAAGAGAATCAAGTGATCATATTCAGAAATCGATTAAAAGAGTAATGATTAAGTGCCCACGTTGTGTATGGGCATGGTGCTCGCTTGGTGCGATTGTGGGCAAGTGCTCGGAGTTAAAATATTTGTATATGCGGCAAGAAAGCAATCCACTGGTAAATAATTATAGTAGTACGAGCTCTCTTTTTTTGGTCACTGTAACGCCATAATTAACCCCATTCAGGTGGACTGTCAGGCAATGTATAATACTTCGCGGAGGTCGCCGAATCCCGAGATTAATACGTTCGAATCATTATTTCATTAATGATTCTGTAACGTTTGGATTAAACTTTACCAAGTTATAATTATTTAATTGATAAGTCAAACATTACTAAAAATCCACAACGATGGTAATTATACATGCGATTCAGTTGCCATGCGGCACGCCCACCGCACCGGCCTGATTTAATTACAAAATCAATAATCGAATTGCGAAGGCGAGTTAATTGATTGTCTCTCGATACGAAGATGCCGCTATCGATTTGCTTGGATTAATGCTTGATATTAAGTTAAAATAATTTAATATCGTGACAATGCCAGTGCGCGTGGGCACAACAGATCCTAATTAACCGATTGGGAACTAAGGTAAAGGAATCAACTATACTTAGAAACTAAATGTTAACTCTTTGGTAAATATTTAAAAAACTAGATACTTGTAATAAATCCCCATATAAATTAATTGTTATGATTCGTAATAAAAACAACATAAAGCAAAATAATTTATAACTTTCTAATTAAAAACAGCTAAGATTTATGGCCATGTGTTAAAGAACTTGATTATCTTTACACACTCACTGTACGTATTATATTATTCGAGTACCTACCTAGTAGGATACAAAATGTAATCTGAAATAAATTATACCTAAGTACATTTTGAATGCAATTATTGTACGAGTACGAGGCACGGGCAAGCGTGCGCGCGCGCATGTCATGTTGAATGTTATTTTTATTCTCCAACAAGGCTATAACCAGTATTGATACTATTGAAAATGTATAAAAACTAAAACTCAGCTTGTGCGTGCGATAGAAATAAAGTTATTTTGTACTTTAAAGCATATACTTACTTATATCATTAATTTCGTGTATATCCTACTAATATTATAAATGTGAATGTTTGGATGGATGAATGTTTGTTACTCAATCACGCCAGAACGGTTGGACGGATCTGGATGAAATTTGGCACAAAGATAAATTATAGTCTGGAATAGCGCATAGGCTCCTATTTATTCCGGGAAAATATAAGATTCCTCGGGAACGCGGGTGAAACCGCGGGAAAAAAGCTAGTAGTAAGTCAAGTATTTTTTCGTTTTTCAGAAGACTGATGAAATAAACTCAAAACCTAGAACTCATTTTCTTGGGTTCGTGATGCGAAAATAGAGCACAACTTACATTGATGCATCAAATATTTACAGATTCTCTTAGCGCATCTATTTATACAAGCTTATAGTTTAAGTACACTGAGCTATGTACGGTAGGCGAGGCGTGGTGCTGAACAGTGATGTAACATTTGCACATCAATCGACACCGAGTAAAGCCGTGAGCAACAACGAAGATAAAGCTAACTGTCCTGAAGCTATTTCAGTGTTGTCTACCAACATAAAACCATCTGCAGGTCGTTGGTTACCTCTCGCGGTCATTAAAAACACATCAGCGTCCGATAAATTATTTTATTAAATGTCGATTCACACCTTTGCCCCTGGTCGAGCGTGTCTAATCGTTGGAGACCTTGGTCGTGTTTTATTACTCTGTGCTTATTGCGGCATTCTTAGGGTTAATGTTGATGATAAAATACGATAGGTACTTAAGACTTAAGAATCTTAAAATCGTTTATTAACGTGCGTAGCAAGCTACATAGATACAGGTTACAGGTTGTGGTTTTGGATACTCGCTATATTTATGTCCCTTGAGTAGAGCATAAATCCATTTAGTAAACGATCGGTTTTTTATTTTGTATGTCACAATTAAAAAATCAGGACTTAATTTTATTTGTATCAAACCTTAAGAATATTATTATTTTCGCTGTTTCGTGTTTTATTCAAGTAATACATCAACTTCAGTGAATATGGCGAGAATGGAAAAACTAATGTGATGTCTATAGGAAGCTACTGCATCAAAAAGTCGCCGTATTCTTTATACGAATAGATTTATAGAAAGAAACCGTAACTTCTATAAAATGTACAAGTATGACAATTCACCAATAAATAACGGAGTTTTAAATGTCGATATTCTTAAAAAATAAACCGTAATAAAGAGACGTAGACGTCAAGAATAACGCGCGATTATTATAGTAATAAATATAAAATTTAAAGCGATGTGCAATTAAATAGACTGCAACTACACGACCATTAAAACCGTTTTATAGTCTACTTAATTAGTTACTAATGCATTATCGAGTACAAACGAAGGCATCAAATTTGTATGTAAAGATAGGTTTACGGTGTTAAGGAAACAATATTGACTTATAAATGAATATTAATTACTTCTTGAGAGCTTACCAAGAAATTAAATGATCCAAAATATAATTAAGGTAGCTGTGGTGGTTTATTAGTTGAGTATAGGTGAGTAATTAGTATTATATATATATATATATGTGTATAAACAAGTAAATTCATAGAATAAACAATATCGTAAGTATTCGTGAGAACTTTAAGTTTTTAAGTGAAATATGTAACTAGGTAATACATGATAGCTTAGTTTCAAGTAAAAAGTTCAATATAATAAATAAATTGATACGCTGTTAAAATATACGTAGGTAAGATTAGCAGCCTTTAATTAAATTTTTTACGTCTTACTTTAATTATATCAGTGGGGGTTTTTATTTCTCAAGATTAAAAACTTTTGACGCAAACCTTAAGAATTTTAAGGCTTCAATGCAATATTATAGTTACTGTCGCCAGTAGATACCTGCTTGCGAACAGCTGGTGCACCATAATCCTACCATGACTTTCCCTTGACTCGATACCATCTAGATTTAATACGACACTCTACTTCACGCAAATTTCATCTAAGATCTTGAACATGATAACAAGTTAATTGAATGCAGCAATTTAGGTGCCTATTTTAATCGACGAAACTCAATATCTGCGCTTTTGCGAGATAAGCTTGAAGTCTAGAATCGGTTTGCTTTTTGCGTAAATTGCATTTTGTAAAAATAGATTACGTATGTGTGCAAGTTTATGCGATAAGGATAAGCACTACGTAAACATGTGATTAATGTAATATATGTATAAGTATACAGAAAATATATAGATTCTGATAATATTTAGTTAGACATCACCAAAAAGTGAAATATTATTAAGTTGTTTTTTTTATTGAGTTTAGTGAAGATAAATGTAATTATTATTGTAATGTATCTTTCAGACATCACGGCACGAGGACTGGTCCTTTTTGAAGGCGTGCGTGGGGATAGATCCAACACGTAGAGATACGTTAATGTGTAGGGACGAAATTGACGAATACTATTTCTGCCTGCACTATTGAAGAGATACAGGTAAAGACAGCACCCGCTAAGTTGCAGAAAACAGGGAACTTTACTGGGTCTATGAGGGGGGAACTCGCAATTATTATTATTATTAATAATGCATATCAATATATCTTGATATTATTGTGGTGAAACACAATCGATTCAGAGATCAAAACATATTTCCAAAAAAACTGCAAAGAAGATGCAACTAGGTACTTATAATTTTTTTTAAACGACGTTTTCTAAAAATAAAACCTAACTAGATCGATTTATCGCCCCTGAAACCCCCTGCATACTAAATTTTATGAAAATCGTTGGAGCCGTTTCCGAGATTCAGATAGAGGTATATATTATATACAAGAATTGCTCGTTTAAAGATATTGTGCTTATTTTTTATAATATTGTCCTTTATACAGAAATGTATTTGAAAGAACACATGGAACATAATGACGTTTCAAGAGGTAGATAGAGCTAGGTACGTTTTGGTAAAAAAAAAATACAAAAAAAAAAGTTTCTAACAACGCGGCAACGGCGAAACAAAACCTGTATTGTCGTATAATATTTCAAATCGGTAGCTTGAACTTGAAATTCATATCATTCGCCTGCATCAAACAAGGCCCACCAACAGTGAAGTGGAGCTCTTGAAACACGGCATAAACCAGTTGAGATGTCTCTCGTGCTTAGCTCTGTAATCTGACGTCGACACAAAGACACATTGACTTGTCGTAAATCTCACACCTGACTTCAACCTACCTTCGGTGGTCTTAACCAACGTCTTGTAAGTATGAGGATTAAATTACAGAATACAGGCTGGTAAAATAAGGGGTCACCATTATGTTATTAGAAGATTGGTAAATGAGGATTTAGATGGTGTTTGGGTTTAATTTTCTTACGAGCCCACTGTGGTACCTTCTTCAGCCGCATGATTTTCCCACGAAGTGATTATGATTTATCAAAAGCCGACCGAATGTGTATGATTAGTAGGTAGCTTTTACGATATAATATTTACAATGCAATTTACATGGGCGGTAGTTTTTTTTACATCTTAATCTTGATGTAAAATGTCTGAACTCAAACATTGCGTGTAGGTAGGTACACATGACACAAGTTCCTTATAATAAGTATATTATCCATAAAAACTTAATGATAAAACGTTTTTATTCACCATAAATCGATCACCGGTAAACAGTGACGAGATTTCCGTACAAAATTGTTGTAATTATTCATAACGGTTACTGCGCCCAACGGAAACTTTTGCAACTAAAGTGTTCTTTAGAGATTGCTTTATTTCTCCATTTAATGATGGGGAAGTAATTGCCAAGAGAGACTTACCTGTCTTAGTTTCGAAATTTTAAAGATAGGTTTTGAAATTTTTAACTGATGACATGTTATTTTAGATGGTTATGGTGCAAAAACGGTGCAATATTTCAGCGTTACTCGTTGACAGTAGTTACCAAATATTTTACCAATATATTCTGGCAATTGGCAAATGGCATCTGGCACCTACCTATTTCTAATTGAGATAAATAATAATTATGTATAGTTTCGAAGGAAAATGGCAAAATTATTTAATACACCAACTAATAATGTTGATAGACTATGGAAAATTTGTCGTCAAGCAACTGTACCTGCCGGAACACATCAAGTTCCGGCAGTTGCATTTGAGAGCCAGATGCCTTCTAGGCTTTATAAATGTCGGCAACATATTGGCAAACCCATTGGTATTACTAATGTCTATAGGCTACGGTAGCCACTTACCATCACCCAGGGGTAGACCCCTGCCTATTTTTCTTTTTATACCACAATGTCGGCAAATAAGTATACGGCCCACCTGATGGTAAGCGGTTACCGTAGCCAAAGCCGTAGCCTATGAACGCTTGCAACACCAGGGGTAACACTCGCGCGTTGCCTACTCTTCCCCCTCCCCGATGAGCTCTGGTGACCTTACTCACGCGCATGAACACAACTATAAGTTATTTCGCTGCGGTATTCTGTAAGGTGGAGGTATTTGCCTAGTCGAGCTGCTCTTTGAGGGACATATCGCTATGCTCTACCTGTCATATGCTCTGCATGCTTGCCAGGCTTCTGGCATAAAAAAATAGACGTCTAGATGTAGTAAGTACCTATTGCTTGAAAGGTTAAAAAAATGTGCTCAAGATATTCATATTGCTGTAGTTTCTTATTTTTAAAACCGGCTTTAACATTGTGTTATTCGTAAATTCAAAGACAAATGCCATTTATTCAATTTAGGCCCTAGAAGGGCACTTATGAACGTCGAATCAAAGCTACTGAAGTTACTATTCTTATGGTCATTTTGTGTTTCCCGAAATGGGGTGAGTTGACATTGATTTCAGCCAAGGAGGTTAGATCCTATTATTATGTATTTACTATTATTATTGTTTTATTTAATCATTAAAAAAAAAAACAATCCTATAACTGAGAAAATTTGCAAACACTACTTAAATATCCTAATAACAATCATTATTATTACGTACACATAGAAGTAAATCTTTAATTAAACACACATTTAAGCATTTTCCTGACCCAGGCCGATCCAATCCATGTTTCTCCTCTAATTTCAACCTATAGATGTTGTTACATTAGATAGGCACATACAATGTAATCAACAAGATTACTATCCAATAATTGACATAGGTAGAATTTTACATAACAATCTTAAATATAAAGTTCACACAAAGGATGTTAATTACCTACCTGCATACAATGGTATTGCTTAATCAATGCAGTTGCCTTCACGCAAATTAAGAGCTAATGTCAATTTAGAACCCGCACAGACGGCACAAATGGTTAATTACAGATGTAATTACTTTTCGAAATTATGTTATTACGCTTAATGAACATTACGGTTTCTATAGACGGCGGCTGGACGGCGGGTCCATACAAAGCGAATTTCTGATAGGTGGAACTCGCTTGGAAATTACAGTCTATTGAGTCTGAGGTCCTGACCGTAGTACCTATTCTGTAAAACTATTGTATTATATGGTATTATTCGGTTTCAAAATGTACATTAACCTTTAGAGTATTAACTTACTATCTTGAAGTCCTGAGGCATAGGTCGGCAATAGTCGGCAGTCCTCCTTATTACGTGAGATGGTTAAATATATCCGTCACTTTCTAACGTCCTATAAAAAAATGTTAAGTAACCTGAAACTATGTAATGAGACTGAGTAAGTTTAGGTAGATTACGCCCGGTGGAATCTGATTGATGGATTCAACATTCTTCATATCGATAATGAAGTCGAAATCCGTCCTGTCATATCTAAAATAGCAATAGATCAAATTGATCTTCATCAAACTGTTTTTTTTTTACCTCTCATCTTATATCTAATTGTTAAAACGATTGCAATCACTTGATGGTATCGCGAACGAACATTATAATCTTGACGCGATATTAGGGTAGCCACATGTACTTAATGTTTTCCTGACAGCAAGGTTTATTATTTACTAGCTGTCCCCCGAGGTTTCACCCACGTTCCCGATAAAAAAAAGTAGCTCATGTCTTTCTCCATACCATAGGCTATCTGCGTACCAAATTTCATCGCAATGGGTTCAGCGGGTTAGTCGTGATAAGGTAACAAACAAACAAACTCACATTCGCATTTATAATATTAGTTAGGATTAGGACTAGCTTCGGCCCGCGATTTCACCCGCGTTCCCGAGAAAAAAAGTAGCCCATGTCCTTCTCCATACCATATAGGCTATCTACGTACCAAATTTCATCGCGATCGTTTCAGCGGTTAATGCGTGTTAAGGTAACAAACAAACAAACTCACATTCGTATTTAAGAAAGAAAGAAAAACACTTATTCACTGGAAATGGACGCACATACACAAAGCAGAATTTATAATATTAGTTAGGATAGGATATTAAGTTAGGATAATATAATGCATTATCAATGTTAGTAATATTATTGAAATGTTTGCTAACCCACTTACACGCATATGGTCGTTTTCAGTCAGAAAAAACTGCGAACGTCTATGCAGAAACTTTGGTAACCCTAGATTTTATTGAATGAAACTCCACGCAGGCCGCGGTGCGCAGACGCCGTGACAGATTCGATTTGTCTATTGTCCGGTAGCGCTAACGATTCGTTACGGGAACGTTCAGTGCCACCATTAATATTAACTATTAGTTAAATTATGTGAAAATTGAGAAATTTATGCAGAATTTTCTAAAAACTCGTACTAAATTAGATATTACTTTGAAGAAACAAGAAGGCTATTTTATTATTAGAGGAAAGTTACCAAATATGGAATACCATTTTGTTCTTTATGCATAATTTGCTCAAATGCTATAAATAAAACACTTTTTGTACTAATTATTAACAATCATATATTTGCCCTTAAGTTTGTAATAATTTTAGGTTATATTGATAAGTTCGAGGTAACAAAAATTTTCAAAAACTAAATAATGATAAAGGTGCCCATATATGGAACAGGTACCCCAAATGTGGAATACTACAATAACTATGAAAAATTAACCTTAAATTATAAGATATTATTAAAAATCTTTGGTGTAACATAGATAGGAACACAAATTATTTACAAAAATCGCAAATCCAGGTATCACACTCTGGCCCGGTGCAATAAGTATGTGCCCACAGCCCGCCCACACACGAGGCATTTGATCCATAGTCCATATTTGGATTTTCCAACGATTTCAAACTGTCATTCAATTTTTTATAATTATGAAAGTAATACCATCTAAACGGTCTCTAAAAGCTATAAAAACAATACTATGTGCACTTTCTGTATGAAAAATACGTATCTTTTACATATCTTAGAAAGTTCTGCGGAAGCGGTACAACAAAACACTGTCACAACAACGAAAGGACTCGCTCAACTGACATGCTACCACTTGTACGCGTGAAATGGAGTAGAAAGAGACAGAATATCGCTGATTGATGCGTGTGTGAGTTTGCATTTGAGATAAATGGGGGTATTTCATATTAGGGATACTATTCCATATTTGGTCACTTTCCTCTATTCAATTGGTTATTCTCGTCAAATCACCAAGAAAATGATACGATCAGTCTGTCTGCTGCTGATCTATCTAGCATTAAGTACTAACACAGGCTTTACATACATCAAAAATGTAGAGAAAATACCATAAAAAACAAAAAGTATAAAGGGCTTTACATACTACTAAAATGTAGGTATATACAACCAAAATACCATAAAAATTCGCTTATGAGAATCACAAACGGACACCGTCTCACAGGAATTGTACAACAATTCTAATCGTTTGTTAAAGCATAGTTTACCGAATGCGTTGTTATCGGGCCCCGTACTCGGTAATCTATCAGTGGCATCGATTCAATTAGTTGTAGAACAATGGAATTGCCGCCGGAACAGATAGCTGGCCACTGCCGCGCGGTAGAACGCCGCTTATTTGCCGCGGACGAACGAACTCCTTGTTCTGTGACCGCACTTTATTACTGTATACAAATTGGACAAAGGTGCATAAAAGAAAGGCTCTAATATTTTTTATAATTCATTATCATATAAAGACCTCCACATAATGTATGCGATAAGATCAAACGGAGTGGAGGATATTGAGCCTGAATGAGGATTCTGGCAATAGTCTGACTACAGATTTTATAATACTTATATGAATGAATGTATCCTCTACGATAAGTCATCATAATATGGGTAATAAACAAACTAGCAAATTAAGCAAAATGAACAAGAACCACGTACCGTAAATAGTATAAAACGAGTGTTGCTTCAAACGTCGGCAGCAAGTAAACAGAGCCATCAATAAGAGAAGTCCGCCTGAATTTATCACCAACTTGCCTCGGTAAGGATCGTAAGGACGTTTTAATCTCCAGTGCCAATAGAAATCTTAATAAATGTAGAACTGCTTTGTTTCTAGTAATATTTTCTACTTGAATGCATGTTGACAAGCGCACGTATCACACTGTTACGACTATGAAGACAAATATTTAAATACATCATCTCAATCTATATGAATATGCTACTTCTATACTTTTTAGTAAGATTTCTGAGATGCCGCTGCCGGCTGCAAACTGCACGTGGGCGACGTCTTAAAGCTCACATTAACTTTTGTCAACCATCGCCTACGTCTTGCCGCCATGCGCCATGGTCCTTTTTCATTTACTTGTTACCTTTACACAATAGCCGCTACAATCCACATAAACATTATTGTATGATAATATATAACGAAAATTGTTTCGACAAGGTTCCATAGACTTTTATTTATCCGTTGGTTAGCAAAAGTGCATGCTCTTACTGAATAAATCGCACACTACTGTCGTACATTTTCATTTCAAGCTTCAATGCATCGAGACTCATATCATCATTAATATAAATTTTATTGAGTTATCTCAATTTGAATCGAATGAGCATTGATTAAGTATGACAGGACTGATGAATTACTTACTAATAACGAAATACTGCAATAAAAGAATACACGAACATAATTATGAAGAATAATTAATTAACTTCATCTTGGTAAGGATAGATACTGTATTTATAATACAAATAATCCTTCCAAGCATCTACCTACCTAGCTGATTTAGAGTGTAGTAAAAACCGGCCAAGTGCGATGTTATACAGAACAAAACCTAAGACAACATAAATTAAAGGAAAATTTAAATAAAAACTAAATTTATCATTGTATACTATACTGAAAACTTCGACTATTGCTTGTAAACTAGTAAAGAATTGTTGCCGGTGATACTATTTAATTTAAATTAAAAAAATATTTATTTATATGATACTTCCTTCGTATTTATTATTTTTACTATAAAAAAGTAAAAGGTTTATGATGTGGAAATTGAATACAGCAAGTTATTTTACAGACCTGCTATAAGTTTTCAATCAATGTAATTTATCCCATTTATGTATGCTCATAATAATGTTGGTTAGATTAAAACTAAATATGTGTCCTATTATTATTATTAATCTGCGGCTCAGGAACAGTCTTCAAGAATCCTAGAAGATATCTTCGAAGACCCTGACGATCTTATTTTTAAACCACCAAGAAAACGTATAACTATTCATTTATAACGTACAAAATTTTCTTTTTGTTCTTTATCTTTTGCATGTCATTGTGCTTGAATATTTAACAACGAACGTATGTATGTGTCACTGCGCCGCTACTGGTGTTGTCAAAAAACGAAACATATACTAAGTATAATACGTGGTGGATGAATTAACGAATCCGTCGTCGGTTTATCGTACCTCGGCTTAACATTTCAATTAAAGGAGACGATTAAGAAATTAAACGTAATGAGTGCGCGAATGTGAAAATGCGATTACAAGAAACCGGTGGATTTACGACGCAAAGAAGTGTGGTAATTGGCAGTATTTAGAGCAACGGGCATCGGTCGTCTAACTGAATTTATCTGTCATTATCGTGTTTGATGTCATTAATTCCATCAATAGTCGTTTTGATAACACCTGTGCAAATAATTTTAAGAGGCTTTATCTATTTTTACTCCATATCGTGCAATACTTCTTGAAGAAAATCGCAAATGAAAATTAGTTAATTTAAAATTATTTTGTTATTCAAACTTGTAACCTAGTATAGCTACATTGACGATGTTCTGCTCCTACACAGTAGTTATGTAACGTTATAAATCTAATATACAATACATTCCATATAAAAATTAACATGTTATCGTGTTATTAAAACTGTTATGTGGGAGCATGTTAACGTCAGAATTATTATTTCATCACAAATATACCTGAAGGGTAAAGTGCAATTTGCACAATTTACACACGTGTCTCAGATTTCTCCTTTTACTATGGAGACATGGCCGCAGCACGTTTACGGTAATCGGCAAGAGAGCCTCTGTTATACATTGTTCGACATCGAAAGCTTCCCATACGCACAGCTCGGTATTTGGTGGACACTTGCTTATGTGGGGCTTAAAGTAGGTAGCCTTCGTTTTGTTTCGGTACTCTATCTTTTACGCTTATAATTTTTTTTGTTGGAAAATTATGTAAGGACTTCAACTAATTCTAAAATAGTGTTTATTTATGTCGATACCACGATTATGATATCAAATTTGTTCGTAGTATCCTCGAGAATGTATGACAGGTGTGGAGTCCTCGGTATGACAGATATATTACAAGAATCGAGTCAATACAACGGAGGTTCTTGAAATACTTTGAATTTAAAACATGAATCCGTAATATTGACTTTTACATCGCTTAGGTATCATAACCTAAGCGATGTAAAAGGCACCATATTCTTCCCCTGGAGTTACGGCGGACTATAGCAGATGTAACTCTCCTAATGAAGATAGCAAGCGGATAAATCGATTCCCCTGAGTAACATTAATTTATGTGTTCCTATCAAATCCCAATGACATCCAATGCGTTCGTACATTCCTAAGACAAATACAAACTACAAGTAGAATTCTTTCTTTTGCAGAGCCAGTAAACAATTTATCAATGTTCTTGATGATGTACCTTTAGATCTATTTCATACCAGTACAAATCAGGCAAAATCTCTGATTTCGAAATCCTACTTTGGCTTTCCAGCGCGCTAGTTATTATTGATCATACTTATAAGCTATTGTTATTATTTGGGCGCTCGACCACTGACTTTTAATTTTTCACAAACTTTGTTCTACCTTTTTATCATATATTTGATATTGTCTATTAGTCATTTTATGTGAACATTTAATGCTTTTAGTTTTTATTTTCGCTACTTTTGTTTGATTTGTTAAGCTGTTTGTTTTCCAAATATAATAAAATAAATAAATAAAATAGGTAAATACGTAAGTAAATGTTATTGGTGACGGGCCATGGATGTTGGTCCGCGATGAACTCCAAAACTACTTATCCGATCTTAACGGTTTTTTTATAAATGTGTGATCTGTTTCAACATAAAAGATAGTATAGTTTTATTCCCATTTATCCTTTTTGTTATTCCGGGAACGTGGGGAACAGCTAGTATTTATATAAGTGCTAGCTGTCCCCCGCGGTTTCACCAGCGTTCTCAATATAAAAAGTAGCCTGTATTCTTCAATAAACTGCCTATCTAATGCAAAAATATCTTAATTTCATACAAAAATCCCATACTTTTAGTTTTTCCCGAATTTTTCAATTTTCTGCGCAATTTTCTTGTTTTTTTTTCGTAAGAACCTTCTACAAAGTAATAGAAGTGTTTAAAAAAAGATGAATGAAATCGGTAAAGTTGTTCTCAAGTTATGGCGGGACCAATGGAAATAGGGATTCATTTTTATACATATATAGATGTATTTAGGTACAAGTAGTATAACGAAATATATATCTACAGTTATTGGTTTCCATGGCCGTGTGTGGTGCAGGATATTATCATTTCTAGTTTCACTATCCGAAACAATTAGTAGGTAATAAGTAACTAGTAATAAGTAAGTAAACTTAATATGGTAAAACTACGCATTGCAGTCCCTCAAGATGTAAATAGAAATTCACAAAAAACTCTTGAAAAAACATGCGCAAAGAATGTATGCGCATTGGCCGCGAGTTCCGCGACCAAGCCACAAGAGATGACAGGATGCTTGCGCGAACAAAGAATGATCCAAGAAATAATTACGCCCATTGATCGAAGCTCATTAAAATGAACCAATAGGCACCGTCGTCGGTGAGCTTCAGAACACAAAATGAAAAAAAATATGTGGAGGCGCAATTTGCTGCCCTTACTTATTGAAATAATTCGAGACGGCTACTGTGTACTGTATTCAATTAGAGACAAGACGTTATAGCAGAGAATTTATCAATTAGGCTATTGTGGAGTAGAGTGGAGGTCGCATCGCTTGTTAAACCGGTAGAAATTGTATGGAAGCGCGACCGAGTCCTACAGTTTTTTTCGCATTGAAATATCATGACGTGACTTTTACATTATCTACACAATAGCCAACGTTATCAGGGATGGCACAATGTAACATACTTAACAATGATGGAATAATGCTCCAGATATATTCAAACTAATGCCCAAAAAGTTGTAGGTACGTACGAGTAGGTATATTGATGTAATTTAATGTAGATACAAATGATTATACTTAGTACTTATTCTATTCGCTAAACTGTTACATTTGATATACAGACACAATTGTTACTGCTTATTGTTATTTATATTTCACTAGTTTCTGCCTCACGGTTTAACCTGCGTTGTTATTATCGATTTTAATTATCAGGTGGGCCGTAAGCTCGTTTGCCACCTATGTAGTATATAAAAAATACAGTGTATAGCACAATAAAACTATCTGGCAAAATAAGGATTCGTCGAGGAATCGAAATAAAAACTATTACCAAGCAAACCCGAGTGCTACCTTGTCTCACACAACATTATGAAATAAAAAGACTATAAATGAATACGTATGCAAATGAAAGCATTAATAGCGCCGTCATGTTAATTTATTTTCCTTAGAGCAATCTGAGATCTCTGATAATTAGGTGTAATCACCCGTTGATGTCTTTATTATGGGACGCGTATCTTGGAATACTGTTGCGTGAAACGGTGAGCCCGTCACGAACAAGTGGGGTTTATGCTCATAAAGTAAAAGTTTACCTACAGCGATTACCTATTATCTATCATTTTATAATATTTTTTTATAATGATTCATACTTAAGTATAATAATCGTTGATATATTATTTTATTATTGTATTTTATGGTTTTTAATATTATAATTCCCTGTGAGTTAGGTACGCTTCAATATAATCTTGTTGTTTTATTTTAGCTCAATCAGTTGGGTGGAATTTATTAAAAATTCAGTTGCAAGACTCGACCCATACATAAAATATTGTAAAATAAGCTTGATTCTTAAAAAATGCATTTATTAATAAAAAAAAGAAAACGACAGTAATATCTATAGTGCCTACTACCTTTAGTAGTACTAAATTTCAAAAACATTCAAACCTTTTTCGGTTTGTCTTAAATATTCTGTGGCGGCTTTGATCTAAACCAAAATGCATAAAATCCTTTCGTTGCATGCTTATACTCGTTTTATTTGATATTTTTTTAACCGTAGTTTTAGCGTAGCGAAAGAATTCGAGGTCAAACATTTCTAGTTACGAGATGTGGTTGATGTAAGGTTGTCAAAAAATATCTTTCTGCGGCAGTTTATAAAATAGGAATTTTGGACGTTTTTGGTAACAAATTATTTATTAATGTTCAGTTACCTAAATTTTAATGATATAGAAGATATTAAAATACTATTTTCTCAGCATCCCAAAAAGATTATAAACAATTCTTCATAATTATTGATTATTGGAGCAACCCTACCGCACGTGCGCGTGCGCTTCGCTCGTCTGTCACACACGACCCGTAAATTGACGTTAAACAACATGGCGGCCTCGTCTGAATAATAACACGACCTAATGAGATGCCGCAGATACCCGTTGCACGCCCGCCCGCCCGATATTTGCCTTTTTTCCCCAATTTCACTTCCTTATACGTGTAAGTATTTATCATTACAATCATTATACATTAATGAGTATCGACAGTATGATTTAAAGTTTCTTGGGTAGATTGAGAAAAAAAAACCATTTGTAGGTAGTCTGCAGCAAAAGCGACATAATTATTATTGATGTAGTTTTTTAGTGTCAAAAACCTAAATTGTAACTTCGTAACACTACACTTGATAGCCAGTTCTTTTCTAAAGTTTGTGTGCTTACCATCTTCAGCTACATTAATACTTACCATGGTTAAATGGCTAAATACTAGCTTCTCCAAGATAAAAATACGGAACCTTAAAACGATTTCACCCTTATATAGCCTTGTATATAGGTAGGTACATATTTTGGTAGTTATATTTTATGCCACACATTAGTGCTTCCTCCCACCGCAGTTGATATAAGAGTTTATTGCTCAAGAGTTTTCGGCAACAATACTTAAGAAGGCTTTTTATAATCCACATAAAATACTAATTAGGATACACGCAGTAATAACAGTAACGTTCATAAAATAGCAATAAACATAAATTTATAATTATTTATTGGGTACTTTCATCCCTATCTATATTATTATAAGGTGATATTTACAAGAAGCCCGAGACGTTACGTTTTTATGAAGACACTTTTATATTTGCTTTACAGCGCCAATATTCTTTGTTTGTAATTTGTAAATTTTAATTGGATCTTCGTAAATATGTGAGGTGCCGCTGGATGCCAGTTCAGCATCAGGAACGCTCCGTTATTTAGAGCTGCAGGGGAGAGGGGGAGACCTATATTGTTCAGTGGTCACTAGACGCTTATGGAATATACTACCCTATGGAAAGTAAGGTGAATTTTCTTTATTCTATAACTGGCCTATCTAAGATTAATTTAGTGACTGCATTTATTTAAAACTCGACCGGTATGTAATTAGCTACGTAGGTACTTTATTACGAGTGCCTACTCTTTCCTATTCTTATTTGCCAACAAACCCGTGCTAATAGCGCAAATTAGTAACAAGTGCTCACATATTTAGCATTGTAAGCGGATGTTGTGATGTTGTCGTACAATTGAGATGCAATTAAGAATTCCCCTCACCTCGTACAAAACAAAAAGAGCGATCACGTCCTTGTCGATACAAATACAAAAAGTGGTAATATTAGTTAGTTTCAAGAACAAGAACGCCGACCAGTTTTTGCGTGCTCTGTATCAATGGAGAGTTGAATGGCTAAGGCGTTGCGATAAAAAGCGTCGCGCCGCGTGTCGCCATTAGTATGTGCGGTGGAGTCCGAATGTGAGCATTAATTTATCGATATCATTGTATTGAATAATGGACGCATCGGCACGCAGCAGTTCTTTGGTTGCGAGCACGCGCTCCCTTCCTGTGTCGCGACCAATTTCGGTAGCGCTTCTCTTTGTTGGGTTCATTGGCACTATGAATGCATATTATGCCAATTTAAAATGTATTTCTTTCGTTTTGTTAATAGTGACGAAAAGGTTTGACAATGTGTTTTAAAAAGTGAACATAGATGTTGGAATAGGTAGATAGGAGGGTATGTGTGTAATGTAGGTAAGGAAAGGTATGTAAGTACATAACCATTTAGGGGATGTAATGTTTAAATATTCAATAAAAAGATCCAGTACATAAATAGACAGTAGATAACAGTTTAGTTAGATAAATTTACTCTTATGATTTCCGTGGTCTGGCAAGCTAAATTTTTTTTTTTTTTTTTATGTGTAAATTTCAAGATTTCATTTCTTATTTGATTTAGGAGCTTAAAGCAGTTGGATGGACGGACAGAGTTGTTACAAAACTAGGGTGCCTTTCGGGCCTCCTACGGTACGGAATCCTAAAATAAATAATTAAGTAACTTGGGGACATAAGATGAATGGTATCTATACAAAGTTGTAAACATTTATTTATGTTCATACTCACATTTTCTTTTTTTTATGTAAGTATTTAGTAAATCATCAGAATCGGCGGTTCTCCTCGCAAAAGCATTCGGCAATCAGGAAACCATAAACATACAGTCGATTGTTCCGAACCGAAAGTTGCCGAAAATGGTGGAGTACAGAAAACCTTAATCACTAAAAGAACTGGATATTTATGTGTTCGTCGTGTGGCTTTAATTAAAATACTTTCGGGCATGCACAGGCATCGCACATGCCGCAATCTGTCAGGGGCATTTTTAAAAAAAGCTACATTCTGATAAAAGCCATGCACCGATTGTAAATAGCACTTTGCCGAAAACAGTTTTTAAAATATTTCATTCGAAGGAAAAAAGAAAAGAAAGAAAATCATTTATTCGACAAACATTACACACAACATTACAGTATTATATTGAGTTCGCAACACCAAAGAAGTCCCGAAGGTCTACTTCTACCTCTATCGCAGAAGCGACTTCTTTGGTGGCGCGAATTACATAGCCAGATAACATTTTGGCATATAAATATTATCAGAATATAATAGGCACTTAAGAATATAGTTTGCATACAACTATGGTACGATCGACCCTCCCAGCTGGCCGCTGAGATCCGATTGACAACGCTCTCATTAACTCAACTCGTTCAATTCTCGTCTCGTGGTCCCAATTTGACTTATGACTTTGTATGGAAAAATATTTTGTTAATAATGATACCCATACGGAGAACATATGCATATGGACTGACAATATAATGGTAGAATCTTCTTTTGAGACAAGGTTTTTTTTTTAAGGTTAAACAATCTGTAACACAGGTCTAGACCTATCTCAGAAGTCAGGGACTTCATTTTAATTGTGTAAAATTTTATGTATGTAAATAAAAAATTAAAATCTTAAAAGTACAAAATTATATGAAACATACTGGTGGTCCCCATAGGTCAGTTTGTGATCAGGATCACCAATCAATATTGGAGTGCTTTCTCGTATGCCATGAGAGAGTGTATGACAACTTAAAAATAAGAAGTTATCATCGTAAGATAGAGCAAGAAGCCACTCTCGGACCTTGCTGTTAGCTTGGTGGACGGTGCAAGAATTTTGGCAATTTCGTTGTAAATATAGGGGTGTATGAAATAGATTTGAAAATACTGGTTGTAGTAGTAGTTTGTACTTTTCTCTTTGATTAATTTGAAATATGTCAATTATTTTTATTTTATTTTTCGCTTTGTATAGGCTTGTGTTTGAACACAATCTCACTATTGTAAACGCAGAAATCTAAATAATATTATTTAAATTTCTGTGATTGCAAGTGATGATGTAGACGAAAGTGTAAGCACACAGAGCCTAGAAGGACTGGCTCTCAAGTGCAGCTGCCGGAACACACCAATAGGTGTTTGGCGACAGATTTTCAATTTGAGGGTGGTAGCTAGCCATGCGGATACTACAAAACACCCTACCACCGTGATATGGTTTTTTTCCACGATGTTTTCCTTCACCGATGTGAAGGATGATCGATTTGGATGAAAATTGGCAGAGAGGTATCTTATCTTGGGCCATGGAGATAGACACACGGAAAACGGGAGATAGCTAATTAAAAATATGATAAAGAACGAATAAGGATTACTGCCAACCAAACATCATTTGCCATCCAAAATCTAATCCATCATCCATATCATACCACTTAGAGCGGCTAAATGACCCTTCTCAATCGTTCGTTACATTACATACTGCACCTCTGGTCTGTTATGACAATGATTTATACAGTGTCATGTGAGATCGACCGAGGCCTCACCTCACCATGAACGTTATACTTTCTTCGTTGTTACAACTCGGAGCATATCCCGTCGACACCACGATTAATAACTGTCTCGAAGAATGGCATGACCAACGAATATATATAACTTCATTATTTTTAGCATCGATTACTTACAAGATTGATTTGTTTCTTGTTTTTATGCTTCGGCGTACATTATGATTATGAAAATATTAATTACCTTACATTACGCTCAATTTAAGCCAGGCGCTGAGAAGAGACTTTGGGATTATTTTTAACCGACTTTAAAAAAATGGAGGAGGTTCTCAATTCGGTTGTATTTTTAGTTATAACTTTTTTATGGAAAGGCATGTATTTTACCACAATCTCACCATGCTAAGTGATGATGTAACCAACCGAAGGTGGTAAGCATAAAGTCCAGGAAGAATCTGGTCCTCAACTTCTAAGTATTCTTGGAATGTGTAACCTATACGATTCACACAACTGGACACGACCAGCATAATGCATCGCTGTTCATGTTAGTATACATAAAATATGTTTTAATTACTCGTTAAAGGGTAAATAAAAATGTAAATCATTGTAGTCGCCGGTGTCCGGGCTCCTTCCTTGCGGTGCACTCGTTCGGCAACAATTACACAAGATCGAAATACCGACAGCATCCTCTTAATGTTTATTCAAGCAATAAAGCGGGGACGGGGAATCTGAGGCATCGCGGCCACTTCGTGCCGTGCCGCACCCGCTCGCGCAAAAACCTGACTGCACCCAATGCTACCCAGTTATTTGTCAAAAATAAAATTATGTTCTGATTATTATTTCAAGCGGGAGATGCAGCCGCGCGCGGCATCCACCCGCAGAGGCCGCGTTCAACGATTCAGGCGATAAAGCGACAATAAAACATATAAATAATTCATATCAGGAACGCGAGTATTGATTCGCAAGAACGTGTTTCAAATGTTTTATTGTCAGTGGTATTAATAAATGGGGCAGATGTATGGCCCCGTTTTGTTCTTGTGGCCGCCCCGCACGAGTGCTCCGGTTGGCAGTTCAATTAATAAAAATCAAATTTGTTATTTTTGCTGCACAGCTTCTGTGAAATCAATACAAATAGCAGTACCGTTGTAAAAACCAAAGCACAACTGCTGCTTACTAATGAAAGCTTGCGATACTTAGTGCAACATTGTACAGCACAAGTACAGTCTTATTGTAGGATACTCTTAATACTGTGGCACAGGTAAGTTCTTTACGTAAAACCCGCGTCATACATTTAATTCGAAATATTTTTGCTCCCCATAAAGCAACCAAAAATATCAAGGCGATTATATCACGGTCCATCCTAAAATTGAAAATATGTCGCTAAGCACCTACTGATGTGTTGCGGCAGTGGCGCTTGAGAGCCAGTTGCCTTCTAGGCTTTATAAAGGTCGGCAACACATTGGCAATACTTCTGGTATTGCCAATGTCCATAGGCAACCGTAGCCACTTACCATCAGGTGGACCGCCTACGTGCTTGTCAGTCTCCTGGCATAAGAAAATTCAAAACTAAGATTAGGAGTCAAACTATAATTACGGTCACCCAACATACATGCCAACTAGCAGATTTTATACCATCTTATGCATTAAAATAAATGATGTGTTCCTGTTTGTAATTATGATCATAAAACATAGTTACGACCACCATTGTTATTTTGTAATAAAAAAAAATAATTTCTGTAAAATAACTTCATTATCATCTTGTAAGTACATAATAAGTGAGAACAATAACTTATTCTTCCAAGCTGGTTCATATTTACTAAACAAAAAGTAGACAAGAGTATTAAAATTCAAGATTGTACATCGTCCGAGACATGTTGTTTTAAAAATTGCAGCCATTCTACATATGAAAAAATAATGTGTAAGAAATCGACCAATCGGTGGTCGGATACAAGGTCAGTTACATGAGAAGGCGGTACCAGACAGGTGCAAGGTCTTCAGGAGTACATACATATACCTACTAAGTAGATACCTAGGCAATATTTCATACATATACGTATATCTCGACATTCTTAAATGGACGTGTAGCGGGTATTTAACAAAACAAAATGCTCATAAAAACACTGCCAGTCATTATCCAATGATACATTGATGCACCATCGGTTGTGATGTCGAGTGTTTCATTAATAATACATTAATATTATATAAAGGAAAATTCAACATACTAGCACAGCGTAAAAAAACATACAGTGGTCTATCGCGTTTGAAGTCACGCGAAATGCCGCTTTGTATAGGCATTCGTCATTGCTGCATTGTGTCCCAAGCGTGTGTATGGCAGCTTGGGCTCGCTATCGCCCCTCTCTCACCCCGCAAGCCCCGCACGATTGCTCTGTCTAGACGTGTCTGTTGGCCGACTGTAAGAGTTACATAGACTGTGATAATAGTATGTTAAAATGTTTTTAAGAGTGGTAATGATGAAATGGTTATTAAAATAAATAAATATCCTGGGACATTCCTCAAACACGACCATCTGATCCTAAATTAGTAGAGTTTGTACAATGGAAACCAGTTTAGTAATATACTACATACCTATACCTAGGTACAACTTTTTTTCTAAATGTAGGTATACTTAAAGGGATGAATTACACTCAGACTCAGGTGTCAGACTTCAGATTATATATCAGGATACAACCTTATTATTTCTTTGTCATTCTGGTTAGACTAGAGAAGTATAAAGAAGAGAGATATAAGATTTGGGTTCATAAATGAATATCTAACATATATTAAGAATATGTAGGACGAACAGTAGGACGCAGCAGTAGATAATTTAAAATAAAATTCTTATTCATAAAAAAAATACATATTTACTTAAAACTTATTCTTGTGATTGAATCTAAATGACAATGGCCAGAAACGTGAGTTTTATAAAAAATAAAACAATTACCCACATTATTTATAGAACATATGAGATGTATGTACGTCAAAATTAAATAATATTGTGGTACGCATCAAAGAGGCCGCGGAATGAAGATTTGCTCCACAAAATGTCAACAAGCCACGAGCGCGAGTGCGCCCGCGCCGACAAAGGACGTGGCGAATAAGGCAAG
Source organism: Tetheella fluctuosa (assembly GCA_951216915.1). Classification (NCBI taxonomy): domain Eukaryota; kingdom Metazoa; phylum Arthropoda; class Insecta; order Lepidoptera; family Drepanidae; genus Tetheella; species Tetheella fluctuosa. Next base: position 4,736,084 of record OX578227.1, on the reverse strand, counting down.
GGTCGGGCATTCAAGGAGCGCCACGCTTATTTCACTGTAATCGGTTAATTGTGCACCCTTAGCGAGTTATGCTTACAATCTGAGTATCAGGTAGGTACTCCAATAATTGTACTATCTATACGCCTTTTCAGATTAGAAAACACGAAGATTTTTGTTTAGACCTATTATTCGACCTACGAAAGTAAAAATACTGTCCTGTAATTAATATTTCAACTGACTTGTTTTTTAGGCAATCGTACATTTATTTAAATATTTTGTTTTCGATAATTTATATCTTACTAGCCTGCCCAGCGGTTTCACCCGCGATCTCGTATTTTCCAATTTTCTTAATTTTTCATTCCTTAAGAACCTTCTACGAAGTATTAGAAAACTTAAAAAAAGATGAATGAAATCGGTACAGTCGTTCTCAAGTAATGGTAATGTATGTACATTATATATGTAGATATAGATTACAAAATGTATTTAGATGATTTATGTTAGGTACCTAACATAAATCTTTTGATAATACATCGTTAATAAGGTGATAATAACTCAGTGGTAATGACGTCGATGCCGTGGCGAAAGTCACCGTGGGTTCAAATCCTTCGAATAAGCTTTAACTTTCGGTGAAGGAAAACATCATGAGAAAATATAGCTCGGTGGTAGGGTACTTTGTAGTACCCATCGGGCTAGCTACCACACGAAGTTAAGAATCTGTCGCCATTACCGGAAGCCAGTTCCCTTAGGCTTTCTGGTGATTACCAACTTCGGCCATCTTACCTGTGTGAAATTGTGATAAAAAACAAGCCTAACCATAAATTTAAAAAAAACTTTAGACAAAGTGCTATTTTTTTGTATCGTATTTCACTCCGTTATTGTAATTTTTCTGAATCGTTTGCCATAAATTTGTTGGATATTTATTTACCTATCTGCATATTTAATTCTTGATAATGAGAATTAAAGTGTAGGTGACTAAAAAACATAAATTAATTAATGGAAGCTTCATATTATTCTAAATTATACCCGGTAGGGATTTACAGATAAGTATTAAAAATTATCGCGATGCAATTATGTGGAGTGTAGTTTGCATAAAATCCTGTTCTAAATTCAATAACATAGTGCAATAGAATTTTGCATAACTGCATATCTCTGCGCGGCAATAAGCTCACATTTGTTGATAAATATTGAAATTCACGTTGATTTCCATTACGGACCACACACGGCGCGGCCTGTTTGTTCTGCAATAAGAGCGAGATATTTTAACGGTTTACTGCGCGTATTAATACAAATGACATGTGACGACGGTGCGCACAATCTCCTTTATATGCCCAACAAAGAATTCGATTAATCCTTGATTATAATAATTAGCCATTCACCACGGACGGAACGCGCTGCCATGCGCGGTGCAGGCGGCCTCGAAACCGATGTTCGAAATAGTGCGATGCGATGCGCATGTGCATAACGATGCAGCGAATTTAAAGGTTTATAAAAATAAATTATGAAATTATTGTCAGCAAGTGCATAGCTTGTTTTTTTTAATTTCATCATTTTCAGGTTACCTTTTAATTATGTAGTACCTAAAAAATAAATGCATAGAGAAAATATACGTTACGTTCTTACATCGTGTAATTAATAATATCTAAGTAATTGTCAGATTTGTTGATATTAATGGATTACTTATATAAATAAAATATAAATCTAGTCCATTAGGAAGCTAAAGATGATAAAAAATATCTGAAACCTCCTGAAATATATATATTATACCTACTGTGACAATGTTATATGAAGAATAAAACTAGGTAGTAAAAAGCTCCTTAAATGCTTTTATAAAAAAAATGAGAATAGTAAGAGGTCGTAACATTCCCATGATTTGACGTTTGGTGTTTCTATCCTTCGCTTACTGACTTAAGGGGAAGACTTTAGTTAGTTCTACAGTTCACTTGATAAATAGTGCTGATCTATTAGATCATGTCTTTTATTCTTCGTATTGAGCCTAAATACCTATGTGATATATTATTATTAATCATGCGCCGAATATAGATTCTACCGAATAGGTACGAAATTTCGGTTCACAATGTACCGAGCAAAATATTCAGCTGAATTATTCAATTCATACTTTTTATTTATTTAGTTAAATTATTTACTATCCTCTCTTTTGCATAGATAGTGCAACAGATTGCTAAAAGTTGACGAGGCATGCAACGAGTAGAAGCGTTCATCTATCAGCCGCACCGCAGGTTTTGGTGGAACATAATTTTTATGAAAAAAAGAAGTGGAACACGAATATCGAATATTCGGCGCATCCCTACTTATGTTATAATATATCCAAGTAAGTATTGGTACGTAAGTTGTGTATTTATTAATTTAATTGTAATTAGGAAAAAACTGATAACTAACATTAAAGCTGGTCAATAGCTATACATATAGGTAATATTCTTTTTTCTATTCTATTGTTATTTATTATATTGGATTAATGTAGCAATGAATCGATTTGGAACAGTTAGATATTTTGTGATACCAAAATTCGAATAAGTTAAAAACAAGAAGCGCACTACACTTGTGTATTTATACTATATGTGTGGTTATAAGCTTACCCTTAAATTTCATTCAGTGTAACTCAAGATCCAGTGTAGCCGCAAAAACATCCCAAACAAAAGTTCCCATTGATTGATCGCTTCACTCCGATTGCTACATACCAACATACTTATGTTGAAAGATGGTTTTGAACCTACCTTATAAAAATGTTTTAGGCTTCTATTATAATAGAAGATAATAATTTCTTGATTGTTTTCTATAATCAGACATTTTTTTTAAATATGATAATGTAACAGCTATTATTCCGTAAATAAGATCTGAATGCTCGTTTATGTAGTGACCATAGTCCATACTAATATCACAGTCTATGTAACTCTTACAGTCGGCCAACGGACACGTCTAGACAGAGCAATCGTACTGGGCTTGCGGGGTGAGAGAGGGGCGATAGCGAGCCCAAGCTGCCGTACACTCACTTGGGACACAATGCAGCAATTACGAATGCCGAATCGCGTGACTTCAAACGCGATAGAACACTGAATGTAATTACGCTGTGCTATATTATAAATGCGAAAGTAGGAAAGCTTACTAAGGCATATTTACATAGGTTCAAAGCACAGTACTTCCATCAATTATATACGTACCTATACAGACTTTCAGATCTATAGGCAATCGTCACATTAGGTATATACTAATTAGATATCTTCTTCAGAACAGGCAGTGATAATAGTTACCTCTTTCCTTAGGAGTGCGTGGGAACCGAATAAAGTAAATTTTATAAAAAAAAAATAACTTTAAATAAAACTTTTGGGTGGACAATGCGTAACGCACATTGCGAGTTGTGGGCATCGATATAATATGGTGTGGGTGAGAGTCGAGAGCCATCAACCAAGACAAGTGTCCATGAATAGAATAGCCCCGACACAGGTCGCTTCCTTTTGTGCCTTGAAATTGAATGAAATGAATAGCACAACTAGCATGGTTACCGTGGGAGGCTAATGCGAGTAATGCGTAAGCCTTTTACCGTGGGAAATTTATGATATTATCGCTACCTCCATCCGTAGATTTACATTACTAAATAATTATAATACCTATTTGAATTAATTAAATTAATAAATATAACTTAGGATATTATTATTTATTATGTATTAGGGCAATTAGGGTCTAGCTAGGGTCATTTTATTTTACAAAGCAATGAAACTTGGGATTAGTCTTCAGTTCACCAACCATGTTACATAGAGCATTGTTTTCGTTTCATCGAATTAAACCACTTTTGAAATCGATACTGAAACTACCGCAATAAATTCCTTATTACATTTTCCCCTAATAATAATAAGTAGGTACATACTGCCACGATTTTATACAAAATGTCATCAAAAAAAATATACAAAAAATTATAACACATGTTTTTGCACACATTAAACTTTAAAACCCAAAACGGGATGGTTATTATTGCCACGTATCCTGGCTGATGAACGTAATCATAATTTAATTTAATAGCATCAGCACATTATTTTGGGAAAACTGATTAAGCACAAAAAACAGGCGCAAGGTATGAGTGAATAAGCACATGGTGGGTTGGTAACTGTTTGAGCGGTAATAACATAATTATCTGAGGTCTTTAATAACTTCCTGCATATAAGATATACCTATATTAGTTAAAGAGTTACCAATAGGAGACCAGGGAAAGTGGATCTGAATGATACTTACCGTGATAACAATCGGAAGCAGCGGATTCGAGAGGCTCAGGTCAACATTGCAGATTAGGTCCTGATAAAGTTATAAACGTTACAATTGGATCTACCACCATATCTGAGAAGGGAAAGCATTTATTTTATGCTTTTTTTTTTCATTTATGTAATTACATTTTCGTTCAGCAGAGATAAATTACCTATTTATAGACTGGGTAATATCGATGATTAATTATAGGCTAACTCTGGACACTTCCTATAGGAGTACTGGCTATTGACATTACGGTTTTAACTGTAGTAACTTTCTGGTAAATCAACTGACAAATGCGTTTATCAATACGAGCAGTAGAATAAAAAATCATGTAATACCTACTGTAAGATTAACTCTACCTATCTTTTGTGCCTGAGTAGGTTAGGTAGATAGGTAGGTAGGTATTCATTTGATTGAAGTGTCACATGAATGAGGCGAAATTATTATCATTCATTCGAGAATACAGCGTCCATTAAAACGGCATGTGGAACGGGCGGTACCTCAGTGACATGCTGTCCTTAACGACGCGGTGGATATTTTTGATCATTTTAATATTTTGAGTTTTTGAAATGAACCTACTTATGTACTTTTTAAAAGCCTAATTGCATTAAGGGCAAAATATGTTTCATATAAGTTGAAAAGCAAATCATTAATCTAATAAGTATTTACTATATAGAGTGGGAAAGCAAAACAAACGACTATAGCTACCCAAACATCGCAAAACTTAAAGCTAGTTGTATATTTCGGCTTCAGTGGGCAAAAATCACCACCTACATATTTTATCAGAACATCTTTAAGCTATTGCACGCTGCTCTACCTATTTCTTTTTTGTGCTTATATCATATTTATTCTGGGGTGACACTCCAGACAAAGAACTGATAGATAAAATTATTGCGTTTATCGTCATGTGGGTTTATTGAATGAAAGATTTTAAAAATAACATCGGCTATTTTCAGTTTAACCGCAATTTTGAGATAACCGGCTGATAAAAATAACATATTACTAAGTACATATCTCTATATCATTGTAAAATTTTATGAAATACAAACTTATTTTACGGTAGTTGGTGAAATTGATATTGTATTCTATAACTACCTTGTAGGTACCTACATGTTATTGAACCCTACATACCTATTTTTTGTTCCGACATGCACTTGACTCGTTTTTATACCTAAGTGCTAATTAATTTATTGACTAATTTAGTACTTATCAACTTATAAATAAATATTTATGTAAGTATTAAATCACATAATCCTATTATAAATGCGAAAGTTTGTGACTGTGTCTTTGTATGTTTGTTAATGTTTCACGTTCAAACGGCTGGACCAATTTTGGGATGGAGGTAGCTGACACCCTGGATTAACACATAGGCTACTTTTAATCCCGAGAAAACATAAGATCCCTCAGAAACGCGGGCGAAACCGCGGGGCGGAAGCTAGTTTCTAGTAAAAGGTACAGACTCCCGTTTTGATCAAAATAAATTATGGTCACGTTAATAAAGTACAGCTACCTATTAGCCTAGGTCGCTATCCTATTTACCAGGGAATAGGTTTTATTTCTTTGCTCTGTGCTATTTACCTACTGTAAAATTCGTCCCAGTTCTGTTGTATAAGTAGCTGTAGGTTAACTAATTTAGATCATACAAGTTAATTGTGGATAGGTATCTCACGTGTTACACCTATTCATAAAAGTTGCATATTTCTAATTAATGACCAAGTCATGAATATGCATATAGTATTTATCGATAATGAACGATTGAAACCCATAACGGTCTCAAAATTACGAACAAAAATCTTTTATGATTTTAACCCTTCACCCCTCGGTGTAGAAGCACAAAGCGCATTCAATATTGATCCCCATCGATATCTACTAACTATCATGTTCATGAATATGCAAAAATAATATTAAAATAATCAATATTAGCTTTGATCTTTAATAATAGATGAGTCATTCTGCAATCATCAATAATATTTCACTTCTTGTACTTCTGTTCGCGCTCGCACAAATTTTTAGCAAAGGGCAACTCTTTAAATATTAGGAGCACCTGCATAAAAGGGTCTGGAGTTAGGTAAGTATGTATATATTTTAACTGTATAAGTAGACTGAACATATTTACAGATTTTTAGTGCGTGGTGGTGATACCTATCCTATTACTACAAATAGTTATTAATTTAGGTAGAGCCTATAATGAGCGTAGTCAAAATAGGTTCAGGTTACTTCCTATTTAGTATTTGCCTCCTAAGTAAATCGTGGAACGTTGATTTTCGTATCACTGCCTACGAATTGTGAATATTTCGCTACGCAGTCGATAGAACAACTTAGGTGTATAATCTAAGTAAATGGCATCGTATTAAAATTGTCAACGTAAATATTACACATTTTGAAACGGCCGGACAAAAAGACATACCTACATACGAATGTAGATTTTTAAATAATAGGCTCTTATTATAACACATATGTTGGTAGGTACTAATGGATACTACGTAGGTGATAAAATCATTTATTATTTGAGAGGCCTTTGAAATTTAACATATTATATATTAATATTATAAAAAGGTACCTAAAGTTTGTGAGTTTGTATGTAGGGGGTAATACTGTAGGAACTACTGGTTCGAATTGAAAAAATCTTGTAGTTTCGATAGCCCATTTATCGAGGAAGGCTATAGGCTACTTTTTATCCCGCGAAAACATAAGATCCCTCGGGAACGCGGGTGAAACCGCGGGGCGGAAGTTAGTAGGTAGGAAAGATCAAAATGCAATGTATAATTTTCCACAAAAAATTCGCTTCGCTTCAGTTCCCATCTCTTCGCCGGCAATGAAAAATGGTAATCCATTAATATACAAAATCACAGTAGGTATAAAATCATGTTCACTGTCATCATCGAGAGTTAGAAGCAAAGACATTTCAACCTCATCCTTGGTTCAGTAGTAGTGACGTCTTTTGCTACGGCAAAGAACATGGTTTAGAATCCTACAATAAGTTTGAGTTTTCAGACGAGTAATTTATTAATTAAGATTAATTGTGGCGTATTTTGAGAGAGACTTATGTCCAACATGAACAGTGGACTGATGTAGGTTGGTTGATGATGAAACTGGGTACCTCAACACCGCACTAAGACAGATATTTACTTTTGATGGTATAGAATTTTCTGGCAGGGCCACTATCACGGATCCGAGTCTGTCGCTATTTTGCCGTTTTTCGCCAAATATCAGTGAGTGTAAAGAATTGACGTAATAAACGCTTACTAACTAACATTAGTATTTACGACATTTCTTTATAGGAATTTGCACAGCGCCTCTCGCGGAACACTCAAGGAACTAATTTCGTCCATACAAAATTTAAATAATCGAGAAGTTTTGGGAGCAAACAGATTTGAGCTTTGCGTAGGATCTGAGAATCCTATATAGTTATAGAGGAAACCTATACTATAAAAAGTGGTCTCACAATACTCAATATGAAATCAGTCGCTAAATACCGACCGGTGTTTTCCGGCATTTTGGGCGTACCACCTTTGACTACATCATCACGTTCTACTATGACATTATGGTTAATAAAAATAAAAATAAAATAAAATCCTAAGTAAAAAATCAGTCAAGCTTTATTTGTTACAAAACTCTTGACAATTATTAACATTATCTCCATAATACAAATTAGATGCATATTATGCAGAACATAGAAAAATATTGATATTAAAGACTATCGTAATGTTACTGTTATAGATAGTTAAAGAAAATGGCAGTTGAAATACACATAATAGTAAGTACTTATATTGGTACAAACTAAGTTAGAACTTGCCATTATTTTTTATTTTCAGTTCGGAAATGCAATAAAAAAAAAATGTCTAAATTGTAACAATGGACAAAACAAAAGCAATAATAAAAAAATGTACACTTCTCAGCTATCATGTCTTGAGATTATCTATACTCTTGAGATCCAATCTTGGAGAGCTTTGATATCTACTGGGCTGTCATCGTCCCCAGTATTTGCTGAGCCTTCCACCACCTCCACGCGGCAGTTGAGGTGTGAGAATTCAAAGTCTTTACCAGCCTTGCCAAGGAAGGTGTTCTTGTTTTGAGATTGATCTACTGATTGCAGCTGATTGGATTTAGTGACGCGTAGGAGGTTTCTGAAAAGGATATACACTATATACCTTGGGTCGCGCGTACCAAAACTACATATATAAAATTCGAATTCTAGAAATTGTGATTCAAATGTAATGACATTAACATGAAGTTCTCATAATGTAGAGTAGAGAATGCCCTAATTTTCCACCAATTTTAACCATTCAGTTATAGTTAGAGCTGTTATAACTGTCCCTTTTTTTCAAAACATCAGTTATGTGTGTGAGAATGTTTGGTTCTTACAAAATACTCACATTGTTATTTAGAGTGAAAACCAGCACCAACAGAATCTTGCTTTGATCTCGACTAGGCTTACATGAACCATTATCGCAGGGTTCATGTGGCCTTCTACTATACCTAAGCTATGGACCAACAACCTAGGCCCACAATCAACTCCTACTATTTTGAACTGTACTGAACTAACATTGTCTTAAGGTATTGTACTACCTACTAATAAAATGGAAATTCCATTATTAAAATCTGATATTCATCTAATATAATGCTTTATGTTTAACAATCAATAGGATATTTTACTCCATATGAGAAAAAATCTAAAAATGTACAATTTAGATAGCTTAGGCAATAAGCAGTCGGAAAATGTTAGTTTTAGTTCATAAAATAACTTAATTAATTTTAAGATTAATTTCAAAGTTTTCAGTTTTTTTATCTGTTTCTAAACAAGCGAAACAGTAGCCGCCATTATAATGACGTCATACGGAGTATGAAGTTTATTATTATTACTTTTACACTAGTATTCATGCATTCAGGAACAGTAGGTACACTAATAAAAAGGATAATAGCTCATTTTTAATTTATAAAATTTTATAAGTCCAATTGAGATCAATATCAGCACATTTATTTACTTACAAAAGACCAAATAACGTCATGACCGCAGAGTTACATGACATCCAGCGTTTTCATCAAACTACTCCCGACATTTGAAAATGTAAAATTTAAATGCATTTTTATGTCACTTCTCGATTGAATAAAATTTTTGTGTTTTTTTTTGGTAGCTATATACGTATTACCTTAGGAACGAATTGAGACATTTTTTCAAAAATGGGTGTAATACCCTATTATAATACAAATTATGGACTTTATAATTTTATAGATAATATGACTAGTACTTACATTTCTTTCTCCAGTAGACTCTTGATGACCTGGCTTCCCTTAGCAAGTGGCTGGTCTTGTTTGTTGCACAGGATTAATACTGGGGGGCAGTTACTCTGTACCACTGAGTCCAGTAGGATTGTGTACAAGTACCTGAAAAAAATATATCAATAGTTCATCTGCTTAAAAAAATATTACTTTCTTGTAAACAGAGCCTATATTGTCTCTTTTGATAGTTCCTTAACAGTATTGCATACTTGTTTTGGTTTAAGTTTTCATTGAAAAAATATAAAAGAATGTCACCCCTTTCACCCTTATTCGTGAAAGGAGGCCTGTGCTCAGCAGTGGGCAGATATAGGCTGTAATTATTATTTATTTATTATTAAAAGAAAATGTATTATCTGTGGACTATGCTCTGTTTAAAGGAAAAGTTACCAAAGAGGAAGAACTGAAAGGTAGTTTACTGCTACACAATGTATGTAAAAGTACCATAAATGCATACATAATAAAGTACAAATGCATGAACTCACTCAGCAACATCTCTAATCTCTTTCTGTATGGTAACAGAATCCACCACATAGACTATGGTTTTGGCACTGTTCTTGTACTGATCAAAGAATTTATTCCTGAGCCGCTCCTGTCCAGGCAGGTCTACAATTCTTAAAGTATTCTGAAATTCACAGAATTATGTATTTATTTATTAGTATATTATCAAGCCAATTATATATTTAAAGATTTTGATCTACACTACAAGCAATATTGTAGTCCATGTGGATTACTAAATAGAGATGGATTAGATAGCTGCCCAAGACCGGCCCTATTGGAGATCCTTAGGGGAGGCCTATGTCTAACAGTGGATGTCTTGTGGCTGAGATGATGACGATGATGATATCGTATTCTAATATTTCAGTTAACTTACATTGGAAGTAATATAGTCTTCAACATTCTCTCTCATGGAAGTGAAAGTTTGTCTGTACTGTGAATATGCAAGCCTCACAAATAACAGAGTCTTGCCCGAGTCCGAGAGGCCCGTCAACAGTATCGACCTACGAACATGACGGCGTCGAGAGAAGCACCACCAAAAGACTAGAACAGAAAAAATAAAAGTTTAGGCTCATGTCTAAAGCAATAATCTGGAAGTACTCATATAAATTTTGAGTCCTTTATATTATTACGTAGACATAAAAACATGCTTATTTAATTACTTATCGTGCTAAACATTTAACTTCTGATTTATTTTATAATAATATTGTCAGATGTGCTATGATCTCGATAAATAACTCGCTTACCAAAGGTAAAAAGGAGTACTATTAAACTCAGTAAAGTTATATATCTGGGATCGTTCAGCATTGGCTCAGTATGAATCTTTTCCTTTATTACATCCGGATCCATTATGAATTGAAAGAATATAAACTAAAACAAAGGATAAAATTAGGTTATGTCGACACAAAATATTGACGTGACGTGACTGAACCTGAAGTGTTGCCACAACGTAGTGGTTGTAGTGTTGAGTAGGACATACAAGAGGCGGTACATTTGTCCCGGACATGACAAAATAATGTAAGAGCGGTACGAGATTTTGACATGTACTACTTCAAATTTAATGTCGCGGTACTCTTTACTGTTTCATATGACGTGAACTGTGAGTGAGAGACAGAGAAGCATTACATGCTTCATTTCAATACGAGTCTTTTTATTCAACGACGGACATTTACGCGACCGTCCGAGCGAGAGCAACAACATGACGCGTCCAGTTGGCGCCACCAAAGAAGTCCCGTGGAATTAAAGAAAACCGATCTTATTTCTTATGCAATAGAGGTGGACTTTCAGGACTTTTTTTAACTCTATTATATTTTTGTATGTATTGCATTAGTGACTCGCACAGGTGACTAGTGTGTGTGTTATTGCCGAGTTTATTTGTCAAACGGTTTGATTGAAGTAATAAACGAACTTATTAGGTAAGTCATTGTACCTAATAACTTTGCAATTAGGTTTCATTTCATTAATGTCTCTTATTATATATAAATAAACTACTTAAGTAAGTCAATGTAGATAGGAGGAACAGGCTCAGTGGCAAAAAAGTGTCACGGATTTTATTTTTAAATTTTAATTTGTAGTCACGTCATAAAATCGTACAGTTTCTATTATCATTCACTTCTTATTACTTTGAGATAAGTATTACGTCAATCACAATAACACTTTGTAAGGTACGGCATTGGGCAGTACAAATACAAAGACAGCAACACTAAATGTCATACATACTCTTTACTTCAAATGTACTACAAAGCTTCACGACACCTCGCCTCATTTGAAGTGGGACATTGTACTGGTTCAGTACAAAAAAGAGGCTACTCTTACAAACTCATTTTAAAACCGTGTCCTACTCAACACTAAGTGGTTGGTTATATTTTTGTTTGCTCTTTGGTGCTGCCAAATGGCATGGCACCATTGGCAACTAATGGTAAGTTTCAAATTATTCTATATTTAGGAAAATAACGAGGGTTTTATTGAAATAATGAAAAATAATATCTTCTTTATTTTTACTTTTTCATGGCTGCTCATAGAGCTAAGGAATTTTACCCTAACTCCAAAAACTGCTCCTGAGGCTACTCCTCAACCGTTTGGATATACTTATACAACATGCTTATTTATAATTGTTTAATTATAGGACATAGTGGGATCCGACTATCGGAAGCCGGCGAACATTCAATACAATTCGATCCGACTATTGAATCGGATGTGTATTGTATGTTCAAGCGTTGGTTTCATGCTCAATGATGGTTCAAGCAAAGTAATGGCTCCAACGCCTTCAGATAGTCTGATCAGACTATCGGATCTGGCAGTCGGAAGGCGTTGAAAAAACTGATGTGTATTCCCAGCCTTAATCGATTAAACCGCATCACACACGGTGAAGATAAGATAATATATATATTTTTTTTTGGAGTCATTACTTTGCTGGAACATTCAATACACGTCCGATCCGATAGTCGGATCGAAGTGTATTGATTGTTCGCCGGTTCAGACTATCGGATCCGACTATGTATAATCTGACGTGTATTCCCAGCCTTAAAGCAAAAAAAAATCTTTTCAATATTACTTGAATTTTTTTTAGTAGTTACTAGTTAGTGTGAAAGAAAATTTACGATAACAAGTGATTATTTATATTTAAATATCATAGATACAACACTTCTACCCAAAGAGAAAACAAATAGGTACTATGTAAAGCACTATTCACTCAATTTGTTTGTAGAATATAAATAAAAACTAATGTAAATAATTTAGTTGGGACCAAAGAGGATTAAATCACTACGTTTTGGAACCTTCCAATCGCACTTAATCGGAATAACTATCTACGATTACACCTTCCGATTTCCTAATAAAGTTCAGAGTTTCTACAAATTGGATAGTGTAATAACCGCTTAGACTTCTACCCTAATCTTTTTTTTTTTTTAAATAAAGTACAAGTAATTCGTTCACTTTACTCGAAGGAAATGCGAATGTGGCAAAATTAGGGGATGACTATCTCGTCTCGTCGAATAAACAAAATACATAAGAGTTGAACTGTATGGGTTTAAGGTTTTTATCGTTTCTAAATTCACATAAATTAAGTGGCCTGAGAAAAATGAGTATTGACATCGGAGGTAAGTTATGAAAATAATCCTCCTTGCCTAAAAATTAATAATTATCATTTTTACATTATTTCAAATTCATGAGACTAGCTTCCGCCCCGCGGTTTCGCCCGCGGTCGAGAGTGCTCCGATCGCCACCAAACCTTACAGGATTACCCGCGGGGCTAATATGAAGATTGTCTGAAAATTTCATCGCGATCGGTTCAGAGTCTTTGAAACATACATACATTCTCTTTTATATATATAGATGTACTTCAGGGAAGATTTTACCCTATTTTTCGATTATATTGATTAAAAAATAGTGTATTTGTGTGTATTGTGTTTTTGCTGTTTTTGAAAAAATATAGCCAAAAGTCAGATAAAAAAAAGAAAAAAAAAAGTGATCTTGCTGAGTTTCTTGCCGGTTCTTCTCAGTTGAAGGCTGACTTCCGAACCGCCCTCCTAGGGCCCAAACTGAATAAATGGCTTTGACTTTGTACTTAAAGATGTGGATATTTCACCTAGCTAGACATGCACATAAAGTGTTTGTCCTGTCACTAGGTATTTTGTAATGGCTTTTCAGGTATGAGAATAAGATACAAAGATAAACATGAAACTTTTTTGGAGAAGCATTTAGTATCCAAGGAACCATTTGGGCAGTTCAAAAGTTGGTTTGAAGAAGCCTGTAATAGAAAGGAAATCCTTGAACCAAATGCCATGTGTTTAGCTACTGTTTCTAAGTAAGTACCTTCTGTGATAATATTATGTGTGGCACTTCCTGCCAGGACCACCATCACAGATTTGAATTCTGAGTGTCTTTTGTCACATATTATCTAACTTTGTGATAAATTAAACAGGCATCTGCCATCAAATACGATTATCAAATATTTCAGACACACAGTGGTCTGGCCATACAGTGCCACAAAAAGTAGACTAAATTTGAAACTTATGTTTCTACTAATTTATTATGTTTTCATATAGGTACATTTATTTACAACAAGTATTTACAATCATTGTATAAAATACAAACTATAATAATTATATAGAAAACATCCTCAAAGCCCTTGATGCTAATATTTATTATTTATTTAAAGGGAAGGATTTCCATCAGCTAGATTTGTATTGTGCAAAGGATATGGAAAAGATGGATTTAAATTTTTCACCAACTATGGGAGTAGAAAATCTAAAGAAATGGTAGGTACTTATGATTTTTATAATAAAAAATTATGTTAGTATACATGCAAATAAGTAAATATTTGTTTTTCTCAAAGTTCAAAAAAGGATTTTAATTAAATTATAGAAAAGAAAGTAAATAACAATTTGTCATTTTCAGGATGAAAATTTGAATGTGGCAGCAACATTTTATTGGGAGATATTGAATAGATCAGTGAGGATTGAAGGGCATGTTGAGAAACTTTCGGAAGAGGAATCTACCAAGTATTTCCACTCAAGGCCAGTACCCAGTCAGATTGCTGCATGTGCAAGCTTCCAAAGTACTCCAATCATATCTAGGGATGTTCTGTGTGAGCGAGAGGCAGTATTGGAAGCCGATTATTTGATACCACAAAAGGAAGTTCCAAAACCTCAGTATTGGTAATTATTTTACTTTCTAACATAATTACATTTAATTCAAACATAAGTCAACTTAAAATAGATCTATAAATGTATTTCATTATTTTAGGGGAGGTTACATAATTCATCCTAGATCTGTTGAGTTTTGGCAAGGTCAGCGAGATCGTCTTCATGATAGAATTAAATTCAGAAAACCAAAAGATGGTGAAGTACCAGATGGAAAACTTTTACATGAAGGTGAAGATGGATGGGTTTTTGAAAGACTTTCACCATGATTTTGTTTTTTAAAAACAAAAAGGGTTCAAGTTCCAATGTCGTCTAATACTTAGAAATTAGAGTAACTTTTTTTAACGAATCAAACGGGTAAAATAAAAAATAATTATATAAAATCATTACTTATGTGTTATTTTTATTATTTCTCTTTGTATACCACCTTTGCTCTTCCAACAGATTTCACTCTTCAGTAATCCATTCATTTGAATCTTTTGTTCAAACTGCCTGGTTCCACCACCAACACCAAAGTAGCATGTTTTCGCAGCAATATATATTTTTCCAGTTTGGCTTATTCTTTTCAAGAATAGAGATATAAGCTTATCATAGTTATGGTCATTATAAATTGTTTCAGAAGTAAAGATATAATCATACACTTTAGAATCAGGAAGTAACATGTTGAAGGAATCCCAATCTCCTGAATAAAATTTACATTTTCTTATTTCATCTTGTCTTTTCTCTTCCTCAATATTAAGTAAAACATTTGGTATTGTGACATGTTCCAGAACTTCTTTATTCTGTAAAAAATAAATGTTAAATTGAGTTTAAAAAACATCTAAAACATTAGTTTTATCATAACATAACTCACTCACATAATCCTGGAAAGTCACATTAGCTCCATTCATAAATGCATATATTCCTACAATACCAGCACCACAACCTAAATCTAATACATTTGATTCCTTTATGTTCATTGAATCATAGTTAATCACAATATATTGAATTAAGTCATTTGTGCATTCCCATATTTTTAGGCCACCTAGAAAAATAGTTTATTTTGGTTATTTGTTCATATTTTTACACAAGTAATGTAACCTTTAATTTACCATACCTTCATATTTACCGGTCATCAGGTCACTGTGTTCATTCTCTGCCAATTCAACAGCATTTTTAAAGCCATTGCGTTCTATGCTGGTCAATGCATTACTGACTACCACATGACCAATCTCAACTTCACCACATGTAAACATCTTCGCTTGGGTGACAATATCATCTAGTTTTTCTATTTGATTGTCTGGTACAACTTCTTCACTTTCCAACCACTGAATCTCCTCTATAGTTTCTGTTAAATATTATTAATAACATCGTATGAATGTCGTATTTATAGTTTATAGGAAACAAATGCCGCTTGTAACCAAGAAAATACTCTAGTATATTACCATCATAAATGTGATCGTTTTCAGTGCCGGAAAAATTAAATCTAAAAGAAGTCATTTTAGAATTTATTCAAGACGTCGCGTTGCTATTCACACAGATATTCTTCTTGATGTGGCTCTCTACTACTGGAGGTTCGCCATCAGCTCAGCAAATCTAGTCTTGTCTTGCGCCAAGCGGAAAAGTTGTTCAACGTTGGCAATCTTCGTCCACTCCCAGATGTTCCGCAATCAAGACTAAACCACCAACGAAGAGAATATAATCATCAAAATTTACTCTGACTACGATTTGCTATTCAAATAAAATAAAAGAAACCACAGTTAGTAGCTAGCATAGGTTGATAAGATTTTGTTGGCAATTGGCAATTGTTGGTTGACATGACATTCATTGTTTTTTTTTTTTTTTTTTTTTTCCTTCGTTCCTTTTGGAACAGGCTAGGGTCAAGGACCATGCTGCCTAGTCATCAGTTAGTTTTTTTTTTTTTTTTGGTAAATCCAGTTAAATTCATTAGTAAGTAAATCCGAGTTAATTCATCAGTTTTTTTTTTTTTTTTCATAAGTAAAGTAAATCCGTGTTAATTCCTCAGAGTTATAATATATTTATTTCACTATAATACATGTATAAGACTTTATTCTATAAAATCTTAGGTAAAATCCAAAATAAAAGTCAATCATAAAAAGGCTATTTCTGTAAGAGCCTTAAGTGTCAAGTCCTTGTCTTTTTTTTTTTTAAACCTCAACTGACGGGGTTTGAGGTTATGTTTATAGTTATTGATAATAATTATCGTATCACATAAAAAAAAACAAAATAAGTATTACGAAATGAAATGGAAAACTATTTATATTTAAAAAAGACATTATATACACAAAACAGATATCTATCTTTATACGCAAGGAATTATATTTGCCCAACTGTATTATGAATAAAATTAAACAGATGTAAATACGTCGAACTATTTACAAGAAGAGCCTGGATGGAGCGCGGTACCAAATCAGGACTACCATATATTTCAATAAGCTCATCCATTAGCACAAGGCGCTGGATACCAAAAGATGAGCAGTCAAAGAAAATGTGAGCTAAAGATTGCTCAACTTGGGAATTACAATGATCACAGAGAGGACTGTGCACAATTTTCAGACGAAACAAGTGAAAATTTAGACGGCAATGACCAAAACGAAGCCTGAGTATGGTGGAGTAAAACTTCCTGTTCATGTAAGTATTGATTTTACAGAACCAAGGCATGGTTCCTATGGGAACATTAAATACAGCATACCATAAACCTTTATTTTCAATTTGGACTGTGTAATTCCAATGCCTTTTCCATATACCAATGGACCTTTTTTTCAATAGAGGGACAATGTCTGTGCATGGAACAGATATGTTGAGGAAACTACTAGAATCAGGTACATCATCAGAATTTGTTAAAGTTCTGGCTAAAAAGTCAGCCCTTTCGTTTCCCAACACACCAATATGTGAGGGGACCCACATGAACAAAACCTTAATATTATGAGAAGACAAATGCTGCCAAGACTCTTTTATTAATGAAATTAGATAGTTTGTATTAGAATTCAACCTATTATTTTTGAGATTTTCAAGAACACTCATGCTGTCACTGACTATAATCCATTCACAACATCCATCATTTTTATGTTTAATGTGTTTTAAGGCAGCAAGAATAGCCACAGCCTCGGCTGTGAATATACTTGTGTTTGAGTTTATTTTATAACCAGTACCAGTATTCAATAGCCCATCGTAAATAGCAAATGAGACTGCAGACTCAGTTTTCGAGCCATCAGTATACACAAATCTATAATCAGTAAACTCAAGTAGTTTACTATGTACATCTTTCTTGGTGGATAAATTGTGGTCAATGATGATGTCAATTGCAGGAAATTTGCTGTTAAAATCCCCCTGATAACATGGAAGAAGAGAAGACTTATGAATTTGCAAAGTTTCAAGAAAATTTACATATTGAGAAAAACCATGAAGTATATATAAAGAGTTACAAATAGTACTAGATTGTTTCAAATTTGAAAACAGGTGATTATTATTTTTACTATACAGTTTTAATAAAAACCTTTCTTTCAAGTAAGAGAATCTTATAGTTAATGGAGGAAGTTTACATTCAACTTGCATTGCATTGATTGGAGTGCTTTTAAATGCTCCAGTAATAAGCCTCAAGCTTTTATTTTGTATTTTATCAAAGATATCTACTATCCTTCTATCACCAGCAAAACAGAGAAAACCATATTCGAAATGACTACGAATCAGAGATTTGTACAAAAGCAACAATATTTTTGGATCAGCACCCCAGGAGGTTCTACACAAAGATTTCAAGACATTGAAAACTCTGTTAGCCCTCGAACTTACCAATTCAACATATTTTTTCCAAGAAAAATTATGAGTAAAAGTGACACCTAAAAACTTAGCTTCATGAAAAATAGGAATAGAAACTTGATTGTAATACACAGAAGGACTGAAGTTGCTAGCTTTACCAAAGACTACTAGTTTAGACTTAAGTGCATTTATATCTAGATTTAAATAAGAAAAGTAAGTAGATAATCCATCTAAAGCCTTATTTAGACTATTTGTTATATTTGCAAAATTTTTCCCAGACAAATACACAACTAAATCATCAGCAAATTGAAGATTTTTGACCTCACTACCTAGAATCAAATTCAAACGACGAATATACAAAATGAATATTAAAGGAGAAAGTATTCCTCCTTGACAAACTCCAACAGAAGCAAACCTTGGCCCATATAATTTATCATTATACTTAACATAAACTTTCCTTTCAGTCAAGAATTCACAGATCCAGTGAACCATTTTGTTTGGAATTCCAATAAGAAGCAATTCAGAACAAAGTACATCAATATTGACACTATTAAAAGCTCCAGCAACATCAAAGAATACTGACACTAAACAATCCTTATTAATGTAACTATTTTGGATATCAAGCTGTAATTGACAAATACTTTCACGAGCGGATGTTCCTCTACGAAAACCAAATTGGTTAGCAGGTAAAATATTGTTTTGTTCTACGTAAAATTCCAACCTTTGTTTTATTAATTGTTCAAAAATTTTACCAACACAAGATGTAAGTGCAATAGGGCGATAGGAAACGGGATCTGAACGAATTTTATCAGGCTTCAAAATAGGTACCAAACAGTCAGCCTTCCAAGAGTGAGGTATATCATTGTTCATCCACAGATTATTCAATACCTTGAGAAAAATGTGCAAACCTCTATCACTAAGTTTTTTCAACATAATATAAGGAATACCATCCAGTCCAAAAGCACTATCTTTTCTAGAACAGACAGCAGCCATGAGCTCCTGTATTAAAAATGGTTTTATTAAGAAACTATTTACAGAATTTGTCTCACTGGCAAGTGGAAAATTTGGTTTATTATTTACATAGTCTGGGGTATATTTTTGCAGAAAATCTTGAATCCAACTATCATCATTACTGTTGCAAGAATATGTTTTATTAAATTTCCGCATATATTTCCAGATTCTCGACAGAGGCGTACATCGATTAAAGGAGCTGCAAAGTTCAACCCAACTATTTGATCTTTCTGTTTTCAAAGTAAGTTTTTTGAGGGCTTGTAATTTTTTAAACTGTATAAATGTGTCATCTGAGGGATTGTTTTTAAAATTAATATAAGCCAACTTAGATTTTTCAACTGCTTCTGAGCATTTTTTATTCCACCAAGGGAGAGGAGGGGATTTAACTAAATTCCTATGAGATGAGTTATTCATAGTGGAATTAGTATGGAAAGAAACTGGCGTATTCGGAAGACACTCATCAATTGCAGAATGCAATATTTTACAAAACGCAGTATAAGCTTCCAATGGAGCAAAGTTTTGGTCCTGAAAATTAGATAATTCTAAATCTACATTTTGTTCATACATCTTCCAATCAACCAATTTAAAGTTAGGATATGTGGGCAAATGTGTTTTGCTACTAGTGTTTGCTAAACTTCTATTATTTATAAAAACTTTAATAATTACAGGAAGGTGGTAACTGCCGAGTGAATCATTATGTACAAACCAATCACAAGAAAGAGCCAATGATGGGGACACATCTAAAGCATTTGGACGCCACGTCAAAGAACCGACTGTTGTAACTTCACCATTATTTAATAAAATTAAATTATTATCATCAATAATCTCTAAAATATCCCTACCTCTTGGATTTGTAGAATTACATCCCCATGATGTGTGATGGGCATTGAAATCACCAGCAAATATCATTGGTTCAGGCACTGATTTTATTAAAGTTTCAAATTTATGTTTGTTAAAAGAAGGAGTGCAATTTGTTGGCCAATAAAAACTTACAATACTTATTTCTGTATTATTTACAGTAATTCTTACACAAATATTTTGTAAGGAATTGTCAGAATATGTATTTATGTTTCTGTAATCTATACTATTGTGAATTAAAATAGCTACGCCATTGTGTTTGTTACCAATATCATTTCTTTCTATTTTGTATCCTCTAATGTTAAAATGTTTAATAGGTGTCAACCAAGTTTCTGATATAATTGCTACATGTATGTTATAGTCATAGAGAAATCGAGTTAATAAAAGCTTATTACTTAAAATACTTTGTGCGTTCCAATGCATGATATTAAGATCCATTGTTATGAGAGGAAGTACTATTTCTGAATGTGTGCTGTAGAATTTCTTTTATAGATGTAGAATTTATGGGTTTATCTTTTTGACTTACTATAATTTTTGTTATTGCATTTGTTAGAGTATTCATGAACAAATCTGACTTAGATAAGTTCATAATCTGAGTTTCAATAGTTTTTTGTGTTAATTGGGGAAATGAATTTTCGTTGAATAAATCTGAATACTTGACGGCTCTGGATTTAATTTTACTTTCCTCAATTTTTTGTTTTTTTTGGGGACAAGTGTTTGAAATAGCGACATGATTGCCACCGCAGTTGGCGCATTTAGCGTTTTTAGGGTCTTCTTTGCATATCTTAAAACTATGGTTAGATGCACATATGGAGCACATTATATCATTTTTACAGTACTTTGCAATATGCCCAAACTTCATGCATTGAAGGCACTGCTTTACAGGAGGAACGTACACGCTTACCTCATGTCTCCAAGAGTCTAGATACACATACTGTGGCAACTCTGTTGATGCAAAAGTCACCGCGACAGTTTGAGTGGGCTGGTATGTGACCGCACCACCCTCACTCTGACTCTGCACTCGGCGCATGAAGCGCCTCACTTGTATCACATTTCTGGAACTCCCAATTAATGCAAAGATTCTTTTATTCGATAAGTCCGTAGGGACTGATGTAAGAACCCCAGTCACCTCGGTGTCGACAGCAGGTATTGATGCTATATAGCCCATTTCTTCTAAAAGTTTTTTATTATGCAAGAAAACATTAGCATTATTAGAAAGATCGAAAGTGATCCCAATTTTATATTTATTTATTGACCTTAAATGTAGTATCCCAGTCACACAATATTTCCGTATGGCATGGGATATGGCCAGCCTATCCTTGTCTGTAAAAGTTTTGTTCTCATTCTGATGAGATAAGAACACGATATATTCGGATTTTTTACTGTTTTCAGGGTACTTCCTTGAATACCCTGGAACTTTAAATATGTTATACTTCTTGCTGCAGTCTTCATCAGAGTCAGAAGAAGTATCCACTGATGCTCGATCGTCAGGGGGCTCCACTTTTTTCCGCTTCTTGCTTCCCCCCATCTTCAAATCACTATTTACAACTATTAACACTTAACTATGGATTTAATATTTCTACTTCTTCCCAAAATATACAAAGATTACAATATTAATAAATTTTTTGAAAAAGATTTCAATTTTGGCGCCTTGTACGTTTCAAGGTTCCCGCGTTTTCCGACATTCATTGTAATGTAATGTCAAAAATTTTATTGAGTAGCTTTTTTTTTCGTTCCGAAGAACAGGATAACATCATAGACCATACTTCCTCGTCATTAGCTATATATTTTTCTTGAGTACTTATTTAAAATGTTTAATTAATTAGTTAACCAAATCTAGTATACATATAGTCAAGTCAAGTCAGTCAGGTTTTAGTAAATTGATGGCAAACAGCCACCAATTCACTAAAACTTTTCGTGGACTATTTGAGACAACATGAAAAGTCACGATACACGCATTCATTTAATTTCACTTCAGTGCACTTGTATTGATCTTTAAGGGGGTCACACACGGCGAAGATACTATAATATTTTATCTTAAGATCATGAGACCGCATTAAACTATGAAAAGAGAAGCAACGACCTACCTCTTACCTACCTACTTTCTTTCTCTTTCGCTGGTATAGCACTGTCTCATATAGCTTAAGATAAAATATTATCGTATCTTCGCCGTGTATGACCCCCTTTATTGGACAAAACGTCACCAATGGGCGTTTTTCCATTAGCCAGCCCGGCACAAATGTATGGCTCGCTTTTTCACTTCGGCGCCGGCGCCGGCCCGGCGGGCGTTGAGTCCTGCCGGCGCCGTCGCCGGGGTAGCAAGCTTCCCACTCGGTGCCGGCCCGGCAAAACTGCATGTGTATTGAATATGAATTGTAGCCGTGTGCGAGTGTGAGTGCGCGGGGTGTGTAGGTGGACGCGGGGCGGGTATGAGGACACCCACACAGTGGAAAAACGAAGCCCCGGCGCCGGTGCCGGTGCACGGCCATGCCGGTGCCGGGCCGGCTAATGGCTAATGGCGCCCAATATCATTAAATAAAACTCAAAATACACCGATTTCATGAACATAAAACGAAAACGCAAAGTCACTTTGCAAGTTCCCGCCAAAAAGTTCATTAATGAGTAGCATTTAATAAAATTCACAATATACTGAGATCATCTGTCATGCTGAGTCAATAGCCATGTGTGGTGGTGCCACTATTCATGGTGGTACCACACATGGTGGATTTTAAGTATTTTTGCGAATCTGCTGTATTTGACAACTTCCATGTGTGGAGGGTCTATTCGCCAAATATTCGGGCATATTTGCCTATTTGACGAATAAGCAAATAACAAACACGCGTATCCGCACGCTTGTCGGTTTTTCAAGAGACATCAACTGACAAATAGGCAAATACGCAAATATAACGTCCACACATGGTATTCGGCTCCATGTGTGGACGGTCGTATGGCCTATTTAAATATAAATAGCCATGTGTGGTACCAGCATCAAATAATCAATAAGGAGATAGATAATATTATATACATTTTCTTTCGTGTCAAGATTTCAACAGAAAACTAAACTGGTAATCTACAAAATTAAAAAGTAATTATGCTGTCATGAAAAGCCACAAAAATATTTCAATAATTTACAT
This sequence comes from Tetheella fluctuosa, assembly GCA_951216915.1. Taxonomy (NCBI): domain Eukaryota; kingdom Metazoa; phylum Arthropoda; class Insecta; order Lepidoptera; family Drepanidae; genus Tetheella; species Tetheella fluctuosa. The sequence continues at coordinate 4,712,674 of OX578227.1, read as the reverse complement.
AAATAATGGAAACTAATTCAGAGCTTAATGAAATAATGAAAAAGGTAGAAAAGTTTACGATATGTACCTACCTAAATATATAGTTGTGCGTATTTTGTTTTATTGAACGCATCCATATTATTAAATCCAGATTCATTCATTCAATATTTCAAGTACACGAGTTGTTGTAGGGGAAAAGTTTGCGAATTATATACATTTGTGAGAAAAGGGGTTATTAAATAGTCTTAAGTATCGATAAAATTACCAATAACACAATGATAGACGTTGCAAAAAAGGTAATAGTTTTCATACTTTTTACCTTGCTTGCTATATTTGACATGAGCGAGTAGTAGTCGCGTCGAGTACCACCGTTGAATAGTGTGCGTGACCTTACAGTTTCGCCAGTAATCTTTAAAATATCGATAAAGTATACGCATAAGTTTGTCCATTTTTGATTAAAATTGTTTACGGAGGTGTAATTCGTGTATCTATTAAGATGGGATCGGTATGCATCGTTCATAAAGTGAACATAACCTAATCATAATCGGTCGTGGGTTAAATCATGGTGTACATAAAGCAATGGTAGATATGCAATCTGTTTTAACTTGTCCACGTGTATTTCTAGGTACAAGACTACAAGGACTCTCTCAAGCAGAAGGCCGAGCACTTAATAATAAAAGGATTCCCAGAGAAGATAGTGAAGCTGAATGAGCTTCTAGAAACATCAAATTTCCAAAACCGTGATTTAGCTGATGTTCACCAGGTAAATTGTTTATGTTATTATCTATTGAGTTTGGTGCATTGTAATGAAAATTTTGATTTTAATAATAAAATGTGTTGATTTTGTGAATTGTGATTATGAGATGAAATGAGGGAAGAACAAATAGAGCACAATAGATGAATCAGTGGTACCCAAGACAAGATAGACCACAGAAATGGTGGGATGTTGACATCAGATAGGTCACAGGAACAACATGGGGTGGCCAGAAAGAGATTTGAATGGAAAAGATTGGGTGGGGGGTCATTGCCATCTGCCAAACAGAGAGATAAATGGAGCAAATCTCCAATATGCAATTTATTATTATTATATTATGATGTTAGATGTCCATTCATAAACAAATGACAAATGTGTAGTAGGTAAATTTGTAGTAAATATTTTTAGGTTTCTATACCTCAAAAAGAAAAAGGAACCCTTATAGTATCACTTAATTGTCTGTCTGTCTGTTTCCCTTCCCCTAGACTGTATTGTGTGGAATTGCTAGATTATTGGAAGCATATAGAAAATCTAACTTTGCTAGAGTTACATATTCAAATTCGTAACATTGTTTACTTGATTAATATTGATAAGAGGTGGTGTATTACTTCAACACTCGGCAAAAGTATATGTTATTCTGCTCTCTAATCTGGTGGTTTGGCAACTTACTGCTATAAATATAGAGTAGGTAGGTAAACTGTATCAGAAACTTTTGTACTTAAAATGAAGCCTGACTACTGAACATACTGGATTGGTGAGAGCTGGATTACCAAGTGCCTATTGAATAAATAAGTAATTCAAAGAACTGCAACTTATGCTATGCCCTGACCCAATTTACAACATATGAAGATAAACAAAGTAGGCATGAAAACACCTTTGCTTCCTATACAAATATCCAAAATGATTTTATAAATATTATTTTAGGACTTAAACATTCCAATACCGCCTCCAACATCAGCTGTAAATGAACCAAATTCAAAGCGTGCGCGGTTGGATACATCAGATGTTTCCAGCAACACCACCATTGAAGGAACAAAAGTGTATGCACTGCCTAATGGAACGGTGCCATGTAACAAACCACTTAGTGACCTTATACACCTTGTCAAACCACACATCAGAGAACTTGTAGAGGATTCTAATCTGGTAAGAATGTAAATAAATCAATTTCTTCCTACCCACTATGCAACCCCAAAGTAGTACATATGCAGTAGTAACTTAAATTAGTAGACAAGAATTAGTTAAATATCTACAAAATTAAAAATAATCAATTATATATAATATTTATCATGATAATTATTCCCACATACACAAACAATGTAATGTAATATTTTTATTCAAATTGCCATAACAGGGACATACGAATTTTCCGACTAATGCATGGTTGCATTTGCTGAGAAGAGCTGACTAAGCAATAACTCTTTTCGAACCAACATAGATTAATTACATAATGTGTGACCTAGAAGAGTGAGCACTACATTAAACATTAAAATCAAATTATTTGTTAATGTTGTATTACGAATTTGGCTCTAAAAGTATTTTATTTTTCTTATTATTTCTTCTTAACAATGTTGTTATAGAAGTGTATACTCAATCCTCATTTAAACTTTTGATGGTGCTATGCAATTTAGATATTTCTTTTTATTATTCTCTATACATCTTTTGTGGAATCTGCAAAATCTGTTTTCATTGTAACTTGGACTGAAGCTCACTTCTAGTCTAGTTGTTGTACATACTTTAAATAAATAATATTCTAGGACATTATTCCTCACACACGGCCATCTGACCCCAAACTAAGCAGAGCTTGTACTATGGAAGCCAGATAACTGATATACTACATATAGTACTTTTGTAAATACATACATATATAGATAATTACAACCAGACACAGGACAAACAGACATGTTCATGCACACAAATGTTTGTCCTGAGTGGGAATCGAACCCACGGCCTGTGGTATCTTACCAACCACGCCAACCGGCCCGTCAAACTTTGGCTTTCGTTTTTTTTTATTATGGTCAAAACAAGCCATGTTCCACCATGTTAGTGATGATGTGGCTAATGGACGAATGGACAGTGCTGACATAGCTATTATCCTAGATGTGTAATTATTTATAACATAAAAAAAGTATGTTTCTTGGTTATATTAATTTTTAAATTCTATTTTATTTCACAGCTGAAAATGTGGATCTCATTCATGATCCCCAAAATCGAAGATGGTAACAATTTTGGTGTATCAATACAAGAGGACACACTAGCAGAGGTACAGTCAGTGGAGTCGGAGGCTGCTGCATTTTTCGACCAAATCTCACGGTACTTCATATCGAGGGCAAAAATTGTGTCCAAAGTTGCGAAATATCCACATATTGATGATTATAGAAGAGCTGTTAGAGTAAGTTGAATTATATTTTATTTTATACATTATTCACATGAGAATAAAATGTATACTATTATTATCTACCAAAAAATAATGCGTTAAATTGTAAGCAGTATGTTACGGTTCACAATATTTCAGTAAATATATAAAAATAACAGTAACACAACTGCAGTAATATCAAATTATGACTAAATCACAAATATCCTTTGGTGATACAAAATAAATAAGAAACATGGATGGTTAATTACATGCATAATTTTCCTGTTGCAGCTTCTGCAATTATCTCTGTTATAGTATAAGCACAGCGTAATTACATACTGTGGTCTATCACATTTGAAGTCACGCGAAATGCCGCGAGTGTATGGCAGCTTGCGAAAGCTCATGCTTATTGTAGGATTCGAACCTACGATCCTCGCCGCGGCATCCGACATTACTAACACAGAGCTATCGTTGCCTTTAAATACAACAGTTTAGTGTGTATCGATGGCAATATGCAACACATTTATGGATTGCTGATGAAATTTCGTGTGATATACTCCTCGTAGTAAATGATTTTAAGATTTTGCGGTTTAGGAGAGATATGTAAAGTATGGCTCTCAAATCTAAAAATTGATAATTTTTCAACAGGAATTGGACGAGAAAGAGTATCTTTCCCTGTGGCTGGTGATGTGCGAGATCCGCAACCGCTACTGCTCGCTTCACGACATCGTAATCAAGAACCTTGAGAAGATCAAAAAGCCCCGCTCTTCCAATGCGGAGTCTCTATACTAGACCCTATCTCAATCAGTATCTCTTTCACATGCAATTGTAAGAATAATTCCACGTGAATTTAAGGGTAAATAACGAAGCTGTCTCGTCTAATTTTTTATTCACTAGACATATTTCATGTAAATATTTTATCTTTCTACGCAACTAGCACAAAGATCATTATTGTGAGATGATAACTTTCATATTTTGTACTGGCCGTGTGACCATTTGGAAACAACTAGTTTTAAGGTCACAATTTGTTTTAGATAATAATACTTTGCGTGCTTTAAACCTATTTTTATAGCATTCTCTCATAGATACTAGCTTGATTCTCTAGTGAGTAAAAAATAGATGCCCTTATCATATTGTAGTGTTATAGCAAGGTTGGGGAGAAACTTGAGATTTGTATTATGAAGAGACTGATTGCTGTTTAGTAAGAATTTGATGTGTCCTAAATGTGAGGAATTAATCATAAATTGGCAATAAGAAAACTTTGTCAGCAGTGGCCGACATTTACGGCGAACATTTAAATGAACTATTTGATACTAATGGATATTTTCGTATTACAGTAGGACAACTTGCTATGAAACTACAATGTGATAATTTGTTGTCTATGTGATTCCAAAACTATTCATGATAAGGATATAAATTAAGCGCAAGTTTATTATTATTATAACTTATCATTATTGCAATAGTTTCTCTAAGTGGTTTTCTGTTTTAAAATTTCCGTTAAAAAAGTAACTTGTAAGCATTGTATCATGTTGATAACTACCACCTACCTAGACCTACAAAGTGATTGATTGGCCAATAGTCAATATTTTATTTAATACATAATGTACCCAATGTCGATTAAAATAATAAACATTTTTATGAATGTGTATCATGGTTGTTTTCTTTTGTTTAAATTAGGATTATTTAAAAATAATCGAGAAGGACAATATTGTTCAGTTATTGAAAAAAATGGTTGGCGCTGTTTCTTTTCTTTGTCGTCGTTTCTTATGATATCTGCAGAGTAGGTTATTTATCTACATATTCTATTGGTACAATGATTGATTTTAGTATAGCATCATACCTCTCAAAGATGACGCAACATGTTTTCTAATTTGGAATAGGTACTATTCTAACTTTAGAACTATTACTTTATTATTACATTAGAACACGCTTGTAGGTACGTACCTACAAGCGCTTTTTCATTTATAGCTCTGTGAAGGATAGCACAGAGTAACCTTTACCAGGTAGTCAAATTGGAGGGGGTACGGTCCCCCCATTTGATTTTAGGGGGAAATTTGGCCGATTTTGGCTCCTGCCCCCCACAGTTTTTTGGTTTTTTGGGCAGTTTTGGTGATAAATATCCTACCTATTAACATATGTACAACCACTTATCTCAAACGCAAATACCGTCTCCGTTCTGTCCTGGCCTAGGTCTTGGGTAAAAATAGCCACTGAATCTGTCATTAAAATTTTACAACCATGAAGTCTGTATATATAAAGATACTGGCATTTTATTTCAAGTCATGTGATGCTCATTTTCAAAATCATAAATATTTTGACGTGACATTTTGTTGGGGTGAGATATTGTAATTTAAACTTTTACTTATATCTTTGTTATTTTAGATACCTTTATTTAATCATATTTATTATTATATCGTTTTTATTTATATTCAAGCAATATGTTATATTTTTGAAGGGATCAATCGCAATGGCAAGCGACTTCGACAAGGGGAACTTCGGTGACAGCGCAAGAAACAGACCAGAGAGAGAATTGAAGAGAAATTCCAATCATATATTCGATGGCGCCGGCGAGAATATACAGTATCACAGTGACTCCGAGTCTCTCGGATCCAGAAAGAGTAAAACCCGATACATTAACCCGGCGATATACATCGAAACCGTTGAAGCGACACATTCTGCAATATCACTTCAAACCGATTCATCTTGTATAGATGACGTCACGCCTCATCCTCACAGTACGTACAGAAGCAATTCTACGCCATTGTTGAGTGGACGAGAGTCAAGTGCATCTTCAGGCAGCGTAAAAAGAAAGTCCTGTCGGCTAAATGGTAACGATCACATACATTATGACAACGTGGAAGAAGAAACATCGCGTTATGATAGAACCTATCGTGAGGATGGACCGGACACGTTCAGACTGTCGGTTGCCTCGATGTCGACCACTACTACAGCTAAAGAAGAAAGAGACCGCACTGAGAAAAAGAAGCAGGAAGCGTTTAAGCAATGGATGGCAAAGAAAGAGCAGGAGGTAAGTAAGAAATTATTTAAAGGCTATATTTGTGTAATTAGGTACCTACCTACTGTTTTGAAGTCTGCTTAGGATGAAGAACAGCAAGTTATTCTTGCAAAACCAATGTTCCGTAGTATATTAATTAACTATTGACAACTTGGTACACAAATATTTTACCCCGTTGGTAAAAGGGTAGTTGCCTGTATTCAAAATAAATTATCAAACACACAATGTATAAAACATGTAAAAAAAGGAGAAATCACGATTATTTTATTAAAATCCTTTTTATGATTTTTAATGACCAATCTAACGTAAAGCTACTGAAGCTACAAATACTAAAAAGTAAAGCTTTTGATTCTAGATATATAATTATGACGTCACACGCTTATATTTATACAAAACTCCATATAAACCTATCGTTTTGACATTTCATAAAAAGTATCCCAATTCTGATAATTTTCCTTAATCTGGACCTATTAAATGTAATAAGGTCATGATTCTTTTAGTTTTGTTATTTCGGCTACACTTTTGTAAATACGATGAGAAACAGCATTTTGAAAATAAATAAAATGAAAAACATCGTGAGGAATCCATGAGACGCGGTGGTGGGTTCTTTGTATTGCCTGGCTGGCTACCACCCTTAAGTTGATAATCTGAAGGCAAAAACCTACCAGTGTACCTATTCCGGCACAAAAATACTAAATGAGGTGTCGTGGGACACCCAACAGAAGCGAGTTGAATCACGCGGCGATCCAACTACGACCTAGACATATTTTATTCCTCAAATCTTAGCGTCTGTGGGGAACAGCAATATTTAAGCATTTTTTTAAATCTAAGTATGCTTTCGAGATAATTCTTTTCGAAACATGTTTAGGGTTGGTTGGTCATGCTGAATAATTTATACTATGAAATCGCAAAATATTTTTTTTTGTATGAAAATTTTGTATTTTTTTGGGAATTTCAACGCTGACCCTATAGTAAAAGTCATAACATGGCAACAACTTTAAAGTCACGTAAAATTTGTTCAGCATGACCAGATTTTGGATTGAGAAAAGATGCAATCTTAATGTATCCACCAGTAAACGTAGGGTAGTAATAGTTAGTAGGTATCTATGGCATCAATTATGAAAGTATTTTTCAAAATGCTACTCTTAAGTAGGCTAAATATGGGCCTGCAGGTTTAACCGTAGAGCGGAAAGCTAATCATATTTGCTATAGAAAATTAAACAAAGAATTATACAGTAATGGGGTATTACTGTATAATTCTTTGTTTAATTTTCTTACGCTTACGCTTTACGCGAGAGATACCTACGTTCCGCAAAAACTCCCGATAAGTGAAATCGTTATATAGGGTTTGCGTTTAAACATAGCCATAAGTCAATACAAAATGCAAATCAATACTTTAATTCTAAAAACACATTGTGCAGCGTTACATTATCTATGCATTTGTTTTTCTGAAAACGTGTCTATTGTCTTCTGGGTTGCGTTTCGTTTACGTTCTTGTTAAATATTTCTATTACACGCAACACTAATAGCTCAGTGCAATTAGTATGCAAGCCTCAATGTTATTTATAATTAATATGTATTCTTTATTGCATATAATTGAAAGGAAACTTTTTGACGGTTGTGAATTTAAGCGCAAGACGCGGTGTAGTAGTGAATCTTAGGTCTTAGCCGAGCTTTGAGGTGAGAGTTGACTGTAACTGTTAACTGTCCCGTGCGAAGTCGCACTCGTAGCGCATCTCACAGCCGCCATTATGTTTGCGTGCCACTATATCTTTATATCTACAGAAACGTGAAAAGGCTCATCTAGAAAAGGTAAAGTGTCTAGTTGTTGCAAAAACAATTAGTACGGAGCAAAGAGAAGAGTCCTTCCGACGCTGGTTGGAAAGCAAGCGTACGCAAACGGAGCGTAGTCGTGCCGATGAGATTATGCGCCAGTACCGTGACAACGAGCGGAGTGAGCGAGAGCGCAATAAACGTGAGAGGGAGAAGGAGGAGAAATTAGCTGATTGGATACGAAAGAAGGAAGAGGACATGAAAGGTAACTTTTGTACCTAGGTACCTACTTAATGAGTTTTTTATCAAGCTGCAGCAAAATATTATTATTCAGAGTATTTTTTTTTACATTGTATAGGCTCTCACTATGGTTGGTGACGATGTGGCTAAAGGTGGTAAGCACACAAAGCTTAGAAGGAACTGACTCTCAAGTGCAGCTGCCGGAACACACCAATAGGTGTTTAGTGGCAGGTTTTTAACTTGAGGGTGGTAGCCAGCCAGGCGGGTACTACAAAGTACCCTACCACCGTGCTATGGTTTCCTCACGATGTTTTCCTTCACCAAAAGCTCAAGCTCATTATATATTATATATTATTTAATTATAGGATATTTTTTTTATAAAACTCACGTTATTCTTGTGTGTGTAGGAGTAGTTGTTGTGTCACCTAGGAATTAGACCTAGTCTATTCTAGGTTTGACGACTGGTCTTACCCTGAAATAGATTCTCGAGACATAACCTATACAATATTATATAGCGTCTACACACGGTTTGGTCGAAACGATCAAGGGGGTAGGATACCGGTTTAGTCTGAGCGTATTATTCTGTAGGTTGCTCGTATAGTAATCGACCGTAGACAATAGAAATGTGTATGTACCTACATGTGGCGCGCGGAAGGACATCCAACCAAACTCACTATCTACATGCCTCTCTGCTGTACATGACTCAAAATTACTGAATGGATTTTCATACGGTTTTCACCAATGGGCAGAGTGGTGATTCATGAGGAAGGTTTAGCTGCAATACGACGATGATTGTTGAAGATGTCGGAAAGTCATGCCGACTGGGAGCTTTACTGGCGTGGGTTGCGTAAACCAATAGAGTTATACATATATCATCATCTCAGCCGCAAGACATCCACTGCTGGACATAGGCCTCCTCTAAGGATCTCCAATAGGACCGGTCTTGGGCGGCCTGCATCCAGCGTTTTCCGCCGACTTTACAAGGTCGTCCGTCCACCTTGTAAGTGGACGTCCTACGCTGCGCTTGTCGGTCCGTGGTCTCCACTCCAGAACTCTTCGGCCCCATCGGTCATCAGTTCTGTTCGCTATGTGCTCTGCCCATTGCCACTTCAACTTGCCAATCTCTGGGCTATGTCGGTAACCGTAGTTCGTCTACGAATCTCCTTATTTCTGATTCGATCACGTAGTGAAACCCCGAGAATAACCCTCTCCATGGCTCGTTGCGTGACTTTGAGCTGCTTCATGAGGCCCATAGTAAGAGACCACGTCTCTGTGCCATATGTCATCACTGGTAATACACACTGGTTGTAGACATTCGTATTGAGACACTGAGGTACTTTGAACGAGAAGACATTTCGTAGTTTCCCGAACGCTGCCCAGCCGAGTTGGATTCGGCGATTGACCACTTTCTCGTAGTTTTGATGCCGAGTCCTTTCTATTCCAGAAGGTTGAAGGCGACTTCCAAGGTGGCAGTAAACAGTTCCGGAGAAATAACGTCTTACACCTCTTTTCAAAGGAATCGCCTTCAAATTCTGCTCCTGTACTCGGACTGATATGCTGGCGTTATTATTCAAACACTTCAACACTTCCATGCACCGATAATCGATGTGGCATCGTTGGAGAGACTCAAGCACCGCCCAAGTTTCGACCGAATCAACGACTTTCTCATAGTCCATAAACGCTAAACATAATGGCAAGTTATACTCCTCGGTCTTCTGTATTACTTGCCGCAGCGTGTGGTCTATGGTACCGTACCATTTTCGAAAACCGGCTTGTTCGGGAGGGATGTATATACATACATATATGCTTATTAAAAAAATGTACTTTGCTACCCGTGCGAAGCCGGGGCGGGTCGCATTTTCATAATCTTTTTATAATTATACCTAGGTATCGAAAAGATGCCACCTCAAAGTACATATCCACCTTATATATTAGTAGGATTATTTTAAGCGGCCCGAGCTGCACATAAGCAATCCGACCGTTCCCCAAATAAATAAATTTATTTGCATGCTAAGTCCTCCCCTATTCCCCTGGCAACGTCCTGAGCCGAGGTCGAGCCCCATATGGGGCTCCCTCAGGCTACCGTTGCCCTAAATTTTTAAGTCACGATTGAGAGCCCTCAGCGTTCGCCGTATTGTCCGCGTAAGGGTTGAAGATGGTCCTCTGGACCCACCACCTTCTAGTCCTGCTCCAAAAACAAAAAAAAACAAAAAGTAGGATTATGTGATGGTAGATAAATTTAGGGTACTGATTAAGATGATACTGGTGATGTTATTTCAGCGATGAAGACTGGTAAAGAACGGCGAGCAGCACGGGCAGCTATCGAGGAAGAGCGGCGGCGCGCAACCAACGAGCGTGCATACAGAGACTGGCTCCGAACCAGCAAGAACAAACCACTGCCTGTGCCTCTGAACAAAGGAGAACTAAGTAAGTACCACCCTAAATATTATATATCATGTAATCTTAAAGTTTGAACTAAAAACTTATGTTTTTAGCAATAAATAGCGTCATGCACGATTGCTCGTCTCGAATGTCTTTAATTATTTATCAATCATGCTTCTTCATTTAATTATTTCTTTCCCGGTGTTCAGGTATGCGGGGCTCCGTTTCGAAGATGTACATAAACCCCATTCCATGGCAATCCCCCACTTGACAATCACAAGAATACTGGCAGAACAACTTATATTGTTTCTTTTAAATTGAACAATCTGTTAGCTATGTTGATGGTCCTTTTATTTGGTTATCGTCAAAATCAAATACTTATTTTGTCATTTCTCTATGTACCTACCTATTAGTTACTTGTATTATTTATTAGGTATATTATTATGTACTTCGTTTTAGAATAAAAATTTTCCATTTTTAGATTTTGTTGTAGTTGTGATGTTTACTTCATTTATCAAGGATGTAATTAACAAACTGAATAAAATGAATAATATTTTTATTTCCACATACAGTTTTTTTTTTATTAATAATGAAATTGTCTATAGGGTCCCGTCAAGTGTAACTTACTTAAAAACATACACATAATATTGCTCTACTCTCTATATGAACCTCAAATATTGACTTATTTACCTACTACCTAATCGATATCATTCGGCACGCGATCTTGGTTATTTATTCTCTTTAACACTAGGTAAGTTCATAAATTAAAATATTGCAAGTTATAATACCCACGTGCATAATAAAAGGCATTTACATGGATATATTCTAGTTCTACCAATTAGCCACCTTACAAAAGTTCCTTATTCAAGCCACAGCCATTCTTTCGACATTGCGAAGTATCAACTTAACTAGCACTAAAATATCAGGTGTTTAACACTATCCCCGCGCTGCCTTGTTCTGTGCAGTCTTATCAATAAACATCCTCTTCTTCCTTTAACCGCAAAATATCTGACTTGTTCATAAAGTAGTATGTCGGCTGCCGTCCTTTGAGATCTTTGAGTACCCGTTTCGCTCCAGAGCGGATTAAAACCCGACTCAGTGACTCTACCTTTTCGACTCCCATCGCGTAATGCAGTGGTGTGCGTTCCAGCTTTAGAAGAAGGATGAGAATAATTAGTTGGTCGGTATTTAAAAACATTAAATATTATCTTATATATAAAATTCTCGTGTAACAATGTTAGTTACCATACTCCTCGTAAACGGCTCGACCGATTTTTATGAAATTTTGTGTACATATCGGGTAGGTCTGAGAATAGGTTCTTATCTATTTTTTAAACCGCTACGCGAGTGAAACCGCGGGGGACAGCTAGTAATTTATAAAAAGATCTAATCATAACCTTAAATCCATTTGGACATGAACATCATACTACGGTCAAAATCTTTATAGACTTTATGTGTTACTTAGTTAGCAACGACAAAATTCCTTACGTTATCTCCAATTCGTAATAGCTCTGGACATGTTTGCGCCAGATAAGCAACAATGTCTTCGTGTTGTGCCAATACAGCGATGTGAAGAGATGTCCTCCCAAAAGAATTTTGGCTGCGGGCAAGCGTCCGACCACCCTCTGCTTCAATAGACTCTTTTACAGCTGCAAGATCATTTCTTCTGACTGCAGCATGGAGAGTCTCTCGAGATTCCTTAAATTGATATTAAAATAGTTTAGTTGAAACTTAATCTGACTTCGTCACTACCTTCCTTAGCATCGTTACCACCTTTGGCCGCATCGTCACTTCATGGTGAGATTGTGGTCAAACACAGACCTATACATAAAAAAATGGATATTAAATAGTTACTTCAAATGCAGGTATCGAAGCGAGCAGGTTGCTCATCTCACTATCCCCACGTTGCGAAATCACATCAGTAATTGGAACTCCTTCTTCATCAACCACGTCTAATATGTGGTCGTATCCTTCTAGCATTAGCTCCATTATCTTCTCCGTGTGTCCTGCAACAAATTAATTAGGAACTCTTCATATGCAAATAAATACATTGATTACTTACATGTAGATAAATACTTAATTACTAGAACTTGCCTCTGGCAGCCAAATGTAACACCCATTTATCAATTTCAACTGTATTTTCTGGTACATTAGCCTGTATAGAGACATCCCGGGCCGTTCTGTATAACTCATCCCGATATCCCAGGCTGATGTCAGACTCTTGTAGCAGTTGGAACAGGGCGTTTCGTGCATGCGTGCGAGCTGCTGCAAAGTGCAGCATCGACTGACCATGTTCGTCCTGTAAGAGCACAATAGTTGCAATGGATATAATAGAATAATTTATTGTTATTGATATAAATTATGGAAACTACCCCAATCTATAATCTATGTATGTCTTCAAATGTTTCCTTCTCGTTGTAAGGAAAGCCCCAGCAGTGGGGACAAATATGAGCTGTTGACGATGATTGGGGGTTTGAAATTATCTATATTAATATCAATACTATAATTATAATTAATAATATTATTAATAATATAAGGCTGAAGAGTTTGTTTGGTTGAACGCGCTAATCTCAGGAACTACTGGTTCTAATTGAAAATATAGTTTTGAGTTGGATAGCCCATTTATCGAGGGAGGCTATAGGTTTTTTATCCCGGAAAAACATAAGATTCCTCGGAAATGTGGATGAAACCGCGGGCGGAAGCTAGTATAGCAAGCTACTTAAATTTTCTGTCGATATTAGGGTTACATTCACTGTATGATCCTACTTTTAGTAGGTAGAATAATTATTATAGACTGTGATAATCGTGGTTTGAATTCGAATATGTGGAGTAGATATTTCCGGATGTAATTTTTTTAAACCCAAATTCGTCATGTAAATCCTACGTTAAAATAATTTTTACTGTGGAAAAAAGATCAAACTATATTTTTATTTTTCACGTTTTCGGTAATGGAGTTCTATCGATTGCTTAGCTAGTTCGATAAAAATGTATGAAACTGAACTAGTGAGGTGTGGGATTCCCGACACAAGCGTACCTACATAAAATTCAAGTTATACTGTAAAAGTTGTTCAGCTTGGAGAACCCAACGTTGGTTTCAAAGAAAAGATATCCAGCTAGAGAAAATTACCCTGTTAACACTGCTGAAAGCCACCTCAGGCGCGTCAGGACTGGTCACCGGCTGCGGGTCAACAGTGACGATGTCAATGGGCCGATGTGGGCGCGTGGCAGTCCGCGACCCGCTTCGCATCGCTTTGGCCATCTGCGTAAGTACCGGAGCAGGCGGTGCGGGAGGCGGTTGCTCGTTTTCAACTTCGCCCACCCCCTGGGTCACTATCACATTCGACTCCTGTTTTCAAATCATTCTCTCAGTTTATTCTGACAGATAAAAGTAAAGATCACTAAGAGGGAATGCAATGGTGGTGATCATAATGGTAATTCATTACATCTTTCTTGATTATTTGTTGGTTTACTATTACTGCCTTTTCACGCCTAAACCGCTGAACCGATCGCGACGACATTTGGTACGCAGATAGCCTATGGTATGGAGAAGGACATAGGCTACTTTTATTCCTCGGAAACGAGGGTGAAACCGCGGGGGACAGCTAGAATAGAAATATAAGTCTAATTCAATCTATGAACGAATTCAACTTGCAGCGAAATAATTATTTGTGACTTTGTTTACAAAGAATAAAGACGAAGAATAATACCTATTCTAACCTATTTGTTTGTTATTGACGACGCCATATAAAATGTACACAAATTAATGAACAGTAAAATAAAACTTACCTGCGTACCTAATTCTGGCTTATCTTTTTCGGGAAAATTGTTGAGAAAACTGGCTAGGAACGCAACCGGATCTTTGGGCTTTATGTTCGCAACTTCGGTCAGTCCTTTGATCAAAGGATCGCCGAGAGCTGTGAAAACAGTATCCATATAAACGTCCTTGTCAGTCACATTTGCCATTTTAGCATTTATTAAAATTTTAAATAACTAGTAACTCGCTTACATTTGGCAAGATATCTGCCCTCTTCGGTTCGAAACATGGGAATGTCCATATGACCATCGTCGGCGTGTGTGGTACCTGAAACCGATAAATTATTCATTGTGTCGGCCTTCGGTGTGTTTGTGTGACGTGGAAACACTCGGAACACATGTATTTGTACACGAAAGTGTGCACCTGATAGCGGTGGGGGCCAGTGGGGGTTGGGAGGGCGATTAAACACGATGGCGGCAATAGCGAAAGCCGGACAGAAGGACTCTATTAACACAGCGTAAATTGATATGGCCTATTTGTTATCGCTCGATCGATAGGTCACATCTATTTTAAATGCCTACGTCATTGAAAAGTATTTCCGATATTGCTGGATTATTTGACGCATTTTACTTGCACATAAATATATCAGAAAATTAGCCCCTTGGCTCGCGAACAGGACGCGCTTCCCAAATTTACATTAAAACTACAACAGCACAGAAATAAAAATGGAATGAAGAACGACACACGGAATTATATCCAGACTAGACATAAACATAACGCCACACAATGGTTATCTGATGTTGGAAAGACAAATGGCTAGGTGAACGTGCAGAAAAATTTAAAAGCATTTATGTAGTATTTTTTTTTTTGTAAAGCGTGAATGTTTTACAACCACAATATTCCTGTGCAAACTCGAACAAACACGTCACTTCACACTGTAGGTAATTTATTCAGTACTGACCTAATCATATTTCAGAAGTTGTAAATAACTTAGATGATGCTCATCTTCAGCCAATGTACCATTTTCAGCACCTACAATCTTTCCAACATTCGATAACATAATAATATCTAAAGGTGTAAATTATTGCTATTTGACGGTGGCCTATGTGAAATTGGATTTACGAATTATTATTGTTATGTTTCTCCGGGCTCTCTAAACCGACCAAGCTACTTCTTTTTCTTTTAAAAATATTTGAAAGCATTGTAGCAATATGTGCTGAATTTTGCATTGATAGATCCTTTTCCAAGTGAAGTAGATTCGATGATGCTGTTACAAAATCATTAAAACAGTTTGTTTCTGAAACACCAAGACACTGATAATTGCTGACTCTAGCTATGTCGGCACTTAACGTTTCTCGATATTGAAGCCCCCTCATGGCACACAGATGTTTCATGTTATCGGGATCTTTAGAAAGACCAGGAAAATTTACAATAAGGCTGAAGCGAATGCCAGATCCCAAAAATGTTGGCCTGCTGGATAAATTACCGAGTTTTTGATCCCATACAAAATCGAGTTTTTCATAAAGATAGGTCATAATGTAAGATAATTTACTGAACGAGAGGCCGATTTCCCCAGGACATTCTATAGGTGTGGATATAAGCACGCGAACGTGATCGTGTACATTTATCCATATTGCTACGGATTTATCATCACTAACATAAACTCCACGACCATAAGGCCAGTGTTTTCCATGAAGCCGCGTGGAGTCATCAATTTCTTCTTTATCACACAAAGCAATTAATAGTCCACTTGATGCTAAAGCTGCGCATATTTCCGATGGTTTTTCCAAAACTTCATTCATCGTGTAATAAGTACCACCTTTATGGTCTGGGTCGGATGACTGCTCGTTATAATTAACAAAATCTATTTTCATCAGAGTCATTATTACAATTCTTTCGATTGCTTCCAACTTCCCAACTTTCAAATTTAGAGGTAATTCGAAACCTTCTAAATTTCTTGAGCATTCCATTGTTCCAGAAAGGACGAATTCATTATTTGGATCTATGTTCAATTCTACAAGGGGGTCGTAGCTTAATTTTGAGGATGTGGTTTTCAAAAAATCTGATTTTGGATGTGTTGGTAGCTCGGAATGAACATTAATATTATGAAGATCTTTGATAAGTGGATTTAAAAATTCGTTGAAAACTTCGTATGCGTAATAGTCGGGAGCTGTTATTCCTCCAGGAAAATCTTCTTCAACTGTTTGCACAATATTTCTGTTATCAGGAAGTTTTTTGACTGCAGGCCATATAACATCAAATAAATCATGATCCAATCTTGTAACTCTATTTTTAAGCGCTTCAAAAACCGCTTTCTTAAGGAACCTTCCCAATACTACTGGAGGTGTAGCTCTATTCGATGAAGCAGATAGAGGAGTACGATTTGATTTCGCGGACACTAAGAGACTATAACACCGCTCTATCGTGTCTAGTGCTTCCGGGCCATCCAAAGCACGTCGGGATGATACTCGGTCCTCAGGAACTAATAATACGTAAAGTTTATTAGATTTTAACAATGTATGCGAAGTGTTAATAGATTATATTAAAATCATCAAAAAAAAAAATGTATAAAGACTGGTGACAAACCTTTATCGGAAAACATTTCTTGAATTGACTCTTCACTAATACCATACTCTGATAATAATTGATTGAATGGGAGCAATCCAGGATTTTGATAGTAATCTTCTGCTGATCTTCCACTCTGCAAAGAACTTATTTTGTTTAATTACAAATAACAAAAAACTTGGATTAAGCGTTTTCTTATTATTAATAGGGTATATACATAAAATACCAATTTATACATTTTTATTTATTTAGAAGCCGTAACGGAAAAAAATAGGTTCACACTTAAAGTTTAACCGATTAATCTACATATATTCGGTTCAAATATGCACTGGATCATATTTGGGCAACCATCATTAAATTATATAAAATTTATTAAAAAGTATCTTACGTCATCTAAGTCCTTTGAATTAGCACCAAGTTGTTGTAGCAAGTTATAATAATATCCGTTATCTGGTAGGACTGCACCATAATGTAATGCTGTTCTTCCTTCAAAATCAACGGCTGACAATGTTTCTGGGAATCTGGTATTAAATAGTACGAAAATAATTAACTTAATTTACACTCATATTAGGTTAATACAAATCACTTTTATTATACTGACCTTCCACCTAAGTATTTCATAATATTGGTTTTACCAAATACTGTTGCGACATGTAGCGGAGTGGCACCATTCGGAGATATTGGGTCCCGTGCTATAGCAAATTTCCGACGATCTAATGCTCCTTGAAGATCACGAATATTTCCTTCTTTTGCTGCTAAGTGAACTTTATTTATTTTTTGCTTAAATCAATCATTAATCAATCAATTAAAATTGTCATATATTTTTTACAAACTAAGTAAGTTCTCACAATTTCAACTAACCATATATGTCGGCACATTATCCAAAAAAGCCTGTAACTCCGAATTCCCGGATCTTCTCCCAATCAGTCTGGATCCTTCACCATTTAAGACTAATGTAGCTAACATTTCCATGTTTGCATTATTTATGAGATCAGTAACCTCGGGGTCTATTTCATTGTCCTGTACAATCACAGAAAATATTAGAACATAATACTAATTGTAATTAATGTTAAATGTACACTGAGATTTGTATTTCTGGTGACAGGCATTCGCGGACTAACTAGTATCTATCAATTTTTAACAAATAACTAAGAAGCTGGCAAATCAATTCATGACAGTGGTGTTACGAGGTGTCTGTGAGAAATACACAGTGCTACAATGATGCTTCTATTCTAAAGAACACCACAATCAACTAATCAATTTACTTATTACCTTCGTTAGTTGGATGGATTTTCATACATGATGATATTAGTAATATACTTACTACAATAAGCACTTCTCCATGTACTGATCCCTCTCTTTGAGTGATACTTGCATCTTGTGAATCCTGTTCAGCATCACCACTTATGATACCTTCTATTAGATTTTCCTGTGTATTTTGGCCGTTGTTCAGGTTTCCTTAATTAGCAAAATAACGAAAAATATTGTACATGTCAGGACCCTTATCTTATAACTGATAGGAAATTTTGAAGATTATATTTGGATAATTTCGTGAATAGCACCAGAAGAGATTTCAGTTTTACCTCTCTTGGCACTTCCAGAGTCTGATATTTCAGCCGTACTTTTAAGATTCAATTCACTATTTTCAGAATTTGTATCTCCTTGAATTTGTACATCATCGTCATCTTCATTGTGGTCACTACTATTATTACCTTTATTTGTTGCAGCATCAGAACCCTCTTCAATGTTAGTGTTGTCATCCACAGTGTTTTCACCAGAGCGCTTATCAGCGTTGTGTTTGTCATTCTGCTTAATAACATTAGTAGAATCATTATGTTGGTGATTATTGTTTTCTTTGATTTCTTCTTGAATATATTTTTGATCACGATGAGCATTTTCTTGTTTATTATCATGTGAATTATCTTTTCTGGTGTCACCAATTTTACTATGAAAATTTTCTTGTTCAACGTGACAGCTATTTTCTTCGTTTTTAAGTCTGTGAATATCTTCTTCACGGCTATTTACTTGTAAACTTTCATCATTATTATCCATGGAAGTTTCTTTACCTTCCAGTTCATTTGTATTTTCATTTTCTGCTTCATTATTTTCGTCATTTTGAGTTTTTTCTTCCTCTTCATGAACTTCATTGTCATGGTTATGATCATTTTCCCCATCTTTGTTATAAATTTCATCTGTGTTGGAGATTTCGGGAACTGTTGGTTTTTCAGTTACTCCTGAATTATTTAGATTTTCGGACTCTTCTTGAGTATTTTCATTTGGTTCCACTGCAGTATCTATGGCTTCTTCGATACCATCTTCCTTTTCAACAACATTTTCAGCCAGTTTTTCTTGTTTTGTGCTATTTTCGGTACTTTCGTCTGCTTTATCGGCATTTTCATCTGCTTTATCGGCATTTTCATCTGCTTTTTCGGTACTTTCGTCTGCTTTATCGGCATTTTCATCTGCTTTTTCTTCGAAACCATCATTGTCTTCAGCTATTTCCGTTTCCTAAAATGCAAAAAATAAATATTCATGCAAATGTTGCTCAAAAAGCAATGCAAATCAATCATAATAACATTCCGTGATTATATCATGCAATGCTCACCTTATTACTTTCAATGTGATTTCCATTGCGTTTACTACTATCATCTAGTTCAGGCAAACCTTTTATAAATTCGTGTGTACTACTAGCTTTTATAGTAGCTTTATTATCTGTACTTCCAGAGATAGTATTTGTATTGTTTTTTGATGATATATTTTCGCTAGATGCTTTTAGATTCTTCTTCCTAGACTTTTTATTTAATTCGGTTATGACTTCAGTATCAAGCAGTTTCCAATCCCAGTTAGAAGGATAAGCACTCGATGCAGTTCTAGGTGCTTCTGGTAGGGTTTTAAATATATTTCTATCAATATCTTGAGGTCTATTGATGTAATAACCAGGTGTTCTATTTTTCTAAAAACATATTAGGTAATTTAAAGTGTTAGATTTATTTTGTGTGTTGTAAAACTGCATGCATTGTGTTCATATTGTGTTTTTTGTAATACTTACGTTATCGACCGCTCCTTCATCAGCTCCTAAGCTGACGAGCGTGTTGTACGTGTGTCGATCATCCCTCACTGCTGCTGCATAATGAAGGGGTGTACGGCCGTCGTTATCAACATCGTTTATGCCTTGTGGATATCTGTCCACTATGTAATTGAGTATACCGCCGTGACCTAGACCTGCGGCCTGAAATTTAATTTAATTTTATATATTGTTTATAAAAGTTAAAAATAAATTTAGAAATTGTGAGTACAAGAATATTCCTCTTTTAGTATCATGGAGTTTAACATAGAAATGTAAAAACATCCTCTCACCCCAAACGCATATACGGTTTCCGTTCCGTCGTGGGTAAAAAAGGGGCGAATTTAATTCACTTGGCACTTATTTTTCTGAATTTTGGCCTTGTGACAGTTTAAATTGTTCGCTCCGTGCAGAGGTACGGAGCGTCATATTATTATGAAGAGTCATATGACGTGAATCATGGACGCCCCTTACACGCCAATATAAATATTAAACTTACTTTATGCAAAACGGTCATGTTGTTACCATCTCTGCTGGATAGAGCTTGTGGCGGTACTGGGTCACCGGAATGCTTCATCAGACCTTCCAAATCATTCTGAGCAACTGAACTATGGATGTCTCGTATTGTGTTCTGAAATCAACATTTGAGCTAACATGGGGAGTGTTCTCAAGAACTTTTTGATCTGGTGCCATTGTCACCCTTCTACCATCGCACCACTCGCTGGCGATGTGGAGCTCATCCTCATATCCTCGAGTCGCCTCGATCGTTGACACAACGTTTTAGTCGGACGTTCTTACTGCGGACCATTGGGATGTGGAATGAGCTCCCCATTACGGTTTTTCCTCAGCGCTACAATATGGGGTTTTTCAAGAGGGGCGTAAAAAGAGCTCTTTAAGGTCGGCAACACATCGGCAATACCCCTGGTATTGCAAATGTTCATAGGCGGCGGTGACCACTTACCATCAGGTGGACCGTCTGCTTGTCAACCTGCTGACATAAAAAAAATGAAATTTCATTACCAACGTAAAACAGGTTTTCCTTCATGGAAACTATGTTTGTCGTTTATGTTCTTCTAACTCTAACAGGACATTATTTCGCTATTTTTTTTTTATTACAGAAATATAATTATCATTATAATTTTATTATTTAAAATCTTCCTGACCATAATATAAGGAACAGCCTCAAGAAACTTCTTGACGACGGGCTGGTTTGAGACTTCACTGAGCAGTCTGGTTCCATGGCCTTCCCATACCACGCGCTGCAACCGCGCCATATCGACGTCGTGACACCATATCCGTATGTTGTGCCGTTTTATCACCAAGCCTGGGTATAATCAGAAAAATAAAACATGAAGAGAGTAACAAAGTTCGATAGAAAGTGTTGTTTTTATAAAATTCCAAACACTGCAATTTTCATCCAAAATAGGATATATTCCACGTTTAAGTGATATCCGCCAAGACGAGCCAAGCGAAGCGCAAGGGCACTACCTACCTTTTCTCGAAGCGCTTCGTCGTTTTTTTGAACCCTCATAACTTAGGTTTCGATTGTACCAGATAAACAAAATTCTCGGGATATGATGTCAATAGGGGACTTATTTAACATATAAAGTTTCAATTGTATAGCTCTTATACTTTAGATTTTATTGATATCTAAAAAACCCTGATTTCGTCACTGACTCACTCACTCACTGATGATCATCAAAATTCTAGGGTACTTCCTGAAGTCCTAGAAAGCTGAAATTTGGTATGTAAGTTAATATTAGTACACAAACAACAAAAAAATCTAAAACTTGGAACTTTTCCCCCCCAACCCCTAAAACTAGAGGATGGAAGTTTGTATGAGACTTCCGCAAATTTTGATGCTAGAGGTCTGAAAATTGATATATAGGGAACTCCTTGTTATAAATAATAAAAAACAAAAATAATATTTATAAACAATCTTCAATTATTAGTAGACCCTCGTTGCTTAAGTGCAAGCAATGCAATAGATGGCGTTGTGCCTATTTTAAACGAGGTATGGTTTCGTTCTCACGATTATACTTAATAATATAAATGAATAAATGAATGAATGAATAAATGAATGAATGAATGAATGAATGAATGAATGAATGAATGAATAAATGAATGAATGAATAAATGAATGAATGAATGAATGAATGAATGAATAAATGAATGAATGAATAAATGAATAAATAAATAAATGAATAAATAAATAAATAAATAAATAAATAAATAAATAAATAAATAAATAAATAAATAAATAAATAAATAAATAAATAAATAAATAAATAAATAAATAAATAAATAAATAAATAAATAAATAAATAAATAAATAAATAAATAAATAAATAAATAAAATGCTACCGAAAAGTCTTTTTAATTTTGCTGGATTATATGTAATAGATCATTACCGTAGACCGTGTTTTGGTTGAAAATACCGTGCATCTACTGTAATTACCGTGTATCTGGTAACGCTAGGTCACGTACAAGTTTATTTCCGCGATCTTTTTAAAAATGCCACGAGCGTATTGCGTAGTATACGGCTGTTTGAACTATCTATCGTTTTTAAGATCATAATAAACTATAACGTCATGAGGGTCGTTTTCATGGTTTTTGAAGGTGTTGAAGCCGTTAGTGCTGTCAAAATAGAAATCCAAGATGGCGGCTGTAATAGATTGTCGTCTTTTTCGAGATGGGTGTCGTTTTCATGGTTTTCGAAGATGTTAAAGCCGATAGTACTGTCAAAATGTAAATCCAAGATGGCGGCTGCAAGAAATTATCAACTTTTTCGTCATGGGTGTCGTTTTTATGGTTTTCGAGGGTGTTGTAGCCGATAGTGCTGTCAAAAAATAAATCCAAAATGGCGGCTGCGCGAAATTATGAACTTTTTCGTCATGAGTGTCGTTTCGATGGTTTTCAAGGGTGTTGAAGCCGATAGTGCTTTTGCAGTGTAATTTATGAAGAATAAAGGTATTTTTTATGTAATGGTTTTTTAATTACTAGGTATAACACGCATTTTTGGGGTTGGTACGCGCCTAGCGCGCGCCCAACCGCGGCTCGCGTAAGCGCCCGCCAAAACTTGTAAAAGGTTATGCCATAATGATGTTAGTGACCTACCAAAAAAAAAATATCTACAAGCTGTGTATCAATATTAAACTTTATTCCGTATTTTAAACTATCGAGATTAACCGACACCATGAGATACCTATTTGGATTTTATTTGAAAACTGGCTATTTCAATTCGATTAATTGATCACTACAGAACATAAAATGTTTTAATAAAAAAAAAATAAAATAATAAATGTGACAACCATATAGCTTCAACGGAGCGTAGGTAATTATTTTATCAACTAGGCTTAGTTTCCATACTGTACATCTTTATAATGTGATAAAACGTAGTGTTTATATCCTCTTTGGTTCCATTCCAACCGACATTGATTGAATTTATGTATTGTTATGATATTTAGTATTTAATTTAGTGATATTTATGCCATATATTTTTAGTAAGGTGTAGAGTTAGTAGAGTTAGGGCGTGTAGAGTTAGAAGCTTGGCTCTACATGAGATCTGATAACTTTTTGACAGTGCGAGCTATATGGTCTCGTCTTGGCAACATTTTACATGAAAATGTTTTTGGTGGGATCAATTATACCTAGTAGTACCAATATTATACATATATCAGGCACGCACTACGTTTAAATGTATTCTCGATTAACGAATAAAAATGAAACCCCATACATGACTGCTGGTAATTTGAAGAGAACAATAGATGTATGGAATTTCACTTTTGTATGTGGTTATACCTGGAATAGCAATCAATGTTAAAGTTCAAGGCAAGTGCCATTCAAAAGGGGAACAAGAAGAAACTGCTATCGCATTCTAAACAGCTCGTATTCATTAGCATATGATGAAGATTTATTGACTTCACTTTTTACCACTCAAGCAAAAGAAATACTTCATGCTATGAATGTTTTGTTCAAACGCGATCTTAGATGAGTTTTAAAAGTTTTCAAATTCCTAAAACTAAAAGACATTTTACTTCAACCCTAGTAGTGATTCATTGAAAATTTATAGACTGCTTATAGTTATTCGATGTCTAGTAATGGCGAAGCGATAAAAGAAAGTGATTCTCGCCATAGTTTTCGGGTAGTTACGTAAATACATCGACACCCACCTCGGGTGTCGAGGCGCCCGCCATTCAGGGGTGCGTGTCCACAAACAGACACATTGATTTCCATCAGTCGAATGTGGGTTGAGTGTCAGTCGGTGGACGCCGAGTAATTGAATGGAAAATGTACTAACCCCCATAGAATCGGTAAACTATGGTTTTCTACACTTACACTTGTCTAGATTTAGGTAACCTTTGCAGACTTTGCAAAATGTAAGGAATCGTTTAATTAGTATGTGTTAATATAGACAGGTAGGTACTTAACTTTTTTAGCAACTTTACTATGTACTTCAGTTAACATCTATTAGAAATATAACATAATTATCAAATATCCTCAAAGCCCTCGCTGCTCTCGATAGGCAAGGTTCCCAACGGGCTGGCAGCGTTCCCTTTTTGGATGGCCAAGCTTATGCGTTGGCGGAAAAAGCTCCCAGCCCGTCGGTCTCCCGAAGCCTCGATGAGCTTGGATGATAAAATCCGAGCAAATCGGCGAGCCTCGAACCCATGGTTTCCAAATCTTCTTAAAGTGTCCTTCTCAGAGTGGAACTCTGGCAAGATATTTCGTAGAGCTATAAACCAACTCACATTTGTTGAAAGTTACTTGCAGAAGGATGAGAAACTTGGTATATCTACCAAAGTAATGAACAAGTTAACATCAATATTCTAGCCCTTGAAAAATATTATTAATGTGAAAATACTTAGTTTGCAGTATCGATCATAGGAAGTTGCTCTAGAGGCAAAGAAAATAATGATGATAGAAAGTAGGTATTAGATAAACAATTTTGTGTGTGCCTTCAACTAAATAAACATTTCAGAGACTGAACGTTCAATGTACCTTTAGGACAGTTAAATATTGCAAAGTGGTTCATATAACAATTGTGTGTACCAAGTCTTCAAACATGTGTCAAGGTCAGAAGTTATATTATTCAGGCAGGCCGAAGCTCAGACAGACACGTTTTAATGTTTAATGACTTGGCTATCGATCGATGACACACACCTGCTATCATTGCTTTGAAACCCCACATATTATTTCAATGTGGGACCGGTCATTAGGCATAGAACTTCAATATTTTGTCGCTAGTGTTATCTTTAGCTATATTTGATTAGATTTCTATTTAAGGAGTCATAACTGCGCCCGCATTGCTTTATCGATTTACTGGGCCTATGAATGCCAATAACGTATGTACATAACGGTAAATTTGATAAAAATCGATTATCAGTAAAATATATAACCATAGGTAATTTAAGGCGCAGAAAAGTTTATATAATTAGGTACGTATATCAAACATGTGTAAAAAAATATAGAATGAACTTTAATGTATTAAAAGTCAAACTTATTTCCACTTAAACTCATCTAAGTATGCAATTATTTTTTTTATTCCAGAATGCCCTTCAAAGGAACTGTTATCTTTTAGCCCAATACAACTTTTTTGCAGATAATCATCTTTAATTTTACGATTCGGTAATAAGGACGTAAAGCTATAAAGCAACGAAGCAACAAGTTTGCGTGTTCAACAGTTTCTACTACAACTAAGATTATCATAATGGGAAATAACAAAACACTCCGAAAACAAATCAGCTCTTTCTTGATAATGATCATGCCCAAATTTTTTGAGACTTTTGTTTAAGAATAGATTGTGAAAATTTTACGTATGCGATCAGATTAATTTGAAAGCTATCAAGGTATTTTATATGCTAGTATTTTTAATTACTTAATGAATTACTATTTTTGAATTTGCTTCAGTTCAGTATATTTCTTGAGTTTTGAATAAAGATACAGATACTTTTTTATCGAGAGTTTGAGCCATGAACGTAATATCTGGACGTGTCATAAATACCATATATCTGAATAGGCCTTAAAAGATCATTTTCGAAACAGTCTAAAGAGATTTATGAGAGAGTTAATTCGCTACATTTAATGATGAACTGCTCTATAATGGTAGTTATGATATTAATTCCGCTCAAGAGATTTCATGGACTAGTTAATATTTAAAGTGGACCAATACAATAAATAGATGACCTTCAGATTAGTTCCAAAAGAATGACCATATGTTTTCAGTGGATAAAAATACGACGTAACAACAGGGTGGGGCGCTCCAGAATAGAAAGGCTTCCATGGAAATAAATATTCATGACCACGCAACACCAACCCCACCAGTGAGCTAAGCCTTTATCAGCACGCTAATTAAATTGAATTTTCCCGCAACAATCAAAGTAAAGTGGACATTTTGATGACAAAATATGATGATCAGTCTACTAGAGATGAGTTTATGCATTTTGTATTTTAAAAAGAATTTTTAACTTGAATTTAGATTTTTAATAAATATTTTATGTTTGATTCTTTAAGTTATATTAGATACATAAACAGTGCTAAATTCAAGAATCGGCAGTGCATACGTGGTTTATTTATTTTGGTTACATGTTGGTTATAAATGAACCATATATGATGGCCGCAATTGCGTCTGTTGTAACTAAGCTTCGCAAAATCACTATCGCTATTCCATTCCCACTTATGTTATCGTCAGAGAGGGACACCATATCGTAGGCAATATGTAATAAAATTCATACACACATGAAAAAGTGAATAGGCATAATCAATATACCTTATTTCTAAAGCAATTACGAATGAATTTTCAATATCCTAGTAGCAGGCAGCAAACAAGCAATCTAATTGCAGTTCACAGTGTATGCTATGACAAACTTGTGGTTCGGTGCCATGTGAACTTTTATAATAGCATAGGTATATGATCGATTTGATAACGTCGCAATATCTTTTATTTATTACTGGGATTATGAATGGATAGGTTTTAATAAATGCTTTCAGCAAAATTACTTTTTTTTAAATCTATAAATCTATCTATTATATTCAGGCTTATGAAAACTGCAACCTATTGAATATATTCATGTATCTAAGATTTAAGAACTTTCATCAATTTCAATGAATGAGTGAAATAATACTTTGGGCAATCATATTTTTACGGAAAAGATTGAGTGAATGATACAACTTGTGTCCTTACCATGTTTGGTCATATCATCATTTAAACTAAGGCGACTTTGTGAAAAAGAAAATTAACTTTCAACTATTTTCGCAGTATTTTTTGTAACATTATTAGTATTATTATATTTTATTGATGACTTGGTTAGGGCGCGAAACTCCTTAGAGTTTCGTGATACAATTAGTTCAGAACTTTTCGGAAGGCCTAAGTCTTAAAGATTCTTCATAGATGAGGAATAAAAAAAACATTGATAGTAGGTAATCATGGGCAAAATGAAACTGCTTGATGATTTTTATAATAAGACCTATACTTATAGACTATTCTAATTAATCAGAATATTTATTTATTTATTAACACCGGGTATAGAGGCCCTGGTTGAAGTAAAAACTGCAATTGAAAATCTAAAAAAATTACAAATTTAGAACAGTAGACATTTTTTTGACTAATTAGGAATATATTATTTTATGAATAAGTAGTACATTGAATATGTAAAATAGTGAACATGGTGATCTATGATCAAAACTGATGAATAAAACTTAAAAAAGAAATAAGGTCAAGTACACACCTGGCGGGTTCTTCGTTTCGCGCGCCATGTCAGCGGTTGTGGGCAGCACTAGCAAAGCTCGCGCGGGTCCGCGGTAGTATGCCGGCGTACGGCCGGCCGCGTCACGCGCCCCCCGCACCGCGCCCGCACCCTCCAGCAGCGCCGCCGCTGCCGCCTCGTCCCGGCAAACCACCGTGTAGTGCAATGGTGTGCGACCTTCCTAATTACCACAGCATATGAACATTGAACATGTTTGTTTAGACTTAGGAAACAATCTTAATAGCTTCTTCGTATCCTCGAGTAGGTATTCCTGCTAGTAGTCAATTAACAAGTCTTTACTTTAATAGACTCAGGAAATCGATGATTGCAAAGGTTATGAGTCTTACAATGAGCTTGATAAAAGAAATAGCGTGAGGACTATATATAGCAAGGAAACCATAACATATTGGTGGGCTTGAGACTCAGTTCGTTTCAAGACTTTGTGTGCTGACCACCTTTTGACACATCGTCACTATATGCACCATGGTGATGTTTGAGGTCAAAGCTCTAGCCTATCCATAATGTAAAATATGGAGTTGGCAATTATAATAATGCAATCACTTACAGAATCCTTTTGATGGACTAGGGGCGGATAATTCTTAACCAGCCATTCGGCGATGTCCATATAGTCGTAGAATACCGCCTTATGAAGCAGCCCCACTCCCGCTTCATCGAGACACATCACGTACTTGCGACGATTATAATCTGGTTCTAAAAGCTCCTACAAATATAATAGTTTTAATAATAATTGCACGTACGTTGGGGAATATCAGGTGCTACGAGATATCGTAGCATTCGAATTTACTCTCAACGATGTGAATTATTATGTATCGCCTGTAGTCGACATGCAATCATTTTTTATGTCACTGACACAGTATATGAATATCAAAAACAATAATAATTGTCAACAATATTGGATACCTACCATAAATGTGAAAGTTTGTATGTTGTGACTCCATCACGTATAAACGGCTGAATGGATTTGGATGAAACTTGGCACATAGATAGATCATGCCCTGGAATAACTTATAAGGTACTTTTTATCTCGGGAAAACAGATCCTCGGTAACACTCGGTAAAGATCCCTCAGTAACGCGGGTGAAACCGCGGGGCAGAAAGAAGCTAGTCTACTAATAATTTATCTCACTACGATGATGGGAGAAGGAGATAAAACAATAGAACCAAATTTTTCACAACCAATATAAGGCGTTTCCATTAACTTATATTCAGGGGAGGCCTATGTCCAGCAGTGGACGTCTTGCGGCTGAGATGATGATAATGAAAAGGGTGTGTTTTGAGTTGCCTCTGCACTCAAGGTTGTGTGTAGTGGTTTATATAGCTTTCTCGCGATTAAATAGGAAATATTCTTTCTCTGTGAACCACTCTCAGTCAATCAGGATTCTGAATAAATCACGCACATACAAATATACAGGGGAAACACAGAACATTTCTTTTTTACGTCAGTTGGTTAAAAAGGTTCGAAAATTTTCGATATTTAAGAATAAATAATGAAATGTAGTATAAAAAAAAATTAATGCACATTTATTTAGGGGATATATTTTGGAAAATCCTTCCTTAGTATACCTACGTTACAAAAGGAAAATTCGTGTTTTTAGGTGGTTCAGGCGGTGGTGAGTGAGGCAGTCAGGACTTCTTATTTTATATGTAGATTGACCAATTGTAAAAACGAATATAACGAATGAATGTCACTAAATTACTTGTAAGTATTGTTTCAGATGGGTAATACAATTTATATAGTATTTAAACTGTTTCATAACGAATAATTTTTAAGGTCTTGAATATTCACATGTTTGTTTTGTATAATATTTTTTACTTTTCATTAGTAGCCGACTTGAATTGAAACCATATAAAGCAAAATTTATACTCCATATAAAAAATGAAGAATTTATGAATGGTTTCCATACGACACGACACGTAATGTTTTACTACCGAAATAATGTTTTTTTTTCTAGTTTTTTTTGGTAGCACACTTAATTGTTATTATTTTTTTTTTTTTTACCTACAAGACTCATTGTTTGTGTTTGCTTTTTAAGTGAAGTGAAATGACTAACTTATTGATATTAATAACCATAAAGTTAAGATAATCATGCTTTTTCATGCAAACACTCAGAATTCATTTCGGAGAGCGTGTGTGCAATTTTTTTTTTGTTCAGTTCCTTTTTCCTATAAACTGCGTAATGTCAGGTATAAAATTTAAACTCATTTCTGACTATGTGTAACCTAATAAAGCATTTTTCCTAGCATAGCCTATATGATTCCTTTCAGCATTTTCCTGTTTACCTTTACAGTTTCAATTTTACCTATACTAGCTAGAAAAAATAACTCAGCTTGTATTATGTAGTTGTTACTGTACCGGGACAGGGCCATGACATTAGCGTCGAAGAAAAGCCTCTATTTCTTATCGCTTTAGCGAACGCTATGTTCTTTTGACAACTGGCTAGCATAATTTAAGCAACGATACTAATTGTTCTCGTAGCAATAATTACCGTCAATACCTGGAGCTCAAGCAGCGATCCTCGCTCGACAGCAGCGTGCAGCGCATCACACTTGGCGATCAGACTCGGAAGATGATGCGATAGGGGCAGAGCCTCAGCCTCTGCAAGGAGTCTCCGCCCCTGCCCTGCGAGGATCGCTCGCTCCAGTTTGCTTTCAGGTCCACCGCGAGCCCACTGCCTGAGCTGAGCTGCTGATACTACTCCCACTACTGATAAAGGATTAAATGGTGAGTTATAATGCCATAGCACATTTAGATGACTAAAATAAATACACTTATTTACAATATAAAACCGGCCAAGTAAGAGTCCCATTTGCACACGAAGGGTACCAGATTTAATAATGTAATGAACGTGATTATTAGGGATTGTGTTCATGTCACATTAAAAATAGAAATTTTAAGCTCGGGAAAAGAAAAGCTGAGAGGACCACGCTCAAACTGAAAGTGATCTGGAAATGGCCGGCTATCGTCGTCGTTTACGATGTTACAACCACTGATTTACAGGATTTCTGGCTGATACAGAGTGTTGTAGTTATTTTTTATTTAAATAAGTTTAGTAAACTATAATTAGTAAATAGTAAGCTGTCATCAGATGAAGAAGGGTATCAACAAGAAATTATTTGCATTAAATAAATCAGAATTTTAATATTTAGTGATGAATGATCTACCTATCTTTGGTCAACTAGAGATCATTATAATAAGTGGTAGAGTTATTTTTATAAAGATAAGCTTGTTTATAAGTATCTTTCAGCATCTTCAGTAGCTTTGAGCTAAGTAAGTACCCTCCTAGGGTCCAAATTGAATAAATGGCTTGATCTTTAAAAGTAAGCATTTATTTTATTCAAAGACGATATGTTTAAAACATCCTGTTTTAAAGTTTACATAAACTTAACCGTTTCATGGTTCAAGATTACAAGATTTATACCTTAATGGCCGTCGGTGCGGCGTTCTATCGCTTCATCTGTTGACCTTACATTTTATACGCGACTTGCACTTAATAGTATTTAATTATTTGCATAAAACTTCATGTCACTAGGCTTTGTATTTTTGCATTATAAAATGTACAGCAAGAAAACAATGTTGAAAATGTTTTCAACACATGTTTTTTTCAGTGCATAAAATTGTAGTTAATATTCTTTGTAGTGGTAAACTTTGACACTTTTGAACCAAACGAACTAAATAGTTATACTTTAGCACCACCTCAACTGCTTGTTGAGATGCAAAGTATCTCTATTAACTCGATTATTGATGTTTATAGGCTCATGTTATAAATATATCCATACGTTGTATGTAATTCGTCCAAGGTTGTTTGTCATTTGACAATTTATGTCGCATGAAAATTTAAATAGGCTTGAAATGAGGGAGTGAGGGCATCGGCTGGTTAAAGGTGAATACCCTTTTGGTCGGTCAAGCCATCAATATTCATTGTCCATGTTGCACACTATCACACCTAACATTGTTATCAGCATAATGTGTACTGATATTGCGGAAAACTATCACTGGCAATATAATTTTATGGTAGTAAAAAAATACCTGTATAGGTATGATGGTGGCGATTACTGTCAGGAACAAAAAATGTACAATGTTGTAGCTAGTGTTTCCAAGAGTTAAAATTTTTATGGGATATTTTTTAAGCGTTCCTTGGTTTATACTTTGTTGTTGTTGAATGAAAATAATGTATTTTGTTCTGTAATAGACCTGAAGATCTTTTAATGCTTGGGTAGCTAGTTATGAAATGCTTTGTAATCTTAGAAGCTTATTGCATAAAAATAATTAAATTATGTCGTATCTTATTTATAAAATAATTAGAATTATAAAAAGAGTAAGTATTTATTTATTAAAGAGCTAAACTTGTATTGCGATTATATTTTAATGCATTACGTGTTTCTCTCACGGCATCACGCCAAGGTTGGCTTTGCCAAGCCCTGTCTACGCCTACCAACTAATGCTCTTAAACTAATAAAGTTATGTACTGCAATAATCTAATTACAAAACCTACATAATGAACTGTAATGAGTTTTTTTTAAACTAAGGATAGACCTATGTTTGAACACAATTTTAGCATAGTAAGTGTCGATGTTGGCGAAGGTAGCAAAGCATCAAAGCCTAGTAGGGAACTAGTTCTCAAGATACTACCAAAAACACTGGTAGGTTACAAAGTCAGCTAGTTTTTCCTATCATACATGTATATAGTTTGTTGACTCACAGTGAAATGTAGACAAAATAAAAGACAAGAAGCATGGCCAATGATGTATATACATTTTAAAACGTTAACATTCGTTCGATATAGCCGGGTGTACTACAAACGCGAGAGTAGTTTCCCTGTAACGGCACGCGAGCCATACATTCCAGACAGGCGGAGTTTTCAGGCGATCGCGAGCGGAACAAATTGTTTGTATTACGTGTTGATCCTGCCAACTTGACTGTCTAGTTTTTGTATCAATTATGCTGTTCTTGCAGCTTTAGATAGGTACTGCATGCTATCAAATTGCTATTAATGATTGAATGTAAGATGCGATTGAAGATAAGAATTAATGGTTATAGATATTTGAGTGAATAGGATTGAAAAAATTGCGCCATTTTATATGTCGACCATAATATCATGTCCAATTTCAGATCTACCATAAATTTCTCACCATACTCTCTCATGATGATAACAAAAAAATATTGGATATCTATTCATTGAACTTACATTTAGGTGGGCTGTAGTGCACATAAAGGCCGTTCTTCTTAGCGGTACGCTCAGATAGCCATTTTTTCACGCTCTCCATCATTAAATAACTATTAGTACTGTCTTCATACAAACAAACGCCCCTCCGCAATCTTCCAAAATTTCAAGAGCACCAATTGTACCATAAGTTTATCAAATACATAATTAAACCATATCATCTATAGAATCAAGTTTATAAATATTCACATAATGTGGTATAGAAGTAAGTATCAATCGATTTTATAGCATGTGCGGTACGATCGAAAATGTTTCTTATAAAATATTTACCGATACGTTCGACTGACACCGTTTGGCTTATTGCCCTAGAATCGACAATTGGCTCACTGTAAAGACCTAAGTTTATATAAAAATATTTTTTAAAACTATTATATAAAGTAAAGCGAAAGCAAAGACACTAGTAACACAGTGTTTTATACCAGACTAACTCTATCGTTATATGTGAGACGATGAGTAGTACGTCTTCGACGCTGCATTGACAATAGGTACACCCCTGCTATCAAGTGCTAACTATATATTTAATTCTGCATATAAATATCCTTAAGATCCTTCATTTTAATTTGTGGTCAATCCTTAGGATAAATCATATTGTAAAAGATATACCCATACTGATATTTCAACCAAGTAAGCATCTTAGTGTTTTTTTTTTGTTAATTGAATTTACTATGTTGAGTTTTGTTTAAATGCAGCAGGTGATATTTAAATTTCAAAATAATTGATCTTGAGATAATAATTATAAACATGGAGACTTAGATTGACAGTTATTGTATTAGGCAGATTTATAAATAAAATAAAACAAAAAACATGGACAGATTATTTCATACTACGAGTACTAGTTTCTGCACCGCGGTTTTTCCTACGTTCTCAAGGGATATAATATTTTATATCATTTATATTTATATATATATTAACCTATATTATCATATAGGTTTTTTTTTCAATTCTCTAGGCATGTTCTATCTATAAGCCAAGATTCATATACATGCGTTTTAACACTATACAGCTTAATTGAGTAACAAACAAACAAACTATCACATTTATAATATTACACTAGTTGTCTCCCAGTACAGCAGATGTCTTGCAACTGATATGGTGATGATGTGAGGACTAGTTGTCCCCTACCGTTTCATTCGCGTTTCTAGGATAAAAGTACTCAATGTCTTATTTCAGGACCTTAAAACACTTAAATAAATACCATTACCATTCATGAAAATCCATTCAGTCGTTACAGAGTTATATCACAGTCTATGTAACTCTTACAGTCGGTCAACGGACACGCCTAGACACAGCAATCGTGCGGGGCTTGCGGGGTGAGAGAGGGGCGGTAGCGAGCCCAAGCTGCCATACACTCGCACTTGGGACACAATGCAGCAATTATGCATGCCTATACAAAGCGGCATTTCGCGTGACTTCAAACGCGATAGATCACTGTATGTAATTACGCTGTGGCTATATGGTAACAAACTTAAACATACATACATATTTCACATTTAAAATGTTAAGTAGGATTATAGTATAGGAAAAACACTTTATAGCACCAGTGTTCCTGATTCAGCAAAAAACTGCTGAAAATATAAATTATGTCGGTATAAAGCTGCGCTGACATCGTTATTAATGACTTCACGATGCGGCAATCTCTCACCTTTAATTATGTATGCTTCTGTTTTGATTATAAAATAAAGGAAATATTATGTACTAGTGTCCATCCCGCGGTTTTACCCACGTTCCTGAAAGACACAATTTTCCCTAAATAAAAGTGTCCTACGTTTAATACGAGGGTATGATTAATCTATAAGCCAAATCTAATATAACATGATTGAATACGAAACATAAGCACAAACTTTGCATTTATAATATTAGTACTTTATATTAATAAATAAAAACAAATTGGTCGCTTATGCTTGCTTATGATTTGAAAGCTGTAGGGAAGATATTTTATCTCTGATGAAATATTTTCACTGCGTTTCATCCCGTAATAAAGGTACCTACCTACTCATTGCGTACTAAGGCCGCGTTCACATTTAGGCGACTTTAGTAGCGCGACAGTCGCGCGACCGACATTTTGTTCGTAAAATGTGAAGGAATGTGCTTCTGCCGCACTACTGACGCGCTGCTAACGCATGTGAATGCGCTCTTATGGTGGTAATTACAAAAACTAGTATAAAATATAAAACTTTCGTCGTTGAATTTGTCTTTAAAGCATTTTTCTGTATTTGGTTTTTTCATAATATTAGGTATCATATAATTAGTTGGGATTTCTATTTATTCATATTTTTAATTGGTTAGGCTTTACCAGTGAAAGAAAACTTACATCAGTACCTACTGTATTTTAGTCATACCTAAAGGCAGCTTGAGTTTAGTATAAATAACATTATGCGATATTATCTATTTATGCAGGTATTATAGAAAAATAATAGAATATCTTAATATTGTTATTATAAGCGATTTAGTTAAGCCAACCTATTTAAAGCAGTTACTGATATTTAAAAAAAAATTAAACTATCAATAATTAATACTTAAATGGTTTTATATATAAAATAAATGAAGAAGCATAATAATATAAATAAATTGCAACTATAATTCTCGTATACATGTAAAATTTATGGGCAATCTTGAATGTTGTTGAATAAAAAATATGAAATTGCTCATTGTTCATTCAATTGTTCAGCGCTATTTGATAATGTTATGTTTATGTTAAAGCCGATATCTTTTTTATTTGGACCCTGTTCCGGTGTATCTTCTTGACATTCAGAACCTGTAAAAATCGTAATGTTATAATTAGAAAAAAGTAAGTGGAACTGAACTTTATATAGAAATATAATTTATCTTTATTATCAGACAGACGTTAGCCGCTAGAAATACTATGTACTAGGATTTATGATAATTACGATTTTTAGGTACGTTAAAGAGGTAAGTAAAGCAAGCTCTATGTATGTCATAAAATAAGAAAAGGAATACACACCATCATTTAACTGTACATTTAATATGCGATGGTATAGCTCATTAAATTTCTTCTGCCGCTTCACGTTAGATGGTGTACGGACTACTAAAGTTGGTAATAATATATAATGTTCTAAGTTAGGTTCTTCTCTAGAATATTTACGAAGGGATGGATCTTTTTTGACAACTAATCGAGGGTTTTTTGTTTGCGGTTTGCATGTAGATCCGCTACTGCCGCTGGTAAAATCTTTCGTGCCATTTTTATGAATTATAGGCTCTGTTGAGACAGGCTTTCTCTCAGGTTTTGTTGGGCTAGACGTGTGATAGCAACATGTCGGTTCTCTATTGCCTGGTGACCGAGGTGTAGCATAACTAGGCCCGGGAGAGCAATCTTCTTGCCGAGATCGTCGTTTTTGTCTCATATCTGGCATTACCAATCGATCATGACTTCTTGGAACCCTGCTTGAACTCTGTTCTTCCCAACGTCTATCGGACATTATTGTACTTGCGTTGTGATCGTTCGCTACAACGTCATCGCTAGCTTGTCTGTTCTTGTGACTTGCTACAATAATATCACCTGTTTTGCCAACAGGCCTGCAGCTTTCGTGTCGGTGATTTAATTTAACTATTCTATAATGCCGCCTTCTCCTACGCTCGACGTGGGCGACTCTTTCCCTCAAAAGGCTATCAATCAGTCGCTGTAATTCAAATCTCGTGCTGCACCTCTCCGGATGAGCCAACCGACGTCCCAAACGAGCGTTAGGCCAATGCGTTCTACAAACATCTTCCCAGATAATATCACTCAGAACAGCTTCACGAGATGGCGTCAATTTTATACCATCATCACGAGGCGCAAATTCTCCTTGCGCTAAATAATGAACTGTATCCATGAGTCTATAGTCACGTACTGGGTTGAGTTTATGCCGTATTTTATGAACCCTTTCAGCAGCCATTTTTGGTACATCATTGCGTTTGCATGGAACAGATGCACATTGTCTTCTGCCACGTGCTGTTATACCGTCATACGTGGTGAAGTCACGTCCATATTGTTCAGAGTTGTGTTCTTTTTCAAGAGTCGTAGCTTTACTCGGTGATAGAGGTGCTGTTTGTTGAGCATATCTATGAAAGGCAGACGTTTCAGGTACATGACTGTATTGCTCTATGTAGCTACATCCAGGTCGTCCTGTTCCAGACGAGCTCCTCATTATATTCTCTTTGGAATCTTCATCTGATGAAGACAGAGGTATGTTAGGATCTATAGAACGAAAAACCATTTCTTGTCTCAGTATTTTACGTTCCAGATGGTCTATTCTTTTGTATAATTTATGAATTGTGCTAAAAGAAGGGTGCGAAGTACCGTCTGAAGATGTATTTGTTATTATTAACGTAGCGATGTCAACTTTATTAGCTTCGGATTGATCAGTTTTTGTACCAGCTTTAGGAAGATTCATGTTTAACTGTGGTTGGGTATATAAGTAACATTTTTCCGCAGGTCTTTGTTTGGCATTATATACGTTTACCTTAGAAGCCAAGACATTAGCTTGTGAACATTTCGAAATTATTGCTGAGCTCTCTACCTGAATAGTGACCGATGAAACTTTGTCTGATTCTACTTCGCTCTTGGTTTGCTGCTGTTCCGTACCGCAACCAATCGAATTTAGAATATTAGAATCATCTTCACTAATATCTAAAATATAATTGTTGTTGTGAGAATTATATTCTCAGTTTATAAAACAAAATTAAATTCTTATGAAAACTTACGTGTAGTAAAAGATGAATGATCTCCAATAGCAAGACGTGATCCTGATTTATCAGAACCCTGTAAATGTAAGTTTATTAAATCTACTATAAACAATTCGAAACGCATTCAGTAAATAAAGGTACAGTAATAAATAAACCTTTTTAGAATGATAACGACTCTTCTCTGCTATGTACAGGGTCTTAATAGCCGGAGCTCTTGGTTTGATTGAAACGAGCACTCTTTGTGATGCCTGGCGGTGTGATGGGCTCTTCTGAAGTATTTCTAGATCTGACGA
Organism: Tetheella fluctuosa; assembly: GCA_951216915.1. NCBI lineage: Eukaryota > Metazoa > Arthropoda > Insecta > Lepidoptera > Drepanidae > Tetheella > Tetheella fluctuosa. The sequence continues at coordinate 4,674,831 of OX578227.1, read as the reverse complement.
TGAAAATAGTAGAATTATTTTCTGTTTGGACTCATTTGAATGCCGGTATCATAAATATAACTATTACCGAGAAGAAGTTGTTTTTTAGCTGGCCGAGATGAGCCTTTGATTAATAGAGAATCGTAGTCAACTTCACGTATTAACTTTTCTTCTTGGATGGATAATAATTTCTTCTTAGATGGAGACTGTTTATTTTCCATCACATTTTATTTTTCTCTTCCCCGGCATAGTTATAACTTTAGAATGAAGATGCTAAAACAATAATTTGGCTATTATGTTCAGAAAAGAAAATTTTACATTATCTTGACAGATGTAGAGGCTTTTTGGTAGAGACTGGCATATTTTGCATAGTTCTTCTTTGTAACCTTTTTGTGTGTATCGTAGATGCTGTAGTAAAGAGTTTTAGATTATAAAAACTTCAACCTGTTTCAATATTCGTCCCAATTTTCAAACTATTCAACCCATAAAAAAGGCTTTGCCATATAAATGTCCAGGCTTCGGGATGCTGGCGCAACTGCTTTACTATCTATTTATTAACTAAGTCACTCATCGTTTTGCTTCTTTTCTTTTTTTGTTATAACACTCATACAGAGTGGTGGGGATAATACGACATTAATTGAAACCACATACTGGGTATCGCGTTAGTAGTACGTATACCAAAAGTTGACAAATTATAATAAACGGTTTAGTCGCAGGATGTTTTCTTTACTTTAAAAAAATTAAAGAGACCGCCAAATAAGTACTCGTTTAATGAACGGGAGCGATGTTGGTGCTCTTGTGCAATGCCTACAGGCCAGATGAGGTAAGTAGACAATAATATAAAGGCTGTTGTGTTAAATATAGATTACTTTCGTTTTTAGTTTGTTTGAAAAAAATGATTTTCGGAATTTGGTGTAATAGCTTATTTGATAATTTTATTTGATAAAGTGTTTTGATTTACTAGTGGGGATCGTGATTTCATTTAATGTCGTTATGTCGTCACCACTCTGTATATTGTCAGTGAGACTAGATAAATAATTTAATGTAATAAGTCTGAGTTGGTTTTGAAGAGTAATTGCTAAGTTTCTTGCCGGCTCTTCTCAGTAAAAGCAACCTTCCGAGCCGAGCGTTAGAGTCAGACTATTCATAAGTGCTTGTGAAGGCCTATTTGAATAAAAAAAAAAACATTTTCATTTCATTTCACTGGTGGCGAGTAGCCAGCGCATTAGCTTGGTCATCTAAAGAGGAATATATAGAAAATGCTTGGCTATATTCATGTCTTCATAATTTTAAGGTATTTTGTTCTTAACTATATTTACATTATTTTCACCTATTCACAGCAATTCATTTACAGTTATTTCATTTGACCAACAAAATCATAGTATCGCCCAAAAAATTTTTTTGAGCACCAGAAGGCGAGAAGCCTCCCCTGAGGCAATATCACTTGCGCCCATGGAGACTGAACGGAAGGTGAGGCAATCGAATTGAAAATAATAATATCTACAACTGTTTAAATATTTTGTAACTAAGTTATTTCCGATAAACACGCTATCCAGGTTTATTCATGTAGTGATATTTTGGTTCTTTGGTTTACTATAAATAACGTTATATGAAATAATTTGGACATCTCTCATTATTATATTAGGATACAGTCTAACTAAACTATTATTGGAAATACCTAAACCAAAAAGACAGGAGAATTTTCTCTTTTTGGTCAAGTGTGAACATTATATAAAATACCGGCTAAGTGCAAGTCTAGCACCCGCATGGAGGGTGTCGTACAATAACAATAAACCCAACATAATTTTGTGGCTCCGTAACTCAACTATACTATCCAATTTACATTACATTTGTGAAAACTTATAACATAGTTTATAAGTAGCTCTTAGTATTCTTCCCATAAATATTGTACCTAATTAAATAATTAAGTTTCCCTTAATTATAGATATAAATAAATTAAATAATTATGCTATGAAATTACTAGTAGGCGCAACAAAATATTCCCTTTGTTACTTACCTTCTTCCTTTTTTATATTCCACTTTTATTAGTATTTGTTATTTAAGATCAGAATATGAATAAGATTAGATTCAATTTACAGCTTTTTACGTAAAGTCGTTTTCGAAATAGAATCCGATTAATAAAAAATATTATTAGTCAAGATAGACGCCATAAATACGTATTTATTGAAAATTTCAACTACAATTAGGGTATTTGCCTGTATTCAAAATAAATTATCCAAGACTAACCAATGTATAAAACATCTAAAAAAAGGGGAAATCTCGATTATTTTATTAAATACAAAACTCCATATAAACCTATCGTTTTGACATTTAATAAAAAGTTGCTGATTTGAATGTCAGTCAACATCCCAAAATATAGCCCAGTAACCGTAGCCTGACAGACAGATGTATCGATGGACAGACGGGGCATAGGCTTAGTCTATGGGTACAGAACCCTAAAACATTGACACTAAAACGTTATAAATTTATCAAAGGTAACTCTTAAACTAATCAGATTAAAAAATTGAGTAACATTCATTGGTCAATCATGATTCAATTAAAAGTTACACAACATCATAATTATATTTTTTTTCAAATCCCTACAATGTGTCTTGTATATAAAGACGCGTGCGCACGACTGTTCCTGGCTCTGAAGAGAGGGATACTGGCGAGGCGACCGTCCTGCTATATTATAAGCAGGTACACCTCTCTGTAAGCCGTTCTGTAAAGTAGGTAGCTTAGTACTTAATTTTCGCCTGAGCGTACGGAGTGTAAAAATGGACAAATTGTGCTTATAAAGTGAGTAATTTACAAAATTACTTCAACAATAATAAGGTAGCCAGTGCCACTGCTATCCTTTTTCATTTAGCCTCAGATTTAACCCACGTTTCAAAATTGGAAGAAATTGAAAAACAATAAAGTTAACTGTCAAAATTTACAAAGTGTGACGTTTCGCCCATTTATGCTTTTCAAAAAATTGTTAACCAATTTTCTGGTGACGAATTAGTAACGTTTTAGGATACATAGGACGTATGGATGCTTGAGTTATTTTAGAGAATGTCGGAGCAAGAGAAAAAAAGTAGTGGAAATATAACCGGGGGTTCGTCTGTGGTGATGGTAGAGCAGACTACGGCAAATAGGCACAAGCAGCCATATCGCCCCACCGAGCTGAAGGAGGAGACTCTCCCGGATGTGCAACACAAACGCTCCAGAGCACCCGCCGTGCCATGTATGACAATCTATTTTACTTGTCGACAGTTGGCATTGACAACATAGATCAAATCAAATGAATGGAGCTTTGGTATGTCCTTACAATGCGTAAACAAAAAATAGGCGCATTGCGTCACCAAACTACAAGAGATAAAATGATGGGACTAGAACGTAGCGCGGGATACTGTTAACGAAGTAGACCGGTTATGTTTGAAAACGCGTGACCTTATCCTTTGATTTAATCTATTATTTTCATACCAGTGACGAAACCCTTTAACCATTATACTATTTGAATAATTAAATAAGTTGTTACTATAACATACTCAGTCCTGGGTAAATAATAATTTTAATAATGTAAGAATTATAAAGTTGCTGTGTAATAATTAGGCTCAGTAAATTTTACGTACATTTCCGACAGCTGTGGAAGAGGAACTGAAAGATTCGCCTGATAAACCTGGCACTCAAGATCGAAGGGACTGCGAACGTGGTGAGAATTTATAACAACAGTTTCTTCTATCTATACCTAATACAAGCAATCAGTTTAACTTAATATGAAATCAAATTTCATTTACAGCAATTTCATTTGACCAACAAAAGCATAGTATCGCTCAAAAATTATCTTTGAGCACCAGAAGGCGAGAAGCATCACCTGAGGCTATATCACTTGCGCCCATGGAGACTGAACGGAAGGTAAGGCCATCGAATTAAAAATAATAATACAACTTTTTAAACATTTTGTTACTAAGTTATTTCCGATGAACACGCTATGCAGGTATAATAACCATTGCCATTTCGAGATAGACAAGATATTATTGTAGGATTAAAAATTCTATAGTATTATAGTTAATTATTACGCGTGGTAATTTCTCGAGCTGATCATGCTTGCCATACTACACCAATGTTTACAATATTATCACAAGTTACGTCCGTCTATTTTACAGAGGGATATACCAAAGCACTTGCCACAGCCTATACCAGCGCAAGGAAGCGCTGTGGCATTAGATACTTCCGTTTCACCTGGGGCTGAGAAGATAAACGAAAATAATGATGATACTGATAGTATAACGGAGGAGATCGCCGAATTGCGGACCCCTGAAGTGGCACAGAAATCTTCAGAATGGGTAAGACCAATATTGCGAACAAGTTTTGTTTCCTTGTTTTACTTGAGTCAGACAGCAGTGGGTGCATGTAATTTATTTGAGTTAGAGATGCTATCAGATCAATCTTGGTATACCAGGTAATCAATTACCTACTCATAATGCGCGGCAGCCCGCACGCGACATTTCAACATTTTTCAAAATTATATCAAACATAGACAAGACTGGAAGACGAAAGTCAAAATGATTATTTAGCTTATATCATCTAGCTGACATGATCAACCATCGACGAGTAACGCGTTTCAATACGAGTAACTATCGAATCGAGCTATACCTATGTTCAATACATGATTAAATGGCATGCGAGTCCTCCTTCACAGTTCGCACAGACCTACCAAATTTAAGCAGCTTCTGTTGGTATGGCTACTCTATAGGCAGTCAGATATATGCCTTATGTTTGGTTGTTGTAGTCTGACGAAGAGGAGGCGGGCGGGCTGCCGCGCAGTGACTCGCGGGCGTCGCGAGTGTCCCGCGTGGTTCGCCAGCTATTCTGTTGCGGCGTGCCCTACGAGACCCCCTCTGAAGAAAACATGTCCACGCGCCGAGGCTTTGACGCCATATAAACCAGCCTTCATCGTCACATGTCACCACACACAACATGCGGTGTGTTCGCGTCAACAACTGTTATCATGCTGGCCATTTTCAATCGCTGCGTTGATAACTCATAACTTACTAACGTGCTACATAAACTATTTGCACACCCGCTCTTAATTTCATAGATAAGGTTTATAAGTGAAATTGTGTCTAACGTCCTATAAAGACTACCTATATATACGACGGTGATTGGGGATGGCCAGCTAAACAATTGAGAAGCTTACTTCATGTGAACATTACGTGTTTACTTAGTTGTGTATATAAAATTACTCATATAATATTATGTCCATTTTCATAGCTTGCAAGCAAGTTCACCCGAAAAACTGGTCCCTAGCTATATTATATATTAATGTCTTAACGGATTTTTAATTTTAATAATTTTTTGTTCATTTAGCAAAATACAATAAAATATTTTCAAATAACTTATACTTTGACTAAGTACAACCCTGGTCAAAAGTATTAGGCATACCTTAAATGTATCCATTATTTATTATTGCTTTACATATAAGGACACCTACAAATAGACTTAAAAGTAGTAAATAGGGTATAGCAATTATTTAGCATATTTCAGTTAATAATATTAGTAAATATTTATTTAAAAATCAAACCTCTAAACATATAAGTACCTACATAGGCAACATTTATGAATGGTCGGAAACTGGAAAATGGAAAAACTGGGTTTGCAAGGTTTTATTGAAGTAGAAATAGTTTTCTGTGAGTCAAGTAGAATTATAATTCACTTTCCATAAGCGGTTTTAAATTTTTTTTGTTTAACGAAATTGATGTGTGGCTTCGATCCTCGCGGAGAAAAGCGGTTAATTACAGTTTTCAATGACGCTCATTTAACGTTTTTACTCCGAACTAATTAATAAAAAAAACTGGTTATTTTTACCCGTTTTTTTAAAGCAGCTTTGTTACTATTCTGTATGAATATCATATTAAGCTTACCTATATATTTAACATGTTCACAGTATTACGAAAGCTTAGCGTTTATCAAAAATAAAATATTGTTAGAAGTATTTTTTGGAGTTACCTATCGGAGTTTCATTGGGTGCCTCTAATACTTTTAGCTAAGGCTGTACAAACCCTATGTGATAATAATGTAATATTTATGTATGATGAATGCACATTAATGTTTATTTTTGAGCTCTCGTGCGTGGGGTGCTTAATAAAATGTACTTACCTGTTTTTCTCAATGTGCTTTCATTGTATTTATTGATTAGGTATTCTTATTAGGAAATCTAATAAGGAACCTTAAGGTGCTGCGCGTACGTCGGCACTTTATTTGAAAATGTATATTCATACACAAACGCAGTCACTTCATACTAAAGTGATCTACTTTTGGGGCTGACCATACCTACTGTACGGATGCAGCCATCTCTAAGAAATGTCAAATAGTCTAAATATTTTAACAGGAAGGTCTACATTACCAATCTAATCCCGAAAATGGTGCATGGATTGTATCCGTACACTTACGTTTGGCTTTGTAGCCAAATAATGTTGATGTCATCACTTACCATAGTGAGAGGTCAAACACAAGCCTATACAAATGAAAAATGCAAAGTTGTGGAGTATTTACTAACAGTTGAAAAACGCTTAAATTTTCTTAAAGCATATTTTTTAAAGCATTCTAAAAGCATTAATGAACTTAAAATAAGGTTCACTAGCTAAAAAGCAAACGGTCATCTGAGCCCTGAGCACCTTGCCACCTGCGTATCGCCTTGGTAAAGTTATCGTGCTGATCGTAAACTAAGCAGTAATTGAACCTATGGAAATAATAATCTCCGAAACTACCGATTCGTTTAAAAAAACAATCGTCGGAAAGCCCGTTTATAGGCACACAAAGCCTAGATGAAACTGGCTCTCAAGCGTAGCTGCCGAAACATCGGTAGGTATTTTATATACGAGGTAAATGCATAATATAGCAAAATTCAGAATTTTTAGAACAATGCAGGCGAAAAAGTCGGTGAGAGTAAAATTCATGAAGATCCTGTTATCATATCCGTCATGCCGAGAGATGAGGCAAAAGTGGCGCTTAATCAAATGGTTAGTTGAATTTAAATTGTGTTATGATATTTTGAAATGTTCAAAGCAGGCTCGGAGCCGATAAAACTGTAAATTCACATTAAAAAAAAAACAACATTCAGTCAGGAATCTAGCCAGTTCAGTTTGAAAAATACTCTTACTGTAGGTATTATATTGCGTCATCTCATACATATGGTACAGTAGGTGCAACTACCTATTGATGAAATCTCACGCATTTTCAGATTATGAGTTCGCCAAATATTGCCAGGAAAAAAGACATATCCTGGGAGGATAAGGAATATCAAGAAAAAGTTTCATTACAGGTACTTTTCTTTTATAACGCAGTAGTATGAACTTCGAAATTTCAGTGGCTTGCTCTGATGAGCGGTTTTAGTAATATCGTTATTGAGTGGTTAGAGTGTAGGTATGTATTTCTGTATTTCGTAGAATCGGTCAAATAGATTTTGATCTACATTATATTTTTCAGGAGCTAGGTGCACGAAGTCAGCCTTTGGTTTTAGACCGCCGAGCTTCAGTAGGCCCATGTTTCAGAGCTGGAATGCCATTTAGTGGGCCCTCAGGCATCACTATTTGCTTACCAAGGGTGAAATAATCTTTTATTAGCTTTTTTATTATGACAACTAGCTTTCCACCCGCGGCTTCGCTCGCGCAGACTTTATAAAAATTCTATAACTTTTGTCCCTTATTCTAACAGTATAAAAGTAAATTCCAAAAATCAATGACGATAACTTTTTTGCAACATATAGGCTATATTCTGTTCCAAATTAATCTCTGTCTTACCTGTGAAAACTACATGAAAATCGACAGACAGACAGGCAGAAAATTCGCTGGTTTATGTTCTACTACTCTTCTTTAGTTACCCCCTTTCTATTTTTATTACTTTTCTTCAATGTACAGACACACCGGATTCTATTGTTTTATTATATGTACCTTTAGATAAATTTTTGTAGCCTTTTTTATAAAGTTTATTGGTTCCACGCTTTAAATTTACCACAAACATAAGACATGTATTTTTAATTTATTTCAATCTTACAGAAATCTACAAGAAATGTGGATTTCGGTTTTTGTTCTACGCCATCAGGGATCAATATCACAGTATCAAAGGTATTGTTAAACATTTATCAACAAAACTATAAAATATTTGTTGCGTAATTAACTCCCATTTCCATTTTTGCATACGCCGCGGCGTAAATACTAAAATATTTTCCACCCGTAGGTAGACACATTTTTTTCCGCACTCCCGACGAGTAGATATAATTTAAAAACCTTCTAATCAAGATTAAATAGGTATTTTTGGCGATGCAGAATTGGTCGTCCGTCGTGGGCCATAAGCCTATATACCTACCTCATCTGTTTGATATGAAGTTTTATTTGTAGGTATAGCTATGAACCTGTTTTTTTTGTTTTATTATATTTCACTTTACAGAAAAGTTTTGTCGAAAAATCTAAATTAGATATTAATGAACAAGCGAAGGAAGAAAAATCCAATGAAAATACATCTGAAAATCTTTCAAAGGTATACAAAATAATTGAAATATAAGCATGAGTTTATAAACGTAGTATTTTAGTCCTGATAATGATTAACTTAACATATTTTTTCTTACCGTGTAGTGCATCGTTACTTACGTAGGTACCTTCATTTGGCACACATACAAAGAATTTATTTATTTTGTAGCGTAACCTGTATTTGTGCTACTATTACCTATTTTCCGCTAATAACGTTTAGTATGCGCTAAGCTAATACAAATATTTTTCGCTTTTCAAAGTGGTTGCGAGAACTATCTATAAAATATCGAAATAATCCAAAAAGGATTTTGTCCCACAACTCTCCTCTAAGGCTATTTAATGTTCTGCTTTTATTATTTTGCAGGAACCGGATCCATTTGTAAAATTTTTTGGAGTTTTGCGAGGAAAAATTGATAATATGCGTGGAAAAATAAAAAACGTTTTCTATGTATAAAGCTTTTGCAAGGTACCTAATTTTCTGGTAACGAATTAATGTGCGTTTTTTAGATGTGTATTTGTGACATGATATTTGAAATTTGATTACATGAATGAATTATACATATTTCATTTTATTCAATTCAATTTATTGTTTTATGATTATTTTATTTCAATTCGACATTTGGGTAAATAAATTGTATTATTTATTATTTTTACTTTTGCAAATATCATCACATAACTGATAACATGTGTACGATGATTTATATTACATTAGTAAATTTTACTTTTTTAAAATTGGCAAGGATTTTTAGCTCTATCTCTGATCTCTTGCTCAATACGAACGCTCCTTGGTACGTGGCAAGCACTACAGTGGCAACCCTTCGTAGGCATTTGGTGCATTAGATTGACGGCTCGTGCGGCATCATAGTCCACCTCTCTCGGTCGCCAGCACAGCTCTGTACTACCACACTTGCAAGTCATCTCACGACAGATCTGATGAAATAACAACGTTGAATTAACAAAGATCTCGTTTAGAAACAATGCCGTAGCAAATCAATAAACTCTTTAGTAGAGTACCCTCGTAGACACAGAGACGTAGCAGTTCTACGGCGTAGGGTAAAGTTGCTACGATGCGACATTGTCTACGGTGGAAGTGGTGGAACTCTCATTGAGGCAAAATCATAGCTATTATAACAACTCTACGGCACATTTTAGAATTAATATGACTTTGTCTACGGTAGAAACTACAAAGTCCGTAAAATCATAGCAGTAGTGCAATAGTATTTCTGGGTTGGAAGTAATATACATTTGACTGATTCACATACCGTTTCTGGTGGACTGAGTAGCTAGGGGCTATCAATCTGGATACTTTTATGTTACCTACATATAACGCATGTTGTGACGTCTTAACATGTTGTTCATTTACTTTCTTAACTTTATGGAATTGTAAGTCAAATTTATATAATAAAAAAAAAATATTAACAGATGCTAGATATTCGTCTCGGCAAGCGTCTGGACAGTCGCAGGTCCAATTAGTCGGTGGAATGCAGGGGACTATAGGTGGGGTGTAGCATGTGCAAGGATGCGCGTAACACGTCGAGTTACAGCATTGCTGGCACATTGTATACACCTGGAATCATATTTAACTATTAACTAGTATCTATATCGCAGTATCTCGCAGCTAACGAGGATTTATTATAGACTCATGCGTAATGTTGAAATATATTTATAAACCAAAAATGGATGGTAAATCAATAAAGGGAAGGTACAAACTTATGATCAAGAATATGTTAAATTGATGGCATAATTAAGTCTTTAATACTAACATATTATAACTCATAAATTACCAGTTTTAGGGGCAAAAGATAACCTTAACAAATATGGATTTTTATTATCTGAATTAAATGTTATTAATATTATTGAATATCTTACCAGCCAAATAGCACGTGCGATTTCATTACGAACGAATGGTAGGCAATTACATAGTAGACAATGTTCAAATTTGCTTAATTCAGGTATTCCCAAATTCTTTTCTACGCCTGATGGTCCAAGTATTACCTGCATGATAGATCAAAACAAACAAATGTAAAAAATCTAATAATATAAATCAAATAAATTGTGTTTTGTGTCCATACTTACCTCACTAGCAAAAAACTGGCATTCAGGAGCGCAAGATCCTAAACTGTCAACGTACGCGCACTGCAACACCTTAGCGCCCTGCAGACCCTTCACAACATTGATGGTGGTGCGCGCAATGGCGTATGCACCGGCGAGACACGCCGTTTCTTTACAACAGCCTTTAGCTGCGCATACAGCTTCTGTACCACTCATTATGCACGATGTTACGCATTCAATCTATAATTAAAAAATACCATTCACTCGGCCTCGGTCTATAATAAGTGATATCCTCAGTAGCATAGAAATATCACCATTTTTAAAATATGAAAGGGACTCAACCATTTTTTTTATTTATTTATGTTATGTAGTGGGTAAAAATCCTACGAAATAATAAACCCATTATTGGTGAGGTAATAATTCCACATTTTTCTTTGGACCAATCGGTCTGGGACATCCTGTATGATGAACTGGGTTTTTTAAACACTGAAGGCTACGCCCTAATATCTTTATCGTGCCCTACGTTTGCCAACCGTGTTTCGGAGTGCCCTAAGATGCGTAAAATAGTAAATAAAATAAATTATTGGAAGGACGAGGCGAAACCGAGTACCTCCGAAGCAACGAAAGTAAACGAACTCGTTAATTGCTATGGTACCTGCACTACTATAGTGATCTGTGATTGCTATTTCAGCCATGACTTGTATCGTAAAAAAAAAAAATATTTTTTTTGGACGCCCTAATAAATTATCATAATATGTGAATATTTTGCAGTTCCAATAATATTACATACATATGTGTCGAATTGATAACCTCTTTTTTTTTAAGCCGTTTAAAAATACCTACTAATTCTAATTCGCTCTGCCTATATGTTAGCGCGGTGGTACTGCTACTGGTAAATAATCAAACATTAAGCAGTAGGTACTAATTGGATAATAATCCAAAATATATTAAGAGTATAATTATGATAATCAAATAATGTGATATGATAATTATAAATTAACCATTTTCACGCATCTTTGGAGCATTCCAAGTAAACGCATCGAACCGAATAACTACACTTTGTAACCGTAAGGCTTTAGAAACGTAGCAACTACAAAGTTTCAGTTCAATCAAGTTAGTGAGAACGTTTAGAACCAGTTAGGCATATGTTATGATATTTAACATCACAAATTTGAAACAACACATAGAACTACTAAGAACATTATCAGCTATCATAAATACCTGTTCCTGAGACATAGTGCTGGGATGCACAGCGGCGGACAACACCGGCACCATAGTGTTGGGAGTGGCACCACCTATGACCGGCACCGACACAGATTCGGGTGGGACTCTCAGGAATTCCGACAGCACCGTGTTCGCGCGCACACAGTTCAACTCCACGCAACCGAGCAAGTGGCGCGGGTTGTACATGCCCCGCAGTCGTTGGATCTCGCTTATTAGAGGTACCATACTTTCTACTGGTTCTGTTGCAACTATTGTGACTGCCTGGATATGTCATATAGCAATATTAGAAATAAGTAAGTAAGTAATTTTTGGAAACAAACATTAGTGGAATTTAATATCTAATCTACAATTGTCTTTCAAAGACAAATAGAAAAATAAGCAGAAAGTCTAGCAATCCTAATTAAAGGTTCTTTTTGCTAAGGATATTTATCTGGAAAGTATTACTTATACCTACCTACCTACAGTTTAACAGGTGGTGACCTACACAACACCTTCACAGTATACAATATAGTACATCAATACTTACTGATGGGCAAGTATTACACATCTGCAACGCGATTTCTGTCAATATTGGCGAGCTGTATTCGAAATTATCGCATTGGTTCCTCGCCACTATAACCACCACTTTTGAGCCCTGGAAGTTATTGTTCACATCAAAAAGATAAAACCTTCCATTAGCCGCGATAGCACACTGTAGCGAACGCACCCACTTAGGAATCGGATGTGTTCACTTTCGAGAAGATGGATGCTGGTTCGATTCCCCGTTCCTGTACCTTTAACTTTTTTTTTAACTAACGTTTGAACTCATCACACAAATTAAAGTGAGGGTACATATAAATATTTACTCTGTGGAGGGTATCTACTTGAGGACAATGGAAAATAACTCTATATAGCCCTACTCCTTCTCGTTAAAGAGAGGCCGTGCCCAGTAAAGAGAGGTTCCTGATATTAAAAATTATTCAATGATAGTATTTTAGAAGGTAACAATCAACATCCCAAAAGACAGATATAATATTTGTTTATTGATGACTTGTGTTACACAAATTCCAGAGGCTCTTAAGTTCAGTTGCTAGAGCAACTTTGTTGCTGAATCAAATTGAAAATCTTTTGATTTTGAACATTTTCAATTGAGCCAGTCGGGTAGGTACTTCAAAATGCTATGTTTTCTTCATACGAAAGCAGCTCATATAAGATTCGAACCTACGACCTTTGTCACCGCATTTGATGTCACAACCACATAGCTATCATGGCCTTTAACTATAATGGTCAGCATTTTTTCTGTTGTACAATTAATCCAGGTAAATATTTATGTTTTGTTTTATAAAATTACGTGTTCAACAAACTGCTGTTATTAGGGAACTCATTGTATGAGGATTGTAAGAATTTACCTTCAAAGCGTCACATAGCATATGCCGTCCAGAGTACGAAGATATTTTACATTTAGTATCAACATGACTCAGTTCCATGCCATAGCCACAGGTGGCGCATATATCGTATAGAGCTATCTCGTCTAATAAAGGACATTGTTTTAGTAGCAACGCAAGGGGTTGACCTGAGTGGAAAGGATAATGATTATAGATGCCTGCTAAGTTTATCTTACTTTTATTATCAACTTGCTTTCGCCCCGCGATTTTACCCGCGTTCCCGAGGATTCCTTTTTTTCCCGGAAATAAGTGTCTTAAATATCAGGGTATGATCTATCTAGGTATGTGACAAGTTTCGTCAAAACGCGTTCAGTCAATACGGATCTGAGTGGTAACAAACATACAGACACACACATAAACTCTCGCGATTTATAATATTTTATTTAAATATTCGTATTTTATTACATAACTATCTTCCGCCCGCTGTGTCACCCGCGTTCCCCAGGGATCTTATGTTTTCCTGGGATAAAAAGTAGCCTATGTTCTTCTCCGTACCATAGGCTATCTGCGTACCAAATTTCATCGCGATTGGTTCAGCGGTTTAAGCGTGAAAAGGTACAAACAAACAAATAAACTCACTTTCGCACTTATAATATTAAGTTAGGATTAGGATTTGTGATGTTGGATAAGTACCTACCCGTTAGGTACCGAATTGAATCAATGTACCGTTATAGGTCCGTTCGTCATGACTTAATAGCTGTTTGTCTGTCAAATACAAGTATCTTTTTTAAATCAAATTTTCCATAAAATTTATTTTCAGTCTTAGATTTTAGGCTGTACTACATTTATCTGACTACGGGACCAGAGGTGTATGATGGAACACTGCGCGCTTATCCAGTTTTTATTTTCATACTACACCTCATTTATAACATGTACAAAATCAAGTGAAAGACGAATTTGTATTAAGTATATGGTATTATAATAATATAATACTAGGTCACATTTACCTGTACACCCAGCCGCTCCGCAAATTGTGACCTTCATACCAGCTGGACAAGTACTGTAATATCCTTGGCTAGGTTTCTTGTCCAGTTTGTTGTAACTTAAAACTGTCCATGATGTGTCTAATATGTGTCGCCAACCAACCCGGTATGCTCCGATAAACGATCTACAAAGTACCATTTTATTTGTAATTTTAATTACTATTATACAATTTTTTTATTTTGTATTTTATTTTCACATGATAAATTTTGAAGTGTTTGAAGTTTTCTACTTTATTGGTCAGTTTCTTCTTTCTTGTGGAATGTTTTCTAACATTTCTCTATTATTTACTTCAAAGAGGATTTATAATAATCTCAAAACAATCAATAATATAATATAATATACAATGATTGTAAATCTCAAGTTTGTATACAAATTTTGATGAATTTATTAGTAGTTATTAATAACGGGGATCGGGTCTAGCATGAATCATGTAGGCACATAACTGAAATTCTCAAAAAAAAATAATTAAATAGTTGAACCATAAATTGTTGGGACGATTTGCTTGCTTTTCTCTCAGCATGATAGTTATCTGCCCGTAACCACGCCAAATGTACCCAAATTACAAAAAACACGCGGGGCAGTTAATCAATTATAAATAATAATTTAATGTTATGTTTATACATATTATTATTATACACATAGCTTATGGAATGCGTTCGGTGACGTTGAAAGCGTTCGGTGACGCGGGAGGAACGCCGAACGCGTTCCATGATTTTTGTTCACCCAAAAGTGCTCAACGCGCCTAAAGAAGTTTTTACTTCTCGGTTCGGAGACGCGTGCGGCGTGACGATGACGCGAGTTCCATGATTTTTGTTCACCCAAAAAGTGCTCAACGCGCCTAAAGAAGTTTTCACTTCAAAAAACATACATAAGTAAAGAACATCTAAAACAATATTATGTAGTAGTAGTAGTACTGTAGGTACAACAACCTATATTTTAGGCAACAAACAGCACGCGAAGCTAACGTTATGTCACCATTCGAAAGATATCATAATGATGGGCATTTAATTATCGAAGTAGTGCATTAGACAAGGACGGACCATGAATAAATAATATAAACGATGCTATCTCGTCACTTTGTTAAATAAATAAGTATGCAATAACGCCATTGATAAGTTCAGTACTATTCCAACCTGACGTGGTTTTAGAAAAAAATGAAAAAATATGTTGCCGTACATAAAAAAACATTTTGCCTTTCCCTCAAATACAACTGAAAATGTTAACATTCGTAGTGTATTCAAACCGTTATACGTAGTCCTGTCTATTCTCGGTTTATTCCCATACAGTATCAAATTTCAAAATAATAAACTCGGCTTTACAATCATAGACAAGTCCATTTACGTGAATGCATTGTGCTCTGTTTCCATTATTTTAGTTATGTGCTCATTCTTAGTACTACACGTTCAGCAAGTTTGCTCCTCAATCGAAGATAACTCGATGACCGACGGATACATGACCCAAATAAATTATATCACAGAATTGATTGGCCTCATTACATTTTCACTCGTTGCCTACATAAATGCCTTCCTTAATCGATTGAAGTATGTGGAAATGCTAAACACAGTATCTAATTGTATAGAATCTCCAAACGAAACTAATAAAAGTGGAAGAATTCTTAAACATCTTCGGTTTCAAATTAACTTTATCGTTATGGGAACTCTGTTTTTTGTTACAATATTACAGATATGTGTAAACTTTACGCGAAATGATAGTATATGGAAGACCATATTAGTGATGATAACATTTAACTTGCCACAAACGATACAGTTCGTTACATTGGCATTTTACTATGTGTTGGTAATATTGATGGTGGCTTTGTTAAAGAATATAAAGGGGCATATAAAAACGCTTATACGGGATAAAAGGAACATGACAGAATTATTCGTGAAAGTAGAAACGAGACAACCGATAGTAACGTTACGTCAGATGGAATCCCTTTACGTTATAGCATTGGAATTAAAACGAGACATAAACAAAGCTTTCCAAGCACCCATAATGATAGCTCTGATTCAATGCTTTCATTCAATGGTGAGCGAGTCCCATATTATTTACCATGGGATCGGACAAAAGAGACTACATACACACGAAATAGTAAACTGTACAATTTGGGTATCCTACCAGATTTTGAAAGTGTACTCATTAGCTAATTCAGGCAGTTTGTTAAAACTTGAGGTAGGTACCTAGCTTATTCGTGTTTCAATGGAATCTCCTTTACTTATAAATGATTTATTTAACATAATAATATAACATACGTATAACTTGAACATCTCCATATCTTATTTTACAGACATTAAAACTTGGTCAAGTGCTTCATAATATACCGACTGAAAAACAGGATACAAAGCTGTTGGTCGAGGTAATGATTTTTACACTACTTACATTACATATTCTATGACGTGCTAAACTGTGAAAATAAAACGATCCTATTGGCGGATAAAACAAATCCCTCGCTACGCATTTTTGGTGGAAACTCAGCCTCAGGAGGTAGCACTCATGGTTTATATCTTTAGAAAACTTAGAGGAACGGTATATAGTGCTGATATATTGGGGCAGGTAGATATTGTGTTCCGGATAAATTGTATATGGCGGCGACGCCGACCACGACTAGTGACGGTACCTAGCGCACGAGAAGACGAACCTCAGGCGGACCTGATCTATTGTGCTTTGAGTGAATAATTCACAATTCATAAATAAATAATGTAGCGACATCTAACAAGACTTCCGCTATCCGTGGATAGATGGCGCAACAATATTCTACATCGCACTGACAAAGTTCTCTGTCAACATTGCATATATACAAGATTCCAACAATTACAATTGGACCGCGGTCCCCAGGCACGATGTCCCAGCCTGGCGGAAGATCTTCCCTTTTCAATGGAGGAGTCTACCACCTTGATCCTCCATAATAAATAAACTTATAAACTAATATAACATAATCTAAGCTTCCACCCCGCGGTTTCACCCGCGTTCCCGAGGGTTCTTATGTTTTCCCGGGATAAAAAGTTTTTTCTCGATATATGGGCTATCCAACACTAAAATATTTTTTCAATTTGAACCAGTAGTTTCCGAGATTAGCGCGTTCAACAAAACAAACATACGAACTCTTCAGCTTTATAATATTAGTATAGATAATACATATTAGAATAAGCACATAATACTATTGCATTAGGTTAAGAGGAACTCGTAATAATAGTTGTGAGTGAGAATATTAAATAAATAATTTTATTTACTTAACTATTATTTTACGGGTTTTTTTTCAGGTGCAGCATTTTTCGACGTTGATGTCTTTTCAAGGAAATGAACTAACTGTGTACGATTATTTTCCCTTAGATGCAACATTGATATTTAAGGTAGGTAACACTTATTTATCTACAATATTAATTGCATAAATGCAGATATTGCAAAAATCTGAGATTTAAATTGTAGATGCGCCCTTGCCATACATAAGGCGCACGAAAATATGTCATCGTTGGGTAGAGTGAGCTCACTCTTTCCGTCCTAGTCACTTGTAGAAATCAGTGAACGGTGCACGTTGCGCGCAGTCATAATACGTGAACCGTTTTTGCAAGCGCATGGGCACATCTAATGATTTAAATCTCTGGCAAAAATATCTATCTATGACACGCGATAGAAACAAAAATATATGGCTATATCTTATTATTATTATTTTTCTCATTTGTTGTTTATACTTATTATATGTATATTGCTTTATAAATTGTTAAACATTTAATGGAAAAAAGTCGTCAGACTGTCCAAAAATATATAAAAAATGTAACCTTGCTGAGTCTCTTGCCGGTTCTTCTCAGTTGAAGGCGACTTCCGAATCGATGGTAACTACAGTAGCTTCGACGTTCATAAGTGCCATTCTAGGGCCTAAACTGAATAAATGGCTTTGACTTTGACTTACGCCGTAGGCTCGAACCCTACAATGAGCTTGAGCTTTCGGTAAGGAAAACATCATGAGGAAACCATAGCACGATGATAGGAGTGTAGTTCACGCCTGGCTGGCTATACCACCATCAAGTTGAAAATCTGTCGCTAAACGTCTATTGGTGTGTTCCGGCAGCTGCACTTGAAAGCCAGTTCCTTCTAGACTTTGTGTGCTTACTATATACTTTTGCATCGCCACATCATCACTTACCATAGTGAGATTGTGATCAAATACAAGTCTATACAAAGTAAAAAAAAAATTAAAGTAGCCTACTGAATTCTAGTATTTTAGCTAACATAAAATATGTGCCCTATGGCAAACAATAAAATTAACAAATGACTACCCTCTTCAGAAGAAGTACGGTTTCTCCTGCGTTCCCGTTATGAAAAAAAAATAATGTTTTATTAGTTATGTTATATTCTGCTATTCGCAACTCCAATAATTCAAAGATCATAAATAGGTCCGGCCGTTCCCGAGTCATAAATGATGTACTTAACTAACACGACTTTGTTTTATTTACTATATACTTAGATATTCATTTGTAAATTAAGTATGTACCTAGTCTTAAAATTTTCTAAATACTTATGTTTTTTTATTTTCAGGTTATTGCATCTGCAGTTATGTATTTAATTATTTTAGTACAATTTGACAAAAAATGATAAGCTAGATCCTACAAATAAATAATTGTAATAAGTCTTTATTCGTAGGCTAGATCGCAGCCTCTCAGCAGCTCTCTTTAAATTAACGATTCTTTATATCAACAGCCTATAGCAACATAACTTACTGCCTAATAAACAGTATTTCATATATTTAAAGTTACTTTTCTATTTTCCTTACAATTAAATTCCAGATATAAACAACTAGTTAAACTACTCGCGATTTAAGAAAGCCTAAGAAGTTGCCTAAGATAAGCCAGCAAAACAGTTTCAAATAAACTCATTTTTTCGCTTTTCCAATGAAAAAAACTTCAACAACAAATAAACTCATTATTATTTGTTGACACTAACTCTTTAAAAAAAAAAATTGAATTTAAATTTCTGTTAGCATGTATTTTGGTGATGTAGACTATAAGTTCAGTATTGTTACAAACCTCTGTGGTTTTTAAATGCTGTGTTATAATGTTTCATTTAATATATCTTTTTTTTAACTGTAATAAAAAAAAAAAACATATAGTTAAAATATAGATTTATTTGAATTTTAGTTAAAATCAGCCTGCATAATATTATGATCACTAAACCATTTTATTACTACCGCAAACAATTACATTATTAGGTAAATAGCTAGATACCTTCTCTACAATAGCTATTAAAAAATAAAAATAGCAAAATCCGAAAATTGATCATTCCCGCTACACGCTATAAGAAAAAACGGGGAAATTTAGTTTCACCCACACATACTTACGCCGCCGCCACCAATGGCAATGGTGGTACCCTAGGTAATTTACCCTAGATTTAGGGTAAAATTATCCTGCTGGGTAATTTTCAGGGTATAAATTTTCCTAGGGTATTTTTTAAGTAACTTCTTCTTGTGTTAACTTCTCTCAGTACAAAAGCAATGTTAGAAAAATTTAATACTAACATGTATGAGTATGACAAAGAAGATAGTAATAGTTATGCTGCAGACTTTCATTGATATGTGCCAATAATAATGTTTAAAATATATTGTTGTTTTATTTGTAAATGAAGAAAACAATGCAAAGGATTTTTTATTTGGGATATTTTTTCAAAATTATAAAGAATTTAATGTAAATAAGGACGAAGCTTGGGGTAATCTGAAAATCTGACCTGGCAACACTTGTGTCTCTGACTATTTATATTAGCATATATATAGCGTAGGTAGATATGTATATAATAATCTGTTATCAGTGATGCCAAGTGAGAGATTTTATAGCTAGATTTAGCTCTAAATTAACTTTATCAGCTACAAAAACATCGATATAGCTATTACACCCCAAATTCTATGGTTATTACCCGATAACAAATATGCACATTTTACATCTATGGTTGCCGGTAGTTCTATTGTCTATTCTCTCTCCGTAAACAGAAACGTTGGATAATAATCGCCCCTGAATGTTTTTCCGAAAGTGAAATTGTTACAGCCTACAGGCAAAACACTCAAGATGGGGCTGGTTCCAGTGACCTACAGCATGAACTCGTTTTTGTTACCGATGATGACGATATAATGTTTGATTTATAAGTTCTTTTATTTTTAATGTTCAATTGATTAAAAAACCATCAAAAACTTTTGGCTATAATTCTTCAAGCATATAGCTATTTTTTAGCTCTTTTATTTCTGATGTAGCTTTCTTTTAAAAATCGAGTTGGCAACACTGTCTGTGATATTGTATGTGTTTGCCTGCGGGTCGGGGGCGGTCCGGTTTTCTGTTGTTGGTAAAATATTTTTTTATACATGGATTTGTGCCAGATAAATCTACTAGTTCACATCAAAATAATTATTTCTTTAATTGCAGAATTGTTTTGCAGTTAGCTATCATTTGGGGATATAGATCATTCAGACATAAGGTAAGTCAGTTATCTCTTGAACTGTAAGTAACCTATATTTGATTCGCCTCTGATAAGACCTTTTTTTAGACATAACCTTTATTTCTTGATCTACTAATTGGTATGAAGGCGTTCTTCTACAAATAAAATCGCTATAATTCTATGCCGGCAATTGGCATGCGGTGTAGCCATCTTGAGCATCTGTAATGGCCGGCCGCCGCCATGTCACAAATCACATGTTTTTGGAATTTTGTAATCGATCAGTGTTATTGAATATTTTGTCACTTTCGTATAGCTCTTATCAAAATTAAAATATTGAGCTTCTCTAGTTGCCCTAAACTAAATGTTTATGAAGAGATATACAATGGTAAGGTGTTTTTCAACAAATCGTTTTCCAGTTCTCAATATGTAAGGCAATTCTAACATAAATGATAATCACCATCGTCTTATGTCTTCGGGCGATATTCCCCTCCGTCAGTCAGTTATTTGAAACGGTTACAATACCAACTTTCACCAAAAACACAAGAACTTAGTCATCAATGAATCACCAATAACTACTTATTTTACAGATGGATGGCAATATAGTCCATCCGCACCAAGGTGTGGTCCATGGTAGTGTGGTTCCAGCTGTGGTCCATGGAATGCCGGTACACGGCGCAGGTCCTGATGGTGAACATGCACCTCATGGACCGCGGCGCCGATACCAGAGCCGGCCCAAACCACCAAGTAACTTAGAAAGGTTGCCACTTGATGAAGCTGCAAAAAGAGTAAGTATAATAAGTAATGAAGTTGTGGTACCCACTGGCTACAAAACAAGCTTTTAAAATACTTTTTTAAACATATACACACACATACACAATATTACTAACAATTTATATTATGAAACCCATTTATATTAGATTTGAATGAAAAAATGAAAATATTTTTTATTCAAATAGGCCTTCACAAGCACTTATGAATAGTCTGACTCTAACGCATGGTTCGAAAGGTTGCTTTTACTGAGAAGAGCCGGCAAGAAACTCAGCAATTACTCTTTTCAAAACCAACTCAGATTCATTACATCAAATTATTTATCTAGTCTCACTGACAATATGTGTGTGTTATATGACAGTAAGGAAAAAATATATATCAAAATTATGAGTAACTTAGTAAACAAATGGATTGCAAACTTAAGCAGACCAGCCCCCACAAGCAGCACCTGTTCACAAGTATGACGCATGTGGCAGCATTTTAATTTAATATATTTTCTTCATTATTTCATTTTCACACTATTATATCACTTTTTTCTTGTAACCATATACATTATGAATTATTCAATTAGGCATGGATGGCCAAATCTGAAAGTAGTAATGTTTTTTTTTAATGTAGGTACTTATACAGTTTTAAGATTTTATGAAAATCGGCTCCTAGACTCCATTGAGTATAAGTTACTATCCCTTACACTTTTGGATTTGGTCATCCATGCCCCATTGAAAAATTCACCCTTTAAATTACATCACATAATGAAAAGGAGCCTTAACAATAGACAAATAAACCAAAAGTAGTGCTCCTATAACATGTTGAGTTGACTGTTCGTTCCCATCTCAATGCAACCTTATTTGATAAACTAGCTTTTCCCGCATTTTCACCTGTGTTGCTGGGATAAAAAAATTCTTCAAGAATTGGGCTATCAAATGCAAAAAATATTTTAAAAATCTGATGTAGTTCCAGAGATTAGAGCTTCAAAACAAACAAACAAAAAACTCATCAGCTTTGTTATATTAATATAGATTAATTTCAAGTTTTTTTAAATGCCTAGTTTTATCATATTTTTCTATTACAAAAACATGATAATAATCATTATTCATTCATTCATAATATCTGTATGATTTAATCCTTTTTCAATATAGGAAATGGAGTCTCTCCCCATGAAGACCCCGGTGTCTGTGCTGCAAGAGCTGCTTGCTCGCCGCGGTACAGTGCCCAAGTATGAGTTGGTGCAGATTGAGGGCATGATCCATGAGCCCACGTTCCGTTACCGTGTTACTGTGGCTGATTTAGTTGGTGAGCTTTATAATACTTACAATTTTTGCAGATAAAGAATGAGAATATAAATGGTGTTATCTTTTCACCTCTCGCATCTGTAGCTACTTCTGTCAATATTCAGCAAGCTACCTTACAAACTGGGCTTTAGTCTGACGACTCACAAGTGCCTGTGAAGGTCTATGTGAATGTATAAAAATATTTAATTTCATGCTGTAAATGCCTTACTCTAAACATCTCTGCTACAGATAAAATTTGGTTAGGAGAAGTAAATAATTTACTATAATATAATATTTACAATTATTGTATTTAAACTATTCTAAAAGTAAAATAATTTCCAGCAATGGGCACTGGTCGTTCGAAGAAGGAAGCTAAGCATTCTGCAGCAAAAGCTCTTCTGGATAAGTTGACTGGTGCGGCCCCAGCTGATCAATCTACAAATGGAAGTGTGCCTGAGACGTAAGTAATATCACTGTAATGTAACATGTAGTTCAATAATACAAAAATGCAATAATTTTTGGATGTTTCTTCTCTTTCACTTTTGTTTAAATGCTATTTTGACCAACAACAGTCCAAAATACTTGATTAAATTAATTCCAAAATACTTATGAACTGAATAGGTTTTCATAAGGTATGGAACCGGTTTTTCCCATGACAAAAGCGATTCCGTATAAACAGGGTACGCATTTCAATGCCGGTTCTGATAGCTACGTGAGTTATGATCCCATTGAGGGTCGTGGCCAGCAAGATTATTATAACGACCATACTAAAATTTCCTTGCTTTGTTTAAATGTGAGGTCAAGAATTAAACATTTACTGTAGGATTCAAAATAATTTAAAATTTCAGTGGGACTGTGGTGTCGTCTTTTGAAGACAAACTGATGGGCAATCCAGTGGGCTGGTTGCAGGAGCTCTGTATGTCGCGATTTTGGCCCCCGCCTTCCTACCATGCTGAAAATGATGACAATGTTAATAGGCGTAAGTGATGTTTCTTTTCTGTTACGTTCACCACTTGTTATTAGAAAAATTCTGGGCATAGCACTGACACATGAAAAATAACGACCTATGTACATCCATTTTCAGACTGACATAACTATGTCTAACTACTAATTTTCTACACTACCCCCAACCTTTGAAGTGCTGGGGGCTTACTCTTTTACTAGTGAAATCATGGCCTGGCGAAAAAGAAAAAGAAAGAGAAAGAAAAACATTTACTTACTAATCTTATTACTAAATACGATATGTATACATGCATAACATGTCATATTTCTAATTAACAGGTCTGCCCCATGAGCGTCAATTTACAATTGTGTGCACGCTTCTGAAGCGCCGTGAAGTTGGTACGGGCAAGTCTAAGAAGCTTGCCAAGCGCCAGGCCGCTTACAAGATGTGGCAAGCTCTGCAGGATAATCCTCCGGAATCTTACCAACCTGAGGAAGAGGTAGTCTGACAATTCCCTATCAAATACTTGATCTAATATTTTTAACACTGCCGATTAATATTTACTTTGTCAACATGAAATACCATTAATAAAAGGAAATCCTAAATATATTTTTAAATGTTATAACTTGTAAACTAAGTCCAATTTAAAAATTTTGTGTATAATTTTCCTTGTCACTAAAATCTATTGGCAGGTCCCATATAAATAGTGACAGCTTGGCAACAGCTAACCAACACTTATATCATTCCACTGTGAATGCTAGCACTTGGCCAGGTATTTTACTATCTTTCGGTCGGCTCATGCAGGCTCAAACGGTTGGAAGAGTTACTACAAAATTTTACTTTTACTTATAATTCGTGTTATGTTCTAGGGCGGCGTTGCGGCCCGATATGCCGACTTGAAAGATAGTAAAATCTCCACTCTGACTACAAGTCATAGCCACAAGGTGTCGCAGTTTCACAAACATCTCAAACAGTCTGTCGGCCCCAACCTGGCCAAGTTGCAGGTACGACCCATTTCTATTATTATGCATGTCTTGTTTTATACCTTACTAAAATTACTCAAAATGAATGGGATGTTTTAATGCATGTAAAATAATTAAAGAAATTGTAGTTAGTCAATTTTATTTGACCTTTTATAAATTGAATAATATAAATTCATGTAATAATTTTCTTCAGGTCACACCATTGAACAACAAGGACTTCAACTTCGTTCAGTTCTTGCAAGAAATTGCATCGGAGCAGTCCTTTGAGGTGACCTATGTAGACATTGAGGAAAAATCTATGACCGGTCGCTCTCAGTGTCTAGTCCAGCTTTCCACATTGCCAGTTGCTGTCTGTTATGGATCGGGTCTCACCAGCAAGGATGCTCAGTCCTCGGCTGCTCAGAATGCGCTTGAGTACCTCAAGATTATGACCAAGAAGTGAATACCTCATCATCTCGCGACATCAATATATTCTTAGTGCCTTACATAAAAGATCTAAAATGTTATTACAGAAAAGTTGAACATAATTGCAGATTATGTTCTTTGGCGCAAGAAAGTGTGATTGATGTCGCTAGATTTTGAGCCTATACTTATCTTTATCACCACTTCCCATTTGAATAATGGCATTGCGCCTGTGTGC
Source organism: Tetheella fluctuosa (assembly GCA_951216915.1). NCBI lineage: Eukaryota > Metazoa > Arthropoda > Insecta > Lepidoptera > Drepanidae > Tetheella > Tetheella fluctuosa. The sequence goes on along the minus strand of OX578227.1, from coordinate 4,649,636 downwards.
CAGTAGCACTTCGGGCTATGCTTTATAACTGGCATATTTGCAGTATCTTACTTGTGATTCTTTTTTCATCAGTAATATTGTCTCCAAGTGTCTCCATAGTTTAATTTTTAGTTTATTATCTTACAAAAGTATTTATTTTTAAGTACACCAACAAGTGATTTACACTTGTACTATTACTGCCAATGTGCGAGGATAAATTGCATAGCCCGTAAAACCTAAAAGAAACAAAGTATGGAGTGGTCATATAACAAAATACAAGCTATACTTTGCATAGAATTAGTGTAATTTTCCCAGCGTGGAAATTACTTAAAAAATAAAAAATTAAAAAAATACAAAAAAATTAAAAAATGTAAAAAATAAAAAAAGTGTGGACTATATTTCCAGTTTAATATTCAGCATTATTTAGGCATGATTTTGCATTCATATTATGAAAAATGATATACTTATCCAAAAAAATCAAAGTCTTAGCTTTTAATGTATATTGTAATCGAGGCATAGCCAATCATGTTTTCCTTTTGTTGAAACAGGCATCTAATTATTTTAAATGAATTTAGTTAAGTGTGGTGTGTTAAGATATATTCTAACATGCTGAGCATTAAACGGAAAAAGTATTCTCAGCTAAGTATTGTCTTGTTGACGAACTGCCCGACCTTTGCTTTGTAACAAGCTCAGATATCGCGGTCAACTCACTTGAACTTTGAAAAGAACTTTTTACAAAGTGCAAGGGTTGGAAATTGTGGTTAGATTATGTGAGGCAGGATTGCAGATTGATTTTTATTTATATTTAAACCAGTAACTGTCTAGGTTTTCTTTTGTGTACATGACGGAAAACTTTGCAGGGAAGCTGAGAACTATGTGTTAGCGTGAATATATCACTGGAATTAGCGGTTGCGAAGTTAGGATCCCTTGCCTGTGAAAATGGGCATTATTTTAATGCAAAGTATAGAGGTTGTAACAATTTCTACCAGTACAGTATCGTCGTCGGTGCTTGTCCCTCGATGCCAGGCAATGACGAGGATCCTGCACGCACCCAGTTTCTTTTAAATTGAATGGTGTGAGTTCAACCTGCCCTTTTGTAAAACATCGCACTGTTCAAGTTAGAAAAGACTACTCGAGTAAAGGATTGGAGTTCTGTTCAACCAAGACCAACTAAATAATATTGCAATGTCCAACCGTCGAGGCATTGTAGATATCGTGTTATTTTGTGTTTAGTGAGTCTTGGTTTTACTTGTTCTTGTGATTATTCTCAAGAATAATAAATAGTAATAATAATTGTAGAATATCGTCACTAATGTCGACGCTTATCTCACACCTTGCCTATTTAAATGAAGTAATTTATTAAATAAATATAAAATGTATTACCTATTTAATTTTTGCTATGGATTGTTTCTGCTCTTTAACTTCAATATAAAATTTTCGTGTTGCTTAGAACTTATTTTATTGATAGTTTAACAGAGTTAAACAGAAAACTTAAGTCCTTTCCGATATAACCATTATCTCTCTTCCTGGCATGGTCACGCATTTGTTTCCTCAGAAAAACTGATACACGAATTATCTTTTAAATATTTGCACGAAATTCACGTCTGATCGTTCCAAGTTTTAAGGTGGCCTTGCCAGAACGGACACTTCCTGGCAGGACCACCATTGCATCAATAGTGGAGCACCTAGCGAAAATCTGTTTGTGGTCAAATATCAGATACGCATAGTCCCTGGTTCAAAGTTATGAGTATTCTTAGGTGAATCCTTGGTCTATTAGGATATTCCCTTAGAATCAAGGGGGATTTATGCCCTTTCGGTTGCCATTCCGATCGGAAAAGACTATTTTATTTCGTTAAATTTAGGCTGATGCTGTGTTAGTCACAGAATTCATTTGCCGCGATCGTACCTATCGACTGCCTTATTCCAAATGGAAGTCCGAAAATAGGAGCCATCCTATTCATTAAACAACTCAATCGGTTTGTCTACCCGATCCGGACCACAACCGGTCTGAATAAGGGGGAAATCAGCATAACCATTAACCATTGAGAAATCTATACAATAAAACTAGAACCAAGTGTGTCTGTACGTACATTATTATTTCTTACACAAATTGGTTGTGGGTGACGTGGGAAGAGTAACAGAATTAAGAGACCTTTTTAGGGTTCCGTACCCAAAGAGTAAAAACGGGACCCTATTACTAAGACTTCGCTGTCTGTCCGTCCGTCCGACTGGCGTCCGTCTGTCTGTCACCAGGCTGTATCTCAAGAACCGCGACAGTAGCTAGACAGTTGAAATTATCACTAATTATGTATTTCTGTTGCCGCTATAATAACAAATGGGTACTAAAAAAAATACAACAAACGCGATTTTTTTGCCCCTTTATTTGGATGCAACCTATATGGTACTTCCCGTTGACCTAGAATCACGAAATTTGGCAAAAAGCATGGTATTACAGCACAAATAAAGGAAACATTCTAGGTGGTTCTTCTAGGTGTCCCCATACATATTTGAGTATCTAAAACACATAAAATACGCCAATTAATAAAGACCTCTGAGTTGTGTGGGCGCTCATACAATTTAGAGGTCTAGCTTAATTGGCACCAACCTCAAATAAGGTAAATAAATAAAATTGTGCATTTCCCGTGATGGATGAACGATGGACGAAGTTTGTATGGAACCCTCGGTGTGCGAGTCCGACTCGCACTTGGCCGGTTTTTTTTTTATTGTCATCTATAAAGTTCATTGACAAATGGTGGTAGGAGTAGGTACATTCCTAAAGTACCTACATTATAACGGTACCTTAGAGTACGGTACTGAAAAAGGAAGAGGCGTATCAATGTTTGCCGGTACTACGGTAGTACCACCGGCAGACAACTACCAACAATCAACCTTTATGGCATTGAGGACCGATACGCGCTCTAAGGGGTTCGCTTTTCGAAGTGAGTAAATAAGCATCAATCTAAAAAAAATATATAGGTATATAAAAAATATTGGGGGATCAAAATGGTTACAAGTGGCTCAAGACCGGTGACCGGACCAAATGGAAAAATCTGGAGAACCCGTTACGGGTTTCCTTTAGATTTTTTTAATATAAATATCTTTACTAACAATTATTATTAGACCAAAACAAGTTATAACTTAGGTGCCTACTAACCCCAAAAATCTTACGAGATATTGTAAAGCATTGGTAACCATTTACATTATATAGGAAGGAAATAAAAGGCTCTAATAATACAAGTTAATAATACAAATAAGTTAAACACAAATTAATATAATTTTATTGGCTATTTATTCAATGCGCGCAATTTGTAAAAATAACAAAAACTTACATTTTCATCTTCTTTTTATGATTAAATTTAAATTGACCTAATTTTGACTGCTTGGATAATTTCATAACACTGACAAACTTATTTTCGGGGGAATTTTCATGTAATACTGTAAATGATTTATTAAAATTTTGATACAAACTACCATCCTCACATCTTTCTTGTGATAACGTCCAAGTTTCAATTTCTTTAGTAGGCGTTAGATTTAATTGAGAGTTACTTATGTCGTCAAAAATACTAATATCTTGAGGTGCTTCATAAAAAATACCATTTGTGTTATTGTCTTGCCAATTTTCAAGATTAGAATTATCTATTGGATTTGATATATTTTCAAGTCCTCTATATTCAGGTAAATAGTTGACTATATCATCACAAAATTGCGGTGGTGGGGGTATAACTTCTGGATCATCCTTTGTAAAACATTGCAGAAGGGTTTTAGGATTAAACATAGTTTGATCTATATTGTAATCAATATCAGTCTTTACAAAACAATTTTCATCCATAAGCGATTGGTATTCGGGAAAATCTGGATCGGGAATGTTATTATCTATGAATTCACTCGAGTCCTTAGTAACATAGCCCTGTTGTGGTTCTTGTTCATTAGACTTTATTGTCGATAATGTAATAGTTGGTACCTTAGTACTATATTGTGACATAACAATCTTTGGTAAAGGCGTTGTAAAATTATCAATATTGCTTATTTTGAAAGGTCTTTTTGGTTTATCTATTTGTAACTTCTCTCTGTCATCCTTCCTTTTTTCAATTTGTGTATGAATGATGTCTTTCGCAGATTTATTCCTGTAAAGTCAAATGGATATTATATGGATCAGAGTTAAAATATTATTCAATTTTAATACCATTTGAATAATGTTACCTAAATTTAATCAAAATCATAAAAAATGTGATTTGGTTGAATTTAGCAGGCACTTAAATGTTTACATACCTGAAAAGATTGCTATATTTTTGCAAAATGTTTTCAAGTTTATTTTCCGATTCAGATGCAGTTTCATCAGTCACTATTTCTTCTTTTTTATTATGATAACTTTCATCAGTATTTTCTTTCCCCTGATTTTGTTTAGGACTTAGTTTATTATTGATTGAATTAATTAAATACTGACCACTTTGGTTAATACGGTAATCTGTATTCGACGCATTATAATCTTCACATATAAGTGCGTTAAAATCTAAACATTTTCCATCCTTGACTTTACTTTCCTCTAATTCTATTTGAAAATTTTCCGATGGAAATTGTACTGCCAATTTTTTTCTATTGTTTATATGTGTCTGAGATGGTGTATAGTTTTCAATAAATTGAGACCCTTCTTGTTGAATTAAATATTTTGTTCCTAAATCTTTTCGTTTTGTACCATTCTTCATAGTTTTTTCTGTAGACACGACTTCAGTTATGTTTAGGTCAATTTTTAACTTTCTAACTTCACGAATACTGTGTTGAGGTGTATCCTTCGTGGTTACATCTATTTTTGTTGATGTATAAGAATATTTATTAATAAATTCGCCATGTTCACAATTAAATTGATTTCCTTTAAAACTGTCGTTCGATTCATTTTGTTGAAGATGTTTATTCTTATTTTCAAAACGAATAATTTCTTTGGTTGGTTTTTCATTAGCAATAAGATCATTGTTATCAAGATTTCTGATATCTGAATAAGTGTTCATAACTAAATAATTATTTGTATCAAGTTGCTCATCAGATTTACCGTCGATAGGAGGTTTATCAATTGTCAAGTAATTATCCATAACTTTTGCTAGATATGGTGCTTGGAACCTGCATTCGCTTACATCGTCGTTAGAATTCCTTATAATACTTTTTTCAGTAATATATGTCCCTAAATCTTCATTAAGGTATTTGTCTGTATTCTCAATATTTATATCAATGTTTTTCCCTTTTTTCATGCTTTTTATTTTTAACAAACTTTTATTATCAGCCTGAAACTTATTTTCAACGTTTACTTGTTGAGTTTCATGTATGTCTGGCTGATTTTCATGTTGTATCCCATCTGTAGGAATATATCGAGGGTTCCCTATTATTTCTACATCGTGTAAATTATTATCTATTAAAACGTTAATTACAGTATTAGGCACGTTAGCACTATCATGTGTTTTATGTAAATATTTTTCTATTTGATCTTTTATAGCATCTGAAAACCCATTGTCTTTCATAGGTTTATCTTTTTTACTTTCTTCATCACTCAAATCGACATTTTTCTCTAATAGGTCAATGAAATTGTAATTGGACTTTGCATTCATAGGCTTGCGTTTTCTTCTTTGGAAAGTGTTTTTAATATTATTTGGTTTATTTGCATTTTTATTCAAATATTCAGGGCCTAGTGTAGTAGAACTTGTACAACTAGTTTGCGAGGTTTTATTTGGTCCTTTAGATATTTCACTTTCGATTGTATTTAAAATGTTGTTTATTTTATCATCATCCACAAACTCGTCACTATCAATGTCATTTAAATCAATTTCTTCTATATTTAAACCATCAAATTCATTTAACCTATTATCATGCATTGAGATATTTTTATCTATTGTAGTTTTGGGTACGTTATTCTCTGTAAAATTGATTTTTCCTAAAGAAGCTTTTTTTATAGGAGTGAGGTCTCTTAATATTTTATCTGTCATTTTTTCAGATCTGTGCAGGTCTTCCTTTAAGTCTTTAGATGTGATTCCGAAGGATTCCTTAAGGAATTTGAACTTTTCAATAAGTGCACTATCCCGTTTCTTCTTTTCTTTAGATTGTGATATTTCTGAACTACTATTATTCTTCCTTTTTCGTTCTTTAAATGTATCTGTGATACAAGTTTGTTTTTTTGTGGTTTTCTTTGTCGCTGCTTCTTCGAATACTTGTGGTTGAGGAAATCCAAGATTAGAATTCAGATTTTGAAATATGTGTTCACATTTTGCGTCAATGCCAACTGAAAGCAATATGAAATTACATATATACTTACAAAATGGTATCCTAGTAAAATAATTATATTATTATCTTTCCCCTGCATTACTCACCAAAATTCGTGCTTATACAGTGAGCAAATATTATATGTTCGAAACTATGCAACCTTTTAATTTCATATGTGATACATCCATCATATACGTTAATTAAATCTCGGTCCCTATAAATTAAAAACAACGAAGTCATCACCTAATCAATGGGTAAATATCTATATCTATAAGTCTGTTGACTTGGCGTGTCTGTATATTAGAAATATGTAAAACAAAGAAATTTTTTTTTTTTATCTGGCTGTCTCTATGTTTGTTTGTTTGTTTGTTATTTTTACACGCTAACCATGATTTTTGAAGTCTGCGAGGACCGAAGCTGCGGGCGAAAACTAGGCGTTTATAAAATAAAAGTAGTATGAAGCTATTTACATACTTGAAAGTCGTTAGCAATAAAACATTGTTGTTAGAGTCACCAACAATGAAATAGCACTTATGTGCATCACCAGCTGTCAACTGATCCATGTTCTCCGACATATAAGTCTGGTTTAGTAAGAACAATCGTATTGAGACTGTATATTCATCTACAGCAGTCGATGAAAGCTGATATTTTGGGAGCAAGCTGATTTGTTTACGGAGTATATTCCCAGATGGTGGAGCCTTGTTCATTATCTGGAAGGTATCAGGCTATTTGATGTGCGATAGATAGGTGTAGAAGAGTATGGAGAAGCCAGGTGGCTTTAAGAGGAGTCTATCATTTTAGTTAATGTAAAAGGAAGACCTTCCTCCAGGCTAGGTCACTGTGTCTGGAAACCGCGGTCCAACTGTTGATATTGGAAATTCGTATTATACCGAGTGCACAGGAAAATTCTATAGCGCGATGTAGAATCCTGTGGTGCCATCTACCCACGGGTCGTGGAAGTTTTATAGTTGATCGGCATTCATCGCCCGCATATAAAATTAAGTCACTTATCTAGAATTATTGCTTATTTAAATTAGTCCTTGAATTAAAAAGACTACTAATTACTAGATTAAATTCAGTAGTTTTACGTACCCTCTCCAAATCTCTAGGATTGCTCTCTTCAAGCAGCCTAAAGTTAACCTTCCCAGCAGTTGCCAACAAAGTACTGAATGTAGGCCCAATACCCTTCAATTGCTTGCTGACATATTGTGAGTCTTCCCACAAATGTGCCGCCACACACTTAGCCAGGGTCAAAGAATTGAGAATAGCTGAGAAGTACTGCGGCTTTTGGGATATTAGATCAGGACGAGTTACGTATGCTACTAAGCCTGAAGGAAAATTGTAAACACTAACTTTATTCAAAAATAGCTTACAAACTAAATGCAATTAGTAACTGAACATTATCACTTACTTATCATTTATCAAAGAGGTAAAAGGCGTAGTTCCTGATTGATTGCATTTAGTGTGCTTTAGAATATAATTGGCAGGATAGCAAAGTTGAGATACATACTCGCCCAAAAGTTGCTTGGTACTTACATTTACAAACTCTATCCGTGATTCTTATAATCTTCATAGCCTCTTGATTGAGGGATGGATCAGGAATAGGAAGACAGCCAAGGACAGCTTGGATAATGCTGGAATAACGTCATTTTGAACAGATATTAGTTTTATTTTGGTTAATTTGGTGTATTTTTATTAAATACATAATAGATTCTAGAGTAGAAGTACTTTGGCCTCATTACGTGAGATGGTTCAAACCCAGATTTTAAGATGGTTATAATTCGTAAGAATGTGACAGATATATTTAAATCCTGGGTTTTACTAGACTTGGTTTAAACGTATCCGCATAATAAGGGGACTTACGTTTTGTTTTTATTCAACTTAGTACATTTTCCGATAGGTTTAGTTCTAGGGACTTTATGCTTTAGGAAACCTTGACGTGATAAGGGAGCCAGGAACGTCTTGCGCTAAATGTGTAGTTATACGACATGTTTGGGCTCAAATACATGGAATTTATGCAGCCAGGACCCAACACATCATCAGTTTATGTTATAATTATCGTGTTGATAATGTCGCACTTCAAAACTTAAAGAAATGCAATCAAGTTACATCAAATTTAATTTTCTACTCACCAATTCAATTTCATCTGCCGTGTATTGATCTTCCCCTTCATAGGAAAACGTATCGTCGCTGCTGTGTTGCTCCTATTTAGAGTATTCAAACATCTACGTTCGTCCATCCTTAGATACATATCAGCTAACTCATGACTTTCACAAACTGTCCTTAACAGCTGCTCAAGGTTTTCAGTACCGTTTATCTATAAGATATAATATTAACTTATAACATTTTTTTTACAACAAATAATTTTGTAGGTAACTTTATGTACAAAGTACCTTCATAATGTGCCTCATTGTTTCTAAATCCAAATAAAATATGGACATGAGGCGTCCAGCTTCAGTAGACTCTATACAGCTCGCTTCGTCCATTGTTATAAGGCCCGAGGAAGCTAAACCGTTCATTGCTTTTACGCATAACTCTAAAAGAGAATAAAAAATTACTTTACGAGAACAGTCGGTTCAAAAGAGCATCTTATAGCTAATAAGCTACGACCGAAAAAACATTTCATCGATGGATTAAAACAAAATCGGTGAGATACGGTACCCAGTCCACAGCGGATAATAAAGATAAATCTGGCTTATGTACATTGCTTAGTTAGCTAACACAATGTGAAATGGAATTTAAGATTTCATTTACAATCTATATCATAGGGTAGGTAACTATCTTCTTAGGTACTGAGAACTAGCTTAGAACGTACCCTTAAATTATGACACAATATCATATAGGTTCCACACCGCTGTGTCACGCGCGTTCCCGAATGTTATTATTTATCTGGGATAATGTTATATATACTATATGTTATTCAAGGGTATGATCTATCTATCTGCCAAGTTTCATCTATATCCGTTGACCCTTTACGGATTTGAGGTAAACATACACACACACAAACTTTCGCATTTATTAGGTATGATTATTCTTCTAGGACTCCTTATATGGTTTATAAATTATCAACACAGTCTAGATTATATTATAGATATATAAATTTTAATGCCTGTATGTATTGACTTATTACATCATTTCCCTTCACAGGAGATGATTTATGTGAAAAATCATCTTCTTTTATTAACAATATTTTTTGTACTCAATCCTACATTAAATAAGGTTTTAATTCATTTATAAGTTGTTGTCATTGATTGTATTTGGTATTCGCTACTTACATAGATGAGTTATATAAACGTAATATCCCTTCCCTACTATTATTCATGCGAATGAGTTTGTTTGTTTGTAGTTCTTTCATGCAGCAACGGAACAACGTGATATTTTGAATAGACATAGTTTATGGACCGTAGTGACATACGCTACTTTTTATTCCAGGAACTTTTTATGCGGGTGAAAGCTAGTAGGTACGTAAATATCAATTCCTGTGACATAAAGATATTCGGTATCTTAGAGGGTATGTTGGTACTGTGCTAGAATGTGGAAATTAGTCAGTGCAATTAGTTAAACCATTACGTAATTAGTTTACTAATGATCAACTTTTATAGTGTAAAACGGCACGTGCAATTTTTAAAAGCATAGTAATTAAAAAAAAAAATAAGATAAGTGCAATCAAATTGTCAATGTAGCGACACAATATAAGCGAAGATGAATAAACATTATATCATTCCAGTGGCGTGGTATTTACAAGCGTTTATAACTATTCAGCACAAAGATACACTCATTATGTGAAGCCGACGACATCAGAAATAGCTTTGTGTTTAAAGGGCATTAGATGACATTCGCCTTGAGTCATAATCGGGAAGCGATCAGCTATGTTATTCTGTACTAAAACTCGACAGTGGATTCACGCAACGACTATTCTCTATCTCACTCGTAAAACTCGGTAATCAGGAGTGCACGATTGAGACAGATGATAGTCGCTGCGTGAACTCACCGTCGAGTTTTGGTACAGAATAACATAGCTGTACAAACCTTATTTTACTCAAAGTAGGCAAATAATGGCTCAATCATCTTAAATAATATTAAATAGACTATATTTGCGTGTAAACTCCTGACGCATAAAAGGCACAACTAATCGAGGTGAAATTTGGCACGCAGCTTATGGAATGATTATTCATGTCCATGTCATATGCTACTTTTTATCTCCGCATCGCGAGTGAAAGCTTGAGGCGAAACTAGTAATTAATACAAACACTCTAGTGACCATAAACCAAATTATTATTAACTATGTAATTATAAATAGGTAGTTAAGACACTGATACTAAATTTATTGGGACAAATTGGAACTTACTATTAATAAATAAAAATATCCTAGGACAATCCTCACCCACGGACATCTGTTCCAAATAGAAGCAAATCTACTACGGAATCCAGATAATTGATATAATACTTAATTAATGTCTGTCCTCCGGGTGGGAATCGAAACCAAGACCTTGTGGCATGATAAATAAAGTATCTTACGTCTTATGTCAACGTATCTTATGTCAACCGGCCCACCTATTATGAGAAATCATGTTCAAGCCCTATCTACATTTGGCATATATTAATTTTATCACATGACAAAGGTAAATAAAGATACGCGTTCACTTTTGCCTTGTGCCAAGAACTAGTATCGCGTGTATCGACAAATGCTAAGAAGCAGCATGTGTTGATGCTCATCCATCAATCACGATCCGGAACTGGCAGCGAGGTCGGTTATCAGTTTACGCTAAGGAAAACCTTAATTAAACCTGAAGTTTCAGACAAAAGATAAACATTTTATCTATTTTGGAATAGAAAATTGTGTAATTTATTAAAAAGCAATAACGGTTATAAGTTAAATCGGACCCACAGTCTTAAATATCGAACAAAGGAAAAAATCGTGTCATTATTCTATCTCTATCTATCTATTCTATATCTATTATATCTCTTTGGGACTAGTTATACATCGACCCTTTGTCTATAAAAGTGCTTTTGACTAAACTATAAGGAACTAGCTTTTCGCCCGCGGCTTCACTCGCGCAGACTTTATAAAATGTCTTTAACTTTTTCCCCGTTAGCCAATTTCGACGAAACAAAGCCTATTTATTCACTGATCAAAGTTTCAATTTGACAGCACAATCCCTATCTGAAAAAGTTTTTATTTGACAGATTTGATATCCCCATTAACAAAATGATCCGCCATTTATTGTTACAAAAAATGTGATAAATGAAGAACCGCTCGACCGATTTTGTGCAAACTTTACATAAACCATCTACTAAATAGTCCGAAAAAAGCCTAAAAAAATGGTTTGGATAGGTGAGCCCGTTCTTGAGTTATAAAATTACAACGAAAAGTGGCATTGATTTTTATATATATAGATTAAAGTACAACATATATTTTCATATATTAGACTTCAACGAGCTCTTTTTCCATAAATAAAAATTTTGTAGGTAGTAGACCTCTTAGTGCAGAGTTTGCTCGGGTACCATTTATGTACCACCATTTATCTAATTCCGCCGTGAAATAGTAGTGTACTTGTAAAACTGTGTTTCGGTTAGGAGGGTATGGGCCATCCTGTGCCGGTGAAATTACAGGCACAGGATGTCTCAAGGTTGGCAACGCGTGACGGATACCCCTGGCAAAGAAAATATGATATTGTATTTTCTATGCCAGTGGTGTTATGAGCGTCTATAGGCTACGGTAACCACTTACTAACAGGTGAGCCGTAACCTTGTTTGCCACCTATGTAGTAGAAAAAAAAGCTATTGTTTGTAATAGTTAGACTATTTATTATTCAGAACGTAATAACATAAATAATGATATTAATAATGTTATTTCTAAATAGTTTTCGCCCCAATGCTTTATTTACATTTCATCATCTAATGTTTTCAAAACATCCTAAACCGATTAGCCAACAAACATACACACAAACATTCGCATTTGTAAAATTATTTAGTAGGATTGATATATCATACTTGATTTAGTTACTTTAATCTTGGTTCAAAGATAAAAAAGTAATCATTCTCAATGAAAGAAATGAATTGTTTCGTACGGTCAGCGCCAAAAGTAGATGATCGCTTTAGTACCGTCGTGTCACATGTCAGATTACACAATGCACAGTTTTCATACAAAGTTTCAAGAGAGTGTTAATAGATTATTATGAACGGGTACCGTTAAGTGCATAAATATGTATAAATTTAAGTGTATAAGCAAATTTGTCGTTTAATAACGATTCAAACTTTAAGATGATACCTACATTAAAATATTAAGTATTTGTTCGAAAATACTATGTTTGTAAAACCATAAAATTTCAATCAATAGTTTAAGAGAAAATACCTTTTGAATTTTGATATGTGTATGTTAGTGTTTATGCTCGTGACTGTACCAAAATTATCATCTTCTTTTGGGGCTGACTGTACAACAAAGATTATGAATGAAGCAATTATATTTTTTGTGAAAATACCTAATATTTGATGTTAAAAATGTAGTAATTACGTGTTTATGTATGACGTACCGTTTGGATTCTTTGTGCTGAATTGTTTATAATTTTATTTAAAAAAAAATGTTTAAAAAAACTAAATTAATGTTAAACATATTTCAAGTACCATCCTTCGGAAACCGGGAAATAATTATATGATTCACCTAATTGCTGTTTTCAATACGCTTTTAAAATGTAACTAACGTACCTATTGGAATACTACTAAATTGCCATGGCAAATTGATTAGAATGATTATGATTTTTTTTAATATACTGCTATCAGTTCTTCCATAGGAGTTTTTTTAGTTCAATTAATGGTTATATTTGTATAGTCAAGGAATTATCGAATTCTCTTGATTTTCCATTAATTCATATAACAATTATAGGTTAATTTAACAAAAAAAACTTAGACCATGATTTTTAATTATATCCAATTTACAAATTCATTGTAGGTAATGGGTGATCCCGAATAGCTTTTCGGAGAAAATACATCAATAAATCTATAGATGATTCTTGAAATAAAAATCCGTTGGCAGAATTTTAGATATAAAACTAATTGTAGTTAATTAATTAATAATAACTTTGCAAAGATAAAATCCTAAAGCCATTACAACCGAGATAAATAGCGCGATTATCTTGTCGTACTGAAAATAAAGGCGTCATCAATCAACGGCTTGAGGTAATACAAAAGTTCATGGATTTGTCTTATTTTGGTGCGCTTGCAGATGAGCCTTAGAGATTGTTCGAGTAATGTGTTTATTGTTTTTGTAACTAAAGGTATTTCAATTTAAATATTAATGAAACATTAATGATTACTATTAATGATGTACTGTACGTATCTCATAGAATGTTCATATAGGTATGTTATAAATATTTAATCGTACAAACACTTTGAAGCACTGGCGACAAAATGTCGAGGTTACTCTTGGGTTAGAGATACATACAGAGATACCTACTAACAAAATTCTCTCAAACAACTATCGTATCATCTATATACAATATATAATACCTTTAAACGAGCAATTCTTGTATATATATAAATATATAATCTGAATCTCGAAAACGGCTCCAACGATATTCATGAAATTTAGTATGTAGAGTGTTTCGGGGGCTATAAATCGATCTAGCTAGGTTTCATTTTTAGAGAACTTCGTTTAAAAAAAACATACCGTACTGTTAATTTAATTGAACGACTTAATTTCTTTTTAACTGTATACCTACTAAGTATATTTGCAGTAGCAACTGTAAATGAATGTAGATTTAAAAAATATCTAAAAACCACGTTTTTAGATTAATTACAATGCATTGTCATCAAGTTGTGAGCTACCCTGAAAGTTTCGGCCGGATAGCTAATCGGGAAGTGCTCGAAATTTGGGTTGCAAGATTCAACCCCGAACGACAGAGGAACAAGAAAGTGACTTAAAAAAAAAAGAAAAACGTGGTAATCAAATATAATAACCGTTAAGGATAACTTACCCTCAATTTTCTTTGATATTTGATGTTGTGGTGCATTCGGTGGCAAGCCCAGGTACCTGGAATTTTGAACAATGCCTGTAGCCAAATAAAATTGATATTTCTTTAGACTATAAAATGATTAAATGGCAAAATGATTAACGTTGGTGTTTATCGTTTGCGCATGTAGATGTTCATTTTGTAGGCATCAGTATCGTAAAATTTAAGAGGTAATTTAAAAATAATAAATAAATGCTGTAGGTAATATCTACAACTTGAACATAAACAAAATGTACAGTATTTATGACACTTTTAGCTATCAAATGTTTTATGTACCTAGTAGTAATTCTTTTTTCCGTGTCAGTTTGCTTTTGATCTGATTGTAAGATAATCATTTACGAAGTGGTTAGTTTGCCGGATATCATTACTTCTCAGAAACTGATCCTTATTGACAACACTATCGGATAATGTAATAATACAGTATGTGTTTTTTATTTCAAAATCAACGGTTTTCATCAAAATCGGGCTTGAGACTCCTTTGAGTATTTTTGCTATTCCTTATATTATTCCTTGTTTAGGGTTTGGCCATCCACGCCCACTTGAAAAATTCATCCTGCATATAATTATACCTTGTTGGTGGATATTTTCTTACCGTTTTGGGTCGCGAGCTGCTCTCACATATAGAAATGTGGATCGCAACCATTGCACGCACTGTGCGACGTCATTCACCGTCCCCAATGCGGCTTCACTATTCAGGTTTTCCGGCAATCGTTTATGCAGGTAGCTTTGAAGGGGCTCGCTACCACCCACTAAGGCTTGGTAGCGAGGCTGTTGAGTAAAAATTATTTGACTTTTCTGTAATAGTGTTAAAAAAAATTAGAAACGTGCAAAAAGGTTACGTGGTAACTAGCCTTATATGCAATTAGCTGAAACATATTTTTTTATCCTTTTATTTTCAGTGCCAAAGTGACGTTTGATATAATTTCTACAAGAATCGATTTTTATTTCACAAGTAATTCAATTAACTGATAAACAATATGGTTTTAAGCAAAGAAGAAAAAAAAGCGAAAAAAGAAGCAAAAAGACTTGAAAAACTAAAAGCAGAAAAAGAAATTCAGAAAAATGTAAAAAAAGCTGAACTTCAACGTGAAATGGCTGCGCAGACCGCCAAGCGTGGGCAACTTGAAAAAAACTGGCGGGAAATGATGCTCAAAATAAAAGAACCTATCTTTAGGCAAGATATTGAAGTATTGTGGCATACATTCGAAAGGGCATTTGACAAAAAAGATCACCTTATCAGCCACACAATGCGATTAATGGACGTCGCTGATGACCAATTTCAACGCACTGTTGCCAGTTTTTGTGATACAATCGATACAATGATTAACAAATTTTTGTTAGATTTGGAAGAAATGTCGAAAGATAATGATCTTAGAACTGCCAATCTCCTTAAACGAGGCGAAGATGATGTCACTCGTATAACGTCAGATCACAATGCTGCGGAGACGCATCTGCAACTGCTCCTTTATCACGGTCACACCAGTGCTGACGCGTATGCATGGACTAAACGGGGTGAAAACTTAGTTAAAGAAGATGAGGAACGAAGCAAATATGCAGATATACGTGAAAGTCTACGTTCAATACTTGAGAATAATTATAACGCAACTTGGGAAGAATATAAGGCGGTCTTAAAGGCATATGTCGTCGGAACAGCTGATAATCAAAAGCAAATGCGTAAGTTACGCATCAAAGAAAATTTAATGGCAGATATAATTGCCTCGCAGGGCAAAAAAATAGCTAATAGTGATGGACTGCTCAAGCGTCTCCGCAGCGAGTTGGCAGCTTACGAGTCAGGAACGAAACAAGCTGTTTTTCGGGACCGGCGAAATAGATATAGAACAGCTTGCTTTCGATTGAAGAAAAACTTGTACTATGGAGTTGAGACTGATGAAAAACGCTTAGCTATACTAGTTAAAGCGTCAGATGATACCGTGGAGTGGTTGGAATCTGGTCACAAGAAAGGTGACAAAATTCTTCGTTTAGCTGCACTTTGCCGAAAGTTTGAGACGCAGCGTGAAAAAGTTCTACCTTATGGTTCAGCCATGCCTCATACACCGACACAAATAAGTAATTTGCGTAAACAACTATCTGATGATTCGTTGGTTGCAAATGCTGTATCATCAACATGTGGCCTTACGAGACTGTGGCAGCGCGTAGCTAAAGCTGAACTAACGAAACGCGCTTTGTTTCGAGAAAAAATGTTACTAGAACATGAAAACGCAGTTATAATGGAACAAATACAAGAACATGGCGAGAATAACTTTCAACCGGAGGCACAGGAATGCATATGCGGTAGATCACAAAAAAATGCCCCAATATCACGCCCCGTTGCAGTCGAAGGAGTTTTGGAAGCTAGTAAATTAAGTTTTCATTAGTGATGACTTAGTTTTATAATGTAAATTGAATAAATATGTTATATTATCAGAAAAACATTGTTTTCGTGTTCAGGCATCACGATAATTCATTAGTAAGCTCTTCCGTCGTAGCTTAAAAGTGACATAACGTTTCACAGTTTCATAGGGACCTGAGAGGTTTTAGTTTGTTTTCTCGGATCACGGCACATGCGGGCGTCGCATTGCACGCGCATGTCGCAATAACACGAGACACTAGCGAGGCGCAAACGATGTCACTTTGACCTCACCCACTTCTAAATCTTTGGTCCATGTGCGTATCGGGCAGCGAAAAATTATCACCCAATCTTTGAATTAATTTCATCGACGAACATGCTTTACCTGATAGTATACCAATCTAAATTGCTTGTTTAAATGGAACCCATCAGGTTTATCAAAGACAAAAACAAATATTTAGATAAAATATTATATTTGATATTTTCATAGCTAAGCAACTGTGTTGTAGTTTTTAAACTAGATACCAGCCGTAGTTCTACGGCATCACCATGCTAACTATTGATATGCCGGTTAACTGACATAGGTGGCTAAAAATCCTTGCAATCTCCCAAAGTAGAACCTAGTGTGCCAAGTCATCGCTCTAGATCATAACTTGTACCACTTAACGTAACTCATCCGTATAAGCAAGTTCATAACATATCAAATTTAACTTATATTTTAAGTATTAGTTACACGATTAGTTACATGAAAAAAGCAACGACCTTGCTCTTCATGTGTACCTATTCATAAAACGTCTAAAGTAGGTGAGCACTGAATAAAATTTACGACACTGATTAAAATCGCTTTCTCACGTTTTCAAAGGATTTATACCGCAATTACATATTTTTCATTATTAAAAAAAATCTCATAAACTCGCTAAAACATTGAATTTTTTGTGCCATTCAACGTATACAAAGGTTAATTATTACAATCTAAGTACAAACGCCTAAAACCAGTAGTAATCAAAGTTAAAAATAGACAAAATTCGGATGCAAACATTAAGTTCAAGTGGCCGTACATACTTAGACGTGACATTTGGAGATTCCTCTTTCTTATAGGTACAGTCTCATCACGACTGACCCAATCTGTGAGAATATTTTAAGTTTTGTCTTTATATTAAGCCGCTATTAACCGCATGGTTTGCAACAATAAAATTACTATTGATTAATTACCATACATGACGTGATAAAGCAATGTTACCTACTTGCCCGTAGATGCATACCACAACGCAACGCTAGAATTATAAGTAAACGTTAAATTATTTACAAAACTGTAGCTTCACGATAAACATCTACTGAAACTTATGCAACTGTATTCACGATGCTACCTCCTAAATATATTTCGAGAAACTTTCTTTTACCGGTATATCTATATGAAATAAGTGTCAAAGTCAAGCGGCAAATGTTTGAAAAGCATGTCGAAGTTCATATAAGCACAAATATATGAGTCACTTCCTCATCATGATTGCTGAGGATGACAGATAGTTGCTTTCACCGACTGATATAGTAAGGATAGCAACAAGGAAGAAGGGCTGCCCTACTAAATATAATGAACTATATTGTGAAGCCAGGCCCGTATAATTCATAATGCGAATCTACACTAATTCTTGTAAGCGATGCTCGTACCGCTATTAACGTTATCACGACACGTCTTACATTACAGTACTAACCTCTGGAATATAATGTTTTCCTCATCAAAAAGACTTCAAAAATTGACACACATTTATATAAGTGACATAACATAATTCTAATGCATTATTAATATTTTAATGAAATCGTAAAACTAGGAATTGTAACCGAGCAATTGAGCGTACCGATAATAATTCAAATAAAGGTTCACGGTCACTTAATTTAATTATTTTAATTGGTTGATAACCGAGAAGTCGTACACAAAACGAGTCACATTATGAAATAATTACCAGCACAATGCCAGTAAATACGGAGACCACGGAATATATTTACCTATTCCGTGACGGAGACCTACACGTGTTACGAAAATATGTTTGGTAAAGTTTGATCACGCGATGAAATAAAGCTCATTGACGGTTGGTAATGCGGGGCGGATTCGTTTGGGGCTCGATAGCCAGCAATGTAACGCGGCGTGTCAATCTTGCGAATGGATGAATACATCGGTAGAATCAGTGATATTTAGTCACGGTTATCGACGCATTATCAGAGCTGAGATCTGCGTGTGTGGAGGGACATCCATCACGATAGGGCGACATTGCGGCATCTTCGCTACACCGCACCGGGGAGCCGTGGGGTGCGTATATAAGGCGGGGACGAGGCCGGGGCGCGCCACCAGTCAGCTTTGCACTCCTAACGACGATCATTGTCACCAGTACCAGTACCCATTGTTACTAGTCTTTACAGTGTCGTGAAATTTGTGTTTCGTACCTTCTCAAGGTAAGTTAATCGGAATGGAAAATACCTGACATTGTGTATCATGGGACTTAATGTAAAATGATAAAAATCTGTGTTTAAGAAAGGTGGTTCAGTTTTACTTCGTACATATTACATATACAATGATTTTATATTTTTATTTAAATAAAAAATGTGTATTTGTTTTGATAACAGACCATTGTTTGTTGCAAACTTGAAAAAAACAATAACATTACAAATACAAAAAAAAACAAATAAAATTAAACTTTTAATTTATCAAGTAAAGTTAATTAAAGTAACCTTAATTTAATTAACAGTCAATTATCATATTATAATGTTATCTGTTGAATACATCATTTGATAATCATTATAAACATAGAAAAACGTGAGAGCGTGCTTTTATCTGTATTACAGAATCCATTTATTGGTTACCATTGAAAATTAAGTTAACAACTGTGAAAATGCAATGATACCTCTGACATTTCTTCCTATTTATTTGAGAGTCTGTAGAGTTCTATTGTAATATTCTCACGGTCCAATCACACTCTACTGTGTGTGAAATGAAATGCCAATGAATACAAAAATGTGACTAGAGAGTATCCTAACGCGCTATTATAAAATAATCTATGAACCATTATAACCTTTTTTTATTAAGACTACCAAATTAACTACGATTAAATAAAAACAACAATGTCTGAACAAATTTAAAAGCGAATAAGACTAACACATTAACCGTTAAAAGGTCCTGAACGTATAATTTAATATTCTTAGTAAATTTTATTAAAATAGCCCTTGATTATTATATTCAAAAAAAATATTAGAATAATAAATATGCTGCAATATACCAACATCCTTAAATTTAACCTATTTATTTGTATCTCAAGAATTACGTGTTTTTATGCTAAATTCCAATCTATGCTTCGTTAACTTGTAAGTTATTATTACACGTAAAGTGCAAACTTGAACTGAACGATCGCTTCGCACGCGTAGTCGTAGGTACCTATTGAAGTATTTATATATACAGTAATAAGATGGATTAATAAAACTGTTATGAAATAAAAAATAACATTATTTACCTATAATGCGTCATCGGTAGGTAAACTAATATTTTTTTTGAAAATTCTTACATGAACTTTATAATTTACTCATAGTTTCCGCATTTATTATTTAAATTTAAACATTGTAATTAAGACTACTTACTTTGGCTACCTACTTAGTAGATCTTTACTATTTACATAGTTGTTATTCACGTAATTGTTATAATATTTAATTATTATTATTGAGTATACATAATTTTTGTAATATATTGTACTGTAATGTACTTGTTATAATCCAAAGAGATATCTAATAGGTATTAATAATGTCCCAGGATATTATACATTATTGACTTTGACCATTGAATTCCAGGACACATAAGTTTTACGAAGAAATTCTATATCCTGTATCTGGCTTAAACATTATTATCAAAACTTTGATAGAGGGTATGCCCGAGAGGTGATTAAAATTTATAGATACAATGGATACCTTAATGTCCAAAATAATTTATAATCATACAACTAATATGATATGATTCATATAATCATATGAACTATTTAATTTTAGATCTAAATGCGCATAGACAAGAATAAAATCCTAAAACATAATTATCAAATCACGTTTCATGTAAAACTCATTCAACTTTCCAGCAACTCTCCAGCATTTTAGTGTTAAAAAAAAACATCCCAAAAAGAAGATTACACAATTAAGTAAGACCTAGGTGGATAAGCTAATTCATTTTCTTATAGGTTTTGTACAATAGTTACACACCAATAATGAGCACTTATCTCGAGTGGTTGCGTCGACACAAACATACCAATGAAATGTTGAATGCTGTCTCGCAGAATTACATTCTATGGCTTTTCTTTAG
The DNA here is from genome assembly GCA_951216915.1 of Tetheella fluctuosa. Classification (NCBI taxonomy): domain Eukaryota; kingdom Metazoa; phylum Arthropoda; class Insecta; order Lepidoptera; family Drepanidae; genus Tetheella; species Tetheella fluctuosa. Next base: position 4,628,731 of record OX578227.1, on the reverse strand, counting down.
TAAAAACCGTCAAATAAGTGTGCAATCACACGTCTGCAAGCAAGATTGCGGCGAGAGACAATACAAAGCAATTCCCCCTAGGATCGATCACGCGAGGCCACAGGCAGACCACAATTATTGTCATACCTACCTTAATATTTTATGCAGATAGCCGGTTCGAACGATCTTTACACTTATTTTAATTATATTAGCCTTTTTATGAATACCTAAGTAATTCGTTTATTATGTATATTGATGATAATAAATCTTGGTAGCTGATGTCCCTATAGATTGCAAAATGACGTGCTTTTAGCATGTTGAATATTAAAAACAATACATAGCTTTTTTTTACCTAATATATGAGAGACATTTTTATTAAAATTGCAAAATTTACTTATCACTTTGAAAATAGACTACTTGTTCATTTCAAACACGAAAACCATACATAATAATAATTTATCATCTTTCTTCTTTCAGTCAACTGATTCTAAATGCCTTTTTGGCACTCAATACTGTTAATACACAAAACCTTGTATCAGTTCAAAGGTACAAAGGTTACCAATAACACGGGATTTGCAGTATTCCCACGGAAAAGGTAAAATGGAATCCGCGCGTGCGCAACAGTAAGGATTGCTAATACAAACTATGGGAAATGTTGCAAAGAAAAGCTTATTATTTGCTCTAATTGCTACTTCAACGGTATCATTATAGGAGGTGTCAATTGCTCTAGATTATTGATGGTTAAACTGTTTTTTAATCCAAAATAAGTGTCCCCATTTATTTCTAAGACACTTTTAAAACATTAAACACCTATTATTCGTAGAAGTATATTATAATGGGAATATATATTCTTCTCTTATATTAGCCTATAAATTCCTCATTGTTTTGATTGATGATGAAGCAGTGAAAATATAATGTTTACTTATCACGTTCGTAGGTATAGAATCTATAATCACTGTAATACTATAGATGATAACAGTGCAGCAGTGAAGAGGGCTAATTTGTTTGATCAACATGAAAGATGTTATATATTTTTTTTATAAATTGTCTTCGAACTATTTAAATTTAATTTTTAAATCAAGTTATGTACAAAGTTATTCTAAGTATACTAAAAAAACGATAAGATTTTAAGGTTGAAAAACGAAAAGATGATAAATTTAAAAACTAGGTAAATTTCAGGAATATAATATAATGTATTAAATAAACCCCTACCCTAAAGTCCACCACTAAAAATGTATAATATTTTAGGTTTCCAAGAAGACTCCTAAAATGCTTTTTCTATCTACTAGGTCATCCATTTAGCAGGTCAAGGATTATAAATAATGAAAATATTTAAAGTGAGTCGAAGTAGGTAATCCAAATAACAAAGATCATCGATGAATATAAAACGTGCATTGTCCCACGATCTCCGATCACGTTGATTGAATACAATGTACCTGCATCTGCTTGATGGCAATAACAAAGCAAATAAGTATTTAAGGATATTCCTAACTAATTTAGTTGATTTAAAGAGATATCTGTTTGAGGAATGTCGTTGTCGTGGCATTCAACTATACGAATATGCAATACCGAACAGGAGACTATATGTAGATCCTTCGGTAAACACGGTCATATTTTATTGTTGCTTATAGATATAAAACTTTCCCAAGATCGGGATTAGAAACAAAATACAAAAAAATCTGTCATAATTAATCATAAAAAGCTTTTTTTGATACATAACAAATATCCATAAATGTAACTTATGTGTCATTCTATACCTAAATGCATAAACTAAATGTTAGCTCATGTTGACGTAATTTATAAAACAGGGCCAATGCCCAATATATCGAATAACGTATGTAACTTGTTCGTATAAATATATTTTATTACTTTAAATATTTCATTTATTTTTGTTAAACATGGATTATCCCATAAATTAAATTCTCATTGGAATATTCTTTTAAAATATCCTTAAGTTACTATAGGTATCTAAAACATTAGTAAATAATATTCGCTTCGTTCGTATTGTCGATTTATTTCTTTTAAAGCTTATCTACCGGTTGAACGAGCAATGTTATTTTTTTTTCATATATCTTGTCCTCTACAAGTATTTTCTTCTTTTGACTAGTCAACCTGTATATTCACATCATTAAAAATGCGCATAGAAAATAGTAAGTTTGTATATAAAAAAACGAAACCAACTGAACTTATTTTGCACATGCTAATTTAAAAAAAAGATCTAATTCAACTTAGCTCTATAACGTTTATAAGTATCATATCAAGGCCTAAACTAAATAAATGAGTTTCAGTTAATATATTGATTGTAATATTATTTTCTAACACGGCTTGGCTACCGAATCAAGTTTTGCCAAAATAAAAAGAGAACGCGGATAAAACCATGGTCCAAGAGCTAGTAGGTAATACCATAACATATTATGAGTATAAATGACGATATTCAATCAATTTTTAACTTTCAACAGATGACCTCAACGAAGTTTTTGGCGTGTGCTTTGGTCATCGTTTGCGTGAGCTTGCGGCAAGCGATTGCTGCGCCCGCGCCACAGGATGAACAACCACCTATGCCAGTAAGTAAATAAGCCAGTTGCTCCTACTTCAAAAATCAATAAAGATAATATGGCAATCTTCTATGGCTTGTATTGAATAGACCTTATTATGTTATATAAGTATATAAATCTAACGCGCAATACTTACCATAAAAGTTAGACTATTTTCAAGATTGACTTTTAATTATACTTAGTACATTTTTCTTATAAACCTAGTTTATTTTTTGTTGCACATCATTAGAAATGCTAATAACAGCATAATTATTTTCTATCAAATTCCCACTGTTGAAACATTTTTTTGCAAATCGAAATAGGAGATGATACGTGATCTTCGCGAATATTTTACCTTATATAGAATTCGCACTATTTATGAACGGCTTAATGAATTGAAGTCAAGTAAATTGTCTCTTGAGAATTTATCCTTTTTAGAGCGCATAAGTGATCTAAAAATGGTAATAAGTGCGCTTCTCTTATTTTAACAACAATGATCGGATTTCCATCATTATCATGGCTCATAAAATAAATAAATGTAGTGGATCTTTTCTTAATTCATCAATGTCTAGCTGTTCCCCGCGGTTTCACCCGCATACCCGGGATAAAAAGTAGCCAATTCCTCAAGAATTGGATTATCAAAAAGATTTTTTCAAATCCGACTGGTAGTTCCAGAGATTAGCGCCTTTAAACAAACAAATAAACAAAAAACTCTTCTGCTTTATTATTTTAGTATATATAGATGATAAGAATTTATCAGTTGCTTTTTTGCACAGAAATAAAATATAAATGTTATACAAAATTCTTTGTCTCATCGCGAAGACAGTCACGATTTTAAAGATAAGAATCTATCATCAAAGCCAGACGCAGACATCTGTTCCTCCTCAACGATTACTGTTAGTTCTTAGTAAGTTGAATGTATGACATGTATTTTTGCCGAGGACAGAACAGATTTTACAATCTGTTCCCATTGTTATAGTAGCACTTTATATCTGTGACTTTTTATCTTGTTGCTCCGAAAGGTAAACCGTTAGTGCAGCATTTGAAATACTTTGATAAAATTTAAAGTCAAAGCATTGTGGTTTGAACAGATAGTTAAAAAAAAAGGAACAGAGTCAGTGATTAAAAATAATTTGCGATGTCGGTTTAGTTAAAACGTAATTTCTCGCGCTAGATATGTCACGTTCAAGGAATTATCATCCCTATCCTATTTAGCATCTCTTTGTTCAAATGGAATAGTAAATATCAATTATGACCATAAAAACGCACATAGTCCTTGCGCTAATAGGATAAAGAACGTGTTTCCACTATTTTCTATTATTTTAAAATTAATTCAATAACTATGATTTATAGTAGTCATAAAATTGAAATCTGTCATCACATTAAGTCTCTTCAGTAATTATAATGGTTGTTGTTATAGGTAAAACTAAAAGTTGTCTACCTTAACACATAAGAGACGTGGAGGCAAGGATGCGCTGTACATCGGCAATAATTTAAACAAAACGTGCATACCTTTGACCTACAGTTGCCGCAGGTTTATTTAAAGGCAGATGGTTCCATTGCGACATACTGAAGAATTATCCATTTATACATACATTTTGTTGAGATGTCTGTGTAATATTTCTATTTATATGTTACGATGCGTGTGGTTTTTTTTTTATCTTAATTTAAAATTATCCAAGAGCAGAAAGAAGAATCATCGTAGCACGCCATTGTTTATTTCTGCTAAGTATCTGTAAAAATCTGTTTATGGCAAACAGAGTTAGAGGAATCTTTATCTTTATTTCATTGATATTTAAATAAAACATATTATTCTTAAATTAATACCACCAAGCAAGCATAGGTAAGTAAAGAGGAACAACTAAGTATAGGTACTTACCGTTTATAAGAGATTAATGTAAACATATTACGACGTTACGAATTACTTATATTCACATTTATAAGCTATCTGAAATCTACAGGTTCATCTTATCTGATAAAAACGTTGTCGTGACTAAAGAAATGTAAAATTTAAATCAAGACTTATTCTAGGTCTTTTGTATAACCACGCTTCCGCAGATAGTTATTCTAAACCCACGTCAGAAATGAGGCTTCATTTTATTGCTATTACGTGCACTTTTTTGTCAGACCTATAATAATAAGACTTTTACATTTTACATGACATACGAAAGAACTTTATTTTCATAACCAAATTATAAAACATAAAATAACGTTAATTAAAATAGAACTTAATGTATAAAATCACGAAACATAGTAATTTAGGTATCCATATTACTTCAATTTGATTATTCTGCTTTATCTATACTAAAATTATAAAGCTGAAGAGTTTTCAATTCAATTCAATTTATTTATTGTAGAACATAGGTAGTTAGGAACAGCGATGGTTTTTTTGTTTGTTTGTTTGAACGCGCTAATCTCAGGAACTACTGGTTCGATTGGAAAATTATTTCATTGTTGGATAGCCCATTTATTGAGGAAGGCCATAGGCTACTTTTTGTCCCGGGAAAACACAAGAACCCTCGGGAATGCGGGTGAAACCGCACGGAAAAGCTAGTTATGAATAAATTGAAACGCTAGGGAATTTTAGCGACAAGAGGAAAATCATTGTTTTCTCATATCTAATCATGCAGTCATTAAAGATAATAAGGCAATAAATCAATAGAAACAATCCCCGTCAAAAGACCATAGATATATAATTAGCTATTAGTTGTTGTAGGTAATGTTGATATTTCACAAAGAAAGTTGAAAAGAAAACGGCTTTTCTTTCATACACTCAAAGTCTTTGTTAGTAATTAATTTAATTAGATCTTATATATAAAATTCACGTGTCACAATGTTAGTTACCATATTCCTCCGAAACGGCTCGATCGATTTTTATGAAATTTTGTGTACATATCGGGTAGGTCTGAGAATAGGTTCTTATCTATTTTTTAAACCGCTACGCGAGTGAAACCACGGGGGACAGTTAGTAGGTATATAAAATTTTGCTATAAATTCAGAAATATAGCACAAAACCCGTAGTACAGAATGCCTCCATGAAAAAGACTTCAACGGGTGCACGTAATCAGTATGCTACATTTTTTTTATATTATAAAATATCTCACCATCGGTGTACCAGTACACTTCTTTTTTACAATTACAAAGAATATACCTTGATTGCTTTACTAAATTACATAGTCTTAATGCAGCCCTGTCTTTTAAACTAGCGCGAGCTGTGTTTTAGATGACAGAGCCCACCCAACACTTGCCTTGTTCTCTTTGATTTAACATTTTTTTTATATAGCATTTGTTTAATCTTAATTTTTTTATACTTTTATATAATACAACTAACGTAAGCATAAAAAATAGGCTTGTTATAAGTATTTTTTTTAATGTAATTCGAAGGTACAAATTGTGTTGTTTTTTATAGAGCCTAAGTACCAACATAGTACATTTATACCTATAATTCAAGTAAAGTAACCTAAAGTTTAATTGCGCAACTTAACCATAAGTAGCTTTATTACCATTAAAATATAACGAGCAGTTAATTTTTTATGATCGAAAATATCGGAGTATTCAGACATCTCGTACTTTACCACAAGGGGTAAAATGATCTGTAAATATGGATCTGGTGAACTCAAAACTTGTTAAACTGTGTTTCAAGTTGTAATGATATAGTATTGTTAGTTCATAGCGCACTTGAGCTGAGTTCACGTCCATACCAACATTATCGGATGCATCTCAGTAACTATTATGCTAACGATGTGAACATTCACGGCGCAAACTCAACTAATTGGCCACAATTGCGTCCAACCGTCTTTGTGCGCTTTACTCCTACATTATCTCGGTTTTATCACGATTAATTGCTAACACTATACAATAAAAACTTAATTGAATCACATGGTCTATGCTAAAACTATTTGCAAACGTAGCGAGCAAAATTATAATTTAATTCTCATATAAATGCGCAAAGTATATATACTAATTTTAATTATCTCAAACGTAATTCTGTTTGTCTTTGCATAAGGCTTAAGTAAGCTTGCAAAATTATATGCGATGTCATGCTCGGTCATAGTTGTGATGAAATTAAAATGTTCATTAACATAAATGAAACTTTACTTAATTAATGTACATCATATTTTGTTCTGTTGTTTTTGATAAAATATGCTTGTTTTAACTTACTTAGGTACTGCTGATTAAAGAGTTAATTTATTCTGTGAAATGTTGGCTAGTGGCGCTTGAGCACGACGCAGCATTTAAAAATATGCTATATTTTGTTGCTTAAACGTAATAAATAGGTAGGTACTAATATTATTAATACGAACGTTAGTTTGTTTATTATCTCTTAAGGCCTCAAAATACGCAGGATATAGGCTTCCTACATTGAGAGAAACGTAAGCTTTTAATCCCGGAAACGTAGATAAAACTACGGGTTAGGTATAGCTAATTAACGTCATGGTATGTCTGTACAAGATTATCCTTGTCCATAAACGTGGTGTGTCATTCAAAAGAATAAATAAATAATTTGTTATCAGATTTACAACCACCCCATAAAAGGTCTACAGAGGCAACAGATTCAGAATATTACTCGGTAAGACATAAAAAATGACAAAACGATCGTAGATACTTACATTGTACTTTAATGCTATTACTCGAGAAGAATTCAAATGTATCGTTAATGTTTTAAATATTTTTTTTAAATATGTTATAGGTCTGTGTTTGAGTACAATCTCAACATGAAAATGTGGAAATGTAATGTTCTAGTAGTGCCTGGAAATTATCATCAAAATGAATTATCTTATACATAAATACGCCTAACATCTTCGAAAAGGTTAGGTAGATTTCACAGTACTGAGTTACAGTCACGAGCATGAATATTATTAAAATTTTAAGGGATTTACTATTAAAGTATTGATTGAATTTGTATGGTGCTACAAATATAGTATTATCGAACCAATACTAAATGATTTATTATGATATATATTGCATTGGTTATTTCCCGAGAAAATCGCATTCGAATTTTAGTTAAGTTAACAAAATATCAACGTCTAATTATAAACAATATTATTTTTAAATAGATCCTTCGAGCCGGATTAAAAAAAAGTCCTGCGAGCCGGATAATTTTTTAAACTTTTGTTCACAGTATGAATACAAATACGACGTTGAGGACCAAGAGAAGCTACTCTACTTCGGGGCCAACGAAGCGGGGGATGCTCAAGGCAAGGTCATCGGTGGTTACAAGGTCCTGCTCCCTGACGGAAGACTCATGACTGTTGAGTACAGCGTAGAAGGAGAAAGTGGATTTGTACCCAAGATAAGCTTCGAGAGCAACGCTAATCCTTTCGGCAAAGGAAAATAAACCAAACAGCTAAAAGACTGCTTTTACGATGATTTTTGTATAATTAGTTCAATGACTACCACATTCTAAGGATATGTTTGGATATCGTGCAAACTTGTGAATATTTTAAATAATCTTTTTGTAGCAAAATTATATTGATCGATTATGAATTTTGTGGAGGCACACATTTTCAGTTATTTTTTGACTACACGGAATTTATAACTCAAAGTTTTGGAGATAAGATTCTGTTTTTAAAAACATTAGACCAATTACGAATGATTCTCAATATTTTGAGGATAATTATACAAGGTACTTTTAAAATTTTAAGTTAAAACTTAATACTTAGCCAAACAAAATTACTCATTAATTTTTGTGTTTAAAATATAAATTAATGTAACCTATTTTGGAATTTTGAAATTGGAATAAAAAAGAGTAGCGCTGTTTTATTAATACTTTGTTTTATCAACAAACTGCAATCTTTGCTCATTAAACAATTGATGTTATATATTGTACTTATACAATATAATAAAGTTACCATTTCTGTGATGAAATTAGGATGACTTTGTCGTAAATATAAGGCCCTCATTGCCATTAAATGTAATATCATTATTAAATCTTGTATGTGTATATCTAATTAGTGATATTTTATGTAACTCGATGTAGATTTTTGTATACGATAAATACTTTTTTTATATGAAGATATCAAAATATTGTTTTATTAAATAATGTATTTTTTTTTTTATCAAACAAGTGACATACAATAAAAAGGTTTATCTTATTGTAACAAACACTACGTAAATATTTCATGTTTCTTAGCAGTCATCAATTCAAATCATAATATAAACTCAACAAGGTAGAACTTTTTAAACCTTAATTGCCATCTCAAAAAATATGCCTAAATAGTTCCGTGAATACTTAAACATATTTAAATTATTTTTAATGACCCTTAAAATTTATAAACCCCGGCTATTATTAAATCAAAAATATGTTTTTTTTGTGATTAGTGAGATTGTTCCAACGAAATATATTGAACAACTTTATAATAGTTTTTTTTATAATAGCATCATTGCACGGCTTGTGTATTTTACCAATATCAAGATAGAATATAACATTTTTGTCACATAAAAAAGTAAAGTCCTAAATAATAATAATTCAAAAGTTAGCTGTTATTTGCCTTGTATATAAATTTATATTGTGAAATTATCTTTTTTCTACGTTACCTAAATAAATCAATATAAAGTAATAAAAATAAATAGACCTTGTCAGTGAGCCGGGTCATGATGACCGCGGTCGCTTCAGTGTCGAACTGTGGTCTACCCGCGCGCCCCACCATCTGCAGCACCGTGCTGATACTGTACTCCTATGCACAAGGTTATTCATATTATATCTTCAGAGGTTTTAATAGGTGAGAAGAACAGTAATATGTAATAAAATATAAATAATAAATATTCTGGGTCATTATTCCTCACACACGGCCATCTGACCCCAAACTAAGCAGAGCTTGTGCTATGGAAGTCAGATAACTGATATACTACATATACTACTTTTCTTTCGTAAATGTATAATTATATAGATAATTACACCCAAACTCAAGACAGACAGACATGTTCATGCACACAAATCTCTGTCCTGAGTGGTAATCGAACCCACGACCTGTGGTGTGATAGATAGGGTATCTTACCAACCACGCCAACCGGCCAGTCAAACTGTACTTTCACTTTTACGAAATTAATTAATATAATGATACTTTTATATAGGTAGTAGGTTGTTATATCGATTTTATACAATTTTGTGCAAATAAATTAATAGGTACGGTACAAAAATAGAGCTTCCAAACTACAAAGAAATAATTACCATTTCAATGATTTTTTCAAAACAAATGGGGAAAAAATATTGGCAATCGTGATATATATTATTCCACTTTCTGTCTTTTTATTAGTACGATAAGGTTTGAAGACGAATCCTATCCTTCCTACTAATATTAGTGAAAGTTTGGATTTATGGATGTTTGTTACTCAATCACGCCAGACCGGCTAAAATGATCTGAATGAAATTTGGCACAGAGATAGATTATAGTCTGGAATAGCACATAGGCTACATTTTATCCCGGGAAAACATAAGAACTTTCGGGACCGCGGCTGAAACCGAGGGGCGGAAGCAAGTGTGTTAAATGATAATAGCCACAATAGTTACCTGATATGCTCCATTGACATACTGTTGAGTATTTTTAACGATGACAAGATGAGCTGGTAAATTTACTCCCATTGCTGAAATATTTATCGACTTCAGTCTCTATACGTACAGGATTTCATTCACAAAAATAATGAATGTAAGAGTTGCATTAACTTGTTTTTGCTTGTTTTTTTCAGTGGAAATTAAAACGACACTGATTTCATCAATAATTCATTCACACAACCATACATTAATTCATTGATCCTTCGAGCCGAACTCAATGTTTTTTTTTTAGATTTTAATAACATACTTATTTTATTTTATTTATTAATGGTACAAAAGAAATATAAATTCCTATTAAAAATGTTTTACTAATAATTTCTATTGATAAAATCAGTTCCAAACTTTAATAAGACTGTATCTTACTAATTTTACAAATGAGAAAGTTTCTATGTTTCAATGTTTGTTACCACTCAACTCCGTAACAGGTGAACAGGTTTAGATGAAATTTGGCACACAGACATAATGTATTCTGGATTAACTATAAGATACTTATGCCGGAAAACGCAGGTGAAACCGCGGGACGGAAGCCAGTATTATAATAATACTGCTACTTACCCAATGTAGTGGTCGTAATAAGTATAGGAAGGTCTCTATTTCTGAAGGCGTGTTCTATATTCATTCTTTCTTCGAAAAGCAATCCGGCGTGATGACACCCCACACCACTAAGCACTAAAGCCTATACCAAATGGAATGATAAGGTAAAGTAATACTGATGGACTTCATCAGATTCATAAAGCAATGTGGCTTATAGTAAACGCCTACCTACAATTATCATTTTATGTTACTTTTTCATAATATGCATAACGTAATGTTATGCAAGCAATTCGATTTTTCGGGAAGTAAATCTCAAATTCAAGGGAACGTGAAGTTTTCCAATACGCAATGGACTAACTATAATAATATAATATACTACCACAGTCTATGTAACTCTTACAGTCAGCTAACGGACACGTCTAGACAGAGCAATCGTGCGGGGCTTGCGGGGTGAGAGAGGGGCGATAACGAGCCTAAGCTACCATACACTCGCTTGGGACACAATGGAGCAATTACGAATGCCTATACAAAGCGGCATTTCGCGTGACTTCAAACGCGATAGACCACTGTATGTAATTACTCTGTGATACTACGATGTAGACTATGGCCTCAATCCCCCTCATTGTTTTGGGAGTCTCATGGGCACGTGTAAAGATTTAGAAGCTATATTTTTTTTAGTTACTACGTAGCAGTAGTTGTAGTAATTTTTAATGTCTTAACGTCACGCCTTTGAATTTGACTTCCCCAAAAACCGAAAAATTTATTCCCGAACATAATATAATTAACATTATTAAAAATACGCTTGTCTTGGATCTAATTTTTCGTTCATGCCATTCGCTCGCCAATTTGCTCGGATTTTATCATCCAAGCTCATCGAGGCTTCGGGAGACCGACGGGCTGGGAGCTTTTTCCGCCAACGCATAAGCTTGGCCATCCAAAAAGGGAACGCTGCCAGCCTGTTGGGAACCTTGCCTATCGACAGCAGCGAGGGCTTTGAGGATGTTTTCTATATATCATAGTTTGTATTTTTTACTTTAATTGTAAATATGTAAATAAAATTAACATTATACATAATATGAAAAAATGACATAAAATGATCGGTCACTTATCAGTTGAATCTATTATTGTATGGAACCAATTCATCTCGGAAGAAAGATATCTCAAAAAGTTCTTTCAGGTTATTGTAGTTTACAATTCGATCACTCAAGAGGAGTTTGGATATTTTTTAAAGAAAAATAATGTTCTTAGACTTTTCGACTGCAGATGTAAACTACATAAATGCATGCACCGGACTCTATTTAAGGGAATGATTTATGGGATATAAGTGTGATGGACACACGAGCACCAGGTTAATAAGTTACCTGCAATTTTTTATTTTTTATTGTAGAAGCTATCGCGGTTAATTTTGCTTTCTGCTCCGGATTGAAATGTATTGTCAGTTCTCGGGACAATGTCTCCGCGGTTAATATCACACTTTTCCTTGTGTTGCAGAATATCTACAAAAATATTTCTTATAATTTACTAAAATCACCATTCAGTTCAAACTTATAAACGTATGTTTATAAGTTTCCCGGGAGAAAAAGTATACTTAATCTGCTATTACAGCGTGATTGAGTAAGGAAACAACACACTGTCGCTTTCATAATATTTACGAATGTGTTGCTGTTGATAGCAGTAGCGGATCCAGAGCCTCAAGTCCCCAAAGGCATCTGGGTCCACCCCTGACAATTTTCAAATTAAGCTCAATATTATCCTACTGCCCTAACCTCAACTGGGTCAAGCCACTCCCAAAACCCTGGATCCGCTACTGGTTGATAGGTAAATATTTATGGTAAAATACCTACCAGTGTTGGTTTCCCATCATGGTACTTCTGTATGATAGGCCAAAGTTTGTAATTGAGTATGATGTCAAACTTAAATATGCTGGTCCCAACTTGACATGGATAGCCTTCTACAATACGTTTCAATTTTACTGGACGACACTCGTCACCGTATCTAAAATAAGAATATTTTTTAGCATTTGATAGCTATCTATTGCTTAAACTTCATTGATATTATTGAAATTAAAAAAACTAGGATAAGTTATTATGGCCTAATAAAGGAATAGAAGTAGGTATATACATAAATTGATCCGAAACAAAGTCAAAGTCAAAGTCAATTATAATTTAATTTATTTAATTTTGAATATTAAGGGCCACCCGTTTTCTATCGAAAGTTTAATCTGGTCTTCGGAAACTTTTAATTCAATCCATAATATCCGGTCAATTCGGAATATACCTACTGAAATATATACTGTAACCCCCTTAAAGTTATATAAAAAAGTACCTAGCCAGAAAATTCCTCAAAAATAAAATAGGACTAAATAGACCATAAAATAAAGATCTCCAATATATTTCCTATTACAAATTACATCAATATTATCAAATTCCTAATCAATTTATTAACGCACAAAACTACTGTCTAGAAGTATAAAACGATTTTAATCGCAGGATAAAATGCAAACCATTATATTAAAATGTATATTATGTACTCACTTATGATAAACTGCAGGTTTATCACTATTGCTCAACCAATTTGCAACATCTTCAGGATTGCTAACAGTTGCTGATACGGCAACAAATCTAATCCTCGGTGGGGCAACTAATTCGGCAATACATTCATTGCCTTGATATTGCTTTTGTAATTGCTCTATACGGTGGGCAGATTGAGCTGAAGACTGCAATTTTAATCAGGACATTTTTACCTGCTCCGTCCCCATAAATTTCAGGTTGGCGTAACACGTAGACTTCTTCTATTCGGCCTTTCTTTCCATCATATCTGCATTCGCTCCTTTCTTACATTATTTTTTATTAAACAATTAGGTACCTACCTATATTTAATACGAGATTAAATAACAAGTGGTTAGGTTAAGTTATCTAAGCCAATAATAAATAAAATATCAACTTGGATATCTATTCACATACGGCCGGCTGATTTTATACTAATATTATAATGCTGAAGTTTGAACGCACTACCAGTCAGTTTTGCTTATTATAACCCATCTAGTTATAGACTACATAGCATAACGCTAAACGCGGGTGTAATCACGGGCCATAGCATGTATTAATTTATAATTATTTACAACAATTGTATAAAATACAAACTATATTATATAGAAAATATCCTCAAAGCTCTCGCTGCTGTAGATTCCCAACACCATGTATAATTATTAATACAGGATCGAATTTTCAAACCTCTATCGTCTTCATTCTGCTAACAACAGCTTCAAGCACCGGCCCACGAGATTCATCGTTCAAGATATGCACCTCATCAATTAGGAACAGCTTGATGACTTCCACTAAAGCCTTGTGATCGCGCCACCGACGTGTTAGTATGTCCCATTTCTCTGGGGTTGTTATTATTATTCTGAGATGGGACAGTGTTTTGAAATTAAATTATATACTATATTTTGCTATCAAAGTATCAAAATCAAGAGTCCAATACCACGTTTTTTTTCGATTCCGTATAGGAAACAAACATGTTTTAATAAAAGAAAAAACAAGAATTTACTTGTATGGAAATGCAACTTTTTGGCACACATATGCGAAGTTTTAAGTAGGTACTAGGTAATTATTGCTATACGTTTCAATGTGTACTATATTTACTAGCAATGATTATGCTATGTATGATTCAGCGGTGAACATAGGTACTCGCTAGCCTACGTATCCATGATCCTGTATGGGTACTTAGATCTGTAACGTATGGATTTAACTTAAGGTTTGGTGAAGAAACCTATGTGTCAGAGAAGCGTTTTTTTTTTTCACTTTGTCCTCACTGAAATGAGTTAATTAACGAGCAAATTACAGTTTAGGTACCTACCTATAAGGCTTCAATTGTGAAAAATCGACGTCTGTATCTCCTGTTACTTCAATACACAAAAGGCCTAGTTTTGTGAATTTTGGGTACCATTCCGATAATCTCTCGGTACAAAGAGCCTTTACTGGTGCCACTGAAATAAAAAATAAATATACCAATGTTTAAGCAGTGGAATTGCTTCAATGTGACTGCATAACGAACTACATACAATCTTCTATTTATTATATTAACATAGATGAGACCACTCGGGCACCCATTCAGTAGTAAAAGTACTACGATTTATTTTATTGGCCATTTCGATCAACCTTGCGGCCATAAACACTATTCACAGTACCCTGTACAGAGCACCAGGGACCATCTGTGGTAGGTCCTATCGCTACAGCTATTGCTACGGTAGCAAGTAGCTTGTGAGTTACACATCAAATCACAACGCGTATCCCGAAGAATTCTAGCAGTGACCCAATGACCGCTCGAACAGTCAAGTCACTAAGCAGCTAGAAGCACGGCTGTAAATGACTGCTCGAGCGATTTACAATGACTGCTCGAGCTGCCGTGAATGGCCGCTCTTAGGGCTTGTACACAAAACTGCGGTGCGACATCGCATCGTAAAAATTTACGAGCTCCCACGTCGCATCGCAAGAACTTGCAAAAATTGATACGCATCGCGCATTCCTGCGATGTTTCTATCTACACGAATCGTGGAAGGGAGAGACGCCTTGCCCCACGAAAAGGACGAAATTGCATCGCAGCAATTCGTGTCGCAGTTTTCTGCGTTGCGAATTCGCATCGTATCGCATCGCAGTTTTGTGTACAAGCCCTTAGTGCAGGCGCGCAGGGAAGCCAGCTAAACTATCGGCCATAGATAATACATATTAGGTATTACATCCATGGAACCTAATAAAATCGGCCAGTTTTAAAATCTGTAACCAGACTCGATCTCAGAAATTGTTCATTGCTCGCTGCGTCACTTTCCATGGGCGGACAATTCGATATCTAATCGGCCGAATACAACTGTCCGATGAACTTAACTTTCATGTTGCACCAGCCTTATGCTACGGCACACTATCGGGCTATGGCGAATGCATATTTTCGCGTAGTTACGGTTTCGGGTTTCTACTGAAATTCTTGAAACTCGCCGAATCCCGATAGTGCGGCTGTAGCATTAGTTACAAAAACAAAACGATGATAGCTCAGTGGTAGTGACGTCGGACGCCGCGGCGAAGGTCGTGGGTTCGAATCCTACAATGAGCTTGAGCTTTCGGTGAAGGAAAACATCGTGAGGAAACCATAGCACGGTGGTAGGGTACTTTGTAGTACCCGCCTGGCTGGCTACCACCCTCAAGTTGATAATCTGTCGCCAAACACCTTTTGGTGTGTTCCGGCAGCTGCACTTGAGAGCCAGATCCATCTTGGCTTTGTGTGCTTACCACCTTCGGCCACATCATCACCTACCATAGTGAGATTGTGGTCAAACACAAGCCTGTACAAAGTAAAAAAAAAAAAAAAAAACAAAAGAGAACAATAAAAAATACTGTATATGATTTTGAAGTCTCCAGTGTACTTTTTGTCATCGATTTCCATAAGCAATTGTACAATAGCCATTTCAAAAACAACCGTTTTTCCGGAACCCGTTGGTGCACACACTACTATTGATTTGTCTGTAAACATATTAAAATCAATTATAAAATAACAATTTAAAACTTATTTATTTAAGCTACCGTACCATATTAAATTTATCTAATTCTGATACCATTTTTTTTTGTAGTTAAATAAGTACTTATAATATGTATTTGTAGGAAAGAGGGTAGAAGACATAATTAATAAAAATGCAGGTATAACGATAAAGATGTAATTGAATCCACAAGACAGGTCTAATTTTATCAATTAAGGACGGTAACTCAAACTAATCCTTTTTTACAATTTAATCAGCGACAGTATAAACTAAGATAAGTCATCAATTATAAATTGCACTGAGGCTAATTTGTAATTGAGAATAATAATTAATTCGTTTGCACAAATTAATTATCCAAAGTGTCAAGGATAAGCCAGTAGCGGAGTACAACGAGTGCACCGTGCCACGCCAGAGCCAAGACTGCCTAATCGACGATCGCTCCGACCCTTTTATACAGGTAGCAAAACAAGTCGAGTAGTGGGGAGAGTGGGGAGATGGATGACGCGTTCGGTGGCGTGGTCGGTGCACGTGCTGCTTGTGAAATTCTTGCTACGCTCGTACGACGACTCAGGCGCCGTCACGGCCATACTGACATGCGAGCGTCCTCGCACGCGCCCCATCAAAATTCTAGGTAATTCTGGAGTAAAAATATCGTTCGATTATCCTGACATAATAATTGAGAGAGATCTTAAGCTATCTGGCTACACACACACTCATCTGGTCCGGTTAACATAACCCTTCATAAAATTAGATTTGAAGTCACAAACCACCTGGTCCGGTTATAAACCCTACAGTGGTATTATTCTCTTTTTCACACCCTTCAGTATAAAAACTGGACAGTTTTTGAGCTAGTCCGGATAGTCATCCCTTTAGCTATGCTAGTCCGGATAGACATCCCTTTAGCTGTGCAAGTCCGGAATTATAATTCCCTTTTACCATGGTACTAGTCCGGAATCATTATTCCCTGTTTACCATGTCGTGTTAGTCCGGAATCATTATTCCCTGTAACCTTCATTGGACCGGCTCGAGCCCTACGATGAAACCCCTTTGTCTCTCTTTTTTTCTTTCTTTCTTTTTATCCTATTGGTCCGCCGTCACGTCATCGTTATGTCATCATCACGTCATTGTCACTACAATATTCGATAAATTTAAAAATTCTGTTGGACCCAGGGACACAACTTGCAAATCTACATGGGAAAACTTTCACCACCCAGTATAGGAGCAATTTAGATGAATGGACCCCCCAATTCTCCTATCTAATCTTGTTTGGAATCAAGTCTTTGTGAAGCTTTTAAAGAATTGCAGAAGATTGCTTTTAAGAAGATATCGGAAGAATTGATGCTACAGAGTTTAACTCACGAAGTATCTTATCGTCACATTGAGGCAATACCATCATTGCAAAACCTATTGTAAGATTTTAGGGTAAATTTAGCATTGGGATTTTTTTTTCTCTATATGTTGCCTTATGGTAAGCCTTAAGCGCATGCCTGCTTTGGCTGGGTTTTACTTATTACCAAGGCGTTGACCTGAACAAACCTTATGCTTAAGGTAAACTAGTCAGTTATATGGGAATCTGTTTCATCTGGATCAAAAGACACCAATCATGTTGATTGGAGTAGACAGTGAGCTTACAAATAGGTACTAGAGTAGCAACACCTTACAAACATTTCACAGAAATTCGTAACCACTTGCGAGTTCAAAAGTAGTAGCTTTAAAAACCATGTTAGAACTGCGTCAAAACGAGACAGGGACACTTGACTGACGTCAAGCTGGAAACTATGGCTGATATGCCTACAGGCATATACGAAGTAGCAACGCGTCGGTGCCGTAGATAGCTGATCTAGTTATGATAGTAGTAACATAAGATCATTGGAAGGAGATGGATTAACGGAACGTTGTAACACTGTGAGGTGACACAGAGAGATGTAATATCCCCGAAACTATTCACTAATACGCTGGAGAATGTTCTCAAAACCCTGGATTGGAATGGATCGGGCATAATTATAATCGGTGAATAAATCGCACACCTTCAATTTGCCGATGACATAGTCATCACAGCAGAATCCTTTAGAAGAGACTGGCGAAATGCCACATGATCTAAGCGAGGTCTCATGATGAGTTGGTCCTGGCAAGAACCTGGACAAGACAAAAGTCATGTGCAACGCACAGGCTGTGCCGAGATAGACACGCTCGATTGAGGGGACGGCACTCAAAGTTGTACAGGAGTATATACATCTGCGCCAAACTATCCAAGTAAACCGAAACAGCCTCAAGGAAGAAACAGACTACAGGATTCACCCGGGACGGGCAGCACTAAAGACGAAAGTCTACAACCAGTGTGTGTTACCAGTGATGACATATAGCACAGAGACGTGGACTCTCACTATGGGCCTCCAGCAGCTTGGCTCCGGCAGCAGAGCCATGGAAAGGGTCATGCTCGGGGTTTCTCTACGCGATCGAATTGGAAATGAGGAGATTCGTAGACGAACAAGGGTCATCAACATAGCCCAGTGGTTGGCAAGTTAAAATGGCAATGGATAGAGCACATAGTGCGCAGAACGGATGGTCAATGGAGTAAACAAGTCCTAGAATAGAGATCGTGTGCTAGCTAGTGGAATGTCGGACGCTCCTCGGCTCGTTAGACTGACAACCTCAAAAGAGCAGCCGTACTGGTGCGTACACGAGTGACGAAGAACCGAAAGGAGTGGCGCGCCTTTGGGAAAGGCCTATGTTCAGCAGCGGACCGATTAAGGCTGATGATGATGATCATGATGATGATGATTTAACGCTCCGCCTGCAATCCAAATTCCGCACCAAACTAATGCATCGCCAGCCCCAGCCTCCATCGTACGGGTGGCGACACTTAGTGGCAAAAACCGAAAACCGACGGCACACCAATCTAGCGCAAAACCCAAACTACAAATAAATTGCTACAACTTGCACAACGTTGCGATGCGGATTTATACTATCTGCTATTCACTGAAGAATGGCTTCCATGCCAGAAAAGAAACAGACATTCACTGTTCTACATAATTAACTGGAATAGGCCTGATTTGATGTGGGGGTAGATCTGATCCAACTTCTGATGTAGGAAAGAGGGTAGAAGACATAATTAATAAAAATGCAGGTATAACGATAAAGATGTAATTGAATCCACAAGACAGGTCTAATTTTATCAATTAAGGACGGTAACTCAAACTAATCCTTTTTTACAATTTAATCAGCGACAGTATAAACTAAGATAAGTCATCAATTATAAATTGCACTGAGGCTAATTTGTAATTGAGAATAATAATTAATTCGTTTGCACAAATTAATTATACAAAGTGTCAAGGATAAGCCAGTAGCGGAGTACAAGGAGTGCACCGTGCCACGCCAGAGCCAAGACTGCCTTATCGACGTTTTTTTTTTTTTTTTTTGACTGGAACAGGAAGGTGGTGGGTCCAGGGGACCTTCTTCCACCGTTACGCGGACTTTTGCGGTGAGCGCTGAGGGCTCTCAACCGCTACTTAAAACTAAAAACTAAAACTAAATAATTTTGGGCAACGGTAGCCTGAGGGTGCCCCCTGTGGGGCTCGACCTCGGCTCAGGACGTTGCCTGGGGAATGAGGGAGGACTTAGCATGCAAACAATTATAATTATTTGGGGATCGGTCGGATTGCCTTATCGACGATCGCTCCAACCCTTTTATACAGGTAGGAAAACAAGTCGAGTAGTGGGGAGAGTGGGGAGATGGATGACGCGTTCGGTGGCGTGGTCGGTGCACGTGCTGCTTGTGAAATTCTTGCTACGCTCGTACGACGACTCAGGCGCCGTCATATTTGAAGTAATGTATGTAATATCATATATTTTTTGCTTACCTGAATATAAAGCATCTTCAATAACATTAGATTGAATTATGTTAAAATATGGATAAGAAAACACGTTACGATATTTTGGATCTGAAATGAAAGGTATTTATTAAATACTTTGCTCCTATTTAAAATTTAACATAGGCTTTGCATACTTTTTACAAACTAATCATGAATGGTAATAACCTACATTACCTACCAATTTTATTAAAATTAATGACATATCTACCTATTTCTTCAATGCTACGAAACTGCCCATATTGTCCAGTTCTTTTCGCCGGTCGATTTGTTACCACTTGGTCGATAGTCACCGTTTGTCGTTCAGAATCAGAAATGTTGGACGATGGCCACGAAATTGGCTGGGAATCACATATTTCATCACCCAGCACATCGGTGAAGTTTCCTCTGAAAAATATGTTATAGGTAGGCAAAAGTGCCTGATGGAGCTTGATGGAGTGAAGGCTAAGATTTTCAATAAAGATACAGACATTTTAATCAAAATCGCAAAGAAATTGCAAAGAATGCGATAAGCCCATTAATCGCCCGTGAAAAAGTATCAAGACACGGGACGTAGGATTATCTTCATTCCACACATACGTGCCAAGACCATGGAAAAAAAACCTTTTTGAATTCATTAATTAAAAAGTTATGGATGTAACAAAGAATGATTAAAAATAAATATAGTGTAATAATAATATTCCTAACAAGGGGCGATCACAGTTCGAGCTGAGCGACCCTAATTTTATTTATTCAAAAGGAGCATTTCAAATACTATGACAAAGTACCTAAGTACTACCTGCTAGCACTACAAGATTTAAATAGAAAGAATTGGAAAACTCATAGCTGGCATCTGCGATAATTTTCATTATCATCAAAATATGAAAATGTTCCGTCTTTCTTTTTGATTTTTTCGTTTTTCGTACTTTTATTTAATAATAATATAATAATAATTACTTTATTAGGCCAGATCCAAAAAAACTAAATGTAGATTTCTACTACATTTACCCCCCGGCTTCGCACGGGTGCAATTTATATAGGTACACAAACCATCTCTGCTCTTTCTGAGAAAACCGTATCAAAATCCGTTGCGTGGTTTAGAAGAAATAAGCGGAGAAACAAACAAAGGCAGATAGCGTTTTTTCTTTGTTTTATACTATTTAGAGACTAATAAAATCTTTACATCAACAAATAATTAATTTTATGTACCTATACGATTACATTATATAGTAGGTAAGTTATGTATATTTTTTATGTATTATTGTATGTGTGTAGGTAGATACATAAGTACATACTTACAAATTAAAACTCATAATTATTATTTAGACTAATTTAGCAGTTATTATATCATACACTTTATCTTATTTGCTCACAGTAATCGCTCAAAGTCTATTTTAGATTAGAAGTACTTATGTATAGCTGACAAACAAAACTTATATCTTTTTTTTATTTTTGTCTCCCGCCAAATGAAAAGCAAACTCACTCTACTATCTATGGACCATTTATGTTTAGTTAGTTTATTGCCATTATTATTATTATATAGTACCTACTAGCTTCCGCCCCGCGGTTTCACCCGCGGTCCCGAGTGCTCCGATCGCCACCAAACGTTACAGGATTACCCGGGGGGCTAATATGAAGATTATCTGAAAATTTATCGCGATCGGGACAGCGGTTTCGAAGTCTATAAGGAACATACATACATACTTTAGATTAATACGTGAGTGAAGCAAGAACCTGTTTACGAAAATTACGCTGACGGAGGAGTAAGAAAGACACAGTTAAAGTTTAATATTGAATAGAAGTAAATAAAACATTACACACTCTACCATGCATTTGACACACACACACACACACGCACGCACGCACCTGTCACCACTGATAGTCAGTGCTTTGTCTTTGTCTCCTATGTTTAATTATGGTCGAATTTCGACCACGGGCGACCTCTAGTATCTATTATTTAATGGCAACATAACGGTTATAGATAATATTATTCAAATCTTAGATTCAAATAATATAGATATTACTTACTTAGCAAATCATACTGTTTAAAACTAAAAGAACGTATGCAAATCAGACAATACATGTGACAGAAGTAAAACTATAACTTTGCCATTTTTGCATCGCAGACAAATTTTTGGATTGCCCTTTTTCATTTCAATAACTTTGAACTGTAAATAAAATAACCGTTTCGGGATTGGGTCTCGATATTTGAAATGAGCACGCACATTGCATTCAAGTCAGCTTGTATTGTATTTGTTTAAATCAAATAGTGTTGAGTAGGACATACAAGAGGCGGTACATTTGTCCCGTACATGACAAAATAATGTAAGAGCGGTACGAGATTTCGACATGTACTACTTCAAATTTAATGTCGCGGTACTCTTTACTCTTTCATATGACGTGAACTGTGAGTGAGAGACAGAGAAGCATTACATGCTTCATTTCAATAGCACGTCTTTTTATTCAACGACGGACATTTACGCGACCGTCCGAGCGAGAGCAACAACATGACGCGTCGAGTTGGCGCCACTAAAGAAGTCCCGTGGAATTAAAGAAAACCGATCTTATTTCTTATGCAATAGAGGTGGACTTTCAGAACTTTTTTTAACTCTATTACATTTTTGTATGTATTGCATTAGTGACTCGCACATGTGACTAGTGTGTGTGTGTGTTATTGCCGAGTTTATTTATCAAACGGTTTGATTGAAGTAATAAACGAACTTATTAGGTAAGTCATTGTACCTAATAACTTTGCAATTAGGCTTCATTTAATTAATGTCTCTTATTATATATAAATAAACTACTTAAGTAAGTCATTGTAGATAGGAGGAACAGGCTCAGTGGCAAAAAAGTGTCACAGATTTTATTTTTAAATTTTAATTTGTAGTCACGTCATAAAATCGTACAGTTTCTAGTATCATTCAATTCTTATTACTTTGAGATAAGTATTACGTCAATCACAATAACACTTTGTAAGGTACGGCATTGGGCAGTACAAATACAAAGACAGCAACACTAAATGTCATACATACTCTTTACTTCAAATGTACTACAAAGCTTCACGACACCTCGCCTCATTTGAAGTGGGACATTGTACTGGTTCAGTACAAAAAAGAGGCTACTCTTACAAACTCATTTTAAAACCGTGTCCTACTCAACACTAAAATCAAACATATATAATACATAGGTATATACACTGATCTTGATGTACATAGTTACAAAGAAAGAAGAATTAAAGACAACTCAAGTTTTGTTAGTATAACCGTAGCATCTCTACTAAGTCTCCGACTATATATAGTAATCTGTGACTTAGTCTGTGGTGTAACCGTTGACGTCTCAGATTAAAAAACTACGTTGACGTAGCTACAGACAGATACATATTTACATTCACCTCTTCTTCTTCAAGAAGAAGAAGAGGTTGGGATTGCCATTTGCCAGAGTAAAAAAAACTGTCTGTGGTCTCGCTCGACTATTAGAAAGTGTTCTAGTGTTGAAGAACTATCAATAGTTGATTTTTAAAACCAGTCTACTATCGATAGTAGTGAAGTGATACTATCGTTGCAATCAATAGTATCACGTTAAATACTAAAGGGAGTCACACACGGCGAAGATACTTTTTAAGCAATACTGTTGATGACGGCAATAGTATCGACACTATTGATAGTTTGGCGTCCAATGGTATCGATAGTATTGCAAATTATCGATTTTTTGGAGTTATTAATGGCAATTTTGCAATTCTATCGATACTATCGACACTATTGGACGTGAAACTATCGATAGAATCAATAGTATTGCCGTCATCAATTGTATTGCTCAAAAAGTACTATCGATACAATCGATAGTATCGATGTTATTGAAACATGGTAATACTATCGATAAATTGCTGTAACTATTGGTTTTGCCATAACTATCGATAAACATTCGATAGTCTATCGATATTGAACTATTGATATGCAACACTAGTATGTACTGTAAAATAATGTTGTTTTGTTATCCAGTATTATAATAGTAATTTCTGAGTATTCATTTGTTTCAATCAATAATATTGAACTTTCAATCAACAAATGAAAAAAACTTAAGATCATGTAAGTTTTTCTAATATTGTGATTTATCGCAACATTTTCCTTATTTACTTCATTTTTGTAACGTGTTGTTTTTCTGATTTCTAGGGAATTGATGAAAGACAATGAAACTTGCGATGTTCTTAGTTTAGATACCTTAGCTTTAGAAGATATAATTAAAAATGAGAGAACAAAGGAGATAACTCAATTGAATTTATTACCTAAAAAAGTGTATTACCTTCACACTGATCTACTTTATTATCGAAATGCGAATACTAAGTTGGGAACTGCGTGTTACGAGGCTTGGAGATTGCTAGTGAAGAAAGTTGGAGGAACACGTAATGGATGGAGAGATCTAGGATATGCACTGGGTGTTTCACAGGATGACTTAGATGTCAGTATTTTTCTCTTCTTTTTTGGCATGCCTTATATTTTGCCAGTGAATGTGAAAGCGGGTTATTCCTGTTTTCTCTAACTTAGGTTTACTTGTCCCTCTCCATATACTTTTTGGTTAATGTAACATAATCCCCCTTATTCAGACCTTTTCGGTTGCCATTCCGATAGGAAAGGAAAATTTTATTTAGTTAAATTTGGATTGATATGTTAGTGGCAGAATTAAGTGCAGCTATTGCGTGGGTGATTGCTGGCGCATATGCTGGAGCTGCATATGCTGGCGCTGCATAAGCTGGGGCTGCATAATTAAGTTGCCGTGATCGTATACGGATCTACCGCTTCATTCCAAAAATGGAAGTCTGAAAAGAGAAAATAGGAGCCATGCTAGTTAGTAGACTACTAAATTGGTTTGTCTACCTGATCGGGACCGCAACCGAGCAGGTCTGAATCACCCCAAATGTTGATTTTCTGCTGAATAAAAGAAAATTGATGATTCAGAAATGCATTAACTTCTAAAATGATATTGGTAACTTTTTATGAATCTATACTATAAATGTTGTACTAGCTTCACTCACATTCCCAAGATAAAATTCAAATGAAAAAATCTTATGTCACTCTAGTTCATAAACTATCTCTATCCAAAAATCATGGTGATCCAATGCTTTATTGCTGTGTGACAGAAGGACTTGACAAACCAACAAACAAACATTCACATTTATTATAGTAGGGTATTACATATTATTAAAATGTATAACTAATGTATAAATGTATACTTTTTAGTACATAATGAATTCATTACATGACGATCGGGCAGATATGGTACTCAAAGTTTTTAGACAAAATGAAAAGGCAACTATAGACAAAATATTGGATGCATTTGTCAAAATGCAGAGATATGATATTCTCAAATCAATTGAAGAACCACTATGTACCATAGCACAAATCTTCAATAAAGATGACAGTGGTTATCAAAGTAACAGTAATGGCAAGAGTAGTGGCCAGCGAGAAATAGTTACTCTAAAGAATGTGCCTAATGATTTACCTCCAGCTCTAAATAAAAAATATGTTGTAAAAATGAAAGAGCCAAATAGACCTAAGAAACCATCACTACAACCACCTACTGCAAAGACTGATAAAGTTGCTAATGACACTCCCATACTATTCTTGACATTTGCATCTGATGGCTTACCAACAGCTATTAATATTCAAGAATATGTGGAAAATTGGGATTTCATACCAGGTGTTAAAGTTGTAACATTAAATACTAGGAGAGATGAGATTTATCAGAACCCTGAAAAATTCATTAGGGAGTATTTTGAAAAGGTATGAAATAATATTTTTATATAAGCGTATATTTTTATTGTGTTTGTTTTATTACATAGGTATATGGTAGAATCATTTGTAACGTTCATAAGTGCCTTATTAGGGCCTAAACTGAATAAATGATTTTTGATTTTGATTTTTGATATAACATCTTCTGAATGTTTTTTTGCAGGCAGATTTCATTGTTCCAATAATTACCCCTGGCTATTTGGATGAAATTAAATCACATAATGTGAACATACCAAACACAACAGAAAGCTTGGACCACAAATATGTAAATTTTATTTATAATTTGATAGTAAATCAATATATTCACGCATCTGGTTGTTTGAACATGAAAGTTAGAAGTGTATTGCCACAAAATTCGAATGCTGATTTGTTCAAAAGCATTGTTTTGTACCCAGATTTGTTACCCTGGACATATGAGATAAATTTTGATGAACAATTTCAGTCATTTTTTGAGAAAGAAGAGACATCATAGCTCTGGTTAACTTTGAGTGTATAAGTAATACATATTATCTTGCCAATTAGCATACTATCATGCTTTCATTTGTTATTGGTTATGTAATAATTAGATTTGTACCTGATATTTGGCATTAATAATTTAAAATGTTTTTGAATAAAACAATTTTTTCTTTAATGTACTTTATTTATTATTGAAACCTTTTACTGAAAAAGAAATAATAGTACTTACTCTTTATTATATGAAAAAAAGAAAAGCAATGATTATGAATATTATTAAATAAAAATATGCACATTATATATTATGAATTATGATGAGCCATAGCTAAAGGCAAACTAATTACTGAAATAACCTAAGCTAACTTTGTAATAAAATTTGGAAAAATATTATATTATATAATACTTTAATGTAATTCAGTCCTTTTTTTCAACAGATTGTAGATACAAAAATAAATAATAGTTTTATTTATAAATGATTTGAGGATGTTTTCTATATATCATAGTTTGTATTTTTTACTTTAATTGTAAATATGTAAATAAATTAAATAATAGTTCATTACAACATTATGATAATGAAACATAAGGAAAGTGAATTTATATATGTGCAAGCAACTGTAGTTAGTAAATAAAAAAGAAACATTACTTCATTTGTTACCTATTATACGGCTTAACTGTAATGGGATCCTCCAATGTTATGTGTTCAGGGTGCAGAATGTTTTTATTTATGGATGTGATCTCTGCATCCCTCCAACACCTACCTTTAGCAGCTATGTATTAAAAACTTAAAATTATTTGGTTTAAAGTGCTAATTTTATTTGGTGTAAATCTATTCATCCTGTGAGGTGTTGTCTTCAGCCGTTTCATCTGCTGTGCTAACATCATTTACATCAATGCCAGTGTCATCATTTGTAGCATTTGCTAGCTCCTCCTGGAAGATAAGGCAATAGATATTTAGATCATGAATATTTTAAAACTAGTTTTAACTTTATTAAGAAGAATTTGTGGTTTATAAGTGTCAGTCTCTATATTCATCCATGTGCCATAGACATTGCAACCAACAATTTTCTGCCCCATACTTTATCAGGAAGAGTGAAAAGTACCTCAAGTAATTTTTAAATTTCATTAAAATAATGTCATGTAATTTTAAACTTCCACAAACATGTTATGAATACCATTAGTATCTAAAAATCTACTATATTACAATAAACCCACCACTACAGGAATGATGATGATTTGGCATGTTGAGGGTAAATTAAAAATAATTGCAAATTGTTTTCATATGATAGAGCATTGTTCTATATTAGTAAAAGAGCATAATATATTATCTTGTTTCTTATTATATTTTGTATATTGTTTGAATATTATGATAATGATTACTAAAACTGAATCTATCCTTTATTAGCAAATTAATTCTTTAGCTTGAAAGCTTACCTTGATAACTTCAACAAAAACATTAGCTTCATCCAGCATCTGTTTGATGCGAGTATTTTCTTCAGTCAGATCTTGAATGATTTTATGAAGCTTTTCATTTTCGTCTAAAGTCTCTTGCAGTGCAACTCTAAAATTAAATTAATAATAGTATAATATACTTCAGGTGTGGTCAGGTTCATAAGCAGATTATAAAAGTGGTAATTTGACAAAATCATTAATACCACCACAGTCTATCTTACAGTCAGCCAATGGACATGTCTAGACAGAGCAATTGTGCGGAGCTTGCGGGGTGAGAGAGGGGCGGTAGCGAGCCCAAGCTGCCATACACTTGCTTGGCACACAATGCAGCAATGACAAATGCCTATACAAAGCGGCATTTTGTGTGACTTCAAACGCGATAGACCACTGTATGTTTTTAACGCTGTGATACCACTGTGAGATTGTGATCAAAAATATATGAAAATTTGAAGTAAATATTGAGTTTCTCGAATTATACATACTGCCGCTTCTCTGCTAAAATTTGCCAATACTTCTCCGATGCTCCATCAGGGTTAGTGAGGTCATCTACAGAGACTTTATTATCTAAGTTCGCTTGGGTCTCTTTAGTTGATATATTTTTTCTCTTGATTTCTACTTCACTAGTTCTGTAAAATAAATATTTTTATGTATGAGACATTCACTGTTCTAACATTTTATTACAGTCATAAATATCAAATTGGTACATACTATAGCAAAATATAAGCTGGCATTGATTGAACCCTATATATTGATGGGCCGGTTGGCGTGGTTGGTAAAATACCCTATCTATCACGCTACAGGTTGTGGGTTTGATTCCCACTCAGGACAAACATTTGTGTGCGTGAACATGTGTTTGTCCTGTGTCTAGTTGTAATTATCTATATATGTATGTATTTACAAAAGAAAAGTACTATATGTAGTATATCAGTTATCTGGCTTCCATACTACAAGCTCTGCTTAGTTTCAGGTCAGATGGCCGTGTGTGAGGAATAATGTCCCAGAATATTTATTTATTAATGTATTAAATGTAAGTATGGGTACAAAATTTAAGGTTTAAAGTTTTATTGAAGCTTGACTACCAAAATTCATCATTTACAGCAAAGCAACATTTACAAAATAATTTGGATAATAATGCTTACACTGGAGTTTCTTGGCCGAGTTGATGCTTTAAGCTTTTAGACGCTCGACCCACTAAGTTTTCTCTATCAGTGGCGGTATGCTGCAAAGTTTTGAGAGATTTCCTCGTAACTCTTGTAGTTTCCTGAAACATATTTCACATAATCTCATAAAGATATCAACTTTTAGTCAGAGAAGGTTGATAGAAAACAATCTACGTATGATGTAACCTGTATTTCTTGGCTCATGATGCTGACCAAAAGGTAATTTCCTAATGCAATATGTACAAGATGATTAATAAATTTAAGGCTGTCGATGCACTCGATGACTATTTATTTTATTCTACACTTCCAACAAAAATCTCATTACAATCACGCGCAATGATGATCCACTCCAAAATAATCAAACAAATTCAAAAAATCCAATCCAACAACAAAAAAAGTGATTCAGTCGTTCGCAAGTTTGACAGCTAATTTTTCCCGCCATTTGAAAGTTGAAACATCGAAAGCAGGGTTGCCAACCGTAGGGCTTTTTCCTCGTACATAAGCAGCTAAAAACCTCGTACATTCATCACGAGGTTTGAAAGTCAAAGTTCATTTGATTTTTTTTTCACGATTTCAGGGTTGGTCCCATAGTAAAAGTTGTTCATATTGATGATTACTTCCGTCCCGTAAAGCACTGCCGGTGTTTTAAAAATAACCCTGTATATAGCTATTCTCTGCGGTTTCACCCGCGATACCGGGATGAAAAATAGCCTATAAGCTTCCTCAAGAATTGGGCCGTTTGATAGGCCAATTCTTGAGGAAGCTTATAGGCTATTTTTCAACGCAAAAATAATCATTTTTAAAATCCGTCTGGTAGTTCCAGAGATTAGTGCCTTTAACAAACAAAAAAACTCTTCTGCTTTTTAATCTTTTTAACCTTTCTAATCTTTTAATTCTTGAACCTTCGAGAAAGTCGCATGGAGGGGGCATAATATTGGTGACGTCACGTCTATATAAAAGAGAAAGTATGTATGTATGTATGTTCCTTATAGACTCCGAAACCGCTTAACCGATCGCGATGAAATTTTCAGACAATCTTCATATTAGCCCCACGGGTAATCCTGTAAGGTTTGGTGGAGCTAGTTTATTATAAAATACATTATCAATAAAATTACTAATTCACACACACATGTATATACCGGATGACTTTTTTTACCGTCAGGAAAATATTATGGTGTCTTATGTATATAGAGTACAAGTTATATACAAGAGTATTTTTCAATACGGTCAAGTTTAAACGAATTCAAATATCCAAAAAAATACACAAAAATAAGGCATCCTACGGCGCGGTGTGTAATAATAGCGTGGTAATAGTAAGATCAGATAGTGCCTACGCAGCCTGCGCAGGTGCATACACCTACAGGTGTAGTGTAGATCACGTTTGAATGAAAACCAAGCCACACGGCAACACGTCTCATCGATGGTCTAAAAGAGCATCGATGAGACTAGTTGTTTCAGGATTATTTAAAAATCTAAAACATCTTATTAAAAATTACAATGATAATCCTCAAAATAAATAAAATGTACCTTCTAGCGATTGTCTGCCGTTTTTCACTAAACACAAACTAGCACGTTTTTTAATAAGCTGCCGTTCAAAATAGTCCAGTGATTTGATACATGATTGGATAAGGGTAGACGACCTCTGCCTCTGGCATGCGAGGAAATCCTGGATTGTTATTGGTCGAGCAACCTTTGTTAAGTAGTATATCCTTAAAATTAAATCCGTGTTGGGAACTCGAGAAGCTGGGAACCCACTCTTAGACAAAGATTGCAGATGATTTGGTTCGGGTTACATTTGTCTTGCACCATTTAAGCTTTCACTAGTAACGGAGTAAAACCGCACCATTGTACAATTCTCTAAATTGGAATATTGTATACAGTAAAAACACGGGCGCGGGCGAGTGACATATACGCAACCGATAACAGCGTCACAGGATGACTAATTACGTAATTATCTACCTGGGCCTACGACTCTGCTTAAGATAAACAAAGGGGCCGGCGGGTCGAGTACGCCTGTAGGTGCGATAGAATAGTGTACCTACAATCATCTAGGTCGAGGTCAAATAGCCGAGTAAGTTTGTAAACGCTTTTTCGTTACTGTTCCATTTTCTGCCGATTAACTCCTACCGCAAGCTCAGTAAAGGAACTTCGTCCCAATATTATAAAAAAATGGACATATAAGAATATACTTTTTATATTGCTTGAAAATTCATAAACGTTTCCGGAAAAGTTGTTTTGTTTTCACTACATTTTTAGCTATGAACATGGAGTGCCCGGCAGATAACTCAGTGTAACAAAACTCGGGGCTCCAGCATTTATGAAAACGTGTGTACCATTTCCGTGGAGATCGGAAGTATAATGTATGCATATGTCACTATTAAAATGAAAAAAAAAATTATTTAGAAGAGGTCTGCGAACAAAACAAGAGTGTAAAACCCCCTTTAAGCTATAAAATGTTTCCTCCAGTAAAAAATCATGTTATAAAATTTCATATGTTGAAATCTCGTACAAAATTGTACGAAATTGACAATATCCTCGTATCTCGTACAGAAGACCCAGGAGGCCGATTCTCGCACTTTCAATAATAATATCGAAATCGATAAATATATCATGACATAAGGTATGATATTTACGTATTGACTGCTATAGACCACTCGTTGCATATCGCACGCTAACGATAGATAAATATCGAATGTGATATCTCGCTCGAGAATACCAAAAATAGATTTTTACAGATATCCGCCATGTTTTATGATAAATATCGAAAGTGATATTTATCTCTACTATTAACAGCTCGAGAATCGTCTCCCTGAAATCTCGTATGTGTACGAGGAACCTCCATACAAATACGACGTACGGTTGGCAACCCTGATCGAAAGACAACTTTAGACAACAGACAGACCTAAAGTAATAAAAAGTTACTCTATGGTAACAGTCCGTCAGCCCGCAACGATTTTTTTTTCTTTATGTTTTCCCTTATTTATGACGAATCTGTATAGGCCTTTGCCTCCCGTTTTGCCTGTTTGTCTCTTCGCGTCTGTTTCACGACGAAACACGCGGGGGTCCCCGACCGCCGGCCGTTTTGAATATTAGTAAATAACATTTTAGTCAATCTCTGTAGATTATAGATTATGGTCACGCCAACCAAATAATTGAGTGCATTAATTTCTTTCGCGTACTTGTACTATTAGATTATAAACATTTTATCAGATAATATAAAGTAGGCAATGTCACTGGCAGAAGCTAGTTACATAAATATCGGATAAGATTTATATTTTATCGGCAGAGAAGAAATATCAATATTTTGAAATCATAACAAATAGTGCGCAACTCCCTAAAACGGAAACAGATGATAACAGGATGACAGACCACCTACATTTTAATTTGACACTGTTTTTATACATACCTATTAGGCTAAGGAATGGTATCATAATGCCTGACATTGTCGATTTGGACTATATTTCAGTTTTTGTTTATTAACTCAAAAAAACTGGTCTAACAATTTTGAAAAAAATATATGACACTAAAATGAAATGTTGTCCAGTCAACGTCAAAGATATATTTACAATTGAAAGTTACAAAAAGATCTTTACATTAAAATAAGTTGCCATGTAATGTGACAAGTGCTTGTTTACATGATATATTACAGTTTTATATTTTCACTCAATGTGCCCAAAACATATATACACTATTTAATCCATGGAATTTGCCACTTTTTCTGACTTATATTCGTTTACATGACAAGTTACATAATAATATTTACTCTTAATGTACCAAATTAAATTGCATGTAAAGCTCAATTTTAATATTTACAATCAACCATACATAAACAGTTTTATATTTCCTGGTAAATAAATACCTTTACAAACAATTGAAAGCAGCAGTCTAAAATATTGACAATCGTCGAAAAGAGTACCATACTGTCAAATGGTCTGTTTGTCTCGTTTTCGTGGTCTCGTTCGTTTAGATGACGCTATCAATGCTATGTCGAGTCTTTAATTCCGATGTTTACATTTAAACCATTTTCAGTATTTTTGATTTTCAGAGTTCCGTACCCAGAGGTTAAAACAGACCCAATTACTAAACCTCTAGTGTCCGTTCGTCTGTCTGTCTCTCACCAGGCTGTACCTATCTCACGAACAGTTATAACTAGGCTATTAAAACTTTCAGGCGATGTATTTCTGTGCCCCTAAGTTCAATAACAAATACTAAAATCAGAATAAAATAAATATTTAAGTCGAGCTGTTTATTTGTACAACAAATGTGATTTTTTGAAAATTGTACGGAACCCTTAATGTACGAATCCGACTCGCCCTTGGCCGGTTATTTTGTAAATGCATAGATACTGAAGAATACTAAGTTTAAATAAAAGTGAATTTAAGGCCGAACTTCCTTACGTAAGATAAGCGCGATTCGATGACTAACTGTATGGATTGTCATGGTCATGGGTATCTGTTGGATAAATGTCTATCTGAGGAATAAAAATTGGCCCTAAAGTTGTGCTTTTTAGCTTTAGGGGGCTTTTATTCTTGAACGTGGCTTTATTGTTATGTTGATCAAAAGCTGACATACCTACTTTCGTTTCTACTATACCTTTTGATTAAAAGACTTATGAGTACAGTTAGGTGTTTTAATTTTAAAAAAAGTGCTATACTAGTTCTATTAAAAAAAATACTTCTTATATAAATAATCATACAACGTGTGAATATCTTAATGTTTAAACATTTTAAAATCGTGTGTAGCCGCCAAAAGCATCCTGCACGTCTTGTAAGCGTTGGCCCATAGAGCGGACTAAATTTTCGCAGTAGTCAATACCGCGATAGTATTCCCACAGCTCGTGTACATGTTCTCTTAAATTTTGTTTGGTCTTTACCTTCGAAGAGTCCCAGTTTTGGACCATAAGACCCCACATGTTTTCAATAACATTCATGTCCGGGGATTTTGGTGACAACTTTATCAGTTCTATGCTATCTTGTTCATTGATCCATGCTTGGACTATACGGGAAATATGGACCGATGAGTTGTCCTGTACCAAATATATTTTTTATCACCAAATGAAGCTTTAAGTGTTGGTAGTAAGACATCTCTGAGGATTTCTAAATAATTGTTGGCATTCATTCGTGTTGTGATTTCCACAAGTTCACCTGGACCCGAACTCGAAATCCACCCCCAAAAACCAATTGACAGACGTCCACTTCTTCTATCGACCAAGACATTTTGTTCGTCGTAACGCGTGTTTAGCGATATAGGGACACGCGTCCATCTTGGCGTGTTGTGAAGACCTTTTCGTCGATAAAAACCGCGTCTTCAAAGTCGAAATATTGATGTTTATTGGCAAAATTCAACCGCAAACCTTTGTGCCGGTCAGTTAGTTGCGGTTTCCTCGCAGGGATTCTACGACGAAGTCCTGCACTCTTTAATCGTCTTCTGATTGTATTAGCACTAACATTTAATTGTTGTGCATATGTAGGTACGCTTATGAATCGCTGGACCATCACACTTTCTATAAAGCCCTGTCAGTGTATTCAGAGGTTTTTTTATTTCGGCCCTTAGATGAGTGACATTTCACTGTTCCCTCGTTGCCCCATCTGTTGATCCACAGATACACCGTTGGTCGCTGAAACAAGATGAGAGTGATGAGATTCACTATTTAATATTTCTCATAAAATTTAATATGTTATGACGTAAGGCCATATTTATTACCGTCATTTGAAGGTTTACTTACCGAAATCCCCAGTTCTTCCTATATATCCGTAACCGTAGCTCCATATTCACGCATGGTAATTATTTTGTGCTTTGTATGGTCGTCTATGCGAAACATTTTATTTAATATTGTTTATGAAATTTATCTTTACAATGACACTCGCAATGCATCAATGACGCTCGAAAAGATAAAACACTTCTAGAAATATCATAAATAGAATGGAATATTCTTAATATGAATTATTAAAAATAAGTACCTAAGAAGCTAAAGAAAATTATAGCAAGGAGGTTTCTTAAATAAAAGGTAGGCCAGAACGAAATAGATGAATTATAAAGAAATTTGTAAATATGTATGTAAATATGTTTTTGTAGCAGAATGCGTTAAAGTTTTTATGCATCATGAAACGTAAAAACAGAAATGTTGCTCTTGACGTGTATCACGTTTGACACATTGAGTGTAAATATTATTCTGTAACTTGTTATGTAAACGAATATAAGTCAGAAAAAGTGGCAAATTCCATGGATTAAATAGTGTAAACATATTTTGGGCACATTGAGTGAAAATATAAAACTGTAATATATCACGTAAATAAGTACTTGTCACATTACATGGCAACTTATTTTAATGTAAAGATCTTTTTGTAACTTTCAATTGTAAATATATCTTTGACGTCGACTGTCCAATGCAATCAGCTAGAAAATGATTACAAACAATAAATACTTCTTGTCGTAAATGGTATAAGATCTACTTTCCGAGATATTTCGTATTGAAAACTGCAACTTGTGTCATCCCTCACCCCACCCCTCATTTTTCTCCTAACTGCCGCTTCACAGCGTGGTATTTTTTGAATACCGGTGACTCAAGTACTAGGTAATTCCACAAAGTAAAGAAACGGAACAGAGACAATGCTTCTAAGGAGTGGACAGAATGTTTACGTATTCTGGTAGGGTTGGCACAATTTAAATAAACAAAACTGCCTGACAGCTTTTAACCACTTCTGTCATCTGAAATAATAAAAATCTTCAATATCTGTACCGAACTAAAACGAAACAGGGGCTAGGAGAAACGAAGAAACGGAGCAAGGAATATGAGAATAACCACCGACAACCTTTTTTCACTGACTTAGCCCTATATATTAGTCTATATAACTCTAGTCTCTAACCACTAAATCATTCACGATCAATAACCGTAGCTGAAGAGTTTGTTTGTTTGTTTGTTCGGTTGAACGCACTAATCTCATTAACTACTGTTGCGAATTGAAAAAATCTTTTAGTGTTGGATAGCCCATTTATCGAGAAAGGCTATATGAGAAAAAAGGGAAAAAATGAAAATGTTTTTTTTCAAAAATATATCAAAATTATGAGTAACTTAGTAAACAAATGGATTGCAAACTTAAGCAGACCAGCCCCCACAAGCAGCACCTGTTCACAAGTATGACGCATGTGGCAGCCATCGTCCTTCTCGCACATATTATAGGGAAGTGAGCGACCCGCCACACGACGCCGTCGCAAGCAAAGACCTCAAAGTGAGCATGAATAACTTAAGCTTACTACAAATAATAAAAAGAAAAACTATTTCAAGAAATACGAATTATAACATACAATATGTTATCACTGAGACTATTAACAGGTTTATGAATCAAAATAATAACAATAATAGTACACAAAAGTAACAAATCTTTCAAGTATTGGAGTCTTTTAAATAATCGGTTACAGTATAATAAGCATTTTCTACTAATACAGCTTTAATCCGTTCCTTAAATTTTTGCAAAGGCTTTAAAATTGAAGTAGGGATTTTGTTATAGATGCGTGTACTTAGTCCTAGAAATGAATCTTGCACTTTCTGGAGTCTATCGAGGTTAGAAGAGAGGTTACAAGTTTGTGCTTATTTCTAGTATTGATAGAGTGCACACCACTTTTTTTCGAAAAAAGACTAATACTTTGATGGACAAATAATATATTTGCAAATATATATTGAGATGCAACTGTGAGTATGCCAGTTCCTTTAAACATATCTCTGAGGGAAGTTCGAGAGCCCAAGTTATAAATAGCTCACACTGCCCTCTTTTGTAAAATAAAAATTGTTTCTGTATCAGCAGTTTTACCCCAAAGTAAAATGCCATAGGACATGACACTATGAAAATAACTAAAATATACTAATTGAGCTGTATCTACATCTGTAAGCTGTTTAATTTTTCTAACTGCATAAGCTGCCGAACTGAGTTTCACCGCAACTGATGAAATTTGGGAGCCCCATTGAAGCTCTGAGTCTAAAGTAATCCCTAAAAATACGGTTGACTCAACAAGATTAAGAGCTTCATTATTTAACATTAAATTACAGCCTACTTTTTTTTACGTTGGGTAATGCAAATTTAATACATTTAGTTTTTTTTTGCATTTAACACTAGATTATTGACAGTTAACCAATTCAATACCTGAGCTAATGCACCGTTTACATCGTCATAATTGGATTTAAGTCTATCAACACCAAAAATCAGTGAGGTTTCATCAGCAAACAGTACAATTCCAAAGGTATTTTTAACATAAAAAGGAAGGTCATTATTATAAATAAAGAATAGAAAAGGACCTAGAATAGAGCCCTGCGATACACCCATACGCACAGGAGAACCAGTCGATTTAACCCTATTTACATCAACACTTTGAATTCTCTGTCCTAGATATGATTTTATAAGATCAAGTGCCATACCTTTTACCCCATAATAATTTAACTTACGTAAAAGTATCCCATGATCAATGCAATCAAAAGCCTTGGATAGGTCACAAAACACACCAATTACATCTTGTGACTTTTCCCAAGCATTAAATAGGCTAGATATACTTTTTATCCTGGGAAAACATAAGATCCCTCGGGAACGCGGGTGAAACCGCGGGGTGGTAGCTAGTTAAATAATCAAGTTATTACTTAGTGTAGTCTTTGGGATAACAAAAATATGATATTTTATGTTTTTATTCTTTCACTTCAATTATGTTAGCACTTTTTAGGGTTCTGTACCTCAAATGGCCCCTATGACTACTCTCTGACCAATCAGTGTATTTTGAGTTTTATTGAAAGATATTGATGGCGTTTTGTCCAATAAAGATCAATACAAGTGCACGAGTGAAGTGAAATTAAATGAATGCGTGTATCGTGACTTTTCATGTTGTCTCAAATAGTCCACGAAAATTGTTTAGTAAAACAGCCACCAATTTATTAAAACCCGACTGACTTAACTTGACTTGACTGTATGTATACTAGATTTGGCTTTGGCCTATGTTATTTGGATATCAGACATAATTTATTGATTTGAAACAAAGAAGAAAATATCATAATTAGGCTGTATGGGCTAGAACTCTTTGCCTTTCCGAAATAAGGGAAAAAAAAACATTAATTTGACGTCTCCGAGTCTGCCACTGTGAAGTCATGATGAAGTGTGATTTATATGGGATATGTTCCGGTATACACTGCGAGCACTGTTCAGTACTCTTACCGGGGAGAAATTCGTTCCGCTATAGATGACAGTATACTGCCGCAGTATCCTAGGAAAATATATGACGTCATAAATCATCGCCATTTTTGTACTGTGAGCATTGGCGTTTTCGAGGTAAGGTGCTCTCAGTGCTATGATCACGTGATCAACGGCGTCCAGAATTACAGTTTACATATACGTGGATGACACACAGTATACTGGACTGCGTTCCGTTTTAAACAGTACCCAGTATAGCTAACTATAAAGGAACGGCTTCTCAGTATACTGAATGACGTCACACCTTACAGTGCTCGCAGTGTATATCGGAACATACCCTTGACTTCATTTGATGTGACGTTTAGTTAGTTTTATTTTATTAGCTTGCTTGCTACAAGTGAGTGTCAGGTTATTGTGTGGAATAAAGTTATCTAAATTACATCTAAATTAAATTACATTGATAAATATATTATAATA
The DNA here is from genome assembly GCA_951216915.1 of Tetheella fluctuosa. NCBI lineage: Eukaryota > Metazoa > Arthropoda > Insecta > Lepidoptera > Drepanidae > Tetheella > Tetheella fluctuosa. Next base: position 4,590,265 of record OX578227.1, on the reverse strand, counting down.
TTCAATATTATTTTCTTACAGAGGAACCTCATGCTATGAATGATAGTCCTCAAAGCTAAGATTTGTAGTATTTTCGTGTCTTTTCAATAAATAGCTTGTTTTTTATTTATAAATTTTATTATTGAAGTTTGATATAGTTACTGCTTATCTTATCTCATCCTGAACTGCTGTGCCTATCTATTGGGAAAGGAGCTTCTAAGTTCTAACTCACGAGCGAAAAATGGATACACTAAGGTAAGTTTCAATTTTATTTATAAACAAGTTGAGTTTACTGAATTGTTAGAATATACGCGTCAAAGTCGAATGCAGTCAAGGTTGATTATAGTTTCGTAGTCGAGTTTTTTTTTTATATTACAACATATTATTATATTATCAAACATTTAGGTTACTCAGTTTGCTCAGATTTAATCTGCAAACATTGTATATTTGTTATAGATTTTACTTTGTGACTTGGAATGTGGCTACCAAGTCTCCAGGGCAAGATCTGAATGCCCTTTTGGACTTTCCATCACAATTCAACAAAAACAAGCCATTACCTGATTTTTATGTGCTTGGGTAAGTGTGTTTTTAGTACACAATATTTAGAAAGTTATCCTATTTTTCCTAGATTATTTAAAGGGTTGAATATACAATAAAATATCTTGATAATGTATAAGACTAATAATATAAAATTAGATAAAAATAAGTTAAGTACAATATTATATTCAATGACAATAATAATAATTAATATAAATACTTAAACTATAGTGGTAGGATACTTTGTAGTACCCACCTGGCTGGCTACCACCCTCTAGTTGAAAATCTGTCACCAAACACCTATTGGTGTGTTACGGTAGCTCCACTTGAGAGTCAGTTCCTTCTAGGCTTTGTGTGCTTACCACATTCAGCTACATCATCACTTATAATAGTGAGATTGTGGTCAAACACAAGCCTATACAAAGTAAAAAAAAATGCACTTGTTTTATTAGTGTTTGATATTAAGCTAGAATACCCATTGGGCTTTCCTGGTATAATTTTAGATAGATTTTGCAATCAAAACAAGGAAATATGACTTTTCCTATAGAGAATATTGACTGGATAAAGGCACTAACTGGCTGTTAATTTGAATTTAGACAATTGGCCCTAAGTTTATTAAACTAGTGGCAAGCTATGATGATAGTTTTGACATGAGGGTATCTACTGTCTCACTATCCTTATCTCTTTTTGGCACATGTATGTATAATATATACACACTTTTAGGGATAGTAAGCTGTCCTGCAAATTGGTTTGGGTACTTCTTTAATCCGGATTATTAGTATTTGGCACTATGAACATTTATTTTGTCTTTAGCCTGTTATCTGGAATGGATCCTTTCATGATTGGGAATACTTAGTTATCTCTAAATTGTGTGTGTAACCACTTCACTTATTCAGATGTAAGGAATGCACTTAAATGGATAAGACTGACAAGAAACTCAGCAAGGCATTTATTTTTATTCCATAACAAAAGCGGAACCCATTTTCATACACTTTGGTTAGCAAAGTGGTGGCAAGGTACATGGCTATTAAAAGAGTGCTTACAGTGTTAGTTACTGAAGTATATTCAACCAATTTTGATCACTACTATTCAGGTTTATAACTTTGTCCACAATCAATAGAATTACATGACCTTGACATTCAAGAAATATACTGGCCTAGCTCAATAAGTTTATTTCCAGCATGTTACACAAGGGCTGCTTATTAAATATGATGTGGTATTGATTTTTGTGAACTAGAAGGGCATAAGAAAAGGGAATTCTTACAATTATAGATAGATGGATGTTTGTTACTCTTTCACGCAAAAACTATGAATGGATTTAGATTATCTATATAATGTGTATGTATTTACAAAAGAAAAGTAGTATTATGTAGTATATCAGTTATCTCGCTTCCATAGTACAAGTTCTGCTTAGTTTGGGGTCAGATGGCCGTGTGTGAGGAATAATGTCCCAGAATATTTAAATTTGGCACACTGGGAAAAAATAAGATCCCTCTGTAACATGGGTGAAGCTAGTTTATAATATTAGTAGGATATAATGTTTATATGTTTTTCAGACTACAAGAAGTAAAGTCACAACCACAAAACATGTTGATGGACTCTCTCTTTACTGACCCATGGACATCCACATTCAATAAAATCCTTTGTCGGCAAGGCTTCATCATTGCCAAGAGTACCAGACTACAAGGGATTCTTCTCCTCGTTTATACACAAATGAAGCATGTAACACACCTTAGAGATATTGAAGCACAGTATACAAAAACTGGATTAGGGGGAATGTGGGTAAGTAATTTTTTTTTTCTGTTTTTATAATATATCTTGATAACCTAGGTACATGTCTTCAGTCAAAGTGAATAGGCTTTTTCTGGGCAAGCTTGCTACATCCTCGGCCTCATCTTGACTCCTTCTGGTGTCAGTCAATGGCTAAACGTAAGCCCATTTAACATAAAAAAAAAAATAACCAATTGCATAAAAAGAGCTGTTGTGTCAGATGGGCAGGCCTCATTTGTTGTAAATCCTATAATTTAAGGGTTGGATGATTTCTCACATGTCTGTCTCTGCTCTCAAACCCCTTGCAAAAGTGGAATATTGAGAAGTGTACCTTGTAACAGTATCACTCATAACTTTTGAATCGGAGATTGACACATTCTGAAATTTGGCGACAAATTTTGACAAACTATAATTTTATTAACACTCCGAAAAAAAATACGCGACCGTGGCACTGCCAGGAAGAGTACCTACCACATGATGTAAAAGACAGCAATCATTATATATCTTTGGGCAGATGATAAAGATACTCATCTTAAACACGAATTTAATTTAACCTGAAACAAACATTCTATTATATTATGTGAGGATGTACTATGCATTCATGAGTTACTGTTAATTACGAGGCACATTTGTGAGCGCTGCGCGCGTGACGTGGGAATTCCCTGCCCATGTGCCTTGACCTGGTAGCCAGGTGACCTAATAAGGCTTATGAATCATTTGAGCTGGAAGCAGAAATGCGTCTCCAGCAGTGGAATGTCCCAAAATTTTGTTTTTATGTATTCTTTCATACGGGGGTTGTATTTCACGGATTTTTTTTTTGCAAATATTCCAATCTAGCTATCCTCCGTGATTTAACCCGCGTTCCTGAGAAATAAATGTAGCCTATTTCACTTTCCATACCATAGGCTATCTGCATACCAAATATCACCGCGATCGGCTCAGCGGTTTAGGCGTGAAAAGGTAACAAACAAACACATTCGTATTTATAACATTAGTTAGGATAGTTAGGATTATTTTAAAGCGAATGTTTGCCAATCAAATCCGCCCCCGTAACATGTAAGGGCAGTTTGTTCTCAAGCTTTATACGAAAACATTGGATACTTCGTACATACATACATGAATTCAACATACAAATGAAGTTTTCTATTTGTTAAAACAATTTGCTTTCGGATTCTGCGGTGAAGGTCGTGGGTTAGAATCCTGCAATAAGTTAAGTTTTCAGTTATGGAAAACATCGTGAGGAAACCGTAGCACGTTGGTAGGGTACTTTGTAGTATCCGCCTGGCTGACCATCACCCTCAAGTTGAAAATCTGTTGCCAAGCACATTTTGGTGTGTTTCGGCAGTTGCACTTGAGAGTCAGTTGCCTTCTAATATTAATGTGCTTTCCACCTTCGGTCACATCATCACACGTTGGGTGATTGGTGACAGATTTTCAACTAAGTAACACATATTGCGCAAGAAACATGTGATTTTACTTGTATTATATTTATTTACACACACAATTAACCATCTATTATTGTAAAGTTCAGGAAATTAACATAAAAAAAAAACAATTGTTCTCCGTCATAATCACAATGAGCTGTAACAATATCCTTGTACTAGCTTCCGCCCCGCGGTTTCACCCACGTTCCTGAAAGATCTTGTGTTTTCCCGGGATAAAAGCCTATAGCCTTCCTCGATAAATTGGCTATTCAAGCCAAAAGAATTCAAAGAATTTTTCAAATCGAACCATTAGATCCTGAGATTAGCGCGTTCAAACAAACTCTTCAGCTTTATAATATTAGTATAGATTAATTTAATTTGTATTATGTACCTACATACAATAGTTATATTGTTACAGGGAAACAAAGGTGCTGTGAGCATAAGATTTAACATCTATGGATGTTCTGTGTGCCTAGTCAATTGTCATTTAACGGCACACGAACATCTGTTGGCGGATCGAGTGAATGATTATAATACAATCATTAAACAACATGTTTATCATGTCAATGAAACATCAAACATCTTGTATCATGAGTAAGTATTTTGATAATAATTATTTAACATCTTAGATTTTTCTAAAAGCTACTAAGCGAAAATAGTTATTTGTGCAACAAGAGAGCAAAGTCGTTTTTTGCTGCGAGTGCTGATTTTGAATCCTAAGTGTGGCGAGGGATTCAAAGGCACGAGATGTTCCTTAGTTATTACGAAATTCCGAACGTGTTTGTCTTTGAGGTCGAATTCAAAATCGGAACTTCGAAAGCGCTGGTCTTTGTCTCTCTCTCTCTCTAATGGCGGGAATGAGATAGAGTGTGAATGTTTCGAATTGTATGATTAACCCAAGGCTGAATAAGATATTCGCGGCTTTCTGAAAAAAAATAATTAAAAAGTTACTTTGTCTCACTCAGGATTTCAGGCAGCAAAACCTTTGAGCTACTGAAGTGAAAAGGATATTTCTGTAGTTAGTTAGATTGAATCGTCAATTCATTATTCTGCATTTGTATACCCACTATAAGGAAGTTCAAGGTTTAATTTTTATCCCTATGGAAACCTATGTTTTTTGTCCGTTCCTTGCGTTTCAAATGAATAAAAGGGGCGAACGAGTTAAATTTTCTTGTCTTATTTCCTATATTATAAAATGTAATAGATGTTATATTTGACATTAGACTTATTTGTTGCTTTCCAAATTCAGTCTATGTAGCTATTTAAATTAGAGCCAGTTTACATTATTCAGAGCCTGTATAATATAACGTGACTTAAAACGAACCGAAGACGTATTGAAATATTTGAAATACTTTATTGATAATGATAATACAAGAATAACGAGAAATCTACTGAGTGTTGTTGTCAGATAACAACTATGTAGGTACGAGTATAATATAGTTAATACTCTACAAACCGATGCTAAATTGCGTGTAAAAGATATTTGAATTAACATTTGTTCCATATATGGTAGTGATTAAAAAAACGCGTGTACGATACGAGACTAATAAAACGACCTATTATTTATTTTTTACGACTAAATTTACTACTTTTTAGCAAACGAAAACGATCTATAAGTAACTCTAAATATATCTGAATAGAAAGGCAAGGAAATAAAGTATTTCCTGTTTTACGAGTAGCTGTACCTCTTTCAATTTGTCCTTAAAAACTTGTGCCTCTTTTTTTTTACTTGGGACATTGCGTGTGACAAATGTATAATAATATCAGATAATGATGATAAATTATAAGCGAAGATATTATATTTTATATAAATTAACATAGAATGTACAAAATTTTGGTGATAATTATGTTTTAATAACATGATAATATAGATTAATAATATTAACCTACATTTAACACACTTGATTCCATATACCTACGCGAATTTCCGAAACATGGTCTGTAGTGCTAAGTGCTTCCTTGGCCAATAGCGCTATTAGCGCCACTTACTTTGTCTGAGTATTTTTTACCTCTGCTTTACTAAGTAAATAATCTACCCGCTCCAAAATACATACCTCTATAAAATGATTAACTTTTTCCTCCTACAGCTATGTATTCTGGATCGGTGACCTAAACTTCCGTACGGATTACCCGTCAGGAAGCAGTCCCACTTCGGAGGAAATAGTCGCTACGCTACAAAAGGTTGAGAAAGACAAGTACACGTCGTTGCTAAAACATGATCAGCTGATCGCTGTCATGGACTCTGGCGAGGCGTTCTCGGAGTTCTCCGAAGCAGAGATACGATTCCCACCTACATACAAATTCTCTATTGGCGGAGATGAATATGATGTTAAGTGAGTGATATATTTTATCTATTTATATCTAGCTAGGTGATGATTGTTGCGGGAGATCCCTCAGTTTCAACAAATGTGATAAAATATGCCTGTCACAATCAATGATATACAAAATGACAAAGATAGCAATAGTGTTAATCATAGATAAACACGATTGGGCTTTCAGAAACTGGCGGTAATGGTATCATATGTCGCATGTATAAAAATACATTTCTGAAATTGCCAATATACCTACTTATACCTAACGCGTCGTCGAGTGTTTGATATTAGCGTAACCTTGTTTGGAGGATCAGTGTATTGCTGTTTCATGTTAAAAATTATTTTTATCTATCTCTCGATTTCGATAACCGAATGCTGGTGAAAAATGTTCATCCGCACATTTCTCCTAATACGATTCCATTCAGTATACCGAATTCGAGCCACATTCCAAGGTACATGGTAGGAACATAGCTTTACTTAAAAAAATCAGTAGGTAATTGTGAATCGTTTTAATTAGCCGAATGGATTTATTTTAGAGACGCCTGAAATACCTTCTCATCAAGCGAATAATTTAAATGCTTCGTCGTAATGCTATATTCTACAACGAATTCTAGGAATTAAAACAGAAATAACTCTTAATTTATCTTATAACTAGCTGTCGCCCCGTACATTCCTGTGATAAAAAGTAGCCTATGTTTTATCTAGAATACAATCTATCTATATGCCAAGATTCACCTACAAAATACCAAAAATATACCAATAGGGTATATTGGTATGTTTAATATTCACATTTATAATATTATATCTATAACTAGCTTCCGGCTCGCGGTTTCACCCGCGTTCTCGAGGGATCTTATGTTTTCCCGGGATAAAAAGTAGCCTATAGCCTTCCTCGATAAATGGACTATCCAACATGAATTTTTCAATTCGAACCAGCAGTAGTTCCTGAGATTAGCGCGTTCAAACAAACAATCAAACTATTCAGCTTTATAATAGGTATTAGTATAGATAATAGATATACAGTCGTAGTTATAGTATAGATAAACTGTGATCTTACATAATCCCATACGACCAGTTCACCTGCACTATGCGTATGGCGCAATTATACGACTAGATTTTCGCAACGTAACGTTGCATTGCATCTTAGCACATGTTTGTATATTTAGGTAAATAAATAATAATACCTACTATAATTTATTTATATCGTAATGAATAGAAAAAAATACACAGGATTTATGTAAATTCACCGAAAATATTATTGATCTTATGTTTAATTTTTATGAATTAACTAAGAAGATTAGTATGACCTTGAAATGATAAATAGTACCTAAGTACGTTTTGCTTGGTTTTAAGATACGTCAATGCTCTCTGACTTGTTTAACTGGTTTTTATTGTTGTTACGTCTATGATATACATACATAGAAGATAACACTGCATTGTTACACCATATTATATGATTGGAGTTTGTTTGTGTATTTAAAATAAGAGATTTACAACAACGGCCTAAAACTAAAAGAAACATCTACCAGGCCACCATATGGTAAAAAATGGTTTTTATCACATTACATCTATATGTATATACTAATATAATAAAGCAGAAGAGTTTTTTGTTTGTTTGAAAGCGCTAATACCTGGAACTACCAGTCGGATTTGAAAAAATATTTTTGCATTTGATAGCCCAATTCTTGAGGAAGGTATGCTACTTTATCCTGAAAATGCGGGTGATGCCACGGGGGGCAGCTAGTTTATAATAGTAGTAGAATTCCTCCTGTTATAAACGCGAAAGTGTGTTTGTTTGTTTGTCCTTTCACTCAGCAATGGATCAATGGATCGACGTGAATTTGCGTAGAGATAGTAAAAGTAGTAGATAGATAGATAAAAAGCGGAGATAGGATACTCTAATCCCGGATACGCGGGTGAAAGCTATTGGCTAGCTAGTGTAATATATTTCACCCATTACTTATTTGATAATATTATAAATACGAATGATTGTGTTTATGTTTGTGGGTTTGTTTGTTATGTAATCACGTTAAAATGGCTAAACAGATTTGGATGAAACTGGGCACGTAAATAGATGGGGTTGGGTTAAATACCTTGGGAATAGTAATACATTATGGATATAATGACTAAATAATATTTTTGTACTCCGGTATAATACGTACCTATTGCTAAATACCACATTTCTATCTTTGGTAGCTTAGACTGTGCATTCTCAAAAATAACTGTTACATATACATTTAGAACAAATAAACAGGTGTGTGATATCAATCACCTGTCACCTAGTATACTGCGAGAGCACTAATGCAACATTGAGAACTTCAGTGCTATTTTTATGATCCCATTAATTCTACTCTAGAACTTAAATTACTAACGTATTTGATCACAGTTCAAATATAAAAATATTAAACAATATGGCGTCATTTCAATTAGTTCTTATTGTGCTCTCAATCTAAAGAACTAAATAACTAGAAGCGACCTAATTATTACAGGACATTGTAGAACAAAATAATAATTAAGTAATTGGTCATTGTTTAAATTCCAAGAAATGGGGAAGAACCCAGACCGAAGTGTTTTCATGAAAACTATGGCTTACAAATGCAATTTAAATGGACACTTAGTATTATGATAACTTTCAATCAAAATTAATCCTTATTCACGGAGCGATACCTGTTAAGTTTAAACGGCGTTGAATTACACATTAATTTGCTATTTTTCTTCTTTTCAGGAGAAAACCATCATGGACTGATAGAATATTATACAAAGTGATAGCTAATAACTACGAGAATATAACTTTGAGAGCGGATTTGGTTTCCTATAACCACATATCACACTACACGGTTAGTGACCACAAGCCAGTGGTGGGGCAATTCAATATTAAGGTCAGTATACACGTATTTACTAAAAGTAATTAGTGTATTTGGTGTGGCATACTTTCTTAACTGTGCTAAGGTTACAATATTACTCACATCAAGTAGTGTGTAGTTTCCTTTATTAGTTCGTAGTTTTAAATTCTATTTTTGAAATTGGAGTGCTGGCATGTCTGTAGTTATAGGCATTTCATTTAATTCTCCTGGGTCCTCTTACGTCACGTAATTCCTCCCAGTGCAGCGATGAGGTAAACGATATGCCTGTCTGTAGTATTAATATTAGTTTTGATGGTGATTTAATTATATTATATTTATTAATAAATCTTATGCTACCCATCTCGCATATTCGAAACAAGATAAAAAGCAATACAATACATCTCGCTTATACGTAAACAAGTATTCGATTTCGTAGTTCTTGATATAATCTGATAACGATTCTGAAACTTGTTGATGTAACTTCAATTGTCATAGGAAGTGATGTTACTAATAGACTTATTATTAACTTCTATGTGAGGCTCAGCGCAGTCGCTGTGCCCAGTGGCTCAGGCTTTTACGTCCCTAGTTTATCAGTCTCTATTTGATCAAAGTAATATGCCCTTGCGCAGCCATTTGCAGGCAACCTCTGATGTGATTGACTAACAAACCACCATTCAGAGTGGAAAACTTACGTTATGACGATGAGAGTACACCAGATTTATAATCCTATACCCCGCATGCATCCCAGCTAAACTAACCATTATAATTTGCACATCGGCGCATCCGCATATTAGATTCCCAAAGGCTTCACACGCAGCGTGCTTGCTGACATACCGAAGTCCGTCAGATCCGCGGCCAGAATGAGATCCGCAATGGTGACAACTGACAGCACTGTCGAGGAAGTTGCTGACTCACCGTTTACGACTGATGGTGATAGTGAGAGCATTCAGGTATTATACTAATATCTGTATATATAAAATGGTAAACTGACTGACTGGGTGATATATGAATGCATAGCCCTAAACGCTGAATCTAGAGACTTGAAATTCGGCACATAAATACCTTTTACATTGTATACAATTTCCAAAAATCCTTACTTAGTTTTACTAAAATAGGGGTTCGAGGGTGAAACCGCGGGGCGGAAGGCTAGTAATGAAGAGGAATTATCCAGACGCTGCTAACATATTAATGTAGATGGTAGGCGGAATCAAAAGATTAGTGTTACCCGTACAAAAGTTGGTCTAAGGAACACTTCGAATGCGGTTGTCCTGTTACCTCGTGTTCCAAATGCTAGAAGCTCTCTCGATATTTCTATCTCGAAAATAATAGTATATAAAGGATTAAGGTTATTTGAAGAAAATTGTTATTCAATCTTACAATTAATTGCATGTAGCTAACTAAGTCGTTGCATGCAGTAGAATATTGAATAGTTTTACTAATACTTTGAGGTAGTTGTTGATGATTTTTTTATGTTGACACGTATTTTAGTGAAGGATGACATCGTGAGGAAACATGCGCGAAATGTTCGCCAATCTGATTAGCCGCCTAGCTTTGATGATGATATTATAGAATTACTAGCTGTCGCCCGCGGTTTCACCCGTGTAGATGTATGAAATATACTTTACGACCTATTCTCACACCTACCAAATGCACAAAAAATTTCATAAGAATCGGTCCAGCCGTTTCGGAGGAGTTTGCAGACAAACACTGTGACACGAGAATTTTATATATTAGATAATAACTAGCTATATCCGGCCACGCTTTGGCTTTTCCATCTTTTTTATTTATAACACTAAAGCTTGTCAGTAGGTACTAATCTAAAAAAAAAAATTATTCACATACAGAAGGAAAATGGTCATTTTTGTTTTGTAAAATGTGTACCAGATATTTATGTAATATTTAATTACAATTTCATTATATTTTACATATTATATTAGTAAAATAAATATATAAATAACGGTGTCTACTATACATATGTATATGGTTGACACGGCCGAATTGGTTTGGAAAATATCAGCCAAATTTCCAAGATAGCCCGCGCTTGTTGCGTGACGTCATCAGTCCTCTCGCTCCGTAATATTAATGAATTCCGCGCGTAAATGCGCACTTTGATTGCTTATCATCTCGGCTATCTTTGCGAACATAAAAAAAGTTAAAATGCAGATGTTCTTGTATTTTCTTCTAGATTACTTTGGCATATCTATAATAAAACATTGGTCAGGTTGATTGTGTAACGAACGGTGCCTACTAGACACCTCAAAAGTTAATTTCGCAAAAACCTCATATTGTCCTTTATAATATAATTTTGCCTCTGATTGCTAGTCTTTTTTTCTTTGGCCTATGTTTGACCACAATCTCACCATGATAAGTGATAATGTGGTAGAAGGTGGTAAGCACAAATCCTAGAAGTATCTGCCTCAAGTAGTCTGCAGTCAGAACACACCAATAGGTGTTTGACGGCAGATTATTAACTTTTGGGTGTTCTCTAGCTAGAAGTATATGTTTAATTGATAAGTGATATCAATTTATTTGTTACAGGCATTCTCTAACTACACAGAAAAGACTGTAGAGTTTGCGCCGATCACTCGGATATGGTACATCGGCGACGCGGACTTCAGGACGCAGTGCACGCTCTCACCTGACGTAGAAGTACATCCCAACGACTGGATTGGTATTTATGACGTACGTATTATACTATAACGAAAAATAAGAAAATAATTTATTTAATTTAGTGCCTAAATGTATTAATTAAGGCTATTGAAGACATCATACTAATATTATAAATTCGAAGCGCTATCAGTTGCATTTGAAAAAATATTTTTGCACTTGATAGCTCAAATTTTGATATAGGCTACTTTTTATCCCGGAAAAGCGGGTGAAACTGCGGGGAACAGCTAGCATTGTATATAAAGCAAACTGAATTATTAGTCTTATTGTCGTAACTTATAAAACTGTACACAGTATAATAAGAACGAAAATAGTCGCTATGAAGTCATAGAGAGTTAAGTTTAATAAAGTATCCGCTTGTGGCGCTGTAATCGAGAATCAGTTAAAACATTATAAAAAAATGTCAATAGATAATAGTACCAATTAAGTTTTAGATCTTGTTAATTCAGTTTTAGGATCAGTCCTGAAGCGTTTACCGCTGATTAATCTCAATCCTAAGTCAGAGCCAAAGTCACTTATGTAACGATAGGTTCGGAATTCAGCCTAAACTGACTTTTTTAAATTCCCAGGCCAATTTCCACAACCTAGACGACTACATAGCGTACGAGTATCTCGCCAAGGTGAGCCTGCAGCCGGCGACGACGACGACGTCGGTGGGGACGGCGGGAGGACAGCCGCGCTCGGTCACGCTCAGCTTCCCGGTGGGCAGTGGGGTCAGGACGCCGGGCTTCTACCGGTTCATATACTTTAACCAGCCCAATCATGATGTTAGAAGTGTTTTGGGTGAGTTGTTTGTATGGTTTGATAGATAAATTCATTGAAAATATTAGATTGAGTAAAAGTATTGATACGCGAATGTTAGGGTAGTGTGTATTGTTTTAACTTTTTCATAATAATTGTTTTTCTTATAAGTCTAGGAAACTGCGTGACGTAGGCTTTATCCGGATTCGGATCCGAGAGATGTTTTATACAAAGTATCTATATTTGATTACTAATAAATTAGTTTTATATATTATGATCTTTGAATCTAGTCTAAATTGACCTCAAAATAATCGATATGATATATTATCGTCGCAGTTTTTAAACTTAAGTTAGCGCATGTTAAGTTTAAAATAAACGTTTTTATTAGTTGGTTTGTCAAATTTAATTTTGATAATAATATGTGCGCGAATAGAACGGATATATTACTGAAAATATTAATGTTGGTTGGAATTTATGAGACCAACAGCTTGTATACCGAAATAAAATCATTCTATTAAAAAAAATGTTTATACAGACTCTTAGCAAAATTACCATAACTCTTTCTTTTAATTCAACAGGTATATCAGAACCATTTGAAGTGAGCAGCAAGGAGGACAGGTTAGTGTCATTAGACCCGTGCGAGCAGGCGTCCACCAGCACCTCCCCAGGTCGATCAAAACCTTCGACAGCTACCACGGACATTTTCACCGATTTCACCGGTTTAGATGTCGCACGTCTCTCGCGACACTTCTCTAACGATCTCAGCATTGACTGACTAAAGAATTACCTACCTAGCTCACCCGCAATGGGCCGAAAGGACAATAGTGTATAACTCGGTGTTTTTCTATTTTTAGGTCTAAGGGTTACATGACATGTTGAGTCACAAAATTTAGTTATCGATAAGTTATTTTTATTCAGGCCTAGGTGACATTATTGGCACTACCCATACATTTTATGAAAAATGGTATTAAATGATTTTTAGTGTTTATTCGGTAGGCCCTATAGTGGTTCAGAGCTTTCGGAGCATTCGCTCTCTGTTATAGTTAATATGCTTATGATTAAAAAGTATTATTGTTATTTTGTAAGTTATTTATGGAATTGTGCAATTGTTTGTAGTTGGGCAAAATATCAGCTTTTAGACAATAAAAACGTGTTTATGACGACCGAATTGCAACGCGTAATTATGCTTCGATTAAATAATGGAATTGACATAATAATATTGCCATTCTAACTTATTGTGCAGTAAATTGCAACATGGAAAAATTACTGTACTTTACATCTTAGTCCAGCACGTAAAGTACATGCAAGAAATGATTTATTGCATACAAAGTTACATTGGCAATATTATGAAAATATATTTAAACAAGTGATTTATGATTAGTACAATTTCTAATTTTTTTATAATTAATTGTATACCTAGTGCAATCTGTAGTGTAATTCACGCGTACCTACCAGAATAATAATAATGTCATAATATACATTCCGCTATTCATATTAATGAGATATCAACATGTGCTTTAATATATTGCCATTTATGATAAACTTACAATGTTATTTATTAGAGTTAAAATATGTAATTGCTTAAGACTAAGTCGTTTTACATGTATGGCGCTTTCAGTTTTCGGTAGTTTAATCTGTAGGTATGCATACATATATAATTAACAAATTATTTACTCGCGATAAACATAAACTTACTAAGTACTGAGGAACACTACAAAACTACCGGTCAGAGCTATGAGATTACCTATCTTCTGCACATAACGTAAGAAATCACCCCTCATACGAAAATAAAGTTACCCTACTATTATTGTAGTAATACAACATTATTTTTAGTATTGCGGAGTTGAGACACCCCAAAAAGAATAAACCAGAATAAAAAAATATAACTCATAAGTTAAACCCTAGTTGAGATGAAAGTCGTAAAATCGTGGTAACCGCGCGCAGCCTGCGCAAGCGGTTCTTAATTACATATTTTATAGAACAAAAAAAGAATTTAATATGGTATAAAAACAATACTAATCGATTCTCGTAGTGATTCTAAACAAACTATTTGCAGGTTTGCACAATACTAGAATTATACCTTTAATATGTATATTACATTACATTCACAAATAATATATAATAACCAGATATACGAATAACTAGGTTTTTTATTGGTATATTTTGGCACGTTAGGATCTCGTATTTTCAGGAAACAAAATAAAATGCGATTTATTAAAAATAAAAATAATAGTAAAGTAAATTTGTCGAATATTGGTTAACACAAAACCAATCGTTTTTATAATTTTCTATCGGATTAATTATTTTACCATTTTGTTTAGTGTAACATTTTGTCCATCCATAACTGTTGAACTTGAAAGAAGTTGAAAGTAACAAGTAACGGTAGCAATACACCGACGATACGATATGATAAATTATATAATTATACATAATACAATATGCGATAAAATTGAGATTTCCACGTTCCTAATATTGATAAGTAACAACCCTATTTCACAGTAAAATGTAGTTTTTCTTTGAATAACCTGTATTTAAATAAAAAAAAACGATACTTATGTAAAAAAATATTGTGGTCAACGATGATAGTGAATTCAATTAAATAAAGACAATGCTCAGAAGTTAGCGCCTTCTATTTTCTCAGCGCCAAAACTATTTTCGAATTGAAAGTAGTTTAGGCCCTTATACAAGGGAATAAAGAGAAGTCGATACAGTAAATACTATTAGCGGTACCTCACTAGTCTATATACCATAGACTAGTGAGGTACCGGTTTGAATTACATAGGTTTTATAATGGTCGGCAACACATTTGCAATCTCCCTCTTATTACTAATGTCCATCGATCCATATAAATACTAGCTAGTTCAAGGTATGTAGGGGTACAAGGTACAGGTAAGGTACCCCTGGATAGGTTTAAACTATTGGATCATCCAATTCAATAAAACATGTTCATCAATAATGTATGACATCAGTTCTATAATTGGCGGTATAAGTTTTTAAACATTTTATAAGGTTGTGAGGTATTTATGAAATTATTTTTGTTGATTCATTAGCTCAGTCTGGAATGACAATAAAATTTATATTATGTATATTAGGCGTTGATAAATTGGTTTGGTTTAATTATTTATTTTACTTATGCTAATAATCCCGTCCTTCTGAAGTTAAATATGTTTTTATTTCCAACAAATATACAATACGTCCTAATTATAATAATTAAAAAAAAATTGAAATGTACCTAATTCTATATTGTTTTTAATAATTTGTACAGTTAACCAGATTACTTTTCATAACTATGAAAATGTCACAACCAGAGATATTAATACTTTTTCCATTTTAGTGCAAGACAAAAGTTACTACATTTGCTTTTATCCTTAATTTATTGACGGATCCTATTTGTGAAGTTCACACATATTGACGGTCATCCGACAGATGCAACATTTAGAAATACCTAATAGATTTCTCGAACACGAAAAACTGAATTAACATTGTACAGGTTTTTCCTTACATGTTGTGCTCAATAAGGTAAATAAAATAAAATTGGTGGAACAAAACTGGTCCGGGTCATATAGACTGACCAAATAATTACCTATAATATGCCACACAATTTATGAAAATCATTTTTGTTACGCGTCACGTTTAGTGCCTAAGACTATAGTACCTACGTAAACAAAATATGTGCGAGTTTTATTTAATTGAGTACGTACCTGTTTATATTATTTTTATTTTTGTAAGTCTATAAATCACCTATTTTTTTATAGTTTGCTATTTACTATTTATGTATTACTAAAAAACACCGATTTAAAAAAGTTATTTGCATATTCCAAATTCTAGATATAATTTATTGATTGAGCAAAATTAATCTGTACTAATATTATAAAGCTGAAGAGTTTGTTTGTTTGGTTGAATGCGCTAATCTCAAGAACTACTGGTTCGAATTGAAAAATTATTTTAGTGTTAGCCCATTTATCGAGGAAGGCTACTTTCTTATCCCGGAAAAACATAAGATCCTTCGGGATCGCGATTGAAATCGCAGGGCGGAAGCTAGTATCACATAAAAATAATAAACCTATCTATTAGCAAAAAAAAATTTAATTGAAATTGCACCCGTTAGAAATTCACGATATAGAATACCGAGTTACTTTATAAGTACACACTAAAACATATTAAATGAACAATTCTATTATTTTTTAATATTGCCGGCTAGTATGTAGGTATACCGTTTGACTGAGGAGATGTGTGGTGCGAGATTACAGCGAGATGACGCGAACAATCATTTCATTTTTATGTATAACGGATAAACACTCGCTGCCCTTCATTACTACTAGTTTCCGAGTTCCTCATAATCATGGGGATAGTTGAAAATCAGTGAAAAATCACTTATAAGTCCTACCGTGTCAAATTAATTGATGGCACAAAAGTTGGACGTCCACTTACAAGGTGGTCGGCAGACCTTGTAAAGGTCGTCGGAAAACGCTGGATGCAGGCCGCCCAAGACCGGTCCTATTGGAGATCCTTAGGGGAGGCCTATGTCCAGCAGTGGACGTCTTGCGGCTGAGATGATGATGATGAAAAACAAAAGTATTGATTTTCGTCCCAATTAACGGTTTGCGTATAAAAGTAATTTAGTTAAATTAAAAGTACTTAATTACTTATCTTTCGGTATTAGTCATTCTTTGTTGAAATTTATAAAATAATTTTGTCTTATATTTACTTATTGGATAAAACATGTTTAAACTAGTTTTTAAGCCCACCTCTCTGTAAGTACTTGCCAGTTATCTATTTGTAGTTGAAATGTGTTACAAAATATTGTATGTCAGCTTATCATATAATTATAAGTAATATATAATATTTATCGATTTATCTAATGTACCTACATAAGTTACTTAATCATTTTGTCATCATAAGTACTTACCAGACAACGTTTCCATCTTGTTGAGAAATTTTATCTGTAAGTAATCAGTTATTTTTGTTAACATTACATTATTGGAATACTTTGTAGCTTTACGTACTGTTTTTTAATACATTGTTAAACAAAAAAAAAATAGTTTTCTGGGATTAAGTGAACTTGTTTCCATTATAATGTCCAAAATTGTAATATTGATATCTAGTTACATCTGAATTGTCACAAATTTTATATACAACATGCAATTTAACCGTGATCCAACGCATTTCAAATTAATTGATTTAAACAATTGTAGTACAAACTTTATTTTGTAGTTTCACAGTTATGTTAAATTATGGGAATAGAATTTATTTAGTTGGAAATATTTTGTTTTATTTTGTCTTCGCTACATATGTGTCTTAATAATGTTAATTGGACGGTATTGTTTCGACCTTGCCTTCGTACGAAACGTGTCTAGTGGAAGGTGCGATGTTTGCTTATCTGACAAATCACTTCGTGATAACGTCTACGCAAAACTATATCGGTGCAAGTGCGAGGCGCGGCGTTGATGTCGAATGCGTGCGAGCCCGCTCCTATCAACTCGTAGTACTTGCCTCGTAGCGTTATCGGGAAAGCGCGGGAAATTCGCGGCACAGAGCGCTCGCTTCAGTAGGCTCTCGCCCGCCGACAGATATGGACGGGTCCACGCGCGCGCTCGCTTTAGCTCTTGCGGTACTCGCGCTCGCGTCCGCGCGTGCCCACATACCCTCGCACGATAACATTCTCAGAATACAACTTTGGGACGCGGAGGGCCTCAGTCGGGATCCCATCACCACGCAAGCTCCTGCCACTAATATTATGCGACGCAAGTTCGAAGTCAATTTGGACTCACTGTATAATGCGATGCTGGAGGAAGGCCACGAAGGTGGATTCGGAAGGTTCACGAGACATAAAGTGAGGCATAAGAGACGACGGCCCCGCCAAAGCGGGACAGATCTGCCTTGGAGGTTCCATTCCGGCTCTGATCTGAGGAATGTGGCGGTGTTCGAGGATAATGTGTCGTGGGATATTATCGAAGCGGACAGTTCAGGAGCGAGCGTGAATGCCAGTGCAGTGAGTGATTCGAGTGTCGGTTCCCCAGTGAATGAGATGCGGGACGTGGGGCCGCCGATGACGCTGCGTCAGCCCGAGGACGAGGTAATGAGCTAGGGCAAACAAGGCTTACAGTAATGTAACGCCTTTCATCGTTATCGTCGCCCCGAGGTGGTTAATAGCCATTCACTGAACTGATAGCCTGCCGGCGTTGCCGTAGGGATTTCCATTCAGGGCTCCCTTTCAGCCAACCCCCTCGAGCGACGGTGCGTTGATAAAAGTGAATGCCCTTCATTGTTTTTTAAAATATTTTCTCGCCGGTTGCATGTAGATCGTATCATAGATCGCGCGCGGTCGCGAACGTAAAATATTTTTCATGGGGAGATTGGCTCTCTCGTAATCTGTTATCATAAGATATATTTTGCCGATAAGCGGTGTTGAATCGACGGATGTTTATATATTATTATCTACTATCTGATAAAAACATTTTAGTTATTTCTTTATGTATTCATGCAGAACTTGCCTATCAAGTGATTGGAAGCATTAATAATTAGTATCAATAAATTAATAATAATAACTTTACAAAAGTTTTTCTAACATTTTACCTAAGTTTTCCAAATTCGTTTGGCACACCGCACCTTATCTAGCATCTCAATTGATTTACCTGGAATCAGTTGAACAGGTGAAAAGTTAAAATAACGATTTCCAGCACGTTTTATGACATAGAAGTTTGAGAAACTAGTTTTAAATGTTCCTTGTATATAAACATACACGGAATGAACCCTAAACATATAAATTAGTCTCATACTTGACTGGCTTTTAACGTCAACCTTTTGCCTTATTGTTAACCTTTGCGAAACTAACTGGGTCTCGCCATGCAAGCGGCAAGGGTTGCCCGCCCCATGCATTGTATTTTCACATTTATTCAGCCACGTATTCTATGGACGTAAAAGTCATGTAAATGTCTAATTTACTCGTAGGTAGCTGTTACAATTTATTGTTAGGACCTTTGTTAGATTTCAGGAGTGGTTAATTTGCGTTCGTATCTTATCTACTCATGTCTATTACAATTTTATTTTCAACTTTATTTATTGAAATCCTTCTAATATAAGTAATGTGAAAGATTTATGTTTGTGACTTAGATAATTACGAAGAAACGGATTTGCATGAAACTTGGCACAGAGATAGATCATATCCTGGAATAAAATTTAGGATGCTTTTTATCCCGAACAAAAAGATCCCTCGGGTAAAACCACGGGGAGGAAACTAGTAAAAAAAACTCACTAGAAAAAGTAATTGCTCTATTAAGCCAACGTATTAACCTATTACGATTGGCAACTACCGCGTCGTGGAGGAATCATCGAAACGTATGCCATCTCTACGTGTTAGTTAATTGGTCACCTGCGCTAAGTTTCAACCATGACCGCGTACACGCCCGTCGCCCGCAGCCGGCCATCGGCGCCAATCAACCGGAAATTAGGCACAAATCAATAATTTCCCTGCCAATACTGTCCACTATGTGACGGGCGCTAATTGGGTCTGATTGACTCGTCTCGCACATACTCGAATTGTATTCGGGTACTTTGCTATGACTAAATTGGGCTTTTTAAAAAGTGAGAACTAAATATATACGTTGGAAATCTATTGTTTTTTTTTTATATATTATCTACGTTGATACTATTTACGTCAGTGTAAATGGGCTAATTATTTATTTACTTTCTTTCATTTGTAACATGGGACATATAATTTAATAATAAGTAATTATAATGATTTCTATTTTTATTAAAATAATCGGTTCGATTTTTATTTTATTCTAGCTTCCGCCCCGCGGTTTCACCCGCGGTCCCGAGGGTCCTTATGTTTTCCCGGGATAAAAACCTATATGCTATTCCAGACTATAATCTATCTCTGTGCCAAATTTCGTCCAAATCCGTTCACCCGTTCTGCCGTGACTGAGTAACAAACATTTTTTCGCGTGAATATTGGTAAAGAAAGAAAAAAACACCTTGAAAGTGACCATGTTTGTATTGAATGCCATTATGTACATTCTTGAATTCAAGGTGATATGTAAGCCTATTGTTATATTTTACTACCTGTCTGGTTTATAGTTAAAATATAAGAAATAATGTTGCCTATATACCTACTTATATATTTAACAAAACAAGAAAGCGAGTTAATAAAAAGCGTGGTAACTTTAAAATAATTAGTAAAACAACAAAACTTCTTTCATATATGTATGTAGGTATCTAAAAATGCATACCTATTTCTTTACTTATTAAATCTTGTTTTTAATCTTATATAATTTAAAAAAAAACTACTTAAAAATAAATAGATAAAACAATCCTGTTTCACCTCGAGGTCGGTTGAATACTAGACTCTAGGTAGTTTGAAAATTTGACATTTTTGTTTTATTTTCACGAGCAAGATCACATCTTCGTCTATTTTGAAAATAAAACATGTTTAATATATTCTGCATGATGTTGTTATACAGGATTGTCACGATTATGTGCATGTGTAATCAAACTACAGATCTGCACATAGTTAATTGGACGACCCCAACTCAATATCCAATTAATACTGTGGGAACTGCGAAGATGCGCCAATGTTTATGTAAATAAGTTTCGAGGGTACAATATCATTTCTAACTGTTAACCGACTTTTGATTGTCATTTGTTCAAATATCTTCTATTATTATTATCCTACTAATATTATAAATGTGAATGTTTGTGTGGATGGAGGGATGTCTGGATGTTTGTTATCCTTTCACGCAAAAACTATGGAACGGATTTTGATGAAACTTTAGAGTAATATAGCTTATATATCAGAATAAACCATAGGCTACTTTTTATATCAGGAAAACTTACGATCCCTCGGGAACGCGGGTGAAATCGCGGGGCGGAAGCTAGTGTATTATATTATTGACAATGAAAAATAATTATACCGGTAAATCTTGAAAAGTCATCAAAGCTATAGAGCTATATCATAATATCTATAAATTACTCATATATAATCGTTAAAGTTCTGAATTAGATGTAAATCAAGCCTGTTATATTAAATTCATGACCACAAACCCTTAATTAATTAATAATCTAATAGAGGGATCGAATGGTGTAATTTAGTAGCCTACATTGCACCTTACGGACTCATTCAAACCGACTCATTTGCTGTATCGTGAAATGAGATCGTTGTCGTAACTCTCCCTTTATCTTCATTACACTATTACAATGAATTTACGAGTCAAAATACATATAATAATACAGTTGCGTGACAAAAAGCCCATGCTTATTACTGCCACTCATGGAATTTCCGTTTAGTCCTTCATATTTAAAAATGCTCACCGTTTGTTAATGTTTTGGTGGCTTTACGACCCGTGGAAGATGTTTAAAAAGTTAATTATCTCTTTAAATTTATTATTCACATAAAAATCTTCATGAGCCGTGGGCGACCGTAGGAAAATCGTAACGGAGGGTAATAATAATGACGCTCCCTTTTGTGACGGCATTATAAGAAGGGAGATGTAATTCCTTAGTGAATCAAACATCTGCCTTTGAAACATTGTCAGTAGTCAACTAGAATAATTATCTGCTCTTCCCGAGCCCCTGTTCATTAAAGAGCGATGAAGCAAATATTTTAGCGAGAATCGATAGCTCGGCTAGCACCTGTGATTTCACTCACAATTCGTTTCGTCTGTGAGGTTGACAACTGTTGGTGCGTTCGCCAACTATACATACAAACGAGGGTCAGGAATCACATTTATGTACAGCTTATGCATTTTTCTGGATCAGTTGAAGCGAAACTAAATTGAGTTTTCACAGTAACCTTTCAATGAGAAGACCACAAGCTGTTTCGTATATTATTATGTTAAATTGGACGGAACAAGTATTATAATTGCATGGCCTACCTAGCAAATGTACCAAATATGTCATGGAACACCAACTAAAATTTTTATGGAGCTCATTATAACGGATAAAGACCACATTCCAAAGCTGTTCCAAGTTTGTAAAAACATTCGAGTTGACCACGAAATTAAGTGATTGTTTTCTTATTGACGAATTCTTTAAGCGAACATAAATTGTGATTACTGTCTAGTTACTGTAGTACCTACTCTATTCAAATTTCACCCTCTTGTCTCTTAAAAATAAGCATCACACATTACCACATGATCACTAATCAAGCAGAGCTTGTACTTACAAATTGATATACTTTATTTAATTTAACTCTGCTGTTGTGGGATGTTTATTTTTCTTGTTCTCCATGTTTTCTTGTTGACCATAGCACTCTTGATTGGTCACGGTCATAGATTGCTTTCAACTATAGATATTGCTCTGGCTCCTGCACTGTCCATCCATTTGTCTCTTCTCTATCAATCTCTGTTTGAAGCAGATCGAGATCACTCTGACTGATTGAACTTTGTGTGACAGATTTTATAAACGCCACATCGTGATTGACTGCCATTATTAACATAGTAATGTGTTTCATCAAGATCACGTTTGGTGTTACAACTACACGCATATTCCAGCTTATTGCGAGCAACATAAATCAATCCAATGGCGGCTATCGGGCGATTAATCTTCCCAGATTACTTTATGGGTATCTACGTTGGATTAATAAAGAAAAAGTGGGTAATTAGTTCCGATATTTTAATTATTACGTAGGCAGGAAATAAGTCCAAACTATTATCTATATATAGGTAATGTTCACAACATAGTATGATCGAACTAAATAATCAGTAACACAAATTTCAAAAACGGAAAATAATGTAATACCTATATACCGATGAATGGAATTTGTTGTTATGTAACAACGAATTGTTTGTGCATTTACTTGTATTATAGTAAGGTATTTAACATAATATCAGGTTTATCGCTATTAAATGAGGAAGGCGAAGACATTATCAAAGATACAGGTTTATTTTCTCTCAAGGATGCGAATGTCGCCGCAATTGGATTTGTTGAATGTATCCATAAGCTAATTTTATTTTATGAGACGAGATGGCAACGTTATAGTAAAAATATGTAAATAAAATGACGGACTCCGATTGATATCTTTGAAAGACATTGATAAAACATTGTGATGAAAGAGGGAAATAATTTAATCATAAATACTGTATTTTTACCGTCAGTGTATTAACTCATTAAAAAAAACTGTATTTTGCAAATCATTTGGAATTCCGAATTCCTGCACTTAAAGCCGGTGCAGTTTGGAATTCACAGAAGCATTTACTGTGATGACGTAACTTTAATCACATTTTCCTCAGTAGATATATCTAAGATTACAAGATAGACAGCAAAAAACCCAATAAATAAAATTGTCAGGGAATTTCCCATGGTCTGTTTATTTGATGGAAATGCCAACTGTGTGTTTCCCGAAGCTATCTGAATATTTAGGGATTACCACTAAAGATAGATAATTTGCTACATCCGAGGGTTTGCCGTGATTTATTGTAACCTTAAGTGATTGGTAGGTACCATGTGTGCTTGGAACACTTACTATTATGTACGTAAAATATAATCCAAGTTTAAACATCTTTTACAACAGGCGTAGGCGTGTTTGTATAAACTCAAAACAATAACGTATTTCATCGAAAGCGTGTCTTATGAATTCTAATGGATTTTCTTGTTGTTACAAGTTTTTTTTTATGTTTTTGAACTATTGATAGTATATTTGTGCAGGTAGGTAGATACCTAGTTATGTAAGTTTATTACATCTCTAGATTTTATTAAGTTGTTACAAAATGTGGAAAGATTTTGTAACT
Source organism: Tetheella fluctuosa (assembly GCA_951216915.1). Classification (NCBI taxonomy): domain Eukaryota; kingdom Metazoa; phylum Arthropoda; class Insecta; order Lepidoptera; family Drepanidae; genus Tetheella; species Tetheella fluctuosa. Next base: position 4,566,266 of record OX578227.1, on the reverse strand, counting down.
TTTTGTATTTTACCAACATCACTTAGTGAAATAACATCACTTCTCGTCAAGAATACCTATAGTAGGTACAGTTTAATATAGCTGCTAGTCTTAGTAGTGATTTAATTTATCTAGTGATTACAATAAATCTAGCCCAGTCACGTGGCCCAAGCTCTTGAGAGACTTGATGCAGCCACTTAACCCATATAATAACTAAGATTGAAACAGTTAAAAAAATGTTGTAATCAAAAGCCAGAACACCTAAAACGAGTAGGAGTACCTAAGAGAAGAATTAATTTGACGAACAAATTCTGTACAGCTCGGCTAAATATAGGTGTGTAACAACCTACCTTTTTCAAGCGTATTATAGAGTAGGATAAAGAATGAAGTACTTATTCTAATTTTTCTTTTCAAATGTATTAAAAATACCCATTTACACTAATTACAAAATTGATGAGTGCAATATACGGTGAGTAATGATATAATAAACGTATACTCAAAGTGGTGATTATAACTAAGTGAAATAATTGAGTTATTAAAAAACAAGACAAAGGTACCATAGCGGGAACCGGTCTGCGTTCATACCACGGGCTTTAATGGCTCCACTAATATTTAAATATTAGCTGCAAGTGTTAGTATAATTTAATACTCAACTCTTTAAACAACAAAATTTATACACTTTGGTAGGCACAGTCGAGGTAAATAAGTTTTATGTAAATTAAATAGCGCTTGTTTGCCTTTAATTTTCAAAAGAAAACAAAATACAATAGTCTGGGTATTCCCAAAAGATGAACACTGGATATAATGACTGACACTATGTGGGTAATGTTGACGATCGTATGTATATGCTTTAAAAGCGGGACCGCACCTATCTTTGTACCTAACCAATATGAGTCACACAATGTAAATGCACCTTATTCCATGACTGTCTGAGGGAAAGTACCTAGTCAATGATTATAGTTGGCGACTAAAACCCCTGCATAATATACCTACCCTACCTACAGTTGAATTAATTATTTCAGTGTAAATTGTTTAAAAAGAATCAACTTTGTAAAAAATTCCCCCAGCACCATGCAATGGTATCACGATGTTTTCCTTCACCGAAGGCTCAAGTTTACGGCATCCGACACCGCTACGCTGACTGAGCTACCAACGCCATACCAAAGTACTACTTAGTAGTGAATTAGTGTGATCCTAGAGCTGGTAAAAGGTGGCAGGTTTTACAAATCTCCAATCAAGAATAAACTAAATAATTGTGTAATCTGAATCCATGTTACGGCAGAAAGCTATTTAGAATTAAAGATAGAGATCAGTTTGGATCTTGTACAGATCCTGCAGGAACTCAATTAGATTAATTGTTACTGGTTTTACTGTTTTCGGAGTGGAAGACATTGTTAAATTCCCGGCATATTTAGGTGTACCGAATAAAAGGAACTATCGTCATTTGCACGGTGAGATAAAATAGTAATAGGTACTCGTACTAGTACAGTCAGCGTCAAAAGTAGATTGGCACTTTAATACTGTGTCACATTACACAATTCATAATTTTCATACAAACTGTCAAGAAAATGTCAATAGATTATTATGAAAGGGTATTAAAGTGCGTATCTACTTTTGACGCTGACTATACACATAGTAAAAAGAATAATAATGATCGTTCTACGATAATTTTTAATTTTATAATTAGAAGAAGGTAGGTACCAAATCATATGTCGTCATTCCTCCCTAAAGGGATAATAAACTGCCTATTTAAAAATAATAGCTAATATTCCACGTCTTATTAACAGTTATACAGACAGCAAGAAATATTAAACATCATGAATTATATAATATTTCAATGATAAAAGAAGTTAATAATATGAGTAGACTAGACATGTCAAAAACTTTCAGAACGCTGCTTTCAGAACCCATCGGCCAAGCATTCATGATTGAAATGTCTTTGACTTTAGCTGACATTTCGTGTGTGGGGCCTTATTTATTATCTATCTGCTAGAGCTAGTTGAGGGGTCATTTCACATGAATTTAATGGAATATATAAGTTATTTATGATTATAGGCCTCATACTACTTATTTACTGAAAAGTTTCCAACTTATACAGTTGAGTTAATAACACCCAGTTTTAACGTCGATTTTTTATTGATTTATAAAGACTTATGAACGTGGGAGACTGATGCTTAAATTTATTATTAACAAGCTTTTCACCCGCGGCTTCGTTCGCGCAGACTTCATAAAATTTCTATAATGATAAAATTTAAAGTTTCGAAGATTAGTTTGTTCAAACAAACAAACAAGACTCAACAATGGAAAATGCCATCTTTGTATTCTGTTACTCTTTCTACACAATCTTCAATCAGTTTTTAGTCAAATTATTCAATGCACAGACATGCTGGTTTTGTAGTTTTATTATATGTACTTATAGATTTTTGTTATCTATATATTATATAAAATGCTTTGTCCTGAATGACTTAGGATCAACGCACAGCCTAAACCGCTGATCGTAGAGACCTGAAACTTGGAGGGTGTGTTCTTTGTATGACGTAAGCATCCGACAAGAAGGGATTTTCCGAAATTCTCCCCCTAAGGGGGTGAAAAACGGGGGCAAAGTTTGTATGGGACAACGTGATTCCTTGGTCCAATCTACTTCAAATTTTGCATAAAACATTCTTTAACAGAATTAATTGAAGATACGTTTCGTATTTTATTGAAACTCATCGCCTAACAGGGTTAAAAAGGGGTAGAAAGTTATTTTGGGGGTGATTTTCATCGAAGTTGATATCAATACTCGTAAGTGCTTTTGATTTAAATTACATTTTAGTTTGACACATGTTTGAAAACTCAATCCGTCAATCAATATTTTTCCGGTCAGATTTATTTGAAACTTGATATTAATATAAATTTGTCAACACAATGAAACACGTAATGTCGATGTTTTTCGAAATTCTTACCCTAATGGGGTGCAAAAGTTTTATGGAACGACAATTTTTGGAATGGAGTAAGGAGGTACCTACCTACAGTTTGTCGGGATATTTGGGCTCCTGGCTAGAACTAAGGAAAATGTTTTGTAGAATTAATCGGGGGAAATATATTTTGTAAGTGTCTTTATTGTGGAAAGTAGTTGTAATACAAATCTTGCGTAAACATTGGTCAGAGTAGATTATTAGGGTTATTATAATTATCATCTCTCTTTTCACCCGAAAAGGGGTGCAAAAGTGTGTATGGGAAAACATAATTTTTTCAGGGTATGTATGTCCCAATCCGTATAGGTACCTTACCTATACGGATTGGGACTTCTTATAACATAGGGGTGTACAAATAATGTTTTGTAGGGGATCGCGGGTAAAACCGTGGGCCGGAAAGCTATCTATACATATAGGTAATACAACAGTAGAATCCGGTGTTTCTGTACATTGAAGAAAAGTAATCATATCTGTCTGATTATTTGTTAACGCACATTTCCGGAACTATTGAACGGATTTTCATGTAGATTTCACAGGTAGACTAAGATTAATTAATAAAGGAGCAGAATATAGGCTTCATTAAAATAAAATCGGATGTTGCAAAAAAGTAATCGTAATTCAATGATTTTTGGAATTTACGTAAGTTATCTGGAACCCGCGTGTATTACATTATTTTTAAATTGAAATGGAGTGTGTTTGATGTAGGAAGAGTCAAATTACAATGAAACCATTTTTGATTTTTTGTCCGTCTGTCTATCCGTCCGTTTGAACACGCTAATCTCCGAAACCATCGAACGGATTTTCGTAGGTTTTTCACAATTTAATTAGGCTTAACTTGGCGCTTCGAATAAATTGGCTTTGTTTCGTCGAAATTGGCTAACAGGGAAAAAGGTATAAACATTTTATAAAGTCTGCGCGAGCGATGCCGCGGGCGAAAAGCTATTAACAATAAAAATCTAGGTTAAATTTCAAGATGTATGGACTATGGAACTTGTTATGTTCACATCGGATTTCTTCAACTTCACAAAATAATTGTAAAATATTACGATGGTCCTTTGCTCAACACTATTTATCGACATAATCTTATTAAACCTTAACATAAAATAAAAATAAATAAAGTTTCGACGGCAGTTTATTAAAAATGAAGTTGATCTATAGAAGTATCGTAATTATTTTTTCTCATTTAAATGTGGACATTTGTCTTCTTTTGAAAGCTGTGTCGACTTAGGAGGTATACATTACTATACAATCAGTTGAATTGTATGGCAGACAATAAATAACTTCGAGGGGCTTGTTGAGAAGCGACTAATTAAGTTCTTGTGAGCTCGGACAATGCGTGGGCGGTTGATATTCTGCTTTAACGATGCAAGCCATCCTATCAAACAAAGTTTTATCCTATTCATAGATCAATAAAATTCAAAGTTCGATAATTAAATTCCAGATCTATAAATATCTTTATGCAAATTCACAATATTTAGTTGTATTGTACTGTATTATATTTCAATAATTGATAATGCTAATGATTGGCAGGCAATGAAAAGATTTATGTTTCGTAGCTTGTGGGTATCAAAATATAAACTGATACCTACGGATAGTACCTAACTAGTGCAGTGTTTTTGTTATTCTTTAGTTGTCATTTTTTTTTATACCACATTGTCGGCAAACAAGCATACGGCCCGCCTGATGGTTAGCGGCTACCGTAGCCTATGAACGCTTGCAACACCACGGTTATAACTCGCTTGCTGCCGACCCTTCCCCTCTCCCCGATGAGCTCGGCGACCTTACTCACGTGCAGGAACACAACTATAAGTTATTTGACTGCCGTTTTCTGTATAGTGGAGGTACTTCCCCAGTCGAGCTGCTCATTGAGCGACATATCGCTATGCTTTATTTCCACTCTTAATTTAGAAATCTGTCGCCATGCACTTACCGGTTTGTTCCGGCAGCTGCACTTGACTGAGAGCCAGTTCTCTTCTGTGTTCTGTGTGCTTCCCACCCTTCATTCACATCATTAGTTATCATGTTGAGATTATGGTCAAACACAAGCCAATCTTAAAGAGTACATACTTTTTTAGTGTGTACAAAAATATTATCCCTGGGAAATCTACAAATTTTCAGAATTTTTCATGTAAGTAAACTACTTTAAGTAGGTAAGGTAAAATTCATAGTGCGAATACTAATTTTCTTATTTACTTAGGTATTTAGATGAAGTCTACAATAATAAATACACTTAAATACAATAACCTTGCCTAAAATAATAAAGTTACCTTATAACTAATTTATTAATCAGATAGTAATTATCCACACAACAATACATGTTACCTAATTAGTTGTTAATCAATATAAACTAACAATCTTGTTGAAATAACTAATTTACTACAATAGGTGGTTTATTTTCATAAATACGTACCTACTCGTAAATTTTGGACAGATCATTCACTTTGCGGTATCAGATATTAATCAGTTAGGTATTCAAAATACAAATACATTATTTGTATTTCTGTATTTTTTGTAATAGTATCGGTCTGAAAATATGAACTATGTAATTTATTTTGAATTTATATTTTTGCTCGTGACTGTACGTTAGGAATTGCATAATTATGAATAATAAAAAAGTAATAGCCTACTACCTGTGAACCTAAAATATCCCTAAGTACATGAAAATTATAAAAAAAACCTTTAACTTATGTAGTACCTACTTATTCAGTAACCCTAAATTTCAGCGACCAATGACCGAATAAAGTTCAAATTCATAATAGATAACTTGTTACTATAGATTTTATGTTTCGAAACTGGTCCACTACGAATATCGACGAGGGACCTCCTACGATACTGCATAACGATGTTAAATCATGGTGATCGGCTCATAACAGTCATTCCCTCGCTATGGGCATTGTACTCACGGCATTAGCGTAGGCCCGGCTTCACTATTTTGTACCAAACAATGCTCTGAGCGGACAATTTGTCAAACATGTGTACCTACCTGTCCTGTTAGCATGGACCATAATAACATTATTGTGAACACGATTTATATTATTATTAAGGGATATCCACACTGGCGTTCTAGTTCACGCCTTATGTTATAGGTATCATTGAAAAGTAATAATTGTAGGTAAAAATGCTATTTATTTTGATAGTTTCTTAACATGCAAAATTATGTTTAAAGTTCAAGTTTAATGTTATTATGTTAAAAAAGCTTGTAAAAGAAGAAAATATTTAAATAAAAATTAGGTATTTAGTAAGCAAGTAAAACCACGCTACTGTGGTAGTTACGATATTAAGAATAGTTATGTATTACCTAGAGGCAAATACTTGGTAAATAGATGCATTAGACTCATTAAAGATAATATCTTTTCAAATCGTTTCAAAGAAATCCATATAAGTAAGATTTGTCTACGCGCAAACTGTTCAGCCGTTATTAAACTCAGTTTTGAATTTCATAAACATACATTTTTGCCATTATATTTACCAGTAGAATATGCTAAAATTACTTTGAAATGCATAAAGGAACTCAATATTCATGGTACCTATATAGTTGTTGGTGTGAAAGGCCACGTTACGAAGTTTAATTGATGACTTGTAGATTAAAATTGTCATTTGTATTCACTATTGTTTATGACTTATGAGAACTTACACTACTGTTTTATATTGAAGGCACTTTCTAACTGTCTCAATATGAATTATTTTATTTGTTCAAGATGTTTTAATTTATTTAACTCATTTATATAGATCGATATTAAAATTAAAAAAATAACCGTTTACCATCACAAAGTTTTCTAGAATCTCATCTGTGTAGGAGTAAAAAACAACAATAACGTACTTTCCTACGCATAACCTAGAAAAGTTCGTTATCTTACATTAATGCTTATCTAGGGATTTACTATATATTTAGAAGTTGGTGTCCTAATTTCCATTTTACCAAGAAATTACCGTTAAGCTTCATCAATCATTAAGTCTTATTAAAATGTTCCAAAAATTACAAAATGTTGTGTTTTAAAAATAACACAGGCTGCCTAAATGCCATTACATTCATAATATAATTTTAGCACAACAAAAAACGTATCAGCAAAAACAATGGCAGGCGCACACAGCGAGCGTTGGCTGGTTGTCGTCACTAAACTAACAATTTATGCATGGGGCCTAATGGCCTGTTCCATCAGGGTTTGTTTGCCAAGCTTTCTATGAAATTTTATTCGGTAACAGCGCGTGTAGGCCTTTACGTCTTGCTCCAATTTTACAGTGTCCATATAGCTCCTTGTTAAGTGATTTCGGTGTTGAATTCCTTTCGTATACAATATGTCTTTAAATTGTTGAATATTAGATAGATGAAGTACCTACCATTTTTTAGTTAGATCATATTTTGTTATCGCATTTAGGTACTTTATCAACATCTTGTATATCTTTAGATGTGAAACAGATCAACTGAATAGGTACAACAACAACCAATAAACAGTCTTCATCTTTTTCAATCACGAGGCAACTTTAAAATAGGCAAAATGTATGCTTCGTTTTCCAGACACAAAGGCGAGAGCATACATTCGGAAGCTTGGAATGCATCGAATAGAATTCTTTCTTCCATACGTTGACGTATTTCCCATTTGATAGTGTGAATGATAAACTTGTATTGTTTGCCGCTCGAATGATTAATTTTCAATTGTTCATACATTCCGTTCGGGAGTTTGTCAACATTTATTAAACACACCCAAATTTGTAACAGGTAAATCATCATTTACTGGGGAATCATCAAAAAAATACAGATTTCAATTTATTATCTAATTTTATTTATTACAAATGATTGAACAATGTATGCGACAGTTTATTTGATATCAATATATTTAAACAGCTTGTTTGTTTTTAGGATATCATGAAAATTTTCGATATCCAACGATCATTTTCAGTTCCCGATGATAATATTCGAGACTTGAGGAGACTCGCGGGTGAGTTTTAGCTACCCACCCTTCCAAACAAGGTATTTTCTGTCGCCGATACCGAACGCTTGAATTTCATTATCGAGAACACTAAAAAGAAATTGCATTTATGCTCGTCGGGGAATCTAGTGTAGGTATTTGTTGTAAGGCTGTACGAAGTTAAAGATTTAGATGTGGATAGTTTTAAAGGAGTTTTATTTGTTGGCTAAGTAGCTACTTATCATCTCATCATCATCAGCTGATGATAATGTTGTAGATAAGCAATCAATGTTGGTGGATTCAGCTAAAGATAATATTAGATTGGTGAATCATTAACTGCTTGGAACGAAAATCGTAAAAGTTCAACTCAATTTATAGCGGTTTCGTAGCTTTATGGTTTAATTTGACGTTTTATGGTCTCCAGTAGGCAGGCAGTAGGTAAAACAAAGCTTTGGGATCATTAGGTCGTACGCATAAATTACTTCTTGGAAGTTTGGAGGTCAATGGTTACGGCGACACGTGCCTTCAATGACTTATTCTATATAATTTCACTATTCCCTGCCTATGTCATTATATGTCGAAACTTTACAAATGGTAGTTAACTAGAGACTCACTAGTTACCATTTTATTCTTCTATTCTATCAGTTTTATATACTATCATTTTTATTTCTTTTTTACTTTGTTTAGGCTTGTGTTTGACCACAATCTCACTATGGTAGGTGATGATGTGGCCGAAGGTGGTGAGCACACAAAGCCTAGAAGGATCTGGCTCTCAAGTGCAGCTGCCGGAACACACCAATAGGTGTTTGGCGACAGATTTTCAACTTGAGGGTGGTAGCCAGCCAGGCGGGTACTACAAAGTACTCTACCACCGTGCTATGGTTTCCCCACGATGTTTTCCTTCGCCGAAAGCTCAAGCTCATTGTAGGATTTGAGCCCACGATCTTCGCCGCGGCGTCCGACGTCACTACCACTGAGCTATCATCGCCTTTAAATTTATATAATAATTAAATCATATTCACAAAGTAGACTCTGAAAATCTTGTTTCGTGTATTTACTTTTGGATTATGTAATATAAAATACCTACTATTTTAGAACTTTTAATAACACTAATAGAGTTTTTAAAGCGGACGATTTTCGACATTATTAATGTTGAAAAGCGTCAAAACAAACAATTCTATAAAACAAGCGAACAAATCAACAGACTATTTAAATTCATCTCAAGTTGCGAATACACTACAATGGGTAAATTGTCCCAGAATAAGTCAGTAGCTTCCACGAAACCGGCTCAGAAAGCTCTCATTGTTCCACCAGATATTCGCTATCCCAGGGGACTGTCTGCCCTCATTGTCAACTAGACATGCTAGATCAATGGACAGGTAGCTCGATTAGTTCGTGTATTCAATAGACACGCTGACAGTCACAGCCCTAATTCTTTACCTTTGTTTACATCGAAACCGAAGATAGATAGAATAATGTTTAATTGTAACAAAGTGTTGACAATCATTTTAGTTGGCTAACAATTAGATCGATTGAAGGCAGGAATATTGCGAGATTTATTAACATTTCTTCACGCTTGTCTTGGTTTTTGATTGAACCACTCTAAATTTTTTTTTATAAAATGCTTATTTAAGTAGAGAATTCTTGTCCACTATAGATTTTTCATTCAAATAAGTGATGTGAATCTAAATATTTAATAGCATAAGTGCCTATTATAGTTATTATTATATTTATTATTAGTTATAATAGTTATTTATCTTGCTAAAACTCAAACGTGTTTCAAGAAAAATGTAGGCATTAGCGTGAAGCATGCGACGACGTGAAAATGTTGATGTATTTTTCCTTGTATGAAAAATAAAACATACTTAACAAGTATAATCTTAACAACATTAGGCAGGCAGCTAGAAGGCTATGTAATTTACCTCACATTTGCTAGAATTTTTGTAGAACCACAGATTATAAAAGTACCTAATGTAATATTTATGATACGAAATTTTCACTTGTAGATTTAGTTTGGGTCTAAACTTTTGCGGATTTTATTTTTAATTCGCTTAGATTTTGTTTGGAGATCTAAATGACGATTCTTCATTCTTGGAATTGTCTTTGCTTGTAATCTTTAAGCTCTTCCTTCTCTATTTTTTTTTTAATTTTTCTGGAATTAGTTACTAAAAATATGTCAGAAATAGTCTACCCACATGAGATGAAATTTATTTTTATCGTTGTTAGTGACATAAAGAATTGGAGTAAGTATGTATTTACAACCCTGAAGAACATTTTCGTACATTATTTACTCAACGCAACGAGAGGTTATGTTCTATGAATATTTCATGACTTCATTTTAATTATTCCTCTACGTACCCACTTGTAATTTCAGAATCTTTTGGTAACAACACAATTTACATATTAAGTAACCAAGGAAACCGTTACGAGGTGCTTTTCATTCGAGAAATTTCCTAGTAATCCTTGATAAAAGGTTCGTTTAATTAATGGCCTTTCTATCTACGTGTTAATTCATTTTATCAGGCCACCTATGTCCCATTTTTCGGAAGGTACCTTCCAACTTTAACGGAAATATAGAGTCGTCTATTGTTTAAAAAATTCAGCACGATGCAAAGTGCTGGTTCTTCTTTATTTGGTTCTTATTTTCAACATGGTTAATTCATGTGTAAGAAAAATAACATTTCTTAGCATTAAGTATATTTATGTAATATACTGCTCCATTAAATAATTTCTTTAGGTATTTCCATAATAAAACTTTTTTGTTATCCACTAAATCACTATTAGATTCTTACCTTGAATGATCTTAATTGATGAAAATAAGGTTCATAGCATGATGGACTTTGTACGTTTTAATTAGATCTGATTTTGGCTTGGATGCTTAAAGATAATATAACATTAAAAGTTGATTATATATTTTAATGAGTTAATCTTCAAAAGTAACAGCTTAATCAGTGATCGCATACTTTCTCACAACAACTTAATTATCTATCTCATAGAACATATTCGTATGCAAGTTGGATGCTATAATTAACCGAATTTAAATGTGAATTTATGGGTAAGTAATTGTCATCTTATAGGATTAATTTATCTTAATCTGATCTAAGCGTGACAAGGAAACAGTTAAACTAAACATGAATTTCGATAAGACACGTTCATTGATTTAGTTTTTTTTACACGGTGGATTTACAGGCATGATTACAATAATAAAGCAGTTGACCAACAATGTTAAGACAAAAATGAAGATACATTACATCATAAAATCATTTCAAGGCATTTAAAAATAACTAAAGCCAAAATTTAATTTTCAATGAAATAACAGACAAGAATAACGTAAGTGAAAGAGAATTCTTAAACGAGAATAAGCATGAATTTTCTCATTATGTGAGTCCAAAGAATAGACGGGCGTCGAAAGGGAAGAGAAGCCAAATTAAGGAAATTAACTTTTTTATAATAAAACTCTCGCCTCCACTTGGCCAATGCAAATGACGTACCATTAATTGTGTGGTGTAATTAAGGCTGAAAACAAATAAGACTTGGATAATAGTAGAATGATGTCCGACCATACGTTGTAAACGCGAAGGCTTTTTTCACTAAACCAACTTCAATATACATCGCTACGTGACTAAGCGGAATGTCAAATGAAGGTAGTAAATTCATCGCTACAGACTGCATCGCGCTATTTCGAGTGATAATACCTTCTTAAAAACGGTAGACTTTTTATTTTACTATGGATACGCTTGTGTTTGAGCATAATATCACCATGGTATGTAGTATAGTAGCCGAAGTTGGAACTGGCATTCAATAAGAAAAACCGTTACGTACTTAGTGTCAGATTCGTTATCGAGGATCGTAAAATAATGACGAATGCTTTGGTAAAATATCTATTGATCTGTTTTCATAGGTAAGTTCTTATTTTTTGTAAGCAGAAAAAATATGTGTTTAAAGAATGATGTAAATATTATCTATATTAAAATATGTGACACCACCAAGACAACAAATAAGAGTAGATAATCCGAGTTTATTTATTAATTGAACAATTAAAAAAAAAACAGAATTTACGTCATTAGTAGCAAGTGGACTATTATTGGATACAATTCTATAGAATTAGGAGCCTACTTATATAGGTAGGAGAATACTTCGGGACCTACTTTATTGTATAAACTTATAGAAGAGGCACTAATGAGTAATTTAAAATCGGATTTTTTTACCAAGGTTCAAGTTTCACTTTTACGATAACATAAAAACTATTTACGCGCAAACTTTCAGATAAAAGCTCAAATGATACCCAATAAAGAGATCGCCTTATTGATGCTGGATTGTTAATTAACATTAACGATTATTGGTTGACATTCTCGACTTGCTACCGACGCAATGTCGTATAAGGTCGGGTTTTATTATATATCGCGCATCATTTAAATATCAGATTATAAAATAATAAGCGTGCAATGGATGAAATTATCTTTACAAGCATCGTCATTTACAGGCATTCTCTAGTAATTAAACAGGTCTGGTGTCAGTTTGCTTATCTACTACCTATCTTATCACCTATATGTACTTATTTATGACATGTCGGTACTAATCCTAACCTTCTTCTGTCTTTAGTCTGGTCTGACTGAACTTTTTTTTAAATATATCAGAAGACTGACGTGCAGGCAGACGGTCCATCTGATGGTAAATGGCCGCCATCACCTATGGACATTAGTGATAACTGGGAATGCAAATATGTTGCTGATCTTTACCAAAACTTTATTTAAGTTTCTGTTATTTGCTCTACTTATAGTAATTCATTGTTGACAAAAACTGCAAGCTTCAATGAAATAGCCCCAATAACTTTACGCTCATTTAACGCACCCTAAAAGAAACCCTCAAGGTACCCCTTATTCCCGTTGTAGGTACCTCGCAAGGTTATCAAATGTCATCACACGGGCAGACCCGTTATCAACAGCCCATACATAATGGAAGTGTTCAAAATGTTTATTTCTTTAAACCTGTGGACTTCTGCTTCGTAATTCCGTTTCAAATTTCTTTCCCATAAATTTTCACGTTCATGTTGAAGGTTCATCGTGTGTTTTATCGTTTTATAGCGTGAATGTACGAGTATGTCGGTAAACACCCTTTTATAACCCATGGGTTTTTGATGTGGCTGTTTTATGTGCGGATCAAAACGTCCTCGCTCCAAGAATTTGTAAGGATTATGTTGATTTACGGTATTGCACGTGCTATTGAGGAAATTATTAGATGAGATATTAAATTGAGGATTTACATGTTAAAGATGTGTCATTTTAGATCAAAGAGTTGTTAGAAATATAGAGTTGTTTTAAAGATCGAAATTGCTTCGCGGATATAATAACGAAATAGGTTATTAACTAAATGGGTGGGTTGGTATAATATTATATTTTACATATACTCTGGGACACTCTGGGACATTATTCCTCACACACGGCCATCTGACCCCAAACTAAGCAGAGCTTGTACTATGGAAACCAGATAACTGATATACTACATATACTACTTTTCTTTTGTAAATACATACATATATAGATAATTACACCCAGACTCAGGACAAACAGACATGTTCATGCACACAAATGTTTGTCCTGTGTTGGAATCGAACCCACGACCTGCGGCGTGATAGATAGGGTATCTTACCAACCACGCCAACCGGCCCGTAAAATACACTAAAGCCATCGAAGGAAATAATATCAACATGTCGCAAATATTTCTAATCAGAATGGTATTTCAAAACAAAATAAATTAATGTAACAATAACTCGCAAATACGTTGAGCTCCAATATCATAAATTATGAAAAGGCGACATTCACATTAAAAAGGTATTTACACAATCGAAGTAATTACACTCCATGTTTGTAACTGACCTTAATTAAAGAGGTATTAAAGTATCTTCTGAATATGCTAACTAACATGGAGATACCAAGAGACTAAAAAAAAAGTTTAAGCGATATGCGTACCTACAGATATAGTACAGTAATATATTTTTACCCACGGCGCTGTCTGAACTTTCTGGTTTTGATATTGGCAATGAATACTAAACGATGCATATCTTAACTTCAACTAGAATAAACATAAGAAATTAATGTGTAGCAACCTCGAATAATGTTTCTTTATTCTTGCACCCCAGACTCAATAAAACAAGTGATATTATTTACCATTTTTCCAACAAACATTTTGTCCTTTTTCCGAACACTTCAAACTGGCAAAGATGTCAAATTCCTCAGAAATAGGCCATGTCAAGTTGAAGTTAAGAGTCCCAATGCCCCACGGCGGTGACGATTATGTAACCAAAGCCTACGACTCGGTAGGGTTGTTAACATCTTGATTTAAGACATTTCTTACTACTTGAATATATTATGCCTGTACCTATAAAATAAATAACTGCAGCTCGTCTTAATGTATCATTTTATATAGTAACTTAAAACTTCTGATAGGCAATCCAGGAAGAGTCTAATTTATAATTACTGTTTGCCGCTGACCCTGGAAAGCCCAAATTATATATTATAACACAAAAACTGGTGTTTATTTACTTATACATAAATTAATTTTGAGGTGTTGTTTTTTCACAGGTATCTGAATAGGTTTTTTTTTTCTTTTGGATTATATTAGGTAGGCAGAATATTCAAATATTCCTATTGTGATAAAGCCACACAGGGTATAAGGATTCCGGTACAAAATTTTGTTAAATATTTGATGTGTGATGTGGCAACCCTGAGACAAGAGTGTCGGCACGGAATGAAAGCGCTGTGACGACCCTCGTCATCTGAAGGAGTGCGCACTGTTCTACATTTTGTGCGAACCGCGCGAACTCTGACGACATTTGCAACCATTCATTTACAATGTTTAACCTGATAATGAAACAAAGGACGAGAAGGAAAATGTATTGAATGTCAGTTCTTTCATCTGGTTTCTTAAGTAATACCATAGTATGATGACTGAGTAGGTACAATATTAAAATAAATTTACGCAATGTAGAGACAGAATTTTATAGGGAAAAATATTTACATGCGTGCAAAGAATAATGAATCCTATCCCCCAAAAGAGAAGGTTAGAGAATTCAATGAAACATGCATTTAGTATTGCAGGTAACCTCTATCTTTCAATCATCACAATAAAGCCAATGGTACCTACCTACTATTTGAATGTTCTAAATTCATAAATTGAATTAAAGTAATCATAAAACGAAAATCACTCGAAAATAAAAACATTGAAACAATTCATAACAGAAAGTCAGTAGAAGTGTACTGCAGTTAAACAGACGATACCCTTGGGAGTGCATTGAGAAGTTGCCTGGAGATATACTCTTGATATCTACACTGCGGTGTTAATAAATCAAATGTAGTTCCCGTTTCAATACCAAAACAAACAAGTTCTCTGCTTTATTATATACAACTTATAGTTGAACTTAAAAACTGTAAATTTTAATTTAAAAAAATAAAAATAATGCACATCATTGAGCAATCCATATAGTAGGTCTGTGAAGAAATATTTGTAACGATATTGCTTATGGAAATTTGAGACCACGGATACCGATATAAACTAGGATTCCACGCTGAAGGGTCAGAATTAATGACCGCCCAAATGTTGCTAAAGCGTTCCAGTTTGCATCGGAATATCCTAATATCTTTTACACAGCGAAATATTGAGAACAAAATAGTAATATTAAATAGCTAATACGTATAGATAATTGTCTTCTTAAACCCTGTTCTATTTTCAAAAAATCTTCCAGTATTTCTCCAGTCTACATTTAAACCTCTAACCATAAACACAGGTACTTGATATACTTCTACTAATGGTGTGGTATCTCTAGGATAAATAACTAAAAAATAATCAAATTATATGAAGAGCTACGTTTATTTTCTATTTGTTCCGGCATTAAGCATAATCATGAATTTTGTGAGGGCTGTCTACAAAATTTTAATCTCTAAATATTTAGTGATTTCCCTATTCCTGTGGTAACGTTTTTTAGAATTCACCTATGATATTTTTGAAGCCTATAGGTACATACATCTAAATAGTATGTCTAGTATTATATTATTGCACAGACTAATTGATAATGCCTGCTCGTGACGCAACTGTCTTTGTTACTAATTGAAAGAAAGGAACCAAGAAGTTGATTGCAGCAGATGTTATTAGCAATATTTGAATTTGTAAAATATGTACTAAATTAATTATAATGAAATACCAACAGATTTTTTAATTACCTAGCATAAATATTATAGTGATCAAATGCTATTCAATTTGAACATTTAATATTTCTAATCAGAATGGTATTTCAAAACAAAATAAATTAATGTAACAATAACTCGCAAATACGCTGAGCTCCAATATCATAAATTATGAAATGGAGACATTCACATTAAAAAGGTATTTACACACTCGAGGTAATTACACTCCATGTTTGTAACTGACCTTAATTAAAGAGGTATTAAAGTATCTTCTGAATATGCTAACTAACATGGAGATACCAAGAGACTAAAAAAAAAGTTTAAGCGATATGCGTACCTACAGATATAGTACAGTAATATATTTTTACCCACGGCGCTGTCTGAACTTTCTGGTTTTGATATTGGCAATGAATACTAAACGATGCATATCTTAACTTCAACTAGAATAAACATAAGAAATTAATGTGTAGCAACCTCGAATAATGTTTCTTTATTCTTGCACCCCAGACTCAATAAAACAAGTGATATTATTTACCATTTTTCCAACAAACATTTTGTCCTTTTTCCGAACACTTCAAACTGGCAAAGATGTCAAATTCCTCAGAAATAGGCCATGTCAAGTTGAAGTTAAGAGTCCCAATGCCCCACGGCGGTGACGATTATGTAACCAAAGCCTACGACTCGGTAGGGTTGTTAACATCTTGATTTAAGACATTTCTTACTACTTGAATATATTATGCCTGTACCTATAAAATAAATAACTGCAGCTCGTCTTAATGTATCATTTTATATAGTAACTTAAAACTTCTGATAGGCAATCCAGGAAGAGTCTAATTTATAATTACTGTTTGCCGCTGACCCTGGAAAGCCCAAATTATATATTATAACACAAAAACTGGTGTTTATTTACTTATACATAAATTAATTTTGAGGTGTTGTTTTTTCACAGGTATCTGAATAGGTTTTTTTTTTCTTTTGGATTATATTAGGTAGGCAGAATATTCAAATATTCCTATTGTGATAAAGCCACACAGGGTATAAGGATTCCGGTACAAAATTTTGTTAAATATTTGATGTGTGATGTGGCAACCCTGAGACAAGAGTGTCGGCACGGAATGAAAGCGCTGTGACGACCCTCGTCATCTGAAGGAGTGCGCACTGTTCTACATTTTGTGCGAACCGCGCGAACTCTGACGACATTTGCAACCATTCATTTACAATGTTTAACCTGATAATGAAACAAAGGACGAGAAGGAAAATGTATTGAATGTCAGTTCTTTCATCTGGTTTCTTAAGTAATACCATAGTATGATGACTGAGTAGGTACAATATTAAAATAAATTTACGCAATGTAGAGACAGAATTTTATAGGGAAAAATATTTACATGCGTGCAAAGAATAATGAATCCTATCCCCCAAAAGAGAAGGTTAGAGAATTCAATGAAACATGCATTTAGTATTGCAGGTAACCTCTATCTTTCAATCATCACAATAAAGCCAATGGTACCTACCTACTATTTGAATGTTCTAAATTCATAAATTGAATTAAAGTAATCATAAAACGAAAATCACTCGAAAATAAAAACATTGAAACAATTCATAACAGAAAGTCAGTAGAAGTGTACTGCAGTTAAACAGACGATACCCTTGGGAGTGCATTGAGAAGTTGCCTGGAGATATACTCTTGATATCTACACTGCGGTGTTAATAAATCAAATGTAGTTCCCGTTTCAATACCAAAACAAACAAGTTCTCTGCTTTATTATATACAACTTATAGTTGAACTTAAAAACTGTAAATTTTAATTTAAAAAAATAAAAATAATGCACATCATTGAGCAATCCATATAGTAGGTCTGTGAAGAAATATTTGTAACGATATTGCTTATGGAAATTTGAGACCACGGATACCGATATAAACTAGGATTCCACGCTGAAGGGTCAGAATTAATGACCGCCCAAATGTTGCTAAAGCGTTCCAGTTTGCATCGGAATATCCTAATATCTTTTACACAGCGAAATATTGAGAACAAAATAGTAATATTAAATAGCTAATACGTATAGATAATTGTCTTCTTAAACCCTGTTCTATTTTCAAAAAATCTTCCAGTATTTCTCCAGTCTACATTTAAACCTCTAACCATAAACACAGGTACTTGATATACTTCTACTAATGGTGTGGTATCTCTAGGATAAATAACTAAAAAATAATCAAATTATATGAAGAGCTACGTTTATTTTCTATTTGTTCCGGCATTAAGCATAATCATGAATTTTGTGAGGGCTGTCTACAAAATTTTAATCTCTAAATATTTAGTGATTTCCCTATTCCTGTGGTAACGTTTTTTAGAATTCACCTATGATATTTTTGAAGCCTATAGGTACATACATCTAAATAGTATGTCTAGTATTATATTATTGCACAGACTAATTGATAATGCCTGCTCGTGACGCAACTGTCTTTGTTACTAATTGAAAGAAAGGAACCAAGAAGTTGATTGCAGCAGATGTTATTAGCAATATTTGAATTTGTAAAATATGTACTAAATTAATTATAATGAAATACCAACAGATTTTTTAATTACCTAGCATAAATATTATAGTGATCAAATGCTATTCAATTTGAACATTTAATGATATGGGAAAGTAATTTAAATAATTTTTTACAATGTTATAAAATAATTAAATATTTTTCAGTACTGTTGCAGTATTGTTCAGTTGTTGTATTATACAGTGATAGTATTCGGTACATGACTTGATAGTATATTTTACCGCGGGCCGTACGTTTAATTTACAATGGCGTCAATCTGGCTGGAATTGACAGTATCTTTTAGCGCACGGATTACAATTTCATTGAAGTGTTTTTAAATCTCTACAAATTAAATACAAAAGTTTACTAGAAAAGAGGTATTCGACTACACTATCTTTATTTATTAAATATTTTTTTTGTCTAATTATTTATTTTAATTAGATACCTTTATCCTCACAAAATTAAATAGAAGTGAAGTGACAACCCTGTTTCTAAACAGAGAATATAATTTTACAGTGTGCAATATCAGAACGCTAATGATTGTGGTTTAATCACGTTTAATTCGGTGCTAATGTGTGAGGTTGTTACCTAATTGGGCACAATTAGCGAAGTAACGTGTGTTCACCTCAATCTTTGTGTCCTTGTGTTACCGAGCTGGCACAAATGATCCGGGAATAAGGGAAGCCTGGTAAACTATAGAACAAATAAATAAGTAAACACCTAGATAATCTAAAAGCGAACGTAAATATTTTTATAACTTAAATTCGATAATAGCTCAGTGGTGGTGGCGTCGAATGCCATGACGAAAGTCGTGGGATACAATGAGCTTGAGCTTTCTGTGAAGGAAAACAATATGGGGAATCCATAGCACAGTGGTAGGGTACTTAGTAGTAGGTACTCGTCTGGCTGGCTAAAAAATCTGTCGCCAAGCAACTAGCGGTGTGTTCCGGCAGCTGCATATAAGAGTTCCAGTTCCTTCTAGGTTTTGTGTGGTTACCTTCGGTCAAACACAGGCCTATTAATAAAAAAAAAATTGGAGTGGAGTGAAATATTATTTTGTTGTGCAATTCCTAATGTTTTTTTTTGTAATCACTTAGCGTTGCCAATTTTAAATATAAAAGTTACTTTTGCGAATACAATTCTCATGCAAAAACATTGTGGTATAGAGCTGTAATTAATAAATAATTAATAAAATGAATTGTATTTCAAAATATAAATCCAAAATGAACTGAAAGCTTACTCTAAATCCGATCACTGACGGAATATCAGCACCTGCAAAGAATTAAACAAAAAAGAATGACAAGACATAAATGACTGATATCACAGTTGACGTGATACCTGTATGGAATGTACAGAAATGATTCATGAATATTAATTTGTATTCTTAGGAACGCGTTAGATTTTTATGACGGAATAAGCGGACTTGGGTAAAATTTAAGGGCAGTCGAAAATGAGACACCGCTTCTGTGTCATACAATTCATTCAATGATCAATATGACGAAATTCGATTCTCTATAAATGTATTGCAAGTGTAAATTTATTCTCAAAATTACCATGACTCATGACTTTGACTACAGCCTCCGTTATCAAAGTTAAGTCATGGTCAAGTTACTGTGCTTGTAGGTTAATGCACAAGCTACAATGTGTTAATGGTAGAATAATGGCTTGACCTATTTTTGATTGTCATTTTATTCTTTGATTCTAAAATAGATTCCATGGTCTTCACTTCAAATTAGGACGAGTTGATTGTTCAATCACAATGACTAAACTATATGGTAAATATTACAGGTAGAGTTTATCCTAAAAAAATAGGTTACAAGTTACAACCAGGATCCCTAATCGTGTGTCACAAGTTAGTTAGAGATACAATACATCTAAACAATTAAGGTATTATAAAGATAGCATTGTCTGGTTTTGTCATGCCCTTATATATGGACGTCAGTGATGAATGAATGTTCAACTTACGTCAATCACGTATGTGTGTGTGTCTTTGGGCTCATTATCAATCACGTGATACATGCATAACTTCTTATGATTCAGGGTCACTAACATATTTGTATATAGCATCCTAGTGGGTACCAAATTAATATTCTCCACTTATGAATCTTACATAGTTGGGGGAAACCTAATCTAATCATAATATTGAATTCATATAACTCGTATCTTTATAAATATTTTACTTATCGTAGATTTACGGTGAAATGTCATAATCTATAGTGACGTTTGTGGAGTTTCTTTTAGGATTGAGCAATGAGAAAACCCATTTTTTATAGATTCCCCATATAATAACTCAAATTTATAAATAGATTTAAAATCAATATTCATATTCACTAATGCTTTGATATCGTTCTTTAAAAAATATTTTCAGCTATAAAATAAGTTCTATGGTTATTTGTTCCCCATTTAAGTTAATTATTTTCAGTATCTGCTTTAAATGAAGTTAATTTTTCAAGTTACTTGTTTATAAACTTTTCTAGTCATAAATTCTAGAATTGCATAGTAGTTAACAGTCTAATGTTACGTAAGTACCTATCTACAAATAAAATAATAAAATCTTTCTGTAAATAAATGTACTGACGTTATATAATATCACTACGTTACGATTGCACCAATTATAAAAGAGATCTCCGGTTTAAAATGTTGGAACCACATGTTTGACGCATTCTTATAGTGTGTAGGCGAGGAAGGTCAACTTACATCGGTTCTGGTGTAACATTTACAAATAGTTGTTCGTGGAATTGGTAGCTGCGTTGATAAATTGGCTCGTTCGTCGTTTTAAAGGTGTGGATAGATGACGAGTATTTACTTGTTGAAGTATCGAGTAATATTTAAATAATAAATTTAATTCGGTAATAAATCAGTTTTATTTTTCTTGATTATTAATTTATCAGCCTTGGATAACTTTTGTAGAACATAGTAATGAATCCACTTCGTTGCCAATTTAGAACTTTTTCACCAAGAATTGAATATTCATGGGCATTTTTCAGTTTTTACTAAGCTAAGAGTTTGTACATTACAAACCAGGTAACTGTCATACTACATATGCTTCTATGCACTATGTATTATTCACAGAATATAACCTTTTGCTAAATTACACAGTCCTTTACAATAAAAAGTCATGTAAAATATCTCTCGCTGAATTTGGCGCTCTTATCAACTGTATAAAAACATGAGTCTGTAAGTACCTTTAGCTAAATGTTACACCTTCGACACTATATTCGCTAAAAGGAAGTGCACTCTTAAAATAAAGAAGCGATTGGTTGACTCATCTAAATGAGTGATCGTTGTGAGTATTAGACGTTTCAGATAAGACAATGAATGTCGGCATCGTCACCCGCTGACAAAATAAACTTTAATGCACTATAATAGTTTTTTTTTATTTGGTAAATAAATTTTATAATGCACAATTGATATTATAGTATAAATTAAAAAAATAATTAAAGTTGTTAGTAAATATTTAGTATGCAATTACTTACATTTAAATCTGCAATTTGTTTTGCAATATTTTATCATTTTCATATGTGCAACTACATGACTATTATACCTACTCGACGATGACAAATAAAATTACTATCATTGACTTTGTTTGTGTAATTATTCTTTCGTAATAATTTGTTATACAACATGGACAAATCACGCGCCATCATGGTCACCGAACATCGAAATATCCAATACAGTCATTCGCTTGGTCTGATAGTGATTTATTTTCAAATAGTGAAGACAGAAAACCCACATTCTACGTCATTTTGAATCAAGAACCAAAAGTTCAGATATTTCAAACGTTTACACGAATCATACCCAATGAGTATGATTAGTGTTATTTTTTAATTATGGATAGGCTTGTGTTTGGCCACATTCACACCAGGGTATATTGGCATGTGGTTGAAGGTGGCACACAAAGCTCTCTGTTCAGCTAGCGAAACACACCAGTAGGTGCTTGGTAAATGATTTACAACATGAGGTTGGTAGCCAGCTAGGTTTTAGGTCACCCCGGTTTTTTTCCATCTTCTATTTCTTTATACAACATAGTCGGCAAACAAGCATACGGCCCGCCTGATGCGGTTACCGTAGCCTATGAACGCTTGCAACACCAGGGGTATCACTCACGCGTTGCCGACCCTTCCCCTCCTCGATGAGCTCTGGGGACCTTACTCACACATAGGAACACAACTATAAGTTATTTGGCTGCGGTATTTTGTAAGGTGGAGGTACTTTCCCAGTTGAGCAGCTCTTTGAGCGACATATCGCTATGCTCTACCTCTCTTCTAACTCCTCTCCATCCAAAGTTTGCCTGGTAGTTTAGACATTTAGTAATAAGGCCGCCCATTGTAACACATTCACTGTAAGTTATGTTTTACTATTTGTGGTGTAACAATAAAGTGTTATTTATCTATTATGTAGGTACAAAGTACCCTACCACCCTACCACCCTGCCACCCACTACCGTGATAATATAAGCCCACGAAAATATTCAAATGTTTAAAATTGTTTGAATGAAAATATAATATAATATCTAAATAAAATAATTACATAATGCACTTCCGATTATTAAATTCCAGTATTGATAAAAAAATGCATTTCAAATCGGTACACACTGTAGTTTAGTGAATATACCTATTACGAAAATTATGGCAATGCTTAGTCACGGTTTGTTTGTTGTTATTGAAAACGGTTTTGCGGGTTATTGACTTCATAATAGAAATCATTTTGTTAAATAATTGTTTCATTATGAGTAATGCTCGATTTTCCTATACCTACTGCGGCTGATGATCAAAACATGTATTTGATGATTTTGTGAGAATACTTTTAAAAGTAAAAGTAGGTTAGCCTTATAGAATAACTAAGTAATGTTGTTGAGGAAAATGTATTAATATCGATGAACTTCTTTCGGGAAATCCCTCAGTTTAGTCATTGTTGATAAATTATTCATATATTATGGACTTTCAAAGTTGGTGACTATTTAACTGTTTCGAAACATCAAAATGTATTGCAGCAGACTAATCGTGTTAATACCTACCACTTCTCTCTGTCTGTAGTAGGTATTAAGGTCATTACAACTTGGAGTCATCGTTCTTGATTTGATGAAGTTATCTTTAGCTTCTGTCCTTGGTTATTCTCACCATTTTGAATTTCTTAGTGGTACCGTCTGGTTGGGGAATTGACTTCCGGTCTTTTGAACGTTCCCTATATGTATAATAGTCAGTTCCCTAGATTGCGGACGGCACACGTCGCAAATAAACGATTATGGTACCTACGACCGGAGAAAACGATGGGTGCCATAATATGGTCTGTATATTTCTTTTATATTTGGTTGGGAGACTTTTTAATTTGGTAGTCCTTTTACGTCTTTGTCTTTCCAATTTTGATAGGCAATTATTTCAAAATAGGATTATTAAGGAATCAACTAATACTTCGTATTAATTTCGTCGGTTATAACGATTCATGTTCTAAGAAAACAGCTTCCTATATCCGTTCCCTGAACAGGAGATGAAGTTAATTAATCAATGTCACACCGAGATTTCTTGGAGCTAAATTACTAGTTACATAACATGTTAGATCGGCTTAATAAAACGTCTTATGACTCATGTAAGTTGATCGTTTTGAAGTTTTGTGATTTACCTATCTACTAATATGACCTATGTAGATATATCCGTATTTTAATTTGGTATTTGAAGAATACAGAATATATTCTATAAATTATATAAGGGGTCTATAAAACGCCACTACAACTTGCTTATTACTTTAATTATTATTTTTAAGAGTATATAGGTATGTATTTGTTATATAAATGTAAATACTTACCTATAAATCTATATGAATGAAACGCAAACAAAGAATTTGCACTGAATGACTAATAAGCTTTAGTAAATTATAATTTTATCAGTTTTATATACAAATGACACGTGTTCCTAAATGCTTATTGCTAACTGGTTTTATAGTAAGTAACATTTTATTTGATAAAATTAATGTGAAATATTGAATCGTAAAGTAGGTGTTATATAATGCGTTATTTAGCAAACAATAAAAAACGGGTAACGTAAGAAGTCAATGGCTTTTTTCTAATCGTAATAGCATAATGACCAAATTATAGAACCCAACTCAAGGCAATTACATGTCGAGATTAGGTACAGTCACGGAAATAACTCGATTAATAGGTATGTTATTGTGCCTTTCTGTGTGAAGATATTTATTATGCTCGTATTGGACTTACTCCAAATTACTTCTTGAGCTTTGTTACTTTTATTCATGTACAGTACATGTAAAATCTGTATTGAAATTAATGCATGTAGTGAATACATCAGCCTATTGATGAACCGTATATTTATAAAGCTATGATAGCTCTGTGGTAGTGACGTCGGATGCGGCGGAGGTCGTGGGTTCCAATCCACTTGAGAGCCAGTTCCTTCTATTCAAAGTAAATAAAAAAAGAATATCCAAGAATCAAAACTGATCATATTGGTTATATTAATTAGCTTCTTTTTCAATATTCGCAGCGTATATAACTACTTCATATAACCACTTCATCATTGAATTAGTAGTTGATACGCTGAGTCGAGATGGAGCAGAAGCATAATAGATACCATAACGTGTGGTAAACGTGAGCCAGTCGAGCTGAATAGCACGCAGGTTACAGCTAACACAATTAGTGGTAATGGAACGTTCTAGAACGTGTTGTGAGACGCCATTATAAATTTAAGAGTAATAATCACATAATACTACTACGTATTTTTCCAGCATCCATTTTGTTTTACCTTCGCTGAATTTTAATGTTAATGCTTTTTATTTATGGACATCATACTGAATAATAAAAAAATAACACTAATCTACAGTTGACAGGTAAAAGGTTTGTGGTTTTAGTAATATCAAAAATTTTAAACAATTTTGTTTGATCTCTTTTATGTAACATTTTTAAATATCTGTTTTTAAATCTAATTACTAGTTCTACACGATAGTGAAAAATGCTAGTTAATTGGTAAAATAGTAAATAATAATATTTTAATATTATTTTATATGAATTAATATGACATGAAAATATTGTTTACATTTATGGATATTTTTAAAGACCGAGCATGAGATATATACATATAGATTTGTATTGATAGATAGATTATTATTATTAGTTTCAATTTTTTTTTTCAAATTTTACCTTATCTAATCGGTGTCCAAGTTCCAAACAAATATTAGATACTGAAATAAATCTTTTTGTACAAAAATAATTAATAAATATAATCTTTGTAAAAATGAATTTTACTACGAAAATTAAAAAGTCGTAACAAGAAAGTCAAATTTTACTATATGAACAACTTCGCCCTTAAAGAAACAAAACAATAGCTTTATTTCAGTTCATTCTACGAACGGGGAATAACCTTCTCTTATCTCGGTGTCGATTGATAGTGATCATTTCCACAGAGGGCGCTCCGTTCCTTTGAACCCACAAGCCGGCCACCTATCTCCATGAACTCGACTGGTTCAAAATGGTCCTGTCTGTTGTTTGCGTTTGAGTTTTTTTATTTTTATGAATCGACTTTATAGTTTCTATTATAGCTTAGATAACGATCTAAATCCATTACAAACATTCTATTACAAAAATACTAAAAATATGTTAATAATTACAATTATTGTAGATCATAATGTTCTTATTGCAAGGTGTTAAAGGATGAAATTTGCTACTAAAATATTCAAAGCAATCTCCACATTCGAGTACTTAAAGGCTATATTTAACTAACTCTAACATATTACGGTCTAGATTAAACAAAATTCTAGTTAACACCTCTCTCATCGTTATACAAATTGCTTAATATTTAAGCTCTTCTAGATTCTTGTTTGAATTCATGCACCGTTGTTTGCTTTGTTCTACAAACACGTGTGTAGGTATTATCTGTTTGCCACCAACGGCCCCCGCGTTTAAAACAACCACACAAACATGAATAGTCTAGTGCATTATTTGATTAAGAAATGGTATTAAGTGATGTGTGTTGTGATATGTGCATTATTATACGTTAGATGTTATGGG
Source organism: Tetheella fluctuosa (assembly GCA_951216915.1). NCBI lineage: Eukaryota > Metazoa > Arthropoda > Insecta > Lepidoptera > Drepanidae > Tetheella > Tetheella fluctuosa. The sequence goes on along the minus strand of OX578227.1, from coordinate 4,539,701 downwards.
GGTGTAACTACCTGTTAGGTAATTATAGACAAGTAAATAACACTTTCTTTACACCACTTATGCAATTAGTTAAGTAGGTATATAGTCTTGAGTTTGTAAATATTTTTAGAGTTTTAAGAAAATTAATAAAAACCGTGATCGTAAAATTACGTCACATAACAGAGAGCGAGCTTAGGGCTCCATGCCAGCAACACATGTGACGTCATTAGTGTTTAAAATTGTGTTTTTTATATCAGAAGACTGACATGCAGGATGGTTCCTTGATAGTACCGTCGCCTATGGACATTACTAATACCAAAGGTATTTCCAATGTGTTGCCGACCTTTATAAAACCTAGAAGGCATTGAATTTAAATTTAAAATTCGATATGAGAAAGAAATATTATAATGAAATAAAATGTTATATCTGTAAAATATATAAAGTAAAAGTTTATAACTTAAAAACATAAATCCAAAACAGAATGCTGAAGTGAAGTTATCGTAACTTAATCGGGAAGTGATGGACAGCAATTGGTTATTGACATTTTTGAATTAATGCCACATTCAATATTTTGTTTCTGACAACCCACCCGTCATTTAAATATATTGGTTCCTATAAAAGGAAAGGTTAACTTTGATGACGTAGGTACGTTATTCTTATTTATGGGCCCAATGTTACTTTCACAGTTAACTTTTATATTTTTATAGGATTTTACTAGAATTTTATATAATTTTACAAACGTTATGGCTGTTTAAACATATTAAAATGGTGTGGTTTTCTATTCCCTACCCGACTTTTATATGTACCAAACGAATTAAAAGAAATATATTACGTTTGTTATTTTTTAATTGGTTCATTTGCTAATCAAATTATCTGATATATAACCTATATAAATATAGCAGGAATAGAGGTATGATTCGCCCAAAACCCTTGTAATAACAACTATGAACTAATGTGAACAGAAGAGATTCTTATAAGACAGTTAATAAAATATGAAGTGTCCATTATTGAGTCAGGATTAGATATCTAATCTTTATTTTATTGTGTATTTACAAAGCGAAATCTAATATTACTCTTGACATCTAGTCTAATAAATATAAATTGTAGGTACTACTATTATTAACCGTCCATTTTTAGGGTTCCTTACCTCAAAACGTAAGAAAAGGAACCCTTATAAGATCACTCTCTTGTCCGTCTGTCGGTGTGTCACCACCGTTTTTCTCAGGAACGGGTGTACCTAGCATGTTGAAATTTATGCCAGATACTGAGGTCTATAGTCCGTATTAGGTGTATAAAAATCAAGGTCCTGAGTCAACACGATAAAAAGATGGGGCAAATTTTTATTTTTGCGAAAATTTGTATATACCAAAATTTACCTTAATTTTCATTTTATTTTAATTTTTCGGCATTTTCCCTTTACTTATGCTGTAAGACCTTGCTTTTAACCAAAATTCTAGGTCCACCGGAAGTACCCTATGGGTTTTGAGTCGAAAACCTATATGGTAGTTCCCGATGACCTAGAATCACGAAATTTGGCAAAAAGCAAGGTCTTACAGCACAAATAAAGGCAAAATTAAAAAAAAAAAAAAAAATTTAAGTGTGTCCCCAAACATACATAGTTGACGCCAATTAAGTTAGTCCTCTGAGTTGTATGGGCGCTCATACAATTTAGAGGACTAGCATAATTGTACGGAACCCTCGATGCGCGAGTCCGACTCGCACTTGGCCGGTTTTTAAGCCCGTACTGTCTTGCTATATTTAAAGTATTTGGCTCGAGGAGAATATCATCTAGGTTATTGTTTGACTTTCTCATTATTCTATTGAATACGTAATTTTGTATCGAGCATTTTGTATTTTGATTTATTACTTGATTAGCTGATTGGATTAAAATAGAAAAAGTTTTGTCTAGTTATTATATTTAAGTACGTAATGCTTTTGTACTCGTCTTGATTAATATAAAATAGAAAGTTACTACTACACAATTATTCTGGGACAAATAAATATTCTTGGACATTATTCCTCACACACGGCCATCTGACCCCAAACTAAGCAGAGCTTGTACTATGGAAGCCAGATAACTGATATACTACATATACTACTTTTGTAAATACATACTTATATAGATAATGACACCCAGACTCAGGACAAACAGACATGTTCATGCAGACAAATGTCTGTCTTGAGTGGGAATCGAACCCACGACCTGTGGCGTGATAGATAGGGTATCTTACCAACCACGCCAACCGGCCCGTCGTTGTCTATAAAAGCCAAAATATATGTAGCTAATTTACCTTAAAATTATAGATAGGTATATACCTACATACCTAATAGTAGTTTAAATAAATCTATACTATTTATCTATATTAATATTATAAAGCTGAAGAGTTTGTTATTGAGGAAGAATATATAGGCTACTTTTTATACCGGGAAAACATATGATGGGAGTGAAACCGCGGAAGCTAGTGTATCATATAAATTATTATAAAGAACCTTATTATTATCAACAATAAATTAATTATATACCTAGTTGCGCTGGTAATTATTACATTCCAATAAAAACTAACATCGACCGATGAAAAACATTAATGATTGATGGGATCCCGCCGGGGCCAAAGAAATTATCCAGTTTGTAAGTATTTATTGGATTAAATGTTTTAATCCCCAATCTCTCACGTTTTTTCACCCCTCGGTCTAAGTAATTAATTTTGTTATTTGGCATTATTGAAATGAGGGCAGGGCCTTTTTATGCATCGATAATTTATTTGAAGTTTGATTAAATAATTTGGATGTAGAATTTGGGGTGAAAAGATTTTTATTTATTTGATTTAGATAAAATAAAGTGCCATTCCAAAATGCATGTCGATTAACCCTTTTAATTCGACTCGTGTTTTGTTTTGCGCTTAACAAATGCGCGTTTATAAATATATCTAATTGAAATACTCTATCTTGTAGGTGCCTAAACTTTATATATTATATAGTTACTTAAAAGTTTTCCATAGTAATATTCTTCGAAAAAGACTGTACAAGATAATTTTTCAATAATAAAAAGTTTGATCAAAATTTAATAAAAGTGCAGCAAAGTTTAAAGTTAAAAAATGCTTACGTGAGACGACTTTTATGTTCAATGAAATGACAAAGCAATCCCAGTAGAGAAAGTGGTCAATTGAAAAGAAATGGCATGACGTAGACGTGTTGACTGTGCAAACTTCAAATGGGAAATGAAATGAAATGAACGAGCGCACCCGGGTGACACTTAGGGTTGCTGCCTGCACCTTAAAATAGGGAAGGAAAATGACGACCCACTCAGAGGGCCGCGCGCCTCGAGACGGCCACCCATGCAAATTATACTAAGACATTCAAACAAATATTGTAAATGCGAATGTGAGTTTGTTTGTTACCTGTTCACGCCTAAAGCTCTAAACTCATCGCGATGAAATTTGGTACGCAGATAGATTATGGTATGGAGAAGGACATGGGCTACTTTTTTTTCGGGAACGCGGATTATACCGCAATATAAGAAACTTTTATATAGAACTCCATTGCAATTCTTATACTTACTTATGTTAAAGCAGTTGGTTCCGTCGCTGCTGGGTACACGGACGAATGCTTCGGCGCCCCCGTATACCCAGCCGGCAGCGACATGTAGGAACGAACACCCCAGGTTTTTAGTCAGTAGGAGTCTGACATAACCCCGCCGCTTTCGCCCGGAGCCGCGGGGTATCCATGAGGATTTTCCTGGGTTTAAAAAAAAAGTTGGTTCTAATTGAGGAAAATAAATGTATCCATTAAAGCTGCACAAGCATCCTGTGAATGCAAAATATAAACAATATTATAAGCTTCATTTTCATGCAACACTATACCCAACCAAAAGACGTCGAAGTTAATGTTTTCCCTATCAACTTGACAACCCTACTGATACCCCTTGGCGCAACTGCTGTAGCCAACCCTCGCAAATGTTTACCTTCTATTATCTTTCACGCGATCTGCAACTTGACGAGAATATCTTACCGAAAGGGTTGTCACGTGACTATATTGATAATAAGCTCTCTATATATTTCAAAAGTTATGTGGTTAAAATAATACTTGAAGATTTATCATGAGATTTCAATATGTTTAGTATGATCTGTAGTTTGGTTATTTTGTAAATTCGCAATAATGGAACCTATATGTCATATAATATAGCCTATTGTGCTATCGACGCCATTACAATTAATGTAAAAACTATATTTTAGTATTAGTATATTTTAATGTAATATGCTTATCATCATATTATTAAAATTCTCATAGGTACATGCCATGGGAAGTAAAAGGGTCACTTTAATAATAGTTTTTGCCCGCTGTTTTATCCACAATCTCGAGGATCTGTTTAAAAAGTATTACCTATATTTTTGGTTACCTACTTATTGGAAAAAAATTGACAAACTATCCGTCTGTGATTGCGTGATCCACACACACAAACATAAATGATTTATACTATTAATGCATATTATTTTTTAAACCCAAATGCAATCGCGCGTACCTATAGCTGTTTATTTTTAAACTAAAGTAATTTATAACCGTGAACTGATTTAGTTTGTCTAAGTCCGGCGCGGCTCGGGCTTATTTTCTCATTTCCATCATAAATATTTTCTCAATTTGTGTCCCGACGTAAACCTATTACGCTTTATCTCAATTTATAAATTAAAACATTTGTTCTTTTCTTTTGAAATTTAGATTTGAAGTATAATTCGTCTAAAAGTGGTTTTACGTTTACCCTTTATAAATTGTTGATACACTACTCTATGACTGAGTTTTTATTATGTTTGAGTTAGTAAACGCCTATCTCATTAGTTATATCCAGTTATGTGTGTAAGAAGGATTCTAGGATATTTATTTTATTTATATTTAGTTGTCTGACAATTCCTATTTTTTTATATTAAATAAAATACGATTACCTACGTTAGAGTGAGTGTCTATTATATACCCAAACACGCTGTACCTAACGCATGGCTCAATTGTATTTAATAAATCTTGGCACATGGACAAATTATACCCTAGAATAACATAGGTATACATATAACGTTTTATCCCCAGAAGAATATTAGATCCTCTAGTGACGCGGGTAAAACCACAAGGCGAGCGCTAGTTGTCAATTATAAAATTACTTGCTTTTGTCCCACGGTTTTACGGTTTGACCTGAGGGCTTTGATGTTTTCTCGAAATAAAAAAAGTATCTTAAGTGTTAATCCAAAACATATTCTATCCATGTGTCAAATTTCATTTAAATCTACACACTACATACACCAACATTCGAATTCATATGTAGAAATATCACTATTTTATTGATATAAAAAGAAAAATATGGAATTAATCTTTTACTGGATTAATTAGCAACAAGAATGCAGGAAAATCCACTCCTAAAACTGTAACAAAAAGGCTAAGCAAATATTGTTTGTCAAAGGCAAGCAGTGGGCAAGCTTTGAACGGATAGTCAGAGATTATATGAAGTATCCTCATTTCTCTGCCGCGGGGATGTAGGCAATCTAAACAGCAATTATAGCGTTATTGAATCTACGTCCGCTCTTATACTATGTTTAGCCTCAAGGTGGGTCAAAGTTTAAATTATAGGGAATACTTAGGTATGATGTCGCTATTCGTAGTATGCTGTGGGAACTATTAGTGTAGCAGTTAGGTCTATCGTTTGTTCTAGTCACAGATTTTTAGTAGACTCGATACCGCAAGCCGTTAGTTCAAGCGTGCCGCGCTCCGACTTTAAATTAGCCGCGACCTCGCCAGTGGCAAATCTTGTCGTTGTAAACATACTATGCCAAATTGTGCCATTATCAACTGTAAAAACTCTTCAAGTGTAGTGTAGTGTATTTAATTGTAGGTAAGAAACAATGGCACGCTCAGTCTTCATACTAATAATGAACATGCAGTATCCAGCTTACTCTACACCTGTGGTTTTAGTTCTAGTTGATACATTTTTTTTAATGTGATGTCATTTTTGTTTACCCTATGGTTTATTATTTTACGTTATTTATAGGTATTTCTAAGGTGTTCTAAACACCCCGTTTAGATTTCTATTTTAAAGGGGGTTTATTTATGTTAATGTTAAATAAAAACCAAAAAATCCTATACGTTGTTAAGTACCCAGTTTTAACCACCCCAAAGTGTAGTTAAATATCTTAAGTAGTCAGTAAATACTACAGCAGAGAAGGCGTTGGAAATGAGTAGTCCTAACTAACGAGACTTATTTATAAGCGCTTCACGTCACTCCAGAACCCGAGGAAAATAAATCTATGAGAAACTAGTTTTGTCACTTTCGTCCTTTGTTATGCAAAAACATTTGACAACGAGTATATAGACATAGTACACTGAATTAATAGGGAATTATTTTAACTGACGAAAACCATTCATTGCCTCACAAAAATTATTTGGGCTTAATGATTAGGTAGTTGCCGCTAAAGTATTTTTTCTTAAGCTGTGTATTTTGGTCTTTAAATGCAAGATAAAAAATATAATATTATATTATGTTATATCCGATCCAACCGACTGGTATCTTATATTTATTTTCTTCAATAGGTAGTAAGTATCCCATACAATATATTGCTATAGAAACGCGAAATTTCTTTGAGAGGATTTAAGTGAAAATAGTTTTTCTCGTGTAATCCCTTAGAAACATATTTTTTATCCATTCTTAATTCTATACAAAATATTTTCTATATTTCTAAAAAGAATCATTTTTTATAGACTTCATATTATATAATGTTATATTACGACATCCTATCCAAAGTGTCTACAAAAATGTTACATCAAATTACCTAATTGACAAGATCCATACAAGATTCCATGTATATAAAGTGTCAGTTGGTAAGGTAGTAACGTGTCGCGCGTGTGTGGGTGTATCTTATCTTCCGCTGTCACCAACGAGCTACCGGCTTCGGCTCAGCCGCGGAGTCGCGGGCATCGATATCTCGTCATGTCCCTTAGATAAGCCGTACACGCTATTAAATACGCGCTTTATGGAGACACTTGAAAAGGACGGTGCGCATTTGACGGTTTTTTTTTTGTTGATTTTTGATAATGTTGTGTAATAGGACACTACTAATGTAAACTCAACTGCGGGTTTATCGATTGAAAATATACTATACCCAATTTGCAGGCAATCAACTGATTGATCGGTTTGTTTTGTAAATTGATTCAAAGTTGAACAATATCATACAACTTGTTTATTAGTATTATACACATAAGGGAGATCCCGTCAACCTAAAATTTCTTATTATCTAATAGTTACTTAAGATATGTGATTGATTTTTGTTATAGTTATTAGATATTAGAAAATAATATTTTTGCCCGAGTAAGGTCATAAAAGTCATCCGCGGGACCATAAAAAATGAAAAAATTATAACATTGATAAAAATGTTTAACTATAGCTTCGTAAATAAATGTCGTGAATAGGATTTCGACATACCTATGAGACAAATTATTAATTTTAGACCGATTACGTATCGTTACGCCCACGTCCCGTTAGGTATGCTGTGTCCTTAATTCATTTCACCAGTTGTTTCTGGTCGGAACAGATAAGGTGCTGAGTAGGATGGAAATGTTCCGCTTCCTCGTTTGTGTTAAATCTCGACACTAAGCGTTTGACGACGACGACCACGATATGTGTAGGTAGGTACTACATACAATTATAACATAAAGTCGTACCTAAATGTAAATAGTGTAAATCGTTCATGGATTCTTGGCAACAAACATTATTTGATGCGTGGTGCGTAGTAGTATTTTCTGGTAATAGATCTTCAATTTTTACTTTCTCTTGAGAAAATAAAAGCTAATTTATTGGCAATCGACCGCCCTGAAATTTCACAAATAGAAAAGTAATATTGATTTTTGAAATACAATATATTATTTTTATGTATATGTTCCTATACATTTATATTACATAAATACATTTGTAGGTAGTAGGTAATCTACTTTTTACATATCTTTATAAGAACACGGTTTAATTTATTAAACGTACTTACTTTACAAAACACACTGACCGAGCCGTTTTTACCTAACCGTAACAAAAAAACAATGCAATTTACATGAAGGACACGCAGTGGAACCTTGGGCTCTATGTAAGAATAAATAACTAATAAAGCCCGATAAGGCACCAGTCTCTATGGAGGCCACTTAAAGAGATTGCCCCGAGGCCTCCACGAGGCACATTCATTCTCTCCAGATAGGATTCAGTTAATATGAGCATTCTCTGCAAAAAATACAGCTCATAGTGCCGAAATAAATATTGTTTAATGTATAGCGACACGCTACATAATTGGTCATAGACGATGGAATTCTCCTAGTATCAAGAAATAAAAATGCATTATTCTGAGCTATGAGAAACAAAAATGAGACATATTCTTAACTTTCAGAAGCTCTAGATGGATTTCGAAGCAAATTTCCAAAAGTAATCATACTAATTATTTTCAGGAAATTATTCCGTGAATAATTCAAATATGGTGCTATTATTTTAGTGGTTAAAACTTCGAATTTAACTTCAACTCAACGAGTTACGAGTCAAAGGAAATTCGATCCTTTGTTCCGGCATTTCACTAGAGCTATGAACCAAAGGATTATTGAATTACATTTCCAGTTACTGGGTTCATTCCAGTATCAGTGTCAGAAACAATGCTGTTCATATTTTATACCCCTTGGGGTTTACTTCCGAGTACAAGATGAGCCATGGAGCTTATTAGTACATTCTTGTCAAGAAACATTATGATTGAAAGCTATGATTAATACGAAATACTTGTGATAAACGTTACAGTATAACGTAACTTAATGTAGCGTATGTATGCTTTGATAGGTTTAAGCTAGGTTTAAAATAAGGTAATAATATCACAGTTCACAGTACCTATACACTAAATAATGCTACTGATGCATAAATAAATACCATACCCAAGTAAATTTATTAGGTATTCTGTGACATTACTGTCACGAAATATTTCCTAACGTAAATGAATAACGACAAGAAATGGACATTATCCTTTGTACATCGACATGTATGGGAAATTCAAGTGTCAAGTACCTACGTCAATTTCCGAATAGAGTGGGGATCGTCTCCAAAATATTTACTTTCTATTACCTGCCACGCCAGGGTGGCAGGTAATGCTGTCAGCCATTTTGTGGAACAAAATAACCTATTGAATAAATCTTTAGTGGCGCCCAACGTGTGCCCAAATTTAAGCACAAATAGAAAAAAAAAACTATAGTAATACTAATACTACTTGAGGGCCAGCTCTTTCTAGGCTTTGTGTGCTTACCACCTTCGGTCATATCATCACTTACTATATTAATTTGAGGTCAAACATAAACCAATACTTACATAAATTACTTAGACTTAATCAATTTTACGTGATACAGGTACAAATGCCTGAACTTATTCACTTTAACACCAGCTACCTTGAAATCGTTCATGGAATTTTAGTGGAGTTGTTGCATGTTCATAATATTCTCTATCGTTTAAAAAAGCTAGAAAATTACTAGTTAGTGAATGTTTCGAGGCCATTATAGTTTGAAAGTTCTGAATCGCTGGTTTTATGTGCCAAACGATTTAATCTTTCGGTTCATCAAAAGTACGGTACCTAGTGAAATGAAACTTCTATAAATAGTCATAAACATAGAGTAGCAAATAAAATAAAAAAAAGAACTTATAATTTACAGCAAAAGTTTCTTGCTCGGGCATGTTAGAAAATAAAATTAATATAATAATAATTAATATGCTAACCTAGGGCCGTTTCGACCCACAACATCACACCCTAGACGTTATCAGTATCACTTTTTTTAGTTTTGTTTTATCTTTTGAGGCGTTTATTATAATTTGTTTTGTGTGAATTTGTGTGTCCAATAAATGTTTTCTTATACTTATTCGTATTCTTAATCCCTGATTCAAATACCCTACACATATATTAAAATATGCTGTACTCATATTACCAGTCTTCTTCACAAATAGGGATTTTTAGAAGATTTCATAAACTTTAAAATGTTAATCAGCAGCGGAACTTATTTTGACGGCCCTATTTGGTTTTGGGGTGCCACGCCGAAGCCATGGAACTGCTATTATTCCGAAGTCCATGAGATCAATTCCCCCTCTCTTCTATAGTACAAGCACATTTCGAGTAACTGGACTCTTTATTTCCTTGAAGCTACATAACAAATTCATATGCATACCCGATTTTATGATCTTATATATAGAAATGATACAATACTTTTATCAAAGTGTTTTTTTATGGCGGTCAAGTGGCCACAATCTGGAATTTATTGGAGTTATGTACTTAGAATTAATTGTGATTGCACTGTTGAATTGTTAAGCGTAATCTATTGAGAAGGTTATTGATGGACCTATTTACTAACACGTCTACACATTCGAATGCGATTATTTCATAAAATATTTTTTGCTACTTTGAGATAACACCAATAACATAATAGCATTGGTTCAAAAATACTATGTTCGTAACATTAAGTACCGTTTATTAAGTGTATATTATACAGAGTGATTTTTTAGTCACTGGCCATACTTGCAGGGGTTGAAGTACTCGTCAATATGAACAACTTTTACTATGGAACCAACTGTGATATCGCAAAAAATAAAATGGTTCCTTCATACATTTTGGTCGAGTAGGTAACTTTTCTATGGAAAGCTGATATTTTTTTGTGTTCTCGAGAGTTAGTCCCATCATAAAAGTTATTCGTATTGATGAGTACTTCCACCCCTGCAAGTATGGCCAGTGACTAAAAAATCACCCAGTATATATTTATGCTCGAGAATGTACCTACCTACCTACATGTATTGTAGATTCTCAAATGATGAGTATCGACCTAATAATAATATCTAATAATCCGCCTAGCTAACAACCCTCCTCAAGTGCAAATTCTGTTGCCATGTCCCCATGAACCTACAGGTTTGTTCTAGCAGCTGCACTTGTGAGGAAGTCCTTATAGAATTTGTGAGTTTACCACAGCAACATCATTGAGAGATTGAAGTTGACAAGCCCATTCAATGTAATAATAATAAATATACTGGGACACTATTCAAACACGACCATCTTATGCTGAGCTGTTTCTATATATACAGCTGATATCCTAACTATATTTTGTAAATATATACTAATACAAATTTATACCCAGAAGTAGAACAAACATATATGATCATGTACACAAATATTTATCCTGGGCGGTAATCGTACCCACGGTCTGTGGTGTGACATATTTAACCTCCACGGAAACTGGCCCGTCAAGGAAAAAATCTTTCACTCATGCATAGATCGTTATCATAAATAACAATTATGATTAAAATTACACTTAGGTACCTGTCTGTTTATTTTGGGTAGGTAATGCTTATCTAGTTAAATGTTTCAAAATGTACACATGTAAGATAAGATTGTGAAAATATTATATAATAATTATCGAAACATTAAATAACAAATAGGTATTTCTATGTATAAATGCTTGGAATTTGGCGCTATCATTCCATTAGGTTCAAGATACGGATATTTAGGTGACAAGTGTTAACAAAACCCACCTTATATCTGATGCCAAAAACAATTTGTCTTTAATACTACCTTCTTAGAATGCTCCTGATAACGGTATCATATTTTATGGAGTCACGTTCAAGAATTTATGGAATATTCTACATATCTCTCTATAGTTTTATGTATTATTGTTATTTGAAGTTAAAAAATTGTCCCAAAGCACCTAGTGTGTTCCGCCAGCTGTACTTGAGTGGCAGTTTCTTCTAAGCGTTGTGTGCTTACCACCTTCGGCCATTGTAATTTGGCTGTCATAAATCATATATTATGCATATATTTAAAAGTATTAGGTACGTCATGACTAAAATCTGGTTTCCATAGTTACATACCTTGACTCATTAATAGACTTCTAGGTCTATGATCAGCAGCGGGTTGCTTCTTACTGAAAAACAACGAACTTTATATATAGGAGAGCAAAACATTATATTTTATACTTTGAACGGTTTCAGAAGGTTCAACTGACACATATTAGTCCGCACCCAATTCAAATAAACCTACGATTGAGCAACTGTCGTGAGTTTAATTACAAAAGTAAATATTTACTGGGTTTTCTGTCGTGAGTTTGTAACGGAAGTTGACAGTGACGTCATGGGCTGCGAGCACCACTCGGAATATTTCCATAAAGAAACCTTATAAAACAAATTGTTTTAACATTTTCTAAATGCCAGAGGAGGTTGCGGACTTTAGACAGGGGTCCCTTTTTTCATCTTTAGGTACCTGACAGGGAGAAGTTTGTTTTTTTCCTTTTTTCTCTAACTTTATTTCACCCCGTTGTTTTTACATTTAGATTAAAAGTTATATTATTGTTATTTTAGGTCTTTTGGAGACTCGAATCTTAAAAAATAAATTCATTTGCTACTTTAGTGCCCAGTTAGTCCTTAATCAATTGTTATAAATTATGCCCATGGGTGTAATTATCGAACCCATGACCCACTCTCGAAGTAGAAACATAGGGAACTGAACTATTAAGCTATAATAAGGGCATAAAGTATACAACTGCATTATTTTATGTTGAGTGGTCACGATATTCGTTGAAATAATTCAATGTTTTCTATGACGAATTGTTTAAACATCAGATAGAAGCTAATGGACCTAGAACTTGATCCTCTTATTACAACATACATAGACAGTCCTTTTATATTTCTAGTAAGAGTGATGAAGATAATTACACACCTAAAGAGCAAAAATATAATGATATAATGAAGTAGATAAAATTTGTATACCATCATAATAAATTCCATGATTATGCACTTATAAAATATATTGTTAGTTTCTCATTTAAAGTAACGTAGTGTTACAAAACAAACAGTTTAACAAGTCTGCCCTTTGGCAGACGCGTGACTCGTGAGGTCCAATCTACGGAACAGTCAAAGTAAACAGGAAGATAATCGGATACATACGACTACGTACGCGTGCTCAATGTTAGCACAACAAATCACAACTTTCCTTAAACACACATTAAATCGTTTACAAATATTAGAACGTGATCGCCTACTTAGACAAAGATGCGGTAACAACTAACAAATGACCATTTTCAAATTACTGGAGGAGTTGCTACCACGGATTTTTTTTTACATCCGTTATTGGTACCTATTCTTTTACAGTTATTTAAGAAAGTGAAGAATACTACTAAGTAGTTACACGTTAAACAAATACATAGAAATACCTAGAAAATAATCCTGCGGTCTGACCACTGAATAATTTATTTTTCTCCTCTGTGTGCCTGATGTTGGCGTAATCACTTCATTTTGCAAGCTTCACAAATTGTTTTAATAATGATTATTTTAGGTACTGAAGATGTCTTTGAATCCAAACTCAACACAAGCTCCATGAATGAGAAATATACCTTTCTCAGTTCAAAACCCGATAAAATCCCGTGTAATTCCCACGAAGTCGGTCGGTGTAACACAGAAAGTGGAGAATGTCGTCAGCTCCTCCATGTCATCAGTTGTCTCATTACCAGACGCGATCACGTCTCTAACAAGGCGCGTGACTGGCGCATATGGCGGCTTCAATATAGCTTTTTTACCCTTACACTTTCATTCCCTTGTATGCTATGAAGGTTTTTTAGTATTACGCACGAGTGTACCTCGTGAGAGTATGGAGCATCGTTTTGCACTTTGCATCGTTTCGTATGGATCTGCAAAAAACAGAAGAATATCTGTTTTGTATTATATCAATCAAAGTCAATTATTAAAACATTTTAATGTTACTAGTAGTACCCGACATTTGCTAGTTCTAGACAGAAGATTCTAGAATGGGGTTTGCATATAGGTATGAAGTGGCGTGGTGGAGGACTATCTAGGTTAGAAGACCTATGACTGGCTTAGTTGCAGGATATTCATCTAGCGAAAACAATAGGTAGAGAATCTAATGTTACACAATATGGTTTATAGCATATTTTATTTCATGATAAGTTATTGCGTCTATAGGTTCAACACTTATTCCTCATTTACGTAAAAATCTTTGATGTTGGCAATACTAGTAATCCCAGGGGTATTGCAAATGTCCATAGGCGGCGGTAACAGTGATCACCATCTCCTAGTTAATCTACCTGCTTGAAAACCTTTTGACATATAAAAAGCTCTAGGTGAGTTTAGGCTCTAACGTCAAATGTTATTTCATCTAAGTACACGAAAAGGAAAGTACTTTTAGGCACTCGCACTATTTGAGAATGTTGACCCCTTTAGAGCATAAAAAGAACAATTTTGGATGATGTCTTTGATGTGTTGAAATAGGTACTTAATGTTTTCTTTCGATTCCTTTTTAATAATGTCCATTCATGGAATTAGTATACGAAACTAAATGTCAAGTACTCGTACAATATTTACTATCAATTGGTAATGTTCATAAGTAAAGTATTACAGTTCTGTTCAATAATAGAAATAGTCACTTCCCTTAGCGGAAAAAAGGTGCTTTTGATGAAACCAGCACCATATTTTAGTTTATTGTTAAGCATGTTATTCTGACTAAAAAACCATCGGGAGACAGTTTCTAACGTGGTTAAGTCACCAGTTATGACGTCATAAAAATGGCCGCTGCCGCGTTTTGAATATTGCGTATACAACAGAAAGTATGTCACATGTAACCTTGTGTGGGGTGTCATAAAAAGCAAAATTAAATGCGCTACAATATTGTTGTTGCACTTGACCTTGTAAATACCATTGTTTGCGAGAAATTTTAAGTTTTACTTAAATTTTCCCAAAAAAACTTCCGTTTTTTGTGTTCATCAACTTTACTAGTAACTTTACAGAAAAACATTGTGTCAAGATATGAATGCTACATTAATAAGCTTCAAAACGCCATTAAAATTTTGAAAATCGGTTTTTTAACAAGCAAAATACACTACTTTTGTTCCATATCGGATGTCATCACCAAGAGTCGGATGGCTGTTTCAATACAATTTGCAAGGCAAATGATGTTTAAGTAAAGGTAACATACTAAATTGCTTGCAAATTTTTAGTAAAGTAATATTTTCATGGCGTTTTAAAGCTTATTAATGTAGCATTCATATCTTGATAAGTACAATACAATATTGGTACTGTTATAAAGTTACTAGTAAAGTTCATGAAAATAAAAAACCGGCCAAGTGCAAGTCGGACTGAGGGTTCCGTATAAACTTCGTCCATCACGGAAAATGCACAATTTTATTTATTTACCTTATTTGAGTTTGGTGCCAATTAAGCTAGACCTCTAAATTGTATGAGCGCCCATACAACTCAGAGGTCTTTATTAATTGGCGTAACTATGTGTGTATGGGGACACCCTTTAATTTACAACGTTTTTTAATTTTTTTAGAATTTTTCCGTTATTTGTGCCTTGCTTTTTGCAAAATTTCGTAATTCTAGATCAACGGGAACTACCATATAAGTTGCACCCAAATAAAAGGGCAAAAAACGCGTTTGTTGTATGGGAGCCCCCCTTAATTATTTATTTTATTTTGTTTTTAGTATTTGTTGTTATAGCGGCAACAGAAATACATAATTTGTGTAAATTTCAACTGTCTAGCTATCGCGGTTCTTGAGATACAGCCTGGAGGCAGTTAGACGGACGCCAGACGAACAGACAGCGAAGTCTTAGTAATAGGGTCCCGTTTTTACCCTTTGGGTATGGAACCCTAAAAACGGAAGTTTTTTGGGAAAATTTAAATAAAACTTAAAATTTCTCGCAAACTATGGTAGTGTAAGAACAATATTGTAGCGCATTTAATTTTGCTTTTATGACACCCCACACAAGCTTACATGTGACATACTTTCTGTTGTATACGCAATATTCTAAACGCGGCAGCGGCCATTTTGATGACGTCATAACTGATGACTTAACCACGTTAGAAAATGTCTCCCGATGATTTTTTAGTCAGAATAACATGCTTAGCAACATACTAAAATATGGTGCTGGTTTCATCAAAAACACCTTTTGGGCCTTATATGACTCTAAGGGCCCTTCCCTAAAAAGCAATAGAGCTCAATACGTTTGATGAAATGATGATTTCAAGTTTGGATTTGAATGTTTTCATGTAGTTATTAAAAGAGATTGCTCACTTTAGCAGTACCGCAGCTGTATAATATAAATGAGACGCGACTATGCCTTAGGTCAAAAACTATTGTTAATTTGGTAAGTAATTGAAAACTAGTGAATATAGAGTAGCTAGAATACCGTTTTTTTATATGCCCTAATCAAAACAAAAACATTACATCATTTAACCTCAACCAAATTTCTTTTATGAACATGGCAAAGTTCAAATACTCGAGTTGAATTCTTATTAGACGCTCGCCATACGATCCACGCAATTTATCATTGTTTGAATGACAACCATAATTAACTTGTCCTTACCTCGTTACATTGGCTTTTATGTCGCGTGACCTAATTTAAAACATCACGTCATAAATTCGGGAAAAATCTAATATCAAAGACGATGTACTAATACTCAAAAATTCTTCTTGAGAATTAGAACAAGAGATTTTAGTCTCATGAGATTCCTTTTAATAAATGTCAGAGTTTGTAAATAGCCACTGGGCGTCATGTAGCAGTTGTAGGATGTGTACCGAAATAACGTGTCGCTCAAGATGAGATTAGGATGGTTTATTAATAATGAAAAGTCTAGTCGCCTAATTTTTTTTTTTCTGACAATAAATTGCCTCATTGCGATAAGAGTTTTGTATCAATAGCATTTAATTCAAATATTAAACTTTTTCAACAGGAAGAAAAGGTAAAGGGACTCCCAGTGGTCCCGAAATGCTGTCCAAGTGGGCAGAATCTCACAGTCACGATTGTAGATGGTGAACAGAAAATAATCTGCTCGAGGTCCTCGCTTACGTTCCAGCCAATCTTCCACAACGCAAATGAGACGCATGTGTTTAGCTACGATAGTAATGTGTACGAGACCCTCGTTGGGGATCCTTGTCGATATGAAAAGTACGTGTGATCTGTTTTTCTTTATTAATTTGTTAATATTCATGTTTATTCAGATTTCTTGCATGGAGGTTAATAAAAACCATGATTGGTTTTATCTTGAATCTGTGTATAGTTTAAGATATTAAATTAATAATATATAGGTACTGGGTGGCTATTTCCAGATATTATCTTTTGAAAACTTATACTAGGCTCGATCTTTTAGTATCATTACTTGATTTATTTTTCGTGATTTCTGATATGGTCCCAATGTAAAAGTCATGACGAACCCAATTTCGTTTTATTAAGACCCAATATAATTATTATTTTTCAAAAGATGTCATTTAAAATATACACATATATATATATATTAATGAATCTCTGATAGTTAAATACAGTATAATTATGATTTTTTTACCCGAAAACATTAAAAAAAAAATCAAGAGGACGTAGGTGAAAACTGATTCTATTATTAATATAGGTTAATTTAATTCACAGGTATAAATTAGAACCAGATAAAAATAGTGCAGACGAATTCTATCTCTTAGTGAATGGGTCCCTATTTGTACCATATAGTCGGCCACCGTTGCTTGGAACTAGAGATTATTGTATGGAAACATTTTGGAACGAATCTAATCCAGCAGGTGTGACTCTTCCTATGGTTTGCTTTACCACACCTATGGAAGAAACAAAGACTTCTGCTACACTCATAGCTTATGCTACAGGTAAACCAACACCGTATTTATATGCTGTTGAATAAGAACGAAATAATAATTTACATTATTGACTTTTTTTTTGTTTTAAGAAACATCACAACACGAAATTTAAATTGATCCCTTAACTTAATTTTCCGTCAAATGTCAGATGACTATTTTGTTTCAATACTTTTTATATAGAGTTTGATTTCGGAATATTTAATGATCAGAATTTAGATTTTTATCTACTGCTAATTAATTTCATCCCTTTTTCCAGGTCTACTAATATCAGTGCCATTCCTGTTAGCGACGGCGTGTGTTTATATTTTCATTACCGAACTGAGGGACACCCACGGCAAAGCGTTGGCTTGCCACACAGTTTGTTTAGCTATAGCCTTCACGTGTTTAGCTGCCACCCAGTTAGCAGGACACGCTTTCCCTACAGTCGCTTGTAACATTATGGGTAAGGCACTCTCTACATCATTACGTTTATTAATTTTATGTTCAATGAATACGAATGTAATGTTTGTTTTTGTTTCAGCCTACCTCATACAGTTTTCGTTCATATCGTGTTTTTTCTGGTTGAATGTGATGTGTTTTGATACTTTTTTGAATGTTCGGTAAGAAATATTTTTCAATCTTTTCCTATTCTACTACTTATACTTTAATTCGCTAATTAGTGTCTTAAAATTATTACTATGTACTTAAAATAGAATAAAATAAAACTTTAGGTATAATAGTTTTGATTTATGAAGACATTATTTTCCAGCCGATACATAAATTCTTCAGTGAGTAGACGCAGCATGAGGCGCCGGTTTGCGTGGTACTGCGCATACGCAGTATTATTACCCATTTTATTGCTCATTGTCACAATCACTATGGACCTATCTCCTTCAGTGCCGAGCACGTATCTCAAACCAAATTTCGGAGTAAAAGGCTGCTGGTTCAAAAGTAAGTTTTATCTGTTTTTTATTGCTTTACTATTTTGACATCGAATACTCATTTTGTAATGAACAATGAGCGGAAATTATATTTTATTTATTTTTATATCTTTTTGTCTGTGTATAATAATATCAATAAAAAATCACAATAAATTTATTTGATTTTTTATATAACTAGGTATGTTGTGAAATTCATAACTAAATATCAGGTTTACCTTTATTTACATTTTTTTAGTATAATAATATGTTCAAGCGTCCGAATGTAGAGCAGGTTGAAATACTAATTTGAAATGATACACTAAAAAATTATTAATGTTAGTTTAATGAGCTCTATTTTTAACGTTGGAAAATGTCGACATGATTTTTTGGCGTCTGTTTACATAATTGAGAATTTAGTCGCAGATTTTATAAAACACTTGCTATTTAGCTACTCGTACTCGTATGACAAAAGTTCGATGTAATATTTTGTTAAATTATTATTTTCTTTTGAAACGGAATGTATTATAATAAAATTAGAATTCTCGAGACAACTTTTAACTAAAATTATATTTTCTACAGCGGATCAAGCAGCGCTGCCCTATTTCTATGGACCAGTGGCAGTAATACTTCTAAGCAACCTCATTATATTTTTCCTCACCTCACGCGCCTTCGCTGTACACTACGATAAGTTAAAAGACGTCACACGTGAGTCATTATTGTATTTGTTTGTTTTGTTTAACAAATCGTAATTATACATTTATTGCATTACATTTATTACTGTTCGCTTCAATAGTGAATCTTCACAATCTGTTTAGAAAATGATATGATTTACTTAATTCTTTAGTAAATATAATAACGTTTGATAACCTTCATTCATAAGCTATTGTAGTCTTGGTAATGTTCAAGTCGACACTATGATCTTTATTAAATTAAGTGATCAAAATTATCTATGTTCATCATCATTATCATCCTGAGTCTAAGATTTTCTACTCTTGAATGACCAACAAGTAAATATAGATAAGAAATTGTTCTGAGTTGTTTCCCATAATGGTATTCCGATTCAAAAGATTCATGTATTTTCAAAGTGAAATTAATCTTGTTTCTTTCTATAGCCCTAGACATGACGCATTCATCAGACTTTAGTACATCGGACGACTGGGTTCGACTAGGGACGGTGCTGGGACAGCCAGTACCAGCTCATGAAAGAACAGCGACACCGCCTCGGGAAGCACCTGTTAACTTCAATCAGAGATTGAGAAAGTACAAGAAGATGTAAGTGATAGAGTTATTGTTATACCTTGACTATTCAAGTGTCTGTTCTGCTATTTCTACAGTATTAGTTGCTGTTATCGAATCTTATCTTCATACGGAATATAGGATTGATTAAACGTAAAACGGGCTTTTTTCTCGGCGAAATAGTCGCCGGGTTCTCGGGTATAGAAAACCTAATTGGTATATCTATTAAAAGAGAGTTTATCTGTTATCCGAAAGAATTATTTATTAATTATCAACTGTATGTTCAACAGTTTCCGGACGTGTTGTCTCCTCTCGTTCATTATGGGTCTCTCTTGGGTGCTGGAAGTGGTTTCGTGGGCAGCGGGGGCCGGCTCCAGCGCCGTCTCCGTATGGTCGGTATTCGATCTGATCAACGCGCTCCAAGGAGTCGTGATCTTCGCTATATTTGTGCTTCAGCAACCCGTCCGATCTTTTGTTAAGGTAAGCTTCGAGATAAATAATTTTAGAAGAATGTTAGTGAGAATAGTAGTAACAAACTAAATTTGTTATATACTATTATGCTATTAAATTTCATACTATTTAAATGGTCACGTTAACAAATTTTATAGTTTCGATGTAAAATGAAATAAATTGGTACAATAATAAAAATACCTACATAGTGCTATGTTTTATGTTTATTTATCACTAAACTTGAGCTAAAGCTAACTGGGAATCTGGCTAGAAGCCAGCAACACACAATTTAAACTAATTAGTACACTCCTGGTTTACAAACAGTCAGAAGGTTAAACACAACGTTAACTCTATTAAGTAGATTAGTAAATAATAAATCTGTGAAGAATAATGTTAAAGGGATATTATTATTAAAAAATGTCATCATCAATATAGAGCATTCTTTAATGACAATACGATACAATTTACTACTTTATTTATATACTACATGACATGATACGATTAATATTATAAAAATAAAAAAAAACCTTTACCTTTTTTGTGATTACAAGATAGTATGATAATTTCAGCTCTTTTGGTTAGATGGAACTGGTTTAAAATACGCATACGTTATACTTATGTTACGAATTCGTAAACAAAATTAGTTGAGAAACTAAAATATTCTGGGACATTCTGGGACATTATTCCTCACACACGGCCATCTGACCCCAAACTAAGCAGAGCTTGTACTATGGAAGCCAGATAACTGATATACTACATATACTTAGTACTTTTCTTTTGTAAATACATACATATATAGATAATAACAACCAGACACAAGACAAACAGACATGTTCATTCACACAAATGTTTGTCCTGAGTGGGAATCCAACCCACGACCTGTGGCGTGATAGATAGGGTATCTTTGTTTTGTTGCACCCAAATATTGACACTTTGACGCTAGTTTGAAATTGAAATCTACTTTTAGTGCATACGGTTACTTTATAAGAATTCGTAAGATATTTGATTTTGATGCAACCGGCCGATAGGGTTTTAAATATATTGATTTAACAAATCAGTGTCTTACTGTATCTATAATTTAATTCTACAGTCATCAAAAATCTTCTCAACGTGCCGAAGGAAAAAGGACGGTTCAGAAGTATCAGTGGTGAGTGAAAGGAACAGCATCATCGGGGCTGGTCAAAGGGCCTATGTGTAGTGCGCGATGTGATTAAAAAAAAAACAATAACTAAGATGTTGATTTTAAAGATTGTGAAGTGAACACTTGAGAAGGTGACCAGTATTAATTGCTTTGAAGGTCACACTGAAGAACTGATCATTTTGTCGTTTATGTTGGACATTAGGACGATGTAGCTCGAGTCTTACAATAAAGATTTTATGAATTCCAGTTTGGAATGTGAAATAATTAGGAACTTTTGTCCAAACAATTCCTAAAGCAGCAGAACGAAATTAATTATTTATCTTTTATCAATACATGTTTGATTACAAAATGACTCTTCAGATAATGTTATTAAAATTGTTATTATCTTGTTTTTGATTTCATTGCTGACCTTCAAGGCAACTATTGATTCATTATTAGAGCAAACTACTGTGAAAGGTGAATGAACTTCTTTCATGATTTTATTCCTGTGATAGCTCCTTAAGTTATGTTTTGAATGATGAAAAGTTATGTTAGTATTTTGTTTGCTTCGTAATTAGCCTATCGAGCCTATTATTTGTTGAATATTAAAAATATTTTAAGTTACCGTTTATTTTATGAGCTTAGGTTTCACTTAATTTGTCAAGTCACTGATGTATAATTTATACTGTAACATCTGACTCAAGGTTTTATCTACATAAATATAAAAATACCCTATATGTGGTTCCAGTGCGTTATCTACTTACCTATAAGTATCAACTAAATCCGTTCAGCTATGACGTATCCGTGTGCTTTAAAAACAAATATCCACACAAAATTTCGCATTTACAATATTAGATGGATATAAAGTTGAGTACAATGTTCGATTATTCGATAAGAAGTATCAACGTATAGTATAAGAGGTACGAGAAAGGCAATAACTATCCAACTACTCTATGATTATTATTTCCTCATGGGATTGTTTGTTTATTTGAACAAGATATGTGGGTCAAATATGACAAATAAAAAAATATAAATATGATGGAAGTACTTTATTTACTTGTTGTTTCATATTCTTTCATTCATTGTTCCGGAACAGAAAGCAAACAGCGTTGCGCGAGATTTTCGGTCCTTTTGTGTAAAAGAAAAGCATTTTTAAGTCAGATTATGCCAGTGGCTTGACAAAGTTAGGTGTTGCCTGTGTCTATCAGCTTGTTATGTATTATGGTTGTTAATAGTTAGAATTAAGGGAAATAAAATAAATATTTTTATAAAATGACATAATTATACGCGTGACCAAGTTAACGATTTAGTTCTGAAAATTAACTTAGCTGTTTAAAAAAAAGCCTATTCGTATAAGCGTTTCATAAACGTTGCAATTGGTGTTTGGTGCACGTTCAAGCATTGTGCATAGAAGAAATTTATCAAACGCTCATTCGAACGTGTTCTTTTTTTACCTACAGCTTCAAACCTAAATTTAATTTCATAGACAAAGTAGTGCCATATGTAAAATTATTAAATAGTGAACAAATTGTGGTGCATTTCACATCCTTCGTGAGAGCTAGTCATAATGTGTAATATTATAATTAATTTATTTTCACATTAATAATAGTCTTTTAATTAATTAACTATAGTAATTGGTTACTTTTTGTGTCAAAAATCAAGGTAAAGCGAATTAAATGATAACTGCTTTAGGATACACACGTTTGTTTGCAGTTCATATATATAATTATGTTCTTACCTTTTATTTATTATTATTTTAGTAGATATGATATTTATTTTCAATCTATTTGATTGAATTGAAGAATCGTTATTCTGAATTATAAACTTGATTTGATTTCAATAATATGTAACAAATGTATGTAAATGTCATTACGTGTCTCTGAAGCAGTTGCAATTATTTTTAACTAGCCTGGCTCATTGTGCTTGGCAAATATTAACAATAGAAGATCTTTTTTTAACAACTTATAATTTGCAAATACTTTGGTATTAATTAAAATAATATTCTGAATAAGACTGGATGTTTGTATATTGAAACGGGAATACGTAATATTATTAAAAACCTTGGAAGGTTAAACTATAAGTGTAAAGGTAAATAATTTGATACTGAATAAGCGTTTAGGATATTGTTTTTTTTTCAATACCATTAATATTTTTTTTTGTTAAGTTCTGTATCAAAACTGAATCAAAATTTAGAACTCCGTGACAATAATTAGATTCGTAACTTTTAGTGTTAAATTTATTATTTCATTTGACTGTCACATTTTTTTATTTTATAATTCTAATGTTATTAGTGTTTATTTGATAATATAAATTGTATAATCTGTACATGAATACGTTTGTATAAAGGTTAAAGTTAATTTTGTAAATTAAACGTGTACCTATGCGTGTGTATAGTATGTATAGTAAACATTATTACTGTTAAATGTTGGCGGTATTTTTAAGTGAAATGACAATTTAAAAGTGTATATTTGTCTATTTTGCAAAACATGACGTTAAATAAACAAGCTTTATATAAATTGTTTTTGTTTTTAATTATTACAGTCGCCATCCAGAGCAGAACAAGTTGTTGAGTAGAGTACCTAAGTATCAATCAAGGATATAATTTTAGATCTCAAACCACTTCAAACGACATAGTGAATCGTAAAATATTTTGTTGAATATACATTCAACATTAGGCGTATTCCTAAATTTACAAAACAACTTCATCTATAATAAAATGTTTGCCAAAAAATAATGGTGTGTGCCATCCTAAGCGTCTTCCTGGTGAACCGAATACCCAACCGTCTCGTAATACGATAAAAAACAAAAGTCGTAAAGATGAACTAAAGTGGTAAAAGAGTGACGGCCAAGAGAGGGACGAAGAATACCAGGTAGACCACTAGTCCGATGATCAGATGAAATTTACAGGAAGACAGTGGATGCGATTGGCACAGGAACAAAAAGTGTTGCGTTATAAAGAGGCCCATGTTTAGCAGAGGGCAAAAAAGGGTGAATTAAATTGACCTCAATGTTAATACCACAAATTAAAGAAGGAATCCTTATAGTTTCTTCATGCCCATCAATCACAGCTAATTCACTCAGAGACTTAGTCCACATCCTAGGTAGACGTTGTCCACGGTCCTAAGACAAATACAGAAAGCATTGACCAATTTTACCAATTTTATAAATACAATAACTGAAAAATGTTTTAGGCTGTTTTTTAATTTACTATCTTATATATTTCTTGTCAAAAGGTTGACAAGCAGGTAATCGCCCACTCGTAAAATCACGTCGATCTCTTGTTTCGTACAAGAAGGAAACACACAGTTACATACATTCGCATTTATAATATTAGTAGGAATTATATATAGAATACTAGCTTCTACCCCGCGGTTTCACCCGCGTTCCCGATGGATCTTATGTTTTCCGGGATAAAATGTAGCCTCCTCGATAAATGGACTAACCAACACTAAAATAATTTTTCAATTCAAACCAGTAGTTCCTGAGATTAGCGCGTTCAACCAAACAAACAAACTCTTTAGCTTCAATTTTACTATATATAACAGCTATTTCTAACAATATTGACAGTGTAGGTTTTACAGGTGTTAGACAGTGTTAGATGTACAAAATCGTACTGATTAAGGAACCTTACACTGTGTTGCGACTCACACTTGGTCGGTTTTTAAAATGAAATCTACTCTAAGACCTTATATTAAAGTAAATATTTGTATACTGTAACAATTCAACCAACCGTTTCTATTGGTATTTGTAATAATAGCTCACAGGGAAGGGATGAAACGCTGAGCGCTTCGGCTGGATGGATCCGAGAACAGACGTTAATCTTGCGGAATTCCGACCAAATGCGGATGAATCCGTCTACGCTATCCGCCGAGTCGATTATTCTGGAAAATATTCCAACTACTTAATGATTGGTATTTGATAGTGCAGGAAATATCGGGACATTTTTTGCAAATGAATGAGATTTTTCTGTCGTTTTGTCTTTTATTTTCAAACTGGTCGGTAGAAAATTACTTCTATAAAATATCTTCTGATTTCGAATTCGACAAAATTCCGACAATTGCAGCAACGTTTTTTGATCACAAATATCGATTCACCAATCTGCTGCTGACGCTACCTATTAACGTTCCAATCATGGGTATGGTTGGAGATGTAAATAGAGATACAATATTGTACTGACAATTTATTTAATGATCACTGCATAGCACAATACAATGGGTAAAGCAACCATGATGAAATATGTACTATACTCAGTAAACCCTCTGTCTACCTCTTCTAGGTACTCGCTAGTATATCTAATACTGGATTCAATTTCACTTCGAACCTTTACTCGTGTGCCAATTTTGAAAATGTACTTTGATGTGCCGAGTACTAACGTGGCAGTAAAATGATTCGGAGCCAGACTAGTAGGTATGTCGTAGGCACTTAGGACGCGTAGGAGTGCTCTTACTGCGCTAGATATTGCCACTAGAATATCTCTAGAGGTCGGAAGGCATGTTGGAAATAGTTTCGGAGTTGTACACGTAAAAGATCTTACAATGTTACGTATTACACAATATCTTAGACGCACATCTTGCTTTGATGTTAGATACCTATAGATAGGATCTAACTTGAAGATAATATAATCCTACTAATAAGCTGGGAGCTTTTTCCGCCAACGCATAAGCTTGGCCATCCAAAAAGGGAACGCTGCCAGCCTGTTTGGGAACCTTGCCTATCGACAGCAGCGAGGGCTTTGAGGATGTTTTCTATATATCATAGTTTGTATTTTTTACTTTAATTGTAAATATGTAAATAAAATTATAGCTTATAATATTATATTAAATATGGAAGTGTATTTGTTAATGCTTCTTTCACGTCGTGAAATTTTCCAAGGTGGAGCATAGGCGGGTGAAACTACGAGATGTAAGCCAATGTAGTAAACATATACCTAAAGTTGGTGTAACGTTTTTACATGAGATAGGTTTCAATCGAGTTAAGAGAGAATTTATGGTTAAGCCGGGAAGATAGGTAGAAAAAAAATCAAGTTAAAATTTGATGTATCAAATATATTTAATTTTATTTTGGGTATATACGAGAGAACTGATACAACCCAACAAGATTTTAAGCTGAATATGTAGAATAAAAAGTAGTACCTTAAAATTAGCTTATGGTCGTTCAATTCTTTTTTCATACATAAAATGCACACTGTTTTAAAAAAAAATATCTACAAAATTACATGGCTAAAAACTCATGGGGATTGATTCTACTGGTGTTTATTGTTTATTTTTTACCGTAATCTGTTGTATTTTTTCTTTTAAATATTAGAAGGCACAAAAGATAAGTCTTCTTCGTAGTTAAAACAGATCCAGTTACAGATTGTTTGTTTTTATACGGTTTCAATTTGCTGAATTGTAAAGGGTACGAAATCAAGAATTAAAGATATCAAATCTGATTTAATATTTTACTTGGGTTTATATAAAATTTCATAAATTATAATAAGTATTTATATTTACAATAAACATTCAAAAAACAAAATGTAATATATTATTCATGTGGCAAGTCGAGTACCTAACAGTTAGACAAACAATAATTCATTCCATATCAAAATAACGCGGCATTAAGTTAGCAAATAAAAAGTTTTAATGGACTGCTATTACACCGTACCTAATTATAATAATTACGTTCGATACGTCGTGTCATGTTCGATATTATAATGGTAGTTTAATGGTAGTTTTAGACGGATATTTATTCACTGATATTGATACAAATGACATTAGTTTAATAGCATAAAAATATGTATAACTTATAAACATAGTTACTTATGTTGAAGCCTCACGTGACTAGAGAGCTGGCGACCACCTAAGTCCTAGGTCCTAAGATAACGGATTAGCATTGCTATTCAATGTGGCAATACTGCCAGCTTTCTTGGTACGTCTGCACATGGCAGCAATATGGGACCATTATTCTATTTATAACTGTAAATTTATTTTTAATTTTATTTTATTCTATCAATAGTATATTTATTTACATACATTACATGATAATAATTATTAAAATTACAATATTTTACAATAAAAACAAGAACAAAAAATACACATCTTAATTTAAAACTATTTACAAAAAGAAAAGCTGATCTAAATCGCTGCCAGTTGGTAGTGTGCCCAGAACGCTAGCGGCATTGCCACGCTGTATGGCGATGCTAATCCTCTGGCCGAGGTATTCACCAGCCCTCTGGTCACGAGAAGCGTCGATCAGTCGCTTAGAAATATCGCGAAACATTCGATGGGCTCCTGACCCCCACGGCCCCAGCGTCTCAACCCCAAACGGTTCAAAAATATAGCCCCCATCAAGGTTACTATATTTGCGCCGCTTGTGGTTTTCGGCACAGACAGCCGCGCCACCGGCCCTTTTGACAGTCTCTGGAAGGTGGGACGGTGCGAGAGTATCAACACAAGTTGCGTCCCATACTAAGGGACGCCCCAACTTCCAGGGCATCAAGGTCATTCCGTCGGGTCTCTTACCGTCATCCCGCATCAAGCCACTCGGTTCGCGAATAGCTGACACGTGAGCACTGGCAAGAGCCCGGCGGATGATGTCATTGAGGTCAGAATGGCGCGGAATTCTGCCTGCGCTTTTTACGCACGATAGCCCGTGGTGGCCAAGCTGATCGACAAAAGTGCCACACTGGCAGCGATGGGACATATAAATAGGTGCACCAAGACGCAGACAAGATGCAAGCCGGAAAGTCGATGGATCGAGTAGAGTCCCGATGTTTGCTGACGGAAGCGCTCGCAACCAAAGGCCAGATTCCCATTCTGACACGGCAATGAGACGGGCGCGATCCGCGTGGCTAGTTGACGTTTCAACAAGTTTGTTCCGTACTAGCTCGCAGAGCGGCCCGTCCCACTGCCTCTGTGAGGATGGGTTAGTGGGTAAATTAGAATTAGGGCAGGCTACTGTCCAAGCCATTTTTGCCTCAGTCAAATGCGCTATGTCAGATGATGGAATCGACGTATTAAGGATGTCAAAGACTAGCTTTTGTGTACTACTGACTGAGGACAAAAAAGCTGGAAGTGATAAACTGGAAATTTTGCGAATACCCAGACCGCCTGACCTTATGGGTAGGGAAGCCTGAGTCCAGGTCCGATCATCAAAATTTATGTTTAAAATTGATGAGAGGGTTTTTTTTATGATGTTGTCCAAGCTCTGTAAAAGGGTTGGGTGGTTCCAGAGTGGGCAACAGCGGAGGAAGTAAGTGAATTTAGGGACGAAAAGGCAGTATTTGATAACCGTGTAAGCCGAATGTGTATTAATTTTTAAAAGGCGATCCGAAACATTGCTAAAATTTTGAATCTTTTCATCTATAAAAGATGGAACTGAATCCTTATTGAGGGATGATACATAGAGATGAAATAACAATTAATAAACGAAAACCAACAAAACGAACAAACAACAAGACAACGTTATTGTTAATTGTTTTCTTTATGTATACTTTAATTAATGTTGTATTTTAATAGATACAGACTCAATAAAACAAAAACAAAAAATTGTAAATGATTCTCATTAATTTTGTTCAATTTTTATTTTTATCCAAATACTAGAATAATATCATCTAAATCTGGTAAATGTGACGCGGTATATATCATATGAATACCGTTTTCCAACTTTTCGAAAAATAAATTTCGCAGGCCTGTGATTTCTTTTTATCAATATTATAACTTTGTTCATGTTCATTTTATATTGCCAACTCAAAAAGAGTAGTATTCCAGTTCAATTCTTTTGATAATCTATAGGTACTAATATTATAAAGCTGAAGAGTTTGTTTAGTTGAACGCGCTAATCTCAGGAACTACTTATACTGGTTCGAATTGAAAAAATCTTTTAGTGTTGGATAGCCCATTTATCGAGGAAGGCTACGTTTTATCCCGGGAAAACATAAGATACCTCGGGAACGCGGGTGAAACTGCGGGGCGGAAGCTAGCTAGTAAAATAGTAATACGCATATTTAAGTTCTTTCTTAAGAATTTAAAAAAGCGTGAATACCAAAGCCACCTTGAGATGTGACGAGAGCCTTCATACCATGCATAGAGTATTTAATATATATTATTAAAAATAAACAAATGCTTCGCTAATCTATAATAAAGACTCGCGCAAAAAACTATTTTTATGCAACACTTTATCCACAACATTAAACACAAATTAGTATTCACAGCGCTAACATAAAACAAAACAATGATTATGAACTTAGACGCGGCGTGAAATATTGCTTCTCGTTCAAATTCCCCTCAGAGCGGGGTGACGGCTACCCCGTTAGTGCTGTTTATAACATAAAGTGTGATTGATGGCCTCTTATCTGTTGAGGTGCACACCATGCCACCTTTGCAATATGGACTCTCGCTCATATTTCGCGGATTTGGGAATAAAAGTGTGCACCATTTGCAGCTTTATTTTTGTATTGAATTAAAGTCCCACGGATCAGTAGTATTAGCATTTGTACGTGCCAATTCAAGCATTAAAAATGTTAAATACATAATATGATAAATGTGAGGAAATTAACCAGTTTGTATTGTATTGAGACGCTGTGTCGGTGTGTTTCGGGAAACCCATATAACATTTATTGGTGTACCGCCATCATTCTCAATTTGAAATTATATCATAATTTACTTTTTGTGAGATATCTCTTCAGTACTCAACTGAGCATAAGCTTCCATGGATTACATGCTGCTAAAATTTTAAATCTTAAATTTAGAATAGAAGAAAAAAAAGAAAAAATCGTGGGCGCTATAACTGTTATGTTTTATAATACAGCTGTAGTTGGTCATAAAAGGGCCAATATTCAATAGAAAATGTCCAGGTTTGTCCATTATAATAAACGGACAGCACAACGAACAAAACGATCGATTTTGGTTGACCAATGTTTTGATTTCACCTGTCAGAAATCGATATTAGGTTAACGATGTACTTTACTCCAACTGCAACCATTTGACGGGCGAGTTAACAACGGTAAGTGATACATCCATCATAAACCATTGGGTAACTAGTAGGGGTCGGAGACGTGACTTATCTCCTTTCGCTAGCATCCCTCATTCGCATCGATTCGTTTCGCTTCGCTTCATAAAACGTGATCGTGGACGGTATGTATCGTGAAACCTAGAAAGATTCAAAATTGTGAAATAGTTTTACAGGGCAATATGTTATTGGGTTATTTAGTGTACTATTTAGGTTTTAAATTATCAACTCAACGAGGCTTTGTGATAGGAGCATTTTCCGCTAACGCATTAGCTTAGATATACAAAGAGGAAAAGTTGTCAGCCTGTTGGGACCTTGCTCATCGACAAATCAATATGTATAAAAAATGTAACCTTATTGAGTTTCTTGCCGGCTCTTCTCAGTTGAAGGTGACTTGCGAATTGGTGGTAACTTCAGTAGTTTCGACGTTCATAAGTGCCCTTCTAGGGCCTAAACTGAATAAATAGCTTTGACTTTGACAGCGGCGATAGCTTTAAGGAAATTTCCTTTATAGTAAATTATATGAGCTTTCATTTATGCACAGACCAATTCTTATAGAATTGATGACGAGGCTGAGGATGTTACATACTTAGAACATAAATATCCTATTAAGTCCTAAATGTTCTAAAAGATGGCATGATTTGAGGATTGAGAATTGTTTACAGGAAACCCAATAATGTAACTTACTATTGTTATCATACCAAGAATGTTATATCAGTTAGTGCCCCGCGCGGGCCTAAACCACATAATCTATACAAAAGAACTTGTCCTGGCTGACTGATCTATCGACGCATAGCTTAAATCACTGGGGTTAGAAACTTGAAAGGCACACAGGTTTCTTTCTTATACAGCGTAGGCATCCACTAAGAAATGTTTTTTCTATATTCAACCCCTAAGGGTATAAAATAGAGGATCGCGAGTAAAACCGCAAGGCGGAAAGCATGTCAAAAAAAATTTTGTTCACAGTTTTTTTATATAACGTAATCGTCCTCAAAGGAAGGGTTTTTCAAAATTCAATCCCTAAGAGGATGAAATAGGGGCTCGCGGATGAGAGCGGAGCGGAAAGTTAGTAAAAAATATAAAATTTCAGGAATTGCGAGTCAACTAGTGAACTCTGAACTATACTTTAACGTTCATAATTCAATTCAAACAGCATTATCGTTATAGTTTTATTACATAATTGTTGTTTATTTTAGTTAATTGCATCGGTTAAAATTTCCCGGGATTCTGTGTTAATTGGTAAATTCTGACATAATTTAAAAGTTTACGTTAAGGTGACGCCGCGTTAAGTTTAAAAATCTGAAATTCAACGTGCTGCGTCCCGCTCCCTACTATAGCGACCTCTCATAGAAAACCTGCGTAAACGGAACGGGCGTATGCGAAAAAATGGTTTTTATTGTTTAATTTAAAAACTACAAATATATTTCATAAAACCTAAGTACAATTTATAATATCAGTTTCAATTAATATATGTAGAAATTTTGGAACCTCAAATCGATCCTCAATGTCTGTAAAATTGGAATCTCTTATTTTAAAGAGGTCTTTTTGATTAATTATTTTGTGTTATAAAAGTTAACCAATCGTCTTATGCAACGTACAAAATAAAGTCAAAGACATGATGAATTCTTACAATAAATTTCAGTTCGTTCGCTTCAGTCATTGTTGAGAAAAATCGGAATCCTTGCAACCAAAATCTTCAAGGCATCGCCTTAATAGTATACATAAGATAACGACAATTAAAAAGTGTTATTTAAACAATTCCAAATTATTTCAGTGTTATATCACGTAACTTATTTACGAGTGCATAATAACTGGTATATTGACGACGGTTAACAATGCGTTTAGTTAAATATGGGCAATAATTTCACGAGTTTCGTAATATTCCCCACGGGGTGTATATCCCTCGATGACACGTCATCAATCTTGTTCATTTTTGCTCTCAGCTCATCCGCTGATGCTCCCGTGTTGGGATTTGATTGGATGGAGCTTCACAGATAAAAAAAGAACGCGGAACTGTAAAATTGTTTTTAACTATGCACGTGGATGTGCAATCAATGTTCTTTTACTCTTTGAAAGTTACAATCGTTTTATTGTCTTTGCATTTTAGTTACGAGCTTCTGTTTTTTGTTCAGTCTATTGTTACGTTGCCAATTCAATTTGATTTATTTTGTGGTTTACCGAATTTACTGTATTGGCTTTGCTTCCTTTGTGGGGAGACAATTATATTGCTTTGAGATTTTTGTTAGGCGAAATTAAATATAAAAATAAATGTGTGTTTGCCTTTATCTTTTTTAATTTAGTTCTAGACTGAAATACAGAACCTGAACTAAACAGAACTGGTTGTTCTAGTCGTTATTATATTCACTAATAAAAGTAGTCGGTGCTGAATTGATTTATAAATAGTATTCACAGTTACCCAAGCATTCCCTCAGAAACCCAAGTAAAACCTCTGGCCAAAATACAACCAAACCACATAGAAAAGGAAATTAATTCTTATAGGCTTCTATTGGCAAATATTGCGTAAATATATATAAATTTCCTTTTAAGAATCCACTTATGAAAATAAAAGCCTAACTCAACAATCTAGGACACATATCGACAGAATAGCAATTCATGTGTTCGTAACTCACCAAAGGCGGTGTTGACCGGGAAATTGGATTTTTTCTTGCCCGCCTTCGTCGCCGTATTATATAATTATGGAAATAGCTAAGGCGAAATCGCTCACTTATCGATCGTGATACCCGAAGTGGTAACCTCAGATTGTTTAAACAAGGAGTTTTACAAATTAACACCCTTACCCATAAACGCTTTTTAATAAAATACCGTTTAAATTCCCGTTTAAAAGGTGGACAATAAATCCATGACCATTTAAATATTATTTGTATGCATTTGGTAAATAATGCTAATAGGGCTATAGGTAAGACCTATAACACTCTGAATGTGAAACGGCAGAATGATAAACAAAATATAAACTACGAAATATTACCTAATATGAAGTATTAATTTATTTACATATTTACAATCAATGTATAAAATACAAACTATGATATATAGAAAACATCCTCAAAGTTCTCGATGCTGTCGATAGGCAAGGTTCCCAACAGGCTGGCAGCGTTCCCTTTTTGGATGGCCAAGCTTATGCGTTGGCAGAAAAGCTCCCAGCTCGTCTTTTTATGTGAAGCTACAAATATTTGGATGGATGTGGTTGTGGTGACAGATCATATTTAGTCTATAGATATTACTTCTAAACCTACCAAATAAAGTAATCGTACGAAAATCTCTGTGTATTTAATATATAGGTAAGTAGTTATGATATTTATTTTATTTATATTTTTACGATCTGAGGGTTTACAAGAGATTCTTATCGTGGTCGTTAGTTGATGTAATTAGTCGTTAATCTG
This sequence comes from Tetheella fluctuosa, assembly GCA_951216915.1. Taxonomy (NCBI): domain Eukaryota; kingdom Metazoa; phylum Arthropoda; class Insecta; order Lepidoptera; family Drepanidae; genus Tetheella; species Tetheella fluctuosa. The sequence goes on along the minus strand of OX578227.1, from coordinate 4,505,966 downwards.
ATTTGTGTTTTAAGGTGTTTGTTTATGGTTTCGCGGAATACCCAACCCTTGAATCGTTTGCAGCACATTTTATCATTTTTAAGGTCAATATTTTACTTTTTTTTTGTATTCATCATGTTTATTAAATCCTAACTAATATATTATAATAATATTATAAATGCGAAAGTAAGTTTGTTTGTTTGTTACCTTTTCACGCTTAAATCACTATAGCTATGGTACGGAGAAGAACACAGACTACTTTTTATCCCGGGAAAACATAAGATCCCTGGGGAACGCGGGTGAAACCGCGGGGCGGAATCTAGTAATGTTATAAATGCGAAAGTTTTTGAGTGTGTATGTTTGTTACTTTTTCACGCTCAAACGGCTGGACCAATTTTGATGAAATTTGGTATGAAGGTAGCTGACACCCTAATTAACACATAGGCTACTTTTTATCCCGGGAAAACATAAGAGCCCTCGAACCGCGAGGTGGAGGCTAGTTGAAGTAATAAAGTTAAGAAACTGGTTACTGAAAGTCACAGCGTAAAACGTATTTTTTTAAGTATCACAATCAAATTGGCTTGTGCGTCATTATGTAAACCATTTCCTTATGAAAACCCTATTACATTAAAATCTAATCTCACTTCCACTTACTATATCAAAAGATATTCATGCCATTTCCTATCCTTTACACTCTGTATTGGCTTTCAGTCCAACATCAAACCTAAAGGTGCCTTTAGCTCTTTGGGAACTAGGTCAAGGCATCCGATTTCGCTATTGCTACTTTAATGCAGGTTCATGTGACATAGACAGAACATCTTTGGAAGGTAAAGTAAAGGGTTGATCGTTGGAAATAGATTTTAAGGAGAGGTGTTTTGTAAACGAATAGAAAGTGTATATAAGTCGTATGTTAGATGCAGGACGGGCAGAAAGCATGTTGAATAAAATATTTTGGGTTGAAATAATGATACAATCTACCGATTTTTTATCATGTTTGTCAATTGCTATCTATACTGTATTTTACTCTATTTTATTGTGTTGTGGCAATGAAATACATATCCTACTATAATATTATAAACGCGAATGATTGTGAGGATGGATGGATGGATGTTTGTTACTCTTTCACTCAAAAACTATTAGACGAATTTGGCTCACAGATAGAATATATTCTATATTAACATATAGAATACTCTTTATCCCGGGAACGCGGGAGAAACCGCGGGGCGGAAGCTAGTAATATTAAAACAACGGATATTTTATTAACTTCTGAACTATTTTTATATACTTTATTAATACATTATAAATGTTACCATACCGTCAATTCCTGAAGCGTACCTATGTTTTTCGTTAGCCAATTCTGACACCATGGCTGTCACTTGAACAATCAGATTATGAGCCAGCGTGTATAGCAAAGATAAGCTTGATAAATATAAAAAAATAATGCGTCCAGTGTCGCAAGCGATTATGTACCGGATGTAGTACGAGGGAGGCCGCTGACATCAATTTCCGGTACGGGCGCGGGCGCCGGAAACTGCGAAAAAACACTTCACTCTCCATACGATTATAATGGAATCGTGTAGAATAGTGTATGGGAAAAGCTAATCTCCGACTTATTGGTTTGGATTCTGGTATCCTACTAATCTATACTAATATTATAAAGCGGAAAGATTTGTATTTTTGTATGTAACGAATAAACTTAAAAACTACTGGACCGATTTAAAAAATTCTTTCACCTTTAGAATGCTACATTATCCCGAAGTAACATGAGCTATATTTTATCCCGGGAACGCGTGCGAAACCGCGCGGGAAAGCTATATTATTATAAATGTGAAAGTTTATATGTTCGGATATTTGAATCACGCATAAACGGCAGAGTGGATTTGGATGAAACTTGGCATATAGATAGATTATACTCTGGAATAAAATATAAGGTACTTTTTACCCGGGAAAAAATAAGATTCCTCGGGAATACCGGTAAGACCGTGGGGCAGAAGCTAGTTATTAATATTTTTCCACATGTCTATTTTTCCTAAATATTGTTGAGATTATTGAATAGTTTTAACGTTACCTATTTTTACATATAAAATGTTTTTAAACAACGATAAAACCTGTGAACAAATATATACAAAAAAATTAGTTCCTGTTTATTTTTTATACCGGATTAAATATAAGAAATGCGGCCCCATTCATGACGTTGATTGATTGTATTTTGAAATTGAAGGTACCTACTTAAATTCCATAAGACGGTATTTTGAATAGATTTTTTACTGACATGGTATAGGAGGACTTACGATCTGATTGATAATACCTATTATTTTCATACCGTTTTTTTTAGTAAATACCTACGCAAGAATCATTATTGAAGGAAAACATAAAAAAAATACGTGTGGCACTCGGGAACTGCCGCGGTAAAGCTATTGCATAGCAATTTTTATAATGATTTATTTATTTTTTACTCATGCAGTGTTTTTTTTTTTCTTTGATATTAATAGATACCTATACATCTATATACTTTCTCACAAACTGCTCCATACGTATTCGTCCGATTTCGGAGCAGCTCGTCTTAGGTTTTATTTTCGTTACGGAATTTCTTGATTCGGTCGCCGCGCCTCTGATCTTAATTTCTTTTATTAATTTATTCCATGTATTTTTTCAGTAAGTTACCTTTTTAGTGTTATAATATACAGGGTTGTGTTTAAAACTAAGCATTTAATTAATAATATAAACAGCTGCAACCAACTCCTGCCTACAACCAAACAATACAATTGGTACAAAACGAGCCAAGACAAGATACTTTAAATCATCGTTACAGGTAAAGCAGGTGTGTACCACGTAGGTATGCCAAGCACTTAACAAGATCACGTGACATTCGAGCAAGAGCCAAATCTATCCACAGATTAACAAATAGCTACCTAACTGACACTTCGGCAGAATAACAAGTGAGCAGCTCACTTAGGACTAGAACACCGGTCCGGATGTTGTAATATCCTGACCGTGAAACCGCAGCAATTTGTAGGCTGAATTTAGGTTTGTTTGAAGAAATGACTAGGTATTTTGGCTAGTTAAATTCTTTTTAATAGCGAAATTATATTGAACTTAAATAAACTTCGTCACTTAGCAACAAAACGTTACATTTCCGTTACATATAACATAATGTTACTCACATATTCAATCTTGAGTTAACTACCAACGCGGCCAAAGAAGTTTCATTTCATTTACATTAAGTCACGTCACAATCAGGTCTCCGGGCAGTCAATATTGTGCTGTAGATGTAGGACGTTATCCCGACACGTCAGTTATAGTTGCGTCACGGTAGGCATTTCATTATATCTCATGACTATCGGTGACGTAACGGTGTCGTGACGTTGTCGTGATGCACGTTTATTCACAAAATCAGCGGTTATAAACGCCTTTATAAACTGCGTCGGTGTCCTAAGAGAATAATCCTCGCTTTGAGAATGTCATCGGTTTGCGGCCAGCTTAGCGTCTGAGCTGGTTGACGGCAGATATGGATTTGTGTATGAAAATTATAAGGAACGGAGGCTTCAAGCTGAGATTGTGGCTCAGCTTTGACAACTATAACGAATTTTGATACCTGTGCTTGTTAAAAAGATGCAGTATATTATTTATGAACTGAAAACCGTATCCAATCCTTTTATAGCTCAAACTAACCATCTGTTTTTATAATAGAATGTAAAATATTTATATAAAATTGGCAACTACGTGTTATTTTAGTTGCAATAGTAAAGCAATCTGCTCCTCACGCCCCATAATACGTTACATTAGTTCCTACCTATTCCTAAAACATACAAAACCACTACTTACCTAATGAAAACTTTTCAATTACTGATGAAAGGTACAAATCGATAGGGTTTTAGTTCCGGACCTTTAATTAGTGGGTCGACGGGTCATCCCGACCGACCCTTGACTAGTTAATTTGATGATAAGTCTACAATTTAGTTTTACATCACCGTAAAGTGCTTCGCTGAAATAATTATACTCAGGCTGAAGTTTCAAATTAATGAATACTGTAGGTACATACATATTCTTCACGCTCATTATTCCCGAAGAGGTAGGTAAAGGTGTATAGTATGTACCCCTCGTGTAGATTTTACTAATATGAGTAAATAAAATAAATGAATACATTTCTTTTTTAGGGTTCCGTACCCAAAGGGTAAAAACGGGACCCTATTACTAAGACTTCACTGTCTGTCCGCCCGTCCGTCCGTCCGTCTGTCTATCTCCAGGCTGTATCTCAAGAACCGCTATAGCTAGACAGTTGAAATTTTCACAAATTATGTATTTCTGTTGCCGCTATAACAACAAATACTAAAAACAAAATAAAATAAATATTTAAGGGGTGCTCCCATACAACAAACGTGATTTTTTTGCCCTTTTATTTTTTTGTGGTAGTTCCCGTTGACCTAGAATCACGAAACTTGGCAAAAAGCAAGGTCTTACAGCACAAATAAAGGAAAAATTCTAAAGTATAAAGAAAGTTGAAAATTAAAGGATGTCCCCATACATACATAGTTACCCCAATTATTAAAGACCTCTGAGTTCTATGGGCACTGATACATTTTGAGGACAAGCTTAATTGGCACCTACCTCAAATAAGGTAAATAAATAAAATTGTGCTTTACCCTTGATGGACGAACGATGGACGAAGTTTGTACGGAACCCTCTCGGTGCGCGAGTCCGACTCGCACTTGGCCGGTTTTTTATTATAATAGCATCACACGGTTTGTCATAATATAAAATTCAGTCACATTATATCACTTTTAAATAAACCTTTAACTAGATACGTGATTTATTAAGTTGAAGTGATTATAACAATTATGGAACCTTTAGTAACATCGTAAAAGTGAAAATGATTCTGACTGCATGTTCGTTATGTTTTCACGACTAAACTACCGAACCGTTTTTTGACGCATCCCAATGATGATCATTTACCTATTACTTTTTACCCAGAAACGCGAATGAAGCTGAGGGGTAGGCTAGTATGTAGGTATTAAAATAAACAATGATTTGAAGATCAATATCCAATGCTTCAGTTAGACTCTTTTTTAACCTCTACATTGTATTTTCTAGAAGTTATACATGGTCGTTATTAAAAAAAAACATAGACTCGCACGAAAAAGTGGATTTGAACCTTCAACACGGTTAGTGGTATCTCGTAGACCCATTTAAAAAGTTTCCGGTAAGCCGGCTGGTAGCCGGATCAACTCTATTCGAGCGTGTAACACCTTTACATATTCTTACTACGTGTGTCGCGAATGGGGTTGCTATGTTAACTCACACTGGGTTTTGTGGAGTTCCAATATTGGATTTTTTAGCCCAGCTAGTTTCAATACGGATTTTTTTAGCATTAAGGTTGCCCGAGTTGTTTTTGTAAAACAGTTATTAAAAAATAGCTATAATTAGTACAGTGTATTACGCTTTTAACCTCGTGCAATACACTTAATAGATTATAAGAAGGTATTTGTGTACATAGTTCATACAGAATTTATGTTTTATTTATTCTATTTTGATAGATGTGGGTCAATATAGGTATATATTTATTATTTCTTCTTCGTTTGGATAAACTTGATTATAGTTACCATGTCATACAGATAGTGTATATAAGTAGATAAGTATATTTTTTTATCTGTTAACTCTATCAGAGTAAGCAAGAGTTGAAGTCAAGGGAAGAGTTCCCCGTGTTCCAGTTTCAAATTCTTTCGCTGACTTCAAAATAGTACTAATTAAAAGTTCCTCCATCGTTATTTTATACTTTTTAGTGATAACCCACGTTGAAATCGGTTTTTATCTTTTATTAAAAAATAATTTTCATTTAATTTATGTTCAGTCTAAGGTTTTAAGCTATATCACATTATATTACTACGGAACCCTATATTACTCATGTTCTAACATACACTTGGCTTGTTTTTATTTTTATTACTTTTAAAATAAAATTAAAATAACCAAGTAACAAAACATTTTTTTTTGGTAATTATCAAATTTTTAAATATTATGAACTCTTTATACTCATTTTATACGAAAAAGGTTGCATGAATAAATCTCAAAGTAAGGTAAGTAGGTCCTCTAGTCCAAGGATTTCCTTCTGACACTAAAACTTCTGTCCTAAAGCCGTCATCAGTAGACCCCATGTAGAGCTAAAGCTATCGATAGATTTATTTAGAGCACATGAATTCAGGTTTACGTAAATATAGGGATGCGCATTCCATGAAATAATATCAAACTCTAATCCTTACTAATATTATAAATGCGAAAGTGAGTTTGTATGTAACCTTTTCACGCCTAAACCGCTGAACCGATCTCGATAAAATTACGCAGATAGCCTATATTGAGAAGGACATAGGCTACTTTTTTTCTAGAAGTAGACAGCAGATGTTCGATAAAACTAGATTAATCTTTGTCATTATACCATTAATGAGTACATTCAATGTCTAAACATTTTGCAGGGCAGAATTTAGTAGGTACCCATATAATTTCTAAACGAGCATAATCATAGGTAAAGTAACGAAAAGGCCTAGTTTATTAAAAAAAAATGTATCAGGTTTTATAAAGCGTATGGGTATAGTTACCGCATGCAAGTCCTTAGTCATGAAAATAGGGCAATAAATATTGACAGCGACAATATAAAAGCGTGTTAGACTTCGTTATAATGACTTATTATCGCGAATCGTTATATAACATTTTATGGACACAGCTCGAGCAATTTGTTATTCATTCCCGTGCATGCCCGTATATGTCGCGGGAATATTTTCTATGCAAAATCCCGGTATTCACGCCTCGCTCGTTCAACAAACTCAACATTTACGTAAAGTTTACACCCAACTTTGTTGGGTTGATGCGACGCGCGACAGTCGTGAAGTTTCACACACCGTACTGTTCCACTGTCACGAGCCAAATTTTCCCCGCACTCATTTGGTGAAACTATACTTAACTAGTCTGTTTTATTTATTTTAGAATTTAGAATTGAAGACATAAGGTCATGTAATCGTTTAGTGGTAGGACTTCAAATGATGATGTTTTAATCCTTAAACGATCTTGGGCTTTCGGTGATGGAAATGCACGGTTCAATGGTAAGGTACTTTGTAGTGCCTGCCTAGCTGGCTACTACCATCATTTTTAATAGGTATCTATATGCACATCGATGTGTCTAGCAGCTCTAATTAAAAGCCATTCCTTTCTGTAATTTGTGGTTAAAATCATGGATATACATGTGAAGAAAAAAAGAAAGAAAGAAGAAAAATTGGATAATAGATTTTGCCAAGTTTTTTCGCAAAGAGGCTTGTCCCACTCTCTCTGAGAGCGACTTAAGGTCGGAATATTTGTGCCTACACAAGCTGCCTGACAGGCATTCCTGGCATCGAACAGGTGAGAAAACTCAAAGGATCCAATAGATGAGTCCAAATCAGATCCAACGAGGTCATCCACCTATATACCGACGATAGAAATGCCGGCGATGAAATGTCTGAAATTTTCCGCACTCCTAGACCACCATAACACACGGGAAGGGGCCTGAGACAACACTTTGTTTTCATTAAAACAACAATTTAGAATTTTAGCAAGAGAAATCTTAATCATATTATCTAAAGTGTTTAATATTTGATCAAATTTAAACAAATGGGTGCAGCGGATTTTTATTAAAAAAATATATTTTTGCGTCATCTAACTAAAATAACTTTTTTGCCAAATTTCAATTAAACTTTTAGCTATCATTGCTCAATTTGTTTACAAAATTAGAAAAAACAAAAGAAGATATGTAAGTACCAACACTATACCCTCATTTTCATTTTGTATGAAGCTGAAATAGCGAAGGTTGTTTTGTAAGATGTTAAATTGTAGCAGGCATTATGCTCGTAGCAGTTGATGAAACATTATGTTTGGACGGAGCCTTATTGTTTTTTATGTTTTAAGAACAATTTGATTCCTAAATTCATTTGGAAAATGTGTTTAGATTACTTTTTGCCAAAAAGCTTTACCTTCCTAGGGAAGATTGTAGTAGATAGAGCCCTATATAGACTAGTCGGTGCCCTGGGATTGGCTTATTTGTTGTTATGAAGGAAATATTGTTCAATAAATATGGCTATTTTTGTATACTCTTGTGTCCATCCTTGTAATGTACATTGCGGTCATCCCAAAGCCGTTAATAGAAACAACGACCGCATAAAAAGAATCGTTACTTTCAATTGTTTACTTACTTGCCAATTGTTTGTTGCCTAATTGGTATCTCTTTAGTTTTTTGGTAGGTAATTATTATTAACTAAACTGAAATTGTCTGATAAGTGTTTATTCTATTTTAGATTGTACTTCTGTTATTATAGAATATTAATTTTAATACAAAGTTGGACACATCATCAATCTATCAAAGTAAACGTTAATCAATAACCATTAAAACTTACCAATTGTAATGGATTCAGTAAGTTTACGACAGTCGCTTGTCTACCTTTGAGCAAAGTTATATGACAAGGAACTAAGTTCATTTCTCATATATAATCTTATGTGGGCAGCTAGCCAGATTCGATATGTGTCACGAAGTGTGACATCAGATTTCGTCGACAATAGTTCAAGTTCGGAGTAAGCTTAAAGTTGGGCGGATTACCGTCCATTTAGTGACGTGTTATGTGCAATGTTTGAATTGAATTGGGATTTGATAGTTCGAAATATTGGGTGCTATATCCAATTTTAGGTAGTCTATATTTTGTTAGATTTTTGTTAGTTATTGGATTAATTAGAACAAACTATCTGAATGTTGAGCAATAAGATGACGATTGTGTTTTTCATAACAATTAATAAATTCAATGAATATTCATATTTATATAAATAAAAGATAGTTTGTGTAGTTTCCTGACCACAACTAATAACAGAACGAGTGAGACAAGTTGAGATAAGATCATGTATAAGATACTAACTACAATATTAGAAAACTCAATTTCCGCAATCTTCCAATCTTTGTCCAAACAGGGCTGTCATCTTCAGATTGCTACATAAACAAAACTGAAAACCCTTATCAGAAAAAATCAACAACCACCCCAAATCCATTACAATATCCCGAACAAAACCGCATCATGAAACTCATGAGTCATCATAGGAAAATCCTCGTATTGGACTCAACAAACTGCACTAATAGGCGAGCGGGTCGAGTGTGGTAGCCAAAAACGTTACCGTATTATCCGTGACAAGGCAACGGTGAAATTGAAACCAATAAAATGCTGGTACAAGTAAAACGTTTTCTATGTAGCTGGGGAGTGACAGGGCTTTGCCCCACTATTTGACAAGGGTTGTCATAAGTCTTCCTTCCGCGACGCAACGCACAACTTAGCCACCCCTAACTATTTATGTGTGGGACATTTGACGTGACACGAGACTGAGCTGTGACAGATATTGGCATCGGCGCGGATGGACATGCACCGTATCTTTTTTTGATAGACGCTTGAATGGTGAATATTTATTTCCAAAAAATATATAAACAATTCCAATCAAAAGTAACACAATAATTAAATCGGTATATGGCCTCATTAATTTATTGAATATGAAGGTAATTACTAGGTTGCAGTAAAATCTACTTTAATAAAAAAGTCGAGGTAAAACATTTCATAATTCAAAATATAATGATACTTCAAAAGAATACCACTACACTGATGTACAAGCCTTGGTGTAATTATAATATTGTGGTAAATAATTAAGGCATTTTATAATAGACAGAGGGGAAGGTAGCCGGAGGTTGCATGAACGAGTGCTCCAAGTTTATAATTACACTTTGTTATTGAATGTAGACTTCAGAAAAGGCTTTTATAATAGCTGGTTCGAGTCTTTAATTAAAATATTAGTAGTATTAAGAAGATATTAACAAAGTTATGAGGGCCGTATTACCCACAGACGCCACCCATGTAAAGGCAGGTTAAATAAATTTCGAACAACACTTGAGTTTCCTTTTCATAAGCGGACGCAGTGGAGACCAATGTTTATGAAAAGGGAACTCAAGTGTTGTGTCTTAAAGCTTATGAAAATTACGGGGCTTTGGAAATTTTTATATAAATCTAAAAGACCCTAAACTATAAAAAAATAAGTATTTCCAGTAAGAAAATTCCTTTTTTTTCTGGAAAAAGGTCCAGACGGCCTTTTATAAAACTATGTAGTTTAACAAGAAGACTACAGACTTATCAATAAAATTCTTTGCGATTTAATTTGATCTTAATAAGAAAAATAAGCGGCGAGGATTGGATGCTAACAAGATACGATGAGAGTCTGAACAATTTTCTTAAGAGGCTCTTGCAGTCCTGTCGTGATTGAGTCGAGAGCCAAGATATCGAACGGTTTATTATATGAAGTTACTTCTTGGTGGAAATATTTACAGCGTATGATTTCATGAAAGTCTTACTTGAGAAAAAAGTAATATTGGTAATTTACAATATTGTTTTGAGAATTTAAAATATTGTTAAAAGAATATTGAAGTTAAATGAAATATTTTTAAATTTTAATGTTCTAGCCGTATTTGTAATACATAAGGCAAACACTTACAGCACTATTAGCAGCAGCGGTAGTTTTGAGGAAATAAAGTTTCATCAATTTATATAGGTAATCAAGATTCAAATAAAATCAGTGAAAATTAACTAAAGCTAATGAAAGTGTGGTGCGTGAGCAAATAATTTATATTAACAAGTAGGTGTTTAAAATCAATGCGACATAAATCCCTTCTTCGGGGAACTGTTTACAGGGCAAAGTTATGGTTCTGGCGTCGGAAGTGCGAGGCAGTAGGCACACATGACTTGGTGCTCAGTGACATGAAGTCGACAGAAGTTACACCCTGGCTGACGTTACATGTTCATGTTGATAAACATGTGATATACAGTATGTTTAAGCTTATTTGTTTTGTCAATTATGTTGAGAAGTGAGAGGGTTGCTGAAATTATTGTTTTAATAAGTCATATACCAGGGCACTCAGAAAGTTTTGAGAAAAAAAGTTTTTATGTATGTGACACTGGCCAATTATAATTTATTTAGAAAACACGATTATTTATAAGTAAAAATACAAACATTGCAATTACAAAACATCCCTCCACTTTTTTTAAGAGCTAAATTGAACTATCGTGTCTCATTGAAAAATAGATCTGCGCCAGGAACACTTTCGCGCGATGATTTTTTATGATTTCAAATGTCGTCTTAAACCGGACGAATCGTATGATAGACTTCAAATGTCATTTATTGATGAAGGCCCTCCTAAAGCAACCGTATACCACTGGTATAACGAATTTCATCGCGGTCGATTAACTTTGAGGGATGAAAAACGAAGTGGTCGTCCTTTGACATCTGTTACGGAAGGAAACGTGCTAGCAGTGAAAACATTAATTCAAGAGAATAGGCGAATTACGTATGAAGAGCTTCAGCACATACTGCAAATTGGATCGGCTTTCACAAATTTCTACATGAGCATCTTCGCGTGAGGAGGATAGTTTCACGCTGGGTGCCGCATGCGCTAACAGCGTTCGAGAAGGCCATAGAAAAGGTGTCTCGCGGCGGATTGGAAAAAGTGTTTCAAAAATTGGTTTAGACCTCTTTTAAAATCTTGTCTTATGTGGATGTTTGGTACTCATTTTTTTATGACCAGATTAATTTGTATAAACTTTGGCACATACATAGATCATACCCTGGAATAAAACAGAAGATTAGATTCCTCGTGATCGCGGGTATAACCATGGGATAGCTAGTTAATTTATATTTACATACTTTGGTTACGTTACACTCATTTCATTACTTATTACAGATTACTATTCAGCACTAGTTACACTATCTGGATATTATATTTCTTATAATAACTTTCTCAGATCTCCTCACAAAGTTATAACACTAAATATTAACAGGTCCTCCCGCGCGTTACAATCTACCTTTATACGCACTGACGAGGGGTTTGCGTTGCTCTAATTTTCAGTGTCTAGTTAATAATTATATCGTGAGCTCACGTAGGCCACTGAGGGAATACCGAACAAGGCGTCGGATGTCTTGCCTTTATGAGGGTAAGATAATTTGGCGTTTACGTTATACGCACCTTGTGAAATTTTTTTTTTTTATACCTTATTAATATTTATTTATTTACATATTTACAATTAAAGTAAAAAATACAAACTATGATATATAGAAAACATCCTCAAAGCCCTCGCTGCTGTCGATAGGCAAGGTTCCCAACAGGCTGGCAGCGTTCCCTTTTTGGATGGCCAAGCTTATGCGTTGGCGGAAAAAGCTCCCAGCCCGTCGGTCTCCCGAAGCCTCGATGAGCTTGGATGATAAAATCCGAGCAAATCGGCGAGCCTCGAACCCCCATGGACCCATGGTTTCAACTGCGAATGGCATGAACGAAAAATTAGAACCAAGACAAGCGTATTTTTTAAATTTGGATTTTTCAGCACCGGTCGCAGCCGCCCCAGCGACTTTACAAGTCGCCAGTAAGTGGGAAGGCGCAAGTGTATCTACACACGTGGCATCCCACACCAGTGGCTTGCCAACACTCCACGGGATCAAAGTCATACCATCCGGCCTCTTGCCATCGTCACGCGCAATTCCGACTGGTTCTAGTACAGAAGGTACGTTGGCAACAACAAGAGCCCTACGGATAATATCATTAAGAGCCGCGTGGCGTGAAAAACGGCCGGCGCTTAAAGAGCACGAAAGCCCATGGTGGCCGAGCTCGTTGACAAAGTCTCCGCAGCGGCAGCGATGAGGATGATTGGTCCTGGAACCAAGACGGAGACAAATGCATAAACTTAAAGTGATTCGGTCTAACAAAGTACCGATGTTTGTAGATGGAATGGCTTGCAACCAGAGACCCGATTCCTTCTCAGAGACAGCTAACAAGCGTGCGCGGTCCGAATTTGAAGAAAAATTGGAAAATAGATTTTGCCAAGTTTTTTCGCATAGAGGCTTGTCCCACTCTCTCTGAGAGTGACTTAAGGTTAGCGACGGAATATTTGTGCCTGGACAAGCTGCCTGCCAGGCATTTCTGGCATCGGATAGGTGAGAAACCTCAACGGATCCAATAGATGGGTCCAAAACAGATCCAACGAGGTCGCCCACACTATATACCGACGACAGAAATGCCGGCAGTGAAATGTCTGAAATTTTCCGCACTCCTAGACCACCATAACACACGGGAAGGGTGGCCTGAGACCACACTTTGTTTTCATCAAAACAACAATTTAGGATTTTAGCCAGAGAAATCTTAATCATGTTATCTAACGTATTTAATAATTGATCAAATTTAAACAAATGGGTACATCGGAGTAAATAAGTAAACTTAGGCACAAATAGACATAATCTTATAATAAAAAATGCATAATGCGCATTGATTTCAAATAGCCGACTAGATGAGTCGTTAAAATTTTGAATCCTTTGCTCAAAGAAACCAGGAATAGATTCGTCTAAGACAGGGGCACCAAGAAGTAGAAGTAACTCCTTTGATAGTAATTTAATATTAGGTGCCAAATCATTAAAATTTTGAATAATTTTTAGTTTTTCAGATTCAGTAACAGAATCTGAAATAAGTAGCTCGCATTTGGAGCAGTTAAATTCAAGGCCAATTTTTTTAAATTTTTCGATCAGTGATTTAAAATCATTGAGAACAGAACTAACATCGCCTCCCAAGGTGCCATCGTCTAAATACCAAACATTAAATTTAGGCTGTAAACCGGAAATGATTGGATGAATTGCCAAACTAAAAATGGCTGGACCGAGAGGGTCGCCCTGTTGACAACCCACAGCAGAAATAAGTGGGTGTTCCTTAAAAAACAGTTTTGAAGGGTGCCCATAACATTGCCAAAGGTATGGATATAAGTCAGGACAGATATCCTTAATTTGCGTTAACAGAGCGGCCCTATCGACAGAGTTAAATGCATTTTTTATGTCAACCTTAAGCAAAACTTCACCTCCATTATTTAACAGAAAGGTCCGAGCCGCATGAACAGCTGCCTCACAACCTCCCTTTGAGCCAAAACCAAGTTGAATGGGCTGAAATAATTCCGAAACTTGAGGGAGAATGTGACGGCAACAAATTTTGGAGGCCATACGACGGATAGTATTACCCACAGCGATGGGTCTTATACCACCGTCTTTTTTGGATAGAGCGCAAAGGTTGGCCCCATAAATGATTTCGGTAATGGCGCTCGGCACCTTTCCTTCCAACATTAAATTTATAAGGGAGGTTAACTTTGATAATAATTTGGTATCAGCATCTCCAGCGGCACCACAGACAAGATCTTTGAAATGCTGTGGTGTGAAACCGTCAAGGCCGCCAGCAGAGCCAGGTTTAAAAGATAAAATCACGCTCAAAAGATCTTTGGCGGTACAATTTAGACAAGATTGGTCAAAAGATGGCGGATCCGGGAGATTTAAATTTAGGAGCGGAGGTGGATGTTTCGACTCTAAAGCAGACAAGGTTTCGGGTGTATCTGTAGCGACGACATCGCTAGAAAACAACAAATGTGCTGCTCCCTTGAAATCGCCGTCGTTTGCTTTACTTTCGATTTTCCTAATAGTATTTGCCAAGATATGAGTTTTATGTTTGGAAATATTTGGAATAACAATTAAGTTTGGATTTGAACAATTATTTTTAATTTTCTGAGTGAGAGAGATCTCATTTTGGTGCCGACTAGGGACGTACAGCACTCTGTAAGGAAATGTGAGCAGTTCTTCCCAAGCAGTTTGCGAATTTTGAGAAAGAATTTTGTCAATACATAGACATAAAGCTGAAGCCACACAGAAACGTGCTCCACGTGGGATCCGCTTTAATACCGGAACATTATTCTTAAGAGAACAAATATGTTGCCAAAATGAATGGTTGGAATGATTAGAATTTGAAGCCGAAATAAAAACGCCAGGATTAGAGGAGCCGGTATCATTGATTACACTTGGATTAGGTTTGTGTACCTTTCCAACATGAATCTTCAAACCACGGATTCCACGGAAATACCGAGGTTGAGAGCACTGCTCACATCTCAACAAATTTTCCTGCGATGCGTCACTAACCTGGTTGCAAGGTTCCGAACTGGTGCCAGGAACAATATTTAAGCCCAAAGGGAGCATATATTTACAACACTACTACAATCTTGATAAGGCTGGGTTGGAAGACGAAGGCCGCACATACAGATCGAGCAGAAAGGGATGTGGCGCTCGAGGCGGCAGATCACCTCCCGGCAGGATATGGGTAGCTCACTCACACCAACCGCAGACCTTGTAATGGTTTCCTTAATTCTGGTTAAAATATTCTTATCAAGTACAAATCGATTCAGACTCTATTTCATTTCATTAAAATTACTATAGATTTTTCACGATATGGGCTAATATTAGATACTCAATAAGGATCTAAATACGAACCCTTATGAAGATGTAGAATTGTATGCATAGCATAGAAATTGACAATTTGACATGTAAGTTCATGAAATGAGACACCTTGTGAAATTATGTTAGTAGTAACACTAACTTTTTTTAGGTTCAAACTGCAATCAATAATAAATTCATATTTAACCAAATTAAAGTATTATTAAAGTTAAACGTAGAGTAGGGTCATATTTTATCTTAACTCTGGTCTACGAATTTAAGAACTATTGTACTCCTTATATAAAAACAGGTATTAGAACTATCCACCTACTACCAAATTATTTCATTACGTCTAGTTACCGCCCAGAGGTTTCACCCGCGTTCCTGTGGGATTTCCTGCGTATGTGTCTTTCCATGCCATAATAGCAATTACTACGTACGAAATTTCATCACGATTGGTTATGTGGTTGAGGCGTCAATAAACAAACAAACCATCTAATTCACTTTCGCATTTAAAATAATATTAGTTAGGATTAATATTAATTTATTTTGCTACAAACCAATATAGCCGTAATGGTAACTAATAAACATAATAACATTATGTATGAAATAGATTAAGAAGATAATAGCAAGTATATTTAATTATAGAATTTTAATGACAAAACAAAAGAAAGACAATACGTAGAGCAATCAGTAAATCTAAATTTCCCTTTTAGCCATAAAATCTATAATATAATCATTACAGATGGTTTTTTGGTCATGTACATTAAACAATATTTATAATGGACTAGTTTTTACCTGCGGCTTTGCTCCTTGCCTATATCACTCTCCGGCCCATAAACTATCTCTATGCGATCCATTGCTCCGTAGAAGGACAAACAAACACACTTTTCTATTATATTATAAGGGATGGAGGTCGTATTATTACACTAAGCATCAGATATGACATATACGCTCGATAAGTTCCGATAAAGGGGGCTGTAGTAGGAAAGTCGCATTTCTAAGCCCAAATACCACGGCAAGTATCTGAATATTCCAATACTAAATTGTTATATATTCGCCAATAATGTTAGTTACAGTTCTTGTTCAAGTTTCACGTACAATTGGTCTGATTTTGAAGGGAGTAAAGTAGTTATTTAGTAGTTTCTACTCATGGTTTCGTACAAATGAAAGTTGCTTTGCAGATAACTTTTGAAGTCCACTGTTGTAATTATAGCTTATAGGAAAATTTAAATATGATTCAAAATTTTATTTTACAAAAAAAAATTAGTAACATAAATGATTAAGTATATATCCTACTTCCACAATTAAAGAAGAAGATTACATTATAAAACGTAATACTTACTATTATTTGTAGCTAGCTCTACTCCACACTTTTACTGTTTTTCCAGACAAAAAATAATAATAAAAATAGAACAATAAGTATTATATATTTTTTACGTAACACGTTTAATCTTAATCTGTTTAGACGTTAGTCGTCATTTGAGTTACAAACGTACATATAAACATGGACACAAATACGCATAATCCTAACTAATATTATAAATGCGAATATAAGTTTGTTTGTTATCTTTTAATGCCGAAGCCGCTGACTGAACCGATCGCGATGAGATTTGGTACGCAGATAGCCTATGGTATAGAGCAGGACATGGGCTACTTTTTTTCTTGGAAACTCGGGTGGAATCGCGGGGGACAGCTAGTAAAGAATGATGATAAAACAGGGCTTCATCATTATTTTTTTTAACAATTAACCATTAATAAAACCTGTGTGGGGTTAACTAACTGCCTTAGATATTAATAGATAGATTATATATGAACACAATTTCATATTGACCAAGTCAAAGCTTTTCATTTCTGTCTATTTTATTACGAGCATTAAATAACTGATAAGTTTATATTTTCTGAAATAGATTTACATATTTCTGAGATAACACTGAGGTAGCAAAGGGCTGGTTGTGTCTATATATTCGACAATCATTGGTATTGGGACCAATAAGTTCTTGAATGGAGATAGTGTGCTGGAAAGGTTATAAACTGATAGATCAATGATGTACAAACTTGTATGAAAAAAAGACATACAACATGAAAAGCTGTTTTATTGTGTTTTTCAAATAATGATTCCTATATAATACCTACTGAGGTTAATTTTATAAATCAAACTATTTCATTATAATGGTTTTAATTTGAGCCTTAACCCGATTTGGACGTTGATTAGTTATAAGTTACCTTATGGAATGCAAATTAATAAATAAATAAATAACTAATTAAGTCGTTTTCGGTGGTGATGA
Organism: Tetheella fluctuosa; assembly: GCA_951216915.1. NCBI lineage: Eukaryota > Metazoa > Arthropoda > Insecta > Lepidoptera > Drepanidae > Tetheella > Tetheella fluctuosa. The sequence continues at coordinate 4,488,384 of OX578227.1, read as the reverse complement.
ACTGATCGCGACTGAAAGCGACTTAATTAAATTAATTAAGAAGAAGTAGGTATTAAATAAACTAAGAATATAATTTTTACAAAAAAAACGATTTAAAAATTATTATGATTTTGTTGCTCGTTGTAGTAAACAAGATGTGAATCAATGACACCTCGGATATTTTATTTATTATCGTTGTTATTTGTAAAGAAACTCTTCTAGAAATTTTATACCTCATACCATTTCTACTTTACTACGTTTCTATTATACTCATTCGTTTGCAATATAAGCGCCTAACAAAAGCATGTTGTGGCCAGTTCGGAACAAGTAAGTCGTAAATAAAGGTAATTTGATAGCACAGTAACAAGGCAAGGCTTGTTTATTTTATTGAGTGTAATAACGCGGAATAATCTCGTTTTGTTCCTAATCTGATACTGATAAATAACAAGGTAACGCGATAATGTGACATAAGTGTACAGTAAGCAACATAAGTAGCTCAACAGATCTAAATTAACAAGTAACCTGAACACTATAACTATTCATAATATAGAAAGATTACGTAAACATGTGTTTTGAAAATGTGTGTACAAAAACCTACATAATAAAGAAATCGAGAAAATGGATAGTTTTCGTGCACAAGTGTTTTCTAAATTTGTTGTTCAGCTATAGTTACGTTGCTGAACGTACATCCATTATATACCTAGTAGTAAGTAGATGGAAGTAAGAGACGAAGATCGAGAAATGAGGAATTGTATTGAGCAATATGAGGACATTTTTAAGACAGTGGACCTACGAAAGAAGGAGGACATGTTTACACGAAACCTGAGAACTGAATACTGAACTGAATACTGATAAGGAGAAAGGGAAAAAACATAATATTAAGGTGGCAAATGAGGGAAAAGGGCAGAGCGATGATGATAAAGTTCACAATAATTTTAGTAGGTACCTAAGTTATTTAAGTATTATTTTAGGCGTTGACTGCTTATTACTATATAACTATCTTGTTTGTTTCTGCTACAAGAATGAAAAAGATACCAAAACGATGGCTAGGTACAATGATTATAACAGACACATTTCCCATAATAATAACGATAACAAACGATTACGTGTAAACAACAGCAACCAATCGCCGGCAATAAATCAACAATTTAGCGAGGCAATTTCCATAATTCACACAATATCAAGTTACCAAGCGCGAGAATAAAGAAAAATCCAATTTCCTTAGCTTGCATTACAGAGGGCCGAAGGAGGTTGCTTCCTAATGCTAGTTTCACACTGGGTCCCTTCTAGAATTAATACTGAGGGGAAGTAATATGTGAGTGAGCAATTGTTTTCGTTCATTACTACGATCTGTGCATCTACGATGTGTGCGAGTGAGACAGATATAATCACCACTAAAAAAGTTCATGTGCGCTTAGAAGAGCCTACGCCAGTGTATGTAAATGTTATCACAAGTCACAACGTCCCGGATAATTTCTCGCCTGTACGCTTTATGTCGCCATGAAACAGAACATGAAGGGTGATAAGATTAAAAGTTTGTGCGTTTACAGCAAAGTTGTCAAATCTCTACTTTATTGTTATGTTAAGATTAGGTATTTTAATTGTTGAAACTCTGCAATTGGGGAAGGTTCTTTGTACTCATGGAAGAACAAATAGGAAAAATTATAATATAACTCAGCGTTAGAAATTTCAATGCATTTACCCAAGTTTGAACCGAATTAATAAATCACTCTAAAATCACTAGATCCAACATAAATTAGGTATGGAATTCTGAAATTGTGCCAAGAAATTGGTTAAAATCTTCAGAACTGTCATCTGCACCAATCTTTAAGTGGTCATGAAAACGTAAGTTAAGCTTAAACTCAATTTCGTTGAACAGAAACTAAAATCCAATGAACTCTTACACTCCCCTGCGGAATTATCCGAGGACAGTCGCCGACGCTCATCAATAACTAACTTAATTAACTTAAAAGCTCTCTCTTAAAGTGTGTCGTTCACAGCTTAAAATGGCAAATGTAAGCAAAAGTTTCTCGAAAGAAAAACTAAAGACCCTTCAAAAAGAGGCCTACTTAGGTATTTTGTTGTTGAATACTTCTTCGGTGACAGATTTGGGAGAACTGTATTTGCATAAACTTGGTAGGCTGGTTGGATTTTTCCTTGTTGTCTTATGTGAGTTCAAGGGTACGTTTTGATTCAATGCTGCCATTTTCTATACAGATAAAAAGCATTCGGGTTTTGTATAAATTTCTGTTCTGAAAGAAAAGTTATAAATAACAATAATTTAAATTATATTTTGTAGCTCTTCAAAGATTCTGAACACTTTCAAATTAGTATAATCTATGTGGCCTCTCTAGGTTATTTAGGGAAATCACCAATTTATTTCGTCTCCCAGTGTGGCCACATCCCAGGAAAGTGTTTCGGATATGAGCGATTATTCAGGGTCCCGATAACAATTGGGGTAATAAATTATGATTGATGAACTACCCCCGAGAATAGGCGTGCGCTCTTTAGTTTGTTCAAGGTAATTCATAAAATTCATAAGAATATAATAATAACAATAATCAAAAAAATATCCAGATCTTATATTGAATACTCCAAGAATGATATGCGATTTTTTACTGAAGAGGCTGTCCTGTAGGACTTAGACCAAAATCTAGTCAATGCATCCACCATGCACCAACCACGTATGGCATTCTGCTAATTTACTAATAACCATAACGTGGGTGCAAGTTTGAATTTATAGCCTTTTACCTCAGTGCGGGAAACTTACGTATACGATACACTGGTTTCACGGTGGTCTGCATGGCGGACTATTGGCTCTCATTCTTAGGTGGTGATTACGTCCAAATATTCAAGAAATAAGTGAAATAATCAATTTATTAAAAATATAAAAACATCTTAAAACCACTTAACTATACCTGCCCCTTGCCCTGAAAATGTAAACTGTAAAACATTTTGTACGTAAATAGTTGCTATTAATCACAGTCTATTGAAAGTAAACAATAAAGCGAGACTCGGACCCTGAACCATTCCGGCTTCAGCAAACAACATTAGTCATCTGTCACATGGTACCCCTTCCGACATAGACAAACATTTTATGGACGCAGCCTTATCTCGAAATATTACTTTCCGAGCATATGCGAATTGTTTTCTAAACACATGAAATATTTACATTCAAGATGAAACTGAAAAAGTTTGAGTTAAATAAATGGTGTTTTTTTGGTGCAAGCAAATTTAAAAAAAAACAGCTTTACAGACATCACTAGGGTCATATTATCTGGCCAAGAAGTTAACAATAAGGGCAGGTTATTCTTTTAGTTACCTATGATATGTTTTCAAACGTTACTTAAATCAAGATATACCTAGTCAGAAAGCCTATAGTTACGATTTGATCACCTAACATGTTTTTTATAAAGAGTTCTGTCCCTCACGCGTTTTCTCGCGTTTCTGGGATAAAAATTAAAAAGTACCTATGGCATGTTTTTTAAAATGCTAATAAGTAATCTGGGTGCCAATTAATGGCTACTTCTTATACGGTAACTTAATTAGCATAAATGTTAGATAACTTTTAAATTAAGAGCCTTAACCGTGTCGTGTTAAAGTTTTAAAAAACGTGAGCTAAGAAACTTCCTGAAGCCATTATGAAAAGCAGCTTGCTTCAATACGATGAGAGTATTTCATCCTAATGCGTGCTACTAAACTTTTAGGAATAAGTTGCATGGCGTTAACTTCGCTTGCTTTAGGCTGAGTGTATATGAGCGACTGCCGCTTGAATTAGTTGTGTGTTATTTTATACGCATACGGTTTTGCCTTGTTATTGTCCCGTCCGTCTGGGTCCTGAGACTCGCACTTTCGATATTAATCACACTCGATATTTCCAACAACAAAAAAAGGCGATAATGTATTAAACCGCCAAATATTTTCCAGCGGGATAAAAATAAGGAAAGCGCGAGAATCAGGGAGAGATTGTCACGTTTTTCACATATTTGACGTTTGCTGAATTTTTGACAATAGTTCAGTCTCTAACAATCGAGTGACTATCACTACAATAATCATAAATAGTATGTTTGAAACATCCCTAAAAAATGTGAGAACATATTATATTTTATTATAAAAACACAATGTTAGCTAAAGCGTCAAATATTAAAGCAGGTTTTTACGGCACAAATTGGATGAAACTATTTTATCATACCAAATAGATCTGGAATGACTGGTTTAATCTAGTTTACATAACTAGGCAAATAACGTAGACGCTAGACAGCTAGAAAAATAGTAGAACTAAATTTTGATTTTATCACGTATGTACCTACAAATTAACATAGAAATTTGATAAAAATAGAACGATACAATTCCAATTACAAACAAATGGAATAATCCAAAATAATGTTTTATTATCTTGACAGAGTTAAAGAAAATTAATAAAGTTGGAAAGTTATCTATCTTAAAAGTTATGAAGATAACTTAATTTCTTTTCAACTTAGACATTTATTTTGGAAATGAGTTACTAAGATATCATTATAAAAGAAAAATTAATGTTGTCGATCATAAGTTAAACCTATAACTAAATGTAGGTAGTAGCAAGGCGACTTCATAAACCATCATGTAGGTAGGTGAAACACAGCCTCCCTGAAAGCATTTCACTCGGCCGAAGCCTTGCGGCAGAACTTCAGTGAAACTTCTTCGGGCAGTTCTGCCAGATTTTTTCAAAACTAATTGAAATTATGTCTGGGCGTACATAAAATTGCTTGCTAAACTTCAAGCGAGTTCCAGAGTGCAGTTCAGAGTTTTATTATCTTAATAAAAAGCAAACGGCCAAGGATCTGGGGGTTATTTTTAACGGTGATATTTCTCGGTGGTGTTTCCTGAGTGTCTCCAAGCGAGCTTAAGTTTGGTAATTAAAAGTTGCGGCTCGTTAGAGTCCCACGCTAACACTTGTTTTGAAACGAGCTAATTTGCTGGCGCGAATGCTCGGACGGTTTGGCTTTCATGTTTCATGTCAAATTGTTTTGCTTAACTACAACCAGGATTGACAAATTAACATCGATATTTTATATAAGGTACATTGATATAATATACTGCTGTAGATTTTTATTTTTTATTTTAAGCGCATCATTATTGAACCTAAATCGTCACTCCAAAAACAATTATGTAAAGATTGTTGAAACATATTGATACAAGCGCGACACAGTAAGGGCAGTAGACAATGAGGACCTTCTGGAACTTTCCAACTTTTCGCTAAGTCACATAGGCTAAAATAGCACTTAACCTTAATGGGCAACGCCATTAATTTCCCGCGAGATGCCTTAATGCTTTTGTCGTTGAAAAAAATGCGAGTGAATAGGTGAGGGGCGACTGCGGTCACGGGTTTTTCACTAATTTCTCTCAAAAAGCTTTAACGTTAGCGTCGCGCGGAGATGAATGAGTTTGCGGATTCTGTGGGTCATTGTATAATAAACATTGCAGACAAGAACGTTTCAATTAGCTGTATGAATTGTTGAATAGGGTGAAATTTGTTATAGCAAGTTTATTCATAGTAATTTCAAAAGGTAACGGATACGTACGGGTATAATTATGTTTGAATAGTACTGACACCGGCTTGCAAATACTTTAATATAGTTATATTAATATAATTTTTTAGTGGGATAAGACGATTACGTAATTAACAAATCCTTGTAACAACACACGAGACAACGAAAGCAAAAAAAGAATAAATACCTATTATAAAATATCACACTTCAAAGCTAATTCAAGGCTAATCTGAATACGTAAAATTTATTTACACCGTAGTTTCTCTTCTTTTCAGTCCCTTCAATTGGAAAATTATTCATTAAATCAATTCGACAGGCTTCGCGCTAGGGACGCGTTCACGATAAAAATGCAGTAATTGGCCTCTTTTGTAAAGAAATACAGACACTGGCTTAAGGTTGCGGAAAATTGAATTTTTCATGTTTATTTGTTTGATCTTTTATTTCGAAACTCCACCCGCCAGTTTGTTACTGTTTTTAAATTAATAACATATCAATGATGCATTCTAAAAATAAAATTATACATTTTACTTATATAACCAGCATTATTTAGGTATCTTGACAGATACTGTATGGCGTAATTGTGCCACATTTGCATCTACATATATCCGATTTGAATTTATTTTATTGGCACGTAAATTGTTGATTTGCCATTAATTCAATTCAGACGTGAAGCATAGTTAATCTGAAGTATTCTAAAACTGCGAATGTATCGGAATGAACCCCTAATTTATTGGAAATTGCTTCTAGAGTTCTCATAAATAAGGCTATTCTGAGAGAGTGTTCCGAGAGAAATGTTTCTGTTTCTTTGCACTCTCAAATACAGCAGCAAGGTAGTAGCCCGCCAGGTGGGATCTACAAAGTACCCCATCACCGTTCTATGCTTTATTGCAATATTTTCCTTAACCGATAGCTTAAGTACTCTGTAGAATTCGAACCCATGACCGAATACTGAGCTATCATCGCTTTATTTGAAGTGATGTCGAGCTGACAATTTGTACAAAATGATACAACGACTTTCTGAGTGTAATATTAAAAGAAGGAGACATTCATCATGAATATCGGTTATAAACGATATTTCAGAAAGGGAATGTAGATACAATATACATCAACGGGGATATACAAGTAATTGTTAGATTAGATGACAAGCTTGAGACATAATTCAAAACACGTTGAGTGGTAAATTGGGTTATGTCTTCCCAATTCTGTTACATTATTAATGTTAGTTACTGTTAATAATGTTATGAGGGAATGCCTGTTACATGTCGTGTAGAATTCATGACCATTGAAATAACTAACATATTTCCGGCTATAAAAGATGAGGGTGGCAATGCGTCTTGCTTGTCTTGCTTCTTCCTAATCAAATAAATTAGATTTCACACTTTTTCTTTAGTGGAGTCGTAAATCCTTGTACGCACAAGTCACCCAAATTGTTCCAGGCTAAAACCCTGCGAATCCAATTAGAATTAATTAAATACACGGTGCTTTCTAATTGCTTAAGTGCATGTGATGGCAAGTGTATGTTACATCCTTTGCTTTCTTAGCTGGTCTATTTCCGCAAATTTCGGTTAAGAAAATAAAACATTAATTTATCTTTATAAACCATTTATTATATTACACATTCATGCGAAGGTACTTATATAAAAATATAAGCTACTATTGCATGGTTGTATTAAATAATAAAACAGGGGGAAGCTCTATGCGACATAAAATATGAAACCAGTAAGTCCATAACGTGTTCGATAAAAGTTGTAGGTTTTACTTTTCCATTTATCAAACTAGAATGAGAGCATTTTAAATTGTTATTTAAAAATGCTGCCGTTCCCAAAATTATGCTCAACAAAACTGCATACAAACCATGCAAAAAGTTAGTTTACAATCGTCGGTTGGTTTAATTACGTAGTTCGCATCGCATCGTTACTATCTAGTTAAGTTGAGTTCGTTAACGAAACTCGGTTACCGGCAGTTACTCGCTGATTGTCGGCGAAAGTGAGAACGTTCCTTAGAATTTTGCTTGTAACTTAACTTAAGTATGAAGGAGACGGGCGCCTAATTGTCTATTACAACTAGACGGGTTATTTGTGACACATCTCAGATGGAAGCTCGTGTAATACATCTGAAGTAATTTAGACAACAAGTTTAGTATTTTGAATTTTGTAGAGTTTTATTTGATGAATAGGTTACGAAGCATAATTATATGTAGAGGTATGTTGATATATAAATGAAAATGCGTATAGAGAATTTTAAAGCACTGATAAAATAAATGTTAAATCTACACAATATAACAGTAATTATTTTAGTTATTCTGTCTAATATTGAAGGTCTCTTAATTTTCCATACGACGAGACTTCAATTATAAATTTAAATTATAATTAAGCCTACTTACAATATTTTCAATTACTTTAACAATAATTAACATTCTCGTAATTTAGAATAGATAATAAAGTAAACTAGAAACAGAACAAAATACTCTTTTAGTGGTAAGCTCGCTTTTGTACATATCTTTTTAATAATGTATTTTATTAAAATATTACACGTTATTTAAAGTCTTCAGTTAATTTAAAAGACGACCTAGTATATCAATTTATATTGTATAAGTGAGTTTATTTCAACGTATATAATATTGCGCAATCCATGCTAATTACCCGGCTCGTTTTAAATGTAACTACTGGTACTTACTCTATTGCGGGTGCAGAATACAAATGAATCTGGCCGGGTTATCGACGCTAAAACCGCAGGTGATATCAAGAGAGGGCTATATCGTTAAATGGAGAGGTGGGGTTCGATTCGAATAATCGGTATTTATTTTATGCTATTTGAATAATAAAGTAATTCCCTGAGCTTTTATGGTATTTTTTTGTTCATACATTTAATTGGATTGAAGGTAAAAAAGGCTTTACTTTTATATTTTACTAGCGTTTGCCCCGCGGTTTCTCTCGCAGTCTCGGGATAAAATGTAATTTTCTCAACTTTATGTCATTTTCCGGTTCATAAACTATCTCTATGCAAAAAATCACGTCGATTCGTTACTCTGTTGCAGCGTGAAAAACGGACAAACCAAAAAACACAGTTTCACATTTATAATAGTAGGAATATTGTAATAGATCATTATTAAGTATTTAGTTATTTTATTTACTTCGTTGATATTATAGAGTTTCAGAAGTTACTGTGTTCAAAATCTAGTAAAACCTATCCTAAGTTTAGATATCTAATTTTCCATTTAAACCATTCATATTTCAATTGTCCTAGTTATTTAATTATAATAATTACTATCGTATTATACAGCCTCGTTAAGAAAATAAAAGGTGAGTCACTAAGATATTGTAGATTTACCTTGAAATCTCCGTTTTACATAAATTCTAGTGGCAGACACCATTTACTCAATTAAGATTTTAGTGTGCAAAGTGGTTACGTAGTCTCTTACAGAACTCGTCTTTGGGGATTTCAAGACGCTTTTATATAATTTGGGTTGAAAATAAAATGAAAAATAGATTTTAATTTTGTTACAGTTTTTTTTTTTGTTTATAATAGAGTCTGCACATTTTTTAAAAGGTAAGCTAACTTATAGATAATAAATAGCACTGAAGAACGAACAACATTTGCTTACGACTAAATATTTTACACAAAATTTCCGTCACTTTTGAAAATAGGGTAAAAAAATCTAAGCATAAATTTTCTAGATACTCGATTGAACTTTTAATTAAATTTAGAATTAAGATCCATTATATAAAAGCTGTCATTACCGGCTCAAGGGTCTTTTTCATGTCATTAAGTGCTATAAATTAAATTGCATTGGAAATTCGCAGTTCAGAACGGTACCTTATTACCCGTATATTTCACAGGAAGATGATATTTCATTACGATAACGTCATGATAAATACCTAGTGGCTGCGTTACCATATACGAATAAGATTCATCTTGTTTTCACTTTTGTGAATGAACGTGAACTTTTTTGATGCAAAAATTCTTAAAAACTTCAATATTCAGCACTGCATGTAATATGAAATAATATTAGGTACCTTGCCTACAAACTAAGACAATAAGAATGAATTTTCAATCATTGCTTTATGTTAATTAAATCAATGGTTAGACTTTTGAAAAGAAAATCATACAAGTAGTCAACATTTTCGCCACTTTTGGTACTCATCATCATTATTTTTTTCATTTAACATGAATTTAATTAGTTACGTAAAAAAGAGCACATATTCCAAGAAAATTGAAATTAATTAGAAACGTATATTTTAATTATGTAAACGAAAACTGTTCGCGTTTTGAAACCTTAGTAACGGCTCAATCGAGGCTTTTGGCGCCTCATGCATAGATGTATGAAGTTAACCGTAAACATTAGAAAAGAGAAAAGTAATTAAGATTAAAAAAAGAAAAAGGTACTTTAGCCTCTTTATTTTTGTTATATTTATTTATGCTACAAATTTTGGCAGTATTTTGAGAATAATAATAAGTTCGCATACCTACTTTATATGCAGACTTGGCTTGATACCCAAGTTTAAAGTTTTGAACATCGTCAAAAAACGCGTTTTATATTAACATATATTGTTATGCAGATTATGAAAAGAAATCTGTTTAAAAAAACGATAAATAAATAATACAACAGTTTTAAAGACCTAAAAAATATTCAATACATGAACGCACGACCTTCATTGGTTGGTGTTACTTGATTCTGAGATTAATTTGTTAATTCTATGGTAAAAAAGAAATATATTTATTTATTGTTATTGCATTGAATATTTTCAACAATATTCACTGAAGATATCGGTACGTCCGGGAAATTCATTTCCGGTCACGTACTGACTTCCTGCGGCGGCTAAGCTGATGGAATTTGTTCAAGCAAGCCCCTATTTTATATTACTTAAGAAATATTGAGAGCAGTCAAATCAAAGGCATTTACAAATTGACATCAGATACTGAAAACTGTGTAAGTCTTACTGAAATGCTTTTAAAATATTGAGTATTTAGATTTTAAAGATTTATTTTAGAGACTAGGGACACTATTCGCACTATTTGCACGGTGGTAGGGTACTTTGTAGTACCCGCCTGGCTGGCTACTACCCTCAAGTTGAAAATCTGTCGCCAAACACCTATTGGTGTGTTCCGGCAGCTGCACTTGAGAGCCAGATCCTTCTAGGCTTTGTGTGCTTACCACCTTCGGCCACATCATTACCTACCATAGTGAGATTGTGGTCAAACACAAGCCTATACAATGTAAAAAAAGAGATATTAATTTAGTATTACAGGTAAACTTCTTGAACTTATTAAATGATTTGTTAATAAGATTCTGTAGTCCTAATACTCTCTAACTAATTCGTCAAATGCAGCCATACCAATGCGCAGGAGTATCTTAGAGGCAATTTTCTTACACAATTTTAGACAATAATAAAAAACCGGCCAAGTGCGAGTCGGACTCGCGCACGAAGGGTTCCGTACCAATATCTATAAAAACGGCAAAAAAATCGCGTTTGTTGTATGGGAGCCCCCTTAATTTTTTTTTTAGTGTTTGTTGTTATAGCGGCAACAGAAATACATAATTTGTGAAAATTTCAACTGTCTAGCTATCGCGGATCTTGAGATACAGCATGGTGACAGACAGCGAAGTCTTAGTAAAAGGGTCCCATTTTTACCCTTTGGGTACGGAACCCTAAAAAAATATATATTCATTACTCAATAAAAAAATAACTAATATTATAACAATACAAGTAATTAAAGGTAAAAAAAGTGTGTTTAATGAACACCATATTTTACAATAATTCACAAAATATAATTATTTGTCTCATTTCAACTTGGAAAAGATATAAAAACGCCATGTTTAATAAATAAGTCCACAAGTTATTTATGTCACGAGGGTGCATGCTCTCATTTCTCCTTGCTATGCAATGCTAACATTACTTATGAATACGTAGTAATATGATTTACTAACTTGATATACGAGTAGCTAATATCATTATTTATAGCTAAGAGTCGAGTGCTTTGACATTAGTTCTTCTGACGATGTAATTTGAATGGAAATTACTACTTAATGCTTGTATCTCCTGTTTTTGCTATGGTTTTTTTAAAGCTTTACAGGTTTTGAGAAATCGAATGAGGAATGGCAAGTACTTAGATGAGTAACGAATTGTGTAATAATCATAAGTATGATGGAAATTTATTGAAATATTTTTATAACCTAGAAATAACTTTATGTTTATGCTATTAGTTAGGTAGGTATATATAAGATACTAGCTGTCCCAACAGACGTTGTCCTGTCCAACTCATACACAAAATTTCATCCAAATCGGTCCAGCCGTTTAATCTAAACCATTCTCGAATCTCCACGAACACACACAAAAAATTTCATCAAAATTGGTCCAGTCGTTTAGGAGGAGTTCAGTCACATACACACGCACACAAGAAATATATATATTAAGATGAGGTGCGTATTTAGACTTAAATTCTATGTAATAAAAAAAGCATATGTGTGAGTGACATTTTGTCTAGTAACTCACCTTATCGAATAAATAAATGCAATATAACATTGAAATATTATATTTCCCTTCTAAAAAATTATCACCCTATCATTTCAAAGCACCCCTTAGAACAAAAAGGGCTCCAACTTTCGATTTTGATTTTTACGAAGCGAGTAATAAAAATATGAGGAATCCCCTACACTTGAGCGATATATAACTGCCTGCGGAAACATAAAATGTATGTAGGGGCCTATTCTAGAACCACTCGCTAAGGGGCGTACAGTTTGTGCCCAGGATGTTTACTTTCCGGTATCAGTAGATAAATGTTTAAGGAGCGAGGTAGAGGGATGCGGTAGAGTTTCGATTTCTTTAGCTAACATTACGAAATTCGTATACATTGTCGTACTCAATTTCACCATTAGACTAAAGCGTATTCAGCGCCAATATAAATTATACTAAGGCATTTATTTCGTATTCCTTAATATCCTGTATTCTTTATTTATTTTGGCATATTTAAACAAGATTTTAAATTCAATTATCAACAGTGGTTGTATGATTGTAGGTTTTGTTCTTAAGTCTAGAACAAACTCAAGATTTAGTCTCCTCTTTTTCTAGAGTCTAGAAAAAACTCAAGATTTTAAGAAGATTTTAAATCACCACATAATAAATAGGTGTACAAAAATCTTGATGGTTTAAAAGTATCGTGTGATAGTTACTGTGTTTAAGAAGTAATTTGTGTTGATATATTTTTTTAATCACTTATAAAGCATTAAGAGTTGCACCATAGAAGAAGTCTGTGTCAAATTTAACACTAACAGTAACGCTGACTTTAACGGTTATAACAAAATGTGTTGCACCAGCTAATTCATTATATTTGTTAAAGTTAAAAGTGTTGCAAGTTAAATGAAGCGTGATTTACCTCAAATTAAATGCGGGTAACATTTTTAAATATGGCTATACTAAACTTATGTTATCCGTAAAAACTCGTTTCTAGCGCTGTCATCAGTGTCACTTCATTTGATTGATGTCAGTTCGGTTTCTGATATATATAAATATTTTTTTCAAGGAAGCTTAGAAATATTTCTAATTTCTATACTCTTTCGGGAGCTTTAGGAGAAAATAAAAACATGGACGACAATTTGCTTGCAAACATTCAAACAAAGTAAGTACCTATTTATTGCTTTGTCTATAACGCGTGTTATTTTTTGGTTGAACAATTTTACGTAGGATGAATATCCTTGTTACGCCTTTGCTTAAGGCGACGCCTCGAAGATTTTAGTTGCAAGGATACCGATTTTTCTCAACAATGACTAAAGCGAACGAAATGAAATTTATTGTAAGAATTCATCATGTGTTTGACTTTATTTTGTCCATTGCAAAAGGTCGCTATAGTAGGGAGCGGGACGCAGCACGTTGAATTTCAGATTTTTAAGCTTAACGCGGCGTTAGCTTAAATTATAGTTTAATGTTTCAGGGAAATAAGTGTAAATTTCACTAAAATAGAATTGAACAGTCTGTTCAATTCAAATCAATCAAACACTTTTGTCAAAATATAAAAATAATTTATTTTCAACGCGTTTGACAATTTGACGGAACTTTTAACACTAACCAGTGAAAAGTGAGCGGTTACGGTTACGGTCAAAGTTATGACGTCATTTAACTATTTGTTAAATGGTGCAAGTAATTTTTGGTCCAACCGATACTTTAACTGAAGTTTCGATGTTTGTTATAGTTAAAGTAAGATGGTGCAACCCAGCCATCTTTTCAGTAAAACCGACCTAGATTTTAATTTTCAGATGTCGTGGATTTCATTTACGAAAAAAGTAGCCGTCATGAAAAGGATTACGCCTTAAGTTAAAATCAAAGGAATATTACGGTTTTGAGTTAATACGTAACACATTTTGTGGATTCATTATTCCATTTATAACTGAGCAAAAGTTACAAATAAAGGACTAGCTGAGGACTTATGAATTCGATTTATGAAATCTATTCTTAAATATTTTTAAAGGAAAGGGTTTTTATATTTTTCTCATTTTAAATAGTATTTTTTTTTGAGAATGATTTCATTGAGAACATTGGTATTTCAGATATCATTTATTGCTAGCTTTTGTATGCGTCCAAATGGTGCCATCCTTCTAGGACTAGCTTTTATTACGACAGCAATAGTGGTTAGTAGCTAATTCCAATTATGTAAAAGTCAAGAATAAAAAAGCCCATTATCATCAATAATAACTTAAACCAACACCATTATTACCTATTAGTAACATACGAAGACGATGATAGCTGTGTGATAGAAACGTCGAATGGCGTGACGAATGTCGTGGGTTCAAATACTACAATTGAGCTTTCGATGAAGGAAGACATCGTGAGGAAACCATAGCACGGTGGTAGGGTACTTTGTAGTGCCCACCTGGCTGGCTACCACCCTCAAGATGAAAACCTGACCCCAAGTACCTACCGGTGTGTTTCGGCGGCTGCAATTAAGAGCCAGTTCCTTCTAGGATTTGTGTGCTTACCACCTTCGGCCATATCATCACTTACCATGATGAGATTGCGTTCAAACATAAGCCTATAAATCAACTACGTAAACAAAACACGAACACTGAATATGAACTAACTTCAATTATACGCTATTTCGTGAAAAAAATCCAACTATTCACGCTGTTTATTACCCAAAATTAATGTCACAACTATACACAGCCCTCATAAACATAAAGTTTTGACAATTATACGAAACAATAAACTAGCTGTGTTGTGTTTTTTTACAAGTGAATTTACTGTCACCCGAGATAGAGCAGTCTACACCCTTCCGAAATGAAATACTAGACATTTATTACTTGTTTACGAGCCAACTCTTTACCAAACACGGACTGTAGTTCGTGTTTTTTTATTCTATACTTCCGCAGTACAATGTATTTGGTTCGTTTTATTTAGATTATTGTTATGTTCCAGATTATAAAACTATTCGGGAATTTTAAATATTGTTATCACTTTCATATATTAGTATGTTTCGGTTTTTAAAAAAATTACGAATAAATCTTTGTACATAACTCTTCTCAGCAAAAATAATTCATACATAAATATTTAATTTCATTTATAAAATATTAAGTAAGCTAATTATACGAATCATATAATATGTATACGAACCGCACGTAGGTAATTGGTGAGACTAAATCGTACCAACTACGTATATTGGATCGGCCATTCGTAAAACATTACTGAAGTTCGCAATGCAAGGAGAGCCTTTCTTAGCTCTGATAGATTTTCAACTTGAGGGTGGTAGCCATCCAGATGAGTACTACAGAGTATCTTGCCACTTTGCTATGGTTTCTTCACAATGTTTTCTTTCACCAAAAGATTAAGCTCATTGTAAGATTCAAACCCACGACCTTCGTCACAGTATTCGACGTCACTACCAGTGAGCTATCATCACATTAATAAATTAAAAAGATATCGTTTATTTTCCGGAATTATTTATGAGGAACAAATACGTAACGAAGCGTTGAGGTACTTCGATAGAAACAAATAATTTACAAGAGAAAAAAAAATTACATAATATTTTTCTTTCAGTCAGTATCAAATTCGCAATGTCATAAAAATTCTAGAGACCGTCGGGTACTTATAAATATTCAAATTTATACAAGCACTGGGTCAGGTGAGCTGGTGGGTTTGCTTTGCATAAGTAAACTGACGAAGGGCGCCAACATGAAGCACAATAATCCGACTTCGGTTCGATAGAAAAAGCAAAATCAAAATTCATTCCGTTGACCCGGGGTCCGCCCGTAATTCCTCCGCAGCGGAAACTATTTCTATTCCGAAGGGATGCCGACCCCAAGGCGCTCCGCTTCCTTGTTTCCAAATGTATCGAAATACTTTCCACGGCACAGCCTTTAAATACAACACAATCGTTATTTAAAACGAGCACCCTCGCTTTAAATTAACGCTCTGTTTGAGTTTCCAGATTTGTGGACAGAATGTGTTAATTTCGTTTCATACCCATCCGTTGTGGTCATGAAACAATGATACGCTCTCGCTTGACCGTGTTGGTGCGAGCGGATTAAATTTTAAATTAAATTAAGGAGCTTGCCGTAGTAAAAGTTGGAAGTAATAGAGTTGTAGCAATCTCGTCTCGATACAGAACGTCGAGGGCGCGTTATCTTCGTCGGAACGGTAATGACGGAGCGATAAGATCGGGCGTCGGGGAAGCGGGGGCGAATCGACTGATCTCATACTGCGACCAGATTAAATCTCTGTAGGAACTGCCCGCAACATTAACTAATGACACTTCGGAGATGGGTCGAGCACAGATAGGCGATCCACTCGACACTGACTCGTTTCAGTTCATTTGAGAGAGTCCTCCTCGTTGGGTAATCAGCATTCGAGAGCTCATCGCGGCTGATAACACGACTCCGAGTCGACTGTTCGGTAGTTCAATTGACCCGTTTTGATTGTTCGATGAGCTGATTATTATAGTGTGTGTATCTACCTGTGTATTTACACATATTTATATCCAATCAATTACAAGCTATTTTTGCCTTAACTCTACTCAGACATAAATAGTTACTCGTACTAGCACCTATATACTATACATTTATTAAAGTAAGATGAAGCTGTACAAACATGGCATAAAATAAATAAAATATACGTAGGTATATTAAAATTTGGGGCGGAAAAGGAACTTTCTGGTTCCAATATTCCATCGAATTGTTATAAATAGCTATTGCAAATTGGAAATAAATGAGGTACAAAAAATGGTCGACCTCTAGTAGGGGTTCCCTTGTCAAACAACAATAGGGAAATACGTAGATACATTCGTATGGAAGAACCCCATTAAGTACTTTCACGGACCGAGCTCGAGCCTCGAGATTGTGATATGTATATTTTTATGGTTATCTAAGGACTTTACGGCTTGTTGAGATTGAAAGTGGAAGCCGTGACGGTCCACTACCGGAATTTGAATTGAATACCTACTGTAAAAAGTTATGCATAAAAATAGGATTTTATACGACCTCCAAATTGATGTTTTTAAATAATCAAATCGCCAAAATCTTTGATAAGGACTCATTTAAGGAATAATGCTATTTCGATTGTATGATTTTCCATAATCTGAATGGGATTTAAAAGTAAAAGGATTGTTTTTTTTTTTTTTTCGGCAGGAACAGAAGGTGGTGGGTCCAGGGGACCTTCTTCCACCCTTACGCGGACTTTGTAAAAGGATTGTATTGAATTATATTTTTATAATAGGCTTTTGTTAGACCACAATTTCACCATGGTAGGTGAGCTCGTAAGCATTCCTAGCTAAGAAGATTAATCATTTATTTTTCGGTTTTAATCTACAACTTTTTGAAGTAGGTAACCATGGTTTACTATCTATAGGTATACAAACGTTTACAGACTATTAACTAAATGTCATAAAAAGCACATAGTAGTTTTTTAGAACCCAGTTTGCACGATATTGTCTCATAAAATTGACATAAAATAAAAGCTGACCGTACTAAAGGATTGATTTAGCAAAATCTCGTATCAAAAAGGTATAAACTATATGCGTAGGAAATTATTTATGCGAGGACCACCGGCCTTAAAGTCACAGAAATAATTGGGAAATACCTAACTCACGTTTTGAGGCGGTAAGCATAGGATGCACAGTAGATACCTGTCCAGCTGCGTGGGCCAGGTACTTTCATTCCGCACTTCACTCTTGCACTTTAACGGCCGAATTCTATTTTAAGTCGCTTTTTTATTATACATATTAGAAGATTTTCACATATGAGCGGTATCAAAGTTAACTTCAGAAGGATACGATCATAAATATTATGTTTGTTTTACAAATATCAGCATAGATGAACAAAATAGATATATAATTGCAAATAGAAGAAAAATAAATCTGGATTATAAGAGTAGTAACATCCAGTTTTTCTTTACAAAGGATCTCACATGGATACTGAAATCAATTTTCAATATAGCAAGTGAATTTATGATGGATATTCTGATCAATTAATCCCTGATCACAAATTATATACTAACTACCAGTTCACCCTAATTTACTTTCAATATCTCATACAGGCTAAGCTAAAGTTAAGTTACCCAAGTTGCACCACTAGCCTTGTAAAGTCCGCCTAATTCATGTTAGCAACGTATTGTTTGCAAGCCTTCATCTGCCGACAGAACTTTCTCCTGAAAACGTATGCTATTGTCCTGAACAATACACATTGCTTACGCATTCGTCGGATTAAAATAGGATTTTAACTTTGGAGTAACCTGGAGTTTTTAACTTATACCTGCTCTATACTCTATGGTCAGCACTAATAGATTATCTATGTTATATATGATGTAGGTCATTGTAGGTAATCTTAAAACATTCAATAGATTTATTACATTTTTTATGTAAAAATTAAATAGTAAAGAGTGTACCCACCCAATAAGGAGCTCTACTGTGTAAAGAAATGGTAACTTAAAATAATTAAACATTTGAGTCTTGATGGCTTCATAGACAAGTTTTTAGGTCCCTTGTGGCACGTGTTGCGTAATGTAAATAGTATTACATAAAAAGGAAGCTAAATTCAATTGTTTTGCCCTAGCTACATTTGTCAATTTTCAATCTATGTTCTGTAGAATTATTAATTTAAAAATAGAATACAAATTAAGACTAAACAAATTCATGAGAACATTTTTTTATGATTTCTCAAGTAAAAGGTTAGGGTCTGATCAGACTATTCAAACAATACATAATTAATGTAATTGTCAGACATAATTACAGCTTTTTGAGTTCAAATTGTTGTGTAATTAAACGTGAAATTTTGATTACTTTACTAAGTTTGTTGATAAACACAACTTTTTTGTTATCCCCGAAAACGTTTTGCATTAAATGACTGCTTTTATTACGGTAAATACTTAATTAATTTCTTTAAAATTTGGTCTGTTTGCATTTTTTCAAAATAGCTGTAACAGGATTTGATGATAGTGAATGCTGTAAAATAGTCACTGATAGAAGTATAAAGGAAATTAGGAAATAATATGGCTGGACTTGGTAAACAAACGAAGCTTAAAAAAGGGAACTGGCTCTCAAGCGGAATCATTAACATAAGAAAAATACATGCTTTAGGAGAGGCCTAAGACTATCATTGAACAAACAAAGACTGATAATGATGATAATCATGCAAAGTATTACCAAGTTGAATTTGATTGATGGAATAGTATTCTATTAACTGGGTATAAAACTAGGTAAGTACAAGTACAACTAGGTACGTCTAAATACTTATTTTTAAACGACGGTTTCGTCGTGCCGAACAATTTTAGTAAGAACTCGGAAATTGCAAAAAAGGGGATAACCTTACATAATCAAAATGTAGAAACAATATATATTTTGTAATATTCCAATGTTGGTTCCTTAGTGAAAGTTACTGATAACGAAGATTATAAGATGATATTATAAGATACGCCAATTCCCCTGGAATTGCTAATGTCTATAGGTAACGGTAGCTACTTACCATCAGGTGGACCGCCTGTCTGCTTGTCAGCCTTCTGTCATAAAAAATGTCTTATATACACATTAGGTACAAAGGCTAGTTTCATAAATTAGTTTCTTAATTTATTGGTCAGCATACAATGAGTACTAATCCTAAGGTGACGGTCAAATCTCGGTTCGTGCAGTAAATGGAGGGTGAATCGTGTGAATTAATTAATCCATTCGATGGTGAGCCTCACTAATGGACTTTTGTTGTGATTCAGTCAGGCTGTTACCCAACCTTCGACCATTATATTAGTAGTTACACGCATTTTGGATAAAAGGGACGTCTTGGGCTATCTTGTGGAACTTTATTCTTAGGGATTCGAAGTAGGAGCTTACTTACTATCTTCATTTATGGTTTTGTTTATGTGCATTTTCAAATAAACAATGTTATTTTATGTATGTTGCTTGGCAGTTCCAGTTTTTTATGTAGTTTTTACCTTGATAGATAACAGGCAAAATGCATTTTTTTAACACTAATAGAATTTATGCATAAATAATGTTCCGTGGTGGTAAATCGCTAAAATAAAAATTTACTCATGGTGATGATAGCTCAGTGGTCGTGAAGTCAAATACTGCAGTGAAAATCATGGGTTTGAATCCTATTAGCTGCAATGAGCTCGAACATTCGTTGAAGAAAAACATCGTGAGGAAACGACGCTGCACGGTGATAGTGTAGAAACCACTAGTCTAGCACTCGCAAGTTGAAAATCTCCCGCCAAGTACCTACCAGCGCGTTCCAGCAGCAGGACTTGAAAACCAGTTCCTTTCTAGACTTTGTGTGCTCACATTCCATCTCACTCATCCCTAGAAGCAGTTTTAAATGATGAACTCAACATTTTTTAAAGAAGATACCTATTCGTACCCTATAGATGACAAAGCAACCTAACCATAAATCTCCGATAGGTACATCACAAATGATACACGGGACGAAATACGAAAGCTACTGAGAATGTACGATGGTCATTACTCATCGCTAATGACTGCGAAAGCTGTCAACACTGAATTGTTTTGACGGCAAGTGATGACTTCGGTATGACTGTTTATTTATTTAATTACCAATTTCTGCCGCTTTTGTTTGGGTTAAATTGGTGGTGAGTAATTTTTGCATCAAATTACCTATTTAAATTCTTCAAAACTGTAGTTGTCGAACGCTGTCATAACTAAACTGAAGCCAATTTTTATGCATGTACTTAGTTTTATATGTAGTATATGTATGTACCTATGTGTGAGGACGTCTATTTACTTGATAGAAGCACATATTTACTTGACTTTACTTCTTTATTTGTCAGAGGTTGAAGGTAAGGAAGCATTATTAAGTTGAGTGGAGCACGCAGTTCAGAAATTTCAATAAATTTTTGATACAATATGTACGCCGAGTATTCCTTTAGCGTAAAATATTTTATTCTATCACTAGGTTCCGTCTCGCGGTTCTATCCATGTTCCAGAGGCATTAATTGTTTTTCGGAACAAAAATATCAACGTATCCAAGCTATGATCAATTAATTTGGCAAGTTTCAGCAAGTTTCATGCAGTTAGCCATTACAGCATGATTAAATAACAAATATCCACATAATCATTTGTATTTATATGATTAGTAGGATGCAATGTTGAAAATAGGGTCAATATAAAGGTACGTTTTTAATTTTCACCAAGTAGGTACCTTACTTATTTTATTTTCTTTTTACTATCATGGTATAGGTTCTTATCCTGGGTCCTGGGACATTCCTCACACACTTGGTATAATACCAGCAGTTTATTGCCTTCGTTAAAGTTGTAAATACAATTATCACTAACCAAATTATATTATCCAATGAAACACGTCAGATTAGTGTAATTTTATAGGCTCTATAAAGCTTGAAGCTGTAAAACTAAGTAGCTACGCTATAAAATCTATTACTTCCATGACCTGAGTTTAAAATGCTAATCATGTTATAAAGATGTAGAACAAGAAATGTGAAAGTATATGTAATAGGCAGTTGGAGAAACTTGATATTCAATAAGTAACTAGATAGGTACCTACTAAGTATAAATAAATACATTTATATGAATCACATGTCAGACTTAATCCCCAAGGATTGCTTAAATCTGATTGGAACAGTCGAATTTAAGTCATCTTATTGATTGAATTAAGAAATCTGAACCTTTTGAGTGATTATTTATTTTTTGTTAATGTATTATGGGTATGTATGTACCTTTGAGTTTATACTCAAAGGATATAGGAATGTACAGTTAAACTCTCTTCAGTGATTTAATTTGTTTTAATCGTTAAGTTAGCTTTAAGAAATTATTGAAACATCATTTTGTGGAGACCTGTTATTGGACCGCCAATAGCAGGTCTTGAACTACCGAGTTTTTTTGATATTTGTATTTAAATAAAAGTTGTTGGTGTCAATAAAAAATAAAAATATATCCCAATCAATAAATAACTTATCGTATTCAATAAATCTATATATACATTAAAAAATAGTTCTGATTCACTCACTGATTGACTCATTAACGCTCTGCCCACTGGACCTAGAATACTTACATTTTGGTCATAAGGATCCCTTGATGATGTAGACAAGGAACAAGGCTGGATTTTTTTTAAATTCATCCCCTAAGGGTGTAAAATAAACCACAAGGTGTCAAGCTAGCTAATCAATAATTTTAATATTTGTATCGTCTTCAATCTCACCATTTTCATTTCATGATCCATTAACTCAACCTTCATCTGTACTCACGTGTATATCAGTAGATATCGTACCTTCCAGATCATGCAGGCCTCAGGCCTCTCATTAGGTACATACGCATATCATTTGCGGATTGATTTATGGGATATCATTGCGGCATCAACACGGAGCGAACCGACCCCATGGTGGCGTATATGTTCATTAATATGCGCGAGTGGGATGATTTGAACGATAAATGAGTATTGTATCTGATTTTGTACGTAGGGTTGTGGGTTTTAGTTTTTTTATTATTTTATTTTACAGTGTCATCAACCTACTTAGTTAATTCTATCATAGTACTCTTAAGTTGATGTTTTTTGTAATCACACTTAATGTTATAAATGCGAAAATTTGTGTGTTTGTATGTTTCTTCACGCACATACGGCTGGACCAATTTTGATGAAATTTGGTATGGAGGTAGCTGACACCCTGTATTAACACATAGGCTTCATTTATCCCGGGAAAACATAACATCTTTCGGGAACGTGGATGAATCCGCGGGGCGGCAACTATTTTACTATAAATCTAATTTCTAGATCAATTTCCCTAATCATTTAATTTACTATTTTTTCCTAGTCAATTAACTAGCATTTAGCTAGGTAGGTACCCTCGTTTCCTAGATATTTTTTTTTTTTTTTTATAAAAATAAAAATATCTTTATTGTGCCAAAACAAACAAATTTTTTTTTTGTTGAAGCCCTAGACCTCACACTAGGATTCCCTGTGTCGTGAGGTCTAGTCTCTTTCAGTCCAGAAGATACAGTTGACACAGTACAATATTAATTAACTAAAGTTAATTTTCTAAGTTGGTTTTAAGCATATGTTTCTTTTATATTTTATACAAAAATAGTACAGTGTGAGTGGGTGTGTGTGTGTGTGTGGGTGTGTGTGTGTGTGTGTGTGTGTGTGTGTGTGTGCGTGGGTATATGTGGGTGTATGTGTGCGTGTGTGAGTGCGTGTGTGAGTGTGAGTGTGTGTGTGTGTGTGAGTGTGTGTGTGGGTGTGGGTGTGCGTGTGTGTGCGTACGTATGTGTGTATGTATTGTATGTATGTATTGTATGTACCTATTATGTGCCAATCCTATTTAGGTATGCTTAAAAAAGCCTCGGTGTGGGTATAGTCCAAACTAAGTAGCCACGTCAAAATTTTGGACTTGCATGCCTTTTTCAGTAGCGTGGCTATTTTCAGCTTGGAGTCCAACTTTCTGTAGAGGTATGGCCCCATAAACAGGAAAGTCCTTTGACCGATTGACTTTTGACATTTAGGGGTATTCCACTTCAGTAAACGTTTAGAACGCGATGTAGCTATCATTGTTAGACTAGTCTTATGGAAACGCAGGGCGCTAGACAGAATGTACAACTGTCTCACCCTAAGTACTTTTGTCTCTTGATACAAAAGATCTGTTGAGTATTTGTACGGACGCCCAAAGGCACATTTCAGCAACGCGCGCTGTGCAGTCTCCACTTTAATTAGGTAGTTCTTTGCAGCCACTCCCCATGATACAATACAGTATCCCAAAATTGATTGGCAAAGCGCAAAATAAATAATACTGATAGTCTTGTCTGTGGCTATCTTTGCCAATCGTTTAAATATGTATATGACCTTCCTAACCCTGTTCCGTAGTGCAACTACATGCATAGACCAGTTCAGATGACTGTCCAGGATGACACCCAAGTATTTAATACTAGTTGCATTTTCAATTATAGGGCAGTCACAACTGGTGCGTTCCACACAAGAGTGTAATTTAGTTATGACTGGTACTTTAGGAGAAGATCGTGCAGAGACACTGAAGCAGATGGTTTTAGTTTTCGTGACGTTTAGGGTAAGGAGGTTCCTACTCAACCAAATGGCCACCTCTCGTAGGCCAGTCTCTGCCCTATCATGGACTTCAGGCCAGGAGTCACCGTGGAAGACGATCGCAGTGTCATCAGCGTAGGTAAAAATTTTTGCTGCAGGTAGTGTAAGCGAGCACAGGGCATTTATATATATAATAAAGAGCGTAGGCCCAAGGACACTTCCTTGTGGCACGCCGAAGTTCACTGTGGAGATGTCACTGCAATGCCCTCCCACGACAACTCTCTGTTTTCTGTCAGTAAGGTATGAACTGAACCATTCCAGTGACCCACCACGGATACCCAGAGCTCTAATTTTTTCCAGGAGTATTTTCCGGGACACAGTATCGAAAGCTTTTGCAAGATCAAGGAAGACGCCCATGCAAGCTTTGCCACCATCAAGTTTTTGCGCAATATAGTCGACGGCACTTGCCACAGCGTCCTCCGTTGATCTCACAGCCCTGAAACCGTACTGGTTGTCAGATAACATATTATGTTTTTCGAGGAAGGCTAGAAGTCTTTTGTTGACGACTTTCTCCAGAATTTTGGACAGAGTCGTCAACAAGGAGATCGGCCTGTAGTTGGCGGGATCCAATTCATCGCCACTTTTGTGTATTGGACATACGTTAGCCACCTTCATACTATCAGGTACACAGCTTGTTGAAATACTGAGATTACACAGAAACGAAATAGGTTTAGCTAGCGAGTTTACTCCCTTTTTTACTATGGTGTTACTTATTCCATCTATACCAGAGGCAGATGTTGTTTTTAAGTTTTTAATTATTGCATAAATTTCAACTTCGTCTGTAGGTGTGAGGAAAAATGATTGAGCAAGACTATGATGGTTGATTAGCGATTTACTATAATTTTTAGCTAGATAGTCTTCAGTGAGATTAATATTAGAAAGAGTACTAGCAGCTAGGTTTTCTCCGACTGTGGAGAAATAAGTGTTGACCGTGTTGAGCTTGTTTACAGCATTTACCTCACTAGATATTAGTTTGGAGTGTTTCTCATCAGGATTATTAAGATTACAAATGGTCTTAATTTCTGACCACATTTTTTTAGGATTACCCTCCGTATCGTTTAAACGTTTGCGTTCATATTCAGTTTTGACATTACTTAAAATATTGTTGCAATAGTTTCTATATTTTTTATATACTAGCTGTATTACCGGATTTTCGCGGTTTTCTCTCTTTTTGGCTTTAACATGTAGTGTATCCCTGCGCCTAATACATTTTAATAAGTTCTTTGTGATCCACGGTTTTTTTACGATGTCTGAACAGTGGAGATTGATATTTGTAGTGTGATTATTGACAAGTTTTTGAACTACTCCAGTAAAATTCTCAACCGCTAGATTTATGTCAGTATATGAGTATAGCGGGTCCCAGTCTACGCGTGTGAGATTATCCACTATGGCGTTATGGTCAATTTTAGTGAGTTTTTTTGTAACAGGAGACTTAGTCAGCTCCTTGCAAACACCAAGTATCAGCGTTTCATGATCCGTTATGCCCGATTCACATACGATGACCTTTGTATCAAGGCGTGTTTTTACCAGTACATGGTCAAGGCAATTTATACCTCTAGTTGGAAAGTTATGGCCCGGATTAGTACCCGTGGTGACTAGTTAAATCCAGGTATTCTGTCGATCGTGGATCAGTATACCCGGCCTTGATATCTAGATTTATATCACCAACAATTGCACAGGTCTGCCCTCTACACATTGCCATAACATTACTCAGCGACTCGCAGAAATTTGTGATATTTGAGAAGGATGGGGAACGGTAGAGGGCTATAATTGACAATTGATTGCCAATATCAATGAGTAGACAGTTCGAGTCTTTGAACTTTGGCTCCCGCACATTAACATGTAGATTAGATCTGGCGTATACCACTAAGCCATCGTTTTGATTAATAAAAGTTTTTGTGCAGTGGTATGTATAATTGTCAATGTTAAAACAGGGGGATAGATTGTCTAACCAACACTCAGTTAATATAATGAGGTCCGGTAAGAACAGAAGACGGCTTAGAAGTACAGTAAAGTCATCAAGATTCTTATTAATACTGCGTATGTTTTGTATAATAACCGTATACTGTTTTGTGGTGTCTCCGATGTAATGTTTGCATTTATCAATGGAGTCAATTTTATAAGAAGTTATAATGTCCGTATCATCAATGTCATCGGTTATTTGTGTTAAATTAGCCATTTGGGTAGATTAAATGTGATATAATGTTCTTGGAGGAAGTGTGCGGAATATACAGAAGAAATATCCAACTAAGACTCATTTGGGGACAGCATGATCTCAGAGTGGTGTATATAATTAGCAATGTGTGATAGTATTTGCAGTGACGTTTAAGAGGGGTAGGGGCTTGGAATGATTCATAAGGTGGAATAGGGTAAGTAAGGCATATATGTGTGTACATGTATTGTAAGCGTGTGTTGAGTAGAGTAGGTGTGTGTAAGAGTAGTGTGAGGATGTTGTGAATGAGGTAAGTGAGTTTGCATTGATGTTGACATTTGTAATTAAGTAATATTAAATTAGTATTAGAACATAACATAGTTAGTACAATCTGATTGTATATAAAACCTAGAATTAGTAGTTTATAGTAGTTATAGCTTAATAAAACTGCGTCAGCATAAGAGCATAACACAATCAAAATGATGAGATCGTTTACAACATAGTAAATTAATGTAACAGAGCATACAATATCAGAGATAATCTGTTGTGAAAATAATCGAGCCGTGCATAAGTAAAAAGTATCTAAAAAAGCGAATAAAGCCAGTAGTATTAGTCACTTTGTGTTTTCCGTATCCGAGTTTTCTTTAACTTTTAGTGCCTGAAGGGAGCTTTCATTTTTGATAAGACAAGCAGATGCACCTTGTTTCTTTCGGAGGAATACTCTGCCATTTGTTACCCAGCAATATTGATATTCTTCCATTTTTGCAAAGTCACGGGCTAAAAAAAGGAGTCTTTTTGTTTTAGGAGTTAGGTTCTCCGAGATGTACAATGTACTTGGTGATCCCTGTAAGCCCAAATGACTGGTATTTAATTGATTGGCTTTGTTTTCTAAATTGTAGTTCTTAGCAGCTTTGAGAACCTGCTCCTTAATTCGGGTGTTTGTGAACTCGGCAACAATTGAGCTTGTAGAAGAATTCTCCTTTGAGGGGAGTCTAAAAACATCTTTAGTGCCGGTATGTATGGTAGGCGAGTCAATTTTTAGTTTACCCATAATACTATTGATCATCTGAAATAGGCTATCTTTGGTTTCTCTTTGCATTTTCGGTACACCTCTAATTTCTATATTTGTTTTTTTACTGTTACGTTCAAGTGTCTCTATCTTATCCTCCAAAGCACAGAGTGTGGCAGAGTAGTTTTTTCGTTCTCCTTCCAGTTTATCTATTTTTTTCTCGATATCATACATTTGGTTAGTCAAGAGATCCACGTTTGCAATAATCTCTGTATTTTTATTTTGTATGTCGCTATTTTGCATTTTTATATCGCAGATGTATTTCTCTATCGTGCCATACTGATTTTTAATTTCTAAAAAGCTATTCTCCATTGCGTCAATCCGCGTATTTTGTTGAGCAATCATCACTGTTAGCAATTCTTTGAGCTCCGCTATAGCGTTCACTCGGGGTATAGTATCGTCACCATCATCCAGGCGCACGCGTTTATTAATATTCCTGACGGTGATGTTGCACGGTGTAGTTGTTAAAGTTTCCTTACTACGCGCTAGCAAATCATTTTCGGAGCTTGACAAGCCACTGGGTGGTGTACGCATTGTGTTCATAATGGTAGGTGTAAAACGTAAGAAATTTATTGAGCGTAACCAACAGAGCGCAGCGCAGCGCATTAAAATGAATGGGATAAAAATGGTACATTTTATTAATGAACTATCTTTGTCATAAGTTTTATCCAAATCCATTCAGCCATGACAGCGTGATTGAGTAACAAACATTCGCGTTTATAATATTTATAGACTAAAAGATTTTTAATTACATTATAAATAGTAATCCAACTATTGAGATCATTTTTTAAATTAACGCTTTATAGAATGAAAATTTAATAGCAAGTTACCTACCTAAAGATTAAAGATGTTATACGACGGCTCGTCCCTCCTTGGCATTATTGAATGCTAATTTGCTATTCGTTCGAGGACTTGTAGACTTATATATATAAATGTGGGGTTTATGAAGAGTTGAATCTATGTGTAACAAGCTTGTTGGTAATTGCAATGAATGGGAGGACAGTATTTTAGCAGATAACATCGCAATTATATAGGTATGGTAATTTTATTTAGATTTTATTACTATATAATAGTAAACATTGCATAGTACAGCAGGATCAGTATTTATGTAAAAACACAGTAATAATAACAAAGCAGAATAAATATTATACATGCACAAGAACTAAAACTACATCATTTTGATAAAACCATAAAATACATTGAATCAGGCTAATTGCATGCAACCTTCTTTTTGTTATATATTTTTAATTTACTACGAATATAATCAATCTATACTATCTACACTAATATTATAACGCTGAAGAGTTCGTTTGTTCGTTTGGTTAGAAACATAAAATCCCTCGGGAACGCGGGTGAAACCGCGGGGCGGAAACTAGTTGGTCAATAAATACCGGTAGTATTAAAATTAATTTGACTAAACTCTCCACATACGAGCGCAAAATGAAACTATAATCAAAACAAATAGTGCTAAAATTAATTTACTACGTTTATCTTTAGGGTGTGCCGACAGTGTGGCGGGCGATTAAAATTGTTTACACGGCTAATGAAAACGCTATGACATTGCGACGCAACGGACAGTGTGTCCGGTGACGGCGTTATTAAAATTCTGGTAAAACCGAGCATGGGAGCGGCTGCATGCACGTGTCAGCGCCAAGTAAAAATATATTTTTATTATTTAAAGACGAATAGCATAGTGACTTTATTTTGATGAATTGTCACAAACTTTTTTGACGAACAATTATTTCATATGCACTCTATTTTCAAATATATTTTTTATCAGGCTGATAAATTTTAATAGTATCCTTCCTATGAAGAAATCGATGTGTCACTGTCAGCTATCACACAAAGTGATAAGGAAAAGAAATAGTTGAAGATGTTGATACAATTTATTATAATCTTGATTAGCAATGTCATTACCCTCCCTTTTGCTCGCAATGTCCCAAACATATCAGAATGTCTCTATCGACGAATACAACTGTTGGAATATGGTTGGAATCATTGAGTTAAAAAAATCTAGATCAGCTATGGCTCTATGATAATAATATGTATGATACTGGAACATACTTTCAATTAGGTAATAAACTGAATTCTTTTTCGTATGGGTGAAATAGAAAAATTATTTAAAAAAATCTTAGGCATTACTCATAATTGCTATTCATCGAAATAAATAAATGTTTAATTAAATTTAAAGTCACATACTTATTTATCGACAACTTTCCGATGATTATCAATTAATATGATTGTCATCATTATGTATAATATTTTTTTATATAGAAGTGGTCTAAAGTCAATCTAAAAAAATAAAAAATAGAGTTAATGTTTTTGCTATTGTCAATCGTAAATCTAGTAATTCGTATATCGATGGTTGAATCTCTTATATACTGCGAGCAAGAAGGGGAACGCAAGGAGAGAACTGGAAGGAATGATAATAGCCTGATTAAGAAAGGTCACGTCTGCTATGTATTATTGTTGTTTTCTTCGCTGAAGAAAAAATAAAAACAAACTGAAACAGTCGTAGTTGGCTGATTTGCCGAATGTTTTACTTTTTTTTTCGGAATAAAATTCGTCTTAGGTTTTTAAAAGTGTTTTACGAACTCACCTTTTTTCTTACATTACTATTACATTTTTTACATATTTTTTTTTTACCTTGTTCGATGAAAATGTATAAAAAGTGATGGTTTTTGTTACTGCCACCCCTTAAAGCACTGTAGATGAATTACAAATAACCCTGTATATAAAAATCAATGTTTCTCTATTGTCTGTTTGTAACGTAATATTATGTTCCTATACCATTCATCCCATTGCAATGAAACCTTTTTATGACAACAATCACGATCGATGGTTATTGACAAAGAAAAAAAATAGGGTTATAATAATATAAATAACCTTCTTGTACACATAATTTAATATTTCAAAATATTTAAACAGTACAAAATTAATGTAATTTGAAGCACATCTTAAGCAAGGTAGGAACAAACAAGAAGGCTAACTTTTGAAAATTCTCAGACGTATATAACGTATCCAACTTTGCTTTGTAAATTAAGTGAGGTATTCATCATTGCCCAAAGTTTTGCCCAAGTATTATGAATGATGTTGAACAGTTTCATAAAGTGTCAATTATACTGATACTTCAGTACAAATTGTAACAAGTATACTAAAATGTTACAGGGTTGGCACTTCATTAGTGCCTTATGATCTACTGGTATAGCACAATTCATATTATCTTGATACTTAAATAATAATTATGATGGTGACAAACAGAGCAGCGACCACATATTGATACTTGCTCGTATAATATTATGATATATTGCACCCTTCATACTACCTAGAATGTTTTAACGGCCAAGTTATATTTACAAATATACGTTATATTTTTTCTTAATTATTTCATAAAGTACCAAAAAATTGAGGATGATGAGATAACCAGCTTAAGTATTGTCTCTACATAATGATGTAATATGTGATATTATTTATTATTTGTGGAAAAGATGAGAAGAATTAATAAATAGGTTGTCTAACTTTTAATAGCGAGGTATCAAAATCGACACAATGACATGATTATATCCCAATGACGGCCAACATGATAAATGAAGTGCCAACCCTATGCGCGTAAATGAGTACTCTGGCAACATCAATATATTTTATATATGAAAATTATTAATTAATTATTACAAGCTTTCATATTTCCAATAATTGCATTGTTCCAAACATGTAGTTCAGATTTATAAAAATAAAGGCTTTTGATACAAAGTATTTATTTTATTAGTCGCCAACCTTGTAAAAGCTAACAAAATATAGACCAAATGTTTGAAGATCTCGCTCACTTCAGTTATGGCCATAATACAAGCACAAACATAATTTGTATATAAATTACAACAACCACTTGACTAAACTAGAACAAACCACTCACGCAAGTTCTGAGATTCTCGCAAAATTATCACTTATGTCTCTGCGCTCGAATTCTTACTTATTTAAGTTTAAAGTAACCCTTTGTTGCAAGTTTCCATCTTGTAAATAGAACTTGCGAATGTACCGCACTGGGAACAAAGCAAGATAACTACTTACTTATGAACTTGTGAGATCTTATGAAACAGAACGAGATTGTTTGTGAAAATAAACTGAAAAACTAAAATGGGTCATCCTTATCTGTTTGAAAATCTATCGCCGAACACTTATCATGGCATTTTTTCTTCTTGACATTGTGTCCTTACTACAGTCCGTTCATCATAACTTAGAATAGAATAGAAAATATATTTATTTGCGACATTACAATGTATGTATATTATAAGAAAAAATAGAACAAATTAATACTAGGACAAAACATGCAATTGTCACAAATTGGCTCCAACTCAGCATAATGCCAGCTGGTCGCCAGCGCTGATCTTCCGTTGGAGTCATTTGGTGAAATCACGTGCCGGCACACAGCACAGTATAAATACATATTTTTTAAATTACTATAAAACTAATAATAAAAAATTAAATAAAAACTTCAAAATACAAGCAAAAAGAATATACATAATCAATTTACACTGTACGTTACTTTTTTATCTTTTAATATATATGAACTTGTTCCCTAGCCTTTATGTTGGCACTAATAATAAATATAAATAATAATTACAGCCTATATCTGCCCACTGCTGAGCACAGGCCTCCTTTCACGAATAATGGTGAAAGGGGAATGGGCAAATACTCCACCACGCGTGCCCACTGCGGATTAGTGGAGGTAGGCTAGTGGTCAACCTACTGTTGGAGTTGTCAAGCCACCTAGGAGGTCTCCAACTAGCTTAACGACTATCACAATTAAGTGATAACCGGGATCAACGGCTTAACGTGCCTTCCGAAGCACGGAAACGCTCAAGATGAAATACCACTAGGCGGTCATCCATCCAGGTACCGGCCAAACTGGACGTTGCTTAACTTTGCCGATCAGTTAAGAGCGGCTAATCAAGCTACGCCACGAGCGCTTCATGTTGGCACTATTGATTTACAATATAATGTGACAACAATATAATGGAATAACAGGGCTACCAACTTTTAAACGAGGGGACAGGGACAAGTTATCATGAACGGTCTGTACATTCAGGCACATCATCAACTTACCTTGGTTGGTGAGATTGTGGAAAAAATCACCAGCCAGCCATTCCAGGCACATAAAGAAAATTAAAGAGGTTATAGTTGGTAAATATATCAGTCATAGTTATAGGTAAAGGTTTTTTGTCTGTGTAGACAGAGTTTTTATTTTCATAACAATTCATAATATAAGACGGGCAGGCTACAATATCTCAAAAGCTTTTAGCATGACTTATAACAAAGGTATAATTTGTAATTGAAACGAATTTTCTTAGCTTGGAATAAAATTCTGTAACCGGATGAATGGCTTCCTTCAGATCATCTCTATAGGATTAATTGCTAATGGAAAGAGTCTTTTGGTGTAATCTTTCTTATTACTTTTGAGGTATTTTATAATGTCGGAAGTAAGTCATTATTTATTTGACTTAATGAACTGAAAAAAAAAGTATATTTATCTGTATTAATTATCAAAATAGTCTAATAATCCTAAAAAAATCAAAGTGTAGAAGCTGGATTAAGTCATCTAAATCAACAGTAGTATCCTTAAATTTGTCACTTTATTAACTTAAAATCAACAAATTATTTCTTAGTAGGTCTCTATACCCATAATATATCTACATCAAATTCAAGACAATCAGCCAGTGCAATATTTTTTCCATACAAAAATTAACTCTCCATTCAATTCTAGGTATTTCTATTTTTTTATATTTTATATTTATATATAAAATAACGAAACAAAACAGACAATTTATGTTTTAGCTTATGTCAGCGCATTAAAATAAATTCTGCTACAAAAATATTACGCCATTTTTGTTTGGAGAAATGCCCGCTACACTCCGTGGCCGTTTGAGAATAAAATTGTTTAAGTTCTTTTTTTACATTGAATAATCAAATAGAGACAAGAAAGGTTTCTTTTATTCAATCCGCTTGAAGCTAAATAAGTTATGAAGATGAAAGTATTTTTTTTTATTTAAATGAATGCTATAGTATTTTAGGCCATAATTATATTGTTGTTATTTAGGTAGGCCATAGTATGTAATGTGTCGGTTATATAAGATCACGATGCGAGCGATATATCATGGATTGTGATTACCTCGTTAAAATGTATTACCCGAACTCTATTCTCTATGTCTATAGCAATAGACACTATTTATAATGGATACTTTCTTGAGTAATCCTAATTCTTGAGTATGAGTAAGGTGCAAGTAAAAACAATTACCCAAATATCAGCCAAATACCCAATTTTCCAACAGAATAAATCCACAAGATTTATAATTAACATACATCGTGATAATCCAACAGGAGTGCCTTGTAAAATATTAATTATATACAATGCGGGCTGAAAAACCTTCTTCCAATATGATAGGTACAGCTTAATGATAATGGGTACGACCCTTAAAAGGATTAAAAGTATATAAAGGACCAGATCCTAATACAAATAGGGGTAGCGTAGCGTTGGACTTAATATGAAAATAAACAATGTAAAAGATTCAAAACAATAGCGTATCTGCGACCGTTGCCGCCATGAAAATATGTTTAGGTGTACCTACGAAGTTTAATGAAGCAACCATTTTCGTATCAAATTTTACTTTTAATTGGGTGCGTGTGTGCTATAGTTATTTTTGTAATTATACGAAGTCCCGTTTCACACGAAAATATGGGATTTTTGGTTAAATTGTGGCAGCGTTGTAACGGCTTTGTCAGAAAACTGTATCATTGATTTAATATATTGATATTGTTTTTGATTCTCCAAATTAAATGTCATATAAAAAAAAGTATTTTGACATACTATAAACAATTTATTTAACAACTACTCGCATAATACAAAAAATATATCTATCGTAAAGTATAGATTAAAATTAAATAAATAAATTGTATACAAATTAATACATTTCCTGATAATAATATAAAAAATGTAACCTTGCTGAGTTTCTTGCCGGTTCTTCTCAGTTGAAGGCGACTTCCGAATCGGTGGTAATTTCAGTAGTTCCGACGTTCATAAGTGCCCTTCTAGGGCCTAAACTGAATAAATGGCTTTGACTTTGAATAGTTTTAAATGTGGAAAACTTATAATGATTTCTTGTAATATATTATTGCACAGTGGTAGGGTACTTTGTAGTACCCGCCTGGCTGGATGCTACCCTCAAGTTGAAAATCTGTCGCCAAGCACTTACTGGTATGTTTCGGCACTTGCACTTGAGGGCCAGTTGCATTCTAATCTATATAAAGGTTGGGAACACATTGACAATGCCCCTGGTATTGCTAATATCTATCTATCACTTGCTTGGCAACCTTCTGATATAAAAAAAAGTTTTTATGTACATGTAGCATCTACTACAATTGGAAACCTAAGTGACCACATCATATGCAAGCCATAACCCAAGATAAATCTTATTTTGGATACCAGAGTTCAACAAACTTCTAGCATATAAAAAATTGTCTTCGACCTGCTGTTTGCGTTTTACTTGTATATTTATAAATATATTATTATTATCATATAATGCCATAAAATATTTTGGCACTTAAATCTAAAACATTGATTGAAAAACATCTCCCGTTAGACAGTACCCTAGTTTGGACTATAAATCATAGATTAGTCTAGTACACCCATAGTTCGTCGTCGTATCGTTTCGCTCGATATAGCACCGACCATGGGATAACTTTGCCCATTCGGTGCCGATAGGAAGAGAGTTGACAAAATATGTTTTTCTCGTGGAAAGACTTATTAACTTTTGAGTCACAGCATACTTATTATACTTAGTATATTTTCGAAATCAAGGTTGGCATAGTATTAATATATTTTTTACTATGGCATAAACTCTGAAATTGAGAAGAAAAAACTTTCTATAGTAAAACCAACCTTATTTTGCTCGATAAAAATGTATGAATTTTATATTATCTCAAAGTATCAACCGCATCTCAAAGTATAGATAAACAACTGCGCGTCTAAAAAGGTTAGTTTTCATTTTTTTATGGTCAATTCAATCCTAAAAATATTGTAGATAGCTTCAGTTCAATATCTCAATCATTAGTTTTCAATACCAACCAAAAGCCGGTTAATAATTTAGAAAAAAAAATACTTTTGTTACATTGACGACGATGAATCTAATTTTACCTCTCCTAGTTATTGGAATAAAACCTACCAAGCAATGAAATTTATTTGCATTGACCACAGTCCTTTTCAGTAAGTCCAGTATAAAAGGTATCATAACGCAAATACTTGTAGAATAGCAGTTTTCTGAGGAAAAATATCAATGTCCTCTTGTCTTTCCACTGACAAGCTCTTAGTGGTGGAAATTTATAATGGTAGTTTCCATTACCCGAAGTGCTCCTGTCTGAGAGCTGATGCATGACGCACTTGTGAGAAAATATTAATATATAATAGTATATATGTTGAAGATCCAGCTTCGTTCATAGTGAAAGTGAATGGGTTTTAGAGGCTATTCAGATGTCTACGCCTTTATTTCATGAAAGCTATTGAATTTTACTGCGAAAGTGGGTATTATATTATGTAGAAATAGACGTCATGTATTTTGCTATGGAGTGTGCAATAAATAGATTGGATAAGGAGATGGACGAACGTGAGTACCTTTTATTAGTTAGGTGAGTCTATATCTGACTCGTGTAATTCCGTAGAAGATGAAAGCCACTAACCAGTAATTTGCGAATGTTTGTGTATATGTTTTTAGCCAAGTTGATGTGGATGTTTGTTACTCAATTATATGGATTTAGCTACATACCTTGGAATAAAAATGAATGAAAATTTATTCCGGGAAAACAGCACCCTCAGGATCGCGGGCAAAACTGTGGTTAGTATATTATTTATAAGTACAAGCGTCTTTCTCATCATTTTAACTCCTTTCATGATTTTTTTTTATCACGGTGTCATCAATCCTGTCCACCTAGTCTATTCGTTTTATGTTTTGATGTAAATAAAGTTTCTCTACATAATTACCAAAGTGCATATCATAGGTACATACAGGAGATTTTCTTGTGTATGCTCTCCACAAACGCTTTGAGATTAACACCGTTCAGTGCAATGTAAACCCGGCTTATCGATTGTAAACTAACAATGATTAAAGTTTCCATTCGTCCAAACACCATGCCCAATAGCACAGTGTAAACAGACGGTTGGTGCTCAACATTTGATAGCGCTTAGCGATCTCAAATGTTCGACAGAGTGGGATTAAATACAAATCAGCAATATCGAAACTGGTGGAACATTGGTGTATTCGCATTGGATCCTGTTATCTTGCTTCTTTTTGGTAATGTGTTATTAACAGTCCTGGGTTTCTGACTAAGCGATTAAGATGCAGTATTTAATAAGTTTTCAAATTAAACGATAAAATGTTATTTATTTTTGTAATAACGGTGTGAAAATTAATTTCATGGCATAACAAAACATACTTTCTATATGTAGATATATCTCGAGTTTTTTGGCTAACCCGGGTATTATGAAGAAGAGAAAGGAAGACCGTGTAACTAAAACGGCGCTGCGCTTAAGATTTGAAGGTAGAGATAAAAGGGAAAAATCAAAAGAAAGTATCAACAAAAAGGATATGAAAGAGTAAGGTGTCCATGATGATCGGAAAAGAAAGGAAGATGAGGATGGAACGATTCAAAAATCGTTCACTAACATCATGGAACAAACCAATGAGACACATAAAGATCATACCAGATCACTGTAGAGTGCAGTTCCAGTGAGCTATGTGTATTTACTATACTATATTAGCATAAGGTATCAATTTGAATAATCTTGCTTAATTTATTGCAAGCTTTGAATTATTTGATATAGTATTATATTATATTGTTTAGTTTATGTTATTTGGATTATTAATGTTAATATACAAAAATATTTCATGAAGATATGATAGGTACATTATTTTTAATTACTGTTTATTGATTCATTCCAAAACCTTGTAAAGGTAGCCGGAAAACGCTGGATGCAGGCCTTCTAAGACCAGTCCTATTGGAAATCCTTTGGGGAGGCCCAGCAGTGGACGTCTTGCAGCTGAGATGATGATTATTGATTCATTCCATAAAATATAATATAATCTGTTGTTCTTACAATATGGTTTCATTTCGTAAATAATACTGTAAATTTTTTTAAACAAGCAGTGTAAGTAAAATTTAAAATCGTGTAAAACAGGTTAATACTTTTTTATGAGTTACTAGCTTCCACCCCGCGGTTTCACCCGCGGTCCTGAGGGATCTCCTGTTTTCTCGGGATAAAAAGTATCTTATGTGCTAATCTACCTCCATACCAAGTTTCATCAAAATTGGTACAGTCGTTTGAGCGTGAAGAAGTAACAAAAATACAAACCCACACACTCACAAACTTTCGCCTTTATAATATTAGTGGGATAGTTTTTGCATAATTTTTTCAAATATTTATATTATGGAAAGATAATCAACACCAACAATTAACGTGAATATTAAAATATATTATGTACTAGCTTCCGCCCCGCGGTTTCACCCACGTTCCCGAGGGGTTTTACGTTTTCCCAGGATAAAAAGTAGCCTATATTTTTCTCCGTACCATAGGCTATCTGCATATCAAATTTCATCGCGATCGGTTCAGCGGCTTAAGCGTGAAAAGACAACCAACAAACTCACTTTCGCATTTATAATAGTTAGGATTAGGATAACATTAGTTAGGATTAGGATTAAAAATGTCCTAGAATATTCGCAAGTAGGAAACGAGTAAAAGGATATTTTAGCCATCGGTAGCGCAACGTCTATCACTGTATACGCTCAACCCTTTCAGTTCAGTGTTCTGCGTGGATATTTATTATTTACCCTCT
Organism: Tetheella fluctuosa; assembly: GCA_951216915.1. NCBI lineage: Eukaryota > Metazoa > Arthropoda > Insecta > Lepidoptera > Drepanidae > Tetheella > Tetheella fluctuosa. The sequence goes on along the minus strand of OX578227.1, from coordinate 4,450,253 downwards.
GACCGAAAGTACCCTAACTCTCCTTTATTTGAAGAGTTACGTCTTTGTACTTGACGTTTGAATGTGTAAGGTTTGTGTACAATGATGGGTGGTTATATATAAGGTATTTATTTATATACACTAGCTGTCCCCCGCAGTTTCACTCGCGTAGCGGTTTAAAAAATAAATGTTGACCGATTCTCAGACCTACCCGATATGCACACAAAATTTAATAAAATTCGGTCGAGCCGTTTCGGAGAAGTTTGGTAACAAACACCGCGACACGAGAATTACAGATATTAGATAAATATAGAAGAAAAATGTTTGGGAGACCAATGTATATTATTTGTATGCAAGCTACAATCATGTTTCAGTTAACTTAACAAAATTAGTATACAACAGCACGTGACCTGAATTTTGTTACTAGGTGGGCAGAACTTTTATACGTAGATTTTCTTGAACAAGACTTGAACTACCTTCTTGAATGATAATCAAATATTACAGTCTCAATAAATCCGTAAGTTAATCTAGAATAGTTTGATTCGTCTCTAATTTCTTAGACAATTCAAATAATGAGGATTACACATGACTCCTAATTCATTTTTCAAGCTTCTACTATGAGTTCCTTTTATTGTTTTTAAATATCTTTAGCTATAGGAACATACGGATTAAGTATATATTTATTTTTCCACCAACCAAAAACTGTTTCTATCTTCATAATCATAAGATATTTTCTTTTTAAATACATAAATCGTGTTGGGTTATATCGGTTTGTTGGTATAGTACTAAAAATAACATTTCAGTAAAAGAAAATGCTAAATATAGTAATACTAGCTTCCGCCCCGCCGTTTCACCCGCGTTCCCGAGGGATCTTGTGTTTTCCCGGGATAAAAAGTACCAGATAACCTTCCTCGATAAATGGGCTATCCAACACTGAAATATTTTTTCAAATCAAACCAGTAGTTCCTGAGATTAGCGCGTTCAAACAAACAAACATATGAACAAACTCTTCAGCAATAAAATATTAGTATAGATTGAAAACATTAAAATAAGTGTGTCGATATCTCACACATTCACATTTATCAACTCACAATACACTGGAACCTAAATGTATAAAATCGTCAAAGCTCTAGTCAAGGCTCTACACATGAAGTGAAACTCCATAACCTGCGGTTAGTATCCATTATTCCTGAGAACAAAGTTGTAAGTGGCCGGCACAGCGCCCTTTGGGCCCAAAGAGAACCCTGATTCAATTCACCTGTTAGTGGACCCCTTTGACTGTCAGTTGCATAAATGGACTATATTGGTACGTTATGGTTGCGGTTTGGGCTCCTTATGTAAGTACATAAGGTTACATTAGGTATATGGGCTGTAGTGTTTCGCTTTAGGTAGTATATATATCATGTTTCAGGTTCAAATTAACTTGATAATATATAATAGTGACTCTATTTTGATTATCTGTGGTAATAATTGATGAAATAATATGATATAAGTACTTCTTAATATTAAGTTTAGTTGATATCTCTAACATTAAATCTGGGTAAATTAAATTTGCTTCGAGGAAATCTTCTATACCTATATTATAATTTGTATTTTATATTTCTATTGTAAATAAATGGTATGGAGAAGGACATAGGCTACCTTTTATCCCGAGAAAACATAAGATCCCTGGGGAACGCGGGTGAAATCGCGGGGCGAAAGCTAGTAATAATTAAATGTTAAATAAGTTTAAAGTATACAAGCTTTAGCACGTAGCACGAAGGTCGAAAATCCTATCATTCAGTTCGCCAAACTGTTAAATTTCATAGCAATAGAAGCACTATTGCTGTGAAAATCTATATAACCCTGATACTCTTTGTGATTTAAAGCAATAAGACAAAGGTATAAACCAATTTCGCCCTCTACCCACAGCTTCCGATACCGTACCCGCATTGTTTTCGAACCCCGGCGATAAGTTAAATGAAAAGTAACTTTTGATTGTACCAACCAAACAATGTTGGAGCGAAAACAAGGTTTTTTTTTGTTAAAAATACCGAAGGTAGTCAAAACTGTAATAGCAATTTTTTGAACCTTTCACAAAAGCAAACAAGTTACGATATAGTTTGGGTGCGCGGAACTGTAACTACTTTTTTCTAGTTCGTAGGTATATTTGTGTGAATGTACTTTTTTAAAACTATGTCGTTGTTTTAATACCTAGTGATGAACATTATTGGCGACTGATTTTCAACATAAGGGTGGTAGTTAGCCAGTAGTTACTAAAATGTACCCTAGTACCGTGCTATGCTTATACCGGCTTCCACACATTATTTTCCTTCACCAAAACATCAAGTTTATTTAGTTTATTATAGGATTGGCACGACCATTAGAACGACATTTGACATGACTAAAAGCAAGCTATTATCGTCTTGAATTTTGTATTTAAACTCCAGGCATACAGTTGCATTATGAAACAGTGGATTTCGTAAAAGTAAAATATGCATTGTGAACACGACAAGTACATATTTAAAATGATTGCGGTTAGAACAGCTCTAGTTAAAAAAAAAAACAACTGAGTATAGTTTACCTTTAGTTTACTAGTATCTAACTGAAAAATATTTCAAGATTTCAGTAGGTAGTCACTTTTTAGCGTGATAAAACAGCTTAATGTTAAAGAAAACACCCAAGTTAAAAGTAGTTTAAACAACAGTTTTCTACCCATATTTTTATCCTTAACAACGCATAATGCCGTTTAAACTGTCAAGATTATATATATATAATATCAAACTCCAGTTTAATGTTTAAAGTTTACAACGATGGTTGAATATTCAAGTAAAAACCGTTGATGTTACATTATCTTGTCGTATGAAAACCAGCCTTAGACAGTACTTGAATCTGTTGAATAGAATATTAAAACATGGTTCTACTAACTTGAGTATTTTGTGAAGAAAAACATGCTCAGAAGCTATAGCGTGGTGTCAGGATTCTTTGTAGTAGGTTTAGAATGGCTAGTATCACAAGAGCCAGTTCCTTCTAGGATTTGTGTGATTACGTCATCATCTACCATAATGAGATTTTTGACAAACTAACGTCAGTACAGTACCTACAGAATTGAAAAGAAATAGATTTTGTGTAATGGATTACTTTTATATTTTTGACGTTTTATGAATCTAAATATTAGAGGAAAACAAATCGCCACGCCTTCAAAAACAATAAAGAGAATTGAGAAATTATTTCCATCATGGTGTGGTAGTCAGCATTTAAGAAATAAAATACTATAGTTGCTTCGGAAATGTAATTATGTCCAACAATGCAACAGTTATTAGCCAGTGGAACTATAAAAAAAATAATTCGTAGGTATCCTGCCGTCGCGCGGCTACCGTGCACCGCTGTGATTCCAACTTTTGTTTCTGCAATAAAATTTTATCTCATTTAAACTAATTGGAAGATAGTGGAGCTTTATTTCTTTTGCTGTTTCTTATTTTATTAATACTAGTTTCCGCCCTGCAGTTTCACCCGCATTCCCGAGGGCTTTTATGTTTTACCGGGATTAAAAGTATCCAATATCTTATTCCACTGTATGATCTGTCTATTAGCTAAGTTACGTTTAAATCCATTCAGCCGTTACTGAGCTTAACAAACACGCACACACACACCCACACACCCACACACCCACTCAAACTTCCACATCCTATTGGAATTGGTTCCATTCATAAAAAGTAGTCTATGTTCGTCTCCGTACCATTGGCTATCTGTATACCAAACATCGCGATCGGTTTAGCGGTTTAGGAGCGAAAAGGTAACAAACAAACAAACTCACTTTCACATTTATAATATTAGTTAGGATTAAGATAAGTAATCTAGTGGCATTCAAGGATTCATAGCTTACCTTAGCATCTTGAAGATATAATTTTTAAATAATGCCTTTATATTAACCTGGGTACCCGGGCACTAATAATCGAGTCGATCATTAAGTACTAGATTTATTTTATCAGATAAATATGTCATCCACAAGCATAATCATAGATCTCTAACAACACCATGCCTACTCTAAAAATAAAGGGTAAGCAACTAAGCAGTCTCAAACAACATGGCTTAACACTTTACGTCCCAACTAACTTTGTTATTTACGTTCGACTTTTAAAAAGCGTCGCATTCAAAACGCTCCGTGCAGTTAGGCGTCCGTCTGAGACGGATGTCCGGGACGTGATATACTTATGTTTATGTTGGTAGACTGTATTGGCAGTTGAACGGTTACTGTGACCGTTGAAACGAAAACGTGGAAATGTGTTTGTGAAATTGGAAAATACTTTGAATAGGTTTTAGACGGTGTAAAATATATTTTTATTGTTTTGTTGTTATTTTTATGGCTGTGTGTTTACGTAGTAAACAGTTTCACCCGCGTTCCCGAGGGATCTTATGTTTTCCCGACATAACAATTATTCTATATGTTATGCTATCTGTGTGCCAAATTTCATCTAAATCCGTTCACCTGTTGGGTTATCCATCCATCCAAGTGTGGCGGTGTACGACATACCCCACAGACGTTTGCACACGTATAACTCGTGTGTCAGCGGACACATCACTACGGTAACACCGCTAACCACTCCCCCACTACTTAGACTCCAGCTACTGGAAGCCACGTAACATAAACTAACTAATATCATAAATGCGAATGTGAGTTTGTATGTTTGTTACCTTTTCACGCCTAAACCGCTGAACCGATCGCGATAAAATTTGGTACGCAGATAGCCTATGGTATGGAGAAGGACATGGGTAACTTTTTTCTCGGGGACGCGGGTGAATCAGCGGGGGACAGCTAGTGAATGTTAAATAAAAAAAATACACGTATAGGAACAAGATGTGGGGTATGTCATGCCCGCTACGTTTTCGCCGGGTTTAGATCCTGTGTTTAGATCATTTACGTATCGATGACGTAGCGTTGACGTAGCTGATGTGGCGCACTTTTAAGCTCTTCCTTAATAAAAAGAAATATCTATTAGGAGACATTTACTATTTTTTACTTAATTTTCCTTAAAGACATTTCGATATATGAATAAATAAACGTGTAATCTGCATTTTAATGAAAATAAATTCGCATATTAACTAATCTCCCATTTACCAAATATTTAACTGAAAGCTTTAGACTCGGAAATCAGTTTAAAGTTAAAACAGTTGTGTGACTTTAAGTCACACTTTTAATTAATTTAGATGAAGTTTGTAAAGCGATTAGTGATTTTGAAGGCAGTTGATTATTTGTTGGCGGTTTTAATTATATTTAACAAAATATTGTTATAATACCCCACAAAGTAAGGATGACAACCCTTTAATGGATTTTGTGTTTATATGAACCTTTTTATTTTTAATTGGTGATAATTATATTAAATTAATAACGCTCAAAGAATAATATTAAACCTGAATATTAATTTTGTGTTCAAATTAAATTGTGATAAAATTATAAAAAAATACGATGTTCTAAATTTGATTTAAAATAATGACCAGTTAGATTTAAATAGATAGCAAAATATTCAAATAGCTTTTAAACCAATCTGAAGTTTATTTAGTTTAAAAATTCAGATTTTTGAATTCAGAATAAATTGTCATAGTTTTTGCCTGCAGTTGAAATCACCACAACTGCCATTTAGCGATGGAAGCCGGAGATCTGACCAAACTTACTAATCTGCGAATTCGAACGGTGCCGATTGGATTCGATCTCCAAGTTATTGAACATTATTATATTCTCACTGTTCTACAGTGTCGACGATCGATCCTGTTCAAGAGAAATTGATAGATAAAGTGAGACATATACTTTATATATCTAATACATACCTTTAAACGAGCAATTTTTGTATATATATGTATATACATAATATATAATTATATATAATCTGAATCTCGGAAACGGCTCCAATGATTTTCATGAAATTTTGTATGCCCCCTGCATACAAAACGTCTCGGGGGCGCTAAATCGATCTAGCTAGGTTTCATTTTTAGAAAACGTCGTTTAAAAAAAATACATCATCCAGGTACTTTCCTCTAAAGTGTACATAAATAGTTAGGTTACCTGTTTGTAAAAGTTTGTAAAATCACACTAATATTATAAATGGGAAAGTTTGTGAGTGTGTGTGTTTGTATGTTTGTTACTTCTTCACGCTCAAATGGCTGGACCAATTGTGATGAAATTTGCTATGGAGTTAGCTGATACCCTGGATTAACACATAGACTACTTTTTATCCCGGGAAAACATAAGATCCCTTGGAAACGCGGGTGAAACCGCGGGGTGGAAGCTAGTGTGTATAAAAGTATAAAACAATTGAAGAAATTTAATATTTAATCTCGATACAATAGGGACCTTACCATTATCAAACATTACGTGATGACTAATGTAAGAATTGTCTAAAAATAGACGGAAAAAAATATTATATTGTACCTAATATTTTAAGGGATCTTAATGATTAAGAACCAATAGATACCTACCATGATATCTTATTATATATGTTTGCAGATAATCTGATTCAACAAAAAACCACCTAGAATTTCTAAAACTTAGTAAACTGCAAAGAATAACCGCTCATTCTAATATCTCAAAGCCAACGTTAAAGTTCGGAACCCTGAACCCATAATATTACCCAAACTAACGCTTACAGGAAGATCAAGAAGTTAGAGTTCTGATATAGCTTCCGAAGACAACGGATGTGCGGGCAGTTATGTCAAACAACTTTGATTTTAATGTTTAAACTTCGGAATTTTCTATTAGTTTCGCGAAGATTGTGGCAACATTCCAAGTATTGTAAGTTTATTATAATCGATTGAATTTTAATCGATTTCAATGACAACTATATTTATGTGGTATTGGTACCACTGCACAACACTATTATAAGGAGACATAAAATAAACGGAAATAGTTAAATGTTACATATCACAAACCTTTTAATTAACTATAGCCCTACTAGCTTTCGCCCCGTAATTTACGTTGCTGCGTGAATGAACCTATGTGAAGTTGGCAACTAAGTAAACAATTTTTTTTTTCACTTCCATTCGTTTGTACCAGGTTTGTACCGGATTGTACCGTTTTTTTAAATCGTTTGTACCTCAAGGGGGTAAAAGATATAAGGGAAGTAATTTTTTTTAGTTTTCAAATTATGTCGAAATTGATATTTATGAATTCCATTCGTTTGTGCTAGGTTTGTACCGGATTGTACCGCTTTTTAAATCGTTCGTACCTTAAGGGGATAAAAGATATAAGATTTTTTTTTTTTTTTCTAATATTTTTTTTTTAATTATGTCAAACTTGATATTAATGACTTCCATTCGTTTGCACCAGGTTTGTACCGGATTGTACCGCTTTTTAAATCGTTTGTACCTTAAGGGGATAAAAGATATAAGGGATAACATTTTTTCAAATATATGTTTTTCAAATTATGTCGAAATTGATATTTATGAATTCCTTTCGTTTGTACTAGGTTTGTACCGATTTGTACCGCTTTTTAAATCGTTCGTACCTTTAGGGGATAAAAGATATAAGAAAAAATATTTTTTTATTATTATTTTTTTTTAAATATGTCAAATTTGATATTAATGACTTCCATTCGTTTGTACCAGGTTTGTACCGGATTGTACCGCTTTTTAAATCGTTCGTACCTTAAGGGGATAAAAGATATAAGGGATAACATTTTTTCATATATATTTGTTTCAAATTATGTCGAAATCGCTATTTATGAATTCCATTCGTTTGTAGTAGTTTGTACCGGATTGTACCGCTTTTTAAATCGTTTGTACCTTAAGGGGATAAAAGATATAAGGGACAACATTTTTTCATATATATTTTTTTTTCAAATTATGTCGAAATTGATATTTATGAATTCCATTCGTTTGTACTAGGTTTGTACCAATTTGTACCGCTTTTTAAATCGTTCGTACTTTAAGAAGATAAAAGATATACGAAAAATTTTTTTTTTTTTTTTTTTAAATATGTCAAACTTGATATTAATGACTTCCATTCGTTTGTACCAGGTTTGTACCGGATTGTACCGCTTTTTAAATCGTTCGTACTTTAAGGGGATAAAAGATATAAGGGATAACATTTTTTCAAATATTTTTTTTTCAAATTATGTCGAAATTGATATTTATGAATTCCATTCGTTTGTACTAGGTTTGTACCGGATTGTACCGCTTTTTAAATCGTTCGTACCTTAAGGGGATAAAAGATAAAAGAAAAAATATTTTTTTAATAAAAATTTTTTTTAAGTATGTCAAACTTGATATAAATGACTTCCATTCGTTTGTACCAGGCTTGTACCGGATTGTACCGCTTTTTAAATCGTTCGTACCTTAAGGGGATAAAAGATATAAGGGATAACATTTTTTCATATACAATTTTTTTCAAATTATGTCGAAATTGATATTTATGAATTCCATTCGTTTGTACTAGGTTTGTACCGGATTAAACCGCTTTTTAAATCGTTAGTACCTTAAGGGGATAAAAGATATAAGGGATAACATTTTTTCATATTTATATTTTTTCAAATTATGTCGAAATTGATATTTATGAATTCCATTCGTTTGTACTAGGTTTGTACCGATTTGTACCGCTTTTTAAATCGTTCGTACCTTAAGGGGATAAAAGATATAAGGGATAACATTTTTTCATATATAATTTTTTTTCAAATTATGTCGAAATCGCTATTTATGAATTCCATTCGTTTGTACTAGTTTGTACCGGATTGTACCGCTTTTTAAATCGTTTGTACCTTAAGGGGATAAAAGATATAAAGGATAATATTTTTTCATATATTTTTTTTTTCAAATTATGTCGAAATTGATATTTATGAATCCCATTCGTTTGTACTAGGTTTGTACCGGATTGTACCGCTTTTTAAATCGTTCATACCTTAAGGGGATAAAAGATATACGAAAAAATATTTTTTTTATTAATTTTTTTTTTTAATTATGTCAAATTTGATATTAATGACTTCCATTCGTTTGTACCAGGTTTGTACCGGATTGTACCGCTTTTTAAATCGTTAGTACTTTAAGGGGATAAAAGATATAAGGGATAACATTTTTTCATATATATATATTTTTTCAAATTATGTCGAAATTGATATTTATGAATTCCATTCGTTTGTACTAGGTTTGTACCGGATTGTACCGCTTTTTAAATCGTTCGTACCTTAAGGGGATAAAAGATATACGATTTTTTTTTTTTTTTTTTTTTTTTTTTTTTTATTATGTCAAACTTGATACTAATGACTTTCATTCGTTTGAACCAGGTTTGTACCGGATTGTACCGCTTTTTTAATCGTTAGTACTTTAAGGGGATAAAAGATATAAGGGATAACATTTTTTCAAATATATTTTTTTCAAATTATGTCGAAATTGATATTTATGAATTCCATTCGTTTGTACTAGGTTTGTACCAGATTGTACCGCTTTTTAAATCGTTTGTACCTTAAGGGGATAAAAGATATAAGGGATAACATTTTTTCATATATATATTTTTTTTCAAATTATGTCGAAATTGATATTTATGAATTCCATTCGTTTGTACTAGGTTTGTACCGATTTGTACCGCTTTTTAAATCGTTCGTACCTTAAGGGGATAAAAGATATACGAAAAAATATTTTTTTTATTAATATTTTTTTTTTAATTATGTCAAACTTGATATTAATGACTTCCATTCATTTGTACCAGGTTTGTACCGGATTGTACCGCTTTTAAATCGTTAGTACTTTAAGGGGATAAGAGATATAAGGGATAACATTTTTTCAAATATATTTTTTTCAAATTATGTCGAAATTGATATTTATGAATTCCATTCGTTTGTACTAGGTTTGTACCGGATTGTACCGCTTTTTAAATCGTTTGTACCTTAAGGGGATAAAAGATATAAGGGATAACATTTTTTCATATATATATTTTTTTAAATTATGTCGAAATTTATATTTATGAATTCCATTCGTTTGTACTAGGTTTGTACCGATTTGTACCGCTTTTTAAATCGTTCGTACCTTAAGGGGATAAAAGATATACGAAAAAATATTTTTTTTATTAATATTTTTTTTTTAATTATGTCAAACTTGATATTAATGACTTCCATTCATTTGTACCAGGTTTGTACCGGATTGTACCGCTTTTAAATCGTTAGTACTTTAAGGGGATAAGAGATATAAGGGATAACATTTTTTCAAATATATTTCTTTTAATTATGTCAAACTTAATATTAATGACTTCCATTCGTTTGTACCAGGTTTGTACCGGATTGTACCGCGTTTTAAATCGTTAGTACTTTAAGGGGATAAAAGATATAAGGGATAACATTTTTTCAAATATATTTTTTTCAAATTATGTCGAAATTGATATTTATGAATTCCATTCGTTTGTACTAGGTTTGTACCGGATTGTACCGCTTTTTAAATCGTTCGTACCTTAAGGGGATAAAAGTTATACGAAAAAATATATATATATTTTTTTTTTATATTATGTCAAACTTGATATTAATGACTTTCATTCGTTTGTACCAGGTTTGTACCGGATTGTACCGCTTTTTAATCGTTAGTACTTTAAGGGGATAAAAGATATAAGGGATAACATTTTTTCAAATATATTTTTTTCAAATTATGCCGAAATTGATATTTATGAATTCCATTCGTTTGTACTAGGTTTGTACCGGATTGTACCGCTTTTTAAATCGTTCGTACCTTAAGGGGAAAACAAATAATTTAAAAAAATGTTATCCCTTATATCTTGTATCCCCTTAAGGTAAAAACGTTTTAAAAAACGGTACAATCCGGTACAAACCTGGTACAAACGAATGGGATTCATAAATATCAATCTCGACATAATTTGAAAAAAAATAGTTTAAAAAAATGTTATCCCTTATATCTTTTATCCCCTTAAAGTACTAACGATTTAAAAAGCGGTACAATCCGGTACAAACCTGGTACAAACGAATGGAAGTCATTAATATTAAGTTTGACATAATTAAAAAAAATATATTAATAAAAAAAATATTTTTTCGTATATCTTTTATCCCCTTAAGGTACGAACGATTTAAAAAGCGGTACAAATCGGTACAAACCTTGTACAAACGAATGGAATTCATAAATATCAATTTCGACATAATTTAAAAAAATATATATATGAAAAAATGTTATCCCTTATATCTTTTATCCCCTTAAGGTACAAACGATTTAAAAAGCGGTACAATCCGGTACAAACCTAGTACAAACGAATGGAATTCATAAATATCAATTTCGACATAATTTGAAAAAAATATATTTGAAAAAATGTTATCCCTTATATCTTTTATCCCCTTAAAGTACTAACGATTTAAAAGCGGTACAATCTGGTACAAACCTGGTACAAATGAATGGAAGTCATTAATATCAAGTTTGACATAATTAAAAAAAAAATATTAATAAAAAAAATATTTTTTCGTATATCTTTTATCCCCTTAAGGTACGAACGATTTAAAAAGCGGTACAAATCGGTACAAACCTAGTACAAACGAATGGAATTCATAAATATCAATTTCGACATAATTTGAAAACTAAAAAAAAATACTCCCCTTATATCTTTTACCCCCTTGAGGTACAAACGATTTAAAAAACGGTACAATCCGGTACAAACCTGGTACAAACGAATGGAAGTGAAAAAAAAAAAAAAATGTTTACTTAGTTGCCAACTTCACATAGGTCGTGAATGAAGGTCAAATCAACAAACACACATATTAAAACAATAATATAATTTTGTTATTAGATATGAAAATGATTATGAAAATGGATATGATATAAAATTTCCAGTTAATACCTATCCAATCCTACGTTCAGCAGTAGACCAAGGACAATCCCAGGCTAACTATTCAGTACTTACTTAGCTAATTTACGTAGAAAAGTACTTAATAAAAAATAAAACGTTTAAACCATTAAATAACCCAGATGTTTTATAAAAGCAGCGTAAGCGTTCGATGAACAAGCACCAACAGGATTCATCGAACCTTATAACAAGCTATGGCTGTTGTTACTAGTCGTCGACATTTCTCAAAACCCGCCACCGCCACCGTCGTCGTTGGTGAGACGGCGTGTTTAATCGTCGCAATACATTTCCTAGAAAACCTATAAATTTCACCGTTAAACCTTTCGGAAAAGCTATCAAGTTGCAATTTCCTTTCAGCCCGTCGATAGTTCAGCTGAATCTTTTAATTAACTAGCAAAATAATAGTTTTTAATGCTACTTACTATAAACAATGTAGGGATTTACTAAATATTTATTCGGAATACATGTATGGAATAAAAATAGAGATATTATTTTAGATTATAATATACGCATTTAAATAAACACACGTGTCTTTACAAAAGCAGCAGTTTTCGTCAATATTATTTTTTATTTTGAAACAAAACAATATATCGTAGAGCAAATATAACCAGTGTGGACCATAAGTCCATTAAAAGCCAAGCTAAAAATAAAACCTCAGTAGGTATTCATTACAAGTAATGATCGCAGAGGATTCCCCAGCGCAATATTATATAACGCCATATGACTGCAAAGCGCTTAAAGCAGTTAACAATCGTAAACGGGATAAACTGGGATTGCTGACTTTTACTGCAATAGTTACACTTAGGTTTTCAACTAGTTCGGAAACAACAATAAGAACGGGTTTTGCAAACACATTGTACTGAAATTCAGCAGATTGCAAGCCGCATGTGGACGAAAAAGAAATCAAAACATTTGCTCCAGCTATAAGAGACTTTACACTGCATTCATAAGGTCTACGTTATAACGGAGTATGAAATAAAAAGAGAATTTTGCCAGATATTGCTTTGGTAGATAAAAATGTGTATGAATACGAAATATACACTATAACATCAAACTGTTCATTATATTTCAGAAGAAAACCTTAAACGGAAAAATATGTTAAACAAAATCTATTTATTTTAAGATAAGAGCATTATTGAATCAAAATAAAAGAAATAGTTGATATGTCAGCTGTCGTAGAAGATACATAGAATTTATTATGTTCAAGTAAAGTACCTAAGTGTATATATTTTCAGCTTAATTGAATAGAATGAAGTCACAACAGTAAACACCAATGCACTTGTATTCCATACATTTGTCGCTCACATAAAATGTTAATTATGAGACCGGACCAGCTTTTATGACGGAACGCTTTTACGCTAAATTGAAAACAACTCATGGTTTATTCACAACACGCGGACTGTGGCTATCCAATATAGAGAGAACCATTTGACATCTCCAAAGTGAGTGAATATACGGATCACCTTTCAAAGTGTGCGGTTCATGTTATAACAGCCATTATTCTATCAACCAGTCCAATGACATTGGGTATAGCATTTAATTCTGATGTAGTGTTTTTAATTCATTAGCCCTTATCATTGGCAGCATGCGAAATTCATGATTTTGTTGTATCGTGTCACTAGACATCTTTGCTGAAAGCATTATTAAACTGTAAATGCAAACCTTTTCAGCGAATGTGAATTGAAAAAACGTGCGGTCTGGAAACAATAAGCGTGCAGGAGTTAACCCAGCAAAGTGCTCGGGCATTTCGGTGTAAAACATTGCGATACCGGGGGTTTAGCCGGTCAGAATAGAAAATTTATCGTTTTGCAACAATGGAACAGCTTAATCCAATTCCGCTGTGGCTCTCGTGATTTCATTCTGTTGGCTCACACATGAGATCTAGAATATACAAAAGTACGGGCAGTATTTTACTTCATAAGGGCTTTTCTATTGTCTATAGTTAGATGGTAATTATCTGTCAAATTACAGTGATGTCAGTATTAATTTATACTTTGTAGAACCTAATACGTCCTAATAACCTACCTACGTCTTTTGTAATTTTTTGTTGTTTAGAGAATGCGCGCATTTTGTTCACCTTGGATATAATTATATTAAGCAGAGGTTTAAGTAAAAATATAGGTATTAATAGCTTACCGAATATTTTATTTATATCTAATTTACCTTAATCCTGCATGTGCCCTTGCACTGATGATTTAAATTTAACAAAATAATACCTTTTAGCCAATTAAATTTAGTATCAGTGAAACATCAAAATTGTCAATCATTTGAAAATTATATTGGCACAACAACGGATTTTGTACGGATAATGATAACATGTACAGCGTTTTCCATAATAATAAAAAGCAAATGTGAATTGTGGCTGTACCATAGATTAATTAAATAAAACACTTATTCAATTAACAACCCATACAAGCAGTTTCCCGATAAAATTTATCGAAACAGACTCGACGTTGACACGATCCAGAACTTTTAACGACTCGCCATCGATATCTCGAATACATTTGCAATAAATTAATCGTGGTAAAGGAACGATAGGTTAACAGGCTATCAAAGTGTTGTCGGTATATCTGTCAATTAGCTATCCAGTTTGGATCTACGAAACTAATTGAATAAACTGTAGATATTTCGGTCCTTATTTAGATGAATATTGATTTTCTGGGAATATTTTCTTCGGTATTTTCGTTTTGTTCTGAGGAAATGAAGTTTGGCTGACGTAGGAGTAGTAACAGAATGAAAATTATTAATAATAGAGGCAAGGCAGAACTACACAATAACCATTTTGGGTATATTCGGATCTTACGATTAACGAAGTCAAGCTACAATTTGATCAATTCCTATTAAATACTTAAAAAAGTAACTAGAATTTTAATAAGAAAAATATTTTTTGTTACATATGACAACAATTAAATGCGCAAATATTTCATACTGCTCTAGTTTTTCTGAGTCAAACAATATAGAACCTATAAAGAGCGAGCCACAAAAGTACACGTTTATTTACCAAAAGTCAACGTGAAAAGCTTTTGTGTTCCCCTGAAATGTGGGGTCAGAGTGTCCCGTCATTGTAGCCAATCAATCAATGTTGAGTGAATACCAGTCGATACTTACTGACCAGTCATCAACTGTGATGGTACCAGTAGCTATTATTGATAGCACATGAAATCACGTCACTTCTATTCAGATATCACTCTTTCTACTTACAGATTGGGCTAGTTTCATGTAGCATGATCAAAATTATTGGCATCTTTGTTACTTCATACGTCATAGATAGTGACATAAATATTTGTAATCAAAGATTAATATTAGTCAGGCTTCTGGCAACTGGGATCCTGCAACCGGTGGATGAACCTTAAACTGTTCCTTTATTATATTTTCCTATAGTAATTCGACTTATAATTTTAAAAAAATCATTGAAGACAAAATTGTATTCATTATACAAAGCCTAATTGCACGTACAGTGCTCTTTATAAAGTTCTTAGATCTTAGAAATTTAGCGATAAATCGTCGATGGACAGATTTATCTACAAAAGTGCCTCACAAAACCCGTTGATTACTCTGTGGGCGCGCGCGCTCCTGTTTGAAAAGGCCTACCAATTGCCAGAGTGCACTCTACCATAGTAAGAAAATAATAGTAACTCACCTTCATGTAAGCACACTAATTAACTTGCACACGAACGAGCGGTGTGGGCTTAGCGTATGGTGAGTGAGAGGCGCCGTAGTTCGGTGCAGCGCAGGTCAGAGTAGATTTTGTAATGTTTAGACAGTGACATTTCTGCGTCACCCGTGGCTGCGTCGTCGTTGTTTCAGTTTTCATGGGGTATTAATGCTTAGAGGGAACCGGTAGCCTTATACCATCCGGTCAGGCTTAGTTCTAACCAAAAATATTCCAGGTGGCTTCACGCAATTGATATTCTAACAACCATTTATTAGTGTATTTTAACAGTTATACAATAGGGCCAACGGGTAAGTATATCCAAACCCTATAAGAGTTTTCTTACTATTTTTATAAAAGTTTACTGTGACTGTACGGATTAAAATGAATTTTGTCCGGAGGTAGCGAAACATAAAAATAGATGGAGGGTCGAGTGATTGAAATCACCATCACGTAAAGTGGACATATCCGTAGTCGTCCATGTTGGAATAATTCACAAATATTCACGCAAAGTCCATGGCTCTGCAGGTGTTTACCGGCATATATCGTAATTTAATTGTTATGGTCCGCTAAAACTCTGTATTATTTAAAAGCACTTCGTTAAGAAACTGTGGGTATTACCCGGTTTCAATTTGTTAAAAAGGGTAATGCACCTACTTCTCAGACTATATCACCCAGTTATTTTTAAAATACGTAGACCACACTTATAGAGCAATAAATTACTTAAGAAAATATCAAATAGTTGATATTATAGGAACTAATTACATGGAATACAAGCTATCTAAGTTTTTTTCAGAATAAAAGTAAGTACAGACGAATATTCTATTTTGCATTAGTTACGGTACTTAACTTTTACTTGATTAAGTATTCTGTCTGTTAAAATTAAGTCCTCTAATAGCGGGCTAGGACGTTGATATTGCAAAGTATATGTAGGTGTGGCGTGTAAATTGAGGCGGTTCGATATATCGACAGAGACATTGTGTATTTATAGTCCAATGCTGAAATTATGCAATTGCATTTGGATAGAAACGCAAGTAATGGCCCAATCTAACTCCGAGATAGCATATGTAGAATTCCTGGGTAGCCTTTTAATATACTTTACTATAAATATACTTTTAATGTACTGTTTGTTATAATGATATAAACTATTATAACTTCAAGTAAAAAAATATGCTAAACTTCCCATCATAATGTATGAAGGATGATCTCCAAAACTCTTCATATGAAAAGCCAATATGTGAACAGTAAGTAATATCGAAGCCGTGGACGTGACAATGGCCTCAGTGAAAAATGTTTTCACTTTTTCCTGCAACACAGCTATACGGCAAAAACTACGTGAAAAACTCGTCGTACACATCTGGCGCTGAAATTAAGCTAGACACGTCCGTGACACACTGTGTTTATCGAATATTTTCACAAAATTTATGTGATTACAAAAGTATTGTATTAGATCACGTTGTGCTAGAATATTCAAATGTTATAATGATTTTATCGAATGCTATTTTTTAGGGTTCCGTACCCAAAGGGTAAAAAACGGGACCCTATTACTAAGACTTCGCTGTCTGTCCATCCGTCTGTCTGTCACCAGGCTGTATCTTAAGAACCGCGATTGCTAAACAGTTGAAATTTTCACAAATTATGTATTTCTGTTGCCGCTATAACAACATATATCTAATAAAAAAAATAAAAAAATTAAGGGGCTCCCATACAACAAACGCGATTTTTTGGCGTTTTTATAGATAATGTTACGGAACCCTTCGTGCGCGAGTCCAATTCGTACTTGGCCGGTTTTTTTAATTACTCATCTGAAGTTCAGAATTTAAATTTAAATTGTTTTTAGACATTTTTTTATGCTATAAGGCTGACTAGCAGACAACTGATGGTAATTGGCCACTGTAGCCTATGGGCATTAGGAATACCAGAGGGATTGCCAATATGTTGCCGACCTTTATTAATTAAACAAAATCCACAGCTCTTAAATTAAGCCTAGAAGGCAACTGGCTCTCAAGTGTAACAGCCGGAACACACCAGTAGAGGTACTAAGCGAAAAAAATTCGACATTTTATTTCGTTACCTAAACCTTCATGCCTAAACCCAACTCATTAATTAACACTAATTTATTAGAGTATCTAGAATCTAGACTATAGATCTAGGATACTTTCCCTACGCTACATATATCAGATTTTCGATCTAGGTTAACGGCTTAGGTATTTCAATTAAAATTTAAATATGAATCCTAACGAATAGGATCAATTTTATAATATAAAGTATTTTATTTAGATGACATCGATTGTAACGACTGCATTGATTCACATTCCGATTTTATCGATAAGTCTTGGACTTTAATTTGCTTGTATCGAATAACATGTGTTACTATTAAAATTTTGATAGTACTCTAACTATAGAGCAGGAAATGTCTGATAATTTAGACCAATGATATTGAGATTGTAGTCCATAGACGGTAAAGTAAAACACCCTGAATTAATTAATCAAGGTGTCCTAGTAATGGACTCAGTCCACGTCAGTCAAACGATAGCAAGACGTTTCTCTGTATGATAAGCATTCACAATCCCAGATAGGCTTTGTCGGGCATTGTGCGTTAGCAGTAGCTAGAAAATTAGGGTTCTATTGAATTTCCTCCCGACGGGTTTCGGAACTTGGCTCGGAACAATCCAGTTTGCTAATACGGTCACATTTGTGTCCCGCACTACCGCTGCAATACGGGACACTGCGATATCTGGATGAGAGCGGATATAACCGGATATACGGGTAGTGTTGGGCGGAGATTGTTTGGATATGGTTTTCTATGAAGCAATAGATAGCTATACATATTTTGTATATACAATAATACATGTATATGTACTTAATTACCACTTTTAGGACTCCTTTCTATCCAAAGATAGACTCCACCCGTTATTCCATATCCGATATCCCCACACGTATGTAGGTATACTTGCATTCCCATGTTTGCCGCTTTTTGTATGAGGAATTATAATGAGAAAGGATTTAAATAGCATATTTACGATGTGTATTTATATAACTCTTTCACTGAAATCAATATTTATTTATTTATTTTAATTCAATACATTTTTTTTGGTACAATCTAAAGGTACCTACAAGCTCGTAGTTCTTTACTTTTGAAAAACTTAGATACAATTAGAGCGAAGGGATTTTTCAATATTTTCACCACCTTAAACTATTATGAAGTTGATCAATGAACATGCATAAGATATGTGTTTTCTCTGCCGTTTATTAATATTCGATTAATACATTTTTACAGTACCTACTTGTGTTAAGATACTTTCGTTTCCAGATATAGCTCAGGATTACAATGATCTTAAATAAGGTTGTAGTGGTTAAGGGACCTTATTTTGTGACTTAAAGGTAGGCGTAATCTCTCTAAATATGTATCAATGCATTTTTGCACAAAATTGCTACATCTACCTAGAAAATATTTTACAAAATGTAATTTGCAAATGCATTGATACATATTTAGAGAGATTACGCCTACCTTTAAGTCACAAAATAAGGTCCCTTAACCACTACAACCTTATTTAAGATCATTGTAATCCTGAGCTATATCTGGAAACGAAAGTATCTTAACACTTAAGTACTGTATAGCGTATGTAAAGTAGCGAGATTTCACGCCTACGCGTACCTTTCCCTAGAGTGGAGCCACTTCCGCGATATTAGACTCCGATATTAGCTAGTGTTTACATTCATTTACATGATGGACGAGGTAATCTATTAAGCTGGTTTTCTAAGAGCCTAAATATTGATCTTTATCACGATCTAACAAATGTCATAGATCTTTTTTATTAAATTAGAATTTTACAGACGATCGTAAAATTTTTACATACCTACACCGTAAGTTTTTATGTAAAAATACGATTGCAAATGACATGTATGGATTATTATGCTAATGAATCAATGACGACTTGCGTGTGAGTAAAGATAGTAGTAAAAACGATTTACAAAATAAATAAAGGCTTTTAAAATTATCTAACACGAATTCTTATGAATGAGTTTGTACTCCTTTATTGAACAAAAGAACATTTATTTAAGCGGTTCACCTGATGGTAAGTGCCTACCGTTGTCTATGGCCATTAGTACCAGGGGGATTACCAATGTGCTGCTGAATTTTATAATACCTAAAAGGCAACTGGCTCTCAAGTGCATCTGCTGGAACACACCAGCCAGCGAGGCGGGTACCTACTACAAAGTACCATACCACCGTGTAAAAGTTATAATATACAATGACACAACGTGACTGTGTCATAAATAAGTGTTATAATAAAAAAAATCTTGTCATAATCCTCGAATATATTAAACAATTCATGATATTACGTAGAACACATCGCAATTGTATGTTTACAATTTTATATGCACAGATATATTTTTTTGCCAATTGAGATGCCCCGTCAACCAATCAAGTATCAGGCTTTTTTAAGGGAGTCTACAATAAGTAAAAGTCTTTCTTTTTAATATTATGGAAAGACTTTTTAAGGTAATCGTCAGTCTGTCACTTAATTTCTAGCTGTTGCCTATACAGTAGGTAAAGCAATGAAAATTTAAATTTGAACAAAAGCAAACATTTTATATCAAACTTATCTTATCATCACAAATAAATAGAAATATATCAAAGTCTACATCAAATGTTAAAATTAATACATTCATAGTCACAAATTATTGGCTAAGAAAATAATTTACAAGCCAAAAATTTCTTGATTCCGGCAATATTTCATAAAGATTATGCTGGAGTTCCCATATTTTTTCACGAACCGTCTGCAGGCATCATGGCAGGCGAATAACCGTGTTACCGAAAAAAAACAGCTAAGAGTTCGTCTGAAAAATACTGTACAGAATCTAAATGGATGCCAGTAGTAGCAGCCAAAATGCAAATAACACAAGAATACTGCAATATTACAAAACAGCCTCATGAATACGTTCCTTTGCAAAGATTTCCGCAGTAACAGACTTATTCTTATCAATTTTCACAACAGACAACTGAAAACAAAGTGTATGACTGCTTATCCGACAAAACGTATATAGTTTATGAAGAAAATTTCTGAATATCTCCATTAGTAGTTTCAAACTACGAATAGGTACCTATTAATTTATTTCGTTTTAGAGACTGCCGCTAGAGATTGTTTTTCTACTTTGTGTTTGTTGGAAAACAAAAAATTGCATGTTCGTTTATATTATTATTATATTCACTTACGAGGGCAAGATTGAGGTATAAAACCAGCCTTTCTTCTTCTCTTTCAAAAATATACCTTCATTTTGGACAGCATTTATCATCATCGATAAATGGCCCAACAATAGTCTTACAACTAAAATGTTTGGTGTTTTTTTCAATTTTATTATTAAAATCGTGTTTTAAATGGTTATCATACAGATATAATTTATTTTTTAAAGCCGAAAGTGGTAATCACACAAAGCCCAAAAGATCTAAATTTCAAGTACAGCTGCCGTGGAACTGCTACTACTGGTTAAGTACTACTAAGTATCCTACCACCGTGCTATGGTTTCCTTCACCGAAAGCTCTGGATTATAGTAGGATTCAAACCGACACGGCCTTCACTCACCATGGTACTCTGCGTCATACCTAGTTATAATAAATATGCATAAAATGAACACATAAAAAAAAGAATGTCAAGGACCTCTTTTAACAGGAGCAGTATATTTTATTGCGTGAACACAATAGTAAGTATTAAACGGAATTGTCAAGATGTTGTTTGTGCCAACGCCCTTGGCTTGACTTGAAGTGCTACATCTTAATCTTCTAGTATTAACCTCGCCTTCTGGAGTTTTGCGAGTTGGGCACAGGATGTTAATAAGTTTAAAGGACCTTTTGTGAGAGACGGTTATTCTGTAGGCTATTTTCAGTTAAAATTCAGTTCCTGATTGAAGTAGTCTTTGTACTCTGTTTGAGGAGTTTAATTTAATTTGAAGTATAGTTTTTAACTTACTTTTTAACATGAGAACTAGATTAGTCAGGTGGACTGGACTGCCAACTTGGAAGATTAATTTCCCTATCGTCGCGGCTTCGTATTTTGTAAAATTAACACTAAATAGTAGCATTCACATTTACAAGAAAATTCATATGAATATTGAAAATGTGGCGAAGACAGCCCCAGGGGTCCTTCACGATCGCTGGAAGCCGCTGGACGGAAGCAGCCAAGACCGTTAATTGTGGAAATCTATTGTAAAAGCTTGTGTTCGGCAGAAATCTCAAACCTAGAACGACACAAACAATGAGTGCATTGTCCCCCATTACACGTCATTATATTAGTCAATAACAACTAAAGTTAATACAGAAGCCCATTACCCTCACGTGCCTCATATAATAATCATAAAGAATACTCCTAGCTCTATAATTATCGGTCAATAA
The DNA here is from genome assembly GCA_951216915.1 of Tetheella fluctuosa. Taxonomy (NCBI): domain Eukaryota; kingdom Metazoa; phylum Arthropoda; class Insecta; order Lepidoptera; family Drepanidae; genus Tetheella; species Tetheella fluctuosa. The sequence goes on along the minus strand of OX578227.1, from coordinate 4,428,434 downwards.
CCGGAAAGCATTGTGTGGCATTAAGTTATAATTTTCATAAATTGAATTCGAGCTAATACCAGCAATCTGCATAATAATCAACGCTCGCGGTACGATTAAAGTTTTCGCCGCTACCCAACCCGATCCAAATTCACTTTTTGCCTTTAAAGTGGAGATTAAAACATAAAGATAGGGTCGGAATTACGAAAAATCGCATAATTTTACCGCATTTAGGATATCGTTCACAACTCACACTAGTTTTAATAGTCATTTTCAGCTTGAAAGGTGCGCATTACTTTGGCACATTTTTACTTCTTATGTAGGTAAAGTAAATTGGAATAACGTGTATCCAAGTGTTACACAATTGAATCTTGTACGGGTGTAGGCCTAAGTCCCGACGCGAAATTCGCGAAGTTGTACAAGATCCAATTGTGTAACTTGCCATGGTGATTTGGCATAATTAACTGAATAGTAAAAAACAGATTTGACAAATGTCACCAAAACAAAATGGCCGCCACGGGCCGCCAAAATCTTCCCGCGCCTATTGAAAAACCCTTTATAACTAAAGAAAATAAGTAAAATAACTAAATAAGTAAAATTACAAAACAAAAGCTCTTTTATTTTCTAAAGTAATGAAATATATTATTATCTTGATTCAAGTGGGATTTATTTAGTGTATAGTCAGTGGGTGTATATTTACAAAGGAGATTAAATTTGAACATCATTTAAATACTATACATATTTAGGTGTAAACAAATTTTTGTCAGGACAGTGGTACTCAAAATTAGTTTATAGTTCCTTGATAATGAAAATGGATGCGGTACAACGAAACGAAAAAATACGAGTACCAATGGAACAATACCAATAACACAAAAAAAAATTGTTTGAGAGAACGTAGTTTTATGAGTTTCTACATAAACATTACTCGGATATAGATGCCACATTGTCATTAGCAAAGGCTTTTTTTCTGTCATTAAAAAGTAGCAATTTGATACTTAGAATACGCACTTAAACATAGTAGTAATAAAGTAGCTAATAAAGTGGGGTTTAAATAATTTGTTTGAGAACCGATGCCTTAGCCGAAGGAATCCGATTTCAAAAAATATTGCTGGAGGGCTGACAATGGCGGGCGTATTACTCTCTACCTCCACCTCCACCTCTACCTCTACCTATTATATTATGAAAGCCTTTTAATTACCGTTTCTTCGATGCATTGCAACCAAAGCTATTAGACAACAAAGGGGTTCGATTATTTGCACGAACGTGAGTCATTGTTCTCTAATAATTAATATTATGGACGTACTTACAAAGGTATGATATGGGTGTTGGACCGTCTAGGTGATTTATCAGTCTACCATCTTGAAAGAGAAGTCTTTCACGGTTCTCGAATATCTCGAATTTCTTTTTCGTAATGAGTTCGTTTGATAAAGGTTTCTATTTGAGATCTTATTCTGTAATCATTCCATTTGTATTTGAAATATCCACTTGCATTTTGTAGTTACAAAGCACATTTACGTTAGGAAAATACATATTTGTCGGTTCGGTTAGCGTGGTTGGTAAGATACCCTATCTATCACTTCTATTCCCACTCAGGACAGACATTTGTGTGCATGAACATGTCTGTTTGTCCTGAGTCTCGGTGTAATTATCTATATAAGTATTTTACAAAAGAAAAGTAGTACCTATATGCAGTATATCAGTCATCTGGCTTCCATAGCACAAGCTCTGTTTAATTTGGGGTCAGATGGCCGTATGTGAGGAATAATGTCCCAGAATATTATTTATATTTTGCGTAGGCATGAAAAATTAGTCTTCTTTTTAATTTTGGGATTAACGAGGAGTTTTCTATCGAACTATCGATCTGGCTCTCAAGTGAGACTGCCGAAATACAGCGGTACGTCCTTAGCGATGGAATTTCAACTTCGGTTGGTAGTTTTCCAGGCGGGTACTACATACATCATCATCAAAAACATTAAGCATTGCATGTATTACACATACCTTATCTGTTTATATCTATGTTTCTGTTCGCAGTCCCTTAATCATACGAATATATTTTCAAGCAAACACTTACCTTAATATGTCTCAATTTAGGTACATCGGTTTTTATATCCAACAAAAAGCTTTCAGGATTTTTTCGGGCGTGTTTCATTTGTTAATATTAGGCTCAATTTACACTTCACGAGCGCAAGCGATCAAATGAGAATATTTGGTAGCAAATGATTTCACATCGTAACTCTTCTCTTTATGATGGTACGTTTCCATATCCCTTATTTGAGATTTACCTTTAACTGCGACTATATGCTTTCACGCTATCGAAATAGTTATTCCAGTCCACCGTAAGAAGTTTCACAGTCATGATCTTTACAGCGTATTACTTTTTCTACGATCTCACTTGCGTTACCTTTCTAATTTAACTAAATCCTTTTTAGTCACTTTTACGTTAGAAAAAGAGGCTACACTCCAAATTACGTTTTATGACTTGTAGAAGGTTCAGTGTTAATCTCTTATTATCAATCAGTCAAGCTTTGTTCTTTTTATTTATATAGACAATTACCCACTGCTACATTATGAAACATTTCATTCCATTCCACACCCTCCAGTAAATTATTAGGGCAAATGTCTCGACTCTCAGTGAACATTGCCAAATCTAGATTTTTATGCAGACTTCGCGTGCTGATAAAGGAAAATACAAAAATGTTGCAATGGCGTCTTTGCACTTAAAATTATTGTTAGTGACTATTAACCATAAAAACCATAGTAAAAGACTTTTTACTATGGTTCAAGACTTTAATAGATTTTTAATAAGTATTCTTGTTTGTAATTCCATATAGCCGTGTAGGTAGATAATGAGTTTATTTATGATAAAAAAAATATAAATTATTAAAGAAGTTATGAAAAATTGATTACTTAACGAATAATATTAGATCTAGCTAGATATGACTTAAAAAAACTGTGCTTTATGCCCGCACTCGCGCTTTTATGTGTTACCCCCTTACTGTACTTGAAAAGTGAATGGAGTAATTTCCATAAAATTACACGCGCCGACGTCTCGTGTACGCACACCTAATGTACAAATTACTCTTTATATAAATACATACCTACTTACAAGTCGTTAATTACACACACGTTGGAACAACCCGTATTCGTGAAGAGCTATCCAATTTCCTAAAACCGTCTGAGGGCCAATTATAATTTTAACGTTAAACTTAAAAAGTTTCGAGCAGGTAACACAATAAAAAGTTTTGGTGTTTCGTGTTTAAGAGCTAAGCTAGACTTCAAGGATAAAACACTTTGTAATAAATCTACCTTAAGTTATTAGGTACAATGAAAAGTAATTTGTATTCAAAAATGATTCTAAAGTTGTTTTGGTAGTTTTTCTCAAATACCATAAAAGCTATACTAAAAACTTTTCCTTCGAGAATATAATCACTTGTCAAAAGTTGCACGATTTCAATTTAGCACTCTGGTAGTGCGAAGAAATGAGCTGCCGAAGGCATAATGACCTACATAAAACTTTTCTCACATAAAATATGCAACATTAGTCGCGATGAATATTTTATTATGTGCTTCAAACGCTGGCCTATCTATAATATAGATATAGGGTCCGACTACGGTTAAGTATACATTCCCATTGCAATTAAAATATAAAGCCTGACCAGAAAAATAAAAAAAGCCTGCGTGAGGGCGTCACTTCAAAATATTTTGACAGCTCTTAGTAAAATCAGTAGACGTATTAGTTCCGTAAAATTCCGCAATATGGTGAGGTGTGTATGGCTTTATAATACTTGAAACTTGAAATCGAATCTGAACGTAAATGAACACCAAATAGCCAGTGGCGAAGGTAGTTATGTTTAAAACTCAAACGGGACTCAAATCAAATACAAGATTGTTGATAGTAAGTAATGCCAGTAATAACCATAAGAAATTAAGGTCTAGAGTAGACAGACCCAAAAATGGTTTACCGCCATTTAACCGTATACATGGATTTCCATCTTATCTACAACTCCTCTAACAATCTTACTTTTCGCGCCCGTGGCTTTACTCGCGCAAATAAAAAAAAATCTATATCTTTTTTGAAAACTTATTCGAAGCACCAAGCTAAGCATAATTTAATGAAAACTCTATGAAAATCCGTTCGATGGTTTCGGAGATTGTCGTGTTCAAACAGACAGACAGGCAGACAAAAAAAACTAACACATAACCCACACAATTTGTTTGACAAAAATACTTATACAGACACGCCGGTTTTAGAGACTTATTATAATATACCTACCTATAGAAAATATGAAATTGTGTTTATTGAATTGTCTTTCTTTCCCGTAGTAACGGATCAGTGAGATTTTTGCATAGAGATAGTTTATGGACCGGAGAGTGACATTGGCTTTATATCCCGGGAACGCGGGTGAAAACCTAGTATAACATATTTACTCAGTGAGTAAACCAGAAAAAGTAATGGAAAAGGAAGGTCAAGGCCACATCGGTCGCCCGTAATGAATACCTATTCAGTAATCTGATAGGTATATAGAAATATCCCTCATAAATTATTTAGTTCAGGCGCCGACTGAAATATCTGAAGTGTAAGTAATAAAAATCTAACCATTTTATCTGAACGATTTCTTGGTAACCTAAATATTATTTGCGATTGTAAAAACCATTGAAAATGATAAATGGATAATAGGTATGTAGTCGAGGAATTTATTTTATGTTTCTATCTAGGTACCTAAAAATAATTGAAGTGTCTATCTTTGATTTACATTTATCCACCTGGATAAAAATAGCTTGTGTATTTCAATTTTTTTTTCTACTTATAAATTACAAGCTTCCACCCCGTGGTTTCACCCGTGTTCCCGGGGTAAAAAATACCCGATACTCTATTCCATTACTAAAACATACATAATAAAATAAAGGAGGACCGGACAAAATGGTCCTTGATACCAATAACGACGTGACATATGTCATTAGAGAGGTATTTCAATATACTACAATAGTTACTATGGGAGCTTATTTCAAATCACTGATAGAAAAAAGTTATGGGGACATAAAAAAAACATATTTTCATAGACAATTTTAAGCAATAAAAATGAATTATTTCGTATTTTATGACGTTATAGTGCATGTTGAAACTTTTTTCTTACAGTGATTTGAAATAAGCTCCCATAGTAACTATTGTAGTATATTGAAATACCTTTCTAATGACATATGTTATGTCGTTATTGGTTCTTGGACCAGCCTCTATACATTTTTGCCGGTCCTCCTTTCACAAATCACCGTAAAGCCGTTACTACGGAGCTAAGGAAAATATAACTCTAATTGCATCCCATTACTAGATCTGAATGGTTTGAATTACTCGCGAACCTATATTTTCACCCCTTAGGAGTGGAATTTACAAAAATATATTGCGGTATAGGCTGTGCGTTAGGTAGTAAATCAGTCACCCAGTCAGGACAAGTATTTTCATTATGTTCGGTAAAATGAAATAGTTATCTAGTTTACACTCAAAGAGGGTTATTTGGTCATAAAAAAAGGCCAGTTAAGCAGTCTCAAAATCAATTATCACCATTCGGAAGCAGTAAAATAGGAAATACTAAATAGTACTAATAATCTATGTAGATACTAGTATCCTACGTATTTTGATAAGAAAAAAAACAATCACAGTCATGAAAATTCTAAGATATTGGCTCATATACAAGCCTTAATAGGAACTTCAATTCTTTCAGTCATCGATGCCTTAATCAGAAAACATAAATTGGAAGAAAGAAAATTTCTTTTTCCCCTCGACGAGAGCCTAGTCGCCTCCGAATCATATAAATCTTCCCCTGGGTAGGCCAATTTGCAAATCGTTAGCGCACAAATTAGAAGCTTCCTACGCATCAACATTGGTTGGAATTCCAATAATATTGGGCTTAATTTTATTGACACTTTGATTGTTGTTAAGCTATGTGTTGTCATGTTTGTTAACATCAAATCAAAAATTGTACAGGTGGCATAAATCCTCTTTAAAAATATATCACGTCCCAAAGAAGACATCAATATTCCTTCATAAAATTTATTATTATTTTAGATGATACAGTAAACTCTTCAATCTGGTTAAAATTAATGCTATTTTCGTATCAAAACTATACTTAAACCTGTATATCTACATCGTAGCTTAGCTGTATTTACGGTTGAAATCCATTAACAGTCTCGCTTTATATATGGCAACACGGCCTATACAGAGTATAGGTAGGTAATAATAACTCAGTGTGACCACCGACTCGCTTGTCATGCTAACTAGCCCACCGCTTAATTACACCCCATCTGTGACTTGATTGGCGTTTCATTTGGATAATTGTTATCCAATTTAAACATAATAACGATGAACAGTAATTTGGATAAAATTGGATATTTGAGCCTCTTATTTTATAGGGTCCATGTTCTAATTGTGGAATAAGTGTTCCTATATATTTGTGGGGAATACTTTATCAGATAATTATAACGATAAAAGTTTATATTTGGTGGCATCACAGTCATTATTATTGATGATAGAACTACGTCATTTATATTTTTTACAATGGATAAGCTTGTGTTTTACCATAAGCTCACAACAGTAAAAGGTGGTAAGCACATAATTGTAATATTTCTGAATTTATAATGAAAAGAATTCATATTCCGCTAAGGAGTCGTGTATGAATATAGTTCGGAAATAAACCCACGGAACTAACATTGAAATTGGCCCATTGTTATGAGATCGATCAAGGGCTCGTTTACTAACAAAAGGGATAGGCTGCGTTACTCAGCTGAGGGGCCATTTCAGAACCTTAACGAGACCTATTGAAAACTAACAATGGTTGGGAATCTCGACGAGATATCAGCTTTCGCGGAATGAATGTGTTTTCAATAAACCGTTCTTAAACTGGATTAGTTAGTTTTGCTATCATTAAAAACTAATTAGGTTTTGGCACGATTCTTAAAATTTATGTGACTTTATGCTGTTTATATTTCTCAGATTAAGGAGTTCTTAATTTGCCGAGTGCTGCGAAAGTTGTTCATGTTTTACAGATTAGGCAAATTCTTTTTACTCAAAGTTTATTACAATTTCTCTTTACCTACCATTGAGTATTGAACATACCTAATCTACCTATGTTTACATGTAGGTATTTTACACCATAATGTTTTTAAAGCACTAATTGCATTTTCGTACTCAAATCTTACCTATAGTAGTTGTTATTTATTAAACTTTACCTAAACTAAATAATAACTTATGTAATATGTTACAATTATTTCCTATTTACGCGGCACAAGCACAATATATGTTTCCAGGAATTTAGGAATAAAAGATAGTATCTTGAACTTGATTAATTCAGTAATAATATAATTTGTACGACGGTAGCTGAAACGATTTAAGTCTACATGTAAACAATTCAAGCTGGACCTTTCTCATATAATATCACCAATAAAGAGAGAGAGAGAGAGAGAGTCGGCAGCCTTATTATATTTCCATATTGTGCAAGTCTGAAGCGTCAAAAGAGCTCGACATAACAGTATTATAGTTTGTCGGTAACTATATTGATGCTCGATGTAGCCATCGAGGCTTTGTAGTGATCATATTAAAGTCTACGAGCTGTCTAGACTGAAATTCAAGATGTGCAATGATTTCCTCCTAATTCACGTGCTCTTTGATCTTTCGTAGGCTACTCGTAGTCATATTATAGTTTGAAGCTTGTTTTTGTTGTAAATAAAACATTTGTTGAGGAAATTGGTATTTTTCTCCAATGAGTTAAGTCAATGATATTGTTTAAGAATACGGATATAAATAGACGTTAATTCCTTTATTATGATAAATAATAATAAAATTAATGAAAAAATGTGGTTTCAAATGAATCATTCAGTAAAATAAAATTGTTCAATATTTTTATTAAACTCTTCGTACCTTTTACATGCCCTCAAAGAAAATATATGATAAAAATAGATTTCAACCATATCGAAAAAGATGTCGGTAGGCTTGGCCATTTGGTTTAAAATATGCATGAGATTTGGGTCAGAATGTCTATTCGCAGAAATAAAACTGTATTGTCCAGTGTAAGGGGTTAACGGGAGGAAATAGATTTCTTATTTAGACGGTACATACCTAACCCTCCACACGTTGAAGTCTGCTTTCCACTTAAATAACATCTTTATAGCTTTTTTTTTACTTTGTATAGGCTTGTGTTTGACCACAATCTCACTATGTTAAGTGATGATGTGACCGAAGGTGGTAAGCACATAAAGCCTAGAAGGAACTGGCTCTCAAGTGCAGCTGACGAAACACACCATTAGGTGTTTGGCGACAGATTTTCAACTTGAGGGTGGTAGCCAGCCAGGCGGGTACTACAAAGTACCCTACCACCGTGCTATGGTTTCCTCACGATGTTTTCCTTCACCGAAAGCTCAAGCTCATTGTAGGATTCGAACCCATGACATTCGCCGTAATTTAACGTATTTAAATCATAGTTCTCCTATACTACTGTTTCAAGTATAAATAATTCAAAATAAATAATGATAAAGTGAATTTAATAATTAAATTCATTGTGCATTGAAACAAATATAATTTTCCAAGGATACAAGTTTCACAGGAAATGAGGTAAAACAAAATGATTAATAAAATGGACCACGAGTTGAACTTTTGCAACAGCTGCGAAACAATCTCAAGATGTTGTTAAATTATTCCTTTATAACCACTCATGTTCTGAACTGTTATATTTAATTAATTTTCGAACATTATTTAAATTAAAACCTACTATTTTTGTTTTCAGAAATATAATTCCATCAACGTTCGTTTCATAGATCAAATGTTCCAGTCATTTGAAAACTAGTGTGTAAGTAACGAGAAACGCAGTGACTAAACTTACGATGAGCTTAGGTTTTCGATGAAAGAAAACATCGTAAGAAAACGATAGCACGATGGTAGGGTACTTTGTAGTACCGACAATAGATGGCTCCCATTCTAGCTAGCTGCTAGCTGCTGGGGGCAAGCTGCTTATGAGCTCTTCAACTTAGAACACGTGTATGATATGTAAAAAGAAATATATCCATTTTGTATGTGTAATATAGGTTGCCAAATTACGTTAACAGCCTCCCCACGTTAATAATGCGAGATATCACAAAAGCTCCGCCATGAGGAAACGATGTCTTTTATAATATAAAACATATTCTTAGGGTTTCACCCCCAATCTATTGAGTGGCAATGGATAATAGCTACAATTGTTCGAATAACATAAATAATATTCGCACGAATCGTTAGACTGAACACGAAAATTCCATTTCTGTGAAACGGGAAGCTTTTTTAACAATATTTATAGCACTTACCAGTTTATTGTGGGCCGAGTGATATGTTCTCTAAATATTTTTTAAGTTGAGTGTGGTGGTTTTCAGATTAAAATTGTACCTATATATACCTAAAATGGAGTAATAATATTCTAGGGAAAGCGTTATTTTTGGAAATAAGAACGTAAATAGTAAAATAACGAATAAGGAACACTATGCAATGTTTGTTAGAGCTAAGAGCACGGTATATCCTACTCGTATGTTATCAGTCTGCCAACGTATTAACTTTATCAGTAGAATCCTCCAGACAATCTTTAAAGTCAAAATATATTCGTAAACTCTTAATTCTGTTCATTTCCCGGAAATAATTTAAATTGTACTAATTTGTTCGGCACCCGTCCAGCATCGAGGATGTTTGTTACCATGTTTATTCGAGTTGAAACTCCAGGGGAGCAAAAACTCGTAAACATTGAGAGGTCAAGCTCGTATTTCGTAGAAAGGTAGCCGTCCTTCTAACTGATCGATGGCACCCAAACTAACGTGGAATTAGTGGGTGTATAGAGTAAAACGTGAACCAGTGTTACATGCGAGGCTGGCAGTTCGCAGTATTTTGTCACTAGTTGTCAGTGGTTGTCGATACCAAATAAATGATGTTCGGTTAAAAGTTTACGTTTTGTACGACCCACAGGATGCTGTTAATGAGCGTAATATCAGTGTTTACTGGTTATTAAATTATTTAAAACGCATACATAATGAAGATTAAATAATATTGCTCTAATTTCATTTCAGTGAGCTAGTAATCATTTTGTATTATTGAAAACAGACTCACATTTTTTTCAAACCCTTTTCTGTATCAGACATATTTTCTCAAACCGATACCTACCATTCACAGATGCGGACGACACTGTGATAAAGCGTATCATTTGAAATTTTCTCGATGAGCTAGTCGAAATGGGATTATAAAAATATTTTCACCAATTTTTCATTTAACTTTGTATAAAGGCGTACTTCCTTTTCCTTTAGTTTATCAAACTATGAGTATTGCTAATTTATAAACAAACTTATCTATAATGGTTCACCAGACTGAGCTTGGTAAATAATGCACACAGTTAATGTGTCGCCTGCAACCCTTATTGATTCCTGGGTACCTATCGGACACAAATGCACAATATAATATTCAATACTGTCGCTTGTCGACTCATACACAAATTGTCACTTTGTTTTATAAATATTAAACCGCGTTGTACTGAACGATTGAATATTTCAGTGTGAATATTAAACTTAGCTGTTATGTGTAGAAATTATGGGATCGACCCTAACTAATATTATAAATGCCCAATAAACCGCGGAACCGATCGCGATGAAATTTGATACGCAGATAGCCTATGGTATGGAGAAGGACATGGGCTACATTTTTTCTCGGAAACGCGGGTGAAATCGCGGGGGACAGCTAGTAATTTATAAAGTTTTGTAAATTATACAGTAAAACTTAACATTTACGATTTTACAACTTAACAGTAGCTTACGTTAAGATATTTACTTGTGATCACATAAAAGTTCAGCTGCCAGGTAGCTGAGGTGAAATCAATTTTTCCTCGGATTCACTCATCAATAAGTGTCCAAAACATTTATTCATTTAGTTCCATTAAGTCACATTAAGTAGAAATGATAATGAATATTCGAAACGATAAAGGCGAAATTCCGATTTGATAAATGATTCCCATTCCACAGTCTGGTCTGATATTTTGTTTTGAGTTGTCTCCGTCATCCATCTTGGGAGACGGTTCCACCCACGTTCAAGTAATTAATTAACCCCAAAGTTGCCTTCTCATCCCCTCCTAAATATATTGTTAGAGACTGGACAGACATTGGCGTCCCAAAATACCTACGATAAAAGTAAAATCTATTCCCGTACACAATATTTATGTTGTGTGTGTAAATATTTAACAATCGTTTTAAAACTGAAAAATCCTTTTATTTTTCATAGTACCTATAAAACCATTTTAATATTTCTAACGAATTTTGACCTAACTGAAAAATATTATTTCAAGATGACGATCCGTAAAAACATAAATATTTTCCATTAGAAACACAATTATATCCACTGGTATTGCTATCTACTAGTTTCCATAGACTGCGGTGATCACTAACCATCAGATAGATTATCATATTATGCCTACTTTACAACCTTGAGATATATAAAAAAAAAAAGATATTGATGAAAAATATGCGTAACCTTCGCAAGATAATGTAAAATATTCCCCCGATATAAAAGTACATCATACACCCTTGATATGATAATTTGAATCTTGATTAACTTCACAGGTAGCTGAGCAAATCCAAATTACTTGCAAAGTTTTATGCTGATCAAAACATACTAACTAATACGAAAAACAGACTAATATTATTAAAAAAGTGTGTTTATTTCTCTCTTTTCACATTGAAATTGCTAAATCGAGTTTTTTTTTCGAACAGGTAATCAAAAAAAAAACGGAAAAGGTAAATATATAATTTTGTTAAGAAAACAAGTGAAACCGCAAGACGTAATAAATCATAGACATACTGGAAAGAGAGCAATCCCCTGAATCAAGGCCCTCGTTATTTACTCATTAAAACTTGGAAATGAAGGCGTTCCCAATCGAGGGAAAAGTAAAATAAACTTTTCAATGATATCGCAGCAGGAAATGTTTACTTTTACATTTTGAGCTGTTGAGATTTTTTAAGTGTAGGTACTTACCTACATATTTATTTTTATATAATAATATTTGAGTAGCATTGCATCTGTATCTGCGGAATTAATAGATCCTAATACTAATACAATAATATGATTGAGTCGAGTCAATCATTTATAGTAAAATATAGAAAGTCTAAGGCGTAAAAAACATAATTTATTGTGAAATCCAGGGAACGAGCAAGAGCTAACTACTTTCAGTATATAATCTTCTTTGTTAAATGAAAAAAATATTAGAGGCATCACACTGAACTAAAGGTTGAACGATAGGGACTGACGTACGGAGGGTTTCGTAAGATAATAATACCTAAGTCTAACTTAATTCTGTACCTAATTAATAGGCGACTCCCAACTTATGACTAAATTACAAAACTATATTATAAATTTGACATAACTTTTTATATTAAACTATATTTATGTATTTATTTGAACAACACAGTTGAGGATGTAGATAATATAATTCCTACCCAAATTGAAGACTCTTACGTAATCGCATTTTTCAGATGGAGCCATAATCAAATGCTATTACACTATCTCAAAAAAACTCTAAACCAACGATATACTAACGCGGGGGAAAATATTAATGTATATGTTACCGGCCAAACTAGTTTGTCCTAGGCCAAACTGATTTTGAATTGAGAAAAGAGATTTTAGAAGTTACATGTACAATGTTTTCACATATGTAAGTAATCGTAATTTGGTGATCAATTTCTCTTCCTATCCAGAAACGACCCGGATACTTTAGGTTAGAATTAAACTTTGTTGTTTTTTTTTATCTGCACGGAAACCCTTTTTACTTGTTTAATAATCCAAAATCAGTTTGGCCTGAAATCTAGTTTGGCCGGTAACATAATATAACCTATACAACTTTACCCACTTTACCTTATTTTCAATTAATATTAGTATTTGTTTGTCTTTGGTTTCAGAATATACATATAAAGCCATAAGGCTATATAATATTATTTATTTACCTTATGAGTTACAAAGAACAGTTACACGGACGGATTCCAGACATCTGGATGCAGAACTGTAAAAAAAAAAACTGAAATTGGATTAACGGTACTCACAATATATAGATGAAATCTTATAAAAATATATTATTATGGCGGAATTTTGCTTTTATTACGTTTATGGCAACGTATAAAGCCATTCAAAATGAAAGCGAAGCTACGAGTAAAAGTCAATCCTAAACCATAAAAGCCTCGATGTTCATAGTTATTCCACGAGCATCGCAGCCGCATCGCAATCGCTCTCAAATAAAAATATCGATTTCATTTTCCTTTGTGTGTTTGCGCTTAAAGTGGGCAAATAATAAAATAAGGCGCGGTTTCCAAATCCAATAATATCAGAGTCCGTACAAAGGGTCCCGTCTCGATTGTGACGGATGTCGCGTTCGGAATTTAATATTTTATCACCAGTAGAAATCTAGCCCTGGTTATTTCAAATTACAGCAAAGTTTGAGGACGTGAGTGACGTAGTAATGATAACTGAATGACGTAAATGGATGAATATAGAAGTCGGAGTCGGTACGAACTCGGGGTCTATGTGAAACTGTCTAAAACTTTTCTTATTAAATACTACGTTGACCTTGGTTGCCAATCAAATCTGAAGTTTGTTCCAGGTTGTCATAATTTTGCACCATTACAATTTTTATGGTTCCCCAGAGAAAAATAATAAATGAATGTTCTATAAAGTTTTCAAATCACCGTTTAACTAATTAAAGTACCCTAATAAACAATAGGAACGCAATCATGGGCTTTATAAAATTCCTGAAAGGGGAAAAAATCACAGTCACGACTCGGCTGTAAGAAATTTACGGTCCCCTTAAACGAGGACCCCGGGGGAGCCCTAGGGCCCGCTCTATATTAAACAGGGGTCCGTTCTTATTAAAAGTGAAAGTGCAGCCAGTTGCTCAAACACCTTCAGGCTTCGGCCCTTAGTCCCCAGGTCCCCTCTGTTGGTCACCGGCTGTGATTAAATGTGCCTGTTTATTGATGTTTGGATATAGTAGAGGTAATTATGACGTTGTTTATTGTCAACTTTATAACTCTATTTTACGCCAAGGCACTAACTGCACACAAACACCCATTTTAGTTGTTTAATTTGCCAAAGTTTGTCAAATCTCTTCGTATTGTTCAACAAGGTACTATTTTTGATCTCATTGCAAAAACACTATATTCAAATTACGTTAAAAAACATGGTATTTTAAAATCTTTTAATTGAAGATCGAGAGCTAGTACAAAAAGTGTTTACTTCACCAAATAACTTTCAAGCATTTTTTGTTTATTCAAAAAAGCTTAAGACTAATGACGTTGGAATTAAAAAGCATTGTTCTCGACAAAATAAAGTTTTATTTTAGTCTTAAGTATTACAAAGTTCCTGTTGAATTTGTTCGCGCACCCTCTTTTAAATGAATTATTCAAACCAGTAAAATACAGGGTAAGAAGTTTTAAGGCAGTTGTCTGTCTTGCTGTCAATGATGTGTTTTAATTTGTTTTGTATTTAATTTTATTACACACGCACATGTCATTTACTTATCTAGATTGAGGAATTAAGTTTTACAAAATATTGGTAGGTATTTAGTTAAGAATATTTTGATATTATGACAATACTGTCACAAATATTTATAAGAGTGTTGCCATGACTGTAATAAATTAAAAAATAAAATATTTTCTCAAATTTTACCAACCGTACAATGCTACCAAGAATAACATTTCTGCGTGCCTATTTCGTAACGTACTTATTCACCTCCAAATAAAAGACAGACTACTACTGCCTATTTAAATATTTTTTCCGAGATATCTCCCTTATTTCTGTATCATTCTTTGCACGTCATCGTAATCTGCGCCATACTACCCATATTTACTGCCACAAGCTGTCAGAGTCAGCTCAGAATATATTTTTGTCGCGTTTTAATAAAATTTACTCCTCCTTTGCGAGGGCCCTCTGCATGGTTTGACAAGGCGCGTGCAGTTTATTGTCCACCCGAATAAAGGAGTACCTTCCCATTCTTAGAAATTCTTTAACAAAAAAAAGTAATTTTGTCCTTGTCGAATTTTTGGTAGAGTTTCCATACGTGACCGCTATTAGTTACAACCCACATAATATATTACTTACTTTAATACTCTACCTGCGTTTAGGTAATATTTATTTCAACTATTATTTTGTTCTTAAGTAAATACTTAATACTACATAGTTCTTGGTTTTACCTAAGTAAGAAAATTATAACTATGAATTAAGAATGTGTTGCCATGTCATAAAAAAGAACACAAGTCTTTGAACAGATATAAACCACAGTATTTCGCAAACTTATATAAACATTAGATCAAGAAAAATTAATAAGGGTGTGTCGACATCAAGAGGCAAACAGGTCGTAAAAAGTTCGTAAACTTTATACGAACCTATAAAAGTGAGTGATATTAATGTTATAGCGTATCTTTCAGAATTTGTATTATAATACCTACCTACTTTATAACGTAACACCTATATATAAAACTATAAATAATTCACTACGATTTTACTTATTTTTTTATTGTAATATTTTTGTTGGATAACAATATATTTGATTTACAATAATAAGAAGTATACTAAATTGCATATTATTCCTTGAGAGAACTTATTGTTAAAAAAATATTAGGTATTATAAATTCCTGGTTACAATCACTTAATAAAGAGTACAAATGGCTATGGCGATGATAGCTCAGTGGTAGTGACGTCGGACGCCGCGGCGAAGGTCGTGGGTTCGAATCCTACAATGAGCTTGAGCTTTCGGTGAAGGAAAACATCGTGAGGAAACCATAGCACGGTGGTAGGGTACTTTGTAGTACCCGCCTGGCTGGCTACCATCCTCAAGTTGAAAATCTGTCGCCAAACACCTATTGGTGTGTTCCGGCAGCTGCACTTGAGAGCTAGATCCTTCTAGGCTTTGTGTGCTTACCACCTTCGGCCACATCATCACCTAACATAGAGAGATTGTGGTCAAACACAAGCCTATACAAAGTAAAAAAAAAAAAAAACACTGCCTTAAAATAACCATAAAAATGGGTTGCGTCAATCGGCATCATCGGAATTAAGCAAATGAAGCGTTTCATGATTTTTTTTAAAATAAAACCCTTTCGCGCCACGCGCCGCAACAAAAACGAAATGAAACGATTGTTTGATCACCATTAAAAGTTTTCGAAACATTTCATTGTTTGCCAAGGGCCTGGAAACGTAAACAGAAAACGCGGATTGTTAAAAGCGGCGCCGAAAATCGTGTGTTCGGAATTTTCCAACAATAAAATAAATCATCAGCAGACGCGACACTCATCGTCTAATGTATATTAAGTTTTGGGAGTCTTCTGACTACTTTATGTTACAGGCCTCCTTAAAGTTTAGGCAGCTTTATATGCCAACATTTCTGAGAGTTGCCTCCATCAATTTTGCTAGGACGTATTGTATAAAAGTAAGGAATGAGTGATCGCGTGCAGCTGGCGTATGTTAAAAAAAACATATTTTACGATAATAAGATATTATATTCATTAATCTCATAAAGTTATAGGAACTGTTAAAAAATAAAGATAAAAGATTGAGATAACTCAAGCCTCCATTCCACCAAATCTTGTGCCGCACCGGTAGTTACTTGGCGAAAGATTTTCAACTTGAGGATGTAAGCCGGCCAAGTGGATACTACAAAGTACCTATTACGATGCTATAATTTCCTCACAATGTTTTCCTTCACATTTACCAGCTCAATCCACTTGCCTCCGTGCAAATGCAGGCCACTTGTATCGTACATGATCCCGAACATATTTGCAGTTTCGAACTTCTTAGTCTTCACACAGACACATGCCTATATTATGGGGAATACACCGAGGAACTTTTTAACTTGGTGCCATTGTCACCATTTTTTATAGCTTTGCTCGCCGACGATGGGCACCTCATTACGGTTTTATCGAAGTGCTACGACATGGGGTGACTATGGCCACTAGCAATACCAGGGGGATTGCTAGTGGCCATAGTCAGCGATGACCACTTATCCTCATGGTGGACCGTCTAAGTATAGTATAGTAAGTACGGTGACTTAAAAATAAATATAGTAGGAAATAGGTACGAAAATCAAATATTTTACTGTAAATTATTATTGTATAACTTACCTGAATTTCGCATTGGGTCTATTAAACGAATAAAAGTTGGCAATCTTTGTTTACAACAATATGCATTAGCTTCTACTGTAATATACGTGAGGGAGAGGTAACGGCCAAAAAATACTGGAGCGAGTGAATAATTCAGTGAATTGAGAAAGTAAAATACTCCTCTCCTCTCCCGTTTGGAAGGTATGCCTGTCCGTCCTCCTGTCACTTACTTATGACATTACAGTTACTTTCCTAAAAATTACGCACAAACAAATGCAAACGAAAATATTAAAGTAAATCTTGTGCTCGTAGTAATTGTAATTATGTTATTTTTAATTTTTAAATTGTGAAATTGTTTATACAATCTATAGCTTACTCGTATTTATGTATAAGAGTACGAAATAACTATATTTTTTAACTATTAAATGAGCGTTTTAAAAATTTTACGGTTTTAATAAAGCGAATCAATATAAGTACTGAATTATATAAATGTTGTTCGAACTATTGACCGTTCGACATTCCGGTCGATCTCCCCGCCCTTTCCGTGTCGGCCCACGTTATGGTATATTTGAAATTCATCCCTTATCTTATGTAGAATCCTGCAAATATATTTGGCTATAGGTAGTACGAAAGCTACTTAATTGATTTTTTAGCTAAAGTTAGACCTTTTTAGCTTTTCAGTTTTGGTCTGGGCAATACTCAAGGTTCATTAGTTTATTTTTGCCGGAATATTTCCTTCTGAATAGAAATTCCGACATTATTTAATTTTATGGTCTATTTAATTTCAATTCGTTTAATAGAAAAACTGAGATTGCGTGCATTTAATGGAATACAAATTTAAAAATTCAGTTGTTTTGATTTTATAAAATCTCTGCCAAGGCAGGACTCACTGGGTGGATTATCTATTAAATCTCTACTAATAAGTGCTACAATGTTGGTTTGCCATTCCTTTACCCAGCAATGGGGCAACAGATCGACACGATTTTGAGGATAGAGATATTTTTATTGGCTGGAGAATGATCTGTTGGTTATGTTTTATCCCAAACTAACACAGCTTGTTCTGAATAAAAGCATACGAACGTACTCCAAATAATTATAATAATATCATTCGCACGCACCTGAAAAAGCTACCTGCTGATCACCATCACACCTTGGGTTTGCTATCCTGGGTAGTTTTGGACCATCTAGCACTATCCCCGTAGATAAATAATACCGGACAATTAAACTCCGCAACTAATCAGTTTATATGCACTCATACTCCATACAAATATATCGGTCAGAGAGTACTATGACCGATAAAACTGCTCTGCATCACAAACAGCGTGCAACCAGATTGATATTGGTACAATTAGCGTCACACTTCGATTCTGAGCTAATGTTTAGAGTGTTCATTGTCGGTCACTCAGATTGTACTTTCTTTGGAAGGGTTTTGGTGGAATAGATTACGAATATCTAAATGGTTAGGTAAATTAGGTACCTACTCGATATCCTGGACACATAATATTGCACAACGCATCCACAATAAATTAGTAAGTAGATATCAAGAATTTCTATTTTGCACATAATAATCACAATGGGTCTTATTTAGATTTTATTTCTATTTTTTATTATTGTCTAGTACGTTTTGTATTTTAATGAATATTCTTTCGTGTCACTTATCACTCAACTGAATGTGCAATGATGAGCTCATTCGTTGCAGCAGTTCTCAGTTAATTTGAGGGTATTTCGAAAATATCGTACGTGTTAAACAATAAAATACTGCTCGTGGTAAAATATACCTTAGCATTAGTTCATTAAGCTGCATTTGGAGATATTTACATATGTATGAAAATAAAGTAGTAATTTAAATAACACACGGCAAAGATAAGATAATATTTCATCTTAAATATATGAGACAGTGCCATACCAGTGAAAGAGAAGGAAAGTGAAGGTAGGTAGTTGCTTCTCTTTTCTTAGTAGTGTTACATAGACTGTGTGGTATAATGCTGTCTCATTGACCTTAAGATAAAATATTATAGTATCTGCACCATGTCGTGTGACGCGCTTAAGGTAATGTTATAAAATTTATTGACGATATATTAATATAATCATAAATATTGTGTGATTTACAAAATGAGAATACTTATTCCAGTAATTTATTTAAATATAGATATCGAACTAGCTTTACGCCCCGTGGTTTGACCCGCGATTTCCTATTTTACGCCCTTAGAATTCAATTTCAGAGAATGATTTTTTAGTGGATAAGTACTTAAGCGTTACATAAGGTACCTATGAGCAACATTTAAAGTTTTATGAGATGTGCGTTTATCTGTCAGTCAGTCAGCTAGTTTCTCCTTATACATATATATAGATAGATGGTTAAAGAACCATCTCACCAAGTTCAATTGAACTGAATGAAAATCTCAAGTGCTTTTACAAAGGGAAGAAACAAGCGTGTATTCAATTGGCATACTTCCCTCGCCTAAGTTTCGATAGAGGGAACAAAAGCACAGATTGTGTACTGTACACAAACTGCACCAAACTCCATTTATTGAAGCGTAAAATTGAGCTAGTGCCAATTTTATTTTTCAATTCGAATCCTTTGGCCTGAACTTCCGCATATTAAGGTATGCACACATTTCAGTAAAGAGCTGTTGAGCAGCTAAAGTGGCTAGCTTACGAAGATAAAAAAAATATATCGGTGCTCTCTACATTTATTTGATTAATTATATTGCTAATTCTAACTGTGGTTTCGCATTCCCGCCATATTTACTTTGGTTAATATTTTACTTGATAGAACACGAATCAATTAAAAAATAAATAGCCACGAATTTTATTTGTACCAAACATTAAAAATAAAATGTAATTTTACGATAGTTTTATTATCGATTTGGGTTCTATTGTGAAAAAAATAATCTCCATAAATATGGCGGTAATACAAAACTACAGCCTTTACAAGCCTTCTATGTTTTCACAATAACTTTTGTAAAGGCTAGGTTTTACCTAATCAAGCGTGATTTATGAGCTTTCTGATATTTCGAGGTTTGTCTTCATAAATATTTAAGATTTTAAGGTAGTTTGCTTTTAATGTCCGACTCAGTTTGGTATAAAAAATAAAACTTTATGTGTAGCTATAAACAGCTAACCTACCTCCTAAAGGTTTGATACGCATTGGTAATCTCCCTGTTAGGTATACCTAATGCAAATAATATCAATTAAGATTGCCAAGGGGTTATAGATTTAATATTTCATAACCTCAGTATAATAAATGTTGTCTTATTACATCCATCAAATTTAACCGTAGGTAAACGTAAACAATGATTTACCAAAAATATTTGTTACTTTATCGTACTCTCTCCAAGAAAGAATTGCTTGAATAAAATATTTAGATATTTGGAATCAAATCGGAATCAATTAGTCAGCTTTTTCAGATAATAATAAAACTTAACTTGAAAAAGTCAGTCAGTCAATGTAAAAAGTACACCAGCAGATATATCCAATAGCCATAATTATGCTACAAACAACCAAGCAAACAGGTAGACACAAATATTGATTTTTTTGTAAATAAAAGTCGGTTAAAATGTCATTCATTTTAATCGCTCCGCAGAGTAAAGCTGCATTTCCACCGGAGATGCGTAGCAAGAAATAAAACGATCCTATTGGCGGATAAAAACACATCCCTCGCTACGCATCCCTGGTGGAAACTCAGCCTAAGTATCTACCTAATGTAAACTTGGCTTTATATTGGAGGACAATGAATGCTCATTTGTGGTCGATTTCAATATTATTGTGGTATTTATCATAACCGGTAGGAGCGTTTCATTGTCGAATGTAAAGTGGGTATTGATACTATTTATTTGCGGATTTTCTGACTGAAATGTATAATGTATGTCTCTTTGAATCACGCTAATATATCATAGTATCCATTAAGGTTTGAGGGTAAATGTGTTTATATTTTGTTTAAATTTTCGGTACTCTAATTGGGATACTTAAATAAGATTGAGATATTAAAATTTAAACTTACCTCAGTCAAGTAGACTCAAGGATAAATTGTATTAATTAAAAATAAACCTTAAACCATAGATCCAGGATACAAAATTAATCGTTTCAATTGCGACTCAAATTCGACTTATACGCTTATGTTTTGATTGACGTTCCATATTACGGAAATGAGAGTGCTCAATTAAAATTGTTATGTTTTAATGTAACAAGCTTACGCCCCGCGGCGCGTTTCTGAGAGTTCCATGATTTTTCCAGAGTAAAATATGTACCTACTTTGTTTCATTTCAGGATTTTCAATGATATATCTATATACTAGCTTCCGCCCCGCAGTATCACCTACGTTCCCGAGGGATCTTATGTTTTTCCGGGATAAAAAGTAGCATATGTGCTATTCCAGACTATAATCTATATCTGTGCCAAATTTCATTCAAATCCGTTCACCCGTTCTGGCGTGAAAGAGTAACAAATATCCATCCATCCATCCAAACTTTCACATTTATAATATTAATAAAGTAGGATTAATTTTTATCCACATTATTTCAGTCATTATGACTTAATTGAACAAACTTTTGCATTTACAATTTATTAGTAAAATAATTATGATGTATGACGGGCTAGTTAGCGTGGTTGGAAAGATACCTAGCACGCCGTAGGTTGTGGGTTCGATTCCCAGGACAGACATTTGTGTGCATAAATATGTGTTTGTCTTTAGTCTGGGTGTTATTATCTACATAAGTGGACAGCATCCCACCAGGTGGTCTGGTTAGAGTGCCTAGGAGCCAAGGATGTAAGCAGTTCAGGACAGCATTTTAAGGAACACTATCGAAGAAGTCTATTGTTTAGTCGATAGGATCGACATTGTTTAATGAATAGGATATTTCTAGGGAACATTATGACGAGCTATAACGTCGTTGGTATGTCTCTACGAGATAAATTTTTCAACAGCTTTTCTGTGACCAAAGATTTTTTCATTTATTACGGTATCTACATAATTATTATTCGTATGTATGTACCATATTCTACTAACGAAGTTCACAAAAGAAACAAATTCGAATATTTCGTAGAAATACTACGGTCCGCATAAAGTAGGTAGGTACACAATTCAATTTCATAGAGTAACTAAATTATTTTCTCGTCTCCGCCCTCTGCCATCTGTCTATGATCAGCTAAGAATAGCCAAGTGTCGCGAGTCACCAACACTAGGGTAATCAATCATAGGCTGGGCGACAACCGAGTGGCTGTTTTTGCCCTTTCCGAGTCCCGAGCAGGCGAGGCTTAAGCAAATAGCCAGACAAATGATGGACAAGACAAATTGTTTGATGTGCCAAAATGTTGTGGTGGCAACCTTGCTTTTTTTATTTTGGTCAATTATTGGTAAGTGAAGGTTCATAAATGTTATAATTTTGAGGTAAGAATATTGACCTAAAATCAGTCTTCAGTTGTCAAAGATAATATAATGACAGTGGAAATTCATATTTCGTAAGAGACATTTTGTCTTAAGTATTTTATTGTCTATCGATCTGTATATTATGAATACTAGCTTCCGCCCCGCGGTTTCACCCTCGTTCCCGTGGAATCTTATGTTTTCCTAGTAGTACCCTATGTATAGCACATAGGGTACTTTTGATCCAGACTATAATCTATCTCTGTGCCAAATTTCACCCAAATCCGTTCAGTAGTTTTTGCGTAAAAAAGTAACAGACATCCATCCATCCATCCATCCATCCATCCAAACTTTCACATTTATAATATTAGTAGGATAATCATTAAATTACTCACATTGACCAAGATTCAAAACCGTTTATAACATTATGTCGTCTATATTTTGATGTAGGAAATAATCAAAGTATAAAAATATACAAAGTGGTTTTCCCAAGGGAGTAAGTACAGGGGTTCTTCAAGAAAGGTATGAAGTGATTTTTGCAGAGTCGGCAACGCGCGTCTGATGACCCTGGTGTTGCAAGCGTCAATAGGCTAAGTAACTGCTTACCATCGGGTGAGCCGTATGCTTGTATGCCGCCTTAGTGGTATAAAAAAAAAAACATAAATATAAACTACAGATATAATTTTTGTATATTTTACCTACGACGCATAAAATAGTGAAAAAATATAACAAACAACGATCAAAATTACAATAACCATTCAATAAATGACAAAGGAATAAATAAATGTGTAACATGTTAACGCATAATAATTTATATGACATGCAGTTATATAAAATAAATTTTAGCGTGTGCGAGCACCCGGGGTCTCGCATATTATGAATAATGCATTCGTTTGGCTTTTCATAGTATTCAAATGGGATGAAGTTGTTATTTTCGGTTGGAATCTTGCCCTGAAGCTGGACATTACATGTAACAGCATGCATTATCTACGACTTGCGTAGTGGGTGCTACGGAAATTCATATATTTACCAAATATCATATTTATGACGATGCTAGTTCCATTATAATCCCACATTGGTATATTCGAATTGGCAAAACTAGAATAAAATTCAATAAAATAAAAAAAAAATGCTATTAATTTATTTACTGAGTCACTCATAATATTGTCGCCATAACAACCAAATATTGCTGGCTTATATCTTGGTCAGAGAATCAGCATTGCCATCCAACGTGGCAATGCCGCCAGCATTTTGGGTACGCTGCCTTCTGATAGCGACTTTTTTAATTTAGACTATTTTATTTAAGTTTCTTACTTTTAGTTTAGTAAGTTGGTCTTGAATTGTATATAAATATAATATATTTTTTTGTTTTTTTAAGTCTTAAATTATTAAAGTCATTTATTTACAATATTATCAGTGATACTAGATAAATAATTTTATATAATAAATCTGAGTTAGTTTTGAAAAGAGTAAATGTTGAGTTTATTCTCGACTCTTCTCAACAAAAAGAACCTACCTAACCGTGCGTTAGAGTCAGAGTTGTTATGAAGGCCTATTTAAAAAATAACATTTTTCATGTTTTCATTTCATTAGTAGGTACAAATAACATTTTAACAAAAAAAAGTAAAATCAACTTCAAAATGGGTTTGCACTAAAAAGTATAAAATAACGATATTAGAACTCGTTTTGAAGTTTGAAGCACGTGTTCCAGAATCACAAATTCTTTCGCGTTTTATGTTAATTTTATTTTTTTATTTTTCGTTTCTTATTGTGTATTGAATACCTATTAAGATTAATCTCTGATCGAGAAGATGCCTATCAATAATAATTGTCAATAATACTGAATCAGATATTTCAATCGCGATATTCCTGCTCCTTTTCGTTCGCAGACAGACAGACAGACATGACGAATCTATAAGGGTTCCGTTTTTTGCCATTTGGCTACGGAACCCTTAAAACTAGTTAAATCAATAAAACTCTCCTAATAATGAAGGTTGGTGAATATTTTCACCCTTACAAGTCCCTTAATTTGTTTAACCAGTAATTTTTAGGTAATATTATAAAAATACCAAAAATAATAATAAATTCCTGGAAAATCATTGCCTAATTACAACGGAAAGATTAGAGTTCTTAAATCATTATTGTATGCTTTTTAATGCGAACCACCAAAAGTCAGTAATTTCTTTTTCCGATGTTAGAATAGAATTATAAAATTAACACTTTTAACAATTAATTAAAATAAACCTAACCTTTCAAATATGATTTTAATATTAAAATCTAAAGTACTCAATATAAACTATTCCGAAAAAACATTTTTCAGAACCTTTGACCTCCAGCGCTTTTTTATATAATAGGTAGGTCAGTCAACCATTGACGGACAGCCCCAAAGATTTGAAAGACAGTATAAAATATGTGACAAAGTAACCACCGGGTCGGAACTCGTAGCGTGATAAACTGAGATCATTTCGAACCGCTGAACTGGAATGGCGATAGTGCTTAAAAACGTGGCCCGCATCATAAAAATATATAGTACCAAATACGTTTCATTGCGCACAGTACTTGAAACGCTCGATATCAATTGAATTGGGCATTCAAAAGTAAATTCGCGGACAGCATAATTTTCAGTGATTTCAAATAAATCGTTAGGTACTGGGTCGTATCAAAAATATTTTTGAATTTAAAATGTTTCTGTGTTTTTAATAATAACACATACATAACGCACAGCTTTGTATTTTTTTAATTCAAATATATGAAAAATTTAAAACTTCTATATTTTAATTCCTTTCTTACACAAATCATCCCACAAAGAGCTCTTATACTATAAATAACACAAGATAACAGAGGCTCTTACATTAACCGTGTACTAAGAGTCTTTGTTTATCTAATTTAGAATGTTACTACCGTATAGTTGGCAACAACTCCTGGATAACTTGGCAGAATCGGACTGACCATTCAAACTAATGAACTGCTTGTGAGAACCTCGTCTTAAACAGCGGGGTCTTTCAACTGAATAATATTGGGATGTTGGACGGCGAGAGGAGATAGATTTTAATAAGAAATTCTATAATACGCTACGATCCGGCTAATTCCTTTATTCCCCAACTATTCAGACCGAATCAGTTTAATTTTATTAACTCGCTGATTCTCTGTTAGTTAGTGCGGTCGAGTGCGGCGAATCGAATGCCTCATTCCGAATTTGAAATTGCTAAATATGAGCCGTTAATTCGATAAACTACTAATAATAATCAGATGTGACCCAAGTAGCTCTGAATAACCCCGAATTTTGCGATAATCGTTAATCTGATAAACGGTCCGTATGGAAAAATGTAGAATTTAAAGAAATCAGACCATTTCATATCGGATCAAAAATCAAAGAAAAGATGTGATTTTTTTTTATAACGGGCTTATGAAAATTATTGTTATAGTTTTGAAGCCTAACTCCAGCCTAATAAAATTAGTACAGAGCACTACCTACTCGCATTCCTTTTCGACATCACACATTGTTAAAACTCTGTACTGTCAGTCATTTTTAGGGTTCCGTAGCCAAATGGCAGAAAACGGAACCCTTATGGATTCGTCATGTCTGTCTGTCTGTCTGTCTGTGCGTCCGTATGTCACAGCCACTTTTTTCCGAACTATAAGTGCTATACTGTTGAAACTTGGTAAGTAGATGTATTCTGTGTACCGCATTAAGATTTTCACACAAAAATAGAAAAAAACCAATAAATTTTGGGGGTTCCCCATACTTAGAACTGAAACTCAATTTTTTTTTTTTTATCAAACCCATTCTAGAAACCTCAATATCATTTTTTTCTAAACTGAATAGTTTTTCGCGAGAGACACTTCCAAAGTGGTAAAATGTGTGTGGGGGACACAAAACTTCTAAAACCCCTGTAACTTCTAAAATAAGAGAATGATAAAACTAAAAAAAATATATGATGTACATTACCATGCAAACTTCCACCGAGAATTGGTTTGAACGAGATCTAGTAAGTAGGTTTTTTTAAATACGTCAAATCGTAAACCGCAATTTACCTTTCATTCAATCAACTCAAATATTTAAAAAAAATGACAAAAAGCAAGGTCTTACAGCACATTTAAAGGAAAAATTCTAGAAAATAAAAAAAGTTGAAAATTAAAGGGTGTCCCCATACATACATAGGATCGCCAATTAATAAAGACCGCTGAGTTGTATGGGCGCTCATACAATTTAGAGGTCTAGCTTAATTGGCACTAACCTCAAATAAGGTAAATAAATAAAATTGTGCATTTCCCGTGATGGATGAACGATGGACGAAGTTTGTACGGAACCCTCGGTGCGAGAGTCCGACTCGCACTTGACCGGTTTTTTTTGTTCTTATTGTTTGTATACCTATCTTTGTAATGTTGTGTGTATGGCGAAAGTCATAATATGTTTCTGTACAATTTGAATACAAGATTCATCGTGATAAGTTTATTTCAGTTTCACCTACATAATGCTTAAATAAAATTTTGTTCTTAATTTCAAAGGCAACATTACTTTGAAAAATTTTTTGAAGGAGCATTTAAATACACTGGTGTGAAAGACATTCATAGATAAAGTGCATTTTATATATGAAAAAGAATGAAGCAAGAAAAAATAAGGCGCAGACTCTCTTGAATATAATTTTTGTAAAGCACAAGCACTTCGTGATATGACATTATGACATTGTTGGTCCAACATTGGCTTTGTGTGTTGGCTTATCACTGTCAGTAAATCTTACACTGCAAACCCAAGCTAAATTAAAGTATAAAATAAAATTGTTAGCTTACAAAATCAGTAGCCAGCCAACCATATTTAAGCCAACATGTGCACTATACCTACAAAATTGCGATCGATACATTAGATGTGAAATAATAATGAAGTTGGCTTAGCTAATCTGTGAGGCTAATGATCAACTAGCGTTGTTGATAGTGCTCCAATAATGAGATTAAACAAGAATATTGGTACAGTAGAGGTAGCAACTTCATAAGCTGTTTTTTACTCATAATAATATATTAACTGAAATAAATTTTGCAAACTAGAAATTACAGGTTCAATTTAAATACATTGTTAGCTCCTTCCTTAATTTTATGGATGACATGGTTAAATTAATTAATTATAGTTACATTGAAATGATTTAGAATGTTAAGATTTAGGTCATAAAAACAAATAATGAGTTCAAAAAACTCATTGCATGAAACACTCTGAAACATAGCACTATTTCATAATCGCCTTCACGTTGAACAAAAAATGCACTAACACTTCACAGAAACACTATACAGCACTATACGCACTAGGAGCTTGTAGCTTGCAAATACTTACGTACAGTGCAAGAACACTCATGTAAACTAGCGCCTAGGTCAGTGGTTTACTCAAACACGGAGCGCGCGTATTTCTTTCACAAGAATCTCCTTTCACAATAATCCATGCGTTAACACTGAGGGGAAATATAAAAATGAAATGTGTACTGGATCTCTTTGCCTAGTCCTGAAAGTTTATAGCTATTTATATTTTGAGAGGTTTATAGTGATAATAATAAATAAATATCCTAAGACATACTGATAATCAAATTAAGCAGAGCGTGTACTGTAGAAACAAGATGACTGATAAATGTTTTTATTATTATTACATCTCCTAGTTCAGACAATTATCAACAAAAAATATAAAGAGACCAACTGTTCACAAAGATACTGATAAATTATTTAAATATATACATTGACACCCAGACTTTAGACATGCTCATACATAAAAATATTTTTCAAGAGTGGGAACCGAACATACGAAATGTGTCATGCGTTACAGATCATTAACTATCCTCCACGCCTTATAAGAATATGGAGTAATTTTCGGTGACGCTACTTTCTTCATTATATGCATGCCTGCTGCAGTCTCGACATAGTAATCTGATCGTTTGTCTTAGAAGCGCATTGCAAGCGAAGGTTTTCTGTCATTTATAACAATACCGTTCAACGATCAAGACGACGGGCATATTGAAAGAAAGACCAATAACAGTTCCGATTGCGTTATCACACCATTGGTGTAACGGTGTAATACATCGTCTGTAGGATCAAATTTATCGGCAAGTACCTACCAGTGTGTTCCACCAGCTACATTTCGAGAGCCAGTTCCACTCCAGACTTTATGAAAAAAACAGGGCATTTTAAACTCTAAAATTCAAGATCAAGGATTATTCTAACTTAAAAACCATATGCACATCTGAAATCTGAATACACGTTATGACATGGGTCATTCCCACTTCAATTTGGATGTTTGGCGAGTGGCCAGCATTGTCGAGCTCAATAACCGGTTAAACGGTCCACCGTGGCTCTACGCTCAAATGCTTTAGTGGTTGTAACTAACATACGTTATGGCTGGAACATCTTTGTTAAAGATGTCAGGTTGGATATAAAATAGACGTTTTATTTATCTTGTTTTGACTGTCATTCATCTTAGTTATAGTTTGAATGTATTAATTGCTAATAAAAATAATTATAATTTTCCCGGTTGTTGTTATGTCTTCTGTATCAAGCTGATTTCATGTCGTTCTTGTAATTTGGATAGAATTCCCATATTATTTGAACGAGGGGTCGACGTAACTTTATGCTGAGCGCCTATCTATCTATGATACGTTCTAATGAAAGGCTAAATTTAAATTCTTAACTCTGTGTACACTGTTTGCTTTGTCTCTTTTTTTCTTCTTCCGCCCCGCGGTTTCACCCGCGTTCCCGAGGGATCTTGTGTTTTCTCGGGATAAAAAGTAGCCTATGTTCTTTTCCATACCATAGGCTACCTATGTACCAAATTTCATCGCAAACGTTTCAACGATTTAGGCGTGAAAAGGTAACAAACAAATAAACAAACAAACTCACTTTCGCATTTATAATATTAGTTAGGAAGTTAGGATTAGGATATAAAGGTCTACAAAATTCAGTAAATCCTTAGGTACCTACATTATTACTGAAAAATTACAGTCTAATTATATTCAACCATGTTTCTTGAGAAGATCTTAAGAGCTTAGAAATCAAAGAAATCCCGACCTGTGGCTAAAGGAAAGATGTTAACTGTGCATCCAACATATTGCCAATGGAAACAGTACGGCATTTGAGATCGGTTTCAACTGAAAATTGGTTTCATGTCACGTCAATCGAATATTTCGATTGGTTTTAACCTCATGCGATATAACTTTCCATATTGGGCGTTATTCTATTATTGGCACATCGCCGGCAGAAGGGATTTTCTATTCATACATTTTTATTCACATTCAGTTACCTGTGGAGTAGATAAAGCTAAAATTGAATACAAATTTTTAAATAATTTTCACTTTGGACTTCGCGTTTATCCAGATAAGTATATTCATGTATTTATTTTAAAAACCTTTTTAAGTCAAACCGGATATTCGGTAAAATCATTTATCGACCCGTTTATTAAATAACAGCCATTATAAGTAGCACTGAAATTTGGGAAATTAAAATATTATTAAACGTTAATAATCCATTATTCAGGCCACTATTGTACGGTCACACAATGGAATGTCACATTGAAAGCCCATAATTTATACTGCACTGGTGTTCATGAATGTACGATCAACTAAGCGTAAGTTATTATTATAAAATTGGTTTTCGATGCATAACTAACGCGAATTATGCGAAAGTCGGAATTAATTCTATTTTTACTGCTATTTTCATGAAGAATATTATTCCCCCCTTTTTATTTTTTTTCAATTTATAGATCTGTGTTTGACCACAATCTCACCATGGTTAGTGATCATGGGGTCAAAAGTGGTAAGTCATACAAAGTCTAGATGAATCGGGCTCTCAAATTCAGCTAAGTGCTTGGTGACAGAATTTCAACAAAAAAAATATCATAATGAGTTACTGAACGTAAATTATTTGTATTATCATAAATAGCGATTTGTTCATGAACGGAAAATGTGTCAACGAGAGGAATAAAAAAACTGAGAGAAGATGTTAGATAAAGAGATGAATTTTGTGGGCTTGTTTGATGTGATCGATTCAAGATCACTGATCTTGGAAAAAAAAAACTAAATGTAAAATGGTGTTTGTTTAAGTAAAATAGTAGCGAAATATGCTGTCAAACCCTCCTTGTTTTATTTAAGTTTTTGCGCCATTGTTTTGTTAGCTTTTAGCACAGTAGCATATTTATTTTTGTGAAACAGTATGTTCATAATTTGCTGAATTAATTACAGTACCTATACCAATAGAACGTAGCAGATTTTCGAGAATAACGAGTTAATACCTTTTAAATATGCATGACGCACTCGCCTGGGCCGCTTCCTAAAACGTAATGCAACACAAATGCGATTCTAAAACGCAATTAGCCTAATATATTCCTATCTACTCTTAGATTTTGACCTAGAATTAAATATATTATGGTACCAATCTTATTTGTATTTTACCTCCCAAAGTTGTTATTAAATATTACACCTACGCTATTTAACTAAAACATTATTTAAGTTGTCACATACTTATTATCGATCATACTTATATATAAATATATCAATTACTTTACTATCATTGACAAACTATGTGACGTAATTTACGTGACCATTTAGATATATTAGTTAAATCTATACTAATATTATAAAGCTGAAGAGTTTGTTTGTCTGTTTGAAAACGCTAATCTCAAGAACTACTGGTTCGATTTGAAAAATTATTTCAGTTTTGGATAGCCCATTTATCGAGGAAGGCTATAGGCTACTTTTTATCTCGGGAAAATATTAACCCTCGGGAACGTGGGTGAAACCACAGGGCGGAAGCTAGTAAATAAATAAGTAGCATTTGAATATTGTCTAAAAATATAATAGATTATAATCGTCATGATATTATTATGTTGAAACTTTTTATTCACTATATACCATTTGGCATTACATAGTTATTTTTTTCAATCTTACATATTTGGAAATGCGCAATATTTTAGATTGTGAATAAATAAGTTTTTGTTAAAAAAAACATTTTTAATACAAGTTTTTTTTGGTGACTGTACTTTTTGTTGTCTGTACTTGCATTGTCTTCTAATATACAAATGTATACCAAATATCAAGTTAATCCGACCACTGGAAGTGGGTGAAATTCGACTTGCAAGATTCCACCCGGACAGACAAACATACTTACATACGTTGCAAGTTAAATAAAAGCTTGTAAAATAATAAGCATTAACTTTATAACATTCATTACTTTGCTATTCTCGGACCGTATCGAGTTGGCTGATGGAAAAACTAAGTCACAAATAAAAGTGACTTCGGCTGAAGTATTAGCTGCTGCGGTAGTTGCGGTGGACCTAAAAATATGCTTCACTGCATTTGCGGCGCTATTTTCATTTCAGTATAAATTTAAATAAAATTTAGGTAACATTCTTTTAGTGGAGCTGAAGGTGTTTAATTTTACTAATATTAGAAATACGTGAGTTCTTGTGAATGTTTATCCCTAAAATTAACCTTGAAATTTAACCCCGAATAGAGGATTGCGAGAGAAACAAAAAGTAATATTAAATTTTCAATCTAAGTAACAGGAAACTCACATATTTTATTGTTGAATTCATTATTCTTCAAGGATACAAAATGTTTCGTTGCCAAAGCGACCCATCCTCGACTCGCCTAAATTCGCATCCCACTTGATTGAGGGAAAAATCAAGATATGACATCGTTAACTCAATGCTTGAGCCTAGTAAACTACTTTTAGCCCCATGTTTTTACAATTGTATGAATGGAATTAGAACTAGGACACGCCGTATTTCTATAGAACGTGCGTGAAGTACTCTTCACCCTCCCATCTTGTAGTAACGATCCACTATTAACGACGAAGTCGAGTGCTCTTCAAAGAGGTATGTTTTGCTGTTGTAAGCGATACTAGGGTCTTTTTTTAGCATTATTCAGGTTTAATTTTATATGAGGATAATGATTTCGTTGACAATAGTGTTCTTGACGCTTTCTTGTTCTATTTAAGGAGCTGAGCTTTGTCGTTTTACCTTTCAGTTGAATATTATATTTTAGAGATAGTTTATAGAAAATTTTATTCTCGCCTTTTGTATAGAAATAGCTTCCTGTGAGCTTCCTGTGAGTGTGTTTTTCGGGACAAAATTCCCCCTTTTTTTATTGCGGTAGGTATAAATGATTTATATTTTCTATGTATGTATGACTATTTCGGTTGTATTATTATTACAAACCTTAAACGATTGCAAAATTTATTAACGATTAAAAACAAAAAAAAAAGCAAGAAGATCTCCATCTCCGTCTAAACCGACAGAATTATTTATTGTTATATTTACTATTGTTCGATAAGTCTATAAAGACAGAAAGCGTAAAATTGTTTGGCCCTTGTCAAGTGCGCGCGACGCGTAAATATTTGACACAATATACATTGGAAATGCTCGGGCATGAAAATAACAAAAAAAACGCTGCCCTGAATAATAAATAAAAGATAAATGTACCTACTCGTATATGCACATAAATGAATTTTTCATACCGATATTTACAATATGTTATGTGTTGTGCATCGTTGTCAACTCCACTCGTGCCTATGCTGGGTAGTAGGTATAGGCTCCACTCACGAGGGTGAAATGTAGGCCAGCCACTGGGGGGATTTTAAATAGTTTTAAATGGATTAACCATTATGTTGATTAATATTCCTTTTTTAGCCCTTTCGTCGTTCATTGAAAAAAAACATCGTGACTGATGTAGATTTGTAAAAGCTTTTCTTAGGTAAATATTGTCTGAGCATCCTTTAATACAATATTGATTTTAACTACAATATTATTACTAACTATTCGATTAGCTACTCTTGAATTATTGCGAACTCATTTAGTACCTACCTGAGTTCATGGAATGATTATTATAATGTAAAACAGTAACTAAATGATAGTCAGAATATAACAGGTTATGTATTAATACTAAATAATATACGGATCGATATTTCCAAAATGGCATATTTGATCAAGCTAACTTGACCTTTAGTATAAAATGTTCGAATTTATTTTCCTTCTATTTCTTCTCCATTTCAGAATTGGTTCCATAGTAAAAGTTATTCAGCATGCCGGTTAGTATAGCATATGAAAATAAGCCATCTCGAGTATCTAACCGGTATATCTTTGTACATAAAGTACCCAAAATAAATACTCATTACACACATTTTGTCACAACCCTCACGATTCACAGTTGGATAAGGAAGTCACACTCCACATCACGTCTCCCCCAAATAGACATTCCATGAAAATATTAAGGAAAAGATCAAATTCATAAGCTGGAAGAAAACCTCAAAAAAATATTTTCTTTACAAAGTGTGAACCATCATAATATTTTAGGGTAAAAACAGATGATCGAGAGGGTGACTTGGGGAGATTACTGTCATATTTTTAAACTCCACCCCCTTAGATAATTACGTAGATATGCCAGACCAAATGCCTGTAGGTTGTGGCATGGAATAATCCTGTGAAATTCAAAATTGGTACGAGTGATATTAAAAAACCTTATAAGATCAAAGGTAGTTAACTTTATTTAAAGTAAGACTTCGATTTTCTTTATGCTTTGGATAGATTTGATTTCGATCACAATCTGACCGTGGTAAATGGTGATGTAGTAGAAGATGGTAAACATATAAAGGCACGTTGCAATTTGGCTATCAAGTACCGATAGCCAGATAACCACAAAGTTTCCTACCACGGTGCTTTGGTTTCCTAATAATATTTACCTTCACTGAAATCCTAAATTTATTGTAGGATTCAAACCCATATAATTATGGATTTATTCATTGAGCACATAAAACAAATTGTAAACATGACAGTACATAATTTTAAGCTTAAGTTTATAAGTAACAGAAAACAATTCAAAACATTATGTCCCTGAATAAGATTATAAAAAAAAATAAACTAATCATAGGAATAAAACGATAACAACCAAGTAAGATAATACACATAAACTGACTTTAGCAAATATTACACAAAGAAAAAAATACTGAGTACTATTAGTTATTTCACTCTCACTGCCACTGAGAGTTATCTCTATTAGAATACACATTAAATAACAAACGCAGTTATTTGTATACATGAAAAAGATCACAAACGGGTTGAACAATTAGTTTCGCGTCACTCCGTTTTGTGTTTAATTATTACACACATTTATTTACACATTAGGGTAATGGCAAAAACAAGTCCCTCATTCGGAATAAATTGTCCGTTCTGTAGGCTGGACTCGGAGATAGGGTGGCCATATTTAGTTAAGTATGTGGATTATATTTATTTTGTATTTTGTATATTTTCATTAAACTTTAATCGGTAACCTTCTCTTCTATTAATTTATTCAGTATATTTAACAAACGAATAATATTATGTATGAAATAATATGACAAATTGGTTCTTAAAATAAGTTAGATGTATGAAAAGGTGACTGTTTAAACAAATTGATTGTGTCTATTTTTTAAAAATAGAGTTAAAATTACACTAAAAATACTGAATTTGCAATTTAATTTAATTAAATGTAACAAGTAAAGTTATTTTTCATATTTCATTTTATACTGGTATATTCGTTTTTAAAAACATTTTATTATAAAGTTCTGAGAACTATTTGAATTATGGCTATTCTACTGGGGACTCAGACCGCGGTCATTTGTTACATGTATCGCTACTTTCACCCATATATTCACTGAGAACAAAGAATTTGTGCCCATTGTCCAAATGCTTATCTGTTAAAGTTCTGTAATCTGGAAAGGTAAAGTCAATGAAAAAATATGAAAAGGAGAATTTCACCAAGGTAACGTACTAAGGGGCTTATCTTGGAACAATCTACTGAAGAAATAGACTTCTTTTAATAAAAGGAGGTACAAGATAACGTTCTGTACAAATTGTGGTTCTATAAAAGTCACTTTAGTTAAATCTTTTTCATATCTCACGAGATTCTATTATTATAAATGAATAACGTATAATTTGACAAATATCTAATATGGTGTAACATTGCCACATATACATCGTACTATTGTGCTGTACTATGGTGCTTCTCGATTTTTTTGTGAACTAACATGAACATCTGAAGTTATAACTTATAAAATTATAATTTTTCTTTGTATAGCCCCGTATATGACCACAATCTCACTATAGTAAGTAAGGATGTGGCCGAAGGTGGTAAGCACACAAAGCATAGATGGAACTGTCTTCTAAATACAACTGCAGTAATCAACCAAATGTTTGGCAATAGATTTTCAACTTAATAGTGGTAGTGAACCAAGATCTTCACCGAAAGCTCAAGTTCATTGTAGTATTCGAACCCACAACCTTCACCACGACATCTAATGTCTAATGTCACTAACACTGAGTTATAAACATATAGATTTATAATAATTATTGTAATGCCATATCATATAATACTGTGCATAATACATTATTTTATAACATGATATTAATTAAAATAGTGTTACTTACTAACCGTTTTACTTATTTAAGTGAAACGGTAATTTATTTTTTGTAAATAATAAATACTCGTGAGAATAGGATCTTTTAAAAATGATACTTTAATTTTCAGCGTCGACAGCAAACATTTTGAAAAATGATTTGTTTTGCGTTGGTGTAATTTTTCCGCGCCATGTTATTTCCGACTAGATTGTTTCTGGTCCCAATCCGGTGTTGAGTGTTGTAATTAATCGTTCCGACGTACACACCCACATGACCTTCTCGTTTGTTCATTTAAAATTCGATTTCAACAGAAAAAATAAATATTTGTATTGTGAAAACAATCCGTTGGGAATCATAAAATATTGTGCACTCAATCATCGTTATTACTTTTTCCCGAGCAATTTTGAAAAGGGGAACAGATAAGATTCCATCGCGTTATTCTTTTAAATCTTATGGAATTGTATTAAGAAACATTTTCATACAAAATAATGTTGTAAGAATTAAACACAACATGGAAAGAATTCTGTGGAATTTTTTGCGCTAATTCTACTCCAGAGGTATTTTCTTAGAATGTAATATAAGGAAAAACATATTTTAGAATAAAACATTCTTGTCGAATAAAAAATACCCATCTGTTTTAAAAGAAGTGATAGCATTCAAAAGGATATAATTTCACTAGCTTTTCCGCGCGGTTTCTCCCGCGTTCCCGAGGGATCTTGTGTTTTCACGGGATAAAAAGCCTATAGCCTTCCTCGATAAATGGGCTATCCTACACTGAAATAATTTTTCAAATCAAACCAGTAGATCCTGAAATTAGCGCGTTCAAACAAAGAAACTCTCCAGCTTTATTATATTAGTATAGATTTATAGCTCAAAAACAAAAGAGTAAATGAGATAGATACAAGGCATAATTATCATCCCCTCACGCCATCGAAGCTCACGATGAAATTATAGTCTTATCGATATAAACTTTACGACATTTGAGGACGGCTGTAACTCGGTGGAATTTAATCAACCGACTTAGATATTGGAACCCTAAATGAATCACTTTGCTATTTGGTAGCCTGCCTTTAAGGTGAGTACTGAATAAGGTGGCATTTGTATTACCGAATAATTTTACCGATATTGTGAGATTTATACGGAACCTTTTTATTAATTCATTGAAATTAATTCTTCAATTAAAACTGTATCAAATTGTGTCATAAAAAATTATAATACTACTAAACAATAAATATAAATATTCTTTATTAGAGCACCATGACAAATGTGGCAAATTATAAAATCTTACTTACATTTTCATAAAGAAATTTGTTATACATACTACGGTAAAATTTTACCAACGTCGCTTGAATAACAATTTATTTATGATTATACACAAAATTAATATACTTAATTGATGTTTTATTGGCTACACAAAACCTCAGTGTGTATACACCTTTACATTTCTAAGTTTAGACAGTTGGTTCACACATGTTTATTATAGTTTTGATAATAGTTTGGGAAGGCAATTAAGTTCCTAAGTTCCTACCTTTGTTCACATAGCATAAATTATTTTCCAAACTGGTGGAAACTTAATATCTAATTGAGGAGGACGTAAATAATCTATATAATGTTGGCACTAAATTACGATAATTTCATTGACATAAAAAATATTGATTTAGCTATGAAAGCTTCTACAGTTAGTACATTCAGGTACTAGTAGGCGGAATTTCGTACGATGACCCGTCAGTACACGACTGTCTATTGCGCACAAAGTGCATAACGCATCTGTATGAGCGCGACGGCGATATAAATATTTACACAATTGTGTGCGAGTGACAGAGACGTGTATTGACGCCTTGACGGATCATTGTATGAAATAGGGACATTATTTACGTAGTTCCAAATGGTGGCGTTTTATTCCTTCTTTCTTTCCGAATTCTGGCGCTGCTGTAGTCCTGAAAACCTGTCAAAACCAATATTGTCATTCCGCCGGCTACATGCATGTATTTTAGTGGGATTTTTTAAAACAGATTTGTGGTTTTAAAAACCGCTTAAATCGATTCAGGTGTGAGAAATATTAATGTAGATGATGAAAAAGTTAGAGTTGAAAGAATCCAGAGTCTAACAATTAATAAGCGAAGGCTTAATAAAATAAAAATAGTTAATATTACGATATTCAATTCAATTCATGTACTCCAGATATAAACAAACATCCATAATTATTTTAGTAATTATCTTAGTAAATACTTATAAAATATGCTAATTGGAAATCATATTTATGTCCCCCTTGTATATAATATTTTTTCTGTAAAATAGACCGCAAATATTTAATACCTATGCATAAAATTAACCCATATCAAGCACTTTATCTTTACTTTTGCATACTACAGCTGCAGCTACAGCAATAAGTCATAACTTATTTAATTCACATTATAAAATTAAGTTTTCATCAAGTGCGTCGGTAATTGCAATCATTCAGAGAACCATGTCAACATCATTAGGACGGTTCATACCTTTACCTTCATAATTGCTGTTTTTAATTTCCAGTTGACTCATTAACA
The DNA here is from genome assembly GCA_951216915.1 of Tetheella fluctuosa. Classification (NCBI taxonomy): domain Eukaryota; kingdom Metazoa; phylum Arthropoda; class Insecta; order Lepidoptera; family Drepanidae; genus Tetheella; species Tetheella fluctuosa. Next base: position 4,390,024 of record OX578227.1, on the reverse strand, counting down.
ATTTCTATTGTATTCGTTTTATTATAAACATAGTTGGAATGGGAAAATTTAAAATAAGTATTTATATAATTACTAGATTCCGCCCCACGGTTTCACCCGCGTTCCCTAGGAATCTTGTGTTTTCCCGGGATAAAAAGTAACCTTTGTTCTTCTCCATACCATAGGCTATCTGCATACCAAATTTCATCGCAATCGGTTCAGCGGTTTAAGCGTGAAAAGGTAACAAACAAACAAACAAACTGACTTTCGCATTTATAATACTAGTTAGGATTAGGATTTCAAAAGCGGATGGCTAGGTCTCGAAATAGGCATTTTTTAAGTCAGAAGGCTGACAAGTATACAGATGGTCCACCTGATGGTAAGTGGCTACCGACGCCTATGGACATTAGTAGTACGAGGGGGGAAGCCAATGTGTTGCCGACCTTTATAAAGCCTAAAATATTAGCTCTCCAGTGCAACTGCCGGAACACACCAGTAGGTGCATGGCGACAGGTTTTCAACTTGAGGGTGGTAGCCAGTCAGGCAGGTACTACTAAGTACCCTGCTATGGTTTCCTCGTTTGTATTTAAGAATTTAAATTTGTTTGAATACCGATTTAATATAAATAGGTACAAGAAATGAAAATAGAAACGTGATACCTAATTCAGGCTAGCTAACAATCATAATTTGGTGATGGTAAGCTTACTACGAGTACTAGAAATTTGCTGCCAATGAACATATTTCCTCCTAGTGGAGGTTGCTGCCATTAATTATGGGTGATGGAACATAACAGGTACTGCTTGGTGAAAAATTTTCAACCTAATGGCAGTAGCTACGTATACTAACTACCTGCTAGCCAGTTTGCGGATTACAATACTTTTACAAGTTATATAACGATATTTTTATAGTAGGTATACCGATACACTCAACAAGATTTTAAGGTGAAAATGCTGATACAATAAATTTTATTACAAAATACCTTATCATTCTCGATCAAAACTGATCACGCACAGTATAACAGCTACAGAATAACTTGGCATAAAATTCACAGGGATCGTTTTACTGATAAAATTGAACAAACTAATTTCATAAATGTAATACCTACATTGAATAGTCCTGTAAACCAAAACTCATTTATTTGTTTATTTATAATTCAAATACGGCCCAGATAGGACACTAGATGCTATATCTATATCACCTTATATAAGCCTATACAAAGTAAAACAAATTAAAAAAAATAGGTAAGTAGGTCACATTTTCAAATCCTATAAATAAAAAGGCATGTACAAGTGTATTTTTTTTTATAAAACTTTGATAGTTTAGCCACACATCACAATCAAGCATCTTGTTTATATCGATATTCGAAAAGAAGCATTCGAAATAAATACTTCCAGTTTATTCCTGAACGAAATGTTTATGGAGAAATGTAGCGTGACGACCACCCCGTGTGACAGGCGGAAACGTTACATTTCCCGGCGTGTTGGTTGCTTCAACCAAAGTTCATGGGATACGCACGAAATAACGCTGTTATTATCACAGATAATTGTAGCAGAATTTTTCATTTATAATAATAATTTATATTTATAATAATAATAATAATTTTTTACGTGTATTTAAATGAAGGGAATTAAAAGAATTCAACTAATTAAGCTAAAATTAGCCACTTTGGCTTAGTTTATTTTATTGTGCATAGTATGTTCCCTTACTCTTCTAATTCTAGTATAAATTGTAGTGTAACACCCATGATAAACGTATGTAGGTTTATAAGTGTTTTAAGTCTGATCGAATATTCTAGAAGTAATGAAAATCAAAGGAATACATATTTATACCAAAAATGAAAACATGGAAAAACAACTGTAGCAATAATTTTACTACATACGTTCACATTATCACATACTTACACTTTAAGTTTTTTTATAAAACTATTTTAAAAATAATCCCTATTCCTGAAATACACCTTTACTTCCAAAATTAAAATTACTGACCGCAAGTACACGGAATGGCTCCTAAACAACATGAATAAGTAACTTAATAAAGTTGGAAACAAACATCTCTAAATTATGTTCCATACAGTGCTAAGTCCGAGCTAATTATGGCGTACGGAACTCCGGACTCCGTTGTCCGCCGGAACATTCAAATACATTACAAGTTCTGGAAATTTACAGTACAGTGCTCTACATTATGTGTAATTCGAACATGGGGAACTTGTGAGAATGATTTTCCTTTTTTTATTCATTAGTAAGACGTAAGTATTAGACATTTTATTCCATTTGGGTTAATAGGTAGACTATTTATATTATTTTATAATAATCTAAATCTAGAGTGATATTAAAAAAAATTAAGAACTTGTATTTTATTAATTACTTATGTACTTAAAAGAAAATCCAAATAAGATTTTCCGTACCGTATTTAAAAAGATTTCGTCTCTACACGATAACTAAGCGTCAAATTGCTGCGTTTTTTGCAAGTTGCAATTCACCGTGTTTTTTTTGTAAATAATTATTTCAGATAAACATTGGAACTCATAAAAAAAGTTACATCTAAGCTGTGAAGCACTGTAATAGTGTAGTACTGTAACGTGAACGTGACTGAGTCACGCCACAGGACAAACATTTTTGTGTAATGTACCTACCTAAATGTTTTTTGTTCTGAGTAACCAGCTTATGATATATGTATACCTATCAGGTCTAACATTCCTAGCTGAAGTCACAAGGTGTGTATATGTGAACTAAAAGTAGCCTAATAAAGTAAATTAAAAAAATCTAAGAATATCTTTATATCGCTATCTGTAATTGCCTCAGCGGTGGCGCGCGGCTCTGTGTTTTTTTTTAAGTTCCTATTAGATATTTGTTTCTCGGTTCATATTATTTGACCTAAGGACCTCAGTGGTGAATATTTTGAGATACCATATTTTTGAAATCTATGCTAGGTTTATCATGTTGAAAAACTTGTACTAACTCTGAAATCATGAAGAAAAAATATTTTGCTTTCATACATTTTGATTGAGCGAGATTGTCCTTTAATATCAATAGTTGAATTTTTTTTCCCGAATTCAGAGTTGCTACCATAGTAAAAGTTGTTCAGAATTATGAAATATACATCCACTATATAAGGTCCTAATAAATGAAGTACGGTCCTTTTGAGGGATGATAGTATATGTTTTAATTAATGCTAAGTAGTGATGAAGTACAATTTCATGTTTTTTTTTCATTTAAATTACGACTGAATATATTTTTTTATCATTTTCGGAATACTTATGACCTGTACTATCATCCCTCAAAAGGAACGTACTTCATTTATTAGGACCTTATATATGTATAACGGCGCGTGATTAATGTACTCGATTTATTGTGATATTTAAATGACTTTTTAGTCGATGCGAATAATTATTTAATTTGGGAATTTATGATTTATCAGAGCGGGTAACACCGAATGGGGTTGTGAGTGTCATAGTGGTGACGACGATCACTTTTAAGATGGTCGCCACGCGGTGCACACGCACAAATCCATTAGCTCTTAATCCAAGTTTACTTTTGTAATCCTTCGTTATTTTAATAGTGTTTTGATTTAGTAATTTGTAATATAGTCATTGCCATATCTTGCGATTGTTATTTCTGCAATTCCTGCACATACACGCCCATAAAATACCAAGAGATAACGGACCAGCTGCGACACGTGGTGTCGCAACCTCTCGGCGATCCGTTATCAGAAGTGGGATCGGGAACGGTGCAGGATCAGACTACAGGCAATGTCTCAAAGAAATCTTCTACGCCGGTTACCTGTTTCTACTGTGGCGAGCAGGGACACATTGCAACGCAGTGCAAGAAGAAAGAAGCAGACTATAATGGCGGCCAAATTGAGCGACGAGTGGATGCCTGTACCATCAAGCCAACTATGGGCTCATTTCCTACCAAACCGGGTGAGAAGTTTTCATTTTGTTTTTAATGTGGTGATTAGGAAAAGCTTAGCTGGTAGATACCCAGGTTAGTACTACCAAAGTACGGTGCCATTGTTAGGTATAGGCAAGTTTTGTTTACAGCGCACAATATAAATTTACATCTGATTGCTGCGGGTACCAGTCGAGGCGGGTTATGTCAACTTTAAAGAACATGTTAAGGGTAGTCGAAACAGGCAATCATAAATCATGGCAGGCAGCGTTGCCTGAAGTTCAACTTGCAATTGATTGCACTGTAAATAGTACAATTAAGACAAGTCCTCACGAAATTTTAATAGGGAAAGTTGCTAGATCACTTCAACTGATGACCGTTGATTGGCGTTAATACAGACGAGACAAATATTTAGCTAGATGTAATCAGAGCATGCGGCTCGGGCGATAGAGGAAAGTGTTTCTATAGAGAAGCAGTGGCGGTACCTTCATACAAGCCCAAAAGCCCGGCTTGCCTAACTTATACCCACACGTAACAAACATCGAATAATTTGAATTTCGCGCTAAAAAGTTCGCGCGGTCATACGATGTAGGTAAACTACCCCGAACACAGCGGCCGGCGGCCGGCCGGCTACGCTCACTACTACACGCGCGCCGCTTCATGCGTACAGCACACACGTTCACAATATTCCACATCTTCCATCCCGCTCGTACGCACGTCACGCAAGCCCAAAAACGGCGGCTTGCACATCTCTCTTTCTAACCTATGAAAACTACGCATAGTGAAAATAGCGCTACTTTGTTACGAAACTGCACATTAGTATGGACGGGCGAAGCATTGATTTACCATGAAGTTGTCTGCGGATTTTTGGCGCGAGTATTGCGCATGCTCGTGTACATCGTAAAATAGCTTCGTTTCGCTGCAACTTCAGTGCATAGACATTGTTTGTTTTGGATTGTTTGAGTTGAAAGAAAAGTTTTGTTTGTTGTCGATTCGTTGCAATACTTACTAGATAGTAGATTTGTGTTTAAAAATGGAAGAAATAGTGCGTTGTGAGGATATGAGGTGTATTAAAGCGTTACTCGACCAGGGCAAGGTAAAATCTTTGACTTTTTCTCAAAAAAAAGTTTTGATAACTTCACCAAAACCAACGCCTGACCTGTGTATTTCTCAGAGCAAGGGACACAAACGTAAATTCAGTAGATCTATTTATAAAACAAATTGGATTGCGGGCTGTTCTCATTTGAACAAGTTGTTTTGTTGGAGCTGTTTGTTTTTCTCGAACGATACAAACGATGTTTGGAATACGTCCGGGTATGACGATTTAAATAATCTATCTAGAAGTAGTATGCCTTCAGTGTGCTTTGGTTAACTCGCCTCAAAGACCCTCAATGAGCAAGTGATAGTTGAAGACTAAGATTACTGATTGAAGAAATAACTAGATGGATTTTACGTCAAACGGTTAGAACCCACAAAAATATAGGTTGGGCTTGCCCTAATCTAAAGCCCTAGGCACGCCACTGTAGAGAAGGCTCGGTTTGACAGAAACAAAGCTTAAGTAAAGAATTTCAAAGTAGGCAATTATGTGTTAGTAGAAAATTAGGAGTGCAACAAAACAAGGCTAGAACCAAAATCTAAGCTACAAACACCAACAAATAATGTCAGAATATTCCGTTAACGGCGCGGGTGCTGGTGAATAATTTGTTGGATTGTCTGTGTGGTAATAAAATAATCTGTGTGGTGTGTAAGTGTATAGCTTGTGTAGTAACTATAGCCTGTGTGGCAACCAAAGCCTGTGTGGCAACCAAAGCCTGTGTGGCATCCATGGCCTGTGTGGCAACCATAGCCTGATTGGGAACCATAGCCTGTGTGGGAACCATAGCCTGTGTGGGAACCATAGCCTGTGTGGCAACCAATGCCTGGGTGGTATCCATAGCCTGTGTGTCATCCATAGCCTGTGTGGCCTCCATAGCCTGTGTGGCCTGTGTGGCCCGTGTGTAGTACTTTACTAATATCGTCAGTAAAATGTGTCTTAGCATTTAAGTGACTTTTGGTCTTAGGTTAATTTGATAAGCCTCCTTTTAAAGTCTAAGGTGATTTGGTCAGAATGACCGAGTTGATAAGTGAGCATTCAAGTGTTTGTTTATTTGACCATAGATCTGAATGAAGAAAATCACGCACACGAGGACGTGTGATGATGCAGGACGGCCGTAACGGCGCGTGATTAATGTACTCGATTTATTGTGATATTTAAATGACTTTTTAGTCGATGCGAATAATTATTTAATTTGGGAATTTATGATTTATCAGAGCGGGTAACACCGAATGGGGTTGTGAGTGTCATAGTGGTGACGACGATCACTTTTAAGATGGTCGCCACGCGGTGCACACGCACAAATCCATTAGCTCTTAATCCAAGTTTACTTTTGTAATCCTTCGTTATTTTAATAGTGTTTTGATTTAGTAATTTGTAATATAGTCATTGCCATATCTTGCGATTGTTATTTCTGCAATTCCTGCACATACACGCCCATAAAATACCAAGAGATAACGGACCAGCTGCGACACGTGGTGTCGCAACCTCTCGGCGATCCGTTATGTACATTTACAGAAAGTTTCAGCTATAAGCATATCAAACTAGATATAGCCTCCATAAAAAAAGTTAGAACAGATGGCCGTGTGTAAAGAATAAAAAATAAATAAAATTACACATTTCAAAACATTACAAATACAAAACTACATTAAAAATGGGAATGAATCCCACCTAACCCCATCGGGTCTGTCTCTTAGATAAAAACTTCCGAGGTTATATTAAATTCCGAAAGAAACTTTTTAAAAGATAGCAAAGGGACGTAATTTCATTTACGCCATTTAAAACTTTATCTTCTCCGAGACCCATTATATTTTTGGTAACAATATCGTTAATTTATTACTGAAACTTTCTTTAGGCTTTCGGTTTTGTATTGGAACACAGTCCGAGTTTAAAAAAATATATATATCAATAACATTCTAATATTGCATAAATCCTCAGTAATGTGATAGGTATAAGAAATTAATCTATTTACAAAAAAAGGCACAATCATTAGAACAACATTAACATAATAAAACGTTTTTTTTTTCATAAGTTAAGTACATTAAAACACTTTGTGTTTTCCTACAAATCGAATATCCCAAAAAAGAGTACTACCTACTTACAGAATTTTACATTATAACAAACCATGAAACAATCTTTTCAAACACACACAACCCTTTTATTTAAATTCACACCCACCCCACATCTCAAGTTTCAATAATTTTAATGCTACAGAAGCGTGAAGCGTACGGGACCCCATACAGAGTCGGCCGGCCATTTAGGGGTCCGTTGAAAAGCCGGAAAAGCGCTAATCCATCACAGAGAGTTACGACGTCCCCGATGTTATATACGGTTGAGAGACCCCACGCGATGGTGTGTTCATATTGTGCCCTTTAGAATTGTGCTTTTTAATGTGAAAATATCTTGAAAATCTTGTTACGAATTCGTAGGCAACGTAGGCCTATATAGGCAACGAGGGGGAATCTATAATTAAATTAGACACTATATTACGGCAGCTTGCAAATCAAAATGATTTCCCTATTTTCTGGTTTTGTGTGCTGAGTGTTGCACTTTCAGAAAAAGCTTTATCGCTAGTGTATTTTTCAACTAATAACAAGTAACATATGAATTGATTACACAGCTTACAGCTTATATAGGAACTGTGTAGGTGTACCTACTGTAGTATTATTAAATAAAATAAATGTTAAAAATATATTTTCTAACAAGACAGCTTATGAACTTTAAAAAAAACACTGGAAACAATTCCAAGTCACAAAGCGGAACAAATCACAAAGTTACACTCACGTTGTTTACTCAAAGCGTAGAAAAGAAGCTAGTTGCGATTAGGTGGAAACGAAATGGGACAAAAGTATACTGTCTTGTGTCTTAATTCAGCCACTAGACTTCTGCGGTAAACAATCAACTAATTCAATTTTGAAAATATCCTCCTTTGGATCTTTTTCTGCTACTTACTTATATTTTATGTGGATAAAAAATCTCAATAGAGGTATATTCTTGGGATCATAGCAAATCTAAATTGTAATTTTACCTATCAGTCATAAAGTTTTCATTCGCCGAATATCTGGTAGCGGATACAATAGGGTTTTTTTTCGCCTTTGACATATTCTCAAGACTTGCAGGTTGGTACTTAAAGTTAATTTAAAGTTTTAGAAACATATATTCAGAAATGATGCAAAATGTAGGCCGTAGATATTCCTCAGTGAAACGTGACAAAAACTACTTAAACTAGCAACCAGCCTCTAATTTTCAACCATTGTGTAAGTTTTAAGTTATAAACACAGCTTAGTGTCACGCCAGTCTTAATCTTTAAGTTAACATGGGTCATGCAAGTTTCAAGATTAAAGTGAACACGAACAACCATCTCTTTTACGGGAGTAGTGCCAAGTAACTACAGAAGGTCAGACTACCTAAGTCTTAAGTAAAGTCTTAACTAATTATTAATTACTTCCTTCTCAATAGGCCTAACGCAAATGTCAGATTAAAATCTGTAACCGATTTGTGCCCAATTACTACTGATTTTAGTAGTAGTAGCACAGCGTAATTACATACAGTGGTCTATCGCATTTGAAGTCGCGCGAAATACCGCTTTGTATAGGTATTCGTAATTGCTGTATTGTGTCCCAAGCGAGTATATGGCAGCTTGGGCTCGCTACCACCCCTCTCTCACCCCGCAAGCCCCGCACGATTGCTCTGTCTAGACGTGTCTTTTGGCCAACTGTAAGAGTTACATAGACTGTGGTAGTAGTCTATGAAATTGTATCCGATTTTACGCCGTCTCTCCGTATACGTCCTAATCCTGCCGTATTAAATTAGATGTTTCATCCCTCTCCGACAAAAGTCGGATCGGTTAGGTGACAATCAGTTGCTCAAATTTTTGTAGGACAGTTTTTGTGGGGCGGTTTTTGTTCTATTTTCACGACTTTTACATTCACAGACAGTCCTAATATTATAGTCGTTCGTTAGTTACTTAATTCCTAATATTATAGATTTAATAGAGTGATTATGGTAATGGATTGATTTCCTATGGGTTGCTACTATGAAAATTCCAGTTCAATTAATGTGATAGAAAAGGTTTTACTCGTAGAAAAAACCAGTAGGTACAACTCGAAGGAAATATCCATATCTAACTCCAATTAAAAACTTCCGCTTTAACATAACTATACCAAATAATGGTTTTATTATTTTATTCATATACTTTATTCCAGGATATGATCTATTTATGTACTAAGTTCCATCTAATCTGTTCAACTATTACACAGTGATTGTGTAACTTACACACGTTTTATTTACATTTGTAGTATTAGTAGGAAGAACTTTAGGACCTAGTTACAATATAGGTTTGGTTTCAGTTATCTCTATTTGATACAAGCCACCCAAACGGGACGACTTTTCCTATTTATTTCTTCCCTTATAAAATTAAACGGTTTCTAAGAAATAGCGACAAAATTTGGTATTCTCCAAGCGTGTTCCCGTGGACTTTTTTGTTTACTTCGTCTTTTACTTGTTAACTTTTTATTGTGTTTGGTAGAAGGCGATCTTTGGCTTAAAATCTTTGTAACATGGCTGAAAAAATATATTCCTTTCTTCGAGTACCATATTTGAAGAAACTCTTTTATAGGAAATCTTGTTATTGAGGGTAATAATATGAAGCCTATAAATCCAAAACAAAGCAATATATATTCCGAAGAAAAAATAGAAGTAAAAATCTAGGCAGCTAAAATAAGTTCAGAAGAAAGTAATAATGTAATATTGAGATTGAGACTCTGGAAAGAATAAATATGTCTGCTTAGCATTGTAGCTTTATTTCTTTGATTTAATCTAGTTATTCTCCTTACACAAAGTAAACGAACATAATGCAGGAGATATTAATATAGTAAGCCGATTAGATAGAATAACATAAATGTCTGTTGTCCCATAAGTCTATTGAATTCTTGAAAGCAATTCATTATTTGCTTGCGAGTGGGATATTTTATTTAGGGTATTAATTTAATCCAAGGGAATAATTGTAGTAAGCGTCCAGGGTGCTGCACTGCACTTGAAATGCTCTATGACTTTGAGCTCAGGCATCTGTCATACAATCTTATAGACACGCGTCTAAAAAGATAAAAGTTAAAACACCTATTCGTATAACTATCAATAGTGGTTATTATTTAGGTCACTGCCCTTTGAAGTAACGCTGTTGTAGAACCTCGAAATATTATCATGTCACAAAAATATATTAAAATTGATGTTATGTTTTTTCGCGACAAGGTATCAAAGGAAATAACAAAAAAGTCCAATAAATTGATCCATAACGTGTAATAGCACATAATAATAATCAAAAGTTTTGTCGTAAATTTCAGGTAGCCACATAACAGTTAGCAAAGTATGTAAGCGTCAAAACTATCGCACAAATTGTTTTGCTACATTGTCCCGGCGGAACGTTGCTTCATAATGTCCCATAAACTTGAACGTAAAAGCTGAAAATACTTCCAGTGACGAGCGACGAGCGGATTTTTATCAGCCTTTTAAAGTCCCATAAAAGGAAACGAACCTTTACTTTGTTTTAATAACGAACATCATAGAAAGCCCTGACGACATTGAGTTAAGACAAGCACTAAGTAATTATGTCAAACTTCTGGCTAGCGTACTATTTTAGCAGTCCGAATATAAAAGCATTCCCCTCTATCAAAAAATAAATCAGCAGTAACTAGGCCCTATCTAAAATGTCCTAGAGACTGGCTTATTTCTTTAATAGACCTACTTTTTAAATCTAAAAACTTGGGAACAAAGTAACTTGTCCTTGTAAAACTATGTACAATTTGCACAAACATTTGCCAAACTGTTTGCAACTGTAAGCCAATAAAATCCGCGGATCCTAACACCATACCACGAGTGTTTCCAACCCGTCACGTGCGCTCGGAAGTGTCGCCAGCAGAGCATGCAATTAGGCGACGTTTTGTGCAAATAATTATGCCGACGACGGAATTTGGTCCCAACTCGGGGTTTGCACCTCTTAATTCACAACAAACAGGTGCCGTGTGAATTTCTACGTACGTATACCCTTGTAACTGGCTGTCGGGGTAGATTAAGCCGTCTGGGAATTTCGGGTTGATTGGACGCGTCTGAATAAATTTTCCTTTTTCTATTACCTATTTTTACTTGGGATTTTTTTGATGATACCTAATATGTAGTTGATTGGTTTACTTATAGGTACGTTTGAATATTACGTTTTTTTGTAAAATTTTGTATGTTTGCATGTTTGTGACTCAATCACCGACTAATAGATTTGGTTCAAACTTTGCATATAGATAGATCATACCCTGGAATAACATATAGGATATTTTTTATCCCAGCAAAACATAAGTCCTCTCGAGAACGCGGGTGAAACCGCGGGGCAGAAGCTAGTTACTTATATACATAATCAAGCGATGAGAACGAGCTGTGTTCTTATACCTAAACATTTTTTTAAGATATTTTTAAAATTGTTACGGTCAATGACACACCTAAGGAAAGGAGAGCTATACAAAAACAGTTACGACACTCACGTGATCCTTTATGCTTGGCACATTGACGGAGCATTAAAGGGTTCCGCAAAAACGTTTCGCTTTGTGAATGATCGATGCCAAAGATTACTTTGTGCGGCCTCTTCTTTGACTTAAGCAAGTTAGCCGCAGGCTAAAGTGTCACATTATAGAGAGATATTGTACGGAACACGCAAAGGACACGCTATATCGGTGGAAGTACGCAATAAAATGTACATTTTTAACTTTGAAGGGGTTGTAAAAGGCTTTTAACTGCGACGTTTAAGTTGGAAATGTTAGTAGACAACGAAAGGGTATATAAGTACTTATATAAGATTGTTTAAGTTAATGGAAATAACATTTTACTAAATAACTAGCTGTCCCCCGCGGTTTCACCCGCGTTCCCGAGAAAAAAGTAGCCCATGTCCTTCTCCATACTATAGGCTATCTGCGCACCAAATTTCATCGCGATCGGTTTAGCGGTTTAGGCGTGCAAAGGTAACAAACAAAGAAATAAACTCACATTCGCATTTATAATATAAAAAATAGGACTAGGAAGTTAGGATTATAGTAACAAAGTTTAATCGCTATCGGATAAATGGTATGCGTTAAATAAACAAATAGACAGCCAAGCATTGATTTTTATATTTGTATATACATAGATTACTAGCTTTTCCGTGCGGTTTCACCCGCGTTCCCGGGATTAAATATAGCCCATTTTACTCAAGGATAATGTAGTTTTCTAATTGTGAAAGAATTTTTGAAATCGGTACAGTGGTATTTTGAGTTTAATCGTTAAATACAAAAATACAAATCTTTCCTCTTTATAATATTAGTATAGATAAGACAGATTCTAAGTCCATTTAATGACACCACGTCACGCAAACCGAAAAAACACTGATGATGAACCGGTACAAGCAATCGGTTTCTAATAAAAATTATAATTAAATAAAAAGTTACTAATATTTAAAAAAACAAAAAGTTTTTTTCTATTTCAGTAACAAAAGACGAGTGGCTTTCAGTAAATGTTTACGAGCACAGTGCAACTTTTCATCGCGGTCATTGGTGAAAACGTAGCATTTCGTTGCCTAGACAGATTGCGAACAAAACATTGTGTTATTTAGACTAACGATTTCTAAGCGAATTTATCTTGTATTTATTTAATAGCATGTAATAAGCCAAACAACTACGAGAAAACTGGTCAACTTTAATTGCTAAGAATTCATTGGCGTATCTAAGTTGGTGTCAGTACCTATACGTTGGTGGCAAATGTCGGATGATTATCAGCCATTTAACAACTTTCTTAGCTTAAGTTAGCTAGTTTATCACTTTTTGTTTTATTTTTTTGCTTATTATAATCCAAAACGCACGAAGTTATAAAAAAGATAAAATGTACTTATTGCAAGGTAAAAAAAAATAACGAAAGCGATAAAACAACTATTCAAATCTTATATAGTAAAAATCTCGTGTCACAGTGTTTGTGGTCGAACTCATTCGAAACGACTCGACCGATTTTTATGAAATTGTGTATGTATATTTGGTAGGAATGAGAACAGCGGGTGAAACAGCGGGGGACAGTAGTATTTTATAATATCTTTATTCAACGTCAGTCCAACCCTGGCCTGCAATCGGGCAATAAGCTTTCTGATATAATTTTTATGTGCTGCTTATTGCTGATTTTCAAGCTTAATATTACTGAGATGCTAACATTTCATAGACATAGTCTAAGTCGTAAAATTTTAAAGATATCCATATCGATATTGTATCGCCACGTCCTGATAACTGCACGCTTGCCTGCAGTCGGGCAGTAGGCGTGGCGCTGATAGCGGCGCTGTTTACTTTGTTCGGAACGCGCGCGCGCCTGTTAATGCATCGCTGTTATCTCTGCGCTGCAGTGCGCTCGCTACTAATGTTGGACGATTGTCGGCTTTCTAATGAAATTGTTGGAGTTGAAGCTGGTTTATTGCTTTAGAATTACGATTAAAAGCTTTACATGTATTAAATACAAATTTATTATTTTTAAATGTATAAACTAGCTAATAGGTACCGGGCGTGCGTTGTAATGCTGCTTTAATCAGAAACTATCACGAACAATCGTTCAAAGTCAAAAAACAACTCACCAAAGTTATCGCAATCAAATGAATGGTATAGAAGTGCATAGGTATTAATCCGCGGGGTGGAAGCTATCATACTATAATATTATAAATGCGAAAGATTGTGAGGGTGTGTTTGTATGTTAATTACTTCTTCACGCTCAAATGGCTGGATCAGATGGAGATAGCTGACACCCTAGATTAACACATAGGATCCCGGATCCCGATTTTATCCCGGGAAAACATAAGACCCCTCGGGAACGCGGGTGAAACCGAGAGACGGAAGCTAGTTTAAAATAAAATTCGTTGATTCTCTATGAAGACTCCTCTACAACATTTTTTATAAATTTAAATGCCTTGGATACATTATTAAAAAAAACTCAACTTTTAACTTACACTGTTAAAAGTTAAGTTTCAAAGAAAATAACGTTAAACAGTAAAAACAAAGAATTTGATACTACAAAAACTGATATTTGATTTTCCAATAAAAGAATCGAAAAGCAGAAATGATCAATACCTACACTTTAGTCGAAATCAAAATGTCTCTTAGGTAACATTAGGTAAAAAGTAATTCCCAAGAAACCTCCTTTTGGTATAGTGCAGACGTCTAGACTCAGACGATGTACCAACCAATATTACTTAAAGGCTGTAGGTAGAATGATGTATGTACAAAGACTCCCTGTGGAGAAATAAACATATAAAATAAATAGACAAATGCTAAAGGTCTAATTGAAATAAACAACGAACGTAGAGAAGAAAATATTTATTTAAAGTTTACATCTATATATATAAAAGAGAAAGTATGTATGTATGTATGTATGTATGTTCCTTATAGACACCGAAACCGCTGAACCGCGATGAAATTTTCAGACAATCTTCATATTAGCCCCGCGGGTAATCCTGTAAGGTTGGTGGCGATCGGAGCACTCGGGACTCGGGACCGCGGGTGAAACCGCAGGGCGGAAGCTAGTTATATATAAAATGTGCTTACGTTTGCCCTCAGCCTCGATGTTGATAAACTCATTCGGTCTCATTAAGTGTAATGTAGGTAAGTCTTGTAAAACCTAGATTTTAATATGGCTCTGTCTCTATTTGTTATATGAAGTTAGAAAGTGACGGATATATATGAACCTGGCTTTTACTAAACTGGCTTCAAACAATGACACGTATTAGGGGAATGTCATGATAATATCAACGCAGGAATATTGACGTATTGGTTAATATTCTTGTTAAGAATTGTAAAATCGGCTCATTCTGAAATACTGCTTTTCTAATTTGTTTCGAGTTAAAGTGACTAAAATTTATAAGGGTGCCTGAACCTTTTTAAACGTAGAAAAATATTTCTGTCTTCTATGAAGGAACCTATTTGATATTTTGTACCACTTGGTTTAAAAATGTGCTCATTATTTTTAATTCAAATATTTTTTTATCCATTTGTCTCCATCTTGGTTCCAGGATCAATCATCCCCATCGCTGCCGCGGAGACCTAGTCAACGAGGTCGGCCACCATAGGCTTTCATGCTCTTTAAGCGCCGGCCGTTTTTCACTTAATGATATTATTCGTAGGGCTCTTGTTGTCGCCAACGTGCCTTTTTTACTAGAACCAGTCGGAATTGCGCGTGACAACGGCAAGATGCCGGACGGTGTGACTTTGATCCCGTGGAGTGTTGGCAAGCCACTGGTGTGGGATGCCACGTGTGCTGATACACTTGCGCCTTCCCACGTTCTGGCGACATGTAAACTCGCTAGAGCGTCTGCGACCGGTACCGAAAAATCCAAATTTAAAAAATACGCTTGTATCGGTCCGCATTATTTGTCATCCAGACTTCGGGAGACCGACGAGCTGGGAGTTATTTCCGCCAACGCATTAGCTTGGCCATTCAAAAAGGGAACGCTGCCAGCCTGTTGGGAAACTTGCCTATCGACAGCAGCGAGAGCTTTGAGGATATTTTCTATATATTAAAGTTTGTATTTTATACAATTACTAGCGGGCCCGACAGACGTTGTCCTGTCCAAACTCGATTACGACGCCATCTACCGGGTCCAATTGTATTTTCAAACCATCCAGGGACTCACATATACAGACAAAATTTCATCCAAATCGGCCCAGCCGTTTAGGAGGAGTTAGGGGACAAATACACGTACAGAAGAATTATACCTATATATTAAGATGTAAATAAATAAATGTACATTTTCTAATAATTAAATAAACCAAGAGTACAATAACAAGCTTTCCATACCCACAACATAATCTTATTATTTAATTCATGATATAACATAAACCGTTCATTAGTTGTCGTCTAAAATAAATTGATGGTCTTACTTGTACTTTATGTTTCTGAATCGTTTCAGAATTTCCACTGCCTTTGTTAATATTAATAAGGTTTTATTTAATATAGTACAATAATATAGTTTGAAAGGGGCTTTAGTCGCAAAAACCTAAAATATAAGTAGGGATTACTCCACAACTGATCATTTTCAGAATATGCTAGTGTCTCTTTCTGTAATCAGTCTTTCATGTGTAAAGATCGTGACCGCAGAGAGTCAGGACTTTGATCAGAGTTGTTATCAGCACTGGTTTCTTTCGCTAATTTATATGAGGGACATTGCGAAAGGAGAGGTTGATTTCTTTATGTAAACCGACCTTTAGTATCTTTTGGTTAACCCAAGGATAAACCTATCCTTCCTATTATTGTGTCCTAATATTTCCGATGATAGGTATTAGTTAACTGCGTGTACTTACTAACATTGGTTTATATTGGCTATGACTGTCATATTATCTATGCAAGCCTCTGTAGAACTTCTAAGACAACAGACTATAAAATTCAAAATAGTAATATCTTCACTTGACTTCTCTACGCGATTTAGAGACAGAGTAATCTGTGGGACGCGACACTCGCCACTCGACACGACATCTCGTGCGACTTCGTTCCTATCCATTTCATTTCACTTGTCTGAAGCGGCCTGGTTGTTTGGTATAATATATGATCCACGGTTTCGTAGTATTGCCAGCATATTCACTGCTCTTTTTTTTTTACGACATTCTCACCATTGTCATGCAAGATAATCTAATAATATAAAATAAAATATAATAATCCTAATCATAAATGTAAATATATATATCTATGTAATCTAACTTTAATATTAAAAATGCGAAAGTGAGTTTGTTTGTTTGTTACCTTTTCACGCTTAAACCGCTAAACCTATTGCGATGGAATTTGGTACGCAGATAGCCTATAATATGGAGAAGGACATGGGCTACTTTGTTTCTCGGGAACGAGGGTTCTTCATCAATTTTCTTAATTGTTTTTTTTTACTTGCATATAAATTGGCACTTAAATAATATATATTTTTTTTAAATTCTTACCAACAGATGTGCTATTTATATCCAACTATGAAACTATTTAATAAAATACAATTTTTCTTTTAGCGAATACAAATGAAGTTTTGCAATTTTTGCCTTTGCATTACAAAAGTGGGTGGCACATTTTTCTATCTAATATCGAAAAATCAATAATCTCTACATATCGACAGTATTTTCGAGAACTATGTACACAATACATACTTAAACCTTTGAAAATGTTAAATTAATTGTCAGATATCCTTAAAACCTGTGTGTGTAATGTGTAACGTTTAATTACGCGTCGCTACTCGACCGGCCTCTGATAAACGACTCTCCAGCGCCAGCGCTCTACTCCATGACATATTCAGGGTTTTAAGCGTCCGACTCAGCTAACAATACCTCTTATTTCCATTATTGGATTAGGACATGTGAAATTATCAAGCGTTAAAAGCATTAAATTAATCTGCGGCAATTTGCATTTACTAATAGAACTGCCACACGAGCTATTTTAAAAGTTATGGTGGTATTAATACAGGTCAAATTAAGTCCATCTACTTAGGTAAAGTGGGGACTGTTCCCGTCTCAATAAGAGGAGTTAACGCAAAAACGTTAATCTAAACTCAACATTAAATTCCTGCTCACTTATGGGCCGATTCACTCACATAACAGATTTTGTGTAAAAATCTTTATTTATTACAATTAATTTTGGTTTTTCGATTTTAAATTAAATATTATTAGTATTTTTCACACTTACCCATAACTATCCTATGGCTAACCATAGCGCACCACTGTCAAAAAGCAGAGTGGGGCGGAGTTGCCATGTAATGTGGGCAGTTGGGGTTGGTTGAACTTTACTTACAATAATTAAACAACATGAACATTATCCGTGCCAAGAGAACACACCTCTCAAGATAAAATTACTTAGGTTACTTGTCAACCACAATGCCAACTTTTTAATACCTAATTAAAAACAATTACACCATTTCATTAATATTGCAATGAATTGAATGGGGAACGTCATCCATGCTCGGTTTTTACGCACCACCCTCCAACACCATTGGAGCACTCACTCAGTGGAACAATTTAATTGATTTATTAATCCCTATATACAATTAACATGCTCCAAAATATCGGTGATTTAAAAAAATACATTGTAGTTTTTGGTAGGATTAAAAGTTTACTGATATTGTTTTTAAAACTTCATTAGTTTTTTGTGTAAATAATAGTACCTGAATGACCGAGCTTTGCTCGGTATTTTTTATAAACGACGTTTTCTGAAAATGAAACCTAGTTAGATCGATTTATCGCCCCCGAAACCCCCTACATACAAAATTTCATGAAAATCGTTGGAGCCGTTTTCGATATTCAGATTATATATATATAGGTATATATATACAAGAATTGCAAAAATGGTGAAACTTGTACCTTTGCGACTTTGTGGGTCAATAAATAGTTTTTTTTTCTTTCTTTCTTTCCCAAAATAAAAAGTATGAATTATATTATACTAATTTGCGCCCCGCGGTTTTACCCACGTTTATTAGTTAGTAGTACCTAGTAGTACCCAGTACTTAATTCTACCACATCCATTTAGCTGTTTCGCCATGATTAAGTAACTATATTTTTTTGAATATTATAATAGAATACAGTTTTTTGTTTTTTTTATACCACATTGTCGGCAAACAAGCATACGGTCCGCCCGATGGTAAGCGGTTACCGTAGCCTATGAACGCTTGCAACACCAGGGTTATCACTCGCGCGTTGCCGACCCTTCCGCCCTCCCGATGAGCTCTGGTGACCTTACTCACGCGCAGGAATACAACTGTAAGTTATTTGGCTGCGGTATTCTGTAAGGTGGAATATAAAATATCATTTGCTTGTACATCTAAATGTTAATATGGTTTCATAACGTCTATTCATATTTATATGATTAGAACAAACTTGAAATGAAGCCGACAAGCAAGCTTCGAAGTTTAGTTGAACTACTTCGGTCCAAGAACCCGATAAACTGCTCAAAGGAAACCACTTAGTTACCGACACAAATGTAATACATATTTTTTTATAGATTCCATTATACTGATTTCAATGAATAAATGTTTTTGATATAAAAAAAATCAAACGTAAGTTTTTCTGATTACGGGTATTTTTTGTAGCCGTTTCCGTACAATCCCAGACCTAAACTCCCCATATTGTATTTTGTATAACGTATTGTATGATTCACTGTCAAGACAATGAAAATTTGTAGCTATCCTATCCTAACGATATTCTTACTAATATTATAAATGTTTGTTTGTTACCTTTTCACGTCTAAACCGCTGAACCGATTGCGATGAAATTTGGTAAACAGATAGCCTATAGTATGGAGAAGGACATAAGTTACTTTATTTTTCGAGAATCAGGGTAAAACCGCGGGGGGCAGCTAGTTTACAATATTAGGTAGGATAGTTTTGAGATGGAAATAATAGAATTATAATCATCATAAAATTCATAAACACGTGTAATTATGTTGATCAGATTTGGTTATTGCACAATGTCACTTGTAGGTAAATATTAATTTTAAATATTAATAAAATCCTATAGAATGTTTTAAATCATTGACAAGTTATTTAATTTGGATTTATGCTGTCAATAGTTAATTATTTACGTCTGCATAAATATAATTAAACTCCTTCAACATTAATTAAAGAAATTAATTAAATTAATCAAAGAGGAAATGCTGCCAGCCTGTTGGGAACCTTACTCATCGGCAGCGGTGGTAGCTTCTAGGAAATTTTCTAAATAGTAAGCTTAAGTTTTTGTATTTTGTTGTAAATAAAGCTAATGTAAATTGAATTATTAAGCTTCAAAAGGCTATTTCATTAAACAACTTTATGAAAATGTTTTCCCTTTAACTTAATACGTCTTGGCTGAACTAATGCTATCTATCTCTTTAATTAACTTACGATTGGATTCAGTATAAATTATAATTGCATTTCGAATAAAATTTCTGCTCTTGAAATAATCTGTGCTACTTTTAATAAAAATTATATCCTTCAGGTTAAAGTAAAGTTATTTTATTACAATCATTGTAACTAACCATTTTGAACTCAGTGCAGTTCATAGTAGACCATTTTGAGTTACACAAAAAAAATTACGTCCGTAAAAGAATTGGCTGTTAAATTATGGCTCTTTTATTTTATTGTCCTAGAAACTTTTTTTATATTTTGAATTGATTCCTCATACAAAGCTTTTTAGATTAAGCTCACAAATTGATTAAAATTGAAAAACCACGATGATGCTTAGTCACAACACTGCTTACATTTTATTTTGGTGCCAAAATAAGCTAAAAGTGTATAATTAAAGCTCCCGAGGATAAGTAAGAATTTGAAGAGAGGAAGTTGTTTATTTTAACTACAAGACGAAATGTCACGAACCTCATTAAGGGTTAAGAGCCGAGTTAAAATTGTCAGCCACTTAATTTTCGGAGTAACATTTGCATTCACTTTCGTTAATTGAGAATTTTGCTATGGTTCGTTTATGAAAATGTAGTTTTCTTGGTTGAAAATTATGTTACGTATTGATTTTTGAGTTGATTTTGTACGAAATGAAATTATATTTATTGAGTAAATGTGTGCTTGTAAAGACTCATGTAGTACTAGCTTTCATCCCGCGGTTTTTCCGCGTTCCTGGGATGAAAAGTAACCTATGTCACTCTCCGGTCTATAAACTATCTCTATGCAAAAAATCACATCAATCAGATGCTGCGTTAAAGAAAGACAAACCAACAAACACACTATCCCATTTATAATAATTGGGATAGGCACGAACCTACAATACAGCCTTTACATTTACAACCAGGTCATGAAATCCTAGCTGAACATGGATATATATCCCAGGGCAACTACCACGTCACGCGGTGGGACGTCGCATCCCTCTACTATTACACAGCTTACGTCGGAAAATTGAAAAGTTAACGAGCCTATTTCACCATGCCCGCATTTTGCCCCGACCACCTTTTGTTTCGCTTTCGCCCGCCGGAACTTGTCTTATTAGAGGAAATTGCTCGATATAACATGAAAGCTATAGGTTGCCGATGACCTAATTCTACCTTTAAGATTTAATGAGTGTAATGATTTTAATGAGATTTTACGGCAGGTAAGATGTTTGGGGCAATGTTGGTGTTATTATGTTTCCATTAAAATTTGTACCTAAACAATTTTTTATTTATTTTTAGTTTATAATATTCCATAGCGATTGTACAACGTTGTCTGTGAGTGTCACAATGATACCGATATTTTTGGTTCAAAATATAATGTTTTTAGGATTTATGTTAGGGAGCTTAATTGTCTTAATTGCTTTGCTAATTGATTATGTGATGTTTTGTTAAAGTCAGTGTGCGTGTTGTTGTCTTACTTAGTTGTTATCGTTTTCTTCCTGTGATTAGTTTGAATTGAATTATTTTACAGCCTTAATGCAGACTAATCTTATTTGATATATCATGCTATGCACATATGTTTTGAATTGTATTCTGTTACTTATTATCTTTGAGCTTAATTTATATACTGTCATGTTAAAATTTGTTTTATGTGCTCAATAAATAAATAAATAGCAATTGACGAAGCTAGAAAACTGAATTTAAATTTTGACTTCTCCCAATTTTAATTTTCAATGTCGAAATAAATATGCATGCATGCACGCAAATGTCGGTATATGGTAAAATGTTAGTGCATGGCATGAAAATGCAGTGCGGCCGGCCGACGCCATTACACGCGTTATTTGATAAAGCTCCGGATAATGAAATTTCCTACGTTAATATTTTGTACTACCTCGTGAAAATAAGAGATGCAATGTACATGTAACAGTTCAATTGTAAAAATGCCTAATAGTACCTTATTTGTTTATCATTTAAATATAATTTTACAACATCCAGTAATTGACAAATATTGTAGTACCCGCATGGCTGGCTACCACCAGTTGAAAAGTGGTCACCAAACACCTATGTACAGGTGTAATGTGGTATCTAGCTACACATGGCCGTGTGTGAGGAATAATGTCCCAGAATATTTATTTATTTATTTTATTTATTTATTTGATAGCCAGTTCTCTCTAGGCTTTATGTGCTTACCACCTTCAGCCACAACATCACTTACTATAGTGAGAATGTGGTCAAACACTAGCAAACAAACACACTATAGGTATTAATTTAAAAAAGGACAAAATTAAGGATAATATCAAAATATGTTAGTTCACATATTTACAATTAAAGTAAAAAATACAAACTATGATATATAGAAAACATCCTCAAAGCCCTCGCTGCTGTCGATAGGCAAGGTTCCCAACAGGCTGGCAGCGTTCCCTTTTTGGATGGCCAAGCTTATGCGTTGGCGGAAAAAGCTCCCAGCCCGTCGGTCTCCCGAAGCCTCGATGAGCTTGGATGATAAAATCCGAGCAAATCGGCGAGCCTCGAACCCCCATGGACCCATGGTTTCAACTGCGAATGGCATGAACGAAAAATTAGAACCAAGACAAGCGTATTTTTTAAATTTGGATTTTTCAGCACCGGTCGCAGCCGCCCCAGCGACTTTACAAGTCGCCAGTAAGTGGGAAGGCGCAAGTGTATCTACACACGTGGCATCCCACACCAGCGGCTTGCCAACACTCCACGGGATCAAAGTCATACCATCCGGCCTCTTGCCATCGTCACGCGCAATTCCGACTGGTTCTAGTACAGAAGGTACGTTGGCAACAACAAGAGCCCTACGGATAATATCATTAAGAGCCGCGTGGCGTGAAAAACGGCCGGCGCTTAAAGAGCACGAAAGCCCATGGTGGCCGAGCTCGTTGACAAAGTCTCCGCAGCGGCAGCGATGAGGATGATTGGTCCTGGAACCAAGACGGAGACAAATGCATAAACTTAAAGTGATTCGGTCTAACAAAGTACCGATGTTTGTAGATGGAATGGCTTGCAACCAGAGACCCGATTCCTTCTCAGAGACAGCTAATAAGCGTGCGCGGTCCGAATTTGAAGAAAAATTGGAAAATAGATTTTGCCAAGTTTTTTCGCATAGAGGCTTGTCCCACTCTCTCTGAGAGTGACTTAAGGTTAGCGACGGAATATTTGTGCCTGGACAAGCTGCCTGCCAGGCATTTCTGGCATCGGATAGGTGAGAAACCTCAACGGATCCAATAGATGGGTCCAAAACAGATCCAACGAGGTCGCCCACACTATATACCGACGACAGAAATGCCGGCAGTGAAATGTCTGAAATTTTCCGCACTCCTAGACCACCATAACACACGGGAAGGGTGGCCTGAGACCACACTTTGTTTTCATCAAAACAACAATTTAGGATTTTAGCCAGAGAAATCTTAATCATGTTATCTAACGTATTTAATAATTGATCAAATTTAAACAAATGGGTACATCGGAGTAAATAAGTAAACTTAGGCACAAATAGACATAATCTTATAATAAAAAATGCATAATGCGCATTGATTTCAAATAGCCGACTAGATGAGTCGTTAAAATTTTGAATCCTTTGCTCAAAGAAACCAGGAATAGATTCGTCTAAGACAGGGGCACCAAGAAGTAGAAGTGACTCCTTTGATAGTAATTTAATGTTAGGTGCCAAATCATTAAAATTTTGAATAATTTTTAGTTTTTCAGATTCAGTAACAGAATCTGAAATAAGTAGCTCGCATTTGGAGCAGTTAAATTCAAGGGCAATTTTTTTAAATTTTTCGATCAGTGATTTAAAATCATTGAGAACAGAACTAACATCGCCTCCCAAGGTGCCATCGTCTAAATACCAAACATTAAATTTAGACTGTAAACCGGAAATGATTGGATGAATTGCCAAACTAAAAATGGCTGGACCGAGAGGGTCGCCCTGTTGACAACCCACAGCAGAAATAAGTGGGTGTTCCTTAAAAAACAGTTTTGAAGGGTGCCCATAACATTGCCAAAGGTATGGATATAAGTCAGGACAGATATCCTTAATTTGCGTTAACAGAGCGGCCCTATCGACAGAGTTAAATGCATTTTTTATGTCAACCTTAAGCAAAACTTCACCTCCATTATTTAACAGAAAGGTCCGAGCCGCATGAACAGCTGCCTCACAACCTCCCTTTGAGCCAAAACCAAGTTGAATGGGCTGAAATAATTCCGAAACTTGAGGGAGAATGTGACGGCAACAAATTTTGGAGGCCATACGACGGATAGTATTACCCACAGCGATGGGTCTTATACCACCGTCTTTTTTGGATAGAGCGCAAAGGTTGGCCCCATAAATGATTTCGGTAATGGCGCTCGGCACCTTTCCTTCCAACATTAAATTTATAAGGGAGGTTAACTTTGATAATAATTTGGTACCAGCATCTCCAGCGGCACCACAGACAAGATCTTTGAAATGCTGTGGTGTGAAACCGTCAAGGCCGCCAGCAGAGCCAGGTTTAAAAGATAAAATCACGCTCAAAAGATCTTTGGCGGTACAATTTAGACAAGATTGGTCAAAAGATGGCGGATCCGGGAGATTTAAATTTAGGAGCGGAGGTGGATGTTTCGACTCTAAAGCAGACAAGGTTTCGGGTGTATCTGTAGCGACGACATCGCTAGAAAACAACAAATGTGCTGCTCCCTTGAAATCGCCGTCGTTTGCTTTACTTTCGATTTTCCTAATAGTATTTGCCAAGATATGAGTTTTATGTTTGGAAATATTTGGAATAACAATTAAGTTTGGATTTGAACAATTATTTTTAATTTTCTGAGTGAGAGAGATCTCATTTTGGTGCCGACTAGGGACGTACAGCACTCTGTAAGGAAATGTGAGCAGTTCTTCCCAAGCAGTTTGCGAATTTTGAGAAAGAATTTTGTCAATACATAGACATAAAGCTGAAGCCACACAGAAACGTGCTCCACGTGGGATCCGCTTTAATACCGGAACATTATTCTTAAGAGAACAAATATGTTGCCAAAATGAATGGTTGGAATGATTAGAATTTGAAGCCGAAATAAAAACGCCAGGATTAGAGGAGCCGGTATCATTGATTACACTTGGATTAGGTTTGTGTACCTTTCCAACATGAATCTTCAAACCACGGATTCCACGGAAATACCGAGGTTGAGAGCACTGCTCACATCTCAACAAATTTTCCTGCGATGCGTCACTAACCTGGTTGCAAGGTTCCGAACTGGTGCCAGGAACAATATTTAAGCCCAAAGGGAGCATATATTTACAACACTACTACAATCTTGATAAGGCTGGGTTGGAAGACGAAGGCCGCACATACAGATCGAGCAGAAAGGGATGTGGCGCTCGAGGCGGCAGATCACCTCCCGGCAGGATATGGGTAGCTCACTCACACCAACCGCAGACCTGAAACAAAACGAATAATGTAAATAATAAAATAATTTAAATAATATTTTAATCGGAAAAATTTTGATACGTCAAGTTTGGTTCTACATTAGGTTAAATAAAGATCCACTTTCCATCAGGAAATAAAGTCGTGTTTCGTTTGCATATTAAGACTACGAGCTTAATAGTTTTTTCGTCCGTTCTTTTGTAACTTGTCTGAAAGCTTAACTGAGTTTCATAAAACAAAGGTATTTTTAAAATGGCAACGCTTTATGATCCTGTTAGTCTACAAACTGACTAGATTTATACGCTAACTTAATGCTATATGGGCATGATCTCCCATATTCCAATATAGCGATATTGGAATATGGGAGAATTAAAAGAATTGTAATGTTGGATAGGTTATACAAACTATTTAATATCGCATTTTTAAAATGGTTTCTATTTATAGCATGATAATTACTATAATTGGTTGGTTTTATCTAAACTAAATCGTATTTTTGCACCAAATATTTCACGCAAGTTCCATTTTCTCATGGTTGCAATAGTCCAGAAGTCAGAGCCTCATTTCAAAATCGATAGGTTCGACCATTTCATTTTATAAGTCTTGTAAATTTGTCAATTTTTTGTTATATCTTATACCTACTTACAATTAGGCAGGATTCGAAAGCAATTAAAAGGTGATATAAATTAAACGAAAAAAAAGTAAGTATATAATTTATAAAAAAATACAATATCATTGTCTTGTAAGGTGATCAAGCTACAACAGCAACAATGCACAACTGATGATGTCTTTGTAGGCTGATTAAATACCTAGTCTTGCC
The DNA here is from genome assembly GCA_951216915.1 of Tetheella fluctuosa. Taxonomy (NCBI): domain Eukaryota; kingdom Metazoa; phylum Arthropoda; class Insecta; order Lepidoptera; family Drepanidae; genus Tetheella; species Tetheella fluctuosa. The sequence goes on along the minus strand of OX578227.1, from coordinate 4,363,972 downwards.
ATAAATATTGTCACAAAGAAAAAACATTTTTTTTTATTGCAAATAATATTTATTACTTTTACAGTATGTTAGTTTAATACATAAATAAAAAACAATTTAAAATATAAAAAGCTTATTCGAAGTGGTCTCCATTGGCTGCAATACAGTCCTTTAAACGTTGAGGCCAGTTATCAATAGAAGCACGCACTCTTTCCATGGAAAAATTCTTCACTGCCAATCGTATGGATTGTTTTAGGGACTCCAAATTATCATGGCGTTTAGAGCAAGCCGTACTCTCTAAAACTGACCATAAATCATAATCCAGTGGATTAAGATCGGGACTAGACGACGGCCAGTCTTCAGCTCTGATGAAGTCCGAAACGTTTACTTCCAACCAAGACTGCGTGGACCGAGCTTTATGACCCGGCGCCGAGTCTTGTTGGAAGGACCATACTTGGTTATTGAACATGGTGTTGTTAAGGGGCTTAACTACCTTCTCAAGAATGGTATCTTGATACACTTGTGCCGATGTTTTGATACCTTTTTCACAAAAATATGGCTCAGTCACTCCTTCATAGCTAACACCCCACCAAACCATCACTGAAGTCGGATAATGCCCACGTTGCACTCTGTCGACTAATTGGGAAGCTTCCTTAGAGCTTTGAGCATAAATACGATCATTTTGTTTGTTAAAATGTTGCTCAACTGTAAAATTTTTCTCATCCGTAAACAAAATTTTTCTGTGACCTCCCTTTGCGTACCGCTTCAGTAGTTGTTTCGATTTTACCACCCTATTCATTTTTAAATTATCAGTAAAAAAATGACCAGTGCGTCTCTTATAGGCTGCAAGTCCTAAGTCATCTTTTAAAATACGCGACATGGTTCTGGGTGCTATCTTCATCTCCCGAGATAAAATCTTTTGCTTTCGGACAGGATTTCTTCGAATTCTTTCCCTTACTGCTTTAACCACCTTTTTCGTACGAACACTACGTGGACGGCCAGATCTTTTTCTGTCACAAGCAGAGGAGGTCTCATTGTACCTATTAATAGTCCGGTACACAAACATTTGACTAATACCAAGCGTATGGAGAGTTTTAAAAATTGCATTTGGCTCCTTACCAACTTTGTGTAATGCAATCACAGCGATTCGGTTCTCTTTATCAACCCACTCCATTTTAATATCGCAAAATATTGTCCAATGTATTGGCGCCAAAATTAGAAAACCCAATGAACAATCGTATAAAAATGACAGATTCCAAATTCAAATGTAATATCTTTCTTATTTTTAATTGTAACAGTATTTATGGCCAGACTATGTATAATAATACCTTGTTTGATCTTGTTGATGTAGCGACCACACGATTAATTCCTTCTAATTTCCCAATCTACAAAATATGACTGTAAAACCGAGCTCTTAAAAAGATCTCTACCTATCTAGGTAATGTTATCTTGGTGAAACACGGTAACAGAATCGCACCTGGAAACGCAAAAATATAAGCGCTCGAAATAAAGCTTTTTCCAGATAAAATCCAGGGCTCTACAGCACACAATGCGGAGCCCCCGTGCAATTATAAATCATTCGAGCCACGTCCAGAGTTAAACAGCTTACTAAATTTAAATTTTATAATAATCTCCGCTTTTGAATTGTCCCAGTTTTAAGCCTTTGCCTTTTAGGTGACTCCCAGCTTACCTGGGAGTGTGTGGAACAATATTAGAAATTCTTTTGGTTCAAAGTCAAAGTCAAAGTCAAAGCCATTTATTCAGTTTAGGCCCTAGGAGGGCACATATGAAGGTCGAATTTACTGAAGCTACCACCGATTCGGAAATCAGCCTTCAACTGAGAAGAACCGGCAAGAAACTCAGCAAGGTTACATTTTTTATATATATTTTTCCTTTTTTTTTATAATCTGACTATTGGCTATATTTTTTCAATAACAGCAAAATGTACACGTAATGTTACTTGCTTTTATCTCGCATCGGAATAAAGCTATTTCATTTTGAAACTCTTCTATATTCACACTAATCTCAAATCCTGAAACTAATACTTGATGACATTTAGCTGAAGAATTGTGAAGGCATTAGAGATTTTACTAACAGTGTGATCAGTATAAAAGTGGCACATCGCGAGGTCATATTACTGATGTTAGATAAACTGTCAATATCTGCTAGTAATAGTGACGCTGACTATGAAATGATTTTTAATAAAAAGATGATTGTACCATAAAACCAGAAATAAGAATTGTAAATAAAAAAGTTCAAACAAGCTCCCCCTATCTTATATACAAAAGGGAAAATCCTTAATTTACTGCCAGGCACTTACCTACCAACTTTTAAAAAATAGCTGTCAAATTTAATAATGCCTACTCAAATAAATTAGAATAGTCGACTATAAAGGAACGAATGGGGAAGTGAAAAATAAAGAAATTTAATCTGGTTCAGGAGTCTTCCGCTAATCGCGTACAGACGTTCGTTTTGGGACACCCCACTGTAAACTAGGGTTGTGCAGGCACGAGCAACCATATATCCTTACTATGTAAAAACATAAAAATCCAATCCAGTGCGTTTTTTAGTAATTATTTAATTTATTTGAAATGTAATATAATTATAAATGGTCTTTAGTACGTACACACATAATGCAGAAAAGAAAGACATTAGGTACCAGTTCGAAAAGGAACCAACTGTTGAAACAAATTTCTATTAGAAATAAGCAGTCCCATTGTGTTCTTGTATCTGTTTTGTGATTTTCTTGGGTGTGAATATAAAAAAAAACAACAACAACTTGTGTTGGTATATTCCGAAACTAAAATATTCTAGGCTTATGAAAAAATATATTATGAAATAAATTAATCTTAATCTCACTGAATATACCTAAGCTATATATTATAGTATAAGCTTTGAGTGCTGACCACCTTCGACCACATCATCACTTACCATAGTGAGATTGAACTCCAACACAAGCCTATACAAAGTTTTTTTTTTATATCCGAGTTGTTACACTTGGAAATGAGATATTGACCCGTTCATACATTCCAATAAAAATATTATGATTTCAAAACAAAAAGAAAAATATGACATAATAATACCTTGAATATATCTGCAAATCGAATTGTATCACATCCCTAAAAATACCAGTGATGGTAGGCAGAGGGGGCTGAAATTAATGAAGTTGTTCATTAAGCTTAAGTGGGATTGTCGCTAATGTCTGACCAGGGTAAAAAATTATGTAACAGCCAGAGAACTGGAGGTAAAGTGAATTAATTGACAAAATTACGTATAGTGAGTGCTCGGCCGAAGCAATGCATCGTGACGTTTGCTTCTTTACTTTCTACAGTTACTTTTGCTCATAGAAACATACTTTGTAATGGATAGATTTCGTAAACGTAAACGTACTTTGTGAGTATTAAGTTCTATTACCTACTTGGTAGACTAATAGGAGTTTTGGAGTTGCGTTGGCCAATGTTCCACCGACTTTCTAGCTCGGGGAACTTTTGTAAGAATATTCTAAAATAAATGTGTTATTGCTGCTAGACTAATATCTATTTTTTTCTGTAAATAGAATAAAATCGTTGGATATTATTTAATTACGAATAAATCACATTAATAAATACCAATAAAGAGTATTTCGTTGTTCAATAAACGTCCGTGTAAATCAATACTTCAAAAAATCTTTTGACGCGAACCAAACATTAATGTAATGATGAAATTGTTGTGCGTTACCAGATTTTAACCGAGATCGGATTTATTACATGGCCAAATAAATTATTTTCTCGTAATGCCGCCTGCGGGTTGAGATCAAAGGAGCGAATTAATTAAATTAACTTTTGTTTCTATCGCCCGATGCCTGTTTACAAACAATACCCTGATTGCCTGAATGTTTGACACTGTAAATAATCGAGGATACCTTTGTAATAAAACTAACTTTAACTTTAACTTCTAATAGTTTTCCCTTATTGTTGATACAGACAAAGCTGAAACATTTCCGCACATATTTCTACGTTTATGTATTAGTCTTTATCCTATATAAATAGAGATGACGCAAATAGTACGCCGCTCTTTTTTTTCTTTTTATATTTTACATACTATTTGCAAATCTTTTTAAAATCAATAAGGCTGAAAGAGGCTAGGATGCCAGCAGTTTTTCCATCTTTCTGAACCGACCCGTACTAATATTTTTTTATTATACTTATGACTAATTAGCACAATTGAAACAATGATAATTATTGTGGTATTATTGGTCAATCATTGCAATTTGCACTCATTTCTGAGTTACTGCATACATTTTCGCTTCCAAACAGGAAAAAATAAAAATTTATTAAACAATCACTTAATTGAACAGTAAGAGGAAAATAATTCAGGAAATAATGATATGATACACGAAACCGTTATAGTAGCAGATAGCGATATTTATCCAGTATCGAATCCTAATCAAATCGATACTTCAGAAGTTTCCGTAGTGGAGAGACATCGAAACGCCCATTTCCGTCAAAATAACATCTCGTTCCACGATAAATACCGCAATGTCTACAGAACGGTGTATTCATCAGGTTTTTGGTTGTATAATATTATCTAGGTTATGTTTATTCGAGCGAATGTCCCAGAATTTCAATAGATGAATTAATTTCTAGGATTTATAATAGTAATCCTGGAACAAAAATTCAGTCACAATAAAAATGTCAATTGATACCCATATTAAATCGCTTGCAATAAAAAGGACCACCATTATTAATAGTAACTTATCAGAATCGACCTCAACTTGGGAGGTGATTCCCCATTAAAGGTCGTCCCAATAATAGCAATATGTTCCGAAGGGATAATAGAGCCCGACATAAATGGGTCTTAGTGACCTTTCCATGAGTTTTCGCGAGATCTCCCAACCATAACAGTAATAAGGATTTGCCTTCTGGTTTCGCAATTAAGGGGCGGGCGAAACTTTTAATAACCACGAACAATTTTATAGGGTAAACGATGTGGGAATTGTGTTTGATTAACGCTCATGAGTTTATGATTAGTTTTATTGGATTATGCTATTTAATTATTTTGCTGTGCTGATTTAGTAATTGCGTATTTTTCTTGAAATTAAAACATATGCTGTTATACACGTTCATTAACAAGAAAGGAGTTTAAATATTTATTGAATTGTATATGTCAAACCACACGAAAGCCTGAACTATGTATAATGATACCCGCTGTTGTAAAGGACTGGTTACATTTATACGGTTCAAATAGTTTATTGTACGTCACGTTACCAATGACAAAATCTCATGAAAGATTTTCAGCGGCTTTTCGTACTCGTTGAAATACTAACACTGTTCAGTCACTGAAGCTGTTAATAACTCTAGTATATAGCGAACCTTTATCTTATTTTATGTATCACCATCATCATCATCTCAGCTGTAACACGTCTACTGCTGGACATAGGCCTCCCCTAAGGATCTCCAGTAGAACCGATCTTTTATGTATAAGAGAACAAAATGTATGATGCCCTTAACAGCAAGATATTAAAATATTAATATGCATGTACCCTTATTACCTACATTTGTAATGAAAAATTAACGTGTCTGAAGATATGTAAGACTTTGTTGCGGGCAAGGGTTCATAATAGTTTAATTATTCAGCAAGGCAGTTCAGTAATGTGATAAGACCGTCAACGAGTTTGCTGACGGGTGAGAGCACATAATATTGAATTAATATTAAGTGTTCAACTAATGCCTGAGTTGAATGTGGAGTCACGCAACTCCCTGCTTGACATTCGCTAACTTTTAATAAAGACGAGACGTGGATTAAGAACCTACCTACGTTGTTGTTTGCCAATTATATTGGAGGTGATGGATGAAGTATAGAACGCATTTTTTTTGTGGTTCAGCTATAAAAGGCATTGAACATCGGTTATTTTAAGCAATTAAATAATAAGATCTTTCACTTAGAGCTTAGTTTTTTATGATTTTGAAACAAGAGCAAAAAGTATACCTAGGTTTTCACGGTGCGAGGCTGCATGGACGCCGAACCCATTTCACAAGATTCTTCGAATTTACACCGTTTAGCAAACTTTATAAAATTCATAATCACATGATTTGTTTTAAGACCCATGTCCTATTATTTCAGCCCACATCCTACAATTTCCACCATTTTTGATGGTAGTGTAGAGACATCTATCAAGACTTCCGCTATCCGTGGATAGATGGTGCAACAATATTCTACATCGCACTGACAAAGTTCTCTGTCAACTTTGCATATATACAAGATTCCAACAACTACAGTTGGACCGCGGTCCCCAGGCACGATGACCTAGCCTGGCGGAAGATCTTCCCTTTTCAATGGAGGAGTCTACCACCTTGCTCCTCCGTAGTAGCAATATAGTATAAAGTCTAAGAATCCACAGTCATCATTCTGTACTAGAATGATGTGTGTGTTAATGTCTGTGTTACAACTTACATTAGTTTAGAAATCATGGGTTGTGTGGAGATTAGAAGTATTATTCATGTTTGTTTGTGCATGTAATTTCAGTAGTACATATACGAGTATCACTTTTCTTCTGACATAATAATATGAAATGTGTAATAATTATTATTAATTATTATTAATTTACCTACGCTGTAAGCAATATTTGCTACAATGTCATGACCTGAAACAATTACTTCAACGGGCTGCATTGCATTGCTTTTGTGCACATCAGTCATAAGTCAGGTCAGTCACGTCAAAAAGTTTTGTTGAGGTTTTAGGACGTTATCCCCATACGTCAGTCACCGTCGCGCGACGTGACGGCCGGCTTTTCCATTGACATGACGATTTTTGGGGATGTACCGGCTGTTATTCCTAATGGCGTCAACTGTTCGTTGTCTAGTTTTCACCTTGTGATTGTTACGTCCGCGGTTCAGTCTTCAAGGTTTATTTTAGAACTAACATTTAACTTTAGAACGTATCCAAATGATTTTAACTGGCCTGAGAATAACAGAGGCGTTGATAACTTCACTGCTGAATATTTCTAAGAAAAGAAAGAAAAAGATTTTATTTTGAGCACGCCATCCATAGTATGTCTACAAGAAATTAGATTGTATGTATGATCTTAAGTAATTAATTAAAGCATAAGCACTTATCACGCTAAAATGTATGGTTGTTCTTCAATCACTACTTTATCGCTACTGAATGACATAATTTATTTTTGGACTATGAAATTGTAAGATGACATCAACAAATCACTAGTTTAATTAGGTCATAAACCTGATTAAACTAAGATTAATTTATAAATTATATACAGTTGAAATACCTATGTTTATTTACTCTAGTAATGGCGAGCGTCGGTCGCAAGTCACAATACGACTAATTGGGTCACATCACATTGTTGAGATTGAAATTAAACAGAGCTTGAAATGGAGTGGCGAAACACGATTTGTTTCTTTCCAATGCCTTTGTGAAGTTAATGAAACGACACTTAGAGGAAAACGGCACTGTAAACAAAAAGGATAACTTAATCCTCCTATAATTATTTACTACTAGCTTTCGCCCCGCGGTTTCACCCGCGTTCCCCAGGGATCTTATGTTTTCTCGGGATAAAATGTAGCCTATGTTCTTTTCCATACCATAGGCTATCTGCATACCAAATTTTATCGTGATCGGTTCAGTGGTTTTAGCGTGAAAAGGTAACAAACAAATAAAACAAACAAACTCACTTTCGCATTTATAATATTAAGTTAGGATATTTTTGCGCACGACTTTACTCACGAAGACTTCTAAAAATTTGTTTATATTTTCTTCTAGTCAGCTAATTTTGATTAAATAAAGTTAGTTGGAAGGTTCTAACTTGTGGAAACATTCAGTAATTTTGGAGAATAGCGTGTTTTAACAGACTGAAAAGACAGACAACGAGACAAAAAAACTTTTTCCACCCCTAAAGGGTAAATAGGGGTTCGCGGGTAAAACCACGGGGCGGTAAGCTAGTAAATACATATATTCAAAGAAGAGACGCTGTTTCTACAGTTTTATTATAAGTATACATAGAAAGTATAGATAGATTAGAAAGTTGTTATTCAATCACGCCGTACTGACTGGACGGAAAGCTTCACCGAAAGCTCAAGCTCATAGTAGGATTCGAACCCACGACCTTCGCCGCGGCATCCAACGTCACTACCACTGAGCTATCATCGCTTTTAGAGAGGCCTACGTCTATTAGTGAATGAATATAATAGACTCATTATAGAATGCCCGCTAACCAAACAGTATACGTGAAACTAAAATAAACTACCCGCAAAAAGTGCTAACAACAATAAACAACTTTTAACAAAACAAAGTTAAACATAAAGCGATGTTTTTTTACGTGGATCTAACGTAATGAGGTGTCCCAGCGAGTTGATAATTAAGCTGTATTTTGGGACAACACAAAGCGTTGGTTAGACCAAGTTTGTATATAACCGGTTGCTTATGAGAGTTGATATTAATTTTAGTGGAGCTCTAGTAGTTTACGCAACTAAGATCTAGTTCAAACAATGTTAATTTTTTTCTACCTGATGGATACAACGTGCAACTATTGGTTAAATAAAATCTATTGAAAGGTTTCAATCAAATAGTGACTTCTAGCTATTTTGAGAAAATAAAAAAATCATTATTTACCTTCGATAAAAAAGGCATTTTTTTACTATAATAAGCAGCATAAAAGTACAGGTAAAATTAATTGAATAACGATTTTAGTGAGATAGTAAAAATAAATAATGTAAAATAAATAAAAAATATAGGTAGCATTTTTTCAAAACACAAGTAGGTTATTATTATTTTTTAGCTGTTGATATTTCTGTACAAAATAACACTTATCAATGGCACTGATTACTACTTTTTTTTTTCTATTAGTAGTTTTATCTGTGGTTTTATACTCTAAATTTTCTAGAATAGTTTTGTAGGTACCCTATGCGCCTATACCTAGTAGATGGTACGAGATAGTATACTCGTACAATACTCTTTTCAAAGTTATGCGACAATTTTACTCCATATTATTATTTTCACTCGATTCAAAATGCATTCAATTAATTTGTTTATTCATCATTTTATAATAATATTAAATAATGAACACTTAATGAACTTATCAACTAACAAAGAATAAAAAAAACAAAATACGTATTTTTACCTTAGATCGTACCTTCGTTTAACCTTAGATATAATATAAATTGTAATTTTCTCATGTAAGTGAATCTAACATGTGTTCTTATGAGAATAAAGTTCTTTAAACATAAAATACGTATTTCATAGTTTTCAAACTCATCGGTGAAAACTTGTAGTATTTAATTGGATCCATTGTTTATCGATCAAAATGAGATTGCTCAAAAAATAGATATTGTCAACGTAAGATATTGTCAAACTTAACTAGGATATTTCTTCGATTTCTATATTAATATGGGATCGACAACGGTGAAAGATGTTATTTATTTTTATTTCTATGGCAGCATATTATATTATTTCCATATTATATTATATTCCTTATTTCCGTATATTGCTTATTTGCATAACACATAGTTATACGTTTCTTACTAAATAAAAAATACTAGTTCATTTTTTTTTGTCTTCTATCAAATTTATATAGGTAGATGATGAACCCATTTAGACTATTCGAGGTGATTGAATATACCTGTAACTTATATTTCAGACCACTTCACGCAAATATATGATATAACTCATAAAATGTAATTGAAAGTAATCCTCTTACATGAAATGATAAATTGCCTCCGATTCATAAATTTATTTTCGTTACCCGTAACATTCTCGTAGCACCATCTACGGCGTAGCAAAAAATGTAGAGCAGGTAATGTAAATGTATTTCACAATGTTTCCTCGAGTGTAGGCACATTAAAAAACTATTACGATGAAGATAAATAGAACTTGGCGATAGATTTTGGCAGTCCCTGAGTGTCAAGCATCTCTTTCTATGGTAATGAACTTTCATATTAATCTATAATATAAAATTATTATTTTGACTGATTATCTGATCTATTAACGCCCAGCACAGTTTTTTTTTTTTTTTTTCAATTTGACGTTGGTAGCCAGCCAGGCGAGTACTACAAAGTAAAATGATTCCTTCATACATTTTGGTGGAGTAGGTATTGAACTTTTGTATGGACAGATGATATTTTTTTGTGATCTCGAGAGTTAGTCCCATGATAAAAGTTGTCAAAAGTAGTAGTAGTTGTAAAAAATCACCCAGTATATCTTAAGCATCCGCTAAGTAAGGATTTCCCCAAATTCACGTCAAGTATATCACGATTTTTTTAAATAAACTGAAATACGACTCAAAATCTTTCCCAAGTTATTCCCTATAAGCTTTTATAATACGTAGACTAAATAGTTGGCAGAGATAATCTATATCAGCTCACATTACATTCCAATACAAACAAACAGGGCAGTGCAAAGACTCGTGTAACATAAAACGATAACAAAATAAATCACCCTTTAGCTAGGGTTGCTGGTAGCAACCCTATCATGAATTAAATAATAAGATTTTTACAGATGTATATATTTTTACATACATTCGCCTGGCAGTAGCCTATGATACTCTACGGTCTATAAACTATCTCTATGCAAAAAATCAAGTAGATCCGTTGTTCCGTTTCGGCATAAAAGAAGGACAAACCAACAAACAAACTTTCACATTTATCATAATTGATTTAAGGTTAAGATGTAACCTTTATGACATTCGTAATAATAGCGTAAATCTGTGTGAATAGCGGTAATAAATTATGAAGATAATGAAAACCTATGTGGAAATTGTTTATAAAAACTTTCATGCTAGTAATAGTAAATACAGTGAGTATTTCCAAGCTTTATTAGTAAAAAAAATTAAACCGAAAAAATTAATATTACCTACTAATATATGGCAACCCTACACAAAATAGCCAAAGTCAAAACTATCCGATATCTGTGAAAACGCTCGCTACGCCAAAGGGACATATCAGCTTATCGCCTGACGACTAAAACTGCACTTCGAGCTATTTGTCAAACTTTCGCTACCAACGAAAACATAAGCCGCGACGACCAGGATAACTTGACCTACACATTAAGCGTTGATTCACACTATGAACAGCCTTATGAATTAGCAAACTGAAGTGGCAGTGGAAGAACGGTCGATAGCAGGCGCAGTATGGGATACCTCTGAGCTTGTTGTACCGACAAACTGAAAAGAGTGCGTGCTTAGGAAGACGATATGTCAAGTGGTCAGTAAATGGCTGATAATGATGATGACCAGTTTTTGAACTTATTATATCCAATATCAAATCTCTATTGGGTAGTTTACGAACTTACATGAGTGCTCAGGAGAGCTATTCAGGTAGATAAAGTTATTTTTTTAGGTCTGTGTTTGATCACAATCTCACTATAGTACCTAAATGATGATGTAGCCGAAGGTGGTAAGCACACACAGCCTAGATTTTATGTACATTTGCCGGAACACAGCGGTATATATTTGACGACATATCTTCAACTTGAGGGTGGTAGCCAGCCAAATGGGTACTACAAAATACCCTACCGCTATGCTATGGTTTACGGTTTTTTTTTTGTAAGATTCGAACCAACGACGTCACTACCACTGATCGGAATTGAGAGGTACTAGTTGAATATTACGGTTCAGAACGGCGTGAACGGTTACGCTGGATAAATAAGCGTTTTATAAAGAAAAACGGATGCTCGTTATTATAAAGTATGTAATACAATTTTAATTAGAATAAAAATTAAGCAATATTTACAACGCGTGCGCAACTTGACAATGTGAATTGACCCTTACTTAATAACTTTGCCAGGCGGACCGTACTAGAGTGGTCGTTATAGGCGACAGATTGAGTGTATCATCTCATGTATAATTCACAAACGACGAGTTGGAATCGAGATCGCAACTTGGAACATAATGCATTTCACTGCGTCCCATATGATATGAAAGATTGCACGGAATAAATGAATATTTGTTCGGTATAACGCGTCGTTGTTTGCGACTGAGCTTGTTTTCGTATGCACTGCAGTGTAAGTTTGCTCGATATCCTACTGTTATCTAATAGTAAAATAAATGGGTTCTGTCGTAAACTTGTCGCTATTATAGCACCTACGGAATAAACGAGGTAATATTTAAATCCACTGATGTAAACACTGTCAGAGCTTTTGTGCATACTTTATTATAAACTAGCTGTTACCCGCGGTTTCACTCGCATTCCCGGGATAAAAAATAGCCTATAACCTTCCTCAAAAATTGGACTATGAAATGCAAAATCTTTTTTTGAAATCCGACTGGTAGTTCTGGATTCTTCTGCTTTATTATATTAGTAGGTACAGATATTAAGCACATACCTTTGATAGAGCATATAACTTTGATAGACTGAAATCTTTTAGGTCATAAATGTATTCTACAATATTTCAACCGTGGAACGTAAAGAGTATGAAAAATATGAGAGAGATAAAAAAACAGTAAAGTTTATCTTTCCGAGTGTCACCCTTTGACATTTTACTCAACCATACATTCAAAGGATAAACTTTGAGTTTTCTAATTACTTGTGATTCACTCATAGTGAATGAAGAGGACAGTAAATTTTAATTCGTGGTTTCCACCAGGACGGTAAGGGTCTCAATGAATAAAGAATGTACAGAAGGGACAACTAGGTCAGTAAAGGGTAAGTGGAAGTTATAACTTACACTCTCATACTATATTTATTGACGGTTTAAGTACGAAATAAACTAAATATAGTTGTGAGTAGTTGAATTATATTTTAAAAGGTAAATTGCTTTTTTAAAAGTGAACTCTTCTGTTAATCACTTAGACTTTTATTTATTGTTGATTCATTCTTTGGTAATATTTGTGCACATTATATTCCCATATTATTCTCTATGTCTGTTAAAGTATTCTATTACTCTGAAACTTTATTTACTCTGTTTTTGAGGAAAATGTATCTGAAAGGACTATCACACAACAGAAACAGAGTTCATACCTAAATCAACCTCTGCTCTAGACCACCAAGTCACAAATTGTGCCTACTAGTCTGGCTACCGTCCAAAACTCACTAATGGAATTTTGTACGTCTCTGACCGACCACTTCACAGTCATCGACAGTAGGACTCTTCAGTATAAAAATTACTCACCAATTCACTAAAAATATCCTTTTAATAAGAAGCTCTTTTGAACGCTTATGGCGAATGCCAATATGGATGATACATGTAGAAGAGGGAATGACTAAAATGTTAGAGCACTCATTGCCAGAAGTATATTTTTTATATCTATACTAATAAATAAATAAATTATAATTGAGGTAATGTTTATGAGTTTGTGAGGTTGTAGGGGATAACCTCAGGAACTACTGGTTCGAATTGGAAAATTATTTTAGTGTTGGATTGCCCATTTATTGAAGAAGGCTATAGACTACTTTTTATCCCGGGAAAATATAAGATCCCTCGGGAATGCGGGTGAAACCGTGGGTAGTCTAGTAATCTGCTTATACAAATAATGATAATAATCCTTTATAATTGATGATATGGATCGACGCCGAAGTTCAAAGATAAAGATGTTACATCTTCGACGACGCCATGTGAGAAAGAGTAATATACAATGTATTTTCATCTAAATGGGGAGAAAAGATTACTTTAATACTTCTAGAAATCTCCATATTTTAAAGGAAAATGCGTTCATGTTAAAAACCCATCAAAATTGACATAACACGTTGTGAAATTGTAAAAATAAACATCATAGAACAGCTTGCACACGTCGGGTTGTTCGCAGCGCAGTATCAAGGAAATGATGCTCGTTAAATTTTCAATCTTCCTCGAAGAGCGGAGCTAATGACAGTATGAGTCATTACACGTGGCCTCCTATCGCCGTCTAGTCGGCTAGATTATAAAAAAAGTCGGTTTTTAAATTTCCTACGGAGGGGATGAATGGCGAGTTTGTTTTATGGCTTTATGTTGGAATATTTTTGTGGTGATGATTTTGACGGTTTTTAACATGAACGCAATGTATAATATAATGTTTGTATTAATTATGGTTTTGTAGAGAAACTTGTATATTAAACGAAAGCTTCCATTTTTTATGTGCGATATCCATTTGGCCCCAGATTCACTCCGGGAGGAATATCACAAAGCAAAAGACTCGCTTATATTACACGCTGCTTAAAAAATGGCTGTACAATCTAACCCGAATAGAATATTATTTTAGAAACATTACACATACCTACATATTTTTATTTTTTAATTCTTTACTTATTTTATTACATTATTATTACAAATAAAACCGTGAAGTGGTTTCCCTTTGAAGAAACACAAAAATACCACATACTGAAGCTACTGTAACGTACGGCAAAGTTTCCTCAGCGAATACTTTAAATTTTAAAGTTCAAATTAAAACCTGCCGACGAACTGAAATTGCCAAATTCATACGTGAGAACATTTAGGAGGGCTAAGAATAGTTAAAACTGAAAATGGGGTAAAATGTTACAGTTTAACCCCAATGAGGTACTAAGTGTTGTATGTAACTTTATTTTATAGGTAAGGAGCTTGAAAACCACATACCTACCTAATTAAATGTGTATTGTGGAATCTGTGGTTTTAGAATAGTTACAAAAGGTGATGGATTTTGTTACTAAATTCTTTCAAAGATATTCGATATAAAATTAATGGAACAGCTGTTTCATATTGTTGCAATTAAAATGAATAAATATTAAGTATTTATTCATTTATTCATTTTTATTCATTTTTAAGTTTATGATTTTTTAAAAATTTCGAATTCAAAATCGAAACCAAGTAAATATTTCACAAAAATACTGAGCATTGAATATAACAAAATCACGACTCTTATTGTTATTACCATGCTATTCAATAAAAATCACATCGGAAAGTATTTGAGGTAGAATCAACTCGTTATATTGTTACCAAGAAAAGTGTCGCCAGCTATGAACATTTTCCGAGTAAGAATGGCTCTTGACCCCTTAAGAATTGTACACACAATCGACATTTTGACATAGAAAATCATAAGCTAGATTATCGAGTCACTGACTCGAATGTGGCAAATCGAGTAGGCAGTTTTATATATAACTAAGTTTTATTTTAAAATTAGAATACCTACCTACTCACATTAATTTTAGAGAAACAACTTTTATATTTTTTATCTGTTGGTATTTACTTGATTTTACATTGCAATAATTAACATCCTTAGTACTGGCAACACAGTCACTAAGCATTTATTATAAAAGCAATGGTTGCCCTTAGTTCCTCCCTTACTTCTATTTTCACTGTGCTAGGAGGCAGACATTATAACCTTCATTGTGGCCATATTTAATTTGAATATATTATTTCATTTATGTTTTCCATTCTATTTAAATTCAATCTCTGCATTTTATTTCACGCCCGTAATCCTATTTCCTATAGGTTATGGGCCCAGCATTGTGCTGATCAAATATATTATTATTAATTTGACTACCTACAACTAAATAAAAAAATAAATAAAACGATATGGAGAATTTAAAGACCAAGCGAAATATTAGACCTTTTGCTGGTGAAAAATACAGTGTGTGGAAGTTTCGAATTCGCGCATTGTTAACTGAGATGGAGGTTATCAAAGTCATGGACGAGGAACCCATAATAGGGTTGGTAGCTTGGGAGAAAAATAATCGCATCGCGAAAAGTGTAATCGTCGAGTATTTGGCAGACTCCTTCCTTGGTTTTGCTAAAGAAGAATTTACTGCAAGAGAAATTTTGAAGAATTTGGACGCATTGTACGAGAGAAAAAGCTTGGCGACTCAATTGGCGATACGTAAGAAGCTGCTCGGTTTGAAGCTTCAAGGCGACACTCCGTTACCCAAGCACTTCACGATTTTCGATGATCTAATCACGGAGCTACTGGCGGCTGGTGCAAAGCTGGAAGAAACTGACAAGGTATCTCACTTACTTCTCACGTTGCCGAATTCATATGACGGTGTCATTACTGCAATCGAGACATTATCTGAAGACAATTTGACTTTGGCCTTCGTTAAGACAAGATTATTGGACCACGAGGTCAAATTGAGAAATGAGGGTACTGACACTGTTAACAAAATTCTTCACGTCGAAAATAAATCTCAAAAATGCAACGGAAGAAAATTTGAGAATACTATGTCTTATAACAACCAGCAGAAGTTCAAGTCTAAGAAGAAATCTTTCATCAAGTGCTACCATTGCGGACGCAAAGGTCATGTCAAAAATGACTGTTACTTTTTCAAACGGATGAATCAACCTAATAAACAGACATCTGCAGTCAGGCACCGCACTGTACAAGCTGTGAATCTTACTGAGGGAGCGACAAGTTCCAGTGAAGCTTCCGGATTTGCATTTATGTCCGGAAATTATGAAGGTGGCGCAGAAGGAAACCAAATAACTTTCCTGTTGGATTCCGGGGCATCTGACCACATAATTAACAGGGAAGATCTTTTCTTTACCTATAGTAACTTACTTACACCGTTAAAAATTTCAATTGCTAAACACGGTGAATTTATTACAGCTACCAAAAGAGGAATATTACAAGTGATCAGCAACACCGGCATCCAAGGTACTCTAGAGGACGTATTGTTCTGTCGTGAGGTACCGTACAACTTACTATCGGTAACCAAGATGCAGCGTGCCGGGTTGACAATCACCTTCGATCAAAATGGAACAAATATCAGTAAGGACGGTATAATACTGATGCAAGGTAAGGCAATTAATAATTTAATTTCTGTTGAGTTTGAAGTTGAAGTTAATCGATCTGTTTCTCAAATGTGCAATAGTGATAAAGGAAATTACGATTTATGGCATCAACGTTTAGGCCATATAAGTAAACAGAAGTTTTTAGATTTGAAAAATAACTGTATGATTGATGATGTAAGCTTTATTGAGGTGGTATCGCCTGATAACAAATTGTGCGAAGCTTGCATAAATGGGAAACAGACACGATTACCATTTAACACTTCTAAAGATAAAAGTTACATTAAACGACCGTTATTTGTTGTGCATACTGATGTGTGTGGGCCAATCACTCCTTCTACAATCGATAATAAGAATTATTTTGTTTTGTTTGTCGATCAATTTACTCATTACTGTGTTGCATACTTGATAACATATAAATCAGATGTGTTCTCGGCTTTTAGAGATTTTGTGGCAAAAAGTGAGGCTAAATTCAATTTAAAATTGGTTAATTTGTATTGCGACAATGGTCGGGAATATTTGTCTAGTGAAATGAAAGATTACTGTGTTTCTAAAGGAATTTCATACCATTTTACTATTCCTAGAACACCACAGCAGAATGGGGTTTCAGAGCGTATGGTTAGGACAATTACAGAAAAAGCCCGCGCTATGATCGACGGTGCTAAATTACATAAGTGTTTTTGGGGTGAGGCAGTCTTAACTGCAGTATACTTAATAAATATTACACCTACCCGCGCTTTGAAACAAACTCAAACTCCATTTGAATTGTGGCACGATAAAAAGCCTACAATTAAGTATTTAAAAGTTTTCGGTTCTACCGTGTATGTGCATAATAAAACCCGTAAAACTAAATTCGATGAAAAATCGTGGAAGGGTATACTGGTAGGGTATGTACCTAACGGCTACAAGGTGTGGGACATAGAACGCGAAAAATATGAAACAGTTAGGGATGTCATAGTAGATGAGGTTAATTTTCTGCAGTCGAGGCCTGCGTTACGACGTATTGAAGGGAATGAAATTGAACATTTCCATGACAAAACTGATGATAGTAATGATATGGCGTCGAAATCAGTGTCAATAAGACCTCGAAGTTGTGACAGTCCTAAATCTGATATTTCCAAAGCTGATAATTCTAAATTAGATGGCTCAAAATCAGTTGGATCAAAATCAGATAGTTCAATATTAAACGATTCAAAATCGGATAGTACAAAATCTGATGAATCTGTTTCTAGTGGTAAGATTCGCAAATTAAATGACCCAATGCCAAATGTTGATGACAAAACAAGTTCTGGTAAAACTTGTTCTTCTGATAAAAATATTGAAGGTTCATGTCGATTGCGAAGGAGTGCTAGGCTCAAAGGTTGTCCCCCTGTGTCTTATAATGAAATTGATGATATTTTATTGTGTGCTGAATCAATTGGTTGCAAAGTACCTACTTCATTTAATGACATTAAAAGTCGGGATGACAGAACTCTATGGGAAGGTGCGATTAAGGATGAGTTAGATTCACTTTTAGTTAATGATACTTGGACATTAGTACCTAAACCAAGTTATAAAAATATAGTCGATTGTAAATGGATTTTTAGTATTAAAAATGACGAGTTTGGCAATCCATTGAAATATAAGGCACGTCTTGTTGCCAGGGGTTTTAGTCAGCAGTATTTAACTGATTATAATGAAACTTTTGCCCCTGTTGCTCGTATAGCTAGTTTTAGGTTTATGATTAGTTTTGCAAATCAATATAATTTATTGGTTCATCATATGGATGTTAAAACCGCATTTTTAAATGGTATTTTGAAAGAAGAAATTTACATGAGTGTGCCAGAGGGGGTAAATTGTAAAAATGGTTACGTTTGTAAATTAAATAAAGCTTTGTACGGACTTAAACAAGCTGCTAGGTGTTGGTTCGAATTATTTGATCAATGTCTTAAAGAAAAAGGATTTGTAAATTCATCAGTTGATAGATGTATTTATATTTTGGATAAGGGAGATATTCATAAAAATATTTACGTTTTGCTTTATGTCGATGATCTGGTGCTGGTGTGTTTTGACCGGCAATCAATAAATAGAATTAAGGGTTACTTAATGAGTAAATTTAAAATGGTAGATTTAAATGAGATTAAGTTGTTTCTGGGCATTAAAATTACTAGACATAATGACACAGTAACTTTGGATCAATGTGCATACATAAAAACTATATTAGATAAATTCGGTATGTCTGACTGTAAACCTATTAGTACACCTTTAGAGAATAAACCTAATTACGAAGCTTTTAACTTGGACAGTGAGTATAATGCACCTAGTCGCAACCTTCTTGGGTGTTTGATGTATGTTGAGTTGTGTACTCGTCCTGATTTAAGTGTAAGTGTTAATATTTTGAGTAGATACACAAACAAAAATAATAAAGAGTTGTGGCAATGTCTCAAAAGAGTGCTTAGATATTTGAAGGGCACAATAAATTTAAAACTAACATACAAAAGGTGTAATGATTTTAATTATATTTTATGTGGGTATGTAGATTCGGATTGGGGTGGTAATGATGTCAATAATAGAAAAAGTACTACGGGTTATTTATTTAGACTATTCAATTGCTGTACAATAACTTGGAATACAAAGAGACAAATCTGTAGCGGCCTCATCGACTGAGGCTGAATACATGGCATTATTTGAAGCTGTAAAAGAAGCATTATGGCTTAAGTCTCTGGCAATTAGTGTTAAAATTAATGTTGTCAGTCCAATTGCTATTTATGAAGACAACAACGGTTGTATTAGTATAGCCAATAACCCTACTAGTCACAAAAGGTCTAAACACATTGACATCAAGTACCATTTCTCTAGAGAACAAGTTGAAAACGATGTAATAAAATTGTTTTATATACCCACAGGTAAACAAATAGCGGATGTGCTGACATAGCCGCTACCAGCTGTCACATTTCAACAGTTTAGAGATGAGATGGGTTTAAGTTTACAATAATTTATAATTTTAATTTCCTTATAATTTATTTATTTTGATGTAATGGTTTGATTAGGTTTTTCTGGGTTTTCCTAATCCTTGCAACAAATGTTGGACCATCAAAATTGTAATTTTCCCAGTAATCACTTTGAAGGTTTTATAATGTTCTGGTTATTTAGATACATATGATTGTGAAAAGCTAATACATAAGTTTTAGTTGACTGATTATTAATTATTGAGGGGGCGTGTTGGTATTTACTTGATTTTACATTGCAATAATTAACATCCTTAGTACTGGCAACACAGTCACTAAGCATTTATTATAAAAGCAATGGTTGCCCTTAGTTCCTCCCTTACTTCTATTTTCACTGTGCTAGGAGGCAGACATTATAACCTTCATTGTGGCCATATTTAATTTGAATATATTATTTCATTTATGTTTTCCATTTAAATTCAATCTCTGCATTTTATTTCACGCCCGTAATCCTATTTCCTATATTATCCTTTTACGTATATTGTTTTTGTCTTATTTTATTATATGCCATTTTTTTTAAATGCAATAAGGAAAGCAGAACTTTTGTATACACAGCTTTATATCTGAAACCTAACAACACCTTAATGTTAGTTTAGAACTGTTATGTCAAGTTGGAATAACGTTTTCGATATCATAGAATTGAATATCATCACCATAACACTCCGGGGAAACTGGGGACAAAGAAAAGTCGTGTTCTTAAATTACTACTGCATGAAGCCGTATCGTAAATTAAATTTTTGGTCAGCAATTTGAGTTTTATACCAAACACAAACTTTTGGCTTAGAGTAATTAATAATACCGTTTAGACAGTCACAAAACATCAGAATTCACATGAAAATTAACACAATATAAACAAAATACATTAATTGTATGTAAGTATATACTTGATATAATGAACATATTCTGACCATTTTCCAAAAAAAAACTATTTTTTTTCCTTTTTTCAGATCATGGTTAGCAACTAGATCATTTTGGAGACTATCTTCGCTAAAATGTGGGTTGATTAGCTCGCAGGATAACTTTTAATGTAATAAATGCTGCTTCTAGGCTTTATGTGTTATTTACTTTGACCACATAGCTATACAAAGTTAAAAAAAAAATCGCCGTTTCCCACGGTCGAAGTCCCCGTCACATTATCACGCAGTGGACATAGAACCTACCTCTGCACCCTTTGTGTAGGAATGCACATAATTCCAGTCCGCCCAATATCACGGGACGTGGACTACGTGGTACGTGGTCCTATTCCTTCATTGTTGTGTATTGGACACAGTAAGTGCACTTATTTGAAATTGAGTTATTTGAAAAGCATAATTTAATATTTTTTTCTGAAAAGTCGCTTTACTTCAAGTAATCAACCTACTTGTAAAAGCTTGTCTCTACACTAATCAGTATATTTATAAACGAGGAGTTTAAAATAATGCATTACAAAACCTTATTATGGGATAATACCGTCATTTGACACAATTTCTAATCTATTAATAGGTAGGTAGTAGATACATTCAGACTTTTTAACCTCCAAAAAAAGCGTAAATGAGAAAAGTAAAGGTAAATGATATAAAACAAAATAAATAGTATCAAGGGTCATCGAAAATTAAAATTATGAAACAAAGATTTTATTTGCTTCCTTTTTCCTTGATCTCAGTGTGATTCCCACTTTACAAGACAACAGGACCGTTATTTTCAGTACGATGCCCTAAGGGTGATTGACCCCCCAATGACCCTACATTCAGTTGGAACCGTGTGCACTTCCATTTTTCTTAGATAGTCTGAGCTTTTGTGTCACTTCTTTTTGCTGAGTATTTTTATCAAAATCACTTACTTAGGTTGTTGATTTCTCTGCTATTTTTAGAACTTTTTTTTTTAAAATTGCTTTAAATTAAGCAATTTTGTGTAAAGTCAAGTGACATGACATTCTGAACAGTACAAACTGAACCTAAACGCAGCATGAGCCATACATTTATAAGTAGATACAAATAAAATAGCTCGAAGGTAATAAATGTTCCTGAATTTCCAAAGTTAAGAAGTTAGAAAATACAAAAAAAAATAGCATCCCGTTCTATCCAGAAATGGCGCAATTACACAAAGCTAATGGGGCGTTAGTAGTCGCATTATACAAGCGACTAGACTCTTCCTGCGCCAAACAAACCAAAAAAAAAGCCTTTAGGAAAGTTTTATTTTCATCCAAAATTTATAGACTGAAGGAGATATTTATTGAAAATTTTAGGGCTTTTGTTTTCAGTGATAAAATTGAATATTGTATGGGTTTCTTTAAACATGATGATTGTTTTTCTAGGTAGATGTGTTTTTTAATAGCGAAGATACATATAGAGAAGGAAAATAACGTCAAAACCATAAAATGGGATACTTCGTTCGTAGTATTTTATGACCTTTCCTTTTTTATCAATATTCACCAAAATTTAGAGAGAGAGAGACAGATTTACAGAGAGTTATTTTGTTCAGTTGAGGCACTTGTTGATTGTTTAAAATTTTCCTAGATCACCAAGTTATGACAACTTGGTATAAATAAGATTTTTTCCTCGAAATCATTTCCCTATTTATTTATTTATTTATTAGGTAGGTACGCACAACAGATTACAATCAAGTTATCATTAAGCTTTACATTTCTTTAAACTGATCCTAACCTAGATTGAAACCCAAACAGTGCATACACAGCATGACATTCATGTCGTAAGCAAAGCTAATACATAATATATATCTATTTTAATATAATCCTATAATCCCATAGTAGTTTTTGACTCATATTTCGCTAAAACCCATCGCAGTCTGTCGTCGTAAGCTAAATTAGAGTTCATTGTGAGTCAGGAAAATTCTTTGATGAATAAAATTACAGTAACTCTTGTTCGGGCCAATTTCCCCCGAACAACTTTCAATATCATTATTTCGTATATTGATGGTAATCTGGTTATTTACATAGATTATGTGTAAAAATGTATCTACAACTAACAATTATTTTGATAATTTACATACTTTTTGTTGACTTAGAGACAATAGTGTAGGTAGACTTTATCGTTGTTATTAAACGAGGTTAATGCTTCAGAAGTACGAATGATAAATTATGAATAGAGGGCATGTAAAGAAACAAGACGGGCCGGTTGGCGTGGTTGGTAAGACATCCTATCTATCACGCCACAGGTCGTGGGTTCGATTCCCACTCAGGACATTTGTGTGCATGAACATGTCTGTTTGTCCTGAGTTTGGGTGTAGTTTATGTATATATTAGTATATGTATGTATTTACAAAAGACAAGTAGTATACCATGAGTGAACTAGTGAAATCGCTGGACCAAAGTTAGTAGGTACCCACCTACTTGCCGCTCATATACCAGGGCACTCAGAAAGTTTTGAGAAAAAAGTTTTTATGTATGTGACACTGGCCAGTTATAATTTATTAAGAAAACACGATTATTTATAAGTAAAAATACATATTTATAACATTCCAATTACAAAACATCCTCCACTTTTTTTAAGAGATAATTTGAACCATCGTATTATATACAGGGTGCAAGCGTTAAGTGTGTCCAGTGTGTGAATGAAACAATCTCGATTATTAACGCAAATAAAAAATCACAATAAATAGGCGGGAACGACAAACTGCGATAAAGGTTTTGAATTCTAAATTCGAACACCACAGAAGGAGTATCGTTTTTTTGTCTTTTTTTTTGTAGTGTTTTGCTTTTCAGCCAGTTCCAATTAATACGATATTGAAACACGGTTTATTACTAATTTGAAGTGGTAAGATAATTAATCTACACGTGTATCTACTTGAAAATAATTATGATTATATCATAAAATGAGATTAAGGTAAAATGAGTACTGGACCACTTAAAATAAGGAAACTAAAACCTTTCTACTAATCTCATACTAAATGTATGGGAGTGTTTAATGTCAAAATTTTGGATACTTCTCGTTTGATTTTTAAAAAGTTATCGATTTCATTTTACTGATTAGGTAACGTACTTTCAATATCATTTAACTTTTTTTTGATATCTGTAATAGTTACGGAATAATCGCCTGGACACACTTAACGATTACACCCTGTATATGTATTTACCTTTATTGAGGTTGGTGCCAAGCTAGACCTCTAAATTGTATCAGCGCCCATACAACTCTTTATTAATTGGCGTACTATGTATGTATGGGGGCACCCATTAATTTTCAACTTTTTTTTATTTTGGAATTTTCCCTTTATTTGTGCTTTAATACCTTGCTTTTTGCTAAATTTCGTGAATCTAGGTGTACGGGAACTACCACAAAACAAATAAAAGGGCAAAAAAGTGCTTGAGATACAGCCTGGTGACAGACAGGCGGACGGACGAACAGACAGCGAAGTCTTAGTAATAGGGTCCCGTTTTTACCCTTTGGGTACGGAGCCCTAAAAAGGGTAAATTGCTATAAATAGCTTATATTAGTTTGCTATATTAGTTTTCCAAAAAATGAATAAGCTGCTCGTGATCACAACATCTAAAACACATCGATAGAAGTTTGGTCAAAGATATTATACTTAGATATAACACAAACTATACTCTACAATTTAAGGACTCAAGATCTACATATACGAGTATATATACCTACTGAAAACAGTTTTGCCCTGCTCTGCGCACACAACTACATTTGTTTATTACATTATAGTTCACATCTAATTAAACACGCCACATTACCACCCTATCGCACCCCAAGTTGGCTGTATCTAGGTACTAATTACATCATTTATTGTCTCCCACCCCATATGCAGCCGTAACATAGGTTACACCGGAAAATTAGGGTCTTATTGAATTTGTGGCGATGGTAGGACAATAGTGTGCCCTCATTTAACATTCTACCAGACTGTAAATGCGTTAGGTTTACGGTCAGGGTTGATAATTACTAGATTAGTTAATATTTTATAGAAGTCACTACTAGTTAATATAAAAAATTATGAGATATAGGTAGGTTGTAGTAATCGCAACTTTCGTGAGAGTACCTATTCCTTAACCAAACTCTATCATAACAATCCTACCCCAATTTAAAAGTTACTGTATCGTAACTAAAGGCTTAGCTAATATAGATAAAAATAATTACAGGAACAGACTATGTATTAGGCATAGATTTAACTTTTTATCAGGGAGAAATCGTAAATCCCATGTAGAACATGAGTGAAATCGCTGGACCAAAGGTAGTAGGTACCCACCTACTTGCCGCCGCCGCCGAGAAAAAAAAATTATGTATGTGACACTGGCCAGTTATAATTTATTTAGAAAACACGATTATTTATAAGTAAAAATACAAACATTCCAATTACATGAAACTTGTTTTTTAAGTTTCTCAAAACCTTCGGAGTGCCCCACGTACATATATTTGTTAGCCTTGCTAACATCAATATTTGTGCCATTGATAAACAGCTGAATAGTCTACAATGCTCAACGATACTAGCCAAGCATAACTCCAGCTCTATTACCAATAAAAACTTTAATGCTACCTCGTTCAGTGATAGTTAAAAATATTTCCCAGAAATTCGGAACTAAAACGCTGGTTCGAGGCAATATCTCATCTCAGTGGCCAATGAAAAAGTTTTAACGTCCAAATATGATATGACTGAATTGAGTATTTTGTCGATATCTCGCACAGTACTGCTCATAAAGTTCGGAACACTAGAGTTATGAGCGCAGTCCGATATCTTCATTGGAGTTCAGAAATCAGCTTTGAAATTTATGGTATCTTGTGTGTGGTCAGCAGTATCGATGGTTTTAACTTTACAACGTTTGCTGAACGATATATCATAATATATATCTTGTTATTTAAGATATAAATTCTTAATCTGTTCAGAATTATTCAAAACTAGCTTCCGGCCCGCGGTTTCACCCGCGTTCCCGAGGGATCTTATATTTTCCCGGGATAAAAACTAAAATAATTTTTCAATTCGAAAAAGTAGTTCCTGAGATTCCAAACAAACTCTTCAGCTTTATAATGTTAGTATAGATAAATGTAAGTGGAACAACCCTCTAGAAAAGTCAAACTGAAATAACAAATTATGTAGTTTAACGTTTTTAAGTCTTTATATCCAACTTTATAGTTTCCGTGTTATACCTACAATAGTATCCTACACAAACTAAGCAAGTGAGCTATGATGTGGAAAATGCAAAAAATAAAGTGAGAGTTTGCAGAAAGACTACTTATTATCTAGGTAACCTGCTAACCATATAGGTAACAGTGAACAACAAAAGACCTCTGTCTGTAAAATGAATACGGCGGTACCTTTGTTATAGTGGATACCTACCCCAGAAAATATCCTCTTATCTGAAGAGGCCTATCCATTAGGCGATCGAATGGAATAAATAAAAGATATTATTTTCAATATAATACATACCTACCTATACTCGGCTTCGAGTACCTATAGTAAGTATCGTCAAATTACGTGGAATGAAAAAATCATTCGTATTATTATTGTATTTTATATCTTGCCAATTTTCCTTCCCATCATCGAATGTATTGAAAGTAGACTTATATATTATGTGAATCTGTATATGTAATCCTACATTAGATGAGATCCAATCTGATATTACCTAACATTGTGAATCGCACAAAGGGGAAACTTCTGTGTGAAGTAGGTATAATATATCTCTACTCTCTCTGGTAGAGGTACACGTTGCTAACCAAAATGCGTTTACACATACCTATCTACCTGCCTTCTAAGTAGGTAGGTACTTTCATATTTTGAATAAGCAGATTAAATGTGGCACGGTACCTATACCGTGCCACATTAAGCAATCTATGGTAAAGAAATCCCAGATCAATTTAATTATGTGACAACTAGTACGCTGCCAACGACTCTTGAATATAGGCATATCCTACCTACGGGTAGGTACCTATCTAGAGCCTGTATTAAACGAATAGATTGTACCTATTAATCGAAAATAAACCTTGTCGTAAATCCAAGTGTTGATTACAATTGCATCTCGATTCAAAACTTGATTGATCTGGGATTTCTTTACCATAGATTCGGATGGCAGCAGCTTTATCCATACTAAGTACTTACTATATATACGGTACAATAATTAATAATCCATACTTAATATTATAAATGCGAAAAAAACTTGGTAAATTTGGTACGCAGATAGCTTATGGTATGGAGAGGGACATAGCCTACATTTTTTTCTTGGGAACGCTGGCGAATCTGGGACTGGGACACCTAGCTAGTAAAATATTATAAATTCGAGAGTAACTCTTGTCTGTTACCTTTTCACGATGAAACCGCCGAACCGATCGCGATTAAATTTGGTACGCAGATAGAGATGGTATGGAGAAAGACATAGGCAATTATTTTTCTCGGAAACGCGAGTGAAAGCACTGGGGACTAAGGTACCTACCCTTTTATAAATTATAGCCTTGCTTAGCCTTGCATAGCTTGCCTCAATGACTTAGTGGTCATTGAGGCAAGTTGCTTCACTCAATTGTGTTGATTGCAGAGTAATAGGATGTTCAACATAGGTATTCTAAAGGAGTGTGTAGGAAATGCAACATTTAGAAAAACTCATTTTAATGTGGATAGAAGTACCTACCTAATACCATCAGATTTTTTTTAAGTATTTTAGTATAAGTAATCTATCATCCGACAAAGCCAAAAAAAGTGTATGCTTTATTTTAATTAGGATTAAGTTCTTTTTTTATTCACCTTTTTTGTACCTATGATTTATTAGGCGTTGTGGTCGCCCAGCACAAAGCATTTCAATAAAAAAAAATGTCATTGAGGCGAGAAATATATCGATTTCTATTCATCAAGCGTCTTACGAACGACCAGTGGGACTGTATACCTATTCGATCTGTACCAGACAGAATAACTAAACAGTAGGTAGCTAGGTACATATCTAGGCTTTTATATTAAACAGGATGATTTTGTTATCACTGGCAATACTTGCAGGGGTGAACAACTTTTATTATGGGGCTAACTCTGATATCGCGTAAAATAATACGGTTGCTTCATACATTTTGGTCGAGTAGGTATTGAACTTTTGTATGGAACAGCTGATAATTTTTTCATGATTTCACAGCTAGTCCCATTATAAATGTTGTTCATTTTGATGAGTACTTCCACCCTTGCAAGTATTGCCAATGATAACAAAATCACCATGTATAATAGGTAAACGTAGGTATAACTACTTACTTATTTTTTAACAAACCTACGTAGATTGGTATCTACCTACTATTACCTACGTAGGTCTAGTGTTTTTCGATCAAAATTATCAAGCATGGGACAACTGTATGAGTGAAGGTCCCTACTTTAATATTAGATTAAGTACCTACGCAACGTTCCTAAATAAACGATACCCATTAATTTGTTCTCGTGAAAATAAAGCCAAATATTTATGTAAGTCTATTTCAAACTCTTGACTCCATCCTACGTGAAACAAGCCGTTTATTTAGGAATAAACTGTACTATGTTAATTAAAAATGACATACCTACATTATATTTTTTATAAATAGCTACCTATTTACCACAGTATTTATCGATAGAACAGCCACATGAAACTGATATAAGTACCTACATGTAACCTAAAACAACAGAGAATTTTATTTAGTGATGCTGCTTGCTCAAATTATTATTTTGTAAGTACTTACTACCCACGGTTACTACCAAAGACGATCAAAGTACTACTTAGAGTTAAAGTAGGGTGCTATAATGAATTAGGTAGGCATGTACCTACTAATACATCTTTAAAAACTCTTCTCCGATATTGAATGAAAATGGTACTAATTTACTCAGATATGTGGCAACCTCATGGCGGCCTCGTATTTGATATCAAACTAAGGTTGAAGACGTGGGTACACGGATAAGGAATATTTAGTTAAAATATTTACCTAGGTACTTACGTAAATTATTTAGGCATTTTTGCCGTTTTAAGGGTAGCGTGTAGTAAAAGTGCCGCTTCAGAATCAAAGTTTTTACAATTAAAAGTTTTGTTAACTCCGAAAATATGAGTAGAAGCTGGACATTTTCTTGTCCCCCATACTCCCCAGACCATGTCCCAACAGACTTTCACTTTCTTTTTTTAAATTTCTCATTCGAAAGGTAGGCAAAGTACCTACCTTTTCGAAATAAAAGTAAAGTAATAAAGCCGTAATAAAGGTAGGTCACGAAGCACTATTAATTATTTTATGCGATAAATCCAATTGTTGAAGTACCTAAGTATACTTACCTTTAAGCATTACTAACTCGAGTTTACTAAACATTTTAACTCGTAAACTCGATATATTCAAAACACTACCTACTACTAACCTACCTACCTACTAACTTTATCATAATCCTTTAGCACATACGGATGAACTGGAGTGGAGAGTGATGCAAATATTTGCGTTTCATTTTGGCAGTTAACGATGTTTTTAATCCTCCATTTTGAGCGCCTATTATAGAGGGATCTACCTACCTAGCTACGGGAATGATGAGAGGTGCATGCATGCATATTGGAATAATCATTTACTACCTACCAATGATGAGTGGTAGTGGTAGTGGCAGTTTTGTAGGCAAATTCTCTTACCTACAACTTTTACGGAAAACCTTTTATTGTTTGCTTTTTTGTTAAACCAAAAACATACCTAAATTAATTGACTTAGGTACCTACTTACCTACATTTTCAGAAATCAATTTTTAACTACTTATAGATAGTTTATACCATCGTGCGAAGAAGTTCCACTTCAAAACTGTCTTATTTTCTTCATGAATAGCTTTTATCCACGTTATTATTATACAGTTCGTAAATTTATCAAAACGAAACTAAATCACAATCCAATTTATTGCACCCTTTGCATATCCCCGGCGGACCGAGACAATATAAATGCAACTCGAATAAAAATGTTCCAATTTTAAAATTGTTGTTTCTTTTTCTATTTCCGTAAAGCTCCAACGTCCAGTTTGTCGTACAGACGAACGGGTCCAATAAGAGAATGTCACGATCATACTCGCATACATCTCGTATGCGATATTTTTGCTATTACCAGTCCTTTCCGCCTGCGATATTTCCGCCGCCAAATGAAGCTATTCAGTTGAATAAATAATGTTCTTCTAGTGAACGAATCGGTGAGTTGTTTTTCAATGGATAATTGGATATGTGTTTTGCTTTTATTTTTGTGATAGTAGGTATTAATATTGTTTTATGTTCAACTTTTGCGAGGAACGTTCGCAATTATAAATGCAACTATTAGAAAGTCAATTAATATTTAGTGAACATGTATTATTTTTAGTGGATAAAGGTGTTATTCACTATGTAGTAACAGTTGCTACATTCGCCGAATAAAAAAAAAGTGTTACTTCATGTACCTATTAGGTATTAGCCAACACCCAATTTTAAAAATACACTCCAAAGTATGAATCAGCAGAAGGAAGTTAAGCATGAAAAAAAAACACCAACATATTAAAATTACACTATAATCACTTAATTACACTTAATAATTATAATTTGCTTCAGGCGGGTGGTGCGGGAACGCTGGATGACCGAACGGCGGGGGACCTCGCGGTGGAAACTGCGGCCTGAACGATGGCGGCGGGGGCCTCCATGACGGGGGAGGCCTTGCACCAGGCGGAGGTGGGGGCCCAAAGCCTGGGGGTCCGAACGGTGGAGGCGGGAAGTGGTGGAATGGTGGCGGGGGCGGGGGAGGCCCTGGTGGCGGCGGGGGCCCAGGCGGTGGCATGGATGACGGCGGCGGTGGTGGTGCGGACATCGGCAAAGGAGGTGGTGGTCTCGCATTCATAGGCTGTCCTTGTGGCGGCATTGGCGATGGCGTTGGCGGTGGCGGCGGCGCCATCAACATTGGCCCCAACATAGTTGGTGGTGCATCCGCGAACAGTTGATGTGGACGGTCCGCGTGTGATAATGGGTTTTGGGCCGCGAGTAATCTGGAAGATTGATTAAGAATTTGCCACGTTAGACGATTAAAGTAGGCCCTTAAACTTACAAATTAGTACGTCATTTTTTTTTATGAATTATATCTTCGCGCCAAGTATCCGGAAGACATTAATTTAAGTCTCTGTGTGACATGACTTTAGTGAGTAGAACTTAGAACTAGAATTGAGGCAATTGTGAAGGTCGAAGGTACTGAATTTACCATCGTTTCGAAAGTCAGCCTTTAACTGAGAACCAGCAAGATCAACTCATAAAAGTTATTTATTTTTTAACCAACTTCATATAATTAGATGGTGTTTTGAAGTCAGGGAAAGAGTAGCACATGTTCCAGAATCTCAATATTCTTCATAATTTTTTGTGAAAACGAGCTTTGAACTCAGTTTAAATTTTTTGTTAATTTATTTTTAAGATCTGAGATTTCTTAACCTTTAACAACCACAAGAATAAAGACCGAAGTCCACTACACAGGCATAGAATATACATCATATATCTTACCTCTCAGCAGCAGAGCCGTGCCTCTCTCCCTTTACATCCTTTTTAAATGCATAAGACACAGATATAGGTCTATTACACAGATACTGGTTATTCATAGCTTCTATCGCCGCGTCGGACGCTTCGAAAGATGCGAAGTTTATGAACGCAAATGCTTTGGAGTTTCCAGTTTCTGGGTCTCTCATCACCTGTAAATGGAAAAGATTAGGATAATTATTTAGTTATTGTATCAAATTATAAGTTCATGTAATATTATAAAAGCGAATGTGAGTTTGTTTGTTTGTTTGTTACCTTCTCACGCCCAAACCGCTGAACCGATTGCGATGAAATTTGGTACGCAGATAGCCTATGGTATGGAGAAGGACATTGGCTACTTTTTTTTCTCGGAAGCGCGATTGAAACCGCGGGGGACAGCGAGTAATATTATAAATGTGACATACAAACATTCAACTGTTTGGATGTTTGTGACTCAATCACAAATAAACGGCTCAACGGATTTGGATGAAACATAGCATATAGATAAATGATACCCTGGATTAACATACAGGGTACTTTTTTTTAATGGGCAGGCCACATAGTGCGCAGAACGGATGGCCGATGGGGCCGAAGAGTTCTGGAGTGGAGACCACGGACCGGCAAGCGCAGCGTAGGACGTCCGCTTACAAGGTGGACAGATGACCTTGTAAAGGTCGTTGGAAAACGCTGGATGCAGGCCGCCCAAGACCAGTCCTATTGGAGATCATTAGGGGAGGCCTATGTCCAGCAGTGGACATAGGCCTCCCCTAATGCTAGTTATTTTGGAATATAAAATACTTTCTCTCAGGTATGAAGTATGATTACTTATTAAACTTCTGTCGTCATTTACCATATCTTAATAATATATATAAATCTCCTATCACGATGTTTTTCCGCGATGGATTCGTAAACTACTTAACCGATTTAAAATTAAATTGGCACACCATGAGCAGTCTGGTCCAACTTGAGAGATAGGATAAACGGCTGGACCGATTCGGATGAAATTTTGTGTATGAGTTGGACAGGACAACGTCTGTCGGGACACCTAATAAACTGAACAATTCCTTGTAATTTCTTACCTTAATAAGATGGTAAACAATCCTAATCTACATAATAGTAACATTTTAGATTCAATTAAACCACATTACCTTTGGAGTTTGTAATATAACACCGAATGCAGAAAAGGTGTCATACAGCAATTTCTCATCCACTTCTGGATCCAAGTTTCCAATGAAAACATTAGCTCCAACGTCAAGATTCTTCTGATGGGCTGATGCTTTATTCACTCTTACGGGTTTACCGTAGAGTTTTATCATGTTCATCACCTGAAAAAGCCAGGATTAAGATGCAACTCCTCATGATTCTAATCAACTCACTCACTGATGGCCAATCACTACACGCTGTCCATTATAAGAAACACTTCTTGATGTTTAAGAATGTCAAAGAACAATGAACCATATTGCGTCACAATAAGGTTATCTGTTAAGTCTATGTTTAATTGTATATAATATAAAAAATATAGTTGAACCTTATTTGACTTGACAGTGTATGTATATGCCCATTTTTAATTAAAAAATTAAGGTAAGGTAAATGAGTTAGTTGGGCAGTATCAATCCAACATAATCATAAAATGAGATTGAACCATTATTTTACTTAACTTTAACTTCGTTAAAGTCACCGAAGTTTACACTGGTTCTGAAGTCAGCCTTTCATTTGAGAAAAATCGGTAAGTAACTCAGCAAGAACTCTTAACTTATACTCAATTTTTTTAAATCATTTATGCAAACATTCACTCCAGCTACAGATATTATCCAGCATGCCCAGAGTTGGAGGTTGCAAGCAAGTGACTCAAGGCTATATAATATTATGCAATCTTTGTCTTTATGGGTTACAGAAAATAATGATGATGAAAGTAGCATTAATAATATCAAAATATTCCACAAAAAACCATTGTGAGTTGTTTTTTGCCACAATCTTATCATTTGAAGTCTATTCTGAGCTGATGATTGAATCAATTGCTTCTATCTGCCATATCAGGACATCTGAATAAATAATTTTGAGTCAGTAACAACATAATTACCTTAATAGCATAATCAGCATCCTCTTCTCCCATAAATTCAACAAATCCATATCCCTGATGTGTTTGTGTCACACGATCCTTGGGCATGTGCACATTAACTGGAATGTATAGAAATTAATATTAATAACAATACATGTTTATTACCACTTGAATTACTTAACTAAAAATCATAAGTAATTGAAGCTTCCATTGGGGTTTCAAGACTCTATTTATTGTACTACCTCTTCACCATTGTCTCAGAGAAAGCATAAAATATCATCTCAATTTAACTGCTAGCTGTACTAGCAGTTTCCCGTGGTTTCACCCCAATTCTCGGACCCCGAAAAAGGAAATAATTGGGATAAATACTATACTACCTTTTAAATTGGAACAAAACACGCATTTTGAAAAAAAAATACATTATGATTGGATAATACATAGTTTCAGAATGGACCAACCTCATGACATGTGATTTTTATATTATATCAAGATTAGTGTCACACATATTTATGGCTTTTATTCTTTACCTAATGTTTCTCTTCTTTGACTGAATGGCTTACAATTAATGCAGAAATATGAAACTTGGAGTGTTACAAATGGTACTAACCCACGGGTCCAGATTGAACAAAAAGCTCCCAGAGTAAGCTCTCTGAAACCCTGTCATCCAGGCCTCCCACATATATTGTGGCATCTGAAAAAAGAAAACAAATCAAAGGTATATAATTTAGCTCAGCTTGTTTCAAAATGAGAAAAAAAACTTGAGTTAATACTCATATTCTAGGCTAAGTTATTGTTTTTTTTCTACATTATCACCAATATTGTCATAACCTAAATATTAATATTCAATTTGATGAAATTTTGAGCCAATATTACTTGTAATTTCACTAAAGATCTGAAGAAATTATTCCACAATGATTATGTACACTACACAGGTACTTTTGTGACGAGAAAGTTAAGGCATGGAACACCTCAGCTAATTACAAAACTGTGGGTTCATTATCAAATGTTTGTAGGTTGGCTTTCATTCAAAATGAAATAAACCCATCATCCTGTACGTAAGTTCAGGTGAACAAAAATTATGAAAGTTAGGGTTTATCTGTAAAATGTTGTACATTTAAATGTAATTATCGTTAGAAACGATATTACTAATGCCATAGAACAATATAATGCTTATGAATTTTATTTTGTGATATAAAGCTTTAACATAACCTCAAAAAAACATAAACAAAACATTACAGTTACAAACAATTACCACAGAAACAGTTACAGGTACACAGTTAAAATGTATGAATTATTGATATTTTTTTTACTAAGCAGTGGTGATTATAATGAAATATTTGTAAATACAGCACCTTGGTTTCTTTCAGCAATAGGTCCGGCTGCCATTTTTTTATGACACCGACAGAAGAGACCGACAGTAGTGATGCCAACTCGGATTTTGGAAAGGGCATAGGCACTATGCCAGAATAGTAAATTAGGTAGAATTAGTCAATTTTGCGTACACGTACTTTTTTTTGTGAAATGCAGAAGGTAGTAATGAATAAAACGAGTGGTGTGTTATGTAATTCATTTAAATTATTCATTTTCAGGCAAATTGAATTTTTATTCATCTGTATAATGAGAAATTTGCCCCATAAGTCCAAAGCTACCGACATCTATACTTCTATACTAATATTATAAAGTTGAAGAGTTTGTTTGTTTGGTTGAACGCGCTAATCTCAGGAACTACAGGTTCGATTGAAAAATTATTTTAGTGTTAGATAGCCCATTTATCAAAAAAGGCTATAAGGTACTTTTTATCCTGGGTGTGGCGGCCCGATATATTTCATGTCTGGCAGCACTCGTCAGAACTCTGGCCGACACACGTTTGGCTGTTAGATGAGATACCTGTTTTCGCGCCTATTGTATCAGCTTTAGAAAATGTACTTTGACTTCTCTAACGACTGAAAAAGGAGATTAAAATAAGTTTGCACCTACGTTCGCCTTTCTGTTACACCAGACTCCAACCAAAAGTAACGTTCCCAAAACCGGAAAAACATAAGATCCCTCGGGAACGCGGGTGAAACAGCGACGCGGAAGCTAGTTATTGATAAAAATCAAGAAAAGTTCTCAAGTCTCATTTATCGATCTCTGTAGTAGGAATACCAAAAGCTATATTTTCCGCGTGACTTTCAAAGCTTTTAATGGCTTGTGTCGAAAACTTTCTTTAACATTAAATATACGTATACCTAATGCTATTTGTGCTTTTTCTATTATATTTTTTTATTTTTACGACTAAAGTCAATTATTGTGGATAGCGTGCTAGACTTGACTGTCTAAAACTTGTCCCTCACGATACAACTTGACTTGTCAATCTAACTGTGACCGACCTCTTTCGAATTAGCATCAACTGCTTTCCACTACTGCCAAATGAGTAAATAAAATTGGACTGTAAGAGGCTTAAAAGTAATAAAAAATCTAGCTTGACATTGGCAAAATAGCTGATAGCATCACTCAAATATATGTTTATTTACAACAAATATTTTCAATCAATGTATAAAATACAAACTATGTTAAATAGAAAACATCCTCAAAGCCCCTCGCTGCTGTCGATAGGCAAGGTTTCCAACAGGCTGGCAGCGTTCCCTTTTTGGATGGCCAAGCTTATGCATTGGTGGAAAAAGCTCCCAGCCCGTCGGTCTTTCGAAGCCTAGATGAGCTTGGATGATAAAATCACTCAAACTAATTACATTATTACTGAACAGATTATTTTGTTTCGTGATTTAATTATTGTCCTATTTTTAATGAATGTGAATATAATGTCTGACTGAAGAAGATAGTTCAACAGAAAATAAAAGTAGTCCTAACTCTTAAAATGGCGAAAAACACATCTATTATTATGCTGTGAAATATAATGCATTTTTATTTTAACTTTTACTGTACTTTCTCTGAAATGCCGTATTTTGATGACTACGACACCGTATTTTTTAAATTCTAGTTTGGCAATACTGCTACACACTCTCGTATTCGGTTCGGCAAGTTTCGTGTATTCTCGCCGAGAGTGTGGTGCCCACCACATTATAAATAGTATTATGTATGACTTGCTCACCGACTCACTCACTTCAGTAAGGCAGTCTGTCTGTGCTGTGCAGAGGCGGTCAGTTCCTTGGGTCAGTCGAAAAAGTTTTGTATCAAAGTGCGCGTTTGTTGATTCTTGAATGAGTTTTAAAGTTTAATTAGTTTTCCACCCTGCACAGTTCTGCGAGGTTTCTTTTTAATCAAATAAAAATGCAAAGTGCCTCAGATATAATATCTTCATTGTTCTGGTTCAAAGAGGACGGTGAAATTAACAAGGATGAAGATATTGGTCCGGCAGTGATCGAACAGTTTGTGGAAAGTGTTGAGGATTTTAGTTCCCAGTATGGGAGTGAAATAAGTGTTTCGTACACAGCATTCAATCTTCGTGGTCCACCATCAAATTTCCCCGCTTATGGAGATTATCCGCAAGCTTTTGTTATGGTAAAACATTATTGCAATCGCCTATTATTATTCCATGAGATTTGATAGCGGAAATGTCAGATTAACTCTGTCATTGTTTATATTTTTATTTGTTTTGATGCTGCAAAAACGCTCTATTTGCCTTTCGATTGAAATTTTTTTTTCGCTGACATGAATACATTAATTTTAGTGTTATAATCAAATATGAAAATATCACAGAATCCTTCAATCAATGTAGGTCCCTGTTTACCTTCGTGAAACTACGAAGCATACTTTTTATGCCTTCCGTTGTGCCTTGTTGTATCGAGTTTTTAATATAGGTATGAAGTAGAATATTTATAGTTAAAACTGCCCAAAAAAATTATTATGTATATAGGTATTTTATTACACTTCCCTGCCAATTTGGCCCCTACCCTAGTCCGTTGTCTGTCTGTTGCTATAATGATTGTTAAAAAAATTATGGTCAGAGAGGAGCTTTAGGGGCAAATTAAAGGAGAAAGTCTTGGGTAAAGTAGTATTTGTAATCTACCTAGGAGTAAGAGCAGTGGAATATGAAGTGTTAAATGAATTTTATATTTTATTTTTACATTAAGTAAACAATGATGCCTGATTATTGCAGATATTATATTTAATATATATGATATTATAGTTTAAATATCGTTTTTTTTTAATAGGTATCTTTTTTCCCTTTAAGAAGAATTTGTAAAATTATAGAATTTGTACATGGAAGCAGAGATTTTAGCCCGGGGGGGAAATACGAGATACTGGATACACTTATAAACATTGTTTTGTTTTACACCTGCATTTCAAAAAGTTAACAAAAATACTTTGGATAAAATATACCTACCTGTTGAAAGAAAACACAATAGTTAAAGGAATTTGATTTTAATTTGAAACATTAATATTTGTTAAACGATACCGTATAATATCTGCAATAAAAAAAAGGCATTATTACTTTGTTTAATGTAAAAAAAAAACATAAAACTCATTAAAAACCAAACTTCAGAGGTGTTTTGATTTTTTGATAAGAAGTACCTATATTATGGACTAAAGGTTCAGAATTAGAGATAGTAATAAAGAATCTTCTTGTCAAAATGGACAGAAGTAAGTATTGTAAGTAATTTTATTATTTTTTGTAGAGAACCTATGGAACCTGGTGGGATGAAGCACCATCAGCCCAAGAGGATTATATGCCTCAGAACAGTAATGCTATTGCCAGTCAAGATTTTGTGGGTTAGTTTTGTAATTATTGTACTGCTTGTGGGGGCTGGTCTGCTTGAATTTGCTATCTATTTATTAACTATGTCACTCATCATTTTGTTTATTTTCTTTTTTTTCTTTTTTTTTTGTTATAACACACATATATTGT
The DNA here is from genome assembly GCA_951216915.1 of Tetheella fluctuosa. Lineage (NCBI taxonomy): Eukaryota > Metazoa > Arthropoda > Insecta > Lepidoptera > Drepanidae > Tetheella > Tetheella fluctuosa. The sequence continues at coordinate 4,326,044 of OX578227.1, read as the reverse complement.
CAGTGACTCTAGATAAATAATTTAATGTAATAAATCTGAGTTGGTTTTATTACATTAAAACGAGAGTAATTGCTGAGTTTCTTGCCGGCTCTTCTCAGTAAAAGCAACCTTCCGAACCGAGCATTAGAGTCAGACTATTCATAAGTGCTTGTGAAGGCCTATTTGAATAAAACATATTTTCATTTTCATTCATTTTGTATGGTTTGCTTTAGTCATTGGAGCAAGAGAGTCATCAGTGCTCACTGAACTTATCCATAGGTATAATGGTAAAAGCCATCTATGCCAAAAACCTTTTAGTCCATTATAAAGAAAATAATATTTTATATTCAGATTTCTTTTACATAAAACAACCCAAGCTAATAAAAGCGTGTTAAAAAAAACAATACATATTTAATTAAATACATATTTCCTAAACTATTGAAACATTCTTGCCATTTTAGATTTTCACATTGATAGTTTGTTGATGCCTATCCTGTAAAAGTCTACTGCATGGGAAAGACATTCTTTACTGCCAGTTCTCAATGTATGTTATCAAATCTCTGAAAAAGGTGAAATGAATTGAAGAGGCTCTTTCTCTTCCACCATTCTGACCAAACCTTGCCCTAATACCTTCACACCTTTTTCGCAGTTAGGAATAGTTAGGATCAATAATTGATCCTTAAATTGATTAAAAATTATTTTTTAAAGGTAAAATCTGAATTAAATGGAGCAGTTAAGATTCGTCGAATTGCCGTGCAGTAGAGTTTAACTGGAGAGGTATCAACAAACTGCCTCAGAAATGGCAAGAATGTGTGAATAGCTTAGGGAAATATTTTGATAAAACAAACTTTTTTTTTTATAAAAATAAAGATTTAATTTTCCCATACAAATGACAATTTTATAGGTAGCTATTATTAACGTCTAGAAGAGGCAACCTATTAGCCACTGCTTTCCCTACGCTTGACTTAATTTAAAATCCCAAAAATATGAAATAAGCTTGCTGTCCCCCGCGATTTCACCCGCGTTCCCGAGAATAAAAGTAGCCCATGTCCTTCTCCATACCATAGGCCATCTGCATCCAAATTTCATCGCGATCGGTTCAGTGGTTTAGGCGTGAAAAGGTAATAAGCAGAAAAACTCACATTCGCATTTATAATATTAGTTAGGATAGTTAGGATGCTACTGTGCAACAATTGGTCTTACTCTTAGACAATAGGCAAATTATTTCTTAGCATTAACATTGTTTATTGTTAAGCCCAGGATGTATTTTGAATAGGTAGGTAGGTACTTACCTATTTACACCACAAGTAAGTATTTTAGCCCACTATTAATTTATTTCCCTTTATTAGGTATCGATACTATTATAATTGCGAATTTGTTCGTTTGTTGGTTTGTTCTTCAACAACTTCAGCGGATCGACGTGATTTTTTCGTAAAGATGGAAAAATGGACTGGAGAGTGACATAGGCTACTTTTTATCCCAGGAACGCGGGTGAAACCGAGGGGCGAAACCTTCCTCGATAAATGGGCTATCCAACACTAAAATATTTTTTTAATTCGAACCAGTAGTTCCTGAGATTAGCGCGTTTAACCAAACAAAGAAACAAACAAACTCTTCAGCTAACCAAACAGATTTAGTATAGATTTACTAAAAGGCATAATAAATTTTATTGTTGACTAGCTAAACATTATTTGTGCCAATTTCCAAACAACATAACTTTCGGCAGAAGTATCGTTTGAGAGGACTGTCTACCCATTGGAGGTGTCCTTATTTGAGACATACAACCCTGGTGCATTGGTACGCATTTGGGCCAAAGGGCCAACGTCATGGAAGCTTCTGTGGGAAGGGGAGCCGGAGTATGTTGGTGATAAGCCAAGGATTTTCAGTCCACCAATAAGGCAACTAAATGTGCCCACAAGGTATGCCATATTTCTTGGTACAACATACATTTTTAGTAGTAGCCTCATAAGCGTTCACGGTCGTATTGTGAGAAGCTAATATGGCGCTAAACCCAGCATAATTTAATTTAATTAATTTAGTAAACAATTTAATTTATTTTAATAATATTACTCATACATACTGGTACGCGTTCCGTTCTGACTGACTGAGGATTAGTATAGCAATGAGAAGCAGATGATGACATGTTGCATTACACCTTTTTATTATAACTAGAGGTCCGTGGTCAAAATTCGACCATAATTAAACAAAAGATGTCAAGAATGTAAAGAAAATCACTTCACTCATTTACGAACTCTTTTCTTTAAGTCTGTGTGTGTGTTTGTGTGTTTGTGTGTGTGTGTGTGTGTGTTTGTGTGTTTGTGTGTGTGTGTGTGTGTGTTTGTGTGTTTGTGTGTGTGTGTGTGTGTGTGTGTGTGTCATACGTATGGTAGTGTGTGTAATGATTTTTTTATTAATTTAATTTATATCTAATGCATTCGGCACTCCTCCGTATAAACTTTAAGTGTGCCAAATTTCACAGTCATCCGTCCGCGAAATTTTCATAAAAAGGTGTACCAAAGTTTTTGCTTCACGTATCAAAATTATAATAATAGGTGTAATAAATGCTTCAAGATCAGTATGAAAATACTACTTAATCAAATTTCCTTTGCCAACAGAGTATTGAGGTTAGAGTTTAACCATAAACTTTTACCATACTATACGGAACTGGATGCAGTGCTATTAAAAGGAAGAGATGTAACGAATGTTGGTAGGATTAAAAACAATTTCTCTTATTTATACTGCAATACACAGTCGGATGGAGAAAAGGGTATGTTATTATTTTCCATTTTAATATTTTTTGTACTTAAAGTAGGTAAGTATCTATGTAAAAAAAATTATTAAATATTCCTTCTTATAACGGAGACTATCCCTATCGATGTTTTCCATCCGTAACCTTCGTCACGACGTCTGACGTCATTATTAACTGGGCAATCAAAGCAAAGTTTGAATTTTTTGTCAAACTCGACCATTCATACGATGATATTTTTTTTATCCATGTATACGTATAAGAACTGCATCTTAATATAAAATTTGCCTAACACAAACCTGCTAGCACAAAATACTGTTGGTACCTACATGATAAAATCTCTGACTCAATCTTATGAAAACCTTGAAATATCATCTCATTAATTAGATCCATTGTTGTTTTGCTATCGTCCAAGATGTTTCATCTGAATGCATTGGTTTACCTTTTTATTTTCGCAATGGCACTGTAACAAAATGACCTAAATCAAAGCAATTATTTGATCCTAGCTTCCGTCCCGCGGTTTAACCCGCGTTCCTGAGGGATCTTATGTTTTCCCGGGATAAAAAGCAGCCTAAAGCCTTCCTCGATAAATGGGCTTTCCAACACAATTTTTTTTTGAACCAGTAGTTCCTGATATTAGCGCGATAAACCAAACAAACTCTTCAGCCTTATCATATTAGTATAGATAGATACTCGTAGTGTAGATGAGAAAAAAAATAGTGTGTTCACGTACTTGTGAACCAGATACCTACCGTATAGCCTTTATGTTTTACCACCTTCAACCACAAGGTTATTTATTTATTATTTATATTCCGGTGAGATCACAAATATTATATTATAATATTAAATATTGTGTGACTAAGATGTGGTTAGTTTGTGATCTAAACTGTTTAAATGCAAACCTAACCAATAAGTACAATCGGCAACAATATTGAAACAATATTTTCACGTAGTGACCACAATAAAAATACCTAAAGTCGTATAAAATGTGCTTCTGTGTATTAAATATCTGTCTTATTTTTATGTTTTATGTAATTAATTCACAACATTTTTTATAATTCGTACACTTTTGGCCATATCATTTACCACGTTGTGATTGTGGTACATAATGTGCACCTAAAAATATATAATATTTTTACAGGTCCACTTTTAAAAAGAATAATAGCATCAAATCTTCATGAAACAATAGTGCCGCCTTCGAACACATCTTGGAAACAAAAGCAAATAGATACGGGACCACCGCTAGGCGACTTTCATAGATTGCCAGTGAGTATAAATGATTCATCAATCAACATGGCTCATTGAGAATGTTCCGAAACTAATGATATTATAAATTATAAAATATTAATAAGTTCGTCTTAGCCTTATTTTTCAAAAGGTTCACCACTTTTTGTCCTTTGTTATTATCTATTTAAAGGTTAATAATAAATGTTAAGGTTTAGGTTTAAGGTTTTAAGAGATGTAGAGCATAGCGATGTGTCGCTCAAAGAGCAGCTCGACTGGGGAGGTCCCTCCTCCTTACAGAATACCGCAGTCAAATAACTTATAGTTGTGTTCCTGCGCGTGAGTAAAGTCGCCAGAGCTCATCGTATAGGGGAGAAGGGTCGGTAACGCGCGAGTGATACACCTGGTGTTGCAAGTGTTCATAGGCTACGGTAACCGCATACCATCAGCCGGGCCGTATGCTTGTTTGCCGACAATGTGGTATAAAAAAAAATAAAAAATTGAATAATGTTTTTAAAGTGATAAACTAAATATGCTTATTTCACTAACAATGGTATCATAATGGTATCCTCTACATTTATTCTACACGGGGAGTAACCCGCGCCGCGGTTTGACTATAACTTTCCCCAATAAACGGGCTATCTATTGCAAACAGATTTTTTCTCGTATATAAGTTCCTAATAAATGAAGTACGGTCCTTTTGAGGGGTGATAGTATAGGTCATAAGTATTCCAAAAATGATTAAAAAAAAACCTGAAATTGCACTTCATAAATAAAACTAATAAATAAATAAAATAAAAGTACTTAATGTAGGTATTTTTAAATGCTTTTTTATTTTTTAATAATAAATTTTACACCTGATTATGCTGTTAAGGCTCCAGTCTCCCTAAAATCAGTGTTCTTGCGGAATTTATCAAAAAAGAAATATTGTTTTTTAGTCATCAGAAAAGCAATAAATGAAATATATTTTACGTTATTTTAAAGTGTGAGATTTGAAGTTTCCAATACATATTTTATTTTTTAATTTGACGCCACTTTTATTAGCTTTGTGAGGCTTTAAACATACCTCTATTTACGTTCCACGCGTAGAGGGTCTCATTCATGCACACGCTACGAAAAAAATATAACAAAAACAAGAAATGTATTCAGATTACATTTGTCGGCAAATCCTCTACAATAATTTTATCTAGTTACTTTTTTTCCAAATTGTCTCAATTTCTTATTTAAATTGCTTTAAAAAGTTATAAATTTCTGAATTTGACCCTTGCAACATATATTTTTTTCTAGTACAAAGTAATGGTTTAGAGAAATCACACTTTAACCACTCCGAAAGCAATTACTTATCTGTCGAATAAAAAATATATGCATTCAAAAAATCATTTGAAATAAATTTACCGAGACTAAACATATAACACAACGAACGCTGTCAATTCCCAGCGAAATTGAATAGAATTTTGATGCATTTTATGTTTTATTTGTTTAGTTTCGGTAAATTTAGTTCAAATGATTTTTTGAATGCATATATTTTTTATTCGACAGATAAGTAGTTGTTTTCGGAGTGGTTAAAGTGTGATTTCTCTAAACCATTACTTTGTACTAGAAAAAAATATATGTTGCAAGGGTCAAATTCAGAAATTTATAACTTTTTAAAGCAATTTAAATAAGAAATTGAGACAATTTGGAAAAAAAGTAACTAGATAAAATTATTGTAGAGGATTTGCCGACAAATGTAATCTGAATACATTTCTTGTTTTTGTTATATTTTTTTCGTAGCGTGTGCATGAATGAGACCCTCTACGCGTGGAACGTAAATAGAGGTATGTTTAAAGCCTCACAAACCTAATAAAAGTGGCGTCAAATTAAAACATAAAATATGTATTGGAAACTTCAAATCTCACACTTTAAAATAACGTAAAATATATTTTATTTACTGCTTTTCTGATGACTAAAAAACAATATTTCTTTTCTGATAAATTCCGCAAGAACACTGATTTTAGGGAGACTGGAGCCTTAATGGTTTTAATTAATGCTTAGTAGTGATGAAGTACAATTTCAGGTTCTTTTTTCATTAAAATTACGACCGAATATTTTTATTTTATCATTTTCGGAATACTTATGACCTATCTATACTATCATCCCCCGAAAGGACCGTACTTCATTTATTAGGACCTTATAGATTAGTTGGGTTATGATAAGGTATAATAGGAACGATGAAATAATCCGTGTAACCTAATTTGTAAACAAATTTGAGTAGACTATGCTAAAGTATAACATAGTATGCGCAATCCTGTGCGTACGCTGCTGCCTTAATGAGCCCATGTGGTTCATCAGATAGGGAACCTGTATACGGAGGCTGCCCAACCAATTTGTATGCGGTTTCATTGAAAGCCGATGACCAACTTACATAATTATCCCTTAAGATTCTACAGCTGAAAAACATCTATAAAAAAAAAGTCAAACTCCTTTGCCTTATGACATGGTAGGTATATACATGGTAGTGACCAGCAATTTCATAGGATTTGCCAGTCTTATATTTTAATGATAAACAAACTTAAAAGCCCTAGATCATAGCTGTGACTCACAATAGTGTATAATTTATACTTTGACGTCATACTGTCGATACCATTTTAAATTGCACTACTATTTATTCAATTTTTGTACAACTATAATTTATTATTTAGCAGGAATTTGGTAAGGAAAAACATTGAGGTTTAAATCAATACTAATAAAGATAACAAAAATAATATTTTAACTAAATATAAATACCTAAGTTACATGGGTTGGTATACCTTATTTTTTATAAATACATACATAAAATTACTTCGCTATAAAAAGTCAAAACAAAACATACATTTATTTTGCCATTTGTCGAATAATTTATTTTTAATGATGTAGGTACTTTTATCCAAAACCGAATTTTCTTTTCTAATTCAATTAAAGATCTATTCATACCAAACGGTAAAAATATCGCACATTTATTTATTTAAGTTTGTAAGTTAGTAAGAATCGCTTTTATTCGATTTTTTAAATAGTTGATGCAAGATGTACGCCGCCCTTTAGTATCATTATCTTTCGTATACTATTTGCATCGAACATATATGGTACGCGAACAGTTTTCCATTGAACCAACTTTACAAGGATAAATTCAGAATATAGAAATGGTTCCTATTATAGACAGTGTCAGAGATGAAACATTTGTCAATAAATAATTGTTTATTGCAGGATGAAACAATATTATGCGTTATGAAGTACTTGGACATGCAATCTCTTTGCCGTTGCGCGCAGGTCAACAGACATTTCAACTGGCTAGCATCAGATTCTATATTATATCGGAGTATAGATCTTAGACCATACTGGCATTGTTTTCAATCTCAGGTAGGAATAATATACTTTATTCTATTGAATATAAAATATTATTTTAATCTATATATCTATGAAAATCATTTTTTGTATATCGTTTCTATTACATTCATCTGATTGTGCTGAACGTTTAGTGAGTTATTGTGCGCACGCGCGACGGTTTCTGTAATGAGATATTGCGAGCAACGCACACTGGGGATTATCTAGATATAAATGCAAAAGCTTGTGTGGAGTTTAGTCACTCAATCACACTGTAATGGCTAAAAGAATTTGAATTAAAAATGTCACGAATTAACTGGATAGAAATACTCAATTTCGAATGAACATCTTGTTTGATTAGTTTATGTCTATGTTATATTTTTTAGGCATTGGTAACACTATCATTGCGCTGCAAGTTCCTACAGAAACTCGACTTATCGTGGTGTGGCAGTCATCGTATGATACAAACCAATTATATAGTGAGGTAAGACATGAATATAATATATACCTAATATTTGCAGATTTACTGTTACTAAAATAGTTTCCAAGGACCTCAAGCTTTCCCGAGCGATCGCGTCATCATTTGTATGTAACCACAAGCTGATTTTGTACAATGTATGTTCCGCGGTTTCATCCACGTGTTCATAAAAGTATCGTCTATTTATGCTGCAATCTAAACCACTGCCAATTTAAATATATTATTTATACCTAAACACTTATAAACTTATTGATCATCTCAGTTTAATTTAAAGGTTCGTCTATATTAGCCCCAGTACGGACGGTTGCCTAGCAACGACGTCGTGCCAACCTCGTTGCTAGGCAACCGTGACATCCGAGTCTACTTACCGCTTTCGACAACCACCCTCAACCTCAGAGATTCTATTTATTTAATATTATTTATGATACTTATTTTGGATATAGTAGGAACAAATATATATTTTTTTCTCTTTTGTCGATACCAGTTACGATCATAATACGAACCGGTAAAATGGGCAAGGTATCCTTGAGTAATTGTAGTAGATTGACAAAGTTATTACGTTTAAAAGTGCAATTGTATTTAACACGTTTTATGGAATAAAAATAAAGGAAGTAGATTGTAACAAAAGATTGCATGCATATACCCGGATACTTAAAATCATGGCCACTGCAAGATTAATCTCTTTAGAATTTTATGTTTAATGAATCTTGGTCGAGTAATTAGTTGTACTCAATTGTAATTGTACTAATTGTTGAACCCTTAGTTCGCTCTGGAACGTGACACGAAAATAATTTTATTTATACTCTTATGTCTTAAGTGAAAGGATCAATTTCGTTTAAACAAATATGAATTTCTTTTACAGTTTCATCAAAGACGGCTCTGAGTTGACACATTTACGAATGAACTGCTGTAGATTTGTTGACAATTGGGTGCTGAAAGCTATTGTAGATACCTCCGATTATTTACAAGGTATTTATTCAATTGTTTTTATTATTTCCATTCGATTGCGAACGATATCGATAATAGCTGACATGTAAATAGTTGACACTCCAGGAACGCGAGTGTAATCGCGTAGCATAATTAGTAACGACTCAAGGAGTAACAAAAAAAAGGCGACGATAGCTCAGTGGTAGTGACGTCGGACGCCGCGGCGAAGGTCGTGGGTTCGAATCCTACAATGAGCTTGAGCTTTCGGTGAAGGAAAACATCGTGAGGAAACCATAGCACGGTGGTAGGGTACTTTGTAGTACCCGCCTGGTTGGCTACCACCCTCAAGTTGAAAATCTGTCGCCAAACACCTATTGGTGTGTTCCGGCAGCTGCACTTGAGAGCCAGCTCCTTCTAGGCTTTGTGTGCTTACCACCTTCGGCCACATCATCACTTACCATAGTGAGATTGTAGTCAAACACAAGCCTATACAAAGTAAAAAAAATATATATATATCTATTCTTTATATATATATATAAGTTGGGTTAGTTACACCAGTTGTAACTCAAAAACGGCTGGGCCTATTCTTATGATCTTTGATCTATTGCATTTGTCTCTGCCCCAAATAACAGAATAACTATGAAACCGGGAGGAACTGCTAGTTTATTTATAAAGCGGAAAAATGCTATTCCATTAATTTGAGTCGATTTCAGAATACCTGATAGTGATAATTTAAAAAAAAGTCTTATGTGGTTTTCTACATCCTGACACACCTTTAAAACGTTACATTACTATTATCATCTCTCAAGGCCAAATATTTTATCATATTAACTTACATTTACTCGTCAATATACTGGGTGTTTTTTTTGTCGCTGGCAATATTAACAGGGGTACCAACCAACAGGTGGGACCAACTGTGAAATCACGAAAATAATATCAGCTGCTCCATACAAAAGTTCAATACCTACTCAACCAAAATGTATAAAGCAACCGTTTAATTTTACGCGATATCAGAGTTAGCCCCATAGTAAAAGTTGTTCACATTGATGAGTACTTCCACCCCTGCAATTGCTAGTGATAAAAAAATCACCATGTATATCATACTGTATGTAATAAGCTATGAAGGTTACCTAAACTAGATTTTAGGACAAGTTATTATTTTATTTGCAAAAATTATATCATCTTGACTAAGTTTTGACTAATTTTTAATCAATGATCCATCGCAAGCCTCTTTATGTTTAAAAGAAAAACCGGCCAAGTGCGAGTCGGACTCGCGCACCGAGGGTTCCGTACAAATTTCGTCCATCTTTCATCCAACACGGGAAATGCACAATTTTATTTATTTACCTTATTTTAGGTTAGTGCCAATTAAGCTAAACCTCTAAATTGTATGAGCGCCCATACAACTCAGAGGTCTTTATTAATTGGCGTAACTATGTAATGTTTTATGTATGGGGACACCCTTTAATTTTCAACTTTTTTATTTTTTGGAATTTTTCCTTTATTTGTGCTGTGAGACCTTGCTTTTTGCCAATTTTTTTTAAATATTTGAGTTGATCGAATGAAAGGTAAATTGCGGTTTACGATTTATGACGTATTAAAAAAACTACTTACTAGATCTCGTTCAAACCAATTTTCGTTGGAAGTTTGCATGGTAGGAAGTTTGCTCTTATTTTAGAAGTAAAAGGGGGGGGGGGGGACACGCATTTTACCACTTTGGAAGTGTCTTTCGCGCAAACTATTTAGTTAAGAAAAAAATTATATTAGAAACCTCAATATAATTTTTGCAGACCTATCCATAGATACCCCAAACGTATGGGTTTGAAGAAAAAAAAAATTGAGTTTCAGTTCTAAGTATGGGGAACCCCCAAAATATATTGTTTTTTTTCTATTTTTGTGTAAAAATCTTAATGCGGTTCACAGAATACATCTACTTACCACCAAGTTTCAACAGTATAGCTCTTATAGTTTCTGTGACATACGGACGGACAGACCGACAGACATGACGAATCCATAAGGGTTCCGTTTTTTGCCATTTGGCTTCAGAACCCTAAAAAGCATTAATTTTTTTATTCGTTTTGACGGGCCGCCATCTACCACGCCACAGGTCGAGAGTTCAATTCCCACTCAGGTCAGACATTTGTGTGCATGAACATGTCTGTTTGTTCTGAGATTACAAAAGAAAAGTAGTATAATTGTAGTATATTAGTTATCTTGCTTCCATAACACAAGCTCTGCTTAGTTTGGGGCCAGATGGCTGTGTGCGAGAAACATATTTATATTTATTTGTTTATATTTATCTTCCAGAGTTGTGTCTAAGATCTGTTGTCACCTGCACTGACTGGATGTGTCTAGCTTCACTTAAAAGACTGAAACGACTAGATTTATATAGAACTAACATAACTACCTCTGCAGCCGTCGCCATCATAAGATCTAATCCTGATTTGCAACATCTTAATGTTGGTACGCATTTTTTCATAATTACTTACTTCAGTAGATTGTAAAGGCGATGATAGCTCAGTGGTAGTGACGTCTGATGCCGCGGCGAAGGTTGTGGGCTCGAATCCTACAATGAACTTGCTTTCCGTGAAGGAAAACAATATATGGAAACCATAGCATCGTGGTACTTTGTAGTACCCTCCTGGCTGGCTACCACCCTGAAGTTGAAAATCTGTCGCCAAGTACCAACTGGTGTGGCAATCCCTCTGGAATATTGGTCTGCCTTCTGATATAAAAAAAGCAAGCTGGTGGTAAGTGGTCACCGCCGCCTATTGACATTTGTAATACCAGATGCAGCTGGTATCTGTGTTGCCGACCTTGAAGAGCTCTTTTTACACCTCTTTTGAAGAACCTCATATCGTAGCGCTGAGAGAAAACTGTGATGGGGAGCTCACTGAATTTAAGACCCACGCGATTAATTTTCAACGCAGTTTTTTACTATAGATTAAAGGTTTTAATTATAAAACGATATTTATATGAGATACTGTTTAAATGCTTACGTCACATTTTTTGACAATGGCAGGAAGTTTATCGATAAATATGTGATAACTTAAACAGTGTTTTAGTTAAATAGCCTTTTTTTACGTAAGAGTGTGTGTCATGAATAATTTTTAATATTTTTCATGTCATACAGAATATCGGCCGACGTCGGTGTTTAGTGTCACATTTTGAAGAGTCCTGAAATAAGCCCATTTGTTTAAACCTTTATTTATTTGTATGATGTCACGTGTTATTCCTTTAGTATTTGTGACTTATGCAAAAGTGAATAGTTTTATATTCGTTTTCACAGGTTCATGTAAAATGATATCGTCGATGGACGAAGTAGCGATCGCTTTGGGCGCCAACTGTCCGAACTTATTATCAGTTGACTTTTGGAAGTCGTACTCGTTGACTCCGAATGGTATCAGAGCTCTTGGCAATTGCAAGGATTTGCAAGAGTTGGATGTCGGTTGGTGGTAAGCTTATATTTTATCGATACATAGTTTTAAAGAAAAAATATATTGTATTTTACAAGCTGTCCCCCGTGGTTTCACCCGCGTTCCCGAGGAAAAAAGCAGCCTATGTCAGGGACAAACTGATACGCAGATAGCCTATGGTATGGAGAGGGCTTCATACCGTAGGCTATCGTACTAACGTTGAAAAGAGTATTCATGAGTTTATTACTGGATCTTAGTAAAAGCGACCTTTCGAACCGTGCAATAGAGTCGAAGGTCTATTTGAATTAATAAAATATTTCATTTCATATATTTGTCTCTGACTTATTACTGTGTGGCTCCCTTAAGTCACAGTGGAATGATGAATAACTTAAAGCCAGATTCTCGAGTTATAAGCAAACTAACACACAGACAAACAGAGTGACGTTGAATATTCTTATCTTCACAGTTTACAAGCGGGTGGTTCAGGCGAATGGCTTGCATGGCTACCGGGCACTGAACTCCGCAAACTGTTCCTTGGAGCATTACGAGGTGTTTGCGATCGAGATTTGCGAACATTGATACCGAGGACACCGAAACTTGCACAGTTGGACTTACTCGGAGTTAGGGCGGTTACTCCTGATATTTGTGATACGTAAGTGTTTTTTTTTTTTGAGAGGCTTGTGTTGGTACGAATTTATATGGCCAAAGCACAGAAAGTCTAGAAGTGAACTGGGTCGTCAGATCCTGCTGCTAAAATACCCAGCGAGGCGAGCTTACAAAGTACCTCACCACTGAAACTATTGTTTCCTAACTATGTTTTCCTTCATTGAAACCTAGCTCATACAATGAGGATTTGAAGCGAAGACTCATCATGGCATTCGACGTCAGTACCACAGAACTATCAGCCAGACAGGCTCACTCCCCAATGCACCCATTTTATTCGGTCCATGCTCGTGAATTTAATCCATATCTACATGTTTTGGTTTAATCGATTATGACCCTTTGTTGACATATTACTGTCGATAAAATCTTTTACCAATATGAGCCAAAATCTATTTTTCCAGGATTTTGGCAGACTGCCGGGAATTGAGGCTATTGGACGTTAGTTTCTGCGATCAAATTCAAGAATCACAGGTAACAGTATATCTTGGATAAGTATTGTTCTTGTGAATGACTTGCTCTTGTATGTACAGTAGGTTTTAACTCAACAAAGTTTCATCGCAATCGAATGGTGCTGAGTCCCTCGATTAGTGCCTTACGACAACTGTTGGGGGTGTGTGAAAAATACGCGAAAACTCATGGGCTCCTATATAATGTTAAAAAGAGTGAGCTCATGGTGTTTAAGGTGGGTTCGAAGAAGCCCGAGATAGTTCCTCCGGTGTGCCTTTACGGGGTTGCATTGAATACGGTGTCTCGCTTTAAGTACCTCGGTCACATAGTTACAGGGGACTTAAAGGATGACTATGACATCGAAAGGGAGCGGGGAGCGTTGTCGGTCCGCTGCAATATGCTGACCCGCAGGTTTGCACGATGTACGAAGCAAGTGAAAATCACTCTTTTTAAAGCATTTTGCCAGTCCTTCTACACGTGCAGCCTGTGGTTTAGGTATACGCAGGGGGCCTACAACGTTCTCCGTGTGCAGTACAACAATGCTTTCAGAATGCTGATGGGGCTCCCGCGGTTCTGTAGCGCATCAGGTATGTTTGCGGAGGCTAGTACGGATAGATTTCGTGCTATAATGCGGAAAAGGTCTGCATCCCTGATGCGTTGTATACGCGGGAGCTCCAACAGCATCCTAAGATTAATTAGTGAGAAGCCTGACTGTCCGCTTCTGTGGCACTGGACCCGTATGCATTGCTGCGGGTTTGGTGCACCAGAGGGTGGACACAGGTTTTTAAATTAATATTAATTTATAATCTTTAATATTACTTACATAGACTGTAAGTCTTATTACTAACCCATATGGATAATTATCTAGTATAAATAAAAAAATAAAAAAAAAATAAAAAACTAAGAACGTTAATTACAAACAAACAAAAAGATAAACATTGTTTTTTATGTATATATTTGCTCGAGCAGATTTCCTCTGACAAAACCAACACTTATGATACAATAGGGTATTTGCCTGTATTCAAAATAAATTATCCAACATTAACCAATGTATAAAACATCTAAAAAAAGAGGAAACCACGATTATTTTATAAAATTTATCCTTATTATGATTTTTAATTACCAATCTAACCATAAAGAGTATGCTACATAATTGTGACGTCACATGCTTGTATTTCATACAAAACTCCATATAAACCTATCGTTTTGACATTTCATAAAAAGTTGCTGATTTGAATGTCAGTCAAATACCCTATTATGTGACATTACTAAGTCGAAACAATTACTTAGCTACTCTAGATATTTCTTTACGATATCGTACTCATATTATAAACGCGAAAGTTTGTGACGATGGATGGATGCTTGTTACAATATCACGCAGACTACTGAAAGGATTTGGACGAAATTTGGCATACAATCCCGGGAAAACATAAGATCCCTCGGGAGCGCGGGTGAAACTGCGGGGCGGAAGCTAGTAAATGATAATTCTTTTCTTTCACAGGTATTAGAATGGCGCAAGCAATACCCACATGTGAGCATCAAGAGGTCGTTTCAATCCACAAACTTGAATGCAGCTCCCAATCCTTTATTCCTAGCACCAATTTTAGAGTAAAAAAATGTTGTCAATTTAGGAACATAGCTTTTTTGGCGGTAAGTTTATATTTTATCAAGGCAGTGCTTCCTTTTCTATGAAATTCTCGATTTTTGTATATTATGTAATTTTCTAGGTATTTTTTTATTAAATTTAAAATTCTCAAGAAATAAAAAAATGTTACGGTACTGATAATAACTGACGTGGAGACTGATAGTCATCCTTATCTAGGGTCGGCTTTACGTGAAGACTGATTACATTTATATTCAAGAAAATAATAATAACAATCATAATAATAGCATGCATTTAAATTAAACTTAACGTTATATGAAAATAGGTATGAATTTACAACAACATGTACTTATCAATTTCTTTCACGATGATAAATAATAATATACTTACCGTTGTTATAGTTACGACAAAAAAAAATGAATTTTATTATTTTTTCTATATGGAAAGGCTAAGCACCAGCGCTTACGACTACTTTATGTAGCGATACAGGAGTGATGCAGTCGTTTACATATTTCTTTGATAATATATGGGATTTTTCTGGATTCTGAATCGATACAACACTACACGTTGCATATATAACTATGGAATATCTGTAGTCACGGAACGCGTTACTGTATCGTTGCAAAAAGTCGTAGGCACAGGCACGCTTAATTGCACTGGGAAGTGAGTTGACCGAAAGGTAAGCTAAGTATCCAAAGGAGCGAAATCTCAAAATGAAGCCATAGTTTTACAATCCATACAGTTAGGAAATGAATGTACTTGCGAAGAACGACGGCGGAGATCTCTTGGGGAGGGGGGCGGCGCGGATCCGGCCCCCGATCGCGCTTAGTTTGCGCACTCGAACGCTGAGGGCAATAGGGCATACTCGACCGTGTCCGACACAACTGTATGGATTGTAAAACTGTGTTGAAGCTATCGAAAAAACGTACTAGATATTTGGTTATGATATTTATATTATGATTGTAGAAAAAACTATTATATTGAAATTATTAATAGGTACATAATTAATTAGTCGCTTAAAGTTTTGTGCCTCCTCCTAGGTATTATGACGATTCTAATATCGTTGCAATCAATTAAATTGCTTGTCTGGTTAAGTTCACGTGATTTTATAATACCGAAATTTCAAGGCAGTTGATTTGACACTGTCAATAGATTGATATTAAGAGCTCCTACTAATATGCCCCCTGATCTTTATGAACACCATGTTTCGGTTATATGCAATTATTTAAAATTTATATCTATGGCTATGTAGTTAAGGTGTAAAACTAGTTGTTTCGCTTTTAACCCATGTAATTTTTATTTGGTCACTGTATATTGTTTGACGTGATTTAGCAAATCCAATTATTAAATGTATTTAGATTAGATTTTATACCATTTAAAACAGGTACATAACGAGGTATGAGCATTATATTTCTACTGGGGTTTTTGGAATTATAACTATGTATCTAAATTTAAGTGTAATTTATGTAGTTTTAATATAACTAGGAGACTCAATATTAATGTATAGTATTATTTTCAAAGATATGCTTTCTTCCTATATTATTTTTATTATGCTGGAGTTTCCTTTATACGTTTGGATTACCAAGGGCCCTAGCCATAGATGGATGTCGTAAATTTTATATAAAATAGAATTGTCTCGTGCTTATTTAATGTTTGCATCATACCTAATATGACAATCCTATGTAAATGTTCATCTGATATAATTCGTATAACTAACGATGACATTTTTTTTTGTCGACGGCCATCTTGTCTCGCTGGGCAGGCATTTCGTATCGATATGGATATCGATATGTTTTCAATTATAAATGTTTCACCAATTCATTTAAATTATATCTAAATTCCTACCGGTAGGTAGTTTAAATAACATGTGACTAAGTAGTTAAATGCAGTGTTTGTATTGGTAAAGTATATTATAAAGTTGAAAATCGATTGCGATTTGGATGCGCGGGAGCACTGTAGGTACTCGTCTAAAATTCAAAATGCGTTAAAGAAACTTCCACTTGATTAGTTTTTCTCTTGAATAGGGAGCCAGTGCAATTTCCCAAAGTCCAAAATTTCAGTCATAGTTTCTAAGCCTTATTGTAATTTGTTGTTATACGTAAGTAATATTATATTTTTAATAAAATCTATTACTACTTATTTCAATATTTTTCATATTCCCTAACCGCATTTCATTATATTGAAGTCGCGCGCCCTTACGAAATTCGAGTCTAATAAAGTTACCGTCTTGCGTCATTATAAAAGGTTTTATGCGTTGTGGTCTTTGATCAGGCTCGCGCAAGATAAAATGGCGTTAAGCTAATTACTGGAATATAATACACATTAAATAACCCATATAACTCGATATAAATAACAACATGTCAAACAACGAAATTATTTGAGGTTTGCTTAATGATGTCGATAAATGAACGTTACAACTTGGAAAATACATGATTCCACACAGCCAGTCAGTTTGTTAACGGGGCTGTTACACGGTTGTCAACCAGCTTCCAACCAAGGCCAAATAGAGGGCATTGAGTTGGTGACGTTTTAGATCACATCCGTGTAGCGCCCCTTTTCTCAGCAACATTTGTTACAAGTCAAATCATAATCTCCTCATCCAGAAGGAGTCCTAAAATTGTATAGTCGTTACCAGCCAAACTCGATTTCAGGCCTAACTAGTATGTCCTGGACCGAACTGATTTTGTATTATTATGCAAGTAAAAAAGGGTTTCTGTGCAGTTAAAAAAAA
The DNA here is from genome assembly GCA_951216915.1 of Tetheella fluctuosa. Lineage (NCBI taxonomy): Eukaryota > Metazoa > Arthropoda > Insecta > Lepidoptera > Drepanidae > Tetheella > Tetheella fluctuosa. The sequence continues at coordinate 4,308,491 of OX578227.1, read as the reverse complement.
CCTAACCTAAAGTATCCGGGCCGTTTCTGAATAGGAAGAGAAATTGATCACCGAATTACGATTACTTACATATTAAACATTGTACATGTAACACCTAAAATGTTTTTCTCAATTCAAAATCAGCTTGGCCTGAAATCTAGTTTGGCCGGTAACATAGTCATCCATATTTTATGGTATTTAGCAAATCTGTTCATTCACGTTGAGTGCTCGGGAAAAAGTCACGTGCGTCAAGATTTTTCCAAACATCTGTGATAGACCACGGCCTTAGTATTTCAAGCTATTTGATTGACTACTTCGCTTCGGTCTATACGGTCGGTCGTCGCCGACTCAATAACCTATATTTGCCCTTGGTTGGAGGCTGGGTGACAACCGCGTAACACTAAATAAATGTGGAATAATATAGTTTTTTATAGGTTAAAGTTTTAAGTACAGATATTGTGGGTATTAATAAAATAAAATAGTGAGCTTAAGAAAGTATATGACATGAATCATTGTCGTAGGGTTAACTAAGGTGCCACGCCATGGGGATCTTTAGTTGATCTTTAGTTATTGCTACGCGTTCCATATCCTAGGTATTAATTTTTTTCTCTATTGCATCATTAATATCACAGTAGTATTATAGGTAGGAATATTTTATCTGTACACACCACATATCAAAGATCACAGCCGACCGTGACCTCATGTACTGATTTGTTTAATCAAGGTAAGTTATTATTGTCATTATTCAGTGTGTTGTACAACCAGTATCTAGGTGCCTATATTATATTGCTCCCGTTGAAAGCAAAAAACAATTAATTTTAAAGTGATTCAGAACCACTTATTTTACTTAATTACAATAGTGATAAATGTGTGGTGATTTTTCGATACGCAATAAATAGGTTTGATATTGTAAATACTTGATTGAATTTACTTGGTATTTGGATAGATAATATTTATGAATATACAGGGAATAACTTAGGTATTCATAAAATATAAAGGATTGAAAGACAAGTGACGTGAAACTATCAAGGAATATAAACTACACTGGCATTGTAAGTACACTATTGTTGTATAAACATGTGTTTGTTTCAATATGTAAAGTGTTATGTATATTTAATGCAATTTATGCATGGTGCCTTGAAAATACCTATTAGTGTTGCCACAAGCAGCTACATCACATTACCTAGGTTTGCTCTGTCTTTTTTTTCTTTGTATAAATTTGTGTTTGACCACAATCTCACTATGGTAAGTGATGTGGTATGCAAACAAAGCTTAGAAGGAACTGACTCTCAAGTGCCTACAGCTGCCGGATCACACCGGAGTAGTGTTTGGTGACAGATTTCCAAGTTTAAGGTGGTAGCCAGTCAGGCGGGTACTACAAAGTACCCTACCACCGACTGTCTCTAATCCAATAAAGTAAATATCCATATCTCCCGACAGTTAGAGTAGAGGCGAGACAGCCTTGACATATTCTATCTCATATGCCAAAAACCAGTGTTTCTCATGAAACCTCTTTTATGTTAGAATAGAAGAAGCTGGTAGACGGGCCACCTGATGGTAATATGGTAATAAACGCTAATGGACATTAACATTTACCAAAGGGATTGCTAATGTATTTCCGACCTTTTACATAGGTAGGTACGTTAAGAGAACTGGCGGACAAGTAGCGGACTGGGGGACCTACAAGTGACGGAACACAATGGGTTTAGTGGTGGGTGTGGTACACGTGCTATAAGAATTTAAAGCTTAAACTCTCCTCTTCTCTTGACCTGAAAATCTGCCAATAAGCACTACGTGTGTGGCAGTTTCCTTATAGGCTTTGTAAAAAGTCAGCAAAACATTGACAATCACCCTGGTACCTACCTATTGCTAATTTCCAAAGGCGACGGTGGTTATTTACGAAAGTGGACTGTCTGCCTCTGCTTGTGCTTGTCAGCATTATGTCAAAAAAAAAAGCCAAATGAGATCACGTTAATTTACTTTCGCCTATACATAGTTGCGCCAGCTTCGCTGAAAATAGTCAAACATACAAGATCATTGTCAGTATGTATTTATAGTATCGTTGGAAGATATTGTTCTCCTATTTCTAAGATATAAATAAAAGGTAGGACGGTCATTTCGAAGATATTATACTTATCAAGAGTGTAAGAAGTTATACTTGTGCTAAAGGTAAAGATTTTTATTTTCTTGGAATTAAGCTGATATTTCCAGATATTTCCATCCACAACGTTTAAAAACAATGAAATGGAAGATGTTCGAATTTCGATTTTTTTTCCATGCTTAAGTTTGACTGCCATCGTACCATAGCAGTGATAATTCAATGGTGATATTGAAAGGGGAAGTGAACACTGAGCACAAAGAAAGGGACTAGCTTTTAAGTACACGTGTCGGATTTTAAATTGACAAAAGATAAATCTATATTTATAAGGACACTACGTACTTATTACATCTGGTGTTGTGTCGAAGGACAAGAATCCATTTTCGTGGTTGGATAAAATATGATATATTTTTTTTTGGATTTTGTGTAGGAGAATTTTTGTTACAGATAATGCACTTAAAGCTATTATTAATATGCCTTGGGGCAGTTTATTGTGATCATCATCAAAGGACAAACCAGCTATCAGATCGTTCCACCATTGTTCATTTATTTGAATGGAAATACAAAGATATTGCTGATGAATGCGAAAGGTTCCTCGCACCTAAAGGCTTCGGAGGAGTTCAGGTAATCTTCATCTTTTTCTCAATAGGGATAGTGTAGAAAATCAAGTCTTTTACGAAACTCCCATACCTAGATGAAATCTCAAGGTGCAATTAAATCGAAAGAAACCACTAAGTACTCTATTAAATTCTACATAAAATCATAGGGTTACTCGATGGCCTTCAATTCGTTTTACGACAGACCTGGAAGCCAAGATCGGGAGGCTACCGTCGACTGGGACCACAATAAACTGGAACCGCAGCCCCAGTTGCCGGATTCATTTAATTTTAATTTTCTCTTCCGCCAACTGGGACCACCGATAAATGGATGAAAAAAATCTATTGTTCAAGCCAAAAACCGTACAGTCAAACGAAAAAATATTCAGTAAGTAATTGATGAAAAAAAACTGATTCAAAAATATAATAATTTATTTAACATAAAAACACCCTTCGATTACCATTCTTGTTATTTAAAATTGACATAATAAAAACATACACATAATCACATATTTATATAGCATAATGATGCTAACAATAATCAACAATTAACAATAAGTAAATAATTATCTATCACAAAATCAGCCTTAACGATGTTATAAACACATACATCATAATAAAATCTCGCGGCTTCGCACAGGTGTTATAAGGTCTAGATACTATACATACATATGTTATAATAATGTACATGAACTAAATGCAAAAAGGGTTTTTTGTTGACTAGTGTTACTTACACTAAGTAGTAAGTGTAGCGTAAAGAGATCTTTTATATCTCCTAAATCGGAGGCCTCGTAGATGCAAGGAGTAAAGAGCAGGTGGCGCGAGCGCTGCGCGCTTTATTTAAAAATATACTTTTCTTAAATAAGTAGGTACTTTTCCTAAATGAATATGTCTTCATACTTGTACTTCAATAAAAGTTTGATTATCAATAACTGAGACTTAATTCTAATTCCCCTCACTATTTACTACTCAAACAGGACTATCTTTAGTTTGCAATGCGCGATACAATAGATACCTAATTTATTTTTCGTATTTTCTCATAATCCATTTATCATATCTGCGTGCGAAGCAACTTAAAGATAGTGTAATCGATGATCTATAATTCACAGGTAGTTCATAGGTATTATCTTATTTTTTGAACGAGTTATGCATTCTTTAAAAAAAAACATTTTTAGGGTTCCGTACCCAAAGGGTAAAAACAGGACCCTATTACTAAGACTTCGCTGTCTGTCCGTCCGTCTGTCTGAAGGCTGTATCTCAAGAACCGCGATAGCTAGACAGTTGAAATTTTCACAAATTATGTATTTCTGTTGCTGCTATAACAACAAATACTAAAAACAAAATAAAATAAATATTTAAGGGGGGCTTCCATACAACAAACACGATTTTTTTGCCCTTTTATTTCTATATGGTAGTTCCCATTGACCTAGAATCACGAAATTTGGCAAAAAGCAAGGTCTTACAGCACAAATAAAGGAAAAATTCCAAAAAATAAAAAAGTTGAAAATTAAAGGGTTTCCCCATACATACATAGTTACGCCAATTAATAAAGACCTCTGAGTTGTATGGGCGCTCATACAATTTAGAGGTCTAGCTTAATTGGCATTATAATAAGGTAAATAAATAAAATTGTGCATTTCCCGTGATGGATGGAACGATGGACGAAGTTTGCACGGAACCCTCAGTGCACGAGTCCGACTCGCACTTGGCCGGTTTTTTATGAGATTGTTTAGGTCTCATACACACTGCGGTTAAGCACGGTTACGAGTTCTATTAGACCTCAAACGCACTGGTTGTAAGTCTCTTGAAAATGGCCTCGCAGCTAACATGTTAATTATACTATCCAAAGCAAATCTTGACTTTCTTAGTGATATGCTTCTTGACAGTGTTTGGTCAAGCAAGTCATCAGGGATGCAAAATCCCGTTTTGCAACAAAAGGCTGTATAAACCTTGGAGATCGACAGGCAAAACGGACTAGAGTTAGAAAAGAATATCAATATACAATGCTATCTATCTGTACTTACCTTCACGATTGAATAACGTGGAAACGGGCAGGTTTAATCTATTACTAGCGCATGGATGGAATAACTTCATGTCTAGGATAGGTCAATGATATTTATTCATATAAGGTGTTAAAAAAATTGCTTTAAGAAATTTAAGGAGTTGTTTAATATCATATTCAATAAATAATAACAATATAAAAAAGGTACTCCCATATAACCATTTTTGGGAACATGACGTAACTGTTTCGACGCCTAGTGTGTACACTGATTTATTCTCGACACATAATCTCGTCGTCCCGTTCCGTGTTAGAGTAGTCGCTGCTACTAAAATTGGGGAAGAGTCGACACAGTAACATTCGGTTTCTAATTTACGTCGCTGTGTCGTAACATTGTTACCATATGTTAACCAGAGTTCCCACAAATCATTCATTCAATCGCTCATAACCGCTCATTCGTTGACATTGACTCGTGAAGTGACGTGAATTATTAAAAAAATAAGAAACCACCATCTTATCACCGAGGTAAGTAAACAAAGATTTTGTTTTTATTGATTATTAGGTATGGTTTTCAATACTCAAATCTTAATGGGAAATTAAATTCATCGTGTAATTTACTGGGATAGGTTGAAATTTACTAACGCGCCACATTATTATCATAATTTAACCATTCCGACGAAAATATACACATTGTTTTTATTTTATTCATATTTTTATTTTCTGATCTCAAAAGCTTCTATTTGAATGTAATAATGAAGTTGAATATTTAATAACCAACTATTATAGCAGTAATAAACCGTACTATCGATAAATATGAAAAAATATGTTTTGTTAAGTGAAAAATATTCTCGTCACAACTAGTTACAAAGTTACGATAATGTGTGGACATGTTACGTAATGTCGTCACAATGTAACTGAATTTTTAAAATGGTCTCTCCTTGATTTTTTGTTCACAGTTTCCCAAACTTTAGTTTGCTAGACAAAATGCCGTATTGCATTGTTTTAACTAAAGAAGGCTCTTCTCAATTAATATCCCTTGTACCAAGTACGTGGGTGAAAGACAACGTCCTTTATTGGCCGCGTACAAAAAAAAACAGCGACTTGGAGCTCTTAAGACGAGATGAAAACATTGTGCCAGCCGAAAACTGGAAAAAAATAAAATGCAAAGTAAAGGTCAACGGAATCGATACTTTTGCAGAAGGACTCAAATTAGAGGAACTTTATTCCAACTTTGAAGACACTGAAGACGAGGAGAGGTAAGTTTTATTAACTTTGACTACATGGTATGTTTTAATGTTCTAAAACCATTTTTTCGATACCTTCGTCTTTTTACATACACTCAAGTCATACTTTGTCGGCGTGAGCCAAGAGTGAGAAAGATAAATAGACAGCAGCGATGACGGGTGGCGCGGGTCGGGCGGGGTGGTAATGCAGCCGGCAATATTATCTACCTACTCCACTCACGGACGGTGGTCTGGTTTGGTCGGTCAGTTCGTTTCATCCAGTTGACCAGCACGTACGCACTCGCTCGATATTCGATCTTTAGTGAGCAGGAGAGCAGCGTAGCGCCCCCGCTGCCGGTATGTTATTCGTTTGTGAAACCGGCGCTTTAGAACGTATAATAAAGTATAACTCTGTGTATATTAAGAAATACTTAACACTAGTAACGTACCTATAAAGAAATATAATAATGATAATGTATTTTTTTACATCCGTGCATGGATCTAGAAAAAAATGTGGACAGATGGCCTCTAAGAAACTATTGAAGCACCAAAATGGCGGCGACGTAACTGTGTGTGTGTGTGGTTTGGAGCGTAATGGCGGGCGGCCGGCATAGTGTGGTGTGAATGTGTACGTGCCGGGTGTGTATGCATTTAAGCGAGCTGGCTTCCTGTGGGTACTTCAGAAATTGTTGGCGTCCGCCTTTTTTTCTAGATCCATGGTATAAATCCAATGTAAGTAGCTTTATAGTTAGGTATTTGAAAGCAGTTTGAATAACGCTCCCAATGTAATCCTTCGGATTGAGATCGTGTCCGAAATCCATGCCAAGGATGTTGAGGCCATCGCGAATCGGTAATGGAGTGCACTGTTGAGAAGGATGGGGAAGAAAAGGAGATTGCGCACATTTGAGTTTTCTGGCATTCATGGTTATTTATAATGTACAAGGTACTAGCTTCCGTCCCGCGGTTTCCCCCGCGGTCCCGTGTGCTCCGATCGCCACCAAACCTTACAGGGTTATCCGCTGGGTCAATCTAAAGATTGTCTGAAAATTTCATTGAAATTGACATATCTGGCGCTGACAGACCTACTGTCTAATTAAAAATTACCTTTTACAGATATCACAAAAGTCGAGAAACTAACAGAAAGCATCCTATTCTAAAGTCTGTAACAGCCGATTTATTAGATTTGAACGCAAATTTCGATTTATATGTGGAAAAACAAAACACAACAATGGAAAAAAATGAAACGATTACAGAAGAGAAGAAAACTAACAATCACCTGGAAGAAGATAAAATTATTGAAAATGACCCATTAAATTACTTTGTTTTTGAAAATATCGAAACAAACAATGTTACAAAAATAACGAATGACAATAATATGTCAACGAATCCAGACCCCGTCCCTGAACATAGTGACACAAGCTTAATTACTATCAAATTAGATCACTTGAACGAACTCCTATCACAAAATAGTGCTCTGTCCAGCGAAAACGAGGTTCTTAAGGAAACAATTCAACGCTTCCAAAATCGTAAGAGTTTAATACTTTTTATGTTAGCTTGAATAATAACCTAACTATGTAACTACTATCTATAATTTAAATCTTGTAGAATAATTTTCCCCACTTTACATAAACCTAAAGAGGTGTTATTTTGCAGTTGTAGATTGTATTAGAATTGATGATGATACTGCAAAATAGAAATGATGATCAATCTAATTTGATTTGGCTCTATGCCAGGATGTAGCTGACGGAACTCTTTAAAATTTATTTCATGGGGAAACTATCAGGATACTGATGTATTTTTTTTAGTTGAACAGGAAACACAAAGAGGATTTGCTGTAATGCAAATTCAGCTAGATAAAGTATTTGATTTATTGAAATCTAAAAGCTTCTCTTACAACGATTTTACTGTGGAAGCAAACACAAAAAAAAAGGAAGATGACGTGATATCCCTAAAAAATATCGAATTCCCTATAAACTCTGTAGACCAGCTAGACTTACTGGAAAACGAACTCATCAATGCAGATTTCGAAAAAGCATTGGTACGTTTACTAATATTAAATATTAACTAAGTACCCAACATTGTTTGGCAATATAAATATTTTATGTTTTAATTTTTTTGGCTGTATAAATATATAAAAAATCAATACAGTGTATATGTATGGTGTTGCAGGTCAAAAAATTTTCTAAAATTTCTGGCACAAGCGGCACTCACAAAATTGGCAAGATTGGAATGCAAATAACCAAATCTTTTTTCACTGACAAACTTCTGAGCCACTTTACTTGGAAAGGTATAAAAGGTTGTTCTAAACCACCTTTCATGCAATATATAAATATAAGAAATTGTTTTTACAAGATTGTTCATCTTGCTGATAGCGCTTGTACATCTTTAGAGGCGGATTCATTTCTCCAAAATAGTGCCATAAAGCATAGTGGCCAAAGAATCAAAAGAAAATCGTAAGTATTAAGAATGTATATATTTATAGTACCTAATCAACTATGTTTTTGTCATTAGTGTATGTACGGACAACAACACATCAAGCGTAACACTTTTGTTACAAAATCACACCTATTACAATGACACAAGGTGCCATAGTGTTTGCTACGCTTGGTGTGCTGTTGTCTGTACACATATCTAAGAACTCGGTTTTACTAGCTTTCTAATGTTGTATTACATTATTGTTCTATTCAAGACTTTTAAGTAACCATAGAATACGATTAGATATATAAATTTAATGCGTAGAAGTTGAGATCATTCAACGTGCTTCATTTTAGGGGTGAAATGAACACAAGTACATTGAAAAAAAAAAGGAGTGAAACGAAAAAGAATACTACTACAAATAATAAAAGTGTAGAATCATATCCTTCAAATAACATTAGAGCTACAAACAATTTAGAACAAGAAAAAGAGGAAGTGATGAATATAAACGTGGAAATGCCAAATATAGTAGATGAAGACGTGATAAATAAGAATCTGGATATGCAAAAGAACACAAGAAAATATGAATCTAAAACAGAGGATCAGTTAGATGTAAAAGAAAATGATATCGGTACTTTTATAATTTATTTTAATTACTTTTCCACATAAACACACAACACACTCCCCTATACGCTCATTATGTAAGTAACACACTTGCATACGCACACAACACAGACACAAACACTCAAGTCAGATTTACACGAAAGTATGGTATGGAGAGCCAATGCTTTGCTAACTTTGTAGAGAACACAATATAATTCTTTATTCAAACGAAATTTATACATTATATTGTTTAACTTATATTAATTATTCTTTTACAGACGACGATACGCCAGACACAAAAAAATATTCCAACAAAGCATCGAAAATAGTGACTGTACTCTCGGACGTGAAAATAAAAAACAAGATTTTGGATTTAAAACATGAGACCAAAATTATGAATATCAGTTCTGATAACTTACATAATATACTGTGCAGCAAAAGTACAAACTGTGATTAACTACGAAGATGCTGACAAATTATCTTCATGATTGATAGATGATGGAGACGACAGTGATTATGATGTTAAATCATAAAATTTTGTTGTTATTATTGCTCTATTTAGGTTTACTAACCAATACCCAATATGTACAAATATACTATTTTTGATACCACTTTATATGACTGCATATTAAACTGATTAGGTAGAATTATTATTATTAAGTAGCTCTTTTAGATTGATGCAGGTCTTTAAAATGATCTGTAGATTATTAGTGGCAAGTAGCTAATGCTAGTAAAGTTATAGTGCAATTAGTGTCATTGATGATTTTGTGATTTCGAAATAAAAATATTTTCCTCTTATGTTTTCATTTTATAATTACCCCTAACGTTGTCAATATAGGAATAAATACCATTTGGGAGTTGCAAAGCATACATAAAAGCTTACATTTCACATCTTGCAAATTGTATTCTCTTGATTCTTCTGCTTCATAATCAAGTGATGTTGCATATATATTGATATGCGAAGAATTGAATGGTCGCTCAAAAAACTCTAATTTCTTTTTGATATTCCTTCCAACGATTTTAATTTTGTCATTCGCAGAAATTGCGTACTTCATTTCAACAATATCATTATGTACACTTAAAAACCATTTATCTTTTATGTTTCTGGACAACTGGTAATTCCCATTCATTTTGACAGTAGTAAATACTTTTTCACCTGTTGCCAGGAAAGTTTCATATTTGGCGACGGGATAGGTTTTGTTACATTTTTTGTTTTCAATATTTAATTTTGAAAGCTCCTGTATACGATTCGCTACTTGCTCTAATGGTTGATTGCCTTTTCGTAACAGGTTTTTTATTCTAAATAGTAAGCTTTCAAATGGATATGCACTTAGAGAAGGTAAAGAACCAAATCTTGAGACATCATTAACAATATGACATAAATTGTGAATATTACTGCTTACAGAGTCTAGACCATAAATTTCTGCAAATTTTTCGATATAATCTTTAAAAAGTTTTTCAGCTATGTGCCGGTAAGATATATAAGCATCAGAATAACATATGGTGGTGGCACAAAATAATGTCAAAAAATGTTGATATACTTCAAATGACAAATATTCTTTAAGCACAACTGGACCGAAGTACAACAAAAAGTTTTTGAATTCAGCGGCTTTCCAAAAATGAAGGGTATCTAGTTCTCTCATCCTTCCTTGTTGTATCTCAGTTGGAGTTGTTAATTTTATTTCCATCATTTTTCTTGAAACATCCTGAATTTCCCTTGCTGACCATTTCGTTTGAAAATTAAAACTCCCATTAGTCCACCCCAGTAAACATCTTTTCATTACACCCAAATCTAGCAGATGAAGAGCATCTGCAATCGTAAAATCATTTACTAAATCTATGGGTAAATCTTCAATTGCACTTTTTTCTTTGTGGTGATCTGGATCAAGTCTATTTCTGAAAGAATGGTCGGTACGCAAAGGCATATCCGTTCTGGGAAAACTCATATGTCGACCTCTTCTGTCGAATTCACCAATGATTGCGCATTTCATACACCCATGGTAACTATTAAACCCCACAGTACCTGCAGTAAAAAGAGCAATGGGCGTATTATTAATTAATCTGACCTGATATGATAACCAACAGTTGCTAAATAGCGCAATGTACTGTAATTGCGCGTGGCCTGACACGCACTTGGCCAGTTTTATTTCGTTAATGTATTTTTGAACTCACCTTTTATAAAGCATCTTGCAGGTGTATCGCATATGAAGCAACGAATTTTTAAAAGAATATGTTGCTTTTGAATTAGTAATCCATCTTTCAGTAATTTTAATAGCTCGTTTACAAATGGACGCAAAAACATTTCTAGAGGCGGTTTGGTACTTCCAAAGTATATAGATACAACTAATGGAGGCATATCCATGCAATCTATTTTGCACAAAATTGGCCAAAATTCATTTTTAGTACTTTTGGCTAACCATCCATATTAAATGTCAAAAATATAAAACTTGGTAATTTTGACATACTTTGGGGTAAAGCATCTTTTAAACAATTTTCTAATCCATAGTACCAATATTTTCCATTGCCCAATGGCAAAATATTGTTAGATCTGGGCGTTTTTAAAAGAGTTCTACTATCTTTTGGTAAAAAAATATTGAAATCTGTGTTTGGATGATCTCTTAGAATACCAATTAATTCGTTCAAAGCATTATGAGGAATTTGGTACTTTAATGCCCATTGCTGAATTTGGTATCTAACGTTTATGGCGTGAGTTTCATTGTCAGAATCAGATGATCCATACTCAAGTGTATCTGCGTCACATTCTTCGGCTTCTGCTGCGTATTTGGAAGTTTGTTGTACCTCATTGGTTTTACTCATACTATAAGAAGTCGCAACAGGGTTCTGGTGTTCGAAATTTGATACTTCGGCACTAAGCTCTTCAGTACGAGATTCTTCAGCACTATTTTCTGGATTTGGTAGTGAATACGCTAGAAAGTTCAACAAAATTATGAGTAAGTATCTGTCACAATAGGAACAACACAACATCTAACAATATTATTAATTACTAGCTGTGCCCGCGACTTCGTCCGCGTAGGATTGAGATATATTGCGATGGACCCATGCCCAGCAGTGGGATGAAAAGTAGCCTATGTGTTATTCTGATGTATCAGCTATATTAAATAAATTATACTGTAAGATTTCATCAAAATCCCTTCAGTAGTTTTTGCGTGACAACAAAATACCATCCTGACAACCTTTCGCATTTATAATAAATATTAGTAGGATAGGATTAACTTACTTGTACTTGTGTTATTTTGGTTCGTTAATTCGTTAACTCTCCTGTAAAATGTTGAAGTCCATCTGAATCTACGTGATATTTTGGGTTGTTTACTCATTTTTTATTTTAATTAAACGGTAAACCGGCGACAAGACACAGTTTGAGAGTGACTGGATCTAGTGATTTCCATTTATCCATGTTAGTGTTATAAGTATTCCGGAACATTGACGTAACGTTACTACACATGTTACCACTCAGTTACTACACATTGTTACCAATATTGTACACTAGTTACATACAATACGCAAAGTGTGTAAAACGTGTGTACACATTTTTTTCTGTAACAAGTCGACACAGCTACAACACAAAGTTGCTAAAACTACTTTCGGTCACATTCTTACTAAACGGTTACGATACAAAGAAGCGAACCCCGACACAGTCGCAAGGTGTCGTATCACTTACGAAACTGATGCGACTTGTTACACCTTTTACTAATCTGCGACCAAAAATGGCTATATGGGCTGTTCAAAAGATCTGCAATTATTTTCATTACGCGTAAATAATTTAATATGCGCACCGTACTAGGTGTGGGGGAGAGATGCGTGTCGCCGGCGCCGTCCGCCGAGCTGCAAGCGCAGACCTGCGTACACTGTACGCATAGTTTTACAAATTACTTTATTTTTGTGAAAAATAAAAATCGCTCAAAAAACTTTTTTTTTTAAATATATTATTTTTCGATAGCGAGCAACCTCGTAAAATGTTTTAAGTAAATTTTTTAACGCCTTATATAAATAAATGATATCTTTGAATCAATATATTTAAATCAAATACTTTTATTCTTTATTTACTTACTTTAAACATTTTTTCGTTTGACTGTACTGTTTTGGCTTAAAAAATAGATTTTACTATTAATTTATGGGTGGTCGCAGTCGCCGGAAGAAAAAATCAAATTAAATGAATCCGGCAGCTGGGACCGCGGTTCAAGTTTATTGCGGTCCCATTCGCCATAAGCCTCAGATAGAGATAGATC